>CM040430.1:25280900-28023376 GCA_022702705.1 Papilionanthe hookeriana x Papilionanthe teres
TATGCTTCGTTCAGTTACGTATTGCTGTAGGCGAGAGATGAAGAGGCGCTGATGCTGAGATAAAATAACTATCATCCAAATTACGGGATCGGGATATGTTTACCGAGGCTCCGTCAATGCGGCGAGAGGGACCATTAGTATAGGAGCTCACGGAAGCGGTTCAATCGCTTTGCGAGATGAAGTTTGATTTTGATAAAATCGAAAGCGGAGGAAAACGGTGAGTCGGAGATACCTTCGGGGCCCCGGCCTAGTATTAGCAATGTGGTGCGGCTACTGACGGTATTGAATGTTGGGGAATGTTCGGCCGCCTAGCCTTTAAAGGTGTAAAGGCAGGTTGAGGCGAGGCTAGCAACGGTCACCTTCGAGGCAGTCGGGGGAAGGGGTGACTGCTCTAGATCGAGCCCGAAAGAAGCGAGGAGAATGGTAGCTCCTCGACAACCTTTGTGTTGTCCGCAGAAGTTTTACGGACGTCGCGGCTACGGTTATATCGCCTGCAGCTATCCGTGAGCGGGAATAGTCACACTTACAAATCGGACGTCGTGGATGAGGTTAGAGAGAAGGGAGAGCGGTGAGGAAAAGAGCGAGATACGTAAATCATCCACGAAGATAAAGGAGAGACACTTTCATGTGGATTCGGCTTGTCCTGCGAGGCGGAAATGATGACGCTGAGAGATTCGCGGTGAGCACGTCGCGGCGTTTTTACAGCGCGGTGAGCCGAGAAGGCATGCGGTCTTACATCGGGGCCGACGGGAGCGGCAAAAAATCAGCTCGGATAATAGAGAAATTAGGACTCGAAACTCGAAGATAGTCGCGGTCTACTCCACTGACATGAGCGAAGAAGAATTGGATCGGCATCGACGGGACATGTTTGGTAGAGTTCACCATCGAAGGCCAATTCGTAGAACCGAGTGTGGTGTGAAGTAATCCCTTTGGATGCACTGCTACCTTTAGATTGGGACGGCCTAGTGATAGTTTGACGCAAAGAACTCGACGCGATGGATTCAAAAACACATACTCATTTACCAAGGATGGGAGCGCATCATTTTATTTCCTTCGATAGAGTCAGAGATCACAGAAACCCTAACCAGCAGAGCAGCGTCGGTGGGGCTAGCTCTTCTGACGACACAGGATGGGAGCATTGAGACACCGACTCCAAACACGGGACAGTTACGCCAGAGAGGATGTCAGGGCCTGACAGTCAACTCTGTACCACCAACTCCACCATCGGACGGGAAGATTCTAGCTATTCTCACAGCACATCAGACTAGCCCGACCATGGGTTACCTGGGGAGGATCCAACAGTACAGGCATGGGCCACAGTCTCAGGAGAGCAAATCGATAGGGACATGAGCGCACAAGTGGTGCTAATTTAGTAGATGATTGGCCAACAATAAGGCCGACAGTGGGACCCAGATGTCTCTAAGATTAGAGAAAAGAAACCTGAAGTCTCGAGGAATGAAGTTGAAGCTCTCCCAGTCCCGAGAGACTGATGTGGGTGCGGGAGTTTCCCGCACATATGCGAAAACAAGCCTGGTTAGCTGCGAATGGCATACGGGAGCCGGTACGGACATCGCTGTAAGGCGGCTAATTCAAAATGAAGCTAGAGTCGAGTGGGATTTACTTTTTTTCCGACGTCCCGCTCGATCGAGCGGCATGCGCCACTGGCCTTCCCTCTATCTTGCCTTTTCCATGGTTTACGTGAGAGGGTCTTTATAGTACTGATTTATTGCATTAGGGTTAGTTTTGTTGTGTGTGCTTTCAGATTCCTTTGTGGAGTTGTTCTCTCTGTTCTAGGATTGTATCCGAGGAGGTGGTTGTGCTCCGGTTGTATCCGAGGAGATGGTTGTGCTCCGGTTGTATCCTACTTCGAGGTGGTGATGCATTGTCCTATATCCTCCTCCATACACCTTCCCTATTATTAGTCATCGGCCATTACTCTACCATCCCCAATGACCCGTCACCTCTTTTGACCATGTTGACCTCAATTTTGGTGAGGTCTGGTTTTCTTCCCAGGATTTAGGGTATAGCGCTAGGGTTACTACGCTTTGACTATCTTAGAATCCTTAGTGATGGGACCCACCTCGTTTTAGAAGTTCGAACCACTTTTTTACTCATTTGGAGTTCGCGTATGTAGTTCTCGATCGACATGAGGGAACTCAAAGGGAGTCCTCATAGGACCATTAAGCCCTAGGGTTGTCTTGTGCACAATTCATACCTCCGTGCGCACAAGTTTTTGCGATTTGGATGATCGACTTGTTAAATTTTGTAATTCACATCACTTGCGCCTTTAAACATTTCGTAATCAATCGAGATTAAAATCAATTTTAAAAATGATCGATCGCAAACCCGAAATTTCAATAAAAAAAGAATTCGATGCTATTTTTACCTGGTCTTCGACGAAGTTGTCCAAACAAACACGGATGACGAAACGGACTGTGTCGATGCGTCCAGAACGTCCAAATTACTTAGGAAAGACATGCACTTTGCTAGGGTCATGCACACGAATAAATCACACAAAATTGACGCGTTTAATTGAATTAAATACAAAAAAAATAATAATAAAAATTATATTTAAACTTCCTAAATCTCTAAACTCACGCACTCGACTCATTTCTTCCTCCCTTTCACGCGTATAATCCCACACGCGCAGCCACCATTCGATCTAACCAAGCCCTCCATCGTCCTAATTCCCTTCTCTCCCGCGAGCAGTCGCGACCCCTCTTCCTCTATTTCGATCACTTGAAATCCTAGACCGAGCCTTCCTTTTTTTCTCCACACCGAGCCGCACCTCTCTTCTTCGGCTCCTTCAGCTCGTTGGTCCCCACTGCGCCTCGCCACTTTCCTTGCTCTGCTCGCGGCAATTCCTTTCGGCATTTCCTGCAGCCACTCTTGCCTTATGCTCGCCACTTCTGTCTGCGCTTCCCATCGCCACTAGTTCGTCCCTGTCAAGTTCGGCTCCCCTCTAGGTAAGGATAGTAAAGTCTCCTCCCCTCTTTGCCTATAAAAACCCCACTTGGGGAGGGTTTTCTGGTTGCCTGAAATTTCTGTAAAAGAGGGGAAGTTCTGCTGAAATTCTTCCAGGTCTGTTCTTGCATTTTCTGTGTGCTTTGCATTAAGAGGTAAAACCTTCACTTCTCCTCTTTATATGGCTTCTTCGTTCTGATTAGTAGACTCATTCAACTAATAAGGAGGGCATACTTGCTTGATTAACTTATTTCTGATCTAAGTTCCTAGTAAGCGTAAGCTTTCATTTCTACAACCTAGATACATAAACATATGGCTATTTCAGTTTCAAGGGAGCAATAAGTATGTTGAATACTTTGGGGTATGGTTTCTGTTGAGATTATTTCTCTTACCTTTTGTTCGTTGCCTAATTTTGGTCTGATGGCTTGATCCTCTTGCCGGTTTACTTGGTTGGCTGTCTTCTCCCTTACTCATGGTATTACAGGTTTCTGTAAAAAAAATAAAAGAGAAGAGGGAGTAGGGGAGATTTCGGTTGGCCTTGGTAGGTGGAAAGGTTGCTAATGTTGGTTCCTTTGTCCTCTTTCAGTTGATTTATGAACTTTGATATTTACACTTATAACACTGCATGGTCACAGCGATGTCATGGCATGTGAAAGTAAAATGAGTATGATAGTTTAGAGAGATTAAATCCCCTATGAATACTTCACAATTTTTGATGCTCTTCCTTTACATATTATAGCTGGATTAGAAACATTGAAATACCCCTTTGGGAGTTGCTTTATTTGCTACCTATTTTAGCAAAATTTAAATATTATTCAGTAGTTTAAAGTATTGTTATTTGAGCTGAATACTTGCTGATTTGGAGAGGCTTTTTGAGGCTTTTTGTAAGCCCGAAATGTTGCAGTTTTTCGTGGCTCTTGGTTCATTGCTTGGGCTGCGATTCTTGCAATGCTTTGAGAAGTAGTTGGTGATTTTCCTATGCTCTCCTTGCTTGTAGCTACTGCCCACCCCCTCTTCACATCTTGTTGTAGTGATTTCTGTTGGGATTTGTGTCCGGTTGCACTTACCCCACCGTGAACTCTTAAATATTTACATTTCTACCACCTACACTTTTTCCTTATGCATAAATACCACTATGAACTAAAAGGGAAATTTCACATGCTAGTTTGGCTCTCCGTATTGCTTGGTTTTGTGACTCATTTGCCCACTTGTTGGGGCTCGGTTTTGGGCTATAAGGTGGCTCGGTTTTGGCCATAAAATGGGCTCGGTTTTGGCCGTAAGGTGCTAGGTTTTTGCCATAAGGTGGCCCGATTTTGGGCTTGAGGTGGTTTGGTTTTGGGCAGTTTTGGGCTTCGATTTTGGGAGTCTTTAGCCATACTTATTAGAGCTTTTTGGGATTGTTTGACCACTTATATGCTGAAATTTTATGTTGAACTAGTTGCAGTTTATTTGGGTTGTGGTTTTGGGACAATTTGGTGATTGTTTGGACACGGTCTTGGGGGGGGACTCTTGTTCATTGTTTTGAAAAGTGAAAATATCACTTTTGGAAGGGTTAGCATGTTCCTTTTGGGGAGGTGTGAAGTCCCAATGGCCTGGGTTTTATGAAGGTTTGGTGGGGGTTGTTGGAGCATAATTTTGAAAAGTTTTAGGTGAGCCTTTCAGAATTCATATCGTTGGAGGTTTGAAATCGTTTTTGAACGTGGTCTTGAGGGCCGACCTGCCTTTTTACTCTTCCGCTCTCTTAGGTGGGTCGTTCTCTCCTCTCTCTCACCTCATTTTCCGTCTTTTTTTTTATTGCTTCTTAGTTTGGTTTATGTGCTTATGCCCGAAGCATAAGCGTGCATATAGCCTTCGCTATATATGAACCATCAAGCAAGGCTATAAGCTATATGGTTTTGGTGTTAAGAGCGATGATGAAAAACCATCTAGGTATATGTGAGTGCTAGCACAATCCCGACTCAGTGACCTTAAAAGAATGAGGGATTGGCATCACTACCTCTCTAATACTTAGTAAAGAGTTACCCCTTACTCTTACAAATAAGTGGAAGTTTCAGCCTGACAATGTGGCCGACTCATTAACTTTCTAAGGTATGATAATTTCTTTAAATCAAAATACATACATACATGATTAGTTAAAAAAATCTTTCAAATGTAGGGCAAAATCAAAAAAATTCTTTTGAAGAAAATGAAATATTTCTTAAATAATTTCTAAAAAAAATTTACGGGTTGGTCATATGAATCAGGTTAGGAAACTACCCCTTTCTGTGATTGCTAGGCCTACGACTTTTTACTTAGTGTTGGATCACACATACATGGTTATTTGTTAGGGCCCCAGGGTCCTGATTCTGAGTCCTCCCCGACCTGATGCTTACAGTCTTCTCTCTTTCCTCAGATTTTTTCTACGTTTCATACATTTTTATTTGAGCCTTCGTAGATCAGTCGTGATTTCCTTTAGATTTTATTTAGATTTTATTTGTGTTACTAAGGATTTACTTCGACTTGTGCATCATATGTGGCTTTCCTCGAGATTTTTAGGTGATGTTTTTGCTATTCATTCCTATTTGTATAAATGCATGTTTGCCACCTGTTAGGTTTTCCATTGAACTCGTTTACTTTCACCTGTGACACCGATTATATTTACAGGAGTAACCGACTAGTCAGGTATATAGGTTTGTTTTACAGTTACAGTTTTTTACTTTCTTTACTGCACACTTTACTGTCTTTCCTTACTTATCGCACTTTACTGCATATACATATAGTTCATACTTGTGATGTTCCTGTTCATTGTTTACTGCGCTTCGTAACATATTTTCTTTTTATTATTTATGTTGCCTCTATAGACTTGCATGGGTCTTTAGGATAGAGGACATTAGGAAACCCAGTTTAGGAGGCAACCTAGAGCAAGTCACTGACCCAACAATTGCATTTATACTTAAACCTAACCCTAAACTTACAATCATTACAATGAGAACTTTGGAGCTCGAAGCAAAGCTTCGAGGGTAGCACGACGAAGATGCGGCGAACGGAGGACAATCTACAGTGACAAAAGCAAGTCTACACTCCAGAATTAAACGTTTCCATTAGTTTAAATATAGCTCAGTAAAAACTTTGAGAAGTAGTCACTCATAGTCAAAGTCATCACTGCTTATCTTTTAGGTCGTTACGACAGTACGTGTCATGAAATACGAAGTCTCAACTCGCTTTAGGATTCTAAGGTGAGTAACTACTATACTGACGTAAATCATTTATCTTGGGTTATTTGCATAGTCGGATATTATGAAAATGCAATTTTTATAATTAATAATTGGTAGGACCAAAATTTAAAGCCCAACAATAGGATAGTTCGGAAAGTCACCGAGGTTCTCCTCAGAATTTGTAACATCCCTTACGTTTCTTTCCTTTGATTCCAGAAATAGATGTTCCTTTTTCATCCCTTTCCATGAGCTTTTACTATGTCCGTTGAAAACACTAAGCATGCAATTCGATGAAGACGGATACTTACGTTCGTAATCGATAATTCTCAGGTAAGCTTTGGTCGTTTGAGAGGTAATCTAGCATGAGACTTGCCTCGATAAGGAGGCTTTAAGAACGTGGCATAATATAAGCATATCTAATTTTCAATATTAGGTAGGAGAATTTGTCGGTCAAAGGGTCGCAGATCAGAATGGATGTGTTGACCTCACTTTTGTCGAGGTTTAGTTTTCCTCCTAGGATTTAGGGTTCTAGCTTTAGGAGCTTCTCGAGCAATCTTAGATTCTTAGCAATGGAGCTACCTCGTTTTAGAATGCTCGAAACCGCTATCGACACTTCTTTTAGAATCCGGACGAAATTCCGACCTCAAGCTCGCGGCGGGTAGGTTGGAATCGGCGTTAGGACTGGGAGTGAGTTCTATCGAACCTTGGACCTGTAGGATAGCCTCGTGCACATTTTACGCACGCGAGCACTAATCCCTCGAGCCGCGGCCTCGACCTCTCAATTCCTCCGCAACGGATCGATGTCGAGTTATAATGCCGGAACGGCGCCATCGAGGTCGGAATTTCGACGAGACCGGGTGACGTACTTCGACTCGGCCGGGTGTCGAAGTTCTCCGAACGACCTCGGATCGCGAAACGGAGTGCGTCATTGCGTCGGGACGTCGAGTCCACTTAGGAAAGGACGTATAACTTGTTGTGTTTTCGAACACGGGCTCGTGACGCGAAATTTGTCGTTATTTTAACAAAATAAATTTTATTTCCTTTTAAAATCCTATTAAAACCCTAAAATCCTATTTCCCTCACTAGCGTGCCTACGTGTGAGGCCTCGCCTCCTTCTCGATTCCGAGCCGGGTGCCATCTTCTTCGAACGGAGCCTTCCCTCGCCACGGCTCCTCTCGCGCGGTTTCGACCATGGTCCCTCTTGTCCTCGCCCTCCCCCAGCTCTGCCCGATGACGGTGCTTTCGGCCCTTCTCTGCCCGCTCTCGCCCCCTGTCGCCACTCTTTTCGGCGACTTTTGTCGCCACTTCTCCTGCCTCCTACTCCAGCAGGCTCCTCGGTGGTGTGAGTGTGTGGCTTCTTCTTCTTTGAGCAGCTATATAAACTCTCTTGAGAATAGGGTTAGGGTTGGGCTGATTTTCTTCAAGAGTGTCTTTGCCATTGCGCTTTCTCTCCTCTCTTCCCTCTTCCTCTTCCTGCTTACTCGCGGTTCTTCTTGAGTTTTGTGTGAGTGAGGTGGGGTGTCTTCATTGCTTGCTCACGAAATTTACGGAGCTTTGCCGCTTCGGTTTTGAGCCGGATTGTTGTCGTTCGTTCATTGTTGTTGAGGTGTGGTGTTGATTCGCTTAGCTTTCGTTGAGGTATGAACTCCTGGCTACTGGCATTTATATTTGAGGACATATATATACTCTTGTTTTTCTCGGATTGGACATGGTTTCATGGTTAAATAAGCATCTTCGTGCTCTCTCTTTACCTTACTCGTATAGCTTGATGTGGACATGGAGAGTTTGTTTAGTATTAAATCGTACATGTGAGGTGTAGCTTAACTTGCTCTTCTTACTTCTTCTTCAACTAAAAGAGCGTGTTAGGGAAAGATTTAAGTTGATTTAAAAGAGGCTACATGCTTTATTTTCATTTGAAATACGCAGGCCTATACTTGGATATGTTGGATGTATGGAAATGCTTATACGAAACTTTATGTTTAGCTAAATTTTAAGCGCCATCTCGGCTCGTTATGATCCTCACTGATAGCGCTCTCGGTTAATGTGGTGCAGGTACTGAGACCGGCGATGGCTCTTCTTTTTTTATTTATTTTTTTTATTTCTCTGTCTTTGTTTGGGAAAAGGTGTGTGTTCACAGGGGTACAGTCCTCAAATCCTCTCCGGGAGCGTCGTAGATGCGCTTTAGGTCGCTTTCTAGGACGTAGGAGGACGGTCGGGAATTCGGGGTGATTTCTTCGTTTTCGGTTGTGGAAATCGGTTCACTTTTTTACGAATTTGTGTTAGGTGAGCCGCTTTCCTCTTTCTTTCACTGACCATCTCGTCACTTGGTTTTCGCCTCTTCGTTGCGCTCGCAAAGCACACACTGCTGGGGGACGTGCGGGTGTGCGCACTACTAACCCCCTTGGGTTATATGTGGGAGCCGTCAACAATGAAGTGTCGGCGGGAACGTTGATAAAAGCTGAAAAGAAAAATTACGAGAATCGTAAAATGGGGTCGCCCGACTCGGGAGACTTCGTAGAGAGTAGGCGAGAACCACGAGACCGGTCGCCCGTGTCTTGGGGTTTCTACGCAGACGATCCCAGGATGTTCGTAGTCACGAGTCCTGTTAGGGTAGATCGACACGTGGACGAAAAAATATTTTAAAAACAATAAAAATACATATGTTTGAAAAATACGAAATCGCTCACTACTTCACACGACCTACCTGCTTACGGTTATACTTGCATACGAACGAGAAAAAATGAAATGTGTGAAAAATTTATAAAGGTCCACGGTTGGTTATTCGAGTCGGATTAGGCAGCATCACTGCGAAGTTGGTGCAGTAGTCGGCACTCGAGTCCGGATATTAGCACAGCTCGAGTCCGTAACACCACCGCGCTTACGGGTCTTTCTTTCCGGATGCACCATGAGCTTTCTTACGGTTTGTACGTGAGTTTAGCGGAGTCATCGTCGAGTTTCTTCGGTGTTATTTGCGGTTTTATCGACTTTGTTTTATTTCGTTCGTGACTTTTCTCGGAGTTTTCTACGGACGTTCTTTTTCTTTCTTTCTCGATTTTCTGGTTTTTATCTAACGATTTTTTTAGTTTTCTCGCCGTCTTTCTTTCGTTTTTGTCTTGTAGGTTTTTGCACTTTACTCACTTTGTACGTATACGTAATACTCTGTTGAGCTGGGTTCACGCCCGCTACTTTTACTCTTGCTTTTTCTGCTCTAACGACTCTTACACGGAAAATAGAAAAATATGAAAATAATAATAAATGCATGAGTAACAGATCCGTACATCGAATGACAATAGCTTCTGATGACATTTACTCTTGGCACCTATCATTTACTTTTATTTCATCTGTTATACATGTTTACTTTTCAGCAGTATATCCTGTTTAGGTTAGTTTGCTTACTTTAGATACACATCACTTGCTTGGCATGTTTTCTTGTCGTAGCATGTTATTCTGCTTAGTTTAGCATGTTTCACGCTTAGCTTAGCATACTACATTTGTGATAGGTGTCTTTATGTTATTCACTTTATAGCATGCTCCTTCGTTCTACTTTCTTTTGCTACACTATCCTTTGTTGCACACACACTCACTTGCAATAAAATGAAATAAATGATTTGCATGTTCACTTTAATTTAAAACTTTAATTTAAATCATGACACTGCTTACGACGTGGAGCTTGGAGCACGGTGGGCGGCACGGCCATCTTCTTCAACAAAGCACAGTGTCGGCATCAACAGAAACCACCTTCTTTAGCTTAAATAACAAGCCTTAGGATTTCGAGGTAGTCGGCCCGGCGCGACATAAACCTCGCCTTTCTTTTAGGCACTTTGCACGACCTCTCGCATGCGATATAATACCCTAACTCTCTTAGGTTTCCGAGGTTGTCGTCTGATACGACGTAAGCCCTCCTGTCTTTCAGGTAGTTTGCATAATCAGACATTGTGCGAACGTAATTCCTATAATTAATTTGCAAGATTAAAATTAAAATAAATCTCTTTCCAAAATTTAAAGCCCAACCATAGGATAGTCTGGGACGTCCTCGAGGTCCTCCTCGAGATGCGCTGACGTCCTACCATGCTTGCTTTGACTCCGAAATAACGTTCCTTCTTGTGCCTTTCACTATTGGATTTCCTCTACTCAATTTCGTTGAAAACCCTACGCTTTTGAATTCGTGAAGATAGAAACCGCGATCTAAATCGAGAGTTCTCTCGAAGTGATTTCGGTCGTTTGAGGGGTAATTAAGCATAGGGTCTTTGCCTCATAGGGAGTTTTAAAGACCCAGGATAATATAAACCTTATTTAGTTCTTTTGTATTAAATAAGAGAATTTGTCGGTCCACATAAAGGTTCGCGGCATCGAACGGATGTCATGAATTTTGTGGTTTATTTGATCGAGACGACATTGTCGAGTAGGTGTGCTATTCTTCGAACGGATGCGTTACTTGCGATATTACGCTCGTTCATCAAACTACTAATGAATGAGATCCGTCCTTTCTCATTCTAATATTTTAAAACTTAAAATTTTATTTTCAAAAATCAATACATATATATAAATTAAATTAAATCCTCGAGCCCTTCTTTTAAGCGGCGAAGCAACTTCGGCGACTCCGTGGGGAAAAACTCTACTCTCGAATTAAATCGAGGTTTCATCCTCGCACATCGACGATGTGTCCATGTATCACTCGTGGTCGGATTGTCGTTCTTCGGATTGGCTCTTCGCTCGTTTCTCTCTTGGGCGAGCACGATCGGCTCTCTTGGATTTCGAACCGTCTGTTTTAAATCACCTTTAAACGGCGTGGTTCGGGAATCCTTAGGGTTCTTTTGATTTTGTGGGGTCGGATCCCCGATAGGTGTGTTGTGCGTGAGGTGCGGCGTGAGTTCGGCTCGGGACCAGGTCTGAATTTCCCTTTCACTCCGTGTCTCCGGGTTTGATTTGTCAGCGGAAATTCGACCAGAACCTCCCTCTTTCGTGCCTTTCGCTTAATTTTCCGAATTGAACGAACGTCGTTAATAAATTAAATCGTAATCAGAAGATATAAAATGAAATAAGTTAAAACATTAAGACAATGATAATAAAGGGTTACCGGTTCATAAGACGACCTTTGTTGGTTTTAGTTTTCTGCGAAATTACGAGGTAGGCGTAACTAACCTTTGGAACTTTTTCTCAATAGCAATTGGAATGGCGTCACAGAAGTTGATTTTCTCGTTCGACGGGAACCTCCCATGACAGTCGTGCTCCGCGGGAGCGATGATAAAGTTGGCACCGAGCCGACGAGGTCGAAGTCGTACTGAGAAGCCGCGTATGTAGTCATGAAAGCTAGCTCCGTCGAAGTCGCCGAGCCTGTCGCCGAATACGATTTGAATGAAGATCGTTGATTTTCTCGCAATCGAGAGGCCAGAAGACCGGGAGTGCTCTGCTAAGCTATGCCCCGTGTCTGCTAAGTCTGTTGTTTAGCGTGCCGGGGAGGATCGTTACAGCTACCTCCACGGGATTTGCGATCACCGCCCCGACTTTGCAGGTACGCGAAAGGAAAAGAGATCTTGTTCGAAAGAATTTCGTAGATTTGTTCGCTTACGCACAGTCGGTGTTCGAAGTTGGTTCCGGTTCGCGAGCTGCGCCGTTAACTAAGGCACGAGAGGAAGAACCAAGACGAAGAATTCGAAAGCTGCGAAGAATTGACTTCAGTTGGGCCGACCTCTCAGCCAGGAAGAGGATGTAGAGTTTGGAACCTCTCACCTCCTCGAAGGGAGTAGGTTTCATCCGTTGTCACGCTTCTACCGGAGAAGAGTCTTCGTAGGATTCTTCTTGCTTACCACCACCTCGTGTTCCGGCCGAGTTACGGCCGGGAACGTGTTTCCGCTCTGCTACCGTTTCGGACGTCGCTACAGACAGTTCGAAGCACATCGATCACAAATCGGTTAAGTCTCGCCGGGTCCAAAGTGTTACACTGCGCATGAATGAAGAACTTCCTAGGAAGAATAGTGGAAAGAGATCGCTTTCTATGGCGTCGGGTTCACACTTTATGGACCATACCCCCTTTCGACGCGGCTGATGGCACTACGAGACACCCGTCTCGAGGCATCAACGTTGAGAAAGAAAGTTTGGATACCTAAGGCCGCGGGACCGATGCTTTTGAAAGGATCACGGGAGTGTTCCCTTGAAATGGAATATAAGTCGATACTCAGGTTGCTACTACTACGATGGCTGCTGAAGCTTGCTACGGGAAACATTCCGGAAGTACCGGCCGATCTCGAGATAGTTAAAGGGAAGGAAGTTGATGATAAGCGAAGAAGCTCGAGCCGAAATCACCGGGCTAGCAAAGGAACGAGGAGTAAATTTTGGCAACGAAGGCTGACGACTGTCGGACTACATGGATGAAGGAGTCGCCGAGATCTACGTTGTTGAAACCGAGCTACGTCGTACGCACGTGATGCTCCGTCCGTTGAGGAGAACACGGCGGATGAGTGGCGAAGGTCTTCGCGACGAAGGATGAAATTATCGGCCGCCTTGAGAAGAGGATCGAGGAAATGATGTGCATTATGGTTGCCGCACGAGGACCGGTCACACTTCGCGACGTAAGTAGCGTCCCCGAGAAATGAATCGGTCGAGAGATTGTCCATGTGCAGATGAAAGAAGGGAAGTTGCTTCTGCAAGCCGAGATGAGCCGCCAAAGAAGGATTCGACTCCGAATATGGTTGCTGAAAAAGACATTAAGCGAGTTGGTCGAGCGACAAGTAAAGGAAGCCTTGGCCTGATCGAAAGGGGCGCGTCGATTTCGAGGGTAGACCTACCGGAGGAGTTCGATTCAGTCCCGTATCCTAAAGGTTTCGTTCACCGACCTTTAAGACTTTCGATGGAACGGGCAGCCCCGTCGGCACGTTGCACACTTCCGAGCGAGTTGTTGCAACGCGGGGGATAGTGAGGCATTACTTTTCCGTCAGTTCGTGAGCAATCTTTCAAGGATTGCATTTGATTGGTATGCAGAGCTACCGAATGGGTCGATAAAGACGTTCACAGAGTTGGAAAACTTGTTCGTGAAGAGATTCGCCGGAGTACACCACCACATCACTATTGGAGATCTTATAATGGAGCGTCGAAATCTACGAGAGACTGCAGTAGAGTATATTCTACGGTGGAGAAACTTGAGCGTGAAATGCGAGCCCCGATTGCGGGAGCGACATGCGATTGAGGTCTTACTCGAAGCATCCACGGACCGATGGCTTTCATGCTTAAAGGACTCACCATCAAGTCATTTGGAAGCTTACTCGATGAAGCCGAGCTTCTGAGAAGAAATCAAGCATACGAGAATCTCGGGAAAAGGCGAAAAGCCGGGAGTAATAAAAGCGTTCGATAAGAAGTACGGAGTAGTGGCGGCGGTGGACAGAGTAAGCGGCCCATGCGGATTCGAGGCCGAGCCGTCACGACAATACGTGCGGCGGCCACGACGATATCGGCGAGCGGTCGCGCCGCGATGTCTGCGGCCGCTACCGCGATGCCGCGGCGGTATGTTCGACGACCGCCGCGGTATGTTCGACATGTCCGGCGGTTAGCTCGGCTGGTCGGCGGCCGTTCCGGCGAGAGGCCTTATAGAGAGGAAGAAGACGAGGTTTCGACGATGAAGACCCGACTCGACGGGGTATATTCCTTCGGGGATGACGCGATGGCAAAGATGTTCGAGAATTTAATCGAAGCGGAGTTCGGTTGCACGAGCCGAAGAAGCCCGAGGAGGTCGATAAGAAAGATCGGCTACTACTACGTCCATAACACGGAGTTACTCGGCCACACCATAGCTGCCGGCTTCGAGGATTGGCTCGAGAGGAACTACGAAAGAGGGAATATTGCTATTCGAAAGAATATTTGAAAGAACTGATAAAGGTTACGTCAAATGTGATTTCGGACGAGCATGTTCACATAGTGGAATCGCATCAAGCGGGTGAGGGATGGAACACAGCTTGGACCAGATCTTCCAGAAGGATCCCGAATCAGATTCAGACTACGTCAGCACAAGCTTCGGTTCGAGCACCGAGCACTGCTCGGCCCGGCAATCGCCGTTACACGGAGAAGTCGCCGCGACGGGAGATGAAGCGAAGAAGAACATGGATGAAACGAAGACCGATAGCGCGAGGGGTAGGATAGGGGCGCTCTGTTAGATTAGTTGTCTCGGATTTGGGGGAGAAATTCCTCGAACCCACGACTTTGTCACTACTCTCTTCGTCCCTTTAGGACGTTTTGAATTTAACGATTTTGATTATGGTTACGTTACGGTTGTCTCTGCTAACGATATAGCGATCATAACGATTTAACCCCGATTTCGATTCCCAAAATGATCCTCGAGTCATACAAAATTCGATGAACGCGTCGATGAAGATGAAGATGGCAACGACACTTGGTTACGACAGTTCAGGAAGTGACGAGCCCGTTCTTGAATGTAAAGGCACGCCAATTGCCATCGAGTTGGACTTGTCAGATTCGGATCCAACACCAGAAGAATCGACCGCAGCGTCGGAAGAGATAACAGAAGTGTATCTAAGAAGAGGAAAAGTGTTGCCCTCGGGGACGACCCCGATGGATAAAGGAAAGCGAGCAGTTACTCAAGAGGAGCCACCCCCAGCGACGGAGGAGACACATGCCCAAGAAGAAATCAGAAGCTCGAGCAAGGTAGATTACAACGTACTA
Organism: Papilionanthe hookeriana x Papilionanthe teres; assembly: GCA_022702705.1. Classification (NCBI taxonomy): domain Eukaryota; kingdom Viridiplantae; phylum Streptophyta; class Magnoliopsida; order Asparagales; family Orchidaceae; genus Papilionanthe; species Papilionanthe hookeriana x Papilionanthe teres. Next base: position 25,295,729 of record CM040430.1, read on the forward strand.
GCTCATCTTAGGAAGTTGTCGGCCCGGCGAGCATTTACGACGCTCTGATCCTGTCAAAGGAGATGAGAGAGTCTCTAATCAAAGCCTTACTTGATTCAGATATTTGCTTAGCGCAGTTGGCTCGCACGTCCTCGGATGAAGTTTGTTCGTTGAAGGAACAGCCTAGCGTGACTTTCACCGATGAAGATCTGCTACTTGGTACTACGGAGCATAACCGCCCTCTCTACATTTCGATCGGCGTCGACCGGTTCGTGCTTTCCGTAGTTTTGGTGGATCCGGAAGCATCCATCGACATAATGAGTCTACGGACATTAACGTACTGGACATCGATGTGGAAGAACTCTCCGCTAGATAAAATGATGTTAAGAGGATTCGACGAGAAAGGAGAAAGAGCTCTTGGTTCGATAACGCTGCTCGATGAAGGTTGGTGACTTAGTAACAACCAGTGAAATTCACATATCATCGACGCGGACACTTCGTTCAACGCCACTACTTGGCGGTGTGGATTCACGAGCATAATATGGTTCCGTCATCGGCTGCACCGGTGTATCAAATACTACGAGGATGGTCGAGAACATTGCATAAAGGAGATCTACAGCCGTTTTCAATACACGAGGTAGGCATTCATGAAGACGTCGTCTACTACGCGCCTCGAGGAAGACCGTGTCTGTCCGGAGATGTCATGTTGAACAAGGTTGAAGATTCCAAAAGATCGCAGGAGCAAGACCGGTCGATTCCAGTTCGACGATATCCCACCATTCCTTTACAACAAGAGAGTGAAAGTTCTTTTAGCCCACGCATCCAAGGTCGAGGCCGAGGACGCGGGCGAGGAAGAATTAACAATATTGTTGAACGGAAAAGACCGACTATCAGCATAGACGTGGAAGAAGGTTTCGAAGAAGAAAAGTTCGCCAAAGATGCAATGACGATCGACGAAAGAAGCCTCGGTTCGAGATCTCTCTCGAGGATAAAGAGAAGAGTGAGTACGAGTCGATGTATGATCGGATCGAGCCCACTATGTTCGAGCCATGACCTTAACCTGATACGCCCTCGGCGGGTCGGGAGCTTAAAGGTTAAGGAAGTTCATAGTGCGGGCATGAAAGCCGATCAAGTTCCACCGTGCTTCTCCTTCTTCTAGTTTGGAAATCCTGTAAATTTGGATGAAAATGTTTCTAATGAATTAATGGAATTACCTTTTAGTTACTTTTCGCCGTGTGTACAGAAATTAATTCAACAAGGATATGTCTGAAACAAATGTCGAATGGATAAGTTGCAATCGTTTGAAAAGTTATGGAATACAAAAGGGAAGAAACTTAATTCGAAGGAAGGCCTCGGGTTTGGTACGATAGGACCGGTCGATGATTCGGAATTTTGCATGGTTGTTACTACTGGAACGAGAAGAAGAATGCTTACGATGCTGAGGATAATTACGAAGATTCTCCGATAGATGATGCGCCACCGGAATTCGAGGAGGAAATCGAGTCGACGGTCGATGAGTTGAAAGAAATCGACCTTGGGACGAGAAGAACGACCTCGACCGCACCTTCATAAGTTCTCCGCTCGGCGCGAGAAGAATGCGAGGATTTGATTAAACTTTGTCGAGAATTCGAGGATTGTTTTGCATGGAGCTACGAAGAAATGTCGGGTTTGTCTCCGGATGTTGCGGTCCACGAAGCTTGGATTGGATCGAAGTATAACTCCGGTGAAGCAAGCTCTAGGAGAATGCGCCTTGAAATAGAGCAACGAGTCATCGACGAGGTGAAGAAGCTAATCGACGCTAACTTTGTGCGGGAGGAGCAATACCGCGTGGTTAGCTAATGTCGTACACTGTTAAGAAAAAGAACGGGCAGATCAGAGTGTGTGTCGACTTCGGGGACTTAAATAAAGCATGCCGAAGGACGAGTTTCCGATTGCTTGGATACCGAGGCGATGGTGGACATCGCGTCGTCGCACGAGATTTTCTCTTTCATGGATGGATCTTCGGGTTACAACCGGATCAAGATGGCTCCGAGAGGATGCAATGCTTACGGCTTTCGAACTCCGATTGGAATCTCTTCTTACACGGTAATGCCGTTCGGTTTGAAGAACGCCGAGACTACTACTGCGACGATGACTAAGATCTTCGATGACCTCATCCATAACCAAGTTGAATGCTACGTGGACGACCTAGTCATCAAGAGTAAAGTGAAGGAGAATCATTTGTATGATTTGAGGATTGTGTTTGAACGATTACGGCAATATAATCTCAAGATGAATCCCTTGAAGTGCGCCTTCGGCGTTACCTCCGGGAAATTTCTAGGATTCGTTGTCCGTCATCGGGGAATCGAGATCGATCCAGAGAAGATTAAAGCGATATTAGAAATGCCTCCTCCCAAGGCCCTGAAGCAATTACGCTCTTTTCAAGGGAAGTTGGCATACCTAAGACGCTTTATATCTGATCGTCGGGTAGGTGTCGACCTTTTTCGAATTTACTCAGAAAGGATGCTAAATTTGTTTGGGGAGAGCCGTGTCGACGGGCTTTCGAAGATATTAAGAGATACGCGACGACATCTCCTGTTTTAGCGGCCCCTATCACGAGTAGACAGTTGATACTTTACACCGCGGCTTTAGATGACTCCTCGGAGCCTTACTCGCCCGAGTCGATGACGAGGGTAAAGAAAACGCGATCTACTACTCGAGTCGACGTCTAATACCGGAGGTAAAGTATCCTCTGTTGAGAAACATTGTCTAGCTTTAGTTTCGTCGCTCGAAGCTTAGACATTACGTGTTGTCTCATAAGATCGATCGATTTCGAAGGTTAATCGTTGCGATATTTGATGACCGACCAGACACTTTCCGGACGTTTAGCAAGGTAGTCGATGATATTATTGCGATTTGATATAACGTTCGTGCCTCTTCGCGTTATTAAAGGAGTTCTTGCGGACTTTCTCGCGACGCACCTTACCGGTGGGTCCCTCTCGACGACGATCTATCGGATGAACGGATAATGCGAGTAGAAGACCCCCGATGCTCGACGTTGGGAGATGTACTTCGATGGAGCTTCGTCGCACGGAAGGGATAAAGGATCGAGAACGGTGACACCGGCAAGCGGGAATTGGTTTGATCTTCATTACACCGGATCGGGGAATGTTGAGATTCTCCTATCACTTATCAGAGCCGTGCACCAATAATGAAGCAGAATATGAAGCACTAATCACAGGATTGGAGTTGACAATTCTAATGGACATAGCAGACATCGCCATCCATGGTGACTCTCAGCTTGTCATTCAGCAAATAGCCGGACAGTGCAAAATTCTGAAGCCAAGACTAGCGGAATATCACAAGTACGCGATGAAGTTGTTGGAGCAGATCCCAGTGTGGTGTTCTACAGGGTCCCTCGAACGGACAATGCCCACGCGGACGCTTTAGCTAAACTTGCTAAGGAATTAGCATGTCCACGGAGGATTCCGTTGACATCATCTGTGCGAGGAGCGTCGAGGTTTTGTCCCGAGATCGACCTCGACAGTTTGCATAAGTTGGGAGATGAAGAAATAATAGCTGCAATTGCCGAAGATACAAAGGATTGGCGCCAGCCGTTCGTCGACTACTTACAGACAGGAGCGTTGCCAGAGGATAAGTCCGTAGCACATCAGATCCAGAAAAGATCAATGTCGTATGCTCTAATCGACAATGTTTTGTACAGAAGGTCCTTCGATCAGATGTGGCTACGATGTACGAGCGAGGACGAAGCGCGAGTATCGTCGAAGAAGTTCGCGCCGGATTGTGTGGTGCTCACCGGTCGAGGCCGAAAATGAAGACGAAGATTAAGAGGCTCGGATATTATTGGCGGCGATGATATCCGATTGCATGGAAACGACGAAGAGGTGTCACCGATGTCGGGTGCACGGAGTGGTCTTGCATCGACCTCCGAATGTGCTGCACCCGACGGTTGCGTCGTGGCCGTTCGAGTGTTGGGGCACGGATATAGTGGGTCCGATGGACCCTCCGTCTTCTAGAGGACACCGATTCATTCTCGCGGCTACGGATTACTTCTCCAAGTGGGCAGAGGCGATGCTTGTTACGAGAGGTTACGGCACAACACGTTCTTCGAGTTTTCGAGAAATCGGGTTGTCTACTCGTTTCGGTGTTCAGCGCAGAATCATCTCCGATAATGGGTCCGCCTTGAAAAGCACAAAGATTAACGGCTTCGTCGAGACGACACGGGATAGATTGGAGATGCTCTACGATCTACTACCCTAGGGCAAATGGCTTAGCGGAAGCATTCGACAAGACTTTGGTACGGATTACAGAAAAAGACACTTGAAAATAACAAACGACAATGGCACGAGAAGCTGTCAGAAGCGCTTGTGGGCATACCGGACAAGCTGTCGAACGCCAGACGCGGTCCACGCGCATACGCTCTTGTGTATGGGTCCGAAGCCGTTCTCCGTTGGAAGTTCGGCTACCCTCGCTCGAAATCGCCGTCGCCGACAAGATTACAACGGAAGACAACGCCAAGCTACGACTCGAAGAACTAGAAAGCCTTGAAGGAAGAAGGTTGCTCGCGCGGTGAGCACGGAACTTTATCGAGCGAAGATGATTCGAGCCCACGACGAGTTGGTCGCCGAGGTAGTTCAAAGTTGGTGACCTCGTCCTTGTTCTTAGAAGACCCATTCTTGCACACCGCAAAATGGAAAGTTTGAACCGACCTGGGAATGACCATTTGTAGTGGAGTAAGTCTATTCTGGAGGGTCGTACCAGCTAGTGGATTCCCAAGGCGGAAGACCCATGTTGTCGATCAATGGACGTTACCTGAAGAAATACTACGCTACGTGACGTGTCGAAGAACGAGCACTGAGACGACACTAGTTCACTAGGAGTAGCTTTACGGTCGATATACGAGGGTAGGTTCCAAGAAAATTTTTGTAATAATGAAATTTTAATAAAATGAATTTTCACAAGATAATAAAAAATGTTAATGTTCTTCACTAAATGGTTTTGTTATCTTTGTTAAATCCCGATTTCCTAAGTTAATTAAATAAACCTCACACCTGTAATGAATTAATTCACTTAATTATAAGTTGTTTTGTTATTGTTCGTTTTTGAATTTCGAGCACGTCGACGAGTCCCTGTTTTTCGCGGAGAATGACGGGTCGGAAGCTCGGTTCTCGCTTTTAAAGACGGCTTTAATCTAGCGCTAAATGAGGAGAAAGCACGGAAGGCGGTGTGGTAAATCTTGACTTGGATTTCTCGCAAGTCGATGTGGACTATGAGGGTTCCCTCATGAAGTTAGTCCGAACACTCCGAAATGGCAAACATGAAATGCGTGGTCCGGATCGATCCGAGAAATTGGGGAGACGTCGAGACAATGTGGTACAGGAGGTTTCGTCGATTCACACCTCACAGCTGAAGATAAAAGGATCTTGTCGATGGTTGCCAAGCCAGGAGGTGACCTAGTCACCGCAGACACGGGACGAGTTCCAGATCCGCCACGGAGGCAAACATGGAAGAGGAATGTTCTACGCGCATGGCGCAGTAAGATCGAAGCATTTGAAAGAATACAAGCCGAAGCACGCAGCGGAGCTCCCGCCGATTCTTGAAGAAGAAGACTACGATCCGGAAATGAAGGAAACATCGGCCGGTTCGCTGCCTGCGGGACGAGCACGAGTACGCTTCGAGCCGGTCGCGCCGAGTTGACCCGCTTGAAGAAATTTTCACGGGATGTCCGAGGTGCAGTACGGACTTTCCCAGACAGCTGACACGTGTAGGAGCGTTCTCAGAATGCCCGCGATGTCACGTACTCCACCGGAGGAGTTCGGGACCTACGAGGCTTACGCTAGTTGCCTCCACGAGGAGGAGAGAGGAGAGAGCACCCGGTGTAGAGCCCTACGTGCTGCGGTTTGTACGGCCTAGACGACGACGAGATAATCCCAGATTATGTGATGGCTAAAATCAGAAAAGTCAAAAAATAAGAATTTGAACATTATGAAGAGATACAGTACAAAGTCGTGAATATCCTGGAAGGACTCGAGTTGTACACGAATGTCTTCTAGGGAAAAGAGCAGAAAGAGATTTTACGTTGTGTATACGATTTACGACGACGGGCGGCGGGCGGGTCTCCCGAGGGAAAAGACGTACTACGAGCCCGAGAAAATGGAAGCGTGGCAAGGGCGGGATCACGATTCGGTGTGGTTGCTTGCTACTGATTTCGCCGAGGACAAGAAGGGAATCCCGGGGATCCTACCATACGATGAGGTGGACGACATGCCTCCAGAAATTAAGAAGATGATCGAAAAGGATGATAGAATGGCACGTCGTTGCACTGCAGACTGTATTCTAACGGCTGCATTATAAATATCTACAAGGAGGGGACCGCATCCCGCCTCGCATCGACCATCACGATTTCCTTCGGCCTTTCTGCAAGGTCTCGCTTCTCAGTGAAAGCGATATTCTCTTTGGAAGAGAGATACGGATCGTCGGACCGGAGAATTCGGAGGTTCCGTGAAGATTCCGTCGCCGATCGGATTTGTCTTGGTCTTGAAAGGAAATGGAGCGATTTAGCCAAGCATTGCATCCGGGAGTCAGATATGAAAGAGTCTCAGTCACTTTCAGAAGAATGGACATAGACAAAGCACCATACTACTACGAGTCAGACCCAGAGCTGGAGGGACTTCGTCCGTTACCGTTGTGACATAGCCGGACCTTTCGGCGTGCGCGAGGGGACTTTTATTCCGGAGCGTAGCCTGATAGGTTGGCTTGTCCACGTGACGACTTCAGAAAGCAGATGTCTACCGTTTTGTGCCTGGTCTGCACTCAGCATACTGATGTTCAGGTTTACTTTCAGATGTACCGCAGATATTTTGGATGTTCTTTTCAGAAGACGTAGGTTATATCAAATTTTGGATCAGAATTAATGGAGATATTCTCTCTTCTACAAATCAGATATTTGCGTTCGGATACGTCTCCAGTTGCGCTACGAATGAAAAGCCGCATGACCATGCATTGGTCAAAAAGTTGCGACGAACAAAGAACGAAACAAAAATTAAAATTCAAACTTAAGAAAATAAAATAAAAAATTGACGAAATTTAAAAGCGAATTCCTAATTTAGTGTCTCTCTCGTGATTGATTCTCGCGAACTCTGTGGACTCTTCGAAAGCTTCATAAATTTCTTTGCTAAATTCCATAAATTCTCCATAAATCCCATAAATTCCATAAATTCCATAAATTTCTCATGTTCTCCATAAATTCTCCATAATTCTCCTAAATTCCATAAATTCCCCATAAATTCCATAAATCCTCCATAAATTCCATAAATTCTTCATAAATTCCATAAATCCTCCCTAAATTCCATAAATTTCCCATGTTTTCCATAAATTCCCCATAAATTCATAAATTTCCCATGTTCTCCATAAATTCTCCATGAATCCCATAAATTCTCCATAAATCCCATAAATTCCATAAATTCCATAAATCTATAAATTTCCATGTTCTCCATAAATTTCTATAAATCCCATAAATTCTCCATAAATCCATAAATTCCATAAATTCCATAAATTCCATAAATCCATAAATTCCATAAATTCCATAAATTCCCCATAAATTCCATAAATTTCCCATGTTCTCCATAAATTCTCTATAAATCTCATAAATTCCCCATAAATTCCATAAATCCCATAAATTCCATACATCCTCCATAAATCCCATAAATTCTCCATAAATTCCCCATAAATTTCCCATGTTCTCCATAAATTCTCCATAAATCCCATAAATTCTCCATAAATCCCATAAATTCCATAAATTCCCCATGAATCCCATAAATTCCCCATAAATCCCATACATCCTCCATAAATTCCATAAATCCTCCATAAATTCCATAAATCCTCCATAAATCCTATAAATCCTCCATAAATTCCATAAATTCTCCATAAATTCCACAAATTCTTCATAAATTCCATAAATCCTCCCTAAATTCCATAAATTTCCCATGTTTTCCATAAATTCCCATAAATTCCATAAGTTTTCCATAAATTCCATAAATTTTCCATATTTCCCATAAAAATTCCATGCATTTCCCATAAATTTCCATAATTCTCATGATTTGCATAAAATTCCATAAAGTCCATAAATTTTGAAAGCTTTCATGAGTTTCCACGAGTTTTCGCGGGTTTTCTCGGTTTTCTCACCTTTTCTAAATTTGAAATTCCTCTTCGAAATTAAAATCCAAATTAAAATCGAAAATTAAAATCCAAATTAAAATCGAAAATTAAAATCCAAATTAAAATTGAAAGTTAAAATTGAAATTGAAATTTAAAATTGAAATCAAAACAAATTGAAATTGAAATTGAAAGAAAATGAAGTAAATCGAATTTGAAATTTGAAAACCTGAACTTTAAGTTGCAGCGCTTTAATCGAATTCCTTCTTTTTCCCCTTCTTGTTTCCCCTGCGGAAACTACTCCCTTTTCCTTTTCGCTTCCTGTGGCCTGTCCTAAGTACCTTTTACTTAGGCAGCTTGGTATTGGTTTGTTGATCTTCTTCGGTCAGCGCACTGATACGCGCGGTGTGCTTGTCCGGCGCACCACACCATGGTGAGTCCATTTGTTGACCTCACTTTTATCGAGGTTTAGCTTTCCTCCTAGGATTTAGGGTTCAGCTTTAGGAGCTTCCCGACGATCTTAGATTCTTAGCAATGGGCCTACCTCGTTTTAGAATGCACGAAACCAGCTTCGACACTTCTTTTGGAATCCGGACGAAATTCCCGACCTCTAGCTCGCGGCGAGTAGGTTGGAATTGGCGTTAGGACTCCAAATTGAGTTCCTATGGGACCCGCTGGACCTTAGGATAGCCTCGTGCACATTTTACGCACCGCCGAGCACAAATTCCTCGAGCCGCGGCCTCGACGTCTTCGAAATTCTCCGCAACGGATCAAGATCAAGGTCAGAATGCCAGAACGAGCGCCATCAAGGTCGAATTTCGACGAGACCGTATTTGACGTACTTTCGACTCGACCGGTGACGAGGTTCTCCGAACGACCTCGGATCGCGAAACGGACTGCGCCGTTGCGTCCGGGACGTCGAATTCTAGGAAAGGACGTATAACTTGTGTTTTCGAACACGGGCTCGTGACGCGAAATCTGTCGTTATTTTAACAAAATAAATTTTATTTTCTTTTAAAATCCTATTAAAACCCTAAAATCCTATTTCCCTCACTCGTGCCTCGCTTGAGGCCTCGCCTCTCCTTCTCGATCCCGAGCTGGGTGCCATCTTCTTCGTAGCGAGCCTTCCCTCGCCTCGGCTCCTCGCGCGGTTTCGACTATGGTCCCTCTTGTCCTCGCCACTTCCCCCGGCTGCCCGTGACGAGTGCTTTCGGCCTTCTCTGCCGCCACTCTCGCCCACTGTCACCACTCTTTTCGGCCGACTTTTGTCGCCACTTTCTCCCGCCTCCTTCTACTCTAACCGACGCCTCAGGTAAGTGTGAGTGTGTGGCTTCTTCTTCTTTGAGAAGGCTATATAAACCTCTCTTGAGAATAAGGTTAGGGTTGGCTGATTTTCTTCAAGGGTGTGCTGCCATTGCCTTTCTCTCCCTCTCTTCCCTCTTCTTCTTCCCTGCTGCTCACGGTTCTTGAGTTTTGTGAGTGAGGTGGGGGTGTTGTTAGCCTTGCTCCCTGAAATTCCTGGAGCTTTGGCCGCTCGGTTTTGAGCCCGGATTGTGCCGTTCGTTCATTGTTGTTGAGCTGTGGTGTTGATTCGCTTAAGCTTTCATTGAGGTATGAACTCCTCTAGCTCTGGCATTTATATTTGAGGCCATATATATATACTGTTTTTCTCGGATTGGACATGGTTTCATGGTTAAATAGCATGCTATTGCTCCTCTCTTTCACTTACTCATGTTAGCTTGATGTGAAGCATGGAGAGTTTGTTTAGTATTACATGCATGTGAGGTGTACTTCTTGCTCTTCTTACTTCTTCTTCACTAAAAGAGCATGTTAGGGAAAGATTTAAGTTGATTTAAAAGAACTCTATGCTTATTTTCATTTGAAATACACCAAGGCTCTATACTTGGATATGTTGGATGTATCGAAATGCTTATGTAAGCTTTATGTTTAGCTAAATTTTAAGCCTCATCTTGGCTCGTTATGGTCCTACTTGAAAGCACATTTTGTTTCATTTTAAAAGGGTTTGGGGGTTGTTTTTGTTGGCTTTGTTCCTTGATTTTGGCTCCTGCTGCCTCTCAGTTTTGCCCCTATGACTGGGCTGATTTCTCTGTTTTGCGGTTTTCTCGATTTTGGATTGTTTGAGCCCTACTTTGGCTTGGTTTTGGTTGAATCCTGCTGTACTCTCGATTCTAAACTCGATTTGGGATTCGGTTTTTAGCCCCATGAGGATCGGATTTCTGTTAATTCTATTGTCTTCCCTGTTTTAATTTAAAGCCGGATTTGCTCCTAGCTTAGCTATGGTTTGGGTTGGTTTCTTCGACTTTCCTCTAGCCTTGGCTTCGCATTGGAGGTCATTGTGATTTAAAGTTAGGTTTATTTCAGCTTCTATCGTGAGTCGGTCTTGGCTCTTTTAATATCTCTGGTTTTAGCCCTATGCTGGGACTGTTTTGATTCAAATTTTAGGCTATTTTGAGCTCTGCTGTTTTCTTAGTTTTAGGTTGGTTTGAGCCCTGCTGCTCGTTTTTTTTTTTTTTTTGGTCCCTGGAATTCTCTTGAGCTAGTCTAATATGGGGGTTGTTTTGGCTTGAGGCTGGGCTGATTCTTTAGGCCTTGTAGGGGCTCGGGTTTGAGTTCTGCTTTGGGTGTTTGTTGAGGCCTGTTGAGATTGTTTTGGGCTTGATTTAGAAAGTGTTTGGGCTTGGATTTGGGGCTTTGCGATGACTCGATTGTACCCCTGTTTGGGTCTATAAAGGGCTTGGGTTTGTGCTTCTCATAGGCTAGAGAGGGGCTGAATTTTTTATTATTTGGTGGATTTAGCCTCATACACTTGTGGTGGTTTGAATTGTGGGAAACTTTACCTCTGCTACCCTCTTGTTGGACCTTGGCCGTGAGCCTCATGGTGGCAATTTAAATTTGGTAGGGGCTTTACCTCTTGTTGCCTCCTCTGTTGTGACCTTGGCCGTGGGCCTCCCCTTGATCTTGTCTTGGCCGAGAGCCTTGGTGTGTGAGGTGATGGATATGGTGATGTAATTCTTGCCTCTTGCTACACTTGCTTATGAAGTTGGTTGGATGAATTTGAAGGCATCTCTTATTTGCTTCAATTAATTCTTGAAAGTTAAATGTCGGGGCTTGATTAAGAATATGTGAGCATGAGCCATTGCCGATTACTCGATGGATCTATGTGAATATGTATGGCCTTTGTTTCAACACTTGCTTAAGGCCCGATTTTGTGGCATGAAATGGAGGTTGGATTTTGAATTTAAAAATAGCAAAATCGTGGAATTTTGTGATAACACTCTCAGTTAGTGGTCTAAAGTCTAGGACCCGAGCAGTGGCTTTCTTTTTTTTTTTTCTTGATTTTACCGTCTTTGTTTAGGAAAAGAAGTGTGTTCCTAGGGGTCTAGTCCTCATCCTCTCCGGGAGCGTTGTGGTGCCTTTAGGTACTTTTTCTAGGACATGTGAGGACGGTCGGGAGTTCAGGGTGATTTACTTGTTTTCAATTGTTGGAAATCGGTTCACTTTCTTTTACGAATTTGTGTTAAGTGAACCGCTTTCCTCTTTCTTCCTCGACATCTCGTCCCTAGTTTTCGCGCTTGTTTTTGGCTCAAAGCACACACTACGGAGGGACGTGTAGGTGTGCACATATAACCCGCTTGGGTTATATGTGGGGCCATCAGCAAGTGCTGTAAGTGCGGTGGGGACATTAATAAAGCTGCAAAAGAAAAATTACGAGAATCATAGAATGGGGCCGCTGACTCGGAGACTGCGCAGAGAGTAGAGCGAGAACCACGGAGCCGTTCGCCGTCACTTAGGGTTCTCCTGCGCCGACGATCTAAGGATGTTCGTAGTCACAGTCATATTAGGGTAGTCAACGCGTGGACGAAAAAAATATTTTAAAAACAATAAAAATACATATGTTTGAAAAATACAAAATCACATCCACTACTTACACGGACTCTACTACTACGGTTTTACTTGCATGCGAAACGAAAAAAATTAAATGTGTGAAAAATTTATAAAGGTCCACGGTTGGCTATTCGAAGTCGGATTAGGCGCCGCCTGCAGGAAGTTGGTGCAGTAGTCGGCACTCGAAGTACGGATATTAGCACGGCTACGAGTCACGTAACACCACCGCGCTTACAGGTCTTTCTTTCCAGATGCCCTATGGCTTTCTTACGGTTTGTCGTGAGTTTAGCGGGCCATCTGTGAGTTTCTTCCGGTGTTCTTTGCGGTTTTCTACGATTTTGTTTTGTTTTCGTTCGTGACTTTTCTCGGAGTTTTCTACGGACGTTCTTTTTCTTTCTTTCTCGATTTTATGGTTTTTCTCTCACGATTTTTTTAGTTTTCTCGCCGTCTTTCTTTCGTTTTTCTTGTTAGGTTTTCGCACTTTGCTCCCTTTGTACGTACCGTAGTACTCACTGTTGAGCTAGATTCCTGCCACTACTTTTACTCTCGCTTTTCCTCTGCGCTAACGACTCTTCTGCTAGGAAATAAGAAAAATATGAAAATAATAATAAGCAGTAATGATGCGCGCGGATGAGCAAAGCATACGGCATCTGCTCGCAATGATCATTTACTTTATTCTATCGTCATACTCATGTTTACTTTTCAAGCATATATCCTGTACTTCGTTCTATGTCTAGTTCGCATTTGCTTTTCGATTACACATACTTTAGCTTGGCATGTTTTCTTGTCGTAGCATGTTATTCCTTGCTTAGTTTAGCATGTTTCGCTAGCTTAAAGCATACTCTGTTTGTGATAGGTATTTTATGTTATTCAGCTATAAGCATGCTCACGTTTACTTGCTTTCTTTGCTTACACTTGTCATCTGTTGCACACACTCACTTGCAATAAAATGAAATAAATGGTTTGCATGTCCACTTTAATTTAAAACTTTAATTTAAATCATGACCTTGCTACGATGTGGAGCTTGGAGCACGGTGGGCAGCACGGTCATCTTCTTCATCAAAACCTGTGTCGACATCAGCAAAACCCCCTTCTTTAGCTTAAATAACAAGCCTTAGGATTTCGAGGTAGTCCGCCCAGCGCGACATAAACCCTCACATTTTCTTTTAGGCCTTTGTACAGCCCTCCTGTGCGATATAAGCTACTAACTCGCTTAGGTTTCGAGGTTGTCGTACGATACGACGTAAGCCCTCGTGTCTTTCGGGTAGTTTGCATAATCGGGACGTTATGCGAAACGTAATTCATATAATTAATTTGCGGGATTGAAATTAAAATAAATCCCTTTTTCAAAATTTAAAGCCGACCATAGGATAGTACGGGACGTCCTCGAGGTCCTCTCGAGATCCGTGACATCCCTGCCGCTTCTTTCTTTGACTCCAAAAATAAGCCGTTCCTTCATGTCGCTTCACCTATTGGATTTCTACTACCTCGTTTCGTTGAAAACCCTACCTTAGAATTCGTGAAGATAGAAACCGCCGATCTAAATCGAGAGTTCTCTCAAGTGACTTCGGTCGTTTGAGAGGTAATTAAGCTATGAGGGCATGCTCATAGGGAGTTTTAAAGACCGCAGATAATATAAACCTCTATTTAATTCTTTTGTATTAAATAGGAGAATTTGTCTGGTCCACATAAAGGTTCGCGGACGGAACGGATGTCATGAATTTTGTGGTTTATTTGATCGAGCGATATTGTCGAGTAGGGTGTACTATTCTTCGGAACGGATGCGTTACTCGCGATATTACGCTCGTTCGTCCAAACTACTTAACGAATGAGATCGCGTCCTTTCTCGGCCTCATATTTTAAAACTTAAAATTTTATTTTCAAAAATCAATACATATATATAAATTAAATTAAATCCTCAAGCCCTTCTTTTAAGCGGCCGACAGGATGTCATTAATTTTGTAGCTCGTTTGAATAAGTCTTATTATCAAGTAGTGTGTCCATTCCTCGGGATAGATACATTGTTTGCGATATTGTGCTCGTTTATTTATACTACTAAATGAATGAATTCGTCTATTCTCATTTTTCAAAAATTTAAATATTATTTTCAAAAATCAATATATATATTACATATTAAATTAAATGAAAATCGTGAAACCATATTTTATCCATTATATTTTATATTTTGCAAAAGAGATATTTTTAACAGCCGACAAGGCATTGCCTTATCGTCCAACTTTCTAATCCGCTATCCAGCATCCTCTTCCCCTCCAAACTGCTGCTGGCCTTCCTGTCCAGCCCTCCCAATCTCCCTTTGCAGCTTCCGGGACCCCCCTACAGTTGTTCCCCTTGCTATATGAATCACCTCGCCATCACCCAGCACCCTTCCCTACAGCTTTCCCTACCTCCCCACCCTACTAAACTTGCAAACCAGCCACCAACCACCCTTCCACCATATCTGACAGCCCTCCACCCTTCTCCTTTTCCCATGCTGCTTCGTCGATGCCACCATCGCTCCTGGATCTTTTCTTCTGTCTAGCCGAGAGTTGGTTCGCTGTTGTAGTTCACATTTCCATTTGTCATATTTTAACCCTCTTTCAATATTAATAAAAGTTGTTTTTATTTCCGCTGATTCTCTAACTAGTTTCGATATCACCAATTTTATTAGAAAATTCTAGCTTCCCAAAATTTCATGTCAAATCTTCGGGGTAGTGATTTTTCAAATCTAGAATTGAATGAAGCTTATGTGACCCCTCAAGACAGTCTCCTCTTAAAGGCGGCAAGTCTCTGTTGTAGTTGGAGGGTTTCATGTCGTATGTTTTTCAAAGAAAGTTTTTAAATATCTCTTCGCGGATTCCTCATAAATAGCATTGTATCATTTCCTCACGATTAGGTCTCCAATAATTGTCTCTACGGTGGCATGATTAGGTTTTAGGTTTGGGTGGTGAAAGAGAACGCACGAGGTAGATTTAGGATGGGAAAGAAAATTTTTTAGGGGCTAATATAGAGAATCGAAAAAGGGAAGAACCTTTGAGCGGAGAAGAGGTCAAGTACGGGTGGAAGCTAGAATTCCTAAGATAGGATTAGATTTACGCACACTCTAATAGCAAATGATTCAAAAGTTAACCCAAACCACAGCAATAAAACAAATATTATTACTGAAAAAGATAATTGGTGATGACAATCACACACGAAAATGGGAAATAACAATAACATGAAACACCATGCAACTAGGGTTGGATCCAGGTGGTTGGTGAGGGTTTCGAAGGTGGGGGATGATGGACGATGTGGTCGGCAAGCAGAAACCAGCAAACTACGGTTTCTCGGATTCCGAACAGAAGGAAAACAACAAAAATCAATGAGGAACGACTATCTTAAATTATGGCAGGAAGATGGAAGGGTGTGGGGGCAGGTTTTGGAGGTTGCAGCACGTGGCAAGGTAAGAAGCAAAGGCCAGGAAATCCATGTACAACAGTAAGTTTGCAGAGAGCGGGATGAATTGGCAGCTGGACAACTGCAAGACTGCAGGTAGGAGGGTCCTGGATGGCTGGAACAGCAACAAAATAGCCGGGAACGACTGTTCGGTGCAATGTCAACGAAGGGAAATGACGGTGACAGCGATAGATGTGGGGGACTGCAGGAAACGAGATAACGGCTATCTAAGGCGTCAGCAGCGAGAACAGGCGACGAAAACTGAAAAAACTGCAATGAAAACATCATCAAATTGTTGTCGGTGGCGGTTGTAGCAATAAAGGGCGGCCAAGAGCGATGTGGGAAGAATGCGAAAAGGGATAGGAAAAATAACCACCACCTAGGGAAAAAGAGATACAATCGGAGCACCACTCAAACCCTTGGATAAATCCCCCGGAGAGAGAAAACGAACATCAGCGGCTGTCCTAAACAAATTCGCTCCGAAAACTGACTTTCAAACCCTAATACAACACATATCTTGGAAAGAACTAAAAAAGAATGAAGGGCAATAGGAAAAAAAAGCATAAAAAATAAAAACAGGACTGTTTTGACCCATCTACAGCGATTCCGCTTAACGCAGGATCCGTAACAGTTTAAGAAATTCAACAATGCCAACGTTTATCAATGTTTCTTCCATCTTGCTATTTCTTGTGGTAATTTATATATTTCATTTTTTATTACATATAATGCATGCTACTAAATAAATCCCCAAAAGCAACTACATTTTTCTTACTATGTTTTGCGTTTTGGCTTCCTTATAATTATTATATGAATAATTTGATTTTTACTAGACTTGAGATGCATATTTCCTTTTTGTATGAACTTTTTATTTTTGCATCCTTAACGCAATGCCAATTCTCCTTACCAGCATATAATTTAGGGGCGATATATGGTAATGAATTTAAGTCGGACTTAAATTATACCATATAGAAAAATGGTAACTTTTAAAGCTTGAATTTAGTAAATCCATATTATTTTCAATTTGTTCACAGTTTTGGCTTAAATCACGAATTTACTAAATCCAACCAAAAACAGGATTTATTTATATCCATATTGACATAATTTACTAAAGCAATAAAAGCCATTACCATGTAGCCCCTAGGTTCATAAATTTTCATTAAAAGATCTTTAGCAATCGCCTTCATAACCTCTCTATTAAACATGAAATATTGTCAACTATCAAGTTAAATTTTACTCATTTAGCAATAATTTAAATATTGAAAAGTTCTCCTTTTATGATTTTGATTGCCTTAATCCAGGCACTCATTTGTTTGGACTACTACATAGGTCTAAATTTAAGTATAAATAACAAATAGTAATGATGCAACCAAGCTTTGTCTTAGTATTACCCTTACAATCTTTACAAGAATACTGCATTACAAACATTTAATCTTAAATGCATATATCATTTGTATAAGAAACTTATTGTTTATGCATTCTTAATCTTGATAGTCATATCAACTATCAAGTTAAATTTTACTTGTTTAACAATAGTTCAATATTGATAAGTTCTCTCCTTGTATGATTTTGATCACTTTAGTCCGGACATCCATGTATTTAAACTATTATATAATTCTAATTATGTATCAATAACAAATAGTAATAATATAACTAAGCTTTCTCTTATGATTACCCTTAAAACCTTAACAAGAATACTCTCAAACAAATCTTTAGTCTTAATTTGACAACTTTTATAAGCAGAAACAAATGACGCTAATGAAATTTTGAATAATAGAAAACAAACAGAAAAATATGATTATAAAAAGACAATGCAAAAAAGCAAAATAAGAGGAAAAAAGTTCACTATATTCTTAAGAAAAGTAGAGTAGAGAATAACAAAACTTACAACTTGCATTACTTTCTTCTAACAAGTTGACTAGGGTACTTGGCTTCTTGTTCTCCTTCATTTTTGTGCTCCATCTATCAAAAACAAAATATAAAGGGACATTATCTACAAAGAAAGATCGAAATATGATAGCAGGAATGATGTCTTGAGAAGCTATGGCAAACCAAACTTACCAAAGGCAAGTTGAGTGCTAATATTAGAATAAGCCAAGAATTAGAAAAGTCTTTGAAAGGAATTTTAAATTTTAGGTAAATTTTCTTTATTAAATTTTTAAT
This sequence comes from Papilionanthe hookeriana x Papilionanthe teres, assembly GCA_022702705.1. Taxonomy (NCBI): domain Eukaryota; kingdom Viridiplantae; phylum Streptophyta; class Magnoliopsida; order Asparagales; family Orchidaceae; genus Papilionanthe; species Papilionanthe hookeriana x Papilionanthe teres. The sequence goes on from CM040430.1 coordinate 25,313,360, forward strand.
GATGAATAAATTACTGTATCATACATGGCTATTAAAAATCTGGATATTCATTTAATGAAAGAATAGCATTTTTTCCAAATAAAGGATCAAAGTTATAAAGCTAAGTTGCAAAAATATGAACTAGATGCCAAAAACGGGAATTGAGTATGAAATTATATTGTATATGTCGCCCTATAACAAAAAACATTCCGTCATGTCAGAATCAAGGAACACCCCCCCCCCCTCCCCCACACCAAATAAACTAATTTCAACAACTGAATTAGTTTATGCCCCCTGAAAGGAATGAGCCAACATCATAAGATATGTAGAACAAACGCTTCTTGTTTTGCAGGATGAAGCTTGGAGAGAGTGTAGAAAAGAAGCTAATAAATTGGTCCTTTATTTCTATAATGCGTGAAAAAATACTTTTTCTAAAAAGCAGAAAGAAATTGAATTGAAAAATAGGCAGAGAAAGAAAGACCAAACAATGCTTCTGAACATGCATAAAAGCTCTAATTTAAACTAGTGTGTTTCGTCTATCACCCTAATAAGGATTCCTCATTGGCACTTATTTTCTCGCTAGTACTCTCCGCAAACGTTTCTCCACATTCGGTTCGATCTCTGAGCTTGAGCTCAAACCTTGCTACAACTTGACCCTTACAATCGGATCATATAGTACTCTCAAACATTAGGCTCTTATGGCCACTTGGCTCTATCAATTGTGCTCGCACCAAGCACCCGCCCATTATTGGCTTCCATCAACCTGTCCATCTCTCAAGCAGTCCATACAGTTCAGCATGCATGCTTCTTACTTGCATGCTGGTATCCTTAGCACTCATGCCTCTACTATGGGTTGTTGTCCCTTGGAATAGGACATTTTTCATCTCCAACCTCCACAGCTATAGTGACACCCTTCTTGCTTATATTTAAATTAAGACTGATCAAATTGAATTATAGTCCTCATGTCAAGCGATGTGCCTCCTTGCTCTCTCTAGCTCTGAATATATCCACTCCACCGAGTGCTTCTCAAGTTATATTCCATTGCAATGCTTCCCTTATGGTTGTTATCGCTTCTAAAATTTCTACTACTGTAGAATCGCCCCACCTTGTGCTAACCAATGATTGTTGAGGCTAATAGAGAGAGATGAGGCTTATAATCCTCAACCTTCCCCCATATATTTTCAACAAGTGCCTGCAATAGCTCATAAGTTGTCATTCTCTTTTCTAGTTAAAATAGCTCTCATTTTGTTTAACAAGGAGTATTTTAGTTGGCTTCTACATTTCATTTATCCGTTATTATCAATTTTCTAAGATTATTTCAATGAGAAAATTATCCAAAGATTTATAATCAATCCACATTTGGTTGGAGATTATAAAATTGAACTGATTGATTCTTGTTATGTTCTCATTAAATAATCCAACAAAATCTAATTTTGCAAAGCTCTTCTCTCCAAGGTCATATAATATGGATGGGTTCCTAATGTGTACAATTAACTAGTTGCCTCATTTCAATTTATTGCAAAAAACTTCCTTTTACACCAATTCGATTGTTTTTCCACGTCTATGAATTCACTACTTAAACCAACCAATTATTTATTCTTCTGGCTCTATTTTTAATAAATGGTTCCACATATATGCTATTTGAAATAGATATTACAAACTCTTAGAAGAATGAAATTTGGATTGATACTGCAACTAGTGGTTGCTGGCAGAAGGTACATTTTGAAGGCATTTCTTCTTGTTCATTTAGCAAAATCTTTGCCACAAATTCTTACAATGCTTAAGGTACGCTTACAACTACAAAAACCTTATAGAAACCATAGCAATAATGAACAAGCATCAAATAAAAATCTTTCTTCCAATATAATGCGCCAGTTTTGACTACTTCTAATCGAGGTTGTATAAACACCTTTAAATCTACTTTAGATCCTAACTTGGAACAGTCTCTTCCGTAGATGTTAGCCCAATAGTTGACATTTGCCTCACATTTACTCGTAAGATTATTTATCCAGGCCCACACAGGAAATTTACTCCTAATGATCATTTTATTATTGGGGATATTAGTGATCAACTCTTTGTTAGTTGGTTCTCATTTCTAGCACAAAAGAGTTATCAAACAAAAAGTGCTTTGCTCCTAATGATCATGTTGGTCTAGTAAGTATATTTTGTTTTTTATTTTATATTTTTATCTAATAATGTTATTCAATTGTTGGTGTTATATTATAAAGGAAAGAAAATTGAGTTATATTCGGTAAGGAGAAGAGAGCCTGGACGCAACAGGCTTCTTGCAATCGCGAAAATTCAGAATTCCTGCTTAAAAATTTGACGAGATCGCGGGATCCTGCCTATTCTGAGCGGAGAGCTCCAGCATCACCTAGACCACAAAACTTCCAGAGATACAAAAACCAAAAGGACATCCACAAACACTAAGTTATTGATGCACCATCATAGCCACCACCCAAATCAAATAGGATCCTTAGTCACCTTTGACAAAGCAATTGGATAGGGCTCATTCCAAAAGTTGTACCTTCCATTACGAAAGTGAACTATTTTATCCCGACTAGAGTGTTTATTAAATGATTAAAAAAAGGAGAAGAAGAAACGTATGAGGGGTTAAGGAGCCGGAAAGTGCAAGAGAGACATAGAGAGAGGTAGCTGGGAAAGAAAATGAGTAGTGTAAAAACAAGGGCAATTAATAATAATAATAAGAATCTCTGAAATTGAAGTAGCTGTCATTTTATAAATTGAAGTTAATGAAATTGAAGGTAATCCTGATTCGTGATACTCATTAATTGTGCCTCAATGTTGGAAATTAAAAAATAATAATAATGAGAATCTCTCATGGACAATAAGATAAATCGTGGGATAAGCAAGTTGATGTCAAATAGCTAACAATATAGTATTATGTGAGCCGGCAAGCCTAACTCCATTGATTTAGGCATATGCATTGAGCAAAGAAAAAAAAAACCTGATTCCAATTATTGATGACAATTTTGATGATTAAATTCAAAGTGCCGTTTTATTTAGAGTGAAATTGTGTTGTTTTACAATCAGGTTGATGAACAATTCTACTAGGCCGAATGCTTTTAGATCCTAGCAAGTTATATTATTCTTTTCTATTATGCTTGACATAAATATTCTGAATATAACCATGAGGGAACGTGATGTTTCCGTTCTGCCAATTGTTAAAAATGGAAATTCATTTTCAGAATGAGAAGAATTTCATATTGTAGAGTTTGAATATATAGAGTACGAAAAGAAACTAGACTTCAGGATGCTCTAGGAGGAGCTTAAATAACAATAACAGGGTTAAAATTGTAAAGAGGTTATATCATGCAAAGAGATACAATTTTACAGTGAAAGAACAAAAAATCGAACTTGGTCAAAATATAAGCATCTTAAAATTTATATCATGTTGATTTGTTATTCAGCATTTTGAGATCAAAGGTGGATTAGATCAAAAGTGGATTTATCAAAAATGTAACTATTGATCTCCATCTTTTGTTCATGTAGATTGTGCTTCAAAGGCACAAAATTCATTATTCAAATCGAGTGTAGAACCTCCCCAATATTAACATGGATACTGGAGAAATTAAGGCTACAAACATATTCAACTCCCATGAGGGCTCCCAAAATTTGCACCAACTCCAGTATTAGGGTTGTTCTGGGTCAAATCTTTAGAAGACAAATTGGATTGCAACAACCCAGAGATTTTGCCTTGATTTAATAAGAATTTTATAATTTGGTTTTAACATTCTCAAAGGCACAAAGCAGTGATTAATCGCAACTTCCAATCACAAAGCTAATCAATAAGCACTAAATGTTTTAACTTAAAGTGCATTTTCCAATCATAAGAGAGAACTTTCAATAAAAGCTAATCAATAAGCACTAAAGTGACAGAAATTTTTGTTTAGAAAAAAATTTAATAATAAATTTATTGAATTAACTTAAAGCGGATAAGGTTATCATACCAATGATTTCATCATCCTAACTTGTTGTGGACCCAGATCAAGTAAATCTGTAGATATAGTTAATCAAGCGTAGTTGAAGGATCCTTTCAGCAGTCATACATTATGTTGTCTAAATGGACCTAAACTTGAGATGAATGTTTGTATCCAGGGACAATTTTAAATTAATCTTAGCAAATAGAGAGTTATATGTTCTATCAAGTACATTCAACGATTCACTCCTCATAGTGGTGGAAGCAGGTTAGGTCTAGGGTGGGAAACTATCCACCCTGGAATTTGAGATTTCCCTATAAAGCAGAGAAAAATTAATAAATTTTTATATAGTTTAATCAAGTTTGTAATTTTGCCCTCCAGCTCCTCTGTGTCCCGTCATATGTGTCTCTCGTCCCGCTCGATCGTCCTCTCCTGCGATGTTCGTCCGAGCGCAGCCCTAATTCGCGCCTATCCCGCGATCATCCACGTCTGATCACCGACGCTTCTTCTGTGATCGTCCAACCGCAAGCACAGCCCGTTCCAGCCGTGCTCCTCGTCGACGCAGCCTCTTCTCTGGTCATTCCGCTGAACTCCTCTCCTCTCCGATGACTAAGTACGGCCATGCCTGCAACTCCTCCTCCACTAGTGATGTCACTTCTAGCCACCCCTCCGCAACTGGGTCTCCACTACCCAGCAATTCAGACAACAACTGTCCTCATCACCAGCCACAAACTCACCGGCCATAATTATCTCCAATGGTCGCAGTCAGTTATGATGTTTGTATGCGGCAAAAGCAAAGATGACTACCTCACTGGTGATGCTCCAGCTCCGGCGACGACAGATCCGTCATAAAAAACTTGAAAATCCGAGAATAATATGGTTATGGTCTGGCTTGTTAACTCGATCGCCCTTGATATTGGCGAGAATTTTCTTCACTATAGCACGGCTAAGGATATCTGGGATGCTGCCCGCGAAACATATTCTAGTTCGGATAATACAGCCGAACTCTTTGCGGTTGAGACCATTCATCATGACTTTCGTCATCATGATCTCTCCGTCACTCAATACTTCAATACTCTTACTCGGTATTGGCAGCAACTAGATCTATTCGAGGTGTACTCTTGGAAGTGTCCCGAAGAATCTATCATATTTCGCCAAATCGTGGAACAGAAGCACACCTTCAAATTTCTCCTCAGCCTCAAACCTGAGTTTGACCAGACTCGCTCGCGGATTTTGAGTTTGAAACCTCTCCCAACAATTAGTGAAGTTTTTTCAGATGTGTGCCGCGAAGAGAGTCGCCAAAAGATCATGCTAGGTGCTTCCTCTTCCACTTCAGTCCTCGACGGATCTGCCATTGCTGCTCACATCCCACCCACAGACAATCGCCAACGCCAGGGCCTCCCTTGGTGTGATCACTACCGCCGTCCTGGCCATACTCGGGATACTTGTTGGCGGATTCATGGAAAAACCGCCAATGGGAAGCCCAAACGTGATCCTCGGGCAGCTACTACCATCACCACCGAAGCCTCTCCAGGAACGAGCCTGTTCAGTGAAGAACAGATTCATGCTCTCCAGAAGATGCTCGGTCAACTGTCTCCAGTCCATCCTCCTAGTGTGACATCAGGTGCCACCGGCCTTGTTGCCCAACAAAGTATTTCCTCATCTGCTTTCGTCTTGGATTCAACCTCTTCTCGACCATGGATTGTTGACTCGTGTGCCTCCGATCATATGGCCAGGGATATCTCCTTACTAGTGGATTACGATCGTGTAATCCGACCCTCATTGTTCGGATTGCCGATGGATCGGCCTCCAAAGTTCTTCGGTCTTGGTTTTGTCCGCATCTTTTCGGATCTATTCCTCAACTTCGTGCTTCATGTTCCTACTTTGGATTGTAATCCGAGTCTCTATTAGTAAGCTCACTCATGATTGTCGTCGTGTTACTTAAATTTTTCCATATGTTTGTGAATTTCGGGATTTGAAGTCGAGGAGGATGATTGGCGATCTTGGAGTTGCGCGGTGGTCTCTATCTTCTCAACAAACCCTCCGTTGGTACTTGTTTCACCCATCTGGTTGTGCTCCAAGCATCGAGTCCGTCTTGCTTAGATCCTCTTAGTACATCTGTCTTTCATTCCAGTATTAATAATGATAGTAAAATCATGTTACTTCATTATCGTTTAGGTCATCCCAATTTTATGTACCTTGGGAAACTGTTTCCTCATTTATTTATAAATAAAAGTCTTACCACTTTTAATTGCGAATTTTGTCAACTTGTCAAACACACTCGTACTTCATTTCCTCGTTTATCATACAGACCCACTCGTCCCTTTTCTCTTATTCATAGTGATGTCTAGGGTCCTTCTCATGAAAAAAATATTTCTGAGGCCCAATGATTTGTGTCCTTTATTGATGATCACACACGCGTGACGTGGATCTATCTAATGCGTGATAAATCCGAGATAGGACCTATATTTCGTACGTTCTATCAAATGATACTCACTCAATTTGACACAAAAATTCAGGCTCTTAAAACAGATAATGCACGAGATTTTTTCAACACCTCCCTAGGAACTTTTCTTACTCATCATCGCATCCTTCACTTTGGCACTTGTGTTGATACTCGTCAATAAAATGGGGTTGTCGAGCGGAAAAATCGTCACTTGTTGTAGGTAGCCAGCAGTCTCATGTTCACCACATCGGTCCCTAAATGTTATTGGGGAGAGGCAACATTAACTGTTGCCTATCTCATAAACCGGATGCCCTCTCGTATCATGGGTTTCCTTAGTCCAATTGATATCCTCCTTCGCTCCTTTCTAACTACCTGTGTCCTCTCTTCGGTTGTCCCTACCAAATTATTTGGTTGCTCCGTCTTTGTTCATATTCACAAACAACACCGCAATAAATTAGACCCCAGATCAGTCAAATGCATCTTCATAGGGTATTCCACCAATAAGAAATGCTACAAATGTTATTGCCCTTCAACTAAAAAGATCTATAATTCTATGGATGTCACCTTTTTTTAGCATCAGTCGTACCACCCAGAGTCTGTCGTTCAGAGGAAGAGTCGTAGTGAACAACAGCCCTGTGTTCTTTTACCAACTGACACGAGTCTTTCACCGGCTGTCAAACCTCCTCCATCTCCTATTCAACCTCCTCCATCTCCTATGCCAAACCCATCTACACATCCCGCACCTCAGGAACTTGGTCTATACTGAGACGGAACGGAACTCGCTGAAAGAATAGAGAACCAAGCAGACGCTTCAATTGTTGTCCAAGAATCTAATCCGCTCCAAACCTCTCCGAAACTCACTCAAGTACTGGAATCTATGGACACTTAGTGATTATGAGCTTACCCCGCCTGGAGAGACGATTCTGATGTTCCTTACACTCAACATCCTATCTCTCGATTTGTTTCACATAGAAGTTATCTCCTCCCTATCATGCATTTGTCGCTGCTATTGATAGCATAGAGATCCCGAATTCTATTCAGGAAGCACTCTCACACAGGATGGAGAAAAGCTGTGAATGAAGAAGTTGTTGCACTAGAAAAGAATGGAATGTGGATTGTATCTGATTTGCCTAAGAATACGAGACCAGTAGGATGTAGGTGGTTATTTTACAATCAAATGCAAAGCAGACGGAAGCATAGATAGGTTGAAAGCCCGACTGGTTGCAAAAGGTTATATGCAGTCATACAGAATTGACTACCAAAAGACATTCGCCCCAGTAGCTGAACCGAACTCCATTAGAATCTTACTCTCGCATTGCAGTAATCCGAGAGCGCCAGCTAATGCAAATTGATGTCAAAAATGCATTCCTTAATGGAGATCTTGAAGTGGATGTATACATGGATTTACCTCACGGTGCTATAAGGATCCTTCACTAGATGGCAAAGTATACGAACTCAGAATCTCTGTATGGTCTCAAACAATCTCCTCGTGCTTGGTTTGCTCGATTCACCAATTCAGTAATCAAATGCGGTTATACTCAAAGTCAGACTGATCATATAATGTTCACAAAAAGATCCGAGAAGAAGATTGATGTACTCATCGTGTATGTTGATGACATCGTTACTACAGTTTGATCACATCGAAGAATTGATGAAAGTCGAAGAAGTTTCTAGCCTATGAATTTGAAATCAAGGACTTCGGAGACTTGAAGTTCTTCTTGGGAATGGAAGTTACAAGATCCGAAATGGGGATAGCGTAACTCGAAGAAAGTACACATTGGACCTGTGAAAGAACGCGAGTATGCTTGGATGCAAACCAATGAGATACTCTCAATAGACCGTATAAAAAATTGGAATGGAGAAGGATAGTTTACTGAGTCGACGAAGGACGATATCAGCGAGCTTATTGGAAGACTTATTTACTTATCTCACACTGGACCAGGACATAAGTTTTTCGAGTAAGTATAGTGAGTTAATTCATGAATCGTCCTCATCGAGGAACATATATGGAGACTGTTAACCGAATCTTAAGATTCTTAAAGATGACTCCAGGGAAAGGATTATTATTCAAAAAGAATGATAGTCAAAAGATAGAAGTTTTTACTGATGTTGACTGGGCAAGAGATATATCCACCCGACGATCAACTTCTGGGTATTGCTCTTATGTATGTGGCAATCTAGTGACATGGAGAAGCAAAAAGCAATCGGTGGTATATCGGAGTAGTGCAGAAGCAGAATACAGAGCACTGGCACTAGGTATCTGTGAAGGAATGTGGATCAAAAGATTTCTCAAGGAGCTTGGGATTATGAGAGAAAATTCTATCAGGATGCTCTGTGACAATCAAACAGTAATCAGTATTGCAAAGAACCATGTTCATCATGAGCGAACGAAATACATTGAGATTAATCGGAACTTCATTTCGGATAAGGTGGACAATGGAATCATTGAATTGGTCTATACTCCTTCTAGAGACCAAACCGCGGACATTCTCACCAAGGCTCTCCTTAAGTCAAGCTTTGATGAGCTAAACAATAAGTTATACTCATAAATATACTTTAATACTTGTTATATTTAGTCATTATTTTAATTCATTAATTTTAGGTATTTATGTTATTCCGTAATTATAGGAAATACTTAATTTTCTTCCATATTCTATTACTTGTACTCATCTATTTATAAGTGAATTCTCTATGGAATCAATGAAGAGTATTATTCAAAATTTTCACATGTACACTTCCCGACGGAAGAAGAAGGCTGGGGGTACTATTCAACTTGAAAAAATATTGGATGATGCATTGATCTCTCCTGGTAATGGACAGATCACTCGAGTTTGATTTACGTATGCTTTATAAGAGCCGGAGGAGAGAAAGGCTGAGCGACCTCATTCATAAACAATATTTATTTGCATGTTTTTCTTTTTCTGTCTTTTGTATCTTTTTATTTGAGCTATCTCTGCATTTTGTTTATGAGTAGAGCTACATCTATTGGGCTCTCTCATACTACTTGTTTTGTACCCCTTTTATTTCAAGAAAATAGGCCTCAGGGCTTCTTTAATATATATATATATGCCATGTTACCTAAAGGCCCGTATATGTACATATGTACTTATATAATAGCCAAATATTTTACAAAAATATAACTTTAGTGCTTCAACATCTGCCAAGCGATCATATAAGTGAATGAATCATCAATAAGTTGTGCTTTGTTAAATCCTAAATCAATGCAGCTTAGCTATGATGCATATGTATCAGAGCAGATCCAAGTTAAATATGGCAATAATAAAAATTTAAGGACCTATTTAGGACCGTCACCAAATGTCGGCCACCACCCAACATCGTCAACTCGATTGTTACCTATTGGCTGCCCCAATCCAAAGAAAAAATAAAATAAAAAATAAAAATATATTTTAATTTATCTTATCAATCACATTTTATTAGAAATCAAAATATAAACAAAATAAACTAAAATAATAATAATAATTATTATTATTATTATTAAAGTAAAAACAATTCAAAACGACCCCTAAGCTTATATTTTAGTGCTTAGTGAAGCATATGAAGCTCTAAGCGCATGACCATCCAACAATCCGCCAAAATGTATGAATCTTGAAGGTTATAATTTGGCTTTGTTATTTTTAGAGGCATTTATACTGCACAATCTTTATATATATAATATTTAAATTTTAATTTTTATATTTATGACACTCAAATTTTTAATATCACATCAAACATAATATTATTATTAAATCTTAAAGAATACAATAAATATTTTGACGTATATGTAAAGTGATATAAATATAAAAATCAAAGTTTAGGTAATAGATATAGTATGTATGTAAATATTGTGTGTGTGTGTGTGTGCCGCCTGCCGAATACATATGTATATATATCTATACATATGTATATATATCTATACATATGTATAGATATCTATTATATTATGTTATATATATTATATATATATATATATATATATATATATATATATATATAAAGTTAGCTCAGAGATTGTTTGATCCTGGTTTGATGATAGCCTCACGTGAAAATTCTCCAAACTAAACAATTTTTAGGGTTTAAATTTGCTTATTCAAAAACATATTTTAATTTAACTTATCAATCATATTTTATTTTAAATCAAAATATAAAAAAAAATAATAATAAGTAAAAATAATTCAAAACTACCCCTAAGGTTATACTTTTAGTGCTTAGTGAACCATTTGAAGCTCTAAGCGCATGAATATCCCACAATCAGCCAAAATGTATGAATCTTGGATCACTAATTTGGGCACCTGTTGTGTCATAAGATAAACTCAGGTGAAAAAGTCACATATTTAAGATTTATGGACTTAAATTTGCGCTGACCAATACTCAGAATTTTAGTATTCCTCCCATAATCACCTGGTTTCTCCATTGATTCACTACATACATTAGATTTTCAAGAACTTTCCAACCATCCAGGAAAAAAAGCATTAAGGAAAAATTAGTAACGAAGTAGTAGTTTCCAGATTAATTTTAAAGCTCGACGCGAAATTTGACGTTGATCTTTGAACTCAACGTCAGTGCTCAGAAGCCATTGATAAACAGTATTAGAAATGCCATCCTGGACACTGCATACCTGGAGAGGAGATTCAAAGCGGCAACGGTGCAGAGTGACCCAAGGAGAGCGCTCGTTCCTAGTAAACACCACTGAATCCGCCTATCACTCATTGATACGATTCCTTCTATGTGCTCGCTAAGGTCGCTCGTATATACGAAAGATTTGCCCAAGAAACCTTCTGCTTGGCGGGTATCAATATTTCTCAATGCCAAAGCACGGCAGCAGGGAAGTTCTTGTCGGAAAAAAATTGCGATCCGTAGCCAATGGACCTCTTAACCTGATTGTACTCTGTTTATACTCGCTGCATTGTAAAAGAGTAATTTTGGTGTAAAGTTTTTGTAACTCATTTATACCCTCCCCGCAGGTTGCCATTTGTAATCCTCGTATAATCCATTTGTAATCTTTTTGTACATTTTAATCTTTTGTACTTAATTTATACCGCAATTTATGTAAACTTATTGTAACATAGTGTAAATATTTTTTAGTTAACCTTGTTAAAATTTAAAGTCACGGTAAACTTTCGAAAAAAGAATCGCGCCCGCACTGCTCTCATTCTTCGCCGGCTCTAGGGTTTTTCGGCTCTCTCCTTCTTCGGCACCGGCACTAGGGTTGGTTTCGGCTCTCTCCTTCTTCGACACCGGCACTAGGGTTGGTAGTGTTTCGGCTCTCTCCTTCTTAGGTCGGCACTAGGGTTGCAAGTGTTTCGGCTATCTCCTTCTTCGGCACTAGGGTTTCGGCTAACATGGAAGAGGATATTCCGAAAGTGCCGGAAAAGTCACCGTCGGAGTTGCAAGAGACGGATAATCCAAAAAACAGAGAGCAAAAGAAAAGGCTGAAGAAAATGCGGAAGAGTGCTCCTAAGAAACCCAAAACTGAATCGAGGTAAAAGTTTTGTCTTTTTATGTTTTCAGGTATGCAAGGCCAATACTAATTTCTTGAACTTGTGCAACCCATATTGAACTTGTGCGACTCACCCGGTGAATCACACGAATCTTTTGCAGCACCTAACTGTTTTTTAAAGATTTGGGTTTGGTTTCTGCAGACTGAAGCTTTGCATTTGATTTAAGTTTTGAATTTGAAGAACAATTTTTGACAAAACATGTTTTAATGAATGTAGCAATCTTGGCATTTTTTTATTTTTTTAAGCACTCCTTAATTATGAAGCAGAGGTATCTCATTTGTTAGCATAAGAGAGTTAATATAACTGTTATGAAATGTGAAAATAGTTTTATTAAATGTAAAAAATGCATAATAAGCTTTTTATTTTTTTTCAAAAAAATGTCACATCTTATAAATATTTATTTTTTTTCTAGTTAACTTAGATGTATGCTTCATTTACAGGCTTATGCTAGATTTAGTTAATTTTAAGATGTTTGCCCTTTTCCTTTGGCTTTGATTGACCTATCTTCTATTACTTTCACATGATATTAAGAAATCAGCTAGCATTTTGACTTTAACAATTGTAAGTTCAAGCTTCTATCTTTCAACTATAATGTGATAATAATTGAGCTCAGCAATCATTGAAGTCTCATTTTGACATTTTTCTTGCAACATAAGAGTTGTTATTATGTTTATTTTTTTTAACACTTTCATTGTCTGGTCTCAATCTCCAGACATGAAAAGTAGAGGATTGTGTTAGATAGTCGACAGTCTGTGTAAACTTTTGATCAAAAAAATCATGACATGATCCCTTCACATTATCATCATTGTTGTTGTTGTATAAGAGTTGTTTTTTTTGTTTGATTTCATAAGTATGAATTATAGATATCATTCTCCTCTTTTCTTTTCTTTTCTTCTTTTTTATATACTAAGGAGATTTTTAAAGTATTTTTCTCAGCCCAGCTTATACACATTTATGCACATTTTAGTATATTAATGAGATATTTAATCTTAATCATTATTTATGATTAAGTTGTGAGTCTTATCATTACACCTTATTATATTCTTTAATTGAGATTGAAGCACTACATCTGCAATTCATTTTTTATGTTTTCGGATAAGCTCCATTATGTATTGCATCTATGTCATAATTCGGATTTATAATTGATGTGAAACTGTTGTTTGTTGCTTAATGTAGGTTCTATGGGTCAGCATCAATGAATTGCAGAAGTCGTCCGTCCGCCGTTATAGAAGTACTCAAAAAGGTCAAACATTTAATAGACGAGGCGACATGGAACCAAATTGAAGCGATGAATTTGGTTCACTTTTTTGAGCTCCCTGCGTACCCCCAGAATCATACGATGACAATGCAATTAATCAAATGTTGGGATCTTGATCGAAGGGCATTCATCTTGGCAGAGAAAGAGCTGAAATTTGATTCAGACGAAGTTGCACTATTAATTGGCATGCCCAATAGGGGCTTACCCGCATTCTGGAAAAATGCACCGCCCGGTAAAATGAATGTGAGACAAATAAAGACAACATTAGAGAACATCTCAGAAGGAGAGTCTTCTCATCATCTTTTGCAATTGTTAATTAAGTTTTTAATGTCAAATTTACTTTTTCCGCCACACAATTTCAGAGTCTCGAAAAAAATGTTGTCTATTTGTGAGAAAGTAGAAACTTTTAGCTCGTATAATTGGCTAGATACAATATGCCGATTCTTGACGATGCAACTTAATGAATGTGCGATGAAAATAAGGACGCACCAGCGAATAAGATATGTTACTGGCTTTGTCTTCCTCCTAACAGTATATTTTCCGCACAATGCATAGCTGACAGCGGCTTAAATAATATGAACATAAGCTTATATTATTTTTTTCTATTACATGCAGCTCTGGTTTTATGAGCATACTTCTTTGGTCCTCCCAGCTATGTCTGATGTTAGACCACGAATGTTGAGGTGGCCGGTTAAGCTGAATTGGAATAACGTAAAGATTCAACTAGTCTTTAACAATCTCAGACCTGTCGAGGTGATTTAATTATTTGCTTAAACCACAGAATGTGTTATTATGCTTACTTGACAATTTAGTTAGCTTTGTTTTCATGTAATAATATGCAGGTTCATGACCATTTCATTGAAATGAAGGATAGTGAACATTGGTTACTTGCTCATCCACGCGAAGAAGAATCCATTCCTACGGTTCCTCTCCCACAAGAGGATACCCAGTCTCAACCACAGTCGCCAACCTCCGCTGATGTAGCTTCTATAGTGCCTTACCAGAGTGGGCCTGAGCGACCACATGCTGATACATACACAGAAAATAGCACTCATACTGTCTTGGAAAAAATACATTATCTGCTTGAAGATCATCATAAGTTGTTTATGGAATTTCAATCCTTCGCCTTGACTCGTTTGAAAAATTTGGAAAAGAATATAACTGAGTTAAAATGTGAAGTAAGTGATATTAAGAAAGAAATTAAAAAGTCAGGTGCAGAGACTCCAAGGAAATGGAGCAAGGAGTCTCCAAAATACAGCTTAATTCAAAGAATTAAGGCACGAGAAGGAAGAAGAAAGTGGATTCCTGCTTCGCCGTTTATGGTTTTCGAACGGAAAAAGTAGAAAAAGCGGGCACTGCAGGCAGCTGAGGTAGAATTTTACATTATCATCACATTATCTGAATCTTCTCATAACCAACCATTAAATTACAGGTTGAACAACCATCCAATAAAGGTGATACTGAAGTTGTAGTTGAGAAGGAAACATCAGTTGGACATCAACCCACACCTGTCAACATCAGACCTGAACAAGAAACCTTACAGATTAACGAGGACGACCACGAAACTGCAGAGATGGGCAAATCAATAGTTGCAGTTGAAAGTACAATTAAGTCTATTAGTTCAGTTCTACCAACCATACCTTTCAATGTAGTTAATGCTGATGATCAATGCATCATTGAAAAGGTATATCAATATTCTTTAATTTCTCACATTACAAACTTTAAGATTCGCAAACATATTGTTACTTGTTTTCCTTATAGGCCAGATCAGCACCATTGGTTCTCGATTTTCCCGGAAGACAACTAATTCTAACTTACATGCTGGAGACAATCGATCTCTGTTGTAGCAGATTCACTGATTTGTTAGTGTCTCTTGTTTTTTTTGTTTTTTTTGTTCCTATATTGGATTTGAAATCCCTTTTCTATTTCAAATGTAGATTTGACTTGGTAATTTTTACAGAGAAGTTATCGCTGACTCCTGAATATCTTGATGAAATTCTGACGGATGGTTGGTTCAGAAACGAAGCTATCGACTGCTTTGCGATGTTGTTGGAGAAAAAATGATGCAATGCCCTAGAACTGTATAAAAAGTTCCTATATGTTTCTCCATGCCACTGGGTAAAATTTTAAATTCATGTATTTGAGAGTTATCCCAAATACATCTAACATTACCATTAGTTTTGATATGACATCTTATTTGTGTATCAGATCTGGAAGATAGGCAATGTTAAACGTCTTGTTGAACACATTACGAAAGAGATTGTGCAGAATGTGGAGTTAATTCTAATGCCGGTTATCGATAATGAACATTGGACACTGTTGGTTTGTGTATTTAATGAGTGGAAGTGGAGATTTTATGACTCTCTAAGCAATAGAATGCACTTAGCGATCACCAGCAAATTTGTTAGTATTATGACAAATTCAAAGTTCTTTTATACTATAATTTTTTATTTACAATACTTAATATTTTGTCTCATTCATTTTTACATTTAAATGTGCAGATTAGACATTTTGTGAGTGATGTCGGAGACGCCTTCACGGAGAATTTGTGTGCATGGCCAGTCGTAACAACCAAAGGCGTCCCAAAGCAGACCAATGGTGACGACTGTGGTGCGTTTGTTAGTAAATATATGGAAACAATTGTACAAAACAATAAGGTCGATTGGAAAATGCAATTGAATTGACAAGAGTTTATGCCATTATTCAGAGCAGTTTTTGGGTATGAGATTTGCCGCTACGTCCTGTCACCAGTTTAGGTTGGTCGAATTTAGTGTCTTGAACATATTTCTGTAATATTATTATATTATGTGGCTTATAGTTTTATGATCATGTATCTTTACTGAATTTTTGTTTGCCTTTCATTTATACAAAATATATTTACTCGTTGTGCGTAAAAGTGCTTTAATTGCATAAAGTAAAACTGAGAGGGCCTATCAGGAGATTTCATGGGCATTGATTTACAATTATCAGTTGGATTTGATCCTCTTGGAATTCATTACAGGCAAATCTCCCGAACCACAGGAGTTGGAAATTTATATTTTATCTAACCTCAAGTACATTCCTAGAAATTTATATTTTTCCTATTTCAATAAAATTTTATGAGTTTACCATTAATTTTTCTTTCTGCAGCTCTCATCTTGGTCCTACAGTGCAAGGTAACTTCTCAGAAGATCACCTACCCGTGAATGCTCCCGCACCAGCACACTTAAGTTTTGAATTTCTGATGGAATTTCAACCATTACACTAAAAGTCGCCTTGATATTTAGGAGTTCAGCTTTATTCTACTTAAGAGATTTTATAATCTTTCTGACTTAAATAATTGACATCCTTGCAGCTTTTTTGGCATAATCATCTAATAGATGTGATTTTAAAAGTGACACCTACAAATTCAACTGGTGACTACCGCAATGAAGCATTTTGTCCTACAAATTCAACTGTTTTGCATTGAAGTGATACCACTGGACTTGAAATTGCATTTATCACTGCATTTGTGTACCCCAAATATGTTCTTCTCCTTATCCTGAATGCTACAATAGTGTGACCCGACATCAAAATTTCACCTTGATGACTGTATTTTTCGTTTCATTCTGAAATGTTGAAATTATTATGTGTCTTCCAAGTTAGTTTATAGTATTTTCACGGTGGAAGTATGCTTTAGTGCAATGTGCATTGGGTTTTTATCTCACACATTTCATATGTTTAAAACAGCCAAATGTACATTTCTTTTGACCTTGTTTCACTTCGTTTAGACTAATTTATGTCATTTACTTCTTGGCAAACACAGCTTTATGATATTGGATTACATTATTTCCGCAAACTGCATGTATTTATGGTATAATTGTACACCAATTTTAAAGCAAAATATTGTCCCTTTCATTAATTTTTGTAGCATGTTTAGCCACTCCTCAAATTCCTTTATCACACTGCATCTTTCCCCATCCAGAAATGAGCACAGATATGTGTAAAATAGTGGGTTTTTGTAAAATGGAACAAATGTGATTATCCTGACAAATCATTATAAAAAATCTTCTTCTCATGTACATACACAGCTATACAGTTTCAAGATAAATTTTGGTAAATAGTTTTTTTTTTTTTTTTTTTTTTTTTTTGCAGAACCGTTGTGTTAATATAATAGCCCACCTTTTCAATGCTCCCATAGATGCAGATGAAACAGCAATAGGGGTTGGAACTGTTGGTTCATCAGAAGCGATAATGCTGCCTGGGTTGGCATTCAAAAGGGTATAAACTATCTTGGTGTAGATCAACCGACTTTCACTCTTAATTTCTCCAAAGGTTTGTTATATCTATCAGCTAATGTTCTTCTTAGAAAACAATTTGAACCATGATTTTGCAAAGTGTAAACTGTTTTTGTTTTTACAGGTTCAAGCCAAATTATTGCTCAGTACTACCAGTTTATACAATTGGGATATGAGGTAACATTGCAGCTTAACTTTTTTTATCCAGCATTGTGTCATTTCTTGGATAAATGAAGTTTTATTTTTCATTAGAATTTTTGACGAAGTTAGTACATATATATATATATATATATATACATATATATATATATACATATATATATATATATATATATAGACATGTCTCATTCCTTAATGAAAAGAAAACAAATAAATTGTTCTTAACATCAAATTACTATTTGATGTGATGATTTAGACTGGAGTAATGAAAAATTTTCATCATACATTCATTGTATCCTAGTTTGATGAGATCTTAAATCATCAGTGTCTCAAACAAACATTAGTGCCAGCATATGGAATTAAGGTTCACAAACATCAAATATTGGAAATAATATTACAAAAATAATTAATCACCACTCAATATCTTTTAGTTGTCGGAATACCATGGCTGTGACCTTGAACCCCTCAGCTACTATCAGAATCCAACACACCTTAATCCTCTCTTTTGTTAATTGGGTTAAAAGCCAACCCCTAGAGTTTTAGAGAAAAGATAATAGCTCATCCACTTGTTTATGAAATAGGACCGACACAATCAACCAGAAGATTAGCCAACCTTATGATGCATGTTCATATTTCTCATGTATATTGTATACTTTGGGATGTGTTGTGTTTGGATGAAATAAAAAAAATCAAACTGATTTTATTTAGCTAGTTTGATTCAAGTTGTTAAAGTATCAATTCTTACTTTGGTTATAATTTTCACTTTCTTTGATTTTTTTATTTTTTTGTTGTATTGATTATACCACATATTCGTAATTTAATGCCTTCTTTGCATCTTTGGCAGGTTGTGGTGAAGAAAATGAAGAGTTATTATGTAACCTATTTATATAAATATTTTTTATGCTATAAGAAAGAATTGGGTGGTATTATATTTATTATTTTTTTCGTTTTGTTCATCTTTGGCAAGTCGAAAGTTCAATTTGTTAAAATTATTTAGATTGCTCGCTGATTTTATGTGATTCAAAATCTTTGCTAAATTTCTTGTATTATTTCTATCATATTGTTATCGATTATTATTTTAGTTCAAGTATTGTCACTTTATATTTATTGGTGGCAAGCTGAATTTAAATTTTAGTCCTGTCACTTTTTTATTTCTATCATATTGTTATCTTTTGCATGAATGGTTATTGTGCATTATATCTGTTGCATTAAGAAATTATAATTTTGGATAATCTTGTTAGAAATTGGTATCAAATTTATCATCACATCATCATGCTAACTACTGGTTGGACATTAACTCGATATTTGATCAGAGAATCTACAAGCACCGCAGCTCTTGCAATAAGTTTGACTATAAACTATGATCAAAATAAATAAGTTTTAATTGAGCACAATTACCATTAATATTTTTTTAATGATATTTTATTTATGTTCTGCTCTAAAAAAAAATTCGAGCATGTGTTATTAAGTTATGATTGTATTTTAAAACACTCAAATCATCTTAAAACCTATAATTTTAATTTTAAGTACACTCAAATATAAAGACAATTGATTCTGAATGATCTTGTTAGCTAATTCAAACCAAATAAGTTCTAAAATTTTACTTAATATATCCATATATATACATAAATAATTATGGTGCAGATGTCCTCTAATCAAGTAAACCAATTTTCAGTCATAAGTCTACTTTAAAATTTTTCTAAGTCATGAGATTCAAGCATATTTACCAATCCTAGACAATCAGAAGTTCCAAACTAAAAATAATTGCAAGCCACAAAATCATGTTTTATTGCTCATCCAGTTAAGGAGTTATTCACACATATATTACTGAACTAAAATGCAGTGTTAGTGGAGAAGAAGAGAGCAGCTCATTCCACAAAAAAACTGAATCGTGGAAGAAAAAGGAAAATATACAAATTTTATATTTACATTTATACCATAAAAAAAGGAAAATATCATGGATTCAAATCGTGGAATAATGCTCCAGTGATTATCACACTAACTGAAGAAAAAGAAACAAAAAAAATTCCTAATGAATCGTGGAAGCAAAGAGAAATGATCTGAAAGTGTTTAATCATAAAAAAAACAAACGCTTTCATCCAACACTCCAGGAAAACAAACATTAAAAATACAATACAAAATAGTTCAGTTTGAACAAAAAATATTTAACTCCAGATAATTTCAAAGAAAATACAAAAGTTCAATCTTCGGTATTGAAGTGCCCTGTTTTTATGCTCCAAGCGAGCTCATATATGGATTACTATCTTAAAAGGTAGACCATTGATGCATTACTGTCTCGTCAATTGAATCCATCATTATTGTAGTATATGATTCACTATTTTGTGAAATGACGAAATTCTGCAGTGTAAATCCATTTATCAATCATACATATATTTAAGAGTTTCATATGTTTAATACAAAAAATATATTTCTTACCTGTGTAGGCAGTGGAAAAAATTCTGGTTCTTTCGTGGTGTTAATAACTTTTGCTTTCCTGTGTATACAGTGGTTAAATGTGATTAACAATTTTTTTGGATTAAACAAATGAAAACAGAATGTAGTTAATCAGACATACCTTTGACTCTTTTATTTCTCTCCCAATATCCTTTTATTCTGGAATTAGATACTCTTTTAGGCCGAAGTTTAGTAGGATTGTTCACGTTAGATTCTTTATCAACAAGTGTTTTTTTAATTTTGAGTTTGTGTCCTTTTATTAGAACCTTTGCCAAGCAATATGTCATCAACTTCCAATGACAATTTCTTCATGGAGTCCGCCATTTTCTGTTTAGCTTCTGCATTCCCCTTTGCCTTATTGGTAATTTGATATAAAATTTTTTGCATATGTGTTTGAAATAATAGATCGGTCTGCTCAGCATCGCAAGCATGAGACTGCTTCAGATGGTTGTATCCATAACTGTTATATACATTTTTTTTGCATGTGCAGACCATCTGAGTAGAAAATATTTTTCTGGTATCTTCTTAATATGAAGAAAGCTCAGGACTAGTAAAGCGTGTGCACATAGTACCTCCATCATTTCGAACTTTCTACAGCTGCACTGATTATGGACATTCAAATTGTCAAAATTGACAACTCAAGTTATATTTGTCCTATGATTATCCAATTGTTAATGAAAAACTCATTTTCATTGGTTAGAGAGGGTTGTAATTGAAGACCGCACGATCCGTGCAGACACTCTGCCTCAAACATTGCGTACAGCTTCCTTGAATAAAATATCGCTTCCTGCCTCAGTATTGGGCTGCTTCGCCTACAAGAGTAATCACAGATTGATCACACTTAAAATCCTCATCCCTCTCGTTATGCCTCCATGTTCTCATTACATTTTCAATTCTCAAGAAATAATCTGTAATAGAACTTGTAGGCTTTGAGGCACCATGAAAAATGTTATTGGTTGACTCACTTCTCTGTGTCGATAAAATTTTCGTTCCAAATACATCCATATTAAACGATGTAGCCCACTTATGCCTGATCCTGTACATGTCAGCTAGCCACCCATTATCATGTAAATTGCCTGTTTCAATCATGGCCCCCCAAGTATCGTCAAACTCCTCTTCAGACTCGCATTTAATCATACATTTATAGAAAAATCATTAACTTTCTTATTGACCACCCCACAGTGAACCTTTGTGTTCAATTTCTGACATAATCTATGTCGTGTATTCGACAAAATCTCTGCTATGGCTCTAGCCATAGCCTAATCCTGATCAGTGTAGATAGTTATTGGATGATTGTCACCTATTATAGGGATGCAAGTTTTGAAAAGCCATTTAAACGATTCCACCATCTCATCTGACAAGAAACCAACTCTAAAGAGAATATTCTGCCAATTGTGGTTAACACCAATCACAGGAGCGCAACATAAGTTATATTTATTCAATCTATAACTAGTATAAAAAATAATAACATCTCCAAAGCAGTCATAATCAAGCCTGGAAGTGCTATCGCTCTAAAAAACACTCATGAGCCTACCATTTTCATCAACTTCAAAATCCCACTCAAACATGATATCCTCAGAACATCTATTTGTGAACAACTATACTAAAACATTTGCATCATCTTTTTCAATTCTACATATCCTCTCTTTTTGAATAAAATTGAAGGCATTGAACTTCGTATACTCCAAATTATCTACGCCTCCAACTTCTTTAGCTAGAAAGTTAAACGCATCTATTGGGCGTATCCTCGATCGTGTCATCGATCTAAGAACATCTGCACTAACTTCATTTATCTTTCTGCTGGAACGCAACATGTGCTTATCACCACTTTTTGCTAGTGAGTGGTTATGAGATTCAATAAATTGTTTGACTGTCCAATTCTCATCCTCATCAATTGCATATCGAATCATTGCAGGAAAACCAGTTCGTTTTTCTACTCTTTTGTACTTAACAGTTTATGTGATCTTTAGCTCTTTCTTGAAACCCACTTTTCCACATACGAAGTCCTTAATCTTAATATTCCTGGAGTTCGGCCAGAAAATAACGTGCTCCTTACTAACACTGAATCTGATATGATGAGCATAAGCACAGTACACTTCATAAGCTTCATTTTCATTATTAACCTTTGTTTGAAGTAGCATGTTGCTTGTTTGATCGGTACTCTTAGCTCCATTCTCATCAACCTGCAAACAATATAATATAATGTAAAACTCCATTAAATCATTCACCTCTACAAACATAAGTCAACAAACAAAAACGTCTCTCACCATTAAAATCACACAAATAATAGTTGCAATTTAGTTTAATAAATGCTGGTGTAAGAATGTTTTACAATTATTTAACCATTTAATCCACAGAAAAAAATAAACTCTTAATTTAAAATGAAATTATTCTTACATAAAAATAAACATACAAGTATATAATTACATATAAGAGGAATGCATTTCTTTATCTAAGAAGTTCTTATTCGCCTCTGAAGATTCATACCAACTAAATCAGCTAATTACCTAGCAGCTCTCTTTGATGAGAAAATCTTACTATAAACTATATTTTCAGATGCAATGTGCTTTTTTTTTCAAATATGTTTTCTGCTTCTTTTTTGTTTTTGCTTTTTTTTGGCAATCGGATGACTGTTTACTTGCAAATTTTTCAGATAAGTGAGAGTAAATGATGACGGCAATAAATTTTGTAGCTTAATAATGTTCATCTCATTTAGATAAAATGCTCCTTTAAAAACAAGGCGACTAATATAAAAAAAATTAGGTTCGCGCTCTTCTTTGTTCTCAGGAGAACAATCTTCACCTACTTCACCTTCATACATAAAATGCTCCTTTGTATCTCTGTAATCCATGAAAACCTTCGACTGCTCGAGAAACAGGGAAGACGTCGAGTGAAATAAGCTAAACCCAATAAAACAGTAAACCCTAGCTGCTTAAATACCACCATTCGTGGGCTCCATTTTAATGTTTAGTATTTGGTTACATTTAGGTACAACGGGTTACATTTAGGTTACAGCTCACAACAATATAGGCGCGCAAACGAGTGGGGTTACAAATAAGTTACAAAAATGGTACAGACGTTACAAAGGCTAAACAGCTGGAAGGGTACAAAATAGTACAAACAGGTTACATTCAGATTACAATATCTGGCTATTCGCGGGCTCCATTTTAATGTTTAATATTTGGTTACATTTAGGTTACAGCGGGTTACATTTAGGTTACAGCTCACAAAAATACAGGCTCGCAAATGAGTGGGGTTTCAAATAGGTTACAAAAAGGGTATAGACGGGTTACAAAGGCTAAACAGTGAGAATGGTACAAAATAGTTACAAGGTTACAAATATGTTACAAAAAGGATACATAAGGGTTACAAAGGCTAAACAACGGGAAGGACACAAAATAGTTACAAACTAGTTACATTCAAGTTACAATATCAGGCCGGGTCTTCGGGCCACGCACGTTAAATAGCTATTCTTAAATGCGGCGGGACCCGTTGTCCGATGTGGCATCCTTCCATTGGCTACCGTACGCATTGATGCATACGGTTTACGTACACAATTTTTTTTCCCTTCTTGTCGCTTCAACCTAAAATCCTCCGAAAATTCTCTAGAGCCACCAAGACCTTCCCCATGCACATCCATGCCCTCCCTCAAGCTCCCATACTATAAATAACCCATACCCGAGAGCTTGACACAAACTCAAACTCCTCATGCAGCCACATGTACCCCTCTCGTCCAACAACAAAGTGCTTCCCCCGACTTGTGCAATTGATCCCCACCATCTTCAAGCCTCCCCTCTATTAGAAACCATAATTTCACCACCCAAATCTAGTGGCAATTTTTGTCTCGACATCAACATGTTTGATACTCAAATCCACCCCTCCCAAAAGCTTCACTAAGCTTCCAAGAGACTATCCCCAATCAAAATCGAGCGCTCAAGTGGCCTCTAACCCATCCCAACACCAAAACCATGGTAACATTTGATCTAGCTCATGGGCCTATGACCAATTTTACCAAATTGAAGCAAGGATGAGGTTCATGACATTAAGGAGAAGCTCTCTATCAAGCTCAATCGAGGCCTCGTCTTTTGGACAAGGTATGGATCAAAATTCCTAAATTGATCCTCGTGGGTTTGGTATTTTATGAAGAAAAATGTGTAATGCACCTTTATTTAACCACATAGAAAGAGAAGATTTGTTCATTAAAGAGAATGCGGTGAGAGATATAGATTTTGTGGGAGATTTGATCTAGAAACCGGTAGCCTTTTTGATGGGGTGTGTAGCCAATAAAAACACAATGGGATGGAGAGTAGTGCAAGCTCGCTATGCGTGTATGGTCTTAGCCACAACATAACATATGCATCTAAAGACTTCGAGATGGTTGTAAGATGGGCCATGACAGGAGAAGTTTTTAAAAGGATTCAATGATATTTTTCGTGATGTAAGCGAATTATAAGGTATGTTACGTTGAGAAAAGAGAGGTTTCACATTTGTTACAAAGGAAATAAAACTAAGTATAGCGAGTAAAGCTCCCAACAAAAAATAAGTAATATTCGTAAGCTTGTGTGGAAGAAGTGGGGAATGGTCCCATACATTAGTTGAATTAACTCTAATAAAATCGACTTAGAAGTAGAAAGTGAAAAAGAGAGCTTGCTACTTTGCTACATGACATGAGTTACAATTTAAATGTTCGAGGAAATGACATAAAAAAGAGAATATGGATGTGATGATGGATTGCATTCTCCTTGGATACAAAGTCATTGATGCCAAATTCGTGGTGTGTGATCGACGAAGACAAGAGCAAAATCAGCGGAAGGCTGCTGGTCAAGTGGTGGCCGCACTGCAGCGCCGTGAATACAAGTGTCAGTATGACCGTTTTTGTTGGTCTCTGAGATTAGCAATGTGGTACCTATCAGATTTAAGGTAATTAAGCAAGAGTTAACTTGAGTTAATTTGTGAACGAAAATAAGATTGTATGCGATACTGTATGATGAAGATTAGAGAGAGTAAGCTTACATTATAGAGTTGAAGAATATTCATTTCTATATGAGCAATAAGGACTCGTTGTCCGTTTAACCGATATGGTTTTGTCTCCATGGTATTCTTTGCATTGTGAAGGTGATTTGGTTTGTATGTCATATGCTTGGTTGCATCCACTCTTCAATGTATCAATTACACAGAATTTCTTGATTGTTGGTGAAGAGGGCTGTTGGTGTTTGATAGGACTTGTTTTGTCGGTACCAGCATTCAATGCCTCATGCCCATTTTTACGATGCCGTATCTGACAAGTTGAAGGAGAGCTTTTGTTGTGGATTGAGCTTTCAGTTGGGTCCGGGTGACGATGACATGCTTGTTGCCTCTTGTGGATGATGAGTTGCCTAGGTTTCGCCTCGACCTTGGGTGGCAAATAGTGGCGTGGTGTTGGATTGTTCCTTCAGTGCCTCATTTTCTATATTTATTTCTTCATTGCCACAATAATGTGTAGAGATCTGTCCAGAGATTGGATTAAGATTGAATGAATGGTCATCTTGAATGCTTGATAGGTAGATGTTGGTCAATGAGGGTGTGATGAATAGCATCCTTTGGCCGAGAGAGGCTCCAAGAAGAAGAAGAATGTTTACCTTTGTCTTCACTCTCCGAAAGAAACTAGTTCATGGTTTTTTTTTGCCATGCTTAGGTTGTGAAGCTCGTTTCTCTTAGCCGGATGATGTGAGAGCAATTGGATGATTGAATGTGCCACTCTATGGTTTGCCGCATGTCGTGGCAAGTTTCTAACGGTTGTACATACAATAGAATTGAATGTGATATGATCAATTAGGAGGGCTGCCGACAAATTTTTATCTACTAGGATCCATTGGAGGAAGTCAAGATTGGGGATTGTTGTTCGTTCTCTTCCGTAATGTATCGAAGAAGACATAAGTAGGTTCCATCAAGAAATGTATCATAACCATTTGCTTTGAAAGAAGTTTGAGGACATGCAATTTCCAATTAGGATGATTGCCAATGGTGAGTCAGGCTAAGATGATGTTCTTGATTTTGCTCAATATGAACTTAAGCCGAGACGATATGGGGTTATCCAAAGGCGAGAATCGTACATGACCGCAGTATTGTCATGGTGGAGGCGTCGGAGTAGGAAGAAGCTATCGGCGACGCTTATCGAAGATCAGAAGAGTAGGATGCCGAGACAGAGTAAAAGCTCTGATACCATGTTAAAGCTTAGAACATGTAGAGAAGAGTGACTGAAATAAACCTTTTCGTTGACTAAAACAAGATTACAGTGGAAACATAGACGCAGAAATGAAAGAGTATAGAATTTGTTATTAAAAGAGCTGTTCGATGGAGGTGGAGCCAAGGCCTTTACATTCCTTTTAGTTGCAGTGGAAGTGGAGCCATGTTTTACAATGAACAATTTAGAAGTATCGCTTGTGATTTTTAAAACAGGATTTACATACACCCCACAAAACTATTATATAATCACATAAAATCATTCCTACACACTCATATTTAGTAGACTGATGTTAATGATATTTTTAATGTGATTGAAGGAGTTAAATATATATCAAAACTCGAACATTCGAAACATTAAATATATAATAAATAAATATTCTATAATAATAATAGAAGTCGATGAATAGAAGCCATGAGGCAATAAGAATGGCAACTAGCTCTAGAAGAAACTTGTCGTATATGAAAACAACCCGCAACATATGAGCAGTATTAATCCTCATTCCATCGTATAAGTCAACCTAGCTCTTGCATCCCTCTCCCCCGTGGCCACACTCGCGTAGACATACATACTAAGGCGGACTCAGTAAGGGCCCGTTGCCACACTCAAATCTCGCATTTTTACTTATAATGGCGTAACATTTACTTTTTCACTCCCTCTTTAAATATCAGCTCTGTCTTTTCGATATATTATCGTTATTCGTCATTTCCACTTCTTCCCATTGCCAGTTTGCGGCCAAGCCAGCTCTCAATAAAAAAAAAGAGTACTTCGATTCGCCTTAGAAATACAACAACTCCCCATCATCTACGAGGGCGGTGTATAACCATTGTGAGATCTAAAATGGATGAAGAGTACATTTGCTCAAAAATAGTAGAGGTTGCTCCTACACATTATATTCAAAATGTTTACATTATATTTAAAAAGATCATTATTATTAATATTTTAAAAGTGAAATGTATTTTGCATTTATGATACTCAAATATTATAAAAATATCAAAATTTGGTATTAGATGTAATTTCATAAGAATAATGTGGTACATATGTAAATTTTCTTTAAATATAATGCTGTACCCCTGTTATTTTTATAAATATATACAGGACAAAATCAGAAACCAAATGTGCTTACATTAAAATCTGCTCAGAATTTATTCTCAATTATTTGGACAAGAAGAAATTGAGCCGCGACAATAAATTAGTTGAATACTACATAAAGACCTCCTAAAAATATAAATATTTACAAATTAACCATCCGGATTACTTTTTCGAACTCCCAAACCATTATATTTTTTTGTATGTCATGATAAAATTTGATAAAAAACTAAAAATGGATGAAAAATGTGTTTGATTTGAAATACAAGTTACGGATGGTCTGTATGTAATTGCCCAACGAAATTAAATTAAAATTTCTTTTCATAAAGTATATTTTATCTCCAGTAGTGCTTCGTTATAATAATAACTAAGGCTCTCAAAATGTACTGGCTTGTCATATCAACTGCTCGGCCATATTCTCTGTTTACCAAGCCCGCTAAGTTAACAAGTTTTGACCACCAACACGAATTTTAAAATTTTGTTTCATTCACGTTTCAAATTCTTTTGACTCTAAAATACTATTCAAGCAATTATATATATATATATATATATATATATATCAATAGTAGTACTTATAAAAATTAAAAGACTTATAATCAATTAAAATTATTAATTAAGAAATATGATAAAAAGTATTAAATAGATTCAAATGATTGCTTTTTAATATAAATTATAATTCTTAAATCTTATCTCAACCCTTAACATCTTAAGCTAAGCATGCTGACAGATTGTCAAACGGCTTCACGTTTCATAACAAATTTCGCGATCGATGCTCATAAGAACGAGTCATCACTAACACATTCTTCTTTAGCTGAATATAAACGAACAACACGAAGTTCGCTCATTGCTCGCCGTTTAGCCATTTACAGCCTTAATAATAACAAAATAAACTAAACTCGATCAAAATTAGAGTCAAAATAATACATCCAAAGAAATTATTATAGCTATAGAATAAAAGTCTTGGTCAATTAATATCATGATGTTGAAAAGAGCATAATATACAAATATATAATAAGATTATTATTTATCTACCATCACTATTTTGGTGGCATTTACATAAATGTTTTATATGATTCTTAAATATTTATATTGAATGTCTAAACAATCATATTTACGTGCATAACACTAAACTTTTTAACACTACTTATTGATAATATTTTTTATCATATATATGGAATGAAATTTAAAAGAATTTTTGACAATCTAAATTAATCTTTAATTTATTCCTCACCAATAAAAAATATTACCTACTCCTATACATTCTTTCGCTTAGCCATATATTGACAAGCATGATTGAATCGATCCCGCACGTAAATTTCATGCTGAGTCCTCAAGAATATTTTTCTCACCCATGAGAAAAAAATATTTTAAAACTCATATAACCTTAGTACTTTAGCTTTATAAATTGTCATCATCATCAGCATGGTTGCTACTATTGTATTAAATGAGAAAAAAAATAAAAATTCTACCAAATTAGTAGGGGATGATATTACATTAAAAATAAAAATAATAAAAATAATAAAAAACTTGTAGGATTTATATATACATACCACTAAATTCTTACACCTAAGCCTCAATTTTTTTTTAAAATTTTAAAATAATGATATTTTCGATAAGATATGAAAGATTTGGGTTTTATTAAATTCACCATAATGATTGCATACACTTTATAACGTATCCGTTTCATAGTTTAAAAATCATTTGTGTGCTTCATTTTGTGAAATTTGAAGCAATCTTTCTTGTGCTCTATAGGCGATTACATAATGCATCTAAAACATTGTTATTTACAACTAAGAACCTTCTTTCATCCTTCTCAAATTCTCACTCAAATATCAAAGGTAATATTACATTCAAAAGTCATGCCGACTCGCGTTTCAACTCCAATTATATTTTATCTCACGAAAATTGCCGTGACCACTGAAAACAGTAGAAAAGAAACCGTGAGCATGCTGATGCGTGACCCGGCCCGAATCAGCCCATAAAGTATAGGTGGACACGCAGCATTGTTCAACTGACACACTGCTCAAAATCAGCTCACTATTCAAATTCGACACATCAAGCCATTTCTTCTTTTCGGTTAGGTTTTGCATGTGGTCGGAGGGTTTGCTTGCAGTTCTCCGATTGTGTTTTAGATTTATACCCCATGCTATTTGTGACAAATACGCCAAGTGAAAGAATATCAAAAAATTTAAATTTAAAAAATAATGACGCATAAATTTGAAACGAAGATTAGTTTAATCAGATTTTAAATTTTGACAATATTTTATATTTCGCTTGACAGTTTCAGAAATTTCAAATCAATAAGATTGCTACTATTGCTACATGATGCATTTACGCTTTTAAGACAATAAGTGATTTTATTTTTTTATATTTATTTATTTTTAAAGGTTATTTTTGCTATTTTTTTGCAGACAAGCATTTTGCCGTATTATGAGCATATTTTTGAAGATTAGTCGGTAGCCTATCGCGATTATTTTTAGCGGTATTGCATTGCTTTTAGCATTATTGTGAATAATGCCATACAGATATGCGACGAAATTGCATTTTGCTCATATTGCATTGTGATTACAGACATTATACAGATTGTGAAATTTTTGTGGTAAGATAAAGGATTTCAGGTGATATTGCGGCCGTGAAGTTTATGATTTTATTATGTATGACATTGCGATTATATTACGTTGATTTGTGCAGAATTTTGCAGAATTCGCGCTGACGCGCCAAGTGTTAGTCATAGCATTGCCGAAGTAGAGATCGCGATAATTTTGCATGATTGTGACGCTACGTATGTTAGCGCTGAGCACAAGCAAGAGATTTCTACAGCATCAAGAATAAGCGCGATGCATTTGCCACAGATTACAGAAGATATATGGCATCAGCGTGTTGATGCGATTTATTTTTGCCGCATTTTAGCTTTATCATGAGTTTTTTGTAGCATCGACAGATTCTTCATGTCAGATTGGCTCATGTTGCATTTATCGCTGCCGATATCGCTGCTGATTTTCGATAACATTCCCGCGATATTACGACGATTATTGATATCGCGGCTAGTATCAGGCAGATATCGCTGGACGATTTTGTTGCTATATTACGCCAAGACGCTGCCGACATTATGCGAATACTGCGGATTTTACTTCGTGCTAATGCTGCTCTGTACGAACGACACGCTGACGACGAAATTAAGAGATTGCCAGAATATCGCTACTGTGATTGCCTCGACATTATCGCGATATCGCTGCCAGATTGCGGGCATTGCGCGACTTCGCTATATTTTGTTCATAACGCAGCAGATAATTCGCCAGACGCCAAGACGCGCTTATACGTTATTACCTTCGTAGCGGTATCACAGCCGATTTCGCTGGCCAGACATTACGTTTCAGGTCAGACATGGTGGTTTTGTGGTCGTGACGTAGACGATTTTAACGTTATCGCTACGATTGCGGATTTATCAGGATGATATCGGTGACGATTTTTTTGTCAGACCGCTGCAGCATGCGGCTAATTTACGCCAGGACGCGATTGTGTTAACATTGTACAGATTGCCATAGCATTATAATCAGACGCTGGCGATATTGGGCGACATCGTAGGACTTCGAGATCACATTTTATTCATATGCGCATGATTAGCTTGTTTTGTCAGCTTTTTGGTGATCGCTATGATCTTTACCATTTTGCCGCTGATATCGACGCTTGCAGACTACGCTGATATCGCTGACAAGATTGCCATTGTAGATATCAGGAGAATGCTGTTATTTTAGTTGTATTGTTTACC
The DNA here is from genome assembly GCA_022702705.1 of Papilionanthe hookeriana x Papilionanthe teres. Lineage (NCBI taxonomy): Eukaryota > Viridiplantae > Streptophyta > Magnoliopsida > Asparagales > Orchidaceae > Papilionanthe > Papilionanthe hookeriana x Papilionanthe teres. Next base: position 25,344,432 of record CM040430.1, read on the forward strand.
GGTATTGGCCGAGTTCAATCAACGAGTCATTAAATAAAATTAAAACGAGATCTACTTTTTCGCATTTAATTTCTGTTTTACCTGATCGCCACTTTTAAGAAGGAATCAAAAACTAAAACATAAGTCAATACAATCTGCTGCATTCAACAGCCTGTGTTGGTACACACGTAATAAAGTTAGATCCCTTACGAGATCGGAGCCTAAAAAGCCGTATTTAGCCAAGTCGAACTAGCCAATGACAAGAACAGTCGACCGAAATGGTAAAGCGAACAAGAAAACAACTAAACGATCAGAGTATAAACCATTCAATCAGAAATAAGACAAAGAGCCGCACGGGCAATCAACCTCACAGAAAGCCAACTCATTGCAAAAGCTTATCCCACAACAAAGTCAATCTAATGGAAGAGCTAGTTCCACATTAACCATAGGAAAGCCAATCGGATGCATCAATCTATCCCAGTACAGTCAATCTAATAGAAGAGCGTAGCCCACAAAGCATCTTGAACAATCTAACATAAACTCAATTACTTCTCACCAGAGATTGAAGGCTACATCACCTGATTGAACTCACTGAACGACTCGAAGCCAAATCAACTAAACTTAGCCAGTCAAAGTCAAAATGCAACCAGAGAAATAAAACATCACTTGCAAATCACTAAAATACCTCCCAAATACAGTTCCTCTTGGAATAGTGTACCCAAAGATTCAACAATTTTTTTAATGCATTTAAATCAAAACCATCAGTCCTCATTTACACAATTCTCTTCATTTACATTCTATTCTTTCTTTATTGATTCAATAATAATCTTGGATCAACATGTATTTTTTTATTTTTGGCTCGCCAATATATAAAAATAATAAATTTACATTTTATGTTCCATCTGAATCAAAACAATCAAAGTTGATCAATTTCATTCAAAACAACTCACGGACAACCTTGGATCATATTTTTTGTTTTTGCCCTCAAATATAAAAATCATAAATTTACTTTAATGCCAGATCAATCAAAACCAATAAAAATGATCAGTTTCGTTCAAAAACAACTCTGAAACAAATCAAAATTTTAAATTTCAATCGATTTCAAATTATTTTATTCTAACATTAAAAAGCTAAACTGAAATTGTCAAAATTATGAGAGCGCCATAACAGCTGAATCTCCAAAACTTCATCTAAAGTTGTCCAAAACATCGATCGTTCAATAACATTATTAAAACAATTGAGCATCTCCATATATATATTTACCTGAAGAAGTTTTACCAAATCAAATGCCAAAAAGAATTTCTGAATTTGCTAATCAGGTGGCAGAAAAGAATTAAAGGCATTAAAGCAATGTAACAGTTGATACTAAATCAAAAACAGTAATATCTAAATAAACCAAACATTATCTTGTTAAGGATCAAATACACAAAACATTATTATTTATAGTACTCAAGACATTATTGTTCATAAGTATAACACAAGTCTTTCCGCCATTTTATTAAGTCTCACTCAAATTAAAAACTCATGAAAACAAAACAAAACAAAAAAAGAAAGAAAAGAAAAGAAAAACTGGGCACTACTTTTATAAATATCAATGTTTTGAGTGCTATGCATGTAGTTATTTTTAAAATAATATGTTTAAACATATTTAGATGCAGTTAAAAACCAATATAAGTTTCAACTCTTAGAATTCCTTCCAAAGATTTCATTCAAGAACAAGTAAAATATGTCATCAGGTAAATCATGTTTTTCCAATCACAAGCACAGCGTATCACATGGAAATTGTTCCATTTTAGACAACGTACGCAGCGCTTGCGTACTCGTATCCGAAAATAATCACTCGAATAACCAGCGAATAACCCATAATAACTCGAATAACATTAAAATAAAACTACTATAAGCATGCAGACGTTATTGGGGAAAAGCTATTTGCAGTCATATTCTAGCAGTTAACTCCACAATACCCCGAATAAATGTGATAAAAATAAAAAGCCGAAACCGCAATATCGCTATTAGGCTGCTATTCACGTAATTCAGAATAATATCGCAATAACCTCCTAATAACCTCCCGATAACTCAAATATACTATCTCGAGGTTGTCTACAATATTGCTGTTATCTATGACAACGTACGTAACGCTGCGTACGTTGTCTGTATGGAATAATTTTCCGTATCACAGACTCACTTCAGGGAAGCATTTATTAATTTTATAAAACGGAATAAAACAATGTGCAGGAATTTCATATGTACTCAGAATAATATAACTTTTGAAAAGCAACACATTCCGTCAGTAACAAGAAGTGGAAAATTTGAAGCCAAAACACAAAATTTCAAGTAATTTCAGGCTCTTTTTAGAGACTGATTTGAACTACCTGATCCAGATAATACATTCAACAGTTTGAATCGCATGTTTCCCAGGGAATATATTTCAATACATACTACAGTGAATGGTAAAATATCTGTTTTTAAAGACATTTGTTTGAATTTAATTGTAAACTTCACATACCGTATGATTAGAAGACCAGGACCTTGGAAACCGAGACCTACTGATTAGACTCGATCACAGATTGTGGTAGCCTCCATGCAAAATACCTGTCACCACTCAAACTTGAAGTCCGATCACATGAAGATGCCAGTCTTACGATCGATATGCTTGGGCTCTTTCTCAGCAGTCACAGATGTAAAATATAGTTCCTGGTCAAATGATCAAGTTCATACAAAAGTTAGTGAGAGAGAGAGAGAGAGAGAAAGAGAGAGTGCACCATCCCTTTAGACAAAAGTCGTTCAGTTTGCTTTTTAAAACTTTAGCTTTCACCTGTAGATAGTTAATGCTTTAGCCTTTTAACATTTTTTCAAGCCTGGTTACATCTTTCTGAATGATTTCAAATTTTGATAAAACAACAATTCATTTAGTCTCAGAATCAGCAATTATCCTATTATGGCCGGTTATGCATCCAGATCAATAAAACTTCAAACCAGAAACTCATAACTGAATCAGCTTTGACCCGACACTTGGTTTGCAATAACAATCTCTCTTTTCAAGCAGGAAAAATAAATGGTATAATTAAGAATTAAGAAATGGTTTATGGCGCATCAAAAAGAAAGGGGATGAATTAGAATTTTCAGAATCCTTTTTGCGGCATTTAACTCTAAATTAAATGCTTCAAAATTAAAATCAATGAAGTTTCATGAGTGTACCGAAAAAGTTAGCTCGGCATAAGCAGAAAATAATGCAAAAAATGTAGAGATAAATACATGCTAGATTTTGGAATGTTTAGTTTTCAACCAGCCAATTGTTCATGTCTAAGCGGCCAATTAATTTAGTAACTATTATACCACATGCTCAGGTGCTCCACGAACAGCAGAGAATTTGTGAAATAATATACAATACTTGTAATGCCCAGTTAACGGTATTTGGTAACGCCAACATTACATTTGCGGGGAGACAGACAAACGAAAGCAAAAGTTAAGTAGAGAAGAAAAGAGGAGAGCAAGGCTTGGACGAGCTCGAGACAAAAGCAAAGCGGAGCAAGAGGCTGACATGTGTTTAGGACAAAGATTCGTACGCTAGGCACCAGAAGGAAGAATGACCTCGCGAGAGGAGACAAGGTCGAATCCCATTGCGTGCGGAAGGAGAGGGCAGCTTTACACTAACAAAGACTAGGAGGCGAAGAAGAAATTTTCTTGTGTCACCAAGCATGAAAATGAAGGGTATGACACGTGGCTTTGTTGACGACATGAGGTCTTGTGAGGGTTCCTCCGGAGCATAGGATTTGGAGGCAAGGAAGGCCGTCCCATCCTTCCGAAGAGGCTCTTGCAAGTGTAGGCAAAAGATGAATAGTAATCCAGTGATTCGAGTTACTTCCTGGCGAATTAAGGCTGCCTCCACTATAATTAAGGTTTTCACTTTGTTTTTACTTTTAAAATCTTTATCTGAAATTTAAAGAAATTAGATACTTAGTGAAATAAGTTTTTATGTATTATGAGTAATTAAACATTTGAAATAATATAAATTATATGTAAATTATTTAAATTTTTCTTAAAAATTTCTAAATCAAAGGTTGGTTGTGTAACTAGTATGTGCAAATGCAAAACTAATATAAAAGTGAAGGTTAAGATTCATGTACAGTGTATTAAATGAGAATGTAGTGATAGCATAAAAACTGCCCCAATTCCATAATAATAGAAAGAACAAAAATAAAATTTTACAAAGAAAGCTAAATAACAATATAAAAAATAATCACAATAACAGCTACAGAGAAGATCTGCAGGGAGGTTGCTGGCGGTAAAACTGTGTTTGTTTGAGTTCAGTTGTGAAGTTGTTTGTGAGGAAAGATAGTTTTTCTCCTTTATTGTTGTATTGTTTAAAATATAACCATTTCAAGCTAAATAATTCAATACAAGAAAACAAAATTACATTCAGAATCTTCAAAACACAAGTTTAACATTAAATCAAAAGATATATCTCTTTTAAAAATGAATAAAACAACAATCAAAATCAAAAAATAAAAATACAAGAACAAGTAAATTATCGCAATATTATTTCTAAAAATCAAATGATCAATCATAGGGGATAAATTTTTATCTAAAGATAATTTCCACAAGTATTTACGAAAAGTTGAAAATAACGGACACAAAATTGGCTTGCATTAAAAGTACAATGAAAAAGTTCTAAGAAAAATTAACTAATAAGAATAATAGAAATAGTTTATGTTTATATTAGAAAAGTAAAATTGGCTTGCATTTAATTTATGTTTAACTAGCATGTATATCATTTTATTTCTTATTATGTTCCAGTAATTTAAAAATAGTTTACAGCTCAATGCTATTTTAAATTAACTATTAAAGTGTAAGCTTTTGTTTAAAAATAAGCAAAAGAGAACAAATTATTTATAGAAGACACCGGCAACCTGAAATAAAATAAATTTAACTATTTTAATTTATTTTATTTTTTAAGTAGTGGCTCTTTAATTTATTTTTTATGATTAAATTTTAGTTCTAGAAAATGAAATATAACAAATTGATTTTCAGTATCCAACCGTATGTTCTCGCTTTGAAAATTTCAAGCTCCTCTAGGCTAGGTTGTGAAAAAGGTAGCATTAGAGACAAAGCTTAAGATTAAATAATATAATCATAATGAAAGATCCGATAGGACAACTACAGGAAAATTTAATAAAAATTAAAAATTTAAGTAACTCTAATCAAGTAAATATTTTAATTCAGAAAATGAATGTGCCTAAGCTTATACATGAAAAAAACGTGATAGGAAATGAGGAATTATTGTCCGCCGTCGTAACTGTGAAATACGAAAGCCTTAACCTGCATTTACTTCGTCATGATGATGCAACTGATTTCTAAAAGCTTTAGATCGCAACAAAATGGCTACAGTTGAAGGTATAAATACTAAAAGGGCATATTTTAAGATTTTGTGGGCATCCTCTTGCTCAAGGAAAATGAAGATCCAATTGAAGTAGGAAACTTGACTGATGTTGACGGAAAAAATAATAGACATCATGAGATGTTCAAATGAAAAAGAGTACCATTAGATACATTTGTGCTAGATGGAGAAGCAGAAAAGTGAGTACACATGGCCAACATCGAGACAGGCGCGTTGCGGACATACCCACCATGATATTGGGAGAATTTTGTGGAGCTTTTCAGAGAGTGGTTTGCACCCTTAACAAGTCGAAGACAAATGCAAGATATTTATCAAGTTAAGGACAAAAGACACCGTAATATTGAAGCAGAAGCATCGCACTATCAAGGTATGCACAACCGATTGCTATAAAGAAAAATGTTACAGATTACTTTCTATTTAAAAGATTCAATCATGCAGTCGTTGGTGCATTTGAGAATTGATAAATACTCGCATTAGTCACATCCGTACGAGTGAAGATTGATTGTCACCTACTCAAGCGTAAGAAGATGCAAGAGAGGATGAGTATAATTAATGAAGGAGAGCATGTGACTCAATTAGGAAGATCCGGTAGGAAGAATTCGAAGTTCAGTTCAGTTCGTTGAACAACTTGTAGTATTGTAGCCGCTTGTGCCAAATACTTAATGCAACATAAAGAGTGAATGCTTGATGCACTCAAACATATACTGCTAGCGTCGCAAGCCTGATCACATAGCCAGATACTACCCTTCAGTTTGCCAACAAATCCTGCAAAAAAAAAACATAAATCAAGTGGAACTTCTTCACAGATGGCTGCAGGTTGGGGCAAAAAAGGGATAAAGTCAACTTTAGCTCCTAAGTTAATGTCAACTAAGGCAGTTCAAGTGACCCTCATGTCCAAGCCCTTCACATATGAGCCGGAAGAAAATACTGCTATGATGTTGATGTTGATGATAATAGGGTTTGACGCATGTTATGTTTTCTTCCAAGTTATAAAGGTGTCATTCAAGCTATCTTGTAAGTTATGTATTTATGTTTCTGATGGTATATTTTAGTTGTTACATTTTGTAATGTGGTGATATCTTATATTTTGTAATCTTGGTTTTAGTTGATGTGAATAATTTAGTTGAGTTATATTGTATCAAATATTTATTTTATTGTATCAATCATTCATCAGAATGAATTAAATCTAAACTTCATAAAAAGTTCAAAGGATAGTTCATGTGTTCCTCCAATGATTTCAGACTTGAGGTAGATTTCTCACCAAGAATGAAATTTGTAAGTGGGGAATATTATAACACCTGAATTTCGTAACCCTATCCTTACAGTTGTGGGGGAGACAAACAAAGGAAGTGAGTTAAGAGGAGACAAGCAGGAGTAGGGCTTGGAAGAGCAAAAGATGGAGGTAAAGTAGGAAGAAAGGATCGAGAAGGCCAAGAGGTGCATCTAGGGCAAGCTTTCATGCACTCTGTGAGCTGAAGGCTTTTACACTGAGTGCGGGGAAGAAAAGGAAGAATGACCCCACGTAAAAAAGGAGAGGCACAAGCGTCCTACGAAGGAAGGAGAAAAGCCGAACCGAGCCGACCACAGAAGGAGATGAGATATCGTGAGAGAATCCATGGCAGACTTTTGCGGCTTGCGCAAGTAGAGCATGCCATATGTAGAAATTTTCTTGGTCGGCAAGCACGAAAGTGAATATGACACATGTGTCTTTGTTAGACGAGGTCTATATGTTCTGAGTGAACCAAATTGAGGCAAGGAAGGCCTGGCCATGGGTTTTGTGCAAGTGTAGGCAAATACAATTGAGTTATTTTTCTTGCTAGCAAATTAGGGTGACCTCCAATATAATTAAGGTATTTCACCTTTTTTTTAACTTTTTTTATCTGAAATTTATAAAAATTAATATATTTCAGTTAAAAGGTTTTATGTAATAAGAGTAATTGAATATTTGAAATGGCATAAATTCTAAGAAAATGTTGGTTTAATTTTTCTTGAAATTTCTAAATCAAAGGTGATGCAAGTAGTATATGCAATAGCAACTTAATATAAACGTGAACGTTAAGATTCATGGATAGTGTGTACTAAATTAGAATGTTAGTGACAGCATAAAATCATAACAATAATAATAATAATGAAGAAATAAAATAAATAATTTACAAAGAAACTTAAATAAAAAAATAAAAATAATGATAAAAATGTTAAGTTACTTTCAATTAGAATAAAATTGGACATGAGTGAAGCCTAATTACAGCTAGCAATAGTAGTTATAAGCATGGTTAGGATAGTTAGGCAAAATCAAATAATTAAAATAAACTTTTAGATTTTAAAGCATGATCAACAACAACAACAACAACAACAAAGCCTTAATCCCACTAAGTGGGTCGGCTACATGAATCCTTTTCTCCATTGCGTCCTATTTAGTGCCACAAATTTTCGTTTAATTCTAATAAATTAAGATCATTTTTATGCAATAAACCCAAGTTTTTCTAGGTCTACCTCTGCCTTTCTAACATAAGTTGTATTTAAAATATCTACTCTCCTAATCGATCATCAAAGTATCGACGTTTAACGACCAAATCATCTACAAGGCGACTCTCTAATTTTATCCGTCACCGGTGCAATACCAACCCTATTACTGATATATTCATTTCGCATTTTGTCTCTAAGTGTAAAGCCACTCATCCACCTAATCATTCTCATCTCGGCAACACTTAACTTAACATTATGCTTCTCTTTCAAAGGCCAACATTCAGCACCATAGAGTATCAAGGTCTCACCACCATCTTATAAAATTTTCCTTTCGCCTAAGAGTGTACTTTTCTATCACACAATGTTTCCGACGCATTCCTCCACTTCAACCAACCAACTTGAATTCTACTATTAACATCCCCATCTATATCACCATTGCTTAACAAATTGACTCGGTATATCTAAATCGATCACACCTTTTGGACACACTGATCACCCAAAGTTACACTTCATCACTAGACCTACTATTACTAAAATTACATTCCATGTATTCCGCTTTAGTTCTACTCAAACAAAGACCTTAGACTCCAATGTAGACCTCCATAATTCAAGTTTTTCCCGGACTTTTTTCTGGTTTCCTATCCACAAGGAGGATATCATCAGCAAAAAGCATACACCAAGGTACATCCTCTTGTAAAATGCCCAGCATCCACAAATAAAGCAAAAAGATATGGGCTTAAAGCCGATCCTTGATGTAAACCAAATCGTAAATAGTAAAATATTTAGTCAATCCTCCTTCGCCCGAACACATGTAATGTACTTCAAGATACATATCTTTAATGACTAATATAAGTCATATCAACACCTTTCTTCTCAAGGACTCTCCAAAGAACATCTCTAGGAACCTTATCGTAAACTTTTCTAAATCAATAAAAATCAAACGTCGATCCTCCTTATTATCTCCGTACTTCTCTATCAAACCTCTCAATAAACGTATACAGTCATGGTAGACCCGTCCGCATAACCAAATCGATTGCGAGAAACCTTCGTAATACGTCTTAACTCTGCGATCAATTATCCTCTCCCATAATTTTTAAAGTATTTACACATCAATTTAATTCCTCTGTAATTTGCACACTTCGCGCATCTCCTTTATTCTTAAAACGTTGGGACCAAATGCTCTTTCTCCACTCCTGGCATCTTTTTAGTTTTTAAATAATATTAAAAAGCTTTTAGTAAACAGAAACCCCCAAATCACCTAAACATTTCCACACTTCAATCGAGATATCATCAGTCTCATGCGTACTTTCCCCGTTTTCTCTTTAAAGCCTCGCTAACTTTTTACTAATCGCGACTAAAACGAAAAGCTTTATTATTATTAATGACATATTAAGATCACCAAGGCCGATCATACTTTCAACATCTTCATTAAAAGCTTTATCAAAATAACTCACCCACCTACGTCAATATCTTTTTTCTAAGAAACACTTTTCGATTTTCATCTTTAATACACTTTACTTCGAGTTAAATCTTTACTTTTCTTTTCTCTTTGTTTGGCTAGTTTATACATATATTTTTCACCGTCCTGCGTATCTAACACGTTATAAAACATTAATAAGTTGCACTTTACGTCACGCATTATTCTTTTATCATGCGGGCCGTTTTATATTTTTCCCGCTCTCTACGCTTTTACATTTAAACCAATTTCTTATAACATAATTTTATATTTTATCTTTTTCGCACATTATTATTCCACCACCAACTATTTTTATTTATAACTTTTCGATTCTCCAAGCATATCTACCACTTCGTTTAATAACATTAAGAATTTTTCCCACATACATTCGCGTCTTCAAATATCCCAAATATTTAAATCTTAAATTTTACTCATAAAAATAATTTTATCATTTTAAGTTACTTCCCCATCTTATTTTACTACGTCGAATCCTAGTATTCTTTATTTTACAACTCTTCATCTTAAAATCTGTAAGAATAATCGACGTTTTCGATACTTAATTCCTCACGTAACGACTTTACAATCCTTACAATCTCGACGATTCCTTTCTCATAAGAAATAATCAATTTTGCTTATTAGATCCATTCTTATAAAGGCATAGCATTTCATCTCTTTTCTCTGAATAAAAGATTAAATAATAATCATACTACGCTGTTAGCACCCAAAATTCGCTCTACCTTCTTCATTAATCGCTCCATAACCGTAGCCTTACCTGCTTTAATATTTCAAATCTTCTACCACTCTACCGATACGTCCATTTAAATCTCCTCCAATAAAAATTTTTTCTTCATGCAAGACGTTTCGTATTGCTCTTCTAAATCATTCCAGAATTTATCTTGTATATATACCAAACTAACTTGAGGAGCATATGACTTATATATTAAAATTCAAAGACATACACTTTAGTTAGCTATAATATTTCATTTCCAACTTATTACTAATAATATTATCTTTTCAAACTCTTGGTATAATTGATACGTACCATTTCTAGTATCAATTTCAGATTAAGATATTCATAAGAAACGAGTGATCTCAATTTTTCTACAACCCATTTAGTTTTTTTTTAATTCAGCAAGATATTTATTTTTTGATCATAATATCAACCAATTCCATTAATTTACCATCGAGAGTACCTATATTCCAAGATCCTATCTTAATACTAAGATTTCATTGACTAACTTTGGCCCGCATCCGTCCGTAATGCGAGAACCCTCGTTTACTCGACCACCCGAAGGCAAGGCTGTAGCGGCCTCAGACACTTCACCTGATCGAGCCATGCTGGGCTTCGTCGCTTTACAAGTGACGCCCGTAACTTACACAACGATCAAAGGATTCACGCTAGCGATTTTTTTCGACAAGCTTTACGCCGGCTATCGACTACCTAACGCAACCCCTCCACTTTTCACATCCTGTGCTCGGACCGACAACTATGAAGTAGCAACATACATCGCCGTTAAAGCATGATCGTCAGAAAACTGTAAAATCGAATTTTAATTTACTAGAAAATATTTAAATTTTATAATTATATCTTAGATAGTATTTTATTTATTTAAATCATTCGTATACGAAAACCACATGTGAAATTAAGGAATAACAACCGAAAATCTATTTTTGGTACTCATATTTTTAAATTATAAGAATGTTTAACTTCATTTAAATCTAATATATTACTGTTATTCATAGATACATTTTATAATGCAAGGTTCAAAAATAATAATTTTATTTGCTCCTTAAATGCATTTGATGATATTGAATTCGTATGCCATCAATTCGTGTATATTTTCGTCTATGAGTATTATATTAGATTGAAAATTATGAAAGTAATAATGAGATTAACTACTTTGATAAACTTCGTATATGCATATTTCGAGTATAATGGAGTTCAATCATATGGCACAAGTGAGAGATGTAAAATACTCGTACATCTAAATGAAAAAGTTATAATATTGAATTCCCTTTATTAAAATAAATTTTAGAGTGTTTTGACATTGTAGATACGTATTAAAAAAGATATAAATACGTAACGATAAAATAAGCATACGCTTAATGATTAGAATTATATCAATGATCATATTAAGAGTAGCAGTAAAACCGTAAAACGCTCTTATATCGATTTATATTTTATATTTAACCAAAGACGCATATCATTTTCATATTACTATAATTTAGAAGAGTACGAATTGGCTTAGTAGATCAATATGAAAACAACTAATTATTTTAGGTTTAAGCTTTTCTTTAAGTTACTTGTGCATTTAACGAAATATTTATAAAATAAATGCCGCAACCTATAATAAGCGTAAATTTAACTATTTTAATTATTTCTTTTTTTTTGGAATGGCTCTTTCATTTGTTTTATGTATGATTAAATGTTAGTTATAGAAAATGAAAATAAAAAATTTCATTTTCACAAGCCTGTTTCTCAAATCGGGCTCGAGCCCGGGTCGTGATACTACAATTGCATATCCTAATAAACCCAAGGATAAATGTGCGTTAGTAAGAAATAAAGAGAACACGACATAGGTTACCCACCTAGAGTCCAAAGATCCGTACCTAAAATATAAACAAAAAGTATGACTACACCAAAGGCATGCAGAGTACACTCACCAAAACTAAAGAACACACCCAAACACAAAAATCACTTGCACTACCTAATAGGATAAAAAAGCACTCGCCACCAATCAACCTAAATCCATTAACAAGTTAAAAATAAATTTTGTTGAACTCGTACAAGGAGGAGAGAGATCTTATCGACACAACTTATTAGCCGACCACCTCACCGATCGACATTAACAATGCACGTAAATTTCAATTATCATTTATCACAATTAAGAAGACAATCAAATGACTCTCAAGGCTCCCATATAGGGTAATAACTTTCATCCCTGAGTTCAAGAATATATTTGTCACTTAATTTGTCGGCAAACAAAAGCCAGAGCAGAAATCTGGTGGGTTCTCTTGAAGGTGAGGCAGAAGTATAGCGAGTATCCAAAAAAGGTTCCAAAGAGAAATACTGGAAGCCAAGGACCCCAAACCAATAATATCCAAGCCACTCCGACTCAAAGGCCATTTAGGTATGAACTCATTCTACAACAAAAACAAGGAAACTACTCTAATTCATAGATAATTGTCACATAAATGCTAAAGAATATTTAAATGATGGTTGAACTCTCTTATTCCAATTACTCGTAGGTAATCACTCGAGTTCAAGAGCATGTTCATCACTTAGTTTGCTCGCACCCAAAGCTACTGAAAAACTTACAAGAATTCTTAAAGATGAGACAAACACTTGATGAGTTGTTCGCAAACTTCACTGTAAGGTTCCATAATGATATGTTGGAAGCTAATGACCCTAATTCAATAATTATCCAAGTCGCTCTTACCCAAGGCCTAAGGAAAGGAGTATTCAAAGTATGACATCATCCTTGTTGTTAATAGTAGCATGACTTGAACTCATCAATAATCACAAAAACACTAAAGAATACAACAATAAGCCATTTTTCTTCCCATTGTCGAGTGTGTGATCGACTCCACCAGCCATCCTTCCTCCTCACACGTTTGACTCCCGTTGCTCCACCGCGACGTCGAACCAAGAAAGGAAACGCTCCTTCCCTCATCTTTTCCGAGCATCCTTATTGCGGAAGGAGGAGGTTAATTTACGTGTGTTAATTTCTTTGGTATTATCTTCTTTGTTTATCGTTTTGCTCCTTGATGGCGCTTCCAATTAAGAGTTTGTGTTTATCCTAAATATTATTAGTGTAATGAAAGATATGACAACTAGGAAATTAATAAAGGTCTAGTATGATGGCTCATAGATTTTTCCCAAGTGATGCATTTCATATAATCTAGAAAGAATTCGTGAAGCACCGATAGTTCTCAAATATGAATGACACAACATCAAATATACGTGATACCGTTACAAAAAAATTTACAACTGCGCGTTGCATTACCATTTTCTCGTAGAAAGCCATTCGTCACCGTTTTCACACAAACTCGCAATAAACAGATAGACAAACTTTTCCCGTAAGAAATTCGGGCAACGTTAACCGCAACCTAAATAGCTGATAAGTCTTCGTGCCATGCAAAATCGTAGCCTAACTTTAGACCTCTAAAGTCATAGAAGAAGGTCCAACGAGTTGAAGGAGTTTCGAGGATGTACCTTTCAACCAACACTTTCTTCAATCCTGCCACGTAGGCCGACTTGCCCGGCTCTCTAAGAGGACGTAGTGGTGTTGCAAAAAATTGTGCACCGAGATACCTAGTTTGGAAGTCAATGACATAGTTCATAGGTTGAATGTGAAAAAATACACCAAACAAATCATGCAAAGATTAAGAAGATGATTGTGATCCTAGCCGGGCCCATAAGACAATAATTACTCCATAAGGTTAGCTTCTTAAAGATAGTATGGCCCTAATTGGATTCCCAACATAGTCCAGGTGCATATATCAAGTAACAAGGGGAGGATGTGCATAGAATTTACCACTTTAAACTCAATTTGCTCAAACAATAGAACCCACTCCCACAAATAAATATGTTGGTTGAGTCTTACAATTACTTTCCCATCATAATCTTTGAGTTACGTCCACATTAAAATGTACACAATACATTGTGAGAAAGAATCTTCCAATATTAAAAAAATATCTATTTCGCTAGGGAGTATGTACAGTTCCATTACAAACAAATTAAAAAGTTGTCGACATTTACTTTCATGATGCATTCGACTTGGAAGAATCCAGAAGCTATAAGAAAATAACATGAAAGTAAATGTCGACGACTTAATGATAATAAGTAGAACCCTCAGACACTGCATTCTTGTTTTAAAGAAACCTTCACGATTTAAGAAATGTACTACGCGCCTCAACCGCTAATGGGTAAACTTTGTCATAATCAATACCACAAGTTACAAAGCAATTTTTTATTGACAATACCTAACACCTTTAGGGTGGTGGTCACAATCTATCACATTATAATATAGTTCGCAACTTAAAAGATAGAATATAGTAAGGGGAGAATTGACACGCTTAAGGACCTATTATCTGAAGGTTGTGGAGAACGTATGAGTGGAACTGCAGCAATTTGAGTGTGGGAAAAAAAGCTAACTTAGAGACCTCTGAAGCCATAGAGGAAGTTCCAATGGTTGAAGGAGTTTGGAATGTTCCCTTTCAAACAGCACTTTCTTCAATCCCAACACATAGGCCAACTTGCCTGGAATCTCTACGAGGACCTAGAGGTGTTGCATAGACACGCACCGAGATACCTAGTGTGGATGGCAATGACACTGGCAGGTTGAATGTGAAAACACCAAACAAATCAAGCAGAAGATTAAGAGGATGGATGTGATCCTAGCTGGGCCCACAAGGCAATAATTACCCTTAAAGATGCTTCATAAAAATAGTATGGCACCCTAATTGGATTACCAACATAGTCACGGTGCATAAATCAAGTAAAAGTGACGATGTGTATAGGTTTTGACAATTTAAACTCAAATTGACTCTCGGATAAACGCACTGGTTAACTCATCAATCAATTTCCCTGTCATAAGCTTTTTTTATTTTTAGAGTTACATCCACATAAAAATGTACCCAATAAATTTTGTTTGAGATTCTTTCTCACATACACTATTCTCAAGGAGTCCCTGTCATCAAACAATCACGAACTACAGTCTTTGCAAGCCTCTCCTTTTAAACTAAGATCATTTTCTTGCAAGTTGAAGAGTTGTGTTCTTATACATTTGTCCATATTAGTTCCAAGATCATTTGTTCAACTTGTCACATGACAAAACGTTGGGTGGGGAAGCAAAAAGATTAGAGGTTTAAACATTTTCTTTAAACTTTATTTCTGAGTCAATTTTAAATATATATAAGATTTTACTTTAATAAGCTAGCTAATTAACTTCTCTTGGCAAGTTTACATGAGAGTCTTTGACATGTCAAGCTTAGACCAGCACAAGAGACAAGTCAGTTCAATGAAATTCCTAAACTAGAGCTGTCTCTTTCCACGTCAAGAATCATTCTTTTAAAGATATATTATTAGCAACAGTTGAGGTCCAATAATTATTTTTTTACCAGTTAATGGGATCCACAACGAGAAAGATGTTTTCTCTATTGTGAGGTGATAAATAACAAAAGGCTTTAATCACTTCTAATATAATCTATTAGGTTTTAGCTTGAAAAACCTGAGAAGGAATGTTGATTGAACGCTGATACCTTTTCAAAGGCTACAAATTATGTCCTTGGTTTCTTCTTCATAGTCCAAAAGGCAGCATAGTAATGATTCTGGCAACCAACAATGATTACCATTATCAATCAATTGCACAGATTTAAAAATATAATCAATCAAAAAATATTTTTTTTACATGCAAAATAGTTATATATGCAAAAAGGCATTATTTAAAACATTCTGAGAGTAAGTGTTGGAAATATTGACGAATAAGCACATTTGTAAAGAAAAAAAGTATTGGAAACCATGATAAGTTGATCAAAGGAAATCTTTAAGCATCCGATATTTAAAATTTAAATAAATAGTTGATATAAGTATTAAATATCTTGACGAAAATATGCTAGCATCTATCATTACGAGCCCATGCCCATCAATATTGTCATTTTATGGTAGTCAAAAGCAAGTTTCTGTGCTATTAAACAAGGTATAAACTGTAGATTCCTTAAGTTTGCTATCAACGGTAGTCCGTTACAGTTTTTAAGGGGTCCGCTAAATGAACTTAAACCCGGGATCTTTTAAGAACAGAAAAATGTCCCCAAGAATCCACCCTACTTAATCTCCACCGCTGATCTGGCTTCGCATATGGGCGCTTCAACAAGCTGATCTCTGGAAAGAATGGCCAGCCCCTCAATGGGCCTATTGCACGGGCCTACCTACAATAAATAGATGACAAAGATTGGAATGATGTCAATGCTTAAACTTGACGAAAGTGGCAGCAGGAGATGGCCAGTGACAGCACATGAGTTACTTTGGAAAGAGAGAAATAGAGAATAGAATTGGGCAGGAGGGGAAGAGACAAGCAGAAGTGTGTGGCGGAAGCTATTACAGAGCAAGTAGAGAAGGACAGAAATATATTAAGAAAACAATTTTTGAGAGGAAATGACAGGACGAGAGACGGTGGTGACCATGAGAGCGACAATTAGGAATAGGCGGTACGAAGATAGAGATCACAAAGCTAATGACGAATGGAGAGAATGCAAGAAAGAGCGGGGATATTAGAAGATAGTGCAAAGATGTATAAAAAAATTATTCAAAGCACAAAAGGCCTATTTGTTTTATCCTTCCAAAAGGAACAATAGAAAATTGCCTTACCTATGCTAAACACCATTATTTGAAATCCAGGCCAGATCTCAATGCTGAGTTCAATAAAATGATCAAAGTTGAAACAAGAGCCCTTGAATTAACCCTTTATTTTCATGATTAGATATTATTGTATTTCTAACTACATCCACTTTTTTTAATATATTATAAATGTTCTCTACATGCTCTATTTTGTATATATTTGTCATCATAATTTTAAGTCTCGCTCTCTCTCTCTCTCTCTATATATATATAGAAGATGCTTATGTTCACAATAGTAACGGTTCCTAACCAAAGCATCAAGATATTTTATCAAAAACTGGTATTACAAGAAAAGAAGTAAATTGGGGTTTATTTTTATTCTATTCCATGTGAAAGGCATGTCTGTAAACGTGTCAAAGGTATTCACAAATCCTGTACCCCAATAGATACTGAATATCTAATTCAAGTTCGTGAATAGATACTGAATATCTAATTCAAGCTCGTGAATGACCCATTTCTATGTTATATTCTGAAAGCCCCATCTGAAAAATACATTATTGCACATGCATAAGGATGCACACGCACTTCAAACAAGTGCTGAAAACATAGGATTTGACCTTATCTTCAGTGATTGTCAGGTTCAGTATTATAATACATGACCATGCTGTAGTAAGATGCATTGAAGGGGGTACGTTAAACAACTCATTCGTAGTATGATCTTCTCAGTAAGTTCCCAAAAAATGGCATGAGATTTATTGCGATGGCAGGATAAAATTAATATGAAGTAATGAATTATATTTTATCTTTTCTAAATTCTTATAGCATATGCAAATGATAATAGTAATTTTGACTCATACTGTTAATACAATAAATGTACTTCAAAATATTTATTTTAAATTTATGTGAAAACAAAGAACTGAGACTTTTCAAACTGGCAGTTCAAAAACAAAGAACGAAAAAATACACTATTAGCATACCTGCATCATAGATCTAGGATTTGCAGTATACGTTGTCTCAATGATTTTATCCGTCTGTGGGGTTCACAAAACAAGCAAGAAATTCACATAAGACTAGCTGCATTTTATGAGGACATTAACAATTCAAGAAAATCATCAAATCACCTCAATCTCAAACCCATACTGTAAAGCAACCTTTTTGCATCTTCTAGACTGATCTCAATGGACATTTCCTAAGAAGAAAATTTTGAGATATCAAAGAAAGAGCAAATAATTAAGGAAACTCTAGTAGACTATTCTGAGGAATATACTCATTACATACCTCTTCAAGTCCACATGAATCTGCAAAATGGTAAAGCAAGGGACCCAAGCGATTCAAACCTAAGCAAATTTAGGCAAGGTGGATGGAGTCATTCACTAGAGGATGTGGAGATTTATCAAAGAGAAATTACTAGTTCTGATATCCATAATGAAGCTTGTTTAACAAAAGAAAGAAGATAGAAGGTAAAAGAACAATAAACTAAACGATTATGTTTATGCATTATGGAAATACCATACCCCATCTTTAAGAACTTTGGATATAATTTCAATATAATTACAATGTTATGTGCAGTGTCCAAGAAAAAGCAAGTCACCACAGCATCCCAAGCAGCTACATAAGTAATAAATAAAAAATTAGTTCCAACTAGAATTATGCAGATATATCGTTCATCTTAAAAGCAGATACCTAACCAACAAAAAGTAAGAAAAAAGGACGGAATCCGAGATAAGACTGTAGCATGCATGGAAGTGCAGAATAACATAAAATAACAATAGTTAAACGTTAAATAGTTTCAGAAAATCCTGACAGACACAATTTAAACCAAGCAACAAGAACAGAAATCGTTACCAAACATTTCTCTCCAATAGATGTAATAAATCTAACGGAAAAACTACAGGGAAGTTGCCGTATTTCAGCAAATCAAAAAAATTTCAATGTACACAAAGTGATTCAGGATGTAGTCATGAGTTCAAAAACATCCTGCACCATTCATTAAATATGGAAAAATTGACGTTTACTCTATAATGCACCTATTTAGATTTTAGACAAGTGCCTACAGAGACATATATATATATTAGCGAGAGAGAGAGAGAGAGAGAGAGAGACATTTACAAATGATACCATATAATTCTTTTATATTTACATATTTCAAGCCTAAACATTTCTATTTACATCGATAAAACTCAAACTTTTAACATCATATAAAAAATATCACCCTTACAAACTTACGGGTTTATAACATCAAAGTATTCTAAATAAAAATATCAAACTTTACGGTTATATGTAAATACATGGGAATTGTGTGGTGTCTCTCTCTCTCTCTCTCTCTCTCTCTCTCTCTCTCTCTCTCTCTCTATATATATATATATATATATATATATATATATATATATTCTCTGAAATGCAGTTTGAACCCAAACACCGACTAAATTTACCACATAATATATGGAGGTCAGCCTTAAATTTGGCTCGAACCAAATTTAAATTAGATTGGACGTCTTACTCCTAACCGCCTCATCATTTTCAGCATTGGTTCCACTCAACTCATCAATGCAGCCATGGACATCCTCTCTCCAAACTCCGCTAGAAAAGCCTCCTATCTAGCTTTGGTCATCGCTTCACTACTTCATTCTACAGATTTGGCATCAAATATTTTCATTCATCCCTCATATTGTTCAAACCTGATTCGATTATTTATTTGGTTTGAACTTGTTCATAACTTCTTTAAACTTTTTCACTTCTTGTTTCAAACCAAACAGCAGCAGAGAGCAAACTCTTGATAAATTGACACCAATAAATTAACAAACTAACAATAAACTTTAAAACTACTAATAAATGTACATTGTTCCAAAATTTTAAATGAAAATTGTGAAAGTTGTGTTAATGCAATATCTTTAAAATATTAAAAGGGGGCTTAACAAAAACATGAGTGTCTTCTGATATTGATTGGTTGATCATCCTCTATGAAGAGACACATCTGGACTATTTTCGTAAGTAGATTCTAAATCATAATTTGAATAAAAATAATTTAGTTTATTCACCCATTAGCTGAAGGCTTACACATTCCCTAAGGCTTGCTAGAAGCACTATCCCCATTCTTTTGTATCGCTTCCCAGGAAAGGAGCAACTAAGGCTTGCTAGAAGCACTACCCCCATTCTTTTGTATCGCTTCCCAGGAAGGGAACAACTATTTTCAAATTAGGTGGCCTACCAATATTTTACGAAGAGTCAACATTGCCGTTTTAATTTACACCCTTTTTAGCTTCTGTTATTTCTCTTATTTGGGTTACTTTTGCAATCTTTAAAGTTAACACTAAGTGTTTCACAGGTTTTGGTGGGTTTAATTTT
Source organism: Papilionanthe hookeriana x Papilionanthe teres (assembly GCA_022702705.1). Classification (NCBI taxonomy): domain Eukaryota; kingdom Viridiplantae; phylum Streptophyta; class Magnoliopsida; order Asparagales; family Orchidaceae; genus Papilionanthe; species Papilionanthe hookeriana x Papilionanthe teres. Next base: position 25,364,415 of record CM040430.1, read on the forward strand.
TAGAATGAAGCATTTGACATCTTCATATATTTGTGCTTCATTTATGCAAAGGGTTTTATATTGCCAGGAATCTTAAATTCTTCTTCATCATTTAAAACACTTCATGGGTTGATGAATAGTGGACAGAACCATTCGGTATGTATGAAAGCGATGGCTGACTTAGAAGAGCTATAAATATAATATCAATATTGATGAAATAAAATTTGGCTTCTATACAAAGTTTTTCTAAACCTGAATGATAAAATACAAAATCGCAAAAGTTCTTCCTTATTATATTGGAATCATACACCATCAACCTATTTTGCTTAAGAAACTAGAAATTAAGGGATAACCATCTTAATGCTCACAAGCTCATGAGATTTATTGAAGAAACTAAGCCGATTAGAATCCAATTTATCATAACATCATCACTTTGTTGTAACATATTAATTTTGTTTTGATTCCCCGAGTATAAAATTTTCTTTACGTAAAGGCTAAAATGTTCTGGGCTTGTAGAATTAAACCAAAAATGATTCTACAAAATATACCTCACATTTCTCCGGATCTTTAAGAAGAATTAAACTTTCTCAAGATCTTTTGACATTAAGAGAGCTTCATATACACTGAACTTTGAGCAATCTAACTCAAATACGACAGGGAATTATAATTATTTTTATAATGAGGCAGGATTCTTCTTTGATATTAAGGAATAGTTACAACTTTAATCATAACATATTTGTCTTTAACTTTATTTAATGGACTTAGGTAGTGGCAACATTACCCTACCACTTATTAATTTAACTTGGACTGCTTATGAAGTTCCTTCAAAGCAACTATTATTATTTCAGAGGGTTGGTTTGAAGGCTCAGAATCCCAAACCAGTTCATACAATCCATTTATAATGTCAATAGAGCTACAATTCAGTCCTATCAAGAAATCATTGATCATTCTCTGAGCTTTTGTCTGCCTATAACGCCGTTAGAGAGCAGGAATATTCACTTTTAGCTCCGAGATTTATTGTGCAATTGACTACTCAGGCAAGTTGTTTAGCTTCTCAACATTTCGCCTTCTCCTTAGCATTCTAGACAATCTTTCCTTCAAATGAGTAAGCTTCGACATTATATTTTTTTAATGCAAATGACTCAACTAGTGGAGTAGTATTGTTCAAAGAAGCTAGTGAAATTTTTGTCTAGTGATAGTTCTTTTCACAACTGAGGTCTTTACATGAATGATTCTTTCAAACATGAAGGCCCTCTCGCGAAGGGCCTCCACAAAACAAAAATTTCAATAGACATATTGCGATAATGGACCTACATGCACGCAGCAATGGCATTAGCTATAAGAGTTTATTAACCACTTTAGTGGATATGATGGTCACATGCCTGGCTTCATGATAAAATATATATTTTCAAAAGTATTCTACATAAATGAAGATGAGGATCAGTAACTACCACTTAATAAATCACCCTAAACCTTCAAAATGTAGGTATACAACAGGATTTGAAATTACAATAAATGAGCAAACTATATGTAATAATTGCAAGAACTTCGAACCATACTTAAGTGAGATTAAAAGCTTATAAGGCAATATTTCAAAAGGATTTCAATTAATTTTATTTTATTTTAGTTTTTATCATAACAAATGTGAAAAGATAATGATGAAAAATAAAAATCAACCCTAATAAAATTGTTAAAAAGTATCCTTCAAAATTTTACAAAGAATTTTTCTCAGAAAATTTTGTGATTCCGTGTCAAACTTATAAGGCAGATTTTATATAAGATATTGCCCATAGATTTCATTTTCATCTTAAGAGAAAATTAAAATGTAGTCCAAAATTTTCCATAAGGCAAGCCTCTATATTAATTATCCCACCCAATGAAAGAAAACCTTTAAGTAAAAACCAATTGATAGACACTAAGTGCTTAGTTAATAATAGCAATAACTTAATTTTAGAATGAAAAATTTATCACTTTAGCTTAAAAACAAACGGCTATGGAGAATGATAACAAACCCGATCAAGATTTCATACCAATCATCCTAGTCGTCGTGAAGCTCCAACCAAATTTAGTCAAAGAATTCAACATAACCTAATTGAAGGATCCTTATTGATGGTCAAACATTGTGAAATCTAGACAAACTTGTAGATTTATGATAGATGTTTGTCTAAAAAAAGATAATTTCAAATCAAATATAGCTAACAAAAGGATTTGTGTCATAACAAACGTACTCTAAAGCTCATCACTCGCCATCACCATAATTTACCAGATGTTAGAGCTTACGACAAACCACTTGGTCGTTAATCTTGATCATGACCGGTTTATTATTTTTTTTTTTAAAGTGTTATTCGGCCAGATAAGCACATGATTAGAGGAAATGTACGTTCTTACTAGCATAAGATCTTGAGAGCGACCATAAAGATCCATATGATAAGAAATTAGCTTATTTGGGAGAGCCTAGATTTATTTTAAATGTCACTCGATAAAATACAATGAAGGATAGATGAATTATTGTTCTAAGTCTAAGCAACGAATTTTATTAAATATTTCTTAATTTCAGAATTTTTTCTTAAATTTTCATATTTTTGTGATTTAACACCAAAATGATTTGTGATAAAATTTGGTGTGTTCTAATAGTAAAATCTCTTCTGATAAGATTTTCTATTAATGTGGCCATCATTAAAACAAACTATTTGGACACTTGACATTAATAATTTAAGATTTCTATTTTGAGAATGAACTTTCCTCTGATCATAGTGTACAATGATTACGCTCATCAACAAAGCATTTTCAACATTATCAGTTGTTTGCTTGCCTGCACAAAATTGATTCTATGATTTATGTATGATTTAAATTTACTTGAACATTCTTTTATATTTTAGACCTTGTCGTTTTTACTTCCATCGACAAAGGATTGAGCCTCTAGGTATTGTTCTATGAGTGTAACAACGCTATAGTTTTACTTTTAAACTTCTTTTTTTTTTTTTTTGGTAGAAGACCTTGAATATTATATGTGAATGGAAGATTAGATACCCTTCAGAAATCTACAATTGAGTATTAATCATCAACTTGCTTTACTGGGCATAAAATAAAATTAAAAAAAAAAACTTCTTCATATGATTCAATGAATGGCAACCTGGTAAAATTTTGTTCTTGGAGACATGGAGAATCAGGTTTCAAAAAGACAAAAATCTCCTAATATGACGTATCCATTCTTACTAGCAGGGAACGAAAATTTTCTATAAGTTTTTTGTGTGCTTAGGATTATAAGTTCTAGCTTAAATCATTTTTAGTTCATTTGATGCAAGAAGCAGCAATCTAACTGTTCGTTAAAATGCCTCATTTATGCTAGTCGGTGAGCTATAAAATTTTTTTGTTGTCTAGTTCCGCATTCAATTTTGTTTTCCATTCTGGCACTTACATTTTATTTGGCATAATGTGTAACATAGTTTTAATGTTCATTTGTTCATCTTGTATTTCAAACTTTATTTTCATTGCATTAAATGATCTAAAATGTCTTACAAGAAGATTTCTAGTCTCCCTACCTCTCCCATGCACAGAAGCATCAACAATGAATATTTGACTTTCACACCAGACTTAAAAGTATGCAATGCCGATATTTAGAACAATACAATCAAAGGTCTCAAAACCCACTAAGCTAAAAAAGTGTGCATAGGACTCCATATACATGCATTATAAATTGCATACAACAAAACTTTCTTTCAACAAGACAGCGGGAATTATTAACCCACCACACTTAAAAAAGCATGTTAGAGTTTTGTTACCTGCACAAAAATGTCATAAATATAATAAACTTTCCTCGCACTTCTTTAGCATTGCACAGAACGAAGTCAGCAATTTTACGTAGAACGATGAATTTATGAGTCAAAATAAAGCATTTTCTCTCTTTTTATTTTGTGACTCTTTTTTTGTTTTTTTTTTATTCTTTTCCTTTTTTTAAAGAATCCTCTTTCTTTTCTTGAGAAAGCAATAAAGTTAAAAGAGTTCGAAAAAGATATGGAAAAAATGGAGATAGAGAAAAAGAAGGTGTTGTTGGATGATATGGGAGGAATAGGAAGAGTGAAGGAGACATATGATAACAAAGTCAGATTGAGAGGTGTTGTTGGCTTGCAAAGAATGTTCAGTAGTTTGTGACGAGTTGATTGAGTGTGTGAGCTGTTATGAAGAGATATTGCAAAGACAAATCAATAGCAAGGAAAATTTAGAGGGAAAAAAGCATCATGCATGATGGTCAACGAGCTTGAATCATACTGATATTAAAAGCTAAATAATTGGGAAATGAGTTGGGTTGGTGTTGTTGGCTTGCAAAGAATGTTCAGTAGTTTGTGACGAGTTGATTGAGTGTGTGAACTATCATGAAGAGATACTGCAAAGACAAATCAATATCAAGGAAAATTTTGAGGGGAAAAAGCATCATGCATGATGGTCAACGAGCTTGAATCATACTGATATTAAAAGCTAAATAATTGGGAAAATGAGTTGGTTGGTGTTGTTGGCTTGCAAAGAATGTTCAGTAGTTTGTGACGCAGTTGATTGAGTGTGTGAGCTGCTATGAAGAGATATTGCAAAGACAAATCAATAGCAAGGAAAATTTAGAGGGAAAAAAGCATCATGCATAATCGTCGTCGAGCTTGAATCTTACTGATATTAAAAATAAAATAAGTGGGAAAGAGAGTTGATTGATGGGATGGGAATTATCACAAATTTTGTCAGTGGGTCAAGAGAGAAGGTCAGATGATGCCTTCATGAACAGGGAGAGAGAGGAAAGATCGAGCACAGAGGGGTGGTCATATCGATTCAAGTCAGGAAGAAGTAGAGAAGGGATGAGAGGTTAGCAAATGCGAAACAGAGAAGCATAAGATGGAGGTGTAAACTTGGTTGAGGGCTTCACACAAGCAGTGGCATGAAAGGATAAATGGAGAGATGAGAACAATCAAGAGTAAGATGCAGCCTGAGGTCTCCTGTGTGCAGAATTTGATGAAGAGATAAAAGCGAGAGCATGAATATTAGTCATGGGAATGGGGGATCTACCAGTTATGTTGTGTGCACTATAACAGAGAGGGAGCTTTTTAAACATAACAATCAGAACTTCTTAAGGTGTAAATACAAACCAACAACAACAACAACAAAGCTCTTTAATCTCCCACTCACATACGTGGGGTCGGCTACATGAATCCTTTTCTCCAATGCGTCATATGTAGTATCATATTTTCATTTGCCTAATAACCAAGATCATTTTTTATACAATAAAGTCTCAAGTCTTCCTAGCCAACCTCTTCCTTCCTTAACATAAGTTTAATCTAAAACATCTACTCTCAATGCTAATCGGATCATCGACGGTAGACGTTTAAAAAATAAACCAACAAAATCATAAAATCTATTTTAGAAAATTGAAGTACAAAATTTTAATATATTGCTTTCCAAATATTAAATTTGAAACATTTGATGACAAAAACTTATAATAGAATTCTATCAAGTTAAATAATATAAAAAAATTATTATATCAACTTAAAAAATATATAAAAACAAGTACGAAAGATGTATGTCAAAATCTAAATTAATAATGACAATAGTGTTGTAGGTAAATTTCCTATGTAATAATAAGAATATTGATGTAGTTTAATGTTTAAATTTGTAATGGTAACATGATGTAGATTAATTTATATTTTAATAATGATAACAATATATTTATTTATAAATATCAAATTAAGAGTTACTTTATGTGCTTTATATCGGTTTGATGGTAAAATAAGGAACAAATTAGTAAGAGAAATTTTTTAATTAATTTTAAAGCTAATTAGAGTGAATGATCAATATTTAAGCATAGGATCTATTTATTAATTGAAAATTTAATAATATACAAAATAAACATTAAAATTAACAATCAAGACTAATTGAATAAGGTAGAAGTGAAATAATTAAGCTGTAAGTTAAATATTAAAATTAATTAGCATAGGTCAGTTATAGTAATTAGTTAAGTTAGATATGAAATATTAACTTAAATTTGAAAAAGAATGTACAATAAAAAATATATTATAGACCAATAAATTGAAACTAACCATGTTTATGATAATCTTGTAGGTACCACAGCAGATGAAGTAACTCTTACAGAAAGAGAATGGGTATATATTTCTATTTATTGCAACAAATTCTATTTCTTTTAATTTAATGCATTGATTGATAAAGACTTTGTATACATTAAATAATGTTTGCATTAGTACGAAACCAGAATTCAAATGGTTTTCTATCTTTCCATACAACAGCTACATATTTACAAGCATTTTATTAATACCTTCCATATTTTTAAATGATTACTTTATAAAATGATATGTATAAGATAATATGTAAAAAAATGCTTGATGAGAAAAATGCCAAAAAAACTGCATATGAATAGTTGTATGTACATGCTATTGGAAAAAAGTTATTAATTTATTGTACTGACTAGGGACACCCGTGCATGCATGAAAAAAATGATTGCTTACTATGGAGATTTAAATATGAATATGGTTATTGATATGTCTATAACTTAAAAGGTTACATTTTAATTATCCTCCTATGATGGATGCATTTTATAAGAAATTAAAGTGCAATAAAATATAAAAATAGAAGAATGATAATTGTGCTTATTTTTAATGTACTAGTACAGAATTTGAACTACATAATGATTCAAAGTCCTGAATTACTATATTTTAGAAATATATTCATCAATTAAAATATTTACTCACACAATAATCATCATTTTTAATGATGATTTCTTTTATTTAAATGAACAAAATATAATAATTTGTTTACAATCAGCAATGGTCTAACGGGGATAAGTACCATAAGAAGTTTTTGTATCCAACGTATTTGTATTTTGAGATAACATATTAAAAAAATAGCACATCTTACATGAATTTATCAATAAAACTTGATCTAACTGGCTCTTTATAAGTAGGAGATTTATGTTTACAAATTCTATAAATGTTAGAGAATTCTTTCAATCTGGCTGTCTCATTCCCATCATAAGATTCCAAATTTATAGGCCACGTTGTGACCGGTAACAAAAATAAATTAAAAAATAACTAAATTCTAAAAAGTAATTTTTGAAGCCTAAAACCAATTTACATAGTATAGAAACTGACTTAGATCATAAGGTGCATTCTTACGCTGCACACCTTATGATGGACTCGACGCAAGGCATGTTAAATGTAACCATAAGATATATTACCCACTTAATAGGGACACTTATCTTTTGATATGGTTGCAAGATATTTTGGTGAACTGCTAGAAGAGAGCATGAAGGTTTCTTGAACAAGAGAAAGAGGAAGAAGAAAGAAAAATTTGAATCTTCTTAATTCGAAATGAGAGAAAGAAAGAAGACTTAAATAGAAATGCCGCCAAATACAAAACCAGAGAAAAAGAAAAGTTATAAAAGCTCCCTAATCAACCGTCCATAAAAATAGCTAAAAGAAATCAAAAACTTTAAGACAAGATTTAAAGAAAATAAAACTAATTCCTATGATTAAGGACTAATCTTAATCCAACCAAACTTTGGAAACTTGTGTTGTACTTAAGCAAATATTCCAACACTCCTCCATGCTTTAGGAGCTGCGAACACCAATCTCTCGCTTAGAACTCAAACTGGTTGACGTGGGCGACTTCGTAAACAAATCCGTCAACCGATCTTCCGATTCAAATAACTAGCCACAAATTCTTTTCCGCACTTCTCTTAAAAACAACGATGCCAAACGTCATTAATCTTGTCAGATTGTTCTCGTTCGTTTCAACCCATGTTAACCTTTCAGATATTTCATCATCTTTTTCACCGAAGCTTCAATTTTTTGATCATGATAATCGTTCTGGATCAAAGCATGCATTTCGGTGTTTTTTTAACAAGCTTCATTATGGCCCCTTCCTTCTTCTAAGATGCATAATCTGGATAATTTAAAGTTTTTGCCAATAAAGCTTGTCTCTAACTTACTTAATTTACGTATCGCAAATGATGGCAGCATCATTGTTCTTGTACGTCATCGACTAACTCATGATTCTCAAGCTCCTCCCCGCACGGGACCGAGTGAAAAACTCCTTCCCGCCATCTTAACTTCGAACATCTTTTCGCCCGTAAAGATCCTCTATCACAATGCGCCTTCTCCACGAACATCACTTCGAATCCCTTCTCTATTAATCGACCAACACCGAGCAAATTTTGTTCAATATCCGGTACATGCAGAACACTTGCGTGATCAACTTAGTTCCCGAACAAACTCTTGAAACGGCTACAATGTCCTTTCCTTTGATCGCAATATATTCACCATTCCCAACTCGACCTTTCAACTCTGCTCTTCAATTCCTCAACAACTCCCTCGTTATGTCATATCATTAGTAAAACCACTATTAACGAGCAAATTTTCATTTGTTTCATAATTAGTGAAACAAGTTGCAACGAAAAGACGATCTTCTTCTTCGATCTCACTCGTGCTTCATCTTCTGTTTCCGATTTTCATTCTTGCAAATGGATGCCTTCATGTCCCATTTTATTACACTTGCCGCACTTTGCATCCGGTCGTCTAAAGACCCTCGAAAGGAGGATGACCTCTTGCCACAATGCCGATATGCAGGAAAATCTTTCTTTACTCCAACTTCGTCTGTCTCGATGTGTATCTCGTCCATTTGCGCTGGAGACTTCGTTCTTGAATCTCCAATTCTTTTCATCTTCGATGCTCTCCTTCTTCCCTCATTGCACGTCTTTGCTCTTGTGCTTCGCAAGGTAATCAAGAGTTCGACAGCAATCTTTGTCGATCCTTCGTGTTTTCTAATAGCGTGATTTAGCCTTCAAATCTTTCTGCAGACTGTTACAAGGATTTTACGAACAATTCTTCGAATCTTCCAGTTCAAGAACGCAAATAATTTCGATACACGATTTCGCGCGTTTAGTAGCCCGTCAAAGCATTCCTTTATATTTTCTCGTCTCCTTCATCTTTCAGCTCAAAATCACGAACTAAGCTTCAACACCCGCATCCCTCGAATTCTTTCATCTCCTTCATATCCCCCGTCGTTTTCAACGACATGATACGAGTGAAGATCGTGGAGGAAACTGCGCAAATGTGCAAGCTTTCGCCTTAGACTTCTTTATCTTCTTCTCCTTTTGTAATTTAATTTTAGGCACAGCGGATCGTCGTATAAGAGAATACAGGTCTCCTTCCACCGCTTCCCTGCATCCAACGCTTCCGCATGTTTCCATGCGTACCGCCCAAATCCGTAGTCATACCGTCAAACACCGGTAACAATCAAGGAAAACTGTGCCGATCTCCATAACAAGCGAACACACACAATGCGCCCCTTGAGAAGTGAGCTCGATACCACCGAAGGTTTCTTAAAACAAGAGAAAGAGGAAGAAGAAGGAAGAAAAAATTGAATCTTCTTAATTCGAAAGAGAGCAGCAAAGACGAAAATAGAAATGCCGCTAAATACAAAACCAGAGTAAAAATGAAAGCTTATAAAAGCCTCCCTAATCAACGTCCATAAAAATAATGTTAAATCAAAAACTTGAAGACAAGATTTAAAGAAAATAAAACTAATTCCTATGATTAAAGACTAATCTTAATCCAACCAAACTTGGAAACTTTGCTGTACCCCAAGAAATATTTCAATAGAACAACCGTAAAATCCAAATAAACTATCAAGTACTCAATAATTCTAAGAAAAGAGAGGTTATTGACTTTGGGTTGCATCATACAACATTAACGATTGTGGCGTATGATCTGAATGAACCTTTTATCGAATTTAAAATGTATTTTGTACTCTCACCGCAAATGAAACACTTAAGAATTGTCTCCAATTGCCTGCAATAATAAGCAGCAAAACACGTGAGAGATGCAAACTCATCACAATACCACAATGAGTTTGCATTTTCACCGAAAATCTTGAACTTCATATCAAAGTGTTTTGTTACGAAGCACCCCACATCATGAATCAATGGTCATATCGAAGTGTTTTGTTACGGAAGCACCCCACATCATGAATCAATGAGGGGGATCCAAAGTTTTTCCAAAATATTCAACGATATCAAAATTGCTTTTCTCATATTAAAATTATGAATAGAATGAGGTTGCATCGGCAATTTAAAAAAATCATAATTTTTCTTAATAAAATTCAACGCTAAACTAACCACTCCATAAACAATGCTGTCAAGAAAACTAAGAAAGTCTTCAAATGCAAAAAATAATGCATTTGAGTAACATTACTGTATAGCTGTAGCTTTTAATCAACGTACTAAAATCAATGTACCTTCTGATCCATATCATTATAGACCTCAATGAAATCACTCCACACATTGAAAACCCTTCAGTGATCCCTGCACTAATAAAATATAATAGCTTCCATGATAAGTTGAAATGCAAAATAGAAAAGATCTAATCCATAAAAGGAACGATCAACAAGAAAAAGGCAGCAAAAAAGATAGGACAATCAATATGTTAATGTTCTTCATTTGCGATAATTCATAGTTCCTGGCAAGTACTAGGATGAGAAGACCAAGATGTTCGTGTTTCACACCCTTTTTTTCAATGATGTGATGAGTGTATCATTTGGTTCAAAGTACATGCATAATTTGCTTAATGAAAAGTACAAGATCCAACAGTGGTGCATCTCCAGGCCAATTAAAGGATTTAAACCAGAACCAGGTTAAGAGCGTAAAATTTTAGGATGCAATATATGTTGAAACCATGGTAGATAAATGCTTAACCTTCAAGCAATTGTTTGATACGTAACCAATGAACGAAGCTTACTTGATTGAAAGTCTTAATTTTTTTTTAAATCAAAATTTAAGAGGTGCGAAGGCAGTTGATGTAAATTACATTTTTTTTAATCAAAATTTAAGAGGTGCGAAGGCAGTTGATGTACCATTTCTATCATTTGGTTTTGTGAACCAACTCAATGTCAGCCGCTGAGACTGATAAAAATGCTGGATTTGGATAGGAATCCGGATGCTACGATCAAAAGACAGCATGAATTTAAACACGGAAAACCATGATTTTTCCACCTCGCCTTTCAAGAATACATTCTCTTGCACTAGAATACTGACTTAAGAAAACCATGGTCAATGAAAACCCATTCCACGAAATTCACAACAGCTTAATGTCATCAACCCAAGTCGCCATAAATAGGGCAATCGTTCACTCTTTCTAACCAAGACATGCAGTCTAAGATACCACATAATATTATTTTCTTCCGTAGAAAAATAAAGTCATTACACAAACACAATGTAACAAAATATAGAACTACAATCTTTAGATATGATCATCGTTTCTATTAATAGATTACTCATTTTTGATAAATTTTGAGATGAAATGAAATATAGCCCCAACAGAAGGTAACGACATAAGGTATCAGAATCAAAACTAGTTCTACTAATGGCAAGCATGGACATGCTAGAAGTTCTGATAGTAGAGCATTTATTTCTGAAAATTTGGCCAACTACAATCAATTTCAGTAAGGTCAGAAGAGCCGACAAAAAGAGGCTCAAAGTTCTCATGAAAGTCGTAAACGGCAACAAATAAAAGGCACTTCTACAGAGCAATTTAAAAGACACTTAAAACATGCCAACATACCTCGCAAATACAAATCTTGGACTAAGATATCAATCAAGAACAAAAGTTCTAAGTTTAATTCAGTTGGCACCAATTGTTGTGTAAGCCCTCATGTTGCAACCTGTGAGTCCTAGTAACAAAGCAATAATTTTATTACACGTATGACCAAACAGCAGCCCGATTTCATGCCCTAGCCATAACGCTGTCGCTTTTCACATCAAATCACCACATCCTACTGCATGCTGCACTCAATTCTCTCGCTAGTGACTAACTTGATCAGATTATCCATTTCTCTCATTGCATCTCACCATGCTAGTGTACAAGCCCTCAATTGCTTGCAACTACATACTCACCTGACAATGGGGTTGCCCCTAGCTGCTCTTAGAGCAAGTCTCAATTTCCATCCAAGCATCCTCCCTTTTTTTGTACTCTCTCCATGCAATCAACTATGCTTATTTTTTCATTCTCACTCAAATGTCTTACCATTTTCATATGTTATTAATGTTTTTAATAGTGTCACGTCTCCAAGTTTCTAGCTTTCCAATAAGAACAGATTCCATATCACCATGGGTTTCACTTCTACCATTGCCTCCTTTGCCAATGATGATGCAGTGCAAGACCCGTCATGTGTTGCCTCTCTAGTGCCTCTCATGATCTTACGTTGGTGACACCCATTCATCTCCTCCCAATTTCAGCATTCCAAAATTTTATTGTGGTTGACATTGGTTCTTCCATTAGCCACCCAACTTTTGGTCCTACAAATGTTGAAGATCCATCAGCTGCTTTAACTGCTTGATCATGTTACAGTCAGTTCTTAGCTAATTGCTACAACTTTTTTCTTTTTCTTAAGACTGTCAAGGGTAAGAACATTTGCAGTAGGCTTTGTTCGCCAATTTTCCTCTATGTTTGAGCGTGGCTTGAATTCTGTTAGACTCAAGTTACCGGCCACCAATCATGGTTCACTCATTCATTTTTCCTAAGGCTGAAATTTAAGATCCAGCAGCAACACTTTCCTATAATTTGATTGCTAAATTTTTCTTTGGCAGCCTGAAGATTATTCATAATTTCATGTTTGATTTACACATGATTGGTGATTTCTCGATGGGATTTCTCAATCACTGGACGTGCTTATCAAACTATTTTGAAAGCAAATTATTCAAGACTCACCCAGTCAATAAAACATTTACATTTTTATCATCAATCAATCAATTATTTCACCCATTAGGATCAATCTTTGAAAACCAGCACTAGCAGATAATGTTCCCGCCCATTCTAATCATTTGTTGGCCTAAGTTATCATTAAAATAGATGTTTACACTGCTTTGGAAAGGAGACAGGGAAGTGGCCCTTCAACATGTGGTTATTCATAAATTGATAGTTTGTTTGCATATTGTTATTCTTGTCGAACCTTTATTAATGAATATCCCAATTGCTTTAAGGTTGATCTAGAATTATGAAAATCAATTGCAGTGTCATGTTTCATAATAGTTCTATTGACCAAGATTTAAGCGAATTTTTTGTGTGGCTAATACTTATGATCAGTTTGAACCATCCAACTCGTTGGAAGTTGTTACCCTAATCTTGTCTTTTTAACATGTTCTCAAGGCTTTGCATCCAACTATAGCAGGTATTGAGTCCATGTTTTCCAAAGCTACGTTGGTTTGTTGGATATCAGTACCCCTTGCTCCCCATCTTTAATGTCTTCAGATATGATTGTTGAACCTACTAATATGCATGAACCATGCCTAACAAAGCTTCCTTTCAGCCCAGCCCTTCAATTACTCCAGCTCTCATTCCTCATGATGGTATTACTACACAAAGTCTCCCAATGCCTTCACCTCCTAAATTTTGATTAAAAAAAAATTATGTCCTCTCTCTCAAGTTTATTGGATTTCAAAGTTTATATTATCTTGATCCAATGTATATTTCTTTATGATCTATAGATAGTTCCTTGCACCAACTTTATGTAACTTTTTCTCTTGCTAATAATGAAATTTTATGGCTTTAAAAAAAATTTACTATATTTAATTCATGCCACAATCTACATTATTTCAGACTTTTGTCATTCAATTCAGCAGAATCCCATCAGTTAGCGTCATAAAAACAACATCAACTAAAGCAATGGCACAACATAATTTTTCTACTCGTACGGGGTGGGGCATAGACGCATTAGAGGCTCGATAATTGAAAATACATGCATGCTTAATGTGAAAAAAATCTAGAATATGTTATCATGAAAGGGTATACACACGTCATAGTAGCATGAGTGCATAAAAGAATTCACGCTAATACCTTGCTGGTTGAATGTCTGGAAATGAGATAGGACGAAACTGATCATCATCTGATAGAGAATTGCAATTACTGTGAATCCAGGGGTATATTATCCACTGATGGGCTGCTTCAGTTCTAGTACAGTAAATAGATTGAATTAAAAAAGGAAAACAGCTACAAAAATCATATGGTCTTAAATTTAAATCAAATAAACGAAATATAAAGGCATAGATCACCCAATGAAAACAGATCATCTGACTTAACTGGTTGAGAATGAAACTCGAGCAGATCATCATGTAATAAGAAAACTCATTGCCCTGACTCACAAAACCTGTTTGGTGGATAAGCAGTAACCATGAGATACAAAAACAGAAAACCTAATCTCAGCTTCAAGTTTCTAAATACCTAGGCAAGAAATCTCCAAAGCCAGTCTTCCAAGTCCAGCACCAGGTACCAAGCAACTGGGAGGTTCAGATAAAGCAGCAACAATTTCAGTAAGTTTGATGACATGAAGCAAATTCTCTTGATCTTCTTTGATATAGTTGTTTGTAAGAAGCTCATGAAAAATCTGAGCCATTGATGAGAGAGAAATGAATAAAATTAAGGTGTCACATCATGTACCTAGTTGTTAAACAATCTGCTGATTAAAGAGGGGTAATAACCTAAAGATTGGAAAGTTCATCACTAACCGCTTCTAATTCGGCTGAGAAAATTTTAAAGAATATAATTCATTTAAGTGTTTTTAAATGCAATTTTTTAAAATTTTGACCATGATCACATATTCGAAAAATAATAAATCATTATATTTTTTATCAATGTCTAGTAAATTGGGCACTGCATTCATAAAATATCATTACATTACATGAAAGAGAACAAACAACAAAGAATTAAAATTATGGTAAACAACTAGTTTCCACATGCATACAGCCGCATACATACAATTTGAAGTGTAATGACCGCAGCAGAATTTGACTCCATAGAATTGGCTGAGGATTCCTCATTGTCTGTTTTGGTTCACTAATAGTAGTAATTGTTCGTTGTAGAATTTATCACTAGTGCGCAGATATAGATATATATATATATATATATATATATATATATATATATATATATATATATATATATATATAAATGCAGACAACAACTATGGCTTATAAGCAGTGTTTTAAAAAAGACAACAAGGAGAATGTGGATTGGGGAAATTTCACTTGTGAGACGCATTCCTCAAGAGTTTGGGAACTACCCAAGGTGCATGAGGAACGTCTTTTAAAGCCTGATACAGATTTTCAAGGGCAGAAAGATGGACCAATGGTCAAATGAGTCCCAAAAGTCCATTTAAGTTTGAGACTACCCAAGGCATACATGGTCTATTTGGCATCACCTTTTGTTTTATCTTGAAAGATATATGAATGAGATTACATATTTTATTAAATTGGTATTTCTCTTTCATTTTCAAAAACTAATAAAGCAATTCTTAAAAACACTCAAAACAAATTTAAGTGTTTCGGACTTTCTCTAAATAACCTTTCCTAAAACCACTCCCTGATCTACTCGTTATAATAACTGCAATAAAAAAATAAGAGAATAACTAAAAATAAAAAATTTTAAAACTTGATGAGGAGAAATTAGAACAAACCATCTTTGCAGTTCTTTATTAGGAGATGAGAGTCTTCATTCGAACCAAAGACATGGTAGAGGCGTAGGGAGAGAAAACGAGCAAGCAAGGAGGAAGAAAAAGAAGGTGATCGACGCCGACTGTGCACGTGCAGCGACACGTCGCTGCTGTGCTGACAATCCAAAGAACACCACATGTCATGGTGACTATCTGTGCGTTGAAGCCGACATGGGAGACGAGCAAGGGAACCGGCAACGAGAGAGTGTGGAACAGTAGAAGGGGAGAAAGGGGAAGGAAGAAAGGGTTTTTGCGTGCGAGAGAAAGAGCGATCCTCGTGTGGAAAGGGCTACCGAGTTGAGCCTTTGAAGGGTTTTATGTTTTAAATATATAATTTGTTTGATTTATTTAATGTAAAATGTTATTAAATTAATTTAAAGTTTTAACAATTTAAATTAGTAAATTAAATTAGATAAGCAATCAAATAAAAGAAAAAGGAGATGGCAATCGACCGTACAAAAGAAGAAATAAAATTGACGTAAGGGTTAAGGTTTATAATTTTATTTGAATTAATTTTTTATTAAAAAATTTGCGTGTTAATATTAAGATTATGAATTAAACTAGGAATTGAAAACCATATGATACAATAGGAGATTTAGATCGAGGAGTTTGCAAGGAGGAGAGAGAAATGAACAAATGTAAGTTAGGATTTTATCAATTATTATTAGAAATTAAATGCCAAAACTAATGTTTATTTTGAAAATATTTTAGGATCTTGATTGAATAACAATAATAAACACATAGAAGCATCGTTGACGCGATCGTTAAAGCGAAGAATAAGCATATAAGAGGTTTTTGAGCGTTGGGCGTCGTAATTACTATTTTACAACAACAACAACAACAACAACAAAGCCTTAATCCCACTAAGTGGGGTCGGCCACATGAATTCTTTTTCTCCATTGCGTCCTATTCAGTGTCAAATTTTCGTTTAATTCTAATAGATTAAGATCATTTTTTATGCAATAAGCCCAAGTTATCCTAGGTCTCAGCTTCTCGCCTTTCTTAACATAAGTTGTATTTAAAACATCTACTCTCCTAATCGGATCATCAGTGGTCGACGTTTAATGTGACCAAAAACCATCTAAGGCGACTCTCTCTAATTTTATCCGTCACTAGTGCAACTCCAACCCTATTACGGATATATTCATTTCGCATTTTGTCTCTAAGTGTAAAGCCACTCATCCATCTAATCATTCTCATCTCGCAACACTAACTTAACATTACGCTTCTCTTTTAAAGTGCCAACATTCAAAGACCATAGAGCATTGAAGGTCTCGCCACCATCTTATAAAATTTTCCTTTCGCCCAAGCGTACTTTTCTATCACACAATAAAAATGGACGCATTCCTCCACTTCAACAACCAACCTGAATTCTACTATTAACATCCCCATCTATATCACCATCAGTTGAACAATGGACCCGAGATATCTAAATCGTTCACACCTTTTAATAATTGACCACCCAGTTACACTACTGGGGACCTACTATTACTAAAATTACATTCCATGTATTCCGCTTTAGTTCTACTCAAACGAAGACCTTTAGACTCCAATGTAGACCTCCATAATTCAAGTTTTTCCCGGACTTTTTCTCTTGTCTTATCCACCAGAGGATATCATCGCAAAAAGCATACACCAAGGTACATCCTCCTAGAAACGGCCGCAAAGACCATCCATAAATAAAGCAAAAAAAGATATGCTTAAAAGCGATCCTTGATGTAAACTACCGTAAATAGTAAAATACTTGGTCAATCCTCCTTCGCCCGAACACATGTAGCAAAATTTCTAGCATACATATCTTTAATGACTTGAATATAAGTCAAATCAACACCTTTCTTTCTCAAGGACTCTCCAAAGAACATCTCTGTGAACTTTATCCGTAAGCTTTTTCTAAATCAATAAAAATCAAATGTAGATCCTCCTTATTATCTCTATACTTCTCCATCAAACCTCTCAATAAATGTATAGCTTCCATGGTAGACTCGCCTCGGCATAAATCCAAATTCGATTATGAGAAATCTTCGTAATACGTCTTAACCTATGTTCAATTACCCTCCCATAATTTTAAAGTATGACACATCAATTTAATTCCTCTATAATTTGCACACTCTTGTGCATCTCCTTTATTCTTAAAACTGGGGACCAAAATGCTCTTTCTCCACTCCTCAGGCATCCTTTTAGTTTTTAAAATAATATTAAAAAGTTTAGTAAGCCAGGAAACCCCCAAATCACCTAAACATTTCCACACTTCAATTGGGATATCATCAGGTCCTAAACATCTCCACACCTTCATGAAAATTGGAAGAAATTACTATGGATTTTTTTATGAGATTACCTCAATCTAGGCGGGATCACGACAATATTTCGGTGATTATTGACGGCTAACAAAGTCAGCTCAGTTTTTGCCAATCATACAAACATATTCATTTGCTGGCCAAATTGTATGTCAAAGAAATTATCAGATTGCACGGTATTCTAAAAATTAGTCTCTGACAGAAATGAAAGATTCACGTCACAAACCAGTTTTTGGAAAAGCATTCAGCAAGGTTTGGGTAAGCCTTTATATTTTAGCACAACATTTCATCCATAAACTAACGGACAGTCAGGAAGAACAATTTGGGTATTGGAAGATTTGTTACGGTTTTGTGTTCTCGACTTTGAAGACAGTTGGGAAAATCACATTCCAATGATTGAATTTGCCTACAATAATAGCTATCAGTGCGGTATAAAAATAGCTCCTTATGAAACACTATATGACAGAATATTTTGAACTTCAATGAGTTAGGTTGAAGTGAATGAATGCCAAATGTTAAGTTCGTAGTTGAGGATGCTACATAGAAAATCAGATTAATCAGAGGCAGATTGTAAGCTACTCATGATCGACATTAGAAATATTATGACCCAAAGCACAAAACAATCGAATTTAAAGTTGAAGATTTCATATTTTTGAAAGTTAGGCCAATGAAAGGCACAACAAGATTTGGTCAAACAAGCCGAGTCCCAAGTACATCAATCATTTTAAAATTATAGAAAAGATCAATTCAGTTGCTTACAAAGTAGCATTACTTATGGATGTCAGATATTCATAACGTTTTTCACATTTCGATGCTAAGAAATTGAGTTTCAAATTCAAAGCGGAGGATTCACATGAAAAAATTGATGTGCAGAAAAATTTAACTTATGTTGAAGAGCCTTAAAAGTATTTTAGACACTCATATAAAGAAGCTGAGAAATAGACATATTCTTTTTGTAAAAATAAAGTGGAACGCAGGCCTGGAAAAGAAGTGACATGGGAAAAGAAGAAAAAATGCGATAAAAGTATCCATCTCTTCAAGTAAAGTCAGAAATTTTGATGACAAATTTATTATGAGTGAAGAGCTATAACAACCAAATTCCAGAATCATGTAAAGAAATTGACAAATTTTAAAAGTACCTCAAATATCGCATCTCCCGAAATTCAATCAAATTATTTTTATAAAATTCTACGAATCGAATCGTTCAATTCGATATAAAGCACTACATATGAATTATGAACATATAGAAAGTTATATAATTTTGAAGTTAGTATAATTAAATTAATTAAACTTTAATTATCCCTAATCCTATCATTAATCCTGCAGCTGTTGTTCTCAACTGACTTCCTTCACAATATTTAGATTGAATAGGGCCCCATAGCTTCGAAATTTCCTCCCGTCTCCCGATTATTCCGTCTCACTGCTCTGGTTTCTCCTTCACACGGCTGCAACGGCTCGACAGAAGTTCCGCCAGCAGCACTGTAGTAGGGAGCGAGCAAAGGAGACTGAACAACAACCTAGTAAGCCGCAGACCTCGATTCAGAATTCCAGATAAAAATTGGCAAGTGTGAATCCCTCTTTCACACCATTCTATGCGTTCCATTCCTTCCAAATACTTTTGTTTTGACTTTTGCCTCATTTTTCATATATTTTTCATTTTTGGTAGCAGTTGGAACATTCCAGGTTGTGCCGGAAGTATCGAAAGAGATTTGCAAGCTTCCGTAAGGGTTTTGGCACGAAATCAGCGAAGAGAAGGGAGTTTAGAAGTATTAGGAAGAGTTAGGAGGAAGATTAAGTGGTTCAGAAGGACGAACTTAAGCTGAGAAGCCTGTTTGAGATATGTTTTGACAAATAAGTTATGTTTTGGGTTAAATCGCAAAACGAGCTGAAATTTCACGAATTTCCAAGATGTTTATGAATTCCCACATTGTTTATATGAGGAGGCAAGCTCGAGATGAGTGTGTGGGAATTCGTCGTAGGGTTCTTCCTTCAAGTCAGGTGAAATAATTTATGCAAATCTAAGAAAAATAATATTCTGTAGGTTTTATGTGATTATGTGCTCGATATTGTTTCATTTAGAGATCTTAAATATTGCGGATGAATAAATGTTTGGAATGTATGAATGTCAGTTGCTTTCTTTTACGATACATGTGATGCTACTATGTCATGATACATATGACTATGCCAATGAAATAATTGTCTGCAGGTATTCATTTGCTATTACTCATGCATGTGATGTATAAAATGTCTATGAATATTTGCTACATGTATTATATTTTAAGATATGTAACAAGGAATGTCATGGATAAACTATTATATAAGTTTTTGCAAGTACGTTATACAAGGATGTGGTATTCCTGACTCTCGATGTTCAGGTGGCAGCAAAAATTTGAAACCAATTTGATAAGACGATGATAGTAACGTAGAGAACTGTTGGTATTAAGAGGGGCTATTAATAACTGCTATATTAGGGGGGGTCTAATCTTTATTGATAGATTATATGCCCTTTGGGGCAGCGTGATGACCCATGATGCAAGACATGAAAATAGTTGAAGCTTATACATTTACAAATGACATTACTATGAAAGGACATTCATATAATTGCATACGATAAACAGCTTATGAATATCCTTATGAACATGTTTTTGGTTATATTTATGATTTCACACTTAGGATAATACGTGTTTTATACAGCAGTCTTGATTTCTATACTATATACTCTCTTTTCATATTTCCTACTATGCTAGCATATTGTGACTTATGTCTAGTCATGTAAAGTTTCATATGAGCATGCACATTTTTTATCCATGTATAAAGTTTTATTTTAGCATTGATTATTTCTCTGAGCTCGTTGTTACTTATACTATGTTGTTGCCTTCCAGGTAGGGGCACAGAACACCGAGGCCGTAGCCAAGTGTAATTGGTACTGTTTTGCATTTATAGCTTTAGGATCTTGTACAGACGTTTTGGGTACGTACTGTTATTATTTTGGATTTAGTAGCTATGTAAAGTATTCATGTTTTGAATTATGATTTTCAACGCTTCTAAGTATGAAAATGAATGATTTATGAAATGAAATATATCACATATGATCGCGGCAATTTAGTTAAACCAGTTTATTACCCACTGAGTCCTGATTTTGCAAGTCAAGATGAGTGTTGGTGAGAAATTAGTCTAATCGAATTGTTCGATTTTGTCGCACCTCAATCGACCATTAAAGGAGGCTAGTTGCGGTGTAAGATCCTGTCACCGGCTTCTACTTTTAAGTCCCACGCCATCAGCTCTTCCACCACCCAAACTTCCCATGTAAGAATCCTGCCACCTACTGTCCCCCCACTTCAATGAACTCCTTCCCCGCCATCTTCCCTACCACAACCCACTTCCTCCTATCTGCTATCCCATTACCACCTTTCAATGCCCCCACTCCTACAAGCAGTCTCCCCACTTCCAATCCACCGAACCGACCACCACCTCGACTAAAGCCCTAGTTGGGTTTGTGTTGTGTTTCTTTTCCTGTTTTGAGTTTAGATTGTAACACCGTTGTTTTGAGTAATAAAATTTACTTTTCTATAAGATTGGGTTTAACTCGGGTATCAAATATTTTTTATGAGATTGAAAAGATCTGACATTTATAAATGTAAGGGAAAAAGTTTAGGTATTAGATATGTAAATGCCTAGGAATTGTGTGGCATGTGTGTAATATGTAAATGCCCCTTAAAGGAAATAATTCGAGGAGAGCAAGCATTTTGTACATGGTACCGAAAGGAAGTCTTATCAAATGTCTAGCTTACAGCAAAGGTTGAACAGGTTAGTATTTTGACGTTGTATATAGCCTATCCTTTCGCAGAATGAGTAAAAATTCAAATAAAAGGTCCAACAATAAAGTTCATTGAGGCATTAGGAATTCTTCTACTATATCGATAGGAAAGAACCAGGGAAAAAAATTATAAAATAAAGCCAATAAATTGTTCACCATGAACAAGATAAGGCATTACCATTCATTTTTTAGGACAATTTAAAACATAATTTACACTTTAAGAAGTTAGGTTGGACAATTTTTTATAAACTAAGTACTAATTGATGCTTAAAAGCCATAAGTTGCTTCTGTTCAAAGAAAAGAAAGAAGATAGAGTCGATTGGTAACAAAAATATAACAGATGCTGCAGCCAAAAACAGTTAATGAGAAAGGAACAAGACCAAAACATCAAAGGAAGATTTGCATACATACCACTCAATTCTTGTGTGTTTGCACATCTAACAGCTAAACGTCAATTTTTACATACATACCATACCACCTTACCTATGCATTAAAAGGCGTATTTCACTTTTTAAAAGTTAACATGGTGGAATTTTTTGTTATGAAAGATTTTAGTGTTATAAATGTAAAAAAGTAAAGTTTAGTTGTTATATATGCAACTACTTAAGAATTGAGCAGAATGTATGTAAATGCCCCAACATAAAATTACCTCACAAGCATCAACTCATTTACAGAACGCCACATTTTCCGTCCAACATCTCTGCTAGATTGATCTCTTGCACTTCGGCCATGCCACAACTCTTTCACAATGTAGCGCACCTCCTCAACACCTACCTAATAAAAAATTTGATTAATATTGAGCAATTTTTTATTTAAAGAAGGTAAAATGCTAAAGTTTCCCCTATCACCACCAATCTACATAAATTGATAAACTATAAAATACAAAGCTCCTACCCTCTTTCAGCTATATTTCCTAGAATAACATTTTTGTGATGCCCCTCTTCTAAATTTTCATCCATACATAAGAAAAAATGTATCTACAAGGTGGGAACAGCAAGTTAGGTTATCATCTACTCAATGTTGTCCTTTCTCACACATAAGCTAAGATTAAAGGTTGCCACATTAACAAGCATGCTCCTCTTTCAGTAAAATGAAGTTAACATTATGCATTTAAAAGGGACTTCGGGACCACAATTGGATTAATCTGAGAGTTTGATAAAAAAAGGATCTGTTCAGGATAATTTTTGTTTTTTATTATTTCTTTTTTTTAAGTTTTGATTTGACATAAAATATGTTTGGCTATTTAATTAAAATATAATAATTTTTAAGAACACTCAAAACACTTGAAAGTTGTTTTGAGTGTTTTCAAAAACTTATTAATTTAATTTTAGCAATAAAAATTAATACAGTGTAAAAACACACCAAACAAAAATATCTTTAAAATTAAGAGAAAAAATAAAAACAAAAATAAGAAAAAAAATTTATCCCAATTAAAACAATACATATTCTAATAATGCATAAATATATCAGAGCTTTTTCACTTCCAACTCTGAAGTAGTTCTAATATCAAATCAATCTGTAGGATAGCTTATAGATAATGGTATGGCAGTTTCACCAAGAAAATTGATGAAAATTACAAAGCTGAAGTACAAAATGTTAAAAGTTAGTCAATACAAGGCAAAAGTTGATGAGAATTGCCATACCCAGACCTCAGCTGAACCATATAATAGTTCTTCATGCTCTATAAGGCGCTGATGAAGAATCCTGTAGTGATTCAGGTCCAAATTCACCACTGGTTCAGTATGAACAGGCAGTTCAGCAAGCTGGGTCACAACAAAAGAGGCCATCACTTGCCCAAAAATTGCAGGAATGGTTCCCATAACAGGTATAATGCGTACCCTGAAGCCTGGCACAATCTGACATGTAGAGTTACTTTGTATTTCAAAAAAAAAAAAAAAAAAGTAGCTAGAAAACCGAATTGTTTTTCAGATGCCAAATAAGTACTCAAATAATTTTTTGCAAATTAAAAAAAGGAAAAAATTATAGGCAGCCTTAAATATAATCTGCCACTTTTGAGGATGCAAATTGTAAATAAGAAAAGCAAACACTGACTATTTCTGTCAACATTATATTTAACCTGATAATCTGAAGGGTTTTCGTCCTCGCCAGATGAGCCTTTAAATGGTAAAAGTTTAACCTTGGGTTTCTCCACAGAGAAAACAACAGGAATTCCACCTTCAATTCCATGGTCCTTGCGCAAACGATATCTTACCTATGGGAGGAAAAATGAGTGATTTAGCAGAAAATATAAGTTGAGGCATTCTGACTGAGAGAGATCAGACTGGTAAAAAGATTGACAAACTGCAAGCCAAAGTCAAACTCGAAGGGTTTAAAACCATGCTTACAACATGGTATAGAATATTGAAGTGGCTGCAATTATTTAAGCTAAATAGTAAACGTTACTATTTAAGGTATAGATTGTGCAAGAAGGCGATGCATTTGTGATGGAAAGAGAGGAGAAAACTCTGCATGTAAAACATGGAGCAATCCACACACACAACTTTGATTTGGTTAGCACTCAATTAACCTCATGAACAATTTAACTTCAAGCAATTATCAATCAATAATAATTACATGGAAGATTCACATACATACCATGCAATCTTACGCACATATCTAACACCTAATTTTCAATTCTTACATGCATGCCACATTACCTCTGCATAAAAAGGTACATTTCACTTTTTAAAAGTTAAAATGGTGGTATTTTAGACCTGATATGAAAGATTTAGGTGATATTTAAAGTTTGGGTGTTAGATGTGTAAATATATCAAAATTGGATGGCAGTATGTAAATGCCCCTAATAAATCATGAATCCATATATATGGAGATAAAGTTATCAATGAAACCAACTATCTTAAAGCAATTCTAATCATCTCCAATCCTAACAGGCGCTTAATTTCTAACATTATCCAAAATGGATAGTTAAATCTAATAAAATAAAATAAATAAACTAAAAAAACCGTGAAAATTCAGTTGAAAATATGGATAGATCTAAGAATGCAGAAAAACAGCTTGATAAAGTTATGTTTCCACAAATAACTCATATAAGCACATTCGTAACATAAAAGTTGTTAGAGTTGAAAGCAAGTTATCTCCAGGGTCAGAAATTGGTCAACCTGAAATTTGAGATATTTCTATATAAGTAATAAAAATTAGTAATTTTTCTTATATAATTTCGGTAATTTAATAATTTATCCCCCCTCGCTAGAAATATCTTTTTGTTCAATACCTAAAAAAAAAAAACATCCGGTTATTTTGTCCACACAAAAAAAAAAATTTAATTCCACTCCTCCATCATAATCTTAAGAAAACATGTGCAAATGTCCAAGACTGGAATATAATGCAAAGCTAAGTGGAACGGAATGCCATCCAAAGTCTAAAACGAGCTTCTAATAAGAATTTAAGATAACAATGACATTTTCCAGAAATTCAAATAACATAGTATTAAAAAATAAATAGAAAGTAAATGTCTTTCGTTTAAAAAGGAATTTTGAAATAGTGCATACAGACAAATTATCATGTAAATGAAATGAACATTTTGAAAGTTAAGCATGTTTGAAGTAGAAGGTATGTTGAATAAATCTCAAAGAATTGTAAGGTGGAGCTATTGTATTAGCACAATTATGTGTTGGTGAAATGGCACTGCGTATGACTTTTTTTTTTTAAAGTTGGGAAACATAAGTAGAAAAGGAAAAGAAACAAAACAATAACACAGTTGCAAAATTAATTGGAAGATAAAGGATACACCACTAAAAATATAACGTCAAACTATATTTCTAACAACATCCAAACGATTTATCTGAAATATTTAAATTCGATTCTACTCTTTGAAACTGGTTGCACTACTTTATCCAAGACTAGATCCCATCCAAAAATAAGCTTGAGACAATGCATTGAACTATATTAATTTATCATCCAGCAAGAATTCAAAAATTGTGTCATTCACTTTTCACCAAAATTTTCAAATCTTAAAGAGTAGAAAAAATATTTCTTATATAATAAGCTTCATAGTTAAAAAATGAAAGAGTTAAAAGATAAGTAGCATTAGAAATCCTAGAAAAAGAGAATAGTGTGAAATAACGGGCTAAGCTTAGCTTGTTCATTCTTTCAATAGGTATTTATACACAAAATTACAAGAAAAAAGAAGAAAATAGATAATTAGGCTAAAAAATAAAAAAAGTCTTGCACTTCATTGATAAAAAGCAAATCTTTATGTCCAAATTTCAGCCTGATTCCATTGGAGTCACACGGCTTGCACTTTATCATTTTTATTTCGTTTAGTAAATGCACAACATATTTTTATTAAAGAGAAATATTCTTTATTCAGATTGAACTTCTATGCCAAATATTTGAGTTTGCCTAACTCTTTGATTTCAAATTTCTTGGCAAGTTTCTTTCTAAGGACCTTTTTCTCTTGATTGTCATCAACAATAATAATAATATTGTCAACATACACAATTAGAACTAAAATGTTTTCATCAAATAAGTAATTTATGAAGAGAGTATGATCTCATTGCCTTTGTCTGTATCCAACTCGTACCAAAACTTTTGTGAATCTGCCAGTCAAGCTCTTGGGCATTGTTGAATCTGCCAGTCAAGCTCTTGGGCATTGTTGGCACTGAATGGATCACACCCAAGCTTTGTCTTAGCTTCTAATCGGGAGTACGCCGATCACCCTCTAGTAAGTCCTTGCCGCATGAATCGTACGTACGAGTCATTCTTCGACGTCTTCACCTTAAACTATTATGACGATGCCTCCTCCCGCACAAGGCCAACACATGTTGTCCTCCTCTTCCTCTTTCAACTTCGAATTGATGTTCCACTGTAACTCTCCTCGTCTTCCTTCTCCTTCACTGTCGTTTCTTCCTCCCTCTCCATCTCCCTCTCTCACTCTCCCGATATGTTACGAATGAAGGGATCGTTTCTTTGAT
This sequence comes from Papilionanthe hookeriana x Papilionanthe teres, assembly GCA_022702705.1. NCBI lineage: Eukaryota > Viridiplantae > Streptophyta > Magnoliopsida > Asparagales > Orchidaceae > Papilionanthe > Papilionanthe hookeriana x Papilionanthe teres. Next base: position 25,390,970 of record CM040430.1, read on the forward strand.
TCTTAAAGACGAAACAAGACTATCGTGACGATTTATTGAACCATTGACATCAATTCAAAATGCATTTATTTATTTTTATTTTTATTATATTTTGTTTATTATTATTATTATTACTATATATTTTGTTTTTATTATTATTTATAACTTATAGTTATTACATAATATGAACTGCTTTACAATACACTCGAAGCTAACTATAATAACAATTATAAAAAGCAGATCTACTTTTACAAAATGAACAAAAAACAAATGGTTCAGGCAAAAAATGGACGGCTGATTTCCAATCAAGCCAAGAAAACATTAACACCGATTATTAGAGAAGATTCCGTATGCATAGAATTTTAACTTACCGATTGATCATCTGTCATTGACAGAGTGAATCTTCCTAGCTAGGGTTTTATAAAACGCAAAGATGCGAGTGAAGCTAGGCTTTTTGGAAGATTTACAAAGATTTACATGCATAGCACACAAGTCCTACACATTTACATATCTTACACCTAAGCTTTAATTCTTTATAATTATGCCACTCCAACTATGCATGAAAAGTTGTATTTCACTATTTAAAAGTTAGAAATAATGATGTTTTTGATTTGATATGAAGATTTAAGTGCAAATAAAAAAATCGAAGTATAGGAGTTAAATATGTAAATACAAAGGAATTGTGTGGAATGCAACTAAATGCCCCTAAAATTTTATGCATTGAAACTCCTTTAAGAAACTCAATTGTGAGAGTGGCAGATTATTACCGCTCTAGAAAGAGGATCGATGCTTGATTCTCCTAAATCAGCAACACGAATTCTTGTGGGGTCAGCTCTGGCACCAGCCCCCATTGCAGAAAGAACTTTCAAACTTCTACGAACACATGCAGAAAGAAGTGCAACCTGTAAAACATAATCGACAAGGTAAAATGGCATATTAATTTCCTACATTAATATACTCTTTTGAATTCTCCAATCAATGTTCCAAAATTTAAACTTAACAGTGCTTCGTGCATAAAAAAGGGAAAATAATCACCAATCCCTTCTCTAAACTTGAAAGGACCAATGCAGAATCAGTGGACAAATGGTCACTACATCTGAGAATAAAGCCGTAAAAATATTGAGTGCCTTGCGCGGTAAGAACACCAAGTTAAATGAAATTCAGACTAATTTCAATTGTCAAGGGTCTATTGAGGATCGAATTTGTCTTTTTAATTTATTTTCTATTTTTTTGTTTTTGTTCTTTTTTGTATTTTTTTTTATCTAGAACAAAACATGTTTGGTATGCTCGAATAAAAAAAAGATTATTTTGAAAACATTCAAAATATCTAGAAGTTGTTTTAAATATTTGAAAAAACATAATGAAAAAAGAGAAACAAAAACAACAACAACAACAACAAAGCCTTAATCCCACTACGTGGGGTCGGCTACATGAATCCTTTATCTCCATTGCGTCCTATTTAGTGTCAAATTTTCATTTAATTCTAATAAATTAAGATCATTTTTTATGCAATAAGCCCAAGTTTTCCTAGGTCTATCACTGCCTTTCCTAACATAAGTTGAATCTAAAACATCTACTCTCCTAATCGGATCATCAGGTGGTCGACGTTTAATGTGACCAAACCATCTAAGGCGACTCTCTCTAATTTTGTCCGTCACTGGTGCAACACCAACCCTATAACGGATATATTCATTTCGCATTTTGTCTCCAAGTGTAAAGCCCACTCATCCACCTAATCATTCTCCTCTCGGCAACACTTAACTTAGCATTATGCTTCTCTTTTAAAGGCCAACATTCAGCACAATAGGGCATTGCAAGTCTCACCACTATTTTATAAAATTTTCCTTTCAGTCTAAGCGGTGTTTTTCTATCACACAATAGATCGGACGCATTCCTCCACTCTATGATTAAAATCCCTGTCTATATCACCATCGCTTTGAACAGTGGATCCGAGATATCTAAATCGTTCACACCTTTTAATAATTTGATCACCCAGAGTTAAACTTCTGTCACTAGAGCTAATATTACTAAAATTACATTCCATGTATTCAATATTAGTTCTACTCAAACAAAGACCTTTAGACTCCAATGTAGACCTCCATAATTCATGTTTTTCCTGGGCTTTTTCTCTCGTCTTATCCACGAGGAGGATATCATTAGCAAAAGCATACACCAAGGTACATCTTCCAGTAAATGTCCAGTAAGACCATCCATAAATAAAGCAAAAAGATATGGGCTTTAAGCCCCTGATGTGAGCCAACAGAAATAGCAAAATATTTAGTCAATCTTCCTTCAGTTCGAACACATGTAACAACTCTAGTATACATATCTTTAAGGACTTGAATATAAGTCATATCAACACATTTCTTCTCAAGAACTCTTCAAAGAACATATCTTGGAACCTTATCGTAAGCTTTTTCTAAATTAATAAAAATTAAATGTAGATCCTCCTTAATATCTTTGCACTTCTCTATCAAACCTCTCAATAAATGTATAGCTTCCATAGTAGAACTGTCCGACATAAATCCAAATTGATAATGGGAAATCTTGGTAATACGTCTTAACCTATGTTAAATTTTCCTCTCCCACAATTTTAAAGTATGACATATCAATTTAATTCCTATATAATTTGCACAATCTTGTGCATCCCCTTTATTCTTAAAAACGGAGACCAAAATACTCTTCCTCCTCTCCTCAGGCATCTTTTTAGTTTTTAAAATAATATTAAAAAGTTTAGTAACCCAAAAAACTTCCAAATCACCAAGACAAGTATCCACAAAATAAATCTAAAATAGGCAAAATCAAAAGAATAACTACAAATTCATACCATTAGTCTAATCCAACATATTTGTATTATCATGAACTAGTATCAAGTGCTCTATTACAAATATTACAGAAAAACTAATTTCTGATCTTCAAGGTCTCTAACAAAGAAAATACATTTACAAAAACATAAATTCTTGATTTTCATGTCTACAAGTACAATCATAAATTTTAGTCCTTTGACATGATCCTCTATATTTGAGGTTGAGTTCACAATGTTAACAGCATAATATATTTTTAAGATAAACTTAAATAATGCATATATTAAGGGCCCAATCATTTGCAAGCATGCAGACAACGCTGGCGCGGTTCCAATAAGAAAGTTCAATAACGCAAATACTCCGTAATGGCTATGTTAAAAAATATAATAAAAAGATAAAAATAAAAACTCAACTAAAAGGGTTGTAAACATTAAAACATCTCCAATTTTGTTGCATAATATTTTGAATCTCGATGAAATATTAAAATAAATAAAAATTACAGATTAATAAAATACTCAAATTGAACTATTGCTTAAAACTAAGAGAAATAATATATCCAATCTCCATAACGGTTCATCGAAAAATTATAAATTTAAGCTTAAATTAAGTCTTGAAAAATTTAAGCTTAAATTAAGTTCATAGGGAGCCAATATCATTTCAAATATATTTAAAATTATAAAAAATCACGCCAGTAAGAGCATGCCATGCACTCTTTAACTATATGGTTTTATCACCAAATGATAACAAAAAATACAATTATGATTGGGACTCTCTAATCAAGTGGTTTATGGCAAATTAATGCCCTTAAATTACAATGACAACCAAAGTCTGCCAGTTTCTCAACAACCCAAATGCTTGGGCATAAAGCTTTTTTTGTTAACGTCAGCTTAGAAATATCCTTTAAGAAAAACATCCATCCCAAATTCACAAGGTGCTTTTGGATGAAACAATCTACAGAACTGATGAAAAGAATTGTTCAATCAAGTTGGATAGACGACCTGTTCTAACTAAATAGAATGAGATACAGGGCAACATAAAATGATAAAATTATGATATATTGATAGAATTCCTCATCAGTCTCCCATTATCTAAGCTAATGGTGGTAAATTTACAATTGTAACAGATAAATTTCTTCTACAGCAAGCTAATCAAATGTTGTCTAATGATTAGCTTTTGTCAATAGTTTTGCATTATCAAAAGGAGGGATAACTAATCATAATAGCCTTTACTTATGAGAAGCCTGAAACCAAATTTTAAAGTTTCCACAAAATAATAGTGAAATCTGTGGTAGAGTTTTAGTTATAAATTTAGTTAGTCTTCTAAAATTTTGACCCACAAGTACAAATCCTCATATGAGCTAAGTGCACTGTTTCAAAGCCCACAAATTTCTATCGATATACAGGATATGGCTATGGTAATATGTCGAGTGCTTCACATGGCTTTATTAAAGTACATCTTATTTCCCCAATGGCACCCTCCTTTGAGAGCTAAATCGGTTGTTGTCGGTAACAACAATGTAGCAGGGACTGAGAATTGCTACAGTGCTGAGAATGAGATTCAACAAGTGAAAAATCATTGTTTGATCAAAACTAAGGTTGAAAAGTGGAACTCACTAAAATTCAGGTGTGATGAATGGAAATTAATAGCATTAGGTCATAACTTAAACTATTCTAAAATATTATTAACTTAGAGTCTTTTGGGGGTTATAAATAAGACTCTTTGAGCACGTAAACTCACTGAATGGTTGAATAAAATTTAAATTTCCTCTCAAAATTGTTTGTCCTATTGCACATTCATTTTTGAAGCATTCGAAAGTTTTTGTGAGAACTTTACGTGGCAATTCTCACTGTACCAGCATGGTGGATTGATTATTGATGATTCCCATCATCATTCAACAACATTAAACCTTAATCCCTCTAAGTGGGGACAGCAACATGAACCCATTTTCTCAGCGTCCTATGAGTGTCATATTTTCATTTAATTCTACAAAATTAAGATAATTATTTATACAATATGCCCAGGTCTTCTACGTCTACATCTGCCTTTCTTAACAAAAATACGAATCTAAAACATCTACTCTTCTAATCGGATCATCACATGGTCGACGTTTAATGTGACCAAACCATCTAAGACCACTCTCTCTATTTTATTTGCCATTCGAGCTACACCAACCCTATCACGATTATATTCATTTCGAATTTTGTCTCTAAGGGTAAAGTCACTCATCCACCTAAGCATTCTCATCTCGGCAACACTTAACTTAGTTTTATGATTCTCTTTTAAAGGCCAACATTCAACACCATAGAGCATTGCAGGTTTCACCAATATCTTATAAAATTTTCCTTTCAGTCTAAGTGGTACTTTTCTATCACACAATAGGCCTCCACTTCAACCAAACAACTTGAATTCTACGAATAACAACCCCATCTATACAACCATCATTCTGAACAATAGTACCCGAGATATCTAAAGCGTTCACACCATTTAATAATTTGATAACCCATAGTTACAACTCTGTCACTAGAGCTACTACTACTAAAATTACATTCCATGTATTCAGTTTGAGTTCTACTCAAACGAATGCCTTTAGACTCCAATGTAGACCTTCATAATTCAAAATTTTTCTGAGTTTTCTATCTAGTCTTATCCACGAGAAGGATATCATCAGCGAAATGAATACACCAAGGTACAACCTCTTGTAAATGTCCAGTAAGAGCATCCATAACTAAAACAAAAAGATATGGGCTTAAAACCGATCCCTGATGTAATCCAACTGAAATAAGAAAATATTTGGTAAACCCTCCTTCTGTTCGAACACAAGTAACAGCTCTAGTATACATATCTTTAACGACTTGAATATAAGTCATATCAACACATTTTTTCTCTAGAACTCACCAGAGGATATCTCTTAGAACCTTATTGTAAGCCTTTTCTAAGTCGATAAAAATCATATGTAGATCCACCTTATTCTCTCTAAACTTCTCCATCAAATCTCTTAACAAATGTATAGCTTCCAAAGTAGACCTGCCCAACATAAATACAAATTGATTATGAGAAATCTTTCTGATGTCTTAGCCTATATTCAATTACTCTCTCCCATAATTTTGAAGTATGACACATCAACTTAATTCCTCTATAATTCGCACACTCTTGTGCATCCCCTTTATTCTTAAAAATGGGGGAAAAAATACTCTTTCTCCACTCTTCAGGCATCTTTTCAGTTATTAAAAAAAATATTAAAGAGTTTAGTAAGCCATGAAACTCCCAAATCTACTATATATTTCCCATCATCATTCCATGATTTAAATTGGATTGAAATTAATTTATGCGCATGTTAAGATCTTGGATGGTTTGATACACATTAGTTTTGACTTTTTTGTGTGAATCTTATTTGCTACTGAATTTTATAATTGTCTCATATTTCATATGGGATTTTAGATTTTGGCAAATTTTATATTACCATGTGAAATGAATGAAGTTTTCTAATTTTACATCAAAAGAGATTGATCATTATATAAATTAGTAGAGAAACTATGAATTGTGGTTTTTTGTGTGTTTCCTTGTACATCTCACCCAAGGTTTGCAGTTGTGAACTCTATAACTCAAGATATTCATAAACGCTTTCCATATTTGCATTTACCATCGTAAGAATAACCATAAATGGTAACTCAAACGTTAATCGTCATGGCATACAAAGCTATTAACAGCATTTCACTGTAAAGACAAATAATATCAAGGAAAAAAAGGTATGCATAAAACATTAGCGTTGAAGAGAACATATATGAAGCAGAGATGAACATTAAATAATTTAGAACTAGGAACAACCTTCGTGTCAATGTTATCTATGCAATCAAGAACAAAATCAGGCTTCCCAGATAGAATTTCTTCCTCCGATGATTCATCATACAACTGAACTTTCGCCTCGACTCGACATTCTGGAAATATTGATGCAAAATGTTTTTGAAGGCAAATAGCTTTTGGCATCCCTACATCAGCTCTAGTGGCCACAGCGTGTCGATTTAGTGACGAGAGGGACACCTTGCCCATAGAAGTGAAAGAGCTTCATTTAGTATAAAAATTTCAAACATCCACAAGCATGAGAGGAAAAAGCAGCAGCACAAGTCAGCAGATCATAATTCACATGATGTGCAATAGAAGGAAAAGATAATGTAAACCCCATTCACAGGTTTGTTTGACTTGATAAAGTTGTCCATAAGCGGTGTAAAAGTATGATCTTTTTAATACTTTCCTTATTTGTTTGAATAATAATAAACGGCCATCAAAATTACTCTCCCTAAGAGACAATATATGAAAATGAAAAAGAAGAAAAAACAAGCAATTTCATTAAAAATGTTTTCCGATCCCGCGAATGAAGAATAAAATCTGAAATAAGGAAATTGCAGTAAACATGTCTAAGTTGAACAAACCATGGATCTGTTGTCCAATAAAAAGATGCCCTCTATAATTAATCTTATAGCGAGCTGTAGGAGAGCACAGAGTAGAATAGCGGAATAATTAAAGGAAAAGAGGGATGTAAAAGAGATTTGATATAAAGATGGAGAAGCTAATCATTATAATAAATATAGAAGAATACTTCTAGCGCTATAGCATGAAGGCTACTTGGGAACATAGCCTGGATTGGAAGCACTTTGCGTACATCTCACAAAAGAGAAGAGATAAGGCATGCAAGACCATAGAAAAAAGAGTTAATATTTGCATAAAAATATTTCAATTAAACTAAATAGGCCCCTTGTTCTGTGTCAATTTTCTGGGCCATACAAGAATCTTCTTTTAAAGAGTGGCAAGAGGTGACATAACATAATTGCAAAAAATATAAAATACGATACACTAGTCTCTTTTTATACTTAAATAACTATTAATATAAATGTATATATTTTATTATTCTCTACTAAAAATATCACAAAATAAAGTATAATATCACTAAAAATATATATAAAAACAAAAATTATTTTGGTAATAATAGTATTACATTCAAAATTAAAAAAAAAACCCCAAAAACTTGATTCTAATGTCAGCCTTAATATAATGCAACAAATATAACAACATGATCATCATTAATTGCAGTTAATGAATTCAATGTTAGGGTTCTTATTAATGCTAGCTCTATTGTCCTCTTCAATTACACAATAACCTTCATGTAAAGAAAACATAGTTTCTAAGCATGCTCATCAAGAGAGACATTGTAGCTAATGTACATCCACTAACATCCCATAATTTTATCTCCCTCTGAGTATAGTTTAGGCTCATCCTAGATAGAAGCTGAAGATTGGTATCCACAAATACTACATATTCTCCTTGTTGATGGGTGATTTGCTCCTATTAAATGAATTGATAAGAGAATATGTATTCCAATTTCATTCACAAAAATTGAACGATCGAGCAAATAGTTTAAAATCTAAACTTTGCTGCCATAAGGATCTTCAATGTGGGACACTGATATGAGCACTAGATGCAAACACAAGCAAGGGAAGCAAAAACATAGAATCGTGTCTAGGCGCCAAGCGAGAGCAGCATCCAAAAACCAGCAATTGTGAGAATTGTTTTGAGCAGGCTTCTGACATGGGAGCAGCTTCAATGAGATTTCTTGCCTTTTCTATGTTGTCATGCACCCTGGGGACCATTATTTTCTCTTCCTTTATTATTAATTAGGATTATTTTCTATTAGGAGATTATTTATATGTTTGTCTTTGTTATTTTGAGACTTTTGGCTTTGTTTTATATATTTTGGAGATTGTATTATCTTATACTCTAAAAAATATTATATCATCTCCATTTTACAAGTGATGTGTCTATAGCTTTTAAAAAATAGGTGGTGGAATCTCCTCACTGTTTCGTCCGCTAGTAATTTCCTGTCAAACAGCTGTCAGATGACCCTTATCCCCTTTCAATTGTCATTAACTTCAAATATTATCATTTTCTTTCTATTTCATAACCACCTTCCCTCTAGATACGCTTCCTAAACACCTTCAATGAGCCCTAAAAATGTGCATTTGGTCTCAGTGCCTGATAAACTCTAAAGGTTTTAGAGATTCGTCTTTCCTACGCCTAAACCAAAAATCCACATAGGTTAACCTTCCACAATTCAATACCCTAATTATTTATACTGTAACTCCAAACTCTAATCCTAAATTTTCAAAAGCTAACCTTCCTACTCCACAAAAAACTTTTCCCAACACATATCACAAAAACCTAAGCGCCCATCTAAACTTTGATTTGCAATCCTATATCCACTGAAATTTTGATCGAGAGAAAATTGCACAATGTCACCTAGGAAAAAAATGCAAAGACGATTTCAAAAGCTTACGATGGAAGACAAGCAAAGGGAGATCCTCCAACTATAAAAAAAACTAGCCGCCTTTGAGAGAAAGTAACCTGAAGATGTCACCCATAGTCATAATAGTGAATAACTGGATCTAGGGGAAAAAATGAATCTCTTCCACCATAAAACCTTTAGGAAAGAAGAACCAATACCCCGACAATTTGCCATTGAATATCAGTGGATAATCCAAGATTTTGGAGTGAATATTGACTTGTTGTATTTTGAAAGATATTTGGATCTGATTGAGTTCATTGAGTGGCTCTAAGTAATAAAACAAACTTTTAATTACAAAAACATTCCAAGGATAAGATAGTTAAATTGACAATCATCAAGCTTAGTTAAATTGACAATCACCAAGCTTAGGAATAATGCTTGTAGGAGAACCTCAATCATCTTCGACAACGAGAAGGAAAAGTAAGATTACGTATGATCTGAGATGAAAAAAAAAGATGCAACACAAATACTTCATTCGTATTACCGACATGATAAGTTTATAAAACTCCACAACATGTGCAAGAGAGATTCTTTTGGGGAGGAAGACAATGTTGAATTTGATCAAGTCATTTTTAAAATATGAATTGACGGAATAAGAGGAGCACACCGTGGTGAGATACCTTAAGACGACTGAAGTCATCTATCAATAATGTGGTGCAGCTACAATCATATTGGTCCTTGATTTACATACCCTAAATTTGAAGGTGGAGTAGTACATCATCACCATAGACCACCACACCAGATAGACAAACCCCAACCCTAGAATTAAGCAACAAGAGTACACCCATTTGCACACCAACCAGCAGTATTGCCAAATCCTCCCCAACAAGAAAATTATTCTAAGTGTCATGATATTGGACACATTGGATCGGATTGCCCAAACAAGAATATGATCTTTTTCACTGAATATAGTGCAGTTGAAAATGGGCAATGACACGGGAGAAAATGAGGAAGTCAAAGAGAACTATTAGTTTCCAACAAATGCGGGAGCGATGCTAGTGATTTGATGGTCCTTCAGACTGAGCCCAGAGAGAAATAGTGACTCCACATTTTTCATACACATTACACATTGAACAAAATGGTAGGGGTGTAAATGAGCCGAAAATGAGCGAACTTAAAGCCTGTTCATGTTCGGCTCGTTTGATTTCTTTTTGTTCAAGTTCAGCTCAAGTTTGAAATGGCTCATGAATTGCCTGTGTTCGGCTCGATTTAATTTTTTTTTTTTTCGAATTAAGCTTGTACTTGGCTCGGCTCGAAATAACAATTTATTAAAATTTAATAAATCATATATTATGATTAGTTATAAAATTTATTTTTCATTCTATAACTACAGCAGCTCAATAGCCTTGTGGGGCGAGCCATTATAAGTAGTTAAAATTACTTAAATTGAAGAGAGATTCATTATTTATAAAGAAAGAGTGAAGTTTTTTTTTTCTTTTTTTTTCAAATGATGCGTTGTGGGATTAAACCATAACAAGCAAACCTTCAATGGATGGGACTGCGGAAGTTGGAGCAGAACCATGGACAACATTTACTGTTTTACATAAACTGTAAGCAATTCTTATGTATTTAATATATATATATATATATATATATATATATATATTGATGGGACCGCCGGTCAATTGAGGGAGGGAGTGGGTAACTCGTTTAACATTTTCATTCCTACCATCTAATTCTTATGTATTAACATATCCAATATTAAAATTTTATTTTTTATTTATAATCCTAGCTTAAATTATTTAAATTTTAATAAAATTAAATATTTTTTTAATATAGAATATATAAATATTATACTAATATCATTTATTTATTTTTTAATTAATATGATCCAAATCGAGTTGAGCACAAATGAACATACCATTGTTCATGTTCGGCTCGTTTGTAAATCGACTTTAAAAGATTTGTTTATTTTGGCCTCATTTGCTTAACGAATAAATCGAAGACGAGTTAGTTAAAAAGTCGAACAAGAGGAGGTTATTTCGGGGTAATTGAAGTAGCATATATAGGTTTCTTCTCAATAACCCCAAAATAACCCTGAATCCACGATTCCATTTTCAAAAACTTTGACGTAACATTAGCAATGTAGCACACGTGACGACATATTATTGGAGTTCGCACGTAGAGATATGTCTGAAGTCCGGACAGAAAATTTTCCCCCTAAGAAAGTCGAACAGTCCAGTAGGAGGTTGGACCGGAACAGGAGCTAGCCGGTTCAGCCAACCCCTCCTTCCAGCCGATTCATCAGGCTTCTCACAACCCCACATTACATAAGCTTTAAAAATAATAGCTATCATTCAATGAATAGGGATCGATCATAAGATAAATTTGAAATTTGAAAGCATATTAATTATAGTGTTTGAATATTATATAAATTTATTAGTCATGCAACAAAAAGATGAATTAAAATTGATCTTAATCTATTAGAACTAAATGAAAATATAACACTCAATAGACATAATGGAGAAAAATGATTCATGTAGCCAACCCCACTTAATGGGATAAAGGCTTGTTGTTATTGTTGTTGTTATAGTCATGTAGCAAAAAATTATTTGCTTCTAAACTATATGCTATCATTATCTGCTTCATTAAAAATCTCAAGTAAGAAAATGTGAATCAATTAAACTATAATTGATCAAAAACTATACATGAGGCATATACATGGCTCTGTATGATGACGAGTATGACAATTATCAAATTATTGTCAGGACTATTGAATATGTGCTTATTCCTGAGAAAAAAACAATAGCATATTATGTGAAGCCTAATAAAAACACATTATCAAACGAAGTATACAAGGGATTATAACCATGTTATTGGAGAGGATATTGGGAGGTTATAACTGTGTTATAGCCCCTTGTAACCTCTGAATAACCTTCATATGTACGCATCTCTACATGCGTATGCGTATGACGTACGCAAATATTTCTCCAAATTGAGAGCTTTAAAGGTGAGTGATTTAATATTATCTATTTATTTATTAGGATTACTTTAAGATTTAGTTATATATATTTTCATTTAATAAGTTGATGAGACTTTGCAAATTTAATCAGAAAGCTTATAAAAAAAGAATATTATATTTCAGATCAAATGGAATTTACGATAATGAGGTAAAGATTTACACTTTTATTTATATAATCTAATCTAATTAAAATGATATTAAATTATTATATCTTATGAATTTAATAAGGGGTTGAAGAACATTTGATTTAATAGGAGATTTTGGATCAAGTAAAGTTGATTAAATTGGAGGTAGGGATTTGGTGTTTTATTTAAGTTATTTTAGTTCACTAATTAAACATTATTAAATTATATTAAATTCTATGAATTAATATTAGTAATTACAAATTGTCAAGCAATTGAACTAAAGGACCCTTGAGATCGAGGTCGGATTGTACAGAAGAAAAAGAGATAACAAGGTAAGAGTACAACAACAACAAAGCCTTAATCCCACTAAGTGGGGTCGGCTACATGAATCCTTTTTCTCCATTGCGTCCTATTTAGTGTCAAATTTTCGTTTAATTCTAATAAATTAAGATCATTTTTTATGCAATAAGCCCAAGTTTTCCTAGGTCTACCCTGCCTTTCTTAACATAAGTTGTATTTAAAACATCTACTCTCCTAATCGGATCATCAGGTGGTTGACGTTTAATGTGACCAAACCATCTGAGGCGACTTTCTCTAATTTTATCCGTCACTGGTGCAACACCAACCATATTACGGATATATTCATTTCGCATTTTATCTCTAAGTGTATAGCCACTCATCCACCTAATCATTCTCATCTCGGCAACACTTAACTTAACATTATGCTTCTCTTTTAAAGGCCAACATTCAGCACCATAGAGCATTGAAGGTCTCACCACCATCTTATAAAATTTTCCTTTCAGCCTAAGCGGTACTTTTCTATCACACAATAAGCCGAATGCATTCCTCCACTTCAACCAACCAACCTGAATTCTACTATTAACATCCCCATCTATATCACCATCGCTTTGAACAATGGACCCGAAATATCTAAATCGTTCACACCTTTTAATAATTTGATCACCCAAAGTAAGAGTGTTGTTTATTTATGATAACAAGGTAAGAGTATTGTTTATTTATGATTATAAATTGTTATATATTATCGTTAGAATATTATGAAACATAATCAAGTGAGAAAAATTAACGCTATGAAAGAGGAAGTTTAAGAATTTGGATGAGATCATTTCATAAAGTGAATTCAGATGAGTACTCTTTTTTTTTTTTTTTGCTCAAGTAATATTTTACTTCTCGACCAAAACTTATTGTTATCTTTTTATTTATAGCACATCATACCCCAAATTTATGGTTCTATTGAATTTTGTTCATATTGTTGAAGTGATAAGTATAATCAGTATTATCTAAATTATCATAGATATTGATTCATGTACAATTATATTGACTATTATACAAACGAGAATAAAAGAATCATCACTAGATAATGTTTGTTATAGTATTTTTGCATGCGCATCCTGGGCTACAATAGAGTTACCAATTTATTGTACTAACGGGGGAAAATTAAGGTATCCTGCTCGGAATTTGAAATGATATTAATATTAAAGTACATTAACCGGTACATTTTTAGACGTACTTTTATAACGATTGCATTGACATAGAATGATATAGATTTGTTGTTGATATAGTAAAATATATTGAATAGCATAAAATATTGTAAATGATCATATGCATAAACCATCAAATAATTTAAACTGATTTAGCAAAAAAACTTACATGCATATTATTTTCTTTTTCTTATATTACTGTAGTTTAGGAGTGTGAATATTTACTGGCTTTAGTTAGCTCACTATTGCTTTAAACTAAACTTTAATGTGTAAATAATTGATTAAAAGATGAGCAACAGAAGAGAAAACATTTAAAAAAGACATGACAGAGGTAATTTAATTGTACTACTTTATTTTAACTTTTTTAGTAAATCATTCATTTGTTAAATGTTAGTTATAAAAAATGAATATAGAAAATTTAATTCTCACTGTCCAATCTTTTATACCCGCATTAGTTAATTTCAAGCCCGGGGCCAGGACGTGACTTCAAAACTATTGTCAGCAACAAATTTATCCCTAAAATCCCTTCCAAACATCATTGACCTCACATATTAGCCTTCCCTCACTCACGAAGCTTCCCAAATACCTTCTAGGAGCCTCATAACAGTATTAGAGCATGAACTAGAAGGGCAGGAACAAAAGTGAGTCATTTAATGCCAAGGGCTAGAATTTATTTTCCCCTTCTTTTCAATTCTTCAAGTCTAAAAGAAACATTATGTTTGGATTTTATTTATAATGTAGACAACCAAGTGCCAACTTATATTTAGTTTTACTTGTGAAGAGATGTTGTAGGGATTTGTTGTGAAAAAGATAGAAACTTTGGTATTTTGAAAAACAAGAAAGAACAAGGGGATGATATTAAGCGTGTATCAATGTTTTTAAAAGTGCACTTTGAAGTGCGCTTCAAGAGCAAAGCGAAGCGCATGATGCCCTTAAAGCGTGTTTCGAAGCATTGAAGTTAATTTGCAAAATCTTTTTTTGGAACTTTTATGTTTTTAATAATTATTACAGCAAACTATTAGAAATTATTCAAATTTTACTCTAAAGTTTATCCTTGATATTTGCCCACATTTTTTTTTTATATCAATTTTTAGGTTAAACTTTATATTTTATAATTGTTAATGAATGTATCTAAACATTAATTTTGTATAACCCACTAGTATTTTGGTTAATAAAAGCTTCACTTCGCACTTCGAAGCAAAAATAAAGGCTACTGCATCGCATTGCACTTTGATAAAACTGGTATGTATAAATTGGAAAATTAAACGATTTTCTTGATAATACCATATCAATAAAAAAAATTGTGATTTTCTAGGGAAGATATAATAAAATAACTAAAAATATAGAAGAAAAATAGGAATCAATCTTGATTCAAATTTGTCTTTATGCAATAAAAACTATATGTGTGTGTGTGTGTGTGTGTGTGTGTGTGTGTGTGTATAATTTAAAAGAAATTATACAAAAACAAAGTAATAAAAATTTGATTTTTATTTTATATAGATTCAGCAATAAATCAAGACTAATAAGCTAAATAAGCATTTAACTAAATTGCACTTCAATTTTTACTTGAATAAAAAAATATTAAATAATGGGATCAATTTTAGTAAAAAGGAAAAAATGTATAGTTTAAAAAGGAAATTTTTTAATATTATATTCAGGAGATTTAGGAGTTTCTTAACTTACTAAACACTTTAATATTATTTTAAAAACTAAGAAGATGCCTAAGGAATGGAGGAAGAGTATTTTGGTCCCCAATTTTAAGAATAAAGGGGATGCAGAAGAGTGTACAGATAATAGAGGAATTAACTTAATGTGCCATACTTTAAAATTATGGGAGAGGATAATTCAACATAGGTTAAGACGTATTACAAAGATTTCTCATAATCAGTTTAGATTTATGCTGAGCATGTCTACTATGGAAAAAGCAATACATTTATTGAGAGTTTTGATGAAGAAGTGCAAAGAGAATTAGGAGGATCAAAATATGATTTTATTGATTTAGAAAAAGCTTACGATAAAGTTCCAAGAGATATCCTTTGGAGAGTTCTATAGAAGAAAGGTGTTGATATGACTTATATTTAAGTTATTAAAGATGTGTATACTAGTGTTGTTACTTGTGTTCAAACTGAATGAGGATTGACCAAATATTTTCCTATTTTAGTTATATTACATCAAAGATCGGCTTTAAGCCCATATCATTTTACTTTAGTTTGGATGCTCTTATTGAACATTTACAGAAGGATGTACCTTGGTGTATATTTTTCGCTAATGATATCCTTTTTGTGGATAAGACTAGTGAAGGAGCTTAGGAAAAACTTGAATTATGAGGTCTATATTGGAGTCTAAAGGCCTTCATTTGAGTAGAGCTAAAACTGAGTACATGGAATGTAATTTTAGTAGTAATAGCTCTAGTGACAGAGTTCTGACTATGCGGAATCAAATTATTAAAAGGTGTGAGCGCTTTAGATATCTCAGATCTATTGTTCAAAGTGATCGTGATATAGACGGGGATGTTATTAGTAGAATTCAAGTTGGCTGGTTAAAGTGGAGGAATGTTTCGGCCTTATTGTATGATAGAAAGTGCCACTTATATTGAAAGGAAATTTTATAAGATGGTGGTGAGACCTGCAATACTCTATGGAGAAAAATGTTGGTCATTAAAAGAGAAGCATAAAATTAAGTTAAGTTTTGCTAAGATGAAAATGCTTAGGTGGATGAATGGTTTTACACTAAGAGAAAAAATTCGAAATAAATATATCCATGACAGGATTTGTGTAGCCCCTGTGACGAACAAAATTAAAGAGAGTTAGCTTAGATGGTTTGGTCACATTAAACGTCGACCAATTGATGATCTGGTTAGGAGAGCAGATGTTTTAGATTCAACTTATGTTAAAAAAGGCAGAGGTATACCTAGAAAGACTTAAGCATATTGTATAAAAAATGATCTTAATTTATTAGAATTAAATGAAAATATGACGCTCAATAGGACGCAATGGAGAAAAAGGATTCATGTAGCCGACCCCACTTAGTGGGATAAAGGCTTGTTGTTGTTGTTCTGGTCTAAATAGGATATTTTTTTAAACTAAGTTAATTTTACCGAATAAAGAGAAGAGTACTACAATGGCTTTTAACACAAATGATAAGAGTAATGAAGAAAAATACAATAGAATCATATAAGATCAATTTGATCTCCTATCTTAAAATGTAGTGAACATTAGTGAGCTGCAATAAATCTTTCTTCTTTATTCCTACCCCTTCTAGTATAAAAAATATGAAATCTATTATTTGTCAAGGATTCAACACGCTGAATGTTCCAATCAAAATAAAAAGTTTGTTAAAGTAAATGACAGTCATATTAATCACAAATTGGATAAAATTGTGGTTTTCAAGAGCTTGTAAAGTATTCTTAGTGCTAACATCATTTGAATATTAACACTAACTGGTAGCAGAAATAGGAATATCAATCAATGATCTTGGTTCCAAAATTTTGAGAGCAAATAGAATTAGATGGGGGAGATCTTCCACTAAGCAAGATGAGCAATCTGAGCAAAAGATGGAAGGACCTATGATCGAAATTTCAAAAGCCTCAGCTCACGAGTTGCCTTGAAAGATTCAGATAATTTATGCCCAAAAATACGACGAGGAGCAATATGAAGTATTATTTTCAATTTCCCATTGTGCAAATATTCGGATGATTGAGATCCATTTCACACATCTTCATAAAACAACATTGAAATATTGAATTCTACCAAAACTCTAACCATAACAGACCTAGTATGGCAAGCTGGTGCAGCATTCACCTATAACGAATTTCAAAAATGGAACATAAAAAGAATAAAACAAATTAATTGAAATAGTGCAGACGAAGATGCGTGAAAGAGATTCAAATCAGAGTGATAGAAGGCTCCACTGAACAATCATAACGACGGGATCATTTTAACATGCGCATCAGGAATCCACTAATATAGGTATGAACATCAAAAGAAGAGCCTAATGTAATCAGCTTCTAATAAAATTTTATAATGGTATGCCTCAGATCAAAAATCCAAATAGAGTAGTCATCATTCAGTAATAAATTAGTCAAAAACTTATGAATTATCTCCATACTAGGCCTACCCGTTATAAAATT
The DNA here is from genome assembly GCA_022702705.1 of Papilionanthe hookeriana x Papilionanthe teres. Classification (NCBI taxonomy): domain Eukaryota; kingdom Viridiplantae; phylum Streptophyta; class Magnoliopsida; order Asparagales; family Orchidaceae; genus Papilionanthe; species Papilionanthe hookeriana x Papilionanthe teres. Next base: position 25,408,802 of record CM040430.1, read on the forward strand.
TGTCAAAAATTCAAAGGAAGACCTAGCAAGCTCAAATATTTCTTTATCAAAAAAAAAAAAAAAGAAGAGCAAACTTGCCCTGAAAAGAATAAGAGTTTTTATGTTGGCGGTTTGTTAAAATTTGATAAAGTGAAGAATTATTTAGTGGATAGTAGAGATCATCTGCTACATTCAAACCACAAATCACATTCGTGAAGGTGTATGGAGGTTGAGACGAGGGAATGAAAGAGAAAATGCCTCAAAGACATTAAGCCAGCAACATGAGGCAATGGTGATCCCGTCGAGGGCTCAACCAATGTCCTCTGAGAAGTCAATGTAGGAATGAGTGGGATATGGGCAATGAGAAAATAGGAATGCAGAGGGAACCCTAAAAAAGGATGACGGAGGTGCCAAGCAGGACCACAAAGATGAGAGAAGGTGCAAAAGTCAATGGTAGCAAAAGAGAATAAAATAGCATGGCGAAAGAGAATAAGAAGGCATAGCGACGGGGGCTTCCCTAGGTACAGAGCATTTTGATTCCATGAGACGATTCTAACCTCAAGGATAGCCCACAAAAAGGCTACCCAAAAGGCCATACCATTCGTATAGCAAACATGCCGTCAAACACAAGCAAAATTGAGCGCAATGAAGAACGCACAAAGAATCACATAAAGAGAGTTATGTGGAGATGGTCGTAAAGCTAGGTGAACACATTGGATGCACTTGAGGTGAAAACAAAGCATTGACATCATGCAGAGATGATCATAGAAACAATGGACAATCCTCTAGAGTTCGTGGAAACGATCAAGCAAAGATAAATGCGAAAACAATTGCATGAACCATCGTCTAGGGTTCGCAACTCAACTACACAACTTTACGTTAGAATTGGTTGTTCTATAAGTCTGTAAAAAAAGATGGGGATGATGAGTATTCTTGAGAACAATAATGCATTGATGCGAATTTCTCATGTGTGATTATAGATATTCGACTAAAACAGGTGGAGTTTAAGAACCAAAAGAGCAAAAATAAATTATTTGAGGTTATAATATATATATATATATATATATATATATATATATAACAAAATTTACAGTCCTTCTCTAAAGTTGATGCATTCACTATTATGTTCTGCAATATATGCATTTGATACTAGTAATATAACAATATAATATTAAAAAATGATTAAATATTATTTTGGAATAAGTGTATTCATATTGCTATAAAATTTTGATTAAATTCATCTTCTTTCAACCTCATGCATTGTCATTTTTGGAAGTATATGTATAATAATAAAATAAAAGAATATCATAAGATAATGAAAATGTATGTTGAACTATGGAGTTCATTCACTAATGGCATTGGTTAGGGAAGATTGTATGTAGCCGCACAAAACTATTACATATCCTCAAATTTGAGGAGGGTTTTTGACATAGATGTGCCAAAAATGGTACAATTTTGGGGATGCCTCTAAGACGGATATATTCTATAAAATAAAATACTATATGATAAACACCTTCCAAAATCACGCTATCTAATGAAATATATTCTTTACTATTCTTAAAGAAATTACAAAGCTTCGTGTTTAAAACACTTAACAAAATAAGATGTTAAAACCTGATGACTTATATGCATTTTTTTTATTCTTAAAATTTCAATATTATAGAACTGTAAAAAACAACTAAGTTATTAGTAAATATTTATTTTTCAAGAAATGATCATTTTAGTTAGATGGGCAAAAAATAAAAATGTGTACACAATAAAAGATAGACAAGTGAAGATAGATATTAAAGAAAAGATGTAATAGTTGTATTTTTACAAGTATACTAGATTATGATTTAGACGAGAATAATTTTTTATTGTTTATGAACAAAAGTGGTTATATATAGTGGCTCACTTTAGCTTTGGAAGTTATTATCGTTAGACAACTTATAATATTAAAAAAAAAAAACTAAATTACCAGCTGAACGTCTATTCCCACATTGGCATTCCAAACTCTCAAATTAGGTCATGACATTTGTCTAGAATTGATGTCCGTGTTTCATAAAAACAAATATAAGGGTTATAATTAATCATTCAGTAAATTCAGCTTTTGGCTCCAAAAAACTGTAGCTTGATTATTTCATTGATTGAATAGTATATAAGAAAATGAAAAGGGTATATGATCAACTTGAGAAATTTTCTAAAAGGAACATAGAAAAATCCATGCCAAAAATCTTCGAGGAATAGTGTAGTATACAGGCATATAATTTCCAAAGGTGCCCATCTATCCTACTTTTAACATATACCATTCCTATTGGTCCTAAATCTATAAATATTTTGTATTTATTAATGTTCACATTTTTATTTACGTTTTACCTGAAATGTAGTTGAGAAACTGATCAGCTTATGAAAAAAAATAATGACAGCAATAAAAGTTGTCGCAATAAAAACTGAGTGGTATATCCGACAGTACCCGAAAATTATCAAAAAAAAAAAAAACATATACACAGCCTTTGATAAATTTGTTAATAACTTGAAAAACAATGACATAAACTATAAAAGAATGATACCTGATCAAAATCCACAAGGAGAAGCCGGCCAACACCAGATCTCAACAGCATGGAAGCGGCATGACTGCCAACTCCTCCAAGACCAACGATTACAACATACGATTCAGCCACTCTTTGCTGTGATTTCATGCCAAAGAATTGTATATTTCTATAACAATGGGGAGCACAAGGAAAATTTTACTCAGGAAATTTGATGCTTATGACTTAATCAATTAGAATTTTGGTGATGATTAGAGGGTTTTTTTTCTCTTCCAGCTTACTCTTTGCAGGTTGAAAATAAAAGAGAAACCACAAGTTAGTGACCAAATAAAACAGATGCAATATAAAAAGAAGTAACAGGTATACTGCTTCCCACACCTAAGAATTTAGCAATGAAATATCATTTCAAAGTAGCCAAGTCTCAAATTAAAACAAATTTAATATAAGAAAAAAAAATTGGGAAGCCAAAGTGAGAGGCTACTTCTATCCCAGAACAAAGCTGAGTTGGAAACTCAACAAGATCAAACTCTTAATAAGAGTAAAATTAAGGAATGATAGAAATAAACTATCATAGCTGAAATTAAAGATTTAAAGTAATAAATATGTAGCTTGTAATGAGTTGCAACAATAAAACAACCGTCAGCACTGGACCAAATTTCAACTTGGAGAGAAGTTTGGGAAAAGATTTCCAAAATGATCTGATACTGGAGTTAACCCAAACTACAATAATAGAAGCATATATTATTAAGCAAAAGCAACTAGGGTTACAATCATGACTCAAAATAGGACATGAAAAATCAACAATACCAATCTCTAGCTAAGGTTGGGCAAGCATAACCATTAACAGCGGCTAAAGGTAGTAGGGGTGCAGTAGGAGGGGCTCGGAAAGAGTGAAGGATCAATAGGTGACCAAAGAAAAATATATTGAGAAATTAATACCGATTTTACATTGATTTTGATGCTATTGTACTTTAAAGAAAGGTATTTTCTATGTTTTGTTGCAGGAATGAAGATTAACAGACAATGGAGCAAAAAGATGCGAAAAGGAGCGAATTTGAATCAAAAATGATCAAAAGAGACATAAGTTGATTTTGGCCACCGATGGCGCATTTTTCCAGAGAATACAGGCAATATTATAAGGGAGCCCACCGACGGCGAGATCGAGCCCGCCGACAGCGAGCCTTAGCAGTTGGCCCATGTTCTAGAAGCCCGCCGACGGCGCCAACGAGCCCACCGACGGCGAGATAGTCGGTTCAAGCAAAGATGCATCGAATGTGGAAGCCTTTTGAAGAGGTGTTTAAGCAACCTTTGGAAATTTTCTACCCCTTTAAAAAGAGACAAATTCTCTTAACAAATGGAGTCAGAAAGAGTTAGAAGAGAGTCCAAGGAGAGTCTGTGTGTCCTAGAGAGTTCAAAAAGAGTTAGTACAGTGTCTTTGAAGAGTCTAATAGTGAGTGAGTTTAGTTGAGTGTGTTGTACAGGAAGGAAGAGTCAAAAGAACTTCAAGGAGTCTGCTTGAGGAGAAATTTGAGATAAGTTGTGTTTACTATTTTATAACTTTAATTTTATATCAAATCCAAGTTTTGTGTTATTCTTCATATGCATTCTGAGTAGTATTCTCTGTCTTTCTCCTTGTTTTGAGATTTTGTGAAATGGAAAATTGAATTACTAGTGCTTAAAATATTCAATAAAAATTGTGATAATCTTTTTACTTAAATCTTAATTTACTTTCAATCTGGCCAACTGATCTGTTAAAATATGTTGATTTCACAAATAAAGTAAAGATTACATCCGAGATTCGGAGAGGTCAAAGTTCTTGAAAGGATGGTGCAAATAAATAGGGAAATATTATTTATCGGGCGTAGAATTGGAGATTTTAGAGTGACAGAATAAAATCACTCAATTCGGTCCTATCGGTTGATCTTGAAGTATAGATGTTAGCTGCTAGGCGAGGGAACGTGGAGTCTCGAAGTGAGAGCCGATATCCTCCATACTTACCGCAGATTCGATAACCAAACATGAATTACTCAATGTTCTTATGCCTCTGACTAAAGGGTAAAGAATAATAATGCTCCTATTTGGCACAATATAATTCTAACTAATTTAATTATCCATTCGCTTAATTCTCTTAACAAGGGGGAGGATATTTTTCTATATTGCAACTTTCCATTCAACATTAGTAGTAGAATTTAGTATAATTGTTCTTTACGTTTACTAGATAGTTATTTCAACTGTTGTAATTAGTTCGTAATCTCTAAACTTTCCTGTGGGATCAATATCCGAACTCCATTGCAGCCCCGTATTACTTCGAACGATACGTATACTTGTGTTGATTAGGGGTAACTTTGCTATTATTGAATATTAATATTTACACTTGTTAACACTTATAAAGTTACGCATCTCGCTGTCAATAGGTAACCGGGTAGGATGTGTTGTGTGTGGTAGGATTGCTCGGGGAAGAATACGACTTAGAAAATAAGTGGGTCGGAGTGTTGGAGTGTGTCGAGATGGCATGGGGAGTGTCGCGACTCAGCAGGGAAAGGGATCGGCGGCTGGAGAATGGGGAGAGAACAATTGGTGGTTGGCGGCTGGAGAATGGGGAGAGAACAATTGGTGGTTGGTAGCTGGGGAAGAGAAGAAGCCATGGCCAGCAGCTAGAAGCAGGGAACGAGAGGTGTAGGGGACGAATTTGTGGAGATAATCACCACCTTGGAGCAGGATATTACCAGAGCACCACATATCCTCGGATATAGCCCTAACAAGGGAAAACACCAGGCGGCTTAAATCATAAATCAGAAATCTACACTAGCTAGACCCTAACTCAGCAAGGAACATATTTATAGTAGGTAAATAAGAGGGAAAAGGGGGAAAGGGGCGGTAGTTCCCGCCCAATAGCTGGCCGACCGATCCAGCCTCTATGCCAGACTAGCTCCCCATTGCTGAACCTACTAGTTCAACCAATAAGCCCCATGTCAATCTCCTAAGATTGGGGAGTTTCAATTTCATTCATCGAGGCTTCTGGGTCTTCTTAGTACAGAGTCAGGTCCGCGACATTGAATGTGGCAGAAACATTGTAGTCCCCTGACAGGTCGATCTTATAAGCATTATCATGCAACTTCCGAAGTATCCTTAAAGTTTTGTCTGCTCTGGGCTTGAATTTTTTGAATGGTCCTACTGAAAATCTCTCTTATTTCAACTAAATCAACACTAAGTATCCTTTAAAGGTCACATTTTTCCTTATCTTGTTCGCCAATGCATGATATTTATGATTCTACTCAGTGATCTCTTCTCTGACCTACTCATGGAGCTCATGAATCTTGTGCACTCGTTCCTTTGCATCCTCACTAATCTCTGATGTCAGCAAGAGTAGTACCAATTCGAGTGGAGTGAGCGGGTTGCACTCGAACACGATCTTAAATGGCGTTTGACCCATAATCTGACTCATGATAAGTTGTAAGCAAACTTTTCCTGAGCTAGAATCAAATGTCATATTCTTCCCAACAAAGCATCTCAACAAATTTCCAAGGCTCTTGTTCACTACCTCCGCCTGACCGTCCATCTATGGATGAGATGTGGAACTGATTTGAAGCTTAGTGCCTAGTTTTTCCCATAATCCTCCAGAAGTGACATAGGAGCTTGACATCCCTGTCTGAAGTGACGGTCCTGGGTATCCCGTGCAGCCCCATAGTCTCCCTAAAGTACAAGTCAGGGACATGCGATGCATCCAGTGTCTGTGGGTAGGATATGAAATGTGTCATCTTCAAGAATGATCCAACACGACCATGACTAAATCCTTGTTCCACTATCCTCAGATGACCCGCCACAAAATCTATGCTAACATCCACCAATGGTGCCTCTAGTATGGGGTGTATAGACCTGTATTTTGTCCCCTGAATTTTACCACATGACAAATTCGACATTACACATTCCATATCTCTTCCTTGTCGAGGCCTAAAGAAGTGTTCTCTCATGAGTGCAAGAGTTCGCTCTTTGCCAAAATGCCCTACAAGTCCTCTACTCTGTCTTTCCTGAATAATGAACTCCCTCAGGGAGAACAGGAACATCTAGGAATGTACAAGTTACTCTGATAGAACAAGTAACCATCAGGTTTGTAGTACTTCCTGGTAGGCTTCACCTGACATTGCTCCCATATTTTCCTAAAATTCTCATTTGTCTTGTATATCTCATTTACTACCTCAAAGCCTACGAATCGAGTCTGCATCACAGTGATCAGCAGGTGACGGCAACTCAGTGCACCTGCTACACCATTCTAACTCCCTATCTTGCATGTTGGCCCTTCAACTTTTACTCTGGTTATTTAAGAATTTCAAGGCTTCGTAGTCCGTGAACAACGTAAACTCGCTCGTCAGTAAATAATGGCTTAAGTGCTCCAAAGCTCTCACAATAGCATAAAACTTCCTATCTTACGTCGAATACTTCCTCCTAGTCACATTCAAATTTTCACTGAAAAAGGTGATGGGGTGTCCTCCTTGGCTCGGTACTATTCCTATCCCCATGTCGGATGTATCACACTTTACCTCGAACAAGTGATTGAAATCATGTAATGTTAAGACTGGTGCATGGGTCACTTTCTCCTTCAGTATATCAAAGTTATTCTAACCTGCACTTGTCCACAGGAATTTCTCTCCCTTCAAAAGCTCTTTCAGGGTAGCGGTGATGGCACTGAAGCTCCTGATGCATTGCCTGTAAAATGATGCTAGTCCCACAAACTGCCTCAACTTGGTGAAAGACTGTGGTGCGGCCCAACTCCCAATGGCCTCAATCATTGTAGGGTAGGGTTCATCTTAATGCCTGTACTAGACACGATATACCCCAAAAAGCATACATGTGTTGTCATAAAGCGACACTTCTTTGGATGATCATATGGTTTTTCTTCTCGCAATACCTTGAATACCATCCTCTAGTGCTACAAGTAATCCTCCTCAAATCTGTTGCATACTAGAATGTCGTTGAAGTACAACATCACAACTTTTCCAATGTGGGCCAGAAACACCTAATTCATCAACCTCATAAAATTGTCGAGCACGTTAGACAATCCGAGGGACATAACTATCTACTCGTATAAGTCATCTCGTGTCTTGAAAGCGGACTACCACTCATCCCATAGTCTCATCCTGATATGGTGATACCCACTGCGTAAGTTGAACTTGGAAAAGAGGGTGGCTCTATGCAATAGATTCAAGAGATCATCCAGGTTAGGTATCGGGAACCGATACTTAATGGTAATCTTATTGATGACCCTACTATCAATGCACATCCGCCATGAACCGTCCTTCGGTAACATCAGGGCGGGGACAACACATGAACTGGAACTCTCTCTAACTAAATTTCTCGCGATGAGATCTTGTATCTATCACCGCAACTCCTTGTACTCCGTATGTCTCAATCTGTCGACAAGCCAGTTTGGCAACACTGATCCGAATATGAGATATGTGCGGTGCAAAATGTCTCTCAATAACGGTAATCCCTTGAGAAGACTATCAGTCATTACATCCTGGAATTCATGTAACGATGGTTATATCGGTGTTGGTATCTCACTCTCCTCAGTTCCCTCTAGTAAGACCAACGCAATTGTCAGTGGAGCATCCCGAACTAACTGCATGAAGGTAACTCTCGAGGTTAATGCCTCCCCTGTGTCGTCTACACCACTTGCACCCTTGACAGGTAATAGCACAATGCGTTTTTCATTTAATGAGCAAGTATTCTTGAAGTTGTTGCGTTGAGTATCGTGATCGAACTGCCAAGTCTTCCCCAATAAAATATTGTACACATCCATCGAAACTACGTCACACCACACTTGCTTCTGCACTGATCCACAATTAAGAATTCCACAAAGCACAGCTAATCAACACGTATTTCGTTTTCCCTCTTTATCCAGATAAGGGAATAGGATGGACAACCCCAATTTCTTCACCATCAGCGTAGATACCACGTTTTCACAACTCCAACCGTCAATGATCAAAAAGCAAACTTTGCCCTTCATCGTACACTAGGTGCAAAAGATATTTTGCCTAAGCCATGACTAATCTCTCTCTGACTCTGTCTACAGGACTCTTCGTGTGACTAACATCTCTCTCATCACCCTGGAGCTGAAATTCTTCCTCTGGATTATCCTCTGATTTCTCTTTCTCAACTTCCTCGATGATACCCTGATCCGTGAATGAAACAACTCGGCTCATGGAATAGTTGGAGGCTATGCTTCCGTAGCCGTGGCATCTATAACACCTCCTAGCAGGACTATACTGAGAGAGCTACATTTTTCCCAACTTCTTTCCACTCAGATATGTCTTATCACTTCCCCGTCCTGTCTTGCAAACTCCTCCAAAGGTATTCTTGTCGGTCGCTGTAGTTGTAGGTAATTGTCTGGCTAAGGACTGTTGTTTGAATAAAGATTGTTGTCAGCTCTGTTTATGTTGTCTTTCCATCTTCAAGGCTAAGGTTTGGACATCCCCATGTTGATCTCATTTTTTATCGCATATGACTTACATGTACCTTACCCTTTGAATTGGTGTAGCCACATGTTCATATTAATTTTTGGCCTGTCGTGGTCACGCTAGGCCTGAGCTTGACCACGTACCGAATGTTTCTCGATGTTGTCATGCTCGAATGTTTCTCGACGTGGTCATGCCCAAATTTTTCTCGACGTGACCATGCTGAATGATTCTTAGTGTGATTACACCCTACATGATCACGCCCCGAACATCACCGACATGGATCTAAAGACGAATCGTCGTGTCGCTTTGTTGGTGCCAAACTGTGGCACCTTCAATCACCGGAATAATTTGGGTTATCGACTCACCACCCAATCGCCATGGGAGCCTCCAACCGCCTATAACTAATCATCATTTTTAGTGTTCTAGGCATTTGATTGCCATTCAAAATTTTCTCAGCACCGAGAACAGAGAAATAAGATGGAAGGAATTTCTCCGGAGAGCCTCCTCCACCTCCGATCAGCCTCCTCTCCAGTAAGTCTCCTCTTCCCTCTTCTTTTACTTTAAATTCAAGTATTTTATTTTAAGTTTAGGTTTAGGCTAGGCTAGCCTAACTCAATAGTCTTAGATTAGGCTTGAGTTTGGTTTCGACTCAGGTTGAACCAAACCTAGCCTAACCTAATCTAACCCAGATCTGACCTGACCCAACCCAGTCACGACCAAACCCAACCTAAACCCGATCTGACCTAGACCTGACCTGACCCAACCCAAGTCCGACCCAAGTCAACCCATGTTCGGCCCAGGTCAAACCAAGTCTAACCCAGGTCTAAACTAGGTCAACTCTATTCAAAATCAACTCAACTCAAGTCAACCCGTGTGCAAGCTAGGTCAACCCAGATTAACCCAGATCAACCCAAATCCAACCTAGGTCCAGCCCAAGTCTAACTCAGGTAAACCAGATTAACTCCGGTCCAACCCAAGTTCAACCTAGGTCAACGCAGGTCCAAACCAGATCAACCTAGGTCTAACCTGGGTCAACCCATGTCTAACTAGGTCTAAACAAGGTCCAACCCAGGTCAACCCAGGTCCAATCCATGTCAACACAGGCGAACTCAAGTTAAACCGAAGTATAACTCAGGTCAAACCAAACCCAAACAGCAAACCTCATATCATGCTAAGCTTAATTTTGAGCTAACCAGAGCTGGGAACTTTGCTCACTTAAGCTCAACCCTAGCCCAAGTCCAATCTAAGGCTAAATGCATGTTTTATATGTCGTTTCATGTTTAGCTCCACGTGTAGTTTTCAAAAATAAAATAAAAATAACAAATATACATACATACATATATATATATATATATATATATATATAATACAAAAAGAATGATGAAAACCTCTCACAAGATGACTTTTCTCCACAAACATCAAAATTATATCCTAAACAGAATTAAACTCAAAAAGAAATTGGAAAATTTTGATTTCTCACCACGATTAACAAATCTAGGAATTAAAACAAAACATGAATTAAATATTGAATCTAAAATAATATTTAAAGTACACTAGGATAAGGAACAAGAATAGAACCTAGGTAGAACTGACATGGACTTTAAGTTAGCCAACTTAGGCATCAAAATGAGAATCATACACTTACCCCAAGTTAGTCTGAGTATAGAAACCTAGGTTAGTTTGATAGGTGCCCTAGTTAGTGCTAAGGAATAGGACATAGAAAACAAATAAACCTACCCACGAAACTAAAGGGAATACCTTAGAATGATATGACCCTTGGTTGCTGATGAATCTATTTCAGACCACCTTAAACTACGAATCATCTATGCTACGACGTTCAAGAAGGATTTCTGACTATGAAGTTAGTTATAATAGACAGATACCAATGTCCCTGGGACGACGGAAAGCCATGGGCATCCTGACCGAGAGGATTAGTCTTAAAGTCTAGGTTACTCTAGCCATCAAGATTCCTTGAAGTCAAGGGTTTTCACTTCCATCTTGAAATCCTTCTCACCCGACTATGTCCTCAGCTTAGGGATTCCAAACATTTCAGTCAGTCAAATTCAGTATTCCAAAGTTAAATTTTGACTTTATCCGATCAATGCAAATTCACTATCTGATCATTTTAAATTCTTCATCACTTTTGAACTTCCTTCCTTGAATGGTTATATCCCACATTCGGACCTTTCCAATGACACGTTATCATCGGACTGTATCTCACATTCGTTTGAGCTTAATTCTTCCAATTTAGAATCTTTCCTTATCTTCATGCACTTCAATTATGAAAATCTGACTTTTGATGATTTATCTCATTACATTAATCGAGAGTTTACCCTAGGACTCACGCTTTAAGATATAATTAACTAAAAGGGTTTTCCCTTATAGGAAATGAGCCACAGAATAAAAAAAACAATCTTATATTACACCTATAAAATAAGGGGAAATTTTTTGTTCCATAAACTAACGAAGATTTGCATCATCTTGGTGAAATTTTCTTCCTTTTGGAAGATATGTTATTCTTCAAAATGTCATGTCCGATCATCTAGATAGAAGTCTTCCAAATGTTTATAGTGTGTCGACACAAAATCCCCCACCAAGGGCTTTTCTGGAGATTCCACTGGGGATTTGTTCTTCTATCAATCTTTTGTAACGATTTAATTTCCATATTCAAATCATTCATCTTTATGTCGGACTTTTCATGGGTCCATCAAACTTTTCTGAATCTTTGGGTCATGTCTCGTATCTTTAATATTCATGTTCTCACCTGCTCATTTAAAGTCTGTTTAATGAGTAGGGTTTTCAGAACATGCTCTATCATCAATTCTACTCATGGAGAGTTTTCTCAAATTAAATCCGATATCAATTTTCACGACCATCAAAAGATAGGATGACAGAAATTTTATTTTGAAGGAAAGATCAGGGTTCGACCGATTCAAAATTATTAAGCCCAGCAAACCCCACACCAAAAAGAACAATTTAAGAACTCTGAAATCATTATTTCATCATTTTAAATCAAATTTGGAATGTCACCCCATGTTAAATGGCTAAATTAGGGTCCAAAAGGCCAAACCGAGGGGTTTTCAACCTGGTGTGACCGCGCTCAATTCGAGCGTATCACTTCGGGCATGGTCTCGACATAATCACACACTAACGGGCGTGATCACACCATTCCCTTTATTAGCCCAATTCAGGCCCCCTTTCTTCTCTGTTTCGCATACCTCGCCTCTCTGATGCCTCCAAATAGTCACGCCGCACCCTAGCTCACCGAGGAAACTCACAAAAAGGCAGAAATTAGCCATGAAACACTCAGATCCGAAGTCTCTTCATGATCTGAGGTGAGATCTTCAACTCTTTTGTGGTTTTATAGTGAGTTTTGGGTCTTCTTTCCTCTAATCCTTCACAAAACCTTCCACCCAAAATCCACTTAGGATGAAGGGTAGGGGAGTTACTATGATGAGAGGAGATTTGTAAGCTTAGCAGTTACCCAACGATACCCTGTCCAATTTTTAAAATGAAATTGAATCCTGAAAAATCTTCCAAACACCTCGGGCGGAGATACGGGCTAAGATAGCGAGTCAAAAATGGGGTAGGTTATGTACCATTATTGGCCTCGCTATTGTCCCTATGATCCAAAAATTTTATGCCAATGCTAGCGAGTTCGTCAAATCATGAGTTTTTGTACAAGGCAGGCAAGTTCCCTTTGATCCGACCACCATTAACCGTTTATTTTTCCATGACGATATCCCTAATAGAGAATATTCAAAGTTTCTTTCCCCTAATTATCAGTTTATTATAGATTTTCTTACTGACTTTAAGGGACGTTGGAAAACTAAGCCGAGGAGGAGAGTAGAATTAATTTTCCGTTAACCCATCTAATTAAGGTATTTAAGGCCTGACACTATTTTATAGAGACTCGATTTTTGCCTACAAACAGCCTCACTGACGTTACGATGGATAGGGTCATCCTCAATTTTTGTAATCAAAAGGGGAATCCATCGACATAGAGGTAGTTATCCATCATTTTATACTTTATTTTGCTCGCTACCAGACTACTGTGGGTTTGGGTAACCCTAGCCTCATTACGGCTTGTCGGCCGCTTAAAGTTGCGTATTTTTTTTTAATTTAATTTAATGGATATATGTATATTAGTTTTGAAAATAAGATTTTTAAATTTTAAAATATTAGAATGAGAAAGGACGGATCTCATTCGTTAAGTAGTTTGGATGAACGAGCGTAATATCGCAAGTAACGCATCTATTCCGAAGAATAAGCGCACTTACTCGACAACGTCGCTCGATCAAATAAACCACAAAATTCACGACATCCGTTCTGTCTGCGAACCTTTATATGGATTGACAAATCCACCTATTTAATACAAAATAACTAAATAAGCGTTTATATTATACTGTGGTCTTTAAAACTCTACTATAGGCAAGGCTCCTATAGTTAATTACTCCTCAAATGATCAAGTATCACTCGAGAGAACTCTCGATTTAGATCTCTGGTTTCTATCTTCACGCAGATCAAGAGTAGAGTTTTCAACGAAATTTAGTAATAGAAAATCCAATAGGTGAAAGCGCATGAATGAATGCAGTTATTTCTGAGTCAAAGAAAGAAGGGTGAGGAATGTCACGGATCTCGAGGAGGACCTCGAGGACGTCCCGCACTATCCCATGGTCGAGCTTTAAATTTTGAAAGTGATTTATTTTAATTTCAATCTCCGCAAATTAATTATAGGAATTACGTTCGCACAATGTCCGATTACGCAAACTACCCGAAAGACGGGAGGCATACGTCGTATCGGATGACAACCTCGAAAACCAAGCGAGTTAGGGCTTATATCGCACGGGAGAGGCGCGCAGGCTAACAAGAATCAGATGAGGGTTATATGTCGCACTAGCTGAATTACCTCGAGTCCTGAGGCACATTATTTAAACTAAAGAATGGTTTTATTGATGTCGACGCAGTGTTCTATTGAAGAAGATGGCCGTCTTGCCGACCGTGCTTCAGTTCCGAGTCGTAAGCGGGAATCGTGAGCTTAGGTTTAAAGTCTTAAGTTAAAGTGAGCATGCAAGTCGTTTATTTCATTTTTATTATTATTTTTATTGCAACGAGTGAAGTGTGTGCAACAAATGATAGGTAGTAAAGAAAAGCAGCAGAAATGCGAGCACGTCTTATAGTTGAATAACATAAAGACCTATCACAAACGTAGTATGCTTTAAGCTAGTGAAACATGCTAAACTAAGCAGGAAATATGCTTAAAATAACATGCTAAGCAGGAGAAAGTACGAGAAAGATAAAACATGCTAACAAGATGATGATATCGAAAGTAAGTGATGCTGTACTAACGAGAGTATGTACTTGAAAAGTAAAGTTATATAACAAGAATAAAATAAATGACAAGTGTTAAGTAGAGTGCATCAGTATGCTTATTTCATCCATGACAGATCTGTTACTTCGTTTATTATTATTTTCATATTTTTCTCTTTATTTTCTCGAGAAGAGTTATTAAGCATGAGAAAAAGAAAGTACAAGTAGTGGCAAAAACCTAGCTCAACAGGAGTACTACGATACGTACGAAAGGAGCAAAGTACGGAAATCCAACGGTAAAACAAAAGAAAAAAACGACAGGGGAGCGAATAAAGTCATGAAAGAAAGCCAGAAGATCGAGAAAGAAAGAAAAAGAACGTCCGTAGAAAACTCCGAGAAAAGTCATGAACGAAAACAAAACAAAATCGCAGAAAACCGCAAAGAACACCGGAAGAAACGCACAGATGGCCCGCTAAACTCACGGCGAACCGTAAGAAAGCCATGGGGCATCTAGAAAGAAAGACCCGTAAGCACGGTGGTGTTTCGGACTCAAAGCTGTGCTAATATCCGGACTTGAGCGTCGACTACTGACCGACTTTCTGCGAAGTGTAGCCTAATCCGACTCGAATAACCAACCGTGACCTTTATAAATTTTCACACATTTCATTTTGGTTCAGCATGCAAGTAAAAGCTATAGTAAAGTAGGTTGCGTGAAGTAATGGAGTAGCTTTCATATTTTTCAAACATATGTATTTTTTTCGTTTTAAAATATTTTATTCCACAGGTCGACTATCCTAATAGTGACTAGTGACTACGAACATCCTGCATCAGCCTAGGCAGTAGAAACCCCGAGGACGGCGAACGGTTCGTCGTTCCTCGCTCTACTCTCTACGAGCTCTCGAGTCAGCGGCCCCATTCTACGATTCTCATAATTTTTCTTTTTGCAGCCTCATCAATGTCCCCACCGCACTTACAACTCGTTGATGGCCCCATATATAACCCAATGAGGTTATATATGCACACTTACACGTCCCCTGTAGGTGTGTCTTTGAGCGAGAAACAAGCGCGAAAACTAAGGACGAGAGGTCAAGGAAAGAAAGAGGGAAAGCGGTTCACCTAACACAAATTCGTAAAAGAAGCGAACCGATTTCCAATAATCAAAAGTAAGTGAATCACCCTACACTTCCCGACCGACCTCACATGTCCTATGAAAGGACCTAAATGCACATCGACGCTCTCGGAGAGGGTGAGGACTAGACCCCTAGGAACGCACTCCCTTTTCCCAAATAACTGTAAAATCAAAAAGAAAGAAATCAGCTGCCCGGGTCCTGGACTCCGTACTACTAATCCGAGGGTACTATCACAAAATTCCGTACTTCGCCATTTTTAAATTCAAAATCCAACTTCCATGTCATGCTACGAAACCGGCCTTAAGCAAGTGCTGAAGCAAAGGCCCACATACATCAATACCAACTCATCAAACAATTGCCAACCTCATACTCATATACCCCTTTATCAAATCTCAACATTTAATTTTCAAGCATTAAAGCAAATAAGAGATGTTCTTAAATTCTTCCAAACCAATTTCACAAGCAAGTGTAGCAAGAGGCAAGAATAACATCACCACATCCACCAAGGCTCACGGCCAAGACAAGAGTAGGGAGAGGCCCACGACCAAGGTCACAACGAAAGGAGGCATCAGAAGTAGAGCCCCGCCCAATTTCAAATTACCATAAAGAAGCTCACGTGACAAGCCTTAAGAAGCCATTCACATCAATTCCAACTCACCACAAACACACAGGATCAAATTCACTAGGTGACCAAGCCATTCAGCCCCTCACAAAGCTTACACAAAGCACAAAACCGGGCCCCGTATAGACCTTAACCGAGACCAAACCAAGGCTGCACCAGGGGAGGTTGTAGCAACAGCAGGAACCAAAACTGAGGCCTACTACAAGTCAGGTAGAGACTCGCCAGCAAAGAACAAAACAAGGCAACACAAAGGCCCCAAGTCAAGTGTCAAAAGGACAGAGAATCATTAAAACAGAACGAAAAAGAGGGGAAAGATCTCTCCCCAAATCCAAATCCAAATGCCATGAAAGAGGGCAGCTGCAGGAGCAACAGGAATACCAAAAAGAAACGAGCCCCCCCCTTTTCAAGTGCAATGGGGCTAGCTGCTAGGCAGCAAAACACAAAACCGAGAGAAAAACAAGGCTCAAAATAGCCCAAAATCGAGAGAACAACAGGGATCAAATCCGGGAAAACAAAGCTAACAAAAACAGCTCCCAAAGCTCTCTTTTTTTTTAAATGAAATAAAATTTACTTTCAACCAAGATCATGATGAGCCAAGACAGGGCTTGAAATTTCAGCTAAACATAAAGCCCAAGTAAGCACTCCCATATATCCAACATATCCCAACATAGAGCTTCAATGTATTTCAAATGCAAGTAAGTGTAAGGCTTCTTTAACTCAATTTAAACCCTTTCCTAACATGCTCTTTGGTAAAGAAGAGGTAAGAAGAGCAAGAAGCGAGCTCCACATGCATATAAAACCAAATAAACCATTCCATGCTCCACATCAAGTTAGAATGAGTAAAGAAGAGAGGGGAGCAATAGCATGCCACTTTAATCATGAAACCATGTCCATTTTAAGGAAAACAACATTTATATAGCCTTAAATATAAAAGCTAGAGCTAGGGGAATTCATATCTCAGTGAGAACTCAAGCAAACCCACACCACAGCTCAACAACAGTAAACAAACGGCGCAACCCAGGCTCAAAACCGAGCAGCCAAGCTCCACGGGTTTCAGGGAGCAAGACAACAGCACCCCTCACCTCACTCACACACAAGCCCAAGAAGAACCGTGAGCAGCAGGGAAGAAGAAGAGAGAAAGGAGAGAAAGGGAGCCTTCAAAACCAGGGTATCCAACCTCAGGCCCTCCCCAAATGGGGTTTTAAATAGCAGAAGAAGGAGGAAGGGCCAGCTAGAATCATCCAAAGCCAACCAAACTCACCCACACGTTTACCCGACACCAACGGTCAAAGGGGGCGGGTGCTATCTGTCTCCAGAACCCACGCACAGGAGAAGCCTCGAGAGAGTAGAGAAGAGAAGAAGGAGCCGTTGGGAAGGGAAGAAGTTTTCCCAAAGTGTGTCAAGCCACAGGTGCCGCAGCCTCCCGAATGCTCGAAGAGGAAAGTTCAACGCGTCGGGAAGAGAAGCTCGGGCAGAGGCGCGTGGTACGTCCCCTCCCATGGCGTGAAGGGGAGAAGGGTTCGTACAGCGGGACGAGACTAGGCGAGGAGAAGAAGCCCAGTCGAAGCAGGCTAGGGTAGAGACGCACGAACCCGCAGGAAGGAGAAGAAGAAGGCGCGGGTCGGACGAAATCGTGAGTAGGATTTAGGATAGATTAAATAGGTTTTTTTTAAAAAAATATATATATATATATATTATTAATTTTGTTAAAATCACGCCCAAAATCGCAATTTCCGCTCCAAAGAGAGCGATCGTCGCAAATCAAATATCAATTTAAGGCAAAAACGACGTCTCCGGATGCAACCAGCGCAGATCCGTTTCGTCATCTGAAGTCGCCTGGATAACCTCGTCGACGGTCGCGTCAAAAGCGCGTCAAATTCGGCATTTTCTGAAATTCTGACTCGACGTCGATCGTCCCGGCGTTCTGGCTTCAATCTTGACCCGTTGCGAGGTGGTTGAAAGCGTCGAGGCCGCGGTCCGAGGAATTTGTGCTCGGTGGTGCAGAAGATGTGCACGAGGCTATTCTATGGTCCAGTGGTCCTATAGGAACTCAATTTGGAGTCCTAACGCCAATTCCAACCTACCCGTCGTAAGCTGTAGAGTCGTGAATTTCGTCCGGGAATCCAAAAGAGTATCGAAGTGGTTTCGAGCATACTAAAGCGAGGTAGGCCCATTGCTAAGAATCTAAGATCGTCGGGGAATCTCCTAAAGCTAGAACCCTAAATCCTAGGAAAAAAGCTAAACCTCAACAAAAGTGAGGTCAACACGGCTTTATGCGATTGGTCGGAATTGAGAGAGACAGAGATGAGGAACGGCATCGTCTTCAAAAGCCTATCACACGAGCTATTATTCAGGCTCACGGAGTTAAGTGAAATTAAGGGGATTAAATGTTTGCTTGGGATTTAAGAGAAATTTTCTTTAGACAATTTTATTTATTTTCATCTCTCTTAATCTTTCTAATTCCTTTGTTTTTCATTTCTACTGGAAATGGTCCTAAAATAAAGGCAAAAAAAATCTCATCATTTGATTCTAAGAAATTCGTAGGCCTTGAAGGCATCACCTGTTATCAGGAATTCTTAGTATCTAAAAATTTGATTCCAGAGAGGGGATATCTTATTCCTGAGGGGAGAGTGGAGGGTGTTATCACTAGAAGAGGGTGAGAAAGGTTGTGCAATGAGACTGAGATTGTGGTGATTCTTGGGGTGAGAGAGTTTTACGCCAATTTAAAAGAACATAAAGATGGCATTCTTCGTGAAGGGGAAGTGGGTAGATTTTTCGTTCACCCATTATTAATTTCATTTTTATCTTTCTAATATCACAGATAATTTTTATTCCGGATTTCTTGCTTTTCAATCTGATCTTTCTGAAATTATCGAATTCTTGACTGATGAGTAAGGGGAGCGGAGAACAAGAGAAAATAAGAAAGTAAAATTCTCTGTTTTTGCTTTAAACGCAGAATCTAAAGCTTTAAATTACTCATCTTTGTCAAACTTTGACCAACCAAAAAATATGACAGTTCACAAGGGAGAGAGCGGTATTAAATTATTGTACTTAAATGGAGAAGACAATTGACATAGATCAAATAATTAACAACTCTATTTGCAATATTTTAAGAGGACCACTAAAGGAATGGGGCTCCTGACGTTATTTGCATTATTTGTAAGAGCTGGGTTAAATATGAGAATTAGAAGGAACAGCTTAGCCTTTTGAGACCAAAAATGAAAAAATCTATACATGGGTACAGCAAGACGGGTTTTGAAAAATTTATGGTCTGACCAGCTTATTTATTCCTAGCCAAGTACTTCACAGACTTAGCCCAAGGTTTCTGTTGCATTCACAGATAACCATGAGCGTCTCGACGCTTTTCAGGATTCGACAGTTATGCAGCGGGAGCATCATCAAATGTATGAGCGATTAAAGCACTCTGAAAACCAACATCAGCGCGAATTTGAGTATTTGGAACAGTAGCATGCTGCCCAGCAGGAGCTACATCGCCAAGAGGGAAGGAACACAGGGTGTGATCCAGCGTAGTTCCCCTTCGCCCCACCGTACGAGCCATACCAGGAAGAGGACGAGAATTCTTGAACGGTGTACATTTGCACTAAAAATAAAGAAAAGAGAATTACAAAACATACAAGAAAAAGAGCTGCTAGCAAGCTAGCAAAACTCTCTATCCCTTTGGACGAAAACAGAAAAGGTATAACTATCATCTATATCTTTAAGAGCAAAACTATCCTGTAATGCATAATGAACATAAGTATGTGCAGCCATATTATTGGCCCTAGCAATATAGGAAAGGAGAACATGTCGAAAGCAAGGAAAGTCATATCATCATCAAAGTTGTTGAACCGATTCCACAGTGGCCCACTAGAGGCTTGTTGAAGAGCTTGCATAACATTGATGTTGTCCCCCTCAATCACAATGCCCTTCATTTCCATCATCCATGGTTCCACAACCGTGCCAACGAACCGAACGGCCTTCACTTCAACCAAGAACCATCCCAATGAATAAGTTGTTGACCAATCACCAACAAATATTTGCCTAGCTCGTCCTAGATAATCACAACCACTCCCGCAAGACTGAACAGTGCCCCATTGCTCCCGTACTGTAAAAGGAATAGACTGGGTAAGGGAAGATAGTTTCATGAAAGACATAACAGTAGGGGTACCGAATTGTTGACCATGATGAGTGGGAAGGAGGAAAGATTGTCGTTTCCTCTTGTCTGGTAAAGCTCTTCCATGGCATGGCTGGCATGGTAATGTGTTGATTACCTTGTATTTACCTAAATATGATGTGAAGTATACCTATAGCTTGCAGTTATGAATGTGTTTTATGATTCTAATTATTTGCCAACTTATTTTTGTATAACATGTGTTATGTGATGATTTCTTTAGTGATGGACAGTGTGTACATAGTGTTTATTTTTAGTCAAACTGTAGTTTTATTAACCTGCTATGTTCATTTTTATTGTATTTATCTGTAATGTTAAGAACAAGTTTGGCAGGAGTGCATGTGTTAATATTGCCTTTTAAGTAAAGTAGAACTCGAACTTTGGAATTTACTACATAAGGGTAGTAGTACTGTACTAATTTAGAATAGGAGCAAACTAATAAAAAGTAAAATATATAAGCAAGAGTGAAATGAGTTTCCTCAAAGATTTGGGAAAGATTAGTAATTCACTAATAACTGATCCCTAACAAATAATTACTTATCTTTATAATCAATCCTAAACACTTCTTTTTGAATATTAAATTTATATAAAATTGATATATCAATACTATAAAATTTAGTCACTATTTAATTTAAATGATTTAAATTTTAATTACCACATAATGAACTACAAATTTGTGATTGATAATTTGATTTAGCTTAACCAGCTATAGTAATTCCAACAAAAAAAAAAGGAAAAAAAAGGAAAAAAATGATGAAGCAAAAAAATTTTAGAAAATGTTCATAATAAAAAGAAACAAATTTCAGAAATCTTTGAGGAGAAGCTTGAGATAAAACTCAGATTAAAAATTAGTGTCAATTTCTTTTGTAAAAGTAAAAAAATCAATAACTTCTAATTCAAGCTAGAAACTTTGTATTCAAAGTAGCAGGATTAAGAATGCTTAATTGAATAGATAATTGAATTTTATAATTAAATATTAATTTGATGTCCAATCAACCTTCATATAAGTAAATTAGGGGCATTATACAAATATGTGATTACTAATTGTTATATCAGGATATTAGGAGGTTCTCTGAGAGTTCAAACTTGACATAAATATAAATACACTTCAATTATTATATATCTATTACATTATTAGAAAGCACTAAATAACTAATCGTCACTATTACACTTTTTTTAATATTCTAGTTTTAGATTTTGAAAGTACTTGAGGGAAAGCAAAGAGTAAGTCTGGGGAATTTGATATGTGGTAAACATGTGATAATCTGTCTACATTTTCTTACATTTTTCTCTAATATTGTTCGTAGTTATGCCTTTCCAAGTACTTTTTGTGCAATTACAGGATACATGTACTTATGAGCGCTTAAAGATGCATTAGAGAGATATTGGAGCAAAATAAAAGGAATCTTCCTCAAACACAAGTCCAACAAAGTCTAAATCAAATTAAGATAGCATTGACGTCTGTTCACTGGTCTCTATGCAACCATCCAACACCCCAAGCACTGCTTATAGATACTGTGGCACCAAAACTCCCCCTTCAGACATTAGAGCGCCACTTCTAAAGGTGCGAAGGTGGCCATCTACAGAAACAAACATCGAACTATCACAGAAGAAAGAGAACTGCAGCGCTCAACGGAGAAACTCTGGCGCCGACAAAGCAACATTGAGAGTTAAGGCGATTGTTGTCCGTGTAACATCTCCCGAGGCTACAAAAGACAATTGTTTTGAAGGAAGGGACATTCGCGAGCCTAGTTGTAAAACCAAAAAATTTGAGAAACCGGATAAAATTTGACGAATTTAAAATGTACCCTAAATTTTGCATCTCTCGAAATTTAACCAAAGTACTTTTATAAAATTTTACACGTCAGATCAATTAATTTGATATAGCACTATGCATGAATTTTTAGTGGATGGAAAGATATAAAATTTTGAAACAATTACATAATTAATACATTAATTAAACTTAGTTAATCTTCCAAACCTCACAACAACACTGTAGCAATCCCGTAGTCGCACCTTACTCGGCATGCAACGGTTGGATCCAACTGAATAGCTAAGATTAAATGGGATCAATTTAAATGTTGCATTAACTTCCCTTCTCCGGATTTCTCCTTACCGCAATTTCCAGCGAGCGGCTACTATAGTTGGACGGGGCATACGATCAACAGAGAGCAGTAGGTGATAGCTCCAGGACGAAATTAGTGAGTAGGAAACTTTCATTCACACTAATTGTAATGTTCCATTACTTCAATTTTTATTTTGATGTATGCCATGAATCGATGCACTTTTTCATTGTGTCTAAGTATATGAAATTGATTTGTGGGCTTATGTAAGAGCCATGATTTGTGGGCTTCTGTGAGGGCGCCACTAGCGGGAAGTCAACGAAGAAAATGAAGAAACAAGATGATAGATGAAGAGCGAAGAAGAATATGCAGTTTCGGAGAAGCGCTGATTACGCAAAGAAGTTTGTTTAAGGTAAAAATTCATAAATAAGTTATGCTTGTGGTTAAAGCACGACATAAGCCAAGATTTCATGAAATTATAAATTTCAAATTGTTTACACTAGGCGGCGAGCTCGAGGCGAGCATGAAGAAACTCGTTGTAAAGCTGCTTCGTCATTCCTAGTGAAATGAACTTGTGTTAACTTTTAAAAAAAATCATTATAGATTTTTATGTAATTATGTATTTGACACTATTACATTAAAAAATTCTAAATATAATGTATGAATACCCGTATAAATTATATGAGTGCAAACTTTTTGTCAGTTAGGATACCTATGATATTACTATGTGATAAATCTAATGAACATGCTTATGAAACCATTGCTTGCAAATATTTATTTACTATGGTTCATGTATACGATATATAAAATGTCTATGGTGAATGTTTTTACCAGAAATTATGATTTAAGAAATGTTACAAGTGATGTTATAAGTAGGTTTATTACATAATTACTTAGAAATATGGATTATAGAAAACGAAGAGATTCCCGAGTATTCAGACGGTGACGAAACTTCAGTAACCGTTAGGATCAAACGATGTTTGGATGTAAGGAATTGTCAGTACAAGGGGAGCTATTGATAACCGTTATGTTAGAGGGTCATCCTTTATCAATAGTTAATGCGGTCTTCGGCTGGGTGACGACACAATGACATGACATAATATGAGAATAGTTAAGGCTTATATAATAAGTGACACTCTTATGATTAGATTGATGACTCTTATGAACATGTTTATAATTACACATAAATGGACGATATACATGTTTTATACAGAGTCATGATTCACTGCATTACATGTTTCTCTTTTTTTAATTTATATGTTTATAGTATGTTGTCATGTGTTATGGACGTGCACATAGATTACATATGAGCATGCATGTTGTTTCTTTTCTGTCTACAAAATTTTATTTTAGCCTTGATTATTTGTTGAGTTCGTTATTGTTCACTCTACGTTGTTGACTTTCAGAAAGAGGTAAATAGCACCAGGGCGAGTAACCAGGAGTGACATATACATCTTTAGCATTTCATAATTTTGAGAGCTTGTACATACTTTTGGGTGTATGTTTTTTCATGTTAGATTTATCAGCTCTGTGTAGGTTACATATTTTTATGATATGATTTTTACGTTTCCAAGCACATGTGAATGTGAATGTGAATGGATTATGAAATAAAATGTATAAAACATGTTTGTTGCAATTTAGTTTAACTAGTTCATCATTAGTGGGTCCTAATTCTGCAAACCAGAATGAGTGTTGGAGAGAATATAATCTGAACGAATGGTCCGCTTCTATCGCATTATATCTAACCTTTAAGATGGGGTCAGTTGGGACGTAATAGTTGTGGTTTGGAGAATTCATTTGTGTGTGCGAGTAAAACTATGTAAGAGAGTAAGAGAGATTGTGAAGGCGGGGATGTGAGGGACGATTTAGGAGGCTAGTAGTCTAAGATACATAGTTATCATCATAAATCAGGAAGAGGAAAAGGAAGAGGAGAATGAAATGCAACTAAGGGTATAATTTTTTTGTGATTTTTCTTCCTAAACTTGTGTAATTTGTTTATTTTGATTAGTAAAATGTATTACTTGTTGTTTGAAAGCATGATTAGTCACTAAATCTTCTTTTCCTCTAATTTGGTGAGTAGGATTATGGTTTAATTGTTGTGCATGTGCCTTGAATGAAACTTTATTGTGGTAGTGTTTTAACCTTTAAATCTTCATATACATTCAATCTGGCTAATAAAGTTGTTAATAATCATTGAATTTTCAGTATTTGAAGAATCCTTAGAGGAACAAGTACGTTAAACTCATTAACTTACGAGAATAGAAATATTACTCTTAGGTCAGTGCAAATTCTATAGAAAAATACTTAATATTAGGATTCTCACAAGATTTAGAGAACTAAACTGGTTTGATATCCTAACTTTCTCATTACCATTTGGAGGGGCTAAAGAAAAACATTGTTCCTGATTGTCATCGTTAATTATATCACTTTGTTAACCCTAGGCTTTTAGAATCTAAATCAGGGGAAATACTCTCAGTCATTTAATTACCTCATGCATTTAAACTAGGATTTTCACTCTTCAAAAAAATTTCTTAGATACCTCTAAAAATTACCAATAATCAAACCTTCAGACTAGACTCAACCAATCAGCTTAAACTTTTTCAAAATTTAGGATTCCTCATGAGATCAATACAAGGATTATAATTCATATACTACTTGCATGACACGTATACTTGTATGATTCATCGATGCTTTGCAGCATTTGGTCTATATCAGCATTCAAAATAATAAGAAAACTACAAAGATTATTTTCTTTCTCATGACATTTTCCTTAAAATGAATGATGTTTTCGACAAATTATTAGACATTTATAGATAGAAAGTTGTATTCTACAAATTATTAGACATTTATAGATAGAAAGTTGTATTCTACGGATTCTTAAGTTATTGTACATAAAAAGTTATCATCCAAAATAATTTTGAACTGTCGCAATAGAAAATATGATGGCCAAAGATTCAGGATTATTTCAATAAAACGACTTCAATAAAAATTGATTATTTTTTTACCAAATTATCAAGCTGATATGAAAATTCCACTACATACCATGAGAACCAAGGGACTGAAATAACAAGTAGAATTGAGAATTATGAACTCTGTAGGTCTATTAAGAAGAAAATGACTGAAGGATAAGAAATGAACCCTGTAGGTCTACATTGGATTTAGTAATCCCCTCGACATTAATATATCAAGAAGGATTCTACACTTTTTGTCAATTACAAACACTAGCAGAAAGTTATGAACCAATCTATGATATTTGGTGCAGGTGGTACAAAATGGCGCCTGAAAGAATAAGGGAGACCTGCATAAAAGTAATGACTAACTCAAAAGCAGATTGAATCAACCAAACTTACCGTACTAAACAATAACAGATTGTAATAAACATAGATTAGTTTAGAGGAAATGCTGAAATGTAAGGAGCAGACTTTGAAAAAATCCTTCGTGTGGGAAAATGGTGGGAAATCATGCGGGCATGGACATTTAGGGTATATGAAAAGCAATTGATGCCCCTATTCAGACATTTGTGAAGTGTATGAGAAGATTGCGTTCATGCAATATATATAGGTAATATATATATTACTTATATATGGATATATATTGCCGGGTCTCGAGCCCCGGATGTGAAATGTGGAAGGTTGCGTTAGATAATCAACAGTTAGTGTAAAATTTGTCAAAAAATCATGACATGAATATTTTCTATCATTGTGTAAATGTTAGGGCATCCTCTGCAAGCAGCGTGTGGTATGACATGAATACAATGAAAAGAGTACAAGGGCCGCTACACTGACGCCCAAGTATAGTGTCAATTAAGCAATGGTTCCCACATCACGGACGGATGCGAGTAAATAAGTTAGTCCGTAAAACTAATATTATGATAAGATTTTGGAATATAAGCACTTTCACAGGTAAATTAATGGAATTAGTTAATATTAACATTCATAAAAAAGATAAATATCTTATGCATTCAAGAAACTAAATGTATTGAAAAAAGGCTAAGGAGATTAATAACTTAGGTTTTAAACTTGGGCATTCAAGTAAGAATCGCACTAGAAATGGTGTAGATGTAATATAGATGAGTTTGAAAGATAATGTTGTAAAAATTAATATAATTGAAAATAGAATTATAGCCCTTAAGATTTTTGTTGATACTAAGACTTTTAATATTATAAGCACTTATGCACCTTAATTATGTTTAGATATAGGTTCTAAAGAAAAATTTTGGAATGACATAAATGACTTAATACAAATGAAACCTCTTGAAGAAAGAACATTTATTGGAGCATATTTAAATGGACATGTTGGTAGAGTGTTAGAAGATTTTAGAAATATTTATGGTGGCTACCGTTTTAGAGTGATTAATGGAAAAGGTAAAGCCATATTAGATTTCGCTTTAGCGTATTAATGTTAATACTTTATTCAAGAAAAAAAGATAGGCATATTCTTACTTATAAGAATGAATATAATAAAACAAAAAAAGATTATTTCTTTACGAGAAGAAGAGCTTATCGAGAATGTAAATATTGTAAAGTAATTTCAAGTGAGAATTTAAGTACTCAACATCGATTATTAATTCTAGATTTTAAGATATAGAGTTGTACAATAAAGAATACTAGGAATGAATGTCGTAGAATTAGATGGGAGCACCTAAAAGACAAATAAAACTATTTTTATAAGTAAGCTTCAAGATTTTAAGATTTGAGATGTTCGTGAAAAAATAAATTTTATGTGGGATAAAATAACAAACATTATTAAACATGTAGCAAAGGATGTACTTGGAGAATCAAAAGAAAAAATTACTATAAATAAAAATAGTTTGTGATCGAATAATAATGTGCAAGAAAAGTTAAAATAAAAGAAGTTAAGTTATAAAAATTGGTTTAAATGTAAAGCTTAAAGAACTGGGGAAAATATAAAATGACCAGTAGGGAGTCTAAGAGAACAATTCATGATGCTAAAAATTCTGTTTTTAGTGATCTTTATAATATATTTGATACTAAAGTTGGTATAAAATATATATATAAACAAGTCAAACAAAGAGAAAAGAAAAATAAAGATTTAACTCAAGTAAAGTGTATTAAAGATTAAAATAAAAAGAACTTTTCTTAGGAAAAGATATTCAACATAGGAGAGAGAGTTGTTTTGATAAACTTCTTTAATAAAGTTTCCGAAAATACAATTGATCATACTAACCTTAATATCGTTAATAATAATAAAATGTTTCATTTTTACACTCGCATTAGTAAAAAAAAAGGTTGATGAGGCTTTAAAGAAAACCAATGGCGAAAAGTCTGTAGGAATTGATGATATCCCAATTGAAGTGCGGAAATATATAACATATTTGGGAGTTCTACTAAACTCTTTAATATTATTTTAAAAACTAAAAAAATATATGAAGAGTGGAGGTAAAGTATTTTGGTCCCCGTTTTTAAGAATAAAAGGAATGCACAAGAACGTGCAAATTGTAGAGGAATTAAGTTGATGTGGCATACTTTAAAATTATGGAAGAGAGTAATTGAACAAAAGTTAAGCTGTATTACAAAGATTTCTCATAATCAATTTGGATGTATGCTGAGCAGGCCTACTATGGAAGCTATACATTTATTAAGAGGTTTGATGGAGAAGTTCAGAGAGAATAACGACGATCTACATATGATTTTTTTTATTTAGAAAAAGCTTACGATAAAGTTCCAAAAGATATCCTTTGGAGAGTTCCAGAGAATAAAGATATTGATATGACTTACATTCAAGTCATTAAAGATATGTATACTAGATTTGTTAGTTGTGTTCGAACAGAAGGAGAATAAACCAAATATTTTCCTATATCAGTTGGATAACATCAGAGATCGGCTTTAAGCCCGTATCTTTTTGCTTTAGTTATGACTGCACTTACTGGACATTTACAGAAGGATCTACGTGTATGCTTTTCGTTGATGATATCCTTCTTGTGGAAGAGACTAGAGAAAAAGACCGGGAAAAACATGAATTATGGAGGTCTACATTAGAGTCTCCTGCGTTTGAGTAGAACTAAGACTAAATACATGGAATGTAATTTAGTTAGTAGCTCTAGTGACAGAGTTGCAACTATGGGTGATCAAATTATTAAAAGTGTGAACGCTTTAGATATCTCGGGTCTACCGTTCAAAGCAATGGTGATATAGATGGGGACGTTATTAGTAGAATTCAAGTTGGTTGGTTGAAGTGGAGGAATGCTTCGGGCCTATTATGTGATTGAAAGTACCACTTAGACTGGAAGGAAAATTTTGGTGATAAGACCTACAATGCTCTATGGCGCTGAATGTTGGCCTTTAAAAGAGAAGCATAAAGCTAAGTTAACTGTTGTCGTGATGCGAATGCTTAGGTGGATGAGTGGCTTTACAATTAGAGACAATGTGAAAAGAATATATCCATGATAGAGTTGGTGTAGCTACAGTGGCGGACAAAATTAGAGAGAATCGTCTTAGATGGTTTGGGATTAAACATCGACCACTGATAATCCGATTAGGAGAGTAAATATATTGGATTTGACCTATGTTAAGAAAGGTAGAGGTACACCAAGAAAGACTTGGGCATTTTGTATAAGAAGTGATCGTAATTTATTAGAATTAAATGAAAATATGAAACTCAATAAGA
This sequence comes from Papilionanthe hookeriana x Papilionanthe teres, assembly GCA_022702705.1. Lineage (NCBI taxonomy): Eukaryota > Viridiplantae > Streptophyta > Magnoliopsida > Asparagales > Orchidaceae > Papilionanthe > Papilionanthe hookeriana x Papilionanthe teres. The sequence continues at coordinate 25,437,687 of CM040430.1, forward strand.
CGCCATGGAGAAAAATGATTCATATACCAACCGACATAGTGGGATAAAGGTTTGTTGTTGTTGTTGTTTTTGTGTGTGTGTGTGTGTGTGTGTGTGTGTGTGTGTGTGTGTGTGTGTGTGTGTGTGTGTGTGTGTGTGTGTGTGTGTGTGTGTGTGTGTGTGTGTGTGTGTATATAAGTCTAAATAAGCGAGGACAGTGTGCAGAGATCTGTTCATATGTGGCCAAGGAAGCATGATGTACTACTGTATTAACATGATCAAGCCTACAAAAAAAGACAACATGAACAATTTTCTAATTACTAAAATAATCAGATTATATGCAAGACCCAAATCCATACCTGGTTAGTTGTTCAGCAACCACCTCATCTTTTAGAAGCTCTTTCCCGCTCAAATTATTTAAAACACCATTGCACCTCATTCCACTTATTCCAGGTAAAGCATCTGGGCCAGCAGAAATGCGAAGAATAGGGAGCGGTTAGTTGATAATAAAAACATTGAAAGTCATGCGGTATAAAAATCTGAAAGAAGAAGATGCAAAACTGAGAAAATAAAGGTGGAAAACATTCTTTTTCAAAAAACTATGGCACATGCATCATGGAAAGGTAGTTAACACTTCTTCAATTGGAATGAAAAAGATACCTAGTCAAAAGGAAATGACTACCTGCTAAGTACCTGGTGGCTTTTTATGACAATTGCGAAGAAAATTATACAGAATAACTTCCTCAAATAACAAACTCTTGTTTGGCTTCATCAATCAATAATTTCTCATATCAGCTGACATCCTCTTTGTTCTAAAGACTATTAAACAATCTATTAACCACAGTACAGCTGCACTTCCCAGGTTTCTCTGAATCCAATTGTTATCTCAGATGGGCTTAGCGATTTGCCAACTATACACCATCTTCAAAGCTTACTCAATATTTATGATATCTAATTTTCAGTTTGCCTTGTTTTTTACTTGCATGCTGTTATTTTTCATGAAAGCATTTCCAAATTTATCTAATGCAATCAAAAAAATCCTATTATCTTCACTCTTAATGTGTAAGAAAGAAGTGAGATAAATAGAGGATAAAAGCAGCATTCTCTAAGACCCTTGTTGGCGGAAATTTGGCCTTTATATAAAGGTTTATAATGACATAAAATAGAAAATAAATAAGTATGTCTTAATAAAAAAACAGAAGTTACATATTACAACATTATTTTTTTCAAATTTAAAATCCTATTAAATAAAAACCGTAGCATCCACCTCAACAATCCATGGGTTGCTGCCTTCCAAGAAAGTAATACTATATCACAACTCAAAAAAAGTATGGGCTACTATAAATTCTTGAGAAATCACCAGCAAAAACCCATTTATCCAAGTATTTATGTGAGTTTTCATGTCATGACAGGAAAAGATAAAACGGGACACACAGTTGATGCACTCAACACATCTCTTAATTTTAAAATTAGTTTGTAAACGTCAAAAATGTCACAACCCAATCTGAGGATTGAAATTAACCAAGGCAAGAACAAATAATCGAACGGTGATAATCATGATTTTCTATTTTCATTTTTTATAACTAAAATTTTATAATTCAAATGAAATGAAAGAGCCGCTAAATAGAGTAAATTAAAGTAATACAGATAAATTTCTCATTTTTAGTTGTTTGCGTCTTCTATAAACGTTTCTTTTATTATTCATCTTTTAATCAAATGATTAACCCTGAAATATTAATTTAAAACAAAAGTGAACTACAAAAGCTAGTGAACACATCTACTTCTAAACTACGGTAAAGTAACGAAAAGGAAACGATATGTGTGCTAGTCAAAAATAATATAAACTAATATAAATATTTGACAATTTGTATTTTCAGATATAATTGCTTACGATAATTCATAACATTCAATGAGTTTTAATATATCAATAACATACTTATATCATTTTATATATGAATAACCATCTTAAGAGCACTGCCTAAAATTGCATCAATTAAGGCACATCGATATAAATATCAGTTTTCAATTACATACACGAATACTTTAATGTTTCCCACTAGTACAATAAAAAGGTGAAATCTAACATAGCCAAACATGCACATACAAACATACTATTAATCATTTCATTTATGTTATAATTATCATCAATTTCTTTCTTTTATAATATGCATGTGTACTAAATAAGTATGTTATACAAATCCTTAACATTCTTTTCTGATAATCAATTTCAATAATAAGGCAAAATAATCATACCTACTTGTAGTACTAAGGTGCCTTGATCAATATCATTCTAATGCAAGTGATCTAGAAGAACAACATTATTATCATAATTTAGAAGTAAAAGTACTCATCTTGATTTTAACTTACTCATTTATCTATAATTCAAGTTTAATATTTTCATCATAACTAAATAGTTATAAATGAATTTTTCCTTAAATTTAACAAAAGTAAACTCGAGCTTTACCTCATTATTTCCACTTCTTTTACACAAACACTGATTTTGTTCTCCTTTATTCTTTAATTCAACCACTTGACAATTCATAATCACAAATAATAATTTATATAATTTAATTAAATTAAAGTAATTTATATAATTAAAACTATAAACTCTACTCACGGATTAATCTTCAATCCCGAATGCGCAAACATCCTCTTCCATTCTTCGTTCGGCTAGGGCATGCCTCACATGAGCTTATTCAATTCAACCGCACGTGGCACTTCTTTGGCTTCGCACGACTGCACCTTTGCCTGGATCCTTCCTCCCTTTCTTTCTTGATCGCACGTGTTCTACCATCCCTTGCTCAACTTCGGCATCGACGGATGTCTTCTCCGTCTTCCACGCCTCGAAGCCGCACATCGCCCTCCGTCTCAATAGTGTTGCCTTTTCTTCAATGTTTCGAAACCCTCGCTCCTCTTCCCCACTCTCTACTCTCTCTATCATTCTATTCACTAGATCAACTCAAATAAAATGTTTGCCTCCTAAGTAGAAACCTCAATGGCTATGATCAAACCAACATTTTAATTTAATTAACAATAACATTCTTTCTTTTTGTTATTACAGTCACACTTTTTTATAAAATTTTATCCTTGAAATTTATCAATAAATCATAAGTCATCTTTCATTACACAAATAAACACGAACTAATCATAAATTTCATGAAGAAAACTAGTGATCATTCATTAAGATGAAAAGTGATCAATATAAAATAAAGACCTGATACAAGATGAATTAACCAAACTCATAACATCAACTGAAACAGGATAACGTAAGCAAGGTAACGGCATAACTTAAATAAAATAAAATAACTAAAACAACACACAGTTGCCCTCGCCTGTTCGACGACTCTTCCTTCAACTTCAATTACAAGCCTCGTCTCCTCTATTTGATGATCACAAAGATGTCGTCGCTGATTGACGTCGTCGCCTTTGACTCGTCCCACTAAGTCGAGTATTCCTTTTCTTCTCTTTTCTTCTTCTTCCTTGCCTCGCTTCCACCCCACTCTCTCAACCTCTCGGTCACGATGCTTGAGGTTCAAAACAAAGTTTCATGTCGTCTTATAAAGGTGAAATACTTCTTTCATCTCCCTCTTTTCTCTTAGACTTCCATTTCTTCTCCCTTAGTTAGCCTCTTATATTAACACCTTACAATTTTCCCCACATACATATAATTATTTTGTTTATGATTATATATTTTATTTACAACTTTCGTAAATTTCATATTAGAGTTTTACGTTAATTATGTTATTGACTCTTTCAATAATATTTACATTACTTAAATTAAACCTTACACTTTGATACCACTTTGTCACGACCCAATCTAAGACTTGGAATTAATCAAGACGGAAACAGACGGTTGAACAGTAAAAATCAATTTATATTTTCTATAACTAACAATTTATAATCCAAATGAAATGAAAGAGCCACTAAAGAAAATAAATTAAAGTACTAAAATTAACTTTATTTTATTTCAGGTTATCTACGTCTTCTATAAACAGTTCATCTTCTATTGCTTATCTTTTAAAGCAAACAATTAAACCTGAATTGTTAGTTTAAAATAAAGCTAACTATAATCAGTGAACACTCATATTTCTGAATTATGGTATTGTAACAAAAAAGGGAACGATATGAATGATAGTCAAAATACAATAAATCAATATAAAAGCATTAGATAGTTTACTTTTTCAGATAAGATCATTCAAAATAGTTCATAACATTCAATGTGTTTTACTATATCAGTGATATAATTATATCATTTAATATATGTACGTACCATCATAGGAACATCGGCTAAAATTATATCAATGAAAGTCATCAATATTAATATCTTTTTTTATTAACATACACAGGTATGTTAGCATCTCACAGCTAGTATGATAAAAGAGTGAATTTTATCATAATCAAGCATTCACGTGCAAGTAATATATGTAGCTTATATTAATCAGATATTTATTTAATTCAATTTCATATCATCAATATAAATTTAAATAATGCATGATAATGTTTATCGTTAAAATGTAAAATTATCTCAATAACATGACTGATAAAAATAAGAGCATATAAATCTGAATAAAATTTGGCAAATAAATTTATATATTGAACTATCAATGCATGTGATTAAGAAAAAAATAAAAATGGTACTATAGATCAAAAGAAAGAATACTCATCTTACTTTCAGATAATTTTGCTTACTTTTAAGTTCTGAAATCCCTACTACAATAGAATACCTACCATCAATTTCAAAATGTTACTATTATTATATTAACTAAATGATTTATCTTTATCTATAATTGAAATATTTTTAGCTTACAATATTTTATGAAATTATATATATATATATATATATATATATATATATATATATATATATAACCCATTACTTAAATTATGCTTTATTATATAATTAAATTATCACTAAAAATTAATACTCTATTTGACATAAATTTAGGATTTAATTATTAAGTATAATTATCTTATTATCAAAATTTGAAATTTATTTATTTAATAGTAAAGTAACTCTTAATTAAAATATTACTTGAATCAATTTTTGTGACTCGTTTGCACCTCCTTGCGCTAAAAAAATAGCCTATTCTTTGCTAGTCTTCCTAACCTCAATTAACATAATTCTATACTAACATCTTAAATATATATATATATATATATATATATATATATATATATATATATATATATATATATATATATAATGCAACCTTAACACATACCTTCACCGGCTTGGTTCGGTTCCCTTAACTCGAAATCACTCGGTTCAATTTAATCGTTTGCACAAGAACTAAATCGCAAGCCTTCGCCTTCTCCCCCTCTTCTCCTTCTTCCTCTTCGTGCACAAAATCTTGTGGTGTCGTTTTCCTTCGTACACAAGCCGCACGATTCCTTTTCTCTCCTCCACTTCTATTCGAACCCACACAGAAAATGCTCGCAAACTTGGGTTATGATTCGGTCTTCTCCCGAGCAAAGGCCTCTCTTCTCCTTTCTTCCTTCGTGCACGAAACCACAACCACTTTTCGGCTTCGCCTTTCCCACACTGTAGCCCTCGTCTGCTCGATGACCCTTCCTTCAGCTTCAATTGCAAGCATTGTCTCCCTCGACAATCCCTAATGCATCGTCTCCTCCGTTCAACGATCGCGAACGTCATCACTAGTCGATGTAGTCACCTTTAGCTCGTTCCACGAAGGAGAGTGTTCCTCTTCTCCTATATTTTTCTTCTTCCTCGTCTCACTTCCGCCTCGCTCTCTCAACCTCTCGTTCACTGTGCTTGCGGTTCAAACCGAAGTTACAGATTGGAACAATTTTTAAAATTTAAAACTAACTCACTGCATCCAACTTAATAATTTGTGGGTTGTTGTTTCCAATAGCATAGTGTATTGCATCCTCCAGCTTAGCAATCTGTCAATTGCCATGCCTTTTTAAGAAACCTTCAACTAGAGTCCATTTATTACAGCATTTCCCTTCCATCCAGGAAGAACACAAGTTCGTTGTCATGCTATAATGACAAGAGAGGAAGGGGCGGATGATAGCAAAATTGATATTGGGGTTAACCCAAACCACAACAAGAAAACAAATATTATTACTGAAAAAGTCAATTACAACCGCACACAAAAATGAGAAATAACAAAAGAAGCACGACATGTGACTAGCTTTGGATCTAGGGTGTTCGGTGAGGTTTGGAAGGTGGCAGCATGATGGACAAGGTGGTCGGCAAGCAGAAAACAGCAAAGTACGGTTTCTTGAATTCCGGACAGAGAGCACACAGTAGAAATTGACGTGGATCAGCGGTCCTAGATGATGGAAGCAAGAGGGAACTGGCAACGGCGGCACGTGGGAAGGTATGAAGCGATGGTTGGGAAGGCCGGGAAAGGTAGGAATGGCAGTAAGTTTTTTTTTTCTTTCTTTTTATTTTGCTGGAGGGGGGAGCGCTTGGGATTTGTTGTCTTAGTAGTTGGAAGAACTGTAAGACTAGAGAGAGGAGGGTCTTGGATGGTCGGAAAAGAAACAAAACAGTTGTTCAAGGTGGCGGTAGCAAGGGGGAATGATGGCGACATCGACAACGACGAGGATGTGAGATTGCAGGACAGCAAAGGATGGCTCTCCGGGGTGGCAGAAGTGAAGATAAGCGCCTAGAATTGGAAAATTGCAGTGAACCAGTAATAGACTGCTATTTGAGGGCGGCTGCAGGGATGAAGGGTGGTTGAGAGCGATGTGGGGAGGATGTGAAAGGGGATAAAAAATATAATCACCACCTTGGGAGAAAGATACAATCAGAGGACTACCAAAATCCTCGGATACAACCCTCGAAGTGAGTAAACGGATGTCGGCGGTTATCCTAAACAAATGAATGCCAAAAACTAACTTACAAACCCTAATACAATACATATATAAAAAAGAACCAAAAATAGATGAAGAATTGTAAAAAAGAAAAATAGAACTATTTCGGCCAGTCTCTCACGTGTGCCCCTTCCGAGATTACATGTAGAACAACAAATCCATAACCCGCGTCAACCTCTCGAGGATAGTGGAGCCTTGAAAACATCTGACAAAGCTTCTGTTTTCGTATAATATGGCGTCAAGTTGACCAAGATGAAGATACTAGAACAAGCATAATCTCCTGGTAAATCAACCTTGTCGGTGTTACCATTCCAAAGCACGTCCTAATAGAATAGGTATCTATCTTTTTTTTAGCACAACCAGAACTGGAACTCCACATAGATGGTTATCCTCACAAACCAAGTCTCAAGCCATCAAATATGTAATTGGCTTCTTCCACTCGTACTCATCCAAGTGTATCTAGTAAACAAGGAAGAATTAACTCTGGGACAAAATATATGGCAGGCTGGGCACCTCTCATCTGGTGATGTTTTCTCTCCATTTTTGAAGCTACAGTCTAAACATTGTGTCTGTAATGAACTGATACGCATTAGATTTATGGTAATTTTACTCTTACTTTATTACTATTCAAGAATCTTCAAGTTCGCCCACCACTGAGATGCACTCTTTCTTAACCGATTGGCTACTAATTTCACCATTTTATCAGGTGGGACATCCTGGTACTCAAAGAGACATTATAGTGTCTAGAGCTACTCGATGAAATCGTCTTAATCTATATGGATGTCAACATATGGCATATCCACCTAATACGGGTGCGGGAGTTTCCCGCACGAATGCGGAAAAGATGCCAGAAGGCTTAACCGACTAGCATGGGGGAGCCGGTCCAAACACGGCTTGAGTCAACCGAAGCAAAATGTGGCAGGAGTCAAGCGGGATTTACTTCCTTTCCTATGTCCCGCTCGATCGAGCGACACTGTAGGAATGGCGACACTATTGTCGGGCCTCCCTCTATCATTCCTTTTTCCTTTTTGTACTTGAGAGAGTTTTTATATTGCTGCATTGTTGCATTAGGGTTAGTTTTTTCGTGTGTTTCTTTTAGATTCCATTGTGGAGTTGTTCTACCAGTGTTATAGTTGTATCCGAAGGTGGTGGTCCTCCTGTTGTAACCTACTCTAAAGTGGTGATGTATCTTCCTCTTCCCCCTCCCTACCCCTTCTCCTTTCTTTCCATTAGCTATAGGCCCTTCCTATACCATCCCCACTGACCTGCCGCCCCTTTTCCGCCACTGCCTGTTGTCCAACCTTTCCAATCCGCCTTCCAGCACCTTATTCCCCTCCAACCTACTGTTGGCCTTCCTGACCAGCCCTCCTGATCGCCCCTTGCAGCCTATCGGGCCTCCCAACAGTAGTTCCCCTTGCTATCCGACTCACCTTGTCATCACACATCACCCTTCACCACCCCTCCCTACAGCTTTCCCTACCGCCCCACTCTACCAAATCCCCAAACCAGCCACCAACCACCCTTCCAACATTTCTGACAAAACTCCACCCTTCCCCTTTCCCTTGTCGCTTCGCCGACGCCACCATAGTTCTCAGATTTTTTCTTCCAGTCCTAACCAAACAATTGGTTTTTTGTTGTAGTTCCCCTTTCCATTTATGTCGCGTTGTAACCCACTTTCAATGTTTAATAAAAGTTGGCTTTGTTTCAGCTGATTCTCTAACTAGTTCCGGTATCATTTGATATCAAAGTTATCTCAACTCTAGTCTTATCCTAAGGATTCCTAGCATCCCCTTACTCCACCATATATTTTTCATTCCTAACCTCAACCACCTCCTTCGATTTCCCCAAACCCAATCTCCACCAAAATTTTCCTTCCTCCTAAACCCTAGTCATGCCACCTCGGAGATACATACTTGAGCCTACCAGGGAAGAGATAAGGAGGGAGCTCTGTCGCTTTTAACAAAGGCTTGCAGAGTTTGAAGAATCAACACAAAAAGAAGTTACTTCGACCGAGATCTGGAGAGTTAAAGACGAGAAAGAAATGAGGATCTGAATCCCATCCATAGGGATAACTTCAGCGACAAAGAAGATAGGCCACGGCGTTTCAGAATCCAGTATCAGAGGGGGCGTAGAAAAAGATATTTGAATCCTCTCAGAGGGAGACTCGCAGAGAGGAGATATTATTTAGAGAACACAGAGGCTTCAACATCAAGGTAGATCTGCCAGAGTTCGAAGGAGGTAGGGATCCTGAGAAATTCATTGATTGGTTACAAGCTGTCGAGCAGATCTTCGAGTATAAAGATGTGTCAGATGATAGGTAGGGCAAATTAGCAATCATTAAACTGAAGAAGAGTGCTTCTCTTTGGTGGGAGAACTTACAAAGGCATAGGAAAAGAGAGGGCAATGATAAGATTACCAAGTAGGCGAAGATGAAGAAGGCAATGCAGATAAAATAACTATCATCCAATTACCGTCAGAATATATTTCTGAGGCTCCATCACCTGCAACAGAGGGACCTGTTAGCATAGGAGCTCATGGAGCAATTTGATCACTTGCAGATGAAGTTTGATTTGATGAAATCAAAGGAGAATACAGTAGTCAGATACCTTCGGGGACTGAAGCCTAGTATTAGCAATGTGGTGCAGCTACAACTGTATTGGATGTTGAGGGATGTTCAGCCACTAGCCCTAAAGGTGTAAAGACAGTTGAAGCAGAGCTAGCAACAGTCACCTTCAGGCAGTCGGGGGAAGGGAGTGACACTCTAGATCAGAGCCAGAAGAAGCAGGAGAATGGTAGCTCCTCCAACACTGTGTTGTCCATGAAGTTTTACAGACGTCACGGCTACAGTTATATCGCCTCTAGCTATCCCATGAGCAGAAAAGTCACATTTACAAATCAGAGCGTCGTGGAGGAGATTGGAGAGAAGGGAGGCAGCTGAGGAAAAGAGCGAGATACATCATCTTCCCCAAGATGAAGGAGAGACACTCATAGTTCAACTTGTCCTACAGACCGATATTGACATGAGAGATTCGCAGTGACTTCGTCACAACATTTTTACACCCACAGTGAACGGAAAGGCATGCAGTCTTATCAATGACGACGGGAGCAGCAAGAAATCAACTCAGATAATAGAAAAATTAGGACTCAAAACTCAGAGATAGTCACAGTCGTACTCACTGACATGACTGAAGAAGAATTGGATCAGCATCGACCGGACATGTTTGGTAGAGTTCACCATCGAAGGCCAACTGTAGAACCAGGTGTGGTGTGAAGTAATCCCTATGGATGCCTGCTACCTTTAGTTGGGACGACCGTGATAGTTTGACTGAAGAACTGAGCACGATGGATTCAAAAACACATACTCATTTACCAAGAATGGGAGCGCATCATTTTATTTCCTTCGATAGAGTCAGAGATCACAGGAACCCTAACCAGCAGAGCAGCGTCGGTGGGGCTAGTTCTTCTGACGACACAGGATGGGAGCATTGAGACACCGACTCCAAGCACGACACAGTTACGCCAGAGAGGATGTCAGGGCCTGACAGACAACTCTGTACCACCAACTCCACCGTCGGACGGGAAAATTCTAGCTACTCTCACAGCACATCAGACTAACCCGACCATGAGTTACCTGGGGAGGATCCAACAGTACAGGCAATGGCCACAGTCTCAGGAGAGCAAATCGATAGGGACATGAGCGCGCAAGTGGTGCTAATTTCTTAGATGATTGGCCAACAGTAAGGCCGACAGTGGGACCCAGATGTCTCTAGGATTAGAGACAAGAAACCTGAAGTCTCGAGGAATGAAGTTGAAGCTCTCCCGGTCCCGAGAGACTGATGTGGGTGCGGGAGTTTCCCGCACATATGCAAAAACAAGCCAGTTGGCTAACTGAATGGCATACGGGAGCCGGTACAGACACTGCTTAAGGCGGCTAATTCAAAATGAAGCTAGAGTCGAGTGGGATTTACTTTCTTTCTGACGTCCCGCTCGATCGAGCGGCACTGCCACTGGCCTTCCCTCTATCTTGCCTTTTCCATGTTTTACGTGAGAGGGTCTTTATAGTACTGATTTATTGCATTAGGGTTAGTTTTGTTGTGTGTGCTTTCAGATTCCTTTGTGGAGTTGTTCTCTCTGTTTTAGGATTGTATCTGAGGAGGTGGTTGTGTTCCGGTTGTGTTCCGGTTGTATCCTACTTCGAGGTGGTGATGCATTGTCCTATATCCTCCTCCATACTCCTTCCCTATTATTAGTCATCGGCCATTACTCTACCATCCCCAATGACCTGCCACCCCTTTTCAGCCATGTTGACCTCAATTTTGGCGAGGTCTAGTTTTCTTCCTAGGATTTAGGGTATAGCCTTAGGGTTCTACCTTTGACTATCTTATAACCTTAGTGATGGGACCCACCTCGTTTTAGAAGTCTGAACCACTTTTTTACTCATTTGGAGTTCCGCGTATGTAGTTCTTGACTGACATGAGGGAACTCAAAGGGAGTCCTCATAGGACCATTAAGCCCTAGGGTTGTCTTGTGCACAATTCACACCTCCGTGCGCACAGGTTTTTGCGATTCACGTGATCGACTTGTTAAATTTTGTAATTCACATCACTTGCGCCTTTAAACATTTCATAATCAAACGAGATTAAAATCAATTTTAAAAATGATCGATCGCAAACCCGAAATTTCAATAAAAAACGAATTCGATGCAATTTTGACTTGATCTTCGACGAAGTTGTCCAAACAAACACGGATGATGAAACGAACTGTGTCGATGCATCCGGAACGTCCAAATTACTTGGGAATGACATGCACTTTGCTAGGGTCCCGCACACGAATAAATCACACAAAATTGAAGCGTTTAAATGAATTAAATACAAAAAAATAATAATAAAAATTATATTTAAACTTACTAAATCCCTAAATTCACGCACCCGACTCATTTCTTCCTCCCTTTCAAGCGTATAATCCCACACGCGCAGCCACCATTCGATCTAACCAAGCCCTCCATCATCTTGATTCCCTTCTCTCCCGCGAGCAGTCCCGACCCCTCTTCCTCTATTTCAATCACTTGAAACCCTAGACCGAGCCTTCCTTTTTTTCTCCACACCGAGCCGCACCTCTCTTCTTCGGCTCCTTCAGCTCGTTGGTCCCCACTACGCCTCGCCACTTTCCCTGCTCTGCACGCGGCAGTTCCTTTTGGCATTTCCTACAGCCACTCTTGCCTTCTACTCGCCACTTCTGTCTGCGCTTCCTGTTGCCACTAGTTCGTCCTGTCAAGTTCGACTCCCCTCCAGGTAAGGATAGTAAAGTTTCTCCTCCCCTATTTGCCTATAAAAACGCCACTTCGGGAGGGTTTTCTGGTTGGCCGAAATTTTTGTAAAAGAAGGGAAGTGCTGCTAAAATTCTTCCAGGTCTGTTCTTGCATTTTCTGTGTGCTTTGCATTAAGAGGTAAAACCTTCACTTCTCCTCTTTATATGGCTTCTTCGTTCTAATTAGTAGACTCATTCAACTAATAAGGAAGGCATACTTGCTTGATTAACTTATTTCTAATTTAAGTTCCTGGTAAGCGTAAGCTTTCATTTCTACAACCTAGATACATAAACATATGGTTATTTCAGTTTCAAGGGAGCAATAAGTATGATGAATACTTTGGGGTATGGTTTTTGTTGAGATTATTTCTCTTACCTTTTGTTCGTTGCCTAATTCGGGTCCGATGGCTTGATCCTCTTGCCGGTTTACTTGGTTGGCTGTCTTCTCCCTTACTCATGGTATTACAGGTTTCTGTATAAAAATAAAAGAGAAGAGATAGTGGGGGAGGTTTCGGTTGGCCTTGGTAGGTGGAAAGGTTGCTAGTGCTGGTTCCTTTGTCCTCTTTCAGTTGATTTCTGAACTTTGATATTTACACTTATAACACTTCATGGTCACAGTGATATCATGGCATGTGAAAGTAAAATGAGTATGATAGTTTAGAGAGATTAAATCCCATATGAATACATCACAATTTCTGATGCTCTTTTTTTGCATATTATAGCTGGATTAGAAACATTGAAATGCCCCTTTGGGAGTTGCTTTATTCGCTACCTATGTTAGCAAAGTTTAAATATTATTCGGTAGTTTAAAGTGTTGTTATTTGAGCTGAATACTTGCTGATTTGGAGAGGCTTTGAGAGGTTTTTTGTAAGCCCGAAATGTTGCAGTTTTTCGTGGCTCTTGGCTCATTACTTGGGCTGCAATTCTTGCAATGCTTTGAGAAGTAGTTTGGTGATTTTCCTATGCTCTCCTTGCCACCCCTTCACTGTTACTAGCAGCTACTGCCCACCCCCTCTTAACATCTTGTTGTAATGATTTCTGTTGGGATTTGCCTCCAGTTGCACTTACCCCACCGTGAACTCTTATACATTTACATTTCTACCACCTACATTTTTTCCTTATGCATAAATACCACTGTGAACTAAAAGGGAAATTTCACATGCTAGCTTGGCTCTCCGTATTGCTTGGTTTTGTGAATCATTTGCCCACTTGTTGGTGCTCAGTTTTGGGCCATAAGGTGGCTCGGTTTTGGCCATAAAATGGCTCAGTTTTGACCGTAAGGTGCTAGGTTTATGCCATAAGGTGGCCCGATTTTGGGCTTGAGGTGGTTTGGTTTTGGGCAGTTTTGGGCTTCGGTTTTGGGAGTCTTTAGCCATACTTATTAGAGCTTTTTGGGATTGTTTGACCACTTATATGCTGAAATTTTATGTTGAACTAGTTGCAGTTTATCTGGGCTGTGGTTTTGGGACAATTTGGTGATTTTTTTGACACGGTCTTAGGATATGTTGGGGGGTACTCTTGTTCATTATTTTGAAAAGTGAAAATATCGCTTTTGGAAGGGTTAGCATGTTCCTTTTGGGGATGTGTGAAGTCCCAATGGCCTGGGTTTTATGAAGGTTTGGTGGGGGTTGTTGGAGCATAATTTTGAGAAGTTTTAGGTGAGCCTTTCAGAATTCATATCATTGGAGGTTTGGAATCGTTTTTGAACGTGTTCTTGAGGGCCGACCTGCCTTTTTACTCTTCCGCTCTCTTAGGTGGGTCGTTCTCTCCTCTCTCTCACCTCATTTTTCTTCTTTTCTTTTTATTGCTTCTTAGTTTGGTTTATGTGCTTATGCCCGAAGCATAAGCGTGTATGTATAGCCATCGCTATATATGAACCATCAAGCAAGGCTATAAGCTATATGGTTTTGGTGTTAAGAGCGATGATGAAGAACCATCTAGGTATGTGTGAGTGCTAGCACAATCCCGACTCAGTGATCTTAAGAGAATGAGGGATTGGCATCACCACCTCTCTAATACTTAGTAAAGAGTTACCCCTCGCTCTTACAAATAGGTGGAAGTTTCAGCCTGACAATGTGACCGACTCATTAACTTTCAAAAGTATGATAATTTCTTTAAATCAAAATACATACATGATTAGTTAAAAAAATCTTTCAAATGTAGGGCAAATCAAAAAAATTCTTTTGAAGAAAATGAAATATTTCTTAAATAATTTCAAAAAAAAATTTAAGGGTTGGTTATATGAATCAGGTTAGGAAACTACCACTTCTCGTGATTCGTTAGTGCTACGATTTTTACTTAGTGTTGGATCACACATACATGGTTATTTGTTAGGGCCCCAGGGTCCTAATTTGACTTGGTCCTGATTATGAGTCCTCCCTGACCTAATGCTTACAGTCTTCTCTCTTTCCTCGAATTTTTCCTACGTTTCATACATTTTTATTTGAGCCTTCGTAGATCAGTCGTGATTTCCTTTAGATTTTATTTGTGTTACTAATGATTTCTTCGACTTGCTGTGCGTCATATGTGGCTTTCCTCGATATTTTTAGGTGATGTTTTTGCTATTCATTCCTATTTGTATAAATGCATGTTTGCCACATGTTAGGTTTTCCATTGAACTCGTTTACTTTCACCTCCGACACTGATTGTATTTACAGGAGTAACCGACCAGTCAGTTATACAGGTTTGTTTTACAGTTACAGTTTTTTACTTTATTTACTGCACACTTTACTGTCTTTCCTTACTTACCGCACTTTACTGCATATACATATAGTTCATACTTGTGATGTTATTGTTCATTGCTTACTGCGCTTCGTAACATGTTTCCTTTTTATTATTTATGTTGTCTTTATAGACTTGCAGGGGTCTTTAGGATAGAGGACATTAGGACACCCAGTTTAAGAGGCACCCTAGAGCGAGTCACTGACCCAACAATTGCATTTACACTTAAACCTAACCCTAAACTTGCAATCATTACAATGAGAACTTTGGAGTTCGAAGCAAAGCTTCAAGGGTAGCACGACGAAGATGCAGCGAACAGATGGCAATCTACAACAGCAAAACAAGTCTACTCCAGCTAAACGTTTCCTTAGTTTAAATAACAAGCCATAAAACTTTGAGGTAGTCCGCCTAGTCCGAGATAAATCCTCACCTTATCTTTTAGGTCATTGCACAGCCATGTCGTGAAATCTAAGTCCTAACTCGCTTTAGGATTCTGAGGTAGTCGTCCGATACGACGGAAATCCTTCTATCTTCTAGGTTATTTGCATAGTCGAATATTGTGAAAATGTAATTTTTATAATTAATAATTGGTAGGACCAAATTTTAAATAAATTCGCTTTCAAAATTTAAAGCCCAACAATAGGATAGTTCGGAAAGTCACCGAGGTTCTCCTCAGAATCTAAGACATCCCCTACGTTTCTTTCCTTTGATTCCAGAAATAGATGTTCCTTTTTGGTCCCTTTCCCACTTGACTTTTCTATGTCCGTCCTTGAAAACCCTAACATTTGAATTCATGAAGACAGATACCTCTGATCATCATCGATAGTTCTCTTGCGTGACTTTGGTCATTCTGAGATGAATTAACTATGTAGGCTGCATCTATGGTGAGCTTTAAGAACCCAGGTAATATAAATCATATCTAATTTTCAATATTAGGTAGGAGAATTTGTCGGTCAAAGGGTCACAGATCAAAACGGATGTCATTAATTTTGTAGTTCATTTGATCAAGTCTTATTATCAAGTAGTGTGTCTATTCCTCGGGATAGATGTATTGTTTGCGATATTATGCTTGTTTATTTATACTACTAAATGAATGAGATTCGTCGTCTATTCTCATTTTTCAAAAATTTAAATATTATTTTCAAAAATCAATATATATACTTACATATTAAATTAAGTCAAAACCCTGAAACCATATTTTATCCATTATATTTTATATTTTGCAAAAGAGATATTTTTAACAGCCGACAAGGCATTGCCTTATCGTCCAACTTTCTAATCCGCTATCCAGCATCCTATTCCCCTCCAACCTGCTGCTGGCCTTCCTGTCCAGCCCTCCCAATCTCCCTTTGCAACTTCCGGGACCCCCCTACCCCTTGCTATCTGGCTCACCTCGCCATCACCCAGCACCCTTCCCTACAGCTTTCCCTACCTCCCACCCTCCTAGACCTGCAAACCAACCACCAACCACCCTTCCACCATATCTGATAGCCCTCCACCCTTCTCCTTTTCCCTTGCTGCTTCGTCGATGCCACCATCGCTCCTGGATCTTTTCTTCTGTCTAGCCAGAGAATTGGTTTGTTGTTGTAGTTCTCATTTCCATTTGTGTCATATTATAACCCTCTTTCAATATTAATAAAAGTTGTTTTTGTTTCCACTGCTTCTCTAACTAGTTTCGATATCACCAATTTTATTAGGAAATTCTAGCTTCCCAAAATTTCATGTCAAATCTTCGGGGTAGTGATTTTTCAAATCTAGAATTGAATGAAGCTTATGTGACTCCTCAAGATAGTCTTCTCTTAAAGGCGGCAAGTCTCTGTTGTAGTTGGAGGGTTTCATGTCGTATGTTTTTCAAAGAAAGTTCTTAAATATCTTTTCGCGGATTCCTCATAAATAGCATTGTATCATTTCCTCACGATTAGGTCTCCAATAATTGTCTCTACGGTGGCATGATTAGGTTTTAGGTTTGGGTGGTGAAAGAGACCGCACGAGGTGGATTTAGGATGGGAAAGAAAATTTTTTAGGGGCTAATATAGAGAATCGAAAAAGGGAAGAACCTTTGAGCGGAGAAGAGGTCAAGTACGGGTGGAAGCTAGAACTCCTAAGATAGGATTAGATTTACGCACGCTCTGATACCAAATGATTCAAAAGTTAACCCAAACCACAGCAATAAAACAAATATTATTACTGAAAAAGATAATTGGTGATGACAATCACACACGAAAATGGGAAATAACAACAACATGATACACCATGCAACTAGGGTTGGATCCAGGTGGTTGGTGAGGGTTTCGAAGGTGGGGGATGATGGACGATGTGGTCGGCAAACAGAAACCAGCAAACTACGGTTTCTCGGATTCCGAACAGAAGGAAAACAGCAAAAATCAATGAGAAACGACTATCTTAAATTATGGCAGGAAGATGGAAGGGTGTGGGGGCAGGTTTTGGAGGTTGCAGCACATGGCAAGGTAAGAAGCGAAGGCCGGGAAAGCCATGGACAGCAGTAAGGTTGCAGAGAGCGGGATGAATTGGCAGCTGGACAACTGCAAGACTGCAGGGAGGAGGGTCCTGGATGGCTGGAACAGCAACAAAATAGCCGGGAACGACTGTTCGGTGCAGTGTCAGCGAAGGGAAATGATGGTGACAGCGATAGATGTGGGGGACTGCAGGAAACGAGATAACGGCTATCTAAGGCGTCAACAGCGAGAACAGGCGACAAAAACTAAAAAACTGCAATGAAAACATCAACAGATTGTTGTCGGTGGCGGCTGTAGCAATAAAGGGCGGCCAAGAGCGATGTGGGAAGAATGCGAAAAGGGATAGGAAAGATACCACCACCTAGGGAAAAAGAGATACAATCGGAGCACCGCTCAAACCCTTGGATAAATCCCCCGGAGAGAGAAAACGAACATCAACGGCTGTCCTAAACAAATTCGCTCCAAAAACTGACTTTCAAACCCTAATACAACACATATCTTGGAAAGAACTAAAAAAAGAATGAAGGGCAATAGGAAAAAAAAGCATAAAAAATAAAAACAGGACTGTTTTGACCCATCTACAGCGATTCTGCTTAACGCAGGATCCGTAACAGTTTAAGAAATTCAACAATGCCAACTTTTATCAATGTTTCTTCCATCTTCTTGCTATTTCTTGTGGTAATTATATATTTCATTTTTTTATTACATATAATGCATGCTACTAAATAAATCCCCAAAAGCAACTACATTTTTCTTACTATGTTTTGCGTTTTGGCTTCCTTATAATTATTATATGAATAATTTGATTTTGACTAGACTTGAGATGCATATTTCCTTTTTGTATGAACTTTTTATTTTTGCATCCTTAACGCAATGCCAATTCTCCTTACCAGCATATAATTTAGGGGCGATATATGGTAATGAATTTAAGTCGGACTTAAATTATACCATATAGAAAAATGGTAACTTTTAAAGCTTGAATTTAGTAAATCCATATTATTTTCAATTTGTTCACAGTTTTGGCTTAAATCACGAATTTACTAAATCCAACCAAAAACAGGATTTATATATATCCATATTGACATAATTTACTAAAGCAATAAAAGCCATTACCATGTAGCCCCTAGGTTCATAAATTTTCCTAAATGATCTTTAGCAATCGCCTTCATAACCTCTATTAAACATGAAATATTGTCAACTATCAAGTTAAATTTTACTCATTTAGCAATAATTTAAATATTAAAAAGTTCTCCTTTAATGATTTTGATTGCCTTAATCCAGGCACTCATTTGTTTGGACTACTGCATAGTTCTAAATTTAAGTATCAATAACAAATAGTAATGATGCAACCAAGCTTTGTCTTAGTATTACCCTTACAATCTTTACAAGAATACTGCATTACAAACATTTAATCTTAAATGCATATATCATTTGTATAAGAAACTTATTGTTTATGCATTCTTGATCTTGATAGTCATATCAACTATCAAGTTAAATTTTACTTGTTTAACAATAGTTCAATATTGATAAGTTCTCTCCTTGTATGATTTTGATCACTTTAGTCCGGACATCCATGTATTTAAACTATTATATAATTCTAATTATGTATCAATAACAAATAGTAATAATATAACTAAGCTTTCTCTTATGATTACCCTTAAAACCTTAACAAGAATACTCTCAAACAAATCTTTAGTCTTAATTTGACAACTTTTATAAGCAAAAACAAATGACGCTAATGAAATTTTGAATAATAGAAAACAAACAAAAAAATATGATTATAAAAAGACAATGCAAAAAAGCAAAATAAGAGGAAAAAAGTTCACTATAATCTTAAGAAAAGTAGAGTAAAGAATAACAAAACTTACAACTTGCATTACTTTCTTCTAACAAGTTGACTAGGGTACTTGGCTTCTTGTTCTCCTTCATTTTTGTGCTCCATCTATCAAAAACAAAATATAAAGACATTATCTACAAAGAAAGATCCAAATATGTCAGCAGGAATGATGTCTTGAGAAGCTATGGCAAACCAAACTTACCAAAGGCAAGTTGAGTGCTAATATTAGAATAAGCCAAGAATTAGAAAAGTCTTTGAAAGGAATTTTAAATTTTAGGTAAATTTTCTTTATTAAATTTTTAATGATGAATAAATTACTGTATCATACATGGCTATTAAAAATCTGGATATTCATTTAATGAAAGAATAGCATTTTTTCCAAATAAAGGATCAAAGTTATAAAGCTAAGTTGCAATAATATGAACTAGATGCCAAAAGCGGGAACTGAGTATGAAGTTATATTGTATATGTCGCCCTATAAAAAAAACATTCCGTCATGTCAGAAATCAAGGACCACCCCCCCCCCCCAAATAAACTAATTTCAACAACTGAATTAGTTTATGCCCCCTGAAAGGAATGAGTCAACATCATAAGATATGTAGAACAAACGCTTCTTGTTTTGTAGGATGAAGCTTGGAGAGAGTGTAGAAAAGAAGCTAATAAATTGGTCCTTTATTTCTATAATGCGTGAAAAAATACTTTTCTAAAATGCAGAAAGAAATTGAATTGAAAAATAGGCAAAGAAAGAAAGACCAAACAATGCTTCTGAATATGCATAAAAGCTCTAATTTAAACTAGTGTGTTTCATCTATCACCCTAATAAGGATTCCTCATTGGCGCTTATTTTCTCGCTAGTGACTCTCCGCAAACGTTTCTCCACATTCGGTTCGATCTCTGAGCTTGAGCTCAAATCTTGCTACAACTTGACCCTTACAATCGGATCATATAGTACTCTCAAACATTAGGCTCTTATGGTCACTTGGCTCTATCAATTGTGCTCGCACCAAGCACCCGCCCATTATTGGCTTCCATCAACTTGTCCATCTCTCAAGTACTCCATACTGTTCAGCATGCATGCTTGTTACTTGCATGCTGGTATCCTTAGCACTCATGCCTCTACTATGGGTTGTTGTCCCTTGGAATAGGACATGTTTCATCTCCAACCTCCACAGCCATAGTGACACCCTTCTTGCTTATATTTAAATTAAGACT
This sequence comes from Papilionanthe hookeriana x Papilionanthe teres, assembly GCA_022702705.1. Lineage (NCBI taxonomy): Eukaryota > Viridiplantae > Streptophyta > Magnoliopsida > Asparagales > Orchidaceae > Papilionanthe > Papilionanthe hookeriana x Papilionanthe teres. The sequence goes on from CM040430.1 coordinate 25,458,063, forward strand.
GATCAAATTGAATTATAGTCCTCATGTCAAGCGATGTGCCTCCTTGCTTTCTCTAGCTCTGAATATATCCACTCCACCGAGTGCTTTTCAAGTTATGTTCCATTGCAATGCTTCCCTTATGGTTGTTATCACTTCTAAAATTTCTACTACTGTAGAATCGCCCCACCTTGTGCTAACCAATGATTGTTGAGGCTAATAGAGAGAGATGAGGCTTATAATCCTCAACCTTCCCCCATATATTTTCAACAAGTGCCTGTAATAGCTCATAAGTTGTCATTCTCTTTTCTAGTTAAAATAGCTCTCATTTTGTTTAACAAGGAGTATTTTAGTTGGCTTCTATATTTCATTTATCCCTTATTATCAATTTTCTAAGATTATTTCAATGAGAAATTATCCAAAGATTTATAATCAATCCACATTTGGTTGGAGATTATGAAATTGAACTGATTGATTCTTGTTATGTTCTCATTAAATAATCCAACAAAATCTAATTTTGCAAAGCTCTTCTCTCCAAGGTCATATAATATGGATGGGTTCCTAATGTGTACAATTAACTAGTTGCCTCATTTCAATTTATTGCAAAGAACTTCCTTTTACACCAATTCGATTGTTTTTCCACGTCTATGAATTCACTACTTAAACCAACCAATTTTGTATTCTTTTGGCTCTATTTTTAATAAATGGTTCCACATATATGCTATTTGAACTAGATATTACAAACTCTTAGAAGAATGAAATTTGGATTGATACTGCAACTAGTGGTTGCTGGCAGAAGATACATTTTGAAGGCATTTCTTCTTGTTCATTTAGCAAAATCTTTGCCACAAATTCTTGCAGTGCTTAAGGTACGCTTACAGCTACAAAAACCTTATAGAAACCATAGCAATAATGAACAAGCATCAAATAAAAATCTTTCTTCCAATATAATGCGCCAGTTTTGACTACTTCTAATCGAGGTTGTATACACACCTTTAAATCTACTTTAGATCCTAACTTGGAACAGTCTCTTCCGTAGATGTTAGCCCAATAGTTGACATTTGCCTCACATTTACTCGTAAGATTATTTATCCAGGCCCACACAGGAAATTTACTCCTGATGATCATTTTATTATTGGGGATATTAGTGATCAACTCTTTGTTAATTGGTTCTCATTTCTAGCACAAAAGAGTTATCAAACAAAAAGTGCTTTGCTCCTAATGATCATGTTGGTCTAGTGAGTATATTTTGTTTTTTATTTTATATTTCCATCTAATAATGTATTTCAATTGTTGATGTTATATTTATATTCGGTAAGGAGAAGAGATCCTGGACGCAACAAGCTTCTTGCAATCGCGAAAATTCAGAATTCCTGCTTAAAAATTTGACGAGATCGCGGGATCCCGCCTATTCTGAGCGGAGAGCTCCAGCATCACCTAGACCACAAAACTTCCAGAGATACAAAAACCAAAAGGACATCCACAAACACTAAGTTATTGATGCACCATCATAGCCACCACCCAAATCAAATAGGATCCTTAGTCACCTTTGACAAAGCAATTGGATAGGGCTCATTCCAAAAGTTGTACCTTCCATTATGAAAGTGAACTATTTTATCCCGACTAGAGTGTTTATTAATTGATTAAAAAGGAGAAGAAGAAACGAATGAGGGGTTAAGGAGCCGGAAAGTACAAGAGAGAGATAGAGAGAGGTAGCTGGGAAAGAAAATGAGTGGTGTAAAAACAAGGGCAATTAATAATAATAATAATAAGAATCTCTGAAATTGAAGTAGCTGTCATTTTATAAATTGAAGTTAATGAAATTGAAGGTAATCCTGATTCGTGATACTCATTAATTGTGCCTCAATGTTGGAAATTAAAAAATAATAATAATGAGAATCTCTCATGGACAATAAGATAAATCGTGGGATAAGCAAGTTGATGTCAAATAGCTAACAATATAGTATTATGTGAGCCGGCAAGCCTAACTCCATTGATTTAGGCATATGCATTGAGCAAAGAAAAAAAAAACCTGATTCCAATTATTGATGACAATTTTGATGATTAAATTCAAAGTGCCATTTTATTTAGAGTGAAATTGTGTTGTTTTACAATCAGGTTGATGAACAATTCTACTAGGCCGAATGCTTTTAGATCCTAGCAAGTTATATTATTCTTTTCTATTATGCTTGACATAAATATTCTGAATATAACCATGAGGGAACATGATGTTTCCGTTCTGCCAATTGTTAAAAATGGAAATTCATTTTCAGAATGAGAAGAATTTCATATTGTAGAGTTTGAATATATAGAGTACGAAAAGAAACTAGACTTCAGGATGCTCTAGGAGGAGCTTAAATAACAATAACAGGGTTAAAATTGTAAAGAGGTTATGTCATACAAAGAGATACAAGTTTAAAGTGAAAGAATAGAAAATCGAACTTGGTCAAAATATAAGCTTCTTAAAATTTATATCATGTTGATTTGTTATTCAGCATTTTGAGATCAAAGGTGGATTAGATCAAAGGTGGATTTATCAAAAATGAAACTATTGATCTCCATCTTTTGTTCATGTAGATTGTGCTTCAAAGGCACAAAATTCATTATTCAAATCGAGTGTAGAACCTCCCCAATATTATCATGGATACTGGAGAAATTAAGGCTACAAACAGATTCAACTCCTATGAGGGCTCCCAAAATTTGCACCAACTCCAGTATGAGGGTTGTTCTGGGTCAAATCTTTAGAAGACAAATTGGATTGCAACAACGCAGAGATTTTGCCTTAATTTAATAAGAATTTTATAATTTGGTTTTAACATTCTCAAAGGCACAAAGCAGTGATTAATCGCAACTTCCAATCACGAAGCTAATCAATAAGCACCAAATGTTTTAACTTAAAGTGCATTTTCCAATCATAAGAGAGAACTTTCAATAAAAGCTAATCAATAAGCACTAAAGTGACGGTAATTTTTGTTTAGAAAAAAATTTAATAATAAATTTATTGAATTAACTTAAAGCGGATAAGGTTATCATACCAATGATTTCATCATCCTAACTTGTTGTGGACCCTGATCAAGTAAATCTGTAGATATAGTTAACCAAGCGTAGTTGAAGGATCCTTTCAGCAGTCATACATTACGTTGTCTAAATGGACCTAAACTTGAGATGAATGTTTGTATCCAGGGACAATTTTAAATTAATCTTAGCAAATAGAGAGTTATATGTTCTATCAAGTACATTCAACGATTCACTCCTCATAGTGGTGGAAGCAGGTTAGGTCTAGGGTGGGAAACTGTCCACCCTGGAATTTGAGATTTCCCTATAAAGCAGATAAAAATTAATAAATTTTTATATAGTTTAATCAAGTTTGTAATTTTGCCCTCCCTAAATAAATTTTTTGCCCAATATTTAAGAAAATTAAATATTCAATAATTTTGCATGCCGTAAAAAATGAAGCAAGTTGCACCGGTCTCCTCTGAAGATTATGCCATTGAGAAAATTTTGGTCTCTTGTCATGACAGTAATTTAATAGTATCATTTTGCAGCAAAATCATTCTATCTGAGAACATGTCATGTTCTTAATAACATAAATTTTTTAAAACTATAAAATATACTTAATATGATATTAGCTTTTTACAAGAATAAGTTATCATTAATTTTCCATACTCAAAAACTTAATGTGGATGATGGATATGTAATTACTTTGGACCTTCATTAAAAAAATTGATTAAATGTTTTTAGATTTCGCAAATTTTTTGGATTTCTTTTTTTTTATTAGGATTTAAGCCCAAAAAAACTTGCTTTAAAATTTGGAAGCATTTTATTAATGGAGATCTCCTCTTATTGATATCTTTACTCAGCAATCATCATTGAAGTATAGCTTAAAATATTTTTATTTGTAATTTGAGAGCTTGATTTTTCAAAATGCATCCTTCCAGTTATAATGTATGAGAGATGTGCCCTTCAATAAGGATATTAGTTTGAAACACTTGAGCTTGATTATGTGAAATCTTATCAAATATGATTGCTTAGTTGGAGATAATTGAGTTCGCTTATTTGTGTGTTATTTAAATTTATTTGATTGTTCATTGCATTCAAATTTTCTTATCATCTTTTTCTAGATGTCTCTCTACTATGCTATCAACATTAACTGTGGTTGGGAGCAACAAGACAAAATATATCATGTTAACAAGAACAAATAATTAAAAAAAAAAAAAAAAAATTGATTCATTGGAAAAACTGCCAAATGTCCAAATGAACCCAACCTGGTTGTGTATTTTGATGTACTAAATCAATAAAGCTTAAACAAGATGCATAGGAAATCATTGAGAACTTAGGTTGAATAAAAAATAAGACGATTTAAAGCTTAAAAGTCAAGTATAAATTTTTGCTAAAAAAAAAAAAAAACTTAGATCTCTACTTTGGGAACCACTTGTGAATCAAAATTAGCATAATCCATTACCCTAAAAGTTATTAGAATCGGCGATAAGCAAAACAACAGCAAAAATAGCAAATTTGCATGGACCAATACATAGAATACAATTATTACATAACTTGTTTCCTATGCTAAGAAATAAAATATTGAAATATTCAAACCCGCATCAATTCTTTAGGAGAAGAATCAAATCATCCAGAGCAAACGCAAAAATAGAAAAATTAGAAGAAAAAAAAACATTTTTAACTATACCATGAATCTTGCGCCCCTCTTTTAGGTTAATTTGTCATTAAACTCAAATTTGGTGTTGAGAGTTTAGCATAATGGGGAGTGTTGAAAGGAAGAAGACGAGGGATGAGATTTAGAATAACCATGGCAATGATCAATTAAAAGAGCACTAATTCTAACCAAAGCTTATTTAATGAACCTCTACCCATTAATTATTCGTGTTCCATTAATTGTGTTGTCATTAGTTACAAAAGAATTGCCTTGGAAATCTTTTTCTTAATGGTTATTGATACCACCAAGGTGATAAAAAGGTTCTGCACATTCAATTAGAGTGACAAGAAAATTTTATAGAAAACTTTAGATAAAGAAACAACAAAAAGAAAGTAAATAATCAAAAATTGCATTGAAGTTGCTTAGAAAAAGAATAGCATTCTCGCCTACTCTTCTGCTCCCACTAAAGAGGCTCCTTTTGTCACTAGCACTAATTTTGATTAAAATCTATGTGTGATCTAGACAATACCAGCTTGACCAATTGAATGGTGGCCACAATTAGAGCCCATTTAACTTGCTAATGACATGCGACTAAGCCCATATTGTCAGTTAAATTTGTAGAATGACTTACTATTATTGATACCATTTACGATAATGCCAATACTCTATGGTGAATTTTCCAAGAATTACATTAAATAAAAGAAGAAAATTAAAAATTTATGATAAATATTAAGAAATAAATACATAAACCAAAAATATTGTGAATCTTGGCAGCAAGTAATTAAATAACAATGATTAAACTTTCATACTCATGCACAATATAAACCAAAACAACTCTTTATCTAAGTTGTTGCCTCTATGTTTGTTGAATTAAGGCCTTTATATTACTTATACTCATATAGTAATACAGAGTAGCTATCCTTAGCAACAAAGAGTTATAAAGTTATGGAGTGTTGTGGTTAGTTTTTGGAGGAACCGCCAAAAAATATAAATCTGCAAAAAGAAATTAATTCAAGTGAAAAAATAGGGTAGATACACTCCCAAACCAACAATTTACCAATGAACTCTGACTTAAGCTATGTTCTCTAAAGATTTAAGTCAATGAAAGTTTCAAAAATGGCATGCGTACTATAGTAAACTGTGGAGTTACGCTCATAATTACCCTTTTAATACGTGCTATATTTAAACATTATTTTAATTCCTTAATTTTAACTATTTATGTTATTTCGTAATTATAGAAAGGACTTAATTTCTTTCCTTATTCTTGTACTTGTAATCACCTATTTATAGGTGAATTCTCTATGGAATCAATATAGCATAATTCAAAAATTCACATGGTATCAGAGCCATAGTTGAAGCTCTCCCGCTATCCCGCTCGATCAAGCCTCTCCCGCTTGATCGGAGCCTCGTCCCGCTCGATCGAGTCTCGTCCTGCTCGATCGTCTGCGTCTCGCTCGACGTCGGCGTCCCGTTCGATCGCTCGACGTCTGCATCCCGTTCGATCGCTCGACTGCTTCCTGCCGTTCGATCGTCCGCCCGTCCGCTCGACGTCTCCCGCTCGATCGGAGCAATCGTCCCGCTCGACGTCTCCTACTAGACCGCTCGACGTCTCCCGCTCGACCAGAGAAGACTTCTCCCGCTCGACGTTTCCTGCCGATCGAATGTGATTCTCGGGCATACTCTCTCGACGTCTCCTCCCCTCTCCTGCGATCGTTCGTCCGAGCGCATCAAGGAATCGCGCCTATCCCGCGATTGTCTACTTCCGATTGCCGACGCTTCTTCCGCGACCAATCACAAGCACAGCCCGTTCCAGCCGTGCTCCTCATGGACGCAACCTCGTCTCTAGTCATTCCATTGGACTCATCTCCTCTCCGATGACTATGTACGGCCATGCCTGCAACTCGTCCTCCACTAGTGATGTCACTTCTAGTTACTCCTCCGCAACTGGGTCTCCGATGCCCAGCAATTCAGACAATAACTCTGTCCTCATCACCAGTCACAAACTCACCGGCCATAATTATCTCCAATGGTCGTAGTCGATCATGATGTTTGTATGCGGCGAAAGCAAATATGACTACCTCACTCGGTGATGCTCCAGCTCACGCGACGACAAATCCATCATACAAAACTTGGAAATGCGAAAATAATATGGTTATGGCTCGGCATTAACCAGATGGCCTCTCGATATCAGTGAGAATTTTCTCTCATAAGCACGGCTAAGGATATCCGGGATGCTACCCGTGAGACATATTCTAGTTCGGATAATACGGTCGAACTCTTTGCGGTTGAGACAACTTCTTCGTGACTTTCGTCGAGGTGATCTCTCCGTCACTCAATACTTCAATACTCTTACTCGATATCGGCGAAGCAATCCGGATCTATTCGAGTTGTACCCTTGGAAGTGTCCCGAAGACACTATTATATTTCGTCAAATCGTGGAACAGAAGCGCACCTTCAAATTTCTCCTCGGCCTCAAATCTGAGTTTGACCAGACTCGCTCGCGGATTTTCAGTTCGAAACCTCTCCCAACAATTCGTGAAGTTTTTCCCGATGTGCGCCGCGAAGAGAGTTGTCAAAAGGTCATGTTAGGTGCTTCCTCTTCCACTCCAGTCCTTGACGGATCCGCCCTCGTCGCTCACATCCCATCCACAGACAACCGCCAACGCCAGGGCCGCCCGTGGTGTGATCACTGCCGTCGTCCTGGCCATACTCGGGATACTTGTTGAAAGATTCATGGAAAACCCACCAATGGAAAGACCAAACGTGATTCTCGGGCAGCTACCACCATCACCACCGAAGCTTCTCCAGGAACGAGCCCGTTCAGCGAAGAACAGATTCATGCTCTCCAGAAGATGCTCGGCGACTGTCTCCGGATCCATCCTCCTAGTGTAACATCGGGTGCCACCGGCCTCGTTGCCCAACAAGGTATTTTCTCATCTGCTTTCGTCTTGGATTCAACCTCTTCTCGCCCATGGATTGTTGACTCAAGTGCCTCCGATCATATGACCGGGGATATCTCCTTATTAGTAGATTACCGACCGTGTAATCCAACCCTCACTGTTCGGATTGCCAATGGATCGGCCTCCAAAGTTGTTGGCCTTGGTTCTGTCCGCATCTCTCCGGATCTATTTCTCACCTCTCGTGCTCCATGTTCCTACTTCGGATTGTAATCCGTGCTCTATTAGTAAGTTCTCACTCATGATTGTCATTGTGTTCTTAAATTTTTTTCATATGTTTCGTGAATTTCGTGATTTGAAGTCGGGGAGGATGATCAGCGATCTCGAGTTGCGCAGATAGTGCTATATCTTCTCAACAAACCCTCCGTTGGTCTTGTTTCACCCACTGGTGAGTGCTCCAGATATCAAGTTTGTCTTGCTTAAATCCCTCAAGACATCCGTCTTTCATTCAGGTGTTAATAATGATAGTGAAATCACGTTACTTCATTATCGTTTAGGTCATCCTAATTTTACGTACTTCGAAACCGTTTCCTCATTTATTTATTAATAAAAGTCTTATCACCTTTAATTGTGAATTTTGTCAACTTGTCAAACACACTCGTACTTCATTTCCTCGTTTATCATACCGACCCACTCGTCCTTTTTCCCTAATCCATAGCGATGTCTGGGGTCCTTCTCGTGAAAAAAATATTTCTGGGGCCCAATGGTTCGTGTCATTTATTGATGATCACACACGCGTGACCTGGATCTATCTAATGCGTGATAAATCCGAGGTAGGACAAATATTTCGTGTCTTCTATCAAATGATCCTCACTCAATTTGACACTAAAATTCATACTCTTAAAACAGATAATGCACGAGATTTTTTCAACACCTCCCTAGGAACTTTTCTTACTCACAATGGCATCCTTCACCTTGGCACGTGTGTTGATACTCCCCAACAAAATGGGGTTGAAGAGCGAAAAAATCTTCACATGTTGGAGGTAGCCAGCAGTCTGCCATGTTCACCACATCGGTCCCTAAATTTTATTGGGGCGAGGCAACATTAACTGCTGCCTATCTCATAAACCGGATGCCCTCTCGTATTATAGGTTTCCTTAGTCCAATTGATGTCCTCCTTCGCTCTTATCCAACTACCCGTGTCCTCCCTTCAGTTATCCCTACCAAATTATTTGGTTGCTCCGTCTTTATTCATATTCACAAACAACACCGCAGTAAATTAGATCCCAGATCAGTCAAATGCATCTTCATAGCAGTATTCGACCAATAAAAAGGCTACAAGTGTTATTCCCTTCAACTAAAAGATCTATAATTTTATGGATGTCACCTTTTTTTAGCATCAGCCATACTACCCGAGTATGTCGTTCAGGGGGAGAGTCGTAGTGAACAACAACCCTGTGTTCTTTTACCAACGGACACGAATCTTTCACCGGCTATCAAACCACCTCCATCTCCTATGCCAAACCCATCTACACATCCCGCACCTCGAGAACTTCGGTCTATACAAGACGGAACAGAACTGCTGAAAGAATAGAGAACCAAAAACCACTTCCAGCTGCTGTCTAAGAATCTAATCCGGCTCCAAACCTCTCTGAAACTCACTCAGGTACGTAATCTATAGACACTAATGACTATGAGCTTACCCCGCCTGTGAGTGATGATTCCGATGTTCCTTGCACTCAACATCCTATCTCTCGATTTGTTTCATATGAGAAGTTATCTCATCCTTATCATGCATTTGTCACTGCTATTGACAGCATAGAAATCCCGAATTCTATTCGAGAAGCACTCACAAACCGGGATGGAGAAAAGCTGTGAATGAAGAAGTTACTGCACTAGAAAAGAATGGAACGTGGATTGTGTCTGATTTGCCCAAGAATACGAGACCAGTAGGATGCAGGTGGTTATTTTCAATCAAATGTAAGGCAAATGGAAGACTAGATCGGCTGAAAGCCGACCTAGTTGCAAAAGGTTATACGCGAATATACTAAATCGACTATCACGAAACATTTGCCCCAAGAAGTCAAATCGAACTCCATTAGATCCTACTCTCCATTGCAATAAACCGAGACTGGCCGCTAATGCAACTTGATGTCAAAAATGCATTCCTTAACGGAGATCTTGAAGAGGATGTATACATGGATTTACCTCCTGGTCTAGAAGGATCCTTCCCTAGTGGCAAAGTATGCAAGCTCCAGAAATCTCTGTATGGTCTCAAACAATCTCCCCGTGCTTGGTTTGCCCGATTCACCAATTCGATTATCAAATGCGGTTATACTCAAAGCCAGGCTGATCATACAATGTTCACAACGATCCGAGAAGAAGATTGTTGTACTCATCGTGTATGTGGATGACATCATTCTTACAGGTGATCACAATGAAGAATTGACAAAACTGAAGAAGCTTTCACCTACGAATTCGAAATCAAGGACCTCGGAGACTTGAAGTTCTTGGGAATGGAAGTTGCAAGATCCAAAATGGGGATAGTCGTAACTCAAAAGAAAGTACACATCGGACCTATTGAAAGAAACGAGTATGCTTGGATGCGAAACCAATAGATATCTCCAATAGAACTCGTATAACAAAATCGGAATAGAGAAGGATAGTTTACTGGTCGACAAAGGACGATATCGACGATACTGTTGGAAGACTTATTTACTTGTCCCACACTGCACGGACATAAGCTTTTCGATAAGTAAAGTGAGTCAATTCATAAACCGTCCTACTCGAGGAACATATGGAGCTCGTTAACCGAATCTTAAGATTCTTAAAGATGACTCTGGGTAAAGGATTATTATTCAAAAAGAATAATAGTCGAAAGGGTAGAAGTTTTTACCGATGCTCGATCGGGCAGAGACATATCCACCCGACGATCAACCTCTGGGTATTGCTCTTATGTATGCGACAATCTAGTGACGTGGAGAAGCAAGAAGTAATCAGTGGTATCTCAGAGTAATGCAGAAGCGGAATACGTAGCGCTACATGACGGTATCCGTGAAGGAATGTGGATCAAAAGATTTCTCAAGGAGCTAGGATTATGGGAGAAAATCCTATCGGGATGCTTCTGTGACAATTAAGAAGCAATCGCATGTGCAAAGAACCCCGCTTCATCATGACCGAACGAAACACATCGAGATTGATCGGAACTTCATTTCGGAGAAAGTGGACAATGGAATCATTGAATCGGTCTATATTCCTTCTAAAGACCAAAGCCACGTACATTCTCACCAAGAGTTATCCCTAAGTCGAGCTTCGATGAGTTAAACAACAAGTTGGGCATGTACAATCTATACAACCCAACTTGAGGGAGAGTGTGGAATTACGCTCATAATTACCCTTTAATACATGCTATATTTAAACATTATTTTAATTCCTTAATTTTAGCTATTTATGTTATTTCGTAATTATAGAAAGGACTTAATTTCTTTCCTTATTCTTGTATTTGTAATCACCTATTTATAGGTGAATTCTCTATGGAATCAATATAGCATAATTCAAAAATTCACATAAACTAAGTTGAACATGCCCTTCATATTTAAGCATATAAACCAAGTATAGAAATTATCAAAAAGAAATACAAATGAAACTCATATCACCACTTTGGCTAAAAATAATGTCTCACAATTTACACTTATTGCTACCCAAGTAATCAACAGAATAGCCCTAACCAACACGATTGAGAATGAAAAGAAATTTACACATTTGAGCTTTGAGGGAATTTGCATGACGATCAACGCTAAGCCTTTAAGCATGGTTTATCTTGCTTTCAATTTCACCAGCAGATTCCCCAAACATTCCAAACAAGAACTAATTCGTCGGGAAAAGATTAAAACTAATCTAGGAAATAAAATGTAAAACTAACTTTCTATATAAAATAGTCAAGCTTAGCAAGATTTTCATTTTTTTAAGTCCAATTATTGATTGTCAATAACAAAGTAAATGTTTGGAGTTAATGTAAGCTAAAAAATGAATTTGAGGTGATGAGGAAAAAGAAGAAAACGTGGAGATGAGCTTCATAACAGCATTAGTAAAGAGAAACCAAAAGATAGCACTCACTCCAAGAAAAAACCACTAAATCAAACTATTAGCTATTGATGCGTCTTCACATGTGTTGACTCCACCATTAATGTTTTTGAGACAGTTAACCCAAAAAGTTTTCTTTCTGATAGAAATCAATAGCAACTAAATTATTAAGAAGTGTTGTTCAAAATAAGTGAATAATCTAATGTTGTGTGACAATTACTAAAAAAAATTGACATCTCAAATTGTTTTTTGCTTCATCTTAATAAACTTTGATTTGCCTCTAAATCTCATTGTAACTCCAATTCAAAAATTGGTATTTCAAACTAGATTAGCTTGGCCAATTAGGTGTTCTCAATTAGGGAAAATTTAGCTTCCAAATGATACATAACTAAAGTTACAGACTAGGTATTAAAATTATACAATGAGTATTAGTAGTAGTGATATGGCATGTCGTGAATCTTGATAAAGAATTGTATCAAAACACAAATATTGGTTTAAAATCTAATGGTAAGACTTTAAGGAAAACAAATAGGGCAATGGTTTTGTAAATTCTACTAGTGCTTGGAATACATAAGCTTTAGAACACAAGAAATATGTAACCAAGCTTGACAATTTTTTAAAAATCCAAGCACAATGTAAACCATAATAGCCATTTATTTATGGTTATATATATATATATATATATATATATATATATATATATATATATATATATATATATATAACCATAAATAAATGGCTATTATAGTATACTGTGGAATTACGCTCATAAATATACTTTAATACTTACTATATTTGGTCATTATTTTAATTCCTTAATTTTAGGTATTTATGTTATTCCGTAATTATAGGAAGTACTTAATTTCCTTCCTTATTCTGGTACTTGTACTCACCTATTTATAGGTGAATTCTCTAAGGAATCAATGAAGAGTATTATTCAAAATTTTCGCATGTTATCAGAGCCATAGGTGAAGCCTCTTCCACTCGATCGTCTGCGTCCCGCTCGGACGTCTGCATCTCGCTCGATCGAAGCCTCTCCCGCTCGATCGAAGCCTCGTCCCGCTCGATCGTCTGAGTCCCGCTCGGACGTCTGCGTCCCGCTCGTCTGCGTCCCGTCATTTGTGTCTCTCGTCCCGCTCGATCGTCCTCTCCTGTGATGTTCGTCCGAGTGCAGCACTAATTCGCGCCTATCCCGCGATCGTCCACGTCCGATCACCGACGCTTCTTCCGTGATCGTCCAACCGCAAGCACAGCCCGTTCCAGCCGTGCACCTCGTCGACGCAACCTCTTCTCTGGTCATTCCGCTGGATTCCTCTCCTCTCCGATGACTAAGTACGGCCATGCCTGCAACTCCTCCTCCACTAGTGATGTCACTTCTAGCCACCCCTCCGCAACTGGGTCTCCACTGCCCAGCAATTCAGACAATAACTCTATCCTCATCACCAGCCACAAACTCACCGGCCATAATTATCTCCAATGGTCGCAGTCAATTATGATGTTTGTATGCGGCAAAAGCAAAGATGACTACATCACTGGTAATGCTCCAGCTCCGGCGACGACAGATCCGTCATAAAAAACTTGGAAATCCGAGAATAATATGGTTATGGCCTGGCTTGTTAACTCGATGGCCCTTGATATTGGCGAGAATTTTCTTCACTATAAGACGGCTAAGGATATCCGGGATCGTTGCCGCGAGACATATTCTAGCTTGGATAATACGAACGAACTCTTGCGGCTGAGACCATTCTTCATGACTTCGTCAAGGTGATCTCTCCGTCACTCAATCTTCAATACTCTTACTCTCAGGTATTAGCAGAGAACTAGATCTATTCGAGGTGTACTTCTTGGAAGTCGTCCGAATAATCTATCATATTTCGCCAAATCGTGAAACGAAGCGCACCTTCAAATTTCTCCTCGACCTCAAATCCGAGGTTCGACTGTACTCGCTCATGATTTCGAGTTCGAAACCTCTCCTAACAATTCGTGAAGTTTTTCATATGTGCGCGCGAAGAGAGTCGCCAGAAGGTCATGCTTGGGTGCTTACTCTTCCACGCCGGTCCTCGACGGATCCGCCTTCGTCGCTCACATCCCACCCACGGACAATCGCCAACGCCAGGGCCGCCCTTGGTGTGATCACTGCCGCCGTCCTGACCATACTTGGGATACTTGTTGGCAGATTCATGGAAAACCTGCCAATGGGAAGCCCAAACGTAATCCTCGGGCAGCTACCACCATCACCACCGAAACCTCTCCAGGAACGAGCCCGTTCAGCAAAGAACAGATTCATGCTCTCCAGAAGATGGTCGGTCAGCTGTATCCAGTCCATCCTCCTAGTGTGACATCAGGTGCCACCGGACTTGTTGCCCAACAAGGTATTTCCTCATCTGCTTTCGTCTTGGACTCAACCTCTTCTCGCCTAGTGGATTGTTGACTGCGGTGCCTCCGATCATATGACCGGGGATATCTCTTTATTAGTGGATTACCGACCGTGTAATCCGACCCTCACTGTTCGGATTGTCGATGGATCAGCCTCCAAAGTTGCTGGTCTTGGTTCTATCTGCATCTTTCCAGATCTATTCCTCACTTCTGTGCTTCATGTTCCTACTGGTTGTATCGAAATTGTCTCATTTAAGTAAATTATCATGATTGCATCGTTGTGTACTTAAATTTTTTCCATATGTTCGCGAATTTCGGGATTCGAAGTCGGGGAGGATGATTACAGTCATTGAGTTACGCGATCGATCTCTATCTTCTCAACAAACCCTCTCAGTTGGCCTTGTTTCACCCACTCGATCGTGCTCAGCATCGATCCATTGTCTTGCTTAAATCCTCTTAAGACATCTTTCTTTCATTCCAGTGTTAATAATGATAGTAAAATCATGTTACTTCATTATCGTTTAGGTCATCCCAATTTTATGTACCATGGGAAACTGTTTCCTCATTTATTTATAAATAAAAGTCCAACCTCTTTTAATTGTGAATTTTGTCAACTTATCAAACACAATCGTACTTCATTTCCTCACTTATCATACAGACTCACTCGTCCCTTTTCTCTGATTCATAGTGATATCTGGGGTCCTCATGAAAAAAATATTTTTGGGGCCCAATGATTTGTGTTCTTTATTGATGATCACACACGCGTGACCTGGATCTATCTAATGCGTGATAAATCCGAGGTAGAACCAATATTTTGTACGTTCTATCAAATGATACTCACTCAATTTAACACAAAAATTCAGGCTCTTAAAACAGATAATGCACGAGATTTTTTCAACACCTCCCTAGGAACTTTTCTTACTCATCATGGCATCCTTCACTTTGGCATCATGTTGATACTCGCCAACAAAATGGGGTTGTCGAGCGGAAAAATCGTCACTTGTTGGAGGTAGCCCGCAGTCTCATGTTCACCGCATCGGTCCCTAAATGTTATTGGGGCGAGGCAACATTAACTGCTGCCCATCTCATAAACCGGATGCCCTCTCGTATCTTGGGTTTCCTTAGTCCAATTGATGTCCTCCTTCGCTCCTTTCTAACTACCCGTGTCCTCCCTTCGGTTGTCCCTACCAAATTATTCGGTTGCTCCGTCTTTGTTCATATTCACAAACAAAACCGCAATAAATTAGACCCCAGATCAGTCAAATGCATCTTCATAGGGTATTCGACCAATAAGAAAGGCATAGTGTTATTGCCCTTCAACTAAAAAGATCTATAATCCTATGGATGTCGCGCTTTTGAGCATCGACTATACTACCGCAGTCCGTCGTTCGAGCTGTCGTTCGGGGGAGAGTCGTAGTGAACAACGGACTCATAAGTTCTTTTACCAACTGACACGGGTCTTTCACCTACGTCAAACCTCTTCCATCTCCTATGCCAAACCCATCTACACATTCCAGCACCTCGGGAACTTCGGGTCACATACAAGACTGAACGAACCGTCGAAAGAATGAGAGAACCAAACGGCGCCTACCGTCGTCTAAGAATCTAATCTCGGCTCCAAACCTCTACGAAACTCACTCGGGTATGGAATCTATAGACACTAGTGATTATGAGCTTACCCCGCCTGTAAGAGATGATTCTAATGTTCCTTGCACTCAACATCCTATCTCTCGATTTGTTTCATATGAGAAGTTATCTCCTCCCTATCATGCATTTGTCACTGCTATTGACAGCATAGAGATCTCGAATTCTATTCAGGAAGCACTCTCACACACAGGATGGAGAAAAGCTATGAATGAAGAAGTTGTTGCACTAGAAAAGAATGGAACGTAGATTGTGGCTGATTTGCCCAAGAATACGAGACCAGTAGGATGCAGGTGGTTATTTACAATCAAATGCAAGCGCAGACGGAGCATAGATCGGTTGACAAACTCGGCTGGTTGCAGAAAGGTTATACGTAGTCATATCTGAATCGATTACCAAGAGACATTCGCCAAGATACAACCGAACTCCATTAGAATCCTACTTCCATCAGTTAAGTAACCGAGATCGGCCGCTAATGCAACTCGATGTCAAAAATGCATTCATTAATGAAGATCTCAAGTGGATGTATACACGTAATTACCTCTCGTGTACAAGGATCCTTCCCAAGTGACAGCAAATATCACGGAAATCTCTCGTATGGTCTCAAACAATCTCCCGTGCTTGGTTTGTTCGATTCACCGATTCAATGATCAATGCGGTTATACTCAAAGTCAGTCGATCATCTGATGTTCACAAAAAAACCGAGAAGAAGATTGATGTACTCATCGTGTATGTTTATGACATCATTCTTACAGCGATCAATCGAAAAATCGACAAAAATCTGAAGAAGTTTTTAACCTATGAATTTGAAATCGAGGACCTCGAAGACTTGAAGTTCTTCTGGGAATGGAAGTTGCAAGATCCAAATGGGGATAATCGTAACTCAAAGAAAGACACATTGGACTGATTGAAAGAAACCTAGTATGCTTGGATGCAAAGCCAATGAGATACTCCAATGTAATCAGTATAAAAAATTGGAATTGAGAATGATAGTTACTGGGTCGACAAAAGAACGATATCGATGAGCATTGTTGGAAGACTTATTTACTTATCCCACACCAGACCAGACATAAGTTTTTCAGTAAGTATAGTGAGTCAATTCATGAACTGTCCTACTGAGAACATATAGAGTTGTTAACCGAATCTTAAGATTCTTAAAGATGACTCCAGGGAAAGGATTATTATTCAAAAAGAATGATTGTCAAAAGGTAGAAGTTTTTATCGAAGTTGATCGGCAGGAGATATATCCACTTCGACGATCAACCTCAGGTATTGCTTTTATGTATGCGACAATCTAGTGACGTGGAGAAGCAAGAAGCAATCGGTGGTATCTCGGAGTAGTGCAGAAGCAAAATACAGAAAGACGAAGCAGCAGGTATACGTGAAGGAATGTGGATCAAAAGATTTCTCATGAGCTTCGGGATTATGGGAGAAAATCCCATCGGGATGCTTCAGTGACAATCAGAGCAAAGAATCAGCGTCATGAAAACCCTATTCATCACGACCGAACAAAACACATCGAGATTAATCGAACTTCATTTCGGAGAAGGTGAATGAATGGAATCATTGAATCGGTCCATACTCCTTATAGAGACCAAACCACGTAACATTCTCGCAGAGGCTCTCCCTAAGTCAAGCTTTGATGAGTTAAATATGAAGTTGGGCATGTACAATCTGTACAAACCAACTTGAGGGGGAGTGTAGAATTACGCTCATAAATATATTTTAATACTTGGTATATTTAGTTATTATTTTAATTCCTTAATTTTAGGTATTTATGTTATTCCGTAATTATATGAAATACTTAATTTCCTTCCTTATTATATTACTTGTACTCATCTATTTATAGGTGAATTCTCTATGGAATCAATAAAGAGTATTATTCAAAATTTTCACATATACACTTCCCGACGGAAGAAGGCTGGGGGTACTATTCAACTTGAAAAATTATTGGATGATGCATTGATCTCTCCTGGTAATGGACAGTCACTGTAGTTTGATTTCTGGATGCGTTATAAGAACTAGAGGAAGAGAAAGGCCTAGCCGACCTCATTCATAAACAATGTTTATTTGCATGTTTTTCTTTTTCTGTCTTTTGTATCTTTTTATTTGAGCTATCTCTGTATTTTGTTTATGAGTAGAGCTACATCTATTGGGCTCTCTCATACTACTTGTTTTGTACCCCTTTTATTTCAATAAAATAGGCCTCAGGGCTTCTTTAATATATATATATATGCCATGTTACCTAAAGGCCCGTATATGTACATATGTACTTATATAATAGCCAAATATTTTACAAAAATATAACTTTAGTGCTTCAGCATCTGCCAAGCGATCATATAAGTGAACGAATCATCAATAAGTTGTGCTTTGTTAAATCCTAAATCAATGCAACTTAGCTATGATGCATATGTATCAGAGCAGATCCAAGTTAAATATGGCAATAATAAAAATTTAAGGGCCTATTTAGGACCGTCACCAAATGTCGGCCACCACCCAATATCGTCAACTCGGTTGCTACCTATTGGCTGCCCAAATCCAAAGAAAAAATAAAATAAAAAATAAAAATATATTTTAATTTAACATGTCAATCACATTTTATTTTAAATCAAAATATAAACAAAATAAACTAAAATAATAATTATTATTATTATTATTATTAAAGTAAAAACAATTCAAAACGACCCCTAATCTTATATTTTAGTGCTTAGTGGAGCATATGAAGCTCTAAGCGCATGACCATCCAACAATCCGCCAAAATGGATGAATCTTGAAGGTTATAATTTGGCTTTGTTATTTTTAGAGGCATTTATAGTGCACAATCTTTATATATATAATATTTAAATTTTAATTTCTATATTTATGACACTCAAATTTTTAATATCACATCAAACATAATATTATTATTAAATGTTAAAGAATACGATAAAAATTTTGACGTATATGTAAAGTGATATAAATATAAAATTCAAAGTTTAGGTAACGAGATATAGTATGCATGTAAATATTTTTTGTGTGTGTGTGTGCGCGCTCGTCGAATACGTATGTATATATATCTATACATATGCATAAATATCTATTATATTATGTTATATATATATATATATATATATATATATATATATAAAAGTTAGCTCGGAGATTGTTTGATCATGGTTTGATGATAGCTTCACGTGAAAATTCTCCAAACTAAACAATTTTTAGGGTTTAAATTTGCTTATTCAAAAACATATTTTAATTTAACTTATCAATCATATTTTATTTTAAATCAAAATATAAAAAAAAATAAATAATAATAATAATAAGTAAAATAATTCAAAACAACCCCTAAGGTTATACTTTTAGGGTCTGTTTGGTTCCTAGAAGCAATATGCGGAGAAACCCATTGTTGTTTGGTTACAGTTATTGGGAAAACAGCTATGCAAGTAACTTTTTTCGTAAAAATGACTGACTACGTCTCGTTTATTAAAACTGTTTGAAATTTTCGATTTATTTATATGATATACAGGATTTGCAAATGCAATTTTTTAAAAAAATTTATGTTTTAAATATTCAAACTAATAAATATAAATTCCTATGTATTTGCATATCATACCACCAAAAACTACTTTTTTGCATTTATACCACAGAAATTGGAAAAATACCAATTACTCAAATCCAAAATCATTTCAATCAGACTAATTAAAGTATCTGGTGATATTTATCACCTAAATTCCTTCAAAAACATAATAATAATGCATCCCCCCATTAATTTCGATATGAATTAATAGCCTCCCGCCTTCCATCACCTTCCAGCCAGTTTATTTGGCCACATGTTTAATTACACTAATCATTGCAATAAAAAAGGGAGAAATTTAAAGAAATGTGTGGTATATATGTAAATGTCCAGGGAAAATAAGAATCTACTTTAATTTTGGAATAAAAGATTGGCCGGTTTTGACTTCTTATAATGGAAGAATCATTTGACTCAATATAGAAATAATTGAACTCTGTAGCCTTATAAATAAAGGTTTGAAGCTACAATAGTTGCATCATCTCAAACACCTCCTCGTGGCCTCTTCCCATTTCCTAGATATCTGGAGCTGGAATAATAACCTCCCTCCCATCACCCTATGGACAACAAACACCAAGTCTCTATGCAATCCATTTGATTTGTGAAAATAAGTCCTTAAGCAATGCATGATAGAAAAGAAAAACGAGTACCGAATAACAATTTGACACAACAATCATGTAGAGGTAACCAATGCATGCTACGATGCTTAGGCGGATTGAACATATCCCCGACAATAAAAGCTTCATCTCGCTCAAAAGAATTGAAAAAACATTCAGACCTTCAAAATTAAACCTTTCCATGACTATGCACCATTTCCAATTTTCAAAGCATGCTATTTATCTCGGAGAACTACATACTAAACCGAGCAAGTCACATACAAAGTTCACTGAAACATTTCCAATTTTATAAGCAGCCTGAACTCCTAAGCTCGCTGAAACGAAAAGGAAAAAAATTTCCAAGGAGAGCTTAGGTAATGAGTGTGTTCACAAAACAAGAACTTCTAAAGAGGTAGCATTGCAATAGTGGTGTGTATGTCAGAAACAAAGTTTCATTTATTCAACAAGAATAATTTGCATAAGGGCCAAATGAAAGTCACACCACTACATAGGGTAAACTTTACCAAGAAAAACCAATAGCCATTTGGTCTTCACCAAGAAAAGCCAAGAAAAACCAATGGCCAAATACTGTTAAAAATAAACTAAATCCAATATTACAGTAGCAATGAAATGAATAAGAATTTGCGCAGATTTCCAGAGTGTCCAACACACTTCAGAAGCAAGGAAATGTGTATGTCACAAAGAACAAATGCAGCGATCGAAATAAGCAAAATGGCTAGTCCATGGAAACCTAGCCCTAGCAAACAAGCACAAAATCAATGAAAAAAATGCTGGAACAGTTAGCTCGGGTGAAAACAAACGAGAACCCCTGCACCTAAATTCATCAGGCATGACATTCAAATGTTTCATGCGTAAGCAAAATGGCTAGTTCCAGATCTAGAGGAGTAGATTCTAAAAACCCGAGACATACCGAGATGGAGAAAGGAGCCCGGAGCAGCTACTGCCGCTCGCTGCCACAGAAACCGGAATACAGGAAGGAGCGGGAGCAGAGAGGAAGGAGCGGGGGTAAACCGGAATAGGGTTCGCGAGAGAGAGCGGAAGCAGCGAGGAAGGAGCGGGGTAAAGGGTAAACCGACACGGGACGAAAGTCGCGCCGCGAGGGTTATCCCGCGGTCGGCTTCGGAATAGCTTCGCGGCAGCTGTGCCGCGAAGTCGTAAAACAAACGGGAAGCAAAAATGGCAAAGCGACTTTCGACGCCGCGCCGCGGTAAAACGGAGGAACCAAACGGGCCCTTAGTGCTTAGTGAACCATTTGAAGCTCAGAGCGCATGAATATCCCAAAATCAGCCAAAATGTATGAATCTTGGATCACTAATTTGGGCACCTGTTGTGTCATAGGATAAACTCAGGTGAAAAAGTCACGTATTTAAGATTTATGGACTTAAATTTGCGCCGACCAATACTCAGAATTTTAGTATTCCTCCCCATATTCACCTGTTTTCTCCATTGATTCACTACATACATTAGATTTTAAGAAGAACTTTCCAACCATCCAGGAAAAAAAGCATTAACGAAAAATTAGTAACAAAGTAGTAGTTTCCAGATTAAGTTTAAAGCTCGACGCGAAATTTGACGTTGATCTTTGAACTCAACGTCAGTGCTCAGAAGCCATTGATAAACAGTATTAGAAATGCCATCCTGGACACTGAATACCTGGAGAGGAGATTCAAAGCGGCAACGGTGCAGAGTGACCCAAGGAGAGCGCTCGTTCCTAGTAAACACCACTGAATCCGCCTATCACTCATTGATATGATTCCTTCTATGTGCTCGCTAAGGTCGCTCGTATATACGATAGATTTGCCCTAGAAATCTTCTGCTTGGCGGGTGTCAATATTTCTCAATGCCAAAGCACGGCAACAGGGAAGCGCTTCTTGTCGCGTTTATATAATTTATGCTGTTTTTTCTAGATGCATTTATATGAATGCAACACAATTTTTATATATCTTATATTTAATTTTAAATTTTTATATTTATGGTACTCCAATTTTTGTAGCAAATGAAAAATGTTATTAATATTAACTTTTAGATAATACAATACATATTTGAAAGTATTTCTAAAGTAATATAAATATAAAAATCAAAGTTTAGGTATTAGATATATAATGCTTGGAATTTTGTGGTTCAAGTGTGTGCACGTACGAGATAATCAGATCATAATCAAATAACCTTCTAAATATATTTGATCGTGATTTGATTATTATTCATGGATGGCTCAGGAGTTATTCATTCATGATGATAACAGTTAAAAGGTAGGTGAATTATTATTTGTTGTGGTTCAAAGTTATTCAATCAGAGTCAGTGGTGGTTAGAATATGATTTGATCATAATTCAAAAGTGGCTCAAAGATTATTCAATCTTCGTATTATCATTACTTGAAGTTGGCTAAGAAATTTTTTGATCGCATTTTTGATAATAGCCTCGGATGAAAATCCTCCAAACTAAAATTTTCTGATTTTGTTTTGCTTATTTGAGTGATTTATTTGTATATGTAAACGTCTGCTCTAAACAATAAAAATTGAGGGATTATAGTGCTCGTTAATATTCTCATTAATAAGATAAGAGCAATCCTTGTCAACTTTTTTAGATCTTTTGAAATGTGGTCATTTGGTGCTCGTATCCATTAATTGTTATTAAGGATGATTAATGAAGATGGGATACTCCATTGTGTTCAATATTGGATGATAGAACATCCCATTTAGCATTGTTGGAATTTCCTTAATCATTGGGGTACAATTTACAAAAATTATATCGTGAAGTTTAAATTGATGAGCAAAAGTAGTATTATGTAAGAAAACTACGTAACTCATGACACTAATTTAAGAAATGTAAGCCCTGAGAAAGATTTCATGGAGTGAACTCTGATATAGAACATGTAAAAACCCATATTGTATTATTCATGGATGATATGCTTCTAAATCATAACAAACACTGTATTATGTTCACCAAGATGCTTATCTTGGAGAAATATGTGGAGGTTATTTTTGAATGCTCATATGATAGGCTAACATATGAGAAAATCAAAAAAGGTATGAAAAGAGATATGATACACAATGAGGCCACTTCCCTAAAAGAATTCCCCAATTAGATACTTTATAATATGATAAAAATAACATTATTCTACTCAGCTAATGAATTAATCCCAACATTAGGGAGGAGATATATTGACTTTCTTAATGAGAAGACATAGATGATATATGAAGTGTTTAATAAAAATGTTATTTTGTATTATTGATATTTAAAAATGCAAGTATATTCCATTATTTTTGTGGTAG
The DNA here is from genome assembly GCA_022702705.1 of Papilionanthe hookeriana x Papilionanthe teres. Lineage (NCBI taxonomy): Eukaryota > Viridiplantae > Streptophyta > Magnoliopsida > Asparagales > Orchidaceae > Papilionanthe > Papilionanthe hookeriana x Papilionanthe teres. Next base: position 25,481,135 of record CM040430.1, read on the forward strand.
ATCATTAATTTTTAACTTATTAATTGCAAAGGATTATTTATTTTATTTAATGCGGAGGTTTGATTAGGATGGTTTTTATAAATTCATTATATATACTCCTAGTCAACCCATCCAAACTATAGTTATAAAGATGAAGATAAGCATTTCCATTTTCTTGGAGAAGATAATAAAAGCAAAATAAGCAATGAGTTATACCATTTGTACTTATTAAGGATTAAAATAGCTTTTTAACATTGTATAAAAGTTGAGGGAAATCATATTATGGAGTGTAATCAAAATTTGAATGCTTTAATTAACATATTATTCCTATTTTTGTATGTATAGAGGAGCAAAATAAGAAAAAGGAACTTGCTACTGATATAGACATTCATTAAGATAAGGTTGGAGATGAGGTGAAAAAATGCATAAATTAGTGCAAGAGGTGTAGGAGAAGATGAAGCCCATAATAAGCCAATCCATTTGATTTATAGATACTTACAGTGTAAAATTAGCTTCTTATTAGCTCAGTCTTTTAATAATTTACAAAAAAAAAATAGTGTTTTGCATTTAGTAGGTTTTAGAAAGGTGTAAACGAGTAAAAACTATTTAATCTTAGATGTTGTGAATGGTTACAACTCTAAGCTGAGAAATATAAAAGTGGATAGTGAAAGTGTAATATGATTCTAGCAGTTGAATACTTCAATGGTCCAAGTATTTGGTTAGATAGTAAGGTGAGAAATTTACTTTTTAAAAAATTTAGATTTTGATAGGTATTCCTTATAGTAAGTTGCACCTAAAATTTAAAGTGTATATTTCCTTTATTTTTTGTAAAGAGATGGAAAATTTGATGTTACCCAAGAATCTATAAACCTGGCATCATTTTGCAAGATGAGCCATTTGGTCAAATCTATAGAGCAACAACCTCCACTTCAATAAAGCTCAAGAAAGATAGAAAAATGTAAATTACATTTTGAAGCAAATAAACTCTTTAATCGTTTGTTGTGACTTGACTCTACTATTATTTATGTTAGAAGCTATAGTTTTATCTATAATTTATATTACACTTTTCTTGTGTGGTTGATTTCTTATGTTTAAATTATATAAAAAAGAATAGTAAAAATGCTTTTATCTAAGAGAATATAGTAAAGAAATTGGCTCAAACAAAACCTTTCGGTTATTTTGTGATATCTATCTTAAAGCTTTGTTTTTAGAATTATTATCGCATTAATATATTTTTATCCACAACATTCTATTTTCATTAAAAAAAAATTGCCGCAAGAAACAGTGTTTACATTCATATTTTCTTTAGTGTTGTAGATGTGAGGAAAATTAAACTTTGATCATTTGAACGAAGAACTATAAAACCCAAAAAAGTTTTTAAATTTCAAATTTTTGACAACAATCTACATAATAGAGAACAGAAGTTGTTAAAAATGAACTCTTAGTATTTTTGTGGAGTACTTATAATTTTTTCTCTTTATATGGCTTCCACACTTCAATTTGGTTTTAAATTTCATAATTTCAATAATTCTTTGTCATAAGAGTTAATATTAAACAGCCATATCTATTATGTTGGCATAGTAGTGAAAAAGTTGATATTTGATTTTCTTTTCAAAACAAAAAAAAGGTATGTATGTAATATAGCTTTCAAATAAATATTTTTCAAAATAAATTTTGTTAGCTTCTTTCAAATAATTAAAATCATCCCAAATAGGCCTTTACACTCTAATATAAGTTAACTAAACAAATAAGTATTACGAAGCATCACTAGAAGAAAAATAGCTAAAATTGGCGAGAAAACCGACGACCAAGTGATCTTCAGAAATTTCAATCTTATTTCAAACAGCTTTGCAACGGGTTATATTTAATTTAATCTCTGACGGCTTGTCAACGCAATAAACTATAGTTTTATGTCAAAACAAATTTCAGATGGATTTTAAAAATCACCGACATTCAATGCGGTCGGTTCATGCCGACTTACATCAAAATTCTAGGACATCTATTTTTTAGATTAAAAATCAATGGCCTTTTGATATTACCGACAGTTAAAGCTGTCAGTTAGCATGTTATTAAAAACGAATGTCATTAACATATTAGAAAACCGTCATAAAAGTCTCATATATGTGAACCGATGCCCTAAATAATTTTCATTTTTTCAGCGTGTTTACAGACAATTAACGCTCTTTGCTCCCATTTTTTATTTTCTTTGCTGTATCTCAGTTTTTTCTTGTCAATTCGAATATAATCTCGATTCAATCATTACCTAAGTTTTTATTTAATTCAAATTTTAAGTTTTTTTTTGCATATTTTGATTTTGTTTTAATAAAATTCCAAAATTTGAATTTTCTTCTAAGAATAATTTTGTTTTTTAATTCCTGATATGTGTTTGGTTAATTAGATCTTTTGAGATGAAGATATTTGGTGGGGATAATTACATTGATATTTACAAATCATGCACCCACACAAATTTTTTAATTATCGAACTGATGCATTTATGCGTGTCGTTATCAAATATTTGAGAATTTGATAAAAATGAAAAATATTGGTTAGGGTTTTGCCAGGAACTTTGATATTGAATGGTGCTATTTATATGTGATTTTAAAGATTTGAGTGTTGTGTATGTAATTATGGAAGTTTAAGCGTGGGATATGTAAATACATATGAATCGGCATTAATCGTAATAATTATAGATGAGTTTATAACACAATGCCATCATAAGCACTAATACAACAACAACAACAACGAACCATAATCCCACTAAGTGGAGTCGGCTACATGAATCATTTTTTCTCCATTGAGTCCTATTTAGACCATCATAATCATTAATGTATGACCAAAAAAATTATTGTAATTTGTTTTAAATAAATAATTAGATTCTAGATGAACTCATTTATTACAATGTAATATATACATACATATATACATATACACATATTTTTGGGTTTTCCGATTCAACCCGAAAAACCCAATGAACTTTCTTGGTTATTGAAATCATGTTTAGGTTTTTCGGTTCAACCCGAACCCGATCCGAATAATAAATGGGTCGAATTCTCTGACCAAAACTTGATTGAAAAAATATTTGGGTCAATCCTTACTCAAAATTTTCTAGCAGAGTCGAATTGTGTTGGAGTGTCGGGTCAAATTTTTACTCACTTAGGTAATAGTGTTTTTTTTATGTAATATTAAAGATTTGAGTGATATGTGTGTAAATACATATGAATTGACAACCGTCATCACTCGACTGTGATCTTCAACTAATTTCTCCCACCACAACCTTTTGACTATTGCCACATGATGATAGTATTCCGACCACTATTGCCCGACTACTATCGCTAGACTATTGTCACCCTTCAACTTCATTGCCAACATCAAAGTACACTAATCTTTACAAGGCAATACACATCATCAATGACAGTGTCAATTCACAAAAATTTAATCGTTGATTATCGCCTATTGTCAACACATTTTTGCCAATCATCTATAACGTTAATGCACACTATTGATGTTCATCATCTATAAAGTTGATGTACACCATCTACACTAATGTTGATATCTAACAACTTCGTCACATATTGTCACCACAAACTTAAGGAGAACTTCTTTGGGTAAAATTTTTCTTGTATCGTTGGAGAAAATCTGAAAGAGTAAATTGATTATGTTAGCATATTCTAAGTTAAATGCTATATTGAGTGCTCAAAAGATTGATGGATTGTAAGTGTTGTCATTTTCTTTGAGTGGACTCACGCACACAATTATGTTTAATTGTTATATGTTGATTGCATTACATGATGTGTTGATCATTGTTATGTTGTTGGTTTTCTATGGATATTTGTACAGTAAGGACATAGATGTATAATTGACATTATCCAGATAAAAAGGGAATCACAGAAGAGTTTTTGAGCTGTGTTGAAGCCTTCGTGGCAACTCCATCTCAATATATGACTTACCTATCTAAGTGTACGTTTCAGTGTCAAACACAAAAATCAAGCATGCTTAGCACCTGATGAAGTCTGATATATTTTATATCGTAGGAGAATTCAACCTGATTTTTGAAATTATAGACTTTGCATGGTTAGGTTGATCCTATAACATTCAACTTTGCTTCTTCGACCAATTATGATCCTCTACCTGGATTTGACTTAAGTAAATTTGAAGAAATGATCTTTTTAATTGGACAAGATATTATTATATGAGTCGAGTGTAGGAATAGGCTCCAAACCACGAGGCTTGGATATTTTACAATTTACTGAATGCTGCTCAAAGACTACTGTGGTAGGGTTGAACATCCCATTCTGAGTTATTTGTACTCTCAAAATGTTGAAAATTAAAATAGTTTGGCATGCCCTAAGAGTGCTTCAAAAAGTTTACAAATTTATTGTAAGAGACAAATCAATAGGAAAACATTGTTCCTGGAGACTTAAATTATATTAAAAGCTGAACTTAAAGTAAGGTTTAAAATCTGACAAGATTGATTGTTGTGTGAATTGATGCATGTTATTTTATAAATCCAGTGCAACTGTGACTCAATGCATATTTTGTAACATTCCTATATTCAAACCTTAGAATAAAAATAGTAAGAGATAGAAAGAAGTCTTATACAAGTGTCTCTTCTATCTACCACTTATTGCACATCTTTAAAGATTATTTGCTTCTACACGTCTGCCCACATATGATGTGGCATCGTAGCGGGTCAGAGGATGTCAAATCAATGAGTCATCCTACAGATGGAGAGGTATGTAAATGTTTTTATTGTATACCTTCTGAGTTTACTATGGAGGCACATAACGTAAGGCTTGTCTTATGCTCTGATGGCTTCTCATCATATAGTTAGGTTGCGTCACCCTACTCTTATTGGTCAGAGTATACAATACTCCATCCAAGATGTGCATGAAAACGTCATTCTTCTTCATGACCTTGATTATACTAGGTCCCAATAGCTCTAATGCTCAGATTGATGTATATTTACTACTGTTGATAGATAAGCTATAAATTCTTTAGAAAATAGGTGTCATGACATATGACATTTCCATGAAATACAATTTTCTGATGAAAACTGCATTAATGTGGACAATAAGTGAATTTCTTGCGCATACAATATTATATAGGTGGAGCACTGCAGGATAGTTAGTCTGTTTATAATGCATGAATTCATCCATGACATTTACGCTTCAGCATGACATAAGGAATTCAAGATTTGACTCACTGCATTTTTAAAATTTTTGAACATACCTTTAGAAAAATTATGAATTCATTCAAAATATATAAATTTGATAAATCAGTGCCACCTCCAAGGGTTGTTAGTGAAAATTTATTTCAGTTGTTAGCGACATTCTAAAGATTATTGTTTACCTCAAGCTTTCTTCATATCATCCATCAAGCTTTGGTGCTATTCAAAAGTGGACCAAAAAATTCCATTTTTTGGAAACTGTCTTATTGGAAGGATAAAATTATCAGGCACAATCTTGATATCATGCTGTCGAAGTTCTCAGTTACTTTAAAAATATGTTTAATTTAATATAATATATGTAATTTTGAAAAGTAGCATCTTAATTTTGAAAATACGAGACCAATTCGTTCTCATATATTTAGTATTTTAAATAATCAAGTACTACACCACAAACCATGCACCTATCCCGAAGAAAAAACACATTACTTGATAGTGAAGCTCGATTAAATAAACTATGAACTTTATGATATTTGTTTGGTCTGTGAAATCTTTATGTTGACTGAAAGGTTCCATTATCTAATATAGAAGATTATACAGGGTTCGCTTTAAGCAGGATTCTTAAAGTTCCCTATAAGAGCAAGCCCCCGATAGTTAATTACATCTTGGATAACTGAAGTCACCTAAGAAAACTCTCAATTTAGATCAGAGGTATTGTCTTCTTGAATTCAAAGTTGAGGGCTTTAAGGTTGGACAAAAGAAATTCAAAGGGGGAAAAGATAAAAAATAGGAATAACTATTATGGAATCTAAAGGAAGAAAGGTATGGAACGTCATGGATCCTGAAGAGAACCTCAGCGACTTCTCGAACTATCATATGGTTTGGCTTCAATTTTAAGGAGATGCTATTGTTGATGTTTCATCTCATCAATTTTATTATCAGAGCTTACATTTGTATGATACCAATCATGCAAATAACCTACAAAGATAGGAGGACTTACATCGTACCAAACAACAACCTTAGAATCCTAAGTCGAGTTAGGACTTATACAGCTCAACATGTCTGTGCAGAAGCCTAAAGATAAGTTGAGGATTTACACCGTGCTAGATAGACTACCTCGAAGTTCTATGGCTTGTTTTTTAAACTAAGGAAATTTTTGTCATTTTAGAATTATTTGCTCTCTCGAAAATGTCTGTTTGCAGGTCTTCATCATGCTACCCACGGAGTTAGCTTCAAGCTCCTTATTGAAATAACACACCCAAAGTTTAAGGTTCAAAAGTTTTTACCATGTATGTTTTCAATGTATTGGTTTTGTTGTTGTTATTTTGGTTTTGGTTTTTCATGTAAAGTAAATAAATGCATGTAAGGAAATATTGTAAAGTAAATAAAGAAACTAAATTACATAAAGTAAAATGTGTATATGGGCTTCTGCTACTGCTGCATGGTTAGTTCCATAAAACATAATATAATTTGCAGTAAATTTAAAGAAATTGCAGAAAAAGAAAGTAAGAACTCCAGTGTACTAAAGTATCAAAAAAAGTCGTAACAAAAATATGAACAGGCAAAACAAAACCCCTAGTCATATATGGAAGACCAAGACTAAGTATAAGACATTGGTAAAGGTGGGGGTCCAGAGCTGGACTGTGTGCTTCCCGACCTTGGATGGGAGCTATCAACCTGATAATCTACAGAAGGCATTTCTACTTGATCCAAATGACTAACCATGGACTTTTATAAGTTTTCATCAAAATTTTTTTAATTTTCATGCAAAAGCTATTGTTTAAGTTTTCTTGCAGAGTTAATTTTAACAAGCAAAGGAAACTTTGTTATATTTTTTACAAAGTAGTGTAATCAACAGGCTAGTCACTCTAAATGAGCTAGGGTTACTGGCAACCTAAGAACGTCGAGGAAATAATCCCACAAAGAGTTGGCGAATAGAATCATCGGTCTTTTCCTCTCCCCTAATTGAAGGTCCTTGAGGTATGAGATACTATTCTAATAATCCCACATTGCATCGTATCTCTCATTTAGCACATATTAACATTATCGTCATTGCGAAAGCCACCTAGACCTCAGACTTACACAAGTCTGAAGATCCATATGTGGCAAAAATCAAATATCTTCAATTGCTCACAAGACTTTATATACCTTAGGGAAGACTTAAATCGTTGAGAATTGGGGGGTTATTAATGTAGGATAAGTAGTTTCGGGGTATTTCTTTTGAGTGAATGAGCGGGCCCTGGAGGCATAACTTGGTGGGTACCTAGACAGCTCAAGGATGATTTCATTCAACAAAGGATAATAGGTCCAAATATCCTCCAAAATATTACAAAAGTGCTCGGGGTGTAACTTTGATCATATTTTAGAATCTTTCGAATCATTTCGAGTTTATTCAAGCTTATTATCTTATTAAATCAATCATCTGAAACTAATTTAATTCTAATGCTTTGTCTTATGCATAGTGAACATCTCGTTCTTTTAATTATCCAATGAGTGGGGTAACTAGTTATTCACTTGACATTAAAGTTGAGGATTATGGGGTGGACACCCTTACGGGGCAACTTTAGTCACTAAGTTTAGTTACTATTACCCTACTCACGGGTCTTATGAAACATCAGAGGAGAATTTATGATTTTTCTGAATTTAATTTAATTTATATCATTATTTTAATTTAAAAATGAGGATTTTTAAATATAATTAAAATAACTAAGTAAAATATGGTTTCTGTCCTTAAGAAAGTTATTGGAGGTTCATTTAGGTTAGAGGACCGCTGAGAATAATTTTTATGAATTTTTTAATTAAATTTTAATTTTAATAATTATTAAATAATATTTTTAAGGAATAAATAAATAAAGAAATACATTTATTGTTAAAATTCACTTTTATATTTTTCATAAATCTCTTTGACTTGAATGAATTCAGAGAAAATTATTTTATGTTTTTCTCATTTTTATTTTATCTTTAATAATTTTTAAAGTGAAAAATAGGTTAAAAAAAGAGTATTTATTTTAACTTCAATTTTATTTTATTTAGGCGTCCTTAATCACAAGGAACACCTCAAGTGATTTTTCATATTTTTCTGATTTTTCTTTTAATTTATATAATTATTTTAAACAAAAAATCAAATTCACTTAGAAAATTGATTTTTATATCAAAAATAATTTCAATAGGCTTAGGATTTTTACAGGAGCCTTATGAAGTGATAAGCTTCAATTTGGCCCAATTTAGTAATTATTTGAATTATTTTATATTTTTCTAATTTTTTGTATTTTTCTTAATTTTAAAATAGAAAAATAGATTTTAAAATTTTAAAATTCCATTTTTATTATTCTTTGTTTCCTCTAACAATAATGAACCTATCAAAGCTATTTTTATAATCTTCTAATTTATACTTAATTTTTTATAATTATTTTAAGTAAATAATGTTTATTTCTAATGAAAATTAGGGTTTTCATGTTAAAGATGCTCTCTGACTTTGGAAAAATCAAAGATATCACTAAGCATGATAAGAATAAATTCCCTAAATTTCATATTTTTCTTTTTTATATTTAATTATTTATGATTTAAATACATTTTGAGTATTTAATTAATTTTAAAATAAATATATAAAAAAATATTTTTAATTTTTCATCCACATTATTCTCATTTGCTCACAAAGCATTTAAAAAAAATAATTTTGGCCTTCTTTTTTTATGATTTTTCTATACCAATTTATATATTTTAAAGTTTATGTAATTTATTTAAATTAAAAAACCTCTAATTCCTACTTATCCATGTCAGAGCTACCACAACATCGTACGCTCCAAGCTTTCCATACGTCATGTTTTGATTTGACACTGCCCTCTGTGTCAACCGCCACTTATACCCACTGTTAACGCTCCATCCCTTCATCCAATGTGATCCAGACCGTCCAACCGATACACGCATGATCCGATGGTCCTTAACCTTTGCCCCCAACTGGTCTAACCCAAGAATCACACATTTTCTATCCCTAATTTCTCTCTTGATTCTCAACAAAATCATGCGATGTTTGTTCCTAAAGTTTCATCTTGGTGGGAAAAACCAATCTATTTGGTTAATCAAGCATGAAATACAAGTTTGTTTCATAAAGGCTCAAACAGAGAACAAAATTGAGTATTTGGACCCATACCTTGGTCCAAGAGGTGTAGCCCCAATTTGATGCTTGCAGAAGCTTCACTGGAGTCCAGCAAAGGTCCCTAAGGTGTTGATTTGATCCAAGCCAAGGTCCTAGTAGGAGTTCAACCTGAGGGTGGTGCAGCCTATGTAGAAGTCTGGTGTAGAGGGCTTGGGAAGGGGCCATTTTAATGGGGAACTTCCTCTCTTGATATGTGGAAGCTTAAGTTAAGCCATTTTAATGGGGGAACTTCCTCTCTTGATATAGGGAAGCTTAAGTTGAAGTTAATTTGGATTTTGGTCGGATTTGGTGGGGTGTCCATGAAAATGACTTGGATTTAAGTCTAAAATTAAGGCTGAAGAGTGGGAATGGTGGCTGGAAAATGGTGAGGATGAGCTTCTCTAGGTTGTTAGGAGGCCAAGAGAATTTTGGCAGAGTTTTGTTAAGATTCAAGAACTCTTCATACTTTGGTTGTGGGGGGTCTTTAATTATAGAAGAGGGCATGACTGTCATTAGGGCAAGCCTTGGTGGCAGGGGAGCCGCTTTGGTGGAGGAATGAAAAGCCCTGATGGCCAATGGAAGTGAGCCACATCAGGGAGTCCCAATTTTGGGTTTTCCTCAATTGAGACATCTCAGGCATGGTGTTTTCCGAAGGCTAGGATGGTTGGCCAGCTAGGCTCAAGTCACTTCCAAGCTCAGGGAAGCCAGAAAGGTTGAGTGATTAACTTAATTTGGTTCCAATGGGACTCCAAGGCTTTGGTCTAAGCGGGAAGTGAGGTTTTGGAAAATTGGGTTAGGTTGGCTTTAACTCCTTGGTCAATTTTGACCTCATATTTGGCGAGGTCTAGTTTTCTTCCTAGGATTTAGGATCTAGCCTTATGATTCTCCTTTCGACTATCCTAGAGCCGTAGAAATGGGACCTGCCTCATTTTAGAAGTTTGAACTACCTCTTTACTTATTTTGAAGTTCTGCATGTATGGTTCTTGACTTCTAGCATTTAGAAGGTTGAAACTAGCATGATAGAACTCGAATGGAGTCCCCATAGGACCTTTAGGCCTTAAGGTTGCCCCGTGCACAATTTCATACTTATGCACACTTGAACATCACAATTCGAACCGTTGACACGTTTAAACACTAAAATTCGCATCACTCGAACATTTATTTACTTTAAAACTAATCAGAAATAAAATTAATTTTTGAAACGATTGATTGCGAGATGAAATTTTGACAAAAATTGAATTCGATGTGTTTTTGATTTGATCGTCAATGAGGTTGTCCGAACGACCCCGGATGACGGATCAGACCAAACCGCTGCTTCCAGAACTTCGAATTCACCTATAAAAGACACCCATTTTGTTAGGGCATCGCGCTCGACTAAATCGCATGAAATTTGATGCATTTTTTCCTCGATCTTTGATGAGGTTGTCTGAACTACCCAGGATGACAAAAAAACTACGCGACATCTCTGAAACGTCGATTTTATCTAGGAAGGATGTTCATTTCGCTACGACTTCACGAGTGGGCTAAAAAAATGCAAATTATCATTTTTGGCTCGATCATTAGAAAATCACCTAAACGACTTTGGATGACAAAACGGACCGCGCCAGTGCGTCCGAAACATCGATTTTAGCCAGGGAGGACATCTACTTTACTGTGAGGAAGTATATGGGCTAAAAATACGCTGGGCGACGATTATTAAATTAATAAAAAATGATAATAATATTATTATATTATACTATAAAATATCGCATACCTCACTCTCTCCCCTATTTTATCGCATGCGACACAGGCTCCCAGCTTCGCGAACCCTAGTTGCATCACGACATCACTGCTCGAGACCCCGTCCTCACGTTCGAAGCTCGCCGCCGACTTCTCGTCAGTGAAAAAGCCGTCAGAGTTCCCTGCTCCAGCTGTCGGCGTCCTTTCTCCAAGCACAACCTCCTTCCTTTGTCTTGGTCAGCCGCACTCGTGGTCCTATTTTCTCACCGGTGGAGTTCCTCCGGCCTCTTCCAACTACGGCGCCGAGATCCCTATGGTCTCAGCTCTAGCCCGTGCCATTTCTGGCCTCTCCTCCTCGCCGATGACATCCAACCGGCCTCCTTCCTTGCCAGTGCTGAGTTCGTGACAGAACAACCCCACTCCCGTACAACCCTAGAGTTCACGCTCTTCCCCTTTGTATTCCCCATTCCGGTTGTGTGTCACTGGCGCACTAGCTTTGCCACTACATCGTCTCGCATTTCTAGTAGTTGGAAGCTTCATCGGAGCACCTCATCGTTGACGAACAGCGAGAGTACCGCTATTCTAGGAGGTGTGGACATCTTTTACTATATGAAAAAGCTTTCTCTCGGACTTCGGTAGATGTCGTGCAAACATCGCAGTGGTGAACTTTTTTCTCTTCACATTTCTTTCCATAGCTAGCCCTAGGTGTTAGTTGTGGTAGTCGTGTGGGTTTGATGGCCCACATGGGGTGCATGCGCTGGTGTGAGGAGTCACGACCACGTGCCTATGTAATAGATCATCTACTTTCCTAGAGTGAGCCTTTAGGTTATGATTATTCATGTGTGGTCAATTAACCCTAGTAGAGTCGAGTGAAACCCATTTTATTGTGAGCCCTAGCACAAATTCCTATGAGGTGGAGTCCCTTCCTCCCCTTGCTTTAGATTCTCCAATTTTTCTTGGAGAAATTGAGAGTTAGGTTTTTCAAAGTGAGAAAAGCTTTGTAGTTAGCTCACTTTGCAAATCCCGAGGAGTTGTGAAATGGGAAAAACTTTGTAACTAGCCTATTTCACAACGTCGTGGAGAGCTTTCCCCTCAAAATCCTTGGGGAGAAACTCTCCACATGCCTCGCCAAAGCAAAAGGCGGCTATGCCGCACATCCATGTGTTCAAACCCTTTAGGAACCTGAGTGAGGGCTTTACCACTAGCCTAGTTTGCTATCGAACATGTTTGCATTTTCATCTTGCATATTGCACCTCGCACTTGCATGTTGTACCTCGCCCTTGTACTTGAACTGACCGGCCACCCCAGCCCGGTCGACATCTCTTTTTACCTTGACCGGTCACTCCCGACCCGGTCAACACTTCACTTCGCCTAGACTAGCCTCCTCAGCCCGGTCGATATTTCACTTTGCCTCGACCGACCACCCTGGCTCAGTCAACATTTCACTTTACTTCGACTGACCGTCCCGGCCTGGTCGGTTGATTGATCCCGATTACAATATACAATAGTTTAACTTTTAATTTTCTTGTTTAAATTTCTTCCTTCACAATGGTGCCAAAAACATGACTCTAAAGCAAAGTAAGATTTCAATTATGTCTTTCAATAGTAGGGATTTTATGTAAGTATACGTATTGTTATCAAGTAATATAGAGCTTTCTGATTAAGCCCCGAATATCAATCCCACGGAGATCGCTGTAAATCACAATGGCTTTCAAGAGAAGTTCTAGTCTACAATAACACTGCTTAGCTTAGAAGGTCGATAAAAGTTTGGTTTTAATTATATATAACAATTATCACTACAATACTACTTCTACTCCTAAACTAAAATACTTAAAGAAAATTAGAAAGTGGGTTGGATATATTAAAAATACTCTTCCCCATACAATGAAATTAGTGACATGTGTAAAAGTAAAACAAGTAGCGAGAGAGATTGTGACAAATAGAAGCAATTACATTCTTTACCCTTACTTGGTTATATAAAGAACATAGGTGATCATCCTTAAAATTACCTAATTTTTTATATCATTTTTAACTAATATTTTAAGGATATTACGCTTTAATGAAATGTATTTCTTATATTTTTAGTTGTAGGTACAAGGAAATAAGTTTATGAAGAAAAAGAATTAAAAAATGAGAAAAAGGAGCAAAAATGAGTCAATTGAAGAAAAGAAAAAAAATTAGGTCGACTACTGGCGCCAGTGCTCCGTATTCGAGCAGGGAAATCTAGAGAATTCTTGGACGGTTTTGAGATGTCTATTGTTGATTCAGAATAAATCTAGAAGCCTCTGGTCAATTTCACATATGTTATAAACAAGATACAATGAATTTAGATACGAGGATTCAATTATTCAACGAAGAGGTGTGATCCCCGATAAATATGTGCGCTGAAAACTTCACTCCACACCAAATATATATATGTGCTGATGATTTAGTTATGAAAATTATAATTTTATAATATGTGATACTACGCAAGTATACGTATCGTTTATCAAGTAATATAGGACTTTTTGATTAAGCCCCGAGATATCGAACCCATAGGGAAAATTTGAAAATATTTAAAGGAATCAGAAAATTATCTTTTTACTTTTTTTAATGGTTTTAGAAAAGTATATCTTGATTTTGAAAAGTTTTGAAAGTTGATTTGTCCTTTGAAATTTCCTTAATAAAATGTTAAGCAAGAAATTAAAATTATAACAACTAATAACACTGTATGTAAAACACTATTAAATAGAATATCTTTTTCTTTTCTTTTATGAAGTAGTAATAATTATTAAAGTATTGTTGTGGAAGTATTTAAATTTGTTGTAATAGATAGATGCAAATGTGTTCTTTACCCTTATTTGGTTCTATAAAGAACATAAATTAATTTGAAATTTTTATCATTTTGAACATGGTTCGGCAGGGAAGATACCAGTCTCTCACTCTAGAGTTCCCTCAATTCCCACCAACTGGGGGCTAACTTCTCATAACAAAACTCAAAACTTCAAACCAAATTAGGGGGTTTTAGCCTGTCACTCTAAATTCCTCTAATTTTACTCCCTTCCATAAAATATCTTCTAATATTACATTCAATTATATGGACTACAATTCTCACCCATATTATTGCATGTGATTCTTACTAACTTTTATGAGACAATACCGCATTGGATCTTACATAATCTCAAGAAATTCTACAACTTAACAGACTAAATTAAGAAGTAAACAAAGTTTTCAGAATCAATCTTCACAACTTCTTCCAACTTTTAAACACTTATACTTTCCACAACAATTTTCTATAAACTAATTACTTCTCCATTTAAGAAAGAAAAAGATAAAGTATACTACTCATAATGCATTAAAAAAATACAAAAACACATTGATTTGAAATTAAAAACCATAAGAAAAACAACAAATAAAAATAAGAATTAATTAAAAAACTAAATGTAAGAAAAAAAGTAAACACTTATCTGAAAATTCTCTCCACAAGACTCAGGAAGTTCCTCTTGAACTTTAACTCTTTACTAAACTACTCCTCAGAGCAAGTCTCCCAACTCAGTTGACTCAGAAACAGACTTCAGACTTCAATAAAAACTAAACTATAGGAAAGAAAAGAAGTGGGAAGAAGAAGACTTCACTTCGACCCTTTTCTCCTTTCTACTCTCTACTCCTACTCTTAATATAAACTCTTGCAAAATAAAAGTAAAATACTGTTAAAACTCTCTTCAAAATGCAAGTGGAAGAGCCCTCCAAAAGGCAAAGAAAGAGCTTCCTAATCCTTCCTAAGACTCTCTTTAAATAGTTAACCAAAATGTGTCTTGGTGTCTCTTCAAAATGTGTCCAGATTTAATGTATCTACCAAAGATGCACTCTTTCATTCAAATTTGTCGCCCAAAGGAAGTTATGGAAGTTACCACCAAGGATTGCATCCCATTCCCTTTGAAATTGGTGCCAAATTCATTTGAATTTTGATTTTTAATTGTGGCGGCTAAGCGCCGGCCCAGCGGCACTTAGTCGCCAGTGCCCAAATTTTCATTTTTCATCTTTTTTTGCTCTAATTTTGATTCAATTTTGCTCCTTTCATCATGACCATCCATTTTTATCATAGCTGCAAGAATAACACAAAATACCATCCATTAAAGTGCAATATCATTAAAAATAGGTATAAAAATGTGCATAAAATACTATATATTTTAGGTGTATCAAAATCCCCCAAACTTAAAATGTTACTTGTCCTCAAGTGACAGTTAATCTCATAGAACATTTTAGCATGCAAATTATGTAATGAGTTTATTAGGAAGATAACAATATTTTGTTCTAGAAATGAAATAGTCAAATTTAGAAAAAATTTCAGTAATTAAAACCAACTTAAAGTTTAGAAAGTTCTTAAGTGAAGGAAAATGACAAATATAAGTTTCTAACTATTTCGAAATATTTGTAGATTCTTTAAAATATATAACTCAAACAATTATTTTTCTCAATTAAAAATCTTTATTTGAAAATTATTTTACTTACTATATTATAACCGTAAGCTTTAGATTTTCTCTGAACTTATATCTTAAACTTTAGGTATGAAACCAATTTTCTATTAGGCCCTTAAATTCTCAAGCTTCTCCTCCCTTTTCATATACTATTTTTTACTTTTTTTTTAACACGGCAAGGATTACTATATCTAGATAGGTCTTTAATGATTTTGAATTCCACCCTTCCATTTAAAATAAAGGTCAGATATATATCTTTCACTTAAAAATCATAATAATAATATTTGAAAATTACTCTTCAATAAAAGAAATTTAAGCTTTGAAGAATAGAAGTCAAATTTTCTATTTATCCAAAAATACAAAACTTCTTACTAAAGATAGTTTAACTTTATTTAACACCTCTTCATTAAGAAAATTTTAACTTTAAGTTTTTCATGATTACTATAAATTTTAACTAAATTCTTTTATTCATTTCTATATTCAAAATTTTTGTTCACTTAATATAACTTCATGTACATAATTGTTCTCAATCAAAAATAAGATTTATTTTTAAGTATTCTTGAGAATCAAATAAAATTTTAGGTTTTTGAAAATCTTTGATTTTTAAAATCCCCTCCAAAACTTTAATTTTTAGTTAAGATAAAACATTTAAGCATAAGAAATGATACATGGGTGAGAAATCAAAACTGACATATCATGCTTGCAGGAATTTTTAATATCCTAATATGCAAGTATAACAATTTAAATAACAGGGAGTAAAATGAAATCAAATTTAGTTTCTCAAAACAAATTTTTTATACATAGAGAAGTAAAAATTTCAAAAAGACTTCTACGGTAGATGGAGGTTTTCAAAGCAAATACACACCAACTAAAATAACACAATCGATACGGATAACGGATGATAGTGGAATTTGAAAAATTTTAAACATGTAGTTTCCTAAGTAGAAGTTCCCAATAGTGGTTTATAATCTCCTAACAGTTTTTGAATTAAAGTACACACTATTAAAAACTCTCACATAACATACACATAAAAACATTTACTATTACACATACTACCACAAAGCAACATAT
The DNA here is from genome assembly GCA_022702705.1 of Papilionanthe hookeriana x Papilionanthe teres. Classification (NCBI taxonomy): domain Eukaryota; kingdom Viridiplantae; phylum Streptophyta; class Magnoliopsida; order Asparagales; family Orchidaceae; genus Papilionanthe; species Papilionanthe hookeriana x Papilionanthe teres. The sequence continues at coordinate 25,497,660 of CM040430.1, forward strand.
AAAACATCCATACAACAACAAAAATACATCTGAATATGAATAAAAGAAAAATAGTACAAACTACAGTCTTACATACTATCAAGGTTCATATTGCAACAAATTGATCAAACTAAATACTAAACAAAACAAACATACATCAACAACACCACAACAAAAACAAATGACACTAACTCTACTCATCATCCTCATCATCATCATCATCATGCTCGTTCCAATCCCTAGATGACACATAAGGTATGTAGAATGGATGAGGGGGCATTTCGACACTACGATCACCTCTAATCGATCTATCCAAATATTGCCGATAACTCTCCTCATTCTCATCATGTTTCACAATATATCTTTCCACATTATCCATCTTACCGATCCATATCTTTTAGATGCTCTCGAGTAAGACTCACTTTTTTCAAATTTTTTCTTAATAAACCGATTGCACGAATCAGTAGATGATGAAGCACGTGAAGTAGTAGCACGAGAAGTAGATGCAGCAGAAGTAGAAGCAGTAGCAATAGAAGCCCTACCAAATCCTCCTCTCCAACCAAACTTTGAATGTACAGTGTAAGCACCAACGTTTACACTGGTAATTGGTCTCAATGGCTGAAGTACCTCTTCCCATGCTTAAAACTTCACTCCAGATCATTCACATAATGAATGAATCAAGGAAGGAAATCCCATACCCGCAGTCGTAGTTGATCTGGCACAGTTCAAAACATAATCATAAATTATACCTCCAATGTCAATAGGCTTCCCTTGCTGAATACAATGGTTAAACATCTCTCGTTACTTCACTAGTATGACTGGAAGACAACAATTTAGATGAGATAAAATAATTCCACGCCTTAGAAATGACATTCAATTTAGAAGCAGGAAAGTTCACTCTTCTATCATTTGTAATTTTTCATAATCCTCTTCCATCAGTCAGAAATTCCATGATCTCATCTAATTCTCCTTCTGTAGGATGATAGTTATAATAAAAACAAAACATGTCAGGAGATAGTCCATAAAAAGTATTGATTACCTCAGAAGAAAAGTTGACCTCATGCCTCCTAACTATCACTTGATTCTCTTATGCGACGGACAAATTTGTATAAAATTCTCTAGCACGTAAACAACGAGTAACAACGGAGAAGCAACAAGTAATTCTATCGGTTCCTTCTAGCAATCATATCTTCAATCACCTCTCCTGGTTTTCTAAACACACGCTCGGGAATCAACCTACGTGATCGTGTCGATTATTTTTAGGTTGTGTCGTTTAATCTTTTTAAAAAGGGGTCGCCTACAGAAATTGTCGGCGAATTTTAAATTTAATTTATATATATATATATATATATATATATATATATACATATATATATATATATATAATTTGGAAAGTAGTATTTTGATTTTGAAAATAATTTTAAAAATTTTAAGATATGAAATCAAACTGATCTCACATCTCAAATAGTTTATATAAACGAGCACCGCACCACAAACCGCGTGTCTATTCCGAAGAATAGGCACACTGTTTGGTGGTGGGGCTCGATTAAATAAACTAGAAGGTTTGTGACATCCGTTTGGTCTGCGAAACCATTTTATTTGCCGACAAGTTCCCCTGCTTAATATGAAAGCATTAAACAGGGTTTATATTACCTGGGTTCTTAAAGTTCCCTATAAGGGCAAGCCCCTATAGTTAATTACATCTTAAGTGACGGGAATCACCTAAGAAAACTCTCGATAATAATCAGTAGTTTTGCTCTCAAGAATTTCAAAGTTTAAGTTTTCAAGGGATTGAATTTTGGAATTTCAATAGGGAATGGATCAAATTTGGAACATTTTATTTTGGGAATTCAAAGGAAGAAAGGTAGGAGAAATCACAGATTCGAAGCGAACTTCGGTAATTTCCCGACTATCCTATTGTTTAGCTTAAATTTAGGAAGGCCCTAATGTTTATTTAATGTTTTGATCTTGCCAATTTTTAATTAATTATGACTTATATTCGTATGATGTGATCACACAAATAGCCTCGAAGATGTGAGGGTTTATGTCGTATCGGACGACTACCTCGGAATCCTAAGACCGGTTAGGGCTTAATTTGCAATGCAAATGCCTAACAAAAGGTTGAGGATTTATATTGCACTAGGCAAACTACCTCGAAGTCCTATGGTTTAGTTATTTAATTCTAAGAAATGCTTTGTTGCGATGAGATCCGAGTTTTGCTGACGATGATGGTCGTGTTGCCCACTATGCTCCGAGCTCCTTGTTGTTGCAGAGGGTTTAGTTTTAGAAATCATAAATCAAGAGATGAGAGAAGTGTTCTGGTTTAGAGAAGGTCTTAATTTTCAAGTGTTTTTTATGTTTTAATTAAAACAAATCTTAAAGTTGATTATAACAACACCGGTTAAGATCCCACGGTTCCATCCTTCCGACATCATTATTTTTATCGGATTCACTTAGTCCAGATGAATTTGCTAAACTCAACTAAATGAGTTCCACACTTTCATTTAGACCGTGGGAAATCTTGTTAGCAACACTTAGGTTACATCATCCGAGGTATTCCCGATCATCCAACAAGACGTTTTAATTTAGTTGTAGTTGTAGTTTTGTTGTTCTGTTTGTGATTAAATTTTGAGTTGTTTTATATTTTGAAATGTTGTGGCGGTGAATTTTATCTTGTAATGACTTTTAACTTAGTTTTGGTTCAGTTTTAGGGACTATCCTAAAGGTGTGGGTTTTCATGCAACAGTTGTTTATCATGCAAGAAAAGTAAGTGCGATGCGATTAAGTAAATTGCAATAAAGTAAATTGCAATAAAATAAAAGCGTACACTGGAGGGTCTTCCCGTCATCCCAAGCTGCACTTAAAACACAATTTAGAATATTTAAGCATTTAAAGCAAGTTCCTAGGTAAAGCTAAGTAAAGCTAAGGGAAGGGTTATGGTTTTCTACCAAGTTCCTTATCCTATAGCTAGTCACCTCCTATGACGTCTAGGTTCTTGTATTTTGATAAGGATGATTTTCTTATGCAAAGAACAATTAAGTTCAATTTGTTCTTGAAGACATTCCATCATATTGAGGAAGTGCTTAAGACGAATCTTAAACATCTTTTCAATATTTCCGGAATCGTCCTAAGTCCAAATAAACTCAATCGTACAAGTGAATTAATCATCCAGGGTTTTAGTTAGGTTTTTTTTTCTAGCTCGATGAATTATGATGTTTGAATATCCTATGAGTGAAGTGACACATCACTTAATACTCCATTTAGGAGTTATAGTAATAAAAGCTCCTAAGGGCAAGTTGATATTTAAAGTATTTTTAATGATTTAATGATTTAATTTAGTTTGATTTAATCATAAAAAGTTACTTAATGATTTTAAGTTTGGAATAGCGTTTAAGTTATTTTAGATTTAATTTAAGTCTTAATTTAGTTCAATTTCAACTTAATTTCAGCTTGATTTAATTTAATTTAACTTTAATTTTGATTTGATTTAATTTTAGTTTAATTTAATTTTAATTTGATTTCAATTCAACTTTAATTTTCAATTTAATTCAATTTGATTTAATTTAATTAAATTTAAATTTAATTTAATTTGATTTGATTTTAATTTAATTTAATTTGATTTGATTTTAATTTAATTTAATTTGGTTTAATTTAAATTTGATTTTTAATTTGATTTAATTTTAAAAAGTTTTAAGTATGATTTAATTTAATGGTTAAGTTTCTTTAAAATTTTGAATATTAATTTTGAATTATCACTTTAATTTGGGAAATTAAATATTATTGAAGTGATTAATTTTGGGATTTTTAAATTAAAGAATAAATCTCTTCCTAATAATATCCCTATTTTAATAATTCCAAATTTTCATTATTCTTCCAAATTTAATTAATTGTTTAATTAAGGTTTATTTTAATTATTTTCAAATTGTTTGGTAGGTTTCCACCCTTTAATTACCTAAGTTTCAAACATCCAAAATCAACTTAGTATCAAATATTTTACCCACCCTTATAATTAAACCTAAAATTTTTAATTATAGGTTAAAATTTTAATTACCATTTTGCCCTTTAAACTTACTAATTCCATAACTCACTAAATGGAGCTCAAATGAATTTGAAATTTTTATGTGACTTCACTCACATATCAATCAAGACATTAGAGGAGAAAATGTGATTTTTCTGTATTTAATTTATTTATGTAATTATTTTTGTTGGAAAATAGGGATTTTCAAGGAAAATTCAATAACATGACCAAGGGAAAGTTTCTGTCCTTAAGAAAATTATGGGAAATTGCTAATGACCAGAGGACCACTTGGACCAATTTTGGTAATTTTTTGAATTATATTTTCTTTATTATAATTATTTTGAGTTTTGGAGTATTAATTAATTTAAAAATAAAATAAAGGTTGAAAAATGAATTTTATATTTTTCAAAAATCTCTCTAATATCAAGGAAACCAGAGAACCAATTTTTATAATTTTCTAATTTTTCTTTGATTTATTAGAATTATTTTAGTGGAAATGCTAAAAAATACATTTTTTTAATTTTAAAATTACCTTAGGGCTTTAAAATTTAATATCTCATCATAGAGACTTAAGAAAAATATGGGGTTTATTTCTAAGTGATTAAAATTCAAAATGTGACATTTTGGTGAATTTTATTATTTTTGTGATTTTTATTATTTTTTAATTATTAAAAATATTAAAATAATGCAAAAAAATCAACTTTTTTAGAAAATTACAATTTTAATTTTCTTAAATTCCCCTGATATCAGAGCGGCTCCAAAACCAATTTGGTGAATTTTTGAAAAGTATTTTGAAAGTTATGAATTTTTAAAGTTTAAGTTTGGCTAAATGGCTTAATCAACCCATTTGATAGGGCTAACCAAGTCCAATTGACTTCAAACTTTTATGGTGGGTTCCTCTGATCCTAAAGGTCAGTGGAGAATTGATTTCAAGTCAATTTGATGTATGATTAGCTCTAATTAATTAAAGCTCCATTTTGGGTGTTTAAGCCAATTAGGGTTATTCCAAGTGAGTTAACTCAAAACCTATTTTCCCTAGGGTCCTCTGGTCATAAGAAACATCACCAAATTTTCCTAAAATTTATTTCACAACATGCTAATTATTGGAATTAAAGTACTCAGAATAGTGACCTAGAATTGAAAAATCAATAACTCTTGATAGGGATGGCCTCTGACTTTGGAAAATTTAGGGAATGTCCCCAAATTCAGAGGCTTCAAAAGCTCTATGGTCTCATGCCATGGTGAATTTTCTACATGCATGGAGAATTGAAAATGTGCAGAGAGTAAATAAATCAATAAAAATCAAATATTCAATGAAATTAAATGATTTCTTTTCCACATTATTCTCCTCTAATCACTGAGCAAGAAGGTATTTTTATTTTATTTTTATGATCTTTCTATACAAAGATATGAATTTTTGAAGTTTAGGGAATTAAATAAATAAAAAAAATACCCTGATTTTCTATTTAAAACGACGGCGATGACTCATCCTAGGCATCTCCGAAACGCCGCGCGTCGAGCTGCCATTCGACGCCGCCACTTGAGTCAGCAGCCTGGGTCCTGCCTTCCGCGTATCATCCGCCGATCCGACCCGATCTGAGCCATCCGTCCGAGCGTGTATTGAATGGACGGCATCCGCTCATCGTCCCCAGCCGTTCTCACCCGAGAGCCGTCCACACTAAAACCCTAAGAACTCACTCATTTCTCAACGAATTTTCGTGTTCTTGTGCTCTATGGATTCGTCTTGAAGAGACGAACACATCTATACGGTGATCATGCATTGAAATTAAAGCATTTGAAATAGACAATCTCCAGAGGCTCGGGATAAAGAGTTAGCTCATACCTTAGCTCGCAGAAGTGTGGCTTCGATCCGAGGGTCTGTGTCACCTTCGATCGGGTCCAAGAAAGTCCCGGATGAAGTCCTCTGGCCCGGTGAATTGTCCAGGTATGATTTTGACCAAGCCCGATTTCAACCTTTGGAGTCCGGAACGAGATGGGTGGCTCCGGAGAGGGGGCTTTCACCGGGGAACTCCTTCTCGTGGTCTTGTGCGGGTGTGGGTGAGTTTAATTTGACTTTGGTGGAGGATTCGGGAGTGTCCTCGTTCGGCCCGAGAATCGAGCTCCAAAATTGAGCTCAATTAGTGGGGATTAGGGCAAGAGAGCAGTGGGGATCAAATGCTTTAGGTGTGGGGGAGAGTCTGGAGTGATTTTGGCAGAGTTTCCTTAAGGTTGGTTCAACACCTCTTCATGGTCGAGAGGGGTGAGGTTTAAATAGGAGAGGCTGGAGGGCCTCCCAGGGGGAGCAGGGACCAGGATCTGCTGCTCTTGGAAAGGGAAGAATAGCTGCAATGGCCACTGAGCATGGGGCAACTCAGCAAGGGAGAATTTCAATGTTTGGCTCCTTCCAAGGTCTCAACCATGGTGTTTTCCGGCGACCCAGGCGGCTGACCGGCAGGCATGAGTCACCATCTTGACCAGGGAGGTCAGGGCTTGGCAATGGTGAAGTCAATTGGGTTTGGACATGTGTAAAGGAGTTGGATCAAAATGGCATGGGGGCATGGCTATTTTGGCTCTAAATGGGTCAACCCATCCTTTTGGAGCTAGGTGAACCACCCAAGGCTTGGTTTAGGCTGAAGAGAAAGTGATTTGGATCAGCTTGATTAGTGGGGTCAAGTCACAATCCAAGTACAATTAGGATTAAACATGGTTTAGGGAAGACATGGAAATGGTTAATCACCTTAGGGGAATGTGGAAAGGATCTCCTCCTTTCGCCCAATGTGGTAAGGTCACATGTGAACAACTCACATGGCTTGCATGTGGCTTAAGAGTGGCTTCATGGCTCATATATGGCTTGGGAAAAGTTGGCTTGGTTTCATGAAAGTGGGTTTAAGGAATTTTGGTAATTTGGAGGGTATTGGGGGTATTTTTTGGAATTTTGGGTATTTTGGGTAAAAATGGTCAATTTGAGTGGTGGGAGAATGTTTAGGATTGATTTTGAGGAATTTGGGTGATTTTGGAGAATTTTGGAAAATTTGGGTAATTTCAAGGGTTTTGGGTAGGCTAGGCGGGTCTGGGGTCCCGGGGGTCAAAAATTGAAAATTTGGAAAATTGAAGATTGGGTAAATGTAAGTGGAATGAAATCATTTTGGTTGAGCCATGAAGCCGTATTAAGCCCAAATGAGCCATGAAGGGACTCATTCGAGGCATTCACTATGTTGTTCCTAACCCTCTTAGCCAAGGGCTTAGGGGTTAAGGACCATCCATGTGAATCACTTTCATGAGTCAGGAGGTCAAGTTGGGTATGGGTGTGGTTTTAGGAGGTGTGTGAAAGTGTAGTGTATAAGTGTAGTGTGTGTGTAAGTCAGCCCTCACTGCACCAGGCCACCTGTGAGCGGTCCTAAGGCCAAAGAGTCCTATAGGAACTCATCCTTTAAACTTCCACATTTGATTTCAACCCTCTAGGTGATTAGGGGTCTACAATCAAGTTTGTGGAGTTTGCAGGAGTTAAGAAGTGGTTTGAATTTCTAAGTGGTGGGTCCCAATTCTAATCCTCTAGGATAGTCAAAGGAAAAGCCTAAGGCTAGATCCTAAGTACTAAAAAAAGGAAGAGAAGACCTCATCAAAAATGAGGTCAACAGACTGCAATGCATCGACGTATCATTCCTCAGTCCTCATACTAACAAATTTGTCAGAATCAAATCTAGTCTTTTCTCGTGCACACTTTGACTTTGGAGCCATTTCTGAAATTCACGAAAAAATTCACCATAAATTCCAAAATCAAACTAAACTTGCTAAAATATCTTCTAAAAGATATTTTCACTAAATCCAAGCAATTTCTCAAGTTTTTCCTCAAATTTTCAACATGAATAGTGATTTTAAGATTTTCCGAAAATGTACTCAAAATACATGGTGAAAATAAAATTTTTTTACTTAGAAGTAGTGCTCTTACCTCAAGGAATACAAATCTAACAATTTTTGTTGAGATCGACTCTTAAATGATCCACAATATGATGCCCTAGGCTCCTCTTTCGTGATAAACCGAAGGTTGAAGATGATGGGGGCAGTTTAAAAATGACAATTTTTGGGTTTTTAACTGTTGGGAACCAATTTTCGTAAACTGGCGCCTAAGCGCTGTTGACCTCATTTTTTATGAGGTCTTTTCTCTTCTCTCTCCTTAGTACTTAGAGGGCTTCTCCTCGACTATCCTAGAGGACTAGAAATGGGACCCACCACTTAGAATTTCAAAACACTTCTTGACTCCCTTCAAACCCAACATGTTTGATTGTAAACCCCCGGAGCCACTGGAGGGTTAAGACCAATATGTGGAGGTTTAAAGGATGAGTTCCTATAGGACTCTTTGGCCTTAGGAGTACTCTGGGTGGCGTGGTCTGGTGGAGGTAAGCTTGCGCACACCACACTCCCACACACACATTCCAAACCCTAAAACTACCTTTAGCCAATTTGACTTCCCGACTCATGCGAGCAATTCATATGGATGGACCTCGACCCCTGTGCCCTCGGCTAAGAGGGTTAGGAACAACATAGTGAATGTCTAAAATGAGTCCTCTCATGGCTTTTGTGAGCTTAATATGGCTTCATGGCTCAACCAAAATGATTTCATAATTCACTTACACTTGATCAATCTTCATTTTTCTAAAATTTCAATTTTTGACCCCGGGGGTCCTAAACCCACCAAACCTACCAAATACCCTTGAAATTGCCCAAAATTTGCAAAATTGCCTAAATTACCCAAAATTCCTCAAAACCAATCTTAAACATTTCCCCCCACTCAAATTGATCATCCATGGCCAAATATACCAAAAATTCCAAAAATACCCCCCAATACCCTCCAAATACCCAAAATACCCTTTTAACCCAAAAATTCCAAAAATTCAGAAAATTCCCAAAAAATTCCAGAAAATCTCAAATGTTTCCAATTTCATTTTTTTCGACTACACCATAAAGACAATTTTGTCAATTTAACCCACTTTTACCAAAACCCCCAATTTGACCTATTTTTAACCTAAATGGACCCAATGTCCAACCAAACCACTCCAATTGACCTCAATATTGATCCAATTCAATTCTAAACTTCAATTCAACATCCCCAATACCAATTTAGACCAAATCCAAACCCAAGTTCATCAACATTTGGATCCAATTTCAATTTGAAGCCTAAGGTCCAATTTTGGCCCATGACATAAACTTAGCCTAAACTAACCCAACTTAACTCCAATTAGCCCCAAATCTTTTCCTAAACCTTCCTAACATCCCCACAAACAAAACACTAACTTGATTTGCCCCAAATTTGAACCTAAATTTCACCCAAACCTAACCCAAAACCAAAATTCCCTAAATTGGCCTAAACCAAACCTAACACAAATAGGCCCAAATCCCGAAATCAAAGCCCAACCAAAATTGAAAACTCTTTGTCACACCCCCATAAACATTTTTCAACATTAATTTTATATCAACAACATTAACCCAACCTTAGCCCAAGTTGGCCCAATTTGATCCATTTTGAACCCATTATCAAAAAGGCCCAAATTTAACCCATTTTAACTCCAAATGACACCAAATCTTTTCCAAATCACTCATGATACATCCATAAACTAAACCCAACATTTATTTGGCATGGTCCTTCACAAAAATTTCATCCAAAAGCCCATTTTAAAATCTAAGAGCCCACTTTCATAAGGCCTTTAAAAGCTCATTTTCATCAAATTTAAAAGGCCCAAAACTTATTCTAAAGCCCATGTGAAATTCCCATCACCATACCTTTAGTTGAAATCATCCCTAATTCCTAAATCAATAATCAAATAATTCCAAATCAAGCCTCTTGCCAATTTCCCCTAAATCCATCAAAAATCCCAAAATCCATTTTCATGAAATTGAGCTAGCTATGGGCAAGCCATAGGCTAGCCATGAAGCCATCCTTAAGCCCCATGCAAGCCATGTGAGTGGTGTTCATGTGACCATACCATATTGGGCAAAAGGAGGGAGTCCTTTAATGATTCCCTTAAGACCGATTAAACCTTTTCATGCTTCCCCTAAACCATGCTTAAACTTAAATATGCTTAGATGGTGACTTCTCCCCACTAAGCTAGCTGACTTACCTGATTCCCTTCAGCCCAAATCAGACCTTGGGGGGTGCACCAAGCTCATTTCCATGGGTTGACCAAACCAAGTCCAAAAGAGCCCCTTCCCCATTCCATTTTGAATCAAGCTCTTTACACATGGCCAATCTCCATTGCTTGCACCAAACTCAAACCCTGACCTCACTGACCATGAAGGTGACCCATGCCTGTCCGACCAGCAACCACAGCCGCCGGAAAACACCATGGCCGAGAGGTTTATTTGGATTCAAAATTCAAATTCACACGGGCCGAGCCGTCCCAACTCAATCGGACTCCATGGCCGTTCTTCCCTCGACCAAGGCAGCTGATCCCAAGTCCTAACTCCCCGAGAGGCCCTCTAGCCATGTCTATTTAAACCCACCACCTTCTCGGCCAAACAAGGTGATAAACCTAACTTAACAAAACTCCGCCAAAATTGCTCCAGACCTTCTCCTAACCTGCGAGCAATTGATTCCCAAAGGTCCCTTCGCCCTAATCCCCATTAACGAGCTCAATTTCTCATCAAAAATCCACCAAAAAACCAGGACAACTCCTGAAACCTCCACCAAAATCAAATTAAACTCACCCACACTTGCACAAGACCTGCAGAAGGAGTTCCCTAAGTGAAAGCCCCTCACTCGCACTGCACCATCCTCTCTATCTACCAAGCTTTAAATCGGCCTTGGTCACTTTCATACCTAGGCAATTCCCCGCAGCTAGAGACTTCATCTCGGAGCTTCCCGGGGTGTAATTGAAGGTGCTGACTGACCTCATTTTCGATGAGGTCTTCTCTTCTTCTCTTTAGTACTGTAGGATCTAGCCTTCAGGCTTTTCCTTCGACTATCTTAGAGGACTAGAATTGGGACCCACCTTTTAGAAATTCAAACCACTTCTAAACTCCCGCAAACTCCACAAACTTGACTATAGACCCCTAATCACCTAGAGGGTTGAAATCAAATGTGGAAGTTTAAAGGATGAGTTCCTATGTGACCTTTCGCCGCCTTAGATCGCCCCCGGCAACTTGATTTTCTAACATTGCAAAAGCATCATATTCATGAATATTGGCTACCTTCTCCCTCTCAGAAGGCCATTGAAAATTATTTATAGTCATTTCTTCAATTAAAGCATAAGCATCATTAAACTGTTTAGATATCAAAAAACCACCAACATCAGTATCGATAATAGATCCAAGAGATCCTACTAATCCATTACAAAAACTTTGAATTACTAACCAATTTGATATCAAAGGATGTGGACACTTTCTTAGGAGATCTTTAAAATGTTCTCATGCTTCATAAATAGATTCCCCTTTAAACTGACAAAAGATGTAATATCATTTATAAGCTTTGCAGTCTTTGATGGTGGAAAATATTTAGCAAGAAACTTTTGCGTTAAATCACCCCAAGTTCTGATAGATCTAGGTGCTAACAAATTTAACCACATCTTAGCTTTATCCCTTAATGAGAAAGAAAAAAGTCTAAATCTAATAGCATCATTTGAAATACCATCATATTTAAATGTAGCAGAAAATTCTAGAAAATTGGCAAGATGTAAATTTTGATCTTCAGTTGGTGCTCCACCAAACCGATTATTAGCTGTCATTTGGATAATAATGACGGGTTTTAAGTTCAAATGAATTATTACTTATAGCGAGTTTTGAATACTACCATGAAATTCATCTGTAGGTTTAGCATAATCTCTTAAAGGTCTAAATTCTTGATGGATTTCAGTATTTTGAATATTTTGATTTGTCATTTCTTGAATATTTTTGTCTTTTTCTGTATTTTAAATTTTTTTGATTTTTCTAATAGATCTTTCTAATTATGAATCATAAGGTATAAGTCCTTCAGAACCTGAACTACGCATACACTACTATAAAACACAATAAAATTAAATCACACAAATAAAAACAACACAACAATTTCCTAAAATAAATCTAACAAGTTTAAATAAGCCTTTAAAATATAAAAATTAGTTTTTCTTCTAAAAACTCTTTTATATATATATATATATATATATATATATATATATATATATATATATCTTTTTAACTATTTCCTCCCCAGAAGCAACGCTCCAAAACTAATCCTTGATATTTATGCTTACGTTTTATATATGAATTTATATTTCTTTTAATGATATCTCTTTCTTTACAATGACGCCAAAAGCTTGATGCCAATGTAAATAAATTTTAACTGATATTATATAATGGGATACTACGCAAGTATGCGTATCGTTATCAAGTAATATAGGACTTTCATATTAAACCCCGAGATATTAAGCCCACACAGAAGAATGTTAAAAATTTTAAAAGGAAGAAAACAAAAAAATAACTTTTTACTTTTTAAGAAGGATCTTACCCAAACTAAAGATAATATTCTAGGAAAGAAAGTTCAATTCTTTTTGGTAATTTTTATAATTTGAAATAAAAGTAAAAAACCACTTTAACTAGATTTTTGTAAAATTAAAGCAACTGCAAAAAAAATATGTTTTTCCTTATTATGAACTAGTAACAAGACATAGAATTCTGTTGTGGAAGTATCTAAAATGTGTTGTGCCAAATAGAAGCAATTATATTCTTTACCCTTACTAAAGATGCTATAAAGAACATAGGTTAATCTAGTGCTTTAGTAATCTTGAAGACAAGCTAGGCAGGAAAAACTTTCCACTTCTCCCTCCTCCTAGGGACTAACATCACATATCAAGACATAAAATAATAAATCGAATTGGGAGCTTTAGCCTGTCACTCTAAATTTTTCTAATTCTACACCCAGCAAAGTATATCTCCATATTTATTTCCATTCAATCATATGGACTACATTCTCACCCATATAATCTCACGTGATTATTACAAATTATTAACTGAGATAATACCATGCAGTTCTTACATGTTCTCACAACATACTCTTTAACATCTTAATTAGCCCAGTGTCAGATGTAAAGGAAGTACGAGGTTTTTGAATCATCACAACTTCTTCCAACCATTGAATTCTATACTTCCACACACAACATCCACTCCCTAATATCTTAATTACTTCATCATTTTAAGGAAAAATATAAAGAAAACTACTCGGAAATTCATGGAGAAAATACAATCACAACTTGGTTTAAAAGTAGAAATCATAGTAAGAACACAAGAAGTCTTAATTAAAAATCAAATGTAATAACAAAGATAAAGACTTATCTGAAAATCCTCTCCACCAAACTCTTGAAATTCCTTTGAAAACTTTGCTTTTCCTTACAATACTCCTTAGAGGTTGGCACCCAACTCTAAGGACTTCTATTCTCACTTCTAATCCTAACACAATATATCTTAAAGTAAATAGAAATGGTGAAGTGGAGTGGCGTGTTACTAGAATAACTCTCTTACAATAAACATAAAACCACGCCCTCCAACAACAACCACTTTTATGATTTATTAGCCCTCATTTTATATTTTTCCAACAGGTGCCTTCGTATCTCTTCAAATTGTGTCCAAATTCAAAGAATCCTCCAAGAGTATTTCAATTTAATTTTGGCGCCAATAAGAAGTTACCCACGTTTGTACCAAGAGATGCCTTAAACACCCCTTCAAAATAGCGCCAAAAATTAAATAACTCATCTTTTGTAACTGTCGCACGTAAGTGCAAGGTCTCAATGCTTAGCCATGGGGCTTCTGGCGTGTAACCTCCAGGTTTGGGTGCATAGCCGCGAGGTTCTGGCACATAAACGCAGGTTCAGGCGCTTAGCCGCCACAGATCAGTTTTACACATTTCTTCATTATTGCACAAAATTTTCATCCTTTTTCACTCATTTCATTACATTCATCCATTTAATCACAACTGCAAGAAAAATACACAAAATACCTTTCATTAAAGTGCAATATCATCAAAAATGAGTAAAAAATGTGTATAAAAATACTATATATTTTAGGTATCAATGAGTCATAGAGAGAGCTTTCCTAAGTGAGGGTTGACATCGAGGGAAGATTGTTATCAGTTCCTCAATAAACTCACCTGATGACCAAAAGCAAGATTATATTTCTAGAAGTGTCAGATATGATGACGGCAGAGCTTTGGAATGTTTCTGACCCTGTGGAGGCCCAACGGTTAAAAGAGGAAGCCACATGGTAGGCTAAAAGGAAGGCAGAGGCTAAGGCCAAGACGGACGAGATCTATCAGGTGGTAACGGTGGTAGGTGGAGAAATTGGCATTGCATGTAAGGAGTTCCTCCTTAGCACTTCTATTACTTTGGTTGAGATTCAAAGGTTCTCATCTTAGAATGTGATCTTTACTATTAAGGAATGTAGGCTCCCTGCTAACTACAATGCTTATCTCATGGATACGATCTCTTCGAGGGTGAATGAAGACTAGGATCCTCTGGAAGGAGTCTAGATGAGAGAGGCTGCGGGAGGTGTGGACAGAAATTATAAAAAATAACAACATTTTAACTTTCAAGGAAGTGATTCAATGTTTCTTGCAAAGGTAAGGTGACATCTATGTAAAAGTTGAAATTAAGGTGTTACATATAAAAATACATAGAAATTGAGTGCTGTGTTTGTAAATATTCGTTTGAATTAATATGAAAATAGAGAGAGAAAGAGAGAGAGAGACCAAATCCTCCGATGAAAGAGCTTCTTCTCCTACAACAGCTTTCATGGCTTGAACGTCCTTCCCAATAGCATAATTAGCATAAAGCTGTAAAACATGATTGAGGATGAGAGAAGTGCGACGGATCGATTTTCACAGCTTTGTTTTGCAAACAGAGAAGGCGATAATAAAACTAAAATATGACCGTACAATAAGAGTGAAACAATGTCAAAAAAGAACTATTAAATAAAACAATATTTGGAAGATTATTGATCAAATACAGTGTATTAGGCATGGTACCATCTTGGTTCAATGGGAATCAGAATTTAATAATTTAATTTAATCCACATGGATGATACAATGAGTCACAGTAAAACAACTCCCAAGTAGATTGCAGGTCTACATTACTTATTAAAGGTTATCAAAATCAAAAGATAAAACTTCTACCCAAAAAAAAAAAGGTTTACCTGGTTTGACACATCAGCATGATCGCGGCGGGTCATGCCCTCTCCAATAGCACTCTACAAGAACAACGAGATAAAAAAATTACGGATAATTACCTGCAATACTTAAATATCGGTCCATATTCAGCGTGAAAAATATTTCTTTCTTCAGAACTGCAGATGCTTACCTTCATCAACCGAGAGAGCGATGGAAGAACGTTGATGGGTGGATAAATCTATTCAGATTAAACAAAGGAAAACATGAGAAAAAAGAATCTCATGTCTGTCTGATAATAAAAATAAGAATAATTCGCATAAAAACCACACAATTCTTATGCATTTACATGTATCTAAATTTTGCTATTTACATTTATGACACTTTCGTGTCATAAATGATAAACCTATGCTTTAAAAGGTGTATTTCACCTTTAAAAGTAAGTTCAAGTGCTATTTTTGATGCAATATTAAAGACTTGAGTGTTATGCATGTAAATATCAAAGTTTAGGTCTTAGAAATCTTAATAGATAAGACTTATATGGCTTGTACCTTATTTTCTTGTAAACCAAAAAATTAAAGCAGAGAAAATTGGTTTTATTATTAGAAAAACACTCCTGTCCGAAACTAACATATTTACAGTAGAAGAACATCGATAATACCTGTCTATTGTAAAGTTGTCTGTCAATGTATATTTGGCCCTCAGTGATGTATCCAGTAAGGTCTGGCGTGGGATGTGTGATATCTGTTCAAGCGAAAAAAACTTGTAAAGCAATCATAAAAAAAGGAAGAAAGATTTACAAACACATCCCTCAATTTCTAATATCTAACACCTAAACTTTAATTTTTACAAGAATACCACCTTACCTCTGCATGAAAAGGTGTATTAACTTTCTAAAAAGTTAAAAGGGTGGTATTTTTTATGAGATATGAAAGATTTTAGTGGAATAAATAAAAAAAGAAAAATTGAAGTGTTAGATATGTAAATACATAGGAATTGGGTGGTATGTATGTAAATGCCCCCTTTAAAATACAAAATTGTCTTTAGTCTCCAGTGATTGGAAGCTTTAGTTCCCACCACAAAGAACATAAGTTCGATGTTTGTATATACAGGTTTGCCGGCGAATTTGTAATGGAATTCACATGAAATTAAGAAAATTTGAACTATTCTAGCACCATAGGTCAGATGAGACTTTATGGTATAATTTGAATGAAAAACAAAGTTGATAATATTACCATCGTTTGGCATGGTTAGAATAGGGATTTGAGTAATGGAGCCTTTCCTTCCCTCTATACGTCCGGCTCGCTCGTATATTGTTGCTAGATCAGTATACATATACCCAGGATAACCACGTCTACCCGGAACCTCCTCACGAGCAGCCGACACCTAAAAATAAGCAAGTCAATTTAGCTGCATAACAAAATTTCATCCTTTAGAACAAGCTTGTGGACAATTTTTTTAATATTATTTATTTTTATTTTTCCCCACCAAAGCAGTGGAGATTTATTGATATAGATGGGATTCGAACTGATGAATTTGACAAAAATTTCCAAAAGTCTTGAACACTGGTACCTATTACCAGATAGGGAAACTAATTCATAAAATGGCACAAAAATTAAAGGACTACTTTTAAGGAGTACTTTATACTACCAATTTGTTTCTAAATATATTTCATTCATATAAAAGATTCAGAGTGCCGCATTCCTTGTCCAGTTGGTAGCGGGGTCACTGTAAGTCCCCTCTGGCGAGGGTTCGATCCCCACCATGGTGCGTGGGGTGTCGAATTACAGGCAAATAGTGTCAGGCCCCCATCATAGGTTGTAGCGCATAAGGAAATCGATATTTGAGTCTGCCAAATACCGATTTCTTTTTAAAGTGTGTGTGTGTGTGTATATATATATATCTATATATATATATATATATATATATATATATATATATATACAAGATTCAGATGAAAGAAGTAGGCAAAAAAAAAAATGAAAAGAATTATCAAACTATTCAAACACACATGGACAATAAATAACTACCAAGGACTTGTTTGAGATTAGTTTTGTTTTATATTTTTTAAAATAAATTAGTTCAATATGTTTTTACATGGTTTTACTTCTCATTTCTAAAGTCAAATTAATATGTTTCTAAAAACACTCGTGCTTTTAAAAGCAACGATACTTTAATCAAATGGCCAAGCATCTTTTGTTTCTAATCAAAATATAAATTAAATAAAATAAAAAGAAAAAACAAAACTGACCGCATAACTTTGGATTTTTTATTCTTGTTTCTTTTTCTTTTTTTTTTTCTGTTTATGTTTTGTGATATAACATGTTTAAAAACACTTAACACTTTTAAATACTTTCAGTATTTTTAAAGCAAACTAATTTATTTTTAAAAATAAAAAACTAAAAAGATGTAAAAAATGCACTAAATATGTTTTTAAAATAACTAATTAAAAAAAACAAAATCCCAAAACCAAAAGTGATCCCAAACAAGCCATAAAATTTTATAATCGGCAAGTAATAACAATGAAATTATAGATAACATTTTAGTCAAAATATCACAATTTTTATGCAAGGAAGCCAGTAAATACATTACCCCAGGATATAAAAAGGCCATTCACGAAAAAGAAAGAATTAATCCACGTTCTATAAAACAGATTCAGTAGGTACTTTACCTCACGGAGAGCATCAGCATAAGAGCTCATATCAGTCAAGATAACAAGAACATGTTTCCCACATTCGTAAGCAAGATATTCCGCAGTGGTGAGAGCAATGCGAGGTGTAATAATTCGTTCAATTGTGGGATCATTTGCCTGTTTACGAAAGCCAATAGAATTAGATTGCATAAACATTCAGAATAGAGTACCAACAAACTCTGATAATGTTGAAACAAAATACCAACAAGTACATAAACGGAACTTAACAAAGATGACAATAGTGAAAATACCAGATTTAGAAAAAGAGTCACCCTCTCCATCGAACCATTTTCTTCGAAATCACGCTTGAAAAACTGTGCTGTTTCCATGTTGACGCCCATTGCAGCGAACACAATTGCGAAATTGTCCTCTTCTCCATCCTAGGGAATTAAGCATAGGAAAAATAACATGCCATACTGCAAGAATATATGCAATAACAACCTTCCAAAAGCTAGAATGATACTATTGCTTATAGAGAAAATGACCACAATGGTCTCTCAACTATTTGCAAGGGGCCAAAATGGTTCAAGCTTATATAAAGGGCTAATTTAGCCCCTGGACTACTTAAATAAGAACAAAATGGTCCCCTACTGAGACTACTTTTGTTCCCATCTAAAAGTTTGGGGACAATTTTAGTTTCTATTGAAATAATCTGGGTACTGAATCGACCCGTACATACTCAGATCATTTTGGCCTCCAACAAATAGTTTAGTAAGTTTTTTGGTATTTTTTTCATTGCTAGGATGTATTTGGTTTCTTGTAAATAGATAACAAATGCAAAAAATGATGAAATAATCCATTATTTGGTTAAATTTAATTAAAAATCAACATCGGTTTAGAAATCTACAAGACCAGTTAATCCTAGATTTTGTTTCCATACAAAATAAGTGAAAATAAAATCACAACAACATTTATTTATATTTTACGGAAGTGAAATGGTGGTTTAGAAATCCAAAAAAAAAAAATAGTTATAAGAATTCAAAATTTTCAGAGAATAAGAACTGCAAATGCATATGCATTTTTCATCTACTCAACAAAATCAACCCTTCGAAATATTTAAATTATCACATTTCAGTTAACTTCTGCTTGTTCATTAACAGTATATGGATAAAGAACCAACCAAATCCACCATCCCTCCACAATCCAATCTTAAGAGCAAGCAGAAATTCAACTTATTAACAGATGAACAAAAGCCTAATCAATGAACAGTTAAACAGAAATAAGGACACGAAAGGTAAAGCCTCACAATTTTTATATTTCTCAGCTCAAATTTAAGTACATTTACATACATACCACTCAATTCTAATGTATTTACATATCTAACACCTAAAATTCAATTTTTACAAACATGCCACATTCCCGAGACCAGCCTGATATGAAAGATTTGTCTGGTATAATTGTAAAATGTAAAGTTTAGGTGTTAGATGTGTAAATACTTAGGATTGTGCGGTACGGACGTAAACTTCCTTAAATGTAAATGTCAAAATGTAGGTTACATTACCTCAAGTAGATTATCAGATTTCTCCAACCGCTTCACGAGACCAGCCTGACGACAGATCTGGGCCGCAATTTCATTGTGAGGAAGCCCAGCAGCAGAAAAAAGAGGGATTTTCTGACCTCTGGCGATGGAATTCATGACATCAATGGTGGATATTCCAGTTTGGATCATCTCCTCCGGATAGGTTCTCTCACTGGGATTAATAGAGCTTCCTGTAGAGAAATTCAAAGAAATGAACAAATTTCTTGGCCAAAATAGATGCTTCATCAATTTCGTAAGGAAAAATTTATAACTGACCAGATATATCCCTATAAGCTTCAGGCAATATCGGAGGACCGTTATCAATCGGCTTACCAGAGCCATTGAAAATACGGCCAAGCATATCCAATGACACAGGAGTTTTGAGAACCTAAGTCACAAAAATTGTAAAATGTAGGATTCAATCAAAGGCATATGGTGAGAAAAGATACAAAAGAAAATATATATATATAATAGGAAAATTTACATAGATAGCACACAATTCTTATGTTTACATATCTCACATGTAAATTTTCATATCTACATGCACAACATTTTGGTTCTTTAAACTTATGCATGAAAATGTGTATCACTTTTAATAAGTGATAATAATGTTATTTTTGATGTGATATTAAAGATTTGAGTGTTATGTGAGTAAATATGAAAGATTAGGTGTGAGATATGTAAATTCATAAAAAATTGTGTGCTATGGATGTAAATGCCCTTAATTTATATCATTCTTTCACTACTTGTGTGCTATTGTAAGCGGATTTTTTTACTGCTTTTAAAGTCTTCATAACTTTTAAGGGATTCTTCTCTTGTAGCGTTGTCAAAACCTTGAACTTCAAATTTATGACTATTATCCTTGTTCTTTTCATCTAAACTATTTATTTAGTCTTTTTGTGCTATTAAAATTTGTCTGTTTTTCCATACCGTTTTGTATTTTTTATGTGAATCTTATTTGATGAGAAAGTTATTGCAATTCTCTGATTTCTTATGGAATTTTAAATTTTGCCTGTTTCTAAATTATTGCTTGAAGCAAAATAAAATTTTTTTTGGCTTGTGCATCAAAGTGACTAATTATTATGCGTAGTTAGAAGTTAGGAAACTGTTAATTTTTTATACTTCTGTGTTGTTCAATGAGCTTCTCATCTCAGGTTTATATTAGCTATCCTAGATCGTAAAACTTCCTTCACCTGTCAGATTTAGAAATATAAAAGCTAAAGGGTGATAGTATCTATTTTAGATAAGATGGTGGAAAATAGACTCGATTGGGTTGATAAATACAACAATGAACAAGCATATGAACCAATACAATGAGTTGATAAAATAATTGTAAATAATTTAGAGGAAAAGTGATAAAATAAAATTATCATTGTTAAAATTTAAGCAAAATAGAATAAAACTTCGGTATTTTTTCACCATTTGTGTTGCTATATGTGAATTGTTTTGAGTTCATTTTATGTTTTGATTACAATTTTGAAGGGATGCTTATGCATCGGTGCCAGGCCTTGATTTTCAAATTAATGATTACTACTACTTTCATTTCATCTTTTTTTGGGGGATGGGGTAGTTTGTTTGTGTTAATAAAATTCTGCCTCGTTTTTCATATATCAATATTCATTTTGTAATCTGTCTTAATTGCTATAAAATTTAATTGTTGCTCTAAGCTTTCTTATGAATTTCATATTGGCAACTTTAAATTATTTTTTTAACCAAATAAAATGTCCTTGTTGATCTTGCATGTAATGTGAATAGTCTTTGTCTAAATTAAAGATTGTAAATTGCAATTTCTTTTGCTTTTGTTTGTTTTTACAACTCATATTAAGTTTACTTGGCCATCCCTAGACCTTTAGATGTCCTGATTCACTTAGATTTAGAAATGATAATAGTCAGATGATGAGAGTAGAATCTATTTTAGATAAGATATTGAAAAATAGTTTGGGCGGATTAGCATGTATAAAAAAGGATGAGAAGATACACCAATATCACAAATTGATAAAATTAATGTAGAAGAATTTGGAGGAAAAATGTTAGAATAAGATAACATGAATTTTAAATGTGTTCTTAAAATTTTGGATAGTTTTTCATAAATCATTTTTCATTTTTTAATGTAAATCTTAATTGCTATAAAATTTAATTGTTGTTCTCAGCTTCCTTATGAATTTCAAATTTTGGCGACTCCCAATTTATTTTTTTGGCCAAATAAATGTCCTTGTCGATCTTGCATGAAAGGTGAATAGTCCGACTAAATTAAAGGTTAGGAAATTGCAATTTCTTTTGCATTGGTGTGTTTGTTTGTACAACTCATTTCAAGTTTACTTGGCCATCCCAAGACATTTAGATGTCCTGATTCACCCAGACTTAGAAATGATAATAGTCAGATGTTGAAAGTAGAATCTATTTTAGATAAGATAGTAAAAAATAGATTTTGGTGGATTGGCATGTATAACAAAGGATGACAACATATACCAATATCACAAATAGCTAAAAAATAATGTAGCAGAATTTGGGGGAGAAATGTTAGAAGAAAGAAAAGGCACCATTAAAATTCATACAAGAAAAATTTTCGAAAAATATCGGCAATGATGATCATCATGACAACTCATTTTGCTTTTTTCAAAAACATGGTTAAAAATATGATTTTAAGTAACATGGGGGAAGTCGGCTTTTATATTTAGTTGCGTAAAAACTCTATTTGTTTGATAAAATTTATTAAAAATATCGGCAATGATGATTACAATGACAACTCATTATGCTTTTTTCAAGAAAATGGTTAAAAATATTCTTCAAGTAACATGGGGAAAGTCATCTTTTATATTTAGTTGTATAAAAACCCTATTTGTTTGATAAAATTGTATTTTATATGTTTGCAATGGTAAACTTCTATTAAATAAATATCGGCTAAAAATGTAAGAACCAGAGAAAGATAAAAGAGGATAATTATGTGTTTTTTACTGTGATTTTATGCTGATATATCAGCGAGCTCTAAAATATCTGCAATGATGATTATAATAACAACTCATTTTGCTTTTCCAAAAATATGGTTAGAAATATAGTTTAACACGGGGAAGTCTTCTTTTATATTTAGTTGTTTACAAATTATATTTGTTTGCTAAAATTTATGAAAACTATACGCACTGATAACAACTCATTTTGCATTTTCAAAAACATGGTTAAAAATATGGTTTTAAGTAACATGGGAGAAGTCATCAATTATATTTAGTAGTGTAAAAACTATATTTGTTTGATATAATATATATATATATATATATATATATATATATATATATATATATATATATATATATATTCCAAAGCTCTAGGGCATATTTTATTGAAATAAAGCGATTCTAGAAGATTTGAGGATAGGGCTCAACAGATGAAGCCCTACCCCTACGATACAAATCAAACAAAGGATACAAAAGACAGAAAAAAGAAAAAATGAAATAACAGTGTCTAAGAACGAAATCGTCAAGGCAATATTCTCGTTCTTGGCGATCTAGAAAGTAATCTCTTAAGTGCTAATCAATTGTCAGGAGTTACCGAGGACATCAAATCAATTTTATATATATATATATATATATATATATATATATATATATATATATATATTTCCAAAGCCCTAGGGCATATTTTATTGAAATAAAACGATTCTGAGAAGATTTGAGGATAGGGCCCAACAGATGAAGCCCTACCCCTACGATACAAATTAAACAAAGGATACAAAAGACAGAAAAAGAAAAAATGCAAATAACGGTGTCTAAGAACGAAATCGCCAAGGCAGTGTTCTCGTTCTTGGCGACTTAGAAAGTAATATCTTAAGTGCTAATCAATTGTCAGGAGTTACCGAGATATCATCAATTAAGGCTCCAAGTGTAACCTCAGGCTTCTTCTTGCATTGAAAAGTGTAAATCATCATCGTCATCTTCTTCGTCTTCTTACCTTGTATCGAGGATCGATCCTTCTGATTCATAGAAGGGACGGTAGGTGCAGCAATGAGTATAACTTGGGGGTTTCTTCTCTTTCTGCTGAATTTTTTAATATATCGGTCGGACTCCACAGCTTTAGTGGCCACAGGAACATAACAAGGAGAAAGGGGCGGGGCTTCCGTTTCCACCTCCGAGGTTCTAGCCACTAGGGTAGTCTCAATTCGCTCCACCTCTCCAGCGGGTGAATCGGAAGAGAGTGAAGGGGTAACAGATAGGACAGGTTCGTTAACGCTAGTTAAGACCGACTTCGAGAAGATCTTGCTGCGAGGGATACGGATGGGGGCGGTGTCGGCCGAACCAGTTGGCTTTCGACCCACAAAATGCCCAACATTTCCTTTAGAGTTAAATGGTCTCTTAGTCGAGGGATAAAGCTACATACTATTCATCCGCAGTATGCCTAAACGTTACGTAGTGAAGACGAGTAATAAGGCTTTTGCTCCATGTCACCTCCTTCGCAATCGAACGGCGTGCGATCGAGCCCACCCGAATTCTATGGACATCCGGAAGAGTAATATCTCTCCGATGAGAAGCTTCAGGCTGCATCGAGTCTAGTCTTGTTATAAGTTGTAGCATCCATTTGCGATAGAGTGCACAGAGGCTCTGCCGATTTGAAAACAAAACATTCTAATTGAAATATACTGTATGGGAGCACTAGAAACACGAACAAAATAAGAACCACGATAGAGTTACGTTAGAGGATCAAAATATGAGTCCACTTTACAATCTTTATTTCGATTCTACTAGATGAAAACAGACTGCTTTGCAAATAACCTAGCATAGTCCTCCACTGTTAAATGATAGATGTCTTCCATCAAACAGTCTCAACTTCCAAGCTCCAATGAAGTGGAGTGAGTCAAAGAAATTTCTCACCAACTCCATTTTTGGATGCCCCAAGGCAAACTTACCAATAAAGGTAAAGTTCACCTCCTCATTCAATGCATTTAATTCAGTCTCAGAAAAAATAATGGCAGGAGAGCCATATTTCTCCCCTAGAGGGTGAATAAAAGGACAAAAACATCTTCCTGCCGCAGCATCATGGAAAGCCTGTGGAAATACCAAATATTCAGGGCCTTTGCAAGTAGACATACCTTTGCCCACCACCCCAGCAAAGATAGTAGGACACGCCATGGAAACCGAGAGCAGGTGCAGTAGTCGCGAAATTGATCAAATGCGAGCGGAAGAACGTAGCGAGCTAACAGAACTGCCGAGGTGAGATCGCACGCAGACGAGCTCACAGAGGACGCGATACATAGAGCCGACCAACGCTAGAAACTGGACGTGGTGACAGCCGAAGACGAAGCCGACCTTCATCGCCGACGAAGAAAGTCGTCATGCACGAAGGGGATGAGCCGACTGACGCTGAAGCAAAATGACGACGAAGCCTTCCTTCGTCGTCGTGCACAAAGAGGATGCGACCTTTACGTCGTGCTCGACGATGCCGAGAAAGGGAGAAATGATCACCGGAAATCTCCATGGCGAAACCCGAGCAAAGCTCCCGCCTTCATGGCGGCATATATATATATATACACACACACACACATATTATTTTCACCACGTATGAAGGCGGGAGCTCTGCTAGGGAATCGCCATGGCGATTCCCGATGATCTCCTCTACTCGACTTCATCGAACGCGACGAGATCTTCCTGCACGACAACGAAGGTCGGCTTCATCTTCGTCGTCTGCGGTGGTTAGTTTCGTCCAGCTGCGCCGTTCGGCTCACCCTGCTCGAGTCTCGCATCTTCTGGGAGGTCGTTTTCGTTTCCCCTCTCCTCTTCGTGCACGACGATGACGATCAGCCTCGTCGACTGCCGTGCGGTGCCGTCGGCAGCTGCGGGCTTGTACAAAGCTCGATAGAGGCTGTGTCGCTCGAACGAACTGTCTGATGCTTTGTCGTCTGCTACAATAGTTTTTACCGTCCCGTTCGTTTCTTGACTGCTACTGTTGTTCGCTTGTCTTGAACTTGAGCGTCGTTCTTTGCGCTATTCGTTTCTTGACTGTTGTTGTAGTTCGCTCATCTTGAAGTTGCTTTCCGATTTGATCGACGTTTGATTCGGGACTGCTAATTTTTCATGGCGTGCCCTACTACCTTTCTGTGGTGTGGTGGGAAAAGGTATGGCTACTCGTAAATGCCCTAAATATTTAGTGTTTCCACATGCTCTCCATGATACTGCGGCAAGAAGAGGTTCTTGTCCTTTTATTCACCCTCTAGGGGAGAAAGATGGCTCTCCTACCATTATTATTTCAGAGACTGAATTAAATGCATTGAATGAGGAGGTGAAGCTTACCCTTATCGATAAGTTTGCCTTGGGACATCCTAAAATGGAGTTGGTGAGGAATTTCTTTGAGTCACTTCAACCGTTGGAGGCTTGGAAGATGGGACTTGTTGGATGGAAGGCATCTATTGATTCATTTAACGGTGGAGAAGAACTATGCTTGGGTTGTTAACAAGCTAATCTGTTTTCATTGCGGGGATCGAAATAAAGATTGTAAAGTGGACTCAGATTTTGACACTCAATGAAGCCACTGTGGTTCCTATTTGGATCGAGTTTCCATGCCTCTCGTACGGATATTTCGATCGGAATGTTTTGTTTCGAATTGGCGAGCCGCCGGTACCCCACTGCGAAGGGATGCTACAACTTATAACGGGACTTAGAGGCGATGTTGTTAGGCTTCTCATTGAGAGGGATATTACTCTTCCAGATGTCCATAGAATTTGGGTAGGCTCTGATCAGGACGTTGTTTGGCAGGAGGTGGTTATAAAGCAAAAAACCTGATTACTGTGCTCACTGCAGAATGTTTGGGCACATCAGGGATAGGTGCTATAGATTTTATCCCCCAACTAAAAGATCTAAAGAAAATGTTGAGACTTCTGTGGTTCAGAAAGCCAAAGGTTTGGCTGACACTGCCCCCCCCCCCCCCATCTGTACCTCTTGAAGAGCAGGAACTTTCTGAAGTTAGTCTTAGCCAGGTTAATGAACTGGTTCCTATTGTTACTCCTTCACTATCTTCTGATACACCTGCTAGAGAGGTGGATTGAATTGAGACTACCCTTGTGGCTAGAACCTCGGAGGTGGAAAAGAAGGCTCCTCCCTTTTCTCCTCGTGATGTTCACCGTGGCTACTAAAGTTGCAAGTCCGACCGGTATATTCAAAAATGCAGTAGAAAGAGAAGAAACCCCCAAGTTATACCCATTGTCGCACCTACCTTTCCTTCCATGAATCAGAAGAATCAATCCTCAGAAGAAGAAGAATCAGAAGAAGAAAAGAAGAAAATTGGCAAGTTTACACTTCTCGACAGAAGAAGCTTGGGGGTATACTTGGAGACTTAATTGATGATACATCGATTACTCCTGGCAACGGATTAGCACTTAACAGATTACTTTCTGGATCGCCTAGAACTAGAACGAGAGTACTGCCTTGGTGAGACCGTTCTTAGACATTGTTATTTGCATTTTTCCTTTATGTCTTTTGTATCCTTTATTTTGTATTGTAGTGGTAAAGCTTCATCTTCTGGGCCCTATCCTCAAATCTTCTGTAACAGCTTTATTTCAATAAATCAGGCCCTAGGGCTTTGAGATATATATATATATATATATATATATATATATATATATATATATATATGTTTGCAATGGTAAAATTCTATTGAAATAAATATTGGCTAAAAATGTCAGAACCAGAGAAAGATAAAAGAGGGCAATTATGTTTTTACTGTGTACTTTATGTTGATATATCAGCGAACTCTAAAACCATGTCCTCTTTGAGAACTGAAGCTATCTTTGTTTGGCAAGCATTTGGTTTGCAGGCTTGTTATGCACATGTTGCTCATTGATTTTCTATCAAAGGCACTGACCATAGTGAACAGCATACCGCATATCTTAGCTCCTATTCCAAAATAAATACTTATACAAGGCATGTATTTCTAAATTTTAGCTTGAAATAAGCTTTTATTTCCTGATTTTCAATCTTGTAAGTCAAAGTTGGATAGATGATTCTTTCAAGTAACTGAAAAGTGCAACTACTTGATTTCAAGAAGTCATTTTTTTATATTTTGTGAAGCTTGGGTTTTCTTAATTTGTTGAGCCGTTTCACAATTAAGATTGGTTCAGTTAGAGTATTTAAATTGAATGTTTTGCCAATGATTTTATTTCTAATCGAGGTATAAAATTCATGATTAATTTTAAAATATTTTAGAGAAGTAACATAGTAAATACTACCCTCGAGTTTCGGTATTTACTATGATCTCTTTTAATTAACTTAAGTATTTATAACCTCCACCAAACCATATCTTGTATGATGTTTTGTGATATTTAAACCCATCACATCTACTAGAGATGAGAACAAAAACTGTCATCAAACAAGTCGAGTTGAGTCTAGTTTGTGATTGGCTTGTTACCTCACTGAGGAAGCTTATGATTCACTTTTCAACGCGAGAATGAGCCAACTCACAAATCCGCTTGGAAAATTTACACCTGAACTTTATTTATTTCGTACATGCCACCTTAATTAGATATGTATGAGAAGGAATATTAATTGACCTTTCTAAAAGTTAAAATGGTGATATGTTTTATGCAGTATAAAAGGGATAGATGTTACTTATGTATTTACCAATCTAAGACATGAATTTGAATTGTTATTTATATACATATGTTTGAAAATATTTATTTAACTAATGTGTTAAAATGTGACTGTGCTTAAATCTATAGGGCGCTAATGAATATCAAAAATTTAAGATTATGGATGCACAATAGATTGAATCAAGAAAGAAAAAATCTCGATGATCAGTTCTTGAACGGCATTGAGTCATTAGTACAAACGAAGTCAAAACTTCTTCAATAATATTTTACTATGATCTCTTTTAATTAACATTTAGAACCAAACCTCGGAATGTGGGGGTATTAATACCTTCTTAAACACCGAAGGCACGGTCCCGCATTAAGAGTACACAAAAATGATAGTAATGGTCATTCAAAGCATCAAAATCATTTTTGTAATTAGTTTTCTCCTATTTTTTTAATATGTTAATAGAGGCATATAATTTTTTTTAAGGTAATAGAGGCAAAAACTTGGATGGAAGCCCGCCGCCGCCGAGTTGCATGCCCGCACACATCAGCATCGGTCGAACTTACGATGGGTTAATGAAAGATCCCAACGCATCCATACAAGTTGAATTATTTTTTAATTTATTTAATTTATTTGCAATTTTATTTTTATGTTAATTACCCTTTACAATTTATTTAATTTATTTTTTAAATTTAATTTATTTTGTTGATGATATCCTCCTCGTGGATAAGACGAGAGAAAAAGTCCAGGAAAACCTTAATTATGGAGGTTTACATTGGAGTCTAAAGGTCTTCGTTTGAGTAGAACTAAACTGAATACATGGAATGTAATTTTAGTAATAGTAGCTCTAGTGACATAAGTGTAACTTTGAGTGATCAAATTATTAAAAGGTGTGAACGATTTAGATATATCGGGTCCATTGTTCAAAGCGATGGCGATATAGATGGGTATGTTAATAGTAGAATTTAGGTTGGTTGGTTGAAGTGGAGGAATGCGTCCGGCCTATTGTGTGATAGAAAAGTACCGTTTAGACTTAAAGGAAAATTTTATAAGATGGTGGTGAGACCTGCAATGCTCTATGGTGTTGAATGTTGGCCTTTAAAAGAGAAGCATAATGCTAAGTTAAGTGTTGCCGAGATGAAAATAATTAGGTGGATGAGTGGCTTTACACTTAGAGACAAAATGTGAAATGAATATATTCTTAATAGGGTTGGTGTTGCACCAGTGACGAATAAAATTAGAGAGAGTCGCCTTAGATGGTTTGGTCACATTAAACGTCGGCCACCTGATGATCTGATTAGGAGAGTAGATGTTTTAGATACAACTTATGTTAAGAAAGGCATAGGTAGACCTAGGAAAACTTGGGCTTATTGCATAAAAATGATCTTAATTTATTAGAACCAAACGAAAATTTGACACTAAATATAATGCAATGGAGAAAAAGGATCCATGTAGCCGACCCTACTTAGTGGGATTAAGGCTTTGTTATTGTTGTTATTGTTGTACCCTTTACAATTTTCTGCAGGATGAGTATATGTGTTTGAAGAATGCACAGAGTTAAAGCCCGATAAAAGTTGGCAGCTCTAGTGGTCAATCTGACCACTCAGACTTCAAGATCTGGAGGGAATTTGTCGAGGGGTGAAAGAACGGGAGGGTCTACGGCTCTCGAAGTATGTGGTAATATTCAAATAAGTATTCTAAGTTATCAATTCATTATGAAAATTTTGGAAGGCTATGCATCCAAAATGAACTTTAGAATGTACAAATTTTCACAATAGCAATAATATTTGTTTGGAATCATAATTTACCTAATCCTATTTACATATGCATCATTGATTAATTTTTATCAAACTCAATTAAAATATTCTCCATTTAGTTAACATGATAAAAACATAAATACTAAAGACAATTTAATGCAAGCTGGCAGATGTAAGGCATCATTTAAAGCATCATTGTTGATTCTAGATGCTTTTCCTTTTAATACACGCTTAAGTATTCCTTTCTTTGAATTGAGTCACTTTGTGTATTTTGATGAAGTTGATATATTCAGGCTTGTAATTATGCTATCCTAGCCCATTGCCCGCAATATGCTCACATTGACCACTCCTTGGACCATCACCCTAATATTTGACTTTCATGCCACCTCAAAACTTCCACGTCACCTTGTTGACTTGCTAAATCTCCTCCTTCCATTTTCATCCCATTCTCTCTAATAATTAAGTCAAAAGTATTAAAATCTACAAAAACGCCTTTTCTTTATGGACTTCCCCTTGGAACCCTACTTAAATTCTTCAATCTCCTAAAATATTATTCAATATCCACAACAAAATGATTTCCCACCACCCTTTCCGCATGCCATGAACATCCAACATTAGTCTTCCCTCCATATATTAGCCTAACCAAATGTGTAACTCCATAAATGTGAGTCTTTTAGTCCTTATAAATAACTTCTTGTTTGGTGAAAGAAAGCTCGAGTCTTGCAAATTATCATAGTTTCTTCTAGTTGAACTTTAGTTTGCTTAAAACCGTTTATTTGTAGTGTAATTTTCTTAGCTTAAGTAAAATTTTCCAAGAGAAATTAGTGAAGTAATTCTTGTTGTTTGCATTGCATAAGTAGTGATTCCATTATATGCATTGGGGTCATAAGGTCTACGATTAAGTAATGTAAACCTATGATGAAATAAACAATGAGACATACAAAAGGAATTAAATGCATTTTCCCGGCATTTAATGTAAACAAATATTAGTTTCTTTGATGACAAATAAGAAATACAAGTGCAATCCACTCCAAACAATAATTTGAGAATTGTTAAAATCTGAGATTGTATAAGAAATCTAAAAAAGAACAGCAAATTTCACATCACTAAAATTCACATCACAGAAAAATGGAAGCATGTAAATAATGAATCAGATAACTTCAATAACACAAAATAAAAAGAAAATAATTTTGATGAAGAAATAAGGACAAGAATCACCAATTCAACATTCAAGTCTCATGCTAATATAAGGAACAGTATCTCCAAAAAATTTTCTTAAGATTTGCAAAATGCTCAATGAAAGACATTCAACACCTCACACAAAAATATGAAAGGAAAACAAACTTTTGCCTGGTACCAAAGACCAAAATTAGACATCCTAAAGACTACATATTTATATTTAAAAATCCAATACAATAACTTCTCAAATCTTCCACGCTCTAGCCTGCAAGTTTCCAATAAAAAACTTAAATTCAAATAAGAACAAGTCTCTTATCTCAACTTCAGTAAAACAGGAAGTTTCCAATTTCCAAATCCCATTTCCAACAATGTTCTATTTCATACTACAGAAAACTTGAAAATAGGAAGAAACAAATAGCTACTGAACACCTCTAAAATAGGAAAATCCGAGGTAACAATTTATGGGTTATTCAAGGAAATAAGGAATACATGTTTTAAACACGACAACAGCTTATCCCGCCCCTAGTTACAGTGTCGCTACACAAGACTGAAAAAAACATGAAAGAAAAAGAGTAGTGAGACAGATTTTCCAACAGTAGATGAGTAGAGATAACAGGGAGAACATACAGTGTGTTGTAGCAAAGAATTGGAAACAACTGAGCTAGAAAATGGAAGAGCTAAATTGAAAAAAATTTCAACTGTGAACCAACCCCACCTAAGTAATCAAAAAGCTTAGGAAAGAACATTCCATTCTCAATAAGATCATCAACATAGTATGCATGCTTTAAAAGAAAATATTATTGTATGACTATCAATTATTTCTTATCCCCTCCATACTGAAATTCATAGAAAATAATCTCTAATTGCAAGTTAAAAAATTAAACTTTAAAGGTTCATTTAAGGAAATTTATTCATTGCATGCTTTTCAAATTATTACCATTTGTTCGTTTTCCCGCAACTTAAGAAATTTATGTGGTGAGAAACAAGTTACAATTAGATATGTTCGAATAAGAGTAAAGTGTCAAAATAGTCTCCTGTTTATTTAAATGATATCATTTTAGTCTAGGAGGCTATAAAAGTGTCAAACTAGTCCCTAGATAATATGGGCTAAAATAGTCCTCTATGAAAGATATTTTAACACCCATTAAGATTGTCTCAAGATTAAATAGACTACAAAAAAGTGAACCCCTTCAAAGAACCAAAGGATCATTTTGACACTTTTTTCATTAGAATATGATATTCTAGAAAATAAAATAATCGAAAAAATTCTAAAGGGTCTTCTCTTTTATTTATATAAAGGGGGATATATACACATCTCCCATAGGTATTACAAAATAGGAATAAAACAAAGAAAGAGGGAAAAATAAATAGGGGCCGATGATCCTATAGAAAACACCCAGATTACAATCTGAGGATTATAGCGAAACAGATTTAACAGTTCAGAGCCTCGATTTGTGAGCCTTAAATTCTTTGCTATCTGAGGGTCATAAGTAAATAGATCCAATGGTATAATTCCTTGATCTGTGGTTCTTCGCTACAATTGGAGCAAAAATTTAACACTAACCCTCAAACTGTATGACAGGATCTATCATTTCAAGTTTGCTTATATTGGGCTTTACAGTTTTTAGGAGAATATGTCGATCAGTTGATTTACTTTGATGGCATCCAGCATCTACATCAACTCCTTCACCTAAGTCCAATTTTTGTCCCAGTTAAGTTGGAGTTTCCGACAACTTGCACTCTATCATCTTAGTTTCTTTCGGTAGGTCCACAACATATTTCTGTTGGGAGAGAAACCTAAAAGGCCCATTGATTTCTTGCAGGATGGCATTCCATAACAATGTCATGGAACTAGTATCTTCCCAAAGTAAGAACTTTGGATCTTTGGGCTTCAGAGGTAGGTCCACATTTTGTTGGATCTTTCCCTTTCCAACAATAAGATGTTTGGAAAACATAGAGTTCTCCTTTTGTCTAATTTTCACGATTAATAATAATTGACTCTTTTTAAGGGAATTCAAAGAACACTAACATAGTGAAAAGAAGAAAAATTCAACAAGGGGATATGGTTGTAAGTGGAAACTCAGTCCTTAGAAAATAAAAACAAATGTTGGAAGTGAAAACGCTAATCTTAGATAATAAGAACGGTTGGAAATTAACCTTAGAGAATAAGAAAAAATATTTGAAGTATAAACCCTAATTTTAGAGAATAAGAACAAACATTAGAACAAATACTCCAACCTTGCTCCTTACCGTTCAGTAAATAAAATAAAAAAAAAAAAACTCTCAAGAGTCTTTACTTTTTTTGTCACAAGTGGGGAGATTGATGTACATCTCCCATAGGTATTACAAAATAGAAATAAAATCCAAAAAGGTGGAAAAATTAAGTAGGGGCCAGCGATCCTATAGAGAAGCACATAAATTACAATCTGAGGACCACAGAGACTTAGATCTAAATGTACATAACCTCAATCTATGTGCCTTAATATCTTTGTTATCTTCCAGGGTGGACAAAAATAAGTAGATCCAACAGTATAATGACTTGATCCGTATGCTTTAAATTCTTCGCTATGATTGGAATAGAAATTCAACAGATATCTATAAGTTCTCGTCCCACTTTTTAAAAGGAACAACTTTCAATAAACTTGCTTTTCTACAATAATCTTATAGCCATGTTAACAAATAATTGCAGCCGCCCAAACAAACCCAAAATCTCAATGAATATTCTATCATCCTGAACAATTTTTGCAGCACTTATTAATCTATTTCTAATCTCATATATTCCCAATTTAAATAACATGCCAACATGAGAGATATAGAGTTGTTAGATTGATAATAACCTTAAGGCGTTATACCAAATTCCATGGAATATGTACAGGCAAAATGGACTTTAAGCTTAAAAATTGCTATCTAATTTTCCGCAGTGATGCAACTTTGGCAAAAGTATGATCCATAATGGAAAGGACACAAAAATTAAAAAAACATTATATGCGAAGGAACAATAACCAAATGCATAATTTCTTCATATAGAGAAGAGCTTCCTTACCTCCCCTGTAAACTGTACGGTAGTAAACTTGTTGTCAATACCGGAAGTCCCTTCAAAAACCTGATTCATAAAGCATTAAAAAACAAAATAACGGATCAAAATTAATGGAGATACAAATGAGAACAAAAACTAAAGATTTATAATGACAAACTTCACATAGAATACGGTTTAAATAAAATTACAAATTAATGAAATTTGAGGTCATCAGTTAATGAAGATAGCATTACAAAACAAAATAATAGATCAGAATTAATGGAGAAAAAAAAGAATAAAACTTGAGATTTACAATGGCAAACTTTACATAGAACACAGCTTGAATAAAAATTACAAATTAAACAAATTTGAGGCCATCAGTTAATGAAGATGCATCCAGCAGCTAAATAAATTTTCAAACAATGTGCATAAAGATTTGAAATGTAATTGGAAGAATTAAAATTGATAAAAATGTAAAGAATAGCATAATGAGTTTTTATACTTATGAAATGCAAATATTTTGCAGCAAACAATACCAAAACAAAGAAAGATCATTAACCTGTACAACAGCTTTCTCCCCATCAACTTCCAAGACCTGGCCACGCCGAGTTGTTCCATCTCCCAATCTAATATTAACAATCTCTTGATACTTTGGACCCTAAAAATCAGTTATTGGAAGTGAAAAACTATGAAAAAAATAAAATCAAGCTTTATTAGAAGAAAGAAACTCCATGTAAAACCAAAAGCAAAATGAAGCTTAATACTATAAAAGAAAAATGACACATTACCTTAACTTTGTCAAGGATAACCAGAGGTCCGGCAACGCCAGACACTGTCCTATACTCTGCAGAAAAAGATGGCAAGCGTAAGTGCTAAATTTCATATTCCACGGATACAATTTGAAGTATTGTCAAAAGTACCCAACAAGAAAATCTGATGCATAATAAATCATCAAAAATAAAAGACTAAACTGTCGCCAGCATAGTCTAAAGTGCAATGTGGCATAAAACAAAGATTTTGATACTAATTTATGCTTCCCGCACTCCCGATTGTGGCTCAAAGCAGAGCAGTGTTCTGCAACCCTACTACAGTCCCTAGATAACTTTTCTTCATCCCCTTGGTTATTTTAGCTACGCGGGACTCTCCTTATTAGAATTTTAATATTAACTTAATTTAAATTAGGTTTATTTCTATAGGAGATATGTTATTATCTTCTGGTTTGGGAAGACTTTTGGCAATAGTATGTTATTTGGGATGTTTCTCCTATTTTTTCCCTATTAGAGTGATGTATCTTTGAATTTCTTTCAACCGGTTTGTCTATAGCCTAATAGGATCAAAATGGTGACCTCTCCCGCACGTATTGAAGCCTCCTTTATCATCCAACTTGCCGTAAACTGCACTTTGCAGCAAGTAACCCGTTGTTTTCTGTTCCAGTTTGCTGTCCAGACTCCCGTATCTCGCATAGCTGCTGTTTTACATCAGGCTAGCCATCGAACTCGCCCCACCTGTTGTCACAACGCATGTTTCACTTCCTACATCCTTCCCGACACTTTTACCTGCTGTTTACAACAAGAAACCACCCCTTTTCTGCTTCCGGTCCAGGCTCCCATCGCCGCTCATGCAGGTTTCAGCCGCCCTCCAATCTCTCCACTCATGTAATCAATTCTAAAACTTTTCCAACACCTTTTTGTGCTTTATCACACCGTTCCCGTCTAAGAACCCTAGAACGGTATTAGCATGCACATAAGTGCAAGTGGGAATCAGACCATAGCACCAACTTCCAAAGACCTTACCAACAGATCAACCAGCACCATCAAACATTATCAAGCCATTTTTATAAGTAGACCATAAAATTTAATTACATCTTCCAATCATCAACAAAGTTTTATAAGAAGACCATAAAATCGAACATATAAGATGTTTGGGCCAGTAAGCCAATCGCGGACTCATTATAACGCTGATACAACTTTAGCATTTTGATAACTGTTCCTAGGTGCCAAATAACTCCTTGTAAATAGGTAACTTACACTTTAAGCTTGGGGATAGTGATCTGCCACCATCTGGTCATTGATTGCTAAGTTTTTCTTTAGTAGCTTCAACTATAATAGGGCTTGGAAATATTTTCTAAACTCTTTTGTGTCTTTTTAGCACAGGTTGGGGAAGAATGTTCTGTCAAATAGTCAAGAAGTGTAGGGAACCAAGTAAAAAATGGCCTAAAAATTACATGGCTTACTACTCAATTCAAAAACTTGGCCCTACAGTATCTACCCCATAGTGTTTGGTCTTGTAATAGAGGAACTAACATTCTCGTCGACATCCTGGCATTACACATTGGCATGACATATAGCGATAATTACAGATTTATTTTGCCAAGCAGCCATGATCTTCCCTTACCTAAACTAGCTCAAATGACGAGATATTACAAATGTTGACCTTACTCATGATAAATCCCACTACAGAAAATTGGCATATTAGCGTCATAATTAGCATCGGGCATTAGTTCGACGTAAAATTAGCGTCCTCTTTGCATCCATTTAACGTCGCGCGCGGTCCAAATAAGTTGTCGACGCAGATAGGGTTCGGTCGGGGCGCTGACGTTAGTTCGACACTGTAGCGTCGGAAATAAGCGACGCTATTTTTACTTGTTAGCGTCGAAAATAGCGGACGCTAATTCCATCCGCTGATTCTGACGCTAATGCCCTAAAATACCTTCTTCCCCCCTCGCAACCGAAACATTTCATTTCCCTTCTCCATCGCGAGGTCGCTCCTCACCGCCACTCCTCTTTGTCTCCACCTCATCCGAGGTGAGAAAACTTCATCTACGCTTTCAAGCTTCGGTTTTACATAAGTTTTCATGTTTCTTTCATAGGTTTGCATAGTTGTTAGATTTGGATTTTGGATTTCTTTGTTAGCTATGAAAGGCATAGGGATCAGATGGTTTTATATGAGAATTAAGTGCTATGCCTACATATATAAGTTCAAGTGTGAGATACGTAAATATATAAGAATTCTTTTCTAATTATGGAAATGCCACAAATAAAATTTGACCGATTTGAATGCTATGTGCATATGAATAAAACTATAGGTGTGAGATATGTAAATGCATAAGAATTTTGTGCGATGTATAGGTGTGAGATATGTAAATGCATAAAAATTTTGTGGTATGTAAATGCTCCAAAAAAAATTATTTTGAATATTTCAGTGTTTTGTATCTAATATACAACTTTATGTGTGAGATATGTAAATACATAAGAATTTTGTGCTATGTATGTAAATGGCCCAAGAAAAATATTTAATTTGAAGATTTGAGTGCCATCTAACTAAGTTTATGTGTGAGATATATGTAAATCCATAAGAATTTTGTGTTATGTATGTAAATGCACCAAGAAAATTTTAATTTAAATATTTGAGTGCTATCTATCTAAATATGATAGTTTATGTGTAAGACATGTAAATGCATAAGAATTTTGTGCTATGAATGTAAATGCCCCAAAAAAGTTTTTGTTAGCCATGTTTAGCTTAGGCCTTTTGTTTAGGTGGTGTTAGTGCTATTTTCGATGTGATATAAAAGATTTCCGTGTTATATGTCTAAATATAAAAGTTTAGGTATGAGATATGTAAAAACATAAGAATTTGGTGAAATATTTGTAACTGTCCCAAAAGATAGTAAAAATTTGAGTGATATGTGTAAGCTTAGGTGCGAGATAAGCAAAAACATAAGAGTTTTGTCCTATGCATGCCCAAAATAAGTTTGTGTTATCAATGTATTAGGTCTGCGTTTTGCGGGGTTTTTTTAAATGTAAAGTTTAGGTGGCAGTCATGCAAGGCTATCT
Organism: Papilionanthe hookeriana x Papilionanthe teres; assembly: GCA_022702705.1. Lineage (NCBI taxonomy): Eukaryota > Viridiplantae > Streptophyta > Magnoliopsida > Asparagales > Orchidaceae > Papilionanthe > Papilionanthe hookeriana x Papilionanthe teres. The sequence continues at coordinate 25,535,327 of CM040430.1, forward strand.
CGCAATGGATTTAAGTAGGACGCAATGACGTTGTACTAATCCATAGAGCCACATCTATAATGCAGATAGATATCAAAAATATGAGATCATGGATGTATAATAGATTATATCCACGAAGAAAATGACTTACTGACGAGTTTTTTTGGTCTGCATTGAGGAATTCGTGCAGAAGGCATCGCAACTCCCCCTGTTCACCTTTCAGAAGGCAGGTTTCGATGCCCATGTGCGAAGCACAATAATCAAGCGTACCTGACACCTGAGGAAGTGAAGTTGGATCTATATTGTAGAGGATTTAAACATAATTATTAGTATTTGACTTCACATGGTAAATTGAACCAGATGTTCAATACGGTCATATTGGAGCCTCATTAAGTTCTGTGCCTCCAACGGTTCACAATTCTGGCATATGAGGAAATGATTGCTAATGCCAGCAGCGGTCATTTTATGAGAAGTGTGACTGATGATTATCAAAAACTGAACAGTGAGGCACAACAAAATTCTTATGCATTTGAGTGATTGTATTCTGAGTGGTAGAATAAGAATAATATCGATATTGATATTTGATCAACAAAAAACTATCATTGAGTGGTAGTCAGAACTCTCTTGGTAATGGAAGAGATTTTGACAGGAGTTTACTACTTCGGCGGAAGCAGCTCGATATTGAACTTGAAAGGATTCTCTTTCCATCTAGCTGATGTCATTCACTTCGAATCCTCTGAGAGTCAAGTTCAGCGAACTACGGAATCATTCTTTGAAGTTTCCAAGTGGTTGTTACCAACATAAGCCGATGTGTTGATATGGGGACGAGAAAAATATTTGGTATGAAGAGTCAGGATTGTCATATTATCATGCAGTGTTTTTTACCTATCGCATTCAATGTCCTACCAAAGCCAGTATTTCATCCATCAATCGAAATCAATACATTCTTCAGGGAGTTGTGCACAGACACTTTGAACTTTGATTCTTTGAGAATTCTTGAAGCATGTATTTCGTTAATTCTATACAGCTCGAACGGATATTTCCAATTTTTTTTTATTCAATGGAACATCTGCCCATACAACTGTGTTAAGAGGCTATATTGGGGGCTACTGCAAAACAAGTGGATGTATACTTGTGAGAGGTATGTCTTTAATTTTAGAGTGAACTAATACATTTATTTTCCTATAAAGACTCAACCGTGCAAATTTTTGAATAAAATAAAAAAGATTGTTAAGAATAATGCACATCTGAAGGAATAGATATGTGAGGCATACATATTATAGGAGATAATTAATTTGTATTCTCATTACTTCGATCAAGGGCAACATACGCATGAAAATGTCGCTGAGATGTCTTCGCAACAAGAATTATCCATATTTTGGATATCAAGTGAACCATTAGGTAGACATGGTACGCGCTACTTCAATGATAGAGAACTTCGAGCGGCTACATTGTATGTTCTACTGAACTACAATGAACTACAACCATTACTACAGTAAGATTTAATTTAATAAAAAAATTTCTAATTTATTATCCAGAATGCTCTACCAACTAACTCAGACACACAATTCACAATGATGTCCGAAGATTATTTAACGAGAGCTTGAACATAGGGGATGACACGCTTGTAAGCAAGAAGATCGAAAAAAAAAATTCCAAATGATTCAAATCACACATACGTTGAAGTAACTTTTCAATTCATTGATACGCCGTCAAATTGTACTCTACAAAGAAAGACTATATATGCTTTGGAACTTATACTAGGTTCATAATAGAAGCAACAGAATCACAGACCAAGGTTTGTCAGATCTTGCTTAAGTACCTAATCGTAGTGTCCAGACATGGCAAATACTTGAAGTGAACGGATAAAATTTTCACACAAACTCCTGGTATGAAAAAAAGCAGACTTATAAATCTGGTATTTGTGTTAGAGGAAACAAACACACAGATAACAAAATCAGCTTTTACGGCTTACTAAATGAAGTAATTCAGCTGCAATATCCAGGCTATGTTGAATGAATGTCAACATGTTCAGCTGTGAGTGGTTTGATATGTTCCTAATCAAGAAGCATAGACGATCGCGTATGATATTGTCGAAGTTAAAATGAACAAAAGATATGCAAAGAATGACAAATTTATTACGGCATGTCAAATTATCTTTAATATTACAGGTTAAGCAAAAAATAAACTTGATTGAGTTGTTGTATTGAGAAATAGATCGCAAAAAGTTGTTGAGATGCTAAATGTTATCAAACATATTCACCAAAAGTCAGTTATGTCTGATTTTCGTATTCAGCTTAGCTCAATCGATGAGGATTTACCCCTCGAGGATACCATGGGACTTCATGAAGAAATCCCTTTAGAGATGGATGAAAATGATGATGAGATTCACGAAGTAAATTTAAGTTCTTCAATATCTGGATCATCGAATGAAACGGACTAAAAAATGACATGTATAGTTAGATGATTAGTTTGTGCATCATCTTGCTTTTACTTTCTCTTCTTACACCGTAGTTGTCCTGCTTATTTTTTTTTATTTTATGTGTAGGCACGACATGTTTCATGTTGGCATTCCACATTGTTTTGTTTTTACTTGTCTGTCTTACATACTAATCATGTTTACTAATTCTAATTATTTTTCCTATTGCAGTTGGAAGGTGCTAAGCTCCCTGAGAGACTAAGAGTTCAGTGGACTTTAGGGAGCACATATCGAACACTAAAGAAGTCGTCGACGACGACGAAAAGTATGACACTCGTACAGCCACTCATGTTGCCCTTCCCGCACCAGCTCCCTCGCAGGCACCTCCTCCCACTCATGCACCGTATTTTCGCATAGAAGTCTCATCTGATGAGCCAGACCCCTCAACTCCAACACCTGAGATGGTTGGCAAAGTCTATCTTGTGTCAAAGAGTGACTCGTAAGTCAACTTTCCTTTTTATAGTAAAGTAATTTCAATTTTCATTCCATTTTATATTGTAGCTAATGTTTCAATTGCAAGTTCTACCCCTCCAGGCCGCCCATGATGAAAATCACGGAGAACATTCAGAGGAGATATGATCAGTCATATCTCTCATGGAAGCAGATTCCAATTGCGAGTTGGAATATGTATTTTAGGGAGTTCGAGGTATGATATTTTAATTTAAAATAGAAAGATAATTTTCACTTTTTATGCTAATCAAACTTACATAATTTCTAATTTGCATAGATCGTTCTACTGGTTGTTGGAACATTACCAACATATCTGGCAATTTTTTAGGTTCATGTTAAGCATAGGCTCAGGGATATGTTCACAACAGCGCAGAAGAAGGGGCAGAGGCTCTTGTGGGTTGGTTAGGAAGTCTGGGCTGCATTAAAACAAGCATGAGCCTCCCCAGAATAGCAGAGGAAGAGACAGACAAATCAGCAGAACCAGATGACGAAGGGAGCCAGACGACCGCACTCCACATTAGAGGTTAGATTTTTGTTGGATTAGCGTTAAAGTATTATGAGGGTAATGATTGAATCAAACGATAAATAATGTTAATTTGAAGCATTAGCGTCAAACATAACCGACGCTAATTAGCGTCCGATGTGGTCGACGCTAATTAGCGTCCACCCATGATGACACTAATAAGTGTCGGCTAAGGTCGACGCTAGAGTGTTGTTAACCTAACATGACATAAATTTATAATGACGGATTTTTTGCACAAATGCAGACGCAAATAAAAAACCGACCCAAAAGTCAATGCAAAATCAATTAGCAATGCCCATATTAACATCAGAATTATTTGGACGCTAATCCGACGCTAATTGAGCTTATTGTCACAAAAATGCCCAACGCTAATTGGGCATTTTTCTGTAGTGTCCCTCGATTATGAGATTTCTCATTGATGACAACTACTAGTATCAACACTGACCTCCCTTCTCTTCACCATAATCCTCAAGGAGAACATCAATAATGTTAAACTTTTTTTATATGAAGCGATGAAGAATGCTCAAGAATTACTTAGCGGACATATAGCACAAACTAAGATCGCACAAGGAAAAGACATCAAGGAAGAGTATTGAAGAAAGAGAAATTTTATTACTCAAGTACTTGAGTATAAGTTATGAGTAAAAAAATGAATACTAGAGAAAAAAATAGGTTCCAGACGTGATTATTCAGGCATAATGATCGAGCAACCACTTAAGCTCAAAACTAAAAAGAAGGGTAATAGCCAAGGTAATATATGAAGATATATGGTGATGTACATATATAGTAATACAACAATTCCAGACAACAAGAACAATACATGGAGATATACGATGAATGATATATAGATACAGGCATACAACAATTCCAAAACAGTAAGAGCAATAAAGAAAGATATATGACATACATATACGAAAATACAACAATTCTAGACTACAATTCTAGACTATGCAATCACGAGTCTTATAGGGATGCTTTGATTAAAGTGTACTCATTTATCTATGCATGTGCAAGCATACATGTTCTTATGTGAATACATATCAAGATAAGTAATTTCTATTTAGATGGCGCCAAGAACATTCACCTGGAGCAGTTTGCAGGAACAAACAAAAACATACACTCATACATATAGAAACTTACTACTTTTACATACTTCCAATCATGCATAAGTTGCAATAACAAAAAATAAAAGGCAAATAGAAACCTTGAAAGTGACCAATCATCATATACTGTAAATCTCATCCACCAAAAAAAGGAGGCATCAATCTTAAAAATTATAAATAAAATATTTTATTAGGCACATTCAATGCATGAACTGACATTTTTTATGCATGACAACTTTAAAAATAAAAAAGCAAAGTTAATAGAGAAAAAGGAAAACATAAAAATGTTTGATAAAAATAAGTGATGAGGAATTACAATTGGAAAAAGGATGGCCTTTCCTAAAAGGGTTTCAAATCTCAATGCGCTAGAATAGATGAAGATAAGTCTTCACCTTCAAAGTTGAATGTGTTTCATGCCATAAAACTATCTTACATTACTCAAAATTCTCATTTCTATATTTTAAAAAATAAACAAAAAAAAAAGCCCAACTGCTACAAAATGTTAATAAATTGCTAACAAACTTAGAACTAACAAACTAGTAATAAATTAACAAATTACCATCAAATTGTTAAAAATTTAAGACATTGACAAAAATCATTCAAATAAAATAATGAAATCTATAGAACATAAAAAAAAAAAAAAAAAAAAACTCAATATCCATGAAACTTAAAATTCAATAGCAACGTCCTTTTCTTTTCTCCAACTACAAAGCACTCTAGTTTAGAGAATAAAAGCAATAAAACACTTCAAGGAATCAATAAGATCTATCAATTATGGATGAAGATTGTACGGTAGATTTAAAAAAAACGAAAAAGGAAGCTCATCTGGAATTTGTTGAAGCTATTGAAAGATAAGATAAAAACACGACTAACAGAAGCATTTGGATGCCTTGAGCAAAGGGAATTGTCATGTATGATAGTTTATTTGTGAAAATCTACTTAATCAATTTTTTTCCTTTCTATTTTATAATTCTCTTTTTAGGGTGAGAGTCTAGATAAAGTTGGGAAGGATGGAATTATAATCACCATATATATTGACAGATAATTGCTAGTTTACTGGAGGAAATTAAAAAGAAGGTTTAGGGTAAAGGATGGAGGCATATGGGACTTTGAATTATGATAGAATAATTATGTAGGGAATAGGTAGTTTTGTTGAAGGGGTCGTTGAAGGAAAAGATAATAGAGCCATTAAGAGGAAAACAAGTGTCACCAAGAAGTTACCATTCACATGAACAATAGTTTTATTGCCCTAAGAACAGCAAATGACCAAACTAGAAATCATCATAACCATTAATATATCCATGAAGGAATTAAAAATGGTGATTATAGATTCAGCAAAATAAAACATTGCTTTTAAGATAGCCTTTTTGTACATAAAATTAACCAAAAGCATGATAATTATACCAGTATGACGAAAGAAAACATTGAAAATAAAATATAAAAGATAATAGAGAAAATGAAAAAGATAAAAAAGATCAAAAAATTAATAAATTAAGCAAAACTTGCACGTGAACAAGGAGAAGAAAACCAATAAAAAAATAAAAAATAATAAAAATAAAAATAAAAATCTATGTTGCTATGAATCTTTAACAGGGTAATTTAACTTCAATAAAATTTAAGTCCTCTTAAAAGGCATATACTTAGATTATGTGCGATGACTCTTCTACTTCTTCCATTCTAAAAGTTGATGTTTATTCAGTAGTGAGACCTGAAACATTCCGAGAGGGGTATGTTCAAGCATAAGGCTTGCTTATCTTGCTACTTATTGTAGTTTTGGGAAGGTAAAAGTAATTATTCCTCTTCAAGTCCATATGAAACAATTACAAAATAAATAGAGCGGGAAAGCTCCCGCATTAGGAACATCTTAAGTCAGTCGTAACTCTCCACGATAAAAGAAAAAAGAAACAAGAATTAAAACATACCAATAATACAAATCTCTAATAAACGATATAAGAAATAAAACTTTCTAAATAATTTCAGCAGCCCCCCCTCAAGTTGAAGAATAGATATCTATCATGCCCAACTTGCTTATAAGGAGCTCAAAGTTAAGCCTAAACAGTCCCTTGGTGAAAACATCAACTATTTGTTGAGTAGTGGGGACAAATGTCATAAAAATAGCTTCATAATCAATCTTCTCTTTTATGAAGTGTTTGTCAATCTTCACATGTTTTATGCAATTCTATTATACAGAAATTTCTGCAATGCTTATAGAAACATTATTGTCACAGTATAACTTAGCCATAACTTGGTATTCGACTTCGACACTACTCATGGTGACGATATTATGTTTCTTACTCCACCAATTAAAAGATTTCCCCCAAACAGAAGTACAATATCCTCAAGTCGAACAAGGCAACACTGACCGCAAGATGCTCAAAACATATCCTTTATGATGAACTTAAGAAAAGTTTTATTTTTACATACACCACGTGAATGTATAGGGTTGCTCATTTTTGTTCTAAGTTTGTTCTTAGTAGTTCATTTGTTTGATGAATGTAAATGGTGATAGAGAACTCTCCTCTATATGTTTAAATGACATGAATCACTTTTGTATATCATAGATGCATACATGCATAGTTTTGTACCTTTTTATATTTTTAATGCAAATGTATATTTAACGAAAGTCGATCTCCTTTCAACAACTAAGCTATCCAATAGCATCGGTGTATACCGTAAACCTTCTTTTTTATTTCCTTACTCAGTGTACTTTTTAGGTATTTGAGAATCTTGTTAACTGTTTCAAAGTGATTCTCAGTGGAAGAATACATAAATTGACTTATCAAACTTATAACAAAGGCGATATCAAGTCGTGTAAATGATAAGTATATCTACTTTCACACCAAATTTTGATATCGAGTTGTATTCACTAGGTCGCCTTCCTTTTGCATCTCCTAGTTTTTTATCGTGATCAAGTGGAGTGTTTACATGCATACAACCAATCATCCAAATTTCCTTTAAAAGGTTAAGAATATATTTCTATTGGGAAACAGCAATCCCCTTTTTTCAATCTAGCAACCTATATGCCAAAGAATACCTCAAAGATCCTAAATTATTGGTCTCAAAGACTGATGAAAGGGAAATTTTCAACTGGTTCATTTAATATACGTCATCTTTGGTGAAAATTAATACTATCCATATATATGATCGGTATGGTTATCTTCCCATCCTTGGAATATCTAAAGAACATTGTGTGATCTCCTTATCCTTGAGTACACCCCTGACTTTTAACAAGCAGTGTAAATTTCTCTACCACGCTCTCGGCGACTACCACACATACAAGAATTTTTTAGTTATACACAATTTTTTGAACAATGTCATTGTCGGGTTCTAAGCTCCGAATGCAAAAAATGGATTGTGTTAGGTAATCGACAACCAACATAAAATTTTTATCGGAAAATCATAACATGAATCCTTTAAATCATTATGTAAATGCTAGGTCTCCCCTGGAAGCGACGCTATATATGACCTGAATACAGTGAAAAGTATTCAAGGGTCGCTATCCCAGTGCCCAGATATAGTGTCAAATAAACAGGAGTTCCTACATTATGAACAGATATGGGCAAAGAAGTCACGAGTAAATTAATGAAATTAGTGCATATTATGGTCATAGGAAGATAAATATCTTATAAATTCAAGAAACTAAATAAATTGGTGAAAAGGCTAATGAGATTGATAGCTTAGGTTTATAAACTTTAGTATTCAAGTAAGAGTCACACTAGAAATGATATAGATGAAATTATAGATAAGTGTTTGAAAGATAGTGTTGTAAAAATTAATAGAATTAGAGATAAAATTATAGTTCTTAAGATTATTGTTGATACTAAGATTTTTAACGTTATCAGTGCTTATGCTTCTCAAATAAGTTTAAATATAGGTTCAAAAGAAAAATTTTGGAATAAACTAAAAGAATTAATACAAATGATACATTTTGACGAAATAATTTTTATTGTAGAAGATTGAAAAAGAAAAATTGATATAGTGGTAGAATATTTTAGAAATATTCAAAGTAGGCATGGTTTTGGAGTGATTAATGAAGAATGTAGAATCATATTGAATTGTTTTAGCTTCTGATTTTGTATTTCTAATATTTTACTTAAGAATAGAGATGAGCATATTATTACTTATAAGAATGGATCTAATAAAACATAAATTGATTATTTTATTATGAGAAAAAGATATCATCAGGAATTGTTTCAAGCTTTTAAAACTAGGGATGTTCATAAAAAAAATAATTTTATATGGTATAAAGTAACAATACTATTAAATAAGTGGCAAAAGATATACATGGAGAATCAAAAAGAAAATTTTTTATAAATCAAAAAAGTTGATGATAAAATAATAATGCACAAGAAAAGGTAAAATATAATAAGTGTTATAAAAATTGATTTAAATGTAAAAGCTTAGAGAACTAAGAAAAGTATAAGGTGGCACATAAGAAGTCTAAGAGAATGATTTGTGACACTAAGAATTATGCTTTTAGTAATCTTTATAAAAAATTAGATACTAAAAATGGCAAAATATATGTATAAACTACCCAATCAAAGAAAAGAGAAAAGAAAAGTAAAGATTTAATTTAAGTGTATTAAAGATGAAAATCAAAGTGTTTTTCTTAGAAGAAGTATTGAACATGGATAAGTGAGTTGTTTTGATAAACTTTTCAATGTAGTGTTTGAAAATACGATCGACTAGTGATCTTAATATCATTAATAATATTTTTATTTTTATTTTTTACTGTCGCATTAGTAAAAAGGAAGTTGATGAGGCTTTAAAAAAAAAACTAATGGTGGAAAATCAGTATGAGCTGATTATATCCCAATTGAAGTGTGAAAATATCTAAAGATTTTGGAGTTTCTTGGCTAACTAAACTAATTAACATTATTTTAAAACTACAAAGATGACCAAGGAGTGGAGGCAGATTATTTTGGTTCACATTTTTAAGAATAAAGGAGATGCACAAGAGTGCGCAAATTATAGAGGAATTAAGTTAATGTGTCATTTTTTTAAACTATGGGGGAGAGTGTTGGCAACAATTTTTGATGTTGTGAGTATAGGGTATCCACCTGCACGGGACAGTATACGGTTCGTCCGTAGTGTCCGGTAGCTCAAGATCCCACTGGAATCTCTATCCGGGTTTCCATCAGGACTCGATAGTTTTTTAGCTAATTTAGAAAGAGCATCGACCTTGCCATTAAGGGAACGATGTATCTTAATAAGAGTGACATCGGGAATGAGTTTCAACAATGTCATAACCTTCTCATTGTGGGCTAGGAGCTCAGACTTGAGTGGGCTAGGAGCTCAGACTTGAGGGCTAGGAGCTCAGACTTGAGGACCCTGTAGGTTCCAAGACTTGGCTAATAATAAGATGAGAATCGTCATAGACTCATCTGGACAGCGAACTCAAGTCCTAAAATCAAGCTTTCATAATCGACAGCATTATTATTACACAGTTCCACTAAACGTAATGGAGAATGTTGTCGTCAGACGATACAATGATCAACCCAATCCCAGATTGTACATGGTAGGTGTCTTGAGCTATCGGATGTTACAGAAGAAACGTAGACCGTCCTGAGTCATGCAAGTGGACACCCTACCAGGATCCCTCCCAAAGGTACAATCCGGGATCGGGTTGATCTTTGTATCGCCAGGCGACAGCATTCTCCGTTACTATTATAGTTTACTGGAATCGTGCACAATGTTGTCGAATATGAAGGCTTAATTTTAGGACTTGAGTTGGTTGTCAAGCTTGGCATCGAGAGAATCAAAATTTATGGAGATTCTCAACTTATTATTAGCCAAGTCCTAGGAACCTACAGGGTCCTCAAGCCTGAGCTTCTAGCCTACCATGAGAAGGTTATGGCATTGTTGAAGCTCATTCTCAATGTCACTCTTATTAAGATATCTCGATCCCTTAATGGCAAGGTCAATGCTTTTACTAAATTAACTAAAGAGCTATCGAGTCCTGATGGGAACCCAGAGAGATCCTGATGAGTGACTTGAGCTATCGGACGTTACGGACGAACCGTAGACCGTCTCGAGTCATGCAGATGGACACCCTACACTTGTGACAACAAAAGATGATGCCAACATAGAGTAATTGAATATAGGTTAAGATGTGATACAAAGATTCTCATAATTAGTTTGGATTTATGTCGAGCAAGTCTAACATAGAAGTTATACATTTATTGAGAGGTTTGGTCGAGACGTACAGAGAGAGTAAGGAGGATCTACATGATTTTTATTGATTTAGAAAAATCTTACAATAAGGTTCCAAGAGAAATTCTTTGGAGAGTTTTAGAAAAGAAATGTGTTGAGATGACTTATATTCAAGTATTTAAAAGTATGTATTCTAGAGTTGTTACTTGTGTTCGAACAGAAGATGATGCCAACATAGAGTAATTGAATATAGGTTAAGATGTGATACAAAGATTCTCATAATTAGTTTGGATTTATGTTGAGCAAGTCTACCATGGAAGTTATACAATTATTGAGAGGTTTGACAGAGACGTACAGATAGAGTAAGGAGGATCTACATAATCTTTATTGATTTAGAAAAAGCTTACAATAAGGTTCCAAGAGAAGTTCTTTGGAGAGTTTTAGAAAAGAAATGTGTTGAGATGACTTATATTCAAGTATTTAAAGGTATGTATTCTAGAGTTGTTACTTGTGTTCGAACAGAAGAAGGATTGACCAATTATTTTCTTAACATGTGACATCAAAAGATGATACCAACAAAGAGTAATTGAATGTAGGTTAAGATGTGATACATAGATTTCTCATAATCAGTTTGGATTTATGTTGAGCAAGTCTACCATGGAAGTTATACATTTATTGAAATGTTTGATAGAGAAGTACAAAGAGAGTAAGGAGAAGCTACATGATTTTTATTGATTTAGAAAAAACTTACAATAAGGTTCCAAGAGAAGTTCTTTGGAGAATTCTAGAAAAGAAATGTCTTTGAGATGATTTATATACAAGTCATTAAAGATATGTATTCAATAGATGTTACTTGTGTTCAAACAGAAGGAGGATTGACCAAGTATTTTCTTATTTCAATTGGATTACATCAGGGACTAGCTTCAAGCCCGTGTCTTCTTGCTTTAGTTATGGATGCTCTTACTGGACATTTACAGGATGAGATCCCTTGGTGTATGCTTTTTGCTAATGATATCCTTCTTGTGGATAAGACTAGAGAAAGAGTTCAAGAAAAAATTAAATTATGGAGGTCAACATTGGAGTCTAGAGGCCTTCATTTGAACAGATCTAAATCTGAATACATTGAATGTAATTTTAGTAGTAATAGCTCTAGTGGCTGAGTTGTAACTATGAGCGATCAAATCATTAAAAGATGTGAACATGTTAGATATCTCAGGTCTATTTTTTCAAATTGATGGTGATATAGATGGGGATGTTATTAGTAGAATTTAGGTTAGTTGATTGAAGTAGAGGAATGCATCAGGCCTACTATGTGATACAAAAGTATTGTTTAGACTTAAAGAAAATTTTCATAAGATGGAGGAGAGACTTGCAATGCTTTATGATGCAGAATGTTGGCCTTTAAAAGAGAATCAGAAAAAAAAAAAAAAAAAAAAAAGAAGAGTTAAGTGTTGATGATATGAGAATGCTTAGGTGGATGAGTGGCTTGACACTTAGAGACAAAATGCGACGAATCTATCCGCGAAAGGGTGGGTGTAGCTCCAGTGGCAGACAAGATTAGAGAGAGTTGTCTTAGATAGTTTGGTCACTTTAAACGTCTATCATCTGATGATCCGTTTAGGAGAGTAGATTTTTTAGATTTGACTTATATTAAGAAAGGCAGAAGTAGACATAAAAAGACAGACATGTCGTATAAAAAAAAGATCTTAATCTATTAGAATTAAATGAAAATATGACACTCAATAGGACGCAATGGATAAAAATGATTAATGTAGTTGGCCCCACTTAGTAGGATAAAGACTTGTTGTTGTTGTACACACTTTTGTGCCAAACTTCTCATTAAATCTCGGAAATGCATCCATATACACTTCTTCCTAGAAGTCACCATTGAAGAAGACATTCTTTATATCCAACTGTTGTTGAGGCCAGTCAAGATGAGCTGCAAGTGACAAAAGTACCCTTACATAATTTAGTTTTACAGCTGAAGCGAATATTTCTAAATAATCAATGTCATATGTACGAGTAAATTCCTTAGCAACCAATCAATGATCTGTTCGATTGTAAAGAGTCATCAAAATCGTAATTGATTGTAAACACTCATTTGAATTCGATAGTTGTCTTTCCTCTAAGTAGATTAACTACCTTCCATATGTCATTTTTCCCAAGAAATTTCATCTCCTCGAAAACAAAATCATTCCACTGAGGCATTTTCAAAGCATCTTACATTGTTCTAGGAATCTCCATATGAGATAATTGCGAGGTAAATGCACGAAAAGTGGGTGAAAGATTTTCATATGACACATAATGGGATAATGGATGTTGGGTGCAAAAATTCTTCCCAATAGGAAGGCTGGACTCATTAGACTCAGGATTCAAACTATGCTCAAATTTAAGACCAGAATATTCTGAATTTGAAGATGAAGTGAATTTAACGTGAGGAAAAGAATTAATGAGGACATTACCTAGGTTAACAGATTTTGGGCAATGTAAAGAATTCATAAACCCTTTCTTTTGGGTTGTCCTTGGTCACAAGTAGACAAGATCAAACGATACCACAGTTATTGCTCTTTTTTTCTATTTCTTCATCGCAATGAACATCATTAAATGGCATTGTAGTATTTAAAATACTAGGTGCACTCTCTCATGATATCTCGCTTGGGTTGTCAAGTTTAACAATTACGGTTGGGGACATAGGATTTTGATATTCTTCGATTTGAAAAAAATCCTAAAACTCAGTAGAAACATTTGCTTTATTCTTCCCCTAAAAGAGAGATTAAAAAAATGGTAATTCAAAAAAAGTGACATCCATGGTAACAAAAATATTTAGAATTGGCATCAAAACAATTATACCCTCTTTGGTTAGGAGCACAACAAACACACACATGTTTTAGGTCAATGTTCAAGTTTTCGTAGATTATGAATGTGAACGAAAACAGTTCACCCAAATATCTTTAGAGAACCGGAAAATAAGAGCTTCTTGGAAAAAGTTTTTGAAAACGACAAAGGTGTTTCAATGTATAAAACCTTCTTGGCTATTTTTTTATAGAAAGATAACAGTGAGAGCGGTTTTAACCCCAAAGATGTTTAGGAGTCTGATTGGTAAATAGCAATGCACGAGCTACCTCCAATAAGTGCTTGTTTTTTCTTTGAGGCAACCCATTTTGTTGAGGAGTGTTGACACAAAAGCTTTGATGAATAATTTCATTTTCAAGAAAGAAGTAACCCAATGAGTTTTTGAAATATTTTCAGTCATTGTCACTCCATGATATTTAAATAACTGTTTGAAATTGTGTTTGTAATGGTGTAAAAATTTTTAAAAAATTATTTCTACTTCAATTTTTTCTTTCATTAGATAAATGAAGCTTAATCTAATGTGATCATTAGTGAAAGTTACAAAACAGTTTTTTTCGAAACGTGAAAGTGATTCGCAAGGATCTCAAATATCACTATGAATCAAGGTAGATGGTGTAGTTGATTTGTTTGTTTGTGGAGAATATGATAGACGGTGATGCTTAGCAAACTAACACACTCACATTGAAACTGCATATTTTTATCTTGATATAATTTGAGATATAAGTATTTTAGATAAAGAGAACTAGGATGACCTAACCTATAATATCATAAAATAATTTCATTAACTTTAGAAACATAATTTAAAATAGTACTTTGACATTGTCTATTCGAGTCAAGTCTATCGTTAAAATAATATAGTCCACATTTTTCTAAGCACTGCAAATCATCATCCCCGTGATTAATTCCTGAAACTCGCAACAAGAAGAGGAGTTAACTTGACATTGATGATCAACAATGATTTTATTGATGGACAACAGGTTACAAGATAGATTACGAATATGGAGAACATCGCTGAGAGTTAACAAAAAGACAAGTTTTACAGTTCTTATCCCGGTAATTATTAAGAGGGAACCATTAACAATTTTCACTTTTAATTACCTACATAAGGTCTATAAGCAAAACTTAATTTAGAAGAACCATTCATATAATTGGTTGCACAAGAGTCAATTATCCACAAATGAGAAAAATCATGAATAACAATTAACAAAATAGTGGCCAAAGAGTTGCCCTTTTGTACTGAGGAGCAAGATGAAGTCAAGAAAAATTTTGGATATTGAAATAATCTGTGAAAGTGCTTTAATTGCTCCTTAGTGAAAGTGATTATGTTCGAGTCAACGGGAAGCTCATGAGTTTTTTCAACAATGGCTTGTTAAGATCGATCTTCACACATGAATTTTGATTTCCAATTTGCAGGTTTACCATGAACTTCCAACATGTTTAGGAGTCTGATTGGTAAATAGCAATGCACGAGCTACCTATCCATTTTGTTGAGGAGTGTTGACACAAGAGCTTTGATGAATAATTTCATTTTCAAGAAAGAATTAACCCAATGAGTTTTTGAAATATTGTTAGTCATTGTTACTCCAAGATATTTAAATAACTGTTTGAAACTGTGTTTGTACATGGTGTAAAAATTTTCAAAAATATTTCTATTTCAAATTTTTCTTTCATTAGATAAATGCGGCTCAATCTAATGTGATCATTAGATAAAGTTAGAAAACATTTTTTTCAAAACGTGAAAGTAATTCACAAGGATCTCAAATATCACTATGAATCAAGGTAGATGGTGTAGTTGATTTGTATGTTTGTGGCGAAGAAGATAGACAGTGATGCTTAGCAAACTAACACACTTCACATTGAAACTGCATATTTTTATCTTGATATAATTTGAGATACAAGTATTTCAGATAAAGAAAACTAGGATAACCTAACTTATACTATCATAAAATAATTTAATTAACTTTAGAAAAATAATTTAAAATAGTATTTTGACATTGTCTATTCGAGTCAAGTCTATCGTCAAAATAATAGAGTCCACATTTTTCCTAAGCACTGTCAACCATCCTCACCGTGATTAATTCTTGAAACTCGCAACTAGAAGAGTAGAACTTAACTTGACATTGATGATCAACAATGCTTTTACTGATGAACAACAGGTTACAAGATCGATTAGGAATATGGAGAACATCGCAGAGAGTTGACAACAAGACAAGTTTTACAGTTCTTATCCCGGTAATTATTAAGAGGGGACCATTGACAATTTTGACTTTTAATTACCTACACAAGGTCTATAAGAAAAACTTAATTTAGAAGAACCATTCATATAATTGGTTGCACAAGAATCAATTATCCACAAATGAGAAAAATCATGAATAACAATTAACAAAATAGTGGCCAAAGAGTTGCCCTTTTGTACTGAGAAGCAAGACGAAGTCAAGAAAAATTTTGGATATTGAAATAATCTGTGAAAGTGCTTTAATTGCTCCTTAGTGAAAGGGATTATGTTCGAGTCAGCGAGGAGCTCATGAGTTCTTTCAGCAATGGCTTGTTAAGATCGACCTTTACACATGAATTTTAATTTCCAATTTGCAGGTTTACCATGAACTTCCAACATGTTTAGGAGTCTAATTAGTAAATAGTAATGCACGAGCTACCTACCCATTTTATTGAGGAGTGTTGATACAAGAGCTTTGATGAATAATTTCATTTTCAAGAAAGAATTAACCCAATGAGTTTTTGAAATATTGTCAGTCATTGTCACTCCAAGATATTTAATAACTGTTTGAAATTGTGTTTGTACATGGTGTAAAAGTTTTAAAAAAATTATTTCTACTTCAAATTTTTCTTTCATTAGATAAATGCGGCTTAATCTAATGTGATCATTAGTGAAAGTTAGAAAACATTTTTTTCAAAACGTGAAAGTGATTCACAAGGATCTCAAATATCACTATGAATCAAGGTAGATGGTGTAGTTGATTTGTATATTTTTGGCGAAGATGATAGACGGTGATGCTTAGCAAACTAACACACTTCACAATGAAACTGCATATTTTTATCTTGATATAATTTGAATACAATTATTTTAGATAAAGAAAACTAGGATGACCTAACCTATGATATCATAAAATAATTTCATTAACTATAGAAACATAATTTAAAACAGTACTTTGACATTATCTATTCGAGTCAAGTCTATCGTCAAAATAATAGTCCACATTTTTCCTAAGCACTGCCAATCATCCTCCCCGTGATTAATTCTTGAAGTTCGCAACAAGAAGAGTAGAAGTTAACTTGTATTGATGATCAACAATGATTTAACTGATGGACAACAGGTTACAAGATAGATTAAGAATATGGAGAACATTGCAGAGAGTTAACAACAAGACGAGTTTTATAGTTCTTATCCCAGTAATTATTAAGAGGAAACCATTGACAATTTTGACTTTTAATTATCTACACAAGGTCTATAAGAAAAACTTAATTTAGAATTGGTTGCACAAGAATCAATTATCCACAAATGAGAATAATCATGAATAACAATTAACAAAATAGTGGCCAAAGTTTCCCTTTTGTACTGAAGAGCAAGACGAAGTCAAGAAAAATTTTGGATATTGAAATAATTTGTGAAAGTGCTTTAATTGCTCCTTTGTGAAAGGGATTATGTTCGAGTCAGGGGGCAGCTCATGAGTATTTTTAGCAATGGCTTGTTAAGATCGACCTTCACTCATGAATTTTGATTTCCAATTTGCAGGTTTACTATGAATTTCCAACATGTTTAGGAGTCTGATTGGTAAATAGCAATGCACGAGCTACTTCCAATAGCTACTTATTTTTTTCTTTGAGGCAACCCATTTTTTTGAGGAGTGTTGACACAAGAGCAATGATGAATAATTTCATTTTCAAGAAAGAATTAACCCAATGAGTTTTTGAAAAATTGTCAGTCATTGTCACTCCATGATATTTAAATAACTGTTTGAACTTGCGTTTGAACATGGTGTAAAAATTTTTAAAAATTATTTCTACATCAAATTTTTCTTTCATTAGATAAATGCGGCTTAATCTAATGTGATCATCAGTGAAAGTTAAAAAACATTTTTTTCAAAACGTGAAAGTGATTCACAAGGATCTCAAACATCACTATGAATCAAGGTAGATGGTGTAGTTGATTTGTATGTTTGTGGCGAAGATGATATACGGCGATGCTTACCAAACTAACACACTTCACATTGAAATCTTGATATGATTTGAGGTACAAGTATTTTAGATAAAGAAAACTAAGATGACATAACCTACAATATCATAAAATAATTTAATTAACTTTAGAAACATATCATAAAATAATTTAATTAACTTTAGAAACATAATTTAAAACAGTACTTTGACATTGTCTATTCGAGTCAAGTCTATCGTCAAAATAATAGAGTCCACATTTTTCCTAGGCACTGCCAACCATCCTCCTCATGATTAATTCTTGAAACTCGCAACAAGAAGAGTAGAAGTTAACTTGACATTGATGATCAACAATGATTTTACTGATGGACAACAGGTTACAAGATAGATTAGGAATATGGAGTAACAACAAGACGAGTTTTACAGTTCTTATCCCAGTAATTATTAAGAGAGAGCCATTGACAATTTTAACTTTTAATTACCTACACAAGGTCTATAAGAAAAACTTAATTTAGAAGAATCATTCATATAATTGGTTGCACAAGAATCAATTATCCACAAATGAGAAAATCATGAATAACAATTAACAAAATAGTGGGCCAAGTGTTGCCCTTTTGTACTGAGGAGCAAGATGAAGTCAAGAAAAATTTTGGATATTGAAATAATCTGTGAAAGTGCTTTAATTGCTCCTTAGTAAAAGGGATTATGTTCGAGTCAAAGGGCATTTCATGAGTTTTTTCAGCAATGGCTTGTTAAGATCGACCTTCACACATGAATTTTGATTTCCAATTTGCAGGTTTACCATGAACTTCCAACATATTTCTTTCGTGTGCTACGATTTTTGCAATGCACGCACAATGATTTTGTTCGGCCTCATTTGTCAATGTCAGCCCCTTATGAAACGAGTTGAGCTCTGCTCTTCAATGTTAAGAGAAGATCTGGTGTTGCACAACATTTTTTTCCTCCTTGCCTCTTCATAGCAAACTTTCTAAAAAACTTCTCGAATTGAAGGTAGAGGTTTCCTACCGAGGATGAGACCTCGGACTTCATCTATACTCCATTTGAGACCAGCTAAAAACATGTAGACCCAATCATTTTCCTCTTTTTTCTTATGTCGAGCATAATTATGTTGTGCTTTAAGCACCCCAATGTAATCTTGCAAACCTTTGGAGCTATGCAGATAATCAAAATTGGCCACTTGAGCAAAATCAAAGGGTTGAAATTAGTTCATTTCTTATTTCAGCAGCTATTCATAGATTTTCACATATTGAAATGATTAAATAAACAAAAAGTGTTATGCCACATCCAGTCTTTGTACATTCGGAAAACCTTATAATCATCTCCAATATTATAATACTGGTCTTTCAATTGCTTAAAGTAAATATTCCTCCAAAATTGGTTAACACAGACCAAGTTGTGCATCTGTAACAATTTCAGCAACGGGACATTTACAAACACAGTACACAATTCTTATGTATTTACATATCTCGCACTTAAATAATTCATATTTACACACATAGCGTTCAAACTTTTAATTCGCATCAAAAAAGCACCATTAACACTTTTAAAAAGTGAAATACACCTTTTCATGCATAGGTAAAGCACCAAAGTACTATAAATGTAAACATAAAAGTTTAAGTGCGAGATCCTTCAATACATTAGAATTGCTTGCTACATATGTAAATTTCCTTCAGCAAAAAAGATTGTATGCAGTGTAACTGTAATTTCAAAACAGTTTATATATTTTTCCCAAAGCCATTGTTTGTTTTATCGAAGTTATCAACCCTCTAGAAATAAAGTAACAACTGCGCACATAACAGAGAATAAAAAACCTGGAGTTATAATAAACATAACAGAGAATAAAAAACCTGGAGTTATAATAACATCACTATAAATATATTACAAAGTATTCATGAAATTCCAAAAAAAAAAAACATTGAAAATAGCTAGGTAACAAACACATAGTAAAAAACGAATAACTAAAATTTGTCATGTACCAATGCCAACTTCTAAAGTTCCTTCCTCCAGATCAGCAACCTCTTTCACAAGACCCATCCTCAATTAAAAATCTGAAAGCATAGGATAAAGAAGCTGATGGAACTTAAAATATAATCTCAAAATATGCTAAATAAAGAGATGAACTGAACTTTTATTCTTGAAGATCAATAGTTGCTACAGAATCACAATAAAATACAAATGGGGAGTTATCAATACAAAATGGGGACAAAGTTGGGCTAAACAAACCAAAAGTCTAAGCAGAGGATCAACCAAATGACATGTTTGCAGAAACAATTCTAATTAGGGACACCTACATACATAGTGCACACAATTCTTATTTATTTACATATCTCACACTTAAACTTTCTGTATTTACACACAATGCACTCAAATCATTAATGTCACATCAAAAATAGCACTATTACTACTTTTTAAAAATAAAATACACTTTTTCATGCATAGGTTTAAAGCACCCGTGTTCTTTATGTAAATATGAAAGTTTGTCTGTGAGACATGTAAACACATAAGACTTGCGTGCTATGTATGTAAATTTCCCTTTTAATTATTCGGTGTGAGACTAAACTCAACTCCTATATGCCTTGATAAGGTCCTCCTCATATGAGAGCTCTCAATATCAATGATCACAACCCCTCAAAAAGAAGCAACGTGTACTTATAGTGAGAGTCGCCTTCTCTTTAGTCCATGCAAAACCATGGTATTCAAGATCCATGGGAGCCACAAACTACAACATTCATCTGATCCCAGATCCTGATTGAATTATGCAGCTTTAAAACCATTTGTTGGAGAGTGATCGAATGAGATGAGAGAGGGGAAAAGCAAACCAAAGCTAGATACAATAATGATCAAAACCATTCTCAACCCTATAACTCTATATTTCTACACTGAAATATTTTTACAAGGGAAATTTACACAAGTAGCACACAATTCTTATGTATTTACATATCTCTCATCTAGACTTTCATATTTACATACATAGCACTTTGGTGCTTTAAACGTATGCACGAGAAAGTGTATTTCACTTTCAAAAAGTGTTAGTAGTGCTATTTTTATGTGATATTAAATATTTGAGTGATATGTATGTAAATATGAAAGTTTAGGTCTGAGATGTGTAAATAGATAAAGAGTTGTGTGCTATGTATCCCTTTTTAACTATCAAATCAAGAACTATCCTCACCATACTCACGTGATTTAACAAATATAGAAGCTTGTAGCTGTTATAAAAGAATCAAAATAGTTCCTACACAAAATACAAACCATAAAAAAAAATAAAAATTATAGGTTCCGCCAACTACCAAGTTGTGCTATCAAAATAACTGAGCTTATCCCCCTCGATAATGGATTAGGACCAACCACAATCATTGAGCACGAAAAGATCTAGGCTGGCTGGCAACGGATTTAGGCCAGAATTTTAACTGGATTTAGGCTAAATCTTGGCAAACGGTCAGTTTGGACAAAATAAATCCGCCACTATGATAAATCTAGATTTCGCAGATTTCGGCTGTATCACGGATTCGCTAAACCCTGTGAATCGGCGGATTTAGTAAATCAGGGATGAGCGAAGATGAATAATGGAGCCAACAGACTTACCTTCTCAATGGCGTCTGCTAGGAGCGGGGCGGAAGGATGAGAAAGATGGGAATTTCTGTGGTATCTGTAGGCGGTTGCCTTCACGATGGCGATGGTTTTGGGCGTAATCGTGGGCTAGAGAGTGAAAGGACCGGGTGAGCGGCTAGGCGAGTGTCTCGCTAGATAGGGTGGATCCATAGATTTGTGGTTTTTATTATTTTGATTGAGTAATAATTAATTTATTTATTATCAAATTAATTATAATTTGATAAATTTTAATAGTTAATTGATGAGTAAATACATATTTAAAATTTTGAAATATCTAGTTAAACTTTAATTAATTCTTAATTAGTAAACTTATTTAATTAATTAAAATTTTATTTAACGTAAAATTATTGCTTAATAAGTAACTCATTTAATAAAAAATTATTAATAATTAATTTGTTTAGTAATTAATTATTTCTTTATTAGCTTAATTATAAATAAAATTTTGAATTAAATTTAATATTTATTTTTTCATCATAATAATTAAAAAATCAAAGTTTAAATATGATTTTCTTTTCTAACAAACATGGCAATCATTAAATCCTAGTAAAGTTATCAAATGAAAAATTTACTGAAATATTTTTTATTTAATCGTCACATGAGAAATTTAGATTTACAGGAATTACTAAATCCTACTAGCTTACATCTAATTTTTTTGTTATAAAAGAAAAAAAAAACTTAAAATAGTGTTTAGTACGTGCTTTCCTACGAACATCAAACTTTTTATTTGGTGGTGATATCATAAATTAGACTGTATTTTCTAAGTGTTTTGTATATCTAATAATAAAACTAGAGTACTCTTATCTTCCATAGCATAAACTTTCACCAATCTCAATATCTTCTCGAGTTCAAAACTAAAATGTCTCTCTCGTTGATCTTTCTCATAATTAACCCAATTTTATTCATTGAAATATCTAACTATTTCTCTTATTTAATTCACAAAAAAAATGAAAACAGCTTTAGATATTTCAATCATTCATTCTAATAAATCGCACAACATATAAATTGAGATGGTTTTGATTAAGCAAAAAGAAAAAGGGATTAGAATTTCAACATAAAACTTGGCATGCCTTGAATCGAGTTAGCTAGTGAAAGAGCAAATGGAGAGGAGAGAGAGAGATAGAGAAAGGGAAGAGAAGTGGATGGGTTAGAGAGAGCGACTAATTCTTTTTCTGTTCATTTCAACAAATATACAATTTTCAAATAAAAGTGAGCCCAAATAATGACTAAATTCGTATAAAAAATTATGTTGTCTGAACAGTATAGAATTGAGTTCCCGTTGTTGAATGGTGATTTAACACGTCAATTTGATTTTTAAATTCAGTCATTGGTCCCAAAAAGGTGGATAAATATATATATATATATATATATATATATATATATATATATATATATATATATATATATATATATATATACATATATATATTAAAGGTAAAGAGGGAAGGGAATGGGAGAGGGGGTAGGGGGTCGGTGAGGAATTTTTATTGCGTCCGGACGGCGTACGCAACGCTGCGTCTGGACGCCAATAAAAAGTCGTCACGTGTAATTCAGGTCCCACTGTGGCGAATTTGAAAAAAATGCATTTTAAAATTCTTTCTGCAGACCAAACCCGACCCGAGTTGAGGCCCGCGACGGAAAAAAATAAAATTTTCGCGTTTTCCCGCCAAAGTACAAAGTCTTCTTCATTTATCTTTAGGACATTGAGACTTTTGTGGATTTTTGGAGGGACGACGCATTTATGAGATGGATGTTTTATTCTTGGAGGGACTGAGATTCCTGGATTAGGTTAGAGCAAGTGAAGATGGATTTTGAAGATGAATTTGGAAGATGAATATATTAAGTATTGTTTACGTTCTGCTTTTGTAAAATTTAGGTTTTGTTTTCTTATTATCTATGTTTTATTTAGGGAATTTTGGTTTTGGTATTTTTAAAGTATTATTTTCGTTGTAATTCAGTATTATTTAAGTAATATTGAAAGTGGTATTGTAATCGTTTTCTATAGTTTTAATTTAATACTTTGTTGGCAAGCTTTTGTTTGATTTTAATAACATTGAGGTTTTCATTGCGGTATTACATCTACGTTCTGCATTTGTAAAATTTAGGTTTTATTTTCTTATTATGTCTGTTTTATTACGGTATTATGGTTTTGGTATTATTAGAGTATTATTTAGGTTGTAATTCAGTATTATTTGAGTAATACTGAAAGTTGCTTTGTAAGCATTTTCTACAATTTTAATATAATACCTTGTTGGCAAGTTTTTGGTTTGATTTTAATAACATTGAGGTTTTTATTACGGTATTACGGTGGTATTACTTGAATAACACGAGAATACAACCAGTAAAACGATCGCAATATCACGGAAATACGAGCGCCGTATACAACGTACTTAGATGAAAATGACGTCATTATGAGCCGGTTGTATTGGAATATTCAGCAATATATTCCAATTAAGCCCGCGGTTTCGGTTATAAAAATACAGCTTTAAAACACTTGTAATATTTCTGAAATACAACGGCGATAGAAGAAAAGCGGACGTGAAACTGGTTGTATTGAAATATTCCGCTGATAATGCTTTCCGCAGAATACAACCATAAAACTAGCGTAAAACATATTTATTATAAAATGTCCGACCCTTTTCAAATTCCGCACCAACGCCTAGATAATATAACTGGAAACGAAACGTCTCGTCGAACACTTTGCCCGGAGGAAAACTACGCCACCTCTCACTGCTCCCAAATTTTTAGGGTTTTAGGGCATTACGTTTCCAATCGAGAACAGAAATACATTTTCAATTTCCAAGAATTTACATAGATGGAAGCAGAGAACACCCCGATGGAAGCACCAGATATTCCAATACAAATGCAAATGGAGGAGTAGCAACAAACCGAATAGCCTACGCAGAAGGTCACCAATGAGAAAAAAAAAAGAAAAAGGGGACTATCAGCAAAAATGTCACCACCGACAGTTCGTTGAGGTAATATTTTTATTTTGTATTCGTATTTTTACTAGGAGAAAGCATTCCTACATGTAAACCCTGAATAATACTGAAGTACAACCCGAATATGACATGGATATGACCCAAATAAAATCCGCACACTTCCAGTGTATAATCTAACCGCAAACAAAAACCCATAACAATAATAATACTCATATAAGACATAAATACTACCACAATAAAACTAAATCTATTAAATTTTACCTTCTGCACTTTAAAAATCATACTTAAATAAACCTACAATACTGCTTACATAAATCCTAATAGAAAACAGAGAACATATAACCACAACAATACTCATATAAAATATAACTATTACCAAAATAAAACTGAATTTTTACCTTCTTCACTTTACAAATAAAACCAAAATAAAACTAAAATACTACTAGAATAAGGCTAAATCTACTGAAATAAACCTACAAAACTGCTTACATATATCGTAACAGAAAACAGAAAACATACAATCTCAATAATGCTCATATAAAACATACACAGTACAAAAATATAATTGAGTCTAATAGTAGTACAATTGTTAAGTAACTTACCAAAATAAAATAATTTTTATTTTCTTCACTTTACAAATAAAACTGAAATAAAACCAAAATACTACTAGAATAAAACTCAACCAAGACTTGTTCAAAACTTTAATATTACAACTATGATTTTTTTTTGCCACAGGTTTCTTAACTCGAGAAACATGAGCTGTAGATGTCGGTCGTCCGTTGTGAGAGAGCTACTTGATGGAGTTAGGCCTGCAGTGTCTGAAGATGTGATGAGTAATCTCAGATGAATGAATATCGATCAGTTCTTTGATCTACCTCTGTATCCCCAGGAGAACATTCTTACCCTTCAAATTCTACAATGTTGGCAACATGACAAAATGGTGTTCAAATTGGGTGGGAAAGAGCTTAGGTTATTGCCTGATGAAATTGCACTGTTGATTGGGATGTCAAACCGAGGAGCAATGCCGAAGTGGAAGCAACGTCCATCAGCCACAATGAATGCTGTCAACATAAGGGACAAAATATTAGCATTTGCAAGCGGGGATATTTCGATCTCATTGGAGAACATTTACATAAAATATTTGTTGTCAAATTTATTCTTTCCATCAAGTAATTTTAGTATTCCTTCAGATCTTGACGCATATGGTGATAATGTAGAGACATTCTCATCGTACAACTGGCCTGCGGCTCTATGTGAATATCTTATAGAGCAAATCAATGCAGTTGCAATTAAATTTAGATTGAATCGATCCATCGGTTACATAAATGGGTTTGTGTTTTTATTAACGGTTAGTATCTTATTTAATCCTTCTAGTTACTTTATTGATTGATCGGTAATGGTAATATTACATTGATTCCACGCAGCTTTGGTTTTACGAGCACACTTCTCTAGTGACGCCCGCAGCTCCCGATGCCAGACCCAGAATGTTGCAGTGACCGAGGTCTGTTAAATGGAACGCGTCACAAACTGATATATTCTTCAAGAGGCTAAATACCGAACAGGTAAGTCATGCCCAACTTTCTTAACAAATACCTGTTGTGAAATAGTTAATAAAACATTTTATATCTTCTTGAAATTGTATTTAGGTGCACGACAAATTCACTGATGTCATGGCTGATGAACTTCTCTTGATTGCCAACCCGAATGAGGGCCTTCCAAGTCCGGTCCAAGATCATCAAACTGAAATTCGATCCCCCTCACCATCTTCATTTGCTATGGGTATCGTTGCTGCAGACGATAGCACCATTGCTCCGATACTTGCTACCATGAATTGCAACATGGAAGTTATGAATGATCTGCTTAGAGGCCAGGAGAAATGGTTCCTGCAATATCAAGGAAACATCGATACAGTAAGTGTTTGGGTGACGGGGCTGCAGGAGCAAATGTTAGCACTGAACAAAAAAGTTGAAAAGATTGAGCAACATTTATCAGTCAAAGGACTAAATTTGGTTGGAGAATTCGACCCACTCGCCAACCTGCCTGTTGAAGTCCCTACTGCTGAAGTTCATACTGCTGAAGAAAGAACGGGTGCGCCAGAACAACCCGGTGAAGTCCCTCTCAATGCATATGAAAATATGATGAACGACGATGAGGCAGGTCACACCTCCCAAACCGGAGAAGGTGAGGATGAAGACACCTTCATGCCGGAAGGTGAAACTAATGTAGATATTCATGTCGAGGTCACACCATCCATTCCTAGCTTGATGCAAAGGGTGAAGGGCCGACGGAGTCGGCGGAAGATGGTTGTAAAATCACCTTTCACTGCTTTCTAATTCAAAAGGAGAAAGACGGTAAAGGATATAAAAGACCCGCAGAATCCGACTGTAGAGAGCATGGAAGACCAAGATAAGGCACATGATCAATTGACAGAAAAAGAAGCCTTGTTATCACTGGGAACAAAACCTCTTGCTCAGATATCCGCTTTAATTGAGAAGATTATTGAGGATGTTGATGGTATTACTGCTGACAACGATCAAGACACATAAAAAAATGCAGATACACCATCTTTGGGCAGTCCAGCTCCACAGGCAGATGCACACAGCGAACCGGAGACTGCTAAAGCATTAGTTGTGCATCAACCGACATCAACCGTGCTTGCCACAAAGGTACTTCTATAAATATTACGTAATGCATTTATATATGCTCTTCTTTAAACATCATACATTAACGTTGATTTCATTTGTGTACAACAGAGAACGTCGAAAGCGCTCGTAAATTATTCTGGTAGAGAGCTTATTAGCGTTGAGCATCGCGAAGTAATTGAACAGTTTTTGTCAAGTTATCCTGCGCCGTATGTGTACCAACTTCTTCATGATGCTTTCCAAATCTCTTTTAGATATAATTGTCATAAAATAGGTTTGCTTTTAATGCATGGGTGATATTATCATCAACCAACGCTTCTATATGATAATTCTTCCTATTGTGGATAATTCTTACTGAGTGTTATTGGTCTGCGACCTAGTAAAAAATAAATGACGACTATACGATTCTCTTCCCAACGACATACACAAAGATCTTTGCACCCGAGTTGTGAGTATATTATGGACAATAATTTAATTTCTCTTGACTTTTGTTGATTTAATAAAAATTGTTATATTGCAATTTGTAGATCAACCTGTTTACAAACTTAACTAGAGAATGCTTCAAGAATAGGAAACCCGCAAAATGGAATCTTGCTAAACTCCAGGGCATTCCAAAACAGACGAACAACATTGACTGTGGCATGTTTGTCTGCAAATACCTTGAAAGACTAGTTCGGGCTACCCCTCCTGACTAGAGTCTAGAGCAGAATTGGCAAGAAGATACGCCCAAATTCCGCACACAATTAGCATATGACCTCTGCATGTGGTTTTCGTCTGTAATTAAATATAATCGAACAGGTTCTGACAGTGAGTGAAATTGGTTGTACTACTGGAATAGTCTGTTGTATTTAAAATGAAACTATTTATGTTGGTTGTATTGCTGGAATATCCCAATGCTACATTTCTCTTGTCATTTTTTTTGGTGTATTGAAGTATTTTTTTTACAATGTTTATTTTGGCATGATGGGGATTTGCAGTATATTGTAGTGTATTGGTGGATTTTTTACAATGTTTATTGCAGTTTATTCGAAATTACTCTGGCAAGGTTTAACAACCACATCAGGAAATGCTTTAAGGTTGTTTTATTTGAAAACCACATATTTTCAATAATAAAGTATAGAAGACAATAATACAACTCCAAAATAAAACGAAAATAATACAAAGATATAACCAAAATAAGACTGAATTTTTTGGACTGCTTTATCGTAATAGTGCACGGAATACAACTCCAATAATACCAGAATATATCCACAATAAAATTGGAGATATCTGATACATCCATTTTTACGATTTAACTATCTTGTATTTGAACAATATCACCATTGTTTTAAGGTCGTATTCAGTGACTTATTCCGCTGAGTTGTTGGAATAAAAAGTGGAATATTCTAATACAACCGGCGCGGTAGTATTAGAAACATTCTACTTTCATATTCAATACACCAGTTCGGCGGATCCGCGATTTGACTTGAATACATCGAGAAACACTAAAATACAACCGGCTACTACAAGGGATTCTGCCACGCGTTGTTCAGGAATAAAACGAGGAATATTCCGATACAACCGCATTTGATTCCAATAAGGCCGATGCTCGGTTGTATTTAAGTGATTTTACAATGGTTTTACGGTTATATGCTCCGGAAAGCTTTACATCTCTATGTCAGGAGTCCGCTGGTGATTAATCCAATGCAACCAAGTGAGGGGATCAAAATTCACGACTAATAGAGTAAAACGACAGTAATACAAAAATATAACCAAAATAAGACTGAATTTTGTGGACTACTTTATCGTAATAGTGCACGGAATACAACTCTAATAATACCAGAATATATCCACAATAAAACTGGATATATCTGATACATCCATTTTTACGATTTAACTCTGTTGTATTTGAATAATATCACCATTGTTTTAAGGTCGTATTCAGTGACTTATTCCGCTGAGTTGTTGGAATAAAACGCGGAATATTCCAATACAACCGACGCGGTAGTATTAGAAATATTCCGCTTTCATATTCAATACACCAGTTCGGCGGATCCGCGGTTTGACTTGAATACATCGAGGAATACTAAAATACAACCGACTACTGTAAGGGATTCCGCCGTGCGCTGTTCAGGAATAAAATGAGGAATATTCCGATACAACCGCATTTGATTCCAATAAGGCCGATGCTCGGTTGTATTTACGTGATTTTACAATGGTTTTACGATTTTATTTAAGTGATTTTACAATGGTTTTAAGTGATTAAAAATTCACGATTAATAGAGTAAAACGACAATAATACAAAAATATAACCAAAATAAGACTGAATTTTTGGGACTGCTTTATCGAAATAGTGCTCGGAATACAACTCCAATAATACCAGAATATATCCACAATAAAACCGGAGAAATCTGTTACGATTTCAAATACACAGCCTCGCCCACATTCTGATTCATCCACTTTTACGATTTAACTCTGTTGTATTTGAACATTATCACCATTGTGTTAGGGTCGTATTCAATGTATTATTCTGCTGAGTTGTTGGAATAAAACACAAAATATTCCGATACAACTGCATTGATTCCAATCAGGCCAATTCTCGGTTGTATTTAAGTGATATTACAATCATTTTTAGGGTATATTATCTGGTGTTTAATCCAATGCAACCAAGTGAGGGGATTAAAAACACAACTTATAGAATAAAATGACAATGACACAAAAATATAACTAAAATAATACTGCATTTTTGGTACATATATCGTTATTAAATTCTTTTTCAATGGTAGTCACTCAACGATAATAACTTAACGATAACGAATGTTTCTGTCATTCAAATAAATCAAAACACTACCTTCAAACAAATTATCCTCTATGTTCATTAGCATCAGTGGAATAAGTCTTTAGCAATCTAGATATCATCCTCTATGTTCATTAGCATGCTTGTATATGTCTATGTCTATGGTGATGTAGGCAGTTCCTGGAGTAATTAGAATAAAAAGTTGTAAACAACCCCAAATTAAACAACAAATGAATAGCCTCATCCACATTATAATTTACCTGGCTTATGTGATCCGATGTTCCAAGCTAGTTTGCCTCATTTTGGAGAACTCTAGCATCATTTGGACCGTCATCTTTTTCCGTTCATACAAAAAAAATTGACACGTTATGGAGGAGACAGTATAAGTTTAAGAAATAAAAATTATTTCGGCAAACTAAACTTACTTTTTGTTCTCTTATTTTTTTCCCAATATCCTTTTAACCTTGAATTAGATATTCCTTTAGGACGCATCTTTACTGGGTCATTCAGGTTTTTCTCTTTACACGGGGTCTTTTTCTTAGTTGGTTTTGCCTTTTGTTGGGGTTCTCTCCCACATAATATTTTATCAGCGTAAAGTGTTAGTTTCTTTAATGTATCTAGCACAAACTTCTCAGCAACTTCATGGTCTTGCGTTCTTGTACTTATCCGGTATGCTAATTTATGAACATGTGTGCGATATATAAGTTCACTTGAGACGATTGGCAAGATTTGAGACCCCTTGAGATGTTGATATTCTAAACTGTTGTATATGTCCCTTTTTGCATGTGTACACCACCGAAGTAATATATGTTTTTCAAAAATTTTGTACACGTTTTCATGTTGAAGAACCCTTAGAGCGTGAGCACATAGTAAACCCATCATTTCAAAATTTCTACAACTGCACGTGATATCTGAATTAGCTCTGTCTAGCTTCATAATCCAGTATTTGTCTGTGTCTCTATTATCAAATGTTCTTATGTGAAATTCTGAATCATTGTTGGCAAAGCCCTCCAAAGCAATTCCACCCAAACCATAAAGAAACTCTGACTCAAACTTCGAGTATAACTTCCATGTATAAAGTGAAGCAACCTGCCTCAAAACAGGGCTGCATTTTACTGCAGGGACAATTGCAGATTGCTCGCATCTAAAATCTTCGTCCTTCTCATTTCTTCGCTAAGTTTTCGCGATATTTTTGAGGGCCAGAAAACATTCAGTTACCATGCTTGTTGGCTTGGAGAAACTATGACAGATGTTATTAGTCGACTCACTCCTTTGCGTTGATAGAATCTCCATTAAAAAAATGTCTTTATTGAAGGCTGTTGACCAACGATGCCTTATATTATACTATTCATCCAACCATACATTCTCCTGAAGTTCTCCCATCTCAATCATTTCACCCCAAGTTTCTTCGAATTCCACTTCTGAGTCACATTTATGCATGCATTTATAAAAGAGATCGTGTACTCTCTTGTTTTTCCCCAACCACAATGCACTTTTGAAGATAATTTTTTTTATATATGCCATTGACATAATCTATGTCTAGTGTGCGGCAAGCACTCTTGAATTTCTCTAGTCATTGATTGATCTTGGTCGGTGAATATTGTGATTGGGTGCTTGTTATCCATTATACGGATAAAGGCTTTGAATAACCACTTGAAGGACTCAATTGTTTCATCCGATAAAAAACCAACTGCAAAAAACACATTCTGCCAGTGGTGGTTCACTCCGACAATCGGCGCACAACATAGGTTGTATTTATTCAGTCTATAGCTTTTATCAAATATTATGACATCACCAAAGCAGTCATTATCGAGTCTGTACATCCCATCGCTCCATAAGAAATTCAACAAACTGCCTGACTCATCAATTTGGACGTCCCACGTAAACATTGGATCCTCGACTTGCCGTGCAGTGAATAGTTGTAGTAAGGAATTAGCATCCCCAAGTTCGATGTGTAATATTCTCTCTCTTTGTAAGAGATTATATGCTCCCTCTTCGTACAGTCAAGATTCTCCACTCCACCAACTTCTGTGGCTAGGAAGCTAAACGCATCGGTGGTTCTAATCCCTGATTTTTCTCATCGATCTGAGGACATCCGCATTGATGTCACTTATCTTTCTGCTTGAACACAACAGCTGCTTGTCGCCAACATCCGCCAACAGATGGTTATGACTTTCTCTGAATTTCTTTACGACTAGTTCCCTTGGACATCAACGGCATATCAGATCATGGCAGTACAACCAGTCCTTGTATCCGCTCTCTTGTACCTCACCGATACGTTGTCCTTCAATTCTCTCTTCGCACCAGCCTTACCACAAACAAAGTCCCTTATCTTGATCATCTTTGAATTCGGCCAATAACCAATGTGGTCCTTTCGCACAGTAAATCCAACAATGTGTGCATAGGCACAATATTGTTCATGGGCCTCATTCTCATTATTGATAACAGCTTGAAGCAATATGTTTACAAATGGATCATTTGAGGCACTATCTCTCTCGGGTATCTGCAATTGGATCGGGATTTGTATGTCAGTAAAACTTTCCTTAACAACGAATAATACAAAAATAATACCATAATAACACTACAGTCACACAAATGTATCATAATTATAATTATAAAAGCATTGGTGTTTTTTAGGTATTATCAGGAATAATACACATGTAACCCTAATAATGCCTATAAAAGCACCACACCCCACAGTATTTCACATTAACACCCTAATATTAACGACATAATAAAACGTCCCATCCCCAAACTATCAGAATACTACCTTCAAATTACCTAAATAAAACCACGGCCAAATCTGAAGCAAAGTTAAGTTACTCCTAAGAAACTGCCTGAATACAACCACAAAATTACCAAAATAACACCGCGTCCCACTATGAAAGAGAACTTGACAAAGATACTTTTTAGAAATTACCTGAATACACCCATAAAATTACCCAAATAACACCATGTCCCACTATGAAAGAGAACTTGACGTTACTCTTTTGAAACTACGTGCATACTACCGTAATAAAACGTCCCCTCCCCCAAACTACCAGAATACTAATTTCAAATTACCTAAATAAAGCCACGGCTAAATCTGAAGCAAAGTTAAGTTACTCCAGAGAAATTGTCTGAATACCACCACAAAATTACCAAAATAACGCCACGTACCGATGAAAGAATACTTAACGAATATATTTTTCTGAAACTACCTGAATACACCCATAATATTACCCAAATAACACCATGACCACTATGAAAGAAAACCTGAGGTTACTCTTTTAAAACTACGGGCATACTTCTGTAATAAAACTACAAAAACAGTGAAACAGTAATATAACAGTGCATACAAAAAATTTTACCAACCTGAGGGATATGTTCTATCGCAGCTAAACTAATCTGAAAATCTTGTTCATAGAAAATATATTTTGAGATTCTAACTCACTGTCGACTTGATCAGATATATTATGTGCGAACGGTAGCATGCTTTAGCTTTAGGTTAGAATTAAAAGAAGACAAATAATCCTCAGGTCCACGACAAGCTAGGTCCGACAAAAAAAAGTCTCCACATCCTAAAGATAATGAAGACAAAATAAGGCGTTCTACTTTGGCGGGAACGAAAAGCGCGAAAAATTTTGTTTTTTTCCGTCGCGGGCCTCAACTCGGGTCTGGTCGGGTCGGCAGAAAGGATTTTAAAATGCATTTCTTTCAAATTTGCCACGGTGGGACCTGAAATCCACATGATGACTTTTTATTGGCGTTTGGACGCAGCGTTGCGTACGCCATCCAGACGCAATAAAAATTCCAGTGAGAGAGGGAAGAGGTCATAATTTAGTAGTTTACATTTAATTTAATTTTAATTTTAATTAATTTAATTAATAAATAAATAATTTATATATTATCAAATTAATTATAATTTGATAGATGTTATTAGTTAATTAATGAATAAAAATACATTCAACATTTTGAATTATTTAATTAAATTCTTAATAATTCTTAATTAATCTAACTACTTAATTAATTTAAAGTTAAAAATATTAAATTATTAATTAATAAGTAATTAGTTTATAAAAAAATTATTAATACTTAATTAGTTTAGTGAATAACTAATTATCAATTAGCATGATTAGATATAAAAATTAAATTAAATTAAATTAAATTAAATTAAATATTCATCACAATAATTAAATAATCAAATTTTAATTATGATTTTTTTTTCTTACATACAAAAGAACTTTTTAAATTCGGGTAGAAGTTACAATTTAACTTGATTTATTAAATTTGTTATCAAATAATTTTTAGGATTTTACCCTTCTAGGATTTAATAAATCCAAATTTGCAGGATTTACTAAATTCTTTTAACTTAAATCCAATATGTTGTCATGCAAGCGCTAAAACTTTTAAAATATCAAAATAATAATAAGAAGAATAAAAAAATCATCAAAAAACACTTAGAGCCATTTAAAACTCCCATACTAACATAATCAACAAATTAAACAATATGCATGGTACCAAAGCACATACTAAACACCATTTTTTTAATCATTAATTATGATATCTAATAATAAATCTTCTTTATATAGAATGAGCAATTATCACATAAATAATAAGAAATCATGTAGTATAAAATATAAACTATTATTTTTTAATATTTTTTAATAGTTTAAAGATAAAATATTTAAGTTTAATTAATATAATTTTGAGTATATTTTATACTAATTTATTTTTAAAGGTCATGAGCTAAAAAGTTGAGTCTTGTCAGCTCATCCAGGTCAATTCATGAATCACTTATGGAGCAGAACTCAAGTGTTAACTAACAAATCAACTTGACTCACTTATCATGTAAGTAGTTTAAGTGCAAATATATGTACTTGGAGTCATATAATTGGAGTGTATGGCTTAGACTAGAAGAGAATATGGTGGGGAGGCTACCTGGTTAGTTGTAGGACGCCGGCGTTACAAGTGAACTGGTCGATGAGCTCGGCGGAGAGTGGCTCGAAGCTCGACACCTTTTCATAGTTCGCCGGCGATCCCTGGCTAAACTGAACGAAGAAAGCTCCGTTGAGCATTATACCTGGTTAGTTGTAGGACGCCGGCTACCTGGCATGTCGATTTAATTTCTTGACCGAAAAAGGTGTCATTATAAAATCATACAAATTTAAAATAAAATTTAAAAACTATTTTTCATCATATTAATTAAATAATCAAATCTTAAGTATGCTTTTCTTTTCCAACAAACATGGCAATCTTTATATCCCAGTAAAATTTATGAAACAGTTTTGTAGATTTACTATATTTTTAAATTAAATGTCAAATAATAGTTTTGATTTAAATGTTCCATAATTTAACAAATATGGATTTACAACATTTACTAAATCCTATCAACTTAAATCTAATTTTTTTTTTATATAGCAAAAAAAAAACTTAAAATGGTGTTTAGTATATGCTTTCCTACAATCATCAAACTAATGAACAATAAAAATAAAAACAATCTTTTTAAAAACTCCACGCCACCACTTATAGAACTTTCTTACTAACATAATCATTAAACCAAACAGGATGCCTCATAGCAAAGCATAAATAAAACAATATTATTGAAGTGTTTTGTACATATAATAATAAAATTAGAGCGCTCTATCTTCCAGAGCATAAACTTTCACCAATCTCAAGATCTTCTTGAGTTCAAAACTAAAATGCCTCTCTCGTTGATCTTTCTCATAATTAACCCAATTTTATTCATCAAATGATCTAATTGTTTCTCTCATTTAATTCACAAAAATAGTGAAACCACTTTAGATATTTCAATCATTTATTCTAATAAATCAAGCAACATATCAGAAATTGAAATGGTTTTGACTAAGAAAAAGGAAAAAGGGAATGAAATTTCGACATAATAATTGGCATGCCTTGAATCAAGTTAGCTGGTGAAAGAAAAATCAAATGGGAGAGAGAGAAAGAGGGAGACGGAAGAAAAGTGGATAAGCTAGAGAGGAAGCGATTGATTCTCTTTCTTTTCATTTCAACAAATATACAATTTTCAAATAAAATTCAGCTCAAAGCATTAAATCTGTATAAAAATTTATGTCATCTGAGCAGTATGGAATCGAGTCTCAGTGACTTAACAATGATTTAACAAGGTGATTTGATTTTTAAATTAAGTCATTGGTCCCACAAAGGTGGATGTGTGTGTGTGTGTGTGTGTGTATGTATATATTTTTTTTCTATATATATATATATATATATATATATATATATATATATATATATATGTATGTATATATATGTATATATGTATGTATATATGTATATATGTCTATATATGTATATGTATGTATATGTATGTATATATATGTATATGTATATATATGCATATGTATATGCATATGTATGTATATGTATGTATATATATGTATGTATATATATATATATATATATATATATATATATATATATATATATATATATATATATATATATATATATATATATGTATGTATATGTATGTATATATATATATATATATATGTATATGTATGTATATGTATGTATGTATATATGTATATGTATGTATGTATATGTATATGTATATGTATGTATGTATATGTATATGTCTATGTATATGTATGTATATGTATATGTATGTATGTATATATGTATATGTATATGTATGTACGTATATGTATATATGTATATGTATATGTATGTATATATGTATATCTATGTGTATGTACATATGTATGTATATATATATATATATGTATATGTATGTATATATCCGTATATGTATGTATATCTATGTATATGTATGTATATATGTATGTATATATATGTATATCTATGTATATGTATGTATATATGTATGTATATATATGTATATATATATATATATATATATATATATATATGTATGTATGTATGTATATGTATCTATGTATGTATATGTATGCATGCATGTATATATATGTATGTATATTTATGTATGTATATGTATATGTGTATGTAGATATATGTATATATATGTATATATATATATACATATATATACATATATATACATATATATAGATATATATACATATACGTACATATACATACATATATATACATATACGCACATATACGTACATATATATACATATATATACTTATACGTACATATATATATACATATATATACTTATACGTACATATATATACATACATATACATACATATAGGTATATATACATACATATACATATATATATATATATACATACATATACATACATATACATATATATATATATATATATATATATATATATATATATATATATATATATATATATATATATATATATATATATACATATATATATGAGTGTGTGTGTGTGTGTGTGTTTATACAGTGTGTGTGTGTAATAGAGAACCAGACTTGAAGAGAACATCAGACAGACGCTTCTATATTATATTGAGAGGACTTCAAGAAAACTTGTACACTAACAGACAATACAATGCCCTTATTTATAATAGAGGGCAGACTCCAAACTTCATACAATATAATTAAATAAAAGATAATACATCCATTGGATGAGACATAAAAAAGAAAATTATTTCAAAATACTATTACACCCAACAGATTTATTTCAGTCATTATTCTACCCACTCTTACTATTTCAGCCATCATTATTATTGCCTAATTTTTTTAGGTGACCCCTGTAAGGGCCCATTTATGCTGTTTTTTTCTTCTTTGTCATTATTTTGAGTCAAGACGGGTCACTATTCATTACCATATTTTTTCATCTTTATCTGATCCTTGATTAGATATTGACATGTCGTCATCTACTAATTCAAATAATTCTTTCATTTGTCTTTGATAAAGTTCTTGGATTATTCTCGTAATTTGATCTGGAGATTCATGAGGGTATTTTCTTTTGATTTGAACATGGATTTCCTTCGGAGAAAATTTCTAAGTTGTCTGTTCTTGAACATTTTTACTATTAGATGTGATGAATTTATATATTTGAGTTACCTTGACATCAACAATTATTGTGGACCACCATTTGATGAAGAAAATCCTTCATAAGCATTTAGTGTTGAGCTCATATGTTTAATTACGTAGATCCAAACAAAGATCCAACGTATTTGTGTCTGGCAAAAGAATAATAATTCACACATTCCTTCGGTTATGAATTCATTTTTTATTTTGTCGAGTTGTGGAGAAGAATTCACCCATGCTGGATATATATTGTTGATAGATTCCGAAAAAATTTCATTAGTGACTCCAAATTTATACTACTATGTTAAAAACCAAATTGATATTTTTTTATTTAAGATTTCAGACATTAACACAAACAATCAGGAATGTCTATGCATTAGATTAATAAGTAAAAAAGACATGATTCATGACTTAAACATAAATCCAATAATTGCAAAGAAATATTTGTTTCTGTTTAGATACAATATGTATAAATTCAATTTGCTTTGATTGGAAATGAGTTAAACCCCAATCCTTGTGGTGCAAGATGTGATTTATTGTTGTCCTCTATATGCAATAGATTTATTAGGTTCATTGTAATTGTGTTGAATTTCAACACATTGTAATGAAATGAGGATTGTCTTATATGATTCATGATCAAGATGATCTTGCGCGTAGGCAATTGTGTCTATTTATCTTTTCTAAATTTTTCAGGTATCATTGATTTCATAATCTCTAGATTAATTTCAAGGATTTTCTCTTTTGAAGATTTTTGCACGAATTTCATGACATCTTGAACTGTAAATCAAAAGACTGTTCTTTGGATGTGGAGGCCAATGGGCTACCATATAAATATTGCTTTAAATCAATAAATTTTTGTGTGGACACATTAGGTTAACCCCTACCTCTTTCCTCTCGAAAAGTAGGGCTACTCCTATAGGGTATCATTCTATTGCATGTATGAGGGGTTATTCACCCATCCTTGTTTTTCACCCTGCAAAAACTCACGAGTGAGGAAGTCGGGTAAAAAATTAGTATTACCTGCAATATATTATATATCAAATTCAAAGTAAGATAACTGTGCTTGCTAATTGGCAAAGATTTGTTTAGAGAAGATTTTTTACGTCTCTTTGTAGTGTATACTTAATTGAACTACAATCAATTCGTAATAAGAATTTATGATTTAATAAATCATCTTGAAATTTAGTAATGCATTTAACGATTGAAAGCATTTCTCTTTTTTTGGTAAAATATTTTTCTTGAGTGTCATTCCACTTGAAATTATCCATGTACGATAAAACAGTACAGAGCTTTTTTCTATGCAAAAAACAGTGGGATTTTCACCACAAATTTCTTTTAATATAATTTTATGTAAATTAGAAAGTTTTTCTTTTATGAAATTATTTTTCTATTTCTCTTCTATAGATAACAAAATAATTTCTTCTTGTAAGAAATTAATTTGATTTTATTTTAACTTAAATTTATCTATTTCATTTAAAATAATTTATGTAGGATAGTAATGAATTCAAAAATATTTGATTTTCCAAACTTATTAAAATATATGTAAGTTTTATTAATTTTGTTAATTGACATAAATTTATAAAGAAACGGAGTTCCAAAAATAATATGTTGAGTTAAATTCTTAACTAATAGAAAAGGAGTACTGATTCACTGAAATTTTGATAGTTTTTACTATCAATTTCATACATGTTTTTGATGATATTGCACTTTAAAGAAATATATTTTCATGATTTCATGCAAGTACAATGATTTTAGGCCTTTGGAGAAAAAGGAAGCAAAAAGGAGCAAATTTGGAGCAAAAAAGGGTAAAAGTGCATTTTATTGAACTAGTACCGAAACGCATTGTCACCAGCGATGGACCGCACCAATTTACAGAGACTTTGGGCACTAAAAGCAAAAAATAGTGCCGAACGGCGCCCTATCCTGCGCCGGACCATGCCGTATCCCAAATTCAAACTAGATTCAATGTATTTGGCCGGATTTTGGAGGATTACTTGAGGAAACTCTTGGAAAATCAGTTTTGGCCAGATTTAAACTACTTTCGAGCCAAATTTTGAGGGGGGAGAGAGAGTTTAGAGTGTAGAGAGAGTGAGAGGAGAGAGTGTCTTTACAATTTGTTTAGGAAAACTAGATTTTGTGTTTTCTCTTCTAAGGGAGTGTAGGAGAAGAGGGAAAGTAAGAGTTTTCTTCTTTCTTATCTAAAGAGAGAATTGTGTGTTGTTGTGAAGAAAGAAGAGAAGTCAAAGGAATTCCTTGAGATTCACTTGGGGAAGAGTTTGAAATAAGTTAGCTTTTCTTTACTCTATTTGTATGGTGATGCTTTTATATATAAAATCCTTATTTTGTCATATTTTACTCTTGAGTCTTGAGTAGATTTCTTTGTCTTCCTCCTTTTCATGTGATGTGTTGATATTGTGATATGGATATGATGTGCCGATTTATTATGGAGAATTTGTGATGACCTTTTCACTTCGAACTTCATTTACTTTTTTATTTGACCAATTAAATTGTTAAAGCTTGTTGGGAAACATATATTCCGAAAGGATTATGAGTTCCACAACAAAAGCGAAGGTCACATTCAATGTCCATGAATGAGTGACGTAGTTCATAGGGATTGAGTGCAAATAAATATGTAAATATATTGGATAGACGTAGAATTGGAGATTTCATAGTGACAGGCTGAAATCCTTAATTTGGTCCTAGGGTTTAGAAACCAAAGCGAGAGTTAGCCTTCAGGGGAAGGGAAGTGGGAGCTCTTGAGTAAGAGCCAGTATCCTCCCAGCCTAACCACGAATTTGGGGACTAAACTTAAGATTAAGCAATGTTCTTTATGCGATTGAAAAAAGGTAAAGAATAAGAATGCTCCTATTTAGCACAATACATTTGCATCACTGATTTATATCACAAAAATCATCATATTATAATTGGAGAGGAGGAAGACTCTTTCTTACAACTGAACTTTGTTATAACTTTAGTCTTATGTAAGTTTAACTTGCTAGAAGGTTAGAACGTACTTTGGTAGGAGTAGTAACTACAACTGTTT
Organism: Papilionanthe hookeriana x Papilionanthe teres; assembly: GCA_022702705.1. Classification (NCBI taxonomy): domain Eukaryota; kingdom Viridiplantae; phylum Streptophyta; class Magnoliopsida; order Asparagales; family Orchidaceae; genus Papilionanthe; species Papilionanthe hookeriana x Papilionanthe teres. Next base: position 25,576,039 of record CM040430.1, read on the forward strand.
GTCTTTATTTTAGAAATTGAACTTACTTGCAATTGTGCTGTGATTCGATAAGTGATTTCTATCCTACACCATAAAATTAACTGTCTCCCTGTGGGATCGATTTCTAGGACTCCATTAGAGTCTTGTATTATTTGAGCGATATATATACTTGCATTTAATTGTGTGACTCATTATAAAACTAAATTAATATATATATATATATATATATATATATATATATATATATATTTATTTATTTATCTAAGCTCATAAATTTTGGCAAATTAAAAAAGTCGCACCAAGTTTTTGGCACCATTGCTGGGAGGAAAGATAAGTGTTAAAATTAATTTTGTAGTATTTGAAATCTTACTTTTGAATTGCTAGTCATAATTGTGTTTGTTTATTGTTAGTGTGCTTATTGTGTTTGTATGCATAGTATCAGATCTATAGGTTTAGTGCCTTACGATTCTGAATTAGAGCGTATTATTAGAAAAATTCATAAATAACAAAAACAATCTGAAAATCCTCACAAACTGGCGAACAACTTGAACAATCAAAATGAAAATATACCAAGACCTTTAAGAGATTATGCTAATCCAAAGAATGGATGAAATTCATTTAACTATCCAAAATCCCGATGTTCGTTGCTAATTCATTTGAGCTTAAACTCGCTATTATCCAAATGGTACATAATAATCAATTTGGAGGAACACCTATTGAAGATCCTAACTTACATCATGCTAGTTTTCTAGAACTGTGTGCTACTTTTAAATATGATGGAGTGTCAAATGATGATGTTAGGCTTAGACTTTTTCCATTTTCATTAAGGGATAAGGCTAAGTTGTGGTTAAATTCGTTAGCACCTGGATCAATCAAAACTTGGGGAGAACTTTCACAAAAGTTCAGGTCAAAATATTTTCCTCCTTAAAAAACTGCTAAGCTGAGGAATGATATCACATCTTTTAGTTAGTTTGATGGATAGTCCATATATGAAGCTTGGGAAAGATTCAAATATCTTCTGAGAAAGTGTCCACACCATGATTTACCAGACTAGTTAATAATTCAAACCTTTTATAATGAATTAGTGGGATCTTTGACATCGATTATCGATGTTGCTGCTAGTGGATCATTAATGTCTAAACCTTTTGATGAAGCATATTTTTTAATTGAAGAGATGACTACTACTAATTTTCAATGATCTTCTGAGCAGGTAAATCCTAAGAGAGTAGCTAGTATTCATGATTCTGATGCGATAACTATGATAGTCTCTCAAATTGTTGCACTTTCTAAGAAATTGATCAATATGGAATGAATTATTCTCCAACACCCCCAGTGTTAGAGGAAAATTCATCAGGACAGATGATAGACTCTCAAATGTCTTATGAAACATTGAATGCCGTAAAAAACAAAGTCAATAATTCTTATTCGAATTATTATAATCTTAGTTGGAGGAATCACCCGAAATTCAACTAGAATAATACCAATGCTGTTGTTAATCCGCAATGGGGAAACAATTTTATGAATCCAGTTGGAAATCCGAACAACCAAGGAAATACCAATTATAGACCTTCTTATCCTCCTGGTTTTATTAGTAATAAAAAATTTAAGGAAAAGAAGTTGTCTACTGAAGAAATGATTCTGAATATGGCTAATCAAATTCAAGCTCAAAATGTTGCAATGAAGAACATTGAGAATCAATTGGGACATATCTTTACTGCGCTTAATAATAGACCTTATGGAAATCTTCCTAGCAATGTTGAGATCAACACCAAAGATCAAAACAAGGAGCAAATTAAGGCTATTCAATTAAGGATTGAAATAGAATTGGAACCAAGAGTTCAAAAAGAAGTCGAAGTTGAAAGAGTGAAAGTAGACATTGAGAAAAGTTCTAATAGGATATATCCCGATGAATATCTGCTTGAACCAATGAAGATAACTGTTGAAAAACCACCTCCTCCTTTTCCTCAAAGACTAAAGAAACAAAACATGGATAATAGATTTGCAATGTTTTTGGAAATTCTTAAGAAATTAACAGTTAATATTCTCTTTGTTGATGCATTAGAGCAGATGCCTGATTATGAAAAGTTTATGAAGGATATTCTTAAAAAGAAAAGAAAGTACAAAGACCACGAGACTGCTGCACTTAGCAGTGAATTTTGTGCAATTATTTAGAAGAAACTTCCTGAAAAACTTAAAGTCCTAAGTATTTTCACTATCCCGTATGCTATTGGTGAGAAATTTTTCGGAAGAGTTTTATGTGATCTTAGAGCTAGTATTAATCTTATGCCTTTATCAACTTTCAAAAGATTGGGAATACGAGAAATTTCACCTACATCTGTGACTCTTCAATTGGCTGATCGTTCTATCACTTATCCTGAAGGAGTTGTGGAAGATGTATTAGTGAATGTGGATAAATTTATCTTTCCTGTGGACTTTATTGTATTAGATATGGAGGAAGACAAAAAATTCTAATTATTTTTGGAAGACCATTCCTTGCTACTGGTAGTGCTATGATCGATGTTCAAAAAAGAGAATTAACTATGAGAGTCAATGATCAAGAAGTAACTTTCAATATTTTGAAATCTATGAAATACCCTTCAACTGAAAAAGATGATGAGTGTTTTTGAATGGAAATATGCGATTATTTGAGAGAAGATCATTTAAAAGAAGTATTTGAAGAAAACTTGGAATGTGAGGATGAATATGAAAGTGAAAGTGAAGATGATTTGGATGATATGAAAAATGAAATATTAGAATTTGTTGAGAAAAAATTTGAAAGATTGGATACTATGAAAAATGAAGATAAGAGTTTAATTCCATCTATCATTAAACCCCTTGAACTTGAGCTGAAAATTCTCCCTAATCTTTTAAAGTATATATTTTTAGGAGAATCATCAACTTTACTAGTCATTGTATCTTCAGATTTAAATGAATATCAGAACAAAAATTATTGGACACCTTAAAAAGATACAAAAAGGCTTTGGTTGGTCCATAGCTGATATTAAAGGAATCAATCCATCGATCTGTATGCATAGAATTTTATTTATGAACACATAAACCTAGAGTTGATCCACAAAAGAGACTGAACCCAATAATGAAATAAGTGGTTAAAAAAGAGATTTTAAAATGGTTAGATGCTGGAATTATATATCATATTTCTGATAGTGTTTGGGTAAGCCCAATTCATTGTGTTCCCAAGAAAGGAGGAGTGACTATTGACGTAAATGATCGAAATGAAATTATACTGACAAGACAAGTCACTAGTTGGCGAATATGTATTGATTATATAATATTAAATGCCGCCACTAGAAAAGATCAGCTTCCTTTATCTTTTTTAGACTAAATGCTAGACAGACTTGTTGGACACAAGTACTATTGCTTTTTGGATGGATATACCGATTATCACCAAATACCTATTGCTCCTAAGGATCAAGAGAAGACTACATTTACTAGCCCTTATGGAACTTTTGATTTTAGAAGAATGCCCTTTGAATTATGTAATGCGCCTGCAACATTTCAAAGATGTATGATGTCCATATTTAGTAAATTAATTGATGATGAAATTGAAGTGTTTATGAATGATTTCTCAGTATTTGGAGATTCATTTGATGCATGCTTATGCAACTTAGAAATAGTTTTAGAGGTATGCGAAAGAATAAATTTAGTCCTCAACTGGGAAAAGTGTCAATTTATGTTTGTAGGAGGAATTGTACTTGGGCATAAAATATTTGAATATGACATGGAAGTGGATCCTGTAAATTCAAATTATAGAAAAATTACCACCCCCAATAACTGTGAGAGGGTTAAGAAGCTTTTTGGGACATGTATGATTCTACAGGCGTTATATTAAAAACTTTTTCAAAAATCACTAAGCCTCTATGCCAACTTTTGGAAAAGGATAAGAAGTTTGATTAACGATGAGTGTTTAAAAGCTTTAGATCTATTAAATGAATAATTAATCGCTGCCCCTATAATAGTTTCACCTGACTGGGAGAAACCATTTGAATTAATGTGCAATGCTAGCGATTATGTTATTGGAGTAGTTTTAGGACAAATGCACGATAAAATATTTAAAGTTATATACTACGCTAGTAAGACTATTACTAATGCTCAAATTAACTACACCACTACAGAAAGAGAGTTATTAGCTATTGTTTATGCCTTTGAAAAATTTAGATCTTACTTAATTGGAGCTAAATATATAGTGCATACTGATCATTCTGCTATTAAATACTTAATGCAAAAGAAAGATGCAAAATCAAGACTGACTCGATGGATACTTTAATGTAAGAATTTGATTTTGAGATTGTTAATAGGAAATGGGTCGATAATCAAATAGCTGATCATTTATCTAGACTTGAACAACCTAATTTGGATGACTTTGAAAGGGAAATCACCAAAAATTTTTCTGATGAGCAATTATATAATATTATTGAAGGGAATTTATCATGGTATACTAATATTATAAACTACATCGTTTGTAATATTTTACCACCTGACTTAACATTGCAATAGCGAAAAAATTTTTAGCATGATGCTAAATTTTATTTATGGGATGATCCTTATCTGTACAAGCAATATAAAGATCTTATTATTATGAGATGTGTGCCTTATGAAGAAACTGAAAAAATTATTCGAGAATGTCATGATTCTGAATTTGGAGAATATTTCAGAATTGATAGAACTACACATAAGATTTTGCAATCTGAATTTTATTGGCCTACAATTTTCAGAGATGTTTATAGATTTATCAAAACTTGTGATCGATGTCAGAGAATAGATAATAGATCTAGAAGAAATGAAATGCCTCTTAATTTTACTTTAGAAGTTAAAATTTTTTATGCTTGAGTATTAGATTTTATGGGACCATTTAAACCTTCATTTGGATATATATATATATATATATATATATATATATATATATATATATATATATATATATATATTTATTTATTTATTGTTGTTGATTATGTATCAAAATAGATTGAGGAAAGAGCTTTACCTATGTGTGATGCTAGAAGTGTTTCAAGGTTTTTAATGAAAAATATTTTCACAATATATGGAATGCCTAGAGTAATCATCACTGATGAAGGATCCCATTTTAAGAATAATTTGATTCAGAGATTGGCAGAAAAATATAATATTATGCATAGAATCTCTACAACTTATCATCCCCAAACTAATGGCTTAGCAGAGGTATCTAATCGTGAAATTAAACGAAATTTAGCGAAAGTCATCAATCCTGAGAAATTGGATTGGTCTGCTAGATTAGACACTGCTTTATGGGCATACAGAACTGCTTATAAAACTTCTATAGGAATGTCCCCTTACAAATTAATCTTTGAAAAAACTTGTCACTTACTAGTTGAATTAGAATATAAAGCATATTGGGCGATAAAAAAATTAAATTTTAATTTGAAAGATGCTGGTGAGAAAAGACTGTTGCAGTTAAATGAATTGGAAGAAATAAAAAATGAATCATATGATAATGATAGAATATATAATGTGAGAAGAAAAATATGGCATGATCGAAAGATTGTTAAAAAGAAATTTGAACTACGACAAAAAGTTTTATTATACAATACAAGATTGAAATTATTTCTTGGGAAACTGAAGTTTAGATGGACAGGACCTTTCAATGTCGTAAAAATTTATCAATTTGAAGCTTTGAATATCGAAGACACTAAATCTGAAAGAATATTCAAAGTTAATGGACAAAGATTAAAATCATATTTTGAAGGCAATAGACCTAATTTTAAAGAGGTTTTAATGTTGGATCAACCTGAATAACTTGATGTTATGTCGGGCTGACTGTTAAACCAAGCGCTTTGTGGGAGGCAACCCACAGTTATTGAGTGTTTGCTTTGTTTGGTGTGTTATTTGTGTTTGTTTTTTACTTAATTAAGTCCTACCCTTCCTTAAATATCATTAACAACATTAAAGAAATGAATCAAATTGAAGTTTGGAAAGAATTTGGACAAAACAAAGTTTGGGAAAATTTGAACTAGCGTCGAACGGCGCTGTTGTCAGCACCGGACCTCACCGCTGTTCAGAAAACAATTTCTCATCTTTAAATTCGAGTTTTGGCAGTTCTAGGAGACAATTATTCCAGTTGAACTCCCAAAAACCGTGCCTAGACTCAAGAACTATCAAAGGAACAAAAAGGAAGATCCCAAATCTCGTCTAAATGGATTTCGACTCGATAGAAACTTCAAGATTTCAAGTTTTTAACCTTAGAAAGTTCGTCAGTTTTGAAGTGCACCGCCTATTCAAAAAAAGTATCTCAAAGATGAAATTAATTAAGGAGCAAGGCTTTGCGAATCGAGGTACGAATTCTCCTACCAATAAAATTGATGAACTTATCATTCAGAGACATTGGGCAGTGCTATGTTATACTAATACCACCGTAGCTATCCCGGTTGTGAAGGAGTTTTGTACAAATCATCATGGAATCAACCAAGGATCAGTCTATGATTGAACTTACCCCTGCCCGCATCAATTCATTCTATCAGTTGAGAGAACCATTTTTATGTGAATATGAAAATTTTCCTGTTACAAATGAAGCATTGGATACGATTATGAACTTTTTGACTGACGAAAAAGGGGAATGAAATATTAACAGAAATAAAATGTTAACTTCCCCCTTTCTACTTTGAATTCTATATCGAAAGTTTGGCACTATTTCATTTCTGTAAGACTTTTGCCCACCAGCCATCACAGCGAGGTTATTGTAGATAGAGCTATTCTGAATTACTGTATTCGGAATATGAAGAATATTAATATTGGGGCTATAATTCATAAGAGTATTTTGACAAGTTCAAATGGAGAGACTTAAGTTGGACTAGGACACCCCAGCCTGATTCAAGCCTTGTGTATTCATTTAGGTGTAGCAACTGAAGATAAGGATGAGGTAGTCTATCTCCTGAAGCCAATTACTAAATTAAATATGAAAACCTATGAAGCCCATGTAGGATGGAAATGGAGTAAGAAAGCAGATGAACCTTCTTCTAGCCATGAGAGACCGTCTACATCTAGGGAATCTGCTCCGCATGATGTTATGGATCAGTTGGAAAGGTTGAACACCAGAGTAGAAGGTCTAGAAACAAGGAATAAAATAAATGATGATTATCAAGTGCGGTGGCGAGAATATGAGATAGCTTATCATGATGCACATATGAGATTTTTTCAGGAGAGACACTAGTGCTGTATTTCCTACTTTACCCTGAGTATACTCCATACTAGCCTGAAGAACCTGATGATGGTGGAGCGCCTGCAGATGAAGATTGGTAGTTTTGTAGTTTTATTTTCATTTTATTTTGTATTTGTGTTTTGTATATGTGATGTACCTGAGACTCTCTCTGATTGGTATCTGTGATGTAATTTGTATTTGGTTGTGCTTGTAGCAGACTTTATGTTGATTTGTGATGCATGTGATGTGATAGTGGAGTTTGCATGTGGTTTAGTAATTTGTGATAGTAACAATTGGATGTTAATGTTGTGTGCATAGTTTATGTTTTATGTTTTTAAACTTCTCCCTTTGCAAATTTCTAACCCATATTTTTGTATAGAAATGCTCTTAATTATTTCAGGCATACTATTCTAATTTATGAAAGAAAACCTACCTAAACTAAAAGGTATGAAAAGCCCAACATATTGAGGTATGAGTTATTTATGTTTATAGCTTTTCTTTCTTCCCATATTAATTGTATTGATATTCAAAAATTTAAGTTTGGGGTAGGGAAAGAATTAACTATTAATTGTTCTCATTTAAAAGTATTTTCAAAATTATTAACATGATTTCCTGTGATAGAACTCAATTTCAGATAACTGTATTTTAATTTTATTTAAGTATTTTGTGAAATTGAATGAAAGTATTTGGTAATGAAAAGTATTTTTGTAGGCTAAGATATTTGGTATAAGAGAATGGGACTATAGTCAACTATTCAAAGTAAGAAAAACTGTATGTTTGAAATATTAAGAATCTTAAAATCTTATGTGATAGGAAATGATTGAGACTCTATGATGAATCATTAATAAGCTAAATAAATGCCTATAAGGTAAAGGATTGTGGTAAGTTTCAAATTTAGGGTGAGAATGGTGAAGTTCAAAATTATTAAAGGCTATCCAGATACAATAATCCTAACTTGAAAGAAAAGAAAAGGAAATAAAAGAAAAAAGCAAAAAAAAAAAAAAAAAAGGAAAGAAAAGAAAAAAGCAAAATAAAATAAAAGAAAAAAAAGAGAGGAGAAGCTTGAGGAGATGCCTAATCAATAATTGGCTTCACTTTGACCTACATAAAGGGAATAACTTAATTACTTTCCTGAACTTATATGTATGGATTAGCAGCTTTACTAGTAGTGTTCTCATAAACTTCTTTTCATGTAATCTTTTTAAGTGCCTTAATAGGACAATGTATAGTCAATTTTGAAATGAATAGAAGGCTAGAACTATTTGACTTGATTACTAGATAATCTTACACCTACATAATTTACTTGAATTATTCAAAGATCTTTCTGAAAATTTAACTATTGTACTTATCTAAATCAAAATTATGGTATTCTAGAAAGAAAATTCATTGCAGTGGATCATTATGTTATGTATTAACTAAAATTACTTGAGGACAAGTAATAGTGAAGTTTGGGGGATCTTGATTCACTGAAAATTTGATAGCTTTTCACTATCCATTTCATACCTATTTTTGATGATATTGCACTTTAAAGAAATGTATTTTTCATGATTTCTTGCAGGTAAAATGATTTTAGGCCTTTGGATTAAAAGGAAGCGAAAAGGAGCAAATTTGGAGCAAAAAGTGGCAAAAGTGCATTTTATTGAACTAGCGCTGAACGGCGCTGTCACCAGCGCTGGATTGCATAAATTTACAAAGACTTTAGACTCTAAAAGTAGAAAATAGCGAAGAACGACGCCCTATCTTACACCGGACCGCGCCGTATCCCTAATTCAAACTAGATTCAATGTATTTGGCTGGTTTGGAGGGTTGCTTGAGGAAACTCTTGGAAAATCAATTATTGTTGGATTTAAATTGGAGCCAAATTTAGAGAGCGGAGAGATAGTTTAGAGTGTAGAGAGAGTAAGGAGAGAGTGTCTTTTCATTTTGTTTATGAAATCTAGTTTTTGTGTTTTCTCTTCTAAGGGAGTGTAGGAGAAGAGGGAAAGTGAGATATTTCTTCTTCCTTACTTATCTAAAGAGAGAATTGTGTGTTGTTGTGAATAAAGAAGAGGAGTCAAAGGAATTCCGTGAGATTCGCTTGGGTAAGAGTTTGAGATAAGTTGTCTTTTCTTTACTCTGTTTATATGACGATGCTTTTATATATAAAATCCATGTTTTGTCATATTTTCCTCATGAGTCTTGAGTAGATTTCTTTGTCTTCCTCCTTTTCATGTGATGTGTTGATGTTGTAATATGGAAATGATGTGCCGATTTATTATGGAGAATTTGTAGACCTTTTCACTTCGAACTTCATTTAATGTTTGATCTGACAAATTAAATTATTAAAACTTATTGGGAAACATATGTTCCGAAAGGATTATGAGTTCTACAACAGAAGTGAAAGTCACATTCAATGTCCATGAATGAGGGACGTAGTTCATGGGGATTGAGTGCAAATAAATAAGAAAATATACTTTGATGGGCGTAGAATTAGAGATTTCAGAGTGACAGGCTGAAATCCTCAATTTGGTCTAGGGTTTGGAAACCAAAGCGAGAGTTAGCCTTCAGAGGAAAGGAAGTGGGACCTTTGGAGTAAGAGCCAGCATCCTCCCAGCCTAACCACAGATTCAGGGACTAAACTTAGGATTAGCTAATGTTCTTTATGCGCTTGGAAAAGGGTAAAGAATAGAAATGCTCTAATTTGGCACAATACATTTGCATCACTGATCTATATCACAAAAATCATCATATTATAATTGGAGAGAAGGAAGAATCTTTCTTACAACTGAACTTTGTTATAACTTTAGTCTTGTGTTAGTTTAACTTGCTAGAAGGTTAGAACATACTTTGGTAGGAGCAGTAACTACAACTGTTTATCTTTATTTTAGAAATTGAACTTACTTGCAATTGTGCTGTGATTTGATAAGTGATTTATGTGCTACACCGTAAAATTAATTGCTCCCTGTGGGATCAATATCTAGGACTCAAATTCAGAATGCCTCTGGAGATAATCACTGTCATAATCATGCCTCCGATCTAATCCTCCAATTCTCTGATCAATATGCTCCAATTTTCCTTCAATCGTTTCAAAACTTTTCCGCTGTAGAGTCATTTCATTCATCAAATCATAAAGGGTAGGAGAACTATAGGTAGGAGGGTCATAACTGGTAGAGGGAATATCCCTACTAGTTGAAGGTGCATAACTCCTAGTCTCAGATCTCCATCCTTCGTGAGATTCATAAGTCTTTATATTAGCCTGGGTAATGGGTTTCATAGGTTCAACGCATTCCTCATCATCTCTCGTCTCTACTCCAGATAATTGGCAGAGTGCATAAATTAGACCAGGATGTCTTAGTCCTCCTCCACTTTCACTTCTTACAATGGCTAATATATTTTTATAAATAATACTCCCCACATTTATACTTCTGTGGTTCTAAATACAAAAATTCAGAACTGCTCTATCTCTTGTGACTTTACTATGTTGATAAGTGAGTAGAAAAGTAGAACAAATAAAATAATGCCAAGCCTTAGAGGTTGCATTTAACATAGAAAGGGGGAAGTTTACCGGTTCACGCTGCTTAATTTTCCAAGTCTCTTTCCCATCAGTGAGAAAGTTAATCACCTCCTCCAGCGGTCCTTCCATTGTTCCAAAAGTATCGTATTCGCTGGTGTGAAGATCTTGTACTTCTTAGAAAGCATTAATCCGAGCACCATTAAATTCAACTAAAAATACTCTAACCTTTATAGGCTCATCCTCTATCTGGGTCAAATTGGCATAAAACTCTTTTATGACTTCAACTGCAGCTTTATTTGTCGTATAACATAAATTTTCCCATCTTCGCTCTTTGATCGCCTGTTCTACTTCTCCTCCCGGATTCTTGAAAACTTTATCTTGAATGCATTTTCTTGCTTTGATATTAAGTTGTATCTTGATTGAGCTTTAGCATTCACGAATCGTGTCTCATCAAAATCTAGTCGCCTCTTCTGTCGTGGAGCCATTTCTCTATCTATCAAATTTACAAAAAATCTCAACCAAATTCCAAAATAATACTAGAATGGCTTCCAATGGTGACTTAAAATAACCTAAAATGAATTCCATGGATTTCTTCCAACTATTTTCTCTATATTTCAATTTTTTTCAAAATACCCAAATGTGGAAGAAATACACGGTGAAAATAAAAATTTTTTGCATGGGAGTGAAGCTCTTACCAAGGGAAGATAAAATCCGGTGTAAAAATGTGTAGAAATTGCTCCAAATCCAAGATCTCTCAAGCCCTAAGTCGGTTTTTTCGAAGTTTTGAGGAAGGGGACGATGAATAGTGACGGTTGACCAGTCAAATAAAAGTGTCTTTCGGGATCTCGCCGTCAGCGGGAAAAATCTCACCGTCGGCGGGCTAATTAATTCAAATAAGTTTAATGTCTCTGGAAAAAGTCACCGTCGGCGGCGTCGTTCTCGCTGTTGGTGGGATTTTTCGGAAATTAATATTTTTAATATTTTATAATGTTTTCAATTTATTTTAAACCTCGTTAATGTCTGGTCAATCAATAAAATATATTTTACTGTGATTAGATACTGTTTTAACTCAATTAAATTCGCACAACACAAAACATCACAAATTTTATATAAAATCTAAGTGTTGACAATATTCGTACACCACATTACTAATAAATATTTTTAAAACCTTAACACATCAAATTCAGCGTCGCAATCAAAACCACAATAACGCTGAATTTAAACGAACAACACATAATCTCATCTATGATGAGATCAAATCTTAAAATCTAAAATATCAAAAGTGCAAATTACATAAAAATTAAATTCAAACTAACTCAACACATAAACAAATACGAATGTCTTCTACTCGTCAGGGTCTGTACTAAACTCATCTCTGATATCTCCGATAGAACGTAAATGAACGAATAGATTGTAGAAAGGCCTGTAAGGAAATTCTTCTGTAGAAACTTCTTCAATCCCTCTTTTCTTTCTCAAAAGTTGTATGAAACTAGTCTCAAGATGTCCGGAATGATAGAAGTGTTCCTTCATCCTCCAATCAATATGATTAAATAAATCAGAGATGTTATTAATTGTATTCATCACGTTTTGTAACTCTTTTTCCAATCCTTTAAGTTTCCGTAAGATCAGATTTGTTTTATCAGTAAAGGGCCTGATTGAAAGAGAATTTTGAGGTGCTTGATCCGTAATAATGGTTGTTTCATTGTCGTTATCCAGAGTAGGAAACATATCAGTTGGATCTAAGGGTTTCCAAGGCAAAAGTACCTTTTCCCAAGCTTCATATGAAACTTGGTACTGACTGCATAGTGAAAAAATTGTTGAAGGATGTCCTAGCCCATAAATTGATCCATGAACAATCAGACCTAAAGCAGACTTCACAATAATTGAACCAACATCGATAGGTAATCCCGCTTGAATACAATAATTCAGAATCGCACACTCCTTAGAAAATTTATTTACCCTCATAGTGGATAATAATTTTGAAGAAATAAAGAAGTGTCAGTGTTTAGAGACGGGGTTTAGAAGTGATGCAGAAAAGTTAACATACCCGTCTTCTCTTGTTTCCCAATCTTCTGCTTCATCAGTCAAATATCAATAGATCTTATTCATATTAGTTCTTGTAGGAAAAAAGTTAGAATAGTGGCAAACGGGTGTATTCTCAATTGAATATAACTCATTAATTCTAGAAGGAGTGAAAGTTACCCATCTGCCTCGCACATAGACGCTTCTGTTGTTGATTCCGTGAAGATTGGAGTAGAATTCTTTTACTACAGGGATGACTACTGCAAAAATTGTATAGCATAATACCTCCCAACGTCGTCGCACATTGATCTCCTCAATAGGCGTTGTCGAATTCTCCACTCCTCTATTCACGAATCATTTTTCTTTGATCAGTCTCTTTTTCATCATTACTTTGTTGAAGATTCGTTGGGATTCATAACTGAAAAATTTTCTTCGATTGAACATTCGAGATCAATGATTTCAAGGTGATTGGATTCCATAATGATGAGTTTTTTTGGAGTTTCAAATCGTTTTTAGGAAGTAAATGGGTTAGAATTCGAGTTCTAGGCGTTTTTAAAGAGTTAAATTACTTAGAAATGTCAAAAACAGTCAAAATAACTCCATATATTGTTCATTCACTAATCTCACCGTCAACGGCAACGATCTCGCTGTCAGCAGGATTCTTAAATAATATAAACTAAATTTTGGCGGGCAGAACTCGCTGTCGGCGGCGTCGATCTCGCTGTCGGCGGCTAAGGCAAAATTTGCCCAGTTTCGCTCTGGTTCAAATGCTTTCCAATTTTTTCTATGGATCCAATATCGTGATGATTATAAAGATAAATATGAGTAGTAGAATTCATTTTATATCTTAATTAATAATAAATCAAATAAATATACAATCATTACACATAAATAAAGATAACTATGGGTTGCCTCCCATAAAGCGTTTGGTTTAACGTCGTCAGGCCGACCTATTCTGGTTATTAATCAGGTTGATTGAGCATTAAAACCTCTTTAAGTTTTGGTCATTTTCCTTCAAAATATGGTTTTAATCCGTGTCCATTTACTTAAATCTGTGTCCCGTCTTTTGATCTTCAATTTCTACAGCTCCGTATGTAAATATTTGAGTTATAGTGAAATGTCCTAACCATCGAGATTTCAATTTTCGAGAAAATAATTTCAATCTTGTATTATAAAGCAAAATTTCTTGTCCTGGTTCAAAATTTTTTTGGTTAATCTTTCGATCATGCCATAATTTCATCTTTTCCTTATAAATTCTATCGTTATTATAGAATTCATTCCTTAATTCTTCTAATTCATTCATTTGCAACAATCTTTTCTCACCAGCATCTTTTAAATTATAATTGAATTCTTTAATTGCCCAATACGCTTTATGTTCTAATTCAACTGGTAAGTGACAGTTTTTCCATAAATAAGTTTGTAAGGAGTCATTCCAATCGGGGTTTTTTAAGCAGTCATGTATGCCTATAATGCAGTGTCTAGTCTTGTAGACCAATCTAATCTACTAGGGTTTACAATTTTTTCTAGAATTCGTTAATTTCTCAATTAGAAACTTCAGCTAATCCACTGGTTTATGGATGATAAGCAGTCGATATTTTATGAATAATGTTAAATTTTTCTGCCAATATCTGAATATATTTATTCCTAAAATGGGATCCTCTGTCAGTGATAATCACTCTCGGCATTCTGTATCTTGTAAAAATGTTTTTCATTAAAAATTTTGAAACACTCTTAGCATCACAACAAGATAAGGCTTGTACTTCAATCCATTTAGAAACATAATCAACAGCAACTAATACATATGAGTTTCCAAATGAAGGAATAAATGGTCCCGTGAAATCTAATCCCCAAACATAAAAAATTTAACTTCTAATATAAAATTCAGAGGCATTTCATTTCTTCTAGATATATTACCTATTCTTTGGCATTTATCACAAGTTTTAATATATCTATAAACATCTTTAAAAGGAGTAGGCCAATAAAATCCCGATTGTAAAATTTTATAAGCAGTTTTATTAGTTCCAAAATGTCCTCCAAATTCAGAATCTTGACATTTTTGAATGATCTGTTCAGTTTCTTCATAAGGCACGCATCTTCTAATAATTAGATCCTTACATTGTTTATATAAATATGGTTCATCCCAAAAATACGTTTTAGCATCGTGAATGAATTTTTTCTATTGTTGCAGAGTTAGCATGGGTGGTAAAATATCACTTACAATATAATTAACTATATCAGCATACCATGGTATTTTCCACTCATTTATATTATAAAGTTGTTCGTGAGGGAAACTGTCTGTAATTTCATTGTCAGTATCACATAATTTGTTATATTCTAGTCTCGAAAAATGATCTGCAATTTGATTTTCAATTCCCTTTCTATTAATTATTTCAAAATCAAATTCTTACTTCAGTAATATCCATCTGATTAATCTTGGTTTGGTATCCTTCTTTTGCATTAAATATTTAATAGGAGAGTGATCAGTATGCACAATACATTTAGTTCCAATTAAATAAGATCTAAATTTATCAAAAGCATATACAATTGCTACTAATTCTTTTTCTGTAACTGTAAAGTTAATTTCAGCATGATTGAGAGTTTTACTAGCATAGTATATAACTTTAAAAATTTAATCATACCTTTGACCAAGAACAACTCCTATAGAATAATCACTAGCATCACACATAAGTTCAAATGGTTTCTCCTAATCAGGTGAAACTATTATAGGTGCTGTGATTAATTTATCTTTTAATAATTCAAAACCATTTAAGCATTCTATAGTAAATGCAAACTTCTTGTCCTTTTCTAAAAGTTGGCATAGATGTTTAGTAATTTTTAAAAAATCTTTTATGTAGCGTCTGTAAAATCCGGCATATCCAAGAAAACTTCGTACCTCTCTCACTGTAGTAGGAGGTGATAATTTATCTATAACTTGAATTTTTGCAGGATCTACTTCCATGTCATTTTCCGAAATTTTATGCCCTAATACAATTCCTCCTGCAACCATAATTTGACATTTCTCCCAATTTAGAACTAAGTTAGTTTTTTCGCATAGCTCCAAAAATTTTTCAAGATGATCCAAGCATGTTTCAAATGATGTTCCAAATATAGAGAAATCATCCATAAATACTTCTATTCCATCATCAATTATTAATATTGACATCATACATCTCTGGAATGTTGCAGGTGCATTAAATAGTCCAAAAGACATCCTTTGAAAAGCAAATGTTCCATAAGGACTGGTAAATGTAGTTTTCTCTTGATTCTCAAGAGCAATAGTAATTTGATGATAGCCAGTATATCCATCTAAAAAACAAAAGTATTTGTGCCTGTAGATACCATCCAACATTTAGTCTAGAAATGGTAAAGGAAAGTGATCTTTCCTGGTGGCTGCATTTAATTTTCTATAATCAATACATATACGTCATCCAGCAACTTGTCTTATAGGTATTAAATCGTTATTTTCATTAGCTTCAACAGTCACTCCTCCTTTCTTAGGAAGACAATGAATTGAGCTTACCCAAGTACTGTCCTAAATAGAATATATAAAATCATTGTCTAACCATTTTAATATTTCTTTCTTGACTACATCTTTCATTATTGGGTTTAATCTTCTTTGGGGATCAACTCTTGGTTTATGTTCATTATCCAAAATAATTATATGCGTACAGATTGAAGGACTAATTCCTTTAATATCTGTTAAGGTCCAACCAAAAGCTTTCTTATACTTTTTTAATTTGTCCAGAAGTTTTTGCTCTTGTGATTCGTTTAATTCTGCCGATATAATAACCGGTAAAGTTAAAGAGTCACCTAAAAATGCATACTTCAAATGAGTAGGTAAAATTTTTAACTCAGGTTCTGGAGGTTTAATAATCGATGAAACTATATTCTTTTCGGCGTTTTCCGTAATATCCAACATCTTAAATCTTTCTTGTATATAATCTAATTTTTCATTGTCTGTTTCTTCAATTAATTCTGTATTTTCTATTTTTGGTTTATCTTCAAAGTTTTCTTTAAAATGTTCATTTCGTAGTTGTTCAAGAATTTCCATTCGAAAAACATTCATCATCTTTTTCTATAGCAGGATATTTCATTGATTTTGCAATGTTAAAAGTTACTTCTTGATCGTTTACTCTCATAGTTAATTCTCCTTTTTGAACTTCAATCATAGCTCTTCCAGTAGTTAAGAATGGTCTCCCTAAAATTATAGGTATTTCTTTATCTTCCTCCATATCTAAAACAATAAAATCCATAGGGAAGATAAATTTATCTACTTTTACTTACACATCTTCAATAACTCCCTTAGGATATGTCACTGAACGATCATCTAACTGAAGAGTTACTGAAGTATCTCCCAATCCTAATCTTTTAAAAATTGATAGAGGCATAAGATTGATGCTGGCTCCCAAGTCACATAAAGCTTTTCCATAAAGTTTTTCTCCAATAACACAAGGTATAGTGAAACTACCATGATCCTTTAATTTCTCAGGAAGCTTTTTCTGAATAATTGCACTACACTCTTCGCTAAGTGCAACCGTTTCATTGTCTGTGAACTTTCTCTTCTTATTTAAAATATATTTCATAAACTTCACATAATTGGGCATTTGTTCTAATG
Organism: Papilionanthe hookeriana x Papilionanthe teres; assembly: GCA_022702705.1. Taxonomy (NCBI): domain Eukaryota; kingdom Viridiplantae; phylum Streptophyta; class Magnoliopsida; order Asparagales; family Orchidaceae; genus Papilionanthe; species Papilionanthe hookeriana x Papilionanthe teres. The sequence goes on from CM040430.1 coordinate 25,593,337, forward strand.
CTTCTACAAAAGGAATGTTCACCGTTAATTTCTTCAGGATTTCAAGAAATTTAGAAAATTGCTTATCCTTTTTATGTTGCTTTAATCGCTGAGGAAATGGTGGTGGTGGTTTCTCTACAGAAATTTTCATATGTATTAGTGGATATTCTAAATTTCGATCTTGCCGATCCTTTTCTTTTTTAGTTTCCATTTTCTCATTTTCACTTTCTATTTCTTTTTGTATTCTTGTTTCTAACTCTTTTCTACTTCGTAACTGTATCACTTTGATTTATTTTTTTCCTTGATCTTTAGGATTTATTTCCACATTACTAGGAAAATTTCCAAGAATTCTATTATTAAGTGCAGTAGCGATATGTCCAAGTTGAGTTTCAATATTTTTAATTGCAGTTCCTTGATTTTATAATTAGTTCCCTTGAATTTGTAGCTGATTTCCTTAATTCTGCAAATTTTGACCCATATTTAATATTAATTCTTCCATAGATAAATTCTTTTCCTTAAATTGAGAGTTATTATTAAATCCAGATGGATAAGAAGGTTTATAATTAGAATTTCCTTGGTTAGATGGATTTCCTAATGGGTTTACTGAGTTGTTCATCCATTGTTGATTAATTGAGTTGTTTTTCCAATTAAAATTTGGATGGTTCTTCCAACCAGGGTTGTAATAATTTGCATAAGGATTATTAGGTCTATTATTAATAGCATTTAAAGTTTCATATGAAGTTTGAGCATCTATAAGTTGTCCAGATGAATTTTCTTTTATTATATTAGGAGAATAATTCATTCCAAAATGATCTAATTTCATAGATATAGCAGCAATCTGAGAAGCTAACATAGATATTGCATCAGAGTCATGTATACTAGCTATTTGTTTTAGATTTAACTTTTCAGAAGGCCATTGAAAATTGTTGGTAGCCAATTATTCAATTAATGAAGTTTTGACATTAATGAACCTCCAGTAGCAGTATCTATAATAGATCTAAAAGATCCTACTAATCCATTATAAAAAGTTTGAATAATTAACCAATCTGGTAACGCATGATGTGGGCATTTCCTAAGAAGATCTTTAAATTTCTCCCAAGCTTCGTATATTGATTCTCCGTCAAAGCGACTAAAAGATGTTATGTCTTTTCTAAGTTTCGTAGTTTTTGAAGGAGGAAAGTATTTGGATAGAAATTTTTGTGACAATTCTCCCCAAGTTCTAAGAGATTCAGGTGCTCACGAATTTAACCACATCTTAGCAGTATCCCTTAAAGAAAAAGGAAAAAGCCTAAGTCTAACAGCATCATTAGATACTCCGTCATATTTAAAAGTAGCACAAAGTTCCAAATAACTAGCAAGATGTAAATTAGTATCTTTGTTTGTGAACTACTAAATTAATTATTCTGTACCATTTGGATAATTACAGGTTTAAGCTCAAATGAATTAGCCGCTACATCAGTATTTTGGATAGTTAAGTGAATTTCATCTAATGTAGGGTTAGCGTAATCTCTTAAAGGTCTTGGTTGATTTGTATTTTCAATTGCTGGATTATTTGCTATTTGATTTAAAGTTATAATTTCTTTTTTCTATTTTCTAATTCTTTTAATAATGCACTCTAATTCTAAATCGTAAAGTATTAAACTTTCGGTTCCAAATTTACGCATACACAACTTAAGTAGATTTTAAAATAGTCCGTTACTCTAGTAATTTTAATAATTAATATATATATATATATATATATATATATATTATCTTTAATAATTACTTTACTTCCCCGACAACGACGCCAAAATCTTGATCCCCGATAAATATATGTGCTCCAAAAACTTGGCTCCACACGAAATATATGTACTGATGATTTAGATATGAAAATTATGATTTTATAATATGGGATACTACGCAAGTATATGTATCGTTTATCAAGTAATATAGGACTTTTTGATTAAGCCCCCAAGATATCAAACCCACAGGGAAGTTTAGAGATTAAGAACTAATTTCAGTAGATGCAATTACTATCTAGTATACGGAAATAAAGAACACTTATACTAAACTCGATTACTTAATGAAAGATTGCAATTTAGAAAAAGTATCTTTCCCCTTGTTAAGAGAATTAAGTGAATGGATAATTAATTTAGTTAGAATTATATTATGCCAAATAGAAGCATTCCTATTCTTTACCCTTTGGTTCAGGTGTAAAGAACATTAACTAATCCTATGCTTGGTTACTGAATCTGTAGCTAGGCTGGGAGGATACCGGCTGCCACTTCGGAGCTCCCACGTTCCCCTCGCCTGAGGGCTAACATCTACACTTCAGCTCCCAAACGATAGGACCGAATTTGAAGATTTTAGTCTGTCACACTAAAATATCCAATTCTACGCCCGATAAATAATATTTCTCTATTTATTTGCACCCTCCTTTCAAGAATTTTGATTTCCTAGAGTTTTGGATGTAATCTTTACTATAGTTGATAATTCAACATATTTTAAAAGTTCAATTGGCCAAATTGAAAGTAAATTAAGATTTAAGTGAAAGATTATCACAATTTTTTATTTAATATTTAAGGCACAACAAATTCAATTTTCCATTTCACAAAATCTCAATATCAAGGAGAAAGACAGAGAAAACTACTCAGAATGCATAGAAAGAATAACACAAAACTTAGATTTCATTTAAAGCTATAAAAAAATAAATAGAAACTTATCTTGAATCTTCTCCCATGCAAACCCCTTGAAGTTCCTCTGACTCTTCCTTCTTGTACAATACACTCAATTAAACTTACTAATGAACACTCACACACTACAGACTCTTCAGACTCAGACTCTCCAGACTCAAATTAAGACACACACCAAAAGAACGTACCTTTTCGGCCTAGATTTGTCTCTATTTAAAGAGGGAGAAATATTTCCAAAGGTTGCTTAAGCACCTCTTCAAAAAGCGTCCAGATTCATTGTATTTTTTCTTTAACCGACCTTCTCGCTGTCGGCGGCAACGATCTCGCCGTCGGGGCAACGATCTCGCCGTCAGCGGGCTTCTAGAACGTAGGCTAACTGCTCAGGCTCGCTGTCGGCGGGCTCGATCTCGCCGTCGGCAGGCTCCTTTATAATACATTCAAATTCTCTCTGGAAAAACACGCCGTCAGTGGCCTATTCCTCGTCGTCGGCGGGCTGGTTCAATTTTCATCTCTTTTAGTATTTTTCATTCTAGATTCGCTCCTTTTTCTATCTTTTTGCTCCATTTCCTATAAATCTTTATTCCTGCAATAAAACATAGAAAATACTTTTCTTTAAATTGCAATTTCATCAAAAATTGATATAGTATTGGTATGAATTTCTCAATACATTTTTCTCTAGTCAATCGCCATGATGGCCTGACCTCTGCCTCACCTGACCACTGGCCACCACCCCTGCCCTGGCCGGCTGGCCTAATTGCTGGAGGAGCCCAAATCGAGAGCCACCTCATTTGGATCAAAACCCAAACTCACTCCCCAAGTTGTCCAGCTCTGATTGGCCATTATAGCTCTTCAGCACTCAACCTAAGCAGTTGATTCCACTCATAGCCAAGCCCTGAGCTCAGCCTAATGGACATGTCTATAAAAGCCATCCTTCACGGCCAAAGAGGGGTGCTAAAATTTTCCTAAGGAAACTCTGCCAAATTGCTTTCAAAGCTTCCTCAAGACCCCTTAAGTGCATGTCCACCATCCTTAGCCATTGAATCACACTACCCAAAGCTAAATTCAGAGCTTACTTCTCAGCCGAAACTAAGACAAAATCCTCCACACCTCCACACTACACGAAAATAAAATTAATTGCACCCACACCATCCCCACATTGAAAGAAGAAGTTACCCCATTAAAGCCCCATCACAGAGAGCCTCCAGCGCAAAATTTGATCAACACCTGAAATTGGGTCTGGTCGAACTTGGGTCTAGACACTTTACCGTAGCAAGATACTTCATCTGGAGGTTTGTTGGGTCCAATCGAAGCAACTAAAACCATCTGATTGAGGTCTCCCCTCTCAGACAAATGTATTAAACTCTCCCCCTCTCCCAAGCTTGTTTTGGTTCTCCACTCAGGTTAGCTTGATTTAGGGCTGGGTTAGCCGTATAGATAGGTTCGTCTAGGTCAGATGAGTCCATAGAAACAATCCCGAAGTGATTTAGTTGAGTATCAAGTGAGATATTAGGTTTAGAGTGTGGACGGTCCGCGGGAAGAACAAGTCAAAGATGATGACCAGGAGTCGTTGGATGGAGTGTGTGTCGAAAGGACGAATCATATGACGTCAAACAAAGATATATTACATAACGCGTGGGCCGCGTGGCGTTGAGTTAGAAGACGATGCCCAATCAGAAGGTGACGTGTCTGGCTTCAACACGTCGTAGGATTGCGTGGCGCTAAGTCACTTAAGTGGGAAATTATGGAATTTTTTATTTAATTAAATCAGTCCAACTTCAAAATTCTATAACTTGGTGTAGAAAAATCAAAAAAATAAAATAAAAATACCATCTTGCTCAGTGAACAGAGGAGAACAATTTGGAAACTGAATCAAGTTTATATGATGCATATTTGATTTTTAATTAATTAAATACTGTATTTGGTATTTCAATTCTTCATTATCATACATATTTAACCATAGCATGAAACTCAGGGCTTTTGTTCTCTCTATTAAGAGGGATCTTCTCTGATTTTTCCAAGGTCAGAGGAGAACTCTATGAGGAGATCCCTATTTTTCAAGTTTTATGTCTGTTTTGATTTAAAAATTATAAAAAATACAATATTCATCAAAAAAATATAAGAGTATTTTGGTAGGTTACCTGTAACAAGAGGACCATAGGAAAAATACAAATTTGGTTTAAGTCATTAAAACTCACCCTAATTTAAATCAACTTACTAAACCTAAAGAAAATTAAATTAGATTTAATATAAATGGAAATGACTTGATTTTTGTTCCCCACCGTGGCTTAGGGTCATAGGAACTCCCATAAAAAATTGAAGTCATTTGAAGTTAATACGATCACCTGACTTGATTTTCTAAGTTAAAGTAAAATTTTGATATTAAACTAATTATCATAAATAAAATATAAGTTGAAAAATTATGGAATTAGTTTTGGGAATTCCTTATGACCAGTAGAATTTAATAAAAATAAAATGATAATTAATATCAACAATTCTTTTTATAAGCATATTTTTAAATTTTAAATAATTTAAAAAATAATTAAAAATGGTTAAAAAACATAAAAATCTTTAAAATATCATATTTGGTCTCCCGATCATTTGGAAACCATTAAAATAATTTTCCTAATTTTCTAAATAAAGATATTAGTTTTTAAAGGCTAAAAAGGATTTTTCTTAATTTCTCACTAAAATAATTTTAATAATTAAAATAAAAATCACAAAAATATGAAATTTGTTTCTGTGAGTCCCTTGACTTCAGAGATTGAAAAATATAAAACTTAATTTTCAAAGTAAATAATATTTTATAATTAATTAATATCCTAGAACTTAAAATAATTATAATAATTAAATTAAAATTTAAATAATCATGAAATTTGGTCCAAGTGGTCCACTGGTCTAGGTGAATCTCCGACAATTTTCTTAAGGATAAAAATAATTAGTTTTGATTAAGTTACTAATTATCTTTGAAAATCCCTATTTTGCATTAAAATAATTGTATAAATTAAATTAAATTTAGAAAAATCACATTTTCTTCTCTGATGTTTTAAATGACCCATAAGTGGGGTAACATAAAATTTCAAAATCATTTGAGTTAAATTTGATTAATTATGATGTATTAAAGCCTGAGGGGCAAAGTTGTAATTTTGAGGGATTAGCCTTAATTAACATTTAGGTCTAATTAAAGGGTAAACGGGTAATGAATTATCTTAATAAACATGTTAAAATGATTGAAACATGAGGGGATAAGTGGTGAAACCCATCTTACCCTTGTCATATTAAAGGATAAACTTGTAATTTCCCTAATTATATTAATTTGAAAGATAATCAAAAAGTAAATGATTCTGAGTTAGGGGTTTCGTGCTTTAAAAATGATACCTAACGTTTCAAAACCCCTAATCAGTGGTTTAATGATAAATCAAATGCTTTGATAAGGATTAAGAATCATGATCACATAAGTTAACTTTTCCCAAAATTATAAATATACCCACTAAAGTCTCAAGGGCTTGGTAGTGAGACTAGGCTTAATCAAACTTGATTAATGAGGTTTAGAAAAGAAAGCTTAACTAATATCAAACATTTTTTGAAACACTACAAGCCCAATTTTAAAATTAAATCGGCAAAAATCCTTGATGAATCAATTTGCCCCCCCCTAAGGGTCTTTACCCTCATAATTCATAAATAAGATATCAAGTGAAAATTACTCTATTCTTAGAGATAATTGAAACATCAATATTCATTGAGCATAAGGGCATGATAAGGATGATTCATTAAGCAACACAATGAGCTTGAATGTACTCAAGACTTTGTAAGAGACTATGAGATGTCCGGGGCCCGGTCCCTAGACCCTCCTCATACTCTTTTAGATGTCATGAAGGGCAATTAAACTTACTATGACTTGCTTGAGAAATCATCTATGAACCTAAAATAGGATCCACCAAGTTATGATATAGGACTTAGTAAGCCCACGACGAACCTATCTATGACTTTACCTTCATGCAAATTATAAATGTTTGCTGCAAAAGATACTAAAGTTTCAGGTGGAGGAACGAGAAGACTTGACATGTACGCTTTTATAAGTTTATATTATTCTTTTATGCACTTCCTTTACTATACTTTTCTTGCTCACAAGCTTGCATGCTAAATAACAATGTCACCTTGTATGAAAACTAGAATCTTTAGGATAGCCACAAAACTGAAACAAAAAATCAAATCAAATTAAAATAAAATAAAAATTCATTGCCACAAAAACCGAAATATAAGACAAATCAAAATTTAATCACAAACAAAACTAAAATTGCAAGTGAAACTAAATTAAAACGTCTTTATCAGATGATCGAGAATACCTCGAAGGAGACAACCTACGATTGCTAACGCGCTTTCCCATGGATTAAATTAAAGTATGGAACTCATTAAGTTGAGTTTAGTAAATTCATCTGGACTAAGTGAATCCAAAGAAAACAGTTGTGTCGGAATGAGGGAACTGTGGGATCCTAACCGGTGTCGCTATAATTAACTTAAATATTCCCCTAATAAAACGTTAAGACATCTTAATTTAAGTATTTCTAAAACATGCTACTTCTCTCATCTTCTACATTCGACACTTCTAAAATTAAACCTGCTACGACAAGGCGCTTGAAGCATACATAATGGGCAGTACGACCATCTTCAACAGCAAAACTCCTTAGAATAAACAACAAGCCATAGGACTTCAAGGTAGCTTGCCTAGTGCGGCATAAACCCGCACTTTATCTCTTTAGGATTTTGTAATTCGTGCAATATAAGCCCTAACTCGTCTTAGGTTCCGAGGTTATCATCGGATATGACATAAATTCTTCTATCTTCCAGGCTATACACATGATTAGTATCAAGTAAATGTAAGCCCTAAAATAATAAAATTGACAGGGTAAAACATTAAATAATTATCCTAAATTGAAGCTAAATCATAGGATTGTTTGGGAAATCACCAAGATTCTTCTTGGAGCTGTGTTTTCCCAAGCTCTCTCTTCCTTTGAATTCCTATAATAAATGTTCTAAACTTGAGAAATTCAATTATTGAATTTCCTATTACCTCACTACTTTGAATAATCCTACCTTTTGGATGTAATGAAAATAATATTTCCTGATCTATATTAAAAGTTTTCTTAGGTGACCTCGGTTATTTAAGATGTAATTAACTATAGGGGCTTGCCCTTATAAGAAACTTAAAAACAACAAATTAATATAAACCATATCTAATTGTTTCATATTAGATAAGAAAATTTATCGGCCAACATAAATGGTTCTCAGACCGAACGGATGTCATAAATCCTTAGTTTATTTGATCAAGCCTCACCACCAAGCGATGAATCCATTCTTTGGGATAGATACATGGCTTATGATGTGCTTGATTATTCAAACTATTGCATATATGAGATCAGTTTGATTTCATTTTTCTTTTAAGAAATTGAAATAATTATATATATATATATATATATATATATATATATATATATATATATATATATATATATATATATATATATATATATATATATATATATATATATATATATATATTAAACGCACCTCAAAAATGGCCGGCACACGTCTTTCAACGATTAAATCAGCGGTAAAATAGAGAATATTCACCAAATAACACAACTTCACACCGCGGAGTAACGTGGTAACACAGTAACACAAGGAATATTCCCTGAATAACACATCTGTACGCCGCGGAGTAACGTAGGGAATATTCCTTTATAGCAGAGTAACTCGGTAACGCAGTAACTGACCCGACCCGCAATTACGCAGTAAAAATTTCCAAAAGATTACAAAAAACTTGACCCAATTTATAAAAAGCGTCTAGTGTGCAAAATCTTAAATGATATAAAAATTAGAAAATATTTTACACACTAGGGGTACTATGTAAGTTTACGCATCGTTTCAAGTAATATATGGCTTTCTTTTAAAACCCCAGTATCAATCCCACAGAGAAGCAAGGTAAGAATTTCTTTAGGCTAATTCTAGTTTAATTCTATAAGGCTTTAATTTGGAATGTCAATTAAAATGTTTTTTTCTAATGACTATTCCTAAATGAAATTTAATATAAAAGATAAATTATCTGGACAAATTGGTTTAAAAAATTTTTAGATGTTAAAGACTACATTTCTCTTGCAATTACCTAGATAATATGTAGGAAAGAAATGCTTAGAATTTAATGTAGTAGTGACAAATAGGAGCATACATATCATTTACCCTTTGGTCCAGGTCATAAAGAACATTAGCTAGTTTTAGAAGATTGGATCGGGATGTATTGTTAGTAGTAAGGGGCGAAGTTTTAGGCTCTCACTTCTAGTTTCCCCCCTCCCATGGGTGCCTATGGTCGGACCTACTAGTGACCCGTCACCTGCTCTTAAACCAAATTGATAGAATTTAGCCTATCACTCTAAAAACATATTAAATTTTGTGCCCTTTAAAGATTATCTCCCTATATATTTGCACCCCCCCTTCAAGGATTTACCATCTACCTTTCCAAGGGAAATGTGATACTTACAAGTTAAGAATTCTTAGCCCACGGTTAGATCTTAAGAATTCTCCACATATGTTAACGATACAAGAGGCCAATTTGTAAAGAAAATGAAGATCCGATAAAGTATAATCACATTAATTTAATAAGAGAATATCTAAGAAAATCTTGATTCCTAAACATACATCTATTTTATTACAAAATAAAAGTAAATGAAAATAATGGCATAAGAAGTAAAAAAATTGATAGAATTATGTAATAAATAAAGTCTCAACAAGGAACATGTCTTTAATATTCTATTAGTTTCATGCAACTATCTGTCACCTTGAAGCATCTAATAGAAACATATTACTAAATAATATTTCCTTAAAAGTTGCATTACCGCCTAACTATATTACTAGTTAACCGGACAATGTGAGAGCACTCAAGTTGCGAGATCACCGCTCTTTCGAGTTTTAGTTTCACTTACAACAGATTTTAACAAAACCTATTGCCACTTAAGTTATGTAAATTAAGAGAAGGAGATATTACTCATCAAAGTGAAATTAAAATAATTCTAAAAATAATTTTCCTACACATGCCACTACTTCATATTAAAAGAAAATAGTAAAGCAAATTACTTATGAATCATGGATAGAACACAAAAGAAAACTTCTTTTAAATCAAAGAAAATCTACCAGAAAGTGTTTACAACAATTACAAGAAAATAAAGAAAACAATACTTAGCTTTTTCCCTCTAAAAGAAAGAAGAAAATCTCTCCACCAAAGTCTCCCGCCGATCCATGCACCGCTCGTACATTCCTTACATAAATATCTCAAAATTCCTCACCAATCTCTCCAGAAAATGTAGAAATCTACATCTCCTAACTCACACCAAACTCCACACACACACACCCCTTGGACCTTATGTAAAACGACTCACTCAGGCTGTAGAATTAATCCATATTTATAGAGCTTCGAAAATGACCAAGGATTGCTTCAGGCATCTCTTCAAAATTCATCCATATTCAATGAATATTCTAGAAATTAACTATGGCACCTAGGTGCCAGTCCATCTGTGTGAAGGGTCGCACCCCTTCACTTAAGAGACGCACCTCTTCATTTAAAAACCGCTCCAATGTATCTAGATTCATTGTATCACTTGATGACATGTAGGATTTCATCCAGAGGCTTCTAGAATGCTTTGAAACCACCTAAAACCGTCCAATAACAGTCCATTACCGTCCCCAAAATGTTTTTGGCTCTGTCTGGCACTTAGGCGCCGTTTTCTCGTCGCCACTTGCGTCCACGAGCCTAGGCGCCACCCTGTGCGCAGCTTCACCGTTTTACTCCGTGTGGCTTCGTTTCAACTCCGTTTCGCCTCGTTTCTGTTGTGTTGTATTCCTAACATCTTCACATACAAGATAAACATAAAAATAATATTTCTTCAAAGTGTAATTTCATTCAAAAATATGTGAGAAATGTAAAAGAGATTAAACATAGAAAGACATATTGATATGTGCTAGGTTAGAATTTTCTTCTTTACTTATTTTGGCTTCAAATTGCATTGTTTTTTCCTCATTTTCTCTAAATCATATATTTTTATACTTGAAGACAAAAATATGCAAAATATCTTCCATTAATGTTTATATCATTAAAAATGTGCATAAAGTGAGCATAAAATCTACACTAAAAATAAGTAATTTTTAGGTGGATCAATTCCCCGAAACTTAAACGTTACTTGTCTTCAAGTAACACTATAACATATAAAACCAAATAAGCAAATCATATGTATGAGTTTTTTTAAGAGTTTCTAAAATTTTATTCTAGAAATGTAATAGTTCAATTTAGAAAAAATTTTAGTAAATAAGACCAATTTAAAGTTTAGAAATCTCTTAGATGAAAGAGTGTGAAAATATGTGTTGCTATCTAATTCAGAAAAACTTGTAGATTTTTAAAAATATAGGGGTTAGGCATTTTATTTTCTTTACTTAAAAACTTTATTAAAAATAATTATATTGTTTTTAAGCTTAAGATTTTCTCAAATCTTATACTTTAAAAAGCTCATGTGTGGAACCAATTTTTAATTAGATACTTTAATCCTCAAGCTTCTCCTTTCTTTTTCACATACTATACTTTTCTTTTCTTTTATTTTTTTTCTTTTTCTTTTCTCTTTTTTTTTCTCAGTTAAGGATTACTATATCTGGATAGACCTTTAATAATTTTGAATTCCACCATTCCTTTTCTAAAGCATAAGGTAGATATATATATTTAATTAGAATTATAATAACAGTTTTGAAAATAAGTTTTCAATAAAAGAAAGTTAAATATTGAAAATAAAAGTTTAATCCTTCTATTTTTCCAAAATACAACTTTTCCTACTATAGATATTTACACAATATTTATCATTTTTTCACTAAAAAAATTTTAACTTAAAATATTTCATCACTACTATAGATTTTAACTAAATTCTCTTACTCATTTCTATATTCAAAATTTTATTTCTCTAATATAACTTCATACACATAATTATTTTTCAATCAAAAATCAAATTTATTTATAGCATTTTTTAGAACAAATAAAATTTAAGTTTTTGAAATTTTTTTTTCATACCCCCCAAACTTGAATTTTAAAATACTTTGCAATTAATTCCATAAAATGTAAGAGGAAGAAAAAAGAAAATCTGAATTTACCGACAACTACAAATCCTATGAAATTCATATACATGCATAATTAGGATAGAATGTATGCAGATGAAAGTAAATCTAGCCTAAAACATGCTTGCAATAATATTAAACTAAAATGAAGTATACTAAATTTAAAATATATTTTTCTTTCTACCCCAAAACTTTATTTTTAACATGTATAACATTCAGTACAAAAAAAGTAACCAGGAAGAAAAATAGTACATAAAATTCTATCTATCATAAATGAGGTCAACTCTTCCTTTAACTCATCGCATCTCACTACCTTACTTCGGATTTCTAACGAAATCACTACACTAATAAATTGGGTACTTATAAATGATTTAATAAAGTCTAATCACAAGGAAGCGATTATCTCAGATATGTTGACTCTCGAGCACCAACATCAGGCATCACCTTATCCCTTTAATTTAAGCACCTCTAACAGTTCTAAAGATAGTATAAGACCATCCACATGTTACTCATTATATAGGTTCTTGACTCCTACCGAATGAAAACAAGGTCAGAGAAAAGAAGTAATGGAAATTAAGATGGATCCATAAGAAGTTAAGGAATCACCTCCCTCATGACACTCAAAATGATCAGATTAAACTACAACAATCTAAACATCAATCAAACTGATCAATTCATAATGACACATAAAGAACAATTTATTTTGCTAACAATCCAAGCAGATCAATCCACACTAAAGAAAACACACTAAAACACTAACAAACATGACTTCATGCATACTAAATCAAAGCACACCAATAACTATGGGTTGCCTCCCATAAAATGCTTGGTTTAACGTCATCAGCCCGAAAAATGATTCCTCCTGGATCAAAATTCCATTTAATTAATCCTTGATTTGCTTAATCTTTCCAAATCCAGGAATTCCTACGAAATCCTCAATTTTATTTTTTTTTCAGCTCTTCCATTTCAGATTGATTTAGATCATTGTTCCCCAAGTTTCTTCCTAAGTCCAATATTTCTTCTAATAATTTGCATATTAATTTCTTCTTTAAAATTCATAAGAAATGGATTTTTATAGGATATTTCAAGATCTCCCAAATTTTGGATCGGATTCTCTCTAAGTCATTCATATTTTATATCAAATTCTACTAGTTACTCTTCTGATTTAAGTTATCCTTTACTAGCATTATAATCTAAATATGAATATTCATTATATTATTGATTCGCCATTTCTAACATAAATTCATGGAGTCTTTTCTAATTCATCATCCTCCTAAAAGTTTTCTCTAAATCCGAGTCGTAAAATTCAAGGTCTGCAGCACCTGAACTACGCATAAAAATTTAAAGACTTAACTAATAGGACATATCTCAAAAATAATTTTGGTATTTTGGATTTTATTTTAAAATAAACACACAATAATTAAACAAATGATATTATAATACTATAAATTCCAAATCTGAGTCTTACAACTTTAACTAAAAATTCTCCTAAAAGTTCTTACCAAAGCATCCCCGGCAATGGCGCCAAAAACTTGACCCGACCCGCAATTACGCAGTAAAATTAACTTCCAAAAGATGACCAAAAACTTGAACCAATTTATAAATAGAGACTAGTGTGCAAATCTTAAATGATATAAAAATTAGAAAATATTTTACACACTAGGGGTACTACGCAAGTATACGCATCGTTTCAAGTAATATAGGGTTTTCTTTTAAAACCCCAGTATCGATCCCACAGAGAAGCGAGGTAAGAAATTCTTTAGGCTAATTCTAGTTTAAAGGCTTTAATTTGGAATGTCAATTAAAATGGTTTTTCTAATAACTATTCCTAAATGAAAATTTAATATAAAAGATAACTTATCTAGATAAATTGGTTTAGAGAATTTTGAGATGTTAATGACTACCTTTCTCTTGCAATTACCTAGATAATATGTAGGAAAGAAATGCTTAGAATTTAATGTAGTAGTGACAAATAGGAGCATATATATCCTTTTCCCTTTGGTCCAGTTCATAAAGAACATTAGCTAGTTTTAGAAGATTGAATCAGGATGTATTGTTAGTAGTAAGGGAAGAAGTTCTAGGCTCTCACTTCTAGTTCCCCCCCAATGGGTGCCTATGGTCGGGCCTACTAGTGACCCGTCACCTCCTCTTAAACCAAATTGATAGAATTTAGCCTGTCACTCTAAACATATTCAATTCTGCGCCCTTAAAAAATTATCTCCCTATCTATTTGCACCTCCCCCTTCAAGGATTTACCATCTACCTTTCCAAGATAAATGTGATACTTACAAGTTAAGAATTCTTAGCCCACGGTCAGATCTTAAGAATTCTCCACAGATGTTACCGATACAAGAGACCAATTTGTAAAGTAAATGAAGATCCGGTTAAGTATCATCACATTAATTTAATAAGTGAATATCTAAGCAAATCTTGATTCCTAAACATACATCTATTTTATTACAAAATAAAATTAAATGAAAATAATGGCATAAGAATTAAAAGAATTGATAGAATTATGTAATAAATAAAGTGCCAACAAGGAACATATGTTTTTAATATTCTATTAGTTTCATGCAACTATCTGTCACCCAGAAGCATATAATAGAAACCGATTATTAAATAATAATTCCTTAAAAGTTGCATTACCGCCTAACTATATTACTAGTTAACCGGACAATGTGAGTGAACTCAAGTTGCAAGATCACCGCTCTTTCAAGTTTTAGTTTCACTTACAACAGATTTTAACATAACTTATTGCCACTTAAGTTATGTAAATTAAGTGAAGGAGATATTACTCATCACAGTGAAATGAAAATAATTCTATCATAAAAATAATTTTCCTACACATACCACTACTTCATATTAAAAGAAAATAGTAAAGAAAATTACTTATGAAGCATGGATAGAACACAAAAGAAAATTTCATTTAAATCAAAGAAAATCCACCAAAAAGTATTTACAACAATTACAAGAAAATGAAGAACACAATACTTAGCTTTTTCCCTCTGAAAGAAAGAAGAAAATCTCTCCACCAAAGTCTATCGCCGATCCATGTGTCGCTCGTACATTCCTTACATAAATCTCACAAAATCCCTCACCAATCTCTCCAGAAAATGTAGAAATCTACATCTGCTAACTCACAACAAACTCCACACACACACACCCCTTGGACCTTATGTAAAACGACCCCAAAACGACTCACTCAGGCTATAGAACTAATCCATATTTATAGAGCTTCGAAAATGACCAAGGGTTGCTTCAAGCATCTCTTCAAAATTCATCCATATTCAATGAAGATTCTATAAATTAACTGTGGCACCTAGGCGCCAGTCCATCTGTGTGAAGGGTCGCACCCCTTCACTTAAGAGACCCACCTCTTCATTTAAAAACCGCTCCAATGTGTCTAGATTCATTGTATTACTTGATAACATGTAGGATTTTGTCCAAAGGCTTCTAGAATGCTTTGGAACCACCCAAAACCGTCCAATAACCGTCCATAACCCTCCCCAAAACGTTTTTGGCTGTGTCTGGAGCCTAGGCTCTGTTCTCTCGTGGTCACTGGTGCCCAGGTACCGGTTCTGGCCCCTAGGCGTCGCCCTGTGCGCAGCTTCACCTTTTTGCTCTATTTGGCTTCGTTTCAACTATATTTTGCCCCGTTTCAGTTGCGTTGCGTTCCTAACATCTTCACCTACAAGATAAACATAAAACAACCTTTATTCAAAGTATAATTTCATTCAAAAATATGTGAGAAATGTAAAAGAGATTAAACATAGAAAGACATATTGATATGTGCTAGGTTAGAATTTTCTTCTTTGCTCATTTTGGCTTCAAATTACATTTTTTGCCTCATTTTCTCTAAATCATATATTTTTATACTTGAAGACAAAAAATATGCAAAATTCATTCCTTTAAAGTGTATATCATTAAAAATGTGCATAAGGTGAGCATAAAATCTACACTAAAAATAGATAATTTTTAGGTGGATCAGTAACATGGGGAATATTCCCTGAATAACGCATCTGTACCCCGCGGACTAACGCAAGAAATATTCCCTTACAACGGAGTAACACGGTAACTTAGTAACACGGGGAATATCCACAGAATAATACATAAGTAACGTGTTATCCATTTTGCTTCATGTGTTACTCGCGTGTTGTTCTCGTGTTATTCACCTGTTATTCAAGTGTTATTCTTGTTATTTAATATATTCACATAATATTAATGTTTATACACTAAAATTTAGAAAAATAAAATAGTATAAACACTGATTTACTTTTTATTCAGAAAATATTATGATAACGTACAACAATAATACATGTTTTTCATGTGTTATTCAGGTGTATTAATGTTATTCACGTGTTATTCGCGTGTTATTCACGTTTTATTATAATTTTTCAGTTGTTATTCACGTGTTTTTAATGTTAACGCACTCATATTTATGGTGGCATCCAGATTTGTTAGATCCCGGCTCGTCGCCAGCCCGTCGTCGCCGAGATTCTCTTGTGGGTGTGAAATGTAATGTCATTGTTTGAAGGAGTCACCACTCTCTTTATCTATTATATCACCCTATTCTTCAATAAATCTTATTTCTTTGGATCATGTAAAGAATCATCGGATGTTAAGAAATTTGAAGAAAATAAGAGTTGATAAAGTAGAAAAAATAGAATAAGAAATGTAAGTGATAATCCTTACAAAAAGGGATTCTAGAATATCTTATTCTAGAAATTTTTATATAAGGAGGATCAAATGTAAAATTTTGATAACCAGAGATTTTTAGGTGTGATACATATACTGAGTTCTTAAATCTCATATAGGAGCAAGCTCCTATAGTTAATTACATCTTAGATAATTAGGATTATCTAAGAAAATTTCTGATTAACGGTTACACTTGTTTTCTAAGAAATTTTAAGAACAAGGAAAGAAACATCAATGTTCAATCCTAGGGGTAATACATTTCTAAGAATTATGTAACCTAAAGGTTTGATTTGGGCAATGTCATTTATTATGTCGACTTTATTTTTGTTTTGTTGTTTATCATTTTATTGTTGTTTTGTCTTATAGTTTATTATTTGTTTGGTGGCTATCATAAAAGTTTAGGTTTTTTGATTATCCTAAAAGATTAGGTTTTGTTTTGGTGTTTGTCTTGATTATGTCATTTTAGTTTTGTTTTTAATGTCATTTATGTCGTTTTTTTTATTTTGTTGTTTGTCCTGTCTTCAGAATGTCGTCCTGTAAAAACAGAGTTAGCACATCCTGATAACACATAAAGTAAAGCTAAAATCAACTTGTCTTCAACCTGCAAGAAAAATAGTGTCAGATTAATGTGAATTTAATTTCTTCAAATTATTTTAGCTGGTTAATTTTTAATTTTTAGACGCCTGGTCAAGATGTCCATGGCTCCGTCGTCCCAGGGACATCAGTTGCCTTAATCTACTTAGTCTGAAAGGTGTTTAAATTAGGACTAGAAGACTCTTGTCAACAACCAGGATTGCGTTCGTCCAAGAAATCTTCGTAGATTAAGAATGTTGGGGTTTAAGTTGCATTTGGTGATCTTGGTTCATTAGTTTTCATGTAAGTGTTAATGTCTTCTCGAATTTTAGGTTGAAAAATTTTAAGTTGTTTACGATTTATTAACCAATTAAAATTTTTCATGTGTCATTTTGACTTATTTTTATATGTTTGTTTTGATTTGTTTTATTAAGTCTAATGTAATTTAGACATAAAGAAAGGAGTCAAGTTTATTTAGATCAAATGTCTGTAAGATCTAATTAGACTTGAGAATTTTAGATTCAGTGTCGTTTGAATCTAATGATTTCGAGTTAAATCTAATATGAATTAGATTTAAGAATTTAGATTCAAATTTCTTTTGAATCTAAAAGTTTTGAATTAAGTCTAGTGTAAATTATATTTGGGATATTAGATTCAGTGTCGTTTGAATCTAATATTTTAGAGTTAAATCTAATATGAATTAGATTTAGGAATTTAGATTCAATGTCTTTTAAATCTAAAGGTTTTGAATTAAGTCTAATATAAATTAGACTTGGCAATTTAGATTCAGTGTCATTTGAATTTAATATTTTTGAGTTTTGAATCTAATATTTTAGAGTTAAATCCAATATGAATTAGATTTAGGAATTTAGATTCAATGTATTTTGAATCTAAAGGTTTTGAATTAGTTCTAATACAAATTAGACTTGGACATTTAGATTTTGTGTCATTTGAATCTAATATTTTAGAGTTAAATTTAATATGAATTAGATTTAGGAATTTAGATTCAATGTCTTTTGAATCTAAAGGTTTTAAGAAATTTAACTAGACTTAATGTTTAAGTCCTAATGTTGGTTAGACCTAAAGAAATTTGGTGAAGTCTAGTATAGGTTAGACTTAAAGTTTTAGGTCTTGACATTAGTTGGACTAAAAGATTTGGTTGGGTTTGATTTAATTTGGATTGAATGTCGAGTTTAAGTTCAAAGTAGGTTGAACCTAAGGTTGATGTTTGACTTATGTTTAACTTTGGGTTGATCCTAAGTATAGGTTAGGTTCAATTTAAGTTGAACATAAAAGGTTTAAGTTTGGCTTAAGTTTAAATTGGATTGAACCTAAGCATAGGTGAAGGTTAGGTTCAATGTATGTTGAACCTAAAATGTTTAAGTTTGACTTAGGTTCAAGTTTGGTTGAACCTATGTATAGGTTAAAGTTAAGTTCAATGTATGTTGAAGCTAAAAGGTTTAAGTTTGACTTAGGTTCAAGTTGAGTTGAACCTAACTATAGGTTATGTTCAATGAACGTTGGAACTAAAAGGTTTAAGTTTAGCTTAAGTTCAAATTGGATTGAACCTAAGCATAGGTTAAGGTTATGTTCAATGTATGTTGAACCTAAAAAGATTAAATTTGACTTAGATTCAAGTTGGGTTGAACTTAAGGATAAGTTAAGGTTATTTTCAATGTATGTTGAACCTAAATGGTTTAAGTTTGACTTAGGTTCAAGTTGGGTTGAACCTAACTATAAGTTAAAGATAGGCTCAATATACGTTGAAACTAAATGGTTTAAGTTTGACTTAGGTTTAAGTTGGGTTGAATCTAAGTATAAGTTAAGGTTAATTAAACCTAATTTGGGTGAGGTTTAATTGATTAATTAAACTTAATTGTCGTTAAGTCTAATTAGGTTAAGGTTAATTAAACCTAATTTGGGTGAGATTTAATTCATTAATTAGACTTAATTGTGGTTAAGTCTAATTAGGTTAAGGTTAATTTAGGAAATGTTTAATTGATTAATTAGAAGTCTAATTATGTTAAGGTTAATTTGGGTAAGGTTTAATTGATTAATTAGACTTAATTGTAGTTAAGTCTAATTAGGTTAAGGTCAATTAAACCTAATTTGGGTAAGGTTTAATTGACTAATTAGACTTAATTGTGGTTAAGTCTAATTAGGTCAAGGTTAATTAAACATAATTTGGATAAGGTTTAATTGATTAATTAGACTTAATTGTGGTTGTCTTATTAGGTTAAGGTTAATTAAACCTAATTTGAGTAAGGTTTAACTGATTAATTAGACTTAATTGTGGTTAAGTCTAATTAGGTTAAGGTTAATTAAACTTAATCTGGGTAAGGCTTAATTGATTAATTAGACTTAATTGTGGTTAAGCCTAATTAGGTTAAGGTTAAGTAAACCTAATTTGATTAATGTTTAATATGTCTAATTAGGCATAATGATGGGTTAGACCTAACTAGGGTTTCATTTGTATTAAACCTAATTTGATTAAAGTTTAATTAGAGTTAATTAGGTGAAATACTGGGTTAGACCTAGTTAGGTTTAATTTGTATTAAACCTAATTTGATTAAGTTTTAATGGGGTTAATTAGGTCTAATGATGGGTTAGACCTAGTTAGGGTTTGATTTGTATTAAACCTAATTTGATTAAGGTTTAATAGGGTTAATTAGATGTAATGATGGGTTAGACCTAATTAGGATTTATTAAGTTAAACCTATTGTGATAAGGCTTAACTTGATCTAATTAAGTATAATTAATGTCTTAGACCTAATTAGGGATTATTAAGTTAAACTTAATGTGATTAAGGCTTAACTTGATTTAATTAAGTCTAATTGGTGTCTTAGACCTAATTAGAGTTTATTAAGTTAAACCTAATCTGATTAAGGCTTACTGATCCCACCGCCGAATATATGTGCTTATGATTTAGATATGAAAATTATGATTTTATAATATGAGATCCTATGCAAGTATACGTATCATTTATCAAGTAATATAAGACTTTCTGATTAAGCCCCGAGATATCGAGCCCATAGGGAAATGTAAAAACTTTTTAAAGAAATAAGAAAATTATATTTTTACTTTTTAAATTACTTTTGAGTATGTTTTAATTTGTAAAGTTTGAAAATTTTTTTTGGTATTTTTGATAAAAAGCTAAGAAGGAAATGAAAATTATCACAACTTTAAAACACAATATAAAACACTAGGAAATAAAATATCTTTTTCTTTCTCTTGTAAAGTAGTAATGATTATGAAAGTATTGTTGTGGAAGTATTTAAATGTGTTGTGACAAATATGAGCAAATTTATTCTTTACCCTTACTTGGTTCTATAAAGAACATTAGTTAATTTGAAATTTTAAAATTTTGAACATGGTTAGGCAGGGAAGATACTAGCTCTCACTCTAGAGTTCCCTCGATTCCCTCCACCTGGGGGCAAACCTTTCATAACAAAATTTAAAATATCAAACCAAATTAAGGAGCTTTAGCCTATCACTCTAAAGACCTTTAATTTTACTCCCCACATATCTCCTAATATATTTGCATTCAATTATATGGACTACAATTCTCATCCATATAATTGCATGTGATTTTTACCAATTGTTGTTTGAGACAATACCGCATTGGATCTTACATAATCTCACAACAAATTTTAACTTGTTAATTGGATAAATTAAGAAATAAATTAAGTTCATGGAATTAAATCTTCACAACTTATTCCAACTTTAAACACTTATACATTCCACAACAATCCTACATAATTTAATTACTTCTTCATTTAAGAAAGAAAAATATAAAGAAAACTACTCAGAACTCATGGAGAAAACAGAAGCACACATTGATTTGAAAATAGAAATCATAAAAAAAAACAAGAAAAACTAAATATAAAAATAGAAGTAAACACTTATCTGAAAATCCTCTCCACAAGACTCCAGAAGTTCCTTTGAAACTTGACTTTCCATAGGATAACACTACATAGGTTGGCACCCAACTCTGTTGACTCCAACTCTGACTTTAGATTTCAATAAAAACTAGATAAATAGATGAAAAAAAATTGGTGGAAAGAAGGTTTCACACCAACTCTTTCTCCTCTAAAACTAAACTACTCCAAAAGACTACAAACAATAAAAGACTGAAAGTAAAACTAGAATAGACTCTTTAAAACTAGAAGAGGACTCTGAAAATTAGAAAAGACTCTTGAAAACTAGACTTTCCTTCTTCTTACATGACATAATTTTAATAATAATTCAAAAGGTGTCTTTGTGTCTCTTCAAATTATGTCCCGATTTAATGTATCCACCAAAAGATGCATCCCTTCACTCAAATTTGCCGCTCATGGGAAGTTAAGGAAGTCACCACCAAAAGTTGCTTCAAACACACCTTGAAATTGGCGCAAAAAATGAAGAAAATTTGATTTTTAACTGTGACGCCTAAGCGCCGACCAGGCGGCGCTTAGCCGCCAAAGTCCAATTTTTTATTTTTTTTATTTTTTTTGCTCCAAATTTGATCCAATTTTGCTCTTTTCATCATAATCACTCATTTTCATCATACCTGCAAGAAAAACACAAAATACCTTCCATTAAAGTGCAATATCATCAAGAATAGGTATAAAAATGTGCATAAAAATACTATATGTTTAGGTGTATCAAAATTCCCCAAACTTAAATGTTACTTGTCCTCAAGTGACCCTTAATCACATAGAAAATTTTAGCATACAAATTATGTAATGAGTTTCTTAGAAAGGTAACAAAATTTTGTTCTAGAAATGGAATAGTCCAATTTAGAAAAAAATTCAGTAATTAAGACCAAATTAAAAGTTTAGAAAATTCTTAGGTAAAGGATAATGTAAAATATAGATTTCTATCTAACTCAGAAATACTTGTAGATTCTTCAAATTATAGGATTCACACACTTATTTTTCTTACTTAAAATTCTTTATTTGAAAATAATTTTACTTACTATATTATAACCTTAAGCTTTAGACTGTCTCAGAACTTAATATCTCACACTTTAGGTATGGAACTAATTTTTTATTAGGCCCTTAAATCCTCAAGCTTCTCCTCCCTTTTTACATATTTTTTTCCTCTTTTTCTTTTCTTTTCTTTTTTTCTTTTTCTTTTCTTTTCTTTCTTCTTTTTTTTATAAGGAAAGAATTACTATATCTGGATAGGTTTTTAATGATTTTGAATTCCACCCTTCCATTTAAAATAAAGGTCTGATATACATCTTTCACTTAAAAATCATAATAATGGTATTTGAAAATTACTCCTCAATAAAAGAAATTTAAGCTTTGAAGAATAAAAGTCAAATCTTCTATTTATCCAAAAATACAACATTTCTTACTAAAGATAGTTGAACTATATTTAACATTTCTTTACTAAGAAAATTTTAATTTTAAAATTTTCATTATTACTATAAATTTTAACTAAATTCTCTTATTGATTTCTTTATTCAAAATTTTGTTCTCCTAATATAACTTCATATACATAATTGTTTTCAATCAAAAATCAAATTAATTTTTAAATATTCTTGAGAACAAATAAAATTTTAGGTTTTTGAAAAATTTTCTGTTTTTAAAATTCCTCCCCCCCAAACTTTAATTTTTAGTTAGGATAAAACAATTAAGCATAAGAAATGATACATGGGTTAGAATTAAAAACTAATATAACATGCTTGCAGGAATCTTAATATCCTAAATATGCAAGTATAACAATTTAAAACAAGAGTAAAAAGAAATCAAATTCAAATTTTTCATTTTTTCGTTAAATAGAAATTTAAAAATTTTAAAGGACTTCTACAATAGTGGAGGTTTTCAAAGCAAATACAAACCAACTAAAAATAACTGAAATCACACCAATAATAGATAACAAATGGTAGTAATAGATTTTGAAAAGTTTAAAACATGCAGTTTTTAAATAATAGTTTTTAATAGTGTTTCATATTCTCCTAACAGTTTTGGAATTAAAGTACCACTATAAAAACTCTGACACGACATACACATTAAAACATTTACTACTACACATATATCACACAAAACAACATACATAATATCAATCCAACAAAGATACATCTGAATATGCATGAAAAAATAGTCCAAGTATAATCAGCATATTACCATAGTTCACACCACAAACACAATATCAAAATAAAACACAAGACATAACATACATCAGTACATCAACAAAAACTCAGTAACACAAAAAAAAATAAATCCACTAATCATCCTCATCATTATCATCATCTTGCTCGTTCCAATCTTTAGATGGCACATAAGGTATATAGAATGGATGAGGGGGCATCTCAGCACTCATATCACCTCTAATCAATCTATCCAAATAATGCTAATAATTCTCCTAATATTCATCATTTTTTACAATATATCTTTCCATATTACCTATCTTACCATCCATGTCTCTAATATGCTCACGAGTAAAACTCACCTTCTTCAAAATATTTCTCAACAAACCAGTCTATGAATCACTAGATTATGAAGCTCTCGAAGTAGTAGCACGGGAAGTAGAAGCAGCAGAAGCAGAAGCAGAAGCGGTAGAAGCCCTACCAAGTCCTCCTCTCTAGCCAAACTCTGAATGTACAGTGTAAGCTCCAACATTTACACTAGTAATTGGTTTTAAAGGCTGAAGGACCTCTTCCCAAGTTTCAAATTTCACTCCAGACCGCTCA
This sequence comes from Papilionanthe hookeriana x Papilionanthe teres, assembly GCA_022702705.1. Taxonomy (NCBI): domain Eukaryota; kingdom Viridiplantae; phylum Streptophyta; class Magnoliopsida; order Asparagales; family Orchidaceae; genus Papilionanthe; species Papilionanthe hookeriana x Papilionanthe teres. The sequence continues at coordinate 25,617,076 of CM040430.1, forward strand.
CATAATGAATGAATCAAGGAAGGAAATCTCATACCTGCAGTAGTGGTAGATCCGACACAATTCAAAATATAATCATCAATGATTGCTCCAATATCAATAGGCTTCTCTTGCTGAATGCAATAGTTCAACACGACTCTCTCCCTTGTAACTTCACTAGTATGGCTTGAAGGCAACAACTAAGATGAAATAAAATAATGTCATGCTTTAGAAGTGGCATTTAACTTAGAGGCCCAAAAATTGACTCTTCTATCATTAGTTATCTTCCATAATCCTCTTCCATCAGTCAGAAATGCCATTATCTCATCTAACTCTCTCTCTGTAGGATGATAGTTAGAATAAAAACAAAACATATCGAGAGGCAGTCGATAAAATGTATTGATTACCGCAGTGTAAAATGTACTTCTTGCCTTCTCACCATCACCAAGTTCTCTTCTGTTGCAGGTAAGTTCGCACAAAAATCTGACCACATAAACAACAGTAACAGCGGAGAAGCAGCAGTGATTCTCTCAATTTCTTCTAGAAATCATCTCCTCAATAACTTCTCCTGGCTTACTAAACACACGCTCAGGAATCAAATTACGTGACTGTAGTGCGTCGACGTATCGTTCCTCAGCTCTTGCACTAACAAACTTTGTCAGAATCAAATTTTGTCTTTTCACTCGCGCGCTTTGACTTTGGAGCCATCTCTAAAAATTCACGAAAAAATTACCATAAATTCCAAAATCAAACTAAACTTGCTAAATGAACTTCCAAAAGTAATTTTCACTAAATCCAAGAAATTTCTCATCTTTTTTCTCAAAATTTCACCATGAATAGTGATTTTAGGATTTTCCAAAATGTACTCAAAATACATGGTGAAAATAAAAATTTTTTACTTTGGAGTAGTGCTCTTACCTTAAGGAATCCAAATCTAACAATTTTTGTTGAGATCGGCTTTTAAATGATCTGATATATTGATGCCTTAGGCTCCTTTTTGCAAAAATTAGAGGTTGAAGACGATAGGGGAAGTTAAAAATGACGATTTTACTAAACCACTTAGTTAATCACCCTTAATCTTCTCAAAATAATTGTCTCTTCCTCATAAATCTTCCAATACTCCAATTTCAAATTTTAATATCCATCGATTCCGATCAAGTTTCACAAAAACACAAACTTATATTCATTAAAAACAAACCACACTTAATACAAACTAAAAATTTCTATCCAAACACTTTGGATGAAATTCCCTAAATATAAAAGGACTCGATAATCATAAAGATAGGTTTACATCACTAAGATGTAACAATCACACCTTAAAGTACAACAAAACACAAACATAAAACATTAAACACTTAAAACATTCAAACATATAAAACATAAAATACGCAAAACAAACCACAAGATTAAACTAATATTTAATTCCACTCTCCAGTAGGCGAATATATCCAGAACCACAATTATTTCCATTTGACCCTTCTGGAATATAAATTTGATAGAACGGGCGATAATTGAACACTCTTACATCTTCTTCTTCTAACCACTTGTTCTTAAGGAACATCGCTTTATCTTCTTCTTCCACGTGACTTGTATGACTGAATTGCATCTTGAGTTGCCATCCCATATGCTCCAAATGTGCGCTAGTTTCATTAATCATTGCTTCGATTGAAGTCACTCAGGCTTCGATCTTTGCAATCTTTTCTGCAATTCCTTGAATACTAACGGCGATAAATCCATTGAATAACTCTTTAGCACTGTGTTGACCTCATTTTTGATGAGGTCTTTTCTTTTGCTTCTCTCTTTAGTACTTAGGATCTAGCCTTAGGCTTTTCCTTTGACTAATCTTAGAGGACTAGAAATGGAACCCACCATTTAGATGTTCAAACACCTCTTGACTCCCTGCAAACCCCACAAGCTTGATTGTAGACCCCTAATCACCTAGAGGGTTGAAATTAAACGGGGAGGTTTAAAGGATAAGTTCCCTATAAGACTTCTTGGCCTTAGGAATACCCTAGATGGCCTGGTCTTGTGAGGGTTGACTTGCACATACACTACACTCTCACACACATCCCAAGTCCTAAAACCACACTCTCACCCAACTTGACTTCCTGACTCATGTGAGTAATTCATATGGATGGTCCTTAACCCCTAAGCCCCTGGCTAAGAGGGTTAGAAACAACATGTTGAATGCCTCAAATGAGTCCTCTCATGGCTCCTATGGGCTTAATATGGCTTCATGAATCAACCAAAGTGATTCCATTCTACTCAAATTTGATCAATTTTCATTTTTCCAAAATTTCAATTTTTGATCACGGGCCCTGGACCGCATAACCTACTAAAAGCCTTCGAAACTACCCAAATTCTTCTAAATCACCTAAATTACCCAAAATTCCTCAAAACCAATCCTAAACATCTTCCCCCACTCAAATTGATCATCTATAGCCAAATAATACCAAAAATTCCAAAAATACCCCCAATACCCTTCAAATACCCAAAATGCCCTTCTTAGCCCAAAAATCCAAAAATCTAGAAAATTCCCAGAAAATTCCAGAAAATCCCAAATATTCCTAATTTCATTTTTTTCAACTACACAATGGGCCAATTTTGTCAATTTACCCAACTTTTACCAAAACCCCCCAATTTGACCCATTTTTAACCCAAGGTGAACCCAATGTCAAACCAAACCTACCCAATTGACCCCAATTTTGGTCCAATTCAATTCTAAACTTCAATTCAATATCCACAATATCAATCTAGACCAAATCCAAGCCTAATTTGGTTGACATTTGGATCTAATTTCATTTTTGAGCTTAAAGCCCAATTTAGACCCATGACCCAAACATACCCAAACCATCCCAATTCAACTCCAATTGGCCCCAAACCTTTTCTAAACCTTCCCTAACATCCCCACAAACAAAACACTAACATAATTTGCCCAAAACTTGAACCCAAACCCCATTCAAATCCAACCTAAAGCCAAAACCCCTTAAATGAGCCTACACCCAAACCTAACCCAAATGGGCCCAAATCCCAAAAGCAAAACCCAACCAAAGATGAAACCTCTTTGAAACACTCCTATAAACATTTCTCAACATTAATTTTACATCAATTTCAACATTAGCCCAACATTGGCCCAAATTAGCCCAATTTGACCTACATTGGCCCCTTTACCAAAGAAGCCCAAATCCAACCCAATTCAATTTCAAATTACCTCAAGTTTGATCCAAATCACTCATGACACATCCCTAGACTAAACCCAACATTTGTTTGGCCCAATCCTTCACAAAATTCTCATCCATAAATTTATTTTCAAGCCTAAAGCCCACTTTTTTTAAACCTTCCTAAAACCCCATTCCTAAAATAATTTCAAAAGTCCAAACCCATCCTAAGGCCCACATTACAATCTCATCTCATCCTCACTCAATTAAAATCATCCCTAAGTTCTAAATTAGCCATCAAATTTTTCTAAACTAAGCCATATTCCAAATCCTATCAAATCACCCCTAAGTTACCAAAATTCCTAAAATCCTCTTTCATGAAAGTCGACTTAGCTTTTTCCAAGCCAAAGGTGAGCCATGAAGCCATGCACGAGCCACATGCGAGCCATGAAAGCCTCGGACACATCACCATACCCAAAATGGCAAGAAGAGGGGACCCTTTAATGATTCTCTTAAGAGTGATTAACCACTCCCATGTCTCCCCTAACTCATGCTTAAGCCAAATTGTACTTGGATCGTGACTTGACCCCACTAATCAAGCTGATCCAAATGACTTTCTCTTCGACCCAAATTGGCCTTGGATGGTGGACTTAACCCAAAACCATGGGTTGACCCATTTAGACCCAAAACTAGCCCTTTCCCATTCCACTTTCGATTCAAACCCTTTACACATGGCAACAACCAATCGACTTCACAAACATCAAGCCCCGAGCCTCCCGACCCCGACGGTGACCCATGCTCCGCGGCCGACCGCCCGAATCGCCGGAAAACACCACACCCGAGAGCACCATGTGAGCCCAAGCTTGGAATTCTCACCTGCTGAGTTGCCCCATGCCCAATGGCCACCATGGTTGTTCTTCTCCTCACCAGAGCAGCTGATCCCAACCCCTAACTCCCCTGGAAGGCCCTCCAGCCATGGCTATTTAAACCTCACCTCCTCTCGGCCATGAAGTGTGCTGAAACAAACCATACAGAAACTCTGCCAAAATCATTCCAGACTCTCCTCCACGCCTGGAGAACTTGATCCCCACTGAAATCCCCCTGCCATTTCCTTTCTGTAAGCTCAATTTCGTAGTCGAAATTCAAGCCCAAAACCGAGACACTTCACCACAGCTGAGTCAATCCTCAAATTGATTGACTACACCTTCACTAGACCAAGAGGAGAAGTTTCCCAGCAAAAGCCCCTTCACCGAGCCGACCATTGCTTCCACTCTCCAAGCTTTGTGATCGGCCGTGGTCACTCTTGTACCTGAGCAATTCACCATGCCAAGGACTTCATCTGGAGCTTGCTTGGACACAATCGAACGTGACACAACTCTCAGATCGAAACTTCACTTCTCTAAGCAAAGGTATGAACTCTCTCTTCTTCCCGAGCTTCTGGAGATTCTCCATTTGATATGAATCGATTTCAATGCATGTTTACTGTATGGATGTGTTGGTCTCTTCAAGACGAATCCATAGAGCATAAGAACACAAAAATCCGTCGAGAATCGAGCGAGTTCTGTAGGTTTTAGTGTGGACGGCCACGGTGCACACCGGCCGTAGACGATGACCGAGAGCCGCTGGATCGCACGTGTATCGGATGGACAGCTCGGATCGCGTCGGACCAGAAGATGTTACGTGAAAGGCGGGTCCCGGGATGGCTGACTCAGATGGCGGCGCCCAATCACAGCGCGACATGCACCCCTTCGTAGCCGCCGAGGTTGACGCGGCGCCGCGTGGATAAGTAGATAAATAGGGTTATTTTCCTATTTATTAAATTACCAGAACATAGAAAATCCATAACTTTGTGTAGAAAAATCACAAAAATAAAATAAAAATACCCTTCGCTCGAATGAATAGAGTGAGAATAATGTGGAAAAGAAATCAATTAATTTCATCAAGTATTTTATTTTTAATAATTTATTTACTCTCCGCACTATTTTAATTCTCCATGCACATAGACAATTCACCATGGTATGAGACCATAGGGCTTTTAAAGCCTCTAAACTTGGTAACATTCCCTAAATTTTCCAAGGTCAGAGGCCATCTCTATGAGAAGTTATTGATTTTTCAATTGCATGTTACTGTTTTGAATATTTTAATTTCAATAATTAGCATATTGAGAAATAAATTCTAGGAAAATTTGGTGAAGTTTTATGACCGTAGGAACTCTAGGAAAAATAGGACTTGAGTTAATTCACATGAACAACCCTAATCGGCCTAAATACCCAAAATTGAACTTTAATTAATTAGGATTAACCACACATTAAATTGACTTGAAAACAATTCTCCACTGTCCTCTAGGGATAGGAGAACACCACATAAAAATTTGAAACCAATTGGACTTGGTTTGATCCACCAAATGTGTTGATTAAGCCCCTTAAATAAATTTGAACTTTAAAAATTCATAATTCACAAAATACTTCAAAAATTCACAAAAATAGTTTTGGAGCTTCTCTGATATCAGAGGAACTCAGGAAAATTAAAATTGTAATTTTCTAAAAAAGTTTATTTTTATCATTATTTTAATATTTTTAATAATTAAAAAATAATAAAAATCATAAAAATGTCACATTTTAACCCCTAATCATTTAGGAACAAACCAAATATCATCCCTAAGTTCCTAGGGTTAGATATTGAATTTTAAAGGCTTAATGTAATTTTTTTTAATATTAAAAATGTATTTTCCAACCTTTTCACTAAAATAATTCTAATAAATCAAAGGAAAATAAAAAAATACAAAATTTGTTTCTCCGAACTCCTTGAGGTCGGAGAGATTTAGAAAAATATAAAATCTATTTTTCAACTTTAATTTTATTTTAAAATTAATTAATACTCCAAAACTCAAAATAATTCTAATAAATAAAATATAATCGAAAAAATCACCAAAATTGGTCCAAATGGTCCTCTCGATCATTAGGAACATCCCATAATTTTCTTAGGACAGAAACATTTCTTTGGTCATGTTATCGTATTTTCCTTGAAAATCCCTATTTTCCATTAAAAATAATTACATAAATAAATTAAATACGAAAAAATCACATTTTCTCCTCTAATGTCTTAATTGACATGTGAGTGAGGTTACATAAAAATGTGAAGTTCATTTGAGCTTAATTTAGTGAGTTATAGAATTATTAAGCTTGAAGGGAAAAATGGTAATTAAAAATTTCAACCTTTAATTAAAATTTTAGGATTAATTAAAAAAAGGGAGGGTAAAATATTTGATTTTAAACTGATTTTGGATGATTGAAACTTAAATGATTGAGGGTAGAAACCTACTAACCATTTCAAAAATAATTAAAATAAAACTTTAATTAATTAATTAATTGAAATTTTGGGAGAATAATAGAAATTGGAATTATTAAAGTATGGATATTATTGAGAGGATATTTATTCTTTAATTTAAAAATCCCTAAATAAATCACTTCAATAATACTTAATTCTTAATTAAAAAAAATTAAAATAATAATCCAAATTAAAATTAAACTTAAATTAAATCAAATTAAGATTAAAATTAAATCAAATTAAATTAAATTAAAATTAAATTAAATTAAATTAAATTAAATTAAAATTAAATCAAAATCAAGTTAAATTAAATTAAATTAAATTAAAATTAAATCAAATTAAATTAAAATTAAATTAAATTAAAATTAAATTGAATTAAATTAAATTAAAATCATTTAACAACAAACCTAAATGAAATCATTAAGAATTAAATCTAAAATAACTTGAACACTATTCCAAATTTAAACTAACTTTTTATAATTAAGTCAAAATTAAAATTAAATCATTAAGTTTAAATCATTAAAATACTTAATAATTTGATTTGCCTTTAAAGCTCTTATTATTATAACTCTTAAATGAGGTATCAAGTGAAGTGTTACTTCACTTATAGTGATATTCAAATGTCCCAGCTAATCGAAGCAGAGAATAAAACTTAAACTCTTGGATGATTAATTCACTTGTATAATTAAACTCCTCTGGACTTAAAACACTCCTAGAGATATTGAAAAAATGTTTAAGACTCGTCTTAAGCACTTCCTCAATATGATAGGATGTTTATAAGAACAAGTGAACTTAATTGTTCTTTGATGAAGAAAGTCATCCTTAAGCCAAAACACAAGAACCTAGACGTTATAGGAGATGATTAGCTATAGGATTAGGACTTTGGTAGACAACCAAAACCTTTCCCTTAGCTTTACTTGCAGTACTTGTTGAAATATTTAAATGCCTTAACATGTGTTTTAAGTGCAGCTTGGGATGATCGGGAAGACCCTCCAGGTACGCTTTTATTTTATTGCAATTTATTTTATTGCAATGAACATTACTTTTCTTGCATGTTAAATAAAACTGTTGCATGAAAACCAAAACCTTTAGGATAGTCCCTGAATTGAAACCAAAACTAAATTAAAAGTCATTACAAGATAAAAATCACCGCCACAACATTTCAAAATATAAAACAACTCAAAATTTAATCACAAACGAACAACAAAACTACAATCGCAACTAAATTAAAACGTCTCGTCGAATGATCGGGAATACCTCGGATGATGTAACCCACGTGTTGCTAACGAGATTTCCCACTGCCTAAATGAAAGTGTGGAACTCATTCAATCGAGTTTAGCAAATTCATCCGACTAAGTGAATTCGATGAAAATAACTGTGCTTGGACGACGGAACCGCTGGATCTTAATCGGTTCCGTTTAAACAACTTTAAGATTTGTTTTAATTAAAATATTAAAAACACTTGGATTTTAAGATTTTCTCTAAACCAAAACACTTCTCTCATCCCCCGATTTATGACTTCTAAAACTAAACCTCTCGCAACAACAAGGAGCTTCGGAGCATAATGGGCAAGCATGACCATCGTCATCAAGAAACCCGAGTCTACTTCAAGAAAACCTTTTCCTAGTTTTAAACAACCAAGCCATAGGATTTCGAGGTAGTTTGCTTAGTGCAACATAAACCCTCAACCCTTTTGTTAGGCATTTGCATAATCATATTATGTAAATTAAGCCCTAACCGGTCTTAGGATTCCGAGGTAGTTGTTTGGTACGACATAAACCCTCAAATCTTCGAGGCTATTTGTGTGATTATATCATACAAATATAAGTCCTAATTAATTAAAATTGATAGGATCGAAATACTAAATAATTCTTCCTAAATCGAAGCCAAACAATAGATAGTCGAGAAGTTGCCAAGATTCCTCTTGATCCTCAACTTCTCCTACTTCTCTTCATTCGGATTCCAAAATAAACTGTTCCAAATTCGATCCATTCCCTATCGAAATTTCCAAAACTCAAATCCTTTCAAAACCTTAAACTTTGAAATTCTCGAGAGCAAAACCACCGATCATTATCGAGAGTTTTCTTAAGTGTCTTCTGACATTTAAGATGTAATTAACTATAGTGGCTCGCCTCTTATAGGAACTTTAAGAACCTGAGTAATATAAACCTCGCTTAATTCATTTATATTAAGCAGGGAACTTGTCGACTTATAAAATTGGTTCGCGATACCAAACGAATGTCACAAATCTCATAGTTTATTTAATCGAGCCCCATCATCGAGCAAAGTGTGTCTATTCTTCCGGATAGATACACTGGCTTGTGGTGCGGTGCTCGTTTATATAAACTATTCGGGATGTGAGATCGGCTTGATTTCATATCTTAAAACTTTCAAACTTAAAATTATTTTCAAAATCAAATGCTACTTTCCAAATTATATATATATTTAAACTAAATTTAAATCTGAAAATTCGCCGACAATTTCTGTAGGCGACCCCTTTTCAAAAATACAACTTAACCTAAAAATATGCCGACACACTGCACTAATAAACTTACACTTGTTAAAATCTTCTCTCTTCTTGATCTCATTCTCCCAGGAAGACATGATGCACTCAAAACACTTTTCTTAGGACTCAGGAATGAAAATAGGACTTGGGGCAAGTGTTTCTCTTAATCCAGGGCCTTTATAGACTTTAGAAGTGTATAAACTGCCCTTATACTTTTTAAAACTCCAAAATAACTTCAAAAATCACTTCCCCACGATCTAGGCTTCTAGAACCTCATTTATCACATGTTTTATAACTCCGGCGCCTAAGCGCCATCTAGGTGGCGCTTAGCCGCCAGTGCTTAATTTAGCACAGGTCTGCCAAATGTCCAAAATTTCATTCCGACTCCTCTAAGTCATAAAATAAGGTTAAATAAACATTACTATAACAAAAAAAACTCCAAACTACTACTACCAAAACATAAAAACAAGCCAAACAAAGCATACAAAGCAAACACAAAGCAAAGCACACCGATACTATGGGTTGCTTCCCACAAAGCGCTTGGTTTAACATCATCAGCCTGACATACCCAGAACTCATTATGAGTGACCCAACATCAGATTCTCATCAGAATTAAGTTGATCGACTGAAAAATAAGGTTTAATTCTATGACTGTTAACCCTAAACTTTAAATATTTTTCCAGTCTTAGGATCTTGAATATCCACAGCTCCATAGGAATAAACTTTTATCACAATAAATGGATCCATCCATCTGGACTCAAGTTTTCCAGAAAAATTCTCAATCTAACATTATACAACAAAACTTTCTGTCCTGACACAATAATTTTAGTAAGAATCTTTCGATCATGCCATAACTTCATCTTTTCCTTATAAATCTTAGCATTTTCATAAGATTCGTTCTTTATCTCTTCAAGCTCATTTAATTGCAATAATCTCTTCTCAGCAGCATCTTTCAAATTATAATTGAACTCTTTAATAGCCCAATATGCTTTATGTTCAAGTTCAATAGGCAAATGATGAGCTTTTCCAAAAATCAACCTGTATGGGGACATTCTTATAGGGGTTCTGTAGGCAGTCCTATAGGCCCACAAAGCATAATCCAGTTTGATTGACCAATCCTTTCTGTTTGGATTAACAGTCTTTTTCAATATTCTTTTAATTTCACGATTGGATAATTCAACCAAACCATTTGTCTGAGGATGATAAGCAGTAGCAATGTGATGATTTATATGATATTTTTTTTGCTAACTTCTCAATAATCGCATTTTTAAAATGACTTCCCCCATCGGTTATGATTAATCTTGGTATTCCAAATCTGCAAAATATATTATTTTTTCAAAACTTTGCAACACTTTGAGCATCACATGGAGGTAAAACAATAACTTCAATCCATTTGGAAACATAGTCTTCTGCTATCAAAATATAAATATTTCTGAAAGATGGTGTAAATGGACCCATGAAATTTAATCCCCAAACGTCAAATATTTCAACTTCCAACATATAATTGAGGGGCATCTCATTTCTTCTAGAAATATTGCCTACACGCTGACATCTATCACAATTTTTTATATAAGCATTCACATCCTTAAAAATTGTAGGCCAATAAAATCCAGATTGTAAGATTTTATATGCAGTTCTTTCAACTCTAAAATGTCCCCCATAATCAGGATCATGACATTTTTGAATAATTTCATAAGTCTCTTCCAAAGGTACACATCTTCGAATTATAAGATCATTTCCTTGTTTATATAAAAATGGGTTATCCAAAAAATAAGTCTTAGCATCACACAGAAATTTCTTCTTTTCCTGGTACGTCAAACCATAGGGTATAATATTACTAACAATAAAGTTTACTATGTCGGCATACCACGGAACACGCCACTCATAAATAGTGAATAATTTTTCATCAAGAAAATGTTCATTAATTTCTTCAGCATCACAGAGAGACTTTTCATTTTCAAGCCTGAACAAATGATCAGTAATTTGATTATCAGAACCCTTCGCATCTACTATCTCAAATTCAAATTCTTGCAAAAGAAGAATCCATCTAATCAATCTTGACGTCACATCATTCTTCTTCATTAAATAATTGATAGCAGAATGATCAGTATGCACCACACATTTAGTTCCAATTAAATATGATCAAAATTCATCAAAGGCAAATACTAAAGCTAATAACTCTTTCTCAGTAGTGTTATAATTAATTTAAGCTTCAATAAGAGTTTTACTAACATAATAAATAAATTTGAAAATTTTATCATATTTTTGACCCAAAACAGCACCAATAGCATAATCACTAGCATCACACATTAATTCAAAATGTTTTTCCCAATTTGGTGAAATTATAACAGGTGCAGTGATTAATTTTTCTTTTAATGTTTCAAAAGCTTTTAGGCAATCATCATCAAAATAAAAAATTACATCATTTTCCAGTAAACGACATAAAGGTTTTGTAATCTTTGAAAAGTCTTTGATGTAACGCATGTAGAATCCAACATGTCTCAAAAAACTTCTAATTCCCTTTACATTGGTTGGGCAATGTAAATTAGAGATAACTTGAATTTTTGCAGGATCTACCTCCAAACCTCTTTCTGAAATCTGATGTCCCAATACAATTCCTCCTGCTACCATAAATTGGCATTTTTTCCCACTTAAGGACTAAATTAGTTTCTTCACAAAATTTTAGAACTTTAGACAAATGTTCTAAACATGATTCAAATGAAATTCCAAACACTGAAAAGTCATCCATAAAAATTTCAATCCCTTTTCAATTAAATCAGAAAAAATAGCCATCATACATCTCTGAAACGTAGTAGGGGCATTACGTAAACCAAAGGATATTCTTCTAAAAGGAAACATACTATAAGGACTGGTAAACGTAGTTTTCTCTTGATACTTAGGAGCAATTTGAATTTGGTGGTAACCAGTATATCCATCCAGAAAATAAAAGTATTTATGCCCAGCCAGTCTATCCAGCATCTGATCTAGAAATGGGAGTGGAAAATGATCTTTCCTTGTGGGAATATTTAATTTTCTATAATCAATGCATCTTCGCCACCATATAACTTTTCTTGTTGGAATCATTTCATTCTTTTCATTAACAGTCACAGTTACTCCTCCTTTCTTAGGAACATAGTGAATAGGACTACCCATGCACTATCTAAAATAGGGTAGATAATTCCAGCATCCAACCACTTCAAAATTTCTTTCTTAACAACATCTTTTATGATAGGATTTAATCTCCTTTGGGGATCAGCCTGAGGTTTGGAATTATCTTCCATAAGAATTCTCATGCATACAAATCAAGGATCGATTCCTTTAATATCAGCAATTATCCATCCAAAGGCTTTCTTGTATTTCTTCAAAATTTCAAGCAAACTCTGTTCTTCTTTTTCAATCAATTGAGATGAAATTATATCAGGCAAGGTTGAGGATTCACCCAAAAAAACATACTTCAAATGACCAGAAAGCATTTTTAACTGAAGTTCAGGAGTGTTTTCAATTGATGGGCCATAAAATTCATCTCTTTCAGTCATATCCAACAATTCAAAATTTTCATGAACATAATTTAATTCTTCCTCTTAAAAATCTTCAGAATGATGTAACTCCTCTTCTTGCTTATGTTCCAATTCTTCTCTTTCGATTTTTCTTCATAAGTTGACTTGAAATGACATTTACTCAAATATCTGATAACATTCATCCTATAACATTCATCATCTTTACCTTATGCAGGATATTTCATCGATTTCGAAATATTGAATGTAACAGTTTGATCATTAACCCTCAACATTAATTCTCTTTTTTGCACATCTATCATTGCCTGCCTGTGGCTAGGAAAGGTCTTCCCAAAATTATGGGTATCTCTTTATCTTCCTCCATATCAAGCACAATGAAATCAACAGGAAAGATAAATTAGCCCACTTTAACCAAAACATCTTCTATAACTCCTTTTGGATATGTGATCGAACGATCTGCTAATTGCAGTGTTACAGTAGTTGGGGTTATTTCTCCTAATCCCAGTCTTTTAAATATTGATAGAGGCATGAGGTTAATGCTTGCCCCCAAATCACATAAAGCTTTTCCATAGAATCTGTCTCCACCGCACATGAAATTGTAAAACTACCGGATCTTTAATCTTTTCGAGAAGCTTCTTCTAAATTATCAGACCGCACTCCACACTAAGTGCAACTGTCTCATTATCTTCAAACTTCCTCTATCTGTTGAGAATATCCTTCATAAATTTCACATAGCTCGACATTTGTTCTAAGGCTTCAGCAAATGGAATATTAATGGTAAGCTTCTTAAATATTTCCAAGAATTTTGAAAATTGCTTATATAACTTTTGTTGACGAAGTCTCTAAGAAAATGGAGGTGGTGGCTTTTCCAAATCAACCTTAGGTGGAGAAATAGGTCTTTCCAAACCGTTCGGAGCGTCCTTTTTTGGTTCTTCAATCTCTTCTTTCTCTACTTCAATTTCTTTCTGAACTCTACCTTCCAACTCTCTTCCACTTCTTAACTGAATCGTTTTTACATGCTCTTTATTCTTATCTCTTAGATTCACTTCAGTATTACTTGGAAGCATTCCTTATGATCTATTACTTAATGAATTTGCAATTTGCCCTAATTGATTTTTCAATATTTCTGATGGTTGCTCATTGAATTTGCAATTGATTTTCCATATGTGACACCACTTCTTCAATAGACAACTTCTTCTCCTTTAATTGTAAAGCATTATTAAAACCTCGGAGGATAAAGTTAGTCTATAATTATTATTTCCTTGGTTGTTCCAGTTCCCCAATGGGTTTACTTGGTGATTCCCCCATTGTTGATTAATACTACACTGATTATTGGTATTTCAGTTAAAGTTTGGATGATTCTTCCAACCTGGGTTATAATAATTAGAATATGGGTTATTAGGTTTGCTTATAGCATTCAAAGTTTCTGGTAAAGAATAAGAATAAACCATTTGGCCTAATGAATTTTCTTCAATCATGCAATTTAGTCGAGAAAAATTCATCCCAAATCGGTCTATCTTCCTCGAAATCGCAGACAACTTAATTTGCTAACATTGCAAAAGCATCATTTTCATGAACGATGGCTACCTTTTTAGGATTTAACCTTTCAGAAGGCCATTGAAAAGTATTAGTAGTCATTTTTTCAATTAAAGAATAAGCATAAAAAACTGTTTAGACATTAATGATCCACCAGCAGAAGCATCGATAATTGATCTAAGAGATCTAACTAATCCATTGTAAAAGTTTGAATTATTAACCAATCTGGTATCGAATGATGTGGACATTTCCTGAGGAGATCTTTAAATCTTTCTCATGCTTCATATATTAATTCACCTTCAAACTGACAAAAAGATGTAATATCATTTCTCAACTTTGCAGTCTTCGATGGTGGAAAATATTTAGCAATGAACTTTTGTGTTAAATCACCCCAAGTTCTGATAGATCCATGTGTTAACGAATTTAACCACATCTTAGCTTTATCCCTTAGTGAGAAAGAAAATAGTCTGAGTCTAATAGCATTATCTGAACACCATCATATTTAAAAGTAGCACACAACTCTAGAAAATTAGCAAGATGCAAATTAGGATCTTCAGTTGTTGCTCCCCCAAACTAATTATTAGACACCATTTGGATAATAACGAGTTTAAGTTTAAAGGAATTAAGCAACTACAAGATAGGTGTTGAATACTACTATGAAGTTCATCCACTGTATGTTTACATAATCTCTTAAAGGTCTGAATTCTTGATGGATGCCAATATTTTGATTTTGATGATTTGTCATTTCTTGAATATTTTTATCTTTTTTAGAATTTTTAATTTTTTTAATTTTTCTGATAGTTCTTTCTAATTCAAAATCGTGAGGCACAAGTCCCTCAGAACCTGAACTACGCATACAACAATAAAATATAACAAAACACAACACACTAACAAAAACAAAGAAAATTAAAAAAATTAAATTTTTCTTAATTTTCTTTAAAAATGCAGTTTTAATTAATTTTCAGGCAACGAAGCCAAAAACTTGATCCAACCGCCGAATATATGTGTTTACGATTTAGATATAAAAATTATGATTGTATAATATGGGATACTACACAAGTATACATATCGTTTATCAAGTAATATAGGACTTTCTGATTAAGCCCCGAGATATCGAACTCACAGGGAAATGTAAAATTTTTTTAAAGAAATGAGAAAATAATATTTTTACTTTCTAAATTACTTTTGAAAGTATGTTTTGATTTGTAAAGTTTGAAAATTGATTTTGGTATTTTTAATAAAAAGCTAAGCAGAAAAAGAAAATTATCAGAACTTTAAAACACGATATAAAACACTGTAGAAATAAAATATCTTTTTCTTTCTCTTATAAAGTAGTAATAATTATGAAAGTATTATCATGCAAGTATTTAAATGTGTCATGACAAATGAAGCAAATTTATTCTTTACCCTTACTTGGTTCTATAAAGAACATCAAGCTAATTTGAAATTTTAAAATTTTAAACATGGTTAGCAGTGGAAGATTCCAACTCTCACTCTAGCAGTTCCCTCGATTCCCTCCACCTAGAGGCTAACTTCTCATAACAAAATTTAAAATATCAAACCAAATTAGGTGGCTTTAACTTCGTCACTCTAAAGACCTCTAATTTTACTCCCCATGAAAAACATATCTCCTAATATATTTGCATTCAATTATATGGACTAGAATTCTCACCAATATAATTGCATGTGATTTTTACCAATTATTGTTTGAGACAATACCGCATTGGATATTACATAATCTCACAACAAATTTTAACTTCTTAACTGGCCAAATTAAGAAGTAAATTAAGTACATGGAGTTGAATCTTCACAACTTATTCCAACTTTAAACACTTATACATTCCATAACAATCTCACATAATTTAATTACTTCTTCATTTAAGAAAGAAAAATATAAAGAAAACAACACAGAACTCATGGAGAAAACACAAGCACACATTGGTTTGAAAATAGAAATCATAAAGAAAACACAACAAGAAAAACTAAATATAAAAACATAAGTAAACACTTATCTGAAAATCCTCTCCACAAGACTCTGGAAGTTCCTTTGAAACTTGATTTTCCACATGACAACACTACAGACGTTGGCGCCCAACTCTGACTTTAGACTTCAATAAAAACTAGATAAATGGATGAAAGAAAATTGGTGGAAAGAAGGTTTCACACTAACCCTTTCTCCTCTAAAACTAAACTAACTCCAAACACTATAAACAATAAAAGACTGAAAGAAAAACTAGAAAAGACTCTTTGAAACTAGAAGAGGACTTTGAAAATTAGAAAAGACTCTTGAAAACTAGACTCTCCTTCTTCTTACATAACATAATTTTAATATTAATTCAAAAGGTGCTTTGGTGTCGCTTCAAATTATGTCCCGGTTCAATGTATCCACCAAAAGATGCATCCATTCATTTAAATTTGCCGCCCATGGGAAGTTAAGGAAGTCACCACCAAAAGTTGCTTCAAACACCCCTTGAAATTGGCGCCAAAAATGAAGAAAATTCGATTTTTAACTGTGGCACCTAAGCGCCGACCAGGCGCCACTTAGCCGCCAAAGTCTAATTTTTTATTTTTTCCCTTTTTTACTCTAAATTTGATCCAATTTTGCTCCTTTCATCATAATCACTCATTTTCATCATACCTGCAAGAAAAACACAAAATACCTTCCATTAAAGTGCAATATCATCAAAAATAGGTATAAAAATATGCATAAAAATACTATATATTTAGGTGTATCAGTTACCTTGATTTAATTAAGTCTAATTAGTGTCTTAGAGCTAATTAGAGTTTATTAAGTTAAACCTAATGTGATTAAGGCTTAACTTGATTTAATTAAGTCTAATTAATGTCTGAGACCTAATTAGAGTTTATTAACTTAAACCTAATGTGATTAAGGCTTAACTTGATTTAATTAGGTTTATTTAATGTCTTAGACGTAATTAGAGTTTGATTTGAGCCTGTTTGGTGTTAGACTCATAATTGACTTAGTCCAATGTGGAATGGGCTAAGTATGGTGAAAATTTAATTCTTAAAAGATTTTTAATATTAATTCATAATTAATAATTTTAACCCTAAAAACAAAAATGTCATTTTAAATTTTCAAAAGTCTAAGATTTGTCATTTTAGTGGTTTAAGTCTCGTCAACCTAAGGTTCTTAACCAATTTCCAATTTAATTTTTTAATATATGATTTTTTATAACTATTGTTAAAAATAATTACAAAGTTTTAATAGAAATTAGGAAATCCTATTCTAGGGAATTTTCCTAGCTCTTAGAAAAATCAGGGGATGTTCATAAGAACTAAAAGGTTGATCTTTAAAATTTTCATATTTTTCTCGATTTATAAATAATTTTTAATAATTAAATTACTCCAGAGAGTATTTAATTAATTAAAAATTAATTATAACTCCTTAATTCATGATTTCATTTCTACATTATCCTGAATTCAGAGGTATTTTTATTATATTTTCGTAATTTTTATTTATCAAAATATGGATTTTTATTAGTTTAAGGTTAATATGGATTTAATTAAATCCTTATTAACCAGAAATAACTAAATGGCACCGCGTGTCCTCGGATGCGTCGAAACGTGGTTGATCCGCTGCGGGGCTTAGAACACGGGATCAGCTGGGATTAAATCAGAGCTGTCCATTTCCAAAACACGAAAATGGACGGCATCCATTCATCTCTTCCTCTGGTCTAAACCTGCAAGCCGTTCATAGTTTAGGAGCAAAATATCGCTCGATTCTTAATGGATTCAAGTGATTTTTGTTCTTATAGCTTCATCTGAAGAGGACAAACCCATACATACGGTGATGTTAGGGTTGTGAATTGATTTGTTTCACAAAGTATCAAATCTGAGCTCGATTTGAGTCCAAAGAACCATACATTGGCCTGTGTTGATGAAACTTCAATTGAATTGGTTCTACAGCTTCGCCTTGACCTCAGAGAGCTTGTCCCCTACTCAATTTAAGGTGAAATTAGGGCTAGATATGAGTTCGATCGGGAGTGAGTCACTTTTTGGAAAATGAAAGTGGAACAGTGGATTAGAGCCGATGGGAATGGTCAATTTTTTATTGGGCTTGTCTTCTTAGGGCTCTAGGAAGCTTTTAGAGGAGTTAATTTGAAGTTTTGAGAAACTTCATCTTAAACCCGAAAATTGTCCTTTTTTGGGTAGAGAAATTGAAGGAGGGTGATGGATTTCAGAGCTTGATTCTATGGGGAATCAATTGCTCAGGGTATGGGGAACAATTTTGGGCTTGAGTGTTTCAAGGTTTAGGGATTGTATCTGTGTCTCTCCTCTCCCTTGGAGCTCTCGGGTTAGGCTTATTTATAGCCATGGATGGACTAGAGAGGGGCTTGGATATGGATCAATTTACTTGGGGGAAAAGTTTATCTATTCCATGATTGTATGAGGATAAATTGTGAGCTTGAGGATAACCATGGATGGATTTCCCAAGCTTGCCATGATGAGCTTCCATTAAGGCTCTATTTGGACTTTCATTTTTGCTTCCCCCCATTGGAAGGTTTAGGAGGTGGATAAGGCTGCCTAAGGATGTCTTGAATCAACCTCCCCCATATGATTCATCAAACATTTAATGAATTAAGGGAGGAGAGGACACATATCCCTCCTCTTCCTCATTTTTGATGTCTTGCTCATGATGGCCCTATTCATGTGTAGGATAGGATTTAGAGGAGTTTTTCTTTCATTGGAGAAGAATGGAGGTGAGTGATGACCTCTCCTCATCCTTATTTCAAAAATTTATGAGAGAATGACACCTCACTATTCCTTTCATGATGATTCCATGATGGGTTTTTAACCTTTGGTTAAGAATGGTGATTTTTGTCTTAACCATGTTATGATGAGTTCCATGGGGCATGAGTGACCCATGGGTGACCCCCCATAAATTGAATTTAATTTTAAAAATAAATTATGGATTTTTGATACCATGGGTGATGTCATAATTTCAAATTCAATTTAGAGTTATTTAATCATAATTCCATTTTTAATTAATTATGTAATTAATTAAAATTTTAGAAAATTATAATATTAACCCATAAATTAATCAAAATAATTTTGAAGGTTAATCATTTGATAAATTTTTATTAATTTGGTTTAAAATTGAGTATTTTGACCAAACTTAAAGTTAACCATGGTCGACCAAAGTTGACCTAGGTTAATCAAACTTGACCTAGGTTGATCAAAGTTAACCTAGGTTGATCAGGGTTGACTAGTTTGATCAATGGGATGATCATTGGGTCATTAATTGACCATTTTGACTAAATTTGACAATTTTGGTCAAGGGTAACCAATTTGGTCAATGTGGTAGTCATTGGGTCATGAATTGATCATTTTGACCAAATTTAACTATTTGAATCAAGGGTTGACCAGTTTGGTCAATGTGGTGGTCAATGAGTCGTGGATTGACCATTTTGACCTAATTTGACCATTTGGATCAAGGGTTGACCAGTTTGGTCAATGTGGTGGTCTTTGGGTCATAGATTGACCATTTTAACCTAATTTGACCATTTGGGTCACCAGTTTGGTCAATGTGGTGGTCATTGGGTCATGTATTGACCATTTTGACCTAATTTGACCATTTGGGCCAAGGGTTGACCAGTTTGATCAATGTGGTTGTCTTTGGGTCATGGATTGATCATTTTGACCTAAGTTGACCATTAGATCAAGAGTTGATCAAATTAGGGTTTATCATTACAGATTTGATCATTTTAGGATGTCATTTGGATAAAAAAAACTTCATGAGGGTTTTACGCTAGACATTAAAGTTTAGTGATCATTGGTAAGATTTAGAAAGTCAATATTGATAGACTTCCTTTCTCAAGATGATTTATAACTCACAAAATTGAGATCAATAATTTACTTAAAAATACATTAAATTAAATCAAATGCATAAATACATAAGAACAATGCGTTATTTATGTAAATGCCTTTTTTACATATCTAACATTGTCTGTGTGTGTGTGTGTGTGTGTATATATATATACAATGTCATATATGCAAAATAATAACAATTGAAATATATATATAATTTTTTACGATAAAGTCAATTGAAATATAATTATTATAAAAATTTCATCATTTTACATTTAAAAATATATAATACTTACATTGAAGAAAAGTATTACAAATAGTTACAATATAACCACCATTACAATGTTACAATGAAAAACAATGCATTTATCGCTCATTTATAGAATTCATCAACAGTCCAATATATGTTTAAGTTAGCTACGATGCATAGTATTCCTGTCATAGGAGAGTAATACTAAGTTCAATTTTAGTAAATTATTTTAAATAAAAGGTTGTCAAATGATACTAAATTTTAGTAACATACCTGGGTCAGACAATCTGTCAAACTTTCATTGAATGGATTAATAACATTATGGCTAGTTGATGCTTGTTTATTTCCTGAATGCAATGGATAAAGTTAGGAATAGACATTATACATAGATTGAAGGAAATATTAAATCAACAAATATTTACTTTTGGCTTTCATATTTTTCTCCCAATATTCTTTCAACCTAGATGTAGATATTCCTTTCGGTCTCATCTTTGCAAGGTCGTTCACATTGCACTCAATATTTGAAAGTTTTTTCTTCTTTGTTGTTTTCTTAACTTGGGGCATTCTCCCTACTAGAACATCATCAAGATCTATAGATAATTTTTTAAATGTGTCCCACAAACATTCCTCAGCTATATCATTGTTGTATTAATGACTCGATATGCAAATTTCTGAGAGCATGAAAGAAATAGGCCACTTGAAGAAACATCATCCAAACCTATTATAGATGTCCCTTTTAGCATGCATGGACTACCGCAATAAGAAATACTTTTCTGGAATCGACTTAATTTTGGCTACATTGAGAACAAATAGTCAATGGGAGCACAAAAGTCCCAACATTTCATTTTTTTGCAAGAACATGTAACCTCACAATTAACTTTGTCAACTAACACAATCCAGGGTTGTTGTGTCCCCTCATCGTCCAGGCTCATTACATAATATTTATCCTCACTCTCCACGGTTAATTCAACTGTAAGCCCACATAAGTCATACAATAGCTCTCGCTAAAACATTGAGTAAAGCTTCCTGTATAGAATGAGGGAGCTTGCCTCTGCACTAAATTGATTTTAACCATGGGTGTTGTGACAGACTGACTGCATTTGAAATCTTTGTCATTCTCATTCCGGCGCCACGATTTCATTATATTTTTAATGCTGATAAAACAATCCATGAGAGCACCATGACAGATATCATTGGTGGACTCACTTCTCTGTTTTGATAAGATTCTCATTTCAAATATATCTTTATTAAATGTTGTTGCCATCTGTGTCTTATAGGGTACATTTTGTCTACTCAGACATTGCTTTGTAGTTCTCCCACCTCTAACATTAAATACCAAGTTCCTTCGAACTCCTCCGACGAATCACACTTACTCATTCATTTATAAAAAAGATCACTGACGCTCTTAGTACGAACTCCACAATATACTTTTGAAGACAGACACTTGTAGATATGTCATTGACATAATATGTGACGTGTCTGTGGTAGGCGTTTTGTAATGGATCTTGCCATCGATTGATCCTGGTCGGTGAAAATTGTTATGGGATGTTTGTCTCCCATTATTTGAATAAATGATCTGAATAGCCACATGAATGACTTAGCAGTCTCATCAGACAAAAATCCAACTCCGAAGAGGACATCCTGCCAGTGGTGGCTAACCCCCACAAAAGAAGCACAACATAAGCTATATTTATTTAATCTGTAACTTGTATCAAAAACTATCACATCCCCAAAAGTCAAAATCTAGCATGGATAACCCATCACTCCAAAAAATGCTTGTTAACCGACCAGACTCGTATATTTGGAAATCCCAAGCAAACGTGCTATCACAAACTTGCCTCTCTATGAACAATTGTATTAAAACATTGACATCTCCCCGTTTAATTCTTTGTTTTCTTTCTCTTTGAATGAAATTAAATGCATCTCTCTTAGTGCATTCCAAATTCTCCACACCCCAACCTCCGTAGCAATGAATTGGTATGCATCTCTTGCTCCGATCCCTGATCTTATCATTGATATTAACACATCTGTATTTAACTTACTTATCTTTCTGCTGGAACGAAGAAGATGCTTATCACCATTTTCGGCTAAAGGATGATTGTGATTTTCAATGAATTTCATAAATGTCCAATTGCCTTCGAGATCAACAACATATCAAACCATAGCCTTACAACCAATCCTCGTGTTTGTTTTTTGAACTTCACTGTATCCATGTTGTTGGACTCTTTCTTGTAGCCCTTTTCTGCAAATATAATCTTTGCTCTTCAGTTTCCTGGAGTTCGGCCAGTAGCTAGTATGGTCCTTCCGAACAGTGAATCCTACATGATGTGCATAGGCACGATAGCTTTCATATGTTTCTTGGTCATTATGGAAATTGCTGCTCAGAAACTTCTCTATAATTGGTTCATTGCGAACATGTGTAGACTCACAGGACTGTAAATTTGAACATAATTAAAACAAAGTCAGAAAAGACAAAAGCGCTGAACAACACCCCATTAACTACACACCCATAATAACACCAACATAAGAGCATGATAACACCAGCATCGCACCATGATAACACATCAATAACACCATCGTAACACCAACATAACACCACTGCACAACACTACCAAATGTCCATAAACCCTAAACTAATATTTGCATCAGACAAAGCTAACTATTATACACATTAACAATGTTATATTAAAAGCAGAAACCAACATAACATTAGAGTAACACCATAATAACACTTGAAAAATAACAATCTAACTGGAATAACACCAGAGAAACACTAAAATAATACAAGCTTAACACCATCATAACACCAGTAAAACACCAAAAATTATACCATGATATCAAAAAAATCTGTCTATCAAGAACTACACCAGTAAACAAAATGATAATACTAGCAAAACACCATGATAACACATCAATAACACCATAATAACATCAGCATAACACCACTGTATAACACCACCCAATAACACTACATCAACACCAACATTTACATCAGACTAAGCCAACTACTATACCACAGTAACAAGAGTAAATGAAAGGCAGAAATCAACATAAAATCGGAGTAACACCATAATAACACTAGAAAAATAAAAATCTTGCTGGAATAACACCAGATTAACACCAAAGTAACACAAACTTAACATAATAATAACACAAAAAAATTATACCATAATAACAAAAAATTTGCTGCCTTGCAAGAACTATACCAGTAAACTATCATGATAACACCCCAAACAAAATGATAACACAAAAAACATAACGGTGACCTTAACTTAACGTAATATTAGACTCACTTGATCTTCAAAGTTCAGGGAGAACGACGGGTGAAGGTCCTCCGACATTTCAACATCATTCAATGAGAAGTCCATTGAAACCCTAAACAGAAACCCTAGCTGCGTGCGTTCGTAGTTGTCAAATATTTCTTCAGTTGTAAGCAATAGAACAGTAGGGTGCAAAACATTTTTATGCCAAAACTGGCGGGAAATTCTTGAGTTCCGCTCGGGTAGGTTTCACCTATACAAGAATCATGTTTCCTTGGGTGAGGCCGGGAGAATACATGTGGCGGGCAGCTATAAGACTCCACACATAGAGTAACGCGATGTAATATTTCTTCCCCAAATCGTAGCCATAGGAGAGAAATCGTATCTCGCATGCACATCCCTAACAAAAGCCCTGCGTGCATTGTTGTTGTACGAGTGACGTCATGAGCGCGGAAGATGTCTCACTCGAAGAGGAAGAATGGATGCAGCTCTCTAGGGACCTCAGATGCGAGAAGAAAAAGGAGGAAGTAACCTATGGAGCAACTCTACTTGCAAAGGAAAGGAGCATCCGCATGCGATCAAACCGAAGGAGAAGAAAGGGCTGTGAGCATGTCCTGTGCTAAAGAGGACGAGTGTCGTACGGGTGAAAGTTGAACCCTGCAACGAACAAAACTGCATGTGAAAGAACAAAGCCGCATGTGGAAGAACCATGCCGAGCGGTGAAATAAGATAAATTTAATTGTATTAACTGGATTATAAATTATTAGTTATAAAAAAATTAATTTTAACCGTCCTGTATCTGTTCTCGTCTTAATTAATTTATAGCTAACCCATAATTATAGACAATAAAGTAAAAAATAAATAAATAAATTAGATTACAATACACTCTTTCAAAGTTAAAGGAAGATGAGCTCCAGATAGCTATTCTCACAGTAAAAGAACCCATCAAATATGAAATTACAAATCAACACCCTGTTCATTTAAACCCTTCTTTAAAATCACAATTACATATTCTCCAAATGCATTTTAATCTATAATTTCTAGCTGAAAATCTCTGGAGACAAAAAAATAATAAAAAAAAAATTCATATAAAACAACCTACAGGACTACCTGTTATGATCTGCATTAAGCAGCTCCTCAACAGAGCTTCTATATTTGGCAATCAACTCCCTGCAAAAAAAGTAAACAATATCCATTGGAATGCCACCAACATCAAAGGTTTAGCAACAAATATAATCTTGCAAACCGTTTGGTAAATAATACATACTTTCTTTGATTGAGAAGCTGCTTAGTCTCCTCTTGTTTACGTTTCTGTCCTTCAACTGTCTGTCCACAAAAAAGTTCCAGTACATATTATATTTTTGGGGGTACTTCTTATGCATTCATATATTTAACACTAAAACTTTAATGTTTATTTATATAACAATTTCGTGTCACAATTATAACAAAATATATACATAAGAAGGTGCTGTTCATTTTAGAAATGTTATTTAGAAATGTTAATATCACTGATATCTATGATGTGACAATAAAAATATGTAAACTATGTAAATAAAGAGACTGTCGAAATGATCTGCCAATTCTTTGCAGACAGTTTTTAATCCCGGATCTATAAAAATATCAAATTAATCTCGAGATTTTAAAATAGGCCTATTTTAAAGTAAGCTAAAACTATCCCACCATCAGAATGTTTAGAGGATATGTTACCTAATATTAAAATAGTTCAGAAGCTAATTTGGTACTTTCAAATATAGCGCCATCACAAAGAGATAAGGACCAAGAAAAATGTCAAAATAATCCATCAAGTCTTTGTAGAGAGGCAGTTTATTCTCACAGTCTATAAAAATATCAAATCAGTCCAAAGAATATTTAAAATGGGTTCAAAACTACCCTGTCATCTACATGTTCAGATGTTATTTCAGCCCATATTAAAAGAGTTGAAGGCAAATTTGATACTTTCATAAATAGCATCACCACAGATAGATAGGGAAACGTTTTGTTCATTCATCCAGCAAGCAATATCAAAATGAAGTCACACACACACACACACACACACACACACACACACACATAGATATTTCCAATTACTTTTTCTCAATTGTCTCCCGGTGCAAGAATGAAATACAACGTTTTGTACTTACCATAGCTTTTGTGGTAAGAGATGCCGAGATGGAGTTCAGCAATTGTTGACACTTATCGAAATGATTGGTCAATTCATTGATCTTGTGAAATAATCAAATGCAACCAAGTTAGGAACAGCCTTAGAAAAATCATAATCAGAAAGAAAGAATGGAATTAAAATACTTTCATCTCATGAAGAAACAAAAGATGAATAAATAGTCATTAAACCAAGTAGGCTAAAGGAGAGAAAAGATAGCCAAACAAATCAACTATCTAACAAGGTTGCTGCAAAACAAGTTTTACCACTTGTGTTAGCATAATAACCATAATTTTAAAAATTGGATTGGACCAGCCTATTCGACCGTAAACCGGTCATTGAACCAGTTCAGTTCAAGCTCAAAACATTTTTTTGCACATAACTAGGATTGATGTGGTCAGATCTAGGGTTGAACTGGCGAATCGTTCGATTTTTAAAGAACAAGCCAATTCTAATACTGTCTGATTTTAGTCTTTTGATTTTGATCGGATGACTAAAAAAAAAGATATTTAAAATTAAAATGAAGAAAATATCATGTCCCAAAGTTTTGATTTGAAATATTATTCAAAATATTCAAAAGTGATGAATCATATATTAATTGAATCAACAAAAATAATATTATTAGATTATAAAAAGATTACTTAAATTATATTAAAATAATTTTAATATTTATTATGACATCCAATTCAACCTTCGATTCAACCACAGTTGAACCATTGAACCGTGAACCTTTTCTTTTAGTTCGTTATTTGATCCGATTTTCGCAATCTTCTTAATAATAATATTTCCCCTATGCACGTGCATTGTAGATACAAATATGTGCGTGTGTGTGTGTGTGTGTGTGTGAGAGAGAGAGAGAGTACCAAAGCTTCTGAGTGCTGATCTCTAGTTCCACTTTCAACTGCTTCAGCCATGCTTTCAGCCAACTAAAAATGCAAACATGAACTACATTAGAAATCATGAATAGAAGTATAAAGATAAAAATTAAGGGCTCATCTAGGATCAATATTATTTTTTGTTTTTAAAAATATATTTGTTTAGTGTATTTTTTACATGATTTTATTTTTTATTTCTAAAAATAAATTAACATGTTTTTGAGAACACTCAAAACATTTTTTGTGTTTTTCAGTGTTTATAAAGCAAATATGTTTTAATCAAATAACCAAACATGTTTATTTCAAACCAAAATATAAACAATACAAAATAAAAAAAAGTAAAAGTGATCCCAAACGGCCCCTAAGGGATTATTTAGAATCATTTTTGTTTTGTATTTTATTTTATTTTGTTTTATTTTTACTTTTAAATATATATTGTTCAGTATACTCATTACATGTTTTTATTTTTTATTTTAAAAATAAATAAACTTATTATAAAAAACGCTCAAAATAGTTATTAAGTGCATTGAATGTTTTAAAAAACAATTGTCACCATCAAACATGTTTTAACTCTAAACCAAAAAACATAAAAAAGAAGATTTACATGCATACCAACAAACTTCAATTTTTACATATATGCCACCTTACCTATTGCATGAAAATGTGTATTTCACATTTTGAAAGTCAAAATGGAGATATTTTTCATGTGATGTGAAAGATTTTGGTGGTATAAATGTAAAAGTCAAGATGTTATATGATTTCTTAGTGTTTTGCCCTACATTTGACTCGTGTCTGGATCATCTTTCAAAAGTGCTTAAATGCTGTGAAGAAACTAATCATGTTCTCAATTTGAAGAAATGTCAATTTATGGTCTCTGAGAAATTATTTTAGGGCATAAAATATCTAAGAAAGGGATGGAAGTAGACCCAACTAAAGAGCAAGTAATTTAAAACTGCCACCGCTCACTAATGTGAAGGGAGTTCGAAGTTTTCTGACATGCTGATTTTACGACGCAATATATAAGAGAGTTTTCTAAAATTGCTAAACCTTTGTGACGTCTCTTGGAGAAAGATGTCCTATTTAATTTTGACCTAGAATGTTTTAAAGACTTCAACACTCTGAAAGAAAGATTAGTCACTGCTCCTATTATTGTTTTACCCGATTGAGGAAATCATTCGAATTAATATGTGACGCACGATGTTGTCGAAAGCTATTTATGACAAAGATATGACAAAGTCTTTACGGCTATATACTACGCTAAGTAAGACTCGAATGAAGTTCTCAAATTAATTACACTACTACCGAAAAGAAACTCTCAAGAAAGATTATATTTTTGATAACTTTAAATCTTATCTCGATCGGAACTAAATGTATGACTCACACCGATCATTTTGCTATTTGATATTTGATGACTAAAAAGGACGCTGTGTCTAGATTAATCGGATGAGTCCTTTAATGCAAGATTTCTATATTAAGTAGAGATCGAAAGAATCCTGAAATCAAATTGCGGATCATTTATCAAGATTTATTCATGAAAATTCTTGTGCTTATGAAGAAGATATTAATGAGAATTTTCGATGAACACTTATCAGTTATCGATGAATTGGTGTATTCCGTGGTATGTCGATCGACATAGTTAACTATATAGTTAGCAATATTATACTCTATGGTCTGTCATCCATCAAAAAAAGAAAATTTTTCATGAAGCCAGATATTAATTTTGGAATGAACCATTTTTGTATAGGAAATGCAAGGATTAGGTTATAAGGTGTATACCCATAGAAAAAATCTACGAAATTATTCGCAAGTGTCCCGATTTTGAATGTGGAAGGCATTATGGAGTTTATAAAACTACTTCTAAAATTTTACAATCTGGATTTTACTAACCTACTCTATTTAAGAATGTTAATATATATATCAAATCTCGTATTCGATGCCAAAGAATAACATTTCAAAACGTGATGAAATGCTCTTGAATTTCACTTTGGATATTGAAATATTTGATGTTTGGGGTTTAGATTTTATAGGACATTCATACCTTCGTTTGGTACTTTATATATTCTATTAGCTGAGGATTATATCTCAAATGGATTGAGGCAGTGGCTCTATTGAAATGTGACACTCAAAGCGTTGCTAAATTTTTAAAGAAAAATATCTTTATCAGATTTGGGATGCCTAGGATGATCATTAGTGATAGAGGAAGTCACTTCATAAATAGAAAAATGGAGGCATTCATTTCTAAATATGGAATTAATCGGTTTGCCACGACATACCATCCCCAAACTAGTGGTCTAGCATAAGTGTCTAATCGAGAGATTAAAAAGATCTTAGAAAAAATTGTCAAACTTAAAAGGAAAGATTAATCTTTGAAGCTAGATGACACGTTACGGGCCTCAAAACTGCATATAAGACATCAATAAGAATGTCACCATATAGGCTTATATTTGGGAAAACTTGTCACTTACCAAGTAGAATCGAAACATGTAACTTATCGGGCGATAAAAGAATCTAATTATAATACGAAAGTAGTTCTCATGAGTAAGAGATTACTACAACTAAGCTGAACTCGAGGAACGTAAGCAAGAATTTTATGAAAATGCTAGGATTTATAAATAGAAAATGAAAAATTGACATTATTGGAAGATTCTTAAAAAGGATTTTGAGTATAGACAGGAGGTCTTCTTATTTAATTCTCGATACTTCCAAGAAAACTTAAGTTTAGGTGGTCAGGTATATTTACTATAGACAAAGTTTATCCTTTTGGAACCATAGATATAAAAGAGCCTAAAAGCGGTAAAGAATTTAAAGTAAATGGACAAAGACTTAAACTCTATTTTGGAGGGGAAATACCGCTCTTGAATGAGAATTTGATGCTAAATTATCTCAAGTGATATTTGAAATCATCGGGCTGAGGACGTTAAACTAAGTGCTTATTGGGAGACAACCCATGCTGTATGGTGTGATTGTGTTTGTGTTGTTTTGTGGTTTGTTAAGGTTTGAATATTGTGTGTATATTTGTGTTGTGTGTGTGATGTGAGATAACAATCCTTATTCTTCTCGTTATCACTGGATTTTAGCCTGACTATTGGAGGAAGTAGGATCAATGTTATCCTCTCCACATTAGTTCTTAACCGAGCATAGGTTTATCCGAAGTCATGCTGAATTTAGTCTTAAGAGGAGTCCATCTTATATCTGTTACTTCATTTATCTGACTTTGTCTTCATTAAGTAGGTTCCATAAACCTACTTGATGGGTAATACGAGGATGACCTTACACTATCTATGTTCGGATAGAGCAGTGCATACATTAGGGATGAGGTGATATCTGATGTTGGCAACACATGAGCTAATATAACAGAGTTAATCTTGTCCATGGGGTCAGCCCTAGAAAAGCTTTAGAATGCAACCAATATATCAGTGCAGTGATTCCATTAGAAATTGGAAGTAAAGAAATGAGATGTAATGAGAAGAGGGATGAGTGATCCTCATTTATCACCTATTTAGGATTTTGTGTTTGGACATGTTTTTGTGAATTAATACTTGGGGAGGAGCTAATATTACAAATTATATGACCGAAACCAAATCTGGGGCTTGCGCACTGAAGCTGATGACCCTAGTGTCAAAAGGTTTAAAGTTGAATCGCCGCCAGCGCTAGCTACCGGGCGCCATTGCCCCGCACGAGAGTAAGGTCATGGCGCCACAATCGCGGCGCCTATGCGGCACTCGAATTCCGTGATAATTCGCTTAAACTGACCGTTTTAGGTCATTTTCTTGAATTCTCCTCCCCATCTCTCCTTCAACCATAGAGGGGCGATGCCTAGGGTTTTCCCAAATCTTGGATTTGAGTTGATTTGTGAAGCCTTGGTTGGTGGAAATCACTTCTTTTAGGTAAAAATCGCCTCATAAGCTTGATTTTTTCTTCTTCCACCTAAATCTTTTAAGATTTTCAGAAATTTGGAGATTTTTGGAGAAAATTTGATTAAACCCATAACCTGCATTTTGTTTGTATCCATTATCAATTTCTATTTCATTTTTTGTATTATCATCATCTTTACGTTACAATAGCTCCCAAAACCAAAATCAAGCCCATGCTAAAATTTAACTCCAAGAAATTTGTAAACCCCTAAGCTCAAGAGCGTCACAACGATCAATTGCTATCCAAGAAATTAATTATGGAGAGAGAGTTTATTAGCCCAGGGGGAGCTGTGGAAAGCATGATTGTTAGTCGAAAATGGGAGGCTTTCTGCTATACAACATGTTTAGCAGTAGTTCCTGTAATTCGAGAATTTTATGCTAATCTACCTGAGGAAACTGCTGATTTTGTTTCGAGGAAACCGCTGATTTTGTTTTTGTGAGGGGAAAGCAAATAGATATCTCTCGTTGCTCACATTAATACATTGTTTTCGTTGGAAAATGATCTTGGGAGTTACTCCTCTTTTTTTCCTTCTTATTCCCAACTTGATGAGATTATCAATTTCCTAACTAATGGGAGAGGGACTTGGATTCCACAAAACTAAACGCATCTTCCAAGGCTTGACATTACATTATTTCTGCCAAAATCCTGCCCTCTACCAACTTGAGCGAGGTGACGAGGGAGAGAACTATCTTGAACTATTGCATTCAAACATTGAAATCTATTGATATATGGGTTGTGAGTTGTCATTCCATCTCCATACTCATAGGGGAGGATCCACTTTAGGGTTAGGACACCCTTCTACTATTTTTGCCCTGTGTCAGCTTGTTGATGTTCATTTTGAGGGATGGGAGGAGTTGCTTCATCCGTTGAAGCCCATGTCTAGATCAAATATGAAGTAATATGATAAACATATAGTTTTTGGGCTTGAAACAATTCTTCCCGACGTTCCTCTTCACAGCCCTCTACTTCTCATTCTTCACCTTGACCTTCCTCCAGCCTAGCTTCAATGTCAACTAAAATGAAAGTAATAGAGGAGGACCATCTCTTCTATTCAGACGACCGTGTATGATCTTACTGACCAGATGGCACACCCTGACTGGCAAAACAAATGCCAATACGATTTTTATGCCTGCGCCTATGCTGCCCAGTTGGAGATGTATCGAAGAACCAAGTGGATCGGTGGGGATAGCTCGATGGGATTCCCACTCGTCCTCCGTACTCAAGAATACGAGCAGAGCAAGCCAATTGAGGAGAATGCAGAAGAGGAGGAATCCGAGGAGGAAGGAGAAGATGACGAAAATAATGACGATGAAGATGAACAGTGATTTTATTTATTTTCTGTATTTTGGATGTACTTGGCTTATTTGTGGATATTTGTTGGCAATTACTATTATTCTGTGGAACACTTTATTTCAGTTGAAATTTTGTTAATTTTGTTTACCTGCTTGGATATTTAGACTTTATTTGCCATAATATTTATTCACCCCATTTATTTATTCATACTAGTTATTGTATACCTGTATATTATGCTTTAATTATACTTCTGCGATATACACATGTTGTAGGTAGTAGGATTATGAATTCTTCCCTACTTATATTTATGTTTCATGTGTTGAGATATTCTAAAGATTAAGAGTCTGTTTGGCGCAACATGCAGCCTTATCCAAATTTCATCCAGTATAATGATACTTATCCCGATAAGTTAGTCGATCGTGCACTTATCCGAATAAGTTCGACCGTTTATTCGGACAACTATTTGAAAACAACTGATTTACAACTGTCCGTGAAAAAATAATCATTATGCCCCTTTTAAGTAATGTTGTTTGTAAAAAAACTGTATTAGCAACATATTTGATACTGCAGAAGCAGAAAACTAATACAAAAAAGTATAAAAAAATATGAAACAGTCCTCACTTATCAGTGAGTATCAAGGTTGACAAAAAAGGAAAAAAAATTATTAAAATTACAATTAAAATTATGATAATATTAATTTTGTACTCGAGACAGAGTATATCACGAGATACACTGTCGTCCACAGATAGCGTCGAACCCTGATCACCATCGACAATCAAGTCTGGTGGACTTTCCACCTACCGGAAGAAAGCACAACTTTCTTGGACGCTCCGTGGGCAACTGTAAAACCATCTCCTATAATTGTGGGCCCGACGTAACCGTCTCCCATCGAGCAAACCTCATCGAAATGCACCCCCAAAAACACCACAAACCCCAAAAAACCATGCAGCAAACCTCATCAAAATGCACCCCCAACAAACACATCAATCCCCCCAAAACCATCCAACAAACCTCATCCAAATGCACCCCCAACAAACACATCAAACCCCCAAAAACCATCCAGCAAACCTCATTCAAATGCACCCCCAACGAACACATCAAACCCTCAAAAACCGTCCAACAAACCTAATCAAAATGCACCCCAAAAAACACCAAGACTCACCAGAATGCCACTCTCGCAAATCGAAAATGCCCCAAACAAGTAACAATTTACCATGGCCAATCCAACTAAGCACCATCAAATCACAAAAGTAAGCTCAAGTAATAAATCTTGAATGCCCAAAACAGAAAATAAGGGATGAAACCATAACAAAGGCTCCAACATTTTCATTTTGCACCCATAATAAACTAGAGAAACCAAAGATACCATGAGAAACCAGAACAATCTATGGCTCGAAAAATTCATATATAAAAGTCGAATTTTATGTATTGCAAACCCTAAACTAGATTCATGGCATTCATCAGATCTATAAGAGCGTAAACAGAAACTGCAAGGCAGAGAACATAATATCACACAAATACAAAGCATTCCATGGGTGGTTAGGAAATGTACTTATAGAGTAGCGAAGGTTGGGGATCTAAAGACAGAGTAGGAGTAGAACTTCGAAGCACGCGAGAGAGGGAAAGAAGAGCGCGAAAGAGAGAGGGTCGAGAGAGAGACGAGTGAGAGGGAGCGAAGAGAGAGTTAGGGCAGGTGATACGCGAAGAGGTCAACCCCATCAAAGGCTCAAATGAAATGCGAACTGCGGGATTCGACCTGCGGTTCGCGTTTAACGTAAAAATAAAAACATTTTTGCAGACGCGGCAGGAAAGTCGTTTCCAAACAGGCAACAACATTTTTTTTTTCTTTTTAGAGTTTAGCCGCAGCTTACCCGCCGCCTCAAACACATAGTAAGTTTTGGCAGGGTGGGGGGATATCACTTTCAAAAGAAACTTAAAGTTATTAGTCCTCAGCAACACATATTCGAATGGTTATATTTTTAAAAATTCGAGGAATGTAAAGTTAACTTGAAATAACTACAATAATTTTTTTATTTTAAATTTTAGGTAAATGAAACTAAACTAGAGTTAAGATGAACTAAAATTCAATACGTTGGATTGATTCTTTATTACTAAAAAGAGTTGAATTTGTGAAATCGGAAATTCTTAGGTATATACTTATTAAGAATTAAGACTCTAAATCTTATTTTAAAGCTAGTGCTTACTAATCTTTCACAAGCTTAAAAGTGAAGGGGTGTGATATGTTTCAATTTAGGGAGGTGAAAGTGAAATTCAAAATCATTAAAAAGACTATTCAGACATAGTAATTCTTCAAAAATTATGAAGGTAAACATCTTTAAGAAAAAAAAAAGAAAAGAGAAAGAAAAAAGATGAAAATATTATAAGGGGGAAAGCATGAGGAGCTGCAATCAAAAATTTGTTTCACGAAATCATTTTTAGAGTTGAATCCTTATTTGCATTCCTAAACTTCCTTGGTTTTTAGTGCACTAGTATTCTATTCAAATAGAGATTTTTAATTTTATCTTTTCTATCATTTAAGATACTTTGAATATCAAGTTTTAATAGCTCTTTAAAAGTAAAGAAAGATTCATGTTTTCTTGGTTGAATGAAAAGTTTTTCTTGAACGTTAGGATTAGCATTGTTTGCTAGAATTAATCTAAAGAAATGCTATGAATTTCTTTGTACAAAAATGTAAATTTTTAATGAAAAACTCATTTCCTCAATTGTTATTTTCATATTACTGTTTTAGTGTTAATCGAGAACCAAGCAAGCTCTAAGTCGGGAGGATTTTGATGCGTGAAAAGATTTCATGAATTTTTTTATGTTTTGCATATCTTTTTTAAACGAAATCGCACTTTAAAGAAACGTATTTTTATATTTTTTTAACAGATATAACAGTATATTAAGAGTAGAACAAAGTCGAAGAAACATGAAGCAAAAAGAAGAAGATCTAGAGCAAAAGGCAGCTAGGAAGACGGGGCCATGGAGTCCGTGCGCCGCCCAAGCTCGGAACACGAGAAATTGGCGCTAGTGGCACCAACCACCGGGCGCCAAGGCCCCGCCCCGAAGGCCAAGACCATGGAGTCGATCGTTGCCGCCGGCGGTGGACAACCCGAGAAGTTCGCGCTAGGCGCCAAGGCCCCCGTCCCGAAAGCAATATTAGTGTGGCGCCTAAGTACCGACTCCGGACGGTTTCGAGACGGCTCCGCAGCGGCTCAGCGCGCTTTAAAGAGCATTTTGGAGAGGATTTCAAGGAGAAATGAAGATTTCATGAAGAGAAGGAAAAAAAAAGGAAAAATGTGTGTGTGGTGATTTTTGGTGTGTTCTATGGTTAGAGAAAGTTTTGAAGGGATTTTCCTCCTGTATTTGTAAGTGTCCTAAGCTTGTTTTACGTAAGTCTAGGGGTGTGAGTTGTGTTGTTTTGTTAAGTGTTGTTGTGTAAAGAGATGAAGGAGAAGAGCAAGGGATTGGATGGAGCATTCTCAAGGCAATTTGAAGGAGAGAGCTAAGTATATTTGTGATTTGAAATTGTAGTTTTCTGAAACACATTTGTACATTGAATCTATTTGTCTCAATGCATTCTGGTGTTGTTTTATCCATGCTTTCTGAATAAATTTCCTTGTTTTTCCTTGTGATGATATAGATGTGTGGGAATGTGGATAACATGCTGAAATAGTTTTTATTCTACAATTGTGATGATTTTCTTCTGCACTTAGTTTACTTTTTAATCTGGTCAATTAATCTGTTAAAATGTGTTGTGAACCCATAAGGACTCAAAAGAACTACGACATCAGCAACTAACAAAATCACGTTTAACTATAGGGTATGAGTGTAGGGAGAGCAATAAATAAGGAGATAAACTCCATTGGGTTTTAAGTGGGACTTAAGGAATTAAGGTCACTTTAACCAAGCTTCTTTATACGCTCGGAAGAGAGTAAAGAAGATATATGCTTCTGTTTTTCACAAAACCTTACCTTATTTCGCATTTCTTTCACATCTACACTATACTATTAGCACTGCAAAAAAAAAAAAAAAACAACCTTAGCACTTGGCAAAATCAATTCACATATCGTAGTTAGAAATTCTGTATGTGTAGCTTTAGATAATTGCAGTAGGTTTGTTAGCAAAATTCAAGTATTTCAAAATTCCAAACTAAGAAAAAATTAAGTAGAATAGAATATTTTCCTACTTTGGTAATCCATTGTTTCCTGTGGGATCGACATTCCAGCTGTATTACGAAAAGCGATACATGCATTTGTGATACGTGCACTTGTGTTAGCAACCCCAGTATTTAGGATAAAATTTGAATCTAAAAATCTAAAAAAGTAACTTGGACAATTTAAGCTTTTCAGCATTGTGCCGAGAGACTGAATTATTGCGTTAGTTGTTGGACTGCTGTCACAATCTCACAATTGATATTTTATTATTTGTTATAAATATGTAGAAGATTTTCTTTTTACATTCATAATGAAATAACAAGTTGTATGAATAATTTTGCCTTAATTTATTAGGGCATAATGTCTTATATCTTGAATTGATTCTTGAAGTTAGAATATTTAATTTCACTCATAATATTTCTCTTAAATACAATAAATATGATTCTTTCATATTGTATTTTGATATATAAATAATGTCATTCATATTGATTATAATATGCATCTACTACTTACTTCTAATGTATAGAGCATGCATGTTTGGTAAAAAAAATGTGTCAGTATTATGTTCTATTGATGATGATTAGTTGGTTGATGACTCCTTAAAAAAATTATTAGATTTTCATAAAATTAGACTCAATTTTTTCTTATTTCAGGGAGTCATAGTAAATCAATTATATATATATATATATATATATATATATATATATATATATATAGATATATATAATCACCATGTGGAATGGTCGACCAAGACTCAATGAAACCCAAAGGAATAACACAACTGAGATATTCCCATGCTAGCCTATTTTGAGAGCACGTCTTAGCAAAAATAAAAATCAGCATATTATTTTTGTTAATGGCAATAACTATTATACCTGCAAAATATTTTTTGATATATAAATAATGTCAGTCATATTAATTATAATATGTACAAAACTACTTGCTTGTGATGTATAAAATATACAAGTTTGTTATAAAAAAGTGTCGATATTAAGCCCCTTTGATAATGATTAGTTGGCACATGGGTCCTCAAAAATATCATTAGATTTTCAAAAAATTAATGTCTATCTTTTCACATTTAACGGTATTATATATATATATATATACCATGTTTAAAAGGTTGATTAAGCTCTAACGAAACCCAAAAAAAATAAATTTAAAAATCAAATGCAAACGAGATATCCCATGCTGGCCTATTTTAGGGGCACCGCTTAACAAGATTTACTTTCCACAACCATCTATAAATGTGGCAAAACCGGCTTGCATACTTTATAAGATATTTGAATTCACTTCAAATACTTATTTTATTTTTATTTTTCAAAAATAGATACCTAAGTAAAAAAACATGTTAAGCAATCATGTTTTTATTTATTTTCTTGGAAACAAAATGGATTGTTTCCTGAAACTGAGAAAAGGCATAGGTACTTTTTATGCTTTGCAAACAGCCTGAGAGACTGTCAATTAATTAGACTAATTATAATACTTGTATGTGTTTATTAAGAAATCTAATTAGGACTGCTTAGATCTATATTAGTGTTTAAATAAGGTGATTAGATGTGAGATAATTCATGAATTTAAAAATCAATCAAAGATCTTATTAATTATTTATCAAGCCTAATTAGAGATTAAATAAAGTTTTGATTTAGAAAAGTAAGCCTAGTATTTCTCAATCACAATTATTTGGCCTATATAATTAATATATTGATTGATTCGCTAATGAAATATATAATTAGGCTATTAAGATTAATTTGATTTAGTTAGGATATTAATGGTTATCTTAGTCTTTAAATATAAAACAAATCCATGTCTAACCTTAAATTTGAAAGAGCATAAATGACCAACAACATGAAATTAGGTGAAGCTTATCTTATAATCTAAAAAAAGCTCGATATCGAAATTGCTCATCAAAGAAAGCATACATGAAGAAGATGGAAATGAGAAGCCAGTGATTGGTGGTGATGGTGGTCATGTTGTTGTTGTTGTTGCTGCTGCTGCTGCTGAAGTTGTTGTTGCAACTGATGTTGTTGTTGTAACTGATGTTGTTGTTGTTGGTAATACTGCGGTTGGAGAGAGCTATGGTCTTGCGGAATCGAGTTTTGTGTTGGAACCATCATCCAACTCCCTCCACCAAAATGGTGATCCATCTTTGGTCCTATCCATTTAATACAACATTAGAATAAAAAGTAAGGTGCGCACATCAACAATTAGGTTAGGTCTTCCGAAGTTCAATAAAAATTTGGAAACTTAAACTTCAATTTTTTCAAAGTATGCCACCATAATTATATATGAAAAGAAATATTTCACCTTTTAAAAGTTAAAGCGGTGGTATTTTTTATGTGATACGAAAGATTTGGGTGGAATAATGTAAAAAATAAGGTGTAGGCGTTAAATATGTAAATACATAGGAATTGAGTGTTATGTAAATGCCCCTAAAAATTTTGGTCAAAATTACATATAGGGGAAAAAGTGAAATGAGATTCCTTTGCAAAAAACAGTTCTAAGAAAATCAGCATAAATTATGGTTGCATCATATAACCTAATAACAAAAATAAGAGAAAAAAAATTTAATGTCAGTCCAAAACCTGAACGAGAAAAATAAAGGATTGATATCAAGACTACAATCAATCAAAAAAATTATGGCAATATTGACAACTTTGCAAGTACTACAGTGTTTCCTATAAGTGGCACAACATGATCTAACAAAATTATTGTGACAATCAACCAGGAGTCTGTTAAGATGCCACACTGAAGTGGCATGCCACTATATAACCTGAATGTGGGGAAAAACAAGTGAGGTTTGGCAAGCCATAACTTAAGTCGGTTGTGGCAAAGATTAAGAAAGAATTTAATAATTTCAAAACTAAAATAAAAACTAATATTAGATTTACTAAACAAATGTTTGGATCTTTGAATGTAGAAAAATAAGAATTTGGGGGACACAAAAACATATTTTTCTTCTTTTCAAGAAACTAAATGAAAAAAGCTATATCAAAGGCTATTGGTTTAAATTATAAGTTGTGAGTTCGAAATGCTAACAAAGAGAACTTGGTTGAGATAGTAATTGATAAAGAGATGAAAGAGAAAATTATTGAGATGAATAGAATTAGTGACGTAGTAACCACTACTAAGATAATTATTCAAGAAGGCAGCGCAATACCTAATTTTGGGAGAGGTAGGAGGATCCCTTGCGGTCAAATTGACCTCAAAAAATATGCTTATGGTAATTATATGCATCCAACAATATGACAAAGTCACCAAATGCATCAGCAAGATACAGCGAAATTATGCAATCATAACCAGTCAATTACTTTAAATCCACAATTATCAATATTTTAGATATCAATCATGAAGATAATAATACTGTGAATCCATGGGAGTTGATGGAAATGAACTTTGGTAATCAACCATTGCCACATGATAATCAGTATTCTCGTGAAATTATTCAAAAGATTTAATTAGACTAAGATGTATTGAAGTTACCAATCACAAAACCTAGATGGGACAAGCAAATCGCTTATAGTAAATGTAATATTCACAACCTGATATCTCATAACGAATGATGAAAGATCCCTTTCCTGGATAAAATTATTTATCTTAATACAACAGAAATAGGTAAATTACTGGATATATATTCAAGCCATGTGAAGACATTTTATATTTTTAACAATGTCAAAAAACAATCTTGGATTATCATTGTGACAAAAAATGTACCATAGGAAAATATTTTGGCTTGATTTTATGAATGGTGGGATAATTTTGGAGCTGAAAAAGAGATTCTACCAGTAGAACATAAAGAAACTTATGCAATGGATCAAAGCTTGTCCTCCAATGAAATATATCAAGCCTCGAGATCTGATTAAGAGAGAATCAACAATTTACTTCTTTATAAAGCATCAAAACCCGTGGATATGATCATTAAGTCTTGACATATGCATAGATTATTTGAATCGACTTAGTCTACAAAGAAAAGATATGCTCAAAAGGTCACCGATTAAATTTCCAGAAAAAGTTAAAAATATTAAGATAAATGTACAGATAATTCCCAAGAAAGAAATTAATAAGTGGTTCTATCCATTAAAAGTCTTCAATACATTTAAAAAGACTTTATCCCATAAGATGAATGAACAGATTAAACAATAGATTGCTCCATAATATCATAGACAAATGAAGAAATTGTTTAAAAGTTACAGTTGAAGAAATAAATGAACCAGCATAATTTATGAGAGAAACCGAATACAAGGCCAATAGGGCCCAAAATGAAGTATTACTTAAAAAAATACCATAGCAAGCAAGTAAAGTCATTCCTCTCACCGGCTTTCCAGCACATATTACCATTGCATAAAGTGTATGTAACATAAATAAAATCGCAAAATATGCTAAGTAATAAGATGAGCTGAAATATGATTCCTGATGATCAATAGTTGCTATCAAATCATAATAAAATACAATTGGGAAGTGTTCTATACAAAATGGGGCCAAATTTGGGCTGGACAAACCAAAAATCAAACATGCTCTCAACCCTGAAGTTTAAACTTAATGGTGGGGATCAACCACTTGGTGATTCTATAAAACATTTAACTATCCACTGTGGGACTAAACTCAACTCCAGTATGCCTTCAAACTACCCTCCTCACATAAGAGCTCTCCACATGATACTGGAGTTAACCAATATCATAATAGACAAAGTAAATATTACTGATAGCAAATAGGCGGTGACAATCAAACACACTTTAAAGGAAAATTACAACAAACACGGCACAAACTTACACTAGAGCTCGATCCACGGGTGATAGAGGTCAGTTAGGCGGTCGGGAATTGGAGATAGATGACTAAAATGTGGTGGGGCAGTTGGGACAGCAAAAGGAGGGGCTGGAATCGCGTTGGCAGCAAAACTGAGGGCTGTGACAGCGAGGGCAGCGAGTGTGGAGGAAGGTAGAGCGGCGAGGCTCGGTGGGAAAGGCTGGAATCACGTTCGCGGACAACCGCCACTTGCTGTCGACAAAGAATGGCTGGAATGGGAAGACTGCAGTGAAAACAGTAAATGAGTGTTGTTTGAGGTGGCTACAATGATGGAAAATGGTCAAGAGAGATACAGCATGAGCACCACCCATCCCTGTAGATTAGAGAAGGGGACCAATAATATAATCACCACCTATGGAGAGAGTTACAACAAGGGCACCACCCAGTCCCTTAGATACAACCTTCAAAGGGAGAAGAACGGAGGTCGGCAGCTATCCTAAATAAAAACATACGAAAAATTTAAAACCTAAATATATGAAGCAAATATAAAAACCCGAGGTAATTAGGATCGGGCCCGTTGTTGAAAGGATGAGCTAAATCTACATAAGGAAGGTTAGTCGGCTCTCAATTCATGTTCTTAACTGGTCCCGAGTTGTTGGGGGGGTTCTACATCTGGTCCAGTTTGCGGAAACGGGAACAAGAACGCTCCCGCATCAGTCTCCCCGTGTTGGGGGAGCATTGACCTCATCTATCAATGCTTTTATTTTCTCATAGTAGTTATTTGATGGTAGCGGAAATATTGCAAACTCCCTGTAGGTCAATCCTACAAACATTGTCACTCTAAAGAACATCCTAATATAATAAGTATTCATCCACTGTTGGCACAGCTTGAGCTAGAGCTACATAATGGCGTCGATTCTCACGAGCAAAACTTGAGCAAGTAAATCTATAATTTGTTTCTCCCACTCATCGTACTCAGATGAATATATCTGATAAACAAGTATGCGATGAAAATTCAACTCAAGGACTAAATCTAACAGTTTGCGCCACCTCACTAGCAACCGCTTAGGAGAGACATCTTCCTATTCTCTAGTAGGACAAGATCCCGTAGAAGAATTTTTTTCTCTCCAAACATCTTAAATCAAAGTTCCATGTTGTTCATTCATCTTGTCTAATCATATGTTTGTAGGTACATTACTAAACTGATTTTACTGCCCAAATGACTATCTGGTTTCTAGAAGTAGCTAAAAAGCTTCTCATTTCGATATGTTGGACCTCTCTTAGCGAGGGCAAAATCGGAAGTAACCTATATAACATAGGAAGTAGCCTTTGGGGTTGTCAGGACTCTAGTGTTGGTTCCCGTACTCATTGGCCTTTTGGACTTCTAATGTCAGTCTTGTTGATGCTCCTCTCAATTGTTGCAAAAAGGTGGTTTGAAGCACCAAAATCCCATTCTCTGCATGAACGCACATTATCTCGAACTCACTCCCTTCTCGAACAACTACTGTTACTTCAACTGGAGTCGGCATCTCTTCTTTATCTTTGGAAGTTGAGAATCCATTTTGAAATCTCCATCTACTTCTGGGTTATTGTTTATTTCTTCAACTGCTCCCTAGTCAGTGAATAGATCATTCACCTAGCTGTGAAATATGATTCGATAACACTTGAAACAATACTGGTTGAAATGGAATTGAAAATGTGGATTGGCTTCACCTGTTGTCCACTCTGAATCTATTTCTCCCCAGGCGGAGGCTTAGAAGTTCCCCTTGGTGTACTCCTGCTACTCGATCCTATAGTTAAACTCTGTCTGTAAGGTGTGGCAGCCATCCGATGATGTTGCCTCTCCGCTTTAAAGCTAGGGTGTGAGCATTCAGTCTGAAGTAAGCTGGTATATATTGGCGTTTCATTTCCCATTTCATCTTAGATCAGATAGTGACCTTGTCTTTTCCCTCACGTTGGCATAGATACTTCAATTTTGCCACTAAATAATGCTCTTTTCTTTAACTTGTTGGCGACTATTTTCACAATTTTGTCTCGTTTCGTAGTTTAAAGTCACTTGATGATCTCATGTGAATCCAAGTGACCGTCAAAATGTGGCAAATCCAACGTTATTTCAAAATTCTGATTTCTCACATATTTCATGCTGAATCTTCAATATAGAAATTCTTCATTCATGGAATTCACATGATGTAAGAGATTCACTCAATTCCTTTGACCCAGTACGTCACTATTGTGGCTACAAGTGAGCCTTCCGCATTGTGTCCCCTAGGCAGAAGCAAGCCTTTGTTGTGCTTGGAGGATTTCCACCGCATCTCTTCCACGGTTTTGTAAATTTCTCATAAGAGGCATGGCTACATATTTTGGGCCAGAGGAGTCAAAGGATTTATAAGGGTGATGTAGGGTAGGAAAGAAAATATTTTCGGCGGAGAAAGGGTTCGATATTGATGAGTGCCAGATATTCTAGGATATGACTAAGATTAGACTAGCCCTGACAATAAATAATACTAAAGTTAATCCAAAATACAACAAGAGAAAGTAAATATTATTACTCAAAAGCAAATAGAGGTTACAATCAGAGATACTAAAATAGAAAATAGCAACAAACATGACACTAACTCCAACTACGATTGGATTGAAGGGGGTGGTGGTGGTCAATGAGGGTCAGGAAGGTAGCCGAGTAGTGGGAAAAAGATTGATTGACAAGCAGAAACAACAAGGCGATTGTTTCAGGTTTCCTGGAAAACAAGCAAACAACACGAATGGCTATCCTAGATGATGGCAAACAAGAGAAAGGGGGGCAGCGAGATAACAATGACTCTGTGTCATTTCGGGTAGTGGCAGTAATAGGGAGTGTTGGAACAGTGACGACAACAATTATGGATAAATGGAGCCTGAAATGGACTTGGAGGAGTGAATGGGGCGGTTGGAGAAAGCAGGAATAGTGGTTCCTTGTGGTTCAGGATGGCAAAAGCAAAGAGGGATGCGAGATAGCAAAGTGGGACGAATGTGGAGGAGTTAGGTAAGAATAAATATCCCCACAAAATTGAGTTACAACCGGAGCATCACTCGAATCCTTGGAGAGATTCACAACCTCTGAAAAAGTTACAGCTAATTATCTCCTTCGGATATAGCCTTAAAAGAGGAACATTGGACACTAGCGACTGTTCTAATAAAAATCTGAGCCAAAAACTACTTAAAAACACAAACAATGTATTTATAGACTTAGAGTAAATAGATTAGCAGGGAAATCCAAATAAATGAAGGGTAGACCAACACTCCTAGACCGTTCCAAGCTGCCCTCGGTCACGGGAGTTCTCGATAATGTATCAGTACTGTAGCAATGATTGCCAAAATGTCTCTCGGGTCGCTCCCACGTCGCCATGTCAAAGATCACTCCACCTCAAATAGAAGCAACATCAAGTAGCAAACACTAGGAGCCTACTTAATGTGAATAGAAAGCGAGATTCACCTGCTCTTCATGCTTAACTACAGTATTTAGGACCAATGAGAGCCACAAACTACATCTTTTGATCTTGATAGAACTATTCATCTTTAAAACCACTAGTTCAAGAGCAATCAAATAAGAGGAGAGAGAGGATGAGCAAAGTTGAGCTGGATACAATAATGACCGAACCCATTGTCAACCCAAAAGTTTACAACTCTACATTTCTACACCGTTATTTTTTAACTATCAAACCAAGAACTAAACTTACTATACTCAAGTGATTTAATAAATATAGAAGCATTTAGCAGTTATAAGAGAAGACAAAAAAAAAAGTTCCAACAAAAATTACAAGCCAAAAATAAAAAATAATATGTACTACCAACTGCCATGTTATCAAAATAACTAAACTTATCCCTCTCGACAGAACCCATTAACAGATTAGTGCTATCCACAATTAGAGAGCACGAAAAAGATCAAAAGCTTCTCAAACATCCTTAATAGGGTATTTTATTAATTAAAAAAACAATATTCTTTATCCTTATTGTCCATTCTTTTGATGTTTGAAATTTTTTCACGCTTACTGGTTTTGAATAGTCCAAATTTGTTGACTGTTCTATCAACATGGATAAGTTCAGAATAAAGAAAATT
The DNA here is from genome assembly GCA_022702705.1 of Papilionanthe hookeriana x Papilionanthe teres. NCBI lineage: Eukaryota > Viridiplantae > Streptophyta > Magnoliopsida > Asparagales > Orchidaceae > Papilionanthe > Papilionanthe hookeriana x Papilionanthe teres. Next base: position 25,661,664 of record CM040430.1, read on the forward strand.
GTTTCAGAGCGCTAAACGCCACCATTATAGAACTCCCATACTAACATGATACACAAATCAAACAGCATACCTAGTAGCAAAGCACATTAACATCCACATACATACCACCCGATTCCTATGTATTTACATATCTAACAACAGGGGCTGTTTGGTGGCTGATTTTAAGCAGGATTTACAGGTGACTTATGATACACCCTACCAAAAGGGAAAAAAAAACACATCTGTAAACCTTACATGTTCTTAAGTTTCGCTTTCCCTCCTATTTTTCTTAAATAACGATTTTTCTTAAATCCAGGATTTAGTATATCTCGTCGGAAGACGGATTTACGGGAAGAAGAGGGTTACCTCAGCGGATTCTGGTAGGACCGGAGAAGAAGAAGGAAAAAGATTGAAGTTTCAGAGGTGTTTGTGGGCAGGCGACTGCCTTCCCAGTTCTAACGGCGACACGGTAAAGATGGGGGAAGAGAAGAAGGTTCTGTGGCTCTAACGTAATTTTATTAAAGTTAATTTAATTTATTAATAACTACTAATTAAATATAATATTATAAAATTAAATATACTTAATTTATATATAACTATTTAATTATTAAATAATAAAAATAAATTACAAAAATTATTAATTATTTTATATAAAATTCTAATAATTATTAATTTAATAAATAACTTATTAATTATTTTTTATGAATGCTAAATTATTCTTTAATATGATTAATTTAATAAAATTTCTATTGAAAATTATTTAGCCTGATAAACATTTGATATCGATTAGTATAATTATAAATAAAAAATTTTAATTAACTTCACTAAACTTAATAATGATATCATTAATATACAATATTTAGTTTTTGACTCTTCAAGATATTTGGAATTCATATGGTGATTTTTGAAGGTATGCTTCTAACGCGTGTGATTTTATATTTTTGAAAGAAGCATATTTTAACATTAATCTTAATAAAAGTTCAACAGTTTCTTGAGATTTACTTAATAATATATCAAACAATTTTCAGGATTTGACAACCTCGGGATTTGATAAATCTGATTTACAAGATTTACTCAATCTCATCTAAACTAAATTCTACTTACAACAAAACAGCTCATTGTCATTTATAACACATAAAAAATACTGCTTTTATTTCTAAAAAGTTAAATACACTTTTTCATCCATATATAATGTGATGTATGTGTAAAACTTGAACTTTAGATATTGGATATGTAAATTCATAGGAATTGAGTGGTTCCAAATTGCATGCACCAAAACTGTCAGCACTAATCTCAAAAGCGATCAAATGACCAAGGATGATAGCCGGACAATTGAAGCATCAAACTAAAGGAGCATGATCTTAACCAAATCATCTGACGACTAACTGCTAGATCAAGTCGGTCGACAAGCAATGTCGGTGGATCCAATCAGCTTACCACGTTTATGGTCCCAGATACCTAAACTTCTTGTAAGGACGTCAGTCGCAACTAGTCGACCGATCGGCTTTATCTCGCCAAGAGTGATTGTCACGAGACCGGTTGCCTTGGTCGATCGAACTCAAATAGGTTGACCAACTAATAGTCATTGTATTATACTTAAATTGTAACACAAATCAGATAGTAAATTAGCGCATTAATTGCATTAAGGACGATTTCCATAACTGTTCCCTCCCTATATATGTACAAATAGGTCACCATAAATAAGAAGCCAGAAGATAAATAAAGGGAGATGAGGCGGCCACTTCTTCCACTTGAAATCCCTTCAGTAGAGGAGGGGCGACCACTTCTTTCACTAGCTCCTTTGCTTGCCTATGGACGACTTTCCCCCTCCGAATAGGCGAAGGCTAATAACCGGGAGATGGGGCCGCCTCTTTTGACATCGACGCAAATAAAGAAGAGGAATTAGCCGATGGCACGTCAATCGGCGTGCCAAATTTTGAAGAAGAGTCGGTTGTAGCTATAGTTCCACCTGGAGTCCCTTTAGAAACATGTTCCCTCCCATTATCTTCCCCTGCATCGACAAAATGAGAAGTAGTATTCAATCGATAATAGTGACAATGTCAGTCACCGTGCCTTGAATTACAAATGTAGTTTCTAACACGAAGGTTATAAACCTCACACCACTAGTGTCGACCGTCGCAGAGGTGACAAAACCATGGAGTGTATCTTCAAAAACATAATTCGTAAAAGTACTAGCTAACAAAGAATGCTTCAGTTTCCGTCACTTTGCCTCCAACTTCTTCTTAGCTGCCTTTTCCTGCTTGGCCTCAACAATATTCGAGGCAGACCATCAACTCCGAGTCATTTCAGCTTTAGCATTCAAGTGATAGTTGCCTCAGCAGTATATTGCGAGACCGAGAGAAGGTTCCTGTTCAACATTGCCTCGATGATGTGTATCTTTTATGGAAAGGACTTTGGCTTATCCACCACTTGCTTCTACTGCTTGGTTTGAATCCCCATGTTTCCAAAGCAAGAACCTATCACAAATTAAATGATACTAAGGCGAGGGGTTTGACCTCGGAAGATAATAAGTCACCAATTAGAACCCCAAGTCAGTGGTTTCATAACAATTCAATGTTTTTAATAAGGACCAAATGCATCACATAACTTAACTTTCCTAAAAATTAAAAATTTGCCCAATACGTCGTAAGGGCTTAATAGTGAGCTAGGCTTAATTAAAATTTAACTTAATGAGGTTTAGAAAATGAAATACAATCAACTTCAATCATCTTTGAAACACTACATGCCCAACTCTAAATTAAATCGACTAAATTCTTAATAAATCAATTTGCTCCCCTAAGGGCCTTCACCCACATAATTTATAAATGAAATATCAAGTGATGATTACCCCTACTTTAAGGGATAATTTAAACATCAAGATTCATTGAACATAAGGGTATGAGATTGATGAATTCTTTATCAACATAATAAGTTCAAATGGATTCGAGACGATTCAAGAGGTTGTGAAATGTCTAGGGTATTACCCCGGGCCCCTTCATAACTTGTTGGATATCTTGGAGGACGACTGGACCTATTATGGTTTGCTTAAGAAAATCATCCTCATCAATTGAATAATTAAGAACTCGTCAAGTTATGACATAGGATTTAGTAGGTGCATTTTAAACCTGTTTTCCTGTTTTTTGGCATGCAATTTTAAATTCCCTACAAAATTATATATATAATGCTGAAGGCTAATCTTTCAAATTTGAGTGTTAGAAGAGGACGGTACGCTTTTACAATTTATAGTACTTTACTTTATCATACTTTCCTTCTCTCGCACTTTACTCGCACTTTCCTCGCTTATAAACCCGCATGTGAAAACAATAAAACCAAACTTGCATGCCAAAATTAAAACCTTTAGGATAACCACAAAACCAAAACAAAATAAAAATAAATTCACCGCCACAACAAAATAAAATATATAACAACTTAAAATTTAATCACAAACAAAATATTATAATAATTGCAATTAAATTAAAACGTCTCTATTAGATGATCGAGAATTCCTCGGAGGAGGCAACATACGGTTGCTAACGAGATTTCCCACTGTCTGAATGAAAGTACTGAATTCATTTAGTTGAATTTGGTAAATTCATCTGGATTAAGTGAATCTGAAGAAAATATTGGTGCCGGACGAGGGAACCATGAGACCTTAATTGGTGTCGCTATAATCAACTTAAATTCTCCCCTAATAAGACATAAAGACATCCTAATTTAAAATATCTCCAAAACATGACATTTTTTTCATCTCTTCAATTTGACATTCTAAAATTAAACCTACTGCAACGAGGATTTTGGAGTGTACACGCATGACCATCTTCAATAGTAAATTTCATTCTTAGAAATAAACAACAAGCCATAGGATTTCGAGGTAGTTTGTTTAGTGCAACATAAACCCTCACTTTATTTCTTTAGGCCTTTGCACTTCGTGCAATATAAGCCCTAAACTTATCTTAGGATTCTGAGGTTGTCATCAGATATGATATAAATCATCCCATCTACCAGGTTATTTACATGATCGATATCAAGTAGATGTAAGCCCTAAATAATAAAATTGATAAGATGAAACATCAAATAATTATCTCGAATTGAAGCCAAATAATATGGTAGTTTGGTAAATCACCAAGTATCTTCTTGGAGCTGTGTTTTCCCCTAGCTTTCCCTTCTTTTGGATTCCTATAATAACTGTTCCAAACTGGGCCACTCACTTATTGAATTTTCTATTACCACATTATCTTGAAGATCATATCTTTTGGAAGTCATGAAAACAATGTTTCCTGATCTATATCAAGAGTTTTCTTAGGTGACTTTGGTTATTTAAGATGTAATTAACTATAAGGGCTTGCCTGTATAGGAAACTTTAAGACCCCAGATTAATATAAACCCTATCTAGTTGCTTCATACTAGGTAGAGGAAGTTATCGGTCAATATAAATGATTCACAGACAAAACGGATGTCTTGGATTCTTTAGTTTATTTGATCAAGCCACACCGCCAAGCAACGTATCCATTCTTCAAGATAGATACATGGCTTGTGGTGTAATGCTCAATTATTTAAACTATTGCATATATGAGATCAGTTTGATTTCATATTTTAAAATTTAAATGATATTTTGCAAAATTTTATATATTTGCATAAATTAAATCTAAAAGCTTTAGCGACCGGCACATTTTAAAACTCTTGTTAAATGATCTAAACATAAATTAAAAAGAGGTTTAAAATTTTGAGAAGTTGTCCATAAATACTTCAATTATTTTCTCAATTAAGTCGCGAAGACATCATACACCTTTGAAAAGTAGCAGGTGCATTGCATAAACCAATGATATTCTTCTAAAAGCAAAAGTCTTATATGGACTAGTAAATGTTGTCTTTTCTTGATCCTAGGAGCTATGAGTATTTGGTGGTATCTGGAATTCCCATCCAAAAAGTAGAAATAACGATACCCAGCTAGTCTATCCAACATTTGTCCAGAAAAGGTAGAGGAAAGTGATATTTTCTAGTGGTGAGGTTTAATTTTATATAAGAAATACAGATTCACCTCTCAGCGACTTGTCTCGTTGGAATTAATTCATTCTTTTCGTTAACAACTACAGTCACCCCCCTTTCTTAGAAACACAATGAATTAGATTAATCCAAGGACTATCAAAAATAGGATAAATGATTCCAGCATCCAACCACTTTAAAATTTCTTTCTTAACAACTTCTTTCATTTTGGATTCAGTCTCCTTTAAGAATCTGCCCTATTCTTATGATCATCTTCCATTAAAGTTCTATGCATACAGATTGAAGAGATAATTCCTTTAATATCAGCTAACGTCCATCGACAGGCTTTCTTATGATTTTTTAAACTATCCATTAATTTTTCTTCCTGTTCTTCAATCAAGTCTGAGGATATTATAATAGGTAATGTAGATGAGTTCCCTAAAGGTTTATACTTTAAATGAGTAGGAAGCACCAACATCTCAAGTTCAGAAAGTTTTTCAATTGATGGAATCAGAGGTTTATTATTTTTAGAAGTGTCTAATATCTCAAAATTTTCCTGAACATAATTTGTATCCTCAGTATTTATCTTATTTGATATATCTTGCAAAACATTCTCTAGTTCTTATTAATTAGTTATGACTTCACATCTTCCTTGGAAATGATTAACAATTAGATAATCAATAATACCCATCCTATAACATTTATCATCTTTTCTTTTAGCTGGATACTTCATTAATTTCAGACATTAAAAGTAACTTCTTGGTCATTAACTCTCATAGTTATCTCTCCTTTATGCACATCTATTAAATCTCGTCCAGTGGCAAGGAAAGGTCTCCCCAAAATAATAGGAATTTCTTTATCTTTCTCCATATCTAACACATTGAAATCAAGATGGAAGATAAATTTATCCATCTTAACCAGAACATCTTCTATAACCCACTTAGGATAAGTGATAGATCGATCAGCTAACTGCAGGGTTACAGTAGTGGGAGAAATCTCTCCTAAACCTAATCTTCTAAATATAGATAAAGGTATGAGGTTAATGGTAGCTCTTAAATCGCATAAAGCTTTTCCACAAATTTTTTCTCCAATCGCATAAGGTATAGTAAAGCTGCTAGGATCTTTTAAGTTTTTTAGGATACTTTTTTTTTGAATTATTGCACTATATTTTTCACTAAGTGCAATAGTTTCATAATCTTCAAACTTCTTTTTTTGTGTAATATTTCTTTCATAAATTTGGCTTAACTTGGAATCTTTTACAAAGCTTCAGTAAAAGGAATGTTAATTATAAGTTTTTTAAATATCTATAAAATTTTGAAAATTATTGATCTAGCTTTTGTTGTCTAAGTCTTTAAGGAAATGAAGGTGGTGGTCTTTCTAAATTGATCTTAATTGTAGAGACATGTTTTTCTATATTCTTAGGAACAGTTTCTTCAGGTTTTTTAGTTTCTTCAGTTTCTCTCTCAACTTCAATTTTTTTTTGTACTTTAGTTTCCAATATGGGTAACTAGGTGTAATATTAATTGCATTTAAAGTCTCTAATAGTGATTGAGAATGTATCAATTATCCCAATAAATTTTCTTCAATCACATGAGGTGATTGAGGCAAATTCATCCCAATATGATCTAACTTCCTAGACATTGTAGCAATTTGAGATGTCATCATAGAACTGCATCATGATCATGAATACTGGCTACCCTCTTTAATTTACTCTTTCAGAGGGCCATTGAAAATTATTAGTGGTCATCTCTTATATTAATGTATAAGCTTCATCAAGTGGTTTTGACATTAAGGAACCTCCAGCAGCAGCATCGATGATAGATCTAAGGGATCCTACTAACCCATTATAACATGCTTGAATGATTCACCAGTGACGTCAAACACTTGATGTGATTTTACTTATGAAAGAGTTTATGAATTTTATATTTAGATTATTATAATTTGTAAAAGTCACAATTTCAAACGCAAGTATACGTATCGTATGAAGTAATACATGTACTCTAGTGGAGTCCTGGTTATCGATCCCACAGGGAAGATTTTTAGAATATTAAGTAATATATTTTATTATTTTTCTAATTAAAAATAATTTTTATTTTTATTTCTTTTTAAAGATTTGATTTTAGATTTAATGAAATTTATACTAAATGTAAGTAAGCAATACTAAAATAAATATTAATGCAGGTATAAATAAAACAACTTTCTCCTTTTCAACTAATCCAAGATTTTTAGAATAATTACCATTTGTGGAGAATTTAGATTATGGTATTGTGCCAAATAGAAGCATTCCTATTCTTTACCCTTTGGTCCAGGCATAAAGAACATTGACTAATTTTTAGATCGGTTCAGGATGTTTTATTAATAGAATGGGTTAATCTAGACTCACACTTTTAGATGTCTAAGGGTGGCTATGGTTGGCCATACCAGTGACCCGTTCCCTTTCTATAAACCAAATTATTAGAATTTAGTCTGTTACTCTAAAAACTAATGAATTATATGCCCAATAAATCATATCTTCCTATTTATTTGCACTTCACCTTCAATAATCCGCGTGTAGCGTGCAATTACCTAAGGATTTATGTGATATCTAATAGTTAAAAATTCATCTCCAGATAGGTCTCAAAATTCTTCAACAGGTTTTAACAATTTAAATGACCAGTTTAAAAAGTAAACTAAGATCATGTATTAATATCATCATAATTTTTATAAATATTTTAAGTTAAATTCTCCATCAAAGTTTAATTATTTTATTATCTTTTCGTAGTTGAAAGGAGAAAGAAATCTAACTACTCAGAACACATTGAATTCACATAACAAAACATATTTATAAAACATTGAACCAAGTTACAAATACTTATCTGGAATGTTCATTCAAGAGATCCGCTGACTCCTACTGACTCCGATGCAATGATGAAAGACTTTAACAGCAACAACACTGTCGGCATATTTTTAGGTTTGTGGTGTTGTATTTTGAAAAGGGGGTCGCCTACAGAAATTGTCGGCGAATTTTAAATTTAATTTACATATATATATGATTTGGAAAGTAGTATTTGATTTTGAAAAATAATTTTTTTAAATTTGAAAATTTTAAGATATGAAATCAAACTGATCTCACATCCCGAATAGTTTATATAAACGAGCACTGCACCACAAACCGTGTATCTATCCCGAAGAATAGACACACTGCTTGATAATGAGGCTCGATTAAATAAACTAGAAAAGTTTGTGACATCCGTTTGGTCTGCGAACCAATTTTATAAGCCGACAAATTCCCCTGTTTAATATGAAAACATTAAACGGGGTTTATATTACTCAGGTTCTTAAAATTCCCTATAAGGGCAAGCCCCATAGTTAATTACATCTTAAGTGACGGGAATCACCTAAGAAAACTCTCGATAATAATCGGTAGTTCTGCTCTCAAGAATTTCAAAGTTTAAGTCTTCGAGGGATTGAATTTTGGAATTTCGATAGGGAATGGATCAAATTTGGAACATTTTGTTTTGGGAATTCAAAGGAAGAAAGGTAGGAGAAATCACAGATTCGAAGCGAACTTCGGTAATTTCCCGACTATCCTATTGTTTGGCTTGGATTTAGGAAAGTCCTAATATTTATTTAATGTTTTGATCTTGCCAATTTTAATTAATTAGGACTTATATTTGTATGATAAAATCATACAAATAGCCTTGAAGATATGAGGGTTTATGTCGTATCAGACAACTACCTCGGAAATCCTAAGACCGGTTAGGGCTTAATTTGCAATGCAAATGCCTAACAGAAGGTTGAGGATTTATGTTGCACTAGGCAAACTACCTCGAAGTCCTATGGCTTGGTTATTTAGTTCTAAGGAAAGTTTTGTTGAAGTAGACTCAGGTTTTGCTGATGACGATGGCCGTGCTGCCCACCATGCTCCGAGCTCCTTGTTGTTGCAGAGGTTTAGTTTTAGAAGTCATAAATCAGGAGATGAGAAAGGTGTTTTGGTTTAGAGAAGTCTTAAAATCCAAGTGTTTTTTAGTGTTTTAGTTAAAACAAATCTTAAAATTGATTATAACAACACCGGTTAAGATCCCACGGTTCCATCCTTCCAGGCATCGTTATTTTTATCGGATTCACTTAGTCCGGATGAATTTGCTAAACTCAACCGAATGAGTTCCACACTTTCATTTAGACCGTGGGAAATCCCGTTAGCAACACGTAGGTTACATCATCCGAGGTATTCCCGATCATCCAACAAGACATTTTAATTTAGTTGTAGTTGTAGTTTTGTGTTCGTTTGTGATTAAATTTTGAGTTGTTTTATATTTTGAAATGTTGTGGTGGTGAATTTTATCTTGTAATGACTTTTAATTTAGTTTTGGTTCCAGTTTCAGGGACTACCCTAAAGGTGTGGGTTTTCATGCAACAGTTGTTTATCATGCAAGGAAAGTAAGTGCGATGCGATTAAATAAATTGCAATAAGGTAAATTGCAATAAAATAAAAGCGTACTCGGAGGGTCTTCCTGTCATCCCAAGCTGCACTTAAAACACAATTAGAATAATTAAGCATTTAAAGCAAGTTCCTAGGTAATGCTAAGGGAAGGGTTATGGTTTTCTACCAAGTTCCTAATCCTATAGCTAGTCACCTCCTATGACGTCTAGGTTCTTGTATTTTGGTTTGAGGACGATTTTCTTCATCAAAGAACAACTAAGTTCAATTGTTCTTATAAATATCCTATCATATCGAGGAAGTGCTTAAGACGAATCTTAAACATCTTTTCAATATTTCTAGGATTGTTTTAAGTCCAAGAGAATTTAATTATACAAATGAATTAATCGTCCGGAGTTCAAGTTTGTTGTCTTGCTCGATGAACTAGGAAATTTGAATATCTTATGAATGAAGTAACACTTCACTTAACACTCCATTTAGGAGTTATGACAATAAAAGCTTTCGAGAGCGAATTGGTGTTCAAATGGTTTATGATTTAACTTAATTTCAATTAATGGATTTAAGTTTGAAATAGTGTTCAAGTTGTTTTAGATTTATTTTGAATTTTTTTTTATGTCTTAGGTGATGTTATTTTTTTAATTTAATTTAATTTGATTTAGTTCAATTTAATTTAATTTAATTTAATTTAATTTAATATGGTTTAATTTAATTTAAGTTAATTTAATATAATATGATTTAATTTAATTTAATTTAATTTAATTTAATTTAATTTAATTTGATTTAATTTAATATGTTTTAATTTAATTTTATTTAATTTAATTTAAATTAAATTAATTTAAATTTTAATTTAATTTTATTTTTAATTTTAATATTTTATTTTTTATGTTTTAAAGATGATTTAATTTTAATTGTTAAAGTATTAATTTAATTGAAATTTTAAAAGGATTTAATTTAAATATTTTAACTTTAATTTAATTCAATGATTAAGTCTTTTAGCATTTTAAATCTTGAATTTGGATTATCATTTTAATTAGGAATTAAATATTATTGAGATGATTAATTTAGGGATTCTTAAATTAAAGAACAAATCTCTTCCTAATAATATCCCTATTTTAATAATTCCAATTTTATTATTCTTCCATATTTAATTTAATTATTTGATTAAGGTTTATTTTAATTATTTTTAAATTGTTTAGTAGGTCTCTACCCTTTAATTATTTAAATTTCAATCATCCAAATCAGATTAAGATCAAATATTTTACTTTTTCATTTTATTAAGCCTAAAGTTTTAATTAAGGGTTAAGATTTTAATTACCATTTTGCCCTTCAAGCTTAATAATTTCATAACTCACTAAATTGAACTTAAATGAACTTGAAATTTTTATGTGACTTCACTCATATATCAATAAAGACATTAGAGGAGAAAATGTGATTTTTCTGTATTTAATTTATTTATGTAATTATTTTTGGTGGAAAATAGGGATTTCCAAGGAAAATTTAATAATATGACCAAGGGGAAGTTTCTGTTCTTAAGAAAATTATGGGACATTCCTAATGACCAGAGGACCACTTGGATCAATTTTGGTGATTTTTTGAATTATATTCTTTTTATTATAATTATTTTGAATTTTGGAGTATTAATTAATTTAAAAATAAAATAAAGGTTGAAAAATGAATTTTATATTTTTTAAAAATCTCTTTGATATCAAGGAAATCAGAGAACCAATTTTCACAATTTTCTGATTTTTCTCTGATTTATTATAATTATTTTAGTGGAAATGCTAGAAAATACATTTTTTTAATTTTAAAATTACCCTAGGGCTTTAAAATTTAATATCTCATCATAGAGACCTAAGAAAAATATGGGGTTTGTTCCTAAGTGATTAAAATTCAAAATGAGACATTTTGGTGAATTTTATTATTTTTGTGATTTTTATTATTTTTTAATTATTAAAAATATTAAAATAATGCAAAAAATCAACTTTTTAGAAAATTGAAATTTTAATTTTCTTAAATTCCCCTGATATCAGAGAGACTCCAAAACCAATTTGGTGAATTTTTGAAAAGCATTTTGAAAGTTATGAATTTTTTAAGTTTAATTTTGGCTAAATGACTTAATCAACCCATTTGATAGGGCTAACCAAACCCAATTGACTTCAAACTTTTATGGTGGGTTCCTCTGATCCTAAAGGTCAGTGGAGGATTGATTTCAAGTCAATTTGATGTATGATTAGCTCTAATTAATTAGAACTCCATTTTGGGTGTTTAAGCCAATTAGAGGCTATTCCAAGTGAGTTAACTCAAAACCTATTTTTCCTAGGGTCCTCTGGTCATAATAAACATCACCAAATTTTCCTAGAATTTATTTCACAATATGCTAATTATTAGAATTAAAATACTCGTAATAGTAATCTGGAATTGAAAAATCAATAACTCTTCATAGTGATGGCCTCGACTTTGGAAAATTCGGGAATGTTCCCAAATTCGAGGCTTCAAAGCCCTATGGTCTCATGCCATGGTGAATTGTATACATGCATGGAGAATTGAAAATGTGCAGAGAGTAAATAAATTATTAAAAATCAAATACTTGATGAAATTAAATGATTTCTTTTCCACATTATTCTCCTCTATTCACTGAGCAAGAGGGTATTTTTATTTTATTTTTCTGATTTTCGTACACAAAGTTATGCATTTTTGAAGTTTAGGGAATTAAATAAATAGGAAAATAATCTAATTTCCTACTTATCCACGCGGCGCCCTGTCATCCTCGGCATCTCCGAACGACCACGCGGCATCTCCTGATTCGGCGCCGCCATCCGACTCAGTGCTCCAGGGCCCCGCGGGTCACGTACCAACGCGCTGTCCGACTCAATCCAGACCGTCCACTCGATACATGCTCGATCCGACGGCTCATGGTCATCGTCTACGACTGGTGTGCACCCGTGACCGTCAACCTTCTAACCCTAATTTCTCACTCGATTCTCAACGGATTTTCGTGTTCTTATGCTCTGTGGATTCGTCTTGAGGAGAGGAACACATCCATACGGTAAACATGTATTTAAATTGACTCAAATTAAATGGAGAATCTCTGTAAGCTCGGGAAGAAGAGTGAGTCCATACCTTTGCTCAGAGAAGTGAAGCTTCGATCTGAGAGTTGTGTCACCTTCGATTGGGTCCAAGCAAGCTCCAGATGAAGTCCCTTGGGCTGGTGAATTGCCTAGCTACGAAAGTGACCACAGCTGATCACAAAGCTTGGAGGCTGGAACAACTGGATGGCCTGGAGATGGGACTTTTGCTGGTGGACCTCCTCCCTTGGTCTGGTAAAGGTGTAGGATCAATCAATTTGGGGATTGATCCACTGTGGAGAAGTGTCATGTTTTTGGGTGGAATTTTGGCTGAGAAATCGGGCTCGTTGGTGGGGATTAGGGCAAATCGTCACCTGGGGATCAAGCTGCTCTAAGTATGGAGAGTGATCCGGAGCAATTTTGGCGGTGGTTTCGATAAGGTCCGGTTCGGCACCTCTCATGGCCGAGAAGGGGTGGTGTTTAAATAGGAGAGGGTGGAGGGCCTCCCAGGGGGAGTTAGGGCTTGGGATCAGCTGCTTAAGTCAAGGGAAGAACAACCATGGTGGCCATTGGGCATGGGGCATCTCAACAAGGTGGAATTCCAAAGTTTGGCTCCTCCCAAGGTCTCGGCCATGGTGTTTTCCGGCGACCCAGGCGGCTGGCCGGCAGGCATGGGTCACTCTCAGGTCCAGGTGGGTCGTGGCTGGAGGTTTGTGCGATCAATTGGCCGTGGACATGTGTAAAGGGTTTGAATCAAAGTGGAATGGGAAAGGGCTAGTTTTGGGTCTAAATGGGTCAACCCTTGGTTTTGGGTTAGGTTCACCCTCCAAGGCCAATTTGGGCTGAAGGGAAAGTCACTTGGATCAGCTTGATTAGTGGGGTCAAGTCACAATCCAAGTACAATTAAGCTTAAGCAAGAGTTAGGGGAGACATGGGAGTGGTTAATTACTCTTAAGAGAATCATTAAAGGGTCCCCTCTTCTTGCCATTTTGGGTATGGTGAAGTGTCCAAGGCTTTCATGGCTCACATGTGGCTCATGCATGACTTCATGGCTCACCTTTGGCTTGGAAAAAGCTAAGTCAACTTTCATGAAAGAGGTTTTTAGGAATTTTGGTAATTTAGGAGTGATTTGATGGGATTTGGCATATGGCTTAATTTGGAACCATTTGATGATTGATTTGAACTTAGGGATGATTTTAATTAAGGGTATGATGAGAAGAATTTGTCATATGGGCTTTAGCATGAAGTTTGGGCTTTTAGGAAGGTTTAAGAAAAATGGGCTTTTGGTTTGAAAATAAATTTATGGATGGGAATTTTGTGAAGGATTGGGCCAAAAAAATGTTGGGTTTAGCTCATGTATGTGTCATGAGTGATTTGAAGCAAGTTGGGAGTGATTTGGGTTTGAATTGGGTTGAATTTGGGCTTCTTTGGTGAATGGGTCAATATAGGTCAAATTGGGCTAACTTGGGCCAATGTTGGGCTAGGGTTGAAATTGATGTAAAATAAATGTTGGGAAATGTTTATGGGAGTGTTTCAAAGAGGTTTTGGCTTTGGTTGAGTTTTGATTTTGGGGTTTGGGCTTATTTGGGTTAGGTTTGGGTTTAGGTCAAAATTGGGCCTTTTAGCTTTGGGTTGAATTTGAGTGGGGTTTGGGTTTAAATTTTGGGCAAATCATGTTAGTGTTTTGTTTGTGGGAATGTTAAGGAAGGTTTAGAAAAGATTTGGGGTTAATTGGAGTTGAATTGGGTTAGTTTGGGTTAAGTTTGGGTCATGGGTCCAAATTGGGCTTTAAGGCCAAAAGTGAAATTGGATCCAAATGTCAATCAAATTGGACTTGGATTTAGTCTAGATGTGTGTTGGAAATGATAAATTGAAGTTTAGAATTGAATTGGACCAGAATTTGGGTCAATTGGATAGGTTTGGCTTGACATTAGGTTCATTTTGGGTTAAAATGGGTCAAATTGGGGGTTTTGACAAAAGTGGGGTAAATTGAAAAAATTGGCCTATGGTGTAGTTAGACAAAATGAAATTGGGAATATTTGGGATTTTCTGAAATTTTCTGGGAATTTTCTGAATTTTTTGAATTTTTTGGCTAAGAGGGGCATTTTGGGTATTTGGAGGGTATTGGGGGGTATTTTTGGAATTTTTGGTATTTTTGGCTATGGATGATCAATTTGATTGGTGAGGAAATGTTTAGGAATGATTTTGGAGAATTTTGGGTAATTTAAGTGATTTTGCAAATTTTGGGTAGTCTCAAGGGCATTGGGTAGGCTAGAGTAGGTGTAGGGTCCCGGGGTCAAAAATTGAAAATTTGGAAAATTGAAGCTTGGGTGAATGTAAGTGGAATGAAATCATTTTGGTTGAGCCATGAAGCCATATCAAGCCCACATGAGCCATGAAGGGACTCATTTGAGGCACCCACTATGTTGTTCCTAACCCTCTTAGCTGAGGGCTTAGGGGTTAAAGACCATCCATGTGAATCACCGCATGAGTTAGGAGGTCAAATTGGATATGGGTGTAGTTTTAGGAGGTGTGTGTGAAAATGTAGTGTATAGGTGTAGTGTGTGTGTAAGTCAACCCTTCACTGGACCGAGTTACCCGTAGGCGGTCCTAAGGCCAAAGAGTCCTATAGGAACTCATCCTTTAAACTTCCACATTTGATTTCAACCCTCTAGGTGATTAGGGGTCTACAATCAAGTTTGTGGAGTTTGCAGGGAGTTAAGAAGTGGTTTGAATTTCTAAGTGGTGGGTCCCAATTATAATCCTCTAGGATAGTCAAAGGAAAAGCCTAAGGCTTGATCCTAAGTACTAAAGAGAAGAAGAGAAGACCTCATCAAAAATGAGGTCAACAAACACTAATAATCTCACACTTAACAGTCAAAATGAACTCACTAAATAATAAAGAAGGTGGCTCCCTAAAATGATTGGATGGCTATATAGTGCTTGGGGACTAAAGATGCTAGAAGGGGTGAAAGAGACTATAGAGTGCCATTTTCTCTGTAGAATGAGCTCCTATTTATAGAGCTCTGAATTTAACCAAGGGTTGCTTAAGGCACCTCTTCAAAATTCATCCAAATACAATGTATCTTCTAGAAGGTAACTGTCACGCCTAGGCGCTGGAATCTGACGCCCAGGCACCAGACTCTTTGACCAGGTCTTCACACCTCTTCACTTTGGGTAGCACCTCTTCGCGATTAAAACTGTTTCCCTGCGTCCAGATGCATTGTATCACATGTCCTATATATTAGGAGTAACTTTCCATCTTCTAGAAGCTCTAATAACCGCATAACACCGTCAAAATAACTGCCCAAAGTCTTCAAAAATCTTGTCTGCGTCTGTATCGAACTGGCGCTTAGGCGCCAGGCCTACAATTTTGATAACTTTGCTCTTTTAGCTCCATTTTTACTCCTTGAACTCTTTTTTTTTATCACCTACATCCAAAAACATAAAAATACCTTTCATTAAAGCATAATAACCTTAAGAATTGATTCATAAATAAGGTATAAAAATGAGTATTTTTAAAGTGGTGTTCCCCAAACTGATTATTTTGCACCATTTGTGTGATAGCAGGTTTAAGTTCAAATGAGTTAGCGGTTGTATCATAAGTTTGTATGCTTAAGTGAATTTCATCTACTGTAGGATTTGCATAGTCCTTTAAAGGTCTTTATATTTGATGATGTTCATTTTCAGCCGTTTGAATTTAAAAATTGTTTTGTGATGTATATGTCATTTCTAGAAAATTGTGAAGTCTTTTTTATTTTCTAATTTTTCTTATCATTCGCTCTAACTCAGAATCGCAAGGCATTAAACTTTCAGATCCTGAACTACGCATACAAAATTAAAAGTTCAGAAAATAAGTATTAACTAATTAAAATACCTATTTTTTATTTTTTTCTATTTTTTATTATTATTTTATAATTTACAAATTTCAAGAAATTAAAAATAATTGAAGAAAAATTAAAATACAGTTCTCCTAAAATAAATCTACAATTCAAATAAAATTTCTAAGTAAAAAAGTTACATCGCTTCCTAGGCAACGGTGCCAAAAACTTGATTCGACCCGCAATTACACAATTATTTATATTCTAAAAGATTGCTAGAACTTGACTCAATTTATATTTAGTGGCTAGTGTGAACAAATGAAATTCTTTATAATATAAATTAATGGCTTTCACACTAGGGGTACTACGCAAGTATATGTATTGTTTCAAGTAATATAAAACTTTCTGTAAAAAACTAGTATCGATTCTACAGGGAAACTGTAAGTTCTTATAATGACGTAGTAAAATTTCTACCTAAACTGCAACTACAGTTATTAGAGAATAGTGTTGAAATATTTGTAAATGATTAAAACTAAATATACGCTTAATCTAATTCTAAGTAGAATGTAAGTGCAAATTTTCTAAACTAACAATGTTTAAAAGAGTTGGAATGTTAGAAAAAGATATTCCCCTTGCAAAGAAATCATAATTAGTGTAGGAATCAAATGTTTAAGATTAAAAATGTTATTTTATAACAAATAGGAGCATACCTATCCTTTATCTTCCGAGTGCATAAAGAACATCGGGTAACCTAAAGTTTGTTCCCTGATTGTATAGTAATACTGAGTAGATTCTAGCCTTTCACTTCTAGATTACCCACTATGTCTTCTCTATAAGACCTACCAGAGCCTCAGGTTCCAAACTCAAGATCGAATTAATTAGAAATCTAACTTTCACCTAGAAACATCAATTCAGCGGGCATTAAAACTTATCTCCCTATCTATTTGCACTAACCAGTGAACTGAGTCCCCCTCACATCCTAAAGGTTAATGTGGTATTCACATGCTGAGTGAAATCATAGTTCTCTTGGGTCATTATGTTTCTAAACAGATTTTAACCTCACAAGTGGTCAGTTTGTAAAGTAAATTAAGAATCAATAAAAAGAACATCACAAATTTTATAATAAAAGAAATCTTCAAATCATTCTCATCTTACATGATTAATTCTCATTATAAGGAGAAAAAAGGAAACTACTCAGAATTCATGAAGATAACACAAAAATGCATAGATTTGTATTTAAGATCAAGTTTACACAAGAACGTAGAACTTAAAAAAAAATACACAATACTTATCTTAGGCTTATCCACAAGAAAATTCTGAAGTTTCTTTGAAATAAACTTTAAACTCTTCTTACAAAACTCAAAAGTAAAACAACACTAAAGACTTTTACTTAGCTCCCTATTCTAGTGGACTCTCCAAATTATCTAAATTCTTCCTCACATGAAAGTCTCATTTGACTTTTTTCTGACTATATTATATAAGAATCTCAAAATCTCAAGAGTCTCCTCAAGCATCCCTTCAAAATTCATCCAAATCCAATGCATCACAAAGTAAAACCTCACTAGAGACTAAGCGCCAAATTAGGTGCCTAGGCATCTATCTCTCCTAGGCTTTAGTGCTTTGGCGTCGGAAGTTGTGCTTAGGCGCCGCAGCTCTAGGAATCCATTTTGCCTCCATTTTCGCTCACTTTTCTTTAAACTCTATTCATTGTACATGAAACAAAAAACATGCAAAATACCTTTCATTAAAACACAATATCACAAAAAATGAGCATAAAATGTTCATGAAAAATAGGTAATTTTAAGGCGTGTCAAGTGGGGAGAGAGAGGTGGAAGAAAACTGACAATGTTAGAGAGAGGGAAAGCCTGATTAATTTATCTTTCTTTCAATATTTATATAATTTACTAGTAAAATTAAACCCAATTTATCACTAAAGCCAAATAAAAAATTCTTATGTCTGATCATAATGGATGGTGGGATTACGTATTTATGATCGAACATCGATTTAGCACATCGATTTGATTTTGGCATACAACAAATGGACTTGCCAAAGTGGAAATCTATGAGAGAGCTCCCATGCCCAAACACATCGAATAAAAATAAAGTGAGAATTCTAAAATATTATGTTCGAAAACTCATTCTATTAAAAAGTAAAAAATGTGGGAGTATGAAATCCTGACACGACATATTATTCTCACATCTGTCCCTGAATCCTAAATTTGTTGAAATGTTAAGATAAATTTGACTTTATCTGAATTATAAAGTATCTATACGGATATAAATTATTAATATTAGTTTAACAAAACATTCTAAAATTTTTTCCTTAAATCATCCATGCGAATAAGAAGTAAGGATGATTTGAAATTAAACATTATTTATACTAGTGACCCCGCAAAAATATTTACAAAATTTGCATACACATTAATATAAAAAAGAATGTGTATTAACACCTGAAATGAATAATGATCTAATGGGATAAGATAAAGATGGAAAAATAAAAAAAATATATAATAATTAGTGTTATGATATTCTTTAATAGGCCAACTTAATATAGAGTATGAAAATATGACACTAATTTTAACTCAAAGGTTGGCTAACAACATGACTAACGAGAGGCATGGTGAGTGCATCTACTAGGTGATCATCAGAAGACACATGAGCTACACAAATATCTCTATTTTGAACTTTTAGACCAGTGAAGTGGTGATTGATGGCAATATAGTTTATGTGATAATGAAAAGTTGGATTGACGCATAAATAGGTGACACCAATACCATTATAATAAATGCTTGGTGTGGAGGGCATATGAACATAAAATTCCATGTAATTTATACAAAAAATATCCATAAATGATGGTTGTCGATTTGGGTTCTCATACCAGATCTGAGTCTTTCTCGAAACATATTTAAGTTTAAACGTTCAACACATTTCAATTATATTTACTTGAACTCAACGTATTTAACACATCTAACATATGCATGATAGTTATTCAGGTTAATTTTTTTTTGTCAACTTTAGGGTGAATTTTATGTTGACAACTCAATTTTGGGTCAAATTAATGTTGACTTTTCAATTTTTTGTTAATGGTTCAAGATAAACCCAATAAAAAAAATTAAAATAGGTTGGGATTCTTGACCCAATTCCAACTTAATAATTAATTAGGTCAACCTATACTTGCATTTTTTTAATAGATTTTGGGTCGAGTACGGGTATTTCGACACCGAAGTCACAGTTCAAAAACTTTATGCCACTCTGACACAATTTGGAGGGGGAGAGAGAGAGAATAGCTTAGCAAGCTCAAGAATGAGATAGAGCAAGAAATTAAGTAAAAATAATAACAACCAACAGTTTGCCTTCTATGATAGTTAAGGATGTACCTATTATATATATTAACTTATAAGTCCATGTAATTTATACAAAAATATCCATTAATGATGATTTTCAATTAGGGTTCTCATACCAGATTTAAGTCAAATTGGGTTCTCGAGACATATTTAAGTCTAAACGTTCGACATGTTTGAACTAAACCTATTTAACACATCTAACATATGCATGATTGCTATTCAGGTTATTTTCTTTTGTCAACTTTAGAGCGAATTTTATGTTGAAAACTCAATTTGGGTCAAATTAATGTTGACTTTTTAATTTTTTGTTAATGGGTCAACGCAAACCCAATAAAAAAAATTAAAATAGGTTAGGATTCTTGACTCAAATCCAATTTAAAAATTAATCAGGTCAATCTAAACTTAACTTTTTTTTATCGAGTTTGGTTCTAGTAAGGAGAGTCCAACACCAATGTCACGGTTCAAAAACTTTATGCCCCTTCGACACAACATGGAGAATGAGAGCGAGAGAGAGAGAGAGTAGCTTAGCAAGCTCAAGAATGAGATAGAGCAAGAAATAAAGTAAAAAAATCATAACAACCAACAGTTTGCCTTCCCTAATAGTTAAGGATGTACCTACTATATATATATTAACTTTTAATCCAATTTGGAACTTTTTTATGAAATTTGCATTAAAAAAACTAAAATTCAAAATCTTACTTGAGTTGTCTATCTACGAAAAGTTGCATTTTAATGTGAAGACTTTAGCTCTACTCTCTACGGACATTGTTAAAAGTTGACAATTACAGTAACTTCGTAGCTCATTGATAAACTTAAAAGTTGGAAGTTTTTAATTGGATCCTCACTCTTAAGTTTGAAACACAATGTAGACATTAAGAAATAGTTTCTTTAATAAAATAATAAAATTATCTATTGACTTATACTCCCTATATGTTTTAAATTTAATCTCGCATGATTTAGTATCATCTACATAATCAAAGATGAAGTGTAACACCTAGAAAATTTGTGGAAAATTAAATACAACAAATAAAAATCTCAAGCATGTGTTAACTTTAATGATGTTAGACCATCAGATAATGGCAAACACTAATTACTTACATTAATAATCTTGAGTTTGATTATTAAATTATAATTTTTTATCATATATATTTAAAATTTTAGATGATATAAATGATTTTTCATGTTAGGGATACATTAATTAAAGTTGAAGAAAAAAAAAATCAACTTTGGAATAGCGTAGAGGGAAAATTTCTTGTCCCATTTTTACAAGCACCATTTATGTGAAAAAAGCACCAACAACATAAGTATGTTATTTTAAAAGTTTAAGGATCATTTTTCCTGAAATTATGATGAAATGCAAAGTACATTTTCCATAATAGCTATCCATAAACATAAAAGTTTGCTTATTTTACTCTCATTAAATAAGTTTATCGATGGACTTAAAATTTTAACATGTCATAACCCACATCAATAAATTGATCAATTTTGGCTTTATATGAGAAAAAAATCTAGATTATATAGCTAGCTTTGTTTTGGATAAGAAAAATAAGGCAATCCATAAAGATGAGCAAAAAAATAATCAATTGAACAAGTTTTGTTGATTTAGTTAGGTTTCAAAAAGGCATATGGATTTTTGGTTTTTAAAACCTCAATATTTATTTATTTGATAATGGTTTAATTTTAATATTTAGTTAATCGAAAAACCCAAAACATAAAAAATTGAAATTTCTTGGTCACTCAATCTTCCTCGATCTTGAAGCATTTCCTCTTCCAATTATAGGGGAAAGTTAGGCAAAATATGAACATGAGTGAGATATTTATGGAAGTAAAAAAAAGAGGAAGCGATAGAGGTAGAAATACTCGTTAGAGGTTCTGGTGAATTGTGAATCTCGCCATTTAAATTTTCAAATCATTCATTTCACATCCAATTTCTATTTTATTCATATACTTTTGTACTCTACGGAATCAAAAGGTTGTTAGTGACTCTGCATTGATTCATTTGAGATTATCTCTCCTTTATTATCCTATGATGTATTAGGTATTTTTTAACCCTAAATAATCATCAATGGCTTATTATTTGTTTTAACAGAGTTTTTTTTTATAAGAATGACTTAGCTTGGATGAAATAATTTCTTGCTTAAGTTCTTCCCAATATAAGGCAAAAACAATTATTTTAAAGACTTAATAGACTGGGTGTTGTTGAGTTAGCAATATATCTTTGAAAATGAAAATTGTGGTTGGTTTCTATATATACATATTTAATCATAAAACTATGCAATAAATATATAATTTAAAATTATGGTAAAAGACATGAGCAAAAAACTATTGATTCTTACCGCATAGTTTTTACTCGAAGCTCCGGGTCTCATGCTCATACCTTATTTGCATTAGAAACTCTCCTAAGAAACTCTAAAATGTTCATAGGAAAAATACAAAAAAGACTCAACCTACAAAATATAGATTAACGCAGGCTATCTCATGCAATGTATAAAAGTCATATTTGGTGAGAGAAGTGCAAAGCAGCACTTGTAGAAAATGTGCTATATTTAAATCACTATTAAGCTTCTTCCTATTGAAAATAAATCACGTATAAAAAATAGATATGATATGCTAGTGCACAAGTCTGAAATTTATTAGATCATACAAAAAGAGTGAATAAAGTGTACAATAGCTAGTATAAGCCAACATGACAATACTATGTACGAAAATTCCTAATTACACCATAGCTTTAATTCTAAATTTGAACTATAAGATATTTTTTAATAAGCATTTATGTCTAGGACATACAGTGTAAGGGCCAAGTGCATGCCCATAAAATCTAGTGGGGTCACCAAGCCGGTCCCTCCCCTAACATCCAATCAAGTTAACATTCATCTAGTCAAATGACAAATATTAGATTGATCCCATGCTAGAAATGATCTTATAGGATATGGTAATAATAGATTAATTTGCATTACTTGTTCGGATGAGGAAATAAGTAATGCTCATTTATATATTATAATGATTATCAAACTAAGGGTCACTCAATTATTGCCACTAATGTGTTGACTCATGAGACATAGAACTACATGTTACAATAGGAAACAAGGTCCTGCTTGAAGAAGCAACCCACAAATGTATGAAAACATACAAAAAAGCACAATCATGCCAAAGGAACATGTCATGGGGAATGAACTCCAAAGGCACTGACACTAGGTCGAAAGACCCTATAAAGGAGAAAATTAAGAGAAGCATATAAGATGCTCAAGCAATAACTTTGAGAACTTAACCCAATGAACCTGGACACGAGTTCCAAATGTCATAGAAATGATGAGATGTAAAAAATGCATGAGAAAAACAAAATACGACACACATGTACAAGCATGAAAGTAAAAGTCATTTTCCTATTTTTGAAGTGAGAATGCTATAGTCATGAAAATAACTTATTAAAATGGTCTCTACAACCTAGAGGTGAAAGGAGATGACACTTTGGCTCTAGCAATAGTGCTTGAGTGCCAACCATTTATATCTCCTAGACACAAAGGAAGATTTTGATGATAACTTAGAAGCATAATACAACCAAAACCTAGTCGATGTTAACACTTGAACATTTTCCCGCTCTCTCACATAAATAAACTTACGCCTAAACATGATCAATGGGTTAAAATTTTAGGTTCTATATTAACCTATAACCGTAGGTAGACCTATGAAACATTTGGATAAAATTGGACCTAACTGTTGACCTCATTTTTGATGAGGTCTTCTCTTCCCTCTTTAGTGTTTAGGATCTAGCCTTAGGCTTTTCCTTTAACTATCTTAGAGGACTAGAATTGGGACCCATCCCTTAGAAATTTAAACCACTTCTTGTCTCCCGGCAAAGCCCACAAGCTTGATTGTAGACCCCTAATCACCTGGAGGGTCGAGATCAAATGTGGAGGTTTAAAGGATGAGTTCCCTATAGGACTCTTTGGCCTTAGGACTACCCTGGGTGGCCTGGTTTGGTGAGGGTTGACTTACACACTCACTACACCCACACACTACACTCTCACACACACAATCCAAATCCTAAAACCACACCTATACCCAACTTGACACCCTGACTCATGTAGGTAATTCATATGGATGGACCTTAACCCCTAAGCCCCTAGCTAAGAGGGTTAGGAACAACATAGTGAATGCCTCCAATGAGTCCTCTCATGGCTCATATGGGCTTAATATGGCTTCATGGATCAATCAAAGTGATTTCATTTCACTCACATTTGATCAATCTTCATTCTTCCAAAATTTCAATTTTTGACCCCGGGGACCCTACACCCATCAAACCTACCAAAAACCCTTGAAATTGCCCAAATTTTCCAAAATCTCCATATCACCCAAAATTCCTCAAAACCAATCCCAAACATTTTCACATCACTCAAATTGATCATCCATAGCCAAATATACCAAAATTTCCAAAAATACACTCCAAATACACTAAAAATACACTTTTGGCCAAACTTTTATAAATTCCAAAAATTCCTAGAAAATTCCAGAAAATCCCAAATATTCTCAATTTCATTTTGTTCAACTACACCATGGGCCAATTTTGCCAATTTACTCAACTTTTATGAAAACCCCCAATTTGACCCATTTTTAACCTAAAGTGAACCCAATGTCAAACCAAATCAACCCAATTGACCCCCATTTTGGTCCAATACAATTCTAAACTTCAATTAAATATCCCTAATGTCAATCTAGACCAAATCCAAGCCAAATTTGATTGACATTTGAATCCAATTTCACTTTTGACTTTAAAGCCCAATTTGGAGCCATGACCCAAACTTAGCCCAAACTAACCCAATTTAACTCCAATTGACCCCAAAACTTTTTTAAACTTTCTATAACATCCCCAAAAACAAAACACTAATATGATTTGCCCAAAATTTGAACCTAAACTCCACCCAAATCCAACCCAAAGCCAAAATTCCCACTTTTGACCTAAACCCAAACCTCACCCAAATGGGCCCAAATCCCAAAGTTAAAGCCCAACCAAAGTTGAAAACTCTTTGTAGTACCCCCATAAACATTTCCCAACATTAATTTTACATCAATTTCAACCCTAGCCCAACATTGGCCCAAATTAGCCCAATTTGACCTATGTTGGCCCCTTTACCAAAGAAGCCCAAATCCAACCCAATTCAAACCCAAACCACCTCAAATTTATTTCAAATTACTCATGACACATCTCTAAACCAAACCCAAAAATTATTTCATCCAACCTTTTACAAAATTCCCATCCATAAATTTATTTTAAAACCTAAGGCCCACTTCCTTAGGCCTTCCTAAAAAGCCCACTCCAAAATGATTCCAAAAGCCCAAATGACAAATTCTTCTCATCATGCCTTTAATTGAAATCATCCCTAAGTTCTAATTAAGCCATCAAATTATTCTAAATTAAGACATATGCCAAATCCTATCAAATCACCCCTAAATTACCAAAATTCCTAAAATCCTCTTTCATGAAAGTTGACTTAGCTTCTTCCAAGCCAAATGTGAGCCATGAAGCCATGCATGAGCCACATGGGAGCCATGAGGGCTTTGGGCACCTCACCATACCCAAGATAGGAAAGGAGGGAGGCTCTTTCCATAATTCCTAAAAGTCATTAGCCTTAATCATGTCTCCCTTAAACCCAAGTCTAATTTAAATATTCTTAGAAAGGGACCTCACCACCTTTGACTGCTAACCTAACTCATTCCCTTAGCCTAAAACCAAGTCATGGGAAGGTGAACCCAACCCAAATACATGAGTTGACCAAATTGAGCCAAAATTAGCCATGCCCCCATTCCATTTTGATCCAACCACTTTACACTTGGCAACTACCAATTGAATACACAAAACCCCAGCCCTGACTCACCTGAACTTGAAGGTGACCCATGCCTGCCGGCTAGCCGCCTGGATCGCCGGAAAACACCACACCCGAGAGCACCATGTGAGCCAAACATTGAAAAATTCTCCCCTGCTGAGTTGCCCTATGCCCAATGGCCACCATAGCTATTCTTCTCTTCCCCTGAGCAGCTGATCCAAGCCTTCAAACCCCCCTGGGAGGCCCTCCAGCCTCTCCTATTTAAACCCCACCTCTCTCGGCCATGAAGTGTGCTAAAAGGAAACCATACAGAAACTCTGCCAAAATCATTCCAGACTCTCCTCCACACCTGGAGAACTTGATCCCCACTGAAATCCCCCTGCCATTTCCTCTCTGTAAGCTCAATTTCAGAGTTGAAATTCGAAGCCCAAAACCAGGACACTTCACCACGGTGAGTCAATCCTCAAATTGATTGACTCTACACCTTCACCGTACAAAGAGGAGAAGTTTCCCGATAAAAGCCCCTTCACCGAGCCAGCCCATTGCTTCCAGCCTCCAAGCTTTGTGATCGGTCGTGGTCGCTTTTGTACCTGAGCGATTCACCGAGCCAAGGGACTTCATCCGGAGCTCGCTTGGACCCAATCGAACAGGACACAACTCTCGGATCGAAGCTTCACTTCTCCGAGCAAAGGTATGAACTCTCTCTTCTTCCCGAGCTTCGGAGATTCTCCATTTGATATGAATCGATTTCAATGCATGTTTACCATATGGATGTGTTCGTCTCTTCAAGACGAATCCATGGAGCATAAGAACACAAAAATCCGTTGAGAATCGAGTGAGTTCTTAGGGTTTTAGTGTGGACGGTCACGGGTGCACACCAGTCGTAGACGATGACCAGGAGCCGTCGGATCGAGCGTGTATCGAGTGGACGGTCGAGATCGAGCCGGACAGCGCAATGGTACATGAACTGCAGGCCCCTGGAGCACTGAGTCGGATGGTGGCGTCGAATAGGAATGCGCCGCGTGGGCGTTCGGAGCTGCCGAGGATTGCGTGGCGCCGCGTAATAAGTAGATAAATAGGGATTT
The DNA here is from genome assembly GCA_022702705.1 of Papilionanthe hookeriana x Papilionanthe teres. Classification (NCBI taxonomy): domain Eukaryota; kingdom Viridiplantae; phylum Streptophyta; class Magnoliopsida; order Asparagales; family Orchidaceae; genus Papilionanthe; species Papilionanthe hookeriana x Papilionanthe teres. Next base: position 25,688,183 of record CM040430.1, read on the forward strand.
TTCTTATTTATTAAATTACCAGAACTTAGAAAATCCATAACTTTGTGTAAAAAATCACAAAAATAAAATAAAAATACCCTCTTGCTCAGTGAACAGAGGAGAATAATGTGGAAAAGAAATCAAGTAATTTCATTGAGTATTTTATTTTTAATGATTTATTTACTCTATGCATTATTTTAATTCTCCATGCACATAGACAATTCACCATGGCATGAGACCATAGGGCTTTTAAAGCCTCTGAACTTGGAAACATTCCCTGAATTTTCCAAGGTTAGAGGCCATCCTTATGAGAAGTTATTGATTTTTCAATTGCATGTTACTGTTTTAAATATTTTAATTCCAATAATTAGCATATTGAGAAATAAATTCTAGGAAAATTTGGTGATGTTTCTTATGACCAGAGGAACCTAGGAAAAATAAGTTGAGTTAATTCACTTGGAATAACCCTAATTGGTCTAAATACCCAAAATTGAATTTTAATTAATTAGGATTAACTACACATCAATTAACTTAAAAACAATTCTCCACTGATCTTTGGGATTAGAGGAATATCTCATAAAAATTTGAAATCAATTGGACTTGATTAATCCCACCAAATGGGTTGATTAAGCCTCTTAAGCAAAATGGGTAAAATTAAACTTTAAAAATTCATAACTCACAAAATACTTTTCAAAAATTCACAAAAATGGTTTTGGAGCTTCTTTGATATCAGAGGAACTTAGGAAAATTAAAATTGTAATTTTCTAAAAAAGTTGATTTTTATCATTATTTTAATGTTTTTAATAATTAAAAAATAATAAAAATCATAAAAATATTAAAAATCACCAAAATATCACATTTTGAATTCTAATTACTTAGGAACAAACCAAATATTTTTCTTAAGTCCCTATGATAAGATATTGAATTTTAAAGGCTTAATGTAATTTTTAATATTAAAAAATGTATTTTCCAACCTTTTCACTAAAATAATTCTAATAAATCAAAGAAAAATAAAAAAAATAAAAATTTGTTTCTCTAAACTCCTTGAGTCAGAGAGATTTAAGAAAAATATAAAATCCATTTTTCAACTTTAATTTTATTTTAAATTTAATTAATACTCCAAAACTCAAAATAATTCTAATAAATAAAATATAATTTAAAAAATCACCAAAATTGGTTCAAATGGTCCTCTGGTCATTAGAAACATCCCATAATTTTATTAAGGACAGAAACATTTCCTTAGTCATGTTATTGAATTTTCTTTGAAAACCCCTATTTTCCATTAAAAATAATTACATAAATAAATTAAATACAGAAAAATCACATTTTCTCCTCTAATGTCTTAATTGACATGTGAGTGAGGTTACATAAAAATTTCAAGTTCATATGAGCTTAATTTGGTGAGTTATAGAATTATTAAGCTTGAAGGGCAAAATGGTAATTAAAAAATTTCAACCTTTAATTAAAATTTTAGGATTAATTAAAAAAGGGGAGGGTAAAATATTTGATTTTAAACTGATTTTGGATGATTGAAACTTAAATGATTGAGGGTAGAAACCTACTAACCATTTCAAAAATAATTAAAATAAAACTTTAATTAATTAATTAATTAAAATTTTGGGAGAATAATAGAAATTAGAATTATTAAAGTAGGGATGTTATTAAGAGGATATTTATTCTTTAATTTAAAAATCCCTAAATAAATCACTTCAATAATACTTAATTCTTAATTAAAAAATTAAAATAATAATCCAAATTAAAATTAAACTAAAATTAAATCAAATTAAGATTAAAATTAAACTAAAATTAAATTAAATTAAAATTAAAATTAAATTAAAACTAAATTAAATTAAAATTAAATTGAAATTAAACTAAAATTAAATTAAATTAAATTAAAATTAAATTAAATCAAGTTAAATTAAATTAAAATTAAATCAAATCAAATTAAATTAAAATTAAATTAAATTGAATTAAAATTAAATTGAATTAAATTAAATTAAAATCATTTAACAACAAACCTAAATGAAATCATTAAGAATTAAATCTGAAATAACTTGAACACTATCCCAAACTTAAACTAACTTTTTATAATTAAGTCAAAATTAAAATCAAATCATTAAGTTTAAATCATTACAATACTTAATAATTTGATTTGCCCTTTTAAAGCTATTATTATTATAACTCTTAAATGAGGCATCAAGTGAAGTGTTACTTCACTTATAGGATATTCAAATGTCCTAGTTCACTAAGCAAGAGAACAAAACTTAAACTCCTAGATGATTAATTCACTTGTATAATTAAATTCTCTTGGACTTAAAACAATCCTAGAGGTATTGAAAAGATGTTTAAGACTCGTCTTAAGCACTTCCTCAATACGATAGGATGTTTATAAGAACAACTAGATTTAATTGTTCTTGGGTGAAGAAAGTCATCCTTAAACCAAAACACAAGAACCTAGACGTCATAGGAAATGATTAGCTATAGGATTAGGGCTTTGGTAGACAACCAAAACCTTTTCCTTAGCTTTACCTAGGTACTTGTTGAAATATTTAAATGCCTTAACATGTGTTTTTAAGTGCAGCTTGGGATGACGGGAAGACCCTCCAGGTACGCTTTTATTTTATTGCAATCTACTTTATTGCACTGTACTTTACTTTTCTTGCATGATAAACAACTGTTGCATGAAAACCAAAACCTTTAGGATAGTCCCTGAACTGAAACCAAAACTAAATTAAAAGTCATTACAAGATAAAAAATCACCGCCACAACATTTCAAAATATAAAACAACTCAAAATTTAATCACAAACAGAACAACAAAACTACTATTGCAACTAAATTAAAACGTCTCGTTGAATGATCGGGAATACCTCGGATGATGTAACCCACGTGTTGCTAACGGGATTTCCCTCGGTCTAAATGAAAGTGTGGAACTCATTCAGTTGAGTTTAGCAAATTCATCTGGACTAAGTGAATTCAATGAAAATAACTGCAGTCTGAATGACGGAACCGTGGGATCTTAATCGGTTCTCGTTTAAACAACTTTAAGATTTGTTTTAAGTAAAATATTAAAAACACTTGGATTTTAAGATTTCTAAACCAAAACACTTCTCTCACCTCCTGATTTATGACTTCTAAAACTAAACCTCTGCAACAACAAGGAGCTTGGAGCACAGTGGGCAGCACAGCCATCATCATCAGCAAAACTCGGGTCTACTTCAGCAAAACCTTTCTTAGAATTAAATAACCAAGCCATAGGATTTCGAGGTAGTTTGCCTAGTGCAATATAAATCCTCAACTCTTCATTAGGCATTTGTATGATCATGTCATGTAAAGTAAACCCTAACCGGTCTTAGGACTCCGAGGTAGTTGTTTGGTACGACATAAACCCTCACATCTTCGAGGCTATTTGTATGATCATGTCATACAAATATAAGTCCTAATTAATTAAAATTGGCAGGATTGCAATATTAAATAAACTCCCAAATCTAAACCAAACAATAGGATAGTTTGGGAAGTTGCCAAGATTCTTCTTGGATCTTCAGCTTCTCCTACTTCTCTTCCCTTGGATTCTTGAAATAAACTGTTCCAAATTTGATCCATTCCCTATTGAAATTCCAAAACTCAAATCCTTTGAAAATCTTAAACTTTGAAATTCTTGAGAGCAAAACCACTAATCATTATCGAGAGTTTTCTTAAATGATTCTCGTCATTTAAGATGTAATTAACTATAGGGGCTTGCCCTTATAGGGAACTTTAAGAACCTGAGTAATATAAACCCCGCTTAATTCATTTATATTAAGCAGGGGAACTTGTCGGCTTATAAAATTGGTTCGCAGACCAAACGAATGTCACAAATCTTCTAGTTTATTTAATCGAGCCCCATCGTCAAACAGTGTGTCTATTCTTCGGGATAGATATACGGTTTGTGGTGCGGTGCTCGTTTATATAAACTATTCGGGATGTGAGATCGGTTTGATTTCATATCTTAAAATTTTCAAACTTAAAATCATTTTGAAAATCAAATGTTACTTTCTAAATTATATATATATTTAAATTAAATTTAAAACCTAAAATTCGCCGACAACTTCTATAGGCGACCCCTTTTCAAAATACAACACATAACCTAAAAATATGCCGACACCAACTAATCGACACATGCCCGTATTCGCTACACTGAGCGTTGTAGTGTATTGATTACACATACCAATAATAGTGATAAAAAGAAAACTTGAATGAGCTTCCGAAGCTACATTGCCAAAGACCGACACCATACATTAGGGAGAAACACAACAACTTTGAGATTCTTTTAATAGAGGTCGTGACACTAGACCATAGAAAGGATACTAACTTCCATGAACCAAAATTGGCATCATGATCTTAGTCTGAGCTGATGTGAATCCCATTGAGGCCATAACTTGAAGAGTAATATCATGATCATGTCTTATGAATCCAAAGCCATGACACAATATAAAAGTGCATCGATGTTGGACCAAAAAAATTGAGTTTGATATTCTCACAACATTATGAAGGCAATGTCGTGCAGCTACCAATAAGGGCACCAACATAGCCTTCAACTCTGAAAAAGGGAGAAGATGTCGTGTCTTTCAAAGGATGGTGGCATGGTTCTATGGTATAACTAACAACCTAAACTCTAAGTATCAACTTGTGAAAGAGGAAAAGTAGTGGAAGTACAGGGATATATCATGAGTTTTCTCTAAAAATTGTTTTCTTTGCACCTTTGACAAATAGACTTGGAGCTTTAGATAAAGGAAAAAGTGTGATTGGGGAAAGATCTTCACCCACGTGAAGGTTGACGATATCTCAAAGCATTCAAATGACCCTGTACAAGCTACTCCAACAACATGACCACAATGCATGCATGAAGAGGAGGTGGAGAGGGGAAGGGAGGTTCTTAGATCCTCTCACGTATAAAAGGGGTGATTGAAATTAAGGTACCCAATACTTTCATGCTCAAATAAGCTATGGGATTAAAAAAATCTAACCTCAGAAGTACTCCAGAGCACCCCTTTTATAAGGAAAATGTTGGCCAGGCTTGGTAGGACTATGCATAGTGCATAGGCACCATTAATGTGGTAAATGCCATGTTGACCTCATTTTTGATGAGGTCTTCTCTTCTTCTCTTTAGTACTTAGGATCTAGCCTTAGGCTTTTCCTTTGACTATCTTAGAGAACTAGAATTGGGACCCACCACCTAGAATTTCAAACCACTTCTAAACTCCCTGCAAACTCCACAAACTTGACTATAGACCCCTAATCACCTAGAGGGTTGAAATCAAGTGTGGAAGTTTAAAGAATGAGTTCCTATAGGACTCTTTGGCCTTAGGACTGCCCTGGGTGGTCTGGTCTGGTGAAAGGGCTGATTTACACACACACTACACTCATACACTACACTTCCATGCACCTCCTAAAAATACACCCATACCCAACTTGACTTCCTGACTCATGTAGGTGATTCACATGGATGGTCCTTAACCCCTAAGCCCTTGGCAAGAGGGTTAGAACAACATAGATGAATGCCTCAAATGAGTCCCTTCATGGCTCATGTGGGCTTGATATGGCTTCATGGCTCAACCAAAATGGTTTTATTCCACTTACATCCACCCAATCTTCAATTTTCCAAATTTTCAATTTTTGACCCCCGGACCCTACACCCCGCCTAACCTACCAAATGCTTTCAAACTACCCAAATTTCTCAAAAATTTCCAAATTACCCAAAATTCTCCAAAATCAATCCCAAACATTTCCACATCACTTAAATTGATCATCCATAACCAAAAATGCCAAAAATTCCAAAATACCCCCCAATACCCTCCAAATACCCAAAATACCCCTCTTGACCCAAAAATCAAAAAATTCAAAAAATTCCCAGAAATTTCCAGAAAATCCCAAATATTCCAAATTTCATTTTGTTCAACTACAGCATGGGCCAATTTTGTCAATTTACCCCACTTTTATCAAAACCCCCAATTTGACCCATTTTAACCCAAAGTAAACCCAATGTCAAACCAAATCTACCCAATTGACCCCAATTTTGGTCCAATTCAATTCTAAACTTCAATTCAACATCCCCAACACCAATCTAGACCCAATCCAAGCCCAATTTGATTGGCATTGGGATCCAATTTCACTTTTGGCCTTAAAGCCCAATTTGGACCAATGACCCAAACCTAACCCAAACTCACCCAATTCAACTCCAATTAACCCCAAATCTTTTCCAAACCTTCCTTAACATCCCCATAAACAAAACACTAACATGATTTGCCCAAAATTTTGACCCAAACCCCACTCAAATTCAACCCAAAATCAAAAAGCCCAATTTTGACCTAAACCTAAACCTAGCCCAAATGAGCCCAAATCCCAAAATCAAAACCTAACCAAAGCCAAAACCTCTTTGAAACACTCCCATAAACATTTCCCAACATTAATTTTACATCAATTTCAACTCTAGCCCAACTTTGGCCCATGGTAACCCATTTTGGCCCACCTTAGCCTCTTTACCAAAAAGGCCCATATCCAACCCAATTCAAACCCAAATCACCTCAAACTTGTTTCAAACCACTCATGAAGCATCCCTAAACCAAACTCAACAATTATTTGGCCCAAGCCTTTACCAAAATTTCATCCCAAAATCCATTTTAAAATTCAAAAGCCCACTTTCCTAAACCATTTTAAAAGCCCATCCTTTACCACATCCAAAGGCCCAAAATTGGTCCCAAAGCCCATATGACATTTCCCCTCATCATACTTTCAATTAAACTCAATACCTAAGTCCTAAATCCATCATCAAATCATTCCAAATCAAGTTCCATACAAATTTCCATCAAATTACCAAAAAATTCCTAAAACCCTTTTCATGAAACAAGTCAACCTTTTCCCAAGCCAAATGGAGCCATGAACAAGCCATTCTCAAGCCACATGAAGCCATGAGGGCTTTGACTTGTCATTAGTCCATTTATGGCAAGAAGAGGGGGCCCTTTCCTAATCCTTCTTAAACCTTTTTTTACCTTAAGCATGTCACACACTAAACCATGCTTAGCCACCTCACCATGGATGGAGACTTCACCACTCCATGGCAGTCGACCCAAGTGACTCTTTTCAGCCCAAGACCAGCACCTTGGGTGGTGCACCTAGCCCAAAAGGATGGGTTGACCCAAACCTAGCCAAAATGGCCTCTTCCCCATTCCATTCCAAGCCATCTCCTTTACACTTGGCCATTGCCAATTGCTTGCACAAACACCCAGCCCCGACCCACTCGACCCCGAGGGTGACCCTTGCTCGCCGGCCAGCCACCCCGATCGCCGGAAAACACCATGGCCGAAGGCTCACATGTGAGCCAACATTGAAATTCTCCATTGCCGACTTGCCCCAACCCAAATGGATAGCATGGCCGTTCTTCCCTCGACCTAAGCAAACTGATCCCAACCATTAAACCCCCCGGGAGAGCCTCCAACCATGCCTATTTAAACACCACCCCTCACGGCCACGAGAAGAGAGTTGCACAAACCTTGCCAAAACTCGCCAAAATTGTTCCGTACTCCTCCCCATACACGAGCACTTCATCCCCAGTGAGATCCCCCTGCCATTTCTTCTCTCGCGAGCTCAATTTCAAAGTTGAAATTCCACCCAAAACCAGGACACTTCCCCACAGTGGATCAATCCCCAAATTGATTGGTTCTACACCTTCACTGCACCAGGGAAGGTGTCCACCAAGCAAAAGCCCCATCTCCAGGCCACCCAATTGCTCCGTACTCCAAGCTTTGTGATCGACTGTGGTCGAAGTCCAACCTAGACAATTCACTGGACTCAGGAGACTTCATCCGGAGCTTGCATAGGATCCAATCGAAGGTGCAACAACTCTCGCATCGAAGCTTCACTTCTCCGAGCAAAGGTATGAACTCATTCTTCTTCCCGAGTTTACAGAGATTCTCCATTTCATTCGAGTAAATTTCAATGCATGTTTACCGTATGGATGTGTTCGTCTCTTCAAGACGAATCCATAGAGCATAAGAACACGAAAATCCATCGAGAATCGAGCGAGAAATTAGGGTTAAAAGGTCGACGGTCACGGTGCACACCGGCCGTAGACGATGACCAGGAGCCGTTGGATCGCGCGTGTACCGAGCGGACGGATCGATTGCGCCGGACCGCGAGAATGTTACGTGAACCGGCGGGTCCCGGACGGCTGACTCAGATGGCGGCGCCCAATCACAGCGCGACACATACCGCTTCGGAGAGGCTAAGGATGCGCTGGCGCCGCGTGGATAAGTAGAAAATTAGGGGTATTTTCTATTTATTTAATTCCCTAAACTTGGAAAATTCATAACTTTGTGTAGAAAAATCAGAAAAATAAAAGAAAAATACCCTCTCGTCAGCCGAATCGTAGGAGAATAATGTGGAAAAGAAATCATTTAATTTCATCAAGTATTTTATTTTTAGTAATTTATTTACTCTCTGCATACATTTAATTCTCCATGCATTCATACAATTCACCATGGCATGAGACCATAGGGCTTTTGAAGCCTCCGAATTTGGGAACATTCCCTGAATTTTCCAAAGTCGTAGGCCATCCCTATGAAGAGTTATTGATTTTTCAAATTCATGTCACTGTTTTGAGTATTTTAATTCCAATAAATAGCATGTTATGTAATAAATTCTAGGAAAATTTGGTGATGTTCCTTATGACCAGAGAACCCTAGGAAAAATAGGATTTGAGTTAATTCACTCAAATTAAACCTAATTGGCTTAAACACCCAAAATAGGTCTCTAATTAATTAGAGTTAACCATAGATCAAATTGACTTGAAATCAATTCTTCACTGACCTTTAGGATCAGAGGAACCCACCATAAAAATTTGAGGTCAATTGGACTTGGTTAGCCCCACTAATTGGGTTGATTAAGCCACTTAGTCATTTTAAACTTTAAAAATTCATAACTTTCAAAATATCTTTCAAAAATTCACCAAATTGGTTTTGGATTCTCTCTGATATCAGGGGAGTTTAAGAAAATTAAAATTTCAATTTTCTAAAAAAGTTGATTTTTAATATTATTTTAATATTTTTAATAATTAAAAAATAATAAAAATCACAAAAATAATAAAATTCACCAAAATGTCACATTTTGAATTTTAATCACTTAGGAAAAAACCCTATATTTTTCTCAGGCTTATTTAGTGAGATATTAATTTTTAAAGCTCTAGGGTAATTTTAAAATTAAAAAAATGTATTTTCTAGCATTTTCACTAAAATAATTATAATAAATCAAAGAAAAATCAGGAAATTGTAAAATTTGGTTCTCTGGAATCCTTGATATCAGAGAGAATTTTAAAAATTATAAAATTCATTTTTCAACATTTATTTTATTTTTAAATTAATTAAAACTCTAAAACTTAAAATAATTATAATAAAAATAATATAATTCAAAAAATCACCAAAATTAGTCCAAGTGGTCCTCTGGTCATTAGGAATGTCCCCTAATTTTCTTAAGGACAGAAACTTTCCCTTGGTCATGTTATCAAATTTTCCTTGAAAATCTCTATTTTCTACTAAAAATAATTATATAAATAAATTAAATACAGAAAAATCACATTTTCTCCTCTCATGTCTTTATTGACATATGAGTGAAGTCACATAAAAATTTCAAGTTCATTTGAGTTCAATTTAGTGAGTTATAAAATTATTAAGCTTAAAGGGCAAAATGGTAATTAAAATTTTAACCCTTAATTAAAACTTTAGGTTTAATAAAAAAATTAACAAGTAAAATATTTGATCCTAACCTGATTTGGATGATTGAAATTTAATAATTAAGGGGTAGAAACCCATTAAGCAATTTAAAATGATTAAACTTTAATTAAATAATTGATTAAATTTGGAAGAATACTAAAATTGGAATTATTAAAATAGGGATATTATTAGGAAGAGATTTATTCTTTGATTTAAAAATCCCTAAATTAATCATCTCATTAATATTCAGCTCTTAATTAAAATGATAACTCAAATTTAAAATATTAAAAGACTTAATCATTAAACTAAAATTAAATCATTAAACTCTTTCAAAAATTTCAATTAAAATTAAATTAAATTAAATTAAAAATCAAATTAAATTAAGTAAATTAAATTAAAATTATATTAAATTAAATTAAGATTAAAAGTTGAATTAAATTAAATTAAATTAAATTAAATTAAATAAATTAAATTAAATTAAATAAATTAAATTAAATTAAATTAAATTAAATTAAATTAAATTAAATTAAATTAAATAAATTAAATTAAATTAAATAAATTAAATTAAATTAAATTAAATTAAATTAAATTAAATAAATAAATTAAATTAAATTAAATAAACTAAATTAAATTAAATTAAATTAAATTAAATTAAATTAAATTAAAAATTAAATCAAATCAAACTAAATTGAATTAAATTAAATCAAATCAAATTGAATTAAATTGAATTAAGTCGAATTAAATAACATCACTTAAGACATAAATCTAAAATAATTTGAACACTATTCCAAACTTAAATCATTAATTTGAACTTAAATTTGAATCACAAACCGTTAAATACTATTTTGCCCTTAGGAGCTTTTTTATTATTATAACTCCTAAATGGAATATCAAATGAAGTGACACTTCACTTATAAGGATATTCAAACATCCTAGTTCACTGAGCAAGTTAACAAAACTTGAAAACCTCGGATGATCGATTCATTTACATAATTAAATTCATTCGGACTTAAAACAATCCTAGAAATATCGAAAAGATGTTTAAGATTCTTCTTAAGCACTTCCTCAATATGATAGGATATTTATAAGAACAATCGAACTTAGTTGTTCTTCGATGAAGAAAATCGTCTTCAAACCAAAAACACAAAGAACCTAGACGTCATAGGAAATGACTAGCTATAGGATTAGGAACATGGTAGAAAACCATAACCCTTACCTTAGCTTTACCTAGGAACTCGCTTAAATATTCTAACCGTATTTCAAGTGCAACTTGGGATGACCGTGAAGACCCTCCAGTACGCTTTTATTTTATCATAATTCACTTTCCCGCAATTTATTTTATTGCAAATGCACTTTACTTTTCTTGCATGTTAAATAACAATTGCATGAAAACCTACACCTTTAGGATGTAAACCAAAACCGAAACCATAACTAAATTAAAAGACACTACAAGATAAAATTCACCTCCACAACATTTCAAAATATAAGACAACTCAAAATTTAACCACAAACGTAACACAAAACTACAATTACAATTAAATTAAAACGTCTCATTGAATGATCGGGAATACCTCGATGATGTAACCCACGTGTTGCTAACGGGATTTCCCACTGGTCTAAATGAAAGTGCGGAACTCATTTAGTTGAGTTTAGCAAATTCATCTCGACTAAGTGAATTCGATGAAAATAACTGTGCTGGATGACGGAACCGTGGGATCTTAATCGGCTCTGTTTAATCAACTTTAAGATCTCGTTTTAATTAAAACATAAAGAACACTCAGAAATTAAGACTTCTCTAAACCAAACACTTCTCTCATCCCCTGATTTATGACTTCTAAAACTAAACCTCTGCAACAACAAGGAGCTCGGAGCATGGTGGGCAGCACGGCCATCGTCGTCAGCAAAACTTCCCTAGAATTAAACAACCAAGCCATAGGACTTCGAGGTAGTTCGCTTAGCTGCAACATAAATCCTCAACTCTTCGTTAGTGCATTCGTATCGCAAATTAAGCCTTAACCGGTCTTAGGATTTCCGAGGTAGTCGTCCGATACGACATAAACCCTCATATCTTCCAGAGTTATTTGTGTGATTCTATCATATAAATATAAGCCCTAATTAATTAAAATCGGCAAGATTAAAACATTAAATAAACATTAGGACTTTCCTAAATCCAAGCCAAACAATAGGATAGTCGGAGATTATCGAAGTTCACTTCGAATCCGTAATTTCTCCTACTTTTCTTCCTTTGAATTCTTAAAATAAAATGTTCCAAATTTGATCCATTCCCTATCGAAATTCCAAAATTCAATCCTCGAAAAACTTAAACTTTGAAATTCTAGTAGAGCAGACATTATCGATTATTATCGAGAGTTTTCTTAGGTGATTCCCGTCACTTAAGATGTAATTAACTATAGTGGCTTGCCCTTATAGGGAACTTTAAGAACCTGTGTAATATAAACCCCGTTTAATGTTTTCATATTAAGCAAGGGAACCGGTCGGCTTATAAAATTGGTTCGCAGACCAAACGGATGGCACAAACCTTTCTAGTTTATTTAATCGAGCCCCATCATCAAGCAAAGTGTGTCTATTCTTCGGGATAGATACACGGCTTGTGGTGCGGCGCTCGTTTATATAAACTATTCGAGATGTGACATCGCTTGATTTCATATCTTAAAATTTTCAAATTTAAAATTATTTTCAAAATCAAATACTACTTTTTCAAATTATTTATTTAAATTAAATTAAAAATTCGCCGACAATTTCTGTAGGCGACCTCTTTTCAAAAATACAACACCACAAACCTAAAAATATGCCGACATGCCAGATTAGCTGATAAGACAGAATGCATGGATCAAAACCTAATGGGTGTCAGTGGGGCATCGTGGCACTACTGATGCAGCAAGTGTTACTTAAGTAATAATATTGACGGTCGTCCAATCAGGAGTTGCCATAGGAAACCACTTTGTCGGGCACGAAGAAGCCATGTTGGGAGTCATGGCATCGCTTGTGTGGCCAAATCTACGTAAGTTGTAATGATGTAATCATTTAATCGAGAGTTGCCCTAGGAACCTATGATGCTTAGTGCTATAGAGCCATGTCAAGCAATCAATACTGCTGATGTGATCAATGACACATGGATGTCGTAATGATGTTTATTTCTATTTCATTTTTTCACTCATTTATTTTTGAAGGAGTCACTAGCCTTTCGATCATCATATACTTCCATTCTCTGAATAAATCTCTATTATGGGTTATATGAATAGCCTGGATAAGAGAGGAACCAGAAAAGACAAACATATGACAAAGAAGTCAACAAGAGAAAAAAACAAAACATAAAGAGCCTACGTGTGATAAACCTCACAAGGATAGGTCAAGTATGTTCACCCAAAAAACGTCAGGTGGAGGCAACTTAGACCAATATCCATGAAGGAATAACTACGTAGGCTACCCATAACCAGAGATTTAGGTAGATGCCTGTTTTGGGGTCAAGAACACTCCCAAGGGGACGTGTCCCATTTTTTTAATTGCATCTTGAGAAATACCCAAGAACACTCTCGATAAAAGTGACTTCGCTCAAATTATCGTTGAACTGAGAAAATATGATATCAAGGGATGTTATTTCATTTGGAAACGCCCATTTACTTCAAAGATCTAGCTAAGCTATTGGAGAGAGAATGAGTCTCTCACATCCTAAGTACATAGCGGCTTACCGACATAAGATGCAAATAGAATAACTAATAATCATCTCAACGGGGGTATCCTAATACGTCAAAGAATGTCTAGGCCGTAAGGGTAAATGAAAAATCGTCGTATCCCAAACGAGCAGCAAATCATTGACAGCGGGTCATCAAGATGATACCAACAAAGTTAAGAGAAGAGACAGGGCGCAACAGGGGTAGTCAAAGGAGGGGAGGAGTAATCTCTATAAGGTAGAGGTAGCCAGGTCGGGGCACCACAGACCCGTCATCCTAAGCCACTAAGGCTCCAAGTCTACCTAATCGTAAAGGTAGTCAACTTAACACGTCTTGAGATTCCGGGTTAGCAATCCGTGAATTGTGTCATCCACAGAGAACCTCAGTAACCCAAAGGTCAAAGGAAATAAACTCTATCTTATGGCTATTGACTGGAGCACGAAGAGTGTGTCTTACACCTGCCAAAGTGGCAATGATGCCTCAGGAAAGGAAGAGAAGTGGAGGTTCATCTACAAAGCTGGAAAAGCTCCAAACAAGAGGACTTACACCCCGTCTGGGTCAGGGAGCCTACTAACACCCTAAGCATGCTAGACAACCAACTAAGTAGAAAAAAGGTCTACTGGGCCAATTGAGTTAGTGAAGTACATAAGCTCCTCCTCGGGACATGCAATATGGATGCAATTATCAAGAGAAGTCTTTAATTATTGTTGTAATATGACTTAGGTGATATCCATGCATGCAACTCATTTTAAAACCAGCTCGAAGGCCATGCATGAAAGTAGAAGTGCAATTTTTAAAATCTTAAATATTTTAATCATAAAATTTAAATTATCTTGAATGTTTTATTTAAGATTTTAAAGCAGAAAATTTATAATTTTAGGATCATTGATGAGCCTTGATTATATTTTTTCTTGTAGAATCCCATATGCACAGAAATAAGCAATGAAAAGCAATCCAAGCATGTAGGCATGCAAATGCAAATGTAGAAAGTAAACAAGCCAAACAAAACAATAAACAAGCCCGTGCCACTGGGTCAGTAACCTATCTCAGAAAGAAAAAGAGCGGTCGAACTTCGCATATACATGTCTGGCTGAATTCTATACATCAATATCAAATGCATAATTAAGATATGGGGCATGAGCATCTGCTCCTGGTCCTTCAAGTAGTTCCCATGCTAAACACCTCAAAACCCATGCCAGTATCTTACTTTTGCTACAAGACTCTCATAAGACTCTAGAAAGTACATAGGAGCAGTAAAAAAATATACTAGACCTGCATGAAAATAGGCGTTAGCGGAGAAAGAAATGCAACACATATAATGAGCAGTGCCTTATAAGTGTGGGGGGGAAGATAAATAACACCTAAAAGCAAAAGGGTCAGAAATCATTACATGCACCCCCAAAATGGTACATGTGTGTGTGCATATAAGTAGGCATGAGTCCCTGCAGAAGAGCACCCTAACAAACTACTATACATATCTAAGAGGCAGGCACACAAAAAAGAGTAAATAGGTGACACATGGCAAGCACAAGAGCAAAAAAAAAAAAAACATCGCAAAACAATAGCCAAAGGCGTAAAAATGGACTACCTAGCATCCTAAACCATAGCCTAGCACACCGTCAAACAAAAAACTGTCCTAACCAACATCTAAGTGCAGGGTCAGTCTCTAGGGAAAGTATGGCTTTGGCAAGATTGCCTTGCCAGCCCCACTCTAAAGAGTCATTAGATTTAAAAGGTGTCACCCAAGGTCGATTTTAAAAAGAGTTGGGCTTATATACGAGTTACTTTACTACTTGCGTAATTTTAAAATTATGGTCGATGTAGTAATATATAATAAATTTTTTATTTTTTTAATTTTAAAATAGGGCCACTAAATGCAAAGACGTAACATGCAAGGTGACACAATATAGATCCCTTGGATCTTTAGCATAGTCATACTTGTGTCATTCTATTGACTTAACTCACATTGCTCACCGGGATTGACCCAACAGTAATGCTCGTTAAGGCATTGCGACCGACACATGAGCCACTTATCTATCGAGCCTGACTCAATATCCATGCAAGAATGCAAATGCAAATGTAAAAAATCGTGTGACGATAATTGTGAGTTTGTCGTAGAGGTTATGACCTGAAAGACGGGTCTACCATGGATGCAGGGGCCCGACAAGTGGAAGTATCATGGAGACAGCGACCAAAAGGATGGGTGTGCCGAGAGGGCAGGGGCCTGACAAATGGGGTGTCATGGAGGTAGTGACCCGAAAGGATGGGTGTGCTGAGGAGGCAGAGGCCCGACAATTGGGAGTGCCGTGGAGGTAGTGACCCAAAGAGGTGTAGCACAAGCAAATGATAGTAATCATGCATGCTAACACATATAGGATGTAATGCATCATGCAATCATGCAAATAAGCACCTACAAATAAACATGCAAAATGATGCAAGAAGCATTCAAGCATGCAAGTGATCGGTACCTGGGCTGTGTGGTCGGTCAAACAAATGTGATCGATCGATCGGGCCGGGGCGGCCGATCAAACCAAAGTACATCGTTGACCTAGCTGGGGTAGCTGGTCGAACCAAAGTGGTCAGTCGATCGGGCCGGGGCGGATGATCAAACCAAAGAGGTCGGTGGCCAGGCCAGGGCAACCAGTCAAACCAATGTAGTCGATCGATCGGGCCAAAGAAGCCGATCAAACCAAAGTGCTATACCGACCGGGCTGAGGTGGTTGGTCGTGGAAAAGTGAGATACCTATCGGACCAGGTGACCCGACCCGTAATTACGTGTATTTTTAAACTCCAAAATTTTGCCAGAAAATATGTCTGAAATTATACCTAGCGGCTAATGTGGAAAAATGTAAAGATTTATGAAATATACAATAGATTTTAACACTAGGGGTGCTACTATAGGATTTTCCTTAAAAACTGTAGTATTTATCCCACGAGAAAGCTGTAAATCTTAAAATCAACTTACATAATTTCTATTTGAATTGCAAACTAAATAGATAAAAGGTATATAATGATATTCTTATTAGAAATTACTACTAAAAAGAGAATAACAACTAAGCTTAACAACTTAATAAAATATAACAACTAGTTTGGAATTTATGGAGAACCTTTCTCCTTGCAAATGTATTTTAACCTATGTAGGATTCAAATTATTTAAGACCAAATTGATGTATTGTGACAAATAAAAGCATACCTGATTCTTGACCATCTCCCAGTGCTAGCAGAGAACATTGGCTAACATAAGGCTAATTCCTTAACATCTCGATTCTACATCGTAGAAATCTAGCCTCTCACATCTATATGCCCTAGCCTGAGTAAATATATATTAACTGAATCCCAGCGTCAGGGTACTAAAACTTAAGCCAAATTGGAAAGAATCTAGCGTGCCACTCTAGAACTAACCAACTCTACGCCCATCAAAACTTATCTCTCTATTTATTTGCGCTCCCTTTTGGTGATCACAATGAATCCGCTGAGATTGAAATGTGGTATCCACAAGTTAGTGAAATCATAGAACTCCCAGGCCATTATTTTTCTAAATAGATTTTAACCTCACAAGTGGCCAGTTTGTAAAGTAAATGAAGATTCAGTGAAAATTCCATCACAACTTTAAAATTAAAAAGGAAGTCTTTAAATCATTCTCATCCCATAAGATTAATTATCATATGCAAGGAGAAAGAAACGGAACAACTCAAAATTCATGGAGACTAAACAAAAATAAAACATTTGCATTAAATACCAAGTCTTACAACAAAAACATAAACATAAATACAAAGTCCCTTATGCTGTCTCCCCAAGTAAACTTCTGGAATTTCCTTTAATCAATATCCAAAATTTTTCACACTAAAACACTCTCACACTTACACTTAAACACAAAATAAGAAAACTCAAATTTACCATTGCCGCCCAATTTAAGTTTTTGGGCTCCAAAAAGTCTATAAATTCGACTAAATTCTTTTCATTTAATAGAAAATAGAAAATAACCAATGATTGCTTCAAACACATCTCCAAAATTTGGCCAAATTCAACGGATCTTCTAGAAGGTTAGTTTCTAGTACTATAGCGCTAGTCTATGGTTCTATAGCGCCACTCTTGCTGGAAACGGGCGTTATTAGCCCCAGGGGTGGCGCTATAGTGCCGCCAATATTTACCCAATTTTGCTTCATTTTTCCCACATTTTCTCTAAATGTCCATTCCAAGTATCTGAAAAAAAAACATGGAAAATATCTTCTTTTAAAGTGCAATATCATAAAAAATGTATAAAAAAGACTTATAAAATATGCACTAAAAACATGTTATTTTTAGTTGAAATAATTTCCAAACTTAAACGTTACTTGTCCTTAAATAACTCTTTATACTATATAAATTTTTATAACTTGTGGTAGCAAATTTAACATAAAGATTTCTATAATTTTTGCTTTATAAATGCTAAAATAAAACTTTCAGAAAATTTTTTAACAACTCAAGTTAAAAGCTAAAATACAAGAATATTTAGCAGTCAAGTTTAAAGTTATGATTTTTTATTTATTTCAAAAATAATTGCAATTTGTCATACTTAAGATACTTAGAAAATTACTAGAAAAATATTTTTGATGAGAACTTTATTAGTAAAGATGCTAATACTTCCAAGTCAAGTTGAAAATGTAACTAAGTTTCTTTCCTTAAGAAGATTCAAGTAGAGCCAAATTTTGATTAGGCATCTCCTCAAGCTTCTCCTCACATATTTTGTCTTTTGTCTTTTCTTTTTCTTTTTTCCTTTAGGATCATTTTCAACCCTTTATTTTTTTCTTTTTCTCTCTTTTTTTAAATTAAGTGGGGATTACTATATTTGAAGAGCCTTTAATGATTTTGTACTCCACTATCCTCCTTTTTAAGTAAAAAAAATCTCAAATTTTTTTACTTTAACAAATGTGTATTAGCTTTGAAGATTTCTCAAAAAGTCTCAATTCTTTCTTTTTAAGTATAAACCTAAGATCCTTAATATTTCTAAAAGTACAGTTTTCTATACTTTAAATAGCAAAAGCATAACTCTAAACCTTTCATACTAAATACCTTAATCCTAGAACTAACTTTCATTATTAAAAAATTTTACTCAGGTTTTCTAAAACTTTCATAAAATTAAAATATAATTTTCTAAAGTTAAATCAACATATCACAAGTTATTTTAAAAACAACTTTGAAAAATATAATTCCCTAAGGACAAATAAAGTATAGTTTAAAATGATTTTTCTCCCTTCCCCCATACTTAAAAAATTTTAAATTATTTAAAACAGGAAAATTCATGAAGAAAGAGAAAAAATTTAAAATCTAAAACTAGAAAATTAGTGCAGGTACATGTAATAAAGACAAGTATTGAGTAGTAACAAACATAAAATTAACATGCATAACAATACAAACATAAAACATATACTACTCTTCTATTTAAATTGGAGCAGAAGATAAACAATAGAACTAACACTTTAACCGAAATAATAAATTAAAACAACATAATACAAACACACTCCAACACAAATACAATTAACTACTAACATGACAAAGTCCAAATATCTAAACATACCAAAGTAAAGAAAGAAGGAAAATAACACACTAAATATCAACATCATCACCACCATCAGCATCATCATCACCAACTTCATCATCAACATCTCCCAAGTCTATATCTTCATCTTTCTCAAGAGGCTGATACAGTGTAAAAATGAGGTGAGTAGGAAATTCCACAGAATGATCTCCACTCATGTATCTCAACATAGGCTCATTATAAGCAAAATCATACTCAACCTTCCTCAAAAATAATATCATCACTATGAGTCAAGTGATATTCAATGCCTATAACCTGATTCTGTAAGTTAATGATATCTCCTTGCTAAATCATCATTTGTTCCATAAAAGACTCCAGAGAAAATGTATCAGATGTAGATTGTATAGAAGTAGAAGCAGGAGCAGGAGTAGAAGCTGAAGTAGAAGGTATGTTGATTCCAGTCCTAGGTCTAGTCCCAAAACGTCTTTCATATTTCTCCAAGTTTGTCTTCCCAATGGGCTTATGTGATGGCAAAGTTTCTTCCCAAGTCTCATATTCCAGTCTAGATTCCACACAAAAAGTACTAATAAGAGCAGGGTAACCCAAACTTTATGTAGTTCCTCCTCTCAAGGAAGCAAGAATGTCTGTATAAATGAGAGACCCAATATTAATAGGTTTCTTCATCTGGTTACAATAATGTAAAGTAATTGTCTCATGAGTTACCTCACTAAAATGGTTGATAGGCAATAATATAACGGATATGAAATAATGCCATGCACAAGAATGAATATTCAGTTTTGAGAAATAAAAGTTTATCTATCGCCCATTTTTAATCTTCTAGACTTCATTTCCATCAGTTGAAATCCCATAATCTCATCCAATTCATCTTTAATTGGATGGAACACAGAATAGAAGCAGGTAGGAACACTGTGCAACTTATATATGTGGTTGATTCAAACAAAACTTATATCAACATACTGCTCTCTTATATATAACTCATCATCAAATTTGTCTGGTAGATTAGCATAAAATTCACGAACAACAGAAATTACAGTCAAGGCAGTGAAATAATAGAAGTTCTCCCACTATCGTTCCACAATCAAATATTCAGTAGTACCGTCAGGACATAAGAAACTACGTTCTGTAATCAATTTCTTTGATTGCAAATCGGTGTACCTATCCTGTGCTCTTTCACTAGCAAACTTATTAATATCAAAAATTTCTTTTTCCTTTCCTCTCTTCATTTTAGGAGCCATGAGTAATCTAAATATTTTCAAGATAAACTCCAAAAATCACAAACTCAACTTCAAGTGGCTCCTAAAAGCACATTCTAAACATAAATAATCAATTAACCATGGATTTCATACTTTTTTCATCAAGTTTTAAAAATTTTTGCCTAATCCACAATGTGGATGAAATCCATTGTCAAATCAAAATTTTTCAAAGCTAAGGTGAAGATCTTCCCCAAAGATGACGAAACCCAAATTTTGGAGCCTAACTCCAAGCCAATCAAGCACAAAATGAAACCCTAGGGGAGAAAAATGTGAAAATGTGGAGGAAGAAATGAACCATTGGTAAAAATGGCAAAAAGTATGGGTTTGGGCTCTTAAAATAACACACGGGTAGGTTTGGCGCTATAGCGTCAAGCAGTGGCGCTATAACGCCCTGCATACCTAATAAATGGTGCTATAGCACCCAAGAGTGGCAGTATAGCTCCATTCTTACCCATCCAGATTTTGAAAATTTTTTATATTTGGAAAGAAAATAGAAAATCTAGGGTGTAGAAAAGCTATTCATCAAGTTTTAATAGCCACTTTTATAGTTATTGAGTTTGTCGTTAATTCAAAATTTCAAATTCACAAATTCCAATTTGAATTCATAAGGCCAATTTTTCACAACACAACAAAACTGGTTTTCTTATATTAATTATAGATTCAATACATATGACACAACCACATAGAAATCATCAAATATGAATTCATAAGACATGTTCGCTGATGGATGGGCCCATTAAGTTTAATTCGCGTGCAATAAAGTGAATGCAATTTGTTAGTCCAATCAGAATTATATGACAAGCAAAATATCGATTAGCCTTCGCAAAAAATGCGGTCAATAATGGTTACCCAATCAGAGCTGATATAAGACACATGCCACATCCATAGTCACCTTGGAATTTAACACCTATTGAAAATGGTCACCTTGGCTTTTAGATAAAATCCTATGCCACCTTAAACTAATGGATGGGTGGTTTGTTGTAATGATTCAGTGGATAAAACTGAAAAAGAAAAGCCTCCAAAATATCATATCCAAAACACATAAGGCTTCACATATAATTTCTTACAAATACTTGTATAAGTCCCTATGAGGCACAATTATAACATATGTAATAAGAATCCCCCCTTAGGGACTCATACATAATATATGAACCCCCCTTAGGGGTGTAGCCATAAGATACAAAAAAACCAAACCCCTTCTGAGGGAGTCTAAACATAAAATACATAATGTCCCTTTTGGGGCTTGCAGTATCAATTTAATAAAAGGGAAATAAAGAAAATAAAATCAACATTACACACACTCTCTCTAAGGACAACTACAGGTTAGTGCCTTATTCTTGCCATTATCGTTGTCTTCACCATCATTACGAGCTATCCCGTTAGGCTGGGCCTCTAAGAAGGAGTACTGAGGAGGTGGGGGCATAGTCGGCCAAGCTACGACTAAAAAATGGGTTCAATAATTGAGAAAACCAGGTGAGCTTAGTGTGGTGCTGACACTTCATATGACCATATTGATAGATGAAAAGGTCGTGGTTAATTGATGACACACTAACCTGGAGATCATAGTGTTTCTCTTTCATAAAGCAAGGCTAGGGGGAGGGGAGGGTCGATAACCAAAGGATCATCTAAGGCTACACTACAAAGCATTTAGTAAGATTGAATACTGGTCCCCAAAATAGGTTGCATGTGTCCCAAATACGTTTTCTTGGGGTCCGTGATCACAATAATTTTGGCACACAAGGCATGTATCAAAGTGATGACTAATATCAATTACAATGCTATTACAAGCTATATGAACTATAGAATGTGGATAATATGACCTGTATTGATTATATACTCGTGTTGTATAGCATAGTTGAGCACTATACATTCTCTCCTATCCTCTCTCAATTGTGTGCTTGATAATAGCCTGACCAAAATAAATAGGTTCCATGCACTTGATTCTCAATCAAAAGAACTCTTAGGGAAATTCATGAGCAGCCTCTCTGGCTTTTCAGACCAATCGGTAGTGTTACCCCGATTGAGGTAATGAAAGATCACATTGTAGTTAGAGCTCTGGTTTAACAACTCATAAAATTGATTGATAGCATGTTCAACCAAGTTGTATATATCATTGATCGCTTCCTAATCATATAACAACCAACATCCCCTAAAAAATATTGTGTTATTCTAAGGTTTCTTAGTGATCTCCATGAACTGACGGATGATTGCAATGACTATGAAACTAGGAGTATACGCAATGTTTTCCTAACCTCTTAACATTATAATAACCACAAGACCACCCGGGCTTAGAAAACCCACATTTGAGGATGATATTTCAGTGGTTCTAGGATGGCATACCACTACACTGTTGTCCAACTAATTAACTATGCTTCATATTCCTCATCATCCAACGTTGGTGATGCCACTCTCTGGTGTCTTCTGAGCAACATCCTCTAAACAAGTCTAGATATATAGTGTGTGAATTATTTATATTGAATATATAAGTGCCGTATTGTCAGGCACAGTGGTGTGGTTCCATGCCCTGAATCATAAATTTTCCACCCATTCTAAATGGTCACCATAAATTATTTTGATGAGGTGTTTGTCCTCAGATTGACATCGAGGAGCTAAGCTCTCGAGCACTAAGACATCAATCAACACCTTAATGTTTTTATTAGGCATCGTGGTGCCAGATCCTTCAAGATTGTAGTGCCTTAGAACTGTTGGAGCATCAAAACAAATCCTATAATCACATATGGAGCTGTGAAATCAATGCAGGCGCCATGGTATCTGACCCACTTTTAATATGTTTGCAATTTATGTTTATAGCAACGACACCAAAAACTTGATCCCGCTTTAAATATAGATATATGATTTAATGTATAATGTGGATTCTACGCAAGTATACGTATCGTATCAAGTAATACGGGGCTCTAGTGGAGTCCTCGGTTATCGATCCCACGAGGAAGTTTTAACTGATTTGTTATCAGCTAAATTTAAAGGAATTACTTACGAATAAAGTGAACGGAAATTCAAAGTAACTATAGTAAACTAAAGTAAACTAATGCTTGAAATAAGTTGATTTAAATAATTTAGAAAAAGTATCCTTCTCCTTGTTTTTAGAAAATTAAGTGAATGATGAATTTAAATAGGATTTTTTTATTGTGTTATGACAAATAGGAGCATTCCTATTCTTTACCCTTTGGTCCAGTGCAAAGAACATTGACTAATCCTATGTTTGATTATTGAATCGCGGCTAAGCTTGGGAGGATATCGCTTGCCACTTTAGAGCTCCCACGTTCCCCTCACCTCGAGGACTAACATCTACACTTCGACTCTCAGCAATAGGACCGAATTAAATATTTTAGTCTGTCACACTAAAATGTCCAATTCTACGTCCGATAATTAATATTTCCCTATTTATTTGCACCCGCCTTCCAAGGCTTTTGACTTCACTGAATATTGGATGTAATTTTTACTATATTTGATTATTCAACATATTTTAACTACTCAATCGTCAGTATTGAAAGTAAATTAAGTTTTAAGTAAAAACTATCACAATTTATTTATATTATATTAGGTGCTTCTATTTAATTTCATCAATCCACATAATTTTCATAAACAAGGAGAAAAAGTAAGAAAACTACTCAGAATGCGTGGGAATAAAACAAAACATGGATTTCATTTAAAGTTAACAATAATAAACAAAGATACTTATCTTAATTTCCTCCCAAGCAGACTCCTTGAAGTTCCTTCGACTTTTCCTTCTAGTACAGCAAACTAAATAGCACTCAATTAAACTAATGAACTTACTAAACACACTCAAAGTCACTAAATTAGACACACACAAATGACGCTTAGGACACTAGAAAGACACACACAATCACTAGAATTCGGCCTCTATTTATAGAGGTAAGCAAATGTCCAATGGGTGCTTAAACACCTCTTCAAAAAGTGTCCAGGTTCAATGTATTTGTATTTTGAAGCTCGTCTCACCGTCGGCGGAAACGACCTCGCCGTCAGCGGGGCTTCTAGAAGGTCTTCAAACCGTGCGATCTCGCTATCGGCGGGCTCGGGCTCGCTGTCGGCGAGGTAGTTATAATTCCTTCAAAAATTCTCCTCACGATCTCGCCGTCGGCGGTCTCGATCTCGCCGTAGGCGACTTAGTTCAATTTGCATGAATTTCCTCCTTTTTGATCCAAATTTGCTCCATTTCATGCTTTTTGCTTCCATCACTTATAAATCTTCATTCCTTCAATAAAATAAAGAAAATACCTTTCTTTAAAGTGCAATTTTATCAAAAATAGATATAAATTTCTTAATGTATTTTTCTGTGATCAAAATCCCCCAAACTTATTTATTACTTGTCCTCAAGTAATTTTAATACTAAATAAAAATAATAATTTATATAATAGAATTTTTTAACTCGTATAATATGAATTAAATTTAAATAACATTATAATAAAGTTAAATATAAATATTTCGAGTAATTAAATTAACTTTATAGATATAAGATTATTTAATTATCAGGTCTAAGATTTCTAGCTTTCTATTTATTTCAGGAATGACTATATTAAAAATAGTAAATTACTTAAGATATTTAGATGATAGGAAATTCAAGAAAATACTTTTTAGTGAAATACTAATTCATAAATATAAGTTTAGAAATATAATTAAGCTTTACCCTTTAGGTTGAATCCATTGAAGCCAATTTTTGATAAGGCATCTCCTCAAGCTTCTCCTCACTTTATGTTTTTCTTTTCTTTTCTTTTCTTTTTTTTTTTGAATTGATTTTCAATCCTTCTTTTTCTTTTTCTTTTTTAAGTGAGGATTACTGTATCTGGATAGCCTATTAATAATTTTGAACTTCAATTTCTCTTCCTAAATTTGAAACTTAAAATATTTCTTTGCTTATATATATTTCATAGCCTTTACTTCATTGAGTTTCTATCCTTTCTTTTTCACTTAAATACTTAAGAATTTTTAATTTCAAAATATAGTTTTCCTTACTTTAAATAGTTTACTATATTCTTATTCCTTTTAACCAAATATCTTATTCCATTAATTAATTGAATTACTAGAAATATTTTCTTTAACTTTATATAATAACTAAATAAAGTAACTCATGTTTATTGAATTGAAAAACTACTATAGAAAATCATTTAATAATAATTTTTGAAAATAGAAATTGAGAACAATTTTAATAATTAAATTTGTAATTTTACCTTCCCCCAAACTTAAATTTTTCTATCTATATTACATAGTGAAAAAGGGAAAGTATATAGTAAAATTCATCATACCTTTGAGCTTTAGGTATTTCTTTTCTTTGAAATATTTGGCAGGCTTTTTCATTACTTACAGAACCTGTACTGTTAGTATTCTTTCATATATAATATTTAAAAGAATGTGCAGGGATGAAATTTTAAAATAAGTATCAAACATAACAAAGAAAACTTAATTTATTACTACACATACATTTAAAACTTAAACAATACATTAAAGAAAGACTAAGATCCTATATATATATATATAATTGCAACTAATTTAACACACAAGAAATCTAACATCAATAACATAAGCAAACATACCAACATCCATAGTCTCTAGAAAGTACGGAATAATCACATCCAAAATAATAAAGTTTCCCAAAATAACAACAAATCTAAACAAACCAAACAAACTAAACAAAAGCTCTAATCTTCCGCATCAAAGTCCCAAGCTATGTCATCTCCCCGATCTCCAGTGCCGAGAAGGCCGAGCAGGCCTGGTATCGTGAATAACGGGGGCACTCGGGAAAAACAACATCTAAATCACCACTCCTATATCGACGCTCAGCCTCATAGTATGCAATCTCGTACTCTGAATGTCGCTGGAGATATTCGCTATCATAATCGTGTCTTCTCTCCAAGCTTCCGATCCTTTGGTCTATATGCTCAAATCTTCTTTCCATATTTTCTCTAAATAACTCAAAACTCTTTCTACTCAGGGTTAATTCATTCATCAGATCTTGAAGGGTAGGAGTGGTGTACTGAGGGGGTGGTTCATAACTAGTAGAGGATATATCTCTACTTGAAGAAGATACATAATCCTCGTCCTGCATCTCCATCCTTCGTGGGATTCATATTTCTTTGTATTAGCCTCGAGTAAGGGGTTTCATAGGTTCAATCCATTCCTCATCATCTCTTGCCTCTACCCCGGATAATTGGCAAAGTGCATGATAAGACCAGGATGTCCTAGTCCTCCTCCACTTTCATTTCTAGCAGTGGCTAATATGTTTTTATATATAACATTTCCCACATTGATACTCTTCTAGTTCTAAATACAGAAATTCAGAATTGCTCTATCTCTTGTTACCTCACTATAGTGGTAGGTAGGTAACAAAGTAGAACAAATAAAAAAATGCCAGGCTTTAGATGTTGCATTTAGCATAGAAAGAGGGAAGTTTACCCGTTCCCGCTGCTTTATCTTCCAGACTCCTTTCCCATCAGTGAGAAAGTCGATCACCTCTTCCAGTGGTCCTTCCATAGTTCCAAAAGTTTCATATTCGCTGGTGTAGGTGTCTCTTACTTCTTCATAAGCATTTATTCTAGCAGCGTTGAAATCTACAAAAAATCCTCTAACCTTAACTGGTGCATCTTCAGCTTGTGTTAAATTTGCATAAAATTCCTTTACTACTTCTACAACTGCTCTCGTTGGTAACGAAACGAAATTTTCCCATCCTCGCTCCCGAATGATTCGCTCAACTTCTCCTCCTGGATTCTCGAAAACTCGATCTTGAATGCATTTCTTGTCAGTATCTTTGAAAATATCGCGTTTGTGCTCTTGCATTAATGAATCGGGTTTCGTCATAATCTATTCGTCGCTTTTGTCGTGGAGCCATTTCTTGATCTGTGAAATTTGCAAAAATCTTAACTAAACTCCACAATATTACTAAGAAGGCTTCCTACAACAACTAAAATCCATTTAAATCAATTTTTATGAAATTCTTCCAAGTATTTTCTCTACATTTCGAAATTTTTCAAAATTCTCCAATGTAGAAGAAATCTATGGTGAAAATCAAAAATTTTTGCATAGGAGTGAAGCTCTTACCAAGGGAAGATGAAATCAGGTGTCAAAAAGTGTTGAAATCACCTCAAATCCGAGATCTCTCAAGCCCTAGGTCGGTTTTTTCAAATATTTGAGGAAAGGGATGATGAATAGTGTCGGTTGACCGGTCAAATATAGATCTTTTCGCGTTCTCGCTGTCAGCGAGATTTTTCTCGCCATCGGCAAGCTAATTACTTTCATAAGGCAAAAGTTTTGGGAAAAATCCGCCGTCGGCGAGCTCGGTTTCGCTGTCAGCTGGTTTTCTCGCTGTCAGCGAGATAATTCTCGCCGTCGGCGAGCTCCCAAAAATTTTAAATTTTTGAAATTCGTCAATCATTTTCATCCTCGAATTGCCCTTAATCAATCTTCCGATCACTTGCTTTAATAATAATACAAAGATTAGATACTTATACTCACAAAAAGTCACACAACACAAACAATATAACTTTATATGTAAAATCCATGAGATTTACAACTTCACACTAATAACTTAACACATACTTAACTTAAATGTTCAAATCCATAATACTCAACATCGCAATCCACACCATAATACTCTAAATACTGAGACATAACAATTTACATAAAATCTCATCAATGATCAAATCAAATTTCGACTCATAATAAAACCTAACTCTAAATCAAACACACATATATATACAAATATAACAAAAACATAGAAATCTTTCCTACTCTTCAGTGTCTGAACTAACATCTTCTCTGATATTTTTGATGCGACGCAGGTGCACAAATAAATTGTAGAAAGGCCTGAAAGGGAATTCTGCAGTATATTCTTCATTAATCCATCCTTTCTGTCTTAGTAGATGAATAAAACTGGCCTCCAGATGTCCAGTATGATCAAAGTGCTCCTTCATTCTCCAATCAATATGATCAAACATATCAGAGATATTGTCAATGGAATTCATCACATTTTGCAATTCTTTCTCCAATCCTTTAATCTTCTTCGAATGAAATTAGTCTTATCGATAAAGGGCCTTGCTTAAAGGATTGTTCCGTGATGCTCTGTCGAAATAATGGTAATCTCATCATTGTTATCCAAAGTGGGAAACATATCGATAGGATCCGAGAGGTTTCCATGGTAAAAGTACTTTTTCCTAAGCCTCATAAGAAACTTGGTACCGATTGCATAAAGCAAATATAGTAGATGGGTGTCCAAGTCCATGCATCGACCCATGCACAATTAATCCCAATGCGGACTTTACTATTGTCGATCCAACATCGATAGGTAATCCAATTTGAATACGGTAGTTTAAAATAGCGCATTCCTTTGAAACTTTATTTACTCTCATGGTAGGTAATAATTTTGATGATATAAAGAAATGCCAGTGCTTTGAGACGTGGTTAAGAAGTGACGCGAAAAAGCTGACATACCCATCTTCTCGTAACTCCCAATCATCCGGTTCATCGGTCAGGTATCTATAGATTTCGTTCATATTGTATCTCGAAGGCACAAAGTTGGAATAATGACAAACAGAGGTATTTTCTATAGAAAACAATTCATTTACCCTTGTAGGAGTAAATGTTACCCATCTTCCTCTGACGTACACATTTCCATTATTGATCGCATGTAAATTAGAGTAAAACTCTTTAACTACTGGTATAACTACAGCGGATGTCGTATAACAAAATACCTCCCAATGCAGTAGTGCGATCATTTCTTCGATTTTGTAGTAGAATTCTCTACTCCTCTATTGACGAATCCTCTTTCTTTAATAAGTCTTTTCTTGATCAAGCCTTTGTTGAAGATTCGCTGTGCCTCCGAACTGACGAATTTTCTCTTGTTGAAAACTTCAGTTTTTGTGGTTTCTAAGAATTTGGTGGCCATTTTGGATGGAAAGGATTGGTCTCTAGTCGTTCATAAGGAAGAAAATGGTGTAAAATCGGATTTGGAATAATTTCTTACGAAGGAATGGCTTAGATCCGTCCAAAACCGCACGAAAAATCTTTAAGAAACCAAATTTTCAACTGCCTCGCCGTCGGCGGGAAGTTCCTCGTCGTCGGCGACTTAGTTATAAAACTGACTGAAGTAATGGTCCACGATCTCGCTGTCAGCGGGCTCGGGCTCGCTGTCGGCGAGATTCGTAAAAATCGCCCATTTTCGCTCTGGTCCAAATATTTTCTGATCTCATCAAATAGGTTCAATTTTTTGTGATGATTCTAATAAAAATTTGAGTAGTAAGATTTGTTTTAATAATATAGACTCACTAATATGTAGATATTTAAAAATAAAAGACTACTATAGGTTGCCTCCCATAAAGCGCTTGGTTTAACGTCGTCAGCCCGACCTAATTTAGTTAAGGTTCAGGTTGACTAAGCATTAAAACCTCTTTAAAATTTGGCCTTCTATTTTTGAAATATGGTTTTAATCTATGTCCATTTACTTTAAATCTATGTCCTGTTTTTGGACCTTCAATTTCTATAGTTCTATATGAAAATATTTGAGTTATGGTGAATGGTCCTAACCATCGAGATTTCAATTTCCCAGGAAGTAATTTCAATCTAGTATTATAAAGCAAAACTTCTTGTCCCGGTTCAAAATTTCTTCGATTAATCTTCCGATCATGCCATAATTTCATTCTTTCTTTATAAATCCTATCATTATCATATGATTCGTTTCTTAGTTCTTCCAATTCATTTAATTGCAACAATCTCTTCTCACCGAACTTCTTTCATATTATAATTAAATTCTTTAATCGCCCAATATACTTTATGTTCTAATTCAATCGGTAAGTGACAAGTTTTTCCATATATAAGCCTATAAGGAGTCATTCAAATCGGAGTTTTATAAGCGATCCCGTATGCCTATAATGCGATGTCTAGTCTTATAGACCGATCCGATCTATTAGGATTTACGGACTTTTCTAAAATACGCTTAATCTCTCGATTAGAAACTTCGACTAATCCACTTAGTTTGTGGATGATAAGTAGTTGATATCTTATGCATAATATTATATTTTTCTACTAGTTTGTGAATATATTTGTTTCTAAAATGAGTTCCTCCGTCAGTGATAATCACTCTCGGCATTCCAAATCTAGTAAAAATATTTTTCATTAAAAATTTTGAAACACTTTTAGCATCACACCTAGATAAAGCTTGTGCTTCAATCCATTTGGAAACATAATCAACAACTACTTAATATATATGAGTTTCCAAATGACGGAATAAAAGGTCCCATGAAATCTAATCCCCAAACATCGTAAATTTCAACTTCTAATATAAAATTCGTAGGCATTTCATTTTTCTTGATATGTTTCCTACTCTTTGGCATTTATCGCAGGTTTTTATATATCTATATACATCTCTAAATAGAGTAGGCCAGTAGAATCCAGATTGTAGAATTTTATATGCAGTTTTATCTGTCCCAAAATGTCCTCCAAAATCAGTCATGACATTTTTGAATAATTGGTTCAATTTCTTCATAAGGCACGCATCTTCTAATAATTAGATCCTTACATTGCTTATATAAGTATGGTTCATCCCAAAAGTATGATTTAGTATCGTGAATAAATTTTTTCTGTTGTTGCAAAGTTAACATAGGTGGTAAAATGTCACTTACATTATAATTTACTATATCAGCACACCAAGGTATTTTCAGCTCATTTATATTATAAAGTTGTTCATTAAGAAAACTGTCTAAAATTTCATTATCAGTATTAGATAATTCATGATTTTCTAATCTTGATAAATGATCAATAATTTGATTATCAGTTCCCTTTTTGTTAATTATCTCAAAAATCAAATTCTTGCATTAATAATATCCATCTAATTAATCTTGCTTTAGAATCTTTCTTTTGTATTAAATATTTTATAGCAGAATGATCAGTATGCACAATACATTTAGTTCCTATTAGATAATGCCGAAATTTATTAAAAGCATATACAACTGCTAATAATTCTCTTTCGATAATCGTATAATTTATTTCGACATCATTTAGAGTTTTACTAGCATAATATATAACTTTGAAAATCTTATCATATCTTTGCCTAAGAACTCGCTCCTATAGCATAATCACTAGCATCACACATAAGCTCAAATGGTTTCTCCCAATTAGGTGAAACTATTATAGGTGTTGTAATTAATTTATCTTTTAATAATTCGAAAGCATTCAGGCATTCAATTGCAAATTCAAATTTCTTGTCCTTTTTCAAGAAGTTGGCATAGAGGTTTAGTAATTTTTGAAAAATCGTTAATATAACGTCTGTAGAATCCAGCATATCGAAGAAAACTTCTTACCCCTTTTACCATAGTTGGAGGTGGTAATTTAGCTATTAATTGAATTTTTGCAGGGTCTACTTCCATGCCTTTTTCCGAAATTTTATGCCCTAATACAATGCCGCCTGTAGCCATAAATTGACATTTCTCCCAATTAAGAACTAAATTAGTTTTCTCACATACTTCAAATACTTTTTCAAGATGATTTAAGCATGTGTCAAATGTTGTTCCAAATACAGAGAAATCATCCATAAATACTTCTATTCCATTATCAATTAATTTACTAAATATAGACATCATACATCATAGGAATGTTGCAGGTGCATTACATAATCCAAAAGGCATTCTTCGAAAAGTGAAAGTTCCATAAGGACTAGTAAATGTAGTTTTATCTTGATACTCAGGAGCAATTTGTCTTTGATAATAACCGGTATATCCATCTAAGAAACAAAAATACTTTTGTCCGGCTAATCTATCTAACATCTGGTCTAAAAATGGTAAAGGGAAGTGATCTTTTCTAGTGGCTGTGTTCAATTTTCTATAATCAATACATATTCGCCATCCAGTAACTTGTCTTATAGGGATAAGATCATTATTTTCATTAGCTTTGACGATCACCCCTCTTTTTTTAGGTACACGATGAATTGGGCTTACCCAAGCATCGTCGAAAAGGATATATAATACCATTATCTAACCATTTTAAAATTTCTTTCTTGACTACTTCTTTCATTATCGGATTTAATCTCTTTTGTGGATCTCGCTTTAGGTTTATGTTCATTATCTAAAATAATTTTGTGCATACGGATTGAAGGACTAAATACTTTAATATCTCGTTAAAGTCCAACAAAAATTTTCTTATATTTTTTTAATGTATCTAAAAGTTTTTGTTCTTGAGATTCATTTAATTCGGATGAAATAATAACTCGGTAGAGTTGAAGAATTACCTAAGTAAGCATACTTTAAATGATTAGGTAACATTTTTAACTCAAGTTCAGGAGGTTTAATAATTGATGGAACTATATTTTTTTCAGTATTTTCTATGTTATCCAAAAATTTAAATTTCTCTTGAATATAATCTAATTCTTCACTTATCTCAGATTTTTCAATTAATTCAATATTTTCTTTTTCTAATTTTTCTTCATAATATTCTTTAAAATGTTCTTTTTGTAAATGATCGAGTACTTCCATTCGAAAACACTCATCATCTTTTTCTAGCGTAGGATATTTCATTGATTTAGCAATATTAAAAGTTACTTTTTGGTCATTTACTCTCATAGTTAATTCTCCTTTCTGAACATCAATCATAGCTTTTCTAGTGGCTAAAAATGGTCTTCCTAAAATAATAGGAATTTCTTTATCTTCTTCTATATCTAGAACAATAAAATCTACAAGGAAGATAAATTTGTCCACTTTTACTAATACATCTTCAATAACTCCCTTAGGATATGTAACAGAACGATCAGCTAACTGAAGAGTTACTGAAGTAGGTGAAATTTCTCCCAATCCTAATCTCTTAAAAATTGATAGAGGCATTAGATTGATGCTTGCTCCTAAGTCACACAAAGCTTTTCCATAGAATTTTTTTCCAATAGCGAGAGGTATAGTGAAACTACCGGGATCTTTTAATTTTTCGAGAAGTTTTTTTCCGAATAATAGCACTACACTCTTCACTAAGTGCGACCATTTCATTATCGGTAATTTTTCTTTTTTTATTTAGAATATCTTTCATAAATTTTACATAGTTTGGCATCTGTTCTAAAGCTTCTACGAAAGGAATATTTATCGTTAATTTCTTCAAAATTTCAAGGAATTTAGCAAATTGTTTGTCTTTTTTATGTTGAATTAGTCGTTGAGGAAATGGTGGTGGAGGTTTTTCAACGTAAATTTTCATAGGTATTAAAGGATTTTCTAAATTTGGATCTTGTTGATTCTTTTCCTTTTCAATTTCCACATCCTCTTTTTGATTTTCAAGTTTTTTTCTGAATTCGAGGTTCTAATTCTTTTCCACTTCGTAATTGTATCGCTTTAATTTGTTCATTTCCCTTGTCTTTGGGATTTATTTCCACATTACTAGGAAATGTTCCAGGTATTCTATTATTAAGTGCGGTAGCGATATGTCCAAGTTGAGTTTCAATATTTTTAATAACTGTTCCTTGATTTTGTAATTGGTTTCCTTGTATTTGTAATTGATTTCCTTGATTTTGTAAATGTTGACACATATTTAATATTAATTCTTCTATAGATAATTTCTTATCTTTAAATTGAGGGTTATTATTATTAAATCCAGGTGGATAATTAGGTTTATAATTAGGATTTCCTTGATTAGATGAATTTCCCAATTGTTGTGTCATATTATTCATCCATGGTTGATTAGTTGTATTATTATTCCAATTAAAATTATGATGATTTTTCCATCCAGGATTATAATAATTTGCATAAGGATTATTGGGTCTATTGTTAATTGCATTAATTGTTTCATATTGAGATTGGGATTCTATAAGTTGTCCAGATGAATTTTCTTCTGATATAGTTGGAGAGTAATCCATTCCAAAATGATCTAATTTTTTAGATACAGCAGCGATTTGTGAAGCTAACATAAATATTGCATCATTTTCATGAATATTAGCTATTTTTTTCGGATTCATTCTATCAGCAAGCCATTGAAAATTATTAGTTGCCATTTCTTCGATTAGTGCATAGGCTTCATCAAATGGTTTTGACATTAATGATCCTCCAAGAGCGACGATCGATGATTGATCTTAAAGATCCTACTAATCCATTATAGAAAGTTTGGATAATTAACTCAATCTGGTAACGCATGATGTGGGCATTTCCTAAGAAGTTCTTTAAATATCTCCCAAGATTCATATATTGACTCTCCATTAAATCGACTAAAAGAAGTTATATCGTTTCTAAGCTTAGCGAGTTTTAGATGGCGGAAAATATTTGGATAGAAATTTTTGTGATAATTCTCCCCAAGTTTTAATAGATCCAGGTGCTAACGAATTTAACCACATTTTAGCCTTATCCCTTAAAGAAAAAGGAAAAAGTCTAAGTCTAATAACATCGTTAGATACTCCTTCATATTTGAAAGTAGCACATAGTTCTAAAAAACTAGCAAGATGTAAATTAGGATCTTCGATAGGTGAACCACTAAATTGATTATTTTGTACCATTTGGATAATTGCGGGTTTAAGTTTGAATGAATTAGCGGCTATATCGTGGTTTTGAATAGTTAAATGAATTTCATCTAATGTAGGGTCGGCAAAATCTCGTAATGGTCTTGGTTGATTGATATTTTCATTTTCAGGTATATTTGCCATTTGTGTTAAATTTATAATTTCTCTTTTTTGTTTTCTAATTCTTTTAATTGTACGCTCTAATTCTGAATCGTAAGGTATTAAACTTTTGTTTCCAAATTTTCGCATACAATTTTATAAAATAAAATAGTCCATTACTTTAGTAAATAATTTCTTTACTTCCCTGACAACGGCGCCAAAAACTTGACCCACTTTTAATATGTTTGCAATTTATGTTTATAGCAACGACACCAAAAACTTGATCCCGCTTTAAATATAGATATATGATTTAATGTATAATGTGGATTCTACGCAAGTATATGTATCGTATCAAGTAATACAGGGCTCTAGTTGAGTCCTGGTTATCGATCC
Organism: Papilionanthe hookeriana x Papilionanthe teres; assembly: GCA_022702705.1. Classification (NCBI taxonomy): domain Eukaryota; kingdom Viridiplantae; phylum Streptophyta; class Magnoliopsida; order Asparagales; family Orchidaceae; genus Papilionanthe; species Papilionanthe hookeriana x Papilionanthe teres. Next base: position 25,723,361 of record CM040430.1, read on the forward strand.
CACAGGGAAGTTTTTAACAGATTTGTTATCAGCTAAATTTAAAGGAATTACTTACGAATAAAGTGAACAGAAATTCAAAGTAACTATAGTAAACTAAAGTAAACTAATGCTTGAAATAAGTTGATTTAAATAATTTAGAAAAAGTATCCTTCTCCTTATTTTTAGAAAATTAAGTGAATGATGAATTTAAATAGGATTTTTTTTATTGTATTGTGACAAATAGGAACACTCCTATTCTTTACCCTTTGGTCCAGGTGCAAAGAACAATGACTAATCCTATGTTTGATTATCGAATCGCAAGCTAGGCCGGGAGGATACTCGGTCGCCACTTCGTAGCTCCCACGTTCCCCTCACTCGAGGACTAACATCTACACTTCGACTCTCAAACAATAGGACCGAATTGAATATTTTAGTCTGTTACACTAAAATGTCCAATTCTACGTTCGATAATTAATATTTCCCTATTTATTTGCACCCGCCTTCCAAGGCTTTTGACTTCCCTGAATATTGGATGTAATTTTTACTATAGTGATAATTCAACATATTTTAACTACTCAATTGGCCAGATTGAAAGTAAATTAAGTTTTAAGTAAAAATTATCACAATTTATTTATATTATATTATGTGCTTCTATTTAATTTCATCAATCCGCATAATTTTCATATACAAGGAGAAAGACTAAGAAAACTACTCAGAATGCATGGGAATAAAACAAAGCATGGATTTCATTTAAAGTTAACAATAATAAACAAAGATACTTATCTTAATTTCATCCCCAAGCAGACTCCTTGAAGTTCCTTTGAATTTTCCTTCTAGTACAGCAAACTAAATAGCACTCAATTAAACTAATGAACTCACTAAACACACTCAAACTCACTAAATTAGACACACACAAATGACACTTAGGACACTAGAAAAACACACACAATCACTAGAATTTGGCCTCTATTTATAGAGGTAAGCAAAGGTCCAATTGGTGCTTAAACACCTCTTCAAAAAGTGTCCAGGTTCAATGTATTTGTATTTTGAACTGTCTCGCCGTCGGCAGGAAATGACCTCGCCGTTAGCGGGGCTTCTAGAAGGTCTTCAAACCACGCGATCTCGCTGTCGGCGGGCTCGGGCTCGCTGTCGGCGAGGTAGTTATAATTCATTCAGAAATTCTCCTCACGATCTCGCCGTCGGCGGTCTGGATCTCGCCGTTGGCGACTTAGTTCAATTTGCATGAATTTCCTTCTTTTTTATCCAAATTTGCTCCATTTCATGCTTTTTGCTTCCATCACTTATAAATCTTCATTCCTGCAATAAAATAAAGAAAATACCTTTCTTTAAAGTGCAATTTCATCAAAAATAGATATGAATTTCTTAATGTATTTTTCTGTGATCAGTATCATATTGCTTTTGGCATTTTTATGCATTCACACATGGGCTCTAGTAAACTTCAGTTGGTCATGTTGACCTCAAAATAGGCTAAAAATGGCTGCAACACTTTCCCTACATCATATGCTAAAAAAAGCATAATGAGGAAATATGAAAAAAAATTAAGAAAATAAAGAGAAGAAAATAAAAAGGATATATATGAGGATACCTTATAAAATAGTCATCATAACATAAACTAGAGAAGAGTGATCCAAAATGAATCAAACAATACTCATCCTAAGTAAATATTCAAAGAAACTGTTTTAAAAGTCCCACAAATTTGAATCAATGGATAAAATCAAATTTATTTTGTTCAGTGTTTAAATAGATCTCCCATGAAGACATATCCTCATTATAAACTATATCATAGTAGATAATTATAAAAACTCTAGATGAGAGAAGTTATGCTTTCTTACTATGACTCTATAGAAATACGTCTCTGATGCAATTTTTACCATCGAAATAGAAGGAAAATCCTATTTACATAAAGAATCTAGGATGCCAATTTAAGGTTGGACGATTTTAACCCAATATGTAATTATACCCTCAATAAAAGGGGCATGTGAGATGACTATGAGTACCCCTACAAAAGAGCATAGAAAGGGCCCAAAGAAGTAATCCAATGTAAGTAAAAAAAAAACACCTAAATAAGTAAACATAATTGTGTTAATATTTCATCTCAGAATAGCAACACAATAGCCAGGCTCCATATAATACATAACTGATCCTAAATCGTGATAAATAGATTTAGAGTTAATGTGTAATGCATGTGTATTAACTCCTAGTCCTTGTCACAAAGTCCTTGTGCCTCATGCTCCTCAATACCATGCTCATATCTTATGTCCATATAATATCTCTTAGTGGCCTTTAATCGTACATGAGAAAGTCTAAAAGAAGAAACTCGGCCTGCAAATAGAGTTTAGTGTTGGTATAGGCATGCAATGTATAATGAATTATGCCCGGTAGGAGGAGAGCTTATCAGCACCTACAGAAATCATGCGAGTAAGCTTAATTATTATTAGCTCCTCCTAGGTAGACATGATTCAATGCATAAAAAATCACCCTATTAACCTGGTGTGCATATCTCAAACCCATTAAACATAAAGTATCATCAAATAAAATGTGATCGCTAAAAAACACATGAAACAATAGTGCCACATATGAAAAAACAAACTATACATTAGCTCTAATTCTAAGAAAACATCCATAAGGTGTTGTCTAACCATACATCTAAGTGATGATCATATAGTGCATGGGATGAAGGGCTTTCTTGTAGGATCTTGATGGGGCCACCAAGCTAGCCCAGTCCCGAGCATCCGAATGAGCTAACACACATCAGGCCAAGTGACAGATGTTAACCAAAGTATATAATTAGAATGATCCTATAAGATATAAGTATAATAAATAATTTATATTGCCCAACTGGATAAACCAGTGGACAATGCTCATTTTCTTATTACCACCACAAGTTAATTTGTGGGTTAGCTAAAGTCCGGCCACTAATGTGATCACTCATGCAACATGTACTTTTATGAAGGGAAACAATTGTTTCACTTGGATAAAGTGAACCAATCCATACATAAAGATGCATTATATGCAAATCAAGTGCATCACACCCCCAAGCAGTCGCACACCTACACATCCCACAGGCAACCACTTAAGGGCATCTGAACGTACCCTTGTTAGTGCTTGTGTGCACCCCAAAGCACATTGCCCTCTACATGTGCACCCATGTATGCATGTACTCAGCAGCACATATGTGCACATGTTCGTGAACCTGTTCCAGCTAGCCTGTACAAACACCCAAATTTTAGATCAATTTGGAATGTTTTAATGTCTATTTTGAAATTATAATGTTTCCTAAATATATACACTTATTTATCATTATATAATCACTTTTCGTGTTGGTGGTTGAGTCTTCAATGTTCAGAGATGTATTCGGTGCTCTATGAGTTTCTTTGTCATGTTTGCTTGATAGGAAATATTTTTTTATGCTTCTTCTTCTTTTCATGTTTGTTTTTAGGAGTTTGATGATATTGTAAGTAGAGTGCATATGTATGATAGGGATCCACAAATATTTGTATTGAATAGAGAGGGTCACAAGGGTATATAACTATATGATATATGGCATAATTTTTTGTTTTACTCATTCGTGTTTTCCTATGATTTGCTTTCAATTTCATGCACTTTACTATACTATTTTTATTGTACTAACCCTTTTCGCAGCAGCTACAGGAATCTCAGGTACACATGTTTGCATTAGTTTTACTGTGCTTTACTGCAGCTTTACAGCTAGTCTACTTTCTTGTAGTTGTAAAGGCCATAAGGGTAGATAACAGTATGACATATGCCAGGTGGAACCCTACGGCAGACCATGACTCAACAATTGCATGGTGTACGGCTTATTTTTAGGTTATGTGTTTTATTTGGAAAAGGGGGTCGCCTACAGAAATTGTCGGCGAATTTTAATTTAATTTAAATAAATAATTTGAAAAGTAGTATTTGATTTTGAAAATAATTTTAAATTTGAAAATTTTAAGATATGAAATCAAGCCGATCGCACATCCCGAATAGTTTATATAAACGAGCGCCGCACTACAAACCGTGTATCTATCTCGAAGAATAGACACACTGCTTGATAATGAGGCTCGATTAAATAAACTAGAAAAGTTTGTGACATCCGTTTGGTCTGCGAACCAATTTTATAAGCCGACAAGTTCCCCTGCTTAATATAAATGAATTAAGCAGGGTTTATATTACCTGGGTTCTTAAAACTCCCTATAAGGGCAAGCCCCTATAGTTAATTACATCTTAAGTGACGGGAATCACCTAAGAAAACTCTCGATAATAATCAGTAGTTCTGCTCTCAAGAATTTCAAAGTTTAAGTCTTCAAGGGATTGAATTTTGGAATTTCGATAGGGAATGGATCAAATTTGGAACATTTTGTTTTGGGAATTCAAAGGAAGAAAGGTAGGAGAAATCACAGATTCGAAGCGAACTTCGGTAATTTCCCGACTATCCTATTGTTTGGCTTGGATTTAGGAAAGCCCTAATGTTTATTTAATATCTTGATCTTGCCAATTTTAATTAATTAGGACTTATATTTGTATGATAAAATCATACAAATAGCCTCGAAGATGTGAGGGTTTATGTCGTATCGGACGACTACCTCGGAGTCCTAAGACCGATTAGGGCTTAATTTACATGACATGATCATGAAAATGCCTAACGAAGAGTTGAGGATTTATGTTGCACTAGGCAAACTACCTCGAAGTCCTATAGCTTGGTTATTTAATTCTAAGAAAGTTTTGTCAAGTAGACTCGAGTTTTGCTGATGACGATGGCCGTGCTGCCCACCATGCTCCGAGCTCCTTGTTGTTGCAGAGGTTTAGTTTTAGAAGTCATAAATCAGGAGATGAGAAAAGTGTTCTGGTTTAGAGAAAATCTTAAAATCCAGGTGTTTTTAATACTTTAATTAAACAAATCTTAAAGTTGATTATAACAACACCGGTTAAGATCCCACGGTTCCATCCTTCCGGCATCGTTATTTTTATCGGATTCACTTAGTCCGGATGAATTTGCTAAACTCAATCGAATGAGTTCCACACTTTCATTTAGACCGTGGGAAATCCCGTAAGCAACACGTAGGTTACATCATCCGAGGTATTCCCGATCATCCAACAAGACGTTTTAATTTAGTTGTAGTTGTAGTTTTGTTGTTCTGTTTGTGATTAAATTTTGAGTTGTCTTATATTTTGAAATGTTGTGGCGGTGAATTTTATCTTGTAATGACTTTTAATTTAGTTTTGGTTTCGGCTTTAGGGACTATCCTAAAGGTGTAGGTTTTCATGCAACGAGTTGTTTATCATGCAAGAAAAGTAAGTGCGATGCGATTAAATAAATTGCAATAAAGTAAATTGCAATAAAATAAAAGCGTACCCTGGAGGGTCTTCCCGTCATCCCAAGCTGCACTTAAAACACAGTTAGAATATTTAAGCATTTAAAGTAAGTTCCTAGGTAAAGCTAAGGGAAGGGTTATGGTTTTCTACCAAGTTCCTAATCCTATAGCTAGTCATTTCCTATGACGTCTAGGTTCTTGTATTTTGGTTTGAGGATGATTTTCTTCATCAAAGAACAACTAAGTTCAGTTGTTCTTATAAATATCCTATCATATCGAGGAAGTGTTTAAGACGAGTCTTAAACATCTTTTCAATATTTCTAGGATGGTTTTAAGTCCAAGAGAATTTAATTATACAAATGAATTAATCGTCTGGGAGTTCAAGTTTGTTGTCTTGCTCAGTGAACTAGGACATTTGAATATCCTATAAGTGAAGTAACGCTTCACTTAATGCTCCGTTTAGGAGTTATGACAACAAAAGCTTTCGAGGGCAAATGGATGTCCAAGTGATTTATGATTTAACTTAATTTCAATTAATGGGTTTAAGTTTGGAATAGTGTTCAAGTTGTTTTAGATTTATTTTGAATTCTTCATGTCTTAGGTGATGTTATATTTAATTTAATTTAATTTAATTTAATTTAACTTAATTTAATTTAATGTGGTTTAATTTAATTTAATTTAATTTAAGTTAATTTAATATAATATGATTTAATTTAATTTAATTTAATTTGATTTAATTTAATTTAATTTAATATGTTTTAATTTAATTTAATTTAATATGTTTTAATTTAATTTAATTTAATTTAATTTAATTTAATTTAATTTAATTTAATTTAATTTGATTTAATTTAATTTGATTTAATTTAATTTAATTTAATTTATTTTAATTTAATTTAATTTAATATGTTTTAATTTAATTTAATTTAATTTAATTTAATTTAAATTTTAATTTGATTTTATTTTTAATTTTAATTTAATATTTTATTTTAAAAGGGTTTAATTTAAATAATTAAATTTAATTCAATTTAATGATTAAGTCTTTTAACATTTTTAAATCTTAAATTTGAATTATCATTTTAATTAATAATTAAATATTATTGAGATGATTAATTTAGGGATTCTTAAATTAAAGAACAAATTTCTTCCAAATAACATCCCTATTTTAATAATTCCAATTTTATTATTCTTCCAAATTTAATCAATTATTTAATTAAAGTTCATTTCAATTATTTTTAAATTGTTTAATAGGTTTCTACCCTTTAATTATTTAAATTTCAATCATCCAAGTCAGATTAGAATCAAATATTTTACTCTTTCATTTTATTAAGCCTAAAGTTTTAATTAAGGGTTAAAATTTTAATTACCATTTTGCCCCTCAAGCTTAATAATTTCATAACTCACTAAATTGAGCTCAAATGAATTTGAAATTTTTATGTGACTTCACTCATATGTCAATAAAGACATTAGAGGAGAAAATGTGATTTTTCTGTATTTAATTTATTTATGTAATTATTTTTAGTGGAAAATAAGGATTTCCAAGGAAAATTCAATAATATGACCAAGGAAAAGTTTCTGTCCTTAAAAAAATTATGGGACATTCCTAATGACCAGAGGACCATTTGGACCAATTTTGGTGATTTTTTGAATTATATTATTTTTATTATAATTATTTTGAGTTTTGGAGTATTAATTAATTTAAAAATAAAGTAAAGGTTGAAAAATGAATTTTATATTTTTCAAAAATCTCTCTGATATCAAGGAAATCAGAGAATCAATTTTTACAATTTTTTGATTTTTCTTTGATTTATTAGAATTATTTTAGTGGAAATGCTAGAAAATACATTTTTTTTAATTTTAAAATTACCCTAGGGCTTTAAAATTTAATATCTCATCCTAGAGACCTAAGAAAAATATGGGGTTTGTTCCTAAGTGATTAAAATTCAAAATGTGACATTTTGGTGAATTTTATTATTTTTGTGATTTTTATTATTTTTTAATTATTAAAAATATTAAAATAATGCAAAAAATTAACTTTTTTAGAAAATTGCAATTTTAATTTTCTTAAATTCCCTAATATCAGAGAGGCTCCAAAACCAATTTGGTGAATTTTTGAAAAGCATTTTGAAAGTTATGAATTTTTAAAGTTTAAATTGGCTAAATGGCTTAATCAACCCATTTGATAGGGCTAACCAAACCCAATTGACTTCAAACTTTTATGGTGGGTTCCTCTGATCCTAAAGGTCAGTGGAGAATTAATTTCAAGTCAATTTGATGCATGATTAGCTCTAATTAATTAAGGACCTATTTAGGGTGTTTAAGCCAATTAGGGTTATTCCAAGTGAATTAATTCAAAACCTATTTTTCCTAGGGTCCTGCTGGTCATAAGAAACATCACCAAATTTTCCTAGAATTTATTTCACAACATGCTAATTATTGGATTTAAAATACTCAAAACAGTAACATGAATTTGAAAAATCAATAACTTCTCATAGGGATGGCCTCCGACTTTGGAAAATTCAGGGAATGTTCCCAAATTCGGAGGCTTCAAAAGCCCTATGGTCTTATGCCATGGTGAATTTCCTATATGCATGGAGAATTAAAACAATGCAGACAGATAAATAAATTATTAAAAATAAAATACTTGATGAAATTAAATGATTTCTTTTCCACATTATTCTCCTCTCGTTCACTCGAGTAAGAGGGTATTTTTATTTTATTTTTAGGATTTTTCTACACAAAGTTATGAATTTTTGAAGTTACGGTAATTAAATAAATAGAAAAATAGACCTATTTTCCTACTTATCCACGCGGCGCCACGCCATCCTCGGCGACTCCGAAAGGCCACGCGTCGTCTCCCGATTCGGCGCCGCCATCCGACTCGGCGTTCCGGGGGCCCGCGGTTCATGCACCATCGCGTCGTCCGGCTCGATCCGGACCGTCCGCTCGATACACGCTCGATCCGACGGCTCCCGGTCATCGTCTACGACTGGTGTGCACCCGTGACCGTCAACCTTCTAACCCTAATTTCTCACTCGATTCTCGACGGATTTTTGTGTTCTTATGCTCTATGGATTCGTCTCGAGGAGACGAACACATCCATACGGTAAACATGTATTTAAATTGACTCAAATTAAAAGGAGAATCTCTGGAAGCTCGGGAAGAAGAGTGAGTCCATACCTTTGCTCAGAGAAGTGAAGCTTCGATCTGAGAGTTGTGTCACCTTCGATTGGGTCCAAGTAATCTCCATATGAAGTCCCTTGGCCTGGTGAATTGTCTAGCTATGAAAGTGACCACAGCCGATCACAAAGCTTGGAGTCTGGAACAGATGGGTGGCCCGGAGAGGGGCTTTTCGCTGGTGGACTTCTTCCCTTGGTCCGGTGAAGGTGTAGGACCAATCAATTTGGGGATCGGCTCACCGTGGAGAAGTGTCCCGGTTTTGGGCTTGGATTTCAACTCTAAAATCGAGCTCGCGAGAGGAAATGGCAGGGGATTTCGGTGGGGATCAAGTTCTCTATGTGTGGGGAGTAGTCTGGAACAATTTTGGCAGAGTTTCCTTAAGGTTTGTTTCAGCACCTCTCATGACCGAGAAGGGGTGGTGTTTAAATAGACATGGCTGGAGGCTCTCCGTGGGGAGTTAGGGCTTGGGATCAGCTGCTCTTGGCAAGAGAAGAACGACCATGGTGGCCATTGGGCATGGGGCGACTCGGCGAGGTGGAATTCCAAAGTTTGGCTTCTCCCCATGTCTCGGTCATGGAGTTTTCCGGCGACCCGAGCAGTGGCCGGCGAGCAGGGTCACCATCTTGACCGGGGAGGTCGGGGCTTAGGCAATGGTGAAGTCGGTCGGCATTAGCCATGTGTAAAGGTGTTGAATCAAAGTGGAATGGGGAAGAGGCCATTTTGGCTTGATTTGGGTCAACCCATCCTTTTGGGCTAGGTGCACCTCCCCATGGCTAGTTTGGGCTGAAGAGAAGGTGGTTTAGGTCAGCTTGATTAGTGGGGACAGGTCACCATCCAAGTACAATTAGGCATAAGCATGGTTAAGGGGAATCATGGGAGTGGTTAATCACCTTTAGTAATTAAGGAAAGAATCTCCTCCTTTTGCCCAAAATGGCATGGTGACATGTAAAGAGGCTCTCATGGCTTCCATGTGGCTCATGCATGGCTTCATGGCTCATCTTTGGCTTGGGAAAAGTTAAGTCAATTTCATGGAAATGGATTTAAGAAAATTTTGGTATTTTGATGGGAATTTGTATGGGGCTTGATTTGAAATTGTTTAATTGATGATTTTGAAACTTAGGGGTGATTTTGATTAAATGGATGATGAGGGGAAGTGTCATGTGGGCTTTGGATGAATTTGGGCTTTTGAATTTGAAGGAAGTAGGCTTTTAGGAAGGTTTAAGGGAAGTGGGCTTTTTGATTTTAGGATGGGCATTTGGGTGAAAATTTTGTGAAGGACCATGTCAAATAAATGTTACAATTGGTTTAGGGATGTTTCATGAATGGTTTGGAGTCGATTTGGTGTGATTTGGAATTGAATTAGTTTGAATTTGGGTTCATTTGGTAAGTGGGCCAATGTAGGTCAAATTGGGCTAACTTGGGCCAATGTTGGGCTAGGGTTGAAATTGATGTAAAATTAATGTTGGAAAATGTTTATGGGAGTGTTTCAAAGAGGTTTTGGCTTTGGTTGGGTTTTGATTTTGGGGTTTGGGCCTATTTGGGCTAGGTTTAGGTCAAAATTGGGCCTTTTAGCTTTGGGTTGAATTTGAGTGGGGTTTGGGTCTAAACTTTGGGCAAATCATGTTAGTTTTTTGTTTATGGGGATGTTAAGGAAGGTTTAGAAAAGATTTGGGGTTAATTTTGAGTTGAATTGGGTGAGTTTGGGCTAAGTTTGGGTCATGGGTCCAAATTGGGCTTTAAGGCCAAAAGTGAAATTGGATTCAACTGTCAATCAAATTGGGCTTGGATTTGGTCTAGATTGGTGTTGGGGATGTTGAATTGAAGTTTAGAATTGAATTGGACCAGAATTTGGGTCAATTGGGTAGGTTTGGTTTGACATTGGGTTCATTTTGGGTTAAAATGGGTCAAATTGGGGGTTTTGATAAAAGTGGGGTAAATTGACAAAATTGGCCCATGGTGTAGTTGAACAAAATGAAATTGGGAATATTTGGGATTTTCTGGAATTTTCTGGGAATTTTCTGAATTTTTGGATTTTTTGGCTAAGAGGGGCATTTTGGGTATTTGGAGGGTATTAGGAGGTATTTTTGGAATTTTTGGTATTTTTGGCTATGAATGATCAATTTGAGTGATGTGGGAATGTTTAGGATTGATTTTGAGGAATTTTGAGTAATTTAGGTGATTTCGCAAATTTTGGGTGGTTTCAAGGGTTTTGGGTAGGCTAGGCGGGTGTAGGGTCCCAGGGGTCAAAAATTGAAAATTTGCAAAATTGAAGATTAGGTAAATGTAAGTGGAATGAAATCATTTTGGTTGAGCCATGAAGCCATATCAAGCCCACATGAGCCATAAAAGGGACTCATTTGAGGCATCCACTATGTTGTTCCTAACCCTCTTAGCCAAGGGCTTAGGGGTTAAGGACCATCCATGTGAATCACCTTCATGAGTGAGGAGGTCAAGTTAGGTATAGGTGTGGTTTTAGGAGGTGTGTGAAAGTGTAGTGTATAGGTGTAATGTGTGTGTAAGTCAACCCTTCACCAGACCAGGCCACCCAGGGCAGTCCTAAGGCCAAAGAGTCCTATAGGAACTCTTCCTTTAAACTTCCACATTTGATTTCAACCCTCTAGGTGATTAGGGGTCTACAATCAAGTTAGTGGAGTTTGCAGGGAGTTAAGAATTGGTTTGAATTTCTAAGTGGTGGGTCCCAATTCTAATCCTCTAGGATAGTCAAAGGAAAAGCCTAAGGCTAGATCCTAAGTACTAAAGAGAAGAAGAGAAGACCTCATCAAAAATGAGGTCAACACATGGTCACATATAAAACCCTAAACTTGAAGCCGATACGTAATAAAGCTTGGAGGAAACATTATGAGCAGCACGATGAGGATGCAACAAGATAAATGATGTCTTCAAATGATGAATCGAGATTCAACAAAAAACCAGATATCTCAGCAAAACTTTCTTTAGTATTAAACAACTCATGCCTTTAGAACTTCGAGGTTCATCTAGTTCACCATAAATCCGCACTTTATCTTCTAGGACTTTGCAAAATCATGTTGTACAATATAAGCCCTAACTTTTTTAGGATTTTGAGGTCGTCGTTCGGTGATTTGACCCGTAATTATGTTAATATATATATATTTCTTAAAATTGCAAAAAATTTATCCCAAAATGTGTTTAGTGGCTAGTGTGAATAAATGAAATGATATGGAAAATAAATAATAAGCTTTGACACTAGGGGTACTATGCAAGTATATATATCATTTCAAGTAATAAGGGATTTTCCTTAAAAACTCCGGTGCTGATCCCACAGGAAAAGTGCAACTCTTAATATTAACTTACAAAACCTTTTGTCTAAATTACAGATAAATATGATAGGAGAACAATGTTGATATGTTTGCAATGGTTAAAACTAAAGTTAAGCAGGAAGTAACAACTAAATTTAATAGTTTAATAAAGTTCAAAAGACTAATAAAGTTTAAAAACGAGATTGGATTTTATGAAAAGATCTTTCCCCTTTACAAAGAGATATTAAGCAGTGTAGGATTTGAATGATTAAAAATATTAAATGATGTATTGCGATAAATAGGAGCTTTTCTATTCTTTACCCCTTCTCGGTGCTAGTAAAGAACATTGGTTAATCTAAAGTTTTTCTCCAGCTTGTGTAGTTGTGTTGAGTAGATTATGGCCTCTCACTTCCATATTAACCACTGTGTTCTCTCTATTCGACCTACTTGGTACCCTTACGATCTAAACTCTAATCTGAATTGATAAAAGAATCTAGTTTGTCACTCTAGAAATATCAATTCTACGCCCATCAAATCTTATCTCCCTATCTATTTTCACTCCCCCTCGGGTGATCGCATTGACTCATTCGAAAGTGAAGTCTGGTATTTACAAGTTGGGTGAAATCATAGCCCTCGTGGGTCATTATGTTTCTTAATGGATTTTATTCTCACAAGTGGCTAATTTGCAAATTTAATGAAGAATCAGTAAAAATACCATCACAATTTTTAATATAAAAATAAATCTTTAAATCATTTTCATCCCACAAAATTAATTCCCATATGCAAGGAGAAAGAATGGGAACTACTCAGAATTCATGGAGATAAAACAAAAACACATGATTTGTATTAAAGCTAAGTCTTAACAACAACTTAAACACAAATACAAGATATCATATGTCTTCTCCCAAGCAAATTCTGGAGTCTCTTTTCAGTAATCTCCAAACTCTTGCTCACACACACTTACACACACTAAAAGAACACTAAAATTCTACCAAATGGTCTCTTAAAGTCTCTCCAAAAGTCCTGATTTTCGTTCATAATTTGGCAAATTAATACAACTCTGAAAATAACCCAGGGTTGCTTCAAAATTCAACCAAATTTAATGCATCTTCTAGACAGATGGTTACTGACGGTATAACACCAGTCTGGGGCTCTATAGTGCCAGGCTGGGGTGCTATATCGCCTAGTTCACTCGACAGATGACGCTATGGCGCAAAGGGTGGCACTATATTGCCATATAAAATACTCCTTATTTTGCTCCATTTTGCCCTCATTTTCTCTAAATGTCCATTCCATGCACCAAAACCAAAAACATACAAAATACCTTTGTTTAAAGTGTAATATCATTAGAAATGTAAATAAAATTCTCATAAATGTGCACTAAAAATAGGTAATTTTTTGGTGGATCATCCGATACGACATAAATCCTTCTATCTTTATAGGTAATTTGTACGATCGAATATCATCTGAATGAAAGTCCTAAATTTTAAAATAAAATATAGGATAAAAACAATAAAAAATTTACTTATAAGACATAAACTAAACATTAGGATAGTTGGAAAGTCATCGAGATTCTTCTCGAATTCGTGTTCGTCCTCTACCTTCTCACTCCTTTGACTCCAGAAATAATTGTTTCTATTAGAGCCATTCACATTTGTCCTTTTTGTGTCCAATATTGAAAACTAAACTTTGATTTTTTGAAGACTAATCCCTAATCTTAATCAAGATTTTTCTTGAGTGACTTTGGTCATTTAAGATATAATTAACTCATATAAACCCCGTCAAACATTTATATTTGATAGGAGAATTGTTGGTCATACATAAAGGTTCTCACAGATAAAATGGATGTCACAAAATCTTTAGTTTAAATGTTTGAGTCTACTAACAAGTGATATGCTTATCCCTTAGGATAGTGTATTGCTTGTGGTATTGGACTCAACTATTTAAACTCATAGGCATATGAGATCCATTTGGTCTCATTTTCTTTCAAAATTAAAATATTATTTTTAAAAATAAAATAACTTTACTTATTTTAAAATAAATTTAAATTTTTTGTTTTTTCCCAATAAAAGAAAAAACAAGCCAACATGACTCGATTGATCGGTCGCCACTGCCCAGATTGACTGGATCAACCATCTTCAGTCTACTGAATCGATCAGCAGTCATCGGCTCAATCGTATCAATGACCATCCTTCATCTACCAACCATCCACATAGGCCTGATCGACCACCTTCAGTCTACTCAATCGATTGGCCGCCACCGACCTGATTGTATCGATTGAAAATCCTTCATCGATCGGTCGTCCATGTCAGCCAGATCAATCACCTTCAGTCTACTTGATTGATCACCCTCTAACAACTCGATCTCATCGTTCTACTATCCTTCATTGACCAGCCACCCGCATTGGCCCATCGACCAATCTCAGTCTACTAAATCGATCGACTGCTACCATCCCAACTCGATCGATCAACCATCCTTCATAGATCGGTCGCTCACCCATGCCAAATCAAACAACTTCATTCTACATGATCGATTGGTAACCACCATCCCCGATCACATCAATTGAAAATCCTTCATTGATCAGCTATCCACGTCAGCCCAATCAGATACCTTTGCTATGCTTGATCAATCAGCTGTCATCGACTATCGCATTGATTAACCATCCATCATCAATCAATAGCACAGTCAGGGCTAATCAAACACTTTCAGTCTACTTAATCGATCAATCGCGATCAGTCTAATTAATCGATCAATCATTTAGATTTGGTATGTTCCAACTAATGCATGCTCATACTTCTTGTATTAGCATGTCCACTTTTCATCGTAGTGCACTCACAGGCATACACTCTCATATGCTCGTAACGAGTATTTGTGCCTCCCATTTGCACCTTGCTTTACATATCTCCTTTGTGGAAACCTTATGTCACTTTGTATTATGTCACAGGAGGTTCACAGTGGTAATCCCCACTATTGTGTATTTATTTACATAGCATTTTGTGATTTGCATGCTGGAAGTATTTGCACTTGGACTTATGTCTTCACATGTCTACCTCAGTTCACACATCATGTGAGTGGATAACTTATCTTCAAGCCCATCTGGTGTGTAGTTCTCTGCAAGGAGAATCACATTATCTCATTACAGCAAAGTTCTAGATTGTCGTAGGCACATTCTTGAGTCACTTGTACTTACACACTCAGTCCAGACACTCATGTATTCCTTGAGTCACTGCTCCTCACACACTCTTTTGTCTCCTACAACACTAGATTGATAGCCTTAGACACCTTTTCGTGTCACTGCTCCTCGCACACTCTTTTCAGCCCATATGTCACTGTTCTGAAATGACGTAGGCACCTTCTTGAGTCACTACTCCCCTCACACTCACTTCTGAAACTCATGTGTTTTCCTTAAGTCACTGCTCCTCACACACTCTTTTGTCTTCTACAACACTACTCTGGACATTGTAGGCACCTTTTTGAGTCACTGCTCCTCGCACAGTCTTTTCACCCCTATGACACCATTCCAGATTGTCGTAGGAACCTTCTTAAGTCACTAATCCTCATACACTTAATCCTGACACTCATGTGCCTTCCTTAAGTCACTGCTCCTTACACACTATTTTTTCTCCTATGGCACCGCTCCAGATTGTTGTAGGCACCTTTTCGAGTCACTGCTCCTCACACACTCTTTCATCTCCTACAACACCACTTCAGACCATCATAAGCATATTTCTCAAGTCACTGCTCTTGCACACTTATTTTGGATGCTCTTTTGTTCTCTTTGGAGATGGCTTTCACATCAAGCCTACATGAGATGTGTTCTTCTGTAGTGAGAAGATACACCACTACACTCTTGTTGTGTGTCTTGCATGTGCACTATATCTTTTCCTATTGAATCACTCACACATACCATAGGTATGCCACATCATATTACATTTCACAAATCATGCTTCAAAGGCCTCTGAATCCTCCAAGTATGTGATGCATATCTACTTTGGAACATGGCTACCACCTATTATGGTCCATGCTCCACAAGCCTCTGAATCTATTCGTTGTACAGGTTGTTTCACCCATGGCGCTACCTTGGTATGTATATGTTTATCATATGTCTTAAAATTTCACATTTGCATTTCTATACTAGCAATGCATTCATCATGAGTATATGCCATCATATACTAGTGATGAGTGTTTGTTATCTTGTGATCACTTCTGCCTTAATTGAGTTATCAAAATGCACTAGACCACTCTGCACTTTCATGTGCATTCTTGATTGTCTCAATGATAAATCATACTCATTAGTTGTGTGACCCTTTTGCTGGCCATGAATTGATAGTGAGTATTTCTCGAGAGGAAGCCTTGGTTGGCAATATGCTCAAACAATACTAGCTTTTGCACCATTATTAGCACATGTATGTTGTGTTAAGGTTCCAGTGGGTCTAATAGGTGTCACTTAGGCTTTGTTTTTCTTAGGGTCTATTTTAAAGAAATTCATTTTTTTATCAAATATATGCATCATGTTTCTAAAATTCTATTTTGAAACTAGTTGCACCCTTAACTTAGACCATACACAAATTCAACCCTTTTAAAATTTTTTCGTACAAAACCTACATCTAGAGGCACCTCTTAGAATCCTTGGATCCTTCGAGGAGACTCCATCAAAGCACACCCTAACCTCTTTGCCTATAGCTACACTGCATACACTTAGATGTGTGATTAGGACACCAGGACTAGAGTGTTACATTTCTCTACTGGTTTGGTTACCCTAGTCAAACGTCAATCTTATGTTGCTTTGTGTGTTTAATGGGTGTAAGACTTGCATATTAGTATATATGGGAAGTCTTCTTAAAGGGAGCCACATCCAACTGGGAGGAGTTGTAATGATGTACACAATCACATTTTCTGAAGGTGTTGTTAAGCTCTCCTCCCACTAGACATTGTCTATTTCACGTTGCATGCTATAACACGTTCCATCCCCTTTGTTTTGTAGACTGAGTCTTTTTTTTTTAAATTTTTTCCATGTACCTTTAGAGTCCTTAGGTAGAAATAAGGTATGGCATGGAAGATGTCAGACTGGTGAAACCATTTGACAGGTCTAGGAGCTGCATGCTATTATCTTGTACCTTAAATTCAAAATCTCATTAATTTATATAACTAGGATCAATCTTATATATGATGTGTCTAGCAGCCTTTTTTTCAGTTTTTGGGATATGATTTTAACCCAATAGTATTTGACCTTTTCTTATTCTTATGATTTGCTTTACTTTACTTCCCTGTAGTGTGCTTGACTTACTAATTACACCCTTTTTTACCTTATGGATTGCTATAATCTTGCACTATCACTAGGCTCTCTAATGATTTAAACTTATAAAATTTTCTACAAAATCTTAATAAAATTTTGAGAATAATCAAAATTTAAGATGAAAATATTTAAAATTTTCAAAATCCGCCTTTACTTTCCTTCATGGCCTTCAGGTTAGATTTCAATTGGGTTGCATAGCATGGCTCTCACCTAAGTCATAGTAATAGGGTCACCAAGCTTAGAACTTACTAGATAACTACAGCATACTCTTATGTCCCAAGTAGAAGTCCCTGTGCTTCTCCAACCCGACTGACCTAGCCTGGATTTCTGCTTAGGTGGTTGTCTTGTATGTTAGGGTGTTAGAGGCTTCCCCAACTAAGATTGTGAATAAGCCCTTCATGGGAGCATCTTTAGCTTTATTGTTGGACCTCTCTTTTTTTTTCACTCCAGCAGCTTCCTCACCACTTTGATAGGTATAAGTACTATCTCTACACTTTCTACCTATATAGGTTCATAGGATTTAGGGTTTCCTTCTCTTGACCATAGAGTTACCGAGGTCCCCTTGGATGACACATTTCCTGGATTGCTGACATGGGATCTCCAGTTGTGATGGGTCTACTACCATCACAACTAGGTAGATTTGAGGTTCTAATTGCTTGGGATGACTAATCCATTGTATCCTTACCTTACGATATCTACTTGATTTTGATTTAGTCTACCTTCCATTTTTGACCCCGTTTGAGCACTGTCACTCCCTTTGATACTTCATTAATGTCATCTCATATGCTCTGATTGTAGATAAGTCACTGCCCATTTAGGATACAGTGATTCACCCTCTACCCTTGTGGCCCAATCAGGCCTTGGAAGCGTAGTGCACCCTACGAGTCAACAGAGTTACTTCGCAAGTCTTGTGTGCCAATAAGCTGCTGCCCATTTGGGCTATGAGAGAACCACTCTTTGCCTTGTGGATTGGCGAAAGCTTTGAAGCCATAGGATGTTCCTATGAGGCAACCTTTCTTTGTGACACCTTGCACTAGTTTTCACAAAAATTTACGCAGGACTTCTCTAATCTAGAGTATTTTTGTTCATCCCTCAAGACAGAATTAAACAAATGGATACATCCCCTTGAGAGTTGATCTTGACCCTAGAACAAAATGTTCTTTTGGTTCTTTGGTTACTTGGGTTTCTTATGTAGGTATTCTTTTGTGGATATCTGATTTAAGGTGTCTTGATATGATCTTGTTTGGATGTACACCTTTGACTTATCACATGAGGTTTACCTCATGTAAGCTCTCAAATTTCTGTTCAAGTTTATCTACACAGTCTCCATCCTAATTCCTTTTTTTTTTATCCATCTATGCTTGAGGTTTACCTCAAATTTCTTTTCAAATTTGCAAGATGAGTGAAAATTCAACTCTATAAATGATTCTAAGAGTATGAACCTAATTGTAAAAAAAAAAGTTTAGTGAAGAATTGTCACTCCATTAAATGATAACATGGCTATAAAAAGCGTAAAGGATTAAAACTGGAAAGACTTAAAGACAAACAAAAGTCCACTATTAAATTTGATTATTAATTACCACCTACAGGAAAGTTAACTAAAAATATTAATGATTAAGTGGCTGCCATAAAAGCATGAAGCTCTCATTAAGATACTCACGAAAAAGTAAATCTATGTTATTCCAATATAAATGAAGACATATAGAATGGTTCCAAGCTTGATCATGTACATAAATTAAATAAAGAAGCAAACAAGAAAGACAAAAGAAATGACATCTCTACTCACCTTCCTACTTAGCATCAGAATTGATAAATAAAATAAATAAATTCCATATCAATAGTTTTCTTAGAAATGAAATCTTGCTTATACAAAATTTATAAAGAAAAGATACCCACTCCCTTTTGGAATTCCCCATGAATTTATTTATTCTAACTTTCAGACTCCACAATCTAATTTAACTCAACCGCACCAAGAATCAAAACAAGTTTAGCCTTCAAAGAACAATTCTCTCGCTACTTCTTTTCATTCAATGATAGCTCTAAAAAATGGCCAACTTCTTAAATTTTCTTCTGCAAATTATCTGAGATGTTAAGAAGTTAGCACCTGATCATTTCAATAGCACTTCAAGACTGCTGACCAACCATTGTAGTTTAGATTATCTTTTCATTCTTATTATCAAATAAGAAGGCCCATTAGAAAAGGGTCATAAGATAATGACTAGACAAGCTGGCAACTCCGTGTTGCAAAAAGAACCAAAACAAAGGTTTCTCTAGGATTAAATTACATCTCAATCATTCCAAATTGTAACTATCAAGGAGGATTTTCTAAATCATTAAATGTCATTTCCACTCTTGGCTCTTTCAAAAAATAAGTGCCCTTCCTCACCCCAACATTCAAAATTTTTAGCAAGCGCTCAATTTCACTCATGAAATCTTTTTCAAATGGTATGGAGGGAGTCAAAATGGATGGTAAACCTTAAAAAATAGTTCTTTCTCTAATGCTCTCAGCAAGTCTTCCTCTTGTAATTCAATCGACACATCCACACTCATGAGGGAAATGTTAATATCCTCCTAAAAGTCACACTCTACCACTCAGAAAAAATCACAAACCATATCCCTTTAATATCTTTAGAGTTCACCAAAAAATGAAGAGCATATTCTACCTTAGTCATTTCTTAACCAAATTCATCCACCGTAGCTTAATCTTTAACATTAGATTCTTTAGGTTCAAAAAGTTGGCCATCAAATACCCCGACAATCACATCTACACTCTGGTATTGATCATCCCTTGAGGCTTTGGAAAACTTTATAGTTTTAAAAAATTTTAAAATCACATCTTGATCTTTCACTCTAATGATAAACATCTATCATCGCTCTAATAGTGGCTAAAAGAGTCCACAAATAATAATGGACTCTCCTAATCCTGCTTTATGTCTAGGACCATAAATTAGTAGAGAATATGAATTGTCAACATTAAATAGGATGTCCTCCATCACTCCCCTTAGGCAGGTCATAGATCAGTCAGATAACTAAAGCGTCAATGTGGTGGGTTAGATCTCTCCTAATCTTATACTCATGAAACTTAAAGGGGTCATCTAATTGGAATAGGAATGTTGTGATTCCAATTAAGGGGGTTTCACATCCACTTTTAGAACTTGCTGGAGAGAGGGGATGTCAAGGTTCAATAAAAGGTGTTAGTAGCCCCCAGAAGGTTAATGTCGTGTCTCCTGTTGATTAGGAAGGAATGTGGATGAGCTTACATAATAAGTAAGAGGAAGATAGGTAAGCTAGAGGAAAGCTATGATATCATGTCAAGAGGGCCTTACATCCAGCTAGCACAGGAGAATGGATATTAAATTCCGTTAAAGGAGGTCTTATACTAATTCAGTGTGAGGAGGGCCTTACATTAGACTAATAGTGGAGAACGGATGTCATATTCCTTTAAAGAAGGCCTTATACCGATTCTTAAAAGGTTGATGTCGTGTCCCTACTTCATTAAGAAGGATTGTCGATGAGCATAAGCTGGAGGAAAGCTGTGAATCCGTATCAGGATGGCCTTACATCCAACTAGCAGAGGAGAATGAATGTCGTATTTGACATGTCTAAATATTCCACCTTTATATATACATTTAATGCTTATCTTTAGTGATATTGCACTTTAAAGTAAGACATTTTTAT
Organism: Papilionanthe hookeriana x Papilionanthe teres; assembly: GCA_022702705.1. Taxonomy (NCBI): domain Eukaryota; kingdom Viridiplantae; phylum Streptophyta; class Magnoliopsida; order Asparagales; family Orchidaceae; genus Papilionanthe; species Papilionanthe hookeriana x Papilionanthe teres. The sequence continues at coordinate 25,744,105 of CM040430.1, forward strand.
GTTTGTTGTAGGTAATCTAAGTTTAGGCATTTGGAGCTTAAAGGAAGCAAAATGAAGAAATTTAGAGTTAATAAGGCGGATTTTTTGCAAATATTAAACTGGCGCCTAAGCGCCGGTTTACATAGAAGATGACGCCCAAGCACTAGGATTTGGCGCCTAAGCACTAGTTTACAGAGAAGATGGCGCTTATGCACCAGTTTTCGACGCCTAGGCACCAGGGACGGTTATTTTTCCAAATGCATTGAATGTGGGTAAATTTTGAAAGGGTACCAAGGGAGACTCTTGAAAATTCATCCTTACAGTATATAATTGTCATTATACAATAGATACGTGTGTGTAAAAAGCTGTGGTAAGTGTATTGAAGAGTCAGAAGATTTTCTCTAAGAGTTGTAAGAGGAGAGTAAAGGTGAGAGATTTATTCTTGATTACCTTTCTGAGACAGAATTGAGTGATATTGTAAGGAGATAAAGTGATTCAAAGGAACTTCAAAGGGCTTGAGGAGGAGATTGAGATAAGTAGTTTGTACTTTTCTTTTCTCATTGTGTAAAATTATATATATATATATATATATATATATATATATAAATCCATGCTTTATTGTACCTTCCTCATGAGATCCGAGTAGTTTGCTTTGTCCTTCTCCCTACAATGAGATCTAGTCATGTGAAGAATCAAAATTGTTTAAAATTTCTTTAATTTCATAAATGTGATGGTATTCACTTGGATTTCATTTACATTACAATTTAGGTCTGTTGTAATGTTAAAACTTATTGTAATTACATGAGTATCTGGAAGGACGGTGTAATTCTCAACATAGTGAAACCACAGTCACTTAATGAGGAGGGAGAACACAATCTAAGGAGAGTGCAAATAGATAGAGAAATATGTTTTATTGGGCATAAATTGGTGATTCTAGAGTAACATGCTAGAACCTCTAATTTGATGTAGTAGTTGATAACCTAAGGCTAGATGTTAGCTTCCAGGCGGAGGTATAATGGGAAATCTATAGTGAGAGCTAGTATTTTCCCAACCTCACCAAGGATTTAGGAACTTAACTCTGTGTTAGCCAATGTTCTTTATTGCTCACAAAGAGGATAAGGAATATGTATGCTCCTATTTGGCACAATATATTTTATAACAATTTGTATTATTCACTGATTTTAACCTCACTGTATAGGGGAAGGATACTTTCTAAAATGTAAACTCTTCTTCATAAAACATAGCTTTGTAATATTAGAGTTTTCTTTATGTTAAGAGATAAGAGTAGCAAGTGGAAATAATTTTGTTGCATATTACAAGTTTTGACCTGCTTTACTTAAGTCTTATGTAGTTTAAATATTGTTTCTTTGAGTTATAGCTATAAGAATTTCCAACCTCCCTGTAGGATTGATACTTAAGACTCCATTAGAGCCCTATATTACTTGTGTGATATGTATACTTGCGTTAGCATCTAGTGATTATTTAAAATTGAAAATATAACCTTAATTCACTATGAGTGGAAGCTTTGATGATTTGAAGAGAAATTAAATAAAATGAAGTAAAATATTGTTTTGATTGCCTTGTGCATTCCCTTATTTTAGCTAACCACATTTCTACCGCGGCTACAACTTCGTGCACCAGTATTCAATCAAAGGACGACTTATACAGATTATTAAATGATCAATGTTGCATCCATGTTTCAATAGGAATGAGTGTCGATGGGCTAACATCCTAACTAAGAGAAAGATACACAAGCTAGAGGAATTTCGAGATTTCGTATCATGAGGTCTTACATCCAGTTAGCAAGAAAGAAAAGCATGTGAAAATTGTACTAGGTAAGTTTAGTTAAGAGTTGTTCAAAATTCTTAATATTTGCTGGGTATAGGCCACCTGAAGAAAATTACACCTTGCCCTTAGTTGTTTAGTTTGTGGTGTTGTTTAAAGGTCGTTCCATAGATTTTATATTACAACCCAAAGAAAATTACACCATGCCCATAGTTGTTTTAGTTCATGATTTTATCAAAGATTGCTTCATAGGTTTTAATTTGTTTGCTAGATGTAGGCCACTCAAAGGAGTTGCCAATATTTGTTTTAGTTTGTGATATTGTTGAAGTTTGATTTATTTTATGTATATTGTTTTATGGTATTCTTTCCCTTTAGTTAATGTTGGATTTTGCACCACTTCTTAGGTGCATGCTTCAGCCTTTTTCGGACATGCATGGAGATGCCATTATCATTGAATATCATTGTAGGAAACAAAGTGTGCCGTGTATTCTTCTTACATCATCAAAGAATCCAACGACACAACAAGAATAAGACCATCATCATAAAAAGTGACAAATTAATCAATGTCCATGTCATGTAATGCCTCCAACCTAGGCATCTCATAGTAATATCCCGATCTTTTTATTCCGTTGTGAACTCCCATCCTTGTATCATAGGATCTACTGTGAACACCGTGCACTCAGAGGTAATATCAGGGGCAAGCTCATCTAAGTATGTCTCAGGCGCTTGGGCGCCAATAAGGTTATGATAACTCTAGGGGTTGTAGTCCCTGTAGCTCCATCTTGGGCTGAAAGTGGACGGGACGCTTGTTTGGGTGTATCCTCCTTAGTGTGATTGAGATCCTTTACCAAGCAACCCCCGAGATACAATGCTTTGCCAAGTCAGCCCCATTTCTTTATAGTATGTGGTCAGATCCAAGCGACAGAGGAATTTTCACTAGAATCCTAAGCTCCCTAGGTCTCACAATCTACAGCTCCATTCTAATCAATATAAAACATTCACTGGGTAACAAGATGGTGCAGAATGGCCTCTCGAAATCATGGTCGTAAATTTGAGGTGGGATGCAATCCTCTTCTTCATAGATATTGATTATAAAATTGTCGGGAACACAATCTGAAAGCAATATTTTCGAAGCTACCAATATCTTAATTATTTCAATTATAATCAGTGGCATTGGGTCCACTCAATCATATCGCAGGATGATTGGGGATTTCCTTCTCTGTAAATTGTGAAATTGTAACAAAATCCATATTGGAACATGACCCTGCCCTTCCTTCTTTTCCATCGGCTGGGTGATCCTGATCTTTATGATTCGTGAATATTATGATTTATATATGGATTTAATTTTCTATTTTTCTTTAATTACATTTCTTTTTTCACAATGATGCCAAAAATATAACTACGATGCAAATAAGAGTTCAACTGTTATATTTCAATTTTGGGATTCTACGTAAGTATACGTACCATTATCAAGTAATATAGGACTGTTTGATTAAGCCCCAAAATACTGAACCCATACGAAAACTTGTAAATTTTAAGAAGAAATTAGAATACAAAATCTATTTAGAAAAAGATACTTACTTAAACTATTTATATTATTGTAGGACTGAAAGTTTGATTCTTTTTTGTAATTTTTGATATTTTAAAATAAAGTAAAAAACTATCTAATTTTAATGAGTTTTTTGTAAGATAAAAGAAGTATAAATAAACTATAATTTTCCTTACCATGAATGAGTAATATGTATAGGAGTTCTATTTTGGAAGTATTCAAAATGTGTTGTGCTAAATAGGAGCAATATTATTCTTTACCCTTACTAGAGATGCTATAAAGAACATTTGCTAGTATAAAGTTTGAATAGTCTTCAAGATGAGTTAGGTAGGGAACATACTAGCTCTCACTATAGAGTTCCCTGTCTCCCACCTCTTGGGGGCTAACATCTCGTATCAAAACCTAAAACAATAAACCAAATTAGGGGGCATTAGTCGGTCACCCTAAAGTCCTCTAATTTGAAATCCTTTAAAGTATATTTCCTTATTTATTTGCACTCAATAATATGAATTATATTCTCATCCATACAATCTCATGTGATTTTTACCATTAGTTGACTAAGACAATACCATCACAGATCTTACATGTTCTCACAATAAATGTTAACATCTTAATTAACCAGATCAAGAAGTAAATGAAGTACAAGGATTAAATCATCACAACTTATTCCAGCATTAAATACCAATACTTCCACAACTTGCATCCAACGCTTAATTAATTTTCATTTTTAACAAAAAGATAAAGAAAACTACTCAAAATTTATGGATGAAACACAACAAAAATTAATTTTAAAAATAGAAATCATGTAGAAACACAAGAAGTATAAATTAAAACCAAATGTAGTCACAAAGATAGAAACTTATCTCAAATTTCTCTCCACGAAAATCTGAAATTCCTTTGAATCTCTTACTTTTTCTCACCAAACTCTCTAGATCTGGTCGCCCAACCCTAGGGGGTTTAAATCTCTCTACTTCACTAATAAATAACAATGGATTCTTACTTAAAACTATCTAATCACTTTCTACTTCATAAGGAATGACAAAAATGAAAAGAAGTCTAAGTAATAATCCTACAACTCTTTACTCTTTACTCTCTAAAATCACTCTTCCTCTCCTCTGGAATTCTCTCTTTGTCTTCTCCAAGTCCTTCTCTTTATAGTTTTTCCAAAAGGTGCCTTAGTGTCTCTTCAAAATGTGTCCACATTCAATGAATCTTCTAAGAGTTGCTTCCTTTCAAGTGCCATTTGAATCCATTCTCATTCCCATTATTAGTTATTGACGTTTTCACTAAGGGTTACCTCAAACACCCCTTTAAAATTTGCTAAAATTTCTTTTAACTTCCAAAATAACTATCCTGTGCTTAAGCGCGGGGTCTTCAGTGCTTAGGCGTGACCTGACAATTTCCGTTTGTTCAAGACATCTGTTTGTTCTACTAACCATTGTTAACTGACAATTTCCTCTATCTAATATGAAGGAATTAGATAGGGTTTATATTAATATGGGGTCTTTAAGTTTCCTATCAGGGCAAGCCCCTATAGTTAAATACATCTTAGATAACCAAAGTTACCTAAAAAAACTCTTGATATAGATCAGGAAATATTTATATTCATGACTTCCAAAGGTAAAATTTTCCAAGAAAATGCAATAGTCAGAAATTCAATAGGTGAATGGCTCAAGTTCTAGAACACTTCATTTTAACAGAATCCAAAGGAGAGAAGGCTAGGAGAAGGACATAGATTCAAGGAAAATCTTGATGTCTTCCCAAACTATCATATGATTTGGCTCTGATTTAGGATATTTATTTGGTGTTTCATCCTTTCAATTTTATTATTTAGGACTTACATTCACTTGATACTGATCATGTGAATGGCCTAGAAGGTAGGAGGATTTTTGTTATATCCGATGAAAACCTCAGAATCCTGAGACGAGTTAGGGCTTATGTTGCACAACATAGTTATGTAAGAGCCTAAAGAAAAGGTGAGGATTTATGCCGCACTAAACGAGCTACCTCGAAGTCCTATGGCTTGTTGTTTAAATTTCTAAGGAATTATTTTGCTGATGTAGGCAAGTTTTGCTGTTGAAGATGGCCGTGCTGCCCACTATCCACAATCTAAGCTCCTTGTCATAGCAGGTTTAGTTTAAAGAAGTCTCAATTGAAGAGAGAAGAGAAGTGTCATGTTTTGGAAATGTTCAAATTGAGGTGTCTTAATATTTTATTAGGGGAACATTAAAGTTGATTATAATAACACCGATTAAGATCCCATGGTTCCATCATCCCGGCATCGTTATTTTCATCGGATTCATTTAGTCCAACTGAATTTACTAAACCCAATTTAATGAGTTTCATACTTTCATTTAGACCGTGGAAAACCTTATTAGCAACACGTAGGTTACCTCCTCAAAGAGATTCTCGATCATCCAACGAGATGTTTTAATTTAGTTACAATTGTGGTTTATTTTTTTTTTGTTTGTGATAAAATTTTGAGTTGTTTTATATTTTAAGTGTTGTGGCGGTGAATTTTATCTTATTTTGACTTTTAATTTTGATTTCTGGTTTCAGTTTTGTGGCTATCCTAAAGGTTTCAGTTTTCATGAAGGGTGATATTGTTGTTTTAGCATGCAAATTTGCAAGAACAGAAAGTACAGTAGAGTGTAGGTAAGTAAATTGCAATAAAATAAAAACATACCTGGTGGGTCTTCCCGTCATCTCCACCTAAAAATTTAGTATTCTTACAATAAACATTTATATTTTGCAGGGAAGTAAAACCCTATGGATATGTTCGTCACAGGCCTACCAAACTCTATGTCATAACCCGGCGAATTCTATTCATTTATGAGATTTCTTCATTTAATAAATATAATAGTTACAATAGTCCTACAAGGTGTCCAGAAGACTTGTGAAAAGGTTCAGAAGAAACTCAGATACTTTACAATACTTTTGAACTTCTTTGAGGTCCTTTTGGACTTTTTATAGTTATTAAATGATTTATCCCTTTCATACCCTTATGCTCAGTGAACTAGTGTTTTGATTAATCCAAAAAGTAGGGGGTGAATATCAATTGGTGCTATACTTAGGAATTATGTGAGTGGGCCTTTAAAGGCAAAATTTAACTTGTGGAAGAATTTATCAAATTTTAATGGGCTTGTAATGTTTCAAAAATAGTTTAAGATTGATTATTTTTTATTTTCTAATTCTTGTTAGTTAATTCTTTTGATTAAGCCTAACTCATTATTAAACCCTTAAGATTTTAGTGGATATTTTTATGTCTTTAGAAAAGGAAATTTTATGACTTTCATGATTATGATCCTTATCAAAATATTGATCTATCATTTAGACATTAAATGAAGGGACATTAAATTAGTGGAATATTAACCTCTCAACCCCTAACCGTAAGACCCTTTTTAATTTGATTTACTTCCAAATATGATATTAAGGAAATTTAAATATTTAATTTGGATGTGACAAAATTACAAAGAGTTTCAACCATTTGTCCCTTAATGTTTCAATCATCCAACATAATAATTAAAGTCATTCTTTGTCATTTTCCCATTTTGATTAAGCCTAAATATTGATTAAGGCTAAATATTCAAAAAAAGGGGTGTCCAATGAAAATTTTAAGGCTAAATTTTGATTAAGGCTTTATATTTATTTTAATGCAAAAATAAGGGGTTTCAATGAAAATTCAATAACTTGTCCAAGACAAAACATATGACTTTTGATATTTTTTCGGGAGGTTGACCTAGACTAGAGGACCACTTGGACCAAATTTCATGATTTTTTAGTTTTAATTTAGTTAATAGAATTATTTTAAAATTTTGAGTTTTAATTAATTATAAAATATTTTTAAAGTTGAAAATTAAATTTTATATTTTGCTTAAGTCCCTATGAGGTCAGGCGACTTAGAAAAATAAATTTTGTATTTTTCTAATTTTTTTTAATTATTAGAATTGCTGACCCGACCCGCAATTACGTAGTAAATTAACTTCCAGAATATGGCCAAAAACTTGACCCAATTTATAAATAGCGGCTAGTGTGCAAAATCTTAAATGATATAAAAATTAGAAAATATTTTACACACTAGGGGTACTACGCAAGTATACGTATCGTTTCAAGTAATATAGAGTTTTCTTTAAAAACCCCAATATCGATCCCACGAGGAAGTGAAGTAAGAAGTCTTTAGTCAAATTCTAGTCTACTACTAATAGTCCTTAGTTTGGAATGTCGATTAAAATTGTGTTTTATCTAGCAACTACTCCTAAATGCAAGTGTTAAACGTAAAGATAGTAACTATATCTAAATGCAAATAATAATTCTAAAGATAACCCTTTTTGGATAAATTGGTTTGGAGAATTTTGAGATTTTAAAAACTACTATTCTTATGTAATGAAATAGGTAGAGATGCATTAAATATTGTATGTGTTGTTGACCTCATTTTTGATGAGGTCTTCTCTTCTTCTCTTTAGTACTTAGGATCTAGCCTTAGGCTTTTCCTTTGACTGTCCTAGAGGATTAGAATTGGGACCCACCACTTAGAAATTCAAACCACCTCTTAACTCCCTGCAAACTCCACAGACTTGATTGTAGACCCCTAATCACCTAGAGGGTTGAAATCAAATGAGGAAGTTTAAAGGATGAGTGCCTATAGGACTCTTTGGCCTTGGGGTCGCCTGCAGGTGGCCTGGTCTGGTGAAAGGGCTGACTTACACTCACACTACACTTATACACTACACTTTCACACACCTCCTAAAACCACACCTATACCCAACTTGACCTCCTGACTCATGAAGGTGATTCACATGGATGGTCCTTAACCCCTAAGCCCTTGGCTAAGGGTTAGGAACAACATAGTGAATGCCTCAAATGAGTCCTCTCATGGCTCATATAGGCTTAACATGGCTTCATGGCTCAACTAAAATGATTTCATTCCACTTACATTTACCCATCTTCAATTTTCCAAATTTTTAATTTTTGACCCCAGGGACCCTACACCCGCCTAACTTACCCAAAACCCTCGAAATCACCGCGATTTTTCAAAATTCTCCAAAATCACCCGCATTCCTCAAAACCAATCCCAAACATTCCCACATCACTCAAATTGATCATTCATAGCCAAAAATACCAAAAATTCCAAAAATACCTCCCAATACCCTCCAAATACCCAAAATGCCCCTCTTAGCCAAAAAAATCCAAAAATTCAGAAAATTCCCAGAAAATTCCAAAAAATCCCAAATCGTCCCAATTTCATTTTGTCCAACTACACCATGGGCCAATTTTGTCAATTTACCCCACTTTTGTCAAAATCCCCAATTCGACCCATTTTAACCCAAAATGAACCCAATGTCAAACCAAACCTACCCAATTGACCCAAATTCTGGTCCAATTCAATTCTAAACTTCAATTCAACATCCCCAACACCAATCTAGACCAAATCCAAGCCCAATTTGATTGGCATTTGAATCCAATTTCACTTTTGACCTGAAAGCCCAATTTAGACCCATGACCCAAACTTAGCCCAAACTCACCCAATTCAACTCCAATTAACAACAAATCTTTTCTAAACCTTCCCTAACATCCCCACAAACAAAATACTAACATGATTTGCCCAAAATTTAGACCAAAACCCCACTCAAATTCAACCCAAAGCTAAAAGACCCAATTTTGACCTAAACCCAAACCTAACCCAAATAAGCTCAAACCCCAAAATCAAAACCCAACCAAAGCCAAAACCTCTTTGAAAAATTCTCATAAACATTTCCCAACATTAATTTTACATCAATTTCAACCTTAGCCCAACATTGGCCCAAGTTAGCCCAATTTGTCCTACATTGGCCCATTTACCAAAGAGGTCCAAATTCAACCCAATTCAAACCCAAACCACCTCAAGTTTGTTTCAAACCACTCATGACATACCCCTAAACCAAACCCAACAATTATTTGGCCCAAACTTTCACCAAACTTTCATCCTAAAATCCATTTTAAAATCCAAAAGCCCACCTCCCTAAACCATTTTAAAAGCCCATCTTCACTAAATTTCAAAGGCCCAAAATTCATACAAAGCCCATATGACACTCTTCTTCATCATGACTTGAATTGAAATCATTCCTAAAGTTCCAATCAAATATAAATTTATTCTAAATCAAGCTTCATGTTAACCTCTCATACATTTATCAAAAATGCCAAAATCCATTTTCATACAAGTAAGCCAAGCTATGTGCAAGCCATAGGCAAACCATGAAGCCATGCATGAGCCACATGGAAGCCATGAAAGCCCCTTTACATGTCACCATGCTATCTTGGGCAAATGTAGGAGGTCCTTTCCATATTCCCTTAAGGTGATTAACCATGTCCATGTCTCCCCTAAACCATGTTTAATCTTAATTGTACTTGGACGGTGACCTTTCCCCACTGATCAAGCTGACCTAAACCACTTTCTCTTCAGCCCAAACTAGCCATGGGGAGGTGCACCTAGCCCAATCCATGCACTTGACCAATTTGAACCAAAATGGCCTCTCCCTCATACCATTTTAATCCAAGCCCTTTACACATGTCCATGGCCGATTGATCGCACAAACCTCCGGCCACGACCCACTGACCCCGAGGGTGACCCATGCCTGCAGGCCGACCACCGGGCCGCCGGAAAACGCCATGGCCGAGACATGGGAAGGAGCCAAGCATTGAAATTCCACCTTGCTGAGTCGCCCCATGCCCAGTGGCCATTGCGTGCTGTTCCTCCCTTGCCAAGAGCAGCTGATCCCAGTCCCTAACTCCCCCTGGGAGGCCCTCCAGCCTCTCCTATTTAAACACCACCCCTCTCGGCCATGGAGGAGGTGCTGAACCAACCTTAAGGAAACTCTGCCAAAATCATTCCAGACCACTCTCCACACATAGAGCATTTGATTCCCACTGGATTCCAGCCCCAATTCCCTCCAGCTGAGCTCAATTTTGAGTTCAAATTCCAACATAAAAACCAGGACAATTCTTCACAGTGGACCAATCCTCAAATTGATTGGTCCTACACCTTCACCAGACCAAGAGAAGAAGTTTACCAGCAAAAGCCCCCTCACCGAGGCCGGCCATTGCTTCCGACCTCCAAGCTTTGTGATCGGGCTTGGTCGAAATCTTACCTAGACAATTCACCGAGCCGAGGGACTTCATCCGGAGCTTGCTTGGACCCAATCGAAGGTGACACAACTCTCGGATCGAAGCTTCACTTCTGCGAGCAAAGGTATGGACTCACTCTTCTTCCCGAGCTTACGGAGATTCTCCATTTAATTTGAGTCGGTTAAAATACATGTTTATCGTATGGATGTGTTCGTCTCCTCAAGACGAATCCATAGAGCATAAGAACACAAAAATCCGTTGAGAATCGAGTGAGAAATTAGGGTTAGAGGGTTGACGGTCACAGGTTCACACCAGTCATAGGCGATGACCAGGAGCCGTCGGATTGCGCGTGTATCGAGCGGACGGTCAGGATCGCGCCGGACGGAGCAACGGAACATGAATCGCGGGGCCCTGGAGCGCTGAGTCGGATGGCAGCGCCGAATTAGAAGACGACGCGTGGAGCTTCGGAGATGCCTAGGTTGACGCGGCGCCGCGTGGATAAGTAGGAAATTTGGTTATTTTCTTATTTATTTAATTCCATAAACTTCAAAAATGCATAACTTTGTGTAGAAAAATCAGAAAAATAAAATAAAAATACCCTCTTGCTCAGTGAATAGAGGAGAATAATGTGGAAAAGAAATCATTTAATTTTTAATGATTTATTTACTCTCTGCACATTTTCAATTCTCCATGCATGTATACAATTCACCATGGCATGAGACCATAGGGCTTTTGAAGCCTCTGAATTTGGGAACATTCCCTGAATTTTCTAAAGTCAGAGGCCATCCCTATGAAGAGTTATTGATTTTTCAATTCTAGGACACTATTCTAAGTATTTTAATTCTAATAATTAGCATATTGTGAAATAAATTCTAGGAAAATTTCGTGATGTTTGTTATGACCAGAGGACCTTAGGAAAAATAGGTTTTGAGTTAACTCACTTGGAATAACCCTAATTGGCTTAAACACCCAAAATGGAGCTTTAATTAATTAGAGATAATCATACATCAAATTGACTTGAAATCAATTCTCTACTGACCTTTAGGATCAGAGGAACCCACCATAAAAGTTTGAAGTCAATTTGACTTGGTTAACCCTATCAAATGGGTTGATTAAGCCATTTAGCCAAAATTAAACTTCAAAAATTCATAACTTTCAAAATACTTCTCAAAAATTCACAAAATTGGTTTTGGAGCCTCTCTGATATCAGGGGAATTTAAAAAAATTAAAATTACAATTTTCTAAAAAAGTTGATTTTTTGCATTATTTTAATATTTTTAATGATTAAAAAATAATAAAAATCACAAAAATAATAAAATTCACCAAAATGTCACATTTTGAATTTTTATCACTTAGGAACAAAACCCCATATTTTTCTTAAGTCTCTATGATGAGATATTAAATTTTAAAGCCCTAAGGTAATTTTAAAATTTAAAAAATGTATTTTCTAGTATTTCCACTAAAGTAATTCTAATAAATCAAAGAAAAATTAGAAAATTATAAAAGTTGGTTCTCTAATTTCCTTGATATTAGAGAGATTTTTGAAAAATATAAAATTCATTTTTCAACCTTTATTTTATTTTTAAATTAATTAACACTCCAAAACTCAAAATAATTATAATGAAAAGAATATAATTCAAAAAATCACCAAAATTGGGCTAAGTGGTCCTCTGGTCATTAGGAATGTCTCATAATTTTCTTAAGAATAGAAACTTTCCCTTGGTCATATTATTAAATTTTCCTTGGAAATCCCTATTTTCCACCAAAAATAATTACATAAATAAATTAAATACAGAAAAATCACATTTTCTCCTCTAATGTCTTTATTAACATATGAGTGAAGTCACATAAAAATTTCAAATTCATTTAAGCTCAATTTAGTGAGTTATGAAATTATTAAGCTTGAAGGGCAAAATGGTAATTAAAATTTTAACCCTTAATTAAAACTTTAGGTTTAATAGGATGAAAAAGTAAAATATTTGATCTTAACCTGATTTGGATGATTGAAATTTAAATAATTAAAGGGTAGAAAGCTACTAAACAATTTAAAAATAATTAAAATAAACCTTAATTAAATAATTAATTAAATTTGGAAGAATAATAAAAAAATTGGAATTATTAAAATGGGGGTGTTATTAGGAAGAGATTTGTTCTTTAATTTAAGAATCCCTAAATTAATCACTTCAATAATATTTAATTCCTAATTAAAATGATAATCCAAATTCAAGATTTAAAATGCTAAAAGACTTAATGGTTAAATTAAATTAAAGTTAAAATATTTAAATTAAATCCTTTTAAAATTTCAATTAAATTAATACTTTAACAATTAAAATTAAATCATCTTTAAAACATAAAAAAATAAAATATCAAATTAAAATTAAAAATAAAATAAAATTAAAAATTAAATTAAATTAAATTAAATTAAAACATATTAAATTAAATCTAATTAAATCAAATTAAATTAAATTAAATTAAATGAAATTAAATTAAATTAGATTAAATCATATTAAATTAAATTAAATTAAATTAAATTAAATTAAATTAAATTAAATCATATTAAGTTAAATTAAATTAAATTAAATTAAATTAAATTAAATTAAAAAATAAAATCAAGTTAAAATTAAAATTAGATTAAATTAAATAAATTAAATTAAAATTAAAACTAAATCAAATTAAATTAAAGTTAAATTAAATTGAATTAAAAAATAACATCACCTAAGACATAAAGAAATTCAAAATAAATCTAAAACAACTTGAACACTATTCCAAACTTAAACCCATTAACTGAAATTAAATTAAATCACAAATCACTTGAACATCCATGTGCCCTCGAAAGCTCTTGTTATCATAACTCCGAAATGGAGTATTAAGTGAAGTGTTACTTCACTCATTGGATATTCAAATGTCCTAGTTCACTGAGTAAGATAACAACAAAACTTGAACTCCCGGACGATTAATTCGTTTGTATAATTAAATTCTCTTGGACTTAAAAATAATCTTAGAAATATTGAAAAGATGTTTAAGACTCATCTTAAGCACTTTCTCAATATGATAAGATATTTATAAGAACAATTGAACTTAATTGTTCTTTGATGAAGAAAATCGTCCTCAAACCAAAACACAAGAACACAGACGTCATAGGAGGTGACTAGCCATAGGATTAGGAACTTGGTAGAAAATCATAACCCTTCCCTTAGCTTTACCTAGGAACTTGTTTTAAATGCTTAAATATTCTAATTGTGTTCTAAGTGCAGCTTGGGATGACGGGAAGACCCTCCAGGTACGCTTTTATTTTATTGTAACTTACCTTATTGTAATTTATTTAATCGCATCGCACTTACCTTTCTAGCATGATAAACAATTGTTGCATGAAAACCAAAACCTTTAGGGTAGTCCCCAAAACTGAAACCAAAACTAAATTAAAAGTCATTACAAGATAAAATTCACCGCCACAACATTTCAAAATATAAAACAACTCAAAATTTAATCACAAACAGAACAACAAAACTACAACTACAACTAAATCAAAACGTCTTGTTGGATGATCGGGAATACCTCGGATGATGTAACCTACGTGTTGCTAACGGGATTTCCCACGGTCTAAATGAAAGTGTGGAACTCATTCAGTTGAGTTTAGCAAATTCATCTGGACTAAGTGAATCAGATAAAAAAACGATGCCGGAAGGACGGAACCGTGGGATCTTAACCGGTGTTGTTATAATCAACTTTAAGATTTGTTTTAATTAAAACATAAAAAAAACACTTGGAAACTAAGACCTTCTCTAAACCAGAACACTTCTCTCATCTCCTGATTTATGACTTCTAAAACTATACCTCTGCAACAACAAGGAACTCGGAGCATGGTGGGCAGCACGACCATCGTCATCAGCAAAACATGAGTCTACTTCAGCAAAACTTTCTTAGAATTAAATAACCAAGCCATAGGACTTCGAGGTAGTTTGCCTAGTGCAACATAAATCCTCAACTCTTCGTTAGGCATTTGCATGATCATGTCATGTAAATTAAGCCCTAACCGGTCTTAGGACTCCGAGGTAGTCGTTTGGTACGACATAAACCCTCACATCTTTGAGGCTATTTGCATGACTGCGTCATACAAATATAAGTTCAAATTAATTAAAATTGGCAAGATTGAAATATCAGATAATATTAGGATTTTCTTAAATTCAAGCCAAACAATAGGATAGTCGGGAAATTACCGAAGTTCACTTCGAATCTGTGATTTCTCCTACCTTACTCCCTTTGAATTCCCAAAATAAAATGTTCTAAATTTGATCTATTTCCTATTGAAATTCTAAAATTCAATCCCTTGAAAACTTAAACTTTGAAATTCTTGAGAGCAGAACTATTGATTATTATCGAGAGTTTTTTTAAATGATTCACTTCATTTAAGATGTAATTAACTATAGGGGCTTGCCCTTATAGGGAATTTTAAGAACCTGAGTAATATAAACCCTGTTTAATGTTTTCATATTAAGCGGTGGAACTTGTCGGCTTATAAAATTGGTTCGCAGACCAAACAGATGTCACAAACCTTTCTATTTTATTTTATCGAGCCCCATTATCAAGCAGTGTGTCTATTCTTCGGGATAGATACACGGTTTGTGGTGCGGTGCTCGTTTATATAAACTATTCGGGATGTGAGATCAGTTTGATTTCATATCTTAAAATTTTCAAATTTAAAATTATTTTCAAAATCAAATACTACTTTTCAAATTATTTATTTAAATTAAAATTAAAAATATGCCGACATGTGCCAAATAGGAGCAATCCTATTCTTTACCCTTTGGTCCAGGCATAAAGAACATTACTAATCCTATGCTTGGTTAATGAATCTGCGGCTAGGCTGGGAGGATACCGGCTCTCACTTCAGAGCTCCCACGTTCCCCTCACCTGAGGGCTAACAATCTACACTTCAGCACCCAAACGATAGGACCGAATTGAGGATTTTAGCCTGTCACTCTAAAATCTCCAATTCTACGCCCGATAGTTATATTTCCCTATTTATTTGCAGTCAATCCTCATGAACTTCACCATCCATGGAATTTGAATGTGGTTTCACTTTGTTGAGAATTACACCGCCCTTTCGGGTCGATGCAATTACAACGAATTTTAACACTACAATGGGCCCTTATTGCAATGTAAATGAAGTGCAAGTAAAAACCATCACATTTGTAATTAAATTTACTTCTACCATGCATCACAAAATCCTAAACATGATTTCTACTCATTGCAAAAGAAAAGTAAAAGGAAAACAATGGCATAATCTTCTTGTGCCACTATTTCCAAAGAAGAAGAAAGAGTAAGAGAGATACGTCACAAAGCACGAAGAAAACATAAAGGAAACTTCATTTAACAAAAGCAAATCCACTAAATAAATGTTTACAAAATTATAAGATAATGAAGAACAATACTTAGCTTTTTCCCCTTGAAAGAAAGACGAAGATCTCTCCCATAAAGTCTCCCGGTGATCCATGCAATGCTAGCGAGATCCCTTACAAATTCTCTCAAAATCTCCTCTCCAATCTCTCCAAAAGGGTAGAAATCTACATTTCTACTCTTAATCTAAGAATCCTAAACATTCCTCTAAGTTTTTCTCTCCTTTCCTCTATTGTTTCTCACCCATTTCTAACATATATTCGCCATTTTAAAGAGTATGGATGAATTTTGAAAAGTTTCCTTAAGCACCCCTTCGAAAAAGCATCCAAATACGTCGAATATTGGCCCAAAACCGCCAAATGTCGGTTCATGGTCATCCGGGCCACTGTCGGCGGGTTCGAGGCCGCTGTCGGGGGTCTTTTTGGCCATTTTCCAGTGGTCTCGGGAAAATCTCGCCATCGGTGAGCAGGCTACTGCGCGACTCCACCGTTTCGCTCCGTTTGGCTCCGTTTCAACTCCGTTTCGCCCCATTTCAGTTGTGTTGCATTCGTAACAGATAGCCCTGCAAAATAAGCATAAAAACTACATTTCTTTAAAGTGTAATCTCATTCAAAAATATGCAAGAAGTGTAAAAGAGATTAAGCATCAAAAGACTTATCGAAAGGTGTCGGGCGTAATTTCATTTCTTGCTCGTTTTTGCTCCAAATTGCATCGTTTTTGCTTTCTTTTGCTCCAATCACCATTTCTTGTACCTAAAACCAATAAACATACAAAATACCTTCCTTTAAAGTGTAATATCATTAAAAAATAAGTAAAATGATATAGCAAAAAACGTATATATTTTAGGCGTGTCAAAATCCCCCAAACTTAACTGTTACTTGTCATCAAGTAACACTTTTACTACATAAAAATATAACTCAAGGTAGTGTACTTTTCACGTATAAGACACTAAAATTTTTCATTTAAAAGAATATATTGGTTAGACTTTTAGAAAGAAATTCAGTAACTCAGGTTAACACTACAAGTATAAAAATATTCAGTAATCAAGTCTAAAGGTTCTAGTCTTTTATTTATTTCAATATAAACCATAATTTGTCACATTAAGAGTGCCTTGAAAGATTATGTGAAAAAAGAATTCATGTAAACTTCATCAGAATGTAGGCCAATACTTTAAATATAAATTCAGAAATGAAATCAAGTTTTCCCTTTAGAGTGACTCAAGTGAAGCCAATTTTTGATTAGGCATCTCCTCAAACTTCTCCT
The DNA here is from genome assembly GCA_022702705.1 of Papilionanthe hookeriana x Papilionanthe teres. Lineage (NCBI taxonomy): Eukaryota > Viridiplantae > Streptophyta > Magnoliopsida > Asparagales > Orchidaceae > Papilionanthe > Papilionanthe hookeriana x Papilionanthe teres. The sequence goes on from CM040430.1 coordinate 25,761,179, forward strand.
CATAAATATTTTTTTTCTTTCTTTTTTTTTTCTTTTCTTTCGGGATCATTTTCAATCCCCATTTTTTTCACTCTATTTTCTTTTTCTATATATATTTTTTTAATGAGGATTACTATATCTGGAGAGCCTGTAATGATTTTGAACTTCACTCTCCTCTTTCTAAAGTTCAAACTTGAAATACTTCCTTACTTTATAATTAGGTATGAGCCTCATTATTCATCATAAAGTCACAATCTCTTCTTAACACACAATACTTTAAGTCTCTTAACATTTCAAAAATACAGTTTTTTTTACTTTAAATAGTTAACTATAATCAAATTCTTTTATACCAAATATCTTACCCTTATAAAATTAACCTTTATTACTAAAAACTTTCAACCAATCATTCCATAATATTCAACTGAAATAAAAAGTTTTAGTTATCTCAAGCGGGGTTCAATTGCCAGAAGTTATGCTAATAATTTTTTAAAATATATTAATTGAGAACAAATAAGAGTTAATATTTTTCTTCCCCCTAAACTTAAATTTCAAAAATATTTTGCAACTAATTCCATAAAATGTAATAGGAAGAAAAAGTAATGGTTGAATCTACTTGCTAATACAACATCCTATCAAATTCATATCATGCATAATCAGGATAGAATGAGTGTAGGAGAAAGTAAAGCTAACCTAAAACATGCTTGTAATAAAATTACACTAAAAGGAAGTATTTCACATTAAATTTTATTTTTCTTCTTACCCCCAAACTTAATTTTTAATATATATAACATTCAGTACAAAAAATATAAGTAGGAAGAAAACAATTTAGAAATTCTATATACCATAAATGTCTATCAAAATCATTTGCAAGTATTCATTAGGACATAACAATATGCAGCAGAAAGTAAATCTAAACTAATCATGCCAGAATGAAGTTAACTAAACCAAAGTCTAACTAGCATAGCAGGTATCAACAAGGGAATATAAAAATGTTCTTCAATACGTAAATAAATTCGTAAAACAAACATAAACACACAATTCAAATACAATCACAAATGATAAATGAGGTCAATTTTTCCTTTATCTCATCGTATCTCACTAATTTACTTCCAATTTCTAACGAAATCACTACACTAGTAAATTAGGCACTTCAAAAGATTTTATAGATTATAATCACAAGGATAAATTAACCCTGATATATTGGCTCCTAGATACCAATCTCAGGCATCACCTAATCCTTATAATTAAGCACCTCTAACAGTTATAAAGATAGTGTGAGATCATCCTAATGTTATTCATCAAATAGGTACGCGACTCCTACCTAATGAAAATAAAGTTGTAGAAAGGAAGTAACAAATTAAGATGGAACTATCAATGTTCGAAATTCATGATTTTTCTTGTAAAACTCAAGTCTGGGTGAGACCCAAGTTATAGTGGACTCGTCAATCCAACTTTACAAGAGATCAAGTCTAGCCATAATAAGAAGTTAAGGAATCACCTCCCTCATGACACACAAAGATCAAACTACTAACAATCCAAACATCTACCAATCAACAATCAAACTGATCAATCCATAATGACACATAAAGATCAAGTCAATCCACTAATCCAAACACAATACAACACTAACAATCATGACTGTCAAGCACACTAAATCAAAGCACACTGATAACTATGGGTTGCCTCCCATAAAGTGCTTGGTTTTACGTCGTAAGCCCGACAAATGATTCCTCCTGGATCAAAATTTCAATTAAGTAATCCTGGATCAATCGCCCAATCTTTTTCAGATCCAGGGATTCCTATAAAATCCTCAAATTTTAATTTTTCATTCAGCTCTTCATTTTCAGATGGATTTATATTATTTTTCCTCATATTTCTTTCTAGATCCAATATTCTTCTATTAATTTTCTCAATTCGCATATTAATATCATCATTGAAATTGATAAGAAATTGATCTTTATAAGATACTTCAATATCTCCCAAAATTTGGATCAGATTCTCTCTAGATAATTCAGATTCAGGATCAAATTCTTCTATGTCACTCTTCTGATTCAAGTTATCTTCCAATTCTTCCCCTTTACAATTATTAAATGATGGAGGATCTATCTTAGTTGAGGAAATAGGTTTTTCTAATTCCTTAGGAATTTCTTCCAATGGTCTTACAATATCCTTATCCTCTTTTCTCAACTCAAAGTTCTTTTGAACTTTATCCTCAAATTCTCTTCCAAGTCCTAGTTCAATAATATTATCTTGTTCATAATTTAATTCAGGTTTTTCTTGTGATTGAGTCGCATCTAAAGATATAAAGACTGGTTGTGTAGATGAATTCTCTAAAAAGATAGGCTTTAAAATTGTATGTGGTACATCCATCTTAAGTTTATGAGATCTTTCAACAAATGGAATTAAAAGTTTACTATTTTTGGTAGCGTCCATCATTTCACACATCTCCTGAACATACATACAGTCTTCTTTAAATAATGTTTTCGAATCATCATGAAAATCTATTTCAATCTCATCTATTAACTTACTCTCAAAACTTTCTTGGAAATGGTCTTTACTTAGATAATCAATTTCATCCATACAAAAATAATCATCATCTTTTCTCTCAGCTGGATATTTCATAGTCTTTAATACATCAAAAGTGACTTCATGGTCATTAATATTCATAGTCAACTTTTCTTTTTGCACATCTATCATAGATTGTCCAGTAACAAGGGAAGATCTCCCTAAAATAATTGGAATTTCTTTATCTTCCTCAATATCTAATACAATAAAGTCCAAAGGAAAGATAAATTTATCCATTTTAACAAGCACGTCTTCTATAACTCCTTTTGGATAAATGATAGATCTATCAGCTAATAGAAGGGTTACAGTAGTGGGAGAAATATCGACTAAACCTAACCTTCTAAATATAGATAGAGGCATCACATTAATATTCACTCCTAAATCACATAAAGCTTTTCCACATAATTTTTCTCCAATTGCACTAGGAATTGTAAAGCTACAAGGATCTTTAAGTTTCCGAGGAAAATTTTTCTAAAGTATGGCACTGCACTCCTCACTTAGTGCAATTGTCTCATAATCCCCAAATTTCCTTTTCTTGTTTAATATATCCTTTATAAACTTTGCATAACTTGGCATCTGTTCCAAAGCTTCAGTGAAAAGAATATTTATTGTTAACTTCTTAAGTACTTTCATGAACTTTGAAAATTTTTTATCCAACTCATGCTGTCTAATTCTTTGAGGAAATAGAGGTGGTGGTTTTTCCAAACTGATTTTAGTTTGAGATATTAATTTTTCCAGATCCTTAGAATCATGTTCTTTAGGTCTTTTAGTTTTCTTTGTTTCTCTCACAACATCTTTCTCTTTTGTAACCACATCCTCTATCTCTCTTCCACTTTTCAATTGGACAGCTTCTATTTGTTCATTAGTGTTCTCTTTAGGGTTGATTTCATTGTTACTAGGAAGTGTTCCTTGGTGTCTATTGCTAAGTGAATTAGCAATTTGTATGATTTGCATGTTTATTTTCCCATTTTTTGTTTCCGCCATCAGAAGTATGATTCCAGTTATATTTAGAATGGTTCTCCCAACATGGGTTGTAAAATTTAGAATATGGGTTGTTTATGGTATTTAAAGTCTCATATGATAAGTTAGAATCAATCATATGCCCTAACAATCTTTCCTCACTTACAGAAGTAAATTGAGGTTGGTTCATTCCAAATTGGTCCAACTTCCTTGATATTGCAGCAATCTGAGATGCAAGAATTGTAATCGTATCCGTATCATGAACACTAGCTACATTTTTATGATTTACCCTTGCAGTGGGCCATTGAAATTCTTTTGTATCCATTTTTTCAACTAATGCATATGCTTCATTAAATGATTTTGACATTAATGATCCACCAACGACAGCATCAATTATAGACCTAAGGGATCCTACTAACCCATTATAAAAAGTTTGAATGATTAACCAATCGGGTAGAGCATGGTGTGGACACTTTCTTAGGAGTTCCTTAAATCTTTCCCAGGCTTCGTATATTGATTCTCCTTCATACTGACAAAATGAGATAATATCGTTTCAAATTTTAGTAATCCTTGAAGGTGGAAAATACTTAGCTAAGAATTTCTTTGTTAACTCCTCCCAATTTTTAATAGAACCAGGTGCTAATGAGTATAACCACATTTTAGCCTTATCCCTTAGTGAGAAAGGAAAAAGCCTTAGTCTAACAGCATCGTCTGACATACCGTTATAATAAAATATAGCACAAAGTTCTAAAAAATTTGATAAGTGTAAATAGGGATCTTCTAAAGGAGTTCCCCCAAATTGATTGTTCTGCACCAGTTGGATAATCTCAGGATTTATTTCAAATGAGTCAGCTTCTACGACAGGGTTTTGTATACTAAAGTGAATTTCATCTGTCATAGGATTTATGTAATCCCTCAATGATTTATGATGATTTTCTAAGTTATTATCTTGAAAGTTTTCCATTTCCATTTCTAGTTATTTGAGTCATTTCTGTATTTTTATTTTTTTATTTTCTTCAAATTCCGGATCATAAGGCACAAGTCCTGCAGATCCTTTGTTTCGCATACTTAACACAACAAACAATACATTAACAATTAAACAAATAAAACCAAAAATATATTCAACACAACAAAACATTTTCACAAACATCTTATTTTTCATACAAACAATTTTTTTTCTTGTTTTTCACAACACTTTTTCAATTAAAAAAAACTTCTCACACAAAAATAGTTTTTAAGACACTACAGTTTTCCAAGTCTAAGCTTAATTATTTCAACTAAAATTCTCCAAAAGTTCTTATCGAAGCTTCCCAGGCAACGGCGCCAAAAACTTGACCCAACCCGCAATTACGCAGTAAATTAACTTCTAGAAGATGGCCAAAAACTTGACCCAATTTATAAATAGCAGCTAGTGTGCAAAATCTTAAATGATATAAAAATTAGAAAATATTTTACACACTAGGGGTACTATGCAAGTATACGTATCGTTTCAAGTAATATAGAGTTTTGTTTAAGAACCCCACGAGGAAGTGAAGTAAGAAGTCTTTAGTCAAATTCTAGTCTACTACTAATAGTCCTTAGTTTGGAATGTCGATTAAAATTGTGTTTTATCTAGCAACTACTCCTAAGTGCAAGTGTTAAACGTAAAGATAGTAACTATATCTAAATGCAAATAATAATTCTAAAGATAACCCTTTTTGGATAAGTTGGTTTGGAGAATTTTAAGATTTTAAAAACTACTATTCTTATGTAATGAAATAGATAATGTATAGGATTGAGGTGCATTAAATATTGTATGTGCCAAATAGGAGCAATCCTATTCTTTACCCTTTGGTCCAGGCATAAAGAACATTGACTAATCCTATGCTTGGTTACTGAATCTGCGGCTAGGCTGGGAGGATACCAGCTCTCACTTCGGAGATCTCACGTTCCCCTCGCCTGAGGGCTAACAATCTACACTTCTGCACCCAAACGATAGAACCGAATTGAGGATTTTAGCCTGTCACTCTAAAATCTCTAATTCTACGCCCGATAATTATATTTCCCTATTTATTTGCATTCAATCCTCATGAACTTCACTATCCATGGAATTTGAATGTGGTTTCACTTTGTTAAGAATTACACCGCCCTTTCAGGTCGATGCAATTACAACGAATTTTAACACTACAATGGACCCTTATTACAATGTAAATGGAGTACAAGTAAAAAACCATCACATTTGTAATTAAATTTACTTCTACCATGCATCAAAAAATCCTAAACATGATTTCTACTCATTGCAAAAGAAAAGTAAAAGGAAAACAATGACATAATCTTCTCGTGCCACTATTTCCAAAGAAGAAGAAAGAGTAAGAGGGATACGTCACAAAGCACGAAGAAAACATAAAGGAAACTTCATTTAACAAAAGCAAATCCACTAAATAAATGTTTACAAAATTATAAGATAATGAAGAACAATACTTAGCTTTTTCCCCTTGAAAGAAAGACGAAGATCTCTCCCATAAAGTCTCCCGGCGATCCATGCAATGCTAGCGAGATCCCTTACAAATTCTCTCAAAATCTCCTCTTCAATCTCTCCAAAAGGGTAGAAATCTACATTTCTAATCTTAATTTAAGAATCCTAAACATTCTTCTAAGTTTTTCTCTCCTTTCCTCTATTATTTCTCACCCATTTCTAACATATATTCGCCATTTTAAAGAGTATGGATGAATTTTGAAGAGTTTCCTTAAGCACCCCCTTCGAAAAAGGGTCTAAATACGTCGCATATTGGCTCAAAACCGCCAAATGTCAGTTCATGGTCATCCGAGCCGCTGTCTCATTCAAAAATATTCAAGAAGTGTAAAAGAGATTAAACATCAAAAGACTTATCGAAAGGTGTCAGGGCAGAATTTCATTTCTTGCTCGTTTTTGCTCCAAATTGCACCGTTTTTGCTTTCTTTTGCTCCAATCACCATTTCTTGTATCTAAAACCAATAAACATACAAAATGTATTTCTTTAAAGTGTAATATCATTAAAAAATAAGTAAAATGATATAGTAAAAAGTGTATATATTTTAGGCGTGTCAATTGCTTTAGTGGAAAATTAAGGAAAATCATTTTTAGCCTTTTAAAAATTAATTTAAGCCTTTAAAAATTGCTATTTTGGTTTTAAGACTTAGGAAAATTATGGGGATAGTTCCTAAGTGATTGGGAGACAAAATGTGATAATTTGGTGATTTTTACTATTATGTAATTATTTAAATGTTAAAAATATGATTAAAGATGAAAATTTTGTAAAAATCCCAATTTCATTTTTAAAAAAATCCTATGATTACAGAGAACTTCCAAAACCAATTTGGTGAATTTTTTAGTTGTATTTTAATTATTAAAATTAGTTTAATGTTCAAAATTATCATTTCACTTAGGAAATTCATTTAGGTGGCTAAATGAACTCCAAATGCCATGAAATTTTTATGGAGAGTTCTCTGACCTTTAAAATACAGTGGAGAATTATTTTTGAGTGATTTACATATTTAATGAACTCAAATTAATTTACATTCAGTTTTAAATTAAGTTGATAATTAGGTTATTTCATAATGATTTACTCTATAAACATTTTATCCTAGGGTCCTCTAGTCAAAAGAAACCTACCATGATTTTTTTGGATTTTTATAACCACCATGCTAATTATTAGAATTAATTTGTGAAAATAGATGCAAAAACTTGAAAAATATAGAACTCCCCATAGAGGTCTCCTCTGACTTTGAAAAAATTAAGGAAGATTCCCCATGATAGAAGCTACAAGTTGTTAAAATGGCAAGCCATGGTGAAACTTCTATATGCATGGAGAATTAAAAAACAACAAAAGGTATTTAATTAATTATAAATCATACATGCACCAAATAAATTTCAAACCATTTCCACATCATTCTCCTATGTTCACTAAATAGTAGGGTATTTTTCTTTTATTTTTATGATTTTTCTAGGCCAAGATATGAATTTTTAAAGTTCAGCGAATTAAATAAATAAAAAATCTCCTAATTTGCTACTTAACCACGTCACCGCTGTGTCATCCTCAACAGCTCTGAAAGGCTACGTGTCTTCTTCTGATTGGGCGTCGTCATCTGAGTCACCGTGTGCTTTATGCATCAAGAGTTTGTCTGGCGCAATCCTGGCCATCCTTTCATTATGCGCGCGATCCAACAGCTCCTGGTCATCTTCTTCGACTGGTGTAACTCGAGAGTCGTCCACCTTCTAGACCTATGATCTCGAGCTATACTCAACTAAATCACATGGATTTTGTTCCTAGAGCTTCATCTATCCTAGACAAACCTATCCATACAGTTTATATGGTATGAAATACTTTGATAATTATGGAGAACAAAGAAAATCTCGGGAGGAAGAGTGAGCCCAATACCTTTGTCTGAGAGGCGAGGCCTCAATCAGATGGTTGTGGCAGCTTCGATTGATCTCAACGAACCTTCAGATGGAGCCTTTTGCTCTGGTGAATTGTCTAAAGCCAAACTCGACAAGACCTGATTTCAGGTGTTGATGGAAGTCTGGTGCAAAGGCCTTCTGTGATGGGGCTTTGATGGGGAATCTTCTTATTTCACTGTCGTGAAGGTGTGGGTGTCTTTAATTGGACTTTGGTGCACTATTGAGTTGTGGTGAAATATGTCCTAGTTTTTGGCCAAATTTGAGCTCTAAAATTGAGCTCCAGCAGTGGGAATCAGAGGAGAAAAGTGGATGGAATGATCTTAGGGAGGTCTGAAGGAGTTCTGGTGAAATTTTGGTAGAGTTTAGTTAGGAAAATTTCAACACTTAGTTTTGGCCGTGGAGAGGTGGCTTTTATATCCATGGCCAATGGATGCAGCTTAAGCCCTGGCTTTGGGTGCTTTAGGCCTCTTAGGGTGAGGGTAGAGCAAGCCTATTGATCACTGATGTGATCCCTCACTGATAAGGCCCAATTTTGGGTTTAATGGGGCAAGGAGGCCCTCAGGCTGATCCATTCTGGTGGTTGGGGCAGCCAGCAAGGACAGGGAAGTGGCTGGCAAGTGCAAGGGAGTGTAAGGAGTGCCACAGTGCATTTAATTAGGCATGATGGTTGCTTATTCAAGGGTTAAGAGGAGACACGGGCTAGCCATAAAGAGGAGGATCCATTGGTCCCTAGGTGAGGGAACTTTGGTTCATGACTCAATAGACCTGGGTTAGGTCAGGTCAGACCAGTCCTAAGGTTGGCTGTCATGGAGTTAATTTGGTCAATTTGGTTTAATTTGGGTGACATTAAGTCATAAGTTCAATTTGGGCCACATTGGGTTTAGGTTAAGCTAGCTTGGGTTTGAGCTTGAGTTGGACCAAATTGATTATTCAATATTGTCCAACATGATTGCCATGAATGGTTTAGAAAAAGATTGAAGTGATTTTGGAGAGGTTTGGGGGTTCAATTTGGCTTGATTTGGGATTTTGGTCAATTTGGGCTAGTTTGGGACCATGTTGGGTTAGGTTGGGTCCAAGGCTTAATTAATGGGTCCAACTAGTCAAAAGGAATATATTGAAGAGTTTGCAACATAAATTGGGCAGAAATTTGGGGTCTAGGGCAATCAATTTGGGGAATTTGGTCATGTATTCAATTTGGGTTAAACTTGGGTAAACTTGGTTCAAGTGGATTTGGGTGGAGCTTAGGCTCAAATTGGGGCAATTGATGGTTCAGTTCAGTTCAGGGGAGTGACATGAAGGGTTTAGGATTGAAATTTGGGGAAATTGGTTGACATTGGGTCAATTTGGGGTGAATTAGGGCATAGGGCCAAAATTGGGGGTTTTGGATTAGGATTGAAATTGGACTCAAATGTGGGTCAAATTGGACTTGGATTGAGTTTAGATTGGTATTGGGGATGTTTAATTTTAGTTTGGAATGAAAATTGGGCAAGATTATGATCAATTAGGTAGACATTGGGTTTAATCTGGGCACTTTTGGGTTAAAATGGGTCAAATTGGGCTAAATTGGCCAAATTGGGTCATATGGTAGTTGAGAGAAATGAAAATGGAAATATTTGGGAGGTTTTGGGAATTTATGAGAATTTTTGTAATTTTTGAAATTTTGGGCTAAGAAGGGCATTTTGGGGGTTTTTTTGGGAAATTTAGCAATTTTGGGTAATTTTGGTTAATTTGAGTTGTAGGCAGTATTTTAGAGTGATTTTTGAAGAATTATGGGTAATTTGGGTTTTTTTGGAAATTTTTGGGGATTTTAGGGTGTTGGGGGTATTTTGGGTATTTTGGAGTAAAGGGTTAGAAATTTAGAATTTTGGAAAGATTAAGATTGGTTGAAAGTGAGCAAGATTGAATTGTTTAGGTTGAGCCATGCACCAAGGTTTACCCTCATTTGGTCCTCTATGTGTTGGTACTAGCCAAACCCTAGTCTGAGGTTAATGGCTTGGGAAAACCACTTACATGAGTTTCCAAAGAGTTAGGGGATCAAAGGTGATGTGCCTTATTTAACGTTTGTGAGTGTGTAGTGTAAGTGTGTGTAAGCTCTAGACCTCCCAGGGTAGATCCTAAGGTCTGACCACCTATAGAGGATTTCCCCTAGGCTTCCTTATGCTTAGTCTCTTCCTCCCAAAACTGGAGTTTAAGCCTTAAGCATATGAAAACTCCCAGTGAAGTGAGAAAAGTTTGAATTCTAAATGGAAAGGATTCCATGACTAGTCTTCTAAAAAAACAACCAAGAGAGTCCTATGGCTAGACCCTAGGCTACTTTAAAGACAGACTAGACCTCAACCAAAAGTGAGGTCTACAAATGGATCCCCAATAGGTGTGGTGTGCTAGGTAAGCGCACTGCACGTATTGGTGTTGACCGACGAGATCAACAAAGCAAACACAATTGTCTGAGTCAAAACTCAAGACAAAACATAGAATTTAGCGAGAAACTTTCCACTGTGGATTATTTGGTTGAAACCTTCAAGTCCCGGGGACTCTCACTGGGGAAGGAAAATGGAATACCTTCGTGAGAGGAGCTATGAATTTCAAGCTTCCAATTCTGAAGGAGTGAGATCTGAATCGATTTGAAGTTGGAATTTGGATTTAGAATTTGTATTTGATATTTGAATTTAAATTTTGAGTTTTAATCTTTGATTTTAAGTTTCAATTTTAATTTTAAGTTTTATGGAATTTTATGGAAATTTTAGAATTTGTGGAATTTTAAATTTGAAGATTTTAATTTTGTAAGAAAATTTTGTGAGTGCAAAGGGGGAAATCAAAATTTCAGTACCGATCTTGGAGAGTGGGAGTCAGAATTTAAGTACTAATCCCGCAAGATGAGAACTGAAATTTAGGTACCAGCCTAAGAAATGAGAATCAGAATTTCGATACTGACCTCGGGATTTCGTGAATGTGGGAAATTTATCAAAAGGCAGATGAAAGTATAGGGAATTTGGGGGAATCAGACGACTAGGCTCTGATCTTGGAATTTCATGGAAGGCAGAAAAATTTCTCGGATAGAAAATGGAAAATTAGGGAATTTTGGGGGAATCGGACGACTAAGCTCCGTTCCTAGAACTTCATGGAAGGCGGAAATTTTCTCGGATAAGAAATGGAAAATTAGGGAATTTTGGGGGAATCGGATGACTAGCTCAATTCTCAGAATTTCATGGAGAGTGGAAAATTTTCTAGGATAGAAAATGAAAAATTAGGGAATTTTGGGGGAATCGGACGACTAGGCTCCGTTCTCAGAATTTCATGGAGGGCAGAAAATTTCCGGATAGGAAATGGAAAATTAAGGAATTTTGGGGAATCTGATGACTAAGCTCTGTTTCGTAAATTTCATGGAAGGCAGAAAATTTCACGGATAAGAAATGAAAAATTAGGGAATTTTAAAGAATTTTGGGGAATCTGATGACTAAGCTCTGTTTCGTAAATTTCATGGAAGGCAGAAAATTTCACGGATAAGAAATGAAAAATTAGGGAATTTTAAAGAATCTTGGGGAGGAAAGCTCAAGGACTCACATTCGGCCCAAGGGGTAACAGGAGAGACTCAGAACTCAGGTACTGATCCCGGAATTTCATTTGAGGAGAATTTGGTAAAACTTGGTATTGACTTTCAAAGAAAGCGAATTTGGTGCAATTTGGCCGAGACCGGTAGCCATTGCAAGATTTGCAGAATTTTATGATATTTCGAATTTGTGAGAGGTGGCGCTGTGTGAAAAGTGTCAAATTTTGTGGAGTTCCCGCAAAAGCGAGGGAAGATGAGTGCAAAGACTCAGGATCTCAGAAGAGAGAGAATATTTTCATTTGTTTGTTTTCAATTCATCATTTCCTTTCAATTTGTTTTGTTTCATTTCATTTTGTTTCATTTGATTTAAATTTCGATTTAAATTTTGATTTTGATTTAAATTTCTTTTGATTTGAACTATGAGTTTATTTAAATTTCTTTTTCATTTCATTTGATTTTATTTGATTTAAGTTTCAAGTTCATTTCAATTTTAATTTATTTTGTTATCATTTTAATCTTTTCTTCTGCATTATTCTTTTCTCCTTATTATTTTGGAACCAATACATGGTTCTACGGCTTTCGACTATCGTGTTGATAAAGGCATTTCTGAAAACAAAATTCTTCTTTAATTTTGCTGAAAACAGTGCAACTGATCATATGCTAACAAGCATCCAAAAGTAGGTCGTGTGTACAAAACTGAACAAAGCCGACATATCATATCGTCTGGCTACTGCAAAAGTGGTGAAAATAACTGACATGACCCGTTATAAAGGGTAGTAGATTTTTGCTGCCTGAGACTACTGCGGGGACGAGCCAACCTGCCAAGGTTATGCTCCGGAACAAAAGTCCCCTCGCGAACACCCGGAGGTACTGTCATCACAGCGGCAAAGGTTGAAGGTTCTCCAATTCTGGATCTGGCTCGTAGTTAAACGGCGTTTTATCCTCATCCATTCTTTTGAAGGTGACTGACACCCTTTTTCTTGTAACTCCTGGGATGCAGTGTTTCGCTAAATCTGCTCCGTTTTCTTTCAATACTAGTACTGATATGACTGGTAGGGGATTTCAACAGAACCTCGGAATTCTCCCGGTCCGATAATTTGAATTTCTCGTCCAAACAAGATATTGCTTTCACTTATAAAGGAGACCGTGCAGAAGGGTCTCACAAAGTCATGGTGGTCGATATGAGGCGGGATACAGTCCCCGTCCTCATAAATATTTATGATGCAGCTGTTAGGAATACAGTCTGTAGGCAACACGTGCCACTCAACCATCCTCTTTATCGTCTTCTTGATTTGTGGCGGCATCGGATCCACCTCATCCTGTTGTAAAATCCCCGGGGGATTACCTTGTCGATCCTTGGCGAAATTGTAGCAGCAGCCACACTGAATAGTGACTCTGTCTTTTCCTCTTTTCCATTTTGATGGCTCTGTATATGTTCTCGACCTCAAGAGACCTGCTCTCCCTAATGTCTGAAGAGTGTCGATGCAGTACAAAATTTCTTCTTCATCCTTCCTCGAGAATACATCAGTGTATAGCTCGAGTCCTTCCAGTAACTTGACAAAATTTCCTTATATGTCTTCGTAGTGTTGAAATTCTTGCTTTCTAATTCTTCTAATATTTTCCATGACTTAGTCTGGAACTCCTTGCGGTGGTGGCGGTGTTAGGACGAACTATGGTACTTACGGCTCTACGTCAAGATATTCCCGGTTCCTGAGTAGCGTTGAGGTGGCTGCTTAGGCCTCAAATGTGCCATATTCTTCTAGCTATAAAACGTGACATTCCTGGCACTCTAAAAATGCCCCTATCGCTGAAGGCAGTCTGGGTAAACTCAAGGTGCAAGTCGGACACCCAGTCAAAATTTCTTCCATTAGATCCAATGTCGGCGCAGGATCCTCTGCAGCCACTAGCTCAGTATTGGTGCACGGTGCGTTGTCGTTGGTTTCTTTCATTTCAGGATAATAAGAATCTTCTGGAATGGGTGATAGCGTGGCGACTAGCTCCCGAGCTTGTCTCCTCTCCATTCTGTCTAAGAGGCGACGCTTGCGGCAATTTGCATTTCTTCTTTTTGTACGCGCCAACGGCACATCTGAAACTCTTTCAGCTGAAGCGACAACTAGATCACCCTCCGGAGTAATGATCATAGGCAGGATCTCACCGTGTCTCATGGCGAAGAGGTGTGAGTCAATGTACCCTCCAATTCCTTCATATCCTGATGTCTGTCCGGTCTCTTTACGACCACTCTTTTTCACCGACTTCATGTCTGTAGTCCCCTTTTGTGTGTTTCTTTTTCAAGATGCGAAGTTCAAGCCGTATATGAAAGCAAACACCAACTTACAACCCAAAACCTCCTGCAGAAGTAAACAGGGGAAATATTAGTGGGTGGTGTTGTGCATGAACAAGAACAAGGACAAATATATTATCTTTATTTTAAATTTAGATTTAGAAATTTCAACAAGAGTATTTTATCTTGTGAGAAAATTTACTTTATTTTATTTAACTTTATTTTATTTAAAAGATTTGGACAGTCACAGATGCTGGCCCTATTCTACATCAGAAGGAAAATCTTTCTTCAGATTGCTCATGTCGCATAGTACTTCTTGAGATATTGTCCATTTATTGGCAACATGCGTCTATCCCCTTAAGAATCTACCAACTGGTACGACCCACCAGAGTAAACCTTTTCCACCACGAATAGTCTTTCCTAGGTCAGTTGAATTTTTCCACCTATCTTGTGGTGTGCAAGAATAGGCCTTCTGAGAACGAGCACGAGGTCACCAATTTTGAACGAACTCGGGCAGACCAACTTATCGTGGACTTGAATCATCTTTACTTGGTATAGTTCCAAATTTTGTTGCGCAAGCAATCTTCTTCCTTTGAGACCTTCCAGATCTGTCAGCCGTAATTTGGCATTCTCTTCTATTGTAATTTGATTGGCGACAGCAATCCGGAGTGACTGTAGTTGAGCTTCTATTGGAAGGACTGCCTCGGACCCGTACACAAGTGCATAAGGTGTAGACTGCATCGGCGTTCTGACTGTCGTCTTATAGACCCACAAAGCTTCTAGAAATCTCTCGTGTCATCCTATTTTGTTTTCATCAAGTTCCTTCTTTAGATATTGAACGAGAGTCTTGTTGAAGGCTTATGCCAAGCCATTTGCTTTGGGGTAGTAGATTGTCGAGTATCTCCAATCTATCCCGTGTCTTCTGAAGAAGTTGATGATTTTCATGCTTTTGAAGGTGGACCCATTGTCGGAGATGATCCTTTGCGACACACCAAAAGGTAAACAACCTGATTCTTGAAGAACAGTAGAACATGTTGTACTGTAACTTCCCGTAGCAGAACTGCCTCTGCCCACATAGAGAAGTAGTCTATAGCTGCGAGTATGAATCTGTGTCCTTTCGAAGACGGAGGGTTTATCCCACTATATCTGTTCCCCAACACTCGAATGGCCACGAGGAAATCATGAGGTGTAGAACATTCGGAGGTTGTGCAAGACCACTCCATGCACTTGACATTGATGACACTTCTTTGCTGTGTCCATGCAGTCTGTCATCATTGCCAGCCAGTAGTATCCGAGTATTTTGATTTTCATCTTCATTTTCGGTCCTGACTGGTGATCTCCATACAATCCAGGGTGTACTTCGTTGATAATTTTCTGTGCTTTTGCTTTGCTGAGGCATCTGAGCCACATCTGATCGAAGTATCTTCTGTACAGAATATTGTCAATTAAGGCATATGAGAGAGCTCTCTTCTGAATCTGCTGTATTGCTGACTTGTCTTCTGGTAATCTTTCAGTTTTCAAATATTTCATCAATGGCTAACGCCAATCTTCTGTATCATCTGCCACTATGGCTGCTATCTCTTCTTTTCTAATCTTGTGTAGACTGTCGAGATGGATTTGCGATAAGACATGACGTCCCTGTACTGTAATATCTATAGAATCTTAGGGTGGACAAGTCAATCCTTTAGCGAGTTTAGCTAAAGTGTCCGCGTGGGCGTTGTCTGCTCGAGGAATCCTATAGAATAGGAATCCTATAGAATATCACATCAAAATCTGCTTGAGTAGTTTCATCGTGTACCGATGGTATTCTTCTAATCTTGGCTTCAAAATTTTGTATTGTCCTGCCACTTGTTGAATGAAGAGTTGTGAGTCGCCATAAATGACAATGTCTATTATTTCCATTAAAACTGCTAATTCCAAGCCGGTGATTAGAGCTTCATATTTTGCTTTGTTATTAGTACACAGTTTCGTCAAGTGATAAGAGAATCTCAGCATCGCCTGATTTGGAGTTACGAAGACCAAATTGATTCCTGCTTTGTCGAGCATCACTGTCTGTTGTCCTTTATCTCTCCGGGCTGATGACGCTCCGTCGAAGTACATTTCCCAACGTCCTATATTGGGCTACTTTATCTGTACTATTTGTTCGTCCGGTAGTTTGTCTTTGAGCGGGGACCCAGCTGGCAGTGGCACTGCGAGAAAATCTACGAAAAGTTTCCCTTTGATAACACGAGGAGCACAAATGTTATGTCAAATTGCAATAATATCATTGACCACCTTGCTAAACATCCGGAAAGTGTTGGTCATATCATCAAATATTGCAATAGATTAACTTTCAAAATTAAGTTTACCTTATGTGATAACATGTAATGTCTGAGCTTTTGAGTGGCAAAAAACAAATCTAGAAAATGTTTCTCAATAGGAGGATACTTTATTTCTACCGGTATTAGGCGTTGACTCAGGTAGTAGAGTGCGTTTTCTTTACCCTCGTCATTGACTTAGGTAAGTAGTGCCTTGAGAGACTCGTCCAAAGCCGTAGTATAAAGTATCAATGGTCTACCTGGGATAGTGGCTACTAAAATAGGAGGTTTCATGAGATATCGTTTAATATCTTCGAAAGCTCATTGAAATGACTCTCCCTAAATGAATGTCACATCTTTTTGAAGTATGTTCGAAAAGGGTAGACACATTCTTGACAGATTGGATATAAAGCATCTTAGACACGCCAATTTTTTTTAAAAAGATCGTAATTATTTCAAGGTTCTAGGAGTAGGCATTCTAAGATAGATTTAATCTTTTCTGGGTCAATTTTGATTCCCCGATGAAGGACAACAAATCCTAGAAATTTCCCGGAGGTAACGCCGAAAGTGCACTTTAAGGGATTCATCTTTAGATTGTATTGTTGTAATCGTTCAAATACGATCCTCAAATCATTTAGGTGATTTTCTTTTACTTTGATTTTGATGACCAAATCATCCACATAGTATTCCACTTGGTTGTGAATGAGGTCATCAAAGATCTTTGTCATTGCTCTTTGGTATGTTGCTCATGCGTTCTATAAACCGAACAGCATCACGGGTAGCAGTAAATCCCGATTAGAGCTCTGAATGTTGTAAGCGTTGCATCTTCTGGAGCCATATTGATTTGATTGTAACCTGATGATCCATCCATGAAAGAGAAAATCTCGTGTGATGACGCAATATCCACCATCAGTTCCGGTATCGGAAACAAAAACTCGTCCTTCGGGCATGCTTTATTTAAGTATCTGAAATCGACACACACTCAGATTTGTTCATTTTTCTTCTTTACTGGCACGACATTGGATAACCAAGTCAGATATTATTCTTATCAAATAAAGTTAGCATCTATTATTTTTTTATCTTTGTTGTAACTTGTTGTTCTATTTCGAGGGGTATTCTTCTGGGAGCTTGTTTTACTGGTGTTGTACTTTAATCCAGTCCTAGTCGGTGAACTGCAACATCTGGAGATAGTCCAGGCATTTCATCATAGCTCAAGCGAAGCAATCTTTGAATTCTGATAGTAACCTGACTAAGTCTACAACCTCTTATTTATTGAGCAACAAACTTATGAAAGTAGGTTGGGGTTGCTCCTCAGTCCCGAGATTGATTTCTTTTAATTCATCCACAATTGACTTGATTTCTTCTTTGAATTCCGGTGGAGCCTCTTTATTGGTTGATCTTCATATTCATCTTGGATGTCGAGGCAATCTTCTTCTAGCTGACTAGTACCATGGAAAATCTTGAGTCATCGATAAGTACGATCGTACCGAACCCAAGGCCCTCTTTTGAGTTGAGTTTCTTTTGCTTTTGTATTCCATAATTTTTCGAACGATTGTAACTTATCTTTTGGCATTTTCTTTAGCACATATCCTTGTTGAATTAATTTTTTACATAAGGCAAAAAGTAACCAAAAGGTAATTCCATTAATTCATTAGAATCATTTTCTTTGAGAATTGTACAAGGTTCAGAAGTAGAAGGAGAAGCTTTATAAAACTTGATCGGTTTAAAACCATCATTATGGACTTCCTTGACTTCCATACTCTCGATCTTTTGAGGATGGATCAGAGTTAGGGTCATGGCTTGAACATAATGATCAATCCAATCATACATTGATTCATATTCATCCCTTTCTGTGTCATCCGTAGAAATCTCAAATTGAGGCTTCTTCTGACTTATCATCGTTGTTTCTTTATCTTCTTCGGAGCTTCCTTCTACTTCAACGCTGATCGTCGGCTTCGTCCGTTCAACAATCTGGTGAGTTCTTCCTTAACCACGTCCCTGACCTTGACCTCAGATGTGTGGGATAAAAGAACCTCCACTAACTCGTTGTGAAAGGGTGGTGAGAGATCGTTGAACTGGAGTTGTATGGTCCCGTTCTCGTAGTCCTTCTAAATCTTCGACTTTACTTGTCACAATTTCTCTTGAAAGTATTGTTCTCTTCGGGGGAGCATAGTAGGCGGCGTCTTCGTGAATGCCTACTTCATGTATTGAGAAAGGCTGTAAGTCTCCCTTAATGCAATGTTCTTGTCCGTCCTTGTAGTACTTGATGCACTGGTGTAGTGACGACGAGACCATATTGTACTCGTGAAGCCACGACCGACCAAGCAGTGTATTAAATGATGTATCCGCATCAATGACATGAAATTTTACAGTTGTTACTAGATTTCCAACTTTCATTTGTAGTGTTATAGATCCAAGGGATCTTTCTCCTTTTCGGTTGAATCCTCTTAGCATCATTTTATCCATGGAAAGTTTTCAAGTGTCGATGTCCAAATAGGCTAGTGTCCGTAGACTCATTATGTTGAGTGACGCTCCAGGATCTACTAACACTCTGGAAAGTACGAACCTGCCGATGATGACGAAAATGTAGAGCGGATGGTTGTGATCACTGTACCTAGTAGCAAATCTTCATCGGTGAAGGTTATGACAGGCTGTTCTTTCAAAGTGCAAACTCCATCTGAGGATGTGCTAGCCAAATGTGCTAAGAAAGTAGAGCCTTGATCAAATTTTCTCTCATCTCTTTTGATAGGATCATAGCGTTGTAGATGTAAGTTTGGCTGGCAACTTTCTGAGATGAGCTAGCACGTTGTAATCCACTTTGTTTGAATTTTCAATTTCATTTCAAACTTGTACTTCTTCCATTGCAGGAGATACTTCTTCTTGGGTAATCACCTATTTTCCTTTATCCATTGGAGCTGTCCTTGGCGGTAGCACCTTGCCACTTCTTAAGTGTTCTTATCTTATTTCTTCTTCTTTTGGACCCAGAGATCCTTCTACTACCATATCTAGTTCTTCTGAATCGGAAAAGTCCACATTGATGGCAAGTGGAGCTCCTTTGCATTCGAGGATTGGCTCCTCGCTTTTGGTTCTGTCATAGCCGGTGTTGTCAACATTTTCTTCGTTTTCGTTAACATTCTAATCGGGAATAATCATGATTTGAGGTTCATTTAAGAATCAAAATTGGGGTTAGAATGGTTGTGATTAGTTACGTCATCACTAGAGACAGTTAGAACGTAGCCATCATAATTTATGTTATCATTATGAGACCCTGGAGGGGCATAAAAATAATGGTACAAAGTTAGGGGTTCTAGAGGTTTCACGCCCGAATCTGAAACAACCAATCTAACAGGGGCAGCCTCTATCTACCCTTCACACTATCGTCCTTAATTTTGTTCACGTTCTACTCCTTTCTGCATTCTTGTCGCGGTGGCCTCCTCGGCGAAGCTTTAACCTTAGATGGGGCTGGCGGTAGATTCCGGACAACAACTCTCTTCGGAGTAGCCTGGGTCTGGTCCAGGACTTTCTTGAGCTCGTTCCAAATTGTGCTCCATCCGCCTTTGTCGATATTTGGATCAATCAGAGAGATTGGCTCGGCTGAAATCACATTTATAGAACCTCTTTCAGGTTCTTTCAAGTATTCTTTTGGTATTATTATATTTCCTTCTTTGTAATTCCGCTCATGCCAATCCTTGAAACTGAAGCAGCTTTCTATGGTATGTCCGAGCATTCTATGGTAGAGGCAGAAGTTGGGCTAATCTTTCTTGTTCATCTCTTCCGGCTTCTTCGGCTAGGGCAATCTGAACTCGGGCTTCTTCATTAAATTCCTGAACATCTTTACTACGACGTCGTCCTTGAAGGAGTAGTTTCTGCGTAGCCGTTCTGACATTGTCGGACCCTGTCGTCCATCTGTCCTATATGACCTCTGTTGTTGACCAGATTTACTACTCTGTTGTACACGAGCCTGACCATACTACTAAGGCTGACTGTACTGAGGCAGCTGGTTGTGCTGTTGCGGTAACTGCTCAGGCTGAATCCTCATTGGCTGCTTTCCTTTGTCAACCGTTTCCACTATGCCAGATCTCTTCTCGTAAGCTTTAGCAGGTTTTGTTTTCTCTGTCTTTTCTGGAGGCTCCATGTGCTTGACTTCTTCTTGTAGACTGCTAGTTTTGCTGAGTAGTTTCTCGAAGGACCTGATGGTGAGAACCTTAGGCATGAAAGCTACCGGACCGTGGATACTCTTGAGTAGTATCTCGATCGCGTACTATTTTTGTAGCCGAGGTCCACATTTCATGCTTAAGTTTCTCCACCTCAGAATGTAGTCGACCAAAGTTTGGTCGGGCTTCTGTTACTCCACGATGAGATCTCCTATGGTAAAATGATGTCGGGCACCGGCGAATCTCTTCACGAATAAGTTTTTCATTTCTGCAAAAGTCTTTACTGATCCATTGGGAAGCTCAACATACCAATCGAACGCGATTCCTGACAGGCTGCTGACAAACTGACGGAACAACAGAGATTCACTTCCTACTGTGTTACAATAACTAGCTCTAAAATGTGCTATGTGTTGGCGAGGATTTCCTGTACCGTCGAATGCCTTGAAGGTTGGGGTCACGAAGCCTTTGGGATAAGGCACGTCATCGAACTCCTCCGGGTAGGGTCTACCCTTTGAAACTGATGCTCCACCTTTGGACTAAGCCAAGGCCTCCCGAACTTGTTATTCGACCATCTATTTAATGTCCTTCTCTCTCGGGTTCAGAGTTGGATCTCTTCTCGGCGGCTCATATTCATTGGCTGAAGCGACTTCTCTTCTTTCATCTGCGATTTGTATGATTTCAGGTTAGTTAATCTCAAGAGACGCTATGGGTTATGACTGTGATTGCCCGCAGAGTGTAGCCATGGCGGTCATGGCGGCGGTCAACTCTTCCATTTTCTTCTCCAAGTGGCTAATTTGTTCATCTCTTGTCAGAATGGTTCTCTGAAGCTCATCCGCGGTGTTCTCCTCACTAGGAGCATCGTGCGCAGATGACGTGGATCGAGTTCCAACCATATTAACTTCCATGAATTCTTCGTCCATGTAATCTGACAAGAAGTGATTCTCATCATCAATTTTTAACCCTCATTGTTTGGTTAACTCAGAAATTTCTACTCGGAGCCTTCGGACTTTATCATGAACTGTTCTCTTCTTAGTTAGTTTTAAATCTGTAGGCTTTCCTAGACTATTACTCTCTCTACAATCGATTCAGAAGTAGCGACGACAGTGGTAACAGGAATATCGAACTCATGATCCATTTTGTGGTCAATAGACTTTTCAGAATGTACTGGTGCAACACCTCTCAGTAGCCACACTTTTCTCTTAAAAGTCAACGCCTTGAGATGAGGTGCCTTGGCAGGGACTTTGAGGTAACGAGGGGAGATGGGCTCCCTAATGTGTAGACCATGTACAAAGGAGAATAATCCTCTCTCGTTCTTTCTCTTTTGGGGTTTCTTATGATCATCGACAACTGGTACTCTCGGACCCAGCCAGGACTTGATCGACATGCTTATACTAGTATCATTTGTACCAGCTGTATCAACACATTTTCCCAAATGGTGTTTGGCAAAAACTCAGATAGGTCTTTCCATTTCCAGAATTTTATCCCTAATTTCAGGGGATATTGTACATCCCATTCTCTTGAGAAGCTTGGCGACAAAACAACATTATATTTCGGAGAACCTCCGTAGAAGAGTGTGAGCTCGGGTGATAGGTGTGGGCCTCTTCCTTACCTTATCACGACTAAGTGGTACTGGAAGTGTAGCGGCAATTCTATGAAGGCTCTCATCTCCAACAGTGTCAGCTAACGGGTGGAACTTGCTACGTCCAAGAAGAGGAGAGGTATCCGGTAAATCAAGTTCCTCATGTTGAGGAATCTCATCAATTACTGACAGATTTGCAACTTGTGCTTTGGCGACCCTGCGAATCCTGCGGTTGCGGTTTCTTCTTTGAGATTTGGTTTGAAGGGGCGGTCTAAAACTTGAGCCAATCTCAAAGACTGACAGTGGGGTAAGAATGGTCTCATCAAAATTATGTTCACGCAGAATATCTTTCCCTTTGGTAGACGGGGAAGTAGGTGCAGTGACAGCGAAGCTGATGGCGGTAGAGGTTACAACTCTCCTCGGCATGGAGATGACTGACCTGACGAGGGTAATGGTTACTTTCACCTTCTTAGCAGAAGGGAAATCTTCGTGGGAGTTTATATCAAACTCAGTAGACGGCTCTTGAATTTAAGGAGTGGCAACTTTCATGACCACGAAAGGGGCTTTTCCGAGTACGACTTCAAACTCACTAAAGCTGATCCCAAACTGAATCATTAGTGCCACAAGATGAGCCTCGCGGGAGGAGGGCAAGTTCTAGGAGAAAGTTAGTGTAGGGGTTGACATCTTTAACTATCAATAAAGGCATTCTGAAGGTTCATGAGGGCCAAAAACGTTGTCATCATAGTGCAAACACTATGGAAAAGGTTGTTCTGTGGACTAGGGAAATTTTTAGTTCATTTCGATATTTTATTATCTTTTTATTTCATTTTTTTAGGTTTTCGTATGTTTGTTAAAAGGAGTCTTAAGATTTAAGTAAGAGTGGGTCAATCTGTCGAAGACGGGATTGAACCTGGGAGATATAAAAAGGAGGGGAAGTACGGGATCCTGTCGGAGATCCCCATCACAACAAAGATTGCCCTAGCGAAATTTGGTCATTGACACACTGATTGGGGGTCCGACCCCACAAGATGAAAGGAAAATCCTAAAGACTCCTGTACCCTTCTGTTTAGGAGTGACCAAACTGACGGTCCTGAAATCCAGAGGAGTTGATCACACTTTCCCAAGAAGGAAATGGGTAAAGTATGTCAACAGAAGAATGGTAAATTGGCTCATGAGGGACATGGGCACGATGCGATATATGAATATAGTATTTCATGATCTTAATGAAGAGAGAAAAATTCCCCAGCGGAGTTGCCAGAAAACTGTCGGTCGTTAAATTTTGGACGAGGAGGTTGATATTTTTTAAAATGGTTTTAAATATAGTTTTTATGAAATAAAAAATTGATATAATTTAACATATATATATATATGGATTTTTGAAAATAATATTTAAATTTTGTCGAATGCGAAATCAAACTGATTTCATGCAAACGTTAGTTTAGATAATCAAGCGCTTCATCACAAGACATGTACCTATACCGAAGAATAGATACATGGCTTGGGGTGAGACTTGATCAAATAAGCTAAAGAATTCAAGAAAACTGTTTGGTCTACAAACCATTGTTGACAGACAATTTCCACTATCTAATATGAAGGAATTAAATAGGGTTTATATTAATATGAGGTCTTTTAAGTTTCCTATAAGGGCAAGCCCCTATAGTTAATTACATCTCAGATAACCAAAGTTACCTAAGATAACTCTTGATATAGATCAAGAAATATTTATATTCATGACTTCCAAAGGTAAGGTTTTCCAAGAAAATGCGATAGTCAGTATTCAATAGGTGAATGGCTCAAGTTCTGGAACACTTTATTATATCAGAATGCAAAGGAGAGAAGACTAGGGGAAGGACATAGATTCAAGGAAAATCTTGATGTCTTCCCAAACTTTCTTATGATGTGGCTTTGATTTAGGATATTTATTTGGTGTTTCGTCCTATCAATTCTATTATTTAGGACTTACAATCACTTGATACCGATCATGTGAATGGCCTGGAAGATAGGAGAATTTATGTCATACACGATGACAACCTCGAAATCCTGAGACGAATTAGGGCTTATGATCCATAAAAAAATACCTATTTTTATGCCTTGATTTTTATCAAATTTTTAAGGATATTATGCTTTAATGAAAGGTATTTTTGTATTTTTAGATATAGGTAATGCAAAAATGTTCAAAAAGGAAAAAAGGATGAAAAAGGAGCAAAAAGGAGCAAAAATGGAGCCAAAGTGCAAAATTGCCAAAATAATGGGTCTGGCACCTAGGCTCCAGAATCCGGCGCCTAAGCGCCAGCTCGATACCAAATCTGTGATGGTTTTTGTAACTACTTTGGGCGGTTATTTTGACTGTTAGAGCGGTTATTGGACCATCTAGAAGATTGGAAGTTATTCCTGGATTATAGGACATGTGATACATTGTATCTAGATGCTTGGAAACGGTTTGGATCGCAAAGAGGTGCGATCTAAAGTGAAGAGGTGCGAAGAACTGGACGCGGAGTCCGGCGCCTAGGCGCCAGACACACTTTCTAGAAGATTCATTGAACTTGGACACATTTTGAAAAGATGCTTTAGGCAACCCTTGAAGCCTATAAATAGGAGGCCATTCCTACAGAGAAAAATGCCCAATAAGAAGCCCGTCCTAGTCTGCTCCAATCAGAGAGAGAATTAGAGAGATAATTTTAAGGGCCACAATTGTAGTTTACATTCTTTCATAAATTAGTGAGTTTATTATATTTAGAGTTTGTATTGAGAGTTTGAAATAGTTGGTGCTTTTGAAGTCTATTTCGCTTTGGAGTCAGAAGGAATCGTAGGTTCGATTGGAGAAACACTTGAGATAAATATTTGTAATTTGATTCAAAGTTTTGTTTATATGTTTTGTTATTTAAATTCAATGTGTTCTGAGTAGTTACTTTACTTTCTCCTTTCAATTATGAAAAGATAAATAAGATAATATTAAATTCGTTGGAGAATTAAAACTAAATATGTTTAAATATTGTGATGATATTAATACTGGATCTTAATTTACTATTTAAATTGGCCATTTAAATTGTTAAAATTTGTTGAAGAATTTTGAGACCTAGAAGGAGATGAATTCTTAACTAGTAGATATCACATGAATCCTCGGGTAGTCGAAGGCCTTGTGCGGGTTATTCAAGGTGAAGTGCAAATAAATAGGAAAATATTATTCAATGGGCGTAGAATTGATAAGTTTTTAGAGTGACAAACTAAATTCTTGTAATTTAGTTTATAGAGAGGGAACGGGTCACTAGTAGGGCCGACCATAGCCACCTTTAGACATCTAGTAGTGTGAGCCTAGATTAACCCATTTTACTAACAATACATTCAGACCTGATCTATAGATTAGCCAATGTTCTTTATACTATCGAGCGAAGGTAAAGAATACGAATGCTTTTATTTGTCACAATACCATAAATTTATATTCTCCACGAATATTATATTATCAAAAAATTCTTGGATTAATTGAAAGGAAGAAAGTTGTTTGCTTATTATTATTTACATCACTCATTATTTTAGAACTGCTTTATTTCTGCATTTAGTAAATTAAATATTAAATTTATAACTTTAAAAGAAATACATAAAAATAAAATTAAAATATTTAAAAATCTATAAACCTCCTCGCGGGAACGATACTGGGGTTTTTATTTAAAGCCCTATATTACTTGAAACGATACGTATACTTCCGTAGTACCTCTAGTGTGTAAAATATTTTCCATAAAATTATATTTATATACACTAGCTGCTATTATTATTTGGGTCAAAGTATTGGCTATAACATATTTTTGAAAGCATAAATTACTGCGTTGACCGGGGATCGAGGTCAAGTTTTTGGCGCCGTTACCGGGGAGACAAATTTTTATATTTTAAATATTTTTATTTTATTTATTTCTTTTATTGTCAAAATACAAAAATATAAAATAAAAAAACATTTATAAAAACAAAATAATAAAAAAAAAGTAAGTAGAGATTTTATTTCTTGCTATTTTATTTTACATTTTATTTACTTTTTATGCGTAGGTCTGATCTGAATGATTATTACCTTTAGACTCTGAATTAGAAAGAACTGTTAGAAGAATTAAAAAAGGAAAATAAAATCAAAAATATCAAGAGATGGCTAATTTACATAACAATTTACAGAATCCAATTGAAATTAATGAGCAAAATGTTTACAAACCATTAAGGGATTATGATAACGCTACAGTTTATGAACTTCATAATAGTATTCAAATACCTGTTGTAGATGCTAATTCTTTTGAGCTTAAACCATCTATTATTCAAATGGTTCAAAATAATCAATTTGGGGGAACACCAAATGAGGATCCAAATTTACACCTTGCTAGTTTTTTAGAACTTTGTGCTACCTTTAAATATAACAATGTTTCTGATGATGCTATTAGACTTAGACTGTTTCCTTTCTCCTTAAGAGATAAAGCAAAGATGTGGTTGAACTCATTAGTAACATGTTCTATTAAAACATGGGTTGAAATGGCACAAAAATTCCTTGCTAAATATTTTCCTCCTTCTAAAACTGCTAAATTAAGAAATGATATTACTTCATTTAGTCAATTTTTGACGGGGAGACAATTTATGAAACTTGTGAAAGATTTAAAGAACTATTAAGAAAGTGTCCTCATCATGCTTTACCTGATTGGTTAGTTATTCAAACATTTTATAACGAACTTATTGGATCACTGAAATCAATTATTGATGCTACTGCTGGAGGTTCTTTAATGGCTAAATCATTTGAAGAAGCTTATACTTTAATTGAAGAAATGGCTAACAATAATTTTCAATGGCCTTCTGAAAGGATTAATCCTAAAATAATGGCAAGTATTCATGATAACGAAGCCTTTTCTATCTTAGCTTCATAAGTAGCTGCAATATCTAAGAAGTTAGATAATTTTGATATTAATGTATCACATAGCAACTCTGCTAATATGGAAGATTCTCAAACTATTGAAACTTTACAAGCTATTGCTAGTAAAAATAACCCTTATTCAAATTATTATAATCCTGGATGGAAAAATCACCCTAATTTTAACTGGAACAACAATGGGGTAATAATCAATCTCATCCAACTGGAAATTGGAACAATCAAGTAAATTCATACTATAAACCCCCTGGATTTAATAATCAACAGAAAAAGTTATCTATAGAAGAATTAATTTTACAACTGAGTAATCAATTACAAAATCAAAACACTGCTATTCGTCATATTGAGAATCAAATGGGACAAATCGCTAATTTAATTAATTACAGACCTCCAGGAACACTTCCTAGTAATGTTGAAATTAATCTAAAAGAAACTGGAAAAGAACATGAATATGCTAAGACTGTACAACTTAAAAGTGGAAAGGAATTAAAAGAAAGAATTCATAATGAATTTGAAAATGAGATTGAGGTTGAAGAGATTGAAAAACCTAAAGAAACTCCTCCTCCTAGTAAAGATCAGACTGTTATTCCTATTAATGTGGAAGTTGAAAAACCACCACCACCTTTTCCTCAAAGTTTAAAATAGCAGAAACTTGATCATCAATTTTCTAAGTTCTTTGAAATTTTTAAGAAACTTACCATTAACATACCTTTTGCTGAAGCTTTGGAACGGATGCCAACTTATGTAAAATTTATGAAGGATATTTTAAGTAAGAAACAAAAATTTGAAGCTTTTGAAACTGTTGCATTAAGTGAAGAATGTAGTGCAATAATTCAAAAGAAATTACCTCGAAAACTTAAAGATCCTGGAAGTTTCACTATACCTTATGCTATTGGAGAAAAATTTTGTGGAAAAGCTTTATGTGATTTAGGAGCAAGTATTAATCTCATGTCATTTTCTATTTTTCGAAGGTTGAATTTAGGAGAGATTACTCCCACCACTCGTAACCCTTCGGTTAGTCGATAGATCTATCACTTACCCTAAAGGAGTTATAGAGGATGTTCTTGTTAAAGTGGATAAATTTATTTTCCCTGTGGATTTCATTGTACTTGATATGGAAGAAGATAAAAAAATACCTATTATTTTAGGGAGACCTTTTCTAGCTACCGGACGAGCTATGATTGATGTGCAAAAAGGAGAATTAACTATGAGAGTTAATGATCAAGAGATTAAATTCAATGTCCTTAAATCAATGAAGTATCCTGATAAAGAAAAATGCTATCGAATGGATATTATTGATTATATAATTGAAAAACATTATCAAGAAAAATGTAAAGTCATTTCTGAAGAAAAAATTGAATTATTAACTGACGAAAATGAAGAACTAAAAGAAGAAGAAATATTTAAAGAAACTCATTATATTAAAGATAACTGGGAAATTTTGGACATAACTCAAATGATATACTTTTACCATCGATTAAAAAAGCCCCTGAACTGGAATTAAAAATGTTACCTGCACATTTAAAGTATGCTTTTCTTGGAAATTCATTAACTTTACCTGTTATTATTTCTTCTAAACTAAGCTTAGATCAAGAAGAAAAATTAATAGGAGAGTTAAAGAATTATAAGAAAGCTTTTGGTTGGACTATTGCTGATATAAGAGGAATAATCCCTTCCATTTGTATGCATAGGATTTTAATGGAAGAAGATTTTAAACCTACTATTGAACCTCAAAGAAGATTAAAACCTATCATGAAAGAGGTTGTTAAAAAAGATATTTTAAAATGGTTAGATGCTGAAATTATTTACCCTATTTCGGATAGTCAATGGGTGAGTCCTATTCATTGTGTTCGAAGAAAGGAGAAGTAATCATCATTATCAATGATAAAAATGAACTAATTCCTACAAGACAAGTTACTCGGATGGCGAATTTGCATTGATTATCAGAAATTATATAACGCCACTAGAAAGATCATTTTCCTTTACCTTTCTTGGATCAAATGCTTGATAAATTAGCTGGACACTCATATTTCTATTTTCTGAATGGATATTCTGGTTATTATCAATTACCCGTCGCTCCCGAGGACCAAGAGAAAACAACATTTACAAGTCCTTATGGAACATTTGCGTTTAGAAGAATGCCTTTCGGTTTATGTAATGCACATGCAACTTTTCAAAGATGTATGATGTCAATATTTTATGATTTGATTGACAAAGGAATTGAAATATTTATGGACAATTTTTCAGCTTTTGGAACTTCTTTTGAATCTTGTTTGGAAAATATTTCCAAAGTTCTGAAAAGATGTGAAGAAACAAACTTAGTTCTTAACTGGGAAAAATGTCAATTTATGGTCACAGAAGGCATTATACTTGGTCACAAAATTTCACATAAAGGGATGGAAGTTGATCAAGCAAAAGTGAAAATTATTGCTGAATTGCAACCACCTACTACTGTTACTGATGTGAGAAGTTTTTTAGGTCATGCTAGATTTTATAGAAGATATATAAAGGATTTTTCTAAAATTGCTAAACCTCTTATTCATTTATTGGAAAAAGAAGCTAAATTGAATTTAATGAAGATTGTGTTAATGCTTTCAATATTTTAAAAGAAAAATTAATAACTGCACCTATAATTATTGCACCTAATTGGAATAAACCTTTTGAATTAATGTGCGATGCAAGTGATTTTGCAATTGGAGCTGTATTGGGACAAAAATATGAGAAAATTTTCAAATTTATATATTATGCTAGTAAAACTCTTACTGAAACTCAAAGAAATTATACTACCACTGAGAAAGAGCTTTTAGCTATAGTCTATGCCTTTGATAAATTTAGACCTTATTTTCTTGGTACCAAATGCATAGTTCATACTGACCATTCCGCTATTAAATAATTAATGTCAAAAAAAGATGCTAAACCTAGACTGATAAGATGGGTTTTACTTTTGCAAGAATTTGATTTTCAAATAGTGAATAGAAAAGGAACTAACAACCAAATTGCTGATCATTTATCTAGAATTAAGAATGATATTATTATTGAAGAAAATATAAATGAGAAGTTTCCTGATGAACAGTTATATGTTATTCAAGGATGCCAAACATCTTGGTATGTGGATATAGTTAACTATTTAGTTAGCAATAATCTACCTTATGGATTGAATAACAAATATATTAAAAAATTTAAAAATGATGCGAAATCTTATATTTGGGAAGATCCTCATTTATTTAAATTGGGAAGAGATTCTGTAATTCGAAGATGTGTACCTTATGAAGAAACTTTTGTTATTATTCAAAAATGTCATGATTCCGAATTTGGAGGACACTTTGGAGTAGATAAAACTGCATTTAAAATTTTAAATTCAGGATTTTATTGGCCTACCTTGGTCAAAGATGTGAGATATTATGTTAAAACATGTGATCGATGTCAAAGGATGGGAAATATATCTAGGAAATATGAAATGCCTTTAAACTATATATTGGAAGTTGAAATTTTTTATATATGGGGTTTAGACTTTATGGGACCATTTGTACCATCATCTGGAAAGATTTATATTTTATTAGCAGTTGATTATGTTTCAAAGTGGATTGAAGCTGTAGCTTTACCTAATTGTATTCCAAAAGTGTTTCGAAATTTTTAAAGAAAATGATTTTTACAAGATTTAGAATACCTAAGGTAATTATCACAGATGGTGGAAGTCATTTCAGAAATATAAGAATTCAATCATTACTGGAAAAATTTGGAATCAAACACAGAATTGCAACTGCTTATCACCCACAAATAAGTGGAATGGCTGAAGTATCAAACAGAGAAATTAAAAGAATTTTAGAGAAGACTGTTAACCCTAAAAGAACGGATTGGATTGATAGACTTGATTCTGCATTATGGGCTTATAGAACAGCTTATAAGACACCAATCGGAATTTCACTTTACCGGTTAGTTTATGGTAAACATTGTCACTTACCTGTTGAACTTGAACATAAAGCTTATTGGGCGATAAAGGAGTTTAATTTTGATTTGAATACTGCAGGAGAAAAATGATTATTACAATTAAATGAGATGGATGAAATAAGAAAAGAGTCATATGAAAATGCAAAGATTTATAAAGAGAAAATGAAGATATTACATGATAAAAAGATTTCAGGAAAAATATTCAAGCCTGTACAAGAAGTATTATTATTTAATACTCATTTAAGACTTTTTCCTGGAAAGTTAAGATCTAAATGGATGGGACCATTTATAATTGAGAAAGTATACCATTATGGAGCTGTGGATATTAAAGATCCCAAAACGGGAAAAATATTTAAAGTTAACGGATTAAGACTGAAACCTTATTTGGGAGAAATAAAATGATTTATAAAGAGGCTTACGAGTTGAGTCTACCTGATTAAAGACTTAATTAGGTCGGGCTGACGACGTTAAACCAAGCGCTTTGTGGGAGGCAACCCATAGTTATTTTTGTGTGTTTTTACATTTTTAATGTAAGGTTATGCCTCGGTCTTAACTAATTTTATATAACTGTAGAAAATTGGATGCTAACATGTCTTTATTGACTTAAGCTAAAAATTATCTCGAAGTATACAAAGTTTGGACTTTGGATCACTCCATTTTGTATGTGAGTAAAAAGGAGATCAAGTTAACCTTCATTATGATTGTTTATTATTTGAGATAATTTTTATTATTAAGTCTATATGGATCTTATCATTTACCTATTTTGGAGATTGAAACTTTGAAATTTGACGTTAGGCGAAACAAAGTCGAACATGGTTCCGGCACCTAGGCTCCAGAATCCGGCGCCTAGTCGCCAGAGTAGACTGTGTATTGATGGGTCCGGCGCCTAGGCGCCAGATTTGGCGCCTAAGCGCCAAGGTTACTGGGTCATGTAAAATCCGAAAATTTTCAGTTTTTCACACGATTTTCTCCTATAAACTACCCCATCTTCGTTCCCAATCCCTAAGTAACCATAGTTACTACCTTTACACTTCATTATTGAGGAGATAAGAGAAGTTCTTGAAGAAATGGAGAGAAGAAATCATGGAGAAGAGGCTAGAGATAAGTGTTCTAAGAATCCACAACCTTTCTTTAATGGTTTTATTACTGTGAGTTTGGAGAAATTTTTGAGTCGCCTAGATAAGTTTGAAGTGGAATTCAAAAGTATTGGAGATCGCATCCATGAGATATATCATCAAATTGAACATCTGGAATGGCAGGCAAAGCTTCAATTCGATCATCTAGCGGCCTATCAAGATGCTTAAGTGGAGATGTATGCGAAGAACAAATGGATCGACGAGAAAACGGCTACAGATTTTCCAAGGGCGTTAGCGTTCTTCCCAAGTCGGCCGAGTAATCTTCATTGCGATGAGAATGTAAATTTCAAATTTGAAGATTAGATAGTAAATGTGGTTAGATCTAGACTTTATTTAGTGTGTCATTGCATTGATTTGGTAAATCTAATGTATTGTTTGTGTATTTGTTTTATTGTTCAATGTGTGTTGTATTTGCTTTGAAATTGTATTGTTTGATTGTTTGTTAGGACTTGATCTTATTATTATACTTATCTGTATTGTATTGAGCCAAAATTGAAGATTATGAATGGAATTAGAAGAGTTTGACTTAAAACTTGTGTTTAATTGATGGATTTAATTTTTAATTTTTAAAATTTTTGGAAAATATTTTGGAAGTTGGAAACTGAAGCAATACTCTCATATGAGTAATTAGAAGTTGAATTTGTGAGTTTTGGTGGAAAATAAAATTTTTAAAGTGATTTTTTTGGTTGGCGAGACTGGCGCCTAGGCGCCGGATCAGCCTGCAACCCAAAAATCAGGATTTAAACCCCCAAAAGCCATGGTCGACGCCTAAGTTTCATCTCCTTCCTCATTTTCACAAAAATACACCCCCTAGATCCATCTTGAGGTCAAAACATCATGTTTTTTAGCCCGAAATCACTCGATTTCTTTATCTTAAGGTCAGATCTACCTTTTAATCCATTTATTTTTTATTTCTACCATGGATTATACTATTTTTGTTAAAAACCGAAATTTTGAAGAAAAATTTTGATTTTTAGAAATTCTCCATGGATTTTCCTAACTCATTTTAAGTTTCTCAAGCTTAAAAGAGTTTAGATATTTGATTTCTTAATTTATTTATGTTTTCTTTCACGTTTAGATGACACCTAAATCTAAACGCGGAAAAGCACGAGAAAGTTTTGATCGCAGCAAGTTCGCTACTGCGGCAATGCACTTTCGTTACCACGAATTTGCGACGTCAAGAAAATTTATCTCGGAGCGCAGTTTTTACAATCCTAGTGGGATGATCGTGAACATGATCGTTGCACACAACTGGCAGCGATTTTGTTATTTCACTGCTGTTGCTGTTATTCCCGTTGTACGAGAGTTTTATGCCAACTTTAAGGATGCGAAAGACTACGAAGTCTTCGTTAGAGGTGTCGGAGTGCTATTCACTCTGGAACGGATCAATATTTTCTACGGCCTACCACCTACCGTCGAGTGCTACTATTCTGGTCTATCTCCATCTGAAGGAGATCTGGAGATGATTTTTACATATCTGACTGACGGCACTGGAGCTTAGAAGATTCGGAATGACAAACAGGTAAACTTTAAATCTTCTAAACTGAATTGTATTTCAAAGGCCCGGCACTATTTTATTTCTTCTAGACTACTTCATTCCAACTACCTGAGTGAAGTTACCAAAGATAGAGCTATCATGAACTACTGCATTCATGAGAGGAAGTCGATAGATGTTGGCAGCATTATCTATTATTCTGTGGAATAGATTGCACGATCCAGCACTTCTGTGGGATTAGGATTCCCATCCTTAATATATTCTTTATGCATGAGCAATGGAGTTATTGCTGATATTTCAGAGGAGAAGCTGAAGAATACAAAGCCTATTGGGCAGGAGAATGTTAGTATTTATGATCGTCTTCGCGGGAAGAGATCTACTGCTCCTTCTACTTCTGTACCTACTCCAGGTAGAGCTTGTACTTCTAGACCTTCTACTTCTACTGCTGAGCCACCAACTAGTTTTTGGGAATCCATGAATGCTCAATTTCTGGAGCAGCAGAATGAGTTATTTTTAAATCACTGCAGAGTATATACTATAGACAAGAAAATTGATCATCTATCTGAATATACCCAAAGGAAAAGTGATTATGATGCTGAGTATTCGGAGTCTTTAGTTAGATTCTTGAAGGGTGAGCTTGATGTTCAGTTCCCTACCTGTCCTAGGTTTTCACCATATGTTGATCCAAAGGATGTGGAATTTTCTTTTGGTGATGAAGATGACCAGGCTGCAGATAGTGATTAGTAGCTTGATTTACCTCTTTAGATGAGTTGATTCTGTTTTTAGTTTATTTCTTGTTTGTTAGTACTGATTAGTTTGTTGTTAGTTAGTGTCGATTTGTTTAAGTAACTTTGTGTGGATTTTTTTGATGTTGAGACTGTTTTTAAACCATCTAGTGTGATATGTGTTTAAGACTGAAATATGGATGAATTTTTTTTCATTTTCTATGATAAATGTTTATTTCTATTTCAGCCTACTGTTTAGTATTCTTGAATAGCTAGTGATGTTGTTCGTTTACGTTATCGTGATTAGTATAGTCGTTTAATTTAGCTAATGATATAAAAATTGAGCCTGCTTACTTTTATATATGCTTCATTATTTCAGTAATATTCATAAAAAGCATATGTAGAAGTAAATTTTTCTTTTTATATGTTTTTACATACTTATAAAAATTCTTTTTTAAAATTATGCCTTTCTTTCTCTCATACTTTAAAATTTTTCATGATATATAAAAACTTAAATTTGGGGGAAGGGAAAATACATGCAAATTTAAATTTTATTTGTCCTTAAGTGCTAATATTTTCTTTAATAAAAAAAATTTAACATAACATAAGGAATAAAAAATCTATTTAAGATTACTTAAATTTTTGAAATTATAAATAATTTAGTAGACTAAACCAAAATTTCAATAACTTTGATTGATTTTAAGAATATAATTATTCAAATTAAAGAAGAGTAAGATTAAGAATTTTTCTATTCATGGTAGAGATAATTGAATTTTAGAAGTATTAAGAAATTAAGAATTATAACTTGGAAAAGAAAAGATTGAAAGTCTTTTTGAAATCTATTCATGTTATAGTAATTAAGTGAAGATGTATAAGTTTGAAAATGTAAGTTAAGGATAGTGAAGTTCAAAACCATTAACAGACTATCGAGATACAGTAATCCTCACTGTGAAAAAAAAAACAGAGAGGAGAAACTTGAGGAGATGTCTAATCAAAAATTAGCTTCACTTGAATTATCTTATAAGAAGAAAACTAATTACATATTTTACTTAATTTTTATGCATGTATCTTTATTAGAAAAGATTTTCATGAAAATCTTTTTCTTGTAAGTAATTTATGTGATCTTAATATAATAAACTACAATTATTTTTGAAATGAATGAAAAATTTTTCAAGTCTTACAATTTGGTAGTTAAATATTCTTTAAATTCTTAAAATTAAATTTAGTTAGTGAAATTTGGTTAATGATTTACTAAAGCCTTTATAAAATCAAAAATTACAAGGAATCTTAAATATTTACCTTTTATTCCAAATGTTATACATTTTATATAGTAAAAAGGGTTACTTGAGGACAAGTAACGTTTAAGTTTGGGGGATTTTGATCCATGAAAAAAATACCTATTTTTATGCCTTGATTTTTATCAAATTTTTAAAGATATTGTGCTTTAATGAAAGGTATTTTTATGTTTTTGGATATAGGTGATGCAAAAATATTCAAAAAGGAAAAAGGATGAAAAAGGAGCAAAAAGGAGCAAAAATGGAGCCAAAATGCAAAATTGCCAAAATAATGGGCCTGGCGCCTAGGCGCCAGAATTCGATGCCTAAGCGCCAGCTCGATACCAAATCTGTGAAGGTTTTTATAACTACTTTGGGCGGTTATTTTGACGGTTAGAGCAGTTATTGGACCATCTAGAAGATTGGCAGTTATTCCTGGATTATAGGACATGTGATACATTGTATCTAGACGCTTGGAAACGGGTTGGATCGCGAAGAGGTGCGATCCAAAGTGAAGAGGTGTGAAGAATTGGATGCGGAGTCCGGCGCCTAGGCACCAGATGTCAGCGCCTAGGCACCAGACACACTTTTTAGAAGATTCATTGAACTTAGACACATTTTAAAGAGATGCTTTAAGCAACCCTTGAAGCCTATAAATAGGAGGTCATTCCTACATAGAAAAACGCCCAATAAGAAGCCCGCCCTAGTCTGCTCCAATCAGAGAGAGAATTAGAGAGATAATTTTAAGGGCCACAATTGTAGTTTACTTTCTTTCATAAATTAGTGAGTTTATTTTATTTAGAGTTTGTATTGAGAGTTTGAAAGAGTTGGTGCTTTTGAAGTCTATTTTACTTTGGAGTCAGAAGGAATCAGAGGTTCATTTGAAGAAACACTTGAGATAAGTATTTGTAATTTGATTTAAAGTTTTGTTTATATGTTTTGTTATTTAAATTCAATGTGTTCTGAGTAGTTACTTTACTTTCTCCTTTCAATTATGAAAAGATAAATAAGATAATATTAAATTCGTTGGAGAATTAAAAACTAAATATGTTTAAATATTGTGATTATACTAATACCGGATCTTAATTTACTATTTAAATTGGCCATTTAAATTGTTAAAATTTGTTGAAGAATTTTGAGACCTAGAAGGAGATGAATTCTTAACTAGTAGATATCACATGAATCCTTGGGTAGTCGAAGGCCTTGTGCGGGTTATTCAAGGTGAAGTGCAAATAAATAGGAAAATATTATTCAATGGGCGTAGAATTGATAAGTTTTTAGAGTAACAGACTAAATTCTTGTAATTTGGTTTATAGAGAGGGAACGGGTCACTAGTAGGGCCGACCATAGCCTCCCTTGGACATCTAGTAGTGTGAGCCTAGATTAACCCATTCTACTAACAATACATCCCGACCTGATCTATAGATTAGCTAATGTTCTTTATACTATCGAGCGAAGGTAAAGAATAGTAATGCTTCTATTTGGCACAATACCATAAATTTATATTCTCCACGAATATTATATTATCTAAAAAGTCTTGGATTAATTGAAAGGAAGAAAGTTGTTCTCTTATTATTATTTACGTCACTCATTATTTTAGTACTGCTTTATTTATGCATTTAGTAAATTAAATATTAAATTTATAACTTTAAAAGAAATACATAAAAATAAAATTAAAATATTTAAAAATCTATAAACCTCCTCGTGGGATCGATACTGGGGTCTTTATTTAAAGCCCTATATTACTTGAAACGATACGTATACTTGCGTAGTACCTCTAGTGTGTAAAATATTTTTCATAAAATTATATTTATATACACTAGCCGCTATTATTATTTGGGTCAAAGTATTGGCTATAACATAATTTTGAAAGCATAAATTACTGTGTTGTCCGCGGATCGAGGTCAGCTTACGTTGCACAACATAGTTAAGCAAGAGCCTAAAGAAAAGGTGAGGATTTATGCTGCACTAAGCGGGCTACCTCGAAGTCCTTTGGCTTGTTGTTTAAATTTCTAAGGAATTGTTTTGTTGATGTAGGCAAGTTTTGCTGTTGAAGGTATCCGTGCTACCTACTCTCCACACTCTAAGCTTCTTGTCGTAGTAGGTTTAGTTTAAAGAAGTGGCAATTGAAGAGAGAAGAGAAGTTTCATGTTTTGGAAATGTTTAAATTGAGGTGTCTTAATATTTTATTAGGGGAACGTTAAAGTTGATCATAACAACACAGGTTAAGATCCCACGGTTGCATCATCCCGACATCTCTATTTTCATCGGATTCACTTAGTCCAAATGAATTTACTAAACCCAACTTAATGAGTTCCATACTTTCATTTAGACAGCGAGTAACCTTGTTAGCAACACGTAGGTTGCCTCCTCCGAGGGATTTTCGATCATCCAATGAGACATTTTAATTTAGTTATAATTGTGTTTTTTTTCTTTTTTTGTTTGTGATTAAATTTTGAGTTGTTTTATATTTTGAGTGTTGTGGCTGTGAATTTTTATCTTATTTTGACTTTTAATTTTGATTTCTAGTTTCAGTTTTGTGGCTATCCTAAAGGTTTCAGTTTTCATGCAAGGTGACATTGTTGTTTTAGCATGCAAATTTGCAAGAACAAGAAGTACAGTAAGTGCAGGTAAGTAAATTGCAATAAAATAAAAGCATACATGGTGGGTCTTCCCTTCATCTCCACCTGAAACTTCAGTATTCTTGCAATAAACATTTATGTTTTGTAGGGAAGAAAAACCCTATGGATAGGTTCATCACAGACCTACCAAACTCTATGTCATAACTCGATGAATTCTATTCATTTATAAGATTTCTTTATTTAATAAATATAATAGGTACAATAGTCCTACAAGGTGAACCAGAAGACTTGTGAAAAGATTCAGGAGAAACCCGGATACTTCACAATACTTTTGAACTTCCTTGAGGTCCTTTTGGACTAGTTATAGTTATTAAATTATTTATCCCTTTCATACCCTTATGCTCAGTGAACTAGTGTTTTGATTAATCCAAAAAGTAGGGGTGAATATCATTTTGTGCTTTACTTAAGAATTATGTGAGTGGGCCTTTAAAGGCAAAATTTAACTTGTGGAAGAATTTAATAAATTTTAATGGGCTTGTAATGTTTCAAAAATAGTTTAAGATTGATTATGTTTTCTTTTCTAATTCTTGTTAGTTAATTCTTTTGATTAAGCCTAGCTCATTACTAAGCCCTTAAGATTTTAGTGGATATTTTTATGTCTTTAGAAAAGAAAATTTTATGACTTTCATGATTATGATCCTTATCAAAATATTGATTTATTATTTAGAAATCAAATGAAGGGGTATTAAATTAAGTGAATATTAACCTATAAAATCAACCCCTAACCTTAAGACTCTTTTTAATTTGATTTTCTTCCAAAATAAGATAATGAAGGAAATTTAAATATTTAATTTGGATGTGACAAAATTGCAATGAGTTTTTACGATTTGTTCCTTAATATTGTAATCATCCAACATAATAATTAAGGTCATTTATTGCCTTTTTCCCATTTTGATTAAGCCTAAATATTCAAAATTACCATTGTCGCCCTAAAGGCCTTTATCACGTCATAATTCATTAAATTTCGCTCCAATGAATTTGAAATTTTTATGTGACCCCACTTATGGGTTAATTAAAACATCAGAGGAGAAAATGTGATTTCAAGTTTTAATTTAATTTATATATTTATTTTAATGCAACAATAGGGGTTTTCAATGAAAATTTAATAACTTGTCCAACACAAAATATATGACTTTGAAATTTTTATGGGAGATAGACCTAGACAAGAGGACCACTTAGACCAAATTTCATGATTTTTTGAGTTTTAATTTAATTATCTGAATTATTTTAAATTATAGAGTTCTAATTAATTATAAAATATTTTAAAAGTTAAAAATTCATTTTTATATTTTTTTAAGTCCCTCTGAGGTTAGGGGACCCATAGAAACAAATTTTTTATATTTTTTTTATTTTTATTTTAATTATTAGAATTATTTTAATGGAAATTTAAGGAATTTCATTTTTAGCCTTTTTAAAATTAATTTAAGCGTTTAAAAATTGATATTTCTATTTTTAGACTTAGGAAAATTATGGGGATGGTTCCTAAGTGATTGGAAGACCAAATGTGATAATTTGATAATTTTTAATATTTTTGTGATTTTATTATTATTTAATTATTTAAATATTTAAAATATGATTAAAAATGAAAATTTTGTAAAAAACTCAATTTTATTTTTAGAAAAATCCTCTGATCACAGAGAACTCTCAAAACCAATTTGGTGAATGTTTAAGATATATTTTAATTATTAAAATTAGTTTAATGTTCAAAATTATTATTTCACTTAGAAAATTCATTTAGGTGGCTAAATGAACTGCAAATGACATGAAATTTTATGGGGAGTTCTCTGACCTTTAATATATAGTAGAGAATGATTTCCATATTTAATGAACTCAAATTAATTTACATTCAGTTTTAAATCAAGTTGATAATTAGGTTATTTCTTAATGATTTACTCCATTAAAATTTTATCCTAGTGTCCTCTAGTCATAAGAAACCTACCATGATTTTTCTGGATTTTTATAACCACCATGCTAATTATTAGAATTAATTTGTGAAAACAGATGCAAAACTTGAAAAATATAGAACTCCCCATAGAGGTCTCCTCTTACTTTGAAAAAATTAGGGAAGATTCCCCATGATAGAGGCTATAACATGTTAAAATGGCAAGCCATGGTGAAATGTCTATATGCATGGAGAATTAAAAAATCACAAAGAGTATTTAATTAATTAAAAATCATACATGCACCAAATAATTTTCAAACCATTTCCACATCATTCTCCTCTACTCACTGAGAAAGAGAGTATTTTTCTTTTATTTTTATGATTTTTCTAGGCCAAGATATGGATTTTTAAAGTTCAGGGAATTAAATAAATTAAAAATCCCCAAATGTCTTACTTAACCACGTTAGTGTCGCTAGCGTCGCTCCAAAAGACCACGCGTCTTCTTCTGATTGGGAGCCGCCATCCGAGTCACCGCACGCTCTATGCATCAAGAGTTCGTCCGGCACAATCCTGGCTATTCGTTCAATACACGTGTGATCCGACAGCTCCTGGTCATCATCTTTAACTGGTGTAACCTGAGAGCAGTCCACCTTCTAGACCTAAGATCTCGAGCTACAGTCAACAAAATCACTTGGGGTTTGTTCCTAGAGCCTCATCTAGCCTAGGCGAACCTATCCATATGGTTTATACAGTATGAAATACAGTGTAAAATTATGCAAAACGAAGAAAAGATAGGGAGGAAGAGTGAGTCCAATACCTTTGTCTGAGAGGGGAGGCCTCAATTAGATGGTAGTGGCAGCTTCGATTGGTCTTAGCGAACCTCCAGATGGAGCATTGTGCCCTGGTGAATTGTCTAGACCCAAACTCGACCAGACTTGATTTTAGTTGTTGATGGAAGTCTGGTGCAGAGGTCTTTTATGATGGGGGCTTTGATGGGGAATCTTCTTCTTTCACTGCCGTGAAGGTGTGGGTGCAGTTGATTGGACTTTGGTGCACTGTGGATTTGTGGTGAAATATGTCCTGGTTTCTAGCCAAAATTGAGCTTTGAATTTGAGCTCCAACAGTGGGAATCAGAGGGGAAAAGTGGCTGGAATGATCGTAGGGAGGTCTGCAGGAGTTCTAGTGAAATTTTGGCAGAGTTTGGTTAGGAAATTTTCAACACATAGTTTTGGCTGTGGAGAGGTGGCTTTTATAGCCATGGCCAATGGGTGGAGCTCAAGTTCTGGCTTTGGGTGCTTTAGGCTGCTTAGGGTGAGGGTAGAGCAGGGCCATTGATCACTGAGGTGATCCCTCACTAACAAGGCTCAATTTTGAGTTTAATGGGGCATGGGGGCTCTTGGGTTGATCCATTCCGTCGGTTGGGGCGGCCGGCAAGGATATGGAAGGTGGCTGGCAGGTGCAAGGGAGAGTAAGGAGTGTCACATTGCAATTAATTAGGCATGATAGTTGCTTATTCAAGGGTTAAAGGGAGACAAGGGCTAGCCATAACGAGGAGGATCCATTGGTCCCTAGGTGAGTGACCTTTGGTCCATGAATCAATGGACCTGGGTTAGGTCAGGTTAGACCAGTCCTAGGGGTCCTAAGGTTAGCTACCATGGAGTTAATTTGGTCAATTTGGTTTAATTTGGGTGACATTAAGTCGTAGGTTCAATTTGGCCACATTAGGTTTTGGTTAGGCTAGCTTGGGTTTAAGCTTGAGCTGGACCAAATTGATTGTTCAATATCGTCCAATATGATTGCCATGAATGGTTTAGAAAAGGATTGGAGTGATTTTGGAGAGGTTTGGGGGTTCAATTTGGCTTGATTTGGTATTTTGGTCAATTTGGGCTAGTTTGGGTCTATATTAGGTTAGGTTGGGTCCAAGGCTTAATTGATATGTCCAACTAGTCAAAAGGGATATCATGAAGAGTTTGCAACATAAATTAGGTGGAAATTTGGGGTCTAGGGCAATCAATTTGGGGAATTTGGTCATGTATTCAATTTGGGTTAAAGTTGGGTAAGCTTGGTTCAAATGGATCTGGGTGGAGCTTAGGCTCAAATTGGGGGCAATTGATGGTTCAGTTCAGTTCAGGGGAGTGACATGAAGGGTTTATGATTAAAATTTGGGGACAATGGTTGACATTGGGTCAATTTGGGGTGAATTGGGTCTTAGGGCTAAAATTGGGGGTTTTGGATTAGGATTGAAAGTGGACCCAAATGTGGGGTCAAATTGGACTTGGATTTAGTTTAGATTGGTATTGGGGATGTTTAATTTTATTTTGGAATGGAAATTGGGCAAGATTATGATCGATTGGGTGGACATTGGGTTTAATTTGGGCACTTTTGGGTTAAAATGGTGGTCAAATTGGGGTTTTTGGTTAAATTGGGCTAAATTGGCCAAATTGGGTCATGTGGTAGTTGAGAGAAATGAAATTTGGAATATTTTGGAGGTTTTGGGAATTTATGGGAATTTTTGGATTTTTTGGAATTTTAGGCTGAGAGGGGCATTTTGGTCATTTTGGGGATTTTTTGAGAAATTTGGCGATTTTGGGTAATTTTGGTTAATTTGAGTGGTAGGGAGTATTTTGAAGTGATTTTTGAAGAATTGTGGATAATTCGGGTGATTTTAGAAATTTTGGGGGATTCTATGGTGTTGGGGGTATTTTGGGTATTTTGGAGCAAAGGGGTTAGAAATTTAGAATTTTGGAAGAATTGGAATCAGTTAAAAGTGAGTAAGATGGAATTGTTTAGGTTGAGCCATGGACCAAGGGTCACCCTAATTTGGTCCTCTATGTGATGGTACTAGCCAAACCCTAGCCTAAGGCTAACGGCTTGGGAAAACCACTTACATGAGTTTCGAAAGAGTTAGGGGATTAAAGGTGATGTGCCTTATTTAAGGTTTGTGAGTGTGTAGTGTGAGTGTATGTAAGCTCCAGACCTCTCATGGTAGATCCTAAGGTCTGAGCACTATAGGGGACTTCCCCTAGGCTTCCTTATGCTTGCTCTCTTCCTCCCAGAACTGGAGTTTATGCCTTAAGCATATAAAAACTCCCAGTGAAGTGAGAAAAGTTCAAATTTCTAAAGGGAAAGGGTTCTATGACTAATCTTTTAAGAAAGTAACCAGGAGAGTCCTATGTCTAGACCCTAGGCTACCCTAAAGACAAACTAAACCTCAACCAAAAGTGAGGTCAACATTAACCTCAACAAGTGTCAGAAGAATTAATGTTTAACTTTTTGGAGGTGCTCCAACTCCTCTGAAATGATCTACTTGGTGACAGGCTTCTCTGTTGTGAGAGGATCTACAACA
Source organism: Papilionanthe hookeriana x Papilionanthe teres (assembly GCA_022702705.1). Lineage (NCBI taxonomy): Eukaryota > Viridiplantae > Streptophyta > Magnoliopsida > Asparagales > Orchidaceae > Papilionanthe > Papilionanthe hookeriana x Papilionanthe teres. The sequence goes on from CM040430.1 coordinate 25,804,297, forward strand.
TTAGGCTCGGCATGAAGATCTGCCTTTCCCAGTCATCCTCCTATGGATCAAAGTATTCGGATGATATGGCACGCCTCTCTGGGGTATTCTCGTAGATCTAAAAATCAAACTTAGGTAGATCTTCATTCACATGCTGAGGTGGGAGTGCCTGCTCTCTCTGCCCCTCCAATTTCTCAGTCTCTTACTTTTGTTCTTGCACTGGGGCAGGTTAACCCAGTCTTCATCCTAGTGAGTCTCTCCACTAACGCATCCATAATGCCCGACGGTGTTGAGACCAATGCAAACTTAAATCCCCTGTTATTGCTTTGTTTTTAGGTGGCTTATTTTGGCTTTGTTGACTCAATCTTCATCTTGGTAGCTTTCTATAGTCCTGAACAAAATTCTAGTATTGTTCTCTTTCCTTATACTCCTCTTGGCTAATTATAGACAACAATGGGCAGTTGTACAACAACTCCACCTATCCCATGTTCAGGTTTAAGAGAATTTTGGATCCTCTTTCTATGCAACGGTTAAGGGCCATGCACACACGACCATGAAAAGTTAAGACGAGTCTATCCCCTGACATTTTCCTGTGAAGGATAAGGAGAATGTCACTGTATTGACTTCAAACCTATCATAGTTATTTATATTTTAGTAGTTTTCATTTGTTTATATATTAGTATGTTTTGTTTTATTATGTTTATAGTTTTTTCTTCATTTTTGGGTTTAGTTCGGGGAGTTTTGTTTGTCATTAAGAAGGGAATCTCATAAACACCAATCCAATGAGTAAGAGAGGGTTTAGAGTGATAAGTATTTGAATATGCAAATGACATGATCAAAATAGAGAAAAAATTCATTTTAAATTTTATTACTCAGTTTTGAATTATTCTAGTTTACAAAAAGGTCAATTTCATGTCGAATAGTATTTTTGCAAATACCGCTTATTGATTGGGGTCATAAATTTTTCTCCTACACAATTGACCAGCTGGTAGGATCCTCTCTAGTACATCTTTCTGAAATGTATGGGCTCTCCCATGTTGGTTCAAACTTTCCACTTATCTTGCAATTAGAAAGAGCATTTCTTCAAAGTACCAAGATCAAATTATTGATCTGGAATGTAATTGGATGAACCAGTTTGTCATGTGCTTGTATCATCTACATTTGATACAATTCTAAGTTTTGTTATGCCAGCAGACATTTGCCTTCCATACTGTCATGCTCTTAGAGTTACAATTACATATTTTTTTCTTCTATTATCTCATTGGTAAAGACTATTCTAAGAGGCAGGAGTTGTACCTCGAGTGGAAGTATAGTTTTAGACCCGTACACTAGAGAAATGGTATTGTTTGTGTCAATGTTTTGTATGTAATGTTGTAAGCCCAAAAAGCTTCTGAAAGCTGGTTGTGCCACTATCTTGTGATGACGGTTAATTTATTTTTTAAGATTTGAACTATTGTCTTGTTGAAGGCTTCAGCTAAACCATTGGCTTTGGGGTAATAGATTGTCAAATGTCTCCAATCTATACCATGTCTCCAGACAAAATTTTTTATTTTCTTCTTCTTGAAGGTTGTCTAATTGTTAGAGATTATCCTTCCTGACACTCCAAATATGCAGATAATTTGAATCTTAAAGAACTAAAGGAACATTGACTTCCCTGAGAGGTATTCCGTCTACCCATTTGGAGAAGTGGACTGTGGCGGTCAGGATAAGCTAGTGGCCTTTGAAGGATGGATGGTCTATAGTGCTCACTACGATTGTGCCCAAACACTCAAATATCCATGAAGCATTCATCAGGTGTAGCACTTTCAGAGGTTAGTGCAAGGACACACCATGCACCTGACACTGATGACACTTTTGTCAGTTTCCAAGCAATCTGTCATCAGTGTCGACCAATAATATCCAAGTCTTTTTATTTTCATTTTCATTTTTGGCTCCAACTGATGTGCACCACAAAGGCCTGAGTGAACTTTTTTAACAACATCTTAAACTTTAGATTTGCTCAGAAATCGTAGCCACATTTGGTCAAAATTCCTGCGGTAGAGGATGTTGTTCATTGGAGCGTAGGGCAACACTCGCTACTTAATTTGATTTGTAATAGAACTGTCTTTTTGTAATCTCTCGGTCTACAGATATTTGATGAATGGTTGTTGCTAGTCTTGTTCTTCTTTCTTCTCGGTAGTTTCTACCATTACATCAACACTGATTTTATGAAGATTATTCATGCCTATTTTGAGAGAACCTGCCACCCTTGTACTGAAATTGGAACATGGTCCTCTTCCAGGAAAGTAAACACCTTTGCATGCTTTGCTAATGCATCTAATAATGAGTTCTCTAGCCTTAGAATTTTTTAAAAGTGCAACTTCTGGGATTTGTTCCCACAACTTCATTGTGTAGCGGAAGTACAACTCAAGCCTTGGTTTTACTTTCCAACAACTTGATTAATGATGCGTTGAGAATTCTCATAGACTTCGATGTCATTAATTTGCATAAAAATTGGAAGTTCCAATCTAGTTATGAGTGCCTTATATTTGGCTTCATTATTTGTACACAGCTCTGTTTGGTGTTAAGAGAATGGCAATATCACTTGGTCTTGAGTGATGAAAATTAGCCCTACCACTACCTTGTCAGTATAATTTTCTTCGTTATATTGACTTTATAAGCAGTGGAAACTCCATCGATGTATAGTTCCCAACACTGAGTGCTGGAATCTTCTAGCTCCAAAATATATTCATTGGGCAGATCATCATTAAGAGGTGACCCTATCGGTATTGGGTGTCATATGACGACATGGAAATGCACAAAGGTTATGTCGAATGGAAGTAGCATCATCGTCCACCTTGTCAATCTTCCAGAATGTGTTGGTCAAGTCATTAAGTGCTGCAGAGGATTGACACTCTAAATAAGATTCACCTTATGAGAAAGCATGTAGTTCCTTAGCTTTTGAACAACCAAAATCAAAGCTAACTAATGCTTCTTGATTGTATGATACTTTATTTCTATTGGAATTAGACGTCTCAGGTTGTATAGTGCATTTTGATTATCCTCATCATTGACTTGGGATAACAAGGCTCTGCGGGAGTCGTCTAAAGCCACAAAGTATAGGATCAAAGGCCTTTCTGAGATAGCTTCTGCTAAAACAGGAGGTCTCATTAACTTGATGCTTTCAAAAGTGTGATGGCATTTATTGTCCCACATGAATTTGACACCCTTTTTTGTTAAGGTGGTGAGTGGTTGGCACCTACCTAGCAAATTAGATATAAAGCATCTTATATATGCCAGCTTCCCTTGAAAAGACTGTAGCTGGGTCAAATTCTTCGGAGGAGGCATCAATCTTAAGAGGGTCAATTTTCATCCCACGATAAAAATTTCCTTGATATGAAGGATTCATCTTAATATTAAATTGTCATAATCATTCAAAGATGATTCTCAAAAGACCTTTTGTCTGCTCTTGCGACTAAGTCATCTACATAACATTCGACTTGGTTATAGATGAGTTCAACAAAGATCTGTATCAGAGACTACTAGTATGTCACACGAGCATTTTAAGTCCAAAGGGTATTACCTTAAAGTACTAAATCCTGATGGGTAGTTGAAAGGTTATATTCAAATCAACATTTGGAGACATTTTAATTTGATTATAGATTGACGAACAGTCCATGAATGAAAAATTGTGTGTGCTGACGTAATATCTACCATCAACTCTGGGATCATTAAGGGGAACTCGTCTTTTTGACAGGCCTTATTTAGGTCTCAGAAGTTGATGTATATCCAAATTTGGTTATTTTTCTTCTTTACAGGAGCTAAGTTGGCAACCCAGGTCGGGTATTTTTCTTCCGAGACAAAACCCACATCGATCAATTTCTTAACCTCGGATATGACTTGTTATTCTGTTTTCACAAGGATTCTCCTTAGAGCTTAGTTTACTGGGATTACAATTTGGTATAATCCACGTCTATAGACCGCCACACTTGGAGCAAGTCTGAACATTTCATCGTAGCTCCAAGTAAAGCAGTCTTTATACTCTTCTAGTAGTTGGGTTATTTCTTTTACTTTGGTGTCATTGAGTAGCGAGCTGATGAAGGTAGGTTTTGTGTCCTCTTCAGTCCCTAAATTAACTTCTCTTAGCTCATCCACTATCGACTTGATTTCTTCTTAGAATTATGGCAGTGTATCTTCAATTGAAGGCTCTTCAGAATCATCGGGTGCTTCTACACATTCTACATCAGGTTATTCGGTGACAACAAGGTAAAATTTTGTGTCATCCAGAGGTCCTTATGTACTGAATGCAACACCTTTTTTTAAATTGAGATCTCATTGTTTATTGTTGCATAATTTTTTAAAGAGGTGGAATCAGTATGCCGACAACTTTTTGGGTATCAAACCATGTTGAACAAGCTTCTAAAAATAGGAGGCATAATGTTCAACAGGAAGTTCTAATAATTTTAAGAAACTATCTTCTTCAAGTTTTGCATTTGTTTCAGAACTAGAAGAAGAAGACCCAAGATGAAAATTAATGGGTATCTGATCACCAAATGTTTATGCTCACATTTTTTCACTTTATATTTCTTTTTAATGATAATATCCACTTTCTTTGCAATGGCGCCAAGAACTTGACTCTGAAACAAATAAGAAATATTTTTTAATTGCTTTATAATATGTAATTCTACGCAAGTATACATAGCGTTATCAAGTATATAAGACTTTCTGATTAAGCCCTAAGATATCGAACCCGTAGGAAAATATCTAAACTTTTAAAGAAATAAGAAAAATAACTTTTTACTTTTCAAATTGATTTTGTAAAGTATGTTTTAAGATAGAAAGTTTGAAAATTATTTTTTTAAATTTTCTTCTAAGAAAAACTAAAGCAAGCAACTAAAATTAATAAGACAATAAAACTATATGTACAAAAGCAAATGCGAATGAAATTTCTTTTTCCTCTTTCATGAATCAGTAATAATTATGGAATTTTTTTGTGGAAGTATCTAAATGTGTTGTGCCAAATAGGAGCAATTATATTCTTTACCCTTACTTGGTTCTATAAAAAACATTAGTTAATTTAAAGTTTTGAAATTTTGTAGATGGGTTAGGCAGGGAAGATACCAGCTCTCACTCTAGAGTTCCCTTTATTCCCTCTGCCTGTGGGCTAACATCTCATAACAAAATTTCTCACATCAAACCAAATTAGGGGTCTTTAGCCTGACACTCAAAAGTTCTCTAATTTTACTCCGCAATAAAAGTATATCTCCTTATTCATTTGCACTTAAGTATATGGACTACAATTCTCACGCATATAAATGCATGTGATTCACTCCAATTGTTGATTGAGACAATACCACATTGGTTCTTACATGATCTCACAACAAATTTTCACATCTTAATTAGCCAAATCAAGAAGTAAATGAAGTGCAAGGTAGTGGAATCATCATAACTTCTTCCAACATTAAACACCTATACTTCACACAACTTCCTTCCATAATTTAATTACTTCTTCATTTGAAAGGAAAAAAGAAAAAAAATAACTTAGAATTCATGGAGAAAACACAAACACAACTTGATTTGAAAGAAAAAAACATAGTGAAAACACTCCAAGTCTTACTTAAAAACCAAATGTAAAAACAAAGGTAAACACTTATCTGAAAATCCTCTCCACAAGACTCTGGATCTGCATTGGTTGCTTGCCTTTATCCACTGCTGCCACTGTCTCGGACTCCTCAAATGTCTTGACCATCTCTACCTTTTCAGAATTTTTTGGAAAACCTAATAGTTTGGCCTCCCCTTGTAAGCTTCCAGCTTTGCTAAGTAGTTTCTTGAATGATTTAATTGTGAATCCTTTGAGGAGAAATGTAATTGGTCCATAGATAATTTTTAAAAGAATTTCAATCGCATGTTGTTCTTTGAGCGGAGGCTCACATTTCATGCTCAAATTTCTTCATCGCAAAATGTAGTCTACCAGTATTTTGGTTGGATTCTGTCGCTCCACCACAAGATCACCGACTGTGATATGGTTCTTAGCTCCAGTGAACCGCTTAACAAAGAGATCTTCCAATTCTGCGAATGTTTACACTAAACCATTTGGCAGCTTCGCATACCATTCGAAAGTTACTCCTGAAAGGCTATTCACAAATTGACGACAGAACAACGCATTGTTACCCCCCCCCCCCCCGCGTTGCAGTAACTTGCTCGGAAGTGTGCAACATGTTATCGGGGGTTTCCAGTACCATTGAAAGTCTTGAACTAAGGTGATACAAAATCTCTGGGATATTGGACAGCATCAAACTCTTCAGGGTACGTTCAAGCCTTCAAAATCAATGCTCCTCCTCTGGATCGAGCCAAGGCTTCTTTCACCTGTTGTTATACCATTTGCTTAATGTCTTTTTCTGGTACTAGACCCTAAACTAAATCTTTCTTCTTTTGTACATTGACGATGAAGTCCCTTCTTTCATCTGTAATGTGAATGGTCTCTTGTTGGTTTATTTCTGGAGATGTCATTCGCAGTGATTGTGACTTTCTTTGAATCATGGTCATAGTGGCCATCACTTCTTCTAGTTGCTTCTTCAAATGGTTGATTTATTCATCAAGTTGTTGAATGGCCCTTTGCTAATCCTCTGTGGCATTCTCTTCACAAAAAGGCAGAGCATCGCTCGCAGATAACGTGGAATTCTCTTCACCTTCCATGTAATCCGCCAAGTCGTAATATTCATTTTCAATATCTTCTTTCTGATCTTTAGACAGTTGTACAGTGTCAGCTCGGAGCATTTCTAAGGCAGACTCAATTGAATTTCCTTTGATAACTTTAAGGTAAACTGAAATTTTTATAGAAACATCACTTATATCCTCGAGCATCAGTGTCGTTGTGTAGAAGTTAATTGAATCATCTGAAATGATATTTACAGAACCTTTTTCAGGTTCTTTTAAATATTATTTCGAGATCACTATGTTCCCTTTCCTCGCGTTATAATCAAGCCAATTCTTGAAGGTAAAGCAACCCTGTATTGTATGTCCAAGCATTCTGTGATAAGGGTAGTACAACGGATGATCCTTCTTGCCAGCCTCCTCTGGCTTTTTCGGCTCTGGTAGTCTAAATTTTGGTCTCTTTAACAAGTCATAGAACATCTTTGACACTGACTCTTCTTTGAATGGATATACCTTGCTTAATTGTTATGTCATTATTGTAGACAATTTTGTATCTGTAGGCGACGATCTTAGTTGAACTGATTGTTGAACGGATTGCTGCGGGTGTTGGCGGAACTGTTGCAGCTTTTCAACTTTCAAAATTTCCTAACTACGCTTCTTTTACTGTGCCTTCATCAGTTACACGGTATTTGAATTGGACCCAGTATTGAATCCGGAAAATGGTAGGGCATTAGCGTCGATTGACTATTCCTCATGTGGAATCTCTTTTCCTTTAGTTAGCGGAGCGACTGGTAGAGCAGTGGCGAATCCGGCGGTAAGAGCAGAAACAGCTCCAGGAGCAATCCCAACATTCCTAGCAGCAAACGTAATAGGAATAAAAGAGTTCTTTTTGAACAACATTTTATTCAGATGGAATAATTTCCTAGCAGGCTTCAAGTTGAACTCCACAACAGGCTTGACGGACTTTTTCATTTTAGACTTAATCACTGTAACGGCTACGTCCCCGAACTTGTCTTCAACATTGTCAAACCCCTATCCAAACTTAATGACTACCAGATCAGGCAGCTCGTCTCTGTTAATAGTGAATTCCACTCCGGTGGTGAAATAAAAGATTAACTTTGGCAAATATATTGTCCCTACCATTTGAAGAATTCTCAGAAGTCGGTGACTCCCTGTGCCTTGTAGTTTCAGTGAAAGTACTAAAGTTAATTGCGCTTGTCTTATGAACTGGACGTCTTCATGTGAATTTTTATTTCAAATTTTGTGAATTGTTTTATTAGTGTATTTATTATTTTTTGAGAAGTTTTATTTTGCTTTGAAATTTTAAAGAAATTTTGTTTTGAGTCGAAACTTAAATGGAATGTTGTGAGAGTGAGATTTCGGTTTAACGTGTTCACAACAAGTCAAACTCAAAGAGGAATAAAGGGTAGGAACCAGACTAAAATTTGGAGGGGGGTTGATTTCATATCGAATTTTCTTTGATAGATCAATCATAACCCACCACATCTATCGGGGGTCTACCTCGCCTCTTTGGGGAGGTGAGAAAGATTCCAGAACCATTCTGTTTAAGGGTGTTTAAATAGTGGCTCCAGAATCAAAAAAGGAGTTTATTATACTCGCTCAAGATAGAAATGAACGAGGTATGCCAATAGAAAGAATGGTAGTTTGGTTCACAAAGGGCATGGACTCACTACCGATTCATGAAAGCAAAACCATCTGATCAAAATAGAGAGAGGAACTAGTCCCCAGCGAATTCGCCAAAAATTATTGGCCGTTTTTAAATTTGAAAAAGAGATTTTAAAATTTATTTTTGATTTAAAATAGTTTATTTTAAAATAGTAGGGTATGACTTTTGGAAAATAATAATAATATTTTAGAAAAATGGGACAAGATACCATACATTAAATAGTTTGAACTAATTGAGCACAACACCACAAGTAATGCATCTATCCCGAGGGGTAAACACATCACTTGAATAGTGGAGCTCAATTAAATAAATTAAAGAATCCATAGTATATGTCGATCTGCGAAACCATTTATTATAAGCCGATAAGTTCCTTTATTTATACAAAAGATCAAATAGGTTTTTTATTTCCTGGGTTCTAAAGTTCCCTATAAGGGCAGGCCTCTATAGTTAATTACATCTTAAATGATGGGATTCATTCAAGAAAACTCTCAATTAAGATCAGTCGTTATGCTTTTAAGAATTTCAAAGTTTAGGCTTTCTTGATTGGACATTGGAAATTCAAAAGGGAATGTATCAAATTAGGAACAGTTATTTTAGGAGTCCAAAGGAACGAAAAAGTAGGGGATGTCACGGATCCAAGACAAGCCTCGGTGACTTCCCAACTATCCTATTGTTTGGCTTTAATTTTGAGAAGATGAAATTTAATGTTTCAATCCTGCTAATTTTATTTATTTAGGGCTTACACTAGCATGATACCCGATCGCACGAATAGCCTGAGGCGATAGGAGGATTTACGCCATACCACATGACAACCTTGAAATCCTAAAAGTGTTAGGACTTATATTACATAACAGAGTTGTGCAGAAGCCTAAAAGATGAAATGAGGATTTATGTCACGCTAGGCAGACCACCTTGAAATCCTATGGGTTTGTTGTTTAAACTAAAAGAAAGTTTTTGCTGGTGTAGACTCGTTTTGTTGTTGTAGATTTTCTTCCTTCGTCCACTAAATCCTCGCCGTGTTGTCATCAAAGTTTTGCTCCAAGCTCCAAACTTCTTGTTGTAACGATTGCAGGTTTAAGGTTCGTGTTTTATATTTACATGTATAATTATTGTTGGGTCACAGGGCCTATCGCGGGGTACCTCCTAAACTGAGTGTCCTACTGGTCTCTATCCTAAAGTCCCCAGCAAGTCTCTAAAAGTAACCTAATAATAAAAAGAAATATGCTATAAAGTGTAGTAAGTAGTAAATAGTAGTAATCACAAGTATGTATATGCAAAAGTGTAGTAAGGAATGACAGTAAAGTAAGCAATAAATAGAGTAAAATTTGGTAAATATAAAACAAACCTGTATACCTGACCGGTCTATTACTCCAATAAATCTCAAGGAAAGCCACAAATGACTCACAGTAACTCTAAGAAAAACCATCAGAAACACGAGTGTCCTACTGGCCTCTAAAGAAAATCACGAATGATCTACAATGACTTAAACAAAACTGCATGAAAAGTACAAGAAACCCGACTAAAGAAAGGAGACCGTAAGCATCAGTTCGGGGTAGGCTCAAAGCTGGACTGTGTACTTCCCGATCTTGAATATGAGCTATCAGCCAGACCACCTACGGAGGTTAGTCCCAACCTCGATCCAAATGACTAACCATGGACCTTTATAGGTTTTCATCAAAATTCCTTAATTTTTGTAGCAAAAGCTGTTGCTTAGGATTTCATGCAAATTCCATTTTTTTAGTAAGCAAAAGAACATTTTGTTTCATTTTTGTAATATTTCACAAGGTAGTATAATCCACGGGTTAGTCACCCTAAACAAACTAGGACTACTGAAAACCTAAGGGTGTCGAGTCCAATAATCCTATCAAGAGTTGGTGAATAGTATCATCAGTCCCTATCCTCTCCCTCAATGAAGGTCATAAAGGAAGGGGATACTATTTTAATAATCCAGCCTCGTATCCCTCATTTAAGCACACATAAGCAATGTAATCACTGCTATAAACCCCTAAACCATCTAGCTTACAGTATTGCTTGATGGCCCATGATACACCTAAAATATATAGTATTTTTATGCACATTTTTATACCTATTTTTAATGATATTGCATTTTAATGGAAGGTATTTTGTGTTTTTCTTGCAGGTATGATGAAAATGGATGGACAAGATGAAAGAAGCAAAATTGGATCAAATTTGGAGCAAAAAAATGAAAAAATAAAAAAATTGGCACAGGCGACAGTTAAAAATTGAATTTAAAATGAATTTGGCGCCAATTTCAAAGGGGATGGGATGCAACTCTTGGTGGTAACTACCATAACTTTCTTTGGGTGGTAAATTTGAATGAAGGGGTGTGTTCGTTGGTAGATACATTGAATCTGGACACATTTTGAAGAGACACCAAGGCACCTTTTGGTTTACTATTTAAAGAGTCTTAGGAAAGAATTTTGAAGAGGAATTTCATATACTCTTCCACTGCATTTTGAAGGGTACTTCATTGTTCTTCCACTGCATTTTAAGTTTTTATTTAGAGTAGGAGTAGAGAGTAGAAAGGAGAAAAGGGTTGGAGTGAAGTATTCTTCTTCCCATTTATTTTCTATCTTTTAGTTTAGTTTTTATTGAAGTCTGAATTTTGAAGTCTGTATTCTAAGTCACCGGAGTTGGGCTACTTGCTCTGAGGAGTAGTTTAGCGAAGAGTCAAAGTTTCAGAGGAACTTCCTTAGTCTTGTGGAGAGGATTTTAAGATAAGTGTTTACTTTTATTTTGTTTATCAATATTTGCTTTCATTTATTATTTTTCTTATTGTTTTTAATTTCAAATCAATGTGTTTTTGTATTTTCCCAATGCATTCTGAGTAGTTTACTTTATCTTTTTCTTTCTTAAATGGAGAAGTAATGAATTTATAAAGAATTTTTGTGGAAAGTATCAGTCTTTAAAAGTTAGAAGAAGTTGTGAAGATTGATTCTGAAAACTTTGTTTACTTCTTAATTTGGCCTGTGAAGTTGTAGAATTTCTTGAGATTATGTAAGATCCAATGCGGTATTGTCTCATAAAAGTTAGTAAGAATCACATGCAATTATATGAGTGAGTATTTTAGTCCATATAATTGAATGTAATATTAGAAGATATTTTTATAAAAGGGAGTAAAGTTAGAGGATTTTAAAGTGACAGGCTAAAACCCCCTAATTTGGTTTAAAATTTTGAGTTTTGTTATGAGAAGTTAGCCCCCAGTGGGGAATCGAGGGAACTCTAGAGTGAGAGACTCGTATCTTCCCTGCCTAACCATGTTCAAAATAATATAAATTTCAAATTAACCTATGTTCTTCATAAAACCAAGTAAGGGTAAAGAACACATTTGCTTCTATCTGTCACAACAAAATTTGAATACTTCCACAACAATTCTTTAAGAATTATTACTATTTCATGAAAGGAAAGAAAAAGATATTCTAGTTAATAGTATTTTACATTCAGTGTTATTAGTTATCGTAATTTTAATTTCTTGTTAAACATTTTATTAAGGAAATTTAAAAAAAAAAGACAAATCAACTTCCTAAACTTTTCAAAATCAAGACATACTTTTTCAAAAACAATTAAAGAAATAAAAAGATAATTTCTCTGATTCCTTTAAAGATTTTCAACTTTTCCCTGTGGGTTCGATATCTCGGGGCTTAATCAGAAAGTTCTATATTACTTGATAAATGATATGTATACTTGCGTAGTATCCCATATTATAAAATCATAATTTTTATATCTAAATCATCAGCACATATATTCCATGCGGCCCAAGTTTTTGGCAGCCGTTGCCGGGGAAAAATTATTTAAATTGCATTTTAAAGAGAATTAAGAAATTTTAAATTTTTAATTTTCTTTGTTTTTGTTAGTGTGTTGTGTTTTGTTTTGTTTTATTGTTGTATGCGTAGTTCAGGTTCTGAAGGACTTGTGCCTTACGATTCTGAATTAGAAAGAACTATCATAAAAATAAAAAAAACTAGAAATACAGAAAAAGAAAAAAATATTCAAGAAATGGCAAATCATCAAGATCAAAATGTTGGCATCCATCAAGAATTAAGCCCTTTAAGAGCTTATGTTAACCCTATAGTAGATGAACTTCGTGGTAGTATTCAAAACCCTGTTGTAGCTGCTAATTCTTTTGAGCTTAAAACTGCTATTATCCAGATGGTGTCTAATAATCAGTTTGGGGGAGCAACAACTGAAGATCCTAATTTGCATCTTCCTAATTTTTTAGACTTGTGTGCTACTTTTAAATATGATGGTGTTTCGGATGATGCTATTAGACTTAGACTTTTTCCTTTCTCACTAAGGGATAAAGCTAAAATGTGGTTACATTCGTTAGCACCTGGATCAATTAGAACTTAGGGTGAACTGTCACAAAAATTTCTTGCTACCACCATATAAGACTGCTAAGTTGAGAAATGATATAACATCTTTTTGTCAGTTTGAAGGGGAATCAATATAGGAAGCATGTGAAAGATTTAAAGATCTCCTCAGGAAATGTCCACATCTTGTGATACCAGATTGGTTAATAATTCAAACTTTTTATAATGGATTAGTTGGATCTTTTAGATCAATCATCGATGCTGCTACTGGTGGATCATTAATATCTAAACCATTTTCTGATGCTTATGCTTTAATTGAAGAAATGACTACTAATAATTTTCAATGGCCTTCTGAAAGGGTAAATCCTAAAAAGGTAGCCAGTGTTTATGAAAATGATGCTTTTACAGTGTTAGCAAATCAAGTTGCTGCTGTATCAAGAAAAATAGACCAATTTGGGATGAATTTTTCTCAACCAAATCTCATGATTGAAGAAATTTCATTAGGCCAAATGGTTGATTCTTATTCTTCACCAGAAACTGTGAATGCTATAATCAAACCTAACAACCCATATTCCAATTATTATAACCCAGGTTGGAAGAATCATCCAAATTTTAACTGGAATAACAATAATTAGGGTGGTGTTAATCAACAATGGTATTGGGAAATTGGAACAACCAAGGTAATAATAATAATAGATTAACTTATCTTTTTAATTATAACAATGCTTTACAATTTAAGGAGAAGAAGTTGTCTATGGAAGAAGTAGTATCACATACGGGAAATCAATTACAAATTCAAGGAGCAACCACTAGAAATATTGAAAATCAATTGGGACAAATTGCAAATGCCTTAAGTAATAGATCCCAAGGAATGCTTCCAAGTAATACTGAAGTAAATCCAAGAGAAAAGAATAAAGAACAAGTAAAAGCAATTCAACTGAGAAGTGGAAAAAAATCTAAAGGTAGAGTTAAAAAAGAGACTGAAGTAGAGAAAGAAAAGATTGAAAGTCCTAAAGAGGACGCTCTAAAATGTTTTGAAAGACCTATTTCTCTACCTAAGGTTGATTTAGAAAAACCACCACCTCCATTTCCTCAGAGACTTCGTCAACAAAAGATGGATAAGCAATTTTCAAAATTCTTGGAGATATTAAAGAAGCTTATCATTAATATTCCATTTGCTGAAGCCCTAGAACAAATGCCAAGCTATGCGAAATTTATGAAGGATATTCTTTATAAAAAGAGGAAGTTTGAAGAAAATGAGACTGTTGCACTTACTGAGGAGTGCAGTGCGATAATTCAGAAAAAAATTTCTGAAAAACTTAAAGATCCTAGTAGTTTCACAATTCCATGTGCAATCAGAGACAGATTCTGTGGAAAAGCTTTATGTGTATTGGGTGCAAGTATTAACCTTATGCCTCTATCAATATTCAAAAGACTGGGACTAGGAGAAATAACCCCAACTACTGTAACTCTGCAATTAGCAGATCGTTCCATCACATATCCTAAAGGAGTTATAGAAGATGTTTTGGTAAAAGTGGATCAATTTATTTTTCCTGTGGAATTCATTGTGTTAGATATGGAGGAAGATAAAGAGATACCCATAATTTTGGGGAGACCTTTTCTAGCGACAGGCAGAGCTACGATAGATGTACAAAAAGGGAAATTAACGATGAGGGTTAATGATCAGAATGTTACATTTAATATTTCAAAATCGATGAAATTTCCTGCAAAAGGTAAAGAAGATGAGTGTTATAGGAAACGTTATTGAATATTTAAGAGAACGTCATTTCAAATCAACTTATGAAGAGAACGTTGAAAAGGATGAATTTGAATATAAGCAAGAAGAGGAGTTATTTGATTCTGAAGATTTTCAAGAGGAAGATTCAAAGTATGTTCATGAAAGTTTTTAATTGTTGGATTTAACTGAGAAAGATAAATCTTATGGTCCATCAATTGAAAAATCTCCTGAACTTGAGCTAAAAATGCTTCCTGATAATTTGAAGTATGTTTTCTAGGTGAATCCTCAACCTTGCCTGTTATAATTTCTTCTTAATTAACGGAAAAAGAAGAAGTGAGTTTGCCTGAAATTTTGAAGAAGCACAAGAAAGCCATTGAATAGAAAATTACTGATATTAAAGGAATCAGTCCTTCAATTTGTATGCACAGAATTCTTATGGAAGATAATTGCAAACCGTAGGCTAATCCCCAAAGGAGATTAAATCCTATTATGAAAGACGTTGTTAAGAAAGAAATTTTAAAGTGGTTGGATGTTGGAATTATCTACCCTATTTCAGATAGTGCATGGGTTAGTCCTATTCACTGTGTTCCTAAGAAAGGAGGAGTAACTGTGACATTTAATGAAAAGAATGAAATGATACCAACAAGATAAGTTACAGTGTGGCGAATATGCATTGATTATAGAAAATTAAACCTTGCCACAAGGAAAGATCATTTTCCACTCCCTTTTCTGGATCAAATGTTAGATAGACTGACTGGGCATAAATACTTTTGTTTTTTGGATGGATATACTGGTTACCACTAAATTCAAATTGCTCCTGAGGATCAAGAGAAAACTACGTTTACCAGTCCTTATGGTACGTTTGCTTTTAGAAGAATGCCCTTTGGTTTATGTAATGCCTCTGCTACATTTCAGAGATGTATGATGGCTATTTTTTGTGATTTAATTGAAAAAGGGATTGAAGTTTTTATGGATGACTTTTTCAGTGTTTGGAATTTCGTATGAATCATGTTTATAACATCTATCTAAAGTTCAAAATGCTGTCAAGAAACTAATTTGGTCCTTAATTGGAAAAAATGCCAATTTATGGTAGCAGGAAGAATTGTTGTGGGACATCGGATTTCAGAAAAAGTTTTGGAGGTAGATCCTGCAAAAATTCAAGTTATATCTAATTTACCTTGCCCAACTAATGTAAGGGGAATTAGAAGTTTTTTAGGACATGCTGGATTCTACAGGCGTTACATTAAAGACTTTTCAAAGATTACAAAACCTTTATGCCGTTTACTAGAAAAGGATGCAATTTTTAATTTTGATGATCACTACCATAAAGCCTTTGAAGCATTAAAAGAAAAATTAATCATTGCACCTGTAATAATTTCACCAAATTGGGAAAAACCTTTTGAATTAATGTGTGATGCTAGTGATTATGCTATTGGTGTTGTTTTGAGTCAGAAATATGACAAAATTTTCAAAGTAAATTATTATGCTAGTAAAACTCTTAATGAAGCTCAAATTAATTATACGACTACTGAGAAAGAGTTATTAGCTATAGTATTTGCCTTTGATAAATTTTGATCATATTTAATTGGAACTAAATGTGTGGTGCATACTGATCATTCCTCTATTAAATACTTAATGAAGAAAAAGGATGCAAAACCGAGGCTGATAAGATGGATTCTTCTTTTGCAAAAATTTGATTTTGAAACAGTAGACAGGAAGGGTTCTGATAATCAAATTGGTGATCATTTATCCAGGCTTGAAATTGAAAAATCTCTGTGTGATATTGAAGAAATTAATGAACAATTTCCTGATAAAAAATTGTTCACTGTTAAAGAACTGAGTGTTCTATGGTATGCAGACATAGTAAACTTTATTGTTAGTAATATTATACCCTATGGTTTGACATATCATGAGAAGAAGAAATTTCTGTCTGATGCTAAGACTTATTTTTAGGATGACCCATTTTTATATAAATAAGGAAAGGGTCTTATAATTCGAAGATGTGTACCTTTGGAAGAGACTTATGAAATTATTCAAAAATGTCATGATTCTGATTATGGGGGACATTTTGGAAGTGATAAAACTACATATAGAATATTACAATAAGGATTTTATTGGCCTACAATTTTTAAGGATGTGAATGTTTATATTAAAAATTGTGATTGATGTCTGCTTGTAGGCAATATTTTTAGAAGAAATGAGATGCCCCTCAATTATATGTTGGAAGTTGAAATATTTGATGTTTGGGGAATAGATTTTATGGGACCATTTACACCATCTTTAGGAAATGTTTATACTTTGATAGCAGTAGACTATGTTTCCAAATGGATTAAAGCTATTTTTTACCTCGATGTGATGCACAAAGTGTTGCAAAGTTTTTAGAAAAGAATATATTTTATTGGTTTGGAATACCAAGAGTAATCATAACTGATGGGGGAAGTCTTTTTAGAAATGCGATTATTGGGAAGTTAGCAAAGAAATATCATATTAACCATCGCATTGCTACTGCTTATCATCCGCAGACAAGTGGTTTGGTTAAATTATCCAATCGTGAAATTAAAAGAATATTGGAAAAAATCGTTAATCCAAATAGAAAGGATTGGTCAATTAAACTAGATTATGCTTTTTGGGCCTATAGGACTGCTTACAGAACACCTATAGCAATGTCCCCATATAGGCTGATTTTTGGAAAAGCTTGTCATTTACCTTTTGAACTTGAGGATAAAGCATATTGGGCTATTAAAGAGTTTAATTATAATTTGAAAGATGCTGCTGAAAAGAGATTATTGCAACTGAATGAGCTTGAAGAAATAAGGAATGAATCTTATGAAAATGCTAAGATTTATAAGGAAAAGATGAAGTTATGGCATGATAGGAAGATTCTTACTAAAAATCTTGTACCAGGACAGAAAGTTTTGTTGTATAATGCTAGATTGAGAATATTTTCTGGAAAACTTAAGTCAAGGTTAATGGGTCCATTCATTGTGATCAAAGTTTATTCTTATGGAGCTGTAGACATTTAAGATCCTAAGACTGGAAAAATATTTAAAGTTAACGGATATAGACTTAAACCATATTTTTCAGTCAATAAATCTAAATCTGATGAGAATTTAATGTTGGGTCACTCAGAATGAGTTCTGGGTATGTCAGTCTGAAGACGTTAAAACAAGCGCTTTGTGGGAGGCAACCCATATTTATCGGTGTGCTTTGCTTTATGTTTGTTTTGTGTGTTTTTTTTTGCTTTGTTTGGTTTGTTTATATGTTTTTAGTGGTAGTAATTTGGAGTTTTTAAACTTAAGTAGAGTTTATTTGACCTTAATTGATGATTTAGAGAAGTCAGATAGAAAATTTTGGACACTTAGCAGACCTGTGCTAAATTGTGCACTGACGACTAAGCGCCGACTAGTTGGCGCTTAGGTGCCACAGTTATAAAAAATGTGAAAAATGTGGATCTAGAGCCTAGATCGTGGGGGAGAAATTTTGGGAGTTATTTAGGAGATTCTAAACGTGTTAGGGAATATTCTAGCATCTCCCAAGTCTATAAAAAGGACCATACTTAATAGAAACACTTGCCTCAAGTCCTATTTTCATTTCTAAAGTTTAAGAAGATAATTTTGATTGCATCTTGTCTTCCTGGGAGAACGAGATGCAGAAGAAGCAAGATTCTGATAAAAGTAAGTTCATTAGTGATAGTGCTAAAGAATTATTTAATGGATATCTGGCTGTTAGTATTCAAGGTATAGCAAAGATGATTGCAAAAATTGAAGCCCGAGTGACTTCAATGGAAGCAAAGATCAATGATATCACTTTACATCTGGATCACATGGGATGGCAACTCAAGATACAATTCAATCATTCGAGGTATGTGGAAGAAATTGATAAGGCGATGTTTGTTAAAAATAAATGGATTGAAGAAGATGAGATAAGAATGAACAATGATCGCCAGTTCTGGTAAATCTACATTCCAGAAGGGTCAAATGAGAATAATAGTGGTCCTGGTTATATTCCGCCTAATGGAGAGTGGAATTAAAAGTGTTTTGTTTCTGTTTATTTAGTGTCTGTTGTGTTATGTTAGCGTTCTTGTGAGTTCATGTTTAATGTGTTTAGTGTTTTTATATGCCTGGTGATGTGATGGTTACATCTTAGAGATGTATGCATATCAGTTTAAGATTAAAGTCTCTTTTATTTTGAGAATTTCATCCTTTATGTTTAGATAGAAATTCTAGTGTTGTATTAAATGTTATATTTGTTTTAAATATAAGTTTGTGTTTTTGTGAAATTTGTGTGGAATCAATAGTTATTAAATTTTGATTTGGAGTATTAGAAGATTCGTGTGGGGTGAAATAATTATTTTGGAGTAATTAAGGGTGATTAACCAAGTGATTTAGTGCATATATCATTATTATGAAAATTTGGGTATTGGCGACTAAGCGCCAAAGTGCCGGCACTTAAGTGCCAGATTTCGCGGCTAAGCACCGAGAGTTAGCGCTTAGGCGCCAGTTCGCGAAAATTGGTTCCCAAAAGTTAAAAACCCAAAAATTGCCATTTTCAAACACCTCATCGTCTTCAACCTTTATTTTGCCGCAAAAGAGGAACCTAGGTTATCATATTGTTGATCATTTAAGAGCCGATTTCAAAAAAAATTGTTAGATTTGGATTCCTTGAGGTAAGAGCACTACTCCTAAGTAAAAATATTTTATTTTCACCATGTATTTTGAGTACATTATGGAAAATCTTAAAATCACTATTCATGGTGAAAATTTGAGGAAAAACTTGAGAAATTGCTTGAATTTAGTGAAAATATCTTTTGGAAGATAATTTAGCAAGTTTAGTTTGATTTTGGAATTTATGGTGAATTTTTCGTGAATTTTTAGAGATGGCTCCAAAGTCAAAGCGTGCACGAGAAAAGACGAAGTTTGATTCTGACAAATTTATTAGTTTGAGGGCTGACAAACGCTACGTCGATGCGTTGCAATCACGTAAGTTGATTCCTGAGTGAGAGTTTAGTAAGCCAAGAGAGGCGATTGAAGATATGATTACAAGAAGAAACTGGGAGAATTACTGTTGCTTCTCCGTTGTTGCTGTTGTTTGTGATAAGAGAATTTTTATGCAAATTTTCCCACCGCAGAGGAAAATCAAGTGATGGTTAGAAGGCATGAATTCAACTTTTCTGCAGGTGCAATCAATACTTTTTATGGACTATCTCCTGATATGTTCTGTTTTTATTCTAACTATCATCATTCGGAAGGAGAATTAGATGAGATTATGGAATTTCAAACTGATGGAAGAGGATTGTGGAAAATAACGAATGATAGAAGAGTAAATTTTCCTGCTTCCAAATTGAATGCCATTTCTAAGGCATGGCATTACTTTATCTCATCTAAATTGTTACCTTTGAGCCACACTAGTGAAGTAACGAGAGAGAGTTGTGTTGAACCATTGTATTCAGTAAGGGAAGCCTATTGACATTAGAGGGATAATTTATGATTATGTTTTGAACTGTGCCAGATCAACCACGACTTCTGGTATGGGATTTCCTTTCTTGATTCATTCACTATGTGAACGATCTGGAGTGAAGTTTGAGACCTGGTAAGAGGTACTTCAGCCATTGAGACCAATTACTAGTGTAAACGTTGGTGCTTACACTGTACATTCAGAGTTTGGTTGGAGAGGAGGATTTGGTAGGGTTTCTACTACTTTTGCTTCTGCTGCTTCTACTTCTCGTGCTTCGACTTCACGTGCTTCTACTTCACGTGCTTCATCATCTACTGATTCACAGACTGGTTTATTAAGAAAGATTTTGAAAAAGTGAGTCTTACTCGAGAGCATATTAGAGATATGGATAGTAAGCTGGATAATGTTGAGAGATATATTGTAAAACATGATGAATATGAGGAGAATTATCAGCAATATTTGGATGAGATCGATTAGAGGAGATCAGAGTGCTGAGATGCCACCTCATCCATTCTATATACCTTATGTGCCATCCAGAGATTGGAACGAGCAAGATGATGATGATGATGAGGATGAAGAGTAGATATATGTTGTTTGCTTTAGTTATTGTGTTGATGTGTTGTGTTTCTGTGTGTTGTATCTAGTATTTTGTTTGTTGATTGTATTGTGATGTGAACCTTGATAGTATGCAGATTGTAGTTGTACTATTTTTCTGTTATGCATATTCAGGTATTGTTGTTGTTTTATTTTTGATTTATATGTTGTTGTGTGGTAGTGTGTAATTGTAAATGTTTTTATGTGTATGTTATGTCAGAGTTTTTAATAGTGAGTACTTTAATTCAAAAACTGTTAGGAGATTATAAACAACTATTAGCAACTTCTACTAAGGAAAACTACATGTTTAAAATTCTTCAAATTCCACTACCATCTATTATCTGTATCAGTGTGTTATTTTAGTTGGTGTGTATTTGCTTTGAAAACCTCCACTACTGTAGAAGTCTTCTGAAATTTTTAATTTTCTATGTAAAGAAAAATGTTTTTAAAAAAACTAAATTTGATTTCATTTTACTCCTATTATTTAAATTGTTATACTTGCATATTAGGATATTGAAAATTCCTGCAAGCATGTTATGTCAGTTTTTATTTCTCACCCATGTATCATTTCTTATGCTTAAATGTTTTATCTTAATTAAAAATTAAAGTTTGGGAGGGATCTTAAAAACAAAGATTTCCAAAAACCTAAAACTTATTTGATTCTCAAGAATACTTAAAATAAATCTTATTTTTTATTGAGAACAATTATGTACATGAAGTTATATTAAGGGTACAAAATTTTGAATATAGAAATGAATAAAAGAATTTAGTTAAAATTTATAGTAATCATTAAAAAAACTTAAAGTTAAAATTTTTTTAATGAAGAAGTGTTAAATAAAGTTAAACTATATTTAGTAAGAAGTTTTGTATTTTTGTATAAATAAAAGATTTGATTTTTATTCTTCAAAGCTTAATTTTCTTTTATTGAAGAGTAATTTTCAAATACTATTATAATGATTTTTAAGTGAAAGACATATATCTGATCTTTATTTTAAATGAAAGGATAAAATTCAAAATCATTAAAGGTCTATCCAGATAGAGTAATCCTTGCCTTATAAAAAAAAGAGATGAAAAATAGTATATGAAAAGGAAGGAGAAGCTTGAGGATTTAAGGGCATAATCAAAAATTGGTTTCATACCTAAAGTTTAAGATATAAGTTCAGAGAAAATCTAAAGCTTAAAGTTATAATATAGTAAGTAAAATTATTTTTCAAATAAAGATTTTTAAGTGAGAAAAATAAAATGTTTGAATCCTATATTTTGAAAAATCTACAAATATTTCTGAAATAGATAGAGACTTATATTTATCATTTTCTTTTACTTAAGAACTTTCTAAACTTTATGTTGGTTTTAATTACTGAAATTTTTTCTAAACTGGACTATTCCATTTCTAGAACAAAATTTTGTTATCTTCCTGAGAAACTCATTACATAATTTGCATGCTAAAATGTTTTATGAGATTAACTATCACTTGAGGACAAGTAACATTTTATGTTTGGGGGATTTTGATACACCTAAAATATATAGTATTTTTATGCACATTTTTATACCTATTTTTAATGATATTGCACTTTAATGGAATGTATTTTGTGTTTTTCTTGCAGGTATGATGAAAATGGATGGTCATGATGAAAGGAGCAAAATTGGATCAAATTTGGAGCAAAAAAATTAAAAATAAAAAATTTGGCACTGGCGGCTAAGCGCCGCCCAGCGGCCACAGTTAAAAATCGAATTTAAAATGAATATGGCGCCAATTTCAAAGGGGATGGGATGCAACTCTTGGTGGTAACTACCATAACTTCCTTTGGTTGGCAAATTTGAATGAAGGGGTGTGTTCCTTGGTAGATACATTGAATCTGGACACATTTTGAAGAGACACCAAGGCACCTTTTGGTTTACTATTTAAAGAGAGTCTTTGGAAAGAATTTTGAAGAGGAATTTCAGAGACTCTTCCACTGCATTTTGAAGGGTACTTCATTGTTCTTCCACTGCATTTTAAGTTTTTATTTAGAGTAGGAGTAGAGAGTAGAAAGGAGAAAAGGGTCGGAGTGAAGTATTCTTCTTCCCACTTCTTTTCTTTCTTTTAGTTTAGTTTTTTGTTGAAGTCTGAAGTCTGTTTTCTAATTCATCGAAGTTGGGAGACTTGCTCTGAGTAGTAGTTTAGCGAAGAGTCAAAGTTTCAGAGGAAATTCCTTAGTCTTGTGGAGAGGATTTTCAGATAAGTGTTTACTTTTATTTTGTTTATCAATATTTGCTTTCGTTTATTATTTTTCTTATTGTTTTTAATTTAAAATCAATGTGTTTTTGTATTTTCCCAATGCATTCTGAGTAGTTTACTTTATCTTTTTCTTTCTTAAATGGAGAAGTAATTAATTTATAAAGGATTGTTGTGGAAAGTATCAGTGTTTAAAAGTTGGAAGACGTTGTGAAGATTGATTCTAAAAACTTTGTTTACTTCTTAATTTGGCCTGTTAAGTTGTATAATTTCTTGAGATTATGTAAGATCCAATGCGGTATTGTCTCATAAAAGTTAGTAAGAATCACATGCAATTATATGGGTGAGAATTGTAGTCCATATAATTGAATGTAATATTAGAAGATATTTTTATAAAAGGGAGTAAAGTTAAAGGATTTTAGAGTGATAGGCTAAAACCCCCTAATTTAGTTTGAAGTTTTGAGTTTTTTTATGAGAAGTTAGCCCCCAGGTGGTGGGAATCGAGGGAACTTTAGAGTGAGAGGCTGGTATCTTCCCTGCCTAACCATGTTCAAAATAATATAAATTTCAAATTAACCTATGTTCTTTATAGAACCAAGTAAGGGTAATGAACACATTTGCTTCTATCTGTCACAACAAAATTTGAATACTTCCACAACAATACTTTAAGAATTATTACTACTTCATGAAAGGAAAGAAAAAGATATTCTAGTTAACAGTATTTTACATTCAGTGTTATTAGTTATCGTAATTTTAATTTCTTGTTAAACATTTTATTAAGGAAATTTTAAAAAAAAAGACAAATCAACTTTCTAAAACTTTTCAAAATCAAGACATACTTTTTCAAAAACAACTAAAGAAAGTAAAGAGATAATTTCTCTGATTACTTTAAAGATTTTCAACTTTTCCCAGTGGGTTTGATATCTCGGGGCTTAATCAGAAAGTCCTATATTACTTGATAAACGATACGTATACTTGCGTAGTATCCCATATTATAAAATCATAATTTTCATATCTAAATCATTAGCACATATATTCCTTGCGGCCCAAGTTTTTGGCAGCCGTCGCACTTATATCTATCGTTGGGGATCAACCCACATATAGCAAAAGGCTATACATGCACTCTTATGCCTCGTACATAAATACAAAAATATAGCCAAGAAGCAAGAAAAGCAAATCGAAACAAAAGGAAAAGAAGAGGACGAGCCACCACCAAAATCACAAAAGCAAAGAGACAAAACTGTAAGTGGATCGATCTAAAAAGCTCTTAAGTTCTTTTCAAAATAGCAATCAAGTGAAATCCAAAACAATAGACCAAGAGTGACACAAATTAGATCCATTTGATCCTTAGCACAATCATACTTGTGTCAATCCTGCTAACCTAACTTAAATTGCTCCGGTATGCAATGCTCGCTAAGGCATCGCGACCGACAAGGGAGTCACTTTCCTATCTAGCCTGGCTCGCTATCCATGTCAGCAGGCAAATGTAAATGCAGACAGACAATGCACATAAGTGGTAAGTATGTCAAGGAGGCAATGACTCAGAAAACTGGGTGTCCCGTGGGGGTACCACCTAGAAGGTGGGGTATGTCATGGAATCAGTGACCCAAGGAAAAGCGTTTCATGGAGGCAGGGGCCCAACAAATGGGTGTACCGCAGGAGCAGTGACTTGAAAAAGTGGTGTGTCGTGGACACAGCGATCAGAAAGAAGCACAGCTCAAGCAAATGACCACGTTCGTGCAGGCAAACACATGCAAGGTGCAATGCATCATACAAGTAGGCAAACAGACATGGGCAAACAAATAGCAAAATGATGCAAAAATACAAGCAAATAAATGATGACGATTAACCTAAAAATGTACTACTTTTTATGCTAAATTTTATAATGATATTGCACTTTAAAGGTATGTTTTCTTATTTTTTTGTTGTAGGTACATCAAATTGAAGAATTTGGAGTGATTGGGGCAAAAGAAACAAAAACGGACCAAAATGGAGCATAACGGAGCAAAACGGGTCAAACCGAACACATTTGTACCTGTGTTTGGCGCATAGGCCCCACCAGTTGGCGTATAGCCGCCAGGCACTGGCTCCTATGAGCCAAACTGTCGGCGCATAGCCGTCAGTTATGATTTTTGGCATAACTTATTTAATATACGTCGGAATTGGAAGAATTTCAAAGCATTGCGTAGTGTATCTCGTGGAAAATTCATTAGGAATGATAAAATAAACTTTCTAGAAGAGTTTGGGTCGTTCAGAAGGAGATATGATTGAAGAGATATGTCTCTTGGAGTGAAAAGACACTTAAGGCACCCATTGGAAGATTCATTGAATGTGGACTCTTTTTGAAGAAACACTTAAGCAGCTCTTGAGAAATTATAATTATGGCTTAGAAACTCTTGAAGAAGAAGATTTAGAGAGAGAATGGAGAAGATTAGAAGAGGAGAAGAAGGCTTGAAGAATCACTTGGGCGTGAGCCCCAAGTGGGGCGACAAGGTGAGAGAGAATGAGAGAGAGTGACCGATTTCTTCTTTTCTTTTCACTTTGTTCTTGGAGAGGATTGGAAGAAAATTGCTTTTCCTATACAAGGAGAGTTTGATTTCCATCAAAGATAAGTAATTTCATTGTATTTTGATTTGAATTTAGTAGTTTGTTTGTATGGTTTCAAAGACTTGTTCAATGAAAAGTTCTTCTTATTTCTCCATGTGTAGTGAGTAGTTTTCTTTACTCTTTCCTCTTACAATGAATTAGTATGCATGTGTAGGAATAGAATTGAGTAGAGTTAGAATATACTGAGATGATTTTACTTTGATCTTCATTTACATGTAAACTTGATCAACATGCATGTTAAAATATGTTGTGAGAACATGTAAGAACCAATGAGGTACTATCTCAATTAACTATTAGTAAAAATCACATGAGATTATATGGGTGAGAATGTAGTCCATATGGTTGAGTGCAAATAAATAAGGAGATATGCATGTTTAAGAGGTGTAGAATTAGATGACTTTAGGGTGGCAAACTAAAGCCCCTAATTTGGTTTGATGTGTAAAGTTTTGTTATGAGATGTTAGCCCTCAAGTAGAGGGGGAAGAGGGAACTCTAGAGTGAGAGCTAGTATCTTCTCTGCCTAATCCATCTACAAGATTTCAAATCATCAAATTAACATATTGACCCGACTGCAATTACTCAAGTAAAATAGCTTATGAAATTATGGACATATGTGATCCCCAAATTAGATTAAGTGGCTAATATATGATATTTTTTAAAGATTAAATATTTTATAAATAAATATAAATCGCACACTAGGGGTACTACACAAGTATACGTATCGTATCAAGTAATATAGAGCTTTCTAATTAAGCCTCAGATATCGATCCCATGGGAAAGATTAAGTGCAAATAATTAAGAAAAGAAAGATGAAAATCAATTTATAAACTAAACAATTATCAAGTACAAATATGCAAGTTAATGGCACTAGGAAATAAAACAGTACTTTAAATTCTTCAACACAATAAACAAAGATTCTTTCCCTATATGAAATATTTAATGATTAGTAAACATTTAAATTAGTTTGAGAACTTAGAATGTGGTATTGTGACGAATAGGAGCATAAATATTCTTTACCCTTTGGTCCAAGGGTGCTTATATAGAACATTGGCTAGTTTTAGAAGATTGGATCAGAATATATTGTTACTAGTAAGGGATGAATTTCTTGGCTCTGACTTTTAGTTTTCCCTCCAAGAGTGCTTATTGTCGGGCCTACTAGTGACCTGCACCTCCTCTTAAACCAAATTGATAGAATTTAGCCTGTCACTCTAAAAACATATTCAATTTTATGCCCTTCAAAGATTATCTTCTTATTTATTCGCACCTCTTCCTTTAAGGATTTACCATCTACCTTTTCGAAGGGAAATGTGATACTTACAAGTTAAGAACTCTTAGCCCACAGTCAGGTCTTAAGAACTTTTCACAGATTTTAACATTACAAGTGATCAAGTTATACTGTAATCAAAAATTCGGTAAAGTAACATCACAAATTATTGATAAAGAAAATAAGTTCTCAAAACTAAATTAAATCCTTATTTAAATTATTTCATATTTATAGGGAGAACGGCAAGAAGACTACTCATAAAGCATAAGATTCACACCACAAACCATATTTATATAATTCAAATTCAAAGTACAAAACTTAAGAACCAAATTATAAATACTTATCTGGAAAGATATCCAAGCAATCCTTTGAAGTTTCTCTGACTCCGACTGACTTCTACAAGACTCCAACTCCAGCAATCACACAATAGCACTCTAAACTCTCACTAAAGAAAAGTAAATTACTCTAATCACTCTTTTACTAAATGAAATGGCACACCTCTTTCACTCTTATAACACTCACACACTCCAAACGACCAAACATTGTTGTAGAATTGTCCTCTATTTATAGAGCTTCGAAAATGACCAGGGGTTGCTTCAGGCACCTCTTCAAAATTCGTTCAAATTCATTGAATATTTTAGAAGGTAATTGTGGTGCCTAGGTTTTGAGTTGCACCTTGATACACCTAAAATATATAGTATTTTAATGCACATTTTCATACCTATTTTTAATGATATTGCACTTTAATGGAAGATATTTTGTATTTTTCTTGCAGATATGATGAAAATGGATGGTCATGACGAAAGGAGCAAAATTGGATCAAATTTGGAGCAAAAAAAAGATGAAAAATGAAAATTTAGGCACTGGCGGCTAAGCGCCGCTGGGCCGGCGCTTAGCCGCCACAGTTAAAAATCGAAATTCAAATGAATTTGGCGCCAATTTCAAAGGGAATGGGATGCAACTCTTGGTGGTAACTTCCATAACTTCCTTTGGGTGGCAAGTTTGAATGAAAGGGTGCATTCTTTGGTGGATACATTGAATATGGACACATTTTGAAGAGACACCAAGGCACCTTTTGGCTTACTATTTAAAGAGAGTCTTAGGAAAGATTAGGAAGCTCTTCCTTTACCTTTTGAAGGGCTCTTCCACTTGCATTTTGAACAGAGTTTTTACAGTATTTTACTTTTATTTTGAGAGAGTTTTTATTAAGAGTAGGAGTAGAGAATAGAAAGGAGAAAAGGGTCGGAGTGGAGTCTTCTTCTTCCCACTTCTTTTCTTTCCTATAGTTTAGTTTTTATTGAAGTCTGAAGTTTGTTTCTGAGTCAACGGAGTTGAGAGACTTGCTCTGAGGAGTAGTTTAGTAATGAGTTAAAGTTTCAGAGGAACATACTGAGTCTTGTGCAGAGAATTTTTTAGATAAGTGTTTACTTTTGTTCTTACAATTAGTTTTTTAATTAATACTTGTTTTTATTTTTTGTTTTTCTTATGGTTTTTAATTTCTAATCAATGTATTTTTGTATTTTTCAATGCATTCAGAGTAGTTTACTTTATGTTTTTCTTTCTTAAATGGAGAAGTAATTAGTTTATAGAGAATTTTTGTGGAAAGTATATGTGTTTAAAAGTTGGAAGAAGTTGTGAAGATTGATTCTGAAAACTATGTTTACTTCTTAATTTGGTCTGTTAAGTTGTAGAATTTCTTGAGATTATGTAAGATCCAATGCGGTATAGTCTCATAAAAGTTAGTAAGAATCACATGCAATAATATGGGTGAGAATTGTAGTCCATATAATTGAATGTAATATTAGAAGATATTTTTATGGAAGGGAATTAGAGGATTTTAGAGTGACAGGCTAAAACCCCCTAATTTGGTTTGACGTTTTGAGTTTTGTTATGAGAAGTTAGCCCCCAGTTGGCGGGAATCGAGGGAACTCTAGAGTGAGAGACTCGGTATCTTCCCTGCCTAACCATGTTCAAAATGATAAAAATTTCAAATTAACATATGTTCTTTATAAAACCAAGTAAGGGTAAAGAACACATTTGCTTTTATCTGTCACAACAAATTTAAATACTTCCACAACAATACTTTAATAATTATTACTACTTCATAAAAGGAAAGAAAAATATATTCTAGTTAATGGTGTTTTCCAAACAGTGTTATTATTATTATAATTTTAATTTCTTGTTTAACATTTTATTAATTATTAAGGAAATTTCAAAAGATAAATCAACTTTCAAAACTTTTCAAAATCAAGACATACTTTTCAAAAATAAAAAAAAAACTAAAAAGATAAATTTTCTGATTCCTTTAAAGATTTTTAAATTTTCCCTGTGGGTTCGATATCTCGGGGCTTAACCAGAAAGTCATATATTACTTGATAAAAGGCTTTCTTGAGAGCCGAGTATCCTAACCTATATTACTTGATAAGCCGAGTATCCGGCGGAGTCAAGTTTTTGGTGCCGTTGTTGGGGAAAATAATTAAATTGCATTTTAAAGAGAATTAAAAAAATTTAAATTTTTTACTTTTCTTTGTTTTTGTTAGTGTGTTGTGTTTTGTTTTGTTTTATTGTTGTACGCGTAGTTCTGGTTCTGAGTGACTTGTGCCTTACGATTCTGAATTAGAAAGAACTATAAAAAAAATCAAAAAAAATTTAAAAATACAGAAAATGATAAAATATTCAAGAAATGACAAATCATCAAAATCAAAATGTAGGCATCCATCAAGAATTAAGACCTTTAAGAGATTATGTTAACCCTACAGTAGATGAATTTCATTGTAGTATTCAAAACCCTACTGTAGCTGCTAATTCTTTTCAGGTTAAACC
This sequence comes from Papilionanthe hookeriana x Papilionanthe teres, assembly GCA_022702705.1. Classification (NCBI taxonomy): domain Eukaryota; kingdom Viridiplantae; phylum Streptophyta; class Magnoliopsida; order Asparagales; family Orchidaceae; genus Papilionanthe; species Papilionanthe hookeriana x Papilionanthe teres. Next base: position 25,833,621 of record CM040430.1, read on the forward strand.
TATTATTATCCAAATGGTGTCTAATAATCAGTTTAGGGGAGCAACAACTGAAGATCATAATTTGCATCTTGCTAATTTTTTAGAGTTGTGTGCTACTTTTAAATATGATGGTGTTTCAGATGATGCTATTAAACTTAGATTTTTTCCTTGCTCACTAAGGGATAAAGTTAAAATATGGTTACATTCGTTATCACCTAGATCAATAAGAACTTAGGGTGAACTGTCACAAAACTTCCTTGCTAAATATTTTCCACCATCTAAGACTGCTAAGTTGAGAAATGCTATAACATCTTTTTGTCAGTTTGAAGGGGAATCAATATATGAAGCATGGGAAAGATTTAAAGAACTTCTCAGGAAATGTCCACATCATGCGATACCAGATTGGTTAATAATTCAAACTTTTTATAATGGATTAGTTGGATCTCTTAAATCAATCATCGATGCTGCTGCTGGTGGATCATTAATATTTAAACCATTTTCTGATGCTTATGCTTTAATTGAAGAAATGGCTATGAATAACTTTCAATGGCCTTCTGAAAGGTTAAATCCTTAAAAGGTAGCCAGTGTTTATGAAAATGATGCTTTTAAATTGTTAGCAAATCACGTTGTTGCTGTATCAAGGAATATAGACCAATTTGGGATGCCTTCTTCTCAGCCAAATCTCATGATTGAAGAAAATTCATTAGGCCAAATGGTTGATTCTTATTCTTCACTAGAAACTGTGAATGCTATAAACAAACCTAACAACCCATATTCCAATTATTATAACCCAGGTTGGAAGAATCATCCAAATTTTAACTGGAATAACAATAATCAGAGTGGTGTTACTCAACAATGGGGGAACCACCAAGAAAACCCATAGGGGAATTGGAACAACCAAGGTAATAATAATAATATATTAACTTATCTTTCAGGTTATAACAATGCTTTACAATATAAAGAGAAGAAGTTGTCTATGGAAGAAGTAGTATCACATATGGGAAATCAATTAGAAATTCAAGGAGCAACTATCAGAAATATTGAAAATCAATTGGGACAAATTGCAAATACCTTAAGTAATAGATCCCAAGGAATGATTCTAAGTAATACTAAAGTGAATCCAAGAGAAAAGAATAAAGAACAAGTAAAAGCAATTCAACTGAGAAGTGGAAAAGAATTGTAAGGTAGAGTTCAAAAAGAAACTGAATTAGAGAAAGAAGAGATTGAAAGACTTAAAGAGGGTGCTCCAAAAGGTTTTGAAAGACCTATTTCTCCATCTAAGGTTGATTTAGAAAAACCATCACCTCCATTTCCTCAGAGACTTCGTCAACAAAAGTTGGATAAGCAATTTTCAAAATTCTTGGAGATATTAAAGAAGCTTACCATTAATATTCCATTTGTTGAAACCCTAGAACAAATGCCAAGCTATGAGAAATTTGTGAAGGATATTCTTAATAAAAAGAGGAAGTTTGAAGAAAATGAAACTGTTGCACTTAGTGAGGAGTGCAGTACGATAATTCAGAAAAAGCTTCCTGAAAAACTTAAAGATCCTGGTAGTTTCACAATTACATGTGCAATCGGAGAAAGATTCTATGGAAAAGCTTTATGTGATTTGGGTGCAAGTATTAACCTTATGCCTCTATCAATATTCAAAAGATTGGGACTAAGAGAAATAACCCCAACTATTGTAACTCTGCAATTAGCAGATCGTTCGATTACATATCCTAAAGGAGTTATAGAAGATGTTTTGGTAAAAGTGGATCAATTTATTTTTCCTATGGATTTCATTGTGTTAGATATGGAGGAAGATAAAGAGATACCCATAATTTTGGGGAGACCTTTTCTAGCTACAGGTAGAGCCATGATAGATGTACAAAAAGGGGAATTAATGATGAGGGTTAATGATCAGACTGTTACATTTAATATTTCAAAATTGATGAAATATCTTGCTAGAGGTAAAGAAGATGAGTGTTATAGGATGGACGTTATTGAATATTTAAGTGAATGTCATTTCAAATCAACTTATGAAGAGAAAGCTGAAAGAGAAGAATGGGAATATAAGCAAGAAGTGGAGTTATTTGATTCTAAAGATTTTTAAGAGGAAGATTTAAAGTATGTTCGTGAAAGTTTTGAATTTTTGGATATGACTGAGAAAGATGAATCTTATGGTCCATCAATTGAAAAACCTCCTAAACTTGAGTTAAAAATGCTTCCTGATCATTTGAAGTATGTTTTTCTAGGTGAATCCTCAACCTTGCCTGTTATAATTTCTTCTCAATTAACTAAAAAAGAAGAAGAGAGTTTACTTGAAATTTTGAAGAAGCACAAGAAAGCCTATGGATGGACAATTGTTGATATTAAAGGAATCAGTCCTTCAATTTTTATGCACAGAATTCTTATGGAAGATAATTGCAAACTGGGGGCTGATCCGCAAAGGAGATTAAATCCTATTATGAAAGACGTTGTTAAGAAATAAATTTTAAAATGGTTGGAAGCTGGAATTATCTACCCTATTTCAGATAGTGCATGGGTTAGTCCTATTCATTGTGTTCCTAACAAAGGAGGAGTAATTGTGATTGTTAATGAAAAGAATGAAATGATACCAATAAGACAAGTTACAGGGTGGCGAATATGCATTGATTATAGAAAATTAAACCTTGCCACAAGGAAAGATCATTTTCCACTCCCTTTTTTGGATCAAATGTTGGATGTAACTAACTGGGCATAAATACTTTTGTTTTCTGCATGGATATACTGGTTACCATCAAATTCAAATTGCTCTTGAGGATCAAGAGAAAACTACATTTACCAGTCCTTATGGTACGATTGCTTTTTGAATAATGCCATTTGGTTTATGTAATGCCCCTGCTACATTTTAGAGATGTATGATGGCTATTTTTTGTGATTTAATTGAAAAAGGGATTGAAGTTTTTATGGATGCTTTTCAGTGTTTGGAATTTCGTTTGAATCATGTTTAGAACATCTATCTAAAGTTCTAAGATGCTATGAAGAAACTAATTCGGTCCTTAATTGGGAAAAATACCAATTTATGGTAGCAGGAGGAATTGTTTTGGGACATCAGATTTCAGAAAAAGGTTTGGAGGTAGATCCTGCAAAAATTCAAGTTATATCTAATTTACCTTGCCCAACCAATGTAAGGGGAGTTAGAAGGTTTTTAGGACATGCTGGATTCTACAGGCGTTACATCAAAGAATTTTCAAAGATTACAAAACCTTTATGATGTTTACTGGAAAAGGATGAAATTTTTAATTTTGATGATGACTGCTTGAAGCATTAAAAGAAAAATTAATCACTGCACCTGTAATAATTTCACCAAATTGGGAAAAACCTTTTGAATTAATGTGTGATGCTAGTGATTATGCTATTGCTGTTATTTTAGGTCAGAAATATGATAAAATTTTCAAAGTAATTTATTATGTCAGTAAAACTCTTAAAGAAGCTCAAATTAATTATACTACTACTGAGAAGAGTTATTAGTTATAGTATTTGCCTTTGAAAAATTTCGATCATATTTAATTGGAACTAAATGTGTGGTGCATACTGATTATTCTGCTATTAAATACTTAATGAAGAAAAATGATGCAAAACTGAGACAGATAACATGGATTCTTCTTTTGCAAGAATTTGATTTTGAGATAGTAGATAGGAAGGGTTCTGATAATCAAATTGCTGATCATTTGTCCAGGCTCGAAATTGAAAAATCTCTCTGTTATATTGAAGAAATTAATGAACATTTTCCTGATGAAAAGTTGTTCATTGTTAAAGAATGGTGTGTTCCGTGGTATGCAGATATAGTAAAAGTTACTGTTAGTAATATTATACCCTAGGGTTTGACATACCACGAAAAGAAGAAATTTATGTCTGATGCTAAGACTTATTTTTTGGATGAACCATTTTTATATAAACAAGGAAAGGATCTTATAATTCGAAGATGTGTACCTTTGGAAGAGACTTATGAAATTATTCAAAAATATCATGATTCCGATTATGGGGGACATTTTGGAAGAGATAAAACTACATATAGAATATTACAATCAGGATTTTATTAGCCTACAATTTTTAAGGATGTGAATGTTTATATTAAAAATTGTGATAGATGTCAGCATGTAGGCAATATTTCTAGAAGAAAAGAGATACCCCTCAATTATATAATGGAAGTTAAAATATTTGATGTTTGGGGACAAGATTTTATGGGACCATTTACTCCATCTTTCGGAAATGTTTATATTTTGATGGCAGTAGACTATGTTTCCAAATGGATTGAAGCTATTGCTTTACCTCGATGTGATGCTCAAAGTGTTGCAAAATTTTTAGAAAATAATATATTTTGCAGATTTAGAATACCAAGAGCAATCATAACTGATGGGGGAAGTCATTTTAGAAATTCGATTATTGGGAAATTAGCAAAGAAATATCATATTAATCATCGCATTGCTACTGACACGCCTAAAATATATACGCTTTTTGCTATAGCATTTTACTCATTTTTTTATGATATTAAACTTTAAAGTAAGGTATTTTTGTATGTTTTTTGGTTTTAGGTATAAGAAATGGTGATTGGAGCATAAGGAAGCAAAAACGGTGCAATTTAGAGCAAAAACGAGCAAGAAATGAAATTCTGCCCTGACACCTTTCGATAAGTCTTTTGATGTTTAATCTCTTTTACACTTCTTGCATATTTTTGAATGAGATTACACTTTAAAAAAAGGTTGTTTTTATGCTTATTTTCTAGGGCTATCTGTTACGAACGCAACGCAACTGAAATGGGGCGAAACAGAGCTAAAACGAAGCGAAACGGTGGAGCCGCGCAGCAGCCTGCTCGCCGACGGTGAGATCGATCTCGCCGCCGATGGTGATATTTTCCCAAGACCACCAAAATATGGCCAAAAAGCTCACCGACAGCGAGCTCAAACCCGCCGACAGCGGCCCGAACGACCATGAACCAACTTTTGGCAGTTTTGGGCCAATATTCGACGTATTTGGACGCTTTTTCGAAGGGGTGCTTATGGAAACTCTTCAAACTTCATCCATACTCTTTAAATTGGCGAATATATGTTAGAAAAGTGAGGAATTTAAGAGGAGAAAAAGTGGAAAAAAAGAGAGGAATGTTTAGGATTCTTAGATTAAGAGTAGAAATGTAGATTTCTACCCTTTTGGAGAGATTGGAGAGGAGAATTTGAGAGAATTTGTAAGGGATTTCGCTAGCATTGCATGGATAGCTGGGAGACTTTATGGGAGAGATCTTCGTCTTTCTTTCAAGGGGAAAAAGCTAACTATTGTTCTTCATTATCTTATAATTTTCTAAACATTTATTTAGTGGATTTGCTTTTGTTAAATGAAGTTTCCTTTATGTTTTCTTCATGCTTTGTGATGTATCTCTCTTACTTATTCTTCTTCTTTGGAAATAGCGGCATGAGAAGATTATGCCATTATTTTCCTTTTACTTTTCTTTTGTAATGAGTAGAAATCATGTTTAGGATTTTGTGATGCATGATAGAAGTGAATTTAATTATAAATGTGATGGTTTTTGCTTGCACTTAATTTACATTGCAATAAGGGCCCATTGTAGTGTTAAAATTCATTGTAATTGCATCGACCCGAAAGGGCGGTGTAATTCTTAACAAAGTGAAACCACATTCAAATTCCATGGATGGTGAAGTTCATGGGGATTGAATGCAAATAAATAGGGAAATATAATTATTGGGCGTAGAATTGGAGATTTTAGAGTGACAGACTAAAATCCTCAATTCGGTCCTATCGTTTGGGTGCTGAAGTGTAGATTGTTAGCCCTCAGGCGAGGGGAACGTGGGAGCTCCGAAGTGAGAGCCGGTATCCTCCCGCTCTGAGCCGCAGATTCGGTAACCAAGCATAGGATTAGTCAATGTTCTTTATGCCTGGACCAAAGGGTAAAGAATAAAATTGCTCCTATTTGGCACATACAATATTAATTGCATCTCATTCCTATACATTATCTATTTCATTACATAAGAATAGTAGTTTTTAATATCTCAAAATTCTCCAAACCAACTCATCCAAAAAGGGTTATCTTTAGAATTATTATTCACATTTAGTTATAGTTACTATCATTACATTTAACACTTGCATTTAGGAGTAGTTGCTAGACAAAACACAATTTTAATCGACGTTCCAAACTAAGGACTATTAGTAGTAGACTAGAATTTGACTAAAGATCTCTTACTTCACTTCCTCATGGGATCAATACTGGGGTTTTTAAAGAAAACTCTATATTACTTGAAATGATACGTATACTTGCGTAGTACCCCTAGTGTGTAAAGTATTTTCTAATTTTTATATCATTTAAGATTTTGCACGCTAGCCGCTATTTATAAATCAGGTCAAGTTTTTTGCCATCTTTTGGAAGTTAATTTACTGCGTAATTGAGGGTCGGGTCAAGTTTTTGGCGCCATTGCCGGGGAAGCTTCGGTAATAACTTTAGGAGAAATTTTAGTTGAAATAATTAGGCTTAGACTTGGAAAACTGTAGTGTCATAAAAACTTATTTTTTGTGAAAAGTGTTTTTATATGAAAAAGTGTTGTGAAAAAATACGAAAAAAAATGTTTATATGAAAAATAAGGTGTTCGTGAAATTGTTTTGTTGTGTTGAATGTATTTCACCTGTTATTTGTTTAATTTTTAATGTATTGTTTGATGTATTAAATATGCGAAACAAAGGATCTGCAGGACTTGTGTCTTATGATTCCGAGTTTGAAAAAATTAAAAAAATAAAAATACAGAAAGGACTCGAAAAACTAGAAATGGAAATGGAAAACTTTCAAGATAATAACTTAGAAAATCATCATACTCCATTGAGGGATTACCTAAAACCTACGACAGATGAAATTCACTTAATTGTACAAAACCCTGTCGTAGAAGCTGATTTGTTTGAAATAAATGTTGAGATTATCCAACTGGTGCAGAACAATCAGTTTGGGGGAACTCCTTTGGAGGATCCCTATTTACACATATCAAATTTTCTAGAACTTTGTGCTACATTTCGTTATAACAGTATGTCAGACGATGCTGTTAGACTAAGGCTTTTTTCTTTCTCACTAAGGGATAAGGCTAAAATGTGGTTATACTCATTAGCACCTGCTTCTATTAAAAATTGGGATGATTTAACTCAGAAATTCCTAGCTAAGTATTTTCCACCTTCAAGGACTACTAAACTTAGAAACGATATTATCTCATTTTGTCAATATGAAGGAGAATCAATATACGAAGCCTGGGAAAGATTTAAGGAACTCCTAAGAAAGTGTCCACACCATACTCTGCCCGATTGGTTAATCATTCAAACTTTTTACAATGGGTTAGTAGGATCCCTTAGGTCCATTATTGATGCTACTGCCGGTGGATCATTAATGTCAAAATCATTTGATGAAGCGTATGCATTAATTGAAAAAATGGCTACAAATGAATTTCAATGGCCCTCTGCAAGGGTAAATCATAAAAATGTAGCTAGTGTTCATGATACGGATGTGATTACAATTCTTGCATCTCAGGTTGCTACTATATCAAGGAAGTTGGACCAATTTGGAATGAACCAACCTCAATTTACTTTTGTAAATGAGGAAAGTTCGTTAGGGCATATGATTGATTCTAACTTTTCATATGAGACTTTAAATACCATAAACAACCCGTACTCTAACTTTTACAACCCAGATTGGGAGAACCATTCTAATTTTAACTGGAATCATACTACTAATGGTGGAAACCTAAAATGGGAAAATAATCATGCAAATCATAATGGAAGTTGGAATAACCAGGGGAACACAAACTATAGACCTTCATATCCACTGGAATTTAACAATGATCAACAATTTGAGGATAAGAAAATGTCTATGGAAGAAGTGGTATTGCAAATGGGAAACCAATTGCAAAGTCAAAATGTCTGTGATTAGAAACATAGTAGAATCAATCGGGACAAATTGCTAATTCACTTAGCAATAGACACCAAGGAACACTTCCTAGCAACAATGAGATCAACCCTAAAGAGAACACTAATGAATAAATAGAAGTTGTCCAATTAAAAATTTGAAGAGATATAGAGGATGTGGTTAGAAAAGAGAAGGATGTTGTGAGAGAAACAAAGGAAACTAAAAGACCTGAAGAACATGTTTCTAAGGATCTGGAAAAATTAATATCTCCAACTAAAATCAGTTTGGAAAAACCACCACCTCCATTTCCTCAAAGACTTAGACAGCATGAGTTGGATAAAAATTTTTCAAAGTTCGTGAAAGTACTTAAGAAGTTAACGATAAATATTCCTTTCACAAAAGCTTTGGAACAGATGCCAAGTTATGCAAAGTTTATAAAGGATATATTAAACAAGAAAAGGAAGTTTTGGGATTATGAGACAGTTGCACTAAGTGAGGAGTGTAGTGTCATACTTCAGAAAAATTTTCCTCAGAAACTTAAAGATCCTTGTAGCTTTACAATTCCATGTGCAATTGGAGAAAAATTATGTGAAAAAGCTTTATGTGATTTAGGAGTGAGCATTAATGTGATGCCTCTATCTATATTTAGAAGGTTAGGTTTAGTCGATATTTCTCCCACTACTGTAACTCTTCTGTTAGCTGATCGATCTATCATTTATCCAAAAGGAGTTATAGAAGATGTGCTTGTTAAAGTAGATAAATTTATCTTTTCTTTAGACTTTATTGTATTAGATATGGAGGAAGATAAAGAAATTCCAATTATTTTAGGGAGACCTTTCCTAGTTACTGGACAAGCTATGATAGATGTGCAAAAAGGAGAGTTGACTATGGATATTAATGATCAGAAAGTCACTTTTGATGTATTAAAGACTATAAAATATCCAGCTGAGAGAAAAGATGATGATTGTTTTTGGATGGATGAAATTGATTATCTAAGTAAAGACCATTTCCAAGAAAGTTTTGAAAGTTAAAATATGAAATTGAAATAGATTTTCATGATGAGTCGAAAAGGTTATTTAAAAAAGACTGTATGTATGTTCAGGAGAGGTGTGAAATGATGGACGCTACCAAAAATAGTAAACTTTTAATTCTATTTGTTGACAAATCTCATGAACGTAAGGTGGATGTACCCCATACAATTTTAAAGCCTATCTATTTAGAGAATTCATCTGTACAACCAGTCCTTATATCTTTAGATGCACTCAATTACAAGAAAAACCTGAATTGAATGATGAACAAAATAAAATTATTGAACTAAGACTTGGAAGAGAATTTGAGGATAAATTTCAAAAGAACTTTGAGTTGAGAAAAGAGGATAAGGATATTGGAAAACCATTGGAAGAAATTCCTAAGAAATTAAAAAAATCTATTTCTTCAACTAAGATAGATCCTCAATCATTTAATAATTATAAAGGGGAAGAATTGGAAGATAACTTGAATCATAAGAGTGACATAGAAGAATTTGATCCAGAATCTGAATTATCTAAAGAGAGTCTAATCCAAAATTTGGGAGATATTGAAGTATCTTATAAAGATCCATTTCTAATAAATTTCAAGGATGATATTAATATGCAATTTCAAAAAAACAATAGAAGAATATTGGATCTAGAAAGAAATATAAGGAATAATGATATAAATCAAACTAAAAAGGAAGAGCTGAATGAAAAATTAAAATTTGAGGATTTTATATGAATCCCTGGATCTGAAAATGATTGGGCGATTGATCAAGGATTACTTAAATGGAATTTTGATCCAGAAGGAATCATTTGTCGGGCCCGCGAGGTTAAAACCAAGCTCTTTATGGGAGGCAACCCATAGTTATCAGTGTGCTTTGATTTAGTGTGCTTGAGAGTTATGATTGTTAGTGTTGTATGTTGTTTTGATTAGTGGATTGACTTTATCTTTATGTTTCATTATGGATTATCAGTTTGATTGTTGATGTTAGTAGATGTTTGGATTGTTAGTAGTTTAATTTGATGTCTGTGTCTTGAGGGAGGTGATTCATTAACTTCTTATTATGGCTAGACTTGATCTCTTGTAGTAGTTGGATTAATGAGTCCACTGTGACTTGGGTCTCACCCAGACTTGAGTTTTACAAGAGAAATCATGAATTTCGAACATTGATAGTTTCATCTTAATTTGTTACTTCCTTTCTAAAACTTTATTTTCATTATGTATGAGTCGCGAACCTATTTGATGAATACCATGTGGATGATTTTACACTATCTTTATAACTGTTAGAGGTGTTTAATTAAAAAGATTAGGTGATGCCTGAGATTTGTGTCCAGAAACCAATTTATTAGGGATAATCTTATCTTTGGGATTATAATCTATAAAATTATTTGAAAGTACCTAATTTACTAGTGTAGTGATTCCGTTAGAAATTGAAGATAACGTAGTGAGATTGGTTGAGTTAAAGGATGAATTAGCCTCATTTATCATATGTGTGTTTATGTTTGTGTTACAACTTTATTTAGGTATTGAAGAGCATTTTTATATTCCCTTACTGATACATACTATGTTAGTTAGACTTTGGTTTAGTTAATTTCATTCTGACATGATTAGTTTAGATTTATTTTCTGCTGCATATTGTTCTATCCTAATGAATACTTATAAATGGTTTTGATAGACATTTGTGGTAGATAAAATTTCTAAATTGTTTTCTTCCTGCTTTCTTTTTCTGTACTTAATGCTTTATATGTTAAAAAATAAGTTTGGGGGTAGGAAGAAAAATAAAACTTTAATGTGAAAATACTTCCTTTTAGTGTACTTTTATTACAAGCATGTTTTAGGCTAGATTTACTTTTTCCTACAGTCATTCTATCCTGATTATGCATGATATGAATTTGATAGGATGTTGTAGTAGTAAGTATATTCAACCTTTACTTTTTCTTCCTGCAGCATTTTATGGAATTAATTGCAAAATATTTTAAAATTAAAATTTGGGGGGAAGAAAAATATTAACTCTTATTTGTTCTCAATTATTATATTTTCAAAAATTATTAGCATAACTTCTCGCAATTGAACCTTGCTTGAGATAACTAATACATTTTATTTTAGATGAATATTATGGAAGCATTGGATGAAAGTTTTTAGTAATAAAGGTTAATTTTATAAGGGTGAGATATTTGGTATGAAAGAATTTGATTATAGTTAACTATTTAAAGTAAAGAAAACTGTATTTTTGAAATGTTAAGAGACTTAAAATATTGTGTGTTAAGAAGAGATTGTGACTTTATGATGAATAATAAAGCTCATACCTAATTATAATGTAAGGATGTGTTTCAAGTTTGAACTTTAGAAAGAGGAGAGTGAAGTTCAAAATCATTACAGGCTATCCAGATATAGTAATCCTCATTAAAAAAAAGAGAAAAAGAAAAGAGAGTGAAAAAAAAGGGATTGAAAATGATCCCGAAAGAAAAGAAAAAAAATAAAAAAAAATTTATGAGGAGAAGCTTGAGGAGATGCCTAATCAAAAATTGGCTTCACTTGAGTCACCCTAAAGGGAGAACTTGATTTCCTTTCTGAATTTATATTTAAAGTATTGGCCTACATTCTAATGAAGTTTGCATGAACTTCTTTTTCACATAATCTTTTAAGACATTCTTAATGTGACAAATTATGGTTTATCTTGAAATAAATAGAAGACTAGAACCCTTAGACTTGATTGCTGAATATTCTTATACCTGTAGCGTTAACCTAAGTTACTGAATTTCTTTCTAAAAGTCTAATCAATATATTCTTTTAAATGAAAAATTTTAGTGTCTTACAGGTGAAAATTACATTGTCATAAGTTATATTTTTTATCTAGTAAAAGTGTTACTTAAGAACAAGTAACAGTTAAGTTTGGGGGATTTTGACACGCCTAAAATATATACGCTTTTTTCTATATCATTTTCTCATTTTTTATGATATTACACTTTAAAGGAAGGTATTTTTGTATGTTTTTTTGTTTTAGGTGCAAGAAATGGTGATTGGAGCAAAAGGAAGCAAAAACGATGCAATTTGGAGCAAAAACGAGCAAGAAATGAAATTCTGCCCTGACACATTTCGATAAGTCTTTTGATGTTTTATCTCTTTTACACTTCTTGCATATTTTTGAATAAGATTAAACTTTAAAGAATGGTTGTTTTTATGCTTATTTTGTAGGTCTATCTGTTACGAACGCAACGCAATTGAAATGGGGAGAAACAGAGCTAAAACGGAGCCAAACGGAGCGAAACGGTGGAGCCGCGCAGCAGCCTGCTCGCCGACGGTGAGATCAATCTCGCCGGCGGTGAGATTTTCCCGAGACCACCAAAATATGGCTGAAAAGCTCGCAAACAGCGAGCTCGAACCCGCCGACAGCGGCCCGGACGACCATGAACCAACTTTTGGCAGTTTTGGGCCAATATTCGACGTATTTGGACGCTTTTTCGAAGGAGTGCTTATGGAAACTCTTCAAACTTTGTCCATACTCTTTAAAATGGCGAATATATGTTAGAAAAGTGAGGAATTTGAGAGGAGAAAAAGTGGAAAAAAAGATAAGAATGTTTAGGATTCTTAGATTAAGAGTAGAAATGTAGATTTCTACCCTTTTGGAGAGATTGGAGAGGAGAATTTTAGAGAATTTGTAAGGGATTTCGCTAGCATTGCATGGATAGCCGGGAGACTTTATGGGAGAGATCTTCATCTTTCTTTCAAGAGGAAAAAGCTAAGTATTGTTCTTCATTATCTTATAATTTTTTAAACATTTATTTAGTGGATTTGTTTTTGTTAAATGAAGTTTCCTTTATGTTTTCTTCGTGCTTTGTGATGTATCTCTCTTACTTATTCTTCTTCTTTGGAAATAGCGGCATGAGAAGATTATGTCATTATTTTCCTTTTACTTTTCTTTTGTAATGATTAGAAATCATGTTTAGGATTTTGTGATGCATGATAGAAGTGAATTTAATTATAAATGTGATGGTTTTTGCTTGCACTTAATTTACATTACAATAAGGGCCCATTGTAGTGTTAAAATTCGTTGTAATTGCATCGACCCGAAAGGGCGGTGTAATTCTCAACAAAGTGAAACCACATTCAAATTCCATGGATGGTGAAGTTCATGGGGATTGAATGCAAATAAATAGGGAAATATAATTATCGGGCGTAGAATTGGAGATTTTAGAGTGACAGACTAAAATCCTCAATTCGGTCTTATCGTTTGGTGTTGAAGTGTAGATTGTTAGCCCTCAGGCGAGGGGAACGTGGGAGCTCCGAAGTGAGAGCCGGTATCCTCCCAGCCTAGTCGCAGATTTAGTAACCAAGCATAGGATTAGTCAATGTTCTTTATGCCTGGACCAAAGGGTAAAGAATAGGATTGCTCCTATTTGGCACATACAATATTAAATGCATCTCATTCCTATACATTATCTATTTCATTACATAAGAATAGTAGTTTTTAATATCTCAAAATTCTCCAAACCAACTCATCCAAAAAGGGTTATCTTTAGAATTATTATTCGCATTTAGTTATAGTTACTATCTTTCCATTTAACACTTGCATTTAGGAGTAGTTTCTAGACAAAACACAATTTTAATCGATATTCCAAACTAAGGACTATTAGTAGTAGACTAAAATTTGACTACAGATCTCTTACTTCACTTCCTCGTGGGATCAATATTGGGGTTTTTAAAGAAAACTTTATATTACTTGAAACGATACGTATACTTGCGTAGTACCCCTAGTGTGTAAAATATTTTCTAATTTTTATATCGTTTAAGATTTTGCACGCTAGCCACTATTTATAAATCAGGTCAAGTTTTTTGCCATCTTTTGGAAGTTAATTTACTACGTAATTGCAGGTCGGGTCAGCTACTGCTTATCATCTGCAGATAAGTGGTTTGGTTGAATTATCCAATGATGAAATTAAAAGAATATTGGAAAAAATTGTTAATCCAAATAGAAAGGATTGGTCAATCAAACTGGATTATGCTTTGTGGGACTATAGGACTGCTTACAGAACACCTATAGGAATGTCCCCATATAAGTCCGAATTTTGGAAAAGCTTGTCATTTACCTTTTGAACTTGAGCATAAAGCTTATTAGGCTATTAAAGAGTTCAATTATAATTTGAAAGATGCTGTTGAAAAGAGATTATTCCAACTGAATGAGCTTGAGGAAATAAGGAATGAATCTTATGAAAATGCTAAGATTTATAAGGAAAAGATGAAGTTATGACATGATCGGAAGATTCTTACTAAAAATATTGTACCAGGACAAAAAGTTTTGTTGTATAATACAAGATTGAGAAAATTTTCTGGAAAACTTAAGTCCAGTTGGATGGGTCCATTTATTGTGATATAAGTTTATTCTTATGGAGCGGTAGATATTTAAGATCCTAAGATTGGAAAAATATTTAAAGTTAACGGACATAGACTTAAATCATATTTTTCAGTCAATAAATATAAATCTGATAATAATTTGATGCTGGGTCACTCAGAATGAGTTCTAGGTAGGTCAGGCTGAAGACGTTAAAACAAGCGCTTTGTGGGAGGCAACTCATAGTTATCGATGTGCTTTGCTTTATGTTTATTTTGTGTGCTTTGTTTGGTTTATTTTTATGTTTTTAGTGGTAGTAATTTGGAGTTTTTAAACTAGAGTAGAGTTTATTTGACTTTAATTGATAACTTAGAGGAGCCAGAATGAAAATTTGTACACTTAGCAAACTTGTGCTAAATTGAGCACTGGCGGCTAAGCGCCGACTAGTTGGCGCTTAGGCGCCACAGTTATAAAAAAAAGTGAAAAATGAGATTCTAGAAGCCTAGACCATGGGGGAGTAGTTTTGGAAGTTATTTGGAGTATTAAAAAGTCTTGGGAGCAGGTTTAGCACTTTCCAAGTCTATAAAAAGGACCTGATGTAAGAGAAACACTTGCCCCAAGTCCTATTTTCATTTCTGAGCCATAAGAAGAGAGTTTTGAGTGCATCATGTCTTCCTGTGAGAATGAGATGAAGAAGAAGCAAGATTCTGACAAAAGTAAGTTCATTAGTGATAGTGCTAAAGAATTATTCAATGGATATCTCGCTGTTAGTATTCAAGGTATTGCAGAAATAATTGCAAATATTGAAGCCCGAGTGACTTCAATGGAAGCAAAGATCAATGAAACTAACTTAGAGTTGGAGCACATGGGATGGTAACTCAAGATGCAATTCAGTCATTCAAGGTACGTGGAAGAAGCGGATAAGGCGATGTTTGTGAAGAACAAATGGATTGAAGAAGAAGATGTAAGAATGAACAATTATTGTTCGTTCTATCAAATTTATATTTCAGAAGGGTCAAATGAGAATCATAAAGGTTTGGGATATAATCCGCCTAATGGAGAATGGAATTAAGAGTGCTTTGTTCTTATTTGTTTAGTGGTCTTATGTATTTTGTTTAGTGTTCTTATGTTTTATGTTTAGTGTTCTTGTGTGTTATGTTTGATGTGTTTAGTCTTTATATTTAAGTATTAACTAAGCCTGATGATGTGATGGTTACATCCTAGAGATGTATACTTATTAGTTTGAGATTAAAGTCTCTTGTATTTACAGAATTTCATCCTTTATGTGTGGATATAAATTCTAGAATTGTATTAAGTGTTATTTTTATTTTAATATAAGTTTGTGTTTGTGTGAAATTTGTGTGGAATCAATGGATATTAAATTTTGATTTGGAATATTAGAAGATTTATGTGGGGAGAAATAATTATTCTGGAGTAATTAAGGGTGATTAACCAAGTGATTTAGTGCATATACCTTAATTCTGAAAATCTAGGCATTGGCGGCTAAGAGTCAAAGTGCCGGCGCTTAAGCGCCAGATTTCGCGGCTAAGCGCCGAGGTGTTCGCGCTTGTCGGCATATTTTTAGGTTAATTTGTATTTTAAAAAGGGGGTCGCCTACAGAAGTTGTTGGCGAGTTTTAGATTTTAAATTTAATTTAAATCTATATATATAATTTAGAAAGTAGCATTTGACTTTGAAAATAATTTTAAGTGTGAAAATTTTAAGATATGAAATCAAACCGATCTCACATCCCAAATATTTTATGTAAACGAGCACCGCACCGCAAACTGTGTGTCTATCCCGAAGAATAAACACACTGCTTGATGATGGGGCTCGATTAAATAAACTAGAAGATTTGTGACGTCCGTTTGGTCTGCGAACCAATTTTATAAGCCGACAAGTTCCCCTGCTTAATATAAGGAAATTAAGCAGGGTTTATATTACCTGGGTTCTTAAATTCTCCTATAAAGGCAAGCCCCTATAGTTAATTACATCTTAAATGACGGGAATCATTTAAGAAAACTCTTGATAATGATCAGTAGTTTTGCTCTCAAGAATTTCAGAGTTTAAGGTTTTCAAAAGATTGGATTTTGGAAATTTCAATAGGGAATGGATCAAATTTGGAACAATTTATTTTATGAGTCCAAAGGAAGAGAAGTAGGAGAAGCTGGAGATCCAAGAAGAATCTTGGCAACTTCCCAAACTATCCTATTGTTTGGCTTCAATTTAAGAGTTTACTTAACGTTGCAATCCTGCCAATTTTAATTAATTATGACTTATATTTGTATGATATAATCACACAAGTAGCCTTGAAGATGTGAGGGTTTATGTCGTATCGAACAACTACCTCGGAATCCTAAGACCAGTTAGGACTTAATTTGCATAAAATGATTAGGTAAATGCCTAACAAAAAGTTGAAGATTTATGTTGCACTAGGCAAACTACCTCAAAATCCTATGGCTTGTTATTTAAACTAGGAAAGGTTTTGCTGATGTAGATTCCAGTTTTGCTGACGATGATGGTCGTGCTGCCCACTATGCTCCAAGCTCCTTGTTGTTGCAGAGGTTTAGTTTTACAAAGTGAAAATCAGGAGATGAGAGAAGTGTTTTGGTTAGAGAAATCTTAAAGTCCAAATGTCTTTAATGTTTTATTAGGGGAATCTTAAAGTTGATTATAACAACACCGGTTAAGATCCCACGGTTCTATCATTCTGGCACCATTATTTTTATCGGATTCACTTAGTACAGATGAATTTGCTAAACTCAACTGAATGAGTTCCACACTTTCATTTAGACCGTGGGAAATCCCGTTAGCAACATGTAGGTTACATCATCTAAGGTATTCTTGATCATCCAACAAGACGTTTTAATTTAGTTATAGTTGTAGTTTTGTGTTCTATTTGTGATTAAGTTTTGAGTTATTTTATATTTTGAAATGTTGTGGCGGTGGATTTTATCTTGTTGTGACTATTAATTTTAGTTTTGGGTTTCAGTTTTGTGGCTATCCTAAAGGTTTCAGTTTTCATGCAACAATCTTATTTAACATGCAAGAAAAGTAAAGCGCAGTACATGTAAGTAACTTGCAATAAAATAAAAGCGTACCTGGAGGGTCTTCCTGTCATCCCAAGCTACACTTAAAGCACATGTTAGAGCATTTATATATTTTGTAAGAAGTACCTAGGTAAAGCTAAGGAAAGGTTCTGATTGTCTACCAAAGTCCTAATCCTATAGCTAGTCAACTCCTATGATGTCTAGGTTCTTGTGCTTTGTTAAGGATGATTTTCTTCATCAAAGAATAATTAAGTTCATTTATTCTTCTAAAACATCTCATCATATTGAGAAAGTGCTTAGGACTAGTTCTAAACATCTTTTCAATACTTCTGAGATTATTTTGAGTCCAAATGAATTTTATTGTACTGGTGAATTAATCATCCAAGAATTCAATTAAATTTTGCTTCTTGCTCAGTGAATTAGGATGTTTGAATATCCTATGAGTGAAGTGACATTTCACTTAATGCTCCATTTAAGAGTTATGATAACGAAAGCCTTTAAGAGCAAATCAATTTATTAAAGATTTTAATGATTTAAAATTGGAGTTGATGATTTAAAGTGGTTTAATTTAGTTATAAAATTTTAAAAATTTTAAGTCTGGAATAGTGTTCAAGTTGTTTTAATTTAATTAAATCTTTATATTTTAAATCATCTCAATGTATTAGATTAATTTGGGTTGAAAGAGGTATTTAGATTATTCAATTTAGATTTTAATGACTTAATTTTAATTTAATTGAATTATTTTAGGTTAATTTTTAATTGGTTTGCCTTTTTAATTATGAATTATTTTTTAGGCTGATTTTGATGTTTCAAGTTTGTTTTAGATTTGCTATTCAAGTGATTTCAAATTAATTTTAATGTTTTAAATTTATTTTATTTTGATTATCAAGTTATTCAATGTTTTAAGTTTTTAATTTAATTAAGGTTTATTTTCCTTTTAATTATTTAATTTATTAATTTCAATTATTATTTTTGAATTTGATTAAGAATTGAATATTATTAAAGTGATTCATTTAGGGATTTTAACTTAAGTGGTTATAGTCTCCCTAAATTACATCCTTTTTTAAAAATTTAAACTTCAGTTAATCCTCCAAAATTTAAATTATTTAGTTAATTAAGGTTTCTTTTTTATTATTATTATTAGAAATGATTAATGGGTTCCTACCCTTTAATTTCCCAAAATTTCAATCATCTAAGAGAAAATTAAGATCAAATATGTTACCCTCCATTCTAATTAAACCTAAAGTTTTAATTAGGGGTTAAAATTCTTAATTACTATTATGCCCTTTTAAGCCTAATTATTTCATAACTCATCAAATTGAGCTCAAATGAGCTTGAAATTTTTATGTCACTTCACTCACATGTCAATTAAGATATTAGAGGAGAAAATGTGATTTTTCTGAATTTAATTTAATTTACATATTTATTTTTATGAAAAATATGGATTTTAAATGGAAATTCAACAACATGACCAAGGCAAGGTTTCTGTCCTTAAGAAAATTATGGGATGTCCCTATTGACCAGAGGACCGATTAGACCAATTTTGGTGATTTTTCAAACTAAATTTTATTTATTATAATTATTTTGAGTTTTGGAGTGTTAATTAATTATAAAATAAAATTAAAGTTGAAAAATGGATTTTATATTTTTCATAAATCTCTCTGACCTCAAGGAGTTTAGAGAAACAAATTTTATATTTTTTCTGATTTTTCTTTGATTTATTAGAATTAATTTAGTGAAAATGTAAGGAAATTCATTTTTTAATATTAAAAATTATTTTAAGCCTTTAAAATTCAATATCTTAACCTAGAGACATGAGAAAAATATTTAGTTTTTTCCTAAGTAATTAGAAAGCAAAATATGACATTTTTATGATTTTTAATATTTTTATGATTTTTATTATTTTTTTAATTATTAAAATATTAAAATATGATTAAAATTGAAGATTTTTAGAAAATTTTAATTTTAATTTTCTTAGACTCCCCTAATATCAGAGAAGCCCAAAACCATTTTGGTGAATTTTTTAAATGTATTTTTGGAGTTATGAATTTTTAAAGTTTAATTTTGGTCATGTAACTTAATTAGTCCATTTAGTGGGGCTAATCACCTCCAATTGGTTTCAAATTTTTATGTTGGACTCCTCTGACCCTAAAGATTAGTGGAGAATGATTTTCAAGTGATTTTGATGTATGGTTAACCCAAATTAATTAAAATTCAGTTTTGAGTGTTTAGGCCAATTAGGATTATTCTTAATGAATTAACTCAAACCATAATTTTTCTAGGGTCCTCTGGTCCTAAGATACCTCCCTAAATTTTCCTAGAATTTTCTAAGCAACATGCTAATTACTGGAATTACAATATCAAAACCGGCACAAAAATTTGGAAAATCAATAACTTACCATAGAGATGCCCTCTGACCTTGGAAAATTCAGGGAATGTTTCCAAGATCAGAGGCTACAAAAGCCCTATGGTCTCATGCCATGGTGAATTGTCTATGCAAATGGAGAATTAAAACATTAAAATCAGTAAATAATTAATTAAAAATAAAATATTCATCAAATTAACTCAATTCTTTTTCCATATTATTCTCCTCTATTCACTGAGCAAGATGGTATTTTTAGTTTATTTTTTCAGATTTTTCTATGCAAAGTTATGGATTTTTCAATTTTTGGGTATTTAAATAAATCAAAAATACCCTATTTTTCTACTTATCCACGCGGCGTCGACTCATCCTCAGCAGCTCCGAAAGCACACGCATCGCTTCCCTATTCGACGTCGCCATCTGGCTCAGTTCTCCAGGGGCACGCGGTTCATGTTCCGTTCACTCATCCGACGCGATCTGCACCGTCCATTCGATACACGCTATATCCAACGGCGCCTGGTCATGGTCTACGACTAGTGTGTTCCGTGATCCATCCACACTAAAACCCTAAGGCCTCTCTCATTTCTCAATGGATTTTCGTGTTCTTATGCTCTATGGATTCGTCTTGAGGAGAAGAACACATCCATACGGTTTACATGCTATGAAATTGAATCAAGCAAAATAGAGAATCGCTGGAAGCTCGGGAGGAAGAAGGGGTCCATACCTTGGCTCTGAAAAGTGAAGCTTCAATCAGAGAGTTGTGGCACCTGTCGGCACTATTTTTAGGTTGTGTGTTTTATTTTGAAAAGAGAGTCGCCTACAGAAATTGTCGGCGAATTTTAATTTAATTTAAATAAATAATTTGAAAAGTAGTATTTGATTTTGAAAATAATTTTAAATTTGAAAATTTTAAGATATGAAATCAAACTCGATCTCACATCCCGAATAGTTTATATAAACGAGCGCCGCACCACAAACCGTGTATCTATCCCGAAGAATAGTACACACTCGCTTGATAATGGGGCTCGATTAAATAAACTAGAAAGGTTCGTGACATCCGTTTGGTCTGCGAACCAATTTTATAAGCCGACAAATTCCTCGCTTAATATGAAACTATTAAACAAGGTTTATATTACTCGGGTTCTTAAAGTTCCCTATAAGGGCAAGCCCCTATAGTTAATTACATCTTAAGTGACGGAATCACCTAAGAAAACTCTCGATAATGATCAAGTGGTTTTGCTCTCAAGAATTTCAAAGTTTAAGGTTTTCAAAGGATTGAATTTTGGAAATTTCAATAGGGAATGGATCAAATTTGGAACATGCTTATTTTCAGAGTCCAATGGAAGAAAAGTAGGAGAAGCCGAGGATCCAAGAAGAATCTCGACAACTTCCCAAACTATCCTATTGTTTCGCTTCAATTCGAGAGTTTATTTAATGTTGTAATACTCGTCAATTTTAATTAATTAGGACTTATATTAGTATGACATAATCATACAAATAGCTTCGAAGATGCGAGGGTTTATGTCGTACCAAACAACTACCTCGGAATCCTAAAACCAAGCTAGGCTTAATTTGCATAACATGATTATGCAAATGCCTAACGAAAAGTTGAGGATTTATGTCGCACTAAGCAAACTACCTCGAAATCCTATGGCTTGGTTATTTAATTCTAAGAATGGTTTTGCCGATGTAGATTTCGGCTATCGACGACGATGGCCGTGCTGCCCACCATGCTTCGAGCTCCTTGTTGTTGCAGAGATTTAGTTTTAGAAGTCATAAATCAGGAGATGAGAGAAGTGTTTGGTTTAAAGAAAGTCTTAATTTCCAAGTGTTTTTTTTTGTGTTTTAATTAAAACAAATCTTAAAGTTGATTATAACGACACCTGTTAAGATCCCACGGCTCCATCCTTCCGGCATCATTATTTTTATCGGATTCACTTAGTCCGTATGAATTTCGCTAAACTCAACCGAATGAGTTCCACACTTTCATTTAGACCGTGGAAATCCCGTTAAGCAACACGTAGGTTACATCATCCGAGGTATTCCCGATCATCCAACAAGACGTTTTAATTTAGTTGTAATTCGTAGTTTTGTGTTCTATTTGTGATTAAATTTTGAGTTGTCTTATATTTTGAAATGTTGTGGAGGTGAATTTTATCTTGTTTTTAATTAAAACAAATCTTAAAGTCGATTATAACGACACCGCTAAGATCCCACTGGCTCCATCCTTCCGCATCATTATTTTTATCTGCATTCACTTACCCGTATGAATTCGCTAAACTCAACCGAATGAGTTCCACACTTTCATTTGCACCACGGGAAATCCCGTTAAGCAACACGTAGGTTACATCATCCGAGGTATTCCCGATCATCCAACAAGACGTTTTAATTTAGTCAGTAATTCGTAGTTTTGTGTTCTATTTCGTGATTAAATTTCGAGTCTGCCTTATATTTTCGAAATGTTCGTGGAGGTGAATTTTATCTTGTAGTGTCTTTTAATTTAATTATGGGTTTCGGCTTTGGTTTCGTCCTAAAGGTGTCGGTTTTCATGCAACTCGTTGTTTATCATGCAAGAAAAATAAAGTGCATTTGCAATGTAATAAACCGCAATAAAATAAAAGCGTACCCTGAGGGTCTTCCCGTCATTCCAAGCCGCACTTAAAACACAATTAGAATATTTAAGCAAGTTCCTAGGTAAAGCTAAGGGAAAGGTTTATGGTTTTCTACCAAATTCCTAACCCTATAACTAGTCATTTCCTATGACGTCTAGTGTTCTCATGTTTTTTAGCTAAGACGATTTTCTTCATCAAAGAACAATTAAGTTCAATCGTTCTTATAAATATCCTATCATATCGAGGAAGTGCTTAAGAAGAATCTTAAACATCTTTTCAATATTTCTAGGATTGTTTCAAGTCCAAATGAATTTAATTGTGTAAATGAATCGATCGTCCGAGGTTTTCAAGTTTTGTTAACTTGCTCAAGTGAACTATGACATTCTGAATGTCCTATAAGTGAAGTAACATTTCATTTTAATGTTCTATTTGGGAGTTATGATAATAAAAGCTCCTAAGGGCAAAATAGTATTTAGTGATTTGTGATTCAAATTTAAGTTCAAATTAATGATTTAAGTTTGGAATAGTGTTCAAGTTATTTTAGATTTATTTCTTCATGTCTTAAGCGAGGTTATTTAATTCAATTTAATTTAATTTAATTTAATTTAATTTAATTCAATTTAATTCAATTTAGTTTGATTTGATTTAATTTAATTCAATTCAATTTAGTTTATTTAATTTCTTAATTTAATTTAGTTTAATTTTTAATTTAATTTAATTTAATTTAATTTAATTTATTTAATTTAATTTAATTTTATTTAATTTAATTTAATTTAACTTTTAATCTTAATTTAATTTAATTTAATTTTAATTTAATTTACTTAATTTAATTTAATTTTTAATTTAATTTAATTTAATTTTAATTGAAAAATTTTTTTTGAAAGAGTTTAATGATTTAATTTTAGTTTAATGATTAAGTCTTTTAATATTTTAAATTTGAGTTATCATTTTAATTAAGAGTTGAATATTAATGGGATGATTAAATTTAGGGATTTTTAAATTAAAGAATAAATCTCTTCCTAATAATATCCCTATTTTAATAATTCCAATCTTATTATTCTTCCAAATTCAATTAATTATTTAATTAAGGTTTAATCATTTTAAATTACTTAATGGGTTTCTACCCTTCAATTATTTAAATTTCAATCATCCAAATCAGATTAGGATCAAATATTTTACTTGTTAATTTTTATTAAACCTAAAGTTTTAATTAAGGGTTAAAATTTTAATTACCATTTTGCTCCTTTAAGCCTAATAATTTCATAACTCACTAAATTGAACTCAAATGAACTTGAAATTTTTATGTGACTTCACTTATGTG
Organism: Papilionanthe hookeriana x Papilionanthe teres; assembly: GCA_022702705.1. Taxonomy (NCBI): domain Eukaryota; kingdom Viridiplantae; phylum Streptophyta; class Magnoliopsida; order Asparagales; family Orchidaceae; genus Papilionanthe; species Papilionanthe hookeriana x Papilionanthe teres. The sequence goes on from CM040430.1 coordinate 25,857,203, forward strand.
TCAATAAAGACATGAGAGGAGAAAATGTGATTTTTCTCGTATTTAATTTATTTATATAATTATTTTTTTGTAGAAAATAGAAATTTCCAAGGAAAATTTAATAACATGACCAAGGGAAAGTTTCTGTCCTTAATAAAATTAGGGGACATTCCTAATGACCAGAGGACCACTTGGACCAAATTTTGTAATTTTTTGAATTATATTTTATTTATTAGAATTATTTTAAGTTCTGGAGTATTAATTAATTTAAAAATAAAATAAATGTTGAAAATAAAATTTTATAATTTTTTAAAATTCTCTCTGATATCAAGGATTCCAGAGAACCAAACTTCACAATTTTCTGACTTTTTCTTGATTTATTATAATTATTTTGGTGAAAATGCTAGAAAATATATTTTTTTAATTTTAAAATTACCCTAGAGCTTTAAAAATTAATATCTCACTAAATAGACCTAGGAAAAATATGGGATTTGTTCCTAAGTGATTAAAATTCAAAATATGACATTTTGGTGAATTTTATTATTTTTGTGATTTTTATTATTTTTTAATTATTGAAAATATTAAAATAATATTAAAAATCAACTTTTTTAGAAAATTGAAATTTTAATTTTCTTAAACTCCCCTGATATCAGAGAGACTCCAAAACCAATTTGGTGAATTTTTGAAAGATATTTTGAAAGTTATGAATTTTTAAAGTTTAAAATGACTAAGTGGCTTAATCAACCCAATTAGTAGGGCTAACCAAGTCCAATTGACCTCAAATTTTTATGATGGGTTCCTCCGATCCTAAAGGTCAGTGGAGAATTGATTTCAAGTCAATTTGATCTATAGTTAACTCTAATTAATTAGAGATCTATTTTGGGTGTTTAAGCCAATTAAGGTTAATCTAAGTGAATTAACCCAAATCCTATTTTTCCTAGTGGTTCTCTAGTCATATGGAACATCACCAAATTTTCCTAGAATTTATTTTACAACATGCTAATTTTTGGAATTAAAATACTTAAAATAGCAACATGCATTTGAAAAATCAATAACTTTTCATAGGATGGCCTCTCGACTTTGGAAAATTCGGGAATGTTCCCAAATTCGTAGGCTTCAAAAGCCCTATGGTCTCATGCCATGGTGAATTGTATGAATGCATGGAGAATTAAATGTATGCAGAGAGTAAATAAATTACTAAAAATAAAATACTGGACAAAATTGAATGATTTCTTTTCCACATTATTCTCCTCCGTTCACTCGAGCAAGAGGGTATTTTTATTTTATTTTTGTGATTTTTCTACACAGTAGATATGAATTTTCCAAGTTTAGTGGAATTAAATAAATAGGAAAATACCCTATTTTTCTATTTATCCACGCGGCGCCGCGTCAACCCTCGGCAGCCTCCGAATGCACACGCGGCGCGCTCCCATTCGACGCCGCCATCCGAGTCGCAACCCGGGCCCCGCGGTTCTCGTACCGTCTCCCGGTCCGACGCCATCCGAGCCGTTCGTCCGCGCGTGTATTAAATGGACGCGCATCCGTTCATCGTCCCCAAGTGTCCTCACCCGAGAGCCGTCCACACTAAATCCTTAAGATCTCACTCGATACTCAACGTATTTTCATGTTCTTATGCTCTACGGATTCGTCTCGAAGAGACGAACACATCTATACGGTTATCATGCATTGAAATTAAGGCATTTGAAATGGAGAATCTCCGAAGCTCGGGATGAAGAATTAATTCATACCTTAGCTGCGAGAGGTGAAGCCTCGATCGGAGGTGCTCGGCACGTTCGTTGAGCCGCAGGAGGCTAGGGATGAAGCCCGGGGATGCGGTGAATCGCTCAGGTGTGATTTCCACCAAAGCCGATCACAACCTTTGGAGTCCGGAACAACCGGGTGACCCGGAGATGGGGCTTTTGCTGGTGGACACCTTCCCTCGACCCGGTGCGTGTGTAGGACCAATCAATTTGGGGATTGGCTCACCGCGGAGAAGTGTCCCGGTTTTGGGTGAAATTTCAACTCCGAAATCGAGCTCGCAGAGAAGAAATGGCAGGGGGATCTCACCTGGGGATCAAGTGCTCTATGTGTGGGGAGGAGTCCGGAACAATTTTGGCGCAGTTTCGGCAAGGTCCGGTTCAGCACTTCTCATGGCCGAGAAGGTGAGGGGTTTAAACAGAGATGTCGAGGACCTCCTGGGGAGCCGAGGGCCGGGATCGCCGCTTCTGCATGTGAAGAACAGCCATGGTGGCCACTAGGCATGTGGCAGCCAGCAAGGGAGAATTCCAAAGTTCGGCTCCTCCCAAGGTTTCGGCCATGGTGTTTTCCGACGGCTCGGTGGCCGGCCGGCCAGTGCATCGGTCACCATCTCGTTCAGTGGGTCGTGCCGGGTTTAGTGTAGGCAATCGGGCAAATGCCATGTGTAAAAGGCTTGGATTAGAATGGAATGGGAGAGGGCTTATTTTGGCTCAAATTGGTCAACCCCTCCACTGGGCTAGGTGCACCACCCAAGGCTTGGTTTTGGCCGAGGGAAAAGTGATTCGGCTCAAAGATAATCAAGTAGGGTCAAGTCACCATCCAAGCACAATTAAAGGCATAAGCATGGTTAAGGGAATCAGCTGAGAGTGGTTAATCACCTTTAGGAATTAAGGAAAGAGCCTCCTCCTTTTGCTCAAAATGGCATGGTGACATGTAAAGAGGCTCTCATGGCTTCGCATATGGCTTCGTGCATGGCTCCATGGCTCCATTTGGTTCTGGGAAAAGGTCGGGTCAATTTCATAAAAATGGGTTTTAAGAATTTTGGATATTTTGGTGTGAATTTGTATGGGGCTTGATTTGGAATTGTTTGATGATGGAATTATAACTTAGGGAATGGCTTTGATTAAATGGATGGCAAATGGAAATGTCATGTGGGCTTTAGGGCCAAATTTGGGCTCAATGAAATGGTTTTAGATGTGCTTTTAAATGGTTTAGGAAAGTGGGCTTTTGAATTTTAAAAATGGATTTTTGGGATGAAATTTTGGTAAAGGCTTGGGCCAAATAATTGTTGAGTTTGGTTTAGTGGATGCTTCATGAGTGGTTTGAAACAAATTTGAGGTGATTTGGGTTTGAATCGGGTTGATACTGCTTTTCGGGTAAAGAGGCTAAAGTGGGCCAAAATGAGCTACCATGGGCCAAAGTTGGGCTAGAGTTGAAATTGATGTAAAATTAATGTTGGGAAATGTTTTTTGGGAGTGTTTCAAAGAGGTTTTGGCTTTGGTCGGGTTTTGATTTTGGGGTTTGGGCTCATTTGGGCTAGGTTTAGTGCTTAGGTCAAAATTGGGCCTTTTGATTTTGGGTTGAATTTGAGTGGGGTTTGGGTCTAAATTTTGAGCAAATCATGTTAGTGTTTTGTTCATGGGGATGTTAAGAAAGGTTTGGAAAAGATTTGGGGTTAATTGGAGTTGAATCGGGTGAGTCTCGGGTTAGGCTCGGGTCATAGGTCCAAATCGGGCTTTAAGGCCAAAAGTGAAATTGGATCCCAATGCCAATCAAATTGGGCTTGGATTTGGTCTAGATTGGTGTTGGGATGTTGAATTGAAGTTTAGAATTGAATTGGACCAGAATTTGGGTCAATCGGGTAGGTTTGGTTTGACATCGGGTTTACTTTGGGTTAAAATGGGTCAAATTGGGGTTTTGATAAAAGTGGGGTAAATTGACAAAATTGGCCCATGGTATAGTTGAGCAAAATGAAATTGGGAATATTTGGGATTTTCTGGAATTTTCTGGGAATTTTCTGAATTTTTGGATTTTTGGGTCAAAAGGGGTATTTTGGGTATTTGGAAGGTATTGGGGGGTATTTTTGGAATTTTTGATATTTTTGGATATGGATGATCAATTTGAGTGATGTGGAAATGTTAGGGATTGATTTTGGAGAATTTTGGGTAATTTGGAAATTTTTCGAGAAATTCTGAGCTATTCAGTGCTTTGCAGTAGCTGGCAGGTGTTGGGTCCCGGGGTCAAAAATTGAAAATTTGGAAAATTGAAGATCGGGTGGATGTAAGTGGAATGAAATCATTTTTGTTGAGCCATGAAGCCATATCAAGCCCACATGAGCCATGAAGAGACTCATTCGAGGCATTCACTATGTTGTTCCTAACCCTCTAACCGTGGCTAGTGGTTAAGCGACCATCCATGCGAATCACTTACATGAGTCGGAAGTTAAGTTGGGTAAGGGTGTGTTTTTAGGAAGTGTGTGAAAGTGTAGTGCATAGGTGTAGTGTATGTGTAAGTCAGCCCTTCACTGCACTCAGTGCCACCTGTAGGCGATCCTAAGGCCAAAGAGTCCTATAGAACTCATCCTTTAAACTTCCACATTTCGATTTCAACCCTCTAGGTGATTAGGGGTCTATAGTCAAGTTTGTGGAGTTTGCAGGGAGTTTAGAAGTGGTTTGAATTTCTAAAAGGTGGGTCCCAATTCTAGTCCTCTAAGATAGTCAAAGGAAAAGCCTAAGGCTAGATCCTAAGTACTAAAGAGAAGAAGAGAAGACCTCATCAAAAATGAGGTCAACAAATGGACCCCCAATAGGTGTGGTGAGCTGACGGAGCACACCGCGCGTATTGGTGTTGACCGAAACGATCAACAAAACCAACACAGATGTCCAAGTAACAAACTTAGGACAAAGTAGAAGAACTTCCGCTGGGGAGTGTCAAGTGTATCTCTAAGACTGGAGATTCCTGAACTCTCGCTGGGGAAAGGAAAAGGGAGGTGAATCCCAAATTACATGATTTGGGAGAAATTCGATTTAGATTTTATTTTGTTTCATGTTCAAGTCATGATGTGTGAGTTTAGATTTCAATTTGGAGTTTCAATTTAGATTGAAGTTAGTCAAGATTAATTTGAAGGAATTTGATTTCGAAATGAAAATTGGAATTTTCAAGTTTTAGATGTAACATCTTCAACCCCAAAAGAAGATCGAATCGATTGGATTGAGTCATTGCAATGAGGAAAGACCTCGAATAATGCGGTATTGGATGTAAAATCCGTAACCTCAAGAGTTTGATTTGATGTATTTCAGTGCAATAGGAAAAGAATCCTAAAGCAGTGCAGTCTTGGATGTAAAATCCTCGACCCAAGGAATTTGAATTTGATGTATTTCAGTGCAGTAGGAAGAGAATCCTAAAGCAAGCAGTCTTGGATGTAAAATCCTCGACCCAAAGGTTTGAATTTGATGTATTTCAATAGGCAAGAGAAGAGAATCCTAAAGCAAGGCAGTCTCGGATGTAAAATCCTCGACCCAAAAGTTCGAATTTGATGTATTTCAGTGCGATAGAAGAGAATCCTAAAGCAAGCAGGTCTTGATGTAAAATCTTCGACCCAAAAGTTTGGATTTGATGTATTTCAATGCAATAGGAAGAGAATCCTAGAGCAAGGCAGTCTTGGATGTAAAATCCTCGACCCAAAAGTTTGGATTCGATGTATTTCAGATGCGATAGGAAGAGAATCCTAAAGCAAAGCAGTCCTGGATGTAAAATCCTCGACCCAAAAGTTTGGATTTGATGTATTTCAAAGGCAAGTAGGAAGAGAATCCTAAGCAAAGGCAGTCTTGGATGTAAAATCCTCGACCCAAGAGTTCGAATTTGATGTATTTCAAGTGCAAGAGGAAGAGAATCCTAAAGCAAGGCAGTCTTGGATGTAAAATCCTCGACCCAAGAGTTCGAATTGATGTATTTCAATGCGCAAGAGAAAAGAATCCTAAAGCAAAGGCAGTCTGGATGTAAAATCCTCGACCCAAAAGTTCGAATTGATGTATTTCAGTGCGTAGGAAAAGAATCCTAAAGCAAGGCGATCTTGGATGTAAAATCCTCGACCCAAAAGTTCGAATTTGATGTATTTCAAAGGCAAGAGGAAGAGAATCCTAAAGCAAAGGCAGTCTGGATGTAAAATCTTCGACCCAAAAGTTCGAATTGATGTATTTCAAAGGCAACAGAAGAGAATCCTAGAAGCAAGGCAGTCTTGGATGTAAAATCCTCGACCCAAGAGTTCGAATTGATGTATTTCAGAGGTAGTAGGAAAAGGATCCTAAAGCAAGTGCGGCCTTGGATGTAAAATCCTCGACCCAAAAGTTCGAATTGATGTATGTTCGATGTGAGATCCGGAAAGATCGAATTCGAGATTCGAAATTCGATCGAGATTTGAAATTTGGAAAGATTGAATTTGAGATTTGAAATTTGACATGATGAGTTTGAACTCGGTTGAAATTTGATTTAAGATTTGATTTGAAATTTGGAAGATGAAATTTGAAGTTTGATCGAGATTGGATTCGAAATTTGATTGAGAATTTGATTTAACATTCTTGTTGATTTTGTTTATCCTTTAATGATTCAAATTTCATTTTGTTGTTTGTTTAACGTTCATGTGAATTTGGTGTTTGTCATTTTTTAGATTTTTTTTTCTTAGAAAGTTTTCTTTTATCTTTTTTTTTTATTCCTTTTCTGTTCTTTGTTCGAAGTTCTTTCAACTTTAATGGCGTTTCCCAATCAATTTGCACAAAAGAGGTGAAGGCCAAAAAAATGTGACATAGTCACTTTCATTCCAATCATACTGAAGATACATCGTACAACTTGATCTGGAACATATTTCATACAATCCATGTAGACTCAAAACGGACTGTGTATGATCTTTGTCGATCCATCTAAAGAAGCATCTGTCAAAAGTCCATGTCTGAATAGTGAGATACATGGTCAATAACATCACCTTCCAATCCATCCTCGGCAAGGATGCCGTATGGATGTACATCGGAGGTGTGATATTTTCCATGTAACTCACAGCTCGTAAGGCCGGAGGCTCTCTAGCTCCGGTCCGGCCGGAAATGGTAAGGTGTCCTTCTCGTCGTCCATCCTTCCGAACGTAACCGAAATCCTCTTTACCGGTACTCCCGGTATGCAATGCTTGGCGATATCCGCTCCGTTACCCTTCGCATCATGACGGAACCTACCGAGTAAGTGGTATCTTTACCGGCCCTCGGAACTCACCCGGGCTCGCTATCCGGAGGTCGGATCCGAACATGATGTTACACTCGCTCGTAAAAGAGATCGTGCAGAAGTTGTCCGACAAAGTCATGGTGATCAATGTGTGGGGGTATACAACACCCCGTTTCGTAGATATTGATGATGCAGCCTATTGGGTATGCAGTCACTGGCAAGTACTCTCCATGTTATCAATCTCTTTACCATTCTCTCGATGACTAATGGCATCGGGTCCACTCGCCCATGACGGAGTATTCCCGGCGGGTTTCCCTTCCCCGTCCTCGGCAAAGTTGTAACAAAGATCCACATTGTATCGTGATTCTTCCTTTCCCCGGCATCCATCTCCGGGGCTCGAGTATGTGTTTTCCTCAGCGGCCTCGCTCGGCTCAGTCTTTTCAAATCCTGGATGCAATCCACGATTTGCTGCCGCTCATACTCCGAGAATACGTCCGTATGTAATTCGAGGCCCTCCGCATATTGATTCTTCCCGCCTCTAATCTTTTCAAAGTATTCAAAGGTTTTCTTTTCAACATTTTGCATTCTCTCCAGCTCGTATTCCGAATGATCCGCAGATGGCGAGGCCTGGTAACGTATTGTGGGATATAAGGTTCGATCCCTTCACGTTCTCCCCGCATACCTCGGCTCCTCGTGGATGATGTCCGTCGGGACATCCCCCGGGTTGCTTCTCGCAACAAGGTCATGCATCATCGGTGGTTCTATCCCGTGGCGTGGTAGCCTTCTTTCTTCCGGTTTTCCGAAGATTTCCCCGGTTCTTTCCGTCATCCTAGAGCCGGCCTCCTTTCTTCCGGTTCTTGGTGAACCGGTGTCCTCGAAGTGTATGCACCGACATTAGCAACCGCCTCGTCGTGCCGATCCGCAGCCTAGTTTTGTCAACATCTTACGGATACGGCGATTCTTATTTCTTCGTTGTGTTGCCGCGAGAGTAGCTCTCCGAACTTCGAATCTCCGCGGGCGTGGCGCCGACAAGCCTACCCTCCGCCGTAGCGACTACGTACTTCATTTTCTTATCTTCTTCAATATTTGTCTTTCTTCTCGTCTGCCGGATTGGTGGCTTGGGCCACCCACTTTCATCACCGTATGTCCGGCAGTTCTTCTCGGTCAACCGGGACCCGGCTCACTTTCTTCGTACTCGTAGGCTCGCCGGTGCGAAATCCGAGTCAATCTCGATTATCGCTCCATCTTTCACCCTCTTTTCATCAAGTGCAAGGCTTACGCCATTCTTAAAGTTCAAGACCAACCGCCCGCTCGACATTTCCCCGCGAAAAGACAAGGAAAAGGATCGAGGTCGTACTAAGAACAAGAACATCAAGAAAATGTTTATTAAAGACATCTTGTTTTATTATTATTTTTATATTTTCAAACTTAACAGAATGAAGTGGGATAAGATCGGGTAAGAAATTTTGATTTGGAAAAGAAAACAAGGAAAATTTTATTATCGGGATTTTATTTATTTTAGCACATTTTTGTTATTTTTCTGGGTTCGGACCCAATCATAAGTAATCACTTCACCCGTGCTTCTAGGGATGGAAAGTTCATTCCTTCGAAACATCAGGTAGCGTAGTACTTTTTCAAGTATCGTCCATTGATCGGAAGCATATGTCGTTCTCCTCGGCAATTCACTAGCCGGTAGGAACCTCCCGAGTATACCGCTTCAACCACAAACGGTCCTTCCCAAGTGGGTTCAAATTTTCCCCTATCTTCGCGGTGTGCAAGAATAGGTCTTTTGAGAACGAGAACTAGATCACCAACTTTCAAGGTTCTTGGGCGGACCCGCCTTGTCATGGGCTTCGAATCATCTTAGCTTCGGTATAGTTCTAAATTCGTTTCGCCGCAAGTCTTTTCCCTTCCGAGCTCTCTAATTCTTCGAGTCGTAATTGGGCGTTTTCTTCGTTGTGATTTTATTCGCAACCGCAACTCGAGTGAAGGAAGCCGAACCTCTAAAGGTAACACTCGCTCGGACCCATACACCGCAGCGTAAGGTGTAGCTTGCGTAGGAGTTCGAAGGTTGTCCGGTAGGCCCATAAGGCTTCTAACAACTTCTCGTGCCAATTTCTCTTATCGTCGTCTAAAGTCTTCTTTAAAATTTGAACGAGAGTTTTATTAAAAGCCTCAGCAAGGCCGTTTGCTCTCGGGTAGTAAATTGTTGAGTATCGCCGCCGATTCCGTGTCTCCCGACAAAATTGTTGATCCGTGTGCTTCGAATGCCGACCCATTATCCGAGATGATCTCGCGCGGCACCCCGAAACGGTAAAACAACCCGGTTCTCGAAAAATTGTAGCACGTGATGTGCTTTCACTTCTCTCGAGTGGAACCGCTCTCGCCCACTTGGAAAAGTAATCCGTAGCCGCAAGAATGAAGCGATGTCCTTTCGACGACGGCGGTTCTATCGGACCCACTATATCCGTGCCCCAACATTCAAATGGCCACGATGCAATTGTCTGGATGTAGCACATTTGGAGGTTGGTGTAGAACCACTCCGTGCACTCGGCATTGGTGACAGCTCTCGGCGATTTTCATGCGACCGGTCATCATCGAGGGCCGGTAGTACCCTAGTCTTTTAATTTTCATTTTCATCTTCGGACCCGACCGGTGAGCGCCACAGAGTCCCGAATGCACCTCCTTAACAATTTCACGGGCTTCGGACCCGCTTAGGCACCTTAGCCACATTTCGATCAAAAGACCTTCCGTATAATGTGTTGTTTACTAATGCGTAAGACAGAGTTCTTTTCTTGATCTGATGGGCTAACGACCTATCATCTGGTAGTTTTCCTGTTTGCAGATAATCTATTAATGGCTGTCGCCAATCTTCCGTGTTTTCTGTCACTGCTGCAATTGATCCTTTTTCCTTTTCTGATTTGTGTATCGTGTCTATGTCAAGCTGTGATAGGACCCGACGTCCGTGAACCGACACTTCCACTCGATTCATCTTGCAAACAGCAAATTCTTTGCGAGACGAGCTAGCGCATCCGCTGAGCGTTTTCTTTCGGGAATTTTGTAAATTGTCACATTCGGAATCTGTTCCAACAGCTGTATGGCATACCGGAAGTATTGCTCGAGTCTTGGTTTTAAAATTCCGTACTCGTCCGGCGATCCGTTGAATGATTAACCGTGAATCCCCGTAGATGTTGATGTCCGTTATCCCCATTCGAATGGTTAATTCCAGTCCCGTTATGAGGGCTTCGTATTCTCGCTTCGTTGTTCGTACACGGCTCTGTCAAGTGGTAGGAGTATCTTAACATCCCCCGCTCCGGTGTTATAAAGATTAGCCCGATTCCTGCCTTACCGGGCACTATCACTTGCGATTCTTCGTCTTTGTGCGCTGAAGATGCTCCGTCGAAATATAATTCCCAACGTCGATCATCAAGGTCTTCTAGATTCATTATTTGTTCATCCGGCATCGTCATCGAGAGGAGATTCCGCCGGCAAAGGGTGTGCCGCAAGGAAGTCTCGCTAAGGCTTGTCCCTTTACGGCACGAAGAGGCACGAAAGTTATATCGAATTGCAATAATATCATCGACCATCCGGCAAGTCCGCCGGAAAGCGTTGGACGAGTCATCAAGTATTGCAATGGATTAAACTTCGAGATCAAGTTGACCTTATGAGAAAGCATGTAATGCCCGAGCTTTCGAGCGGCGAAGATCGGGGCCAAACAATGCTTTTCAATTGCGGGATACCTTATTTCCGTCGGCAAGAACGACGGCTTAAGTAATAAAGAGCATTTTCTTTACCCTCATCATCGACTCTGGCTAACAGGGCTCCGAGAGAGTCGTCTAAAGCCGCGGTATAAAGTATTAGCGGTCTACTCGAGACCGGGGTCGCTAAGACAGGAGGTGTCATTAAATATTGTTTAATGTCCTCGAAGGCCCTCTGGCATTTCTCTTCCCAAATAAATTTGGCGTCCTTTTTAACTAGTGCCGAGAAAGGCTGACACCTACCTGACAAATTCGAGATAAAGCGTCGAAGATATGCCAGCTTCCCTTGAAAAGATCGTAGTTGTTTTAAGGTTTTGGGAGGCGGCATTTCTAAGATGGCTTTAATCTTCTCCGGGTCGATTTCAATTCCACGATGTCGGACAACGAATCCTAAGAATTTCCCGAGGTGACGCCGAAGGCGCATTTTAAGGGATTCATCTTAAGGTTAAATTGTCTTAATCGTTCGAAAACAATTCTCAAATCATACAAATGGTTGTCCTTTACTTTGCTTTTGATGACCACATCGTCCACGTAGCATTCGACTTCGATTATGGATGAGATCATCAAAAATTCTTGTCATTGCTCTTTGGTAGGTCGCTCTCGCGTTCTTCAATCCGAATGGCATCACCGTGTAGCAAAATACTCCGATCGGCGTTCGAATGCCGTAAGCTTTTCATCTTCCGGAGCCATTTTTATTTGGTTGTATCCCGAAGATCCATCCATGAATGATAATATTTCGTGTGTCGAAGCGATGTCGATCATTAATTCTCGGATCGGTAGAGGAAATTCATCTTTTGGACATGCTTTGTTTAAATCTCCGAAATCCACACAAATTCCGATCCGACCATTCTTCTTCCCGACCGGTACCACGTTGGCTAACCAAGCTCGGGTATTGTTCTTCACGGACAAATTTAGCGTCTATTAACTTTTTAACCTCGGCTATGACTTGTTGTTCGATTTCTAGACGCATTCTTCCGGGACCTCGTCCGACCGGAACGAAGTAGGGTCCACTCCTAGTTTATGGACCGCAACCTCCGGAGCTAAACCCGGCATCTCATCGTAGCTCCAAGCAAAACAAGTCTTTAAATTCCATTAATAACTTGATTATTTCTTCGGAGTCTTCTTTATCGAGTAAAGAGCTAACAAAGGTAGGTCTCAAGCTCTTCGCTAGTACCTAAGTTAACTTCTATTAACTCATCTATCGTAGATTCGATTTCTTCTTCGAACTCCGTGGAGCGTCTCCAATTTGTAAATCTTCGAGTTCATCCGTAGTTTCCATGCAGCTTTCATTAGATTCGCAGTGATAACCAAGCAAAATTCAGCATCATCAACCGATCCTACCGTGCCGAATCCGAGACCATGCTTCGAGTCGGGTGGACGACCGGAGTTATTCCATAAATTTTCAAAACGTTGTGATCGACCTTTCGTCCACCTGTCGAGGTAAGAAACCACGTTGAATTAAATTTCGAACACAGGGAGAGTACCACTCAAAAGGCAATTCCATTAATTCCGATGAAGTAGCATCTTCAAATTGTACATTATTTTCGCTTTGGAGGAAGAAGCACCACGGTAGAATTTGATTGGTTTTGCACCACCGCTATGTACCTCTTTGACCTCCATACCCTCGATCTTATTAGAACGGATCGGGGTCGTGGTCATAAGTATGTACATAGTGGTTAATCTTCTCGTACATCGATTTATATTCTTCGTTTCTTTCATCTTCGAGAGGGATTTTGAATTGCGGCTTCTTTCGACTTATTATCGTCGCTTCTTGTTTGATTTCTTTTTCTTCTTCGAACTATCTTCCCAATCGACATTGATGGTCGGTTTCCTCCGTCCAATCGTCCTAACGTCTCTACCACGACCTCGTCCCCGCCTCGACCTCGGATGCGAGTTGTGGAGAAACCTTCACCATCTCGCCGTAAGGGAGTGGTGGAGTGATCGTTGGACTAGAACTTCGTGTTCTTCGTTGTCCCAAACTTTCTTTGCTTCATTTGTTATGGTATCTCCGGAGAAGATCGTTTTCTTCGGTGGTGCATAATAAGTCGCATCCTCGTGGATTCCAATTTCATGTACGGAGAATGGTTGTAAGTCACCTTTGATGCACTCGTTCCCCTCCATCGTAGTACTTCGATGCACCGATGTAGAGATGATGGTACCATCCCGTTTTCATGTATCCATGGTCGGCCCAGTAGAGCGTTGAACGATGTTTCGAATCAATTATGTGAAATTTCGCGGTTGTCTTTGCTAAGTCACCGGTCTTCATCGCTAGCGTTATCGAGCCGAGGGCTCTTTCTCCTTTCCGGTCGAATCCTCTTAATAACATTTTGTCCGCTTCGAGTTCGCGGGCATCAATTTCCAAGTATGCTAGCGTTCGAAGATTCATTATATTGATTGATGCTCCCGGATCCACCAATACTCCGGAGAGTGTAAATTTTCCGATTGTAATCGAAATGTACAACGGTCGGTTGTGATCTCGCTATTCCAAGTAGTAGGTCGTCGTCTCGCGAAGGTAACACCTCGTCGTTCCTTTAACGAGCAAACCTCATCTAAGGACTCTCCGGCCATTCGAGCTAAGCAAATTTCGGATCAAGTAAGGCCTCGATCGAGCTTCTCTCATCTCCTTTCGATAAGATGAGAGCGTCGTAGATGCTCGCCTTGGCCGGTAGTTTCCTAAGATGGGCTAAGCACGTTGTAATCCACTTTGTTTTCATGTGTCTCTCGCTTCTTCTCGAATGGGTATTTCTTCCGCCGGGGTTGGTTCTTTCCGAACAACCACCCGCTTTCCTTTGTCTTTTGGACCCATTCTCGGAGGTAGAACTTTTCCACTTCTTAAGTTGACTTCCGTAATTTCCTCCGAATCTATCGTCGAGCTCGCCGGTGTCTTTTCGAATCGGAATGACGGACTCTTCCGGATTAACTTCGCAGTCCGAAGGCTCTAACTCTATCGCGATCGGAGCTCCTCGAAACTCACAGTATAGATTCGTTGCTTCGTTGAACTCTCGTAACCTCCTCGATGGATGTCTTCTTCATTATTTTACTTGTCGAGATCGTGTATGATTTGAGAATTGTCGTTGGTATCGAAATCGATATCCGGATTATCGTTAGTTACGTAATCGTTAGAAACAATCAAAACGTAGCCAACGCCATCACCCTTATCATTATATGATCCCACCGAAGTGAGTAGATAATCATACAGTAGTCGGGGTTCGAGGGATTTCTCCCCGAATCGGAAACAACTATCCTAGGATAAGCAGCCCCTAGTCTAGCCTTAGGTGCCTCGTCTTCTCTTCTTCGTCAATTTTCTTCTTCTCTTCAATCGTCTCTCGTCGAGGTGGTTCTTCTATCGCAAGTGATAGTACCGGCTTAACGAGTTTCAAACTCGAATTGAAGCTCGCACCGAAGCGGTCCGGATGCCGTCTAAAATCTTTTTCGAAGACCTCGTCCAAGCGGTAGTCCATCCATCGTCGGCTGTATAGGGATCTATCGGAATGATGGGATCGGCCGAGATAACATCGACGGAACCTCCTTTCGGGGTTCCTTCATGTACTCCTTCGGGATCGTTATATTCCCTTTCCGCAGTTGTCATCGAGCCAACTTTCAAGGTAATGCAATCTTCTATTTTGTGCCCAAGCATCCGGTGGTAAGGGCAAAAGTTGGGATCACCCTTCTTATTGACTTCCTCCGGTCTTTTAGGCTCTGGCACTGGAAATCCGGAGTCTTCATCGACCGCGGAACATTTTCGCACTCGCTTCATTCTCGAACGGATATTCTCTCGCTCAAAAGCTCTCTTAATGTACGTTGCGGGCGGGACGGTTGTTCATACTCGCGGAGATGACCGATAGCCGGGCCGGGGTTGCTGGTAATTCGTTGTGGTTGTTGCGGCCGTTCGGTGGTATTTGCATCGGCTGCTTGCCTTTGTCAACCGCCGCGACGATCCCGAATTTCTTTTCAAAAGTCTTTACAGTGCTTTTGTTTATCCGTCTTGTCGGTGAAACTTAATTGCTTCGCCTCTTCTTGCAAGCTTCCGGCCTCGCTTAACAACTTCTCGAAAGTCTTAATAGTAAATCCTCGAGGAGAAGTGCTATCGGGCCATGGATGCTTTTTAGCAAAATGCCGATCGCATGCCGTTCTTGCAGCTGTGGTTCACACTTCATACTTAAGTTCCTCCATCGGAGTATGTAATCCACCAAAGTTTCATTCGGCTTCGCTTCTCTACCACTAAATCACCTATAGTGATGTGGTGTCGAGCTCCGGCGAATCGCTCGATGAAGAGGTTCTCTAGCTCCGAGAATGTCTTAACCGAACCGTTTGTAATCCCGCATACTCGCCGAAGGCGATTCCCGACAGACCGCCGACGAACCGTCGGAAGAGTAATGCATCGCTCCCGCCGGCATTGCAACAACTCGGCACGAAAGTGTGCCACATGCCGTCGAGGGTTCCCTGCTCCATCGAAGGTCTCGAACCGCAGGTGGTACGAAGCCTTTCGGTATTGGACGGCGTCGAATCCTTCTGGGTAAGGTCTACCCGTCCGAATGGATGTTCCGCTCTTCGATTGTGCTAAGGCCTCTCGCACTCGCCGTTCTACCAAGTTCTTGATATCCTTTTCAGTGAATCATACTTTGTGTTGTATCCTTTTTTAGCCGATCATCCCCATCGACGGATGTAATCTCCTTTCCTCCGTCTACAATGTGAATAACCTCCGGGGTGTTTCTCTATGTGGTTGTACTTCGACTCCGGAGAGCGGCCGCAGCTACGGCCATCTCTTCCATCCTTTTCGCCATTCGAGCGATCGTGTCGTCTTTTCCCGAAGCCGTCTTCTCATCGCCCGGCTCCTCTCTTCGCGGCCGCAGGAGCACCTTGCGAAGCCGATGAAGCTCGTGTCTCAACCATGTTGATTTCTCGCGTATTCGTCGTCCATAAATTCCGATGAATCAATCTCGTCTCCGAACTTTTCCTCTCTTTCTTTTGCCAACCGTCGGATATCGGTTCTCAACTTTTCCATGGCATCTTCTAGCGGGGCTTTTCGTGTGTCTTCGTGGTTGTCGTGCGATAGCCGCCGGTCCCCTTCTCACGGGTCCCCTTCATCGCGGTAGCACTTTCTTCGCATTCAAGTCTCCTAGCGAGACTTTCTTTCTCGGGCCGTCGTTTCAATCTCAACTCGCCCGCAGTGGGACGCCATACCATCCTTCCGGCGACAGAAGGTCTAGGACCGCATGGTCCGTTCGGCCAAATGCCGGAAGGTGGTATCCTCCCTAATCCGTAATCCCGAGACGACAACGAGCGGACTAGCCTTCATTCTTTTACTTGGCTTTTCCGCCATGATGGCGGGCTCTACTCGGGGCCCAAGACGGGATTTCGACCGGCACCCGCCCTATCCTCCGTAGAATTTCGATACGGGCGCTTTTCCTTCTTCGCTAACTTTTCTACCAAAGTTTGCAGTCGAGCAAACGGCGTAGTTCTAGTTCTTTTCTTGCGGCTATCGTTGTAATATGCGGTCGTGGTAATTTGGCAAGCAATCTTGCGAATGTTTTCTTCATCTTCTCGCGGCGAGAGGGGATGAAACCCGCTTCCTCCCAAGAGTGGTATGTATTCAGCAGCGGTGTGTATTCTAGCGCTTCGGAATTTCTTCTAGAAAGCAATTTCAAGCAGCTCTGGCTTCTTTAGCGATCCTTCTATTTCTCGTTTCTTCTCCGGGTCTTCGTTAGTGACGGAATTCTCGAACCGGACCCGATTTCGAAAACGGAAGGTCTTACAGAAGATCCGTACCCTCCACGTGCAACAGTCCATCATAATCTTGGATTTCTTTCCCTTTCGATTTGGCAAAAGTCTGGGCAGATGCGTAAACAACTAGCATCAGATGGGGTAGAAAGAACGAGTCCTCCCGTGGACGTCGGTACTCCTCTTAGTCGGGATCCTTTCGCAGAGGAGGGAATTCTTGGGTCGACCTAAGGTCGAATCTGCAAGCACGGCTCTTCGGCCTTCGGATACCTTGTTCATCGGTGCAAAGAGGGAGACGTTGGTGACCTCGACGTTCGTGTTTTCAAATCCTTGTCCAAATCGGATGATTCCATCGTCGGCAACTCATCCTTATGCATGGCGAGGTCCAAATCCGTTGGTGAAGGAGAAAATCGCTTGGGGCTTCCATTTCGCGAGGTAGATTCTGGTTGTCGATCCCAAGTTATGCTTCTTTTCTTTAGGACGAAAAGAAAGGAATTGAAAAGAGTCCGAACTCATTCATGTTCACGTATTTATAAAAAGGAATCACTTATTAAAGGAATCACTTTTTAGAGGGTTTGTTTATTTAAAACGGAGTGTTCAAAGGTGTAGAGAAGGTAAGGAATCTGAATCGGAGTTGGGAAGGAAAAGAGAGTCTTAAGCAAGACTTCTCGACTCGAAGGATCACTCCTAAACTAACACCTATCGGGGTCCACCCCACCTCGTAAATGAGGTAAAGGATCTCTGAACCTCTCTGTTTATGGGTGTCTAAACAGTGGCTCCTAAATCCGAGAGAATGTTGGTTATACTTGTTCAAGGTAGAAATGAACACAAGCATTCCAACGGAAAGAAGGGTAGTTTGATCCATTAGGGACATGGATACACTACCGTTTTTGAAAGCGTAACTATTCGATTAAAATGGAGAGAGGAACTAATCCTCGCCGGAGTCGCCGTAAATATGTCGGCACTATTTTTAGTGTCGTGTGTTTTATTTTGAAAAGAGAGTCGCCTACGTAAATTGTCGGCGAATTTTAATTTAATTTAAATAAATAATTTGAAAAGTAGTATTTGATTTTGAAAATAATTTTAAATTTGAAAATTTTAAGATATGAAATCAAACCGATCTCACATCCCGAATAGTTTATATAAACGAGCGCCGCACCACAAACCGTGTATCTATCCCGAAGAATAGACACACTCGCTTGATAATGGGGCTCGATTAAATAAACTAGAAAGGTTTGTGACATCCGTTTGGTCCGCGAACCAATTTTATAAGCCGACAAATTCCCCGCTTAATATGAAACTATTAAACAGTGGTTTATATTACTCGGGTTCTTAAAGTTCCCTATAAGGGCAAGCCCCTATAGTTAATTACATCTTAAGTGACGGGAATCACCTAAGAAAACTCTCGATAATGATCAGTGGTTTTGCTCTCAAGAATTTCAAAGTTTAAGGTTTTCAAAGGATTGAATTTTGGAAATTTCAATAGGGAATGGATCAAATTTGGAACATGCTTATTTTCGGGAGTCCAATGGAAGAAAAGTAGGAGAAGTCGAGGATCCAAGAAGAATCTCGACAACTTCCCAAACTATCCTATTGTTTCGCTTCAATTCGAGAGTTTATTTAATGTTGTAATACTTGTCAATTTTAATTAATTAGGACTTATATTAGTATGACATAATCATACAAATAGCCTCGAAGATGTGAGGGTTTATGTCGTACCAAACAACTACCTCTGAATCCTAAAACCAAGCTAGGGCTTAATTTGCATAACATGATTATGCAAATGCCTAACGAAAAGTTGAGGATTTATGTTGCACTAGGCAAACTACCTCGAAATCCTATGGCTTGGTTATTTAATTCTAAGAATGGTTTTGCTGATGTAGATTTCAGTTTTGCTGACGACGATGGTCGTGCTGCCCACCATGCTTCGAGCTCCTTGTTGTTGCAGAGATTTAGTTTTAGAAGTCATAAATCAGGAGATGAGAGAAGTGTTTGGTTTAAAGAAAGTCTTAATTTCCAAGTGTTTTTT
Organism: Papilionanthe hookeriana x Papilionanthe teres; assembly: GCA_022702705.1. Lineage (NCBI taxonomy): Eukaryota > Viridiplantae > Streptophyta > Magnoliopsida > Asparagales > Orchidaceae > Papilionanthe > Papilionanthe hookeriana x Papilionanthe teres. The sequence continues at coordinate 25,875,653 of CM040430.1, forward strand.
TTTGTGTTTTAATTAAAACAAATCTTAAAGTTGATTATAACGACACCGGTTAAGATCCCACGGTTCCATCCTTCCGGCATCATTATTTTTATCGGATTCACTTAGTCCAGATGAATTTGCTAAACTCAACCGAATGAGTTCCACACTTTCATTTAGACCGTGGGAAATCCCGTTAGCAACACGTAGGTTACATCATCCGAGGTATTCCCGATCATCCAACAAGACGTTTTAATTTAGTTGTAATTGTAGTTTTGTGTTCTATTTGTGATTAAATTTTAAGTTGTCTTATATTTTGAAATGTTGTGGAGGTGAATTTTATCTTGTAGTGTCTTTTAATTTAATTATGGGTTTCAGCTTTTGGTTTCGTCCTAAAGGTGTCGGTTTTCATGCAACTCGTTGTTTATCATGCAAGAAAAATAAAGTGCATTTGCAATAGAATAAACTGCAATAAAATAGAAGCGTACCTGGAGGGTCTTCCCGTCATTCCAAGCTGCACTTAAAACACAATTAGAATATTTAAGCAAGTTCCTAGGTAAAGCTAAGGGAAAGGTTTATGGTTTTCTACCAAATTCCTAACCCTATAGCTAGTCATTTCCTATGACGTCTAGGTTCTCATGTTTTTTAGCTTGAAGACGATTTTCTTCATCAAAGAACAATTAAGTTCAATCGTTCTATAAATATCCTATCATATCGAGGAAGTGCTTAAGAAGAATCTTAAACATCTTTTCAATATTTCTAGGATTGTTTCAAGTCCAAATGAATTTAATTGTGTAAATGAATCGATCGTCCGAGGTTTTCAAGTTTTGTTAACTCGCTCAATGAACTAGTGACATTCGAATGTCCTATAAGTGAAGTAACATTTCATTTTAATGTTCTATTTAGGAGTTATGATAATAAAAGCTCCTAAGGGCAAAATAGTATTTAGTGATTTGTGATTCAAATTTAAGTTCAAATTAATGATTTAAGTTCGGAATAGTTGTTCAAGTTATTTTAGATTTATTTCTTCATGTCTTAAGTGAGGTTATTTAATTCAATTTAATTTAATTTAATTTAATTTAATTTAATTCAATTTAATTCAATTTAGTTTGATTTGATTTAATTTAATTCAATTCAATTTAGTTTATTTAATTTCTTAATTTAATTTAGTTTAATTTTTAATTTAATTTAATTTAATTTAATTTAATTTATTTAATTTAATTTAATTTTATTTAATTTAATTTAATTTAACTTTTAATCTTAATTTAATTTAATTTAATTTTAATTTAATTTACTTAATTTAATTTAATTTTTAATTTAATTTAATTTAATTTTAATTGAAAAATTTTTTTTGAAAGAGTTTAATGATTTAATTTTAGTTTAATGATTAAGTCTTTTAATATTTTAAATTTGAGTTATCATTTTAATTAAGAGTTGAATATTAATGGGATGATTAAATTTAGGGATTTTTAAATTAAAGAATAAATCTCTTCCTAATAATATCCCTATTTTAATAATTCCAATCTTATTATTCTTCCAAATTCAATTAATTATTTAATTAAGGTTTAATCATTTTAAGTTACTTAATGGGTTTCTACCCTTCAATTATTTAAATTTCAATCATCCAAATCAGATTAGGATCAAATATTTTACTTGTTAATTTTTATTAAACCTAAAGTTTTAATTAAGGGTTAAAATTTTAATTACCATTTTGCCCTTTAAGCCTAATAATTTCATAACTCACTAAATTGAACTCAAATGAACTTGAAATTTTTATGTGACTTCACTTATGTGTCAATAAAGACATGAGAGGAGAAAATGTGATTTTTCTGTATTTAATTTATTTATATAATTATTTTTTTGTAGAAAATAGAAATTTCCAAGGAAAATTTAATAACATGACCAAGGGAAAGTTTCTGTCCTTAATAAAATTAGGGGACATTCCTAATGACCAGAGGACCACTTGGACCAAATTTTGTAATTTTTTGAATTATATTTTATTTATTAGAATTATTTTAAGTTCTGGAGTATTAATTAATTTAAAAATAAAATAAATGTTGAAAATAAAATTTTATAATTTTTTAAAATTCTCTCTGATATCAAGGATTCCAGAGAACCAAACTTCACAATTTTCTGACTTTTTCTTGATTTATTATAATTATTTTGGTGAAAATGCTAGAAAATATATTTTTTTAATTTTAAAATTACCCTAGAGCTTTAAAAAATTAATATCTCACTAAATAGACCTAGGAAAAATATGGGATTTGTTCCTAAGTGATTAAAATTCAAAATATGACATTTTGGTGAATTTTATTATTTTTGTGATTTTTATTATTTTTTAATTATTGAAAATATTAAAATAATATTAAAAATCAACTTTTTTAGAAAATTGAAATTTTAATTTTCTTAAACTCCCCTGATATCAGAGAGACTCCAAAACCAATTTGGTGAATTTTTGAAAGATATTTTGAAAGTTATGAATTTTTAAAGTTTAAAATGACTAAGCGGCTTAATCAACCCAATTAAGTAGGGCTAACCAAGTCCAATTGACCTCAAATTTTTATGATGGGTTCCTCTGATCCTAAAGGTCAGTGGAGAATTGATTTCAAGTCAATTTGATCTATAGTTAACTCTAATTAATTAGAGATCTATTTTGGGTGTTTAAGCCAATTAGGGTTAATCTAAGTGAATTAACCCAAATCCTATTTTTCCTAGGGTTCTCTGGTCATATGGAACATCACCAAATTTTCCTAGAATTTATTTTACAACATGCTAATTTTTGGAATTAAAATACTTAAAATAGCAACATGCATTTGAAAAATCAATAACTTTTCATAGGGATGGCCTCTCGACTTTGGAAAATTCAGGGAATGTTCCCAAATTCGAGGCTTCAAAAGCCCTATGGTCTCATGCCATGGTGAATTGTATGAATGCATGGAGAATTAAATGTATGCAGAGAGTAAATAAATTACTAAAAATAAAATACTCGGACAAAATTGAATGATTTCTTTTCCACATTATTCTCCTCTCGTTCACCGAGCAAGAGGGTATTTTTATTTTATTTTTGTGATTTTTCTACACGTAGATATGAATTTTCCAAGTTTAGGGAATTAAATAAATAGGAAAATACCCTATTTTTCTATTTATCCACGCGGCGCCGCGTCACCCTCGGCAGCTCCGAATGCACACGCGGCGCGCTCCCATTCGACGCCGCCATCTGAGTCAGCAACCCGGGCCCCGCGGTTCTCGTACCGTCTCCTGGTCCGACGCCATCTGAGCCGTTCGTCCGCGCGTGTATTAAATGGACGGCATCCGTTCATCGTCCCCAAGTGTCCTCACCCGAGAGCCGTCCACACTAAATCCTTAAGATCTCACTCGATACTCAACCGTATTTTCATGTTCTTATGCTCTATGGATTCGTCTTCAAGAGACGAACACATCTATACGGTTATCATGCATCGAAATTAAGGCATTTGAAATGGAGAATCTCCAGTAAGCTCGGGATGAAGAATTAATTCATACCTTAGCTCCGAGAGGTGAAGCCTCGATCAGAGGTGCTCGGCACGTTCGCTGGAGCCGCAGGAGGCTAGTGGATGAAGCCCCGGGATGCGGTGAATCGCTCTAGGTGTGATTTCCACCAAAGCCGATCACAACCTTCGGAGTCCGGAACAACCGGGTGACCCGGAGATGGGGCTTTTGCTGGTGGACACCTTCCCTCGACTCGGTGCGTGTGTAGGACCAATCAATTTGGGGATTGGCTCACCGTGGAGAAGTGTCCCGGTTTTGGGTGAAATTTCAACTCCGAAATCGAGCTCACAGAGAAGAAATGGCAGGGGGATCTCACTCGGGGATCAAGTGCTCTATGTGTGGGGAGGAGTCCGGAACAATTTTGGCGCAGTTTCGGCAAGGTCCGGTTCAGCACTTCTCATGGCCGAGAAGGTGAGGGGTTTAAATAGGAGATGTCGGAGGGCCTCCCTGCGGGGAGTCGAGGGCCGGGATCACCTGCTCTGGCATGTGAAGAACAGACCATGGTGGCCACTAGGCATGGGGCAGCTCAAGCAAGGGAGAATTCCAAAGTTCGGCTCCTCCCAAGGTTTCGGCCATGGTGTTTTCCGGCGGCCTCGTGGCCGGCCGGCCAGTGCATCGGTCACCATCTTGTTCAGGTGGGTCGTGGCTGGGGTTTAGTGTAGGCAATTGGCAAATGCCATGTGTAAAAGGCTCGGATTAGAATGGAATGGGAGAGGGCTTATTTTGGCTCAAATTGGTCAACCCCTCCACTTGGGCTAGGTGCACCACCCAAGGCTTGGTTTTGGCGGAGGGAAAAGTGATTTGGCTCAGCATAATCAGTAGGGTCAAGTCACCATCCAAGCACAATTAGGCATAAGCATGGTTAAGGGGAATCATGGGAGTGGTTAATCACCTTTAGGAATTAAGGAAAGAGCCTCCTCCTTTTGCTCAAAATGGCATGGTGACATGTAAAGAGGCTCTCATGGCTTGCATATGGCTTGTGCATGGCTCCATGGCTCCATTTGGCTTGGGAAAAGGTCGGGTCAATTTCATAAAAATGGGTTTTAAGAATTTTGGATATTTTGGTGTGAATTTGTATGGGGCTTGATTTGGAATTGTTTGATGATGGAATTATAACTTAGGGAATGGCTTTGATTAAATGGATGGCAAATGGAAATGTCATGTGGGCTTTAGGGCCAAATTTGGGCTCATTGAAATGGTTTTAGATGGGCTTTTAAATGGTTTAGGAAAGTGGGCTTTTGAATTTTAAAAATGGATTTTTGGGATGAAATTTTGGTAAAGGCTTGGGCCAAATAATTGTTGAGTTTGGTTTAGGGATGCTTCATGAGTGGTTTGAAACAAATTTGAGGTGATTTGGGTTTGAATTGGGTTGGATATGGGCTTTTTGGTAAAGAGGCTAAAGTGGGCCAAAATGAGCTACCATGGGCCAAAGTTGGGCTAGAGTTGAAATTGATGTAAAATTAATGTTGGGAAATGTTTTTTGGGAGTGTTTCAAAGAGGTTTTGGCTTTGGTTGGGTTTTGATTTTGGGGTTCGGGCTCATTTGGGCTAGGTTTAAGTTTAGGTCAAAATTGGGCCTTTTGATTTTGGGTTGAATTTGAGTGGGGTTTGGGTCTAAATTTTGAGCAAATCATGTTAGTGTTTTGTTCATGGGGATGTTAAGAAAGGTTTGGAAAAGATTTGGGGTTAATTGGAGTTGAATTGGGTGAGTTTGGGTTAGGTTTCGGTCATAGGTCCAAATCGGGCTTTAAGGCCAAAAGTGAAATTGATCCCAATGCCAATCAAATTGGGCTTGGATTTGGTCTAGATTGGTGTTGGGATGTTGAATTGAAGTTTAGAATTGAATTGGACCAGAATTTGGGTCAATTGGGTAGGTTTGGTTCGACATCGGGTTTACTTTGGGTTAAAATGGGTCAAATTGGGGGTTTTGATAAAAGTGGGGTAAATTGACAAAATTGGCCCATGGTATAGTTGAGCAAAATGAAATTGGGAATATTTGGGATTTTCTGGAATTTTGTGGGAATTTTCTGAATTTTTGGATTTTTGGGTCAAAAGGGGTATTTTGGGTATTTGGAAGGTATTGGGGGTATTTTTGGAATTTTTGATATTTTTGGATATGGATGATCAATTTGAGTGATGTGGAAATGTTAGGGATTGATTTTGGAGAATTTTGGGTAATTTGGAAATTTTTTGAGAAATTTCGGCTATTCGTGCTTTGAGTAGGTTGGCAGGTGTCGGGTCCCTGGGGTCAAAAATTGAAAATTTGGAAAATTGAAGATTGGGTGGATGTAAGTGGAATGAAATCATTTTTTTTGAGCCATGAAGCCATATCAAGCCCACATGAGCCATGAAGAGACTCATTTGAGGCATTCACTATGTTGTTCCTAACCCTCTTAGCCGTGGCTTAGTGGGTTAAGGACCATCCATGTGAATCACTTACATGAGTCGGAAGTTAAGTCGGGTAAGGGTGTGTTTTTAGGAAGTGTGTGAAAGTGTAGTGCATAGGTGTAGTGTATGTGTAAGTCAGCCCTTCACCGGACCAGGCCACCTGTAAGCGGCCTCAAGGCCAAAGAGTCCTATAGGAACTCATCCTTTAAACTTCCACATTTCGATTTCAACCCTCTAGGTGATTAGGGGTCTATAGTCAAGTTTGTGGAGTTTGCAGGGAGTTTAGAAGTGGTTTGAATTTCTAAAAGGTGGGTCCCAATTCTAGTCCTCTAAGATAGTCAAAGGAAAAGCCTAAGGCTAGATCCTAAGTACTAAAGAGAAGAAGAGAAGACCTCATCAAAAATGAGGTCAACAGCACCTTCAATTACACCCCAGGAAGCTCCAGATGAAGTCTCTAGCTCTGGGGAATTGCCTAGGTATGAAAGTGACCAAGGCCGATTTCAAAGCTTGGCCGATAGAGAGGATGGCCGGTCGCGGTGAGGGGGCTTTCACTAGGGAACTCCTTCTCAGTGTCTTGTGCAGGTGTGGGTGAGTTTAATTTGATTTTGGTGGAGGTTTCAGCAGTTGTCCTGGTTTTTGGTGGATTTTCGACCGAGAAATTGAGCTCTGTTAATGGGGATTAGGGCAAAGGGACACTGGGAATCAATTGCTCTGGGTTAGGAGAAGGTCCTGGAGCAATTTTGGCAGAGTTTTGTTAAGTTCTGGTTTATCACCTTGTTTGGCCGAGAAGGTGGTGGGTTTAAATAGACATGGCTAGAGGGCCTCTCAGGGGGAGTTAGGACTTGGGATCAGCTGCCTTGGTCAAGGGAAGAACAGCCATGGAGTCCAATTGAGTTGGGACAGCTCAGCCAGGTGAATTTGAATTTTTGAATCCAAATAAACCTCTCGGCCATGGTGTTTTCCGGCGGCTGTGGTTGCTGGTCGGACAGGCATGGGTCACCTTCATGGTCAGTGAGGTCAGGGTTTGAGTTTGGTGCAAGCAATGGAGATTGGCCATGTGTAAAGAGCTTGATTCAAAATGGAATGGGGAAGGGGCTCTTTTGGACTCGGTTTGGTCAACCCATGGAAATGAGCTTGGTGCACCCCCCAAGGTCTCGATTTGGGCCGAAGGGAATCAGGTAAGTCAGCTAGCTTAGTGGGGAGAAGTCACCATCTAAGCATATTTAAGTTTAAGCATGGTTTAGGGGAAGCATGAAAAGGTTTAATCAGTCTTAAGGGAATCATTAAAGGACTCCCTCCTTTTGCCCAATATGGTATGGTCACATGAACACCACTCACATGGCTTGCATGGGGCTTAAGGATGGCTTCATGGCTAGCCTATGGCTTGCCCATGGCTTGGCTCAATTTCATGAAAATGGATTTTGGGATTTTTGATGGATTTAGGGGAAATTGGCAAGAGGCTTGATTTGGAATTATTTGATTATTGATTTAGGAATTAGGGATGATTTCAACTAAAGGTATGGTGATGGGAATTTCACATGGGCTTTAGAATAAGTTTTGGGCCTTTTAAATTTGATGAAAATGAGCTTTTAAAGGCCTTATGAAAGTGGGCTCTTAGATTTTAAAATGGGCTTTTGGATGAAATTTTTGTGAAGGACCATGCCAAATAAATGTTGGGTTTAGTTTATGGATGTATCATGAGTGATTTGGAAAAGATTTGGTGTCATTTGGAGTTAAAATGGGTTAAATTTGGGCCTTTTTGATAATGGGTTCAAAATGGATCAAATTGGGCCAACTTGGGCTAAGGTTGGGTTAATGTTGTTGATATAAAATTAATGTTGAAAAATGTTTATGGGGGTGTGACAAAGAGTTTTCAATTTTGGTTGGGCTTTGATTTCGGGATTTGGGCCTATTTGTGTTAGGTTTGGTTTAGGCCAATTTAGGGAATTTTGGTTTTGGGTTAGGTTTGGGTGAAATTTAGGTTCAAATTTGGGGCAAATCAAGTTAGTGTTTTGTTTGTGGGGATGTTAGGAAGGTTTAGGAAAAGATTTGGGGCTAATTGGAGTTAAGTCGGGTTAGTTTAGGCTAAGTTTATGTCATGGGCCAAAATTGGACCTTAGGCTTCAAATTGAAATTGATCCAAATGTTGATGAACTTGGGTTTGGATTTGGTCTAAATTGGTATTGGGGATGTTGAATTGAAGTTTAGAATTGAATCGGATCAATATCGAGGTCAATCGGAGTGGCTCGGTTGGACATCGGGTCCATTTAGGTTAAAAATAGGTCAAATCGGGGTTTTGGTAAAAGTGGGTTAAATTGACAAAATTGTCTTTATGGTGTAGTCGAAAAAATGAAATTGGAAACATTTGAGATTTTCTGGAATTTTTTTGGGAATTTTCTGAATTTTGGAATTTTTGGGTTAAAAGGGTATTTTCGGGTATTTGAGGGTATTGGGGGGTATTTTTGGAATTTTTGGTATATTTGGCCATGGATGATCAATTTGAGTGGGGGAAATTTTTAAGACTGGTTTTAAGGAATTTTGGGTAATTTAGGCAATTTTGCAAATTTTGGGCAATTTCAAGGTATTTGGTAGGTTTGGTGGGTTTAGGACCCCCGGGGTCAAAAATTGAAATTTTAGAAAAATGAAGATTGATCAAGTGTAAGTGAATTATGAAATCATTTTGGTTGAGCCATGAAGCCATATTAAGCTCACAAAAGCCATGAGAGGACTCATTTTAGACATTCACTATGTTGTTCCTAACCCTCTTAGCCAGGGGCCTAGGGGTCGAGGTCCATCCATATGAATTGCCTGCATGAGTCGGGAAGTCAAATTGGCTAAAGGTAGTTTTAGGGTTTGGAATGTGTGTGTGGGAGTGTGGTGTGCGCAAGCTTACCTCCACCAGACCACGCCACCCGAGTACTCCTAAGGCCAAAGAGTCCTATAGGAACTCATCCTTTAAACCTCCACATATTGGTCTTAACCCTCCAAGTGGCCTGGGGGTTTACAATCAAACATGTTGGGTTTGAAGGGAGTCAAGAAGTGTTTTGAAATTCTAAGTGGTGGGTCCCATTTCTAGTCCTCTAGGATAGTCAAGGAGAAGCCCTCTAAGTACTAAGGAGAGAGAAGAGAAAAGACCTCATAAAAAATGAGGTCAACAGCGCTTAGGCGCCAGTTTACGAAAATTGGTTCCCAACAGTTAAAAACCCAAAAATTGTCATTTTTAAACTGCCCCCATCATCTTCAACCTTCGGTTTATCATGAAAGAGGAGCCTAGGGCATCATATTGTGGATCATTTAAGAGCTGATCTCAACAAAAATTGTTAGATTTGGATTCCTTGAGGTAAGAGCACTACTTCTAAGTAAAAAATTTTTATTTTTATCATGTATTTTGAGTACATTTTGGAAAATCTTAAAATCACTATTCATGTTGAAAATTTGAGGAAAAACTTGAGAAATTGCTTGGATTTAGTGAAAATATCTTTTAGAAGATATTTTAGCAAGTTTAGTTTGATTTTGGAATTTATGGTGAATTTTTCGTGAATTTCGAAATGGCTCCAAAGTCAAAGTGTGCACGAGAAAAGACTAGATTTGATTCTCGACAAATTTGTTAGTATGAGGACCGAGGAATGATACGTCGATGCATTGCGGTACCGTCGACCTCATTTTCGATGAGGTCTTCTCTTCCTTTTTTAGTACTTAGGATCTAGCCTTAGGCTTTTCCTTCGACTATCCTAGAGGATTAGAATCGGGACCCACCACTTAGAAATTCAAACCACTTCTTAACTCCTGCAAACTCCACAAACTTGATTGTAGACCCCTAATCACCTGGAGGGTCGAAATCAAATGTGGAAGTTTAAAGGATGAGTTCCTATAGGACTCTTCGGCCTTAGGACCGCCCGCAGGTGGCTCGGTCCGGTGAGGGCCGACTTACACACACACTACACTTATACACTACACTTTCACACACCTCCTAAAACCACACCCATACCCAACTCGACCTCCTCGACTCATGAAGGTGATTCACATGGATGGTCCTTAACCCCTAAGCCCTTGGCTAAGAGGGTTAGGAACAACATAGTGAATGCCTCAAATGAGTCCCTTCATGGCTCATTTGGGCTTGATATGGCTTCATGGCTCAACCAAAATGATTTCATTCCACTTACATTTACCCAATCTTCAGTTTTCCAAATTTTCAATTTTTGACCCCCGGGACCCCAGACCCGCCTAGCCTACCCAAAACCCTTGAAATTACCCAAATTTTCCAAAATTCTCCAAAATCACCCAAATTCCTCAAAATCAATCCTAAACATTCTCCCACCACTCAAATTGACCATTTTTACCCAAAATACCCAAAATTCCAAAAAATACCCCCAATACCCTCCAAATTACCAAAATTCCTTAAACCCACTTTCATGAAACCAAGCCAACTTTTCCCAAGCCATATATGAGCCATGAAGCCACTCTTAAGCCACATGCAAGCCATGTGAGTTGTTCACATGTGACCTTACCACATTGGGCGAAAGGAGGAGATCCTTTCCACATTCCCCTAAGGTGATTAACCATTTCCATGTCTTCCCTAAACCATGTTTAATCCTAATCGTACTTGGATCGTGACTTGACCCCACTAATCAAGCTGATCCAAATCACTTTCTCTTCAGCCTAAACCAAGCCTTGGGTGGTTCACTCAGCCCAAAAGGATGGGTTGACCCATTTAGAGCCAAAATAGCCATGCCCCCATGCCATTTTGATCCAACTCCTTTACACATGTCCAAACCCACCGACTTCACCATTGCCAAGCCCCGACCTCCCTGGTCAAGATGGTGACTCATGCCTCGCCGGTCAGCCGCCCGGGTCGCCGGAAAACACCATGGTCGAGACCTCGGAAGGAGCCAAACATTGAAATTCTCCTTGCTGAGTTGCCCCATGCTCAGTGGCTATCGTGCGCCTATTCTTCCCTTTCCAAGAGCAAGCAGATCCCGGTCCCCGCTCCCCCGGGAGGCCCTCCAGCCTCTCCTATTTAAACCTCACCCCTCTCGACCATGAAGAGGTGTTGAACCAACCTTAAGGAAACTCGCCAAAATCACTCCAGTACTCTCCCCACACCTAAAGCATTTGATCCCCACTGCTCTCTCGCCCTAATCCCCACTAATCGAGCTCAATTTTGGAGCTCAATTCTCGTGCCGCAACGAGACACTCCCGAATCCTCCACCAAAGTCAAATTAAACTCACCCACACCCGCACAAGACCAAGAGAAGGAGTTCCCGGTGAAAGCCCCCTCTCCGAGCCACCCATCCTGTTCCGTACTCCAAAGGTTGAAATCGGGCTTGGTCAAAATCATACTCCGGACAATTCACTGTGCCAAGGGACTTCATCTGGGACTTTCTTGGACCCAATCGAAGGTGACACAACCCTCAGATCGAAGCCACACTTCTCTGAGCTAAGGTATGAGCTAACTCTTTATCCCGAGCCTCTGGAGATTGTCTATTTCAAATGCTTTAATTTCAATGCATGATCACCGTATAGATGTGTTCGTCTCTTCAAGACGAATCCATAGAGCACAAGAACACGAAAATTCGTCGAGAAATGAGTGAGTTCTTAGTGGTTTTAGTGTGGACGGCTCTCGGGCGAGAACGGCCGGGGACGATGAGCGGATGCCGTCCATTCAATACACGCTCGGACGGATGGCTCGGATCGGGCCGGATCGGCGGATGATACGCGGAAGGCGGGACCCGTGCCGCCGACTCAGCTGGCGGCGTCGAATGGCGCCTCGACGCGCGGCGTTTCGGAGATGCCTAGGATGAGTCATCGCCGTCGTTTTAAATAGAAAATCAGGGTATTTTTTTTATTTATTTAATTCCCTAAACTTCAAAAATTCATATCTTTGTATAGAAAGATCATAAAAATAAAATAAAAATACCCTCTTGCTCAGTGAATAGAGGAGAATAATGTGGAAAAGAAATCATTTAATTTCATCGAATATTTGATTTTTAATGATTTATTTACTCTCTCGCACATTTTCAATTCTCCATGCATGTAGAAAATTCACCATGGCACGAGACCATAGAGCTTTGAAGCCTCCGAATTCGGGGACATTCCCTAAATTTTCCAAAGTCGAGGCCATCCCTATCAAGAGTTATTGATTTTTCAATTCTAGGTCACTATTCTGAGTACTTTAATTCCAATAATTAGCATGTTGTGAAATAAATTTTAGGAAAATTTGGTGATGTTTCTTATGACCAGTAGGACCCTAGTGGAAAATAGGTTTTGAAGTTAACTCACTTGGAATAACCCTAATCGGCTTAAACACCCAAAATGGAGCTTTAATTAATTAGAGCTAATCATACATCAAATTGACTTGAAATCAATTCTCCACCGACCTTTAGGATCGTAGGAACCCACCATAAAAGTTTGAAGTCAACTGGACTTCGTTAGCCCTATCAAATGGGTTGATTAAGCCATTTAGCCAAACTTAAACTTTAAAAATTCATAACTTTCAAAATACTTTTCAAAAATTCACCAAATTGGTTTTGGAGCCTCTCTGATATCAGGGGAATTTAAGAAAATTAAAATTGTAATTTTCTAAAAAAGTTGATTTTTTTGCATTATTTTAATATTTTTAATAATTAAAAAATAATAAAAATCACAAAAATAATAAAATTCACCAAAATGTCACATTTTGAATTTTAATCACTTAGAAATAAACCCCATATTTTTCTTAAGTCTCTATGATGAGATATTAAATTTTAAAGCCCTAAGGTAATTTTAAAATTAAAAAAATGTATTTTTTAGCATTTCCACTAAAATAATTCTAATAAATCAAAGAAAAATTAGAAAATTATAAAAATTGGTTCTCTGGTTTCCTTGATATTAGAGAGATTTTTGAAAAATATAAAATTCATTTTTCAACCTTTATTTTATTTTTAAATTAATTAATACTCCAAAACTCAAAATAATTATAATAAAGAAAATATAATTCAAAAAATCACCAAAATTGGTCCAAGTGGTCCTCTGGTCATTAGGAATGTTCCATAAGTTTCTTAAAGACATAAACTTTCCCTTGGTCATGTTATTGAATTTTCCTTGAAAATCACTATTTTCCAACAAAAATAATTACATAAATAAATTAAATGCAGAAAAAAACACATTTTCTCCTCTAATGTCTTTATTGATATGTGAGTAAAGTCACATAAAAATTTTAAATTCTTTTGAGCTCAATTTAGTGAGTTATGGAATTAGTAAGTTTAAAGGGCAAAATGGTAATTAAAATTTTAACCTATAATTAAAAATTTTAGGTTTAATTATAAGGGTGGGTAAAATATTTGATACTAAGTTGATTTTGGATGTTTGAAACTTAGGTAATTAAAGGGTGGAAACCTACCAAACAATTTGAAAATAATTAAAATAAACCTTAATTAAACAATTAATTAAATTTGGAAGAATAATGAAAATTTGGAATTATTAAAATAAGGATATTATTAGGAAGAGATTTATTCTTTAATTTAAAAATCCCAAAATTAATCACTTCAATAATATTTAATTTCCCAAATTAAAGTGATAATTCAAACTTAATATTCAAAATTTTAAAGAAACTTAACCATTAAATTAAATCATACTTAAAACTTTTTAAAATTAAATCAAATTAAAAATCAAATTTAAATTAAACCAAATTAAATTAAATTAAAATCAAATCAAATTAAATTAAATTAAAATCAAATCAAATTAAATTAAATTTAAATTTAATTAAATTAAATCAAATTGAATTAAATTGAAAATTAAAGTTGAATTGAAATCAAATTAAAATTAAATTAAACTAAAATTAAATCAAATCAAAATTAAAGTTAAATTAAATTAAATCAAGCTGAAATTAAGTTGAAATTGAACTAAATTAAGACTTAAATTAAATCTAAAATAACTTAAACGCTATTCCAAACTTAAAATCATTAAGTAACTTTTTATGATTAAATCAAACTAAATTAAATCATTAAATCATTAAAAATACTTTAAATATCAACTTGCCCTTAGGAGCTTTTATTACTATAACTCCTAAATGGAGTATTAAGTGATGTGTCACTTCACTCATAGGATATTCAAACATCATAATTCATCGAGCTAGAAAAAAAAACCTAACTAAAACCCCTGGATGATTAATTCACTTGTACAATCGAGTTTATTTGGACTTTAGGACAATTCCGTAAATATCGAAAAGATGTTTAAGATTCGTCTTAAGCACTTCCTCAATATGATGGAATGTCTTCAAGAACAAATCGAACTTAATTGTTCTTTGCATAAGAAAATCATCCTTATCAAAATACAAGAACCTAGACGTCATAGGAGGTGACTAGCTATAGGATAAGGAACTTGGTAGAAAACCATAACCCTTCCCTTAGCCTTACTTAGCCTTTACCTAGGAACTTGCTTTAAATGCTTAAATATTCTAAATTGTGTTTTAAGTGCAGCTTGGGATGACGGGAAGACCCTCCAGTGTACGCTTTTATTTTATTGCAATTTACTTTATCGCAATTTACTTAATCGCATCGCACTTACTTTTCTCGCATGATAAACAACTCGTTGCATGAAAACCCACACCTTTAGGATAGTCCCTAAAACTGAACCAAAACTAAGTTAAAAGTCATTACAAGATAAAATTCACCGCCACAACATTTCAAAATATAAAACAACTCAAAATTTAATCACAAACGTAACAACAAAACTACAACTACAACTAAATTAAAACGTCTTGTTGGATGATCGTGAATACCTCTGATGATGTAACCTAAGTGTTGCTAACAAGATTTCCCACGGTCTAAATGAAAGTGTGGAACTCATTTAGTCGAGTTTAGCAAATTCATCCGGACTAAGTGAATCCGATAAAAATAATGATGTCGGAAGGATGGAACCGCGGGATCTTAACCTAGGTGTCGTTATAATCAACTTTAAGATTTGTTTTAATTAAAACATAAAAAACACTTGAAAATTAAGACCTTCTCTAAACCAGAACACTTCTCTCATCTCTTGATTTATGATTTCTAAAACTAAACCCTCTCGCAACAACAAGGAGCTCGGAGCATAATGGGCAACACGACCATCATCGTCAAGCAAAACTCGGATCTACCGCAACAAAGCATTTCTTAGAATTAAATAACTAAACCATAGGACTTCGAGGTAGTTTGCCTAGTGCAATATAAATCCTCAACCTTTTGTTAGGCATTTGCATTGCAAATTAAGCCCTAACCTGGTCTTAGATTCCGAGGTAGTCGTCCGATACGACATAAACCCTCACATCTTCGAGGCTATTTGTGTGATCACATCATACGAATATAAGTCATAATTAATTAAAAATCGGGCAAGATCAAAACATTAAATAAACATTAGGGCCTTCCTAAATTTAAGCTAAACAATAGGATAGTCGGAAATTACCGAAGTTCGCTTCGAATCCGTGATTTCTCCTACCTTTCTTCCTTTGAATTCCCAAAATAAAATGTTCCAAATTTGATCCATTCCCTATCGAAATTCCAAAATTCAATCCTCGAAAACTTAAACTTTGAAATTCTTGAGAGCAAAACTACCGATTATTATCGAGAGTTTTCTTAGGTGATTCCCGTCACTTAAGATGTAATTAACTATAGGGCTCGCCCTTATAGGGAACTTTAAGAACCCGGTAATATAAACCCCGTTTAATGCTTTCATATTAAGCAGGGGAACTTGTCGGCAAATAAAATGGTTTACAGTACCAAACGGATGTCACAAACCTTCTAGTTTATTTAATCGAGCCCCACCACCAAACAGTGTGTGCCTATTCTTCGGAATAGACACGCGGTTTGTGGTGCGGTGCTCGTTTATATAAACTATTTGAGATGTGAGATCAGTTTGATTTCATATCTTAAAATTTTTAAAATTATTTTCAAAATCAAAATACTACTTTCCAAATTATATATATATATATATGTATATATATATATATATATATATATATATATATATAAATTAAATTTAAAATTCGCCGACAATTTCTGTAGGCGATCCCTTTTTAAAAAGATTAAACGACACAACCTAAAAATAGCCGACACAGTCACGTAGGTTGATTCCTGAGCGTGTGTTTAGAAAACCAGGAGAGGTGATTGAAGATATGATTGCTAGAAGGAACTGATAGAATTACTGTTGCTTCTCCGTTGTTACTGTTGTTTCTGTGCTTAGAGAATTTTATACAAATTTGTCTGCTGCATAAGAGAATCAAGTGATAGTTAGGAGGCATGAGGTCAACTTTTCTTCTGAGGTAATCAATACTTTTTATGGACTATCTCCTGACATGTTTTGTTTTTATTATAACTATCATCCTACAGAAGGAGAATTAGATGAGATCATGGAATTTCTGATCGATGGAAGAGGATTATGAAAAATTACAAATGATGTAAGAGTGAACTTTCCTGCTTCTAAATTGAATGTCATTTCTAAGGCGTGGAATTATTTTATCTCATCTAAATTGTTGTCTTCCAGTCATACTAGTGAAGTAACGAGAGATGTTTAACCATTGTATTCAGCAAGGGAAGCCTATTGACATTGGAGGTATAATTTATGATTATGTTTTGAACTGTGCCAGATCAACTACGACCGCGGGTATGGGATTTCCTTCCTCGATTCATTCATTATGTGAATGATCTCGGAGTGAAGTTTTAAGCATGGGAAGAGGTACTTCAGCCATTGAGACCAATTACCAGGCTGTAAACGTTGGTGCTTACATCGTACATTCAAAGTTCGGTCGGAGAGGAGGATTTGGTAGGGCTTCTATTGCTATCGCTTCTACTTCGCTCGCATCTACTTCTCGTGCTACTACTTCACGTGCTTCATCATCTACCGATTCGTCGGATCGGTTTATTAAGAAAAAATTTGAAAAAAGTGAGTCTTACTCGAGAGCATCTAAAAGATATGGACGGTAAGATGGATAATGTGGAAAGATATATTGTGAAACATGATGAGAATGAGGAGAGTTATCAGCAATATTTGGATAGACTGATTAGAGGTGATCAGAGTGCTGAAATGCCCCCTCATCCATTCTACATACCTTATGTGTCATCTAGGGATTGGAACGAGCATGATGATGATGATGATGAGGATGATGAGTAGGTTAGTGTCATTTGTTTTTGTTGTGGTGTTGTTGATGTATGTTTGTTTTGTTTAGTATTTAGTTTGATCAATTTGTTGCAATATGAACCTTGATAGTATGTAAGACTGTAGTTTGTACTATTTTTCTTTTATTCATATTCAGATGTATTTTTGTTGTTGTATGGATGTTTTATATGTCGCTTTGTGGTAGTATGTGTAATAGTAAATGTTTTTATGTGTATGTTATGTGAGAGTTTTTAATAGTGTGTACTTTAATTCAAAACTCGTTAGGAGATTATAAACCACTATTGGGAACTTCTACTTAGGAAACTACATGTTTAAAATTTTTCAAATTCCACTATCATCTGTTATCTGTATCAGTGTGTTATTTTAGTTGGTGTGTATTTGCTTTGAAAACCTCCACTACTGTAGAAGTCTTTTTGAAATTTTTACTTCTCTATGTATAAAAAAATTTGTTTTGAGAAACTAAATTTGATTTCATTTTACTCCTGTTATTTAAATTGTTATACTTGCATATTAGGATATTAAAAATTCCTGCAAGCATGATATGTCAGTTTTGATTTCTCACCCATGTATCATTTCTTATGCTTAAATGTTTTATCTTAACTAAAAATTAAAGTTTTGGAGGGGATTTTAAAAATCAAAGATTTTCAAAAACCTAAAATTTTATTTGATTCTCAAGAATACTTAAAAATAAATCTTATTTTTGATTGAGAACAATTATGTACATGAAGTTATATTAAGTGAACAAAAATTTTGAATATAGAAATGAATAAAAGAATTTAGTTAAAATTTATAGTAATCATGAAAAACTTAAAGTTAAAATTTTCTTAATGAAGAGGTGTTAAATAAAGTTAAACTATCTTTAGTAAGAAGTTTTGTATTTTCGGATAAATAGAAAATTCGACTTCTATTCTTCAAAGCTTAAATTTCTTTTATTGAAGAGTAATTTTCAAATATTATTATTATGATTTTTAAGTGAAAGATATATATCTGACCTTTATTTTAAATGGAAGGGTGGAATTCAAAATCATTAAAGACCTATCTAGATATAGTAATCCTTGCCGTGTTAAAAAAAAGTAAAAAATAAGTATATGAAAAGGGAGGAGAAGCTTCGAGAATTTAAGGGCCTAATAGAAAATTGGTTTCATACCTAAAGTTTAAGATATAAGTTCAGAGAAAATCTAAAGCTTACTGTTATAATATAGTAAGTAAAATAATTTTCAAATAAAGATTTTTAATTGAGAAAAATAATTGTTTGAGTTATATATTTTAAAGAATCTACAAATATTTCTGAAATAGTTAGAAACTTATATTTGTCATTTTCCTTCACTTAAGAACTTTCTAAACTTTAAGTTGGTTTTAATTACTGAAATTTTTTCTAAATTTGACTATTTCATTTCTAGAACAAAATATTGTTATCTTCCTAATAAACTCATTACATAATTTGCATGCTAAAATGTTCTATGAGATTAACCGTCACTTCGAGGACAAGTAACATTTTAAGTTCTGGGGATTTTGATACACCTAAAATATATAGTATTTTATGCACATTTTTATACCTATTTTTAATGATATTGCACTTTAATGGATGGTATTTTGTGTTATTCTTGCAAGCCTATGATAAAAATGGATGGTCATGATGAAAGGAGCAAAATCGAATCAAAATTAGAGCAAAAAAAGATGAAAAATGAAAATTTGAGCACCTGGCGACTAAGTGCCGCCGGCTCGCGGCTTAGCCGCCACAATTAAAAATCAAAATTCAAATGAATTTGGCACCAATTTCAAAGGGAATGGGATGCAATCCTCGGTGGTAACTTCCATAACTTCCTTTGGGCGGCAAGTTTGAATGAAGGGGTGCATTCTTTGGTGGATACATTAAATCTGGACACATTTTGAAGAGACACCAAGACACATTTTGGTTTACTATTTAAAGAGAGTCTTAGGAAGGATTAGGAAGCTCTTTCTTTGCCTTTTGGAGGGCTCTTCCACTTGCATTTTGAAGAGAGTTTTAACAAGTATTTTTACTTTTATTTTGCAAGAGTTTATATTAAGAGTAGGAGTAGAGAGTAGAAAGGAGAAAAGGGTCGAAGTGAAGTCTTCTTCTTCCCACTTCTTTTCTTTCCTATGGTTTAGTTTTTATTGAAGTCTGAAGTCCGTTTCCGAGTCAGCCGAGTTGGGAGACTTGCTCGAGGAGTAGTTTAGTAAAGAGTTAAAGTTAAGAGGAACTTCCTGAGTCTTGTGGAGAGAATTTTCAGATAAGTGTTTACTTTTTTTCTTACATTTAGTTTTTTAATTAATTCTTATTTTTATTTGTTGTTTTTCTTATGGTTTTTAATTTCAAATCAATGTGTTTTTGTATTTTTTTAATGCATTATGAGTAGTATACTTTATCTTTTTCTTTCTTAAATGGAGAAGTAATTAGTTTATAGTAAAATTGTTGCGGAAAGTATAAGTGTTTAAAAGTTGGAAGAAGTTGTGAAGATTGATTCGAAAACTTTGTTTACTTCTTAATTTAGTCTGTTAAGTTGTAGAATTTCTTGAGATTATGTAAGATCCAATGCGGTATTGTCTCATAAAAGTTAGTAAGAATCACATGCAATAATATGGGTGAGAATTGTAGTCCATATAATTGAATGTAATATTAGAAGATATTTTATGGAAGGGAGTAAAATTAGAGGAATTTAGAGTGACGAAGCTAAAACCCCCTAATTTGGTTTGAAGTTTTGAGTTTTGTTATGAGAAGTTAGCCCCCGGCTTGGTGGGAATTGAGGGAACTCTTAGAGTGAGAGACCGGTATCTTCCCTGCCGAACCATGTTCAAAATGATAAAAATTTCAAATTAATTTATGTTCTTTATAGAACCAAATAAGGGTAAAGAACACATTTGCATCTATCTATTACAACAAATTTAAATACTTCCACAACAATACTTTAATAATTATTACTACTTCATAAAAGAAAAGAAAAAGATATTCTATTTAATAGTGTTTTACATACGATGTTATTAGTTGTTATAATTTTAATTTCTTGCTTAACATTTTATTAAGGAAATTTCAAAGGACAAATCAACTTTCAAAACTTTTCAAAATCAAGATATACTTTTCTAAAACCATTAAAAAAAGTAAAAAGATAATTTTCTGATTCCTTTAAATATTTTCAAATTTTCCCTATGGGTTCGATATCTCGTGAGCTTAATCAAAAAGTCCTATATTACTTGATAAACGATACGTATACTTGCGTAGTATCACATATTATAAAATTATAATTTTCATAACTAAATCATCAGCACATATATATATTTGGTGTGGAGTGAAGTTTTCAGCGCACATATTTATCGGGGATCACACCTCTTCGTTGAATAATTGAATCCCTGTATCTAAATTCATTGTATCTTGTTTATAACATATGTGAAATTGACCAGAGGCTTCTAGATTTATTCTGAATCAACAATAGACATCTCAAAACCGTCCAAGAATTCTCTAGATTTCCCTGCTGAATCTGGAGCCTGGGCGCCAGAGTCAGCCCAATTTTTTTTTCTTTTCTTCAATTGACTCATTTTTGCTCCTTTTTCTCATTTTTTAATTCTTTTTCTTCATAAACTTATTTCCTTGTACCTACAACTAAAAATATAAGAAATACATTTCATTAAAGCGTAATATCCTTAAAATATTAGTTAAAAATGATATAAAAAATTAGGTAATTTTAAGGATGATCACCTATGTTCTTTATATAACCAAGTAAGGATTAAAGAATGTAATTGCTCCTATTTGTCACAATCTCTCTCGCTACTTGTTTTACTTTTACACATGTCACTAATTTCATTGTATGGGGAAGAGTATTTTTAATATATCCAACCCACTTTCTAATTTTCTTTAAGTATTTTAGTTTAGGAGTAGAAGTAGTATTGTAGTGATAATTGTTATATATAATTAAAACCAAACTTTTATCGACCTTCTAAGCTAAGCAGTGTTATTGTAGACTAGAACTTCTCTTAAAGCCATTGTGATTTACGACGATCTCCGTAGGATTGATATTCGGGGCTTAATCGAAAGCTCTATATTACTTGATAACAATACGTATACTTACATAAAATCCCTACTTATTGAAAGACATAATTGAAATCTTACTTTGCTTTAGAGTCATGTTTTTGGCACCATTGTGAAGGAAGAAATTTAAACAAGAAAATTAAAAGTTAAACTATTGTATATTGTAATCGGGATCAATCAACCGACCCGGGCCGGGACGGTCGGTCGAAGTAAAGTGAAATGTTGATCGAGCCAGGGTGGCCTGGCCGAGGCAAAGTGAAACTATCGACCGGGCCGAGGAAGGCTAGTCTAGCGAAGTGAAGTGTTGACCGGGTCGGGAAGTGACCGAGCCAAGTAAAAGAGATGTCGACCGGCCGGGGTGGCCGGTCGGCTTCAAGTACAAGGGCGAGGTACAACATGCAAGTGCGAGGTGCAATATGCAAGATGAAAATGCAAACATGTTCGATAGCAAACTAGGCTAGTGGTAAAGCCCTCACTCGGGTTCCTAAAGGGTTTGAACACATGGATGTGCGGCATAGCCGCCTATTGCTTGCGAGGCATGTGGAGAGTTTCTCCCAAGGATTTTGAGGGGAAAGCTCTCCACGACGTTGTGAAATAGGCTAGTTACAAAGTTTTTCCCATTTCACAACTCCTCGGGATTTGCAAAGTGAGCTAACTACAAAGCTTTTCTCACTTTGAAAAACCTAACTCTCAATTTCTCCAAGAAAAATTGGAGAATCTAAAGCAAGGGGAGGAAGGGACTCCACCTCATAGGAATTTGTGCTAGGGCTCACAATAAAATGGGTTTCACTCGACTCTACTAGGGTTAATCGACCACACATGAATAATCATAACCTAAAGGCTCACTCTAGGAAAGTAGATGATCTATTACATGAGGCACGTGGTCGTGACTCCTCACACCAGCGCATGCACCCCATGTGGGCCATCAAACCCACACGACTACCACAACTAACACCTAGTGGCTAGCTATGGAAAGAAATGTGAAGAGAAAAAAGTTCACCACCGCGATGTTTGCACGACATCTACCGAAGTCCGAGAGAAAGCTTTTTCATATAGTAAAAGATGTCCACACCTCCTGGGACAGCGGTACTCTCGCTGTTCGTCAACGATGAGGTGCTCCGATGAAGCTTCCAACTACTAGAAATGCGAGACGATGTAGTGGCAAAGCGCTAGTGCGCCGGTGACACACAAGCGGAGATGGGGAATACAAAGGGAAGAGCGTGAACTCTAGTGGTTGTACGGGAGTGGGGTTGTTCTGTCACGAACTCAGCACTGGCAAGGAAGGAGGCCGGTTGGATGTCATCGGCGAGGAGGAGAGGCCAGAAATGGCACGGGCTAGAGCTGAGACCATAGGGATCTCGGCGCCGTAGTTGGAAGAGGCCGGAGGAACTCCACCGGTGAGAAAATAGGACCACGAGTGCGGCCGACCAAGACAAAGGAAGGAGGTTGTGCTTGGAGAAAGGACGCCGACAGCGCGCGAGCAGGAACTCGACGGCTTTTTCAGCGACGAGAAGTCGGCGGCGAGCTTCGAACGCGAGGACTGGGTCTCGAGCAGAGTGATGTCGTGATGCAACTAGGGTTCGCGAAGGCGGGGCCCTGTGTCGCATGCGATAAAATAGGGGAGAGAGTGAGGTATGCGATATTTTATAAGATAATATAATAATATTATTATCATTTTTTATTAATTTAATAATCGTCGCCCAGTCGTATTTTTAGCCCATATACTTCCTCACGATAAAGTAGATGTCCTCCCCGGCTAAAATCGATGTTTCGGACGCACTGGCGCGGTCCGTTTTGTCATCCAAAGTCGTTTAGGTGATTTTCTAATGATCGGGCCAAAAATGATAATTTGCATTTTTTTAGCCCACTCGTGAAGTCGTAGCGAAATGAACATCCTTCCTAGATAAAATCGACGTTTCGTAGATGTCGCGTAGTTTTTTGTCATCCCGGTAGCTCGGACAACCTCATCGAAGATCGAGGAAAAAATGCATCAAATTTCATGCGATTTAGTCGAGCGCGATGCCCTAACAAAATGGGTGTCTTTTATAGGTGAATTCGAAGTTCCGGAAGCAGCGGTTTGGTCTGATCCGTCATCCGGGGTCGTTCGGACAACCTCATTGACGATCAAATCAAAAACACATCGAATTCAATTTTTGTCAAAATTTCATCTCGCAATCAATCGTTTCAAAAATTAATTTTATTTCTGATTAGTTTTAAAGTAAATAAATGTTCGAGTGATGCGAATTTTAGTGTTTAAACGTGTCAACGGTTCGAATTGTGATGTTCAAGTGTGCATAAGTATGAAATTGTGCACGGGGCAACCTTAAGGCCTAAAGGTCCTATTGGGGACTCCATTCGAGTTCTATCATGCTAGTTTCAACCTTCTAAATGCTAGAAGTCAAGAACCATACATGCGGAACTTCAAAATAAGTAAAGAGGTAGTTCAAACTTCTAAAATGAGGCAGGTCCCATTTCTACGGCTCTAGTGATGAGTCGAAAGGAGAATCATAAGTGCTAGATCCTAAATCCTAGGAAGAAAACTAGCACCTCAGCTAAATATGAGGTCAAAATTGACCAAGGAGTTAAAAGCCAACCTAACCCAATTTTCCATTGTGGGGTCATCGTAATCCACATCGACTTGTGCAAAACCCAAGTAAAAGTTAATAACACATCATTTTGCCACTTTCTCCTTATCTAGTTCGAGACTTAAGCTATCTTTGAAAGTGAAGATCAACTTCTAACCCGACATTTTCCTGCATAAAATAAGAGAAATGCCAGCGCTTTGAAATTTGAACAAACAAGAACTATGGCAGTTCATTATTAACTGGATTAAAGTTATATACATAAATTTTATTTGATCAAATTTTATGAAGTTCAGGATTCGTGAGATTAATTTTGAGTGAGAATATATTGTGATGATTTTACTCTGTTCTTCATTTACATGTAAACTAGATCAACTTGCATGTTAAAATATGTTGTGAGAATATGTAAGAACCAATGCGGGAGTAAAATTAAAGGACTTTAGCGTGCAGGCTAAAGCCCCTAATTCTCGTGGCTTTCGACGTTTTAAGCTTTTGATATGAGATGTTAGCCCCAAGATGGAGAGAGAAGAGAGAATGCTAGAGTGAGAGCTAGTATCTTCCCTGCCTAACCCATCTTCAAGATTTCAAAACATCAGATTAACTTACATTCTTTATAGAATAAAGTAAGGGTAAAGAATATAATTGCTCATATTTGTTACAATCTCTCTCGCTACTTGTTTTACTTTTACACATGTCACTAAATTCATTACATGAGGAAGAGTACTTTTAATATATTAAACCCCACTTTCTAATTTTTACTAAGTATTTTAGTATAGGAGTAGTATTGTAGTGATAATTGTAAGATATAATTAAAAACAAAGCTTTATCGACCTTCCAAGCTAGGGCGTGTTATTGTAGACTAGAACTTCTCTTGAAAGCCATAATGATTTACCGAGATCTCCATGGGATCGATATTCGGGGCTTAAACAGAAAGCTCTATATTACTTGATAATGATATGTATACTTGCATAAAATCTCTATTATTTAAAGACATAATTGAAATCTTACTTCATTTTGGATTCATGTCTTTGGCACCGTTGAAAAAGATGAAATTTAAATAAGAAAATTAAAGAATTAAACTATTGTATATTGTAATCAGAGATTAAGATTTTGGCGCCGTTACTGGGGATCGCACTGTTGATCTCAACTTTGTGAGGATTTTAGTTGAAGTATTTAGTCATAGACTTAGAAAATTGTAGTGGCGTAAAAACTATTTTGTGTGAAAATTTTTTTTGCATGAACAAACGTTGTGAAGAAACTGTTTGTGTGAAAAACAAGGTATTTGTGAAAATGTTTTCTTGTGTTGAAAATATTTTTTGTTTAATTGTTAATGTATTGTATGTTTTGTTATGTATGCGAACTAAAGGATCTGCAGGACTTGTGGTTTATGATCACTAGCTAGGAAAAAAAATCAAAAAATAGAAAGGACTTGAAAAACTAGAAATGGAAATGGAAAACATTGAAAATAATAACTTGGAAAATCATCATAAAATCAATGGGAGGATTATGTAAATCCTAATGCTAAAAAATTCACTCAAGTACAAAAACACCTGTCGTTGCCGACTCGTTTTTTTAACGAAATCCAGAGATGATCCAACTGGTGTTGAACAACCAGTTTGGGGGAACTCGTTCGGAGGATCCTTATTTACACTTATCAAGTTTTCTAGAACTTCGAGCTACATTTAGTTATTGACCCAGGCTAAATATATGCGTACTAAAAATTCAATCCCCGACAACGGCGCCAAAAACTTAACCCGCAATTCGCTGATGACAAATATAATAATTAATGCTTTCAAAATGTAATAGATAATAATAGCAGCTAGTGTATATAAATATAATTTTATCAAAAATATTTTACACATCTGTGGGTTCTACGCAAGTATACGTATCGTATCGAGTGCAATATAGGGCTTTGAAACAAAGATCCCAGTATCGATCCCACAAGGAGTGAGATATGGATTTTTTTAAATATTTTAATTTTATTTTTAAGTATTTCTTTTATAGTTATAAACTTCATAATTTTAATTTACTAGATGCAATAATAAAACAGTAATGAAATAATTAATGTAAATAAAGCAATAAGACAACAACTTTCTTCCTTTCAATTGATCCAAGATTTTCTAAGATAATGATAATATTCTAAGGAGAATATAAATTTATAGTATCAAGGCCAACAAGCATTTATATTTTACCCTTTGATTCAGGTGTAAAGAACATTGGCTAGCCTATAGACCAGGTCCAGATGTATTGTTAGTAGAATGGGTTAATCTAGGCTCACACTACTAGATGTCCAAGGGTGGCTATGGTCGGCCCTACTAGTGACCTATTCCTTCTTTATAAACCAAATTACAAGAATTTAGTCTGTCACTATAAAAACTTATCAATTCTACGCCCATTATATAATATCTTCCTATTTATTTGCACTTCACCTTGAATAACCCACACAAGGCCTTCGACTACCCAAGGATTCATGTGATATCTACTAGTTAAGAATTCATCTCATTATAGGTATCAAAACTTACCGTATTTTAACAATTTAAATGACCAATTTAAATAGTAAATTAAGATCTGATATTAATATCATCACAATGTTTTAAAATATAAATAGTTTCTAATTCTCCAACAAATTTTATATTATCTTATTTATCTTTTCATAATTGAAAGGAGAAAGTAACCAACTACTCGAACACATCGAATTTAAACAACAAAACATAATAATAAAACTTTTAATAAAATTACAAATACTTATCTCAAGTGTTTCTCCTACTGAACCTCTGAATTCTTCTGACTCCAAGAAATAATCTTCAAAAGCACCAACTCTTTAAACTCTCAATACAAACTCTAAATAAAATAATTAACTAATTTATGAAGGATGTGAAATGTGGCCCTAAAGTATCTCTCTAATTCTCTAGCTGGAATCTAGATAGGTGGACTAAGTCGGCGTTTTTGTATGAAGGAGTAGCCTCCTATTTATAGGCTTCAAGGGTTGCCTCAAGGCACTCTTTAAAATGTGTCGACATTCAATGAATCTTCTAGAAGGTGTGTCCTGGCGCTACGCTACTGACTCGCGGGCCCGGGCTTCTTCGCACCTCTTCATTTTGGATCGCACCTCTTCACAATTAAAATCATTTCCAAGCGTCCAAATACATTGTATCACATGTCCTATAAACCAGGAACAACTGTCAGGCTTCTAGAAGGTCCAATAACCGCTAACACCATCAAAATAACAGTCCAAAAGTCATCAAAAATCATGACAAACATCTCGTATCGACTGCGCCTGTGCGCTCGTACCGGGCACTTCGACAATTTTGCATTTTGACTCCATTTTGCTCCTTTTTACTCCTTTTTGCTCCTTTTTCACTTTTTTTCTTCTTGGAACATTTTTTCATCACTCATATCTAAAAACACAAAAATAACTCTCATTAAAGCATAATATCATTAAAACTTCGATAATAATCGCATAAAACGTATTTTTCACATCAAAAGCTCTAAATTTAAACGTTACTGTCTCTCAAGTAACCCATTTTACTATATAAAATATATAACATTTGAAATGAAAGATAAATATTTAAGACTCCTTTCTTTTTTGATCTTATAAAAGGCTTTAGTAAATCATTAACCAAATTTCACTAACTAAGTTTAATTTTAAGAATTTAAAAGATTATTCAACTACCAAATCATACTTCAAAATTTTTCATTCATTTCGAAAATAATAGTTTATTATATTAAGATCACATAGATTATTTACAAGTAAATATTTTCATGAAAAATCTTTCTCAAATAAAGACTACGCATAAAAATTAAGTAAAGTATGGAATAGTTTTTCACTATATAATATAATTCAAGTGAAGCCAATTTTTGATTAAAGTATATCCTCAAGCTTTCCTCCTTTTTTTTCACAGTGAGGATTACTGTATCTGGATAGCCTCGTTACTGATTTTTGAACTTCATTGTCCTTAACTTATATTTTTAAACTTTTACATTTTCACTTAATTATTATAACACGAACAGAATTTCAAAAAGACTTTCAATCTTTTCTTTTTCAAATAATAATTTTTGATTTCTTAATACTTCTAAAATTCAATTACTTCTATTATGAATAGAAAATTTTCTTAATCTTATTCTTCTTTAAGTTAAATAATTATATTCTAAATCAATCAAAGTTATTAAAATTTTGGTTAAGTCCTCTAAATTATTTATAATTTCAAAAATTTAAGTGATCTTAAATAAGATTTCTTCATTCCTTATGTTATGTTAAGATTTTTTTAGAAAATATTAGTTTATTAAGGACAAATAAAATTTGGTCTACTTTTCCTTCCCCCCAAACTTAATTTTTGGTATAAAAAAAATAAAGTAATGAGAAAGAAAAGTATAAATTAAAAAAGAATTTTATAAGCATGTCAGAAAAAATTTTAGAAAAAAATATAACTTACTTTTACACATGCTTTTTATGAATATTACAGAAATAATGAAGCATATAAAAAGTAAGCAGGCTCAAAAAAATTTATAGCAAGATTGGACTAAATAATTACATAACTAATGTAAATGTAACATTACTAACTATTCTAGAATACTCAAATAAAAGAGGGTCAAACAAAATAAACACAAATTCATTCAAATTTCAGTCTGCAACTAAATATCTAAAACAGCCTCAACATCAAACACTTCATCCAAAGTCTCATAAACAAATCTAAACTAGGCAACAAAGAAACAAAAAACTAAACTAACAACAGACCAAAGACATCTCGGCAGGTAAATCGTGCTACTATTCACCGTTCGTAGCCCTCGTCATCGTCATCACCAAAAGAAAACTTTACATCCTTAGGATCAACATATGGTGACAATCTAGGACAGGTGGGAAAACTGAATATCATGCTCACCCTTCAAGAATCTAATCAAAGACTTTGAATACTCAAAGATCATATTCACTCTTCCTTCCGGTGTAACTGCATAGTGATCAATTTTCTTATCCATAAGATCAACTCCGTAGTGAGTTAGAAATACCATTCACTGTTCCAGCAATAGACGGTGGCTCAGCAGTAGAAGTAGAAGGTATGGAATTAGGGAAGCCTCCACTCAGAGTAGGTGAGGAAGTAGAAGGGCCGTAGATCTCTTCCCACGAAGACGATCATGAGCATAATACCCTCCTCGCTCTAACTGGCCGGGTAGACTTCAACTTCTCCTCAGAAATATCAGCAGTGACTCTATTGTTCACACATAAAGTATAAATCAGGCATAAAATTCACGCACGACTGGAATAACAGCAACAGCGGTGAAATAATAGAATCGTTGTCAGTTGTGCGCAATGATCGTGTTCTCAATCATTTCACCGGGATTGTAAAGGCTTCGCTCTGAGATAAATTTTCTGGTTGTCGCAAATTCGTGATATCGAAAATGCGCTGCTGCAGTCGCGAACTTACTATTGTCAAAATTTTCTCGTACCTTTCCTCGCTTAGATTTCGGTGCCATCTAAATGTAAAAGAAAACACAAATAAATTAAGAAATCAAAGTTTTAAACTCTTTTTAAGCTTAAGAAACTTAAAATGAGTTTAGTAATTCATGGAGAAACATTAAAAATCAAAAGTTATCTCAAAATTTTATTTTTTAGCCAAAAATAGGAAAAACTATGGTGAAAATCAAAAATAAATGGATTAAAGTGTAGATCTGACCTTGAGATGAAGAAATCAAGTGATTTCGGGCTCAAAATCATGATGTTTTAACCTCAAAAATGGATTTAGAAGGTGGGTTTTCGCGATAAAGGGGAAGGGATGGTTTAGGTGTCAAAAATGGCGACCTGGGGTTTAAATGGTGATTTTTGCAAGTGTACTGAATCGGCAAGTGCTCAGCGCCGAATTTAAATACGCAAAGGCCGGACTCGCCTTCAAAAAAATCACTTAAAAATTTTATTTTCCACCAAAATTCATAATTTAAACTTCTAATTACTCATATAAGAGTATTGCTTCAGTTTCCATCTTCCAAAATATTTTCCAAAAAATTTAAAAAAATTAAAAATTAAATCCACCAATTAAACACAAGTTTAAATCAAACTCTTCTAATTCCATTCATGATTTTCAATTTCGGGCTCAATACAATTCAGATAAGTATCATAACATGATTCAAGTTCTAACAACGATCAAACAACACAAATTTGAAAGCAAATACAACACACATTGAACATGAAAGCAAACACACAAACAAACATAATCGATTCACTAAATCAATACAACGACAATCTAGATAAATCACAATCATACCATATCACTATCTAAATCCCATTATCTTGGCAAGGAAAACTATTCAGCCCACTTGGAAAGAATGCTAACGCTCTCGGAAAATCCGTACATGTTTTTTCGTTCGTCCAATTGTTCTTCACATACATTTCCACTTGAGCATCTTGATAAGCCGCTAGATGATCAAATTGAAGTTTCGCCTACCATTCCGCATGTTCAATTTGATGATACATCTCATGGACAAGTGATCTCCAATGCTTTTAAATCTCCGTTTCAATCTTATATCGACGACTAGAAATTTTCTCCAAACTTACAAAATGATGAAAACCATCAAGTAGGGTCGAGGATTTCGAGACTCCTGTCTCTAGCCTCTTCTCCAAGATTTCTCCTCTCCATTTCTTCAAAAATCTTCTAATCTCCGAAGAATGGAGTGTCGGTCGAAATAATGATTGCATAGGATCGAGGACGAAGATAGGGTCATTTATAAGAGAAAATCGTGTGAAAAACTCGAAGATTTCCAGTTTGACACGATCCAAAGAATCGGCCGCGCTAGCGTCAAATCTGGCACTCAGCGCCGGACCCATCGAGACATAGTTTACTCTGGCGCTTAGGCGCCAAATCTGGTGCCTAGGCACCAAATCTGGTGCCTAGGCGCCGGAACCATGTTCGACTCCGTTTCGCCTAACGTCAAATTTCAAAGTTTCGTTCTCCAAAATAAGTAATCTAGAATGGTTAGATTTAATATAAACTCGCAACACAAATTATAAGCAATCATAACGAAGGTTAACTTGATCTCCTTTTTACTCATATATGAAAATGAGTGATCCAATGTCTAAACTTTATATACTTTAGATAATTTTCACTAAGTTGATGTAGCCCTCATAGCATCAAATTTTCTAGAGTAATATAAAATTAAACAAGACTGAGGCATAACCTTACCTTAAAAATATAAAAACACAAAACAATGAATAACTATGTTTTGCCTCCCACAAAGCGCTTGGTTTAACTTCATCAGCCCAACCTAATTAAGTTTTTAATCAGGTAGACTCAACTCATAAGCCTCTTTATAAATCTTTTTAATATCTCCCAAATAAGGCTTCTACTTTAATCCATTAACTTTTAAAATTTTTCCCCTTTTTGGGATCTTTAATATCCACACCATAATGGTATACTTTTTCAATTATATACGGTCTTATCCATTCTAATCTTAATTTTCCAGAAAAGTCTTAAACGAGTATTAAATAATAATACTTCTTGTCCAAAGCTCAAATATTTTTCCTTTAAATCTTTTATCATGTAATATTTTTCATTTTCTCTTTATAAATCCTTGCATTTTCATATAATTCATTTTTATTTCATCCATCTCATTTAATTGCAATAATCGTTTTTCTCCCCGCATTCAATTCAAAATTAAACTCCTTTATCACCCAATAAGCTTTATGTTCAAGTTCAACAGAAAGTGACAATGCTTACCATAAACTAACCGATAAGGTGACATCGATTGGTGTTTTATAAGCCGTTCTATAAGCCCATAATGCAGAATCAATTTTATCAACCTAATCAGTTCTTTTAGGATTAACAGTCTTTTCTAAAATACTTTAATTTCTCCGTTTGATACTTTAGCCTTTCCACTTGTTCTCAGGGTGATATGCAAATAAGTAATCTCCGTGTTTTCGATTCCAAATTTTTCAATAATGATCGAATTCTTATATTTCTAAAATGACTTCCACCATCTGTGATAATTACCTTGCATTCCAAATCTTGAAAAAATGATCTTCTTTAAAAATTTTGAAACACATTTGAAATCAATAGCCGAGGTAAAGCGAAGGCGTCTAATCCACTTTGAAACGTAATCAACAACCTAATAAAATATAATTTTTTCTGCATGATGAGACAAATGGTCCCATAAAGTCTAAACCCCATATATCGAAAATTTCTGACTTCCAATATATAGTTTAAAGGTATTTCATCTTTCTTGGATATATTTCCCATCATTTGATATCGATCACATGTTTTCACATAATGTTCACATCTTTAAATAAGGTCAAGCACAAAATCCTGAATTTAAAATTTTAAATGCAGCTTTATCTATTCCAATGTGTCCTCCAAATTCAGAATCATGACATTTTTGAATAATAGCATAAGTTTCTTCATAAGGTATTCATCTGCGAATTACAGAATCTCTTCCTAATTTAAATAAATGAGGATCTTACCAAATATAAGATTTAGCATCATTATTAAATTTCTTAATAAATTCATTATCCAATCCATAAGGTAAAATATTGCTAACTAAATAGTTAACTATATCTGCATACCAAGGTGTTTGGTATCCTTGAATAACATACAAATGTTCATCGTGAAATTTCTCATTTATATTTTTTTCAAACATTAACATCATTCTTAATTCTTAGATAAATGATCGCAATTTGTCGTCCGTTCCTTCTCTATCCACTATTTGAAAATTAAATTCTTGTAGAAGTAAAACCCATCTTATCAGTCTAGGTTTAGCATCTTTTTTTAACATTAAATATTTAATAGAGGAATGATCAGTATGAACTATGCATTTGGTACCAAGAAGATAAGGTTTAAATTTATCAAAACATATACTATCGCTAAAAGCTCTTCTCGCAAAGAGTGCAACTTTCGAGTTTCGCAAGAGTCTTACTAGCATAATATATAACTTTGAAAATTTTCTCATATTTTTGTCCCAATATGCCTCCATTTGCAAAATCACTCGCATCGCACAATAATTCAAAGGGTTTATTCCAATTAGGTGCAACAATTATAGTGTAGTTATTAATTTTTCTTTTAAAATATTGAAAGTTTAACACAAGCCTTCATTAAATTCAAATTTAGCTTCTTTTTCCAATAAATGACAAAGAGGTTTAGCAATTTTAGAAAAATATTTATATATTTTCTATAAAATCCAAGATGACCTAGAAGCTTCTCACATCGGCACAAGTAGGATTTGGCCGTAATCTAACAATAATTTTCACTTTTGCTCGATCAACTTGCATCCCTTTTTCCGAAACTTTGTGACCAAGTACAATGCCATCTGTGACCATAAATTGACATTTTTCCCGCTAAGAATCCACAAATTATTTCTTCACATCTTTTCAGAACTTTGGAAAAATTTTCCAAACAAGACTCAAAAGAAGTTCCAAAAATTGAAAAATCGTTCATGAATACTTCAATTCCTTTGTCAATCAATGTCGACATATTTTTAGGTTTGTGTGTTGTATTTTTAAAAGGGAGTCGCCTACAGAAATTGTCGGCGAATCTTAAATTTAATTTAAATATATATATATAATTTAGAAAGTAGTGATTCGATTTTCAAAATAATTTTTAAATTTCAAAATTTTAAGATATGAAATCAAACCGATCTCACATCCCCACACAGTTTATATAAACGTGCACCGCACCACAAACCATGTATTTATCCCGAGGAATAGACACAATCGCTTGGATGATGAGGCTCGATTAAATAAACTAAAAGATTTGTGACATCCGTCGGCTCGCGAACCAATTTTATAAGCCGACAAGTTCTTTCCTTAATATGAATGAATTAAGCAGGGTTTACATTACCTGTTCTTAAAGTTCCCTATACAGGCAAGCCTCTATAGTTAATTACATCCTAAGTGACGGGAATCATTTAAGAAAACTCCCACAACGACGTGGTTTTGCCTCAAGAATTTCAAATTTTAGGTTTCCAAGATTGGATTTTGAAATTTCCATAGGGAATGGATCAAATTTGGAACAGTTAATTTCAGGAGTTCAAAGAAAGAAAAGTAGGAGAAGCTGAGGATCCAAGAAGAATCTTGGCAACTTCCCAAACTATCCTATGGTTCGTTTCAAATCGGGAGTTCATTTAATGTTTCATCTTCGCTTCTCGTTTTAATTAATTAGACCTATATTCGTATGACACAATCATACAAACAGCCTTGAAGATGTGAGGTTTATGTCGTATCAAACGACTACCTCGGAATCCTAAGGCCGAGTTGTGGCTTAATTCTACATGACATGATCATGCAAATGCCTAATGAAGAGCCGAGGATTTATGCTCGCACTACTAAACTACCTCGAAGTCCTATGGCTTAGTTATTCAATTCTAAAAAAAGTTTTGTTGAAGTAGATTCCCCTTTTGCTGATGACGATGGCCGTGCTTCCCACCATGCTCCGAGCTCCTTGTTGTTGCAGAGGTTTAGTTTTAGAAGTCATAAACCGGAGATGAGGTTGCTTGTATAGTGGGTCTTAAATTTCAAGTGTTTTTAATATTTTAATTAAAATAAATATTAAAGCTGTTTAAACGAATCGATTAAGATCCCACGGTTCGTCATCCCGACACCGTTATTTTCGTCGAATTCACTTAGTCCGTATGAATTTACTAAACTCAACTCGAACGAGTCTCCACACCTTCATTTTATTCGCTGTGAAATCGCGTTAGCAACACGTGGGTTACATCATCCGAGGTATTCCCGATCATTCAACGAGACATTTTAATTTAGTTGCAATCGTAGTTTTGTTGTTCTCGTTTTGTGATATACCGAGTTGTTTTATATTTCTTTAATGTCAGGCAAGGAATTTTATCTTTGGCTGCGGATTTTTAATTTAGTTTTAGTTTCAAATTAGGGACTATTATAAAGGTTTTGGTTTTCATACCGTAATTTATTTAACATGCAAGAAAAGTAAAGATGTGCGTACGTAAATAATCGCAACAAAAAGAATCGTAATAAAATAAAAACGTACCTGAGGGGCTTCCCGTCATCTCAAGATGCACTTTAAAACACATGTTAAGGTATTTAAATACTTCAACGTATACCTAGGTAAAGTTGGCGGGAAGGTTTTGTTTTTCTACCAAATTCCTAATCCTATAACTACTCATCTCCTATGACGCTTTCAGGGTTCGTTCGTTTAAGAATGATTTCTTCACAAAAGAACAATTAAATTCAAATGTTTCTTCTAAAAACATTCTCGTCGTATTGAGGAAGTAAGCGAGACGAGTTCGAACATCTTTTCAATATTTCGGGATTGTTTTGAGTCCAAGTAAATTTAGTCAGCATTGTGCGAATTAATCATCTAAAAGAGTTTGGGGCTTAAGCCTTGTCTCGCTTCGGAACTCTGCATTGGATTACTCGATGAATGAAGTGATATCTCACTTAATACTCTATTTAAGAGTTATAATAATTAAAGTCTTTAAGGGCAAGTTGGTTTATCGAGAATTTTAATCATTCTTAATTTAAAGTTTGAAAGCACGCATTTAAAGTGATTTAATTTAATTATGAGGTTTTAATTAATAATTTTAAGTTCGAATAGTGTTCAATTTATTTTAGATTTAATTTAAATTTTTACATTTTTAATTACTTCAGTATTTCAAATTGATGTTCAAGATTCAAATCACTCAGATAAAGAGGTGCTCGAAAATATCGATATGGTTGGGAGGGGTTTTTCATGATGCCTTAAGTAGCCCTTAGGTATCACCTCTCCAAGCCACCCTCTTCTTACGACCACATGCATAATGCATCTAAGGATCTTCTAAGCTTACCATGGATTGACCATCAATAATACGCATGATGAGCTAATCGAGCCAAAGGTTTAGATCTATGGGCTCGCCTGTCCTGGCTCAGAAGACACTAATCACATCTTTCTTGGTCACATCAGTGAGGCTAGTGGTAGATCTCTGAACCAAGGGGAGCCATATCTACAGTTTTTTCCAATTCATGCACGCCAACCATAGGATTTTGAACTTTGTGGTCATGCCCTATGAATCGAAAGAACTTTCTACTTCAGAGGAAGAAAAACACCTGATGTTAACAAGATTCAAGGTGCAAGTGAGTGAGATAGGCAAGAGGGCCTTGGATTGAAAAAGGCAGGCTCAATAAAATCTGAAATTTTCAGTGTAGAATCATAAATCAGGGTAGAAATAAGGGGATTAAACAAGAAAAGAGGTGTTGACACTCCTACAAAGGATATGTGAGTGGGATTCAAAAATTCGGAGGAGAATATGAAGAAAAAAGAAATGGAGAAAGTGCAAATTGCTTAACACACCCTAAAGCTTCTACCTTGATCTACTTAGTGGGAGCTGGATCCAGTAAATGGATTTTGCTTTTTAGGGATTTCAGAGCTTAGAGAGGAGAGGAGACAGTGCAGAGGTGAAGAGGCTGAAGAAAATGCCAATGAAAAATGGGTTTCAACACTTTAATACTCGGTGACGTGGTCACGCTAGGGTGCGGCGTGGTCACCCCGTCTTAACCCGTAACTTACTCGAAATCATCGGGGTGTGGTATGGTCACACTCGATTGTGTCACGGTCACGCCTGACTATGGCATGGTCACGCCGGCCCTCGATATGTCACGAAAATGATTTCACACAACCTCTCTCCAGGTAGACCAATTACTTTATAGAAGTGCTAGTAGTTAATATAAGACACAGTTCCAATGAAAAAATGCTCCTATTTAAATAAACTAAAAAACATACTAAAACAAAATAACAAAAAATAACACAATAAATGAAAGATAATGCTTGGCGTAGCTTCAACGATAGCACTTAGTTTGACATCCTCAACCAGACCAAGCCCTATTGGCTATCCTAATTCGGGTCTTCAGGATCAAAGTGCCAACTTAGTAATCCTTGATCGTTCATTTCCATTTCATATTTTTTAAGGTTGTGTTCTCAGTTTCTTTCCAAAAATTCTGATATTGTTCTAAACACCTATTGAGGCTTTGCAATAACATCTCACTTTTGACCATATAATCATTCACATTTTCAATAGGTAAACTACAATGATCCCCTAATAGCTCTGAGTTTAGTGGTTGCATTTTTTCTACTGGATGAGTGATATTTTTATTAGTCAAGTTCTTAAAAAATTCATGTAATTATTGAAATTTATGTAATTATTTTATAGTTAATTCTATAATATAAACTATGATTTAAATTTAATTAAATTTATTAAAGTTTAATAATTTGTATAATAATATGTAATGAATAAAGTTATTGTGTGAGAAAAAATTTGGTTAGTTATTAATAATAATTTATTAAATTTATTAATAATAAATTATTTATTATCATAATTAACATAAAATTTAAATAGAATTTAATGAGATTTAATTACATTATTGATTAATAATATTTAATTCATCTATTAAATAATAAATTTTAATATTTAATTAAGTTATAATTTTACAAAATGTAGTCCTTTCCTTATTTAATTATATAATTAATAATGTATTATAATTAGTAATATATGTAATTTTTTTATAGGTTTTAATTTAATGAAATAATTTGTTAGTGTTTATTTATGTTTTTTTTACTATAATGAATTTAGTTATCTCATATTTTATTTTGTTTTATTAGTATAAAATAATTAGAAGTTAATTTAAAAATTATATATACTCCACTAATATGGTTGGGGTATACCTCTGTGAGAGCAATGATTTTAAAATTATGCTCTAATATGATAAAATTGTAGTAATTTCTGAACGTTTTAAATTACATATTTCTCTAAGTATATGAGACTTTTCCCCACTAAGTATATTGCATATTCTTCTAAGTAAAATAAATATTTATTTGAAAATTTTAATTTATTTAATAGCTTTATATAAAAATTAAATACAATTTAAATTTTTATTTTAAAAATATTCAAGAAATATCTGAAATTATAATTTGTTTTAACTAATATTTGTTAAATAAAAATAAATGTTAAAAAATATAAGCATAAATTTATGATTCGACGAAGTTAAGTTCAATTAATAATATATTGGACTTGTAGTGCATAATAAAAATAAATGATTAATTATCATTCTGAACAGACATTAAGAGTCAAAATAATTGAGACAATCATACTTTTACTACATAATAGACATCTAGTCTCCTAATAGGATCAACACATGGTAAACATTTATTATGATCAGATGGCCCTACTTTACTACAAATTAATGTACTAGTTTGGATGTGATTCATATACAAGGGTGTGTATAAAAAAATATACGAAAAATATTAACTGAATTAAAGTGCAATACACACTCTCTTGCATATGCTTGGATGTGTTTCAAATACAAGGGATTTATATAAATAAAAAATATATGTCAATGTGATAGATACGTTGAATATATATATATATATATATATATATATATATATATATATATATATATATATATATATATATAAAAGGAATACTAGCAAGAGTGGTGAAATGAAGAAAATATACCGATGATCTCCCCCTAGCCCAATAAACAAATTGCATGCCATCGTGCCACTCAAATATTTAAGACACATAAAAATATATCACTATGATTATCATCTTAAAAATAAAATACTTATTTTATATGATTTTAAAATATCATGTGTAAAAATATAGCAACAAGCAGGATGCTTTTAGGAAGATGTGATTATTTAACCAATCTTTTCAAGTGATTGACTATTTGGTAGTGAGTGTTTGGAGAAACCGTGAGAAAAACACTTGAAAATCATAAAATTTTGATCTGTTGAAATGATTTGAATGAATTTGAACTCGTAATAAACTAATCCGAATCAGATTCAAGAAATAGATAACGGTGCTAAAAAGCATACAAGCCCAATTAAACAAGTTGATTTAACTGTTGATGAAGTTTCTAACAAATTTATCTCTCCCAATCAAATTAAAATGGAATGTATTTTTACTTCATAATTTCTTACCTCTCCCCTATAGTCTACTAAGATTTACTGTGTCAAGCCACTCATGTACCTAGGCATTTTCATCTCTACAACACTTAACTTAGGGTACGTTTGGGGCAGCTTATAATAGTGGGCGGCGTTTTGAAAACACCTCCATGCCATCTGCTTCACGCGTTTCACTAGCTTATTCGAAAAAGGAGTTTTATATTTGTTAAACTTGCGGCCAGCGGGAGGATCCCCGTGGGCCGCGTTTCTCGTTTCATTTGCAACATATTTCTCCCATGTCCTCATTCGCATATCCCGTGCCCTCGTCCGGATCTCCCTTCCCCCTTATTCGCATCCTCTACCCTAGCCGCTCCTCTCTCTTCTTCAGCAATCTCACACGATAGGTATAATCTTCGACATTTCTTCATCTTCTCCTTTCTCGTTCAAATCTGTTTTTTCTTCTTTTGCTGTTGAACTACAAATCATATCGCAGTTCTTCTTCTTTGCCAAAGAGAATTGTATCCATGTGGAGGTTGCTGCGATGATGAAAGATTTGGATGGTAGAAATCTGGAAGTCTTTAATTCATTTTTAACCAACCTTTTACTGATTTATGAGATGTCAAACGATTCCTAATCCAACAAATTATTATTTGTAATACTTTTTACATGAGTTTTAGTGATTTCCAAAATTGGTTTAGCTGACTGATATTTTCTATAAAGCTAAAACTGTGTATTTTTTTAGCATATGAAAACAGTTGAACCCAATTCCTTTAATGTAAAATATAGAAACTCATTACCATAGCTCATTTTCTTTTATATTCCTTTAAACGGGACTTCCCATTGCCTGTTGTATCAACTTTGAATTGTTGCTATTTTTACTGACAATCCTTGAGGGTAAATGCTTTGCTTTAACCGAACAACTACTCCGTAAACCATCATGTACGTGTTGCTTTTTAACCCAACAACAGTTTGATATTCTTTCTGAAAATATTGCAGCTTGAAGATGGCTACTCTTTGCTTCAAAAGCTTTCCTGATCGATCCAAAACTGACTATAAATATTTTAAAATAGGAAGAAAGTTTTATTTTGTGAATTCTAATGGATTGAACCTAATGCAGCTATAACTCTGATTAATCATCTTCCACTTGACAATTGCTGCACTATCTCGGCTCTTGTTGAAACTGAAAACTCGACAACTGCTATAAAAACTTGGAGTGCATGATCAATAATGAAGCGGGAATACTGTTTATATATATATATATATATATATATATATATATATATATATATATATATATATATATATATATATATAAAAGGAAAGAACATATTTTATTATCTAGGAAAGTCTATTACATCTCAAATGAGGAATAGAAAGAAAATCCCCATGTAAAAGTAAACTAAAAGCAAAGAATTCAGAAGATCTATGAAAATTTCCATTATAAGGACAACAAACAAGTAAATTAGATGAAGAAGCTCTAGTTGCAAGCCAATTTGCTGGTTGATTTCCTTCTCTATACACATGACTCCACCAAATAGGTCTAGGCGATGTCATTTGATTAATTTTGTTAATCCGGACTTGAATGTACCGGGAGCTGAAGCCTTTTTCACTAATATATTGAGTAGAACAGTTGAATCGGTTTCAATATGAATAAAAGGATGATTGAAAATGAAAGCTACTTTCGGACCCCAAAAAATAGCTATAACTTCAGCCATAAGTGCATTGTTAGCTTCAATAGGAGGTCGCTAGGAACCACAAGCATCGCGAGTATGATTTCTTCCAATAATTCCAATGCCGGCAGCACCATCTTTGTAGCTTCCATCCACATTTATTTTAACCCAAGAAAAGGAAGGAGGAGTCCACTTAATTAGCATAGGCTTAGCTTGTGACATGTTGGACATTTATATTAAGGTGCTTCCTTAACTTGTATAAGTAAACCAAACGAGTTATTGATCACCCTTTGAGAAGAAAATACTTTATCTTCAAATATCACACCATTTCTAGAAGACCGGATAAACCAAAATACAATTAAAGGAATGTAGAAATCGAGCGGCCCCTTTCCATTCACCGCCGACAATCGGATATAGAATGCCATGCTTGAAAAATGAATTTTGGTACAAGCGACAGACTAATAACATTTCTCCATATATGTTGTACAGCAGGGCAATTCAGGAATAGGTGAAAGATGGATTCCTCCATAGAGCAACAAAAGACATATCTAGAAGGACCCCTAATACCTTTTAATTTCAATATATCATTAGTAGGCAAGAATTTTCTGAACGACTTCTAGCAAAAGAAAGACATGGATGGAGAGATATATTTATTCCATATAGCCTTTCCCCGAGTCATTAGTAGAGCGAGGAGACATTAGAAAGCCAAATGAATTTGGATAAGCTTTGAGAAGCGGGAACTTTAGAAAGTATTACGTCCTTTCTATCCTTTAGAATAGGGACGAGTTATAATTTTCTCCATGGTTTCCTTATTAACGATGAGACTGCAAAACAGTTTTATTCCGGGATCCATTGATCCAACTATCAGATACCTTCTTGATTGCTGAAAACTGACTATACTGTGATAAGAGGGATTCATTAAATAACCAATTATCTTTCCAAAAGTCAATTTGTCCATCACCAACTTCCCAAACAAAAAGTTGTTCTGCATACTCTCTAACTTTTAACAATTCCTTCTAAGTTTTTGAGTCACCCAATTTAGAAATTGTTTGAGTTGGATGAGAGTTAGAGCAATATTTGCCATGCATGTAAATGGCCCATAAAGAAGAATTGAATCTAAAGTTTATCCATTGTTTACAGAAATAAGCAAAACTTAGATGATGAAAACTTTTAAAACCCAAACCTCCATTAGCCAAAGGTTTGCAAATCTTCTCCCAAGCTTGACCAATGAAAGTGCTTATGTTGACCCTCCCACAAAAACTTATTGAACATTAAGGAGAGCAAATGCTGAGTACTCTTCTTCATTTTAACCATTTGAAGAATGTAAAGAGGTAAGGAAGATAACACACTTTTAAGAAGAGTTATTCTACCCCCATTAGATAGAAAAGAGTTAGACCATCAATGAAGTTGAGAAGAAATCTTGGTAACAACATCATCATAGTGTGACAGCCTTCTTCTACCTTTAATCGAAAGGAAAGCCCAAGTATCTAAATGGATAGCCTACTTCTTTGAACCCGAGTAAAATCAGATATCCGAGTTCTTTAAATTTGCATTTAAACGGGAGCTAGGATGAAATTGACATTTAGACTTATTGAAAACCATACCGAAACTTCTTCGAATACGGATAAAGTTTTCATAATAAGTTTAATTGAACTTTTGCTTGCCATTACGGAAAACAATCACATCATCGGCATAAGTCAAATGGCTTACCAAAATATTAGATCTATGCTGGAATTGGGCATGGGAATGATTAAGTTGCAAGCTGATTCAACGATTCCGGAAAAATAATCAAAAAACAATATGAAGATGTATGGTGATAAGGGATCTCCTTGCTTAATCCCTCTACCAGATTGAAAGAAACCTTGGCTCTTACCATTGATCAAAAAACTGTAATAATTATTATTAAGCCATCTAGAAATCAGGCTACAAAAATTATCTCCAAAACCTCTAGCTGCAAGTACCTTCGGAACAAAAACCCAACTGATGGAATCAAATGCTTTAGAGAGATCAAGTTTAATAATTATGTTAGAGCCCTTACAAGATTTGTCAATATCAGTAAGTAGTTCTTGGGCTAACAGCACATTATCGGAGATATTCCTTCCCTTAATGTAGGCGGATTGATTGGTCGAGATCGGATTAGGTAGAGAAGTCCGAAGTCTTTCCACAATGATCTTGCCGAGAATTTTAGAAAAAATAGAGGTAATGCAAATGAGGCTGAAATCATTCCAAGTAGATTTGATCTTAGCTTTAGGAATGAGAATAATAGAAGATGCGAGCAAAATATTTAGGAAGCTCCTCTCCACGAAAAAAAGATTGAACAGCAGGAATAACTTTGCCTTTGATTATACTCCAATGGCTCTTATAGAACTCTGATGAGAATCCATCAGGCCCAACAGTTTTATTTGCATCCATAGAATTAATAACATTAAAAATCTCCTCCTCATTAGGAATCTGAGTAAGCCGATTACCATTACCTTTGAACATTCCATCCTGCATGGTAATTCAGAGAGAATAAGGCAGCATTTGTGGATTTAAAAGAAAAGAGTTGCTTGAAAGTACCCTATGGCATCATTAGCAATATCCCGAGAATCATATAACCATCCCTTTTGTTCAGAATTTATTTTAAGAATTGAATTAAGTGATCTTCTATATTTGATGACGGCATGGAAATATTTGGAATTTCGATCACCATAAAGAAACTTATTAGCGAAGCCTTTTGCGGCGAAATAACTCCTCATTTGCTATAGCGAGTACTTAGTTTATCATTGGCATCATACGAGTTGAGATTCAGCACGGTTCCCTAACTCCACCTCTATCTCCATAGCTTTAACATGATTTTCAGCCTTGATGATGTTTTGGGTCAGGTTGCCAAAGACACACCAATTCCAATCAGTAAGGACCTTAGCTAAAGCCTTTTGAGTTTGCCATAGTTGAATCATAGAACCAGCTTTTGAGAAAACCTGAGGGCAAACCCAATTATCCTCAATGACTTTATGAAAAGTAGGATGAGTAGACCAGACATTTAAGTATCTAAAAGACTTATTTGTAACAGTAGGTAGAGCAGAAAAAGTAGCTAACAAAGGATTATGATCAGAACCAGTTCTGGCTAGATGCTGCACCTTGCAAATGGGTAACATATCCAACCAAGCTTGATTAACTAAAAGTCTATCAAGCCTTTCATAAATATTACCTCTTTTCCAAGTGAAGGGGGATCCATCAAAACCAAGATCAAATAGATTAGCTTCCTTTATATGATTGGAAAAAGTAAGCAAATCTTGTAACTTAGGAACTCTACCACCTTCTTCTCACTGGGGTGAGCAATAGAATTAAGGTCCCCCCCAACAAGCCAACCTTGGTTCACATTCTTTCCAATAATATGTAGATGATCCCAAAGCTCCTTTTTTTCATTGATGGAAGAACCAGCATAAATAAAAGTTGCAAAACCACTGAAATATTCAAGCTCAAAATGAAAGTGCAGAAATTGAGAGTGATCCTTCAAGATGTCAATTTTTAATTCTTTCCTACAGAATATCCAAATCTTATTGGAAGAGTTAGAAATAAAATTAAAGCCTTTGAGTTTATTGGTAAATCTTTCAATATTAGATTTCACCAGTGGTTCAAGTAGTACCAACACCCAAAATTTATGAATCCTGTTTAGACATAGTAATCTATTAAGAGAGCCAGGATTTGCCACTCCCCTAATATTCCAACAGATGAATTTAATCATTTATCATTACTCTTCCTCCTCTAGTCGGCCTTAAGAAGGAAGGAGTAGAGGCACTTGAAGGTAAGATATTGGCTTCGAAAGATGCTTCAATTCCAGGGATTTTTTCTTTTTACTTTTTTGCACCACCCAATCATTTTGCAATTCTTTATTAACTGCAGCAATATTGATATTTGATTCAGTATCTAAATGTTCTAGCTGTTGAAAAATAGGATAGGAAGCTTTCTGATGAGAAATATCTCCAGCCATGTGTAATATTCTTATTAACATCAGTTACATTTCCAGAAACAGAAGCAGCAGGTAATACCTCAGATTCTTTGACAATGTGAATAGCAGATTTATCTTTTTGTGAATCCAGAATAGAAACCATTTCAACATTATTTGCTAAAGTTTCAGGTCTGCAAGTAATGCCATCACCCAAAGCAGATGCCAAAGAAGACAAATTATCAGTATTCAAAATACTACTTGAAGAATTTTGAACAAGAGTATGAATCCCAGCAGCATTAAGATCATCAGAAGCAATTAAGGATGGTACATTAACTCCAGCAAAATCAGAAGAAGGCAGAATATCAGAAACAAATCAAAGAAGGTACATTAACTCCAGCAGATTCAGTAGAGGGCAGAATATCAGAAACCAGACTGATAGAATGATTTGGAACAAGAGAAGAATTCCCAGCATCATTAATGTTATCAGAAATAATCAAAGGTGGATCATTACCAGCAGCAGAAATATTAAGAACATTTATTTTTTCTTTCCCAGCTTCTTTATATAAGCTATCTGTCTTACCTTTAACAGGTTTGAGATTAGGTTGATGTCTGTAACAAAGGTCTTTAGAATGGCCAAACATTTTACAATGATGGCAGTACACAGGCCTTTGTTCCATAATGACTGGTTGCCAATACCCATTGTGTGGTCAACCCAACCAAATCTCATCAACTTCAGGAAGAGTAATATCTCTTTCCCCAAGAATTCTAGCTAATGAAGGTCTAGATAAGTTGAATGTGGACATATCTAACTTCAATGGCCTTCCAATAGCTGTCCCAATAGC
This sequence comes from Papilionanthe hookeriana x Papilionanthe teres, assembly GCA_022702705.1. Lineage (NCBI taxonomy): Eukaryota > Viridiplantae > Streptophyta > Magnoliopsida > Asparagales > Orchidaceae > Papilionanthe > Papilionanthe hookeriana x Papilionanthe teres. Next base: position 25,920,605 of record CM040430.1, read on the forward strand.
ATAGATAACTTGATGGTTGAAGAAGTGCAATTTCAGATTTGGTAATCTATACCAAATGGGGATAATAGGAGCTTCTTGATTGGGATCGAAATCAGGAGACCATTTCAAGATCTTCATATATTTCCCCTCAATCACCATAAACTTTTTTGAAAATAAATTAGCATAATCTTCTTCTTTAGATAAATGTATCATTATATGCCTCCCATCAAAGAGACCCACCTTCCATTTGCCCAACAATTTGAAATCTTCAAAACATTTTCTAATGAGATCCATTTTAGGATGGCCATATTGGAATTTCTCGATCGAGTGTAAATTTATGAAGATCAATCAAGGAAGATAACTCATTGTCGTAGAAAATAAGGGCAGGTTTGCTCCCTTTCTTAACCACTCGCTTAATGAAAGGGCGATCCACCCTTTTCAGCCGCAGAGTCATCGTACATTTGAGGGAAGATTAGCCTGTCATGTTGAGTGCTAATTTCACCACCAACCACTTCAAGAAAAGAAGGTTTTACAGGAGTAGCAGCCATGACACAAAGAAATGATCAAAGGAAAGAACTAGAACCAAAAAATCCAAAGAAACAGAAGAAAATTGCAGCCCAGGAAAGAAACGGTCAAGAACAGGAACAAAATCAGAGAACCAAAATCCAGACCCAAATCAGAATTTTGAAAAAGAACAAGCCCGAGAAACAAAAATTGGAAAAAAGAATCCAATTCAGAAGCCCGGGAACATCAGCAAGACCAATCCAATTCAGAGATCACCAATGGAAGAACAATCCAAAGCCTGAAGAACTTGAAGAAATCGAAGCAAACTTCAAGAATCCCTCCTACAAATCCGGAGCTTCTCTCTCATCCCCCATCTTCTATTTATATATATATATATATATATATATATATATATATATATATATATATAAAACTAAATAATCTTAAAATCCTTGAATGCTATAAAGATATCATTACCGTTATTTTTTTTTAATAAAACAGACCTTTCTATGTTTATATTTTGTTATCATCGAGATTTTAAAATGTGTATAATATATATAAATCACCTAAAAGAAATAAAATAATATGTTCTATTTTTTAAAAACATAAAAATTATGTCATTTAAATTTTTTATTTATATATTTAAATTCCTATATACAAAAAAAATGCAGTATACAGTTTATTAATGTAAGAGTGATTGATCAACTTGTTCAAATTTTTATCTAAATGGAAAAAAATATGAGTTGAGAATTTATTATGTTATCTAAAGTTTGGATGAAGTTATTATAATTGGAAGTAGTCGACTACTTGATTTTAAGTATGTCAGACGCTTAATTGATGAACTTATTTAATGTTTAATTTCATTATTTTAATAATGTTTAACAATAAAATAAAATTTAAATATTATTTTACTGTGCCCAAAACGTGTATTATTTTGAGTGAAATTTATTCTTAAAATGCCTTGAAATGGTGAAATATTAGGGATAGAGAATGACGGTGGGTTATGAGATGGCAGCCTAGTAAAAGTAATAGAGAAAAGAAATCTAATATGTAAAATAGATGGCACATAGGCTGAGTTGATATTGTCCTATAAATCAGATCTCAGTAGTAGAATATAGGAGAGTGACAGAGAGCAGAAGAGACTACTACATGCAATTTTGTGTTGGACAAAATTGACACAAAATCGAGATAAAACTGACGATAATTCGGTGGATTCGTTGGATTTACGTCCGAAAGATCTCTGACGATAAAACAAGGGTAGATAATGTATTTACGTGGAAATAATTTGACGACAACTTTTTACATCAGATTTAACGTCTTTGAATTACGCTGCAAAACAGTTTCACAATTTACCACATGATTTTGTGTCACAAATTATTGGATACAAATTTGCGTCAAATCAGTGTCAGAAAAGTCGATGCTAATCTGATGAAAACCTAAAACAGAAAATAAATAAATAAATAAAAGAACTTTTAAATTAGTACACCTGCACATAAATAAAAATAATACTAACAATCACAATAACATGCAAAATTATATCACAAACTAATACCAACAATGAAAAATAACACAATGTAACAAATATTAATCTAAATTATCAAAAGTTTACATCTACACACTCAATAAAAGTTCAAATATTTCATAAATTAAAATTACATAAAAACTCATCCTCATCCTCCTCATCCTCCTCTTCCTCGACTACAACACTCACCAGTTGCTTGCCCGGACGATCTTCCATACTCTTCATTAGGCGTGCTATTCTCCCTTCAATTGTTGGTTGGCCTTCACGCATATGATGGAGCTCCTCATTCATAGTAGCGACCTGCCTAGCAAGCTCCTCAGTATCCGAGTGTGACGAGTTGGTGCCACCTACAGAAGAATGGAAGATCTCAGCCTTGAATGCTATGCCCTTTTCACCCAAGCCATAGACTCTCTTATTCTTCTTCCCCACCGCTTGCTTCCATAGCTCAAATTTACCCTGCGTAGTGGTAGACTGGCTACCATTATTGCTGACAGTGGTCGGGGTCTGGGAGACCGTTTGTTTATCCTGTAGCCACATAATAAAAATCAATGAATTGTTGTCATTTTGAACATTAAAAGCCAATATAAAAGTGACAAAATCTTTTTTTTTACCACATAATAGATATCTAATCTCCTCATAGGGTCATCAAATGGTCCTAATTTACTATAAATGAAAGTACGAGGTTGGATGTAATTCATATACAATGGTGTTATATAATTAAAAACACTACAAATATTAACTGATTTAAAGTGCAATACACACTCCCTTGTATGCACACTCCCTTGCATATGCTTGGATGTGATTCACATACAAGGGAGTTAAATAAATAAAAATTATATATGAAGGTGATAGATACGTTGAATATATATATATATATATATATATATATATATATATATATATATATATATATATATATATATATATATATATTCAGTTGCTTTGGATCCTCTTGCTGTTTTTACAGCGAGTGTAGGGATTCAGTCAGTTGTGGAGAATGGCTAGCTCCAGTGCTATCACTACCCCCTCTACCTATGCTTCTACTGTCAGCAAAGGCACCCTTTTTAATACTATGGAGCACCTGACATTCCCCCAATTCCTGCCTGATGCGGCAGCAGGTAAACCTGAATGCCCCTTTGTCAGACCTTTGGGTTCAAAGGAGGGCATACCTGCTGTCTTATTTACCTCCATGGAGATGAGTTCAATGGCTGATGCAATTAAGTTCTCTATTGTGGGCCAATTCCAATTTGGTCATCCCAAAATGGAATTGGTCAGAAGGCATTTTGAAAATTTTCAATTCTTGGGCCAGTGGAAGCTAGGTGTGTTGGATGGAAGGCATTTGCTCATAAGGTTAACCAGAGAAGAAGATTATGCTAAAGTATTAGGCATGGAAGTAATGACCATTGCTAACTCCAAGATGAAGTTGATGAAGTGGTACCCAGGGTTTGATCCAAAAAAAAAAGCCCCCACTTAAACCTTTATGGTTTACTTTCCCTAATCTCCCCATTCAGCTGTATCGCACACATGCTTTATTTAAGATAAGTAGGGCTCTGGGAACACCACTAAGGATGGATCCACCAACTTATGAATTGGGAAACCCAGCTGTTGCTAGAGTTTTAGTTGAGAGGGATGTTTCACTCCCAGAGCTAGACAAAATTTGGATTACCATCTCTGATGAAGGAGAGGGTTTTTGGTAAGAAGTAATTTTAGAAAACAAACCAATTTTCTGCACTCACTGCAGGATGTTTGGACATCAAAAAAAAAAATGTTTCAGATTAAAACCTCCCACAAAGAGGGTGGAAAAAAGGAGAACAGTGGAGAATCCAGCTCCAGAAAACCCCCTAAGGGAAGAGCCACTTACACAGGACAAACTCAGTGAAAAGGCCTCTTTGACTGCAGAACCTGCTGTTGGGGGGCAACCCCGTGGGCACAAGTGACACAAATGGGAACATTGGAACATTTGGAACCTTTGGAACAATTGGAATCTGCTGAGGAATCTGCACAGCAGGTTTCTGATGTCCCTTGCCCTCCTCACTCTCTTATGGATGAGGAACAAAAGAAACTTGAAGCAAATTGGCAAATCCAAAAGACCAGGAAAAAGAAGAGAATCTCTGCGAGGCTGCAGAGCGGCAACTCAAATTCGGAAATTCCGAAACAACAAAACCTCCGGGTTCTCCTGCGGACTCCTGCAGGGGCAGAACCAGATCCAGATCCAGAACCATGTCAACTCATTCCTCTCCCATCTCAAGACCCCCAGATGATCAATTGACTTTTTTGGAACATTAGAGGGGTGGCTCACCCCTTATCTCTCAAAAGGCTAAAACATCTCTACAAGAAACACCAGCTTTGGTGTATTATCATTTTCGAGCCCATGGTTTATAAAAATCAGAATAAGATTCTTAATAAATTTCCTGGTTGTACCTTTTTGCCAACTCATCAAACAAAATTTGGTTAATCTGTAGAAAAGAATTGCCTTTGGAATATCCGGATAGATCACCCACAAATTGTCCATTTCCATTTCACTTTGAATGGTACCAAATTTGCTTGCTTCTTTTGTTTATGCTTGGTTGTACTTAAAGGCGACGGGAGGGAGGTCTGTGGAATGTGGTTACTACCATAAGTAAAATGGAGCTCCTCGAATTTGGATTGTGGGGGGGGATTTTAACTGCATTGCCTCTGCTGATGAAAAGAGAGGGGGCAGACTTCCTAAAATACATACAATGGCTTATTTCAATGATAGCATCCATCAAGCTGGGTTGTTTGACCTTGGATTTCAGGGAAACAAATTTATCTGGAGAAGAGGTAATATCTGGGAGATACTGGATCATTTTTTGGCCAATGACTGCTGGCACCACCACTTTATGTACACCACCATCACTCACCTTAATTTTGCTGGCTCTGATCATAAACCCCTCCTCCTTACCATCTCCCCCCCCTAACCAACCTGTCCACCTCCCATTTCAGATTTCTTAACTTCTGGCCTTCCCATCCAAATTTTAAAAATGTCTTTGCTGAAAACTGGACTGGCTGTTCCAGTAATAACCCTTTTACCAAACTTCAATTCCTTCAGGTCAAACTATCCATAGCATTGAGGAGATGGAGCTGGGATTCCATTGGGAATGTTATCCAAGGAGTCATTTACACTGAGGTAGAAGTGGCCAGACTGGAAGCTGAGGCTCAGAATGATGGAAATAAATACAAAGATTTTCTGGCTGCTCAAGAAAAACTTCTAACCTACATCAACTGGCAGGACCTTATCCTCAGCCAAAAAGCTTCTTGTATCAAATTTAAGGATGGGGATAGAAACACCAAATACTACCATGCTTGTATTAATTTTAAGAGGAAGTGCAATACCATTCTCTCTATAGTGACTGATCAGGGTGTGGTCCTCAGGGATGCTGCGAAATTGTACACGGTCTTGTAAACTTCTTCCGGGATCTTCTCACCTTCAAACGGTTTTCCGGCCCTCAAATTGAAAGCGGTTGCTTGACGTGTCCAACGAGTACACTAATTCTCTCAAGCTTGCGATACCCCCACTCAGGAAGAAATCTGGGTGGCACTAAATTCCATAGACAGCTCCAAAGCTGCTGGACTAGATGGTTATAACTCTGAATTTTACATAAGGACTTGGGACCAGTGCAAAAATGATGTTAGTGCAGCTATCCAGAGTTTTTTCCAAGGTGTGGATCTCCCTCAGTATTTCCATGCTTCCACTATTATCCTAGTGCCCAAAATCACTGCACCCAAAACTTGGAACCATTATAGACCTATCAGTCTCACCACTGTAATAAGTAAGATCATTAGCAAAGTTATTGTTGGCAGGCTCCAGCCCCACCTCAACAGAATCATCAGCTCACCTCAGGCAGCTTTTGTCCAAGGTAGATCCATCTCTGACAATGTGCTTCTTGCTCAAGAATTGCTCCTTGACCTTGATAGTCCCTGCAGGGGAGGTAATCTTATTTATAAACTTGATGTGAAAAAAGCTTATGACACATTGGATTGTAATTTCATCCTCTAGGTTCTACACATTAGAGGCTTTTCAGTGGAGTTCTGTTTACTTATCAAGAGATGGCTGAAGTTCAACCACCACTCCATTCTAATCAATGGTCAGTGTTGGGGAGGTTTTCAAGCCACTAGGGGGCTGAAACAAGGTGATCCCCTATCCCCTTCCATATTCATCTTAGTGATGGATTATTTATCCAGGCTAATTGATAAGATTGCTGTTAAGAAAGTTATTCACTGCCTTAACCATTTTCAGAAAGTTTCTGGCCTCCAGTTCAGCAAAGAAAAATGTGAATTATTATTCCCTAAGCACACTACTGCTACTGTCTCACACTGGATTCTCCATTTTACTGGTTTCACTAAAGCCACTCTCCCTGTGAAATACTTAGGGGTGCAACTCATCAAAGGGAGAGTCAAACAGACTCAGTTTGAGGAAATTATAGGGAAAGTGAAAAATCAACTATCCAACTGGACCACTTCTTATCTATCTTCTGGGGGTAGAATTACCCTACTCAATAGCATCCTTACAACTTTTCCTAACTATGTTCTTCAAATGACCTGTATGAAGAAGAGTTCAAGAACCCAACTAGAGAGAATTTTCAATCGATTTCTATGGGCTGGCAATAGGAGGCAGATCCACTGGGTGTCTTGGCAAAAGCTTGCCAAGCCTATTGAAGCTGGAGGGCTGGGATTCAAGGGTCTCCTTCAACTGCAGAAAGTGAATTTCTGCAAACTCTGGGTACAGTTTAGACAACAAAACTCTCTATGGGCTGTTCACATGAAAGGGAAATATTGCAAGGAAAGTCACCCCACTATGGCTCAACTTAAACCAGGAATTTCTAGGATTTAGAAACATATGCTTCTCAATAGAGAATTAGCTGAATCTTTATGCTACTGGGAGCTGGGCAATGGCCAGGTTCAGTTCTGGTATGATAACTGGTGTCCCCCTCAAATGAAACAAGCTCTCCCCACCATTAAAAAACAATATTTATCTGTGGTACATTTCTTTGGGAAAATATGCATTGGTCTACTATCAAGCTGCGGGAGTTAGTTACTGCTGCTTCTGCTCAACAAATTTCTACCCTCCCTTTTGATAGAACCAATGAGGATAAAATTGTCTGGTGCAGTGGTGGGTTGCATAGCATCACCAAACATATCTATCTTAAGATCAATGAGTGACCACATTGTAGATGGGGCAGAAAAATTTGGAACAAGTACCTTACTCCATCTATGTCTTTCTTTGCTTGGAGACTTTGCCATAATCTGCTGCCTACTGATGATATTCTTAAGCTCAAGGGACTTAGGGGGCCTTCTAAATGTTATCTCTGTGGAACCAATGAAGAATCCTTGCAGCACCTATTTTTCACCTGCGGTTTCTCTCAGGAGGTGTGGCAGGGTGTCACAAATTTCTTTAACATTAATACACTACTCCTGGAATGGTATGAGTTTCACAACTGCTGGTTGTCCTGGCAAAAGACTAAAGTGGGTGATGTTCCTTTGATCTTTGCATGGTTTATATGGATGCATAGAAACAATATTAAGAATGAGGATAAGACCAGCAAAGTCTCTACTGTTGTGGGAAACTGCCACTCCTACCTCACTAAACTAATACAGCTGAAAAAGTTCCCCACCATACTTCACTCTCCTGTATCTAATCTCCCCAAAAGATATAAAATCCTGACTGTCTACTGGAAAGCCCCACCTTACCCTTTCATCAAAGTTAACACTGATGGATCCTTCTCTGATTGGGGAGCTGGTTGTGGGGGAGTCTTCAGAAATCACCATGGAAATTGCCTTTGTTATTTTCAAACTCCTATTGTGGCACAAGATGCTCTTGAAACCGAATTTCTTTGCGGTTTTCAGGGCTTTACAGCTTGCCCATTCTTTCCAATGGCATTCTCTTATTGTGGAAACTGATTCAGATCTTCTGTTAAAATCAATGCAGAACATTCATCACCCAAGTTGGTACCATGTTTATTGGATCAACAACATTAAAGCAATCTCCCAACATTGTGATATCATGTATGAATTCATTTACAAGGAAGGAAACAGGCCTGCCAACTGGCTCGCCAGAAATGCAAACTCAACTCAGCAAATTGCTGTCTCTGCTGACCCCCTCCCCAACTGCAACTATTTATGGAAATTGATAGGATTCAGGCTCCTTACTTCAGAATGGTTGGCATTTAGGCCTTCAGTTTTTTCTCCTGGAAGCAGATTTCTATCTGGCTGGATGTTGGTAATTTCTGCATCTCCTACAATCAGCCCCTTACTCCTTGGGGAGTGTCTTACCAGTAGGCAGTGTTGGTGTCATTTATTTTTCTTTTTCTTTGGATTAAGTGTTTATTGGGCACACTTTCTTTTTGGGATAGGTTTATTTTACACTTAGTTTAGTTATTTTTTCTTTTGGTGTGGAGTTGTACTGAGTTATGTTTGTTCCCATTTGGGATATTTTGTAACTTCACTCTTTTGAATCAACATGTAGGGAGCCTAAAGTAGCTCCTTTCCCAAATATATATATATATATATATATATATATATATATATATATGTGTGTGTGTGTGTGTGTGTGTGTGTGTGTGTGTGTGTGTGTGTGTGTGTGTGTGTGTGTGTGTGTGTGTTCTCGCATGATTAATGATTTACATGCCACTCTCCCACACGTGAAATTTAACCATAGATCTAAAGTGCTTGTTAGTCATTTGGCATATGCTGATGATGCAATAATTTTCACTAAGGCCACAATCCTGATACCAAAAGACATGCATACTCTTGAAACCTTTCAAAACACTTCAGGCCTTATGCTTCACAAGGAAAAATGCTATATGTATTTCAGGAAAACTGTTATTAATCAGTTTACTAATTGGGTCACTTCTTAATATGGATACACTTGTGCATCTCTTCCTTTTAAATACTTGGGGGGTTCATCTTCTTAGAGGAAGGAGGAAACAAACTCAACTAAATGTTGTGGTGGAAAAAATTGAAGCTAAAATTGTTGATTGGAGGAATATTTTTCTATCTAATGGGGTTCTTTTGACCTTACTTAAAAGTGTACTTAAAATTATTCCACTATATGCTTTGCAAGTACCCAACCTTAAGAAAACACCCTGAAATTTTTGGAGCACACTTTTAATAAATTTCTCTGGTCTGTAGATGACAAGAGAAAAATTTGGACCTCCTGGAATAAGGTCTGTAAACCTACATTTGCTGCTGGTCTGGGCTTTAAGAATCCAAAGCATATTGTTGAGATAAATATGTGCAAGATTTGGTTCAAATTTAGAAATGGTGAATCACTTTGGGCTAAATCTTTGTATCATAAAAATTTTCTTCAACATCACCCCTCCTTGGTCTCTTGGAAGGTAGGTGATTCATGGATTTGGAAGTCTTTATTAAAAGCAAGATCAGTGGTTATTCAATTCTTCTTTTGGGATCTTGGTGAGGGTAATGTCTCTTTCTGGCATGTGCAATGGGGATTGAAAGAAAATTTGGAATTTTTGCCACAGTTTCATGAGCATGGACTTTTAGTTTTTGATTTTTGGCTTAATGGATCTTAGGATTTCTATAAATTGAGAGACTTAACTCGTGTTAATGCTGCACAAATTGTCACAATCCCTATTGCTCGGCATAGAAAAGATAAACCCATATGGAAATTTACTTCACATATTTCTTTTACCAAAACCATATATCAGCAGCTGCATACTTTTGATGTTTGGAAATGGGGAAAATCCATCTGGTATACACTATTCACCCCCTCTATCTCTTTCTTCTTATGGAGATATTTCTCATCCTTAATTCCTCTTAATGACATTCTAAAACTAAAAGGCCTTAGGTTGGCTTCTAAATGCTAAATTTGTAATTGTGATTAAGAAACAAGAACACATCTCTTTTTTACTTGCAGTTTTACTGCTATTGTCTGGGCTTTGTTTAGGAACTATTTTGGAGTTACTTGGCCTGTTACTCAATCTATTGTTAATTTTTTGGCTGTCTGGAACTCTTCTCAAATATCTTTTGTTCATCACAACTTATTTCTATTTCCATTAATGGTGCTTTAGTTCATTTGGTCTGCAACAAAATAGCTACAAATGCTCCTCTTCCCCTCATCCTCCCTCTCTTACAATTTCTTACATCATTTCTAATTATCTCACTGCTAATCATTGATTTAGAAATGAGATGCATCAATCCGGTCTTGCTAGCTGTGCTAGGCCAATCTGCTTTAGATAGCTGCCACCACATGTTGGCTGGGTTAAACCAAATATTGATGGCAGCTGAACTAACCATGCAGTTAGTGTTGGAGGTGTTTTTAGGGATAGCCTGGGCCATGTTTTATGTTACTTTGCATCACCCACATGTGCCTCATGCCCACTTGTGTCTAAATGTTGGGTTGTACTATTATCATTATAGATTGTAGCTTCTTTTTAGTTTAAGAAAAGCATTATTGAAACTAATTCTACAAGTGTTTATAACCTCCTCTCCAATATTACCAAACCCATTTGGAACTTGGTCTATCTATTTAATAGAATTTGGCAAGTGATTAACCAACATCATCTTGAAATTATGCTCAATTTCATTTTTAAGGAGGGAAATGCACCTGCTGATTGGCTCTCTAAAAGAGGTCGCACAAATTTGGTTGTGGGGAAACACCATCCACCTCATCTGAAGATTTTACTGGCTAGTGATATGTTGGAAATCCTTTACATTCAGACTTTATCTATTTTCTTTTCTGTTATCTTCAGTCTAACTGTGGCTTTATTATATGAATTGTGTTTCTCTACTTTGATTTGCTCAATCTACTTTATTACTGTGAACTTGCTTTTTCCTTATGTATTAATGCTTTCAATTTTTACTTAGTTTTTAAATTGCAGCTTGTAGTGGCGGGAAACTATTACTATGCTTACTGGAATAGGAAACTCCTGATTTATTGTTTTTGGGGCTATTATGCTGGGGCATACTCCTCCTCTGATAGGTCTTCTTTGCACACTGGGTTACTTTGTTGTATACTCCAGCTTTTGGTTAAAGATTTCTTCATGTCCTACTACCTGTTTTGGATCTGCTCTGCTTGGATATATTTGGAATTTGGTTACAGATCCTCTCTTCTGCTGACTTTTAGGTGTTTTACTTTGTTCATTTTTTTGGGCTCCTTCTAGGTGCTGACTTTTCATTTTTGTTTGGGTCTATTTGTATGGTTTTGGGTATTTACTTAGTTTTGGATACTTGTTTTCTCTTTACTTGCATTTGGGTGGAGTTGTAATGTGGATGTGGAACCCTATATGAGATTGAAATGTATCTTTTGGTTTTTAGTTTTGGGGATCCTCTCCCAACCCATTTTTTGTACACTTATTTTGAGAATTTATACGTACGAAACCGAATAATGCTCGTTCATCTAATATATATATATATATATATATATATATATATATATATATATATATATAATACTAACTAGCGTGGTAAAATGAAGAAAATATAGTAATGATCACTGAACACCACTCCACATACTCCAAAAAACAAATTGCATGCCACCATACCACTCAAATATTTAAGACCACATAAAAAAATATCACTATGATTCTCATCATAAAAATAAAATACTTCTTTTATATGACGTTAAACTATCATGAGTAAAGATATAGCGACAAGAAGGATGCTTTAAGCAAGATGTGATTATTTAACAAATCTTTTCAAGCCATTGACTATTTAGTAGCCAGTGTTTGAAGAAACATCGAGAAACACACCAGAACATTACAAAATTTTGATAGGTTGAAATGATATGAATGAATATGAACTCAAGATAAACCAATCAAAATAAGATTCAAAAAGCAGATAAGGATGCTAAAAAGCATACGAGCCTAATTAAACAAGTTGATTTAACTCTTAATGATGTTTCTAAAAAATTTATCTCTCCCAATCAAATTGAAATGGAATGTAATTTTACTTCCTAATTTATTGCCTCTCGACTCTAGCTTACTAAGATTTACTATGTCAAGCCACTCATCCACCTATGAATTTTCATCTCCACAACGCTTACCTTAGTCTTATGCTTCATTTATAAATTCCAAAATTCAACTCCATAAAGCATTCCATTCCATCCAACTTGAATTTTATTAATAAGATTTCATCTATATCACCGTCACTTTAAAACGATAGATTTGAGATATCTAAAAAGTTCACTATTTTAATGATTTGTTCATCCATTATCACATAAAAATATCATCAGAAAAACATAACTCCCTTAATGGTTTTTGGTATGGGACAATTATTGGAGTTTCAGCAGTTTTTGTAAGCTGCGATCCCATCGTTGTCTTCCCACTTAGCTCTAATGGCAGTTGTATTGCTATACATTCATGAAGGTGAGGGTATTGAGAGAAACTAGGAGGGGGAGGGAGATAAGCAAGGGTTTATTTATAGACAGGAAAAATTAGGAGAGGGGGATGTTGTAATTTAGGGTTTTGAGATTAGGGTATGATCCTCACATGAATAGATGTCTATTTTTACTTGTGGTAATAAAATTATAATTATATTTATGATATAAAATTTTCTTCTTTAGTTAGAAATGTTGTAACAAGTATGAATAGTTTTGAAGACTGGTTAGGTAAGGAAGATACTAGCTCTCACTCTAGAGTTCTCACTTTTCCCTTCACTTGGGGGCTAACATCTCGCATCAAAACCTAAAACAATAAACCAAATTGGGGGCTTCATTCTATCACCCTTAATTCCTCTAATTCTACACCCACCAAAGTACATTTCCATGTTTATTTGCACAAAATTATATGAATTAATTTCTCATTCATACAATCTCATGTGATTCCTACCTATTGTTGATTAAGACAATACCTGCTAGGATCTTACATTTTCTCACAACGAATGTTAACATCTTATTTGTCCAAATTAAGAAGTAAATTATGTGAAAGGATTAAATCAACACAACTTCTTTCAACATTAAAGATTAATACTTCCACAACTTCCATCCAACACTTAATTACTTTTCATTTTAAGGTAAAAGAAACAGTAGACTACTCAAAATTCATGGAGAAAACATAACAGCTAATAGTTTTAAAAGTAGAAGTCATGTATAAAACACAAGAAGTCTCAATTAAAACCAAATGAATTATAAAGAAAAAAACTTATCTCAAGTTTCTCTCCACCAAGTTTTAAGGAAAAAGATAAAGTAGACTACTCAAAATTCATGGAGAAAACAAAACAACTAGTTGTTGACCTCATTTTTGATGAGGTCTTCTCTTCTTCTATTTAGTACTTAGGATCTAGCCTTAGGCTTTTCCTTTGACTGTCTTAGAGAACTAGAATTGGGACCCACCTTTTAGAAATTCAAACCACTTCTTAACTCCCTGAAAACTCCACAAACTTGACTGTAGACCCCTAATCACCTAGAGGGTTGAAATCAAATGTGGAAGTTTAAAGGATGAGTTCCTATAGGACTCTTTGGCCTTGGGACCGCCTACAGGTGGCTCGGTCCGGTGAAGGGCTGACTTACACACACACTACACTTATACACTACACTTTCACACACCTCCTAAAACCACACCCATACCTAACTTGACCTCCCGACTCATGTAGGTGATTCACATGGATGGTCCTTAACCCCTAAGCCCTCGGCAAGAGGGTTAGGAACAACATAGTGAATGCCTCAAGTGAGTCCCTTCATGGCTCATGTGGGCTTGATATGGCTTCATGGCTCAACCAAAATGACTTCTTTCCACCCAAATTCACCCAATCTTCAATTTCCCAAATTTTCGATTTTTGACCCCGGGACCCTACACCCGCTTAGCTCTACCCAAAACCTCGAAATTACCCAAATTTCTAAAAAATTTCCAAATTACCCAAAATTCTCCAAAATCAATCCCAAACATTTCCACATCACTTAAACTGGTCATCCATACCCAAAAATACCAAAAATTCCAAAAATACCTCCCAATACCCTCCAAATACCCAAAATACCCCTCTTGGCCAAAAAATCCAAAAATTCAGAAAATTCCCAGAAAATTCCAGAAAATCCCAAATATTTCCAATTTCATTTTGTCCAACTACACCATGGGCTAATTTTGTCAATTTACCCTACTTTTGTCAAAACCCCCAATTTGACCCATTTTGACCCAAAGTGAACCCAATGTCAAACCAAACCTACCCAATTGACCCCAATTTTGGTCCAATTCAATTCTAAACTTCAATTCAACATTCCCACAAACAAAATACTAACATGATTTGCCCAAAATTTAGACCCAAACCCCACTCAAACGCAACCCAAGGTTAAAAGACCCATTTTTGACCTAAACCCAAACCTAACCCAAATGAGCCCAAACCCCAAAATCAAAGCCCAACCAATGCTAAAACCTCTTTGAAACACCCCCATAAACATTTCTCAACATTGATTTTATATCAATTTCAACCCTAGCCCAACATTAGCCCAACTTGGCCCACTTGGACCTACATAGGCCCACTTACCAAATAAATCCAAATTCAAACCAATTCAACTCCAAATCACATCAAATTGATTCCAAGCCCTTCATAGAACATCCCTAAACCAATTATGACATTTATTTGACAAAGTTCTTCACAAAATTTTTTATCCAAATGCCCATCCTAAAATCAAAAGCCCATTTCCCTTAAACTTTCCTAAAAACTCACTCCCTTCAAATTCAAAAGCCCAAATTCATCCAAAGCCCACATGACACTTCCTTTCATCATCCATTTAATCAAAATTGTCCATAAGTTCCAAAATCATCAATCAAATAATTCCAAATCAAGCCACATGCCAAATCACCCCAAAATATCTAAAATTCTTAAAACCCATTTTTATGAAATTGACCCAACCTTTTCCCAAGCCAAATGGAGCCATGCACAAGCCATATGCAAGCCATGAGAGCCTCTTTACATGTCACCATGCCATTTTGGGCAAAAGGAGGAGACTCTTTCCTTAATTCCTAAAGGTGATTAACCACTCCCATGATTCCTCTTAACCATGCTTATGCCTAATTGTGCTTGGATGGTGACTTGACCCTACTGATTATGCTCGAGCCAAATCACTTTTCCCTCAGCCAAAACCAGGCCTTGGGTGGTGCACCTAGCCCAAATGGGTGGGTTGACCCATTTAGGTTCAAATTTAGCCATGCCCCCATTCCATCTAAATCAAACCCTTTACACATGGCCAATGCTAATTGATTGCACTAAGCCCCGACCACGACCTCCCCGACCAAGATGGTGACCAATGCACGGCCGGCCGGCCACCGAGGCCGCCGGAAAACACCATGGCCGAGAGCTCACATGTGAGCCAACATTGAAATTCTCACTTGCCGAGCTGCCCCATGCCTAGTGGTCACCATGGCTGTTCTTCTCCTCACCGAAGCAAGCTGATCCCATGCCTCAACTCCCCCTGGGAGGCCCTCCACCCTCTCCTATTTAAACTCCACCCCTCTCGGCCATGAGAGGGAGCTAAGCACAAACCTTGCCAAAACTCTGCCAAAATTGTTCCAGACTCCTCCCCATACACAGAGCACTTGATTCCCAGTGAGATCCCCCTGCCATTTCTCCTCTGTAAGCTCAATTTCAGAGTTGAAATTCCACCCGAAACCAGGACACTTCTCCACAGTGAGCCAATTCCCAAATTGATTGGTTCTACACCTTCACCGGACCAAGGGAAGGTGTCCACCAAGAAAGCCCCTTCTCCGGGCCACCCGGTTGCTCCAGCCTCCAAGCTTTGTGATCGGGCTTGGTCGAAATCACATCCAGACAATTCACCAGACCAGGAGACTTCATCTGGAGCTTGCTGGGATCCAATCGAAGGTGCAACAACTCTCAGATTGAAGCCACACTTCTCTGAGAAAAGGTATGAGCTAATTCTTCATCCCGAGCTTCTGGAGATTCTCCATTTTAAATGCCTTAGTTTCAATGCATGATAGCCGTATAGATGTGTTCGTCTCTTCAAGACGAATCCATAGAGCATAAGAACATGAAAATCCATTGAGTATCGAGTGAGATCTTAGGGATTTAGTGTGGACGGCTCTCGGGTGAGGACGCTTGGGGACGATGAACGGATGCCGTCCATTCAATACACGCGTGGACGAACGGCTCAGATGGCATCGGACCAGGAGACGGTACGAGAACTGCGGGGCCCGGGCTGCTGACTTAGGTGGCGGCGTCGAATGGGAGCGCGACGCGTGTGCGTTCGGAGCTGCCGAGGTTGACGCGGCGCCGCGTGGATAAATAGAAAATTAGGATATTTTTCTATTTATTTAATTCCCTAAACTTCAAAAATTCATATCTTTGTGTAGAAAAATCAGAAAAATAAAATAAAAATACCCTTTTGCTCAGTGAACAGAGGAGAATAATGTGGAAAAAAAATCATTTAATTTCATCAAGTATTTTTTTTATAATTTATTTACTCTCTGCATTATTTTAATTCTCCATGCATGCATACAATTCACCATGGCATGAGACCATAGGGCTTTTGAAGCCTCCGAATTTGGGAACATTCCCCGAATTTTCCAAAGTCGGAGGCCATCCCTATGAAAAGTTATTGATTTTTCAAATTCGAGTTATTGTTTTGAGTATTTTAATTCCAATAAATAGCATGTTGTGAAATAAATTCTAGGAAAATTTGGTGATGTTTCTTATGACCAGAGAACCCTAGGAAAAATAGGTTTTGAATTAGTTCATTCAAAACAACCCTAATTGGCTTAAAAACCCAAAATAGGTCTTTAATTAATTAAAGTTAACCATGCATCAAATTGACTTGAAATCAATTCTCCACTGACCTTTAGGATTAGAGGAACCCACCATAAAAATTTGAGGTCAATTGGACTTGGTTAGCCCCACTAATTGGGTTGATTAAGCCACTTAGTCATTTTAAACTTAAAAAATTCATAACTTTCAAAATACCTTTCAAAAATTCACCAAATTGGTTTTGGAGCCTCTCTGATATCAGGGGAACCTAAGAAAATTAAAATTTCAATTTTCTAAAAAAGTTGATTTTTAATATTATTTTAATATTTTAATAATTAAAAATTAATAAAAATCACAAAAAATAATAAAATTCACCAAAATGTCACATTTTGAATTTTAATCACTTAGGAACAAACCCCATATTTTTCTTAGGTCTATTTAGTGAAATATTAAATTTTAAAGCCCTAGGGTAATTTTAAAATTAAAAAAAATGTATTTTTAAGCATTTTCACTAAAATAATTATAATAAATCATAGAAAAATTAGAAAATTGCAAAATTTGCTTCTATGGTTTCCTTGATATCAGAGAGATTTTTGAAAAATATAAAATTCATTTTTCAACATTTATTTTATTTTTAAATCAATTAACACTCGAAAATTTAAAATAATTATAATAAAAATAATATAATTCAAAAAATCATCAAAATTGGTCCAAGTGGTTCTCTGGTCATTAGGAATGTCCCCTAATTTTCTTAAGGACAGAAACTTTCCCTTGGTTATGTTATTAAATTTTCCTTGGAAATCTCTATTTTTCACCAAAAATAATTATATAAATAAATTAAATACAGAAAAATCACATTTTCTCCTCTCATGTCTTTATTGACATATGAGTGAAGTCACATAAAAATTTCAAGTTCATTTGAGTTCAATTTAGTGAGTTATGAAATTATTAAGCTTAAAGGGTAAAGTGGTAATTAAAATTTTAATCCTTAATTAAAACTTTAGGTTTAATAAAAAAATTAACAAGTAAAATATTTGATCCTAATCTGATTTGGATGATTGAAATTTAAATAATTAAAGGGTAGAAACCCATTAAACAATTTTAAAATGATTAAACTTTAATTAAATAATGGATTAAATTTGGAAGAATAATAAAATTGGAATTATTAAAATAGGGATATTATTAGGAAGAGATTTATTCTTTAATTTAAAAAAATCCCTAAATTAATTATCTCATTAATATTCAATTCTTAATTAAAATGATAACTCAAATTTAAAATATTAAAAGACTTAATCATTAAACTAAAATTAAATTATTAAACTCTTTTAAAAAAGATTCAATTAAAATTAAAAAAAAATAAAATTAAAATTAAAATTAAGTTAAATAAATTAAATTAAATTAAATAAATTAAATTAAATTAAATAATTGAATTAAATTAAATTAAATTAAATAAATTAAATTAAATAAATTAAATTAAATTAAATAAATTAAATTAAATTAAATTAAATTAAAATTAAATTATGTTAAATAAATTAAATTAAATTAAATAATTAAATTAAATTAAATCAAATTAAATTAAATTAAGTAAATTAAATTAAATTAAATAAATTAAATTAAATTAAATAATTGAATTAAATTAAATTAAATTAAATAAATTAAATTAAATAAAATAAATTAAATTAAATAAATTAAATTAAATTAAATTAAATTAAAATTAAATTAAATTAAATAAATTAAATTAAATTAAATAATTAAATTAAATTAAATTAAATTAAAATTAAATTAAATTAAATTAAATTAAATTAAATTAAATTAAATTAAATTTAATTAAATCAAATTAAATTAAAATTAAATCAAATCAAATTAAATTAATTCAACATCAAATCAAACTCAATTAAATTAAATTTAATTAAATTAAATATAAAGCAACTTGAACACTATTCCAAATTTAAACCCTTTAACTTAAATCAAATCATTTGGAATACCAATTTACCTTGAAAGTTTTAGTTATCATAACTCCTAAAATGAACATTAAATGAAATTTTACTTCACTTATAGGATATTCGAATGTCCTAGATCACCTGACAAGTTAACAAAACTTGAATTCTTGGACGATTAATTCATTTGTATAATTAAATTCATTTGGACTTAAAATAATCCTAGAAATATTGAAAAGATGTTTAAGATTCCTCTTAAGCACTTCCTCAATATGATAGGACATTTATAAGAACAATTGGACTTAATCATTCTTTGATGAAGAAAATCGTCCTCAAACCAAAATACAAAGACCTAGACGTCATAGGAAATGACTAGCTATAGGATTAGGAGTTTGGTAGAAAACCATAACCCTTCTTTTAGCTTTACCTAGGAACTTGCTTAAATATTCTAATTGTGTTTTAAGTGTAGCTTGGGATGACGGGAAGACCCTCCAGGTACGCTTTTATTTTATTGCAATTTACTTTCTTGCAATTTACTTTCCTGCAATTTACTTTCTTGCAAATGTACTTTATTTTTCTTGCATGATAAAACAACGGTTGCATGAAAACCCACACCTTTAGGATAGACCCTAAAACTCGAAACCAAATTAAGTTAAAAGTCATTGCAAGATAAAATTCACCGCCACAACATTTCAAAATATAAAACAACTCAAAATTTAATCACAAACGTAACACAAAACTACAATTGCAACTAAATTAAAACGTCCTGTTGGATGATCGGGAATACCTCGGATGATGTAACCTACGTGTTGCTTAACGGGATTTCCCGTAGTGCTAAGTGAAAGTGTGGAACTCATTCGGTTGAGTTTAGCGAATTCATACTGGACTAAGTGAATCCGATAAAAATAATGATGCCGGAAGGATGGAACCGTGGGATCTTAACCGGTGTCGTTATAATCAACTTTAAGATTTGTTTTAATTAAAACACAAAAAACACTTGGAAAATTAAGATTTTCTCTAAACAAAAACACTTTTCTCATCCCCTGATTTATGATTTCTAAAACTAAACCTCTGCAACAATAAGGAGCTCAGAGCATGGTGGGCAGCACGGCCATCGTCATCAGCAAAACTTGAACCTACTTCAGCAAAACTTTCCTAGAATTAAGTAACCAAGCCATAGGATTTCGAGGTAGTTTTCCTAGTGCAACATAAATCCTCAACCTTTTGTTAGGCATTTGCATTATAAATTAAGCCCTAACCGGTCTTAGGACTCCGAGGTAGTCGTCCGATACGACATAAACCCTCACATCTTCGAGGCTATTTGTATGATTCTATCATATAAATATAAGTCCTAATTAATTAAAATTGACAAAATCAAAACATTTAAATAAAAATTAGGATTTTCCTGAATCCAAGCCAAACAATAGGATAGTCGGGAAATTACCGAAGTTCACTTCGAATCTGTGATTTCTCCTACTTTTCTTCTTTTTTTGGATTCACAAAACAAAATGTTCCAAATTTGATCCATTCCCTATTGAAATTCCAAAATTCAATCCCTTGAAAACTTAAACTTTGAAATTCTTGAGAGCAGAATTATTGATTATTATCGAGAGTTTTCTTAAGTGATTCCCGTCACTTAAGATGTAATTAACTATAGGGGCTTGCCCTTATAGGGAATTTTGAAGAACCCAGGTAATATAAACCCTGTTTAATGTTTTCATATTAAATAGGGGAATTTTGTCGGCTTATAAAATTGGTTCGCAGACCAAACGGATGTCACAAATCTTCTAGTTTATTTAATCGAGCCCCACCGTCAAGCAGTGTGTCTATCTTTAGGGATAGATACACGGTTTGTGGTGCGGTGCTCGTTTATATAAACTATTTAGGATGTGAGATCGGTTCAATCTCATATCTTAAAACCTTCAAATTTAAAATTATTTTCAAAATCAAATACTACTTTTCAAATTATTTATTTTAATTAAATTAAAAATTCGCCGACAGCTTCTGTTAGGCGACCCCCTCTTTTTCAAAATAAAACACAACCTAAAAAAATATGCCGACACTAGTAGCTTTAAAAGAGACGTCATGTATAAAACACAAGAAGTCTCAATTAAAACCAAATGAAGTATAAAGATAAAAACTTATCTCAAGTTTCTCTCCACCAAATGTTGACCTTACTTTTATCAGGACTCAAATTGACACTCACAAACAAGAAATATCTTAAGCCATCTTCATTGGCTCAAGATCCTCAGACAGCACTTTATAGATCTAATGATCAATATGGTCATTAAAAACATCCTAGGAGGAGGTCTACCAATATTAACCCCATTAAACACTCTAAAGATTTCTTAAAACCCTAAAAATTGGATTGACCTCAATATACCTTTTTTTGGATCAAACCAACATGACATCCTAAAATGATCAAAACAGCAATGACATTCCCTGATCTAATTAAATATTGACTAAACTGGTCAACCTTTATCCAAATGGTCAACTTTGGTCAAACTGGTCAATTGACACACGTGGAGTTTAATTTAATATATTTATATGTAAGAATTTGTCACCACTGTAAGAAGATTTTAATCTTCAGCAACGACACCAAAAACTTGATCATTAAGGACTTATATATTTGTAATAATTTATGAACTCAAATTTATATTTTTATAATGATTTTGTAAAGTTCGTGTACTCAACGCAAGTATCTGTATCGTATCAAGTAATATAGGGCTCTAATGGAGTCCTGGTTATCGATCCCACAGGGAGGTTTTAAGTTGAAGTAAAGTAAAAAAGTTTCACAAGTTATAATAAAGCACCTAAACCTTATACTCTAATTACGATTAAAGTTCAATTCTTACTTCTACTACTACTATGCAGAAAATAGTAACAACTAACTAAACTAAAATTACTTCTAATTACTTGAAAACAGAATTATCTAACAGACACACTAAACTATGTATTTGAAAGGTTTTTGATATATATGAGAAAAGTATCTTTCTTCTTACAATGAGAATATGATGTGTGGATTGATATGGATCAGTTATCTAATTTATTGTGCCAAATAGGAGCATAGATGATTCTTTACCTTCAGAAGAGTACCCCCACCTCTAAATAAGAAAAGAACATTGACATATTCTAAGTTTAGTCATTAACTCTAAGGCTAGGCTGGGAGGATACCGGCTTTCACTTCGGAGCTCCCACTCACCCTTCACCTGAAGGCTAACCTTTGATATTAATTACTAATCTTAGAACCAATTTGGGGATTTCAGCCTGTCACCCTGAAATCTCCACATTGAAGTCCTTCAAAATACATTTTTCTATTTATTTGCACTTAATTTCCATGAACTACACAATTCATCTATGGAAATTGAATGGATCTTTCATTATTGTTGTAGGATATTAAATCCTTTCAAACTTAATGTGCAACAACATATTTTAAAATTTCAATTAGCCAATTCGAAAGTAAATTAAGTTCTAAATGAAAAACCATCACAATCTCTTCAATACATTAAAAGCACATTAAATCCACATCAAACCATCATCACATCTCTAAGAAAGAAGAAAGATAAAGAAGACAACTAAGAATTCATGGAGAAGATATAATAAAACATGGATTTTATATATAAAAGAAAAGTCATACAAACCACAAAAGAAAATATAACTTATCTCTTTCTCTTCCCCAATGCAATCCCTTTGAAGTTCCTTTGAATCCTCTTCTCTCTTCTCCACAACACTTGATTCTCTCTTTCGAAAGGAAAGAAAGAAGCAATCTCTCACTTTACTTCTTCTCGTTCACTCCTTAGAGAAGAATTCCTCTCAAATCCTCTCTTCTACACACTACTCTACTAAACCCTAACACTTAACACACACTAAATCACTAAGAGAGAGCAATAGAATGCAAGAGAGCCCCCTTCTCTCATCCAAAATTAGTTATTTAAGAGTTAGGGACAAAATCCCAAGAGATTCCATAGGCATCCCTTCAAAATTTCGCCAAAACTCTCAAATTTTTAATTCCACCAACTTTGGGCGCCGGTGGCGCCAGATAGGGTGCTAGCGGCGCTCTATCGTGCCAATTAATTTTGGAGTTTCTGGATTTGGGCGCCGATGGTGTCCATTCTAGCACCAGCGATGCCAGAACCCTTTTTCACGATTTTGCTCTTTTTTGCTCCGAATTTGTTCTTTTTGCATCTTTTCATTCCAATCACCTAAAATCATCATACCTGCAACAAATCATGAAAAATACCTTTCTTTAAAGTGCAATATCACCAAAAATGGGTAAAATTAGATAGCAAAAACCGTATATATTTTTGGTGCATCAAAATCCCCCAAACTTAAACTATTACTTGTCCTCAAGTAATCCTTTTACTACTTAAAATATAACTCTAGGCAATGTACTTTTCAACTGTAAAAGACTAAAATTTTCATTCAAAAGGATATATTGGTTAGATTTTTCAGAAAAAAATATAGTAACTTCAGTCAACATTACAGTTATAATAATATTTAGTAATCAAGTCTAAGAGTTCTAGTTTTCTATTTATTTCAAGATAAACTATAATTTGTCATATTAAGAGTTAAGAGTGCCTTAAAGGAATATGTCAAAAAGGAGTTCATGCAAACTTTACTAGAATGTAAGCTCGTATTTTAAATATAAATTCAGAAATGAAATCAAGTTTTCCCTTTAAGATGATTCAAGTGAACCCAATTTTTTATTAGACATCTCCTCAAGTTTCTCCTCATAAATATTTTTTTCTTTTCTCTTTTTTTTAGGGATTGTTTTTCAATCATTCTTTTCTTTTCTTTTCTTTTATTTTCTTGAAGATTACTATATCCGGATAGCCTTTAATGATTTTGAACTTCACTCTCCTCTTTCTAAAGTTTAAACTTGAAACACCACCTTAATTTATAGTTAGGTACAAGCTTTATTATTTTTCATAAAGTCACAATCTCTTCATAATACACAATAATTTAAGTCCCTTAACATTTAAAAATTACAGTTTTCTTTACTTTAAATAGTTAACTATAATCAAATCCTTTCATACCAAATATCTTACTTCTATAAAATCAACTTTTATTACCAAAAAGTTTCATCTTATCCTTCCATAATATTCAACTGAAACAAAAAGTTTTAGTTATCTTACAATGAAGTTCAACTGTTTGAAGTTATGCTAATATGTTTTGAAAATATATAATAATATAGAACAAGTAAAAGTTTAGTATTTCTCTACCCTCCCCCAAACTTAAGTTTTTCAATAAATTTAATATAGTTGAGAGTATAAGAAAACTAACCTCTTTGTGCTGGAATTCTGAAATCTTCAACAGCTATCTGGTATTAATCAAAATTTACAACTAGAAGGCATGAAACAATTAGTAGAAGTGATATAACATTTTTAAATATTTGCATGGGTGAAGAGAAATTAACATTAAACATCCAAACATCTAACAGAACACTACAACATGAAACAAACTATCGCACTACTAACATTACAATTAACAATTTTAAAATCTCAGTACAACATAACAATACATCATGAAAAGTAAATAACACTACATCACACAGTACAACACAGGGTTACACATCACATGAAAAGTAAATATCCACTAAATCACATTAGTACAACACAACACAACAAGATCAACAGAATTAAATACAAACAAACTATCTACCAGTCTCTCCATCACCAGGTTCAGCATCAGGGTCATCAGCAGGGTGAGGTCTATATGGTGTATAGCTGGGGCAAGTAGGAAAAATCACATCAAACTCCCCCCTCATAAGTCTGACATGAGCATCACAATAAGCAATATCAAACTCTACTCTCCTCTGTAGATAATCTTCGTTCACATCACTCCTCTCCTCAAATACATCCATCCAACCATGGAGTCTATCCATAATAGTACTCTATAGTCTCAGCTGCTTCATAATATCAGATAAGTGATCACAAAAAAATTCATTAAAAAATTCATATCTATTTTTGATGAAATTGCACTTTAAATAAAGGTATTTTCTTTATTTTATT
This sequence comes from Papilionanthe hookeriana x Papilionanthe teres, assembly GCA_022702705.1. Taxonomy (NCBI): domain Eukaryota; kingdom Viridiplantae; phylum Streptophyta; class Magnoliopsida; order Asparagales; family Orchidaceae; genus Papilionanthe; species Papilionanthe hookeriana x Papilionanthe teres. The sequence goes on from CM040430.1 coordinate 25,945,228, forward strand.
GCAGGAATGAAGATTTATAAGTGATGGAAGAAAAAAGCATGAAATGGAGCGAATTTGGATAAAAAGGAGGAAATTCATGCAAATATAACTATTTCGCCGACGGCGAGATCATGAGGAGAATTTCTGAAGGAATTATAACTACCTCGCCGACAGCGAGCCCCAGCCCGCCGACATCGAGATCTCGCGGTTTGAAGACCTTCTAGAAGCCCGCCGACGGCGAGGTCGTTTCCCACCAACGGCGAGATAGTTCAAAATGTAAATACTTTGAACCTGGACACTTTTTGAAGAGGTGTTTAAGCACCCCTTGGACCTTTTCTTAACGTTATAAATAGAGGCCGAATTCTAGTGTCTTGGTGTGTCTTTTGAGTCTTCCAAAAGTCTCTAGAGTCTTTTATGTGTCTATTTTAGTAAGTCTGAGTGTGTTTAGTGAGTTTCTTTAGTTTATTTGAGTGCTATTTAGAAGTTGCTGTACTAGAAGGAAAAGTCAAAGGAACTTCAAGGAGTCTGCTTGGGGAGGAAATTAAGATAAGTATCTTTGTTTATTGTTGTTAACTTTAAATGAAATCCATGCTTTGTTTTATTCTCATGCATTCTGAGTAGTTTTCTTAGTCTTTCTCTTTGTTTATGAAAATTATGCGGATTGATGAAATTAAATAGAAGCACCTAATATATTAAAATAAATTGTGATAATTTTTACTTGAAACTTAATTTACTTTCAACCTGGCCAATTGAGTAGTTAAAATATGTTGAATTATCAACTATAGTAAAAATTACATCCAATATTCAGGGATGTCAAAAGCCTTGGAAGGCGGGTGCAAATAAATAGGGAAATATTAATTATTGGACGTAGAATTGGACATTTTAGTGTGACGAGACTAAAATATTTAATTCGGTCCTATCTGTTTGACGATTGAAGTGTAGATATTAGCCCTCGAGTGCGGGGAACGTGGGAGCTGCAAGTGGCGGCCGGTATCCTCTCAGCCTAGCCACAGATTCAGTAATCAAACATAGGATTAGTCAATGTTCTTTGCACCTGGACCAAAGGGTAAAGAATAGGAATGCTCTTATTTGTCACAATACAATTTAAAAATTGTATTTAAATTCATCATTCACTTAATTTTCTAAAAACAAGGAGAAGGATACTTTTTTTCTGAATCAACTTATTTCAAGCATTAGTTTACTTTAGATTGTAATAGTTACTTTAAATTTTTGTTTACTATATTAGTAAGTAATTCCTTTAAATTTAGCTGATAACAAATCTGTTAAAAACTTCCCTGTGGGATCGATAATCAGGACTCCACTAGAGCCCTGTATTACTTGATATGATACATATACTTGCGTAGAATCCACATTATACATTAAATCATATATCTATATTTAAAGCGGGATCAAGTTTTTGGTGCCGTTGCTATAAACATAAATTACATACATATTAAATGTGGGTCAAGTTTTTGGCGCCGTTGCCGGGGAAGTAAAGAAATTATTTACTAGAGTAACAGACTAATTTATTTTATTGTATGCGAAAATTTGGAAACGAAAATTTAATACCTTACGATTCAGAATTAGAGCGTACAATTAAAAGAATTAGAAAACAAAAAGAGAAATTATAAATTTAACACAAATGGCAAATATTCCTGAAAATGAAAATATTAATCAACAAAGACCATTACCAGATTATGCCAACCCTACATTAGATGAAATTCATTTAACTATTCAAAACCCTGATGTAACTGCTAATTCATTTGAACTTAAACCTGCAATTATTCAAATGGTACGAAATAATCAATTTAGTGGTTCACCTACTGAAGATCCTAATTTACATCTTGCTAGTTTTTTAGAACTATGTGCTACTTTCAAATATGAAGGAGTAAACGATGCTATTAGACTTAGACTTTTTCCTTTTTCTTTAAGGGATAAGGCTAAAATGTGGTTAAATTCATTAGCACCTGGATCTATTAAAACTTGGGGAGAATTATCACAAAAATTTTTATCCAAATTTTTTCCACCATCTAAAACTGCTAAGCTTAGAAATGATATAACTTCTTTTTGTCAGTTTGATGGAGAGTCAATATATGAATCTTGGGAGAGATTTAAAGAACTTCTTAGGAAATGCCCACATCATGCGTTACCGGATTAGTTAATTATCCAAACTTTCTATAATGGATTAGTAGGATCTTTAAGATCAATCATCGATCTGTCTGCTTGGAGGATCATTAATGTCAAAACCATTTGATGAAGCCTATGCACTAATCGAAGAAATGGCAACCAATAATTTTCAATGGCCTGCTGATAGAATGAATCCGAAAAAAATAGCTAGTATTCATGACAATGATGCAATATCTATGTTAGCCTCACAAATTGCTGCTGTATCTAAAAAATTAGATCATTTTGGAATGAATTACTCTCCAACTATATCAGAAGAAAATTCATCTGGACAACTTATAGAATCCCAATCTCAATATGAAACTATTAATGCAATTAACAACAGACCCAATAATCCTTATGCAAATTATTATAATCTTGGATGAAAAAATCATCCTAATTTTAATTGGAATAATAACACAACTAATCAACCATGCATGAATAATATGACACAACCATTAGGAAATCCATCTAATCAAGGAAATCCCAATTATAAATCTAATTATCCACCTGGATTTAATAACCTACAATTTAAAGATAAGAAATTATCTATAGAAGAATTAATATTAAATATGGGTCAACATTTACAAAATCAAGGAAATCAATTACAAATACAAGGAAACCAGTTACAAAATCAAGGAACAGCTCTAAAAAATATTGAAACTTAACTTGGACATATCACTACTGCACTTAGTAATAGAATACCTGGAACATTTCCTAGTAATGTAGAAATAAATCCCAAAGACAAGGGAAATGAACAAATTAAAGTGATACAATTACGAAGTGGAAAAGAATTAGAACCTCGAATTCAGAAAGAACTTGAAAGTCAAAAAGAGGAAGTGGAAATTGAAAAGGAAAAGAATCAACAAGATCCAAACTTAGAAAATCCTTCAATACCTATGAAAATTTCCGTTGAAAAACCTCCACCACCATTTCCTCAACGACTAATTCAACATAAAAAAGATAAACAATTTGCTAAATTCCTTGAAATTTTAAAGAAATTAACAATAAATTTTCCTTTCGTAGAAGCTTTAGAACAGATGCCAAACTATGTAAAATTCATGAAAGATATTCTAAATAAAAAAAGAAAATTTACCAATAATGAAATGGTCGCACTTAGTGAAGAGTGTAGTGCTATTATTCAGAAAAAACTTCCTGAAAAATTAAAATATCCTGGTAGTTTCACTATACCCTGCGCTATTGAAGAAAAATTCTATGGAAAAGCTTTGTGTGACTTAGGAGCAAGCATCAATCTAATGCCTCTATCAATTTTTAAAAGAGTAGGATTAGGAGAAATTTCATCTACTTCAGTAACTCTTCAGTTAGCTGATCGTTCTGTTACATATCCTTAGGGAGTTATTGAAGATGTATTGGTAAAAGTGGACAAATTTATCTTCCCTGTAGATTTTATTGTTCTAGACATGGAAGAAGATAAAGAAATTCCTATCATTTTAGGAAGACCATTTTTAGCCACGGGAAAAGCTATGATTGATGTTCAGAAAGAAGAATTAACTATGAGAGTAAATGACCAAAAAGTTACTTTTAATATTGCTAAATCAATGAAATATCCTGCGCTAGAAAAATATGATGAGTGTTTTCGAATGGAAGTTCTCTATCATTTACAAAAAGAACATTTTAAAGAATATTATGAAGAAAAATTAGAAAAAGAAAATATTGAATTAATTGAAAATTCTGATATAAAGGAAGAACTAGATTATATTCAAGAAAAATTTTAATTTTTGGATAACACAGAAAACACTAAAAAAAATATAGTTCCATCAATTATTAAACCTTCTGAACTTGAGTTAAAAATGTTACCTAATCATTTAAAGTATGCTTACTTAGGTAATTCTTCAACTCTACCAGTTATTATTTCATCTGAATTAAATGAATCTCAAGAACAAAAACTTTTAGATACATTAAAAAAATATAAAAAATTTTTGGTTGGACTTTAGCAGACATTAAAGGAATTAGTTCTTCAATTTGTATGCACAGAATTATTTTAGATAATGAACATAAACCTAAAGCAGATACACAAAGGAGATTAAATCCAATAATGAAAGAAGTGGTCAAGAAAGAAATTTTAAAATGGTTAGATAATGGTATCATATATCCTATTTCTAACAGTGCTTGGGTAAGCCCAATTCACTATGTACCTAAAAAAGGAGGAGTGACTGTCAAAGCTAATGAAAATAATGATCTTATCCCTATAAGACAAGTTACTGGATGGCGAATATGTATTGATTATAGAAAATTAAACACATTCACCAGGAAAGATCACTTCCCTTTACCATTTCTAGACCAGATGTTAGATAGATTAGCTGGGACATAAGTATTTTTGTTTCTTAGATGGATATACCGGTTATCATCAAATACAAATTGCTCCTGAGGATCAAGATAAAACTACATTTACTAGTCCTTATGGAACTTTCACTTTTCGAAGAATGCCTTTTGGATTATGTAATGCACCTGCAACATTTCAAAGATGTATGATGTCTATATTTAGTAATTGATAATGGAATAGAAGTATTTATGGATGATTTCTCTGTATTTGGAACAACATTCGACACATTCTTAAATCATCTTGAAAAAGTATTTGAAGTATGTGAGAAACTAATTTAGTTCTTAATTGGGAGAAATGTCAATTTATGGTTACAGGCGGCATTGTATTAAGGCATAAAATTTTGGAAAAAGGCATGGAAGTAGACCCTGCAAAAATTCAAGTTATAGCTAAATTACCACCTCCAACTACGGTGAAAGGGGTAAGAAGTTTTCTTGGACATGCCGGATTTTACCGACGTTATATTCAAGATTTTTCAAAAATTACTAAACCTCTATGCCAACTTCTTGAAAAGGACAAGAAATTTGAATTTACAACTGAATGCCTGAATGCTTTCAAATTATTAAAAGATAAATTAATTACAACACCTATAATAGTTTCACCTAATTAGGAGAAACCATTTGAGCATATGTGTGATGCTAGTGATTATGCAATAGGAGCAGTTCTTGGGCAAAGATATGATAAGGTTTTCAAAGTTATATACTATGCTAGTAAAACTCTAAATGATGCTGAAATAAATTATACGATTACTTGAAAGAGAATTATTAGCAGTTGTATATGCTTTTAATAAATTTTAGCATTATCTAATAGGAACTAAATGTATTGTACATACTGATCATTCTGCTATTAAATATTTAATGCAAAAGAAAGATTCTAAACTAAGATTAATCAGATGGATATTATTAATGCAAGAATTTGATTTTGAGATCATTAACAAAAAATGAACTGATAATCAAATTGCTGATGATTTATCAAGATTAGAAAATCATGAATTATCTAATATTGATAATGAAATTTTAGACAGTTTTCCTGATGAACAACTTTATAATATTAATGAGTTGAAAATACCTTGGTATGCTGATATAGTAAATTATATTGTAAGTGACATTATACCACCTAAGTTAACTTTGCAACAACAGAAAAAATTCATTCACGATACTAAAACATTCTTTTGGGATGAACCATACTTATATAAGCAATGTAAGGATCTAATCATTAGAAGATGTGTGCCTTATGAAGAAACTGAACCAATTATTCAAAAATGTCATGATTATGATTTTGGAGGACATGTTGGGACAGATAAAACTGCATATAAAATTCTACAATTTGGATTCTACTGGCCTACTCTATCTAGAGATGTATATAGATATATAAAAACCTGCGATAAATGCCAAAGAGTAGGAAACATATCAAGGAAAAATGAAATGCCTCTGAATTTTATATTAGAAGTTGAAATTTTTGATGTTTGAGGATTAGATTTCATGGGACCTTTTATTTCTTCATTTGAAAACTCATATATATTAGTAGCTGTTGATTATGTTTCCAAATGGATTGAAGCACAAGCTTTACCTAGGTGTGATGCTAAAAGTGTTTCGAAATTTTTAATGAAAAATATTTTTAGTAGATTTGAAATGCCGAGAGTGATTATCACTCACGGAGGAACTCATTTTAGAAACAAATATATTTACAAACTAGTAGAAAAATATAATATTATGCATAAGATATCAACTGCTTATCATCCACAAACTAGTGGATTAGCTGAAGTTTATAATCGAGAGATTAAGCGTATATTAGAAAAATCTGTAAACCCTATAGATTAGGCGAGTCTATAGGACTAGACACTGTATTATGGGCATACAGGACTGCTTATAAAACTCCAATTAGAATGACTCCTTACAGGCTTATATCTGGAAAAACTTGCCACTTACCAGTTGAATTAGAACATAAAGCATATTGGGCGATTAAAGAATTTAATAATAATATGAAAGAAGCTGGTGAAAGAGATTGTTGCAATTAAATGAATTGGAAGAATTAAGAAACGAATCATATAATAATGATAGGATTTATAAAGAAAGAATAAAATTTTGGCATGATCGAAAGATTAATCAGAGAAATTTTGAACCAGGATAAAATGTTTTGCTTTATAATACTAGATTGAAATTATTTCCTGGTAAATTGAAATTTCGATGGTTAGGACCTTTCACCATAACTCAAATATTTTCATATGGAACTATAGAAATTGAAGATCAAAAAACAGGACATAGATTTAAAGTAACATAGATTAAAACCATATTTCGAAGGTAGAAAACTAAACTTTAAAGAGGTTTTAATAATTTGTCAACCTGAACACTAACTAAATTAGGTCGGGCTGACGACGTTAAACCAAGCGCTTTATGGGAGGCAACCCATAATAGTATTTTTATTTTAATTATCTGCAAAATAGTGAGTCTATATTATTAAAACAAATCTTACTACTCAATTTTTTTTATTAGAATCATCATAAAGTTGAACTTATATGATGAGATCAGAAAATATTCGGACCAGAGCGAAATTGGGCGATTTTTACGAATTCGCCGACAGCGAGCCCGAGCCCGCTGACAGCGAGATCGTGTGCCATGACCTGAGTCAGTTTTATAACTAAGTCGCCGACAACGAGGAACTTCCCGCCGACGGCGAGGCAGTTGAAAATTTGGTTTCTTAAAGATTATTCGAGTGGTTTTTGACGGATCTAAGCCATTCCTTCATAAGAAATTATTCCAAATCCGATTTTACACCATTTTCTTCCTTAGGAACGACTAGAGACCAATCCTTTCCATCCAAAATGGCCACCAAATTCTTAGAAACCACAAAAACTGAAGTTTTTAATCGAAGAAAATTTATCAGTTAGGAGGCGCAGCGTATCTTCAACAAAGGCTTGATGAAGAAAAGAGTTATTAAAGAAAGAGGATTTGTCAATAGAGGAGTAGAGAATTCTACTATAAAAATCGAAGAAATGATCGCACAGCGGAATTGGGAGGTATTTTGTTATACGACATCCGCTGTAGTTATTCCAATAGTAAAAGTGTATTATTCTAATTTACATGCGATCAACAATGGAAATGTGTACGTCAGAGGAAGATGGGTAACATTTACTACTTCAAGGGTAAATGAATTGTTTTCTATAGAGAATACCTCTGTTTGTCATTATTCCAACTTTGTGCCTTCAAGATACAATATGAACGAGATCTACAGATACCTGACCGACGAACCAGATGATTGGGAGTTACGAGAAGACATGTATGTCAATTTTTCTGCATCACTTTTAACCCTGTCTCGAAGCATTGGCATTTCTTTATATCATCAAAATCATTACCTACTATGAGGGTCAATAAAGTTTCAAAGGAATGCGCTATTTTAAACTATTGTATTCAAATTGGATTACCTATCGATGTTGGATCAATAATAGTAAAGTCTGCGTTGGGATTAATTGTGCATGGGTCAGTGCATGGACTTGGACACCCATCTACTATATTTGCTTTATGCGATCGAGTACCAAGTTTCTTATGAGGCTTGGGAAAAAGTACTTTTACCATGGAAACCACTGGATCCTACTGATATGTTTCCCACTTTGGATAACAATGATGAAATTATTTCTGACAGAGCATCACAGAACAATCCTTTAGCAAGGCCCTTTACTGATAAGACTAACTTCATTTTGAAGAAGATTAAAGAATTGGAAAAAGAGTTGCAAAATGTGATGAATTCCATAGACAATATCTATGATATGTTTGATCATATTGATTGGAGAATAAAGGAGCACTTTGATCATACTGGACATCTGGAGGCCAGTTTTATTCATCTACTAAGACAGAAAGGATGGATTAATGAATAATCTACTGCAGAATTCCCTTTCAGGCCTTTCTACAATTTATTTGTGCACCTGCGTCACATCTAAAATATCAGAGAAGATGTTAGTACAGACACTGAAGAGTAGGAAAGATTTCTATATTTATGTTATATTTGTATATATATATGTGTGTGTTTTGGAGTAAGATTTTATCATTAGTCGAAGTTTGATTTGATCATCTCAGATTTGATGAGATTTTTTGTAAATTGTTATGTCTCAACATTTAGAGTGTTGTGGTGTGGATTGCGATGCTGAGTATTATGGATTTGAACATTTAGGTTAAGTATGTGTTAAAGTCGTTAGTGTGAAAATTGTAAGTTTCATGGATTTCATATATAAAGTTATATTGTTTGTGTTGTGTGAATTTTTTTGTGAGTATAAGTATCTAATCTTTGTATTATTATTAAATTAAGTGATCGGAAGATTGATTAAAGGCAATTCGGGGTTGAAAATGATTGACGAATTTCAAAAATTTAAAATTTTTGGGACCTCGCCGACGGCGAGAATTATCTCGCTGACAGCGAGAAAACCCGCTGACAGCGAGACCGAGCTCGCCGACGATGGATTTTTCCCGAAACTTTTGCCTTATGAAATTAATTAGCTCGCCGACGGCGAGAAAAACCTCCCCGACAGCGAGATCGCGAAAAGACCTATATTTGACCAGTCAACCGACACTATTCATCATCCCTTTCCTCAATTTTTTGAAAAAACCGACCTAGGGCTTGAGAGATCTCGGATTTGAAGTGATTTCAAGACTTTTTGACACCAGATTTCATCTTTCCTTGGTAAGAGCTTCACTCCTATGTAAAAATTTTTGATTTTCCCCATGGATTTCTTCTATATTGGGGAATTTTGAAAAAATCTGAAATGTGGAGAAAATACTTGGAAGAATTTCATGGAAGTTAATTTAAATGGATTTTAGATTTTGTAGGAAGCCTTCTTAGTAATATTTTAGAGTTTAGTTAAGATTTTTGCAAATTTTAGAGATCGAGAAATGGCTCCATGACAAAAGCGACGATTGGATTACGATGAAACTCGTTTCGTAAATGTAAGGGCACAATCCAGATATTTCCACAACATTCAAGTAAGACAGTGCATACAAGATCGAGTTTTCAAGAATCCAGGAGGAGAAGTGGAGCGAGTTATAAAGGAGCGAGGATGGGAAAACTTCTGTTATGTGCCCAACAGAGCAGCTGTAGAAGTAGTAAAGGAATTTTATGCAAATTTAACACTGGCTGAAGATGCCCCGGTTAAGGTTAGAGGATTTTTTTGTAGATTTCAATGCTGCTAGAATAAACGCTTATTATGAAGTACGAGACACCTACACCAACGAGTATGAAACTTTTGGAACTATGGAAGGACCACTGGAAGAGGTGATCGACTTTCCCACTAATGGGAAAAGAGTCTGGAAGATAAAGCAGCGGGAACAGGTAAACTTCCCTCTTTCTATGCTAAATGCAACATCTCAAGCCTGGCATTATTTTATTTGTTCTACTTTGTTACCTACCTACCACCATAGTGAGGTAACAAGAGATGAAGCGGTTCCGAATTTCGTATTCAGAACGAGAAGAGTATTAATGTGGGAAATGTTATTTATAAAAATATATTAGCCACTGCTAGAAATGAAAGTAGAGGAGGACTAAGACATCCCAGTCTTATCTATGCACTTTGCCAATTATCTAGGGTAGAGGCAAGAGATAATGAAGAATGGATTGAACCTATGAAACCCCTTACTCAGGCTAATATAAAGAAATATGAATCCCACGAAGGATGGAGATCTGGAACAAGGGATTATGTACCTTCTTCAAGTGGAGATATACCCTCTACTAGTTATGATCAACCCCCTCAGTACTGTTGACCTCATTTTTGATGAGGTCTTCCTTTCTTCTTTTTAGTGCTTAGGATCTAGCCTTAGGCTTTTCCTTTGACTATCTTAGAGGACTAGAATTGGGACCCGCCTTTTAGAAATTCAAACCACTTCTAAACTCCCTGCAAACTCCACAAACTCGACTATAGACCCCTAATCACCTAGAGGGTTGAAATCAAATATGGAAGTTTAAAGGATGAGTTCCTATAGGACTCTTTGGCCTTAGGTCGCCCCTGCGGGTGGCTCGGTGCCGTGAAGGGGCTGACATACACTACACTTACACACTACATTTCCACACACTTCCTAAAACCACACCCATACCCAACTTGACCTCCGACTCATGTAGGTGATTCACATGGATGGTCCTTAACCCCTAAGCCCTTGCGTAAGAGGGTTAGGAACAACATAGTGAATGCCTCAAATGAGTCCTTTCATGGCTCATATGGGCTTGAAATGGCTTCATGGCTCAACCAAAATGATTTCACCCCACCCAAATTCACCCAATCTCCAATTTCCCAAATTTTCAATTTTTGACCCCCGAGACCCTACACCTACTAAACCTACCCAAAACCCTTGAAATTACCCAAATTTTTGCAAAATCTCCAAATTACCTAAAATTTTCCAAAATCAATCCCAAACACCTCCACATCACTCAAATTGATCATCCATACCCAAAAATACCAAAAATTCCAAGAAAACCCCCCAATACCCTCCAAATACCCAAAATACCCTTCTTGGCCTAAAAATCCAAAAATTCAAAAACTCCCAGAAAATTCCAGAAAATTCCAAATATTCTCAATTTCATTTTGTCCAACTACACCATGGGCCAATTTTGTCAATTTACCCTACTTTTGTCAAAACCCCCAAATCGACCCATTTTAACCCAAAGTGGACCCAATGTCAAACCAAACATACCCAATTGACCCCAATTTTGGTCCAATTCAATTCTAAACTTCAATTCAACATTCCCAATACCAATTTAGACCAAATCCAAGTCCAATTTGATTGACATTTGGATCCAATTTCACTTTGGGCCTTAAAGCCCAAATTTGGACCCATGACCCAAACTTAGCCCAAACTAACCCAATTCAACTCCAATTAACCCCAAATCTTTTCTAAACCTTCCTTAACATCCTCATAAACAAAACACTAACATGATTTGCCCAAGATTTTGACCCAAACCCCACTCAAATTCAACCCAAAATCAAAAAGCCCAATTTTGACCTAAACCCAAATCTAACCCAAATAGGCCCAAACCTCAAAATTAAAACCCAACCAAAGCCAAAACCTCTTTGAAACACTCCCATAAACATTTCTAAACATTTATTTTACATCAATTTCAACTCTAGCCCAACATTGGCCCAACTTGGCCCACTTGGACCTACATTGGCCCATTCACCAAAAGAAATCAAATCCAACCCAATTCAAGTCCAAACTACCCCAAATTTGCTTCAAGTCACTCATGACACATCCATGAGCTAAACCCAATAATTATTTGGCCCAACCTCTTTACAAAATTTCATCCCAAAATCCATTTTAAAATTCAAGAGCCCACTTTCCTAATCTATCTTAAAAGCCCATCTAAAACCCTTTCAAAAAGCCCAAAATTCTTCCAAGGCCCATATGACATTTCCCCTCATCATACTTTCAATTAAAATCATCCCTAAGTCCTAAATTCATCATCAAATAATTCCAAATCAAGCCTCATGCCAAATCACCCCTAAATACCAAAATTTTCCTTAAATCCATTTCCATGAAATTGACTTTACTTTTCCCAAGCCAAATGGAGCCATGGAGCCATGCATAAGCCATATGCAAGCCATGAGAGCCTCTTTACATGTCACCATGCCATTTTGGGCAAAAGGAGGAGGCTCTTTCCTTAACTCCTAAAGGTGGTTAACCACTTACATGATTCCACTAAACCATGCTTAAGCTCTAATTGTACTTGGATTGTGACTTGACCCCACTAATCAAGCTGATCCAAATCACTTTCTCCTCAGCCTAAACCAGGCCTTGGGTGGTGCACCTAGCCCAAATGGGTGGGTTGACCCATTTAGGTCCAAATCTAGCCATGCCCCATTCCACTTTGGATCAAAGCCTTTACACATGTCCATGGCCGATTGATTGCACAAACCTCCAGCCCCGACCCACCCGACCCCGAGGGTGACCCATGCACGGCCGGCCGGCCACCGAGCCGCCGGAAAACACCATGGCCGAGAGCTCACATGTGAGCCAACATTGAAATTCTCACTTGCCGAGCCGCCCCATCCCTAGTGGTCACCATGGCCGATCTTCTCCTCACCGGAGCGAGTCGATCCCAAGCCACTAACTCTCCACGGGAGGCCCCTCAGCCAGCTCTATTTAAACTCCACCCCTCTCGGCCATGAGGGAAGCCGAGCACAAACCTTGCCGAAACTCGCCAAAATTGTTCCAAACCCTTCACCATCCTTGGAGCGAGTTGATCCCAGGTGTCAATCCGCCCTAATCCCCACCAACAGAGCCCGATTTCTCAACCGAAATTCCACCCGAAACCAGGACACTTTGCCACGGTGAGCCAATCCTCAAATCGACTGGTCCTACACCTTCACCGGACCGAGAGGAGAAGTTTCCCACCGAAAGCCCCATCTCCGAGCCACCCGGTTGCTCCGGCCTCCAAGCTTTGTGATCGACTGTGGTCACTTTCATAGCTAGACAATTCACCGGACCAGGAGACTTCATCCTGGAGCTTGCCGGGACCCAATCGAAGGTGCAACAACTCTCGGATTGAAGCCACACTTCTCCGAGCTAAGGTATGAGTTAACTATCCATCCCGAGCTTCGGAGATTCTCCATTTCAAATGCCTTAGTTTCAATGCATGTTAGCCGTATAGATGTGTTCGTCTCTTCAAGACGAATCCATAGAGTATAAGAACATGAAAATCCATTGAGAATCGAGTGAGATCTTAGGGATTTAGTGTGGACGGCTCTCGGGTGAGAACACTTGGGGACGATGAACGGATGCCGTCCATTCAATACACGCGCGCACGGACGGCCGGGATTGCGTCGGACCGGGAGACGGTACGAGAACCGCGGGGCCCGGGCTGCCGACTCGGGTGGCGGCGTCGAATGGGAGCGCGACGCGTGTGCGTTCGGAGTCTGCCGAGGTTGACGCGGCGCCGCGTGGATAAATAGAAAATTAGGGTATTTTTCTATTTATTTAATTCCCTAAACTTCAAAAATTCATATCTCTGTGTAGAAAAATCACAAAAATAAAATAAAAATACCCTCTTGCTCGGTGAACGAGAGGAGAATAATGTGGAAAAGAAATCATTCAATTTCATTAAGTATTTTATTTTTTATGATTTATTTACTCTCTGCATACATTTAATTCTCCATGCATGTATACAATTCACCATGGCATGAGACCATAGGGCTTTTGAAGCCTCCGAACTTGGGAACATTCCCTGAATTTTCCAAGGTCGGAGGCCATCTCTGTGAAAAGTTATTTATTTTTCAAATGCATGTTGCTGTTTTGAGTATTTTAATTCCAAAAATTAGCATGTTGTGAAATAAATTCTAGAAATATTTGGTGATGTTCCTTATGACCAGAGAACTCTAGGAAAAATAGGACTTGAGATAATTCACTCAGATTAACCCTAATTGGCTTAAACACCTAAAATAGGTCTTTAATTAATTAGAGTTAACCAAGTATCAAATTGACTTGAAATCAATTCTCCACTGACCTTTAGGATCAGAGGAATCCACCATAAAAATTTGAAGTCAATTGGACTTGGTTAGCCCCACTAATTGGGTTGATTAAGCCACTTAGCCATTTTAAACTTTAAAAATTCATAACTTTTAAAATACCTTTTAAAAATTCACCAAATTGGTTTTGGAGCCTCTCTGATATCAGGGGAACCTAAGAAAATTAAAATTTCAATTTTCTAAAAAAGTTGATTTTTAATAATATTTTAATATTTTTAATAATTAAAAAATAATAAAAATCACAAAAATAATAAAATTCACCAAAATGTCACATTTTGAATTTTAATCACTTAGGAACAAATCCCACATTTTTCCTAAGTCTATTTAGTGAGATATTAAATTTTAAAGCCCTAGGGTAATTTTAAAATTAAAAAAAATGTATTTTCTAGCATTTTCACTAAAATAATTATTATAAATCATAGAAAAATCAGAAAATTGCAAAATTTGATTCTCTGGTTTCCTTGATATTAGAGAGATTTTTGAAAAATATAAAATCCATTTTTCAACATTTATTTTATTTTTAAATTAATTAACACTCCAAAACTCAAAATAATTATAATAAAAATAATATAATTCAAAAAATCACCAAAATTGGTCCAAGTGCTTCTCTGGTCATTAGGAATGTCCCCTAATTTTCTTAAGGACAGAAACTTTCCCTTGGTCATGTTATCAAATTTTCCTTGAAAATCTCTATTTTCCACCAAAAATAAATATATAAATAAATTAAATACAGAAAAATCACATTTTCTCCTCTCATGTCTTTATTGACATATGAGTGAAGTCACATAAAAATTTCAAGTTCATTTAAGTTCAATTTAGTGAGTTATGAAATTATTAAGCTTAAAGGGTAAAATGGTAATTAAAATCTTTAATCCTTAATTAAAACTTTAGGTTTAATAAAAAATCAACAAGTAAAATATTTGATCCTAATCTGATTTGGATGATTGAAATTTAAATAATTAAAGGGTAGAAACCCATTAAATAATTTTAAAATGACTAAACTTTAATTAAATAATAGATTAAATTTGGAAGAATAATAAAATTGGAATTATTAAAATAAGGGATCTTTATTAGGAAGAGATTTATTCTTTAATTTAAAAATCCCTAAATTAATTATATCAATTAATATTCAACTCTTAATTAAAATGATAACTCAAACTTAAAATATTAAAAGATTTAATTAAATTATTAAAATCTTTTGAAATTTCAATTAAAAGTAAAAATAAAGTAAATTAAAGATAAATTAAATTAAGATTAAATTTAATAATTAAATTAAATTAAATTAAATTAAATAATTAAATTAAATTAAATTAAACAATTAAATTAAATTAAATTAAATTAAATTAAATTAAATTAAATTAAATTAAATTAAATTAAATTAAATTAAATTAAATTAAATTAAATTAAATTAAATAATTAAATTAAATTAAATCAAATCAAATTAATTAAACACCAAATCAAATTAAATTGAACTATGTTAAATTAAATTAAAACTCAATTAAATTAAGTTAAATTAAATATAACATCACCTAAGATATAAAAGAAATTAAATATAAAACAACTTGAACACTATTCCAAATTTAAACCCTTGAACTTAAATCAAATCATTTGAATACTAGCTTACTCTTGAAAGCTTTAGTTATTATAACTCCTAAATAAAACATTAAATGAAGTGTTACTTCACTCATAGGATATTCAAATGTCCTAGTTCACTGAGCAAGTTAACAAGATTTGAAAACCTCGGACGATCGATTCATTTATATAATTAAATTCATTTGGACTTAAAACAATCCTAGAAATATTGAAAAGATGTTTAAGATCCTTCTTAAGCACTTCCTCAATATGATAGGATATTTATAAAGAACAATTGAATTTGATTGTTCTTTGATGAAGAAAATCGTCCTTAAACCAAAACACAAAGAACCTAGACGTCATAGGAAATGACTAGCTATAGGATTAGGAATTTGGTAGAAAACCATAACCTTTCCCTTAGCTTTACCTAGGAACTTGCTTAAATATGCTAATTGTGTTTTAAGTGCAGCTTGGGATGACGGGAAGACCCTCCGGGTACGCTTTTATTTTATTGCAATTTACTTTCTTGCAATTTACTTTCTTGCAATTTACTTTATTGCGAAATGCATTTTACTTTTCTTGCATGATAAAACAACGAGTTGCATGAAAACCCACACCTTTAGGATAGCCCCTAAAACTGAAACCAAAATTAAGTTAAAAGTCATTGCGAGATAAAATTCACCGCCACGACATTTCAAAATATAAAACAACTCAAAATTTAATCACAAACAGAACACAAAACTACAATTACAACTAAATTAAAACGTCCTGTTGGATGATCGGGAATACCTCGGATGATGTAACCTACGTGTTGCTAACGGGATTTCCCACGGTCTAAATGAAAGTGTGGAACTCATTCGATTGAGTTTAGCAAATTCATACGGACTAAGTGAATCCGATAAAAATAACGATGCCGGAAGGATGGAACCGTGGGATCTTAACCGGTGTCGTTATAATCAACTTTAAGATTTGTTTTAATCAAAATACAAAAACACTTGGAAATTAAGATTTTCTCTAAACCAAAACACTTTTCTCAACTCCTGATTTATGATTTCTAAAACTAAACCTCTGCAACAACAAGGAACTCGGAGCATGGTGGGCAGCACGACCATCGTCATCAGCAAAACCTGAGTCTACTTCAGCAAAACTTTCCTAGAATTAAAACAACCAAGCCATAGGACTTTGAGGTAGCTTGCCTAGTGCAACATAAATCCTCAACTCTTCGTCGAGCATTTGCATTGCAAATTAAGCCCTAACTAGGTCTTAGGATTCCGAGGTAGTCGTCCGATACGACAATAAACCCTCACATCTTCTAGTGCTATTTGTTTGATTTTATCATACAAATATAAGCCCTAATTAATTGAAATTGGCAAGATTGAAATATCAAATAAACATTAGGACTTTCTTAAATTCAAGCCAAACAATAGGATAGTCGGGAAATTATCGAAGTTCACTTCGAATCAGTGATTTCTCCTACCTTTCTTCCTTTGGATTCATAAAACAAAATGTTCTAAAAATTTGATCCATTCCCTATTGAAATTCCAAAATTCAATCTTTGAAAACCTTAAACTTTGAAATTCTTGAGAGCAGAATTATTGGTTATTATCGAGAGTTTTCTTAGGTGATTCCCGTCACTTAAGATGTAATTAACTATAGGGGCTTGCCCTTATAGGGAATTTTAAAGAACCCGAGTAATATAAACCCTGTTTAATGTTTTCATATTAAGCGAGGAAACTTGTCGGCTTATAAAATTGGTTCGCAGACCAAACGGATGTCACTAATCTTCTAGTTTACTTAATCGAAGCCCCACCATCGAGCGGTGTGTCTATCCTTAGGGATAGATACACGGTTTGTGGTGCGGTGCTCGTTTATATAAACTATTTGGGATGTGAGGTCGGTTTAATCTCATATCTTAAAACCTTCAAATTTAAAATTATTTTCAAAATCAAATACTACTTTTCAAATTATTTATTTTAATTAAATTGAAAATTCGCCGACAGATTTCTGTTAGGCGACCCCTCTTCAAAATAAAACACGACCTAAAAATAAGCCGCACAAGTACACCACTCCGACTCTTCAAGATCTGATGAATGAATTAACCCTGAGTAGAAAGAGTTTTGAGCTATTTGGAGAAAATATGGAAAGAAAATTTGAGCATATAGACCAAAGGATCGGAGGCTTGGAAAGAAGACACGATTATGATAGCGAATATCTCCAGCGACATTCAGAATACGAGATTGCATACTATGAAGCTGAACGTCGATATAGGAGTGATGATTTAGATGTTATCTTTCCTGTGTGCCCCCGATATTCACAGTACCAGCCTGCTCAGCCTTGTCAGCCTGGAGATCAGGGAGATGACATAGCTTGGGATTTTGATGCAGAAGATTAGAGCTTTTGTTTAGTTTATTTAGTTTGTTTAGATTTGTTGTTTTGCAAACTTTATTATTCTGTGTGTAATATTTCAGTACTTTCTGTGGACTTTGGACTTGATATATTTATTTGTTTGCTTGAGCTGTGATATTAGATTTCTTATGTGTGTTAAATTAGTTTGCAAATTTTTATAAATATAGGATGTTAGTTTAAAGTTTTTTTTTAAGTTATGAATGTTAAACATTGTTTAGGGTATTTTAATATGTTTTAAAGTAGATTAGTTGATTGTATGTGTAGTAATAGATTAAGTTTTCAATTGTTATGTTTGATACTTATTTTAAAAATTTCCATCCATGCACTTTCTTTTAAATATTATATATGTATGGAAGAATATTAACAGTACAGGTTCTGTAAGTAATGAAAAAGCCTGCAAAAATTTCAAAGAAAAGAAATACCTAAAGCTCAAAGGTATGATGAATTTTACTTATATACTTTCCCTTTTTCACTATATAGTATAGATATAAAAATTTAAGTTTGGGGGAGGGTAAAAATACAAATTTAATTATTAAAATTGTTCTCAATTTCTATTTTCAAAAAATATTATTAAATGATTTTCTATCGTAGTTTTTCAATTCAATAAACATGAGTTACTTTATTTAATTATTATATAAAGTTAAAAAAATATTTCTAGTAATTCAATTAATTAATGTAATAAGATATTTGGTTAAAAGGAATAAGAATATATTAAACTATTTAAAGTAAGGGAAACTATATTCTAAAAATTGAAAATTCTTAAGTATTTAAGTGAAAAAGAAAGGATAGAAACTCAATGAAATAAAGGCTATGAAATATATATAAGCAAAGAAATATTTTAAGTTTCAAAATTTAGGAAGAGAAATTGAAGTTCAAAATTATTAACAGGCTATCCAGATACAGTAATCCTCACTTGAAAAAGAAAAGAAAAAGAAAAGAAAAAGAAAAAAAAGAAAAGAAAAGAAAAGAAAAGAAAAAAAAGAAAAGAAAAGAAAAATATAAGTGAGGAGAAGCTTGAGGAGATGCCTTATCAAAAAATGGCTTCAATGGAATCAACCTAAAGAGTAAAACTTACTATATTTCTAAACTTATATTTATGGATTGGTACTTTACTAAATAGTATTTTCTTGAACTTCCTATCATCTAAATAGCTTAAGTAATTTACTATTTTAAATATAGTCATTCCTGAAATAAATAGAAAGCTAGAAATCTTAGACCTGATAACTAAATAATCTTATATCTATAAAGTTAATTTAATCACTCAGAAATATTTATATTTAACTTTATTATAATGTTATTTAAATTTAATTCATATTATCTGAATTGAAAAATTCTATTATAGAAATCATTATGTTTATCTAGTATCAAAATTACTTGAGGACAAGTAATAATTAAGTTTGGGGGATTTTGATCACAGAAAAATTCATTAATAAATTCATATCTATTTTTGATGAAATTGCACTTTAAAGAAAGGTATTTTCTTTATTTTATTGCAGGAATGAAGATTTATAAGTAATGGAAGCAAAAAGTATGAAATGAAGCGAATTTTGATCAAAAAGGAGGAAATTCATGCAAATATAACTACTTCGCCGACGGCGAGATCGAGGCCTTCGACGGCGAGATCGTGAGGAGAATTTCTAAAGGAATTATAACTACCTCGCCGACAGCGAGATCGCGCGGTTTGATGACCTTCTAGAAGCCCGCCGACGGCGAGGTCGTTTCCCACCGACGACAAGATAGTTCAAAATGCAAATACTTTGAACCTGGACACTTTTTGAAGAGGTGTTTAAGCACCTCTTGGACCTTTGCTTAACTCTATAAATAGAGGCCGAATTCTAGTGTCTTTGTGTGTCTTTTGAGTCTTCAAAAGTTTCTACAGAGTCTTTTATGTGTCTATTTTAGTAAGTACGAGTGTGTTTAGTGAGTTTCTTTAGTTTATTTGAGTGCTTATTTAGAAGTTCTTTGTACTAGAAGGAAAAGTCAAAGGAACTTCGGGAGTACGCTTGGGGAGGAAATGAAGATAAGTATCTTTGTTTATCATTGTTAACTTTAAATGAAATCCATGCTTTGTTTTATTCCCATGCATTACGAGTAGTTTTCTTAGTCTTTCTCCTTGTTTATGAAAATTATGCGGATTGATGAAATTAAATAGAAGCACCTAATATATTAAAATAAATTGTGATAATTTTTACTTAAAACTTTATTTACTTTCAATCTGGCCAATTGAGTAGTTAAAAAATATTGAATTATCAACTATAGTAAAAATTACATCCAATATTCGGGGAAGTCGAAAATCTTGGAAGGCGGGTGCGAAATAAATTGGGAAATATTAATTATCGGACGTAGAATTGGACATTTTAGTGTGACGGACTAAAATATTCAATTCGGTCCTCTTGTTTGAGAGTCGAAGTGTAGATGTTAGCTCTCGGGTGAGAGGAACGTGGGAGCTCGAAGTGACGACAGGTATCCTCCCAGCTTAGCCGCGGATTCGATAATCAAACATAGGATTAGTCAATGTTCTTTGCACCTGGACCAAAGGGTAAAGAATAAGAATGCTCCTATTTGTCACAATACAGTTTGAAAATTATATTTAAATTCATCATTCACTTAATTTTCTAAAAACAAGGAGAAGGATACTTTTTTTCTGAATCAACTTATTTCAAGCATTATTTTACTTTAGTTTGCAATAGTTACTTTTAATTTCCGTTTACTATATTAGTAAGTAATTCCTTTAAATTTAGGCGATAACAAATCGTTAAAAACTTCCACAGTGGGATCGATAACCAGGACTCCACTAGAGCCCTGTATTACTTGATATGATACGTATACTTGCGTAGAATCCACAATATACATTAAAACATATATCTATATTTAAAGCGGGATCAAGTTTTTGGTGCCATTGCTATAAACATAAATTACATACATATTAAAAGTGGGTCAATAAGGTAGGCTGCTCAGATGTAGATGGGACATCATAACTCGTAGTAGGAATATTAGTACTCCTATGCTCAAATCTGGCTTCTACATGAGACTCATAAGTATGAACAATATTCTTTGTAATAGGTCTCAATGGTATAGCCACTTCCTCAAAACTACTGAACTCCACTTCAGACTAAACACACAAGGCATGGATTAAAGTAGGATGTCCTAATCCTCCAGTCGTCTCGCCTTTTGCAATCATCTGAATATTCTTGTAAATAATAGATCCAACATCAATCTTTTTCATCTTCTGTATACAGTAGTTCAGAATCTCTCTATCTCTAGTAACTTCGTTGTGGTGATAAGATGCTAATAGCCTTGCAGAAATGAAATAATGCTAGACTTTTGAAGCAACATTCCAAGTGGAAGCGTGGAAATTTATCAACTGTTTTTGACTTACTTTCCATTCTCCTCTCCCGTTAGTCAGAAAATCAATAATTTCTCTCATATTCTCCCTTCCAGTGTTAAAGTTTTCGTACTCACACACGAATGGTTCCCGAGTCTGATAAAAAGCATTGATGCGTTGAGGAGTAAACTCAACCATCTTTCCTCTAACAAGCACATACTCAGTCTCAGTCCAGGGTACGTTGGCATAGAATTCTCGAACAACTCTCATAACAGCATTCGCAGTGAAATAACAAAATCTTTCCCAGTTTCGCTCTGCAATTAATTGTTCTACAAATCTTCCAGGATTATCAAAAGCTCGATCCTGGATACACTTCTTGTTGTGAAAGATAGAGTTATAGCAAAATTGGGCTTTAATATTGACAAATCTCTCCAGATCAAAATCCAATTTCCTCTTTCCTCTTGGAGCCATGTGACTTTCTAAAATTTATAAAAGTAATTCCAATAAATCTCAAATTCACAATGTATGAACTCCAAACACTATCTTAAATAAGTAAGAGCAAATTTCATCATGGAAATCTCAAAATCTCTCTAAAACTCCAAAAATTACAACATAAGCAATGTGAGAGATTTCCATGGTGAAAATCCAAAAATTTGAACTTGAAGTGAAGCTCTTACCAAGAGAAGCGCAAATCCGGTGTCGAAAGTGTTGAAAGCTCCTTAAATCCGGGATCTAGCAAGACCTAGATCTTCTGAATCGCCAAAATGGAGGAAGAAGACGAAGGAAATGGGAAAATTTGCGGGTCCCAGGGCAAAAATCACGAAATCAAGGGTTTAAAACCAATTTCTAGGTTTGGGCGCCGACGACGCTAGATAGGGCTCTGGCGGCGCTCTATTTAAAAATATTGGCAAACTCTCTTAATTTGGGCGCCGACGACGCCAGTCCAAAATATTTTATAGATCCAAAATTTTTTTTTGTAATTTCGATCGTTTCGACGTCCATAATGATGTTTAACACTTCAATAAGCATTTACATCATCCCATATGCAATAATTAACACAATTATTCACACAAACAACACACAAAAATCTTATATATATAAAATCTAAGTTACATCAAACACACCAAATAAGTTTAGTCAAACCAACTATTTTTTTATATTTAGTGCAGCAAGTACTTTATGATAGGCAAGAACTAATATCTAAGCACACAATGAAAGAAAGCACGTCCAAATCCAAGTTCAAAGCAAAGCAAACACAATACAAACCAAATATAACTAAGCAAAGCAAACTAAACACACAACAAATATAAGTAGAATCCATCAAATTACTCCATGTCAGTTTCAGAACTATCCTCTCCACTAATGTCTCCAATTGATTGTTGATGCATAAACAAGTTATAGAATGGACGAATGAAAATTCATCAGATGATTCTTTAGCAATCATCACGTTCTTCTTCATCTGATTGATCATTCCCATCTCAATTCGACCAGTGTGATCGAACTGCTCTTTCATTCTGCAATCTATATGATCGAACAAATCAGAAATGTTATTGATCGCATTCATAACGTTTCGTACCTCTTTCTCTAATTGCTTGATCCTCTGCAATATAATTCTGGAACCTTCAGGAAAGTACGGTTGAATCGGCTATGAAGTCTGCATCGATTGATCAATAAGTAGATTCATATCATCTCCATCTCCAACTGTATGGTAGTCTTAGAGATTGGTTGGATCAATAGGTCTCCATGGAAGAAGAACCTTTTCCCAACTTTCATATGGAACCTGTGACTAACTAGATAACTGGAATATGGTGGATGGGTGCCCAAGCCCATTATTAGATCCATGCACAATTAATCAAAGTACTGATTTCACAATAAGATTACTAATGTCAACCGACCTTCCAGTTTGAATGCAGAAATTCAAAATGACGCTTTCCTTGGTCACCTTGCTTATCTTCAATGTCAGAAGCAATTTTTTTGAAATGAAGTAATGCCAATGCTTCGATACTGGATGGAGAGATGCGGATGGAAAACTAATATATCCATTCTCCCTGATCTCCCATTCTTCAATCTCATCCGTCAGATATCGATATACATCATTCATATTCTCCTTCGTGGCAATGAAATTAGAATAATGGTAAATAGGAACGTTTTCAATCATGAAGAGATCGTTGATTCGTGCAGGAGTGAATTGCACGAATCTACCATGCACAAATACAAACCCTTGGTTGATCTCGTGAAGATTCGCAAAGAATTCTTTCACGATACGAATAACAACGGCGGTGGTAATGAAACGAAGGACTTCTGAAAGTCTCTCCTTAATAATTTCTTCAGTTCTAGTTGTAGGATTATTCATACCTCGATTTATGAAGCCCCTTTCCTTAATAATCTAACTTTTCATCATCACTTTGTTGAACAAACGCTGCGCTTCAAACTTATGAACTTCCTTCTATTATAGACGCGAGATAGAGAGGTTTCAATGGCATAAGAATCCATAGGAACTGAATTGGTATTGGTGGTTTTCGTTTTTCTGAAGTTAAGAAGTCAAAAATGGAGTTTGTGGAGTTATAAGAATGAAGATCACGCCAAAAACCGCTAAAACTCGTGTTTTGAAACTTAAAAACCGTCAAGTAGAATTTGGGTGCCTGCGGCGCTCGATAGGGCTCCGGCGGTGCTCAAACAGATAAGTTCAGTAGGGTGAAAAAAATAGGGCGCCGGCGGCACCAGTGGTAAAAAACTTTCACCGAACTTCGTTTGATTTGAAATATTTAAATATCTCGATTCGATCCATCATTTATCAATTTTTTTAAATATTCAGGAGTAATTAGGATTTAGAAACACCTATCTTAAAAAGCATAACTACAACAGATAAGCAAACACACCACAAAGATACATATGGGTTGCCTCTCATAAAGCGCTCAGTTTAACGTCGTCAGCCCGATAAACCATTCAGTTAATCGAGATGACTCAGCATTAAAACTTCTTTGAAATCAGGATAGAACTTGCGAAAGTAAGGCTTTAATCGATGCCCATTAACCTTGAAAATCTTTCCAGTATTAGGATCTTTAATTTCAATAGCTCCAAAAGAGTGAACTTTTACAACTGTAAAAGGTCCTAACCATTTAGACTTGAGCTGTCCAGGAAATAACTTCAATCTTGTGTTATATAATAAAACTTTTTGTCCAAATTCCAAGTTCCTTTTCAATACATTCCGATCATGCTATAATTTCATTTTCTTTTTATAAATCATATCATTGTGATAAGATGCATTTTTAGTCTCTTCCAATTCATTTAATTGCATAAATCTTTTCTCTCCTGCGTTTTCAAATTAAAATTTACTTATTTTATCGCCCAATATGCTTTATGCTCCAATTCAACTGGTAAATGACAAGTCTTACCAAACAATAGTCTATAAGGAGACATTTCGATAGGGGTTTTAAAATCAGTTCTATAAGCCCATAAAGTATCTAATCGAGTAGACCAATTTATTTTATGATTATCCACAGTTTTCTCCAAAATTATTTTAATTTCATGATTAGATACTTCTGCTAAACCACTAGTCTGGGGATGATAAGCAGTAGAGATTCTATGAATAATATTATACTTCTCACTTAATCTCATAATTTGATTATTCCTGAAATGGGATCCACCAACAGTTATGGTCACTCTCGGCATTCCATATCTTGTAAATATATTTTTCTTTAAAAATACTGAAACACTCCGAGCATCACATCTTGGTAAAGCAACAACTTCAATCCATTTTGAGATATAATAAAAAACAATCAATATATATAGATTTCCAAATGAAGTGGTAAATGGTCCCATGAAATCTAATCCCCATACATCAAAAATTTCAACGTCCAAATTATAATTTAGAGGCATTTCATTTCTTCTAGATATATTACCTTCTCTCTGACATCGATCACATGATTTAATATATCTATAAACATCTCTAAATAGAGTAGGCCAATAAAATCCAAATTTTAAAATTTTAAAAGTAGTTTTATCAACACCAAAATGACCTCTAAATTTAGAATTATGACATTGTTGAATAATCAAATTTATTTCTTCTTGTGGCACACATTTCCTAATAATCAAATCCTTACTCTATTTATATAGATAGGGCTCATCCAAAAAAATATAATTTTGCATCATATTTAAACTTCTTTTGTTGTTTCCTTCTTAAATCAGGTGGTACAATATCACTTACAATATAATTCACAATATCAGCATACCAAGACAAATTTCTTTCCATAATCGTATAAAGTTGCTCATCAGGGAAAGTTTCTATAACTTCTTTTTCAAATTCAAATAATTTATCATTTTCTATTCTAGACAAATGATCAGCTATTTGGTTATCAATTCCCTTTCTATCAACGATCTTAAAATCAAATTCTTACAGAAGAAGTATCCATCTAATGAGTTTAGGTTTTGCATCCTTCTTTTGCATTAAATATTTGATAGCCGAATGGTCTGTATGCACAATACTTTTAGTTCTAATTAAATAAGGTCTAAATTTTTCAAAAGCAAATACTATAGCTAATAATTATCTTTCTATTGCGGTATAATTAATTTAAACCTCATTAAGAGTTTTATTAGCATAGTAAATAACTTTGAAAACTTTATCATACCTTTGCCCCAATGCTACTCCAATTGCATAATCACTAGCATCACACAACCGTTCAAATGGTTTCTCCAAATCGGGTGAAACAATTATAGGTGCAGTGATTAACTTTTCTTTTATTAATTCGAAAGATCTTAAGTAATCATCATTAAAATCAAACTTTCTATCATTTTTTAAAAGTTGGCACAAAGGTTTAGTAATTTTAGAAAAATCTTTAATATATTGCCTGTAAAATCCAGCGTGTCCTGAGAAACTCCTCACCACTCTCATAGTAGTGGGTGGCGGCAATCTCTCAATCACTCTAATTTTAGCAGGATCGACCTCCATACCATGTTCAGGAATTTTATGCCCAAGCACTATTCCTTCTGTAGCCATAAATTAACATTTCTCACAATTCAGAATTAGATTTGTTTTCTCACAAAGCTCCAAAACTTTTGCTAAGTTTTCCAAACACATTTCAAATGAAGTCCCGAATATAGAGAAATCATCTATAAAAACTTCTATTCTATTATCTATCATACTAGTGAAGATAGGCATCATACATCTTTGAAATGTTGCATGTGCATTAAACAGTCTAAAAGGCATTCTTTGAAAAGCAAAGGTTCCGTAAGGGCTAGTAAATGTTGTCTTTTCTTGATCTTCAGGAGTAATAGGTATTTGCCGGTAACCAGTATATCCATCCAGAAAATAGTAATACTTGTGTCCAACAAGTCTATCTAGCATTTGATCGTGAAAAGGTAGAGGAAAGTGATCTTTTCTAGTGGCGGCATTTAATTTACTATAGTCAATACAAATTTGCCATCCATTAATTTGTCTTGTGGTTATAATTTCATTACTTTCATTTACTTCAACAGTCACTTCTCCCTTTTTAGGTACACAATGTATTTGACTTACCCAAGCACTATCTGAAATAGGATAAATAATTCCAGCATCCAGCCATTTTAAAATCTCTTTCTTAACTACTTCTTTCATTATAGGATTCAATCTCCTTTGTGGATCAACTCTCGGTTTATGTTATTCATCTAATAAAATTCTGTGCATACAAATTGAAGGAATAACTCCTTTAATATCTGCCAAAGTCCATCCAAAAGCTTTCTTGTATCTTTTTAAAGTTTCCAACAGTTTCTGTTCTTGATAATCATTTAACTCCGAATATACTATAACTAGCAAGGTCGAAGATTCTCCTAAAAACATATACTTTAAATGATTAGGGAGAATTTTCAACTCAAGTTCAGAAGGTTTTATGATAGATGGAGTTAAGCTTTTATTTCCTCCTTCCATAGTGTCTAATATTTCGAATCTCTCTTAAACATACTCCAAATCTTCATTCTTCTCATTATCTGAATTTTCATCATCTTTAATTTCTTCTTCAAATATTTTTTTAGTTGCGTTAGGTAGTCGACAGCCAGCGTAAAACTTGTCGAAAAAAAAATCATGACATGAATCCTTTTGATCATTGTGTAAGTGCTAGGGCGTCCCTCGGAAGCGACGCGCCGTATGGCTCGAATATAGTGGAAAGTGTGCGAGGGCCGCTACACCGGCGCCCGGGTGTAGTGTCAAGTATGCAAGGGTTCTCACATTACAGACGGATGCGGGTAAAGAAGTTAGTCCATGATACTTAGTATTAGGATAGGATCCTGGAATATAGGTACTCTCAATGGTAAACTAATGGAATTGGTTGATATTATGATCCATAGAAAGATAAATATCCTATGTATTCAAGAAACTAAATGGGTTGGAGAAAAAGCTAAGGAGATTGATAACTTAGGTTTTAAACTTTGGTATTCTGGTAAGAGTCGTACTAGAAATGGTGTAGGTGTAATTATAGATAAGAGTTTGAAAGATAATGTTGTCAAAATTAATAGAGTTGGAGATAGAATTATAGCACTTAAGATTATTATTGATACTAAGATTTTTAATATTATAAGTGCTTATGCTCCTCAAGTTGGTTTAGATATAGGCTCTAAAGATAAATTACTGGAATGATTTAGAAGACTTAATACACTTGATACCCCTTGAAGAAAAAATTTTATTGGAGGAGATTTAAATAGACATGTCGGTAGAGTGGTAGAAGATTTCAGAAATATTCATGGTGGCTACGATTATGGAGTGATTAATGAAGAAGGTAGAACCATTTTAGATTTTGCTTTAGCGTATGATATGATTATTACTAATACTTTATTCAAGAAAAGAGATGAGCATCTTATTAATTATAAGAATGGATCTAATAAAACACAAATTGATTATTTTCTTATGAGAAGAAGAGATCGTCGAGATTGTAAGGATTGTAAGGTTATTCCAAGTGAGGGATTAAGTACCCAACATCGATTATTAGTTCTAGATTTTAAGATGAAGAGTTGTAAAATAAAGAATACTAGGAATCAACATCGTAGAATAAGATGGGGGCACCTAAAAGACACAAATAAAATTATTTTTATGAGTAAAATTCAAGATTTAAATAATTGGGATGTTCATGAAGACGTGAATGTTATGTGGGAAAAATTAACTAATACTATTAAACAAGTAGCTAAAGATGTACTTGGATAATCAAAAGAAAAAGTTTCTATAAATAAAAATAGTTGGTGGTGGAATAATAATGTGCAAGAAAAGATAAAATATAAGAAGTTATGTTATAAAAATTGGTTTAAATGTAAAAGCGTAGAGAGCGGGAAAAATATAAAACGGCCGCGAGGAGTGTAAAAGAATAATCAGTGACGCTAAAAATTCTGCTTTTAGTGATCTTTATAACATGTTAGATACTAAGGAAGGTGAAAAGTATATGTATAAACTAGCTAAACAAAGAGAAAATAAAAGTAAAGATTTAACTCAAGTAAAGTGTATTAAAGATGAAAATCAAAAAGTGTTTTTCTTAGAAAAAGATATTCAACATAGGTGGGTGAGTTATTTTGATAAACTTTTTAATGATGATGCTGAAAGTACGATTGACCTTAGTGATCTTAATATCGTTAATAATAATAAAACTTATCATTTTTACCGTCGCATTAGTAAAAAAGAAGTTGATGAGGCTTTAAAGAAAACTAAGGAGGGCAAGTCTGTAGGACCTGATGATATCCCAATTGAAGTGTGGAAATGTTTAGGTGATTTGGGGGTTTCCTGGCTTACTAAACTTTTTAATATTATTTTAAAAACTAAAAGGATGCCCGAGGAGTGGAGAAAGAGCATTTTGGTCCCCATTTTTAAGAATAAAGGAGATGCACAAGAGTGTGCAAATTATAGAGGAATTAAATTGATGTGTCATACTTTAAAATTATGGGAGAGGGTAATTGAACATAGGTTAAGACGTATTACGAAGATTTATCATAATCAATTTGGATTTATGCCGAGCAGTGTCTACCATGGAAGCTATACATTTATTGAGAGGTTTGATGGAGAAGTACGAGAGATAATAAGGAGGATCTACATTTGATTTTTATTGATTTAGAAAATGCTTACGATAAGGTTCCTAGAGATGTTCTTTGGAGAGTCCTTGAGAAGAAAGGTGTTGATATAACTTATATTCAAGTCATTAAAGATATGTATGCTAGAGTACATTACAAGTGTTCGAAAAAAAGGAGGATTGACCAAGTATTTTACTATTTACGTTGGTTTACATCAAGGATCGGCTTTAAGCCCATATCTTTTTGCTTTATTTATGGATGGTCTTACCTGGGCATTTACAAGAGGATGTACCTTGGTGTATGCTTTTTGCTGATGATATCCTCCTTGTGGATAAGACAAGAGAAAAAGTCCAGGAAAAACTTGAATTATGGAGGTCTACATTGGAGTCTAAAGGTCTTCGTTTGAGTAGAACTAAAACTGAATACATGGAATGTAATTTTAGTAATAGTAGGTCTAGTGACGGTAGTGTAACTTTGGGTGATCAAATTATTAAAAGGTGTAAACGATTTAGATATCTCGGGTCCATTGTTCGAAAGCGATGGGGATATAGATGGGGATGTGAATAGTAGAATTCGGGTTGGTTGGTTGAAGTGGAGGAATGCGTCCGGCCTATTGTGTGATAGAAAAGTACCGCTTAGGACCGAAAGGAAAATTTTACAAGATGGTGGTGAGACCTTCGATGCTCTATGGTGCCGAATGTTGGCCTTTAAAAGAGAAGCATAATGTTAAGTTAAGTGTTGCCGAGATGAGAATGATTAGGTGGATGAGTGGCTTTACTCTTAGAGACAAAATGCGAAATGAATATATCCGTAAAAGGGTTGGAGTTGCACCAGTGACGGATAAAATTAGAGAGAGTCGCCTTAGATGGTTTGGTCACATTAAACGTCGACCACTCGATGATCCGATTAGGAGAGTAGATGTTTTAAATACAACTTATGTTAAGAAAGGCGAGAGGCGGACCTAGGAAAACTTGGGCTTATTGCATAAAAAATGATCTTAATTTATTAGAATTGAACGAAAATTTGACACTAAATCGGACGCAATGGAGAAAAAGGATTCATGTAGCCGACCCCACTTAGTGGGATTAAGGCTTTGTTGTTGTTGTTGTTGTTTGTCTTCTTTTTCAAATATATTTTTGAAATGATCGTTTCTCAGAAAATCACAGACCTCCATCCTAAAACATTCATTATCTTTTTCCATTGAGGGATACTTCATAGATTTTAAAATATTAAAAGTCACATCTTTATCATTAACCTCATAGTTAATTCTCCTTTTTGAACATCAATTACCGCTCTTACAGTAGCAAGGAATAGTCTTCCCAAAATGATTGCAATTTCTTTATCTTCCTCCATATCGAGTATAAAAAAATCCACAGGAAAGATAAATTTATCCATTTTCACTAACGCATCTTCCACCACTCCTTTAGGGTAAGTAATGGAACGATCAGCCAACTGAAGAGTCACAAATGTAGGAGAAACTTCTCCTATTCCCAACCTTTTGAAATTTGATAAAGGCATAAGATTAATACTCGCTCCAAGATCACATAAAGCCTTTCCGAAAAATTTTTCACCTATAGCACACGAAATAGTGAAACTTCCAGGATCTTTAAGTTTTTCAGGAAGCTTCTTCTAAAATATTGCACTGCACTCTCTGCTAAGTGCAACAGTTTCTTGATCTGTAAACTTTCTTTTCTTTCTCAAAATATCCTTCATAAACTTCGCATAGTCAGACATTTGTTCTAATGCTTCAACAAAAGGAATATTTATCGTTAATTTCTAAAGGATTTCCAAAAATTTTCCAAATCTATTATCCCAATTTTGTTTCTTCAATCTTTGAGGAAATGGGGGTGGTGGTTTTTCAACAGTTATTTTCATTGGCTCAAGAGGATAATCCAAGTCTGGATAAATCTTGTTTGAACCTTTTTCAATTTCCACCTTCTCTTTTTCTATTTCAACTTCTTTTTGCACTCAAGTTTCCAATTCTTTTTCACTCCTTAATTGAATAGCCTTAAGTTGTTCCTTGTTTTGATCTTTTGGATAGTTCTCAACATTGCTTGGAAGTGTTACAAAAGGTCTATTATTAAGTGCTGTGAAAATATGTCCTAATTGATTTTCAATATTTTTCATAGCAACACCTTGAGCTTGTAATTAACTTCCCATATTCAGAATCATTTCTTTAGTAAACAACTTTGTATCCTTAAATTGTGGGTTACTATTGAATCCAGGGGGATAAGATGGTATAAAAATAGTATTTCATTGATTGTTTGAATTTCCAATTAGATTCATAGAATTGTTAGCCCAATGCGGGTTAACATTAGCATTGCTATTATTCCAATTGAAATTTGGATGATTCTTCCAACCAGGATTATAATAATTCAAAAAACGATTGTTAGGTCTATTAATAGCATTTATAGTCTCATAAGGAGTTTGAGATTCAATTATCTATCCAAATGAATTTTCCTCTAACACTTGAGGTGGTTGAGAATAATTCATTCTATATTGATCTATTTTTTTAGAAAGGGCTGCAATTTAAGAAACTACCATAATCATCATATCTGAATCATGAAGACTAGATACTCTCTTAGGATTTACCCCTTTCAGAGGGCCATTGAAAATTATTAGTAGCCATTTCTTCAATTAATGTGTATGCTTCATCAAAAGGTTTTGACATTAATGATCCACCAGCAACAGCATCTATAATAGATCTCAATGATCCCATTAATCCATTATAAAATGTTTGAATTATTAACCAATCTGGTAAAGCATGATGTGGGCACTTCCTAAGAAGATCTTTAAATCTCTCCTAAGCTTCATATATCAACCCTCTTTCAAAATGACAAAAAGATGTAATATAATTTCTTAGCTTAGCAGTCTTTGATGGAGGGAAATATTTTGATAGAAACTTTTGAGATAATTCTCCCTAAGTTCTAATAGATCCAGGTGCTAATGAGTTTAACCACGTCTTAGCTTTTTCCCTTAATGAGAAAGGAAAAAGTCTAAGTCTTACAGCGTCACTAGACACTCCATCATATTTAAAAGTAGCACACAGTTCTAAAAAATTAGAGAGATGTAAATTTGGATCCTCATTAGGTGTTCGAGCAAATTGATTGTTTTGTACCATTTGGATAATAACAGGTTTAAGTTCAAATGAATTAGCAGCAACATCAGGATTTTGAATAGCTATATGAATTTCATCTGTTGTTGGGTTAGCATAATCTCTTAAAGGTCTTGGTAAATTTCCAATAGCATTTCTCTGATTAGCTTAAATATTCGCCATTTTGCAATGATTTTTAATTTGTTTTTGTTATTTTTTAATCTTTCTAACAGTACGCTCTAACTCTGAATCGTAAGGCACTAAACTTATAGAGCCACTACTACGCATATACAATAACACAAATACTTTTTTTTTACTTTGACTTTGTTATTTCCCCGACAACGGCACTAAAAACTTGGTACACGTGCACTTTAATTTAATATATTTATATGTAAGAATTTGTCACCACTGTAAGAAGATTTTAAGCTTCAGTAACAACACCAAAATCTTGATCTTTAGGGGCTTATATACATGTAAAAATTTATGAGCTCAAATTTATATTTTTAAAATGATTTTGTAAAGTCCGTGTACTCAATGCAAGTATACATATCGTATCATGTAATACAGGGCTCTAATTGAGTCCTGATTATCGATCCCACAAGGAGGTTTTAAGTTAAAGTAAAATAAAAAGTTTCACAAGTTATAAAAAATCACCTAAATCTTATACTCTAATTACGATTAAAGTTCAGTTCTTACTTCTACTACTACTATGTAGAAAACAGTAACAACTAACTAAACTACAATTACTTCTAATTACTTGAAAACAAAAATATCTAAAAAACACACTAAACTAAGTATTTGAAAGGTTTTTGATATATACGAGAAAAGTATCTTTCTTCTTGTAATGAGAATATGATGTGTGGATTGATATGCATCAATTATCTAATTTATTGTACCGAATAGAAGCATAGATGATTCTTTACCTTTAGAAGAGTACCCCTCCTCTAAATAAGAAAAGAACATTGACATATTCTTAGTTTAGTCATTAACTCTAAGGCTAGGCTGGGAGGATACCAGCTCACACTTCGGAGCTCCCACTCACCATTCACCCGAAGGCTAACCTTTGATATTAATTACTAATATTAGAACCAATTTGGGGATTTCACCCTGTCACCTTGAAATCTTCACATTGAAATCTTTCAAAACACATTTCTCTATTTATTTGCACGCAATTCCTATGAACTACCCAATTCATCCATGGAAATTGAATGGATCTTTCATTATTGTTGTAGGACATTAAATCCTTTCAAACTTAATGTTCGACAACATATTTTAACATTTCAATTGGCCAAATAGAAAGTAAATTAAGTTCTACATGAAAAACCATCACAATCTTTTCAATACATTAAAAGCACATTAAATCGACATTAAACCATCATCACATCTCTGAGCAAGAAGAAAGACAAAGAAGACTACTCAGAATTCTTGGAGAAGATATAATAAAATATGGATATTATATATAAAGGAAAAGTCATACAAAACACAAAAGAAAATACAACTTATCTCTTTCTCTTCCCCAATGCAATCCCTTTAAAGTTCCTTTGAATCCTCTTCTCTCTTCTTTACAACACTTGATTCTCTCTTTTAAATGGAAAAGAAGAAGCAATCTCTCACTTTACTTCTTCTCCTTCACTCCTTAGAGAAGAATTCCCCTCAAATCCTCTCTTCTACACACTACTTTACTAAACCCTAACACTTAACACACACTAAATCACTAAGAGAGAGCAATAGAATGCAAGAAAGCCATCTTCTCTCATCCAAAATCTGTTATTTAAAAGTTAGGGACGAAATCCCAAAAGATTCCATAGGCATCCCTTCAAA
Organism: Papilionanthe hookeriana x Papilionanthe teres; assembly: GCA_022702705.1. Taxonomy (NCBI): domain Eukaryota; kingdom Viridiplantae; phylum Streptophyta; class Magnoliopsida; order Asparagales; family Orchidaceae; genus Papilionanthe; species Papilionanthe hookeriana x Papilionanthe teres. The sequence goes on from CM040430.1 coordinate 25,979,444, forward strand.
ATTCCGCCAAAACTCTCAAATTTTGAAATCCATCGACTTTGGGCGCCGGCGGAGCCAGATAGGGCGCCAGCTGTACTCTATCATGCTAATTAATTCTGGAGTCTCTGGATTTGTGCGTCGGCGGTGCCAGAACACTTTTTCACCATTTTGCTTCTTTTTGCTCCTTTTAGCTCCGAATTTGTTCCTTTTTGCATATTTTCGTTCCATTTACCTAAAATCATTATACCTGCAACAAATCATGAAAAGTACATTTCTTTAAAGTGCAATATCACCAAAAATGGGTAAAATTAGATAACAAAAACCGTATATATTTTTGGTGCATCATCAATCCTTGACCAAATGACCACCACATTGACCAAACAGGTCAACCTTTGACCCAAATGGTCAATTTTGGTCAAACTGGTCAATTCTTAACCCAATGACCACCACATTGACCAAAATGGTCAACCTTTGACCCAATGGTAAACTTTGGTCAAATTGGTCTATCCTTGACGCAATGACCACCACATTGACCAAACTGGTCAACCTTTGACCCAAATGGTCAACTTTTGTCAAACCAATCAATCCTTGACCCAAAGACCACCACATTAACCAAACTAGTCAACCTTTGACCCCATGAGCACCATATTAGACTTATGATCAGGCATTGGCCTAATCCAGATAACATTGGTGAAGATGACCAATGTTGAACCTAAAAGTCACCATATTGACTATTGGGTCAACCTAAACCCTAAAAATGGTCAACATGACCAAATCAAACCCATAATGACATAACTATCCTATGACTAACCCAACCATGAAAAAGTTGAAAAAAGTTACATTGGTCATCCTTAGACTAGGATTGGTCAATTTGGGTCAACTTGGGTCAACCCTAGTCAACATTAACCAAATTTGGTCAAAATACCTTAGTTTGATGATAAAATTGATTAAATAGTTTATTTCAAAAATTATTTTAATCAATATTTGGTTAATATTATAATTCTTAATATTTTAAATAAATTAAATAATTAATTAAAAATGGAATTATAATTAAATAACCATGAAATAAATTTGGACATGTGACATCACACATGACACAATAAATAGCTTTAAATTTTAAAACCCAACAATGACCTCATAATTGACATCATATGGGTTACACATGACCCATGAGACCCATTACATATGAGTAAAAACATTGAATGACCCATAACACATCATTTAACGATGGTTAAAAACACCATTATGACACCATCATGAAGGATGGAGGAGTCATTCCTTCATGAAAGGCTTAAGAGATGACATGGGTGAGTCATCACTCACATCACAAGCCATTCAATGGAGAAAATCTTGGCTTAAACCTTCTCCACGTCATGAGGTGACCTCATATTTACCTATTTTTAAAAATAATGAGAAAAGGAAATTATGTGTCATTCTTTTATAAAACCATGGATGACATGTTCACTTATGTGAAAGGAGATCAACTAGCTCATGTTGGAGTCGCCATACACCTCATCTCTCACCCAATAAGCATAAGCCAAATTTATATCATTAAATGGAGACCTTATCATGATATGCCATGAAAGTAAGGAAAGGGAAGGCTTAAGTGTCATTTCGCCCTAAATACAAAGTATGACTTTGATGATCAAATGAACTAAATTACTTAGCTCAATTTTAAAATTCCCCCCACCTCATGGACAAGGCAATGGAGGGAGGCCAAAATTCTAACCAAGCTCTGACCATGGATGAACCCAAAATGGGTTACTCTTGGGGAAGTGAATTACACTTATCCTTCAGCCAAAAACTTATCCCCAAGCCATCATGATATCGATATAACCTCCCATAGGCAAGCCCAAGCTTACCCAAGGCCATCCATGGCTATAAAAGTGGCCAAACCCGAGAGCATCAAAGGGGGGGGGACCAAAATAGGAGACACTTATACATTGTACAATTCTCTTAACATTATACATCAAAATTCTTCCTTAAGACCTAAGGAGTTGATCCCCAGTGAATCCGACCCATTTAATCCACTCAACCTTCCCAATTTAGCCAACCCGAGAACCTTAAGACAAGGCAAAATTGGAGTTTGAAATGAAGTTCTTCAAAACTTCAATATGATCACTCCAAAAGCTTTCTAGAACCCTACAAAGATGAACCTAATAAAAATTGGCCATCCCCATAGGTTCTAACCCACTATTCAATCTCCTCCTCTCAAGCCAAGACACGTTGAGATCAAATTCATACACAGACCCGATCTCAACTCAAATTGACTTGGGGAAAATCTTCCTGAGGGTGAGACGATGCTTCATAGCCATTCAATTTAAGCTTTCATCCACCAAGGCCAAGGTATGAATCTTTTGACTCAAATCGATATTGAGCTTGAGCATTTATGAAGAAAACCATTTCACAACCCATAAGTCACAACATGGATGTCTTCGTTTCCCTCAGATGAAGCTTTGGAGCCAAAAATCATGAAAACACAATAAGAATCCGTAGAGATCTTAAGGATTTTAAATGGATGGTTCACTGGTTGGGTGAAACGAAGATGATGAACGGATGCCATCTATTTCCATGTTTTGGAAATGGACGGCTCCGATTTAATTCAGCTTGATCCGCTGTTCGAAGCTCCGCAGCGGATCAAGCACATTTTCGACAGATCCTAGGACACGCGGTGCTCCCGGGCTTTTTCTATTTAGTTAATGATTTAATAAAAGCAGAAAAACCTTAAAATAATGAGAAATTCAAATTGTCCTTGGCTTAGGAATTATGTTATATCTCATGAAAGCGCAAATAATATCTGTAATTTTTATTAAACAGATAGAAATTTATTTTGAAACATTATATATGATTTTAAGATGTCATTTTTATTATTTTGTATGATTTAGATCAAAAAAATCTTAAATTCTAGTTCTGAAGTTCTAAATAACCCTAAAAAATTTTAAAATTCACAACAACTATCTTAACAAGTATATTTTTATTTCTCATTAAAGGTTATTTACAGAATAAAAATATTTATTTCAGAAATGCAAATATTATTACATTAGGAACAGAATCAAACTTAGGATATACTTATCCTAATTATTGTCTAACCAAAATAACTACACATGCAACATTCATAATTTCATTAAGTTTATTGAAATATTATATTATAGATCCTCAAAGACCATCCACAAAGGCCTTGAGGTTTTTGGACGACGATCCGTCCTCTGCGAGCGCCGCTCTTGCCTTGTCCTTCCACTCCTCAGCCTTCTTCCTAATGTCTTTAGCCCTCTCACCCTCCCCTAACACCACACCCAAACCACACCTTAGCTCAGCTGCCTCCACAACCCCATCCTCCCCTGCATTCGCCTTCACCCCAATCCCCCATGCCGCCTCCACCAACCTCGCATTTTTCGCCTGCTCGAAACACTGCGGCAACATCACCATCGGCACGCCACCCACTATGGCTTCCGACGTAGAGTTCCACCCACAGTGCGTCAAGAAGCATCCCACCGCCTTGTGATAAAAAACTCTAACTTGCAAGCACCACTCCACCACCATCCCCTTGCCTCCCTTCAAAACCTCATCAACTCTAATCCCTTCCGGTATGTTGTTCTTCCTCAGCACCCATAAGTACGGCCGCCCGCTCGCCTTTAGTCCCAGATCCAACTCCTCCACTTGTCGCACTGTCAACTGGGTTAAGCTGCCAAAAGCCATGTACACCACCGACCGTTCCTCCAAACCGTCTAACCACTCCATGTAACCACCTCTATCCTCCTCAAATAGGTCATTACTTCCTACTACAGTAGGCACATAGCTCTTCTTAACTACTGGCCCAACTGTGATCAGTTCAAACTCAGGGGTCTCGTCTATCACTGGCGCTTCCAGTTGATAGAACGTGTTCACCAAAACTTTAGGTTTCTCATACTTACCGAGTTCTATGAATTTATCTTTGTGGGCAGATAGGAAAGCGTCTGGTGTGGACATGATAGATGGTAAGTCCTTCCACCTTAGAGGAGGAAGGCCGGGTAACTCTATGTAGAAAGATGATTCTTTTTTATCTGTGGCGGCATAAGTGAAGTCTTGGTGTCCTTGAAAGTAGTGGTAGTAGATAGTGAAGACTGAGGCAGGTTGGATCCAATAGTGAAAGGTAGGGATGCTAAGATCTCGTGCAACATCGGTTGCCCAAGTGAGCAAGATAGTGTACAATATGCAAGTCACTGGGCGGCGAGCCGCGGCGAAGTTGTGCACCAGAGCGGCAAGTGTGTTGGAGCCGTGTGACTTTATTTTTTCCATAAAAATAATGGGTTCCACGGTGTCCATGTGAATCCCATCGTCAAAGCAATCGGAATATGGGGCGTAGGAGACAACTCCAGAGCCATCTAGATTAAAAGGTGTTTCTTCTGCGGCGTCATTGGGTTCACCGGCAGCAGCGAGGGTTCCGTGAAAAAGCAAGCGGTGAGCGTATAGAGGGGTGGTGAGGGTGACACGTGCTTCTGTGGTTCGGGCGAGGCGGCGTGCAAGGTGACGCGCGGGATTGATTTAACCTTGGGCAGCGATGGTCACCATCAGGAAATGATGTTGTTTGTTGACCATCGTGGGAGTTGCTGAAACATTTGATTGGCGGCCGAGGAATGACAGTCAATTGGCTAAGGGAAGATGGCACTGAGCGTTGGAGATGAGGATTTAATAGCTTTTGGCATGTTGGTATGATAACTATGACGTGCTTATATAAAATGATGGTTCTAACGTGTGCGCTGACGATAAAGGTTTGAGAGGGGAGACAGATTGAGTGTCCTGGCTACTCTTTCTTTCTTAAATATATTTTCATTTGTTTCTTTTCTGTTGAATGATCGTTTGCAGCCTAAGAGATTTGTCCTTGAGTGCAAGATGCCAAATCAACATGTTTTGTCGGCATTGATGGCCAAAATCAACGTCTGCCAAAATGGTAGTTGCAAAGAGCCGAATTGTCTTTTAATATTAGAAAAGTACTCACTTAGTTTATTATTTCAATTTTTAACGCAAAATATATATCATTTTCATCAGGCTGCTTAAATCTTTTAAAATAAATAAAATCCCATCTATTTTGCATGATAGACAAAAAGGCGGCAGGGAAATATAAGATATAAAAAATCAATACAGCCACCTTTCTAAACCTACTCATGGAAGTATCTGTTGGCCTTCACACATACGATGGAGCTTCTCATTCACAGCAGCAACATGCCTGACAAGCTCCTTATTATCCGAGTGTGATGAGCTGGTGCCACCTATAAAAGTGCGGCTGATCTCAACCTCGAATGCTATGCCCTTCTCACCCAAGCCATAGCCTTTCCTATTCTTGCCCACCGCTTGCGTCCATCGCTCAAACTCACCATTTGTGTAAAGTTAACTTTTTCATCCAAAAATTTTACTTCATAATCAATATTTATTTAAATAATCTACTAATTTATGTATGCAACATACAAGCATGAAATTTAGGAAGGTAAACATACGAGACCACATGAAATGTATACCACTGAATTTTTAGATATTTACATATATAACACCGAAACCTAAAATATTCAAGAATTGTGAATCATAGTTACGATAATTTTTTCTAAATTAATAGTAGCGGATTACCTTAAAATAATATTAGTATTAACATAAGTACATATGCATTTCTGTAACGAGAACAATAAAAATTGCATGACAGAGAATAGAAAAATAATGCAAAAAAATAATACTACTATTAAAACTAAAATGAAAAAAAATTACTGTAGAATAACTGATACTATTAAACATCATAATAATTTAAAAATAATGATGATGATGATGATGATGATGATGATCATGATGATGATGATGATGATCATGATAATATTATTATTATTATTATTATTATTATTATTACTACTACTACTACTATGTTTACAGAAAATCAAGATGCTATAAATGAAATCTCATGAGATTCAATGGATCTCGCTGAATAGGAATCAAAGGATTGCATCGAGAGTTAAAAGAGGAAGACACCAAATGTCACTCCCATCAGTCAGAACCACAAGCATATCCAATGAAAGCTCATCTGAACAAAAGATTAAGAGACACCAGATCTTAAGGGTGGACTATAGCTAGCTTCCTTGAATAATATTAAAATTCTTCACAAAGACGACCAAATGGCACCCCAGTACTTTTCAATCCTCTCAGAATATAAAGAGGTGCATTAATTACTTGTAACGTTTTTATTAAAAATAAAATAAATACACCCCTATGATCTTTAAATAAGATTGTCATTTCTTTAAGAAAGGACTCCTAGACTTAGGATCAGTCATCGGTTCGGGAAATTGTGAATTTGTCGGTCGCCGGAATGGGAATCCCGTCCCCCGATTTAAAATAAATTTAATTTAATATATATATAATTTTTAATAGTAATATTTTAATTTTGAAAAATACGAAACCGAACTGATCCCATATATTCAATAGTTTAGATAAATGAGTACTACATCACAAGCCATGCATCTATCTCAAAGAATAGACACATTGCTTGATAATGAAACTCGACTAAATAAACTACAGAAATTATGACATTTGTTTTGATCTACGAAAACCTTTATGTTGACCGGCAAGTTCCCATATCTAATCTTTCTAATATGAAAGATTAGATAGGGTTTATATTAAGCTGGGTTCTTAAAGTTTCCTATACGGGCAAGACCCTATAGTGAATTACATCTTAGAAAATCGAAGTCATCTAAGAAAACTCTCAATTTAGATCAGAAGCATTCTCTCATGAATTTCAAAGTTTAGGGTCTTCAAGGTCGGACTTAGAAAATTCAAATGGGAAGTGATTAAATCGGAACAATTATTATGGAATTCAAAGGAAGAGATGTAGGGCAAGTCACAGATCCTAAGGAGAACCTCGGTAACTTCCCAAACTATCCTATGGTATGACTTCAGCTTCAAAGAGAAATTATTTAATGTTTTATCCTGCCAATTATTTTATGTATGACTTACATTTGTATGATACCGATGATACAAATAGCCTAAAAGATAGGAGCATTTAAGTCATATCAAACAACAATCTCGGATTCCTATGACGAGTGAGGGCTTATATTGCACAAATGGATTGTACAAAGGCCTAAAGATAAGTTGAGGATTTATGTCGCACTGGACAAAAAAATTCGAAGTACTTTGACTTGTTGTTTAATTCTAAGGAAAGATTTGTTGTAGTAGACACATTTGCTCTCTCGAAGATGTCCTTCTGTACGTCCTCTCCGTGTTGCCCTCGGGGCATACTGCAAGCTTCTTGTTGAAGCAACATTCCTCAAGTCTAAGGTTCAAATAGTTTTACCATGTATTTTCCAATGTTTTGGTTTTGATTGTTTTCGTGGTTATGTTTTTGTTTTTGGTTTTGGTTTTACTTGGGAAAATTTTTAATTTAATAAATACGACGATGGTTAGGATCCCACGGTTCTCTCATTCTGGAACCATTATTTTCTTTCAGATTTATTTAGTCTAGATAAGTTGTTACACTCATTTAACTAGTGAAATCTCGTTCACAACCGTAAGTTGCCTCATCTGAGGGATTCCCATAATTCAAATGGAGTGATTTAAGAGAATTTAGTAAGTTTAAAGGTGTATGTTTAATTTTGAAAGTGTGTTTTTGTTTTGGTTTTACATGTAGAGTAAGTAATTGCAGATAAATAAAAGGCGTTGGAAGATAAAGTGCAGTTTTTAAAATGTTGTAAATTAATTGTAAAAGCATATCTGGATTTGTACTACTGCTATATGGTTAGTTGAATAAGGCATGACATAATTTGTAGGAAGTTTAAATAAGTTGCTAGAAAGTAAGTAAGTGTAAGAGAAAAATCTAGCACGAGAAAAGTAGAAAAGTATGTCCTAAGATACACGAGTAAGAGGAAAACCCATAGTCACATATGGAAAACCAATGCTAGGTATAAGATCTCGGTAAAGGTGGGGGCTCAGAGCTAGACTGTGTGCTTCCCGACATTGGGTAAGAACTACCAACCTGACAATCTACAGAGGTTAATTCTAACCTTGCTTCAAATGACTAACCATGAACCTTTATAAAAATTCTTTACTTTTCATTTGAAAATTTTCATGCAGAGTTTGTTTTAATAAGCAAAAGAAATTTTGTTTTGATTTTGTAAAGAAGTGAAGTCCACATGTTAGTTACCCTAATTAAGCTAGGACTACTAACAACCTAAGAGTATCGAGGGCAACAATCCCACAAATAGTTGGTGAATAGTACCATTGGTCATTTTCTCTCCCTTATTGAAGGTCATTGAGGTAGGAGATACTATTCTATAAAAGAAATTCCCACATTATATCGTATCCCTCGTTTTAGCACGCATTAGCATTATCGTCATTGCTCTAACCGCCTATACCTCAGATTTATACCAATATGATGATCCATGTGGCAAGAAAAAATGTCTCTAGTTGCTCACAAGGGCTTAAATACCTTAGGGAGACTTAAGTCCTTGAGCATTGGGTTATAAATGTAGGATAAATAGTTTAGGGCATTTCTATTAATTTTGGTGAATTAACGGGTCCCGGAACATAACTTAGTGGGTCCCTAGAAGATTTTAAGGACAGTTTTCTTCTTCAAAGCATAATAATTTTAATTGTTCTTTAAACATCCACATGATCATAAAACTGTTTGAGGCATAACCCTAAACAACTTTTAAAATCCTTTTAATCATTTCGAGTTCTTCTGAACTTATTATGTTGATTAATCATTCATCCACAGTTAAGGTAAGGATTAGTTGTGATATTTTAATCTGTTCTCAATGAGCTTCAATGTTTTAATTATTTCATGAGCAGAGTAACTAGGTATTCACTTGATGTTTTATTTAAGAATTATGTAGGTGGATTCCCCCAGGACAATTTGAATTATTAAGGACTGTAGCTGTCTTTTAAAATTGGTCTTGTAGTGTTTTAAGGGTCTTTAAGGTTAATTATGTTCCATTTTCTAAACCTCATTAAACAAGTTAGATTAAATCGAACTCACTATTAAGCTCTTAAGATTTGATGTGTATATGTATGATTATTAGAAATATTGAATTAAATGGGTTTAGCTCTTATCAACAATTGCACTTTATTATTTGATCGCCGATTAGGGGCTCTAGATTAGTGAATTATTATCTCCCTAACATAATCCCACTATTCTAGAATCATCCAATTAGAACAACCTCCAAGTCATAATTATTTAGGAAATTATAGTTTTACTCTTATTGTGAATAGTGATGAATTGGTTTCTATCACATAAAATTTTTGTATTTTAATCATCCAAGATAGTTAATTAAGATAAATATTACCCACTTACCCTTTGATTAATCTTAAATTTTAATTAGAGCTCAAAATTCCCAAATTAGTGTTTTTTTTAATGACTTTCTAATTTATAATCCCTTAAATTTAACTAAAATGACTTTTAAGATTCATAGTTACCCTACACATGGGTCAATTAGAACATTAGATGAGAAATCCTGAATTTTCTTATTTTAATTTAATTTAATATTATTTTTAACTTGAAAATAAGAATTTTTTGAAAATAATTAAAATAACTAAGTAAATAAACCTTTTATACTTATGAAAATTATTGGGGGTTCAATTAAGTCAGAGGACCATTAGAAAGAATTTTATTGATTTTTATTTAATTATATTTTAATTTTATATAATTTTTAAATGACCATTTTATGAACAAATGAATAGAAAAATACATTTTAATTATTAAAAATTCCTTTTATATTTTTTTTTTATAAATCCCACTGACTTACAAGAGGTCGGAGAAAATTAATTTATATTTTTTAATTTTTTATTTTAATTTTAATATTTTTTAATTTAAAAAATAGGGCAATAAAGTAATTATTTTAACTTTACTTTTATTTTTCTTACGTGTCTATAGTCAGAAGGAACACCCCATACCAATTTATATATATTTTTTATTTTGCTTTTAATTTATATAAATATTTTAAGCAAAAATTCATATTTACTTAGAAAATTACAATTATATCAAAAATAATTTTAATAGCTTTGATATTTTTACATGAGCCTCATGATGTTGTATTCTTCAATTTAGCTCAAGTTGGTGATTATTTGAATTATTTTGTATTTTTCAATTCTTGGTATTTTTCTTAATTTTCAAATAAAACAATAGGTATAACTTTTAAAAATCCAAATTTTATTTTTCTAGGTTCCTCGGATTACATCGAACTTACCAAATATATTTTTATAATTTTTTGTTTTATATTCGATTTATTATAATTATTTTAACTAAAAAATAGTGATTTACCTTGAAAATTATTGTTTTCTGTGTTAGAGATGCTCTCTGACTTTTGGAAAAATCAGAGAACTCTCTAAACATGAGAGGAATAAACCCTTAAAATTTCTAATTTTCTAAATTATTATTTAATTACTTGTAATTAAATTAAGCTATTTAGTATTTAATTAATTAAAAATAAAATACAGAAAAGAAAATTTTTATTTTTAGTCCTTAATTTTCTCCTCTGTTCACTGAGCACATGTGTATTTTTAGTTTATTTTTATTATTTTTCTACACCACGTTATGATTTTTTTAAAGCTTCAATATTTAAATAAATAAAAATGCCATATTTTCCTACTTATCCACACGACTGCCAGTGCATCCTAGGAGTCTCCGGAGCTACGCATGTTGCGCTCTGGTTCGACTCACCATCCATGTAGTCGTTGAATCAACATGGGCTTTATGCTCCATTCCTTCATCCAACGTGATCCCAACCATTTAAATAATATACGTGCACTCCAACGGTCCTCCGTTTCATCCTCAACTGGTGCGAACTGAGAACTGTCCACACTCAAACCCTAATATCACACTTGATACTCAACCAAATCACAAGGGGTTTGTTCCTACATCTTCATCTAGTTCAGTCGAACACATCCATATGGTTAACTAAGCATGAAATTAAACATCTATTCATAAAAGCCCGAACCCAGCTCAGTTTGGAGGAAATGGTCTATACCTGAGCCCAAGAGGTGTGGCCTCTATTGGGTGTTTCTAGAAGCTTCAGTGGAGTCTAGTAAACCTCCTCAAAGTGTCAGCTGGCTCTAGGGATGGGTCTGAGTAGAACTTCCTCCAACAAGTGTGTCGGAGCATAATGTTGGAGGATTGGTCGGTCGCCAGAATGGATATCCCGACACTCGGTTTAAAATTAATTTAATTTAAGATATATATGTATAGTTTAGAAAATATCATTTTTAATTTTGAAAATATGAAATCAAACTGATCCCATATAATTAATAGTTTAAATAATCGAGCATTTCACTACAAGTCATGTATTTATCCTGAACAATGGATACATTGCTTGGTGGTGAGGCTTGATCAAATAAACTAAGGAATCCATGACATTCGTTTATTCTGCAAACCATTTATGTTGACTGATAATTTCCCCTATCTAATATGAAACCTATAAATAGGGTTTATATTAATCTAGGGTTTTTAAGTTTCCTATAAAGGCAAGCCCCTATAGTTAATTACATCTTAGATAACCGATGTCATCTAAGAAAGCTCTTGATATAGATCAGGAAATATTATTTTCATGACCTCTAAAAGGTAGGGTTCTTCAAGACAATGTAATAATGGGAAATCTAATAAGTGAGCGGCTCAAGTTTCAGAATAGTTATTGTAAAAAACCAAAGGTAAAGAAGACTAAGGGAAAGACATAGATCCAAGAAGAATTTTGGTGTTTTCCCAAACTATCCTATGGTTTGGCTTTAATTTGAGATAGTTATTTAGTATTTCATCCCACATATTTTATTATTTAAGGCTTACATTCACTTAATACCGATCATGTGAATAGCCTAGAAGATAAGTAGATTTATGTCATACCCGATAACAACTTGGAACCTAGGACGTTGTTGACCTCAATTTTGATGAGGTCGTTCTCTCTTCCTAGTGCTTAGGATCTAGCCATAAGATTCCTCTTTAACTATCCTGGAAGACTGCAGATGGGTCCCACCTTGTTTTAGAAGCATAAACCGACTCTTTACTCGTATTGAAGTTCTGTGTGTGTGGTTTTCGACCTCTAGAATTTAGAAGGTTGAGACTAACATAAAGGAACTAAAAAAAAGTTCCCATAGGATCATTAAGCCCTAGGGTTGTTCTGTACATAATTTCGCACCTTCGCGCGCATGAATATCACAATTCAGACAATCAACATGTTCAAATGTTTGTTGGCCATTTTTGAAATTCTTCCATCTTTTGAAAAATGTGTTTTTGGTATTTTGTTTTGAAAAGGGTTTTAATTTTATAAAATAGAAAATTGATTTAATTTTATATATATGATTTTGAAAGTACTATTATAATTTTTAAGAATATGAAATCAAACCGATCTCATATAAATAATAGTTTAAATAATCAAGCATTTCACCACAAGACATGTATTTATCCTGAAGAAGAAGTACATGGCTTGAGGTGAAGCTTGATCAAATAAACTAAATGATTTATGACATTCATTTGATCTACGAACCATTTTGACCTTAGTTTATATGAAGGAATTAGATAGGGTTTATATTAATTTATGGTCTTTAAGTTTCCTATAAGGGCAAGCCCCTATAGTTAATTACATCCTAGATAACTGAAGTTACTTAAGAAAACTCTTGATATAGATTAGGAAATATTTATATTCATGACTTCCAAAGGTAAAGATTTCAAAGAAAATGTGATAATCAGAAGTTCAATAGAGGAATGGCTCAAGTTTTTGAACATTTCATTTTATCAGTAATCTAAAGGAGAGAAGTCTAGGGGAAGAACATAGGTTCAAGGGAAATCTTGATGTATTCCCAAACTATCCAAGGTTTGGCTTTAAATCTTAGAAATGAAGGTATTTAAATTTAAATCCTACTAATTAATTATAGGAATCACATTTATATAATATCTGATTATGCAAACAACCTGGAAGGTGAGAGGATTTATGTCATACCTGACAAAAACCTCAGAATCCTAAAGTGAATTAGGGCTTATATTGCACAACAGGGCTGTTCAAAGGCCTAAAGAAAAGGTGCTGATTATGCTGCACTAGGAAAGCTACCTCGAAGTCCTACGGTTTATTGTTTAAACTAAGGAAAGGTTTCTTGGTGTAAACAAGTTTCACTGTTGAAGATGGCCGTGCTGCCCACTATGCATGCTCCAAGCTTCTCATCGTAGCAGGTTTAATTTAAAGAAGTGTCAATTGAGGAAAAAAGAGAAGTGTTATGTTTTGGAAATATTTAAATTGAGTTGTCTTAAAATTTTATTAGGGGAACATTAAAGTTGATTATAGCAACACCGGTTAAGATCTCACGGTTCCATCATTCTGGCATCGCTATTTTCATCGGATTCATTTAGTCCAAATGAATTTACTAAACTCAAATTAATGAGTTTCATACTTTCATTTAGACCATAGGAAAACTCGTTAACAACACATGGGTTACCTCCTACAAGTAGTTTCTGATCATCCAAAAAGACGTTTTAATTTAGTTGCAATTATGGCTTTTGTTTTGTTTATGATTAAATTTTGATGTTGTGGGGGTGAATTTTATCTTGTCTTGATTTTTAATTTTGATTTTGGTCTCAGTTTTGTGGCTATCCTAATAGTTTCAGTTTTCATGTAGGGTGAAATTATTGTTTATCATGCAAAAATACAAGAAAAGGAAAGTGCAGTAAAGAAAACGTACAAAAAGAAAGTGCTGTAAACTTATAAATGTGTACCTGGCGAGTCTTCTCGTTCGTCCACCTGAAACTTTAGTATTCTTTGCAATAAACATTTCATATTTACAAGGAAGTAAAAACTTATGGATATGTTCATCACAGGCCTAACAAGTCCTAGGTCATAACCCGGTGAACTCCTATTCATTTGTGAGATTTATTCATTTAATAAATATAATAAGTATAATGGTCCTGCAAGGTGTCCTGAAGACCCGTGAAACGGTCCAGAAGAAACCCAGATATTTCACAATACTTTTGAACTTTCTTGAGATTTTTTGGGGCTTATTATAGTTATTAAATGATTTATCCCTTCAAACCCTTATGCTCAGTGAACTAATGTTTTACTCATCCCGAAAGGAGGGGTAATTATCACTTAGTGTTTTAGTTAATAATTATGTTGATAGTCCTTTAGAGGTAAACTTAACTTATGGAAGAATTTACCAAATTTTGATGGGCTTGTAATATTTCAAAAGGTAGTTTTAAGATTAAAAATCTTTTCTGTTCTAACTCTAGTTAGTTAATTCTTTTGATTAAGCACAGCTCATCACTAAGCCTTCAAGGTTTTGTAGGTATTTTTATGTCTTTAGAAAATTTTTTTTTTTGACTTTCACGATTATGATTCTTACCAAAATATTGATTTATCGTTTGAACATCAAATAAAGGGGAATTAAATTAGTTTAATATTAACTTCCAAGATCAACCCCTAACTTTAAAGTTCTTTTAATTTGATTTTTCTTTCAAATTATAATAATTAAGAAAATTTTAATATTTAATTTTGATGTGACAAAAATTGCAATGGGTTTCTACCATTTGTCCCTTAATGTTTTAATCATTCCACATAATAACTAAGATCATTTATTGCCCTTTTTCCATTTTATTTAAGCTTATATATTAATTAATAGCTAAATTTTACAAAATTACAATTTTACCCCTAAAGGCCTTTATCACTTCACAATTCATTAAATTTAGCTCAAGTGACTTTGAAATTTTTATGTGACCTCACTTATGGGTTAAGTAAAATATTAGAGGAGGAAATGTGACTTTTCAAATTTTAATTTAATTTATATATTTATTTTTAATGAAAAAAATAGGATTTTCAATGAAAAAACCAATAACTTAACCAAGACAAAACCTAATCCATTGAAATTTTTACCGTAGATAGCCCTAGATCAGATAATCACTTGGACCAAATTTCATGATTTATTGAATTTAAATTTAATTATTAGAATTATTTTAAGTTCAATAGTTTTAATTAATTATAAAATATTTTAAAAGTTGAAAATTTAATTTTATAATTTTGAAAAATCTCTCTGGGGTCAGGGAACCTAGATAAATAAATTTCATATTTTTCTGATTTTTTAATTATTAAAATTATTTTAGTGGAAAAATCAATACAATTCATTTTTAGCCTCTTAAAGATTTATTTAACGTTTAAAAATTGATAATTTATATTTGAAGCTTAGGAAAATTATAGGGAAGGTTTCTAAGTGATTAGGAGAACAAAAGTGATAATTTGGTGATTTTTAATATTTTGTGATTTTTATTATTATTTAATTATTTAAATATTAAAATATAATTTAAAATGGAAATTTTATATAAAATCTCAATTTTATTTTTAAAAGAACCCTCTAATCACAGAGAACTCTCAAAACCATTCTTATAATTTTCGACATGTATTTTAATTTTTAAAATTCATTTAAGTGCCAAAAAGGCCATTGGAATTTAAAAAATTATTTAACTTATTATATTAATTCTAAATGACTTCAAAAATTTTAGAGGAGTTCCTCTATCCCTGAAGCACAGCGGAGAGTAATTTTTATGTTATTTTGATTTTTATTTTGTCCTAATTAATTAAGAGTTTATCTTAGGTCAAGTGAACAATTTGGTTTATTTTTATCATTTTAACTCATGACAAATTTTTCCTAGGGCTCTCTAACCATATAACACCTACCATAATTTTTTCTAATTTTTCTAAGAAATATGCTAATTACCACATTTAATTTATCAAATAATAGACATATACTTTAAAAATATGATTATCTGTCTAGAGATCTTCTCTGACTTTGGAAAAATCAGGGAAGGTCCCTCATGACAGAGGGAATAACATACCAAAATTTCATGCTATGGTGAAATCCCTAAATGTAAGGAGAATTAAAAGGTTGAAAATGGTATTTAAATTATTAAAAATTAAATATACATAAAAAATATTTCAAACCATTTTCACATTGTTCTCCTCTTTTCACTGAGCAAGTAGGTATTTTTCTTTTATTTTTATGATTTTTCTAGGCCAAGATATAGATTTTCTAAGCTCAGGTGATTTAAATAAATAAGAAAAATCAGATTTTCCTACTTAAGTGACTCGGCGCCACCTCAACCTACGGCGGATCGAAGCCCTACATGGCGCCAACTGACTGGGATGCCACGCGGCTCGCTGTTTCGTTAAATCCTCACATCCGACGCAATTTAGACTGTCCAACGAAAACACGCGTGATCCAACGACTGCCTATCTTCGTCCTCAATTGGTGCGATCCCATGACCGTCAATGCTAAAACCCTAATTTCTTAGTGTAGACTCAACCAAATCGTTTCAGGTTTGATCTTATAAACTCTTTTAGGCATGGCGAACATATCCATACGGTTAAGCATGGTTTAAATTAACCCTAATTACATGGAGAATCCAGAGAAGTCCAGGAAGAAGAAGGAGGTAATACCTTGGCTCTAATAAGTAAAGCTTCGATTAGAGATGCTCTACACTTTCGTTAGAGTCCCAAGCGCTCAGAGATGAAGCCTCTTGCCCTGATGACTTGCCTGGGTATAAAACTTACCAGGCTCAATTTTGAGCTTTGATGGAAGTCTGGTGCAAAGGCCTTCTATAATGAGGCTTTGATGGGGGATCCTCTTCTTTCACAACTGGGAAGGTGCTGGCACAGTTATTTGCAATTTGGTGCACTATGGGGCTATGGAGGAATATGGCTTCGTTTTCGGCCAAATTTGAGCTCTTAAATTGAGCTCCTGTAGTGGGAGTCAGAGGGGGAAAGTGGCTGGAATGATCTTAGGGAGGTCAGGAGGAGCTCTGGTGAGATTTTGGCAGAGTTTTGTTAAGAAATTTTTAGCACTCCCTTTTGGCCGTGAAGGGTGGTGGCTTAAATAGCCATGGCTGGGGTGGCTGCCAAGGCCTCAATTCAGGTGCAAAGAGCTGCCTAGGTGGAGTGCAGAAGAGCTCCAATGGAATATTAGAGCTGAGTTGGCCATAGGTGGAGTTTGGTTTTGCTTAGCTTGAGTATGGCTCTCGATTTGGACTCCTATGGAGACTAGGCCGGCCGGCAAGGATAGGGGAGCTAGCCATGGGTGAGGGGAGCCAATGGTTAGGTGAGATAGGAGATCAAGTGGGTGCAATTAAGTTTGATTAAAAAATTTGGCAAGGATCCATATGATTTAAGAAAATATAGAAGGGGATCCCCAAAATTGAGGATCCCTTGGTCCATGGCTCACTATTTTGGGCTAAAAGCATCTATGGTGGTTCCTAAGATCAATTTAATGGTTGTGGAGAACTTGGTTTGGTCAAATTGGGTTTGATTTTGTCACATTAGTGATAGGTTCAAAATTGGGAGTTTGGGTTAGACTTAGGTCTAAGTTGGGCTTGAGCTTTGCTCGATACCAAATGATTGAGCAGATTTGTGTAGATGATTATAATGAATATTTTTCATGAAGGCTTGGAGTGGATTTGAGTTCAATTGAGGGGTCGATTCAGTGGGATTTGGGATTTTGGTCAATTTGGGCATGTGGGTTAACTTGGGTTTAGGTTGAGCTTGGGTTGGATCCAAGGTCTATTAAAGGTTCCAAAGGGTCTATGGGGATTCCATAAAGAGTTACCAACACTAATTAAGTGGAAATTTTGGGAGTAGGGCAATCAATTTGGAAGATTTTGGGAATATGGCATATTTGGGTCCAAAATTGGGCAAGCTTGGTTCAAGTGGATTTGGGTTAGACTTGGGCTCAAATTAGGGGCAGTTGATGGTTCAATTCAATTCAGGGGAGTTTCATGAAGGGTTTAGAATTGAAATTGGGGAGGAATTGATTGGTGTTAAGTCAATTTAAGGGATTTGGGTCACTTAGGCAAAATTGGGGATTTTGGATTTTAAGTGAAATTGAACTTAATTGTGGGTCAAATTGAGCTTGGGTTTGTTTTAGATTGATATTGGAGATGTTGAATTAAAGTTTGGAATTGAAATTGGGCAAGATTGGGATCCATTGGGTAGACATTGGGTTTAACTTAGGCACTTTTGGGTCATGAGGTCAAAATTGGGTCTTTTGCTTAAATTGGGCTAAATTGGTCAAATTGGGTCATGTGGCAGTTGAGAAAAATGAAATTGGGAATATTTGGGATGTTTTGAAAATTTATGAGAAATTTTGGAATTTTTGGAATTTTGGGGTAAGAGGGGCATTTTGGTCATTTTGGGAATTATTGGGGAAATTTGGCAATTTTGAGTAATTTTGGTTAATTTGAGTCGTAGGGGGTATTTTGGAATTATTTTTGGAGAATTATGGGTAATTTAGATGATTTTGGAAATTTTGGAGGGTTTTAGGGTTTTGGGAGTAGTTTGGGTTTTTATGGTATTTTGGGTGTTTTGGGGCAAAGAGGTTAGAAATTTGGAGTGTTTTAGGCAAATTGAAGTTGGTTGAAGGTGAGTAATATGAAATTTCTTAAATTGAGCCATGGACCAAGGGTCATCCTCATTTGGTCCTCTATGTGTTGGTACTAGCCAAAACCTAGCCTGAGGCTAAAAGCTTGGGAAAACCACTTACATGAGTTCCCAAAGAGTTAGGGATCAAAAGGTGATGTGATTTGTTTAGGGTTGTGAGTGTGTAGTGTGAGTGTGGGCTCCAGACCTCCCAGGGTAGATCCTATGGCCTAACTACCTATAGGAGACTTCCCCTGGGTTTCCTTATACTTGGTCTCTTCATCCCAAAACTGGATGTTAGGCCTTAATCATATGAAAACTCCAATTGAAGTGAGAAAAGTTTGAATTTCAACGAAAGGTGAGGTTAGCGAATGGACCCCCAAGAGGTGTGGTGTGTTGGGCAAGAACACTGCACTTATTGGTGTTGACCGATGAGATCAACAAAATGAACACAATTGTCTGAGTCGAAACTCAAGACAAAACAGAATTTAGCGAGATGAAGTGGAGATGAACCTTCAAGTCCCAAAATTGGTGTTGACCGACGAGAATTTAGCAACTTATGAGGAAGTTTTCGCTAAGGATTAGGAGATGAACCTTCAAGTCCCAGGAACTCTCACTGGGGAGGAAAATGGAATACCTTCATGAGAGAAGCTATGGATTTTGAGCTTTCAAACTCTGAAGGAGTTCGATCTGAATCGATTTGGAGTTGGAATTTGGATTTACAATTAAGATTTAGAATTTGGATTTGATTTCAGTTTAAACTTTGTAATTTAATTTTGAGTATTAATTTTAATTTTAAAATTTAAGGAATTTACAGAAATTTCAAAAAGTTTTTTGATTTTGAATTTGAAAATTTTAATTTCATGGGAAATTTTGAGTTAGAAGTGAGTGTAGAGGGGAAATCGGAATTTCAGTACCGTCCCGAAAAAATGAGAACTGGAATTTAGGTACCAACCTCAGAAATGAGAATTGGAATTTCAGTACCGACCTCGGGATTTCATGGGTGTGGAAAAATTTCTCAAAAGAGAAATTAAAAATTAGAAATTTTTGGGAAATAGGACGATTGAGCTCCGTTCCCAGAATTTTATGGAAGGCTGAAAAATTTCTCAGAAGGATGATGGAAAATTATGGAATTTTGGGGGAATCGGACGACTAAGCTCTGTCCCCGGAATTTCATGGAAGGCGGAAAAATTTCTCGGAAGGATGATGGAAAATTTGGGAATTTTAGAGGAATCCGACAACTAAGCTCCGTTCTCAGAATTTCATGGAAGGCGGAAAATTTCTCAAAAGGATGATGAAAAATTAGAAAATTTTGGGGGAATCAGACGACTAAGTTTCATTCTCGGAATTTCATGGAAGGCAAAAAAATTTCTTGGAGGGGAGATGGAAAATTATAGAATTCTAGGGGAATCAGATAACTAAGCTCTGTTCTCGAAATTTCCTGGAAGGCTGAAAAATTTCTCAGAAGGATAATGGAAAATTAGGGAAGTACTGGGAAATCAGACGACTAAGCTCCATTCGTAAAATTTCATGGAAGGTAGAAAAATTTCTCGGAAGGATGATGGAAAATTAGGGAAGTATTGGGAAATCAGACGACTAAGCTTCGTTCCCGGAATTTCATGGAGGAAGGAAGAATTTCTTGGAAGGATGATGGAAAATTAGGAAATTTTGGGGGAATCGAACAACTAAACTCCGTTCTCGGAATTTCATGGATGGCAGAAAAATTTCTTAGAAGGATGATGGAAAATTAGAGAAGTATTGTGAATCTTGAGGAGGAAAGCTTAAGGACTCACATCCGACCCAAGGGGTAACAGGAGGGATTCAGAACTCAAGTTATGATCCCTGAATTTCTTTGAAGGAGAATTTGGTAAAACTTAGTATTTGCCTTTCAAAGAAAGCAATTTGGTGCAATTCGACCAAGATCGGTAGCAATTGCAAGATTTTAGAACTTCAAGATATTTTGAATTTGTTAGAAGTGGCGCTATATGAAAAGTGTCAAATTTCAAGGAGTACCAGTGAAAGCGAGGGATTTGAAGATGAGCGAAAAGACTTAGGATCTCGAGAGAGAGGAAAAGCGAATATTACCATTATTTGTTTTTTTAATTCATCATTATTTTTTTAATCTGTTTTTTTAATTCATCATTTTATATTCATTTGACTTAAGTTTTGGGTTCATTTTGATTTTAATTTTATCATTTTATCATTTTCTTATGCCTTATTCTTTTGTCCTTTTCATTTTGGAACTAAACACGTGATTGAACGGATTTCGACTATAGCACTCAAAAGAATGCATTTCTGAAAAATAGAAATTTTCATTAATTCTGCTGGAAGTAGTACAACTGATCATATGTTGACAAGCATCCAAAAGTAGATCATGTGTACAAAACTAAACAGAGCTGACATATCACATCATCTGGCTGCTACAAAAGTGGCGACACCAATTGTCATGACCCACTGAAAGGGGTGGTAGATTTCTGCTATCTGAGATTGCTGCGGGGACGAGCCAACCTGCCAAGGTTACGCTCCGGAACAAAAGTCCCCTCGGGAACACCCGGAGGTACAACTGTCACAGTGGCAAAGGACAAAGGCTCTCCAGTTATGGATCTGGCTCATAGTAAAATAGCGCTTTATCTTTGTCCATTCTTCTGAAAGTGACTGACACCCTTTTTCTTCGAACTCCTGGGATGCAGTGTTTCGCTAAATCTGCTCCATTTTCTTTTAATAGTAGTATCGATCCTACTTGTAGGAGAATTTCGACAGAACCTCGGAATTCTCCCAGTCTGAAAATCTGGATTTCTCGTCCAAACAAGATATTGTTATCACTTATAAAAAAGACTGTACAGAAGGGCATCACAAAGTCATGGTGGTTGATATGAGGCGGGATACAGTCCCCATCCTCATAAATATTTATGATGCAGCTGTTAGGAATACAGTCTACAGGCAACACATGCCACTCGACCATTCTCTTTATCATCTTTTTAATTGAGGTGGCATCAGATCCACCTCATCGTGCTGTAAAATTCCTGGAGGATTGCCTTGTCGATCTACAACGAAGATATAGCAATAGCCACACTGAATAGTGACTCTGCCCTTTCCTCTTTTCCATTTTGACGGCATTGTATATGTCTTCAGCCTCAGATGGCCTGCTCTGCCAAATGCCTGTAGAGTGTCGATGCAGTACAAAATTTCTTCTTCATCCTTCCTCGAGAATACATCAGTGCATAACTCGAGTCCTTCCAGGATATTGACAAACTTTCCTTGTATGTCTTTGTAGTGTTGAAATTCTTACTTTATGTTTCTTCTAATCTTTGCCATGACGTAGTCTGGAACTCCTCGCGATAGATGCAGTGGTAGGACAAACTGCAGTGTGTACGGCTCTACGTCAGGATATCCCCGGCTCCTGAGTAGCATTGAGGCAGCTGCATATGCCTCAAACGTGCCATATTCTTCAAGCTGTAAAACATGACATTCTGGGCATTCTTAAAATGCCCCCAACACCGTAGGCAGTCTGAGTAAACTCGAGTTGCAGTTCAGACACCCAGTCAAAATTTCTTCCATTTGATTAAATGTCAGCACAGGATCCTCTACAGTCTCCATCTCAGTATCGGTGATCGGTGCAACTGTCGTCGGCTTCTTTCATTTCAGGATTGTAAGAATCTTCTAGAATGGGTAATGGTGCGAGCTTGTCTCCTCTCCATCCCGTCTAAGAGGCGACGCTTGCGATGATTTGCATTTCTTCTTTTTGTCTGTGCCAAGGGTGCATCTGGAACTCTCTCGGCTGAAGCAACAACAAGATCACCTTCTGGAGTAGTCATCGTTGATGGAACCTGAGCATGTCTCGTGTCGTGGGGGTGTAAGTTGACGAATCCCCCAGTTCCTCCGTATCCTGAAGTTTGTGTGGCCTCTCTACGACAACCTTTCCTCATTGACTTCATGTCTGTAGCCTTCTTTTCATTTATTTTTTTTCAAGATGCGAAGTCCAAGCCGTTTATGGAAATAGACACTAACTCATAACCCGCCACCACCTGCACAAGTAAATAGGAGAAATGTTAGTGGGTGGTGTTGTCACGAATAAGAACAAGGACAAAAATCATTATATTTCAAATTTTGATAAGTTTTATAATTGTTTTGATGCCATTATCTTATTTAATATAATTTTTTGAGATTTAGATTTAAAAATTTCAACAAGCGTATTTTTCTCTATGAGAACATTTATTTTATTTCATTTAACTTTATATTATTACAAGATTTAGACTAGTCACAGACGCTGTCCCTATTCTACATCAAAATGAAAATCTTTCTCCAGATTTCTCATGTCGCATAGTATTTCTTGAGATATCGTCCATTTATCGGCAACATGGGTCTTTCCCCTTGAGAATCTACCAATTGGTACGATCCTCCAGAGTAAACCTTTCCACTACGAATGGTCCTTCCCAGGTCAGTTCAAATTTTCTACCTATCTTGCGGTGTTCAAGAATAGGCCTTCTGAGAACGAGCACGAGGTCACCAATTTTGAACGACCTCGGGCGTACCAACTAATCGTGGGCTTGTATCATCTTTTCTTTCTAGAGTTCCAAATTCTGCTATGCAAGCAATCTTTTCCCTTTGAGACTTTCAAGTTTTGCCAGTCAAAGTTTAGCATTTTTTTCTATCGTGATTTGATTGGTGACGGCGATCCGGAGAAACGATAGCTGAACTTCTAGCAGAAGGACTACCTCAGACCCGTACACAAGCGCATAAGGTGTAGACTACGTCGGCATTCTGACTGTCGTCCTGTAGGCCCACAAAGCTTCTAGCAATTTCTCATGCCACCCTCTTTTGTTGTTGTCGAGCATCTTCTTTAAAATTTGAATGAGCATCTTGTTGAAGGCTTCTGCCAAGCCTTTATCTTTGGGGTAATAGATCGTAGAGTATCTCCAATCAATCTTGTGTCGTCCAATGAAATTGTTAATCTTTGTGTTCTTGAAGGTGGACCCATTGTTGGAGATAATTCTGCGTGGAACACTGAAGCGGTAGATAACCTGATTCTTGAAAAACTATAGAACTTGCTGTGTTGTAACTACTAGTAGAGGAACTAACTCTGCCCACTTAGAGAAGTAGTCTGTAGCTGCGAGTATGAATCTGTGTCCTTTTGAAGACGGAGGGTCTATCGGACCCACTATATCCGTGCCCCAACACTTGAATGGCCACGAGGCAATCGTGGGGTGTAGAACATTCGGAGGTTGGTGCAAGACCACTCCGTGCACTTAGCATTGGTGACACTTCATTATTGTATCCATGTAGTCGGACATCATTGCAGGCCAATAGTATCCAAGTCTCTTGATTTTCATTTTCATATTCGGTCCTTATGGGTGAGCACCAAAAAATTCAGCATGTACTTCTTTGATGATTTTTTGTGCTTTTGCTCTATTATGGCATTTGAGCCACATCTGATCGAAGCATCTTTTGTACAGAACACTATCAACTAATGCATATGAGAGAGCTCTGTTCTGAGTTTGACGCACTGCTGATTTGTCTTCTGGCAACCTTCCTGTTTGCAAATATTCTATCAACGCCTGACGCCAATCTTCTGTATCATCTACCTCTGTGGCTGCTATCCCTTCTTTTCCAATCTTGTGTAGACTATCGAGGTCGATTGTGACAAAACCTGATGTCCCTGTACTGTAATATCTATAGAATCTTCGGGTGTACAAGCCAATTCTTTAGCGAGTTTAGCTAAAGCATCCTCGTGGGCATTGTGTGCTCGAGAAACTCTATAGAATATCACACTCGGAATCTGTTAGAGCAATTTCATCATGTACCGGTGGTATTCTTCTAATCTCAGTTTCAAAATTTTGTACTGTCCTGCCACTTATTGAATGATGAGTTGTGAGTCACCGTAAATGGCAATGTCTGTTATTTCCATTAGTATTGCTAATTCTAAACCGGTGATTAGAGCTTCACATTTTGCTTCATTATTGGTACATGGTTTTGACAAGTGATAGGAGAATTTCAGCACTGCCTGATTTGGAGTCACAAAGATTAAACTGATTCCTTCTTGGTCTGGTATCACTGTATGTTGTCTATTATCTCTTCAGGCTGATGATGCTCCGTTGAAGTACATTTCCCAACGTCTGGCACTGGGCTGCTCTATTTGTAGTATCTATTCGTCTGGTAGTTTGTCGTTGAGCGGGTACCCAGCTAGCAGTGGGTGCGCTGCAAGAAAATTAGTGAGAATCTGCCCTTTGATAGCGCGAAGGGGCACAAAAGTTATGTCAAATTGCAATAGTATCATAGACCACCTTGTTAAGAATCCAAAAACTGTTGTTTGAGTCATCAAATATTGCAATGGATTAACTTTCGAGATTAGGTTGACTATATGAGACAACATATAGTGTCTAAGCTTTTGAGCAGCGAAAACCAAAGCTAGACAATGCTTATCAATAAGAGGATTCTTTACTTCTGCCGATATTAGATGTCGACTCAGGTAGCAGAGCACGTTTTCTTTACCCTCATCATTGACTTGGGCAATTAAGGCTTCGAGGGACTTGTCCAAAGCTGCAGTATAAAGTATCAGAGATCTACCCGGGATAGGGCCTGCCAAAACAGGAGGTGTCGTTAGATATCGTTTAATATATTCGAATGCTCGTTGACACGGTTCTCCCCAAACAAATGTGACATCCTTTTGAAGTAAGTTCGAAAAGGGGAGACACCTTCCTGACAAATTCGATATAAAGCATCTTAGATATGCCAAATTTCTTCGAAAAGATCCTAATTGTTTAAAGTTTCCATGAGGAGAAATTTCTAATATCGCTTTAATCTTTTCTAGGTCAATTTCGATTCTTCGATGACGGACGACAAATCCTAGAAATTTCTCGGAGGTAACGCTGAAAGTGCACTTTAAGGGATTCATCTTTATATTGTATTGTCGTAATCATTCAAATACGATTCTTAAATCATTTAGGTGATTTTCCTTTACTTTGCTCTTAATGACCAAGTCGTCCACGTAGCATTCCACTTGGTTGTGAATGAGGTCATCAAAGATCTTTGTCATTGCTCTTTCATAAGTTGCTCCTGCGTTCTTCAATCCAAACGACATCACAGTATAGCAGTAAATCTCGATCAGAGTTCTGAATGTTGTAAGCGTTGAATCTTCTAGAGCCATCTTGATCTGATTATACCCTGACGATCCATCCATGAAGGAGAGAATTTTGTGTGATATTGCAATGTCTACCATCAATTCCAGTATTGGCAACATGAATTTTTCTTTCAGACATGCTTTATTCAAATCCCTGAAGTCGACACACACTCGAATTTATCCATTTTTCTTCTTTACTCGTACAATGTTGGCTAGCCATGTCAGAGATTGTTCTTCTCAGAAAAAATTAGTGTCTATTAATTTATTTACTTCTGTTGTAACTTGTGTTTGATTTTGAGGTGCATTCTTCTGGAAGCTTGCTTTACTGGTGTTCTATTTTGATCCACTCGTAGTCGATGAATTGCAACCTCGGGAGATAGTCCAGACATTTCATCATAACTCCAAGCGGAGCAATGTTTGAATTATGACAGTAACCTGACCAAGTATGTAACCTCTTCTTCGTTGAGCAACGAACTTATGAAAGTAGGTCGGGGCTGCTCCTCAGTCCCGAGATTGATTTCTTTTAATTCATCGACTGTTGATTTGATTTGTTCTTCAAATTCTGGAGGAGCCTCTTCTATTGGTGATCTTTGTATTCATCTTGGATGTCCAGGAAATCTTCTTCTAGTTGACTAGTAACAACCATACAAAATCTCGAGTCATCGACGGGTCTGACTGTACCAAACCCAAGACCTTCTTTTGAGTTGAGTTTCTTTCTTTTTGTATTCCATAATTTCTTAAATGATTGCGAGTTATCTTTTGGCATTTTCTTTGGCACATATCCCTGCTGAATTAGCTTTTGTATACAAGGCTAAAAGTAACCAAAAGGTAATTCCATTAATTCATTAGAATTATTTTCTTCGAGAATTACACAAAGTTCAGAAGTAGAAGGAAAAGCATTATAAAATTTGATCGGTTTGAAACCATGATTGTGGACTTCCTTGACTTCCATACACTCGATCTTTTGAGGATGGATCAGAGTTAGAGTCATGGCTTGCACATAATGATTAATCTGATCATACATTGATTCATATTCGTCTCTTTCTGTATCATCTATATAAATCTCAAACTGAGGCTTCTTCTAACTTATCATCATTGTTTCTTTATTCTCTTCTGACCTTCCTTCTACTTCAATGCCAATCGGCGGCTTCGTCCGTTCAATAATTGGGTGAGTTCTTCCTCGACCACATCCCTGGCCTCGACCTCGGATGTGTGGGTTAAATGAACCTCCACCAACTCGTTGCGAAGGAGTAGTGGGAGATTGTTGAACTGGAGCTGTATGGTCATGTTCTCGTAGTTCTTCTAAATTTTCTGTTTTACTTGTCACAATTTCTCTTGAAAGTATTGTTTTCTTTGGAGGAGCGTAGTGGGCGGCTTCTTTATGAATGCCTATTTCATGTATTGGGAAATGTTGTAAGTCTTCCTTAATGCAATGTTCTCGTCTGTCCTTGTAGAACTTGATGCATTGGTGTAATGATGACGAGACCATATTGTATTGGTGAAGCTACGACCGACCAAGCAGGGTATTGAACAATGTATCTGCATCGATGACATGGAATTTTGTAGTTGTTACTAGATTTTCAACTTTCATTTGTATCGTTATAGATCCAAGGGCTCTTTCCCCTTTCTGATTGAATCCTCTGAGCATCATTTTATCCATAGACAGTTCTCGAGCGTCGATGTTCAAGTAGGCTAGTGTTCGTAAACTCATTATGTTGAGCCACACTCCAGGATCTACTAACACTCTAGAAAGTACGAACCTGCTGATGATGACGGAAATGTAGAGCGGACGGTTGTGATCGGCTGTTCCGAGTAGCAAATCTTCATCGATGAAGGTTACACCAATTGTTCTTTCAAAGTGGAAACTCCATTTGAGGATGTGCTAGCCAACTGTGCTATGCAGATATCCGGATCAAGTAGAGCCTTGATCAGATTTTTTCTTATTTCCTTTGACCAGATCAGAGCATCGTAAATGCTTAGTTTGGCTGGCAACTTTCTGAGATGAGCTAGCACGTTGTAATACATCTTGTTTGAATTTTCAATTTCATTTCAAACTTGTACTTCTTCCACTACTGGAGATACTTCTTCTTGAGTAATCGCCTATTTTTCTTTATCCATTGGAGTTGGTCCTTGACGGTAGCACCTTGCCACTTCTTAAATTTACTTCTATTATTTCTTCTTCTTTTGAACCCAAAGATCCTTCTATTATTATTGATGGCATGTGGAGCTCCTTTGCATTCGAGGACTGGCTCCTTGCTTCTGGTGCTGTCATAGCCGGTATTGTCGATATCTTCCTCAATTTTGTCAACATTCTCGTTGGGAATAATCATGATTTGAGGATCATTTTGGAATCGAAATCAGGGTTAGAGAGGTTGTGATTAGTTACATCATCACTAGAGATAGTAAGAACGTATTTAACATCATTTATATTATCATTATGAGAGCCTGGAGGGGCATAAAGATAATGGTACAAAGTCAGGGGTTCGAGGGGTTTCACCCCCGAATCTGAAACAACCAATCTATCAAGGGAAGCCTCTATCCTACCCTTCGTGCTATCGTACTCAATTTCATTCACAATCCCCTTCTTCCTCCATTCTTGTCTCGATGGCTTCCTCGGCAAAGCTTTCATCTTAGACTGGGCTGGTGGCAGACTCCGTACAGCAGCTTTCTTTGGAGCAGACTGGATCTGATCCAAGACTTTCTTAAGCTCATTCCAAATTGTACTCCATCCACCTTTGCCGGTATATGGATCAATCGGAGAGATTGGCTCAGCTGAAATCACATTTATAGAACCTCTTTCAGGTTCTTTCAAGTATTCTCTTGGTATCGTTATATTCCCTTCCTTGTAATTCCGCTTGAGCCAATCCTTAAAACTAAAGCAACTTTCAATGGTGTGTCCGAGCACCTGTGGTAGGAACAGAAGTTGGGCTGATCCATCTTGTCCACCTCCTCCGGCTTCTTCGGCTTAGGCAATCTGAACTCAGGCTTCTTCATTAAATTCCTAAAAATCTTTGCTGCGGCGTCATCTTTGATAGGAGTAGTTTCTGCGCAGCCATTATAACATTGTCAGAACCTATCGTCCATCTACCCTATATGACCTCTACTGCTGACCAGACTGACTGCTCTGCTGTACACGAGGCTAACCATACTGCTGAGGCTGACCATACTGAGGCGACTGACTATGCTGCTGCGACAACTGCTCAAGCTGAATCCTCATCGGCTGCTTTCCATTATCGACCATTTCCACTACGTCAGATTTCTTCTCGTATGGTTTAGTAGGTTTTGTATTTTCTGTCCTTTCTGCAGGCTCCATATGCTTAACCTCTTCTTGTAGGCTGTTGGCTTTACTAAGTAGCTTCTCGAAGGACTTGATGGTGAGACCCTTAAGCTTGAAGGCTACCGGGCCGTGGATACTCTTGAGTAGTGTCTTGATCACGTGTTGTTCTTGTAGCTGAAATTCATATTTCATGCTTAAGTTTCTCGATCTGAGAATTTAGTCGACCAAAGTCTTGTCGGGCTTCTGCCGCTCCACCATGAGGTCTCCTAAAGTGACATGATGTCGGGCACCGGAGAATCTTTTCACGAACATGTTTTCCATTTCTGCAAAATCCTTTATTGATCCATTGGGAAGCTCGACATACCAATCGAAAGCTATTCCTGACAGGCTACTGACAGAACAACAAAGCTTCACTTCCTCCTATATTACAACAACTTACTCTGAAATGTGCTATGTGTGGACGAGGATTCCCCATCCCATCGAACGTCTTGAAAGTTGAGGGCATGAAGCCTTTAGGCTAAGAAAGAACATTGAACTCCTCCGGTTAGGGTCTACCCTTTGAAATTGATGCACCACATTTAGACTGAGCTAAGGCCTCCAGAACTTGTTGTTCGACCATCTGTTTAATTTCTTTTTCTGGCAGATTCGGAGTTGGATCTATTCTTGGTGGTTCGTCTTCATTGGCTAAAGCGACCTTCCTTATTTCATCGGCGATGTGTATAATCTCAGGCTGGTTAATGAATTCCGCACACTTTGTGTAAACTTAATATTGCTAGTATTTGATATAGATGTGTATAAAGATATTCAATAATTGTAGAGTTAACCTTTCGACGCAAGTATACGTATCGCTCAAGTAATACAGAGCTTTAATGGAGTCTTGAATATCAATCCCACAGAGATATTATACAGGCTACAGACTAAGATTAAAGAAACCAATTCAGAATCACAACTTAGTAAATCGAATTGTCTATCTATCAGTAATATGCAATCGTAAATAAGATGAAGTTTTAATAAAATAATTCTACTAACTATTAACTACTTCTACTAAAAAAGTGAGGTTTAAATATATAAGCAAGAATCCTTCTCCTTGTTAAGAAATTTAAGTGAATGGATAATTAGAATTAGTTTAAAAATGTGTTGTCCCAAATAGGAGCATACCTATTCTTTACCCTTTAGTCTAGGCATAAATAACATTGACTAATCCTATGCTTGGTTACTAAATCTGCGGCTAGGCTGGGATGATACTGGCTCTCACTTTGGAACTCCCACATTCCCCTTTGCTTGAGGGCTTACATCTACACTTTAGCACCCAAACGATAGGACCAAATTGAGGATTTTAGTCTCTCACTCTAAAATCTCCAATTCTACGCCTAATAAATAATATTTTCCTATTTATTTTCACCCTACTTTTAAGGACTTTAACCTCCTTGAATCTCAGATGTATTCTTCACTTTAGTTGTAAAAATCAACATATTTTAACAAATCAATTGGCCAGATTGAAAGTAAATTAAGATCAAAGTAAAATGATTATCACAACTTCTTTAATATTCTCTTGGCACACTAATTCAAATTGTCATTTCATAAAAATGTCAAAACAAGGAGAAATATAGAAAAATTACTCAGGTTTCTTAGAGAAGATATGACAAAACTTGGATTTCATATATAAAAGCAAAGTTATACAAACTAAAAGAAGTAAATATAACTTATCTCGAATTCCTCTCCAAGCAAATTCCTTAAAGTTCCTCTGAATCTCTTCCTTTCTTTATAGCACATAAAATTCTCCTTTGAAACGTCAAGGAGGAAGAAATCTCTCGCTTTTCTTCCACTCTTACAATCTCTCGAAGAATTCCTCACAAATAACACAAATTGAACTCACTATCTTAACTATTAGAGAAAACAAGAATCTAACACACATTAACAGACACACACTGACACTGGATAACCCCTGGACAACAACAGATAACAACCTTTTCAGCCCCAAAGTGTTTCTTTTTAAAGTGGTTGAAGAGTTTTGAAGAGTTCCCTAAGTATCCCTTCAAAAATCATCCACATTCAATGCACCTCGTGAGAGAACCGACTTTCTCTCCATCGGCGACCTCGATCTCACTGTTAGCGGCCTTCTAGAATACTTGGCTTTGGACCTGCTACCTCGAAGAAGAGGAGAGGTATCCGGAAAACCAAGTTCCTCTTGTTAAGGAATCTCATCAATTATTGGCAGATTTGTGACTTGTGTTCTGGCAGCCATGCAAATTCTATGGTTGCAGTTTCTTCTTTGAGATTTGGTTATCAGGGGAGGTCTAGAACTTGAGCAAACTTTGAAGACTGGCGGTGGGGCAAGAAAGGTATCCTTAGAATCATCTTCACGCAGAATCTCTTTTCTTTTGGTAGATGGGAAAGTAGGTGCAGTGACGGCGAAGCCTGTGGTAGTAGAGGTAAAAACTCTCCTTGGCACAGAGACGACTGACTTAAAGGGGGCAGTGGTTATCATCACTTTCTTAGTAGAAGGGAAATCATCATGGGAGTTTAGGTCGAACTCAGTAGACAACACTTGAATTTCGAGAGTGGCAACTTTCATAACCACGAACGAAGCTTTTCCAAGTACGGCTTTAAACTCACCAAAGCCGATCCCGAATTGAATCATCGGTGCTGCAAGACGGGCCTCACGGGAGGAGGGCAAGTTGTAGGAGAAAGTCATTGTAGGGGCTGACATCTTTAACTGTCAAGTGAAGCATTCTGAAGGTTAGTGAGGGCCAAAAACCTTGCCATTATAGTGCAAACACTATAAAATGGTTGTTCTGTGGACTGGGGAAAGTTTCATTTCATTTTATTATCTCTTTATTTCATTTTTTTGATTTTCACGTATTGGTTAAAATGAGTTTTAATGTTTAAAGAAGAGTGGGTTAATCTGCCAAAGACAGGTTTGAACCTGAAAGGCACAAAAAGGAGGTGAAGTACGGGATCCTATCGGAGGTCCCCATCACAACGCATAACCAGATTTGCTCGCTGACACACCTATTGGGGGTCCGACGCCACAAGATCGAAAGGAAAACCTAGGGACTCTTGAACCCTTCTATTTAGGAGTGACTAAACAGACAGTCCTAAAATAAAGAGAAGTTTATCACACTTTCCCAAGAAAGAAATGGGTGAAATATCTCAACGGAAGACTGGTAATCTGACTCATGAGGGACATGAGCACATTACCGATATTTGAATATAATATTTCCTGATCTTAATGAAGAGAGAAACTAGTCCCCAACAGAGTCGCCAGAAAACTATCAACTATTTTTTAAATTCTTCCATCTTTTGGAAAATGTGTTTTTGGTATTTTATTTTAAAAAGGGTTTTAATTTTATAAAATAGAGATTTGATTTAATATATATATATATATATATATATATATATATATATATATATATATATATATAGGATTTTGAAATTTATATTTTAATTTTTAAGAATATGAAATCAAACCGATCTCATATAAATAATAGTTTAAATAATCAAGCATTTCACCGCAAAACATGTATTTATCCCGAAGAATAAGTACATGGCTTGAGATGAAGCTTGATCAAATAAACTAAAGGATTTATGACATTCGTTTGATCTGCAAACCATTTTGACCGGCAATTTCCTCTACCTAATATAAAGGAATTAGATGGGTTTTATATTAATATGGGGTCTTTAAGTTTCCTATAAGGGTAAGTCCCTATAGTTAATTACATCCTAGAGAATCGAAGTCACTTAAGAAAACTCTTGATATAGATCGGGAAATATTTTTTTATGACTTCCAAAGGTAAGGTTTTCAAAGAAAATGTGATAGTCGGAAATTCAATATGTGAATGACTCAAGTTTTGGAACATTTCATTTTGTCAGTAATCTAAACGAGAGAAGTCTAGGGGAAGAAAATAGGTTCAAGGGAAATGTTGATGTCTTCCCAAACTATCCTATAGTTTGGCTTTAAATCTTGGAAATGAAGGTATTTAAATTTCAATCCTGCTAATTAATTATAAGGATTACATTTGCATAATATCTGGAAGGTGGGAGGATTTATGTTGTACTGAAGGACAACCTCGGAATCCTAAAGCGAATTAGGGCTTATATTGCACAGCAGTGCTGTGCAAAGGCCTAAAGAAAAGGTGAGGATTTATGCTGCACTAGGCAAGCTACCTCGAAGTCCTATGGCTTGTTATTTAAACTAAGGAAAGGTTTTGTTGGTGTAGGCAAGTTTCACTGTTGAAGATGGTCGTGCTGCCCACTATGCTTGCTCTAAGCTTCTCGTCGTAGCAGGTTTAGTTTAAAGAAGTGTCAATTGAGGAAAAAGAGAAGTGTTATGTTTTATAAATATTTAAATTGAGGTGTCTTAATATTTTATTAGGGGAACATTAAAGTTGATTATAGAACCACCGTTGAAGGTCCCATTGTTCCATCATCCCGACATCGCTATTTTCATCAGATTCACTTAGTCCAAATGAATTTACTAAACTCAACTTAATGAGTTCCATACTTTCATTTAGACCATGGGAAAACCCTATCAGCAACACATGGGTTACCTCTGACTCGTGATTTTATATATACTTAGATAATTAAGAATTCAACACTAATATTAAAAGATATAAATCCTCAGCAACAGTGCCAAAAACTTGATTAAGAGAGTAAATTTTAATTTTAGTAACAATAAAATATTATAATATTTTGATCGCAGAGTTACCTTTAAACACAAGTATACGTATCACTCAAGTAATACAAGGCTCTAGTGGAGTCCTGGTTATCGATCCCACAGGGAAAACTATTAAAGCCTATGGACTAGAATTATATAAACCAAGTTAAAATTACAACCGAATCGAATCTTCCTATCTGTCACTAATATGCAATCAATAATAAAGTTCTTATAACTAAACTAATTTTACTAACAGATTATTAATACTATTAAAGTTAAAGTTCAAATATATATAAATATATAAATATATATATATATATATATATATATATATATATATATATATATATATATATATATATATATACGGATCCAACATCTCCATTACCCACCTGATTTATGCTGATGACATCATGTTGTTTTCCAGTGCTCACAAATCAGCTGTTAAGAAGGTTAAAACTTTTTTGGATTCCTTTCAACAACAATCAGGTATGGTGTTCAATACT
Organism: Papilionanthe hookeriana x Papilionanthe teres; assembly: GCA_022702705.1. Taxonomy (NCBI): domain Eukaryota; kingdom Viridiplantae; phylum Streptophyta; class Magnoliopsida; order Asparagales; family Orchidaceae; genus Papilionanthe; species Papilionanthe hookeriana x Papilionanthe teres. The sequence goes on from CM040430.1 coordinate 26,013,354, forward strand.
GATAAATGTCAGTTGATTTTCTCAAACTTGACAACTAGCCCAATCAAGCACTGGATCTTGAACTACACTGGTTTCAAATGTGTTTCTCCTCCTTTGAAATACCTTGGGGCTTTCCTCACCATGAGCAGAACCAAACAGATACAATTTGATGATATCATGGCCAAGATTAACTCACAACTCAGCAGCTGGACCATCTCCTTTTTATCTAATGGTGGTAGGATTACTCTTCTCAAGAGTATCCTGACCACTTTCCCTTCATATTTACTCCAAATGATCACTATGAAGAAAAGTACCCAATTACAAATGGAGAGGGCATTCAACAGGTTTCTTTGGTCTGGCCAGACTAAGCAACCACACTGGACCTCTTGGCAACCTGTTGCTAAACCAACTGCTGCGAGTGGCACAGGACTGAAAGGTCTCCCACACATCCAACAAGTCAACTTCTGTAAAATCTGGGTACATTTCAGGGCCCAAACATCTTTATGGGCTAAGTTCATGATGGGGAAATACTGCAGATCTTCTCACCCCTCCCAGGTGGAAAGAAAATTGGGGGATTCAAGAACCTGGGTCAAACTTCTCAATGTTAGAAAGACAGCTGAGGACTTATATATCTGGAACTTGGGAAGGGGAGAAATCAACTTCGGCTTCGACAATTGGTGTCCCAAAGAATGGTTGGTTGCTAGAAGCCCACATCTTGACCATTCTTCTAAAGTTTCTGATTTCTGGGAGGGGCACAACTGGTCTCTTCCCCACCTCAAAGCTATTCTTCAAGATCATTCAGCTTCACTGATCTCTACTATCAAATTTACTAGAACTGTTCCTGACTCCATCTGCAGGCCCAATTATCAATATCAGAGCATTTCTAAAGTCTTCTATAACACCTTATACCAGTGGACTCATGTGCCGTGGCATCTTGCTGTATGGAATCAATTTCTGTCCCCATCTATGGCCTTCCTTTGTTGGAGAACACTCCACAGATTAATTCCCACTAATGACATTCTGAAGCTCAAAGGGCTTAGAGGCCCTTCCAAGTGTGTTTTATGCAATTCTCAGGAAGAATCCATCCCCCACTTGTATTTTAATTGTCCTTTTTCCAGTTCTGTTTGGCAGCAGTTATCTGATAGCAGGCAGATTAAGAATTGTCACTGGGATGATTTTAATAATCTCCGGTTAGAGGGAATAGCCAGGCACATTCAAACTATCCATCTCATTGTCATCTGGTTTCTGTGGATGGACAGGAACAATGCCAAGTTTAATGGTATTGCTGCCTCTTCTATCAAAGTGGCCAAAAACTGCAAAGGCTATCTACACAAAATCATTTGTCACAAAGGCTTCACAAATCTGTTAAACATTGATTTACACACTACCTCTACTCTTGCCCCCAAGGTCTTATTGGTAAGTTGGCTTCCCCCCATTAGACCAACAATTAAAATTAACACTGATGGCAGCTTCTCAAATGGGAGAGCTGGTGTTGGGGGCATTCTCAGAAACCACTATGGTCACTGTCTTCTTTATTTCTATGCTCCTGTACTAGCTTTGGATGCACTGGAAGCTGAATACATTGCATTCCTTTATGCCCTACAGCTAGCACAATCTGTTCACTGGTCTAACCTCTGGATTGAAGTTGATTCCACTGCTCTTGTTCACAATTTACATCTGGAGTGTGGCTCCTCTTGGAGGCACAACTACTGGATCTACCAGATTCAACAGCTCTTATCCCCTCAGACTACCCTCTCTGCAATTTTTAGGGAAGGAAATAAAGTTGCCCATTGGCTAGCAAGTAAGGGTGAATCCTCTCAGCAGGTGAGGGTATCCACTACCCCAACTTATGAGCTAAACTTGCTCATTGCTGGGGACAAACTGAGCCTCCCCCATCTTAGACTGGGAAGGAAATAATTCAGTATGGTTGGTATTTTGGCCTTCAGTTTATTCTCCTGGCTACAGTTTTCTACCTGGCTGGATGTTGGTAACTTCTGAATCTCATACAATCAGCCCATTACTCCTTGGGGAGTGTCTTCCCTGTAGGCAGTGCTGGTGTCATCACTTTCTCTTGTCTTTGGATTAAGTGTTTATTGGGCACATTTTTTGGGATAGGTTTATTTTACACTTAGGTTAGTTACTTTTTCTTTTGGTGTGAAGTTGTATTGAGTCATGTTTGTTCCCATTTGGGATATTTTGTAACTTCACTTCTTTGATTCAACATGTAGGGAGCCTAAAGTAGCTCCTTTCCAATATATATATATATATATATATATATATATATATATATATATATATATATATATATATATATATTCATTTTGGCATTTCGACTACTTCTCCAGGATTCGAATGCTTGCTCATAATCGATACCCCTATCTCCATTTTAAGCATAGCTCTTCCCAAATTATCAATCATTTGGCATATGCCGATGATGTTATCCTTTTCACTAATGGTAGTAAGCTTGCTGTCAAAAAACATTACAAATAACCGATCATCTAGCAATGGTAGCGAGGTCTTGAACTTAACCAAAAGAAGTGTCGGTTTTAGGCGGCAAAGGATTTAATCATAAGCAGTGGGTGAATGATTTCATTGGTTTCTTAGGTACAGATCTCCCTTTAAAATATTTAGGGGTGCAGTTAACTAAAGGAAGGAGAAAACAAACCCATTATGATGAAATAGTACAGAAGATTACTGTGACCTTAAACTCGCTTGGACAACTACCTTTTTGTCCTAATGGAGGTAGGTTAACTTTACCGAAGAGTATTTTATCAACCTTTCCTCTCTACAATTTACAAATGGTTAGAATGAAAAAGAGTACTCAGAAAATTATTGAAACCATTTTTAATAAATTTCTATGGGAAGGCTAGGCTAAACAATATCATTGGGTAGTATGGAAGAAAGTTTGTAAACCAACTAAGGCTGGGGGATTGGGCATAAGGAGCTTTCAACAAATGAGTCACCTTTTTTACTGTAAATAGTGGATCAAATTCAGAAGGCAAGATACTATGTGGGCAAAATTTTTAAAAGATAAGTATTGCTGGCAGTCACACCCAAATGCTGTTTTGCCTAGGCTGGGAGATTCTAAGCACTGGAAACATCTGCTAAAGGTTAGGGAAAGTACTGACCAGTTCTTTAGCTGGGAGGTTGGCAAGGGGGATGTGAATTTCTATTTTGATAACTTGATTGGTGAGGGGACTTTAAACTTCACTACTGAGTTTAATCATAAACTCCCCGTTTCGATTTCCGGGTGGACAATCGATGGAATGCCAATATGCTTAGAGATATTTTGGATGAGGATAGTGTACAGGATTATCCATATTCTGATTGATACAACCAAACCTGACATGATTCTTCTGAAACAGTCTACTAAACACTCCTTCAACAGCAAGATCCATAATTCTCTACATAACTGGCCTAATACCAATTGGGGAGAAAAAATGCGGACTGAGTCGATATCCCCCTCAATGTCTTACTTCTGCTGGAGATTGTTTCATAATTATCTTCCATTAGATGACATTTTGAAGCTAAAAGGTTTGAGAACTGCTTCTAGATGTTGGTTATGCCATTCTCAGGAAGAATCAGTTTCTCATCTTTTCCTCAAATGTACGATCACTAAACAGGTTTGGAATTCGAGTGTTACGACGAATTCAAATTAACTCATCTCAATTATAACTGGATCAATTTGGGGGCTTGCTGGGAGGACTGGAAAGATGAGAAAGAGTTTCACATTCCTTTTGTTATCTGTTGGTTTGTATAGATAGCCAGGAATCAGGCAAAACATGACAATAAAACTTGTAATATCAATCAGATTGTGGCAAATTGCTGTAGTTTTTTAAGTAAGCACTCACTGCTAGACTCCTCTCCTAGAAGAAAACCTATTTTGTTGAAATGGTCTCTCCCTTCCCAACCATGGATAAAAATTAATATTGATGGCAGCTTCAATACTTCAACTGCATGAATTGGAGCTTTTTGCAGAAATTCCTTGGGACAGTTATTGTGGTTCTTTCAAGCACCTATTATCTCTTCATCGCCCTTGAATCCGAACTTCAAGCCGCACGAGTGGGCTTTGATCATCGCTAAAGCTTTGAACTATCATTTTGTATGGGTTGAATCTGACTCACAACAATTGATTAACATACTGCAAGGCCTCTCCTCTCCTCCTTGGAACTTGGTATATCGTTGCAGAACTCTTCTATCTACCATTGGTTCCCTCAAACTTAAATGGACCCATATCTTCAGGGAGGGTAATCAACCTGCTAATTGATTGGCAAAACATGCTACAACCACTAATACCATTATTTTTTCTGTTACACCTTTTGAGCCTCTAAGGCTTTTACTTTTTGGGGACTTGATTGATACTCCCTACATCAGATGTATGTAACCTTTGCTTGAATGAAATTTTCCTTTTCCTATATATATATATATATATTGTCAATATATATATATATATATATATATATATATATATATATATATATATATATATAAGCAAGAATCTTTCTCCTTTATTAAGATATTTAAGTGAAATGATATTTAGAATTAGTTTTAAATGTGTTGTGCCAAAAAGGAGCATACCTATTCTTTACCCTTTGGTCGAGGTATAAAGAACATTAATTAATCATATGCTTGGTTACTGAATCTGCGGTTAGGCTTGGAGGATACCGGCTCTCACTTCAGAGCTCCTATGTTCCCCTCGCCTAAGGGCTAACAATCTACACTTCAGCACCCAAACGATAGGAACGAATTGAGGATTTTAGCCTGTTACTCTAAAATCTCAAATTCTACGTCCGATTAATACTATTTCCCTATTTATTTGCACTTCTCCTTTCAAGGATTTACCCATCTACCTTTCAAAGAAAAATGTGATACATACTAGTGAAGAGTTCTTCGCCCACTGTCAGGTCTTAAAAATTCTTCACAGATTTTAACAATAAAAATGATCAATTCATATAGTAAATTAAGTTTAGGCATAGTATCATTACAACTTATTTATATTTTTTTAATAGACTAATTCATTTAATCATTTCACAAAAACATCAAAACAAGGAGAAATACAGAACAATTACTCAGAATTAATGGAAAGGATTTAATAAAACTTGGATTTCATATAATAAAGTAAAGTTCTATAAACTATAGTAAATAAACGCTACTTATCTCAAATTCCTCCCCAAGCAAACTCCTTGAGTTTCCTCTGGAATCCTTTCTTACAGCCCATGAAATTCTTCTTCGAAACAATAATGTCGAAGAGATCTCTCATTTCCCTTCCGCTCTTACAATCCCTCTAAGAATTCCTCACAAAATCTCTATTTGAACTCACTATTCAATAAATAACAACAGTAAAGACTCACTAATAGACTCTTAAAAACCCTTACCCTTTTAAACTCACTAGTAATCACGTAGGAGACACGTTTTTCAGCATAATATGGTTCTTTTTAAAGTTGTAGAAGAGTCTCTAAGGGTTTTGTAGGCACCCCTTCAAAAATCGTCCACATTCAACATATTTATGGAAAGATCTACCGATCCCGTCGTCGGCGGCCTCGATCACGCCGTCAGCGACCATTTAGAAACAGTACTTTTAAAAAGGCCCTGCCATCGGCAGCCTTCCTTGGAATTAATTCTAAACTCTCGGGAAAATCACGCTGTCAGCGCCATCGACCTCGCCGTCGGTACCCTTGGTCAATTTTTCATAATTTGGTCCTTTTTGCTCCAAATTTGCTCCTTTTTGCATATTTTTGCTCTTTTGTCCCCAAATCTTCATACCTGCAGAATAACACCAAAAATATCATTCTTTAAAGTGCAATATTATCAAAATTAGTATTAAATAAGCATGAAAATCTTTACCTTTTTTCCTTGGGTCAAAATCCCCCAAACTTAACTATTACTCGCCCTCAAGTAATCCTTAGTACTACATAAAAGTTATAATTCATTTTGGTAAAGTTTTAATTTAGAAGTACTATAATTTTGATTTAAATAAATATTATAGTAAGAATTCTAAGAAAGATTTTCAAATATTTAAATTAATTCTGGAGGTATAAGGCTATTTAATCAAGTTTAAGAGTTCTAGTTTTCTGTTCATTTCAAGAATGACTATATGTTGCTATATTAATTCACTTAGAATAATTAGAAGATAGGAAATTCATGAAGAAACTATAAGTAAGAATCTAATCATAAATATAAGTTCAGAAATGGTTTTAGTTTTTCTTTTAGGTTAATCCAAGTGAAGCCAATTTTTGATAAGACATAACTTCAAGCTTCTCCTCACTTATTTTTTTTCTTTTTATTTCTTTTTTTTTATTTTTAGGGATTCTTTTTCAATCCTTTTTCTTTTTCTTTTTTTTAGGAATTGTTTTTCAATCCTTTTTCTTTTTCTTTTTTTTTTCAAGTGAGGATTACTATATCTAGATTGTCTGTTAATAATTTTGAACTTCAGTCTTCTTTTCCTAAATTTGATACTTTTAAACATTCTTTACCTTATATGTACTTCATAGTTATTACATTATTGAATCCCAATCTTTTCTTTCTCAACTAAATTCCTAAGATTTTTAATATTTCAAAATATGGTTTTCCTTACTTTAAATAATTAACTATAGTCTTATCCCCTTATACTAAATATCTTAATCTACAAAATGAATTTTCATTATAAAAAATATTTCTTAAAATCTTTTATAATATTTAGATAAAATCTTAATATAGTTATCTAAATTAAATTTTATCACAAAAATCATAATAATAATTTTTGAAAATATGTTATTTGAGAACATATAATAGTTAAATTTTTCTTCCCTCCCCCAAACTTAAATTTTTCAATAAATTTGAAATAGTACATGGGTGAAAGAAAAAAAATTCTAAATATAAAATTCATACCTTTGCAGTTTATGCATTTTTTGTCTTTTTGAAATTTGCAGGTTCTTTTCAAAATTTCTAACTTCAACTGACCTATAATATTTAAAAATCTTTCTACACACATAACAATTTAAAATTTGCTGGGGTAATGGAATTTTAAAACAAGTATATAAAACTACAAAATTAAACAAAAACAACTAACTACACTACACAGGACAGATGCTTTTCACAACACAGAACAAATAGTTTACTAATTTAAACTACACAGTTCACAATACAATTATAATCACAAATATCATAAACATCCAGAAATAAAAATACAAACTACCAAACTAACACATATCACAAAAAATAAAGCATAGTCTACCAAATACCACACATATCACAATACATTAAACAAAGCTAACAAATAATCAAATACATCACATAACATCTCAATCACAAATATCAATCCTCGAAATCCCATACAACGTCCTCATCACCCTGGTCAGCAGGAGGATTTTGCTGATACTGAGTATATCTGGGGCACTCAAGAAAAGTCACATCTGGCTCTCCTCGGTAATATCTAGCCTGAGCATCGTAATAAGCCATCTCAAAATCTGAATGCCTCTGAAGATACTCACTATCATGATCATGCCTTCTCTCTAGCCCTTCAATCCTGTGATCAATTCTTTCTAGTTTTTCATCCAATTGTTCAAAACTTTTCCTTTACAGGGTCATAACGTTTATAAGATCATACAAAGTAGGAGGACTAGAGGCAAGAGGGTCATAGCTAGTAGAAGGGATATCTCTACTAGTAGAAGGCTCTTTGCTCCTACTCCCTGATCTCCATTCTTCATGAGATGTATAAGTCTTAATTATTCCTTTACAAATGGGTCTCATAGGATAAACCCATTCCTCATCATCCCTTGCTTCAACTCTAGATATCTGACAAAGTACATAATTAAGGCCAGGATGCCCTAAATATCCACTTATCTCACTCCTCGTAGTAGCCATTATATTCTTATAGATAATTCTACCCACATTAATGCTTCGATTGTTATGAATATAGAAATTCAGAATAGCTCTCTCTCTCTAGAAACTTAACTATGATGGTAAGTCGGTAGCAGAGTCGAACGGATGAAATAATGCCATGCCTTAGCAGTGGCATTCATCATGGACAATGGAAAATTAATCCATTTATGATTTTTAATCTTCCAAACACCTTTGCCATCAGTGAGAAAGTCGATAACATCGTTCAACAGACCTTCCATTGTTCCAAATGTTTCAAACTCGCTAGAAATATAGTCGTAAAGTTCGTAAAAAGAGTTAATGTGATTAGTACTAAATTCAAAAGAAAATCCCCTTACCTAGACTGGTACGTCCTCAGGTTGAATAAGATTGGAGTAAAATTCTCTAACAACTTCAATAGCAGCCTTGTTAGTTGTATAGCAAAAGTTTTCCCATCCTCTTTCCTTGATTACTCTTTCTACCTCTCCTCCAGGATTTTCAAAAGCTCGATCTTGTACACACTTCTTACTTTTGTAGACTGAATCGTACCTTGCTTGTTCCTTCGCATTAAAAAATCGAGTTTCATCAAATTCAAGTCTTCCCTTTTTGTCTTGGAGCCATAGTTCGATTTATAAAATCATAAAAATTCCAAACTAATGTCCAAAATAACAATACTATAACTTCTAAAAGGGGTTTAAAACAATCTAAATCAAATTCAATGAATTCCTTTCATATCTTTTCTCCACATTTTCGATTTTTCCAAAATTTCTTAATGTGGAAGAAATTCATGGTGAAAATAAAAAATTTTTACATAGGAGTGAAGCCCTTACCAAGGGAAGATGAAATCCGGTATTAGATTTTGTTGAAATTTCTCCAAATCCAAGATCTCTTAAGCCCTAAGTCAATTTTTTAGTTAAAAAGGGGAAGAAGATGATGAGTAGTGGCATTTGACCGGTCAAAATCGCGGTAAATAGGAAGTTTTTACGATCGCGCCGTTAACAGACTCGTTCGCGCCGTCGGCCGGCTCGTTCGTGCCGTCGGCGGGCTCTATTGAATTAGTTCATGTTCTTCTCAGAAAATTGAGCAGTCTTCAGCCTCGAGCTCGCCGTTGGTGAGATTTTCAAAAATTGATCATTTTCTAATTTTTGCGATTTCGATCAATTTTTAAGCTTCGTCATCATCCATTTGATCTTTTTTATCATATATTTTAAGTGATTAAGTGATGTATTAACACAAATAAACATTCACACAAAAAAACTTCACATTCATATATTAAATCCAAGTGTTTGCAACATACAATATATAACACACATAAGTCGGTATTCTTTCAACCTAAATCCAAATAATCAGCGTCGCAAACCAAACCACAACACTCAAAATGCTGAAAAAAAATATTTTAAACTTAATCTCATCTATACTGAGATTTAAAAAGCATACTAAAGAAATCAAACACACACACAGACATACAAACATTATTCAAATCGAACACAACATAATTAACTCTACTACTCTTCAGAACTAGTGCTAGTCTCTGCTCTGATATCTCCCATTGCCTGAACATGGACGAACAGGTTGTAAAAAGGTCCGAATGAGAATTCTTCAGTTGAATCTTCATCGATCAATCCCATCATTCTCATCAATCGCACCAAACTTGCTTCGAATTGCCCAGTATGATCAAAATGTTCTTTTATTCTCTAATTGATGTGATAAAAGAAATCAGACATGTTGCTAACTATACTCATTAAGTTTTATACCTGATTCTCCAGATTCTTGATTTTATGCAAGAGCATCGGTGTCTTGTCTGCTACTGAACTGGAATAGAATTCTGCGATGCTTGATCCATAATCAAGCCTACATCACTCTCTCCATCAATGGCTGGGAACATCTGAGTTGGGTCTAATGGTTTTCAGAGTAGCAGTATCTTCTCCTAAACTTCGTACGACACTTGAAACAAACTGCAAATCGAGAAAATTGTGGAAGGATGTCCAAGCCCTTGGGATGATCCTTGAACTATTAGGCCATAAACAGATTTCACAATAATCAATCTAATATCAATGGGCCATCCCATTTGAATGCAGTAGTTCAGAATTGCACCTTCTTTCGTAACCTTGCCAATTTTCATCATTAGAAATAACTTTGCAGAGATGAAAAAGTGCCAATTTTTTGAAACAGGATTTAAAAGCGTTGTAGAGAAACTAACATACCAGTTCTCTCTAATTTCCCAGCCATCGGTTTCGTCCATCAAATATTGGTATATTTCATTCATCTTTTCTCTCGTCGGCACGAAATTTGAATAATAATAGACTGGAACAATCTCAAGCATATACAACTCATTAATTCTTCCAGAATTGAATGTAATCCACCTACCTCGCACATAAATGCTTCTTTGGTTGATTCCATGTAAATTGGCGTAGAATTCTTTAACTACAGGAACAACTACTGCAGCAGCAGTGTATCAAAACACTTCTCATCTTCTTCACACAATCATTTCTTCAATTGGTGACGAAGAAATGCTTTGTCCTCTATTGACAAATCCTCTTTCATTAATCAATCTTCTTTTCGAGATTACCTTGTTGAAAAGTTGTTGTGCCTCCGCACTGACGAACTTTCTCTTATTGTACACTCAAAATCTTAGGTTATCAATTGAATTAGAAGCCATTTGAGAAGGATTTGAGAGAGTTTCCATTCATTTTTGGGAGTTTGGAGTGATTAGGAACCGTCCATAGGAGTTTATAAAGGTCAAATTCGCTAAAAACCGCCAAAAATCATCATTTTGAACACGAAAAACAGTCCACTCGCCGATCCCGCTGTCGGTGGCCTCGACCAAACCCCAGAGCTCTTGGGAAAACCCACCGTCGGTGGCGTCAAGCGTGCCGTCAGGGCCTAGGCAAAAATTTGCATAAAAATGTCGTGGACCAATACGTTCCAAATTTTCTCTATGGATCCAAATTCTATGATAATCAAAGGGTAAATATGAGTAGTAGGACTTAATATTACTAAAATTTAATAATAATTTCAAACAAATACACAAATATTAAAGATAACTATGGGTTGCCTCCCATAAAGCACTTGGTTTAACGTCATCAGCCCGACCTATTTAGGTATTATTCAGGTTGACTGAGCATTAAAATCTCTTTATAATTTGGTCTTTTACCTTCAAAATATAGTTTTAATCTATGTCTATTTACTTTAAATCTATTCCCAGTCTTAGGATCTTCAATTTCAACAGCTCCATAAGTGTAAACTTGAGTCACAATGAAGGGTCCAAAACCAACGAGACTTCAATTTCCTAGGAAATAATTTCATCCTTGTATTGTAAAGCAAAACTTCTTTGCTTGGATCAAAGTTCTTTCGGTTAATCTTCTGATCATGTCTTAACTTTAGTTTTTCCTTATAAATTCTATTGTTATTGTAAGATTCATTTCTTAATTCTTTTAATTCATTCAATTGCAGCCTTCTCTTCTCACCAGCATTTTTCAAATTATAATTGAATTCTTTAATTTCCCAATATGTTTTATGCTCGAATTCTACCGGTAAGTGAAAAGTTTTTCCATATATAAGTCTGTAAGGAGTCATAACAATAAGAGTTTTATAAGCAGTCCTGTATGTCCATAATGCAGTATCTAGCCTAGCAGACCAATCCCCTCTATTAGGATTTACAGTCTTTTCTAAAATTTGCTTGATCTCACGATAGAAACTTCAGCTAAACCACTGATTTGAGGATGGTAGGTAGTAGAGAATTTATGAACAATACTAAATTTTTCTGCCAATCTTTGAATATATTTATTCCTAAAACGGGATCCTTCGTCAGTGATAATCACTCTCGGCATACCGTATCTTGTGAAAATGTTTTTCATTAAGAAATTTGAAACATTTTTAGCATCACAACGAGGTAAAGATTGTGCTTCAATCCACTTTCATACAAAAACAACCAGAATCAAAATATATAAATTCCCAAATAAAGGAATAAATGGTCCCATGAAATCTAATCCCCAAACATCAAAAAAACCAACTTCTAATATGAAATTCGAAGGCATTTCGTTTCTTCTAGATATATTACCTACTCGTTGGCATTTATCACATGTTTTGATATATCTATAAACATCATTAAAAAGAGTAGGCTAATAAAATCCATCTTGTAAAATTTTATCTACAGTTTTGTCAATCCCAAAATGTCCTCCAAAATCAGATTCATGACATTTTTTAATAATCTATTCAGTTTCTTCATAAGATACACATCCCTAGTAATAAGATCATTGCATTGTTTATATAAATATGGTTCATCCAAAAAATATTATTTTGAATCTTGAACAAATTTTTTCTTTTGCTGCAATGTTAGCATAGGTGGCAAAATATCGCTTACTAAATAATTTACTATATTAGCACACCAAGGTATTTTCCACTCATTAATATTATAAAGTTTTTCATCAGGGAAACTATCTGTAATTTCATTATTGGTGTTAGATATTTCATGATATTCCAATCTTGACAAATGATCAATAATTTGATTTTTATTTCCTTTTCTATCAACCACCACAAAATCAAATTCTTGCATTAAAAGTACCCATCTAATTAATCTTGGTTTAGTATCCTTCTTTTGCATTAGATGTTTAATAACTGAATGATCAGTATGCATAATGGATTTAGTTCCAATTAAATATGATCTAAATTTATTAAAAGCATATAAAATAGCCAGTAACTCTTTTTCATTAACTGTATAGTTAATTTGAGCATCATTAAGAGTTCTATTAGCGCATTATATAACCTTAAAAGTTTTTTCATATCTTGACCAAGAACAGCTCCAATAGCATAATCACTAGCATCACACATTAGTTCAAACGGTTTCTCCCAGTCAGGTGAAACTATTACAGGTATTGTGATTAGTTTTTCCTTTAATAACTTAAAGACATTAAAGCTTTCTTCAGTAAATTCAAATTTCTTATCTTTTCCTAAAAGTTGGCATAGAGGTTTTGTAATTTTTGAAAATTCTTTAATATAGCACCTGTAGAAACCAGCATGTCCAAGAAAACTTCTTACCCCTCTCACTGTAGTAGGAGGCGGTAATTTTGCTATAACTTGAATTTTTGCAGAATCTAATTCCATGCCATTTTCTGAACTTTTATTTCCTAAAACAATTCATCTTGCAACCATAAATTGATATTTCTCCCAATTTAGAACTAAGTTAGTTTTTTTGCATAGCTTCAAAACTTTTTTAAGATGATTTAAGCATGCATCAAATGATATTCCAAACACATAGAAATCATCCATAAATACTTCTATTCCATTGTCTATTAATTTACTAAAGATAGATAACATACATCTTTGGAATGTTACAAGTGCATTACATACTCCATAAGGCATTCTTCTGAAAGCAAAAGTTCCATAAGGACTAGTAAAAGTTATTTTCTCTTAATCCTCAGGAGCAATAGGTATCTGATGGTAACCAGTATATCCATCTAGAAAACAATAATACTTATGTCCAGATTTCCAGCATTTGGTCTAAGAAAGGAAGAGGAAAGTGATCTTTCCTGGTGGCAGCATTTAAATTTCTATAATTAATACAAATACACCATCTAGAAACTTATCTGATAGGTATTAATTCATAATTTTCATTTTCTTCAATAGTTACTCCTTCTTTCTTGGGAACACAATGAATTGGAATTACCCAAGTACTATCCAAAATAGGATATATAATCCTAGCATCTAACCATTTTAAAATCTCTTTTTTAACTACTTCTTTCATTATAGGGTTCAGTCTCCTTTGAGGGTCAATTCTTGGTTTATGTTCTTCATTTAATAAAATTCTATGCATACAAATCTAAGGACTAATTTCTTTAATATCAGCTAGAGTTCAACCAAAAGCTTTTTTGTATTTTTTTAATGTATCCATTAATTTTTTTTCTTGAATTTCATTTAAGTCTCGGGATACAATTACTGGTAATGTTGAAAACTCCCCTAAAAATACATACTTCAAATGATTTGGAAGATTCTTTAATTCATGTTCAGGGGGTTTTACAACAGATGATATTAATATTTCATTTTCTGGAGCAGTTGAATTGAGTGTTTCATATTTTTCCTGAATATAATCAGCTTCTTCACTTTCAATTTCTTCAAAATTATCTTTTTCTACATCTTCTTTTTCTTCATAAGTTTCTTTGAAATATTCTTTTCTTAGATAATCACATATATCCATTCTATAACATTCATCATCTTTTTCAATTGATGGATATTTCATTGACTTTGAGATGTTAAAGGTTACTTCTTGATCATTTACTCTCATAGTCAATTACCCTTTTTGAAAGTCTATCATAGCTTTTCCTATGGCTAGAAATGATCTTCCTAAAATAATTGAAATTTCTTTATCTTCTTCCATATCTAGAATGATAAAATCCACATGAAAAATAAACTTATCAACCTTGACCAAAACATCTTCTACAACTCCCTTAGGATGTGTAATAGATCGATCAGCTAACTGTAGAGTTACAGAAGTTGGTGATATGTCTCCAATTTCTAATTTTTTAAAAGTTGATAAAGGCATCAAATTTATGCTAGCTCCCAAATCACATAATGCTCGCCCATAAAACTTTTCATCAATATGACACGAGATAGTGAAACTAACAGAATTTTTAAGTTTTCAGGAAGTTTTATTTGAATTATAGCACTGCACTCCTCACTGAGTGCAATAGTCTCATGATCTAGTAACTTCCTCTTTTTGTTGAGTATATCCTTCATAAATTTAACATAATCAGGCATTTGTTTTAAAGCTTCAACAAAAGGAATATTTACTGACAATTTTTTTTAAAATGCCTAAAAATTTAGCAAATATTTTACCTTTATCTTGTTGCTTTAGTCTTAGAGAAAATGGTGGAGGTGGTTTTTCAACAGTAATTTTCATAGGTTTCAGAGGAAAATTAGGATATAAGCTTTCGTTTTCTCCTTCAATTTCTTCTATTTCCTTTACAATTATAGTTTCTTTTTGAACTCTTGTTTCTAACTCTATTCCACTTCTCAATTGAATAGCTTTGATTTGTTCTTTTCCTTGATCTTTAGGATTTACTTCAACATTACTAGGTAAAGTTCCAACAGGTCTATTACTCAATGCAGAAGCAATTTTCCCTAATTGGTTTTCTATTTTTTTAATAGCATTTCCTTGATTTTGTAATTGATTACCCACATTCAAAACAAATTCTTCCATAGCAACTTCTTTGCCTTAAATTGGTAATTATTATCAAAACATGGTGGGTTAGAAGGTTTATAATTGGAATTACTTCGATTGTTTATATTTTCTAATGGGTTTACTAGATTATTCCCCCACTAAGGATTAATATTATTATTTTTATTATTCCAATTAAAGTTTGGATGATTCTTCCGACCTAGATTATAATAGATTGAATAAGGATTATTTTATCTATTATTTATAGCATTTATAGTTTCATATGAAGATTGAGCATCTACGATTTGTCCTAATGAACTTTCTTCTAGCACAGGAGGTGTTTGAGAACGATTCATTTCGTATTGATCTATTTTCTTTGAAAGAGCAGCAGTTTGAGAGACTATCATAGTTAAAGCATCAGAATCAAGAATATTGGCTACTCTCTTAGGATTTACCATTTTAGTAGAACATTGAAAATTATTGGTAGCCATTTCTTCTATTAACGCATAGGCTTCTTCAAAAGGTTTAGACATTAGTGATCCACTAGCAGCAGTGTCTATTATAGATCTAAGAGATCCTACTAATCTATTATAAAATGTTTGAATAATTAACCAATCTGGTGAAACATGATGTGGACATTTCCTAAGAAGTTCTTTAAATCTTTCCCAAGATTCATATATCGATTCTCCCTCATACTGACTGAAAGATGTGATATCGTTTCTAAGCTTAGTAGTCTTAGATGGTGGAAAATATTTTGAAAAGAATTTTTGTGAAAGTTCTCCCCATGTGAAAGTTCTCTCCAAGTTCTAATAGATCCAGGTGCTAATGAATTTAACCAAGCGTTAGCATTATCCCTTAACAAAAAATGAAAAAGTCTAAGTCTGACAGCATCATCAGACACTCTGTTGTACTTAAAAGTAGCACAATGTTCTAAGAAACTTGCAAGATGTAAATTAGGATCTTCATTTGAAGTTCCACCAAATTGATTGTTTTGTACTTTTTGGATAACTGCAAGTTTAAGCTCAAATGAATTAGCGGCTACATCAGGATTGTGGATAGTTAAGTGAATTTCATCTAATGTTGGGTTAACGTAATATCTTAATGGTCTAGATTGATGTTCATTTTCTATTCTTCAGTTGTTTACGTTGTTTTCCATTGTTTCAAAATTTATAGATTCTTTTCTCAGTTTTCTAATTCTCCTAACAGTGCGTTCTAATTTCGAATCCTAGGGTATAATATTTTTAGAACCAAATTTGTGCATACAATCAAAATCAGTTCACAATAAAACAATTAACTTAATAAGTTGCAATTATATAAGGGTTTTCTAGCACTCCTAAATTGTTCGTTACTTTAATTATGTTGTCCCCGGCAATGGTGCCAAAAACTTGACCCGCAATTTTAAATATACTTATATAATTAAGAATTCGACACTAGTATTAAAAGATATAAATCCTCAGCAACAGTGCCAAAAACTTAATGAGCGTAAATTTTAATTATAGTAACAATAAAATATTATAATCTTTTGATCGCAGAGTTACCTTTAAATGCAAGTATGCGTATTGCTTAAGTAACACTGAGCTCTAGTGGAGTCCTGGTTATCGATCCCACAGGGAAAGTTATTAAAGCCTACGGACTAGAATTATATAAACCAAGTTAAAATTACAACTGAACTGAATCTGCCTATCTGTCACTAATATGCAATCGATAATAAAGTTCTTATATCTAAACTAATTTTACTAACAAATTATTAATACTACTAAAGTTAAAGTTCAAATATATATATAAGCAAGAATCTTTCTCCTTTGTTAAGATATTTAAGTGAAATGATAATTAGAATTAGTTTTAAATGTGTTGTGACAAATAGGAGCATTCTTATTTTTTACCCTTTGGTCCAGGTATAAAGAACATTGATTAATCCTATGCTTAGTTACTGAATCTGTGGTTAGGCTAGGAGGATACCAGCTCTCACTTCGGAGCTCTCACGTTCCCCTCGCCTGAGGGCTAACAATCTACACTTCAACACCCAAACGATATGACCGAATTGAGGATTTTATCCTGTCACTCTAAAATCTCCAATTCTACGTCCTATTAATATTATTTCCCTTTTTATTTGCACTTCTTCATTCAAGGATTTACCCGTCTACCTTTCAAAGAGAAATGTGATACATACTAGTTAAGAATTCTTAGCCCACGGCCAGGTCTTAATAATTCTTCCTAGATTTTAACAATACAAATGGCCAATTCATATAGTAAAGTAAGTTTAGACATAGTATCATCACAACTTCTTTATATTTTTTTTAATTGACTAATTCATTTAATCATTTCAAAAAAACATCAAAACAAGGAGAAGGACAGAACAACTACTCAGAATTCATGGAAAGGATGCAATAAAACTAGGATTTCATATAATAAAGTAAATTTCTACAAACTATAGTAAATAAACACTACTTATCTCAAATTCCTCCCAAGAAAACTCCTTGAAGTTCCTCTAGATTTCTTGCTTTCTTACAACACACTGAATTCTTCTTCGAAACAACAATGCCGAAGAGATCTCTAAATTCCCTTCTGCTCTTACAATCCCTCAAAGAATTCCTCACAAAATCTCTATTTGAACTCACTATTCACTAAATAACAACACTAAAGACTCATTAATAGACACTTAAAACACTTTGGACTCACTAGTAATCATGTAGGAGACAGTTTTTTCGGCCTAATATTATTCTTTTTTAAGTTGTAGAAGAGTTTCTAAGGGTTTTGCAGGCACCTCTTCGAAAATCGTCCACATTCGACGTATTTCTGGAAAGATCCGCTGATTGTGCCATCGGCGGCCTCGATCGCACCGTCAGCGGCCTTCTAGAAATAGTGCTTTTAAACATGCCCCACCGTCGGCGGCCTCGATCTTGCTGTCAGCAGCCTTCCTTGGAATTAAGTCTAAACTCTTGAAAAAATCACGTTGTCGGCACCATCGACCTCGCCGTCGGTGCCCTAGGTCAATTTTTCATAATTTGGTCCTTTTTGCTCCAAATTTTCTCCTTTTTCCATATTTTTGCTCTTTTATCCCTAAATCTTCATACCTACAGAAAAACACCAAAACTACACTTCTTTAAAGTGCAATATTATCAAAATCAGTATAAATTAGGCATGATGATCTTAACCTTTTTTTCTTGGGTCAACCACCTCCTAGAAATTCCCGATCATCCAAAGAGACGTTTTAATTTAGTTGCAATTATGGCTTTTATTTTGTTTGTGATTAAATTTTGATTTGTTTTATATTTTAAATGTTATGGGGGTGAATTTTATCTTGTCTTAATTTTTAATTTTGATTTTGGTCTCAATCTTGTGGTTATCCTAAAGGTTTCAGTTTTCATGCATGGTGATATTGTTGTTTATCATGCAAAATTGCAAGAAAAGGAAAGTGTGGTAAAGAAAACACCAGAAAAGAAAGCGCTGTAAACTTATAAAAGTATACCTAGCGAGTCTTTTCATTCCTTCACCTGAAACTTTAGTAATCTTTACAATAAACATTTTATATTTGTAGGGAAGTAAAACCTTATTGATATGTTCGTCACAGGCCTACAAAGTCCTTGGTCATAACCCGGTGAACTCCTATTCATTTGTGAGATTTCTTCATTTAATAAATCATATAAGTACAATGGTTCTGCAAGGTGTCTCGAAGACCTGTGAAACGGTCCAGAAGAAACCCAGATATTTCACAATACTTTTGAACTTCCTTGCGGTCCTTTTGGGCTTATTATAGTTATTAAATGACTTATCCCTTTCATACTCTTATGCTCAGTGAACTAATGTTTTATTCTTCCCAAAAGGAGGGGTAATTATCACTTAGTGCTTTAGTTAAGAATTATGTGGATGGACCTTTAGAGGTAAAACTTAATTTATGGAAAAATTTACCAAATTTTGATGGGCTTGTAATTTTTCAAATGGTATTTTTAAGATTAAACATCTTTTCTTTTCTAACTCTAGTTAGTTAATTCTTTTGATTAAGCCTAGCTCATCACTAAGCCCTTAAAGTTTAGTAGGTATTTTTATGACTTTAGAAAAGGAAATTTAATGGCTTTCACGATTACGATTCTTACCAAAATATTGATTTATCTTTTGAACATCAAATAAAGGGGAATTAAATTAGTTGAATATTAACTTCCAAGATCAACCCCTGATGCACCAAAAATATATATGGTTTATGCTATCTAATTTTACTTATTTTTGGTGATATTGCACTTTAAAGAAAGGTTATTTTCATGATTTGTTGCAGGTATGATGATTTTAGTTGATTGGAGCGAAAAGAATAAAAATGGAACGAATTTGGAGTGAAAAGGAGCAAAATAGTGGAAATGTATTCTGGCGCCGCCGGCGGCCAAATCCGGAAGCTCAAAAAATATTATGGAAGATAGAGCGTCGCCGACGCCCCATCTGGCGCCACCTGCGCCCAAGGTCGGTGGAATTTAAATTTTGAAAGTTTTAGCGAAATTTTGAAGGGATGCCTATGGAAACTCTTGGGATTTCATCCCTAACTCTTAAATAACTTAATTTGGATGAGGGAAGTGAGTTCTAGAGGAGTTCTAGAGAGTTTTAGAGTGTGCTCTCTCGCATTCCATTACTTTCTCTTAGTTTTTAGTGTTAGGGTTTAGTGTAGAAGAGAGGGATTCTTCTCTAAGGAGTGAAGGAGAAGGAGTAAAGTGAGAGATTGCTTCTTACTTTCCATTCTAAAGAGAGAATCAAGTGCTGTAAACAAGAGAAGAGGATTCAAAGTAACTTCAAGGAGTTTGCATTTGGGAAGAGAAAGAGATAAGTTGTATTTCCTTTTGTGGTTTGTATGACTTTTCTTATATATATAATCCATGTTTTATTGTATCTTCTCCATGAATTCTGAGTAGACTTCCTTGTCTTTCTTCTTTCTTAAAGATGTGATGATGGTTTGAAGTGGATTTGATGTGCTTTTAATGTGATGAAGACATTGAGATGGTTTTTCATTTAGAAGTTAATTTACTTTCGATCTGGCCAATTGAAATGTTAAAATATGTTGTTGAACATTACGTTTGAAAGGATTTAATGTCCTACAACAATAATGAAAGATTCTTTCAATTTTAATGGATGAATTGTGTAGTTCATGAAAATTGCGTGCAAATAAATAGGGAAATGTGCTCTGAAGGACTTCAATGTGGAGATTTCAGGGTGACAAGCTGAGATCCCCAAATTGGTTCTAAGAGTAGTAACTAATATCAAAGGTTAGCTTTCAGGTGAAGGGTCAGTGGGAGCTGGTATCCTCCCAGCCTAGCCTTAGAATTAGTAAATAAACTTAGAATGTGTCAATGTTCTTTTCTTATTTAGAGGAGGGCGTACTCTTCTAAAGGAAAAGAATCATCTATGTTCCTAAAGATAATTAATCTATATCAATCCACACATCATAATCTAATTACAAGAAGAAGGATACTTTTCTCATATATCAAAAACCTTTCAAATACTTAGTTTAGTGTGTCTGTTAGTTAATTCTATTTTCAAAGTTATTAGAAGTAATTGTAGTTTAGTTGGTTGTTACTATTTTCTGCATAGTAGTAGTAGTGTTAGAAGAAATTTCTAGTGCTTTATTTTAACTTGTTAAAACTTTCACTTTGTCAACTTAAAACCTCCCTGTAGGATCGATAACCAGGACTCCACTAGAGCCCTGTATTACTTGATATGATACGTATACTTGCGTTGAATGCTTGGACTTTACAGAATCATTATAAATTCATAAATTTGAAGTTAACAAAATCTTGCATTTAAAAATATAGAAGTAAAGTTTGGTTGCATCAAGTTTTTGGCACTATTGCTAGGGAATTATATCTCCTTGTAGTGGTGTCGAATTCGTGTTCAAACCAATCACATCAAATTTTTGGCGCCGTTGCCAGGGAGGTAACAAATTAAAAGTAAAAAAAAAGTGTTTGTGTGATTGTATATGTGTATTAGTTGATCTATAGATTTAGTGCCTTACGATTCAGAGTTAGAGCGTACTGTCAAAAAAATTAGAAAACAACAAAAACAAATAATTTTTTTTTATAAAATGGCAAATATTCAAGATAATCAGAGAAATGATATTGGAAATTTGCCAAGACCTTTAAGAGATTATGCTAACCCAACAGGAGATGAAATTTATATAACTATTCAAAATCCTGATGTTGTTGCTAATTCATTTAAACTTAAACCTGCTATTATCCAAATGGTACAAAATAATCAATTAGCTGGAACACCTAATGAGGATCCAAATTTATATCTCGCTAGTTTTTTAGAACTGTGTGCTAAATTTAAATACGATGGAGTGTCTAGTGACGCTGTCAGACTTAGATGTTTTCCTTGCTTGTTAAGGGATAAAGCTAAGATGTGGTTAAACTCGTTAGCACCTGGATCTATTTAGAACTTGGGGAGAATTATCTCAAAAGTTTCTATCAAAATTTTTCACTCCATCAAAGACTGCTAAGTTAAGAAATGATATTACATCTTTTTGTCAGTTTGAAGGAGAGTCAATATATGAAGCTTGGGAGAGATTTAAAGATCTTTTAGGAAGTGCCCACATGATGCTTTACCAGAATGGTTAATAATTCAAACATTTTATAATGGATTAGTGGGATAATTAAGATCCATTATAGATGCTGTTGTTGGTGGATCATTAATGTCAAAACCTTTCGATGAAGCATACGCATTAATTGAAGAAATGGCTACTAATAATTTTCAATGGCCCTCTGAACGAGTAAATCCTAAGAGAGTAGCTAGTGTTCATGATTCAAATATGATGACTATAGTAGTTTCTCAAATTGTAGCCCTTTCTAAAAAAATAGATCAATATGGAATGAATTATTCTCAACCAACTCAAGTGTTGGAGGAAAATTCATTTGAACAGATAACATAATCTCAAATGCCTTATGAGACTTTAAATGCTATTAATAGACCTAACAATCCTTATTCGAATTATTATAGTCCTGGTTGGAAGAATCACCTAAATTTCAATTGAAATAATAACAATGTTAATCTTAACCCGCACCAGGCTAACAATTTTATGAATCCAATTGGAAATTCGAACAATCAAGGAAATCCTAATTTTAGACCATCTTATCCCCCTGGATTCAATAGTAACCGAAAATTTAAGGATAAGAAGTAGTCTATTGAAGAAATGATTCTGAACATGGGAAATCAATTACAAGCTTAAGGTGTTGCTATGAAAAATATTGAAAATCAATTAGGACATATTTTCACTGCACTTAATAATAGACCTTCTGGAACACTTCCAAGCAATGTGAAGATCAATCCAAAAGATCAAAACAAGGAACAACTTAAGGTTATTCAATTAAGGAGTGGAAAAGAATTGGAAACTAGAGTGCAAAAAGAAGTTGAAGTAGAAAAGGAGAAGGTGGAAATTGAATAAGGTTCAAACAAGATTTATCCAGACTTGGATTATCCTCTTGAGCCAATGAAGATAACTGTTAAAAAACCACATCCATTTGTACGGCTTATTTTTTGGGTTGAGTGTTGTATTTTTGAAAAGAGGTCGCCTACAGAAATTGTCGGCGAATTTTTATTTAAATAAATAATTTGAAAAGTAGTATTTGATTTTGAAAATAATTTTAAATTTGAAAATTTTAAGATGTGAAATCAAACCGATCTCACATCCCAAATAGTTTATATAAACGAGCACCGTACCACAAACCGTGTAAATATCCCAAAGAATAGGCACACTGCTTGACGATAGGGCTCGATTAAATAAACTAAAAGATTTGTGACATCTGTTTGGTCTGCGAACCAATTTTATAAGCTGACAAGTTCCCCTGCTTAATATAAATGAATTAAGTAGGGTTTATATTACTCGGGTTCTTAAAATTCCCTATAAGGGCAAGCCCCTATAGTTAATTACATCTTAAGTGACGGGAATCACCTAAGAAAACTCTCGATAATAATCAGTAGTTCTGCTCTCAAGAATTTCAAAGTTTAAGTTTTCAAGGGATTGAATTTTGGAGTTTCAATAGGGAATGGATCAAATTTGGAACAATTTATTTTAGGAGTCCAAAAGGAAGAGAAATAGGAGAAGCTGGGCATCCAAGAAGAATCTTGGCAACTTCCCAAACTATCCTATTGTTTAGCTTCGAGTTTAAGAAAATCCTAATATTATCTGATATTTCAATCTTGCCAATTTTAATTAATTTGGACTTATATTTGTATGATAAAATCATACAAATAGCCTGGAAGATGTGAGGGTTTATGTCGTATCGGACGACTACCTCGGAATCCTAAAACTGGTTAGGGCTCAATTTGCAATGCAAATGCCTAACAAAAGGTTGAGGATTTATGTTGCACTAGGCAAACTACCTCGAAGTCTTATGGCTTAGTTATTTAATTCTTAAGAAAGTTTTGCTGAAGTAGATTCAGGTTTTGCTGATGACGATGGTCGTGCTGCCACCATGCTCCGAGCTCCTTGTTGTTGCAGAGGTTTAGTTTTAGAAATCATAAATCAGGAGATGAGAAAAGTGTTTTAGTTTAGAGAAATTCTTATTTTCCAAGTGTTTTTCATGTTTTAATTACAACAAATCTTAAAGTTGATTATAACAACACCGGTTAAGATCTCACGGTTCCATCCTTCAGGCATCGTTATTTTAATCGGATTCACTTAGTCCAGATGAATTTGCTAAACTCAACTAAATGAGTTCCACACTTTCATTTATACCGTGGGAAATCCCATTAGCAACACGTAGGTTACATCATCCGAGGTATTCCCGATCATCCAACAAGACGTTTTAATTTAGTTGTAATTGCAGTTTTGTGTTAAGTTTGTGATTAAATTTTGAGTTGTTTTATATTTTGAAGTGTTGTGGCGGTGAATTTTATCTTGCAATGAATTTTAATTTAGTTTTGGTTTCAGTTTTAGGGAGTATCCTAAAAGTGTGGGTTTTCATGCAACAGTTGTTTATCATGCAAGAAAAGTAAGTGCGATGCGATTAAGTAAATTGCAATAAAGTAAATTGCAACAAAAATAAAAATAAAAGCGTACCTGGAGGGTCTTACCGTCATCCCAAGCTGCACTCAAACACAATTTAGAATATTTAAGCATTTAGAACAAGTTCCTAGGTAAAACTAAGGGAAGGGTTATGGTTTTCTATCAAGTTCCTAATCCTAGAGCTAGTCATCTCCTATGACGTCTAGATTCTTGTGTTTTGGTTTAAGGACGATTTTCTTCAACAAAGAACAATTAAGTTCAGTTGTTCTCATAAACATCCTATCATATTGAGAAAGTGTTTAAGAAGAATCTTAAACATCTTTTCAATATTGCTAGAATTGTTTTAAGTCCAAATGAATTTAATCATACAAATGAATTAATCGTCCGGAATTCAAGTTTTGTTGTTACCTTACTCAGTGAACTAGGACATTTGAATATCCTATGAGGGAAATAACATTTCACTTTACGTTCTATTTAGGAGTTATGACAACAAAAGCTTTTGAGGGCAAATTGATGTTCAAATGGTTTGTGATTTAATTTAATTTCAGTTAACGGGTTTAAATTTGGAATAGTGTTCAAGTTGCTTTATATTTATTTTTGAATTTCTTTATGTCTTAGGTGATGTTATTTTAATTCAATTTAATTTAATTTTAATTTAATTTAATTTGGTTTAGTTTTAATTTTAATTTAATTTAATTTGATTTTAATTTTAACTTGATTCTATTATTTAATTTAATTTAGATCAATTTAATTTGATTTGATATGATTTAATTTATTTTAATTTAATTTGATTTAATTTAATTTAATTTGATTTAATTTAATTTAATTTAATTTAATTTAATTTAATTTAATATTTTATTATTATTATTTTATTTTTTAAAGATGATTTAATTTTAATTATTAAAGTATTAATTTAATTGAAATTTTAAAAGGATTTAATTTAAATAATTTAACTTTAATTTAATTTAATGATTAAGTCTTTTAGCATTTTAAATCTTAAATTTGGATTATCATTTTAATTAGGAATTAAATATTATTGAGATGATTAATTTAGGGATTCTTAAATTAAAGAACAAATCTCTTCCTAATAATATCCCTATTTTAATAATTCCAATTTTATTATTCCTCCAAATTTAATCAATTATTTAATTAAGGTTTATTTCAATTATTTTTAAATTTTTTAATAGGTTTCTACCCTTATTATTCAAATTTGAATCGTCCAAATCAGATTAGGATCAAATACTTTACTCTTTAATTTTATTAAGCCTAAAGTTTTAATTAAATGTTCAAATTTTAATTACCATTTTGCCCTTCAAGCTTAATAATTTCATAACTCACTAAATTGAGCTTAAATGAACTTGAAATTTTTATGTGACTTCACTCATATGTCAATAAAGGCATGAGAGGAGAAAATGTGATTTTTCTGTATTTAATTTATTTATGTAATTATTTTTGGTGGAAAATAGGGACTTCCAAGAAAAATTTAATAATATGACCAAGGGAAAGTTTCTGTCCTTAAGAAACTTATGGGACATTCCTAATGACTAGAGGATCACTTGAACCAATTTTGGTGAATTTTTGAATTATATTCTTTTTATTATAATTATTTTGAGTTTTTGAGTATTAATTAATTTAAAAATAAAATAAAGGCTGAAAAATGAATTTTATATTTTTCAAAAATCTCTCTAATA
The DNA here is from genome assembly GCA_022702705.1 of Papilionanthe hookeriana x Papilionanthe teres. Lineage (NCBI taxonomy): Eukaryota > Viridiplantae > Streptophyta > Magnoliopsida > Asparagales > Orchidaceae > Papilionanthe > Papilionanthe hookeriana x Papilionanthe teres. The sequence continues at coordinate 26,038,990 of CM040430.1, forward strand.
TCAAGGAAATTAGAGAATCAATTTTTATAATTTTCTGATTTCTCTTTGATTTATTAGAATTATTTTAGTGGAAATACTAAAAATATACATTTTTTAATTTTAAAATTAACTTAGGACTTTAAAATTTAATATCTCATTATAGAGACTTAAGAAAAATATGAGGTTTGTTCCCAAGTGATTAAAATTCAAAATGTGACATTTAGGTTAATTTTATTATTTTTGTGATTTTTTATTATTTTTTAATTATTAAAATATTAAAATAATGCAAAAAAATCAACCTTTTTAGAAAATTGCAATTTTATTTTTCTTAAATTCCCCTAATATCAGAGAGGCTCCAAAACCAATTTAGTGAATTTTTGAAAAGTATTTTGAAAGTTATGAATTTTTTAAAGTTTAAATTGGCTAAATGGCTTAATCAACCCATTTAGTAGGGCTAACCAAGTCCAATTGACTTCAAATTTTTATGGTGGGTTCCTCTGATCCTAAAGGTCAGTGAAGAATTGATTTCAAGTCAATTTGATGTTTGATTAGCTCTAATTAATTAAGGACCTATTTTGGGTGTTTAAGCCAATTAGGGTTATTCCAAGTGGATTAATTCAAAACCTATTTTTCCTAGGTTCCTCTGGTCATAATAAAGATCACCAAATTTTCCTAGAATTTATTTCACAATATGCTAATTATTGGAATTAAAATACTCAAACTAGCAACCTAGAGTTGAAAAATCAATAACTCTTCATAGGGATGGCCTCTGACTTTGGAAAATTCAGGGAATGTTCCCAAATTCAGAGGCTTCAAAAGCCCTATGGTCTCATGCCATGGTGAATTGTATACATGCATGGAGAATTGAAAATGTGCAGAGAGCAAATAAATTATTAAAAATAAAATACTTGATGAAATTAAATGATTTCTTTTCCACATTATTCTTCTCTGTTCACTGAGCAAGAGGGTATTTTTATTTTATTTTTTTGATTTTCCTACACAAAGTTATGCATTTTTGAAGTTTAGGGAATTAAATAAATAGAAAAATAACCTATTTTTCTACTTATCCACGCGGTGCCCTGTCATCCTCGGCATCTCCGAACGGCCACGCGGCGCGCTCCCATTCGACACTGCCTTCCGACTCAGCGCCACGGGGCCCGCGGTTCACGTATCATCTCCTAGTCTAACGCCATCTGAGTCGTCCGTCCGCGCGTGTATTGAATGAACGGCATCCGTTCATCGTCCCCAAGCCTCCTAGCCCGAGAACCGTCCGTCTTCTAGGCCTAAGATCTCACTCGATACTTGACCAAATTGAACGTTCTTATGCTCTATGGATTCGTCTCGAGAAGACAAACACATCCATACGGTTTATGTGGCATGAAATTAACTCAATAAAAATAGAGAATGTTCAGAAGCTCGGGAAGAAGAGTGAGGCCATACCTTTGCTCAGAGAAGTGTGGCTTCGATCTGAGGGTTGTGTCACCTTCGATTGTGTCCCAGCAAGCTCCAGATGAAGTCTCCTGGTCTGGTGAATTGTCTAGGTAGGATTTCTACCACAGCCGATTACAAAGCTTGGAGTCTGGAATAGATGGGTGGCCTGAAGAGGGGGCTTTTGCTAGTGGACTTCTTCCCTTGGTCTGGTGAAGGTGTAGGATCAATCAATTTGGGGATTGGTCCACTGTGAAAAAGTGTCCTGGTTTTGTGCTGAAGTTTGAACTCAAAATTGAGCTCAGCTAGAGGGAATTGGGGCTGGAATCCGAGTGGGAATCAAGTGCTCTATGTGTAGAGAGTGGTCTGGAATGATTTTGGCAGAGTTTCCTTAAGGTTGGTTCAGCACCTCTCCCATGGCCGAGAGAGGTGGGGTTTAAATAGAGCTGGTTGGAGGCTATCCCAGGGGGAGTTAGGGCTTGGGATCGACTGCTGCGGTGAGGAGAAGAACAGCCATGGTGGCCATTGGGCATGGGGCAACTCAGCAGGTGAGAATTCCAAGCTTGGGCTCACATGATGCTCTCGGGTGTGGTGTTTTCCGGAGGCCCAGGTGGCTGGCCGGCAGGAAGGGGTCACCATCTTGACCAGTGAGGTCAGGGCTTGGCAATGGTGAAGTCAATTGGGCTTGGACATGTGTAAAGTGCTTGAATTAAAATGGTATGGGGGAGAGGCCACTTTGACTTGATTTGGGTCAACCCATCCTTTTGGGCTAGGTGCACCACCCAAGGCCTGGTTTTGGGTTGAAAAGAGTCACTTGGGTCAACTGCCATGGAGTGGTGAAGTCTCCATCCATGGTGAGGTGGCTAAGCATGGTTTAGTGTGTGACATGCTTATGGTTAAAAAGGCTTAATGAAGGATTAGGAAAGGGGTCCCTCCTTTTGCCATTAATGGCTTGGTCACAAGTCAAATCTTCCATGGCTTCATGTGGCTTGTCCATGGCTTGCATGTGGCTTCATTTGGCTCATCCTTGACTTAGGAAAAGTGGATCCATTTATATGAAAAAGGAATTTGGATATTTTAGCAATTTAGTGAAAAATTTAGATGGTGCTTGATTTAGGTTGATTTGATGATTGATTTGGGACTTAGGAATTGATCCCAATTAAAGGGATGATGAGAAGGAATTGCCATGTGGGCTTTGGGCTTTTGGATTTCTCTTTGGATGAGCTTTCAAGATGGTTTAGAGAGTGGGCTTTTAGATTTCAAAACAAATTTTAGGATGATAATTTTGTAAAGGATTGGATCCAATAAGTGTTGAATTTAATTTAGGAAGGTTTCATGAATGATTTGGAATAAATTTGAAGTGGTTTGGGCTTGAATTGGGTTGGATTTGGACCTCTTTGGTAAATGGGCCAATGTAGGCCAAATTGGGCTAACTTGGGCCAATGTTGGGCTAGGGTTCAAATTGATATAAAATTAATGTTGGGAAATGTTTATGGGAGTGTTTCAAAGAGGTTTTGACTTTGGTTGGGTTTTGATTTAGGGGTTTGGGCTTATTTGGGTTAGGTTTGGGTTTAGGTCAAAATTGGGCTTTTTGGCTTTGGGTTGAATTTGAGTGGGGTTTGGGTCTAAATTTTGGGTAAATCATGTTAGTGTTTTGTTTGTGGGGATGTTAGGGAAGGTTTAGAAAAGGTTTGGGGTTAATTAGAGTTGAATTGGGTTAGTTTGGGTTAGGTTTGGGTAATGGGTCCAAATTGGGCTTTAAGGCCAAAAGTGAAATTGGATTCAAATGTCAATCAAATTGGACTTGGATCTTGACTAGATTGGTGTTGGTAATGATAAATTGAAGTTTAGAATTGAATTCGACCAGAATTTGGGTCAATTGGGTAGGTTTGGCTTGACATTGGGTTCACTTAGGGTTAAAATGGGTCAAATTGGGGGTTTTAACAACAGTGGGGTAAATGGACAAAATTGACCCATGGTGTAGTTGAACAAAATGAAATTGGGAATATTTGGGATTTTCTGGAATTTTCTGGGAATTTTCTGAATTTTTGGATTTTTGGGTCAAGAGGGGTATTTTGGGTATTTGGAGGGTATTGGGAGGTATTTTTGGATTTTTTGGTATTTTGGCTATGGATGATCAACTTGATTGGTGAGGAAATGTTCAAGGTTAATTTTGGGGAATTTTGGGTGATTTGGAAATTTTGAAAAATTTGGGTAATTTCAGAGGCTTTGGGTAGAGTTAAGCGGGTGTAGGGTCCTGGCGGTCAAAAATCGAAAATTTGCAAAAATGAAGATTGAGTAATTGTAAGTGGAATTAAATCATTTTTGTTGAGCCATGAAGCCATATCAAGCCCACATGAGCCATGAAGGGACTCATTTGAGGCATCCACTATGTTGTTCCTAACCCTCTTAGCCAAGGGCTTAGGGGTTAAGGACCATCCATGTGAATTACCTTCATGAGTCACGAGGTCAAGTTAGTTATGGGTGTGTTTTTAGGATGTGTGTGAAAGTTTAGAGTATAGGTGTAGTGTGTGTGTAAGTCAGCCCTTCACCAGACCAGGCCACCCAGGGCAGTCCTAAGGCCAAAGAGTCCTATAGGAACTCATCCTTTAAACTTCCACATTTGATTTCAACCCTCTAGGTGATTAGGGGTATATAATCAAGTTTGTGGAGTTTGCAGGGAGTTAAGAAGTGGTTTGAATTTCTAAGTGGTGGGTCCCAATTCTAATCCTTTAGGATAGTCAAAGGAAAAGCCTAATGCTAGATCCTAGGTACTAAAGAGAAGAAGAGAAGACCTCATCAAAAATGAGGTCAACAAAAGGACCCCCAATAGGTGTGGTGTGCTAACCAAGCACACCACACATATTGGTGTTGACCGAAAAGATCAACAAAATCAACACAGATGTCCAAGTGACAAACTTAGGACGAAGTAGAAAAATTTCCGCTGGGGAGTGTCAAGTATATCTCTGAGACTGGAGATTCCTGAACTCTCGGCTGGGAAAGGAAAAGGAGGTGAATCCCAAATCACATGACCTGGTGGAATTTCAATTTAGATTTTATTTTGTTTCAGTTTAAGTTTTGATGTGTAAGTTTAGATTTTAGCTCGAGTTTTAATTTAAATTAAAGTTTTGTCAAAATTAATTTGAAGGGATTTGAACTTGAAATGAAAATTGGAATTTTGTGGTTTTAGATGTAACATCTTCAACCTCAAAAGAAAATTGAATTAATCGGATTGAATCATTGCAACGAGGAGAGATCTCAGAGCAATGCCGTATTGGATGTAAAATCCTTAACTTTAAGAGTTTGATTTTGATGTATTTCATTGCAATAGGGAAATAATCCTAAAGCAATGCAGTCTCGGATGTAAAATCCTCAACCCCAAAAGTTTGATTTGGATGTATTTCATCGCAATAGGGAAAGAATCCTAAAGCAATGCAGTCTCGAATGTAAAATCCTCAACCCCAAGAATTTGATTTTGATGTATTTCATTGCAATAGGGAAAGAATCCTAAAGCAATGCAGTCTCGGATGTAAAATCCTCAACCCAAAGAATTTGATTTTGATGTATTTCATTGCAATAGGGAAAGAATCCTAAAGCAATGCAGTCTCGGATGTAAAATCCTCAACCCCAAGAATTTGATTTTGATGTATTTCATTGCAATAGGGAAAGAATCCTAAAGCAATGCAGTCTCGGATATGAAATCCTCAACCCCAATAATTTGATTTTGATGTATTTCATTGCAATAGGGAAAGAATCCTAAAGCAATGCAGTCTCGGATGTAAAATCCTCAACCCCAAGAATTTGATTTTGTTGTATTTCATTGTGATAGGGAAAGAATCCTAAAGCAATGCAGTCTCGGATGTAAAATCCTCAACCCCAAGAATTTGATTTTGTTGTATTTCATTGCGATAGGAAAAGAATCCTAAAGCAATGCAGTCTCGGATGTAAAATCCTCAACCCCAAGAATTTGATTTGGATGTATTTCATCGCAATAGGGAAATAATCCTAAAGCAATGCAGTCTCGAATGTAAAATCCTCAACCCCAAGAATTTGATTTTGTTGTATTTCATTGCAATAGGGAAAGAATCCTAAAGCAATTCAGTCTCGGATGTAAAATCCTCAACCCCAAGAATTTGATTTTGATGTATTTCATTGCAATAGGGAAAGAATCCTAAAGCAATGCAGTCTCGGATGTAAAATCCTCAACCCCAAGAATTTGATTTTGTTGTATTTCATTGCGATAGGGAAAGAATCCTAAAGCAATGCAGTCTCGGATGTAAAATCCTCAACCCCAAGAATTTGATTTTGTTGTATTTCATTGCGACAGGGAAAGAATCCTAATGCAATGCAGTCTCGGATGTAAAATCCTCAACCCCAAGAATTTGAATTTTGATGTATTTCATTGCAATAGGGAAAGAATCCTAAAGAAATGCAGTCTCGGATGTAAAATCCTGAACCCCAAAAGTTTGATTTTTGATGTATTTCATTGCGATAAGGAAAAAATCCTAAAGCAATGCAGTCTCGGATGTAAAATCCTCAACCCCAAGAATTTGATTTTGTTGTATTTCATTGCGATAGGGAAAGAATCCTAAAGCAATGCAGTCTCGGATGTAAAATCCTCAACCCCAAGAATTTGAATTTGAAGTAATTGATTTTGTAAAGATTTGTAGTGTTGATTTGAAAAGTGTGGAATTTTGATGTTTCGAGAATTTCATGAAAGTTGTAAAAGATTTTTTTTTTGTGGAAAGAAACAAATTAGGAGGGAATATGTAGATGCTACATATCCCAATCAAAAGAGTTGATTGAGAGTTGCTGGTTTGGATTGGATATAATTCCTTGCCACTAGATTCGTATCGAAGACCTCGTGGCTCCATGTTAATGGAATCGACCGCTTCCATCCCAGTCAAAGGAGAGAGCAGAACGGATTGGATTTCAGATTTGGAAGATTGAGTTTGAATTTGATTAAGATTTGATTTGAGATCTGGAAGGTTGAATTTGAATTTTTGATTGAGATTTGATTTGAAATTTATGTTCATTTTGTTTATCTTTTAACGATTCAAATTTATTTTATCATTCATTTAATGTTCATGTGAATTTGATGTTCATCATTTTTTAGATTTTTAACGAAAGTTTTCTTTTATTCTTTTTTTTGTTTCTTTTCTGTTCTTTGTTCGAAGTTCATTTAACTTTAATGGCGTTTCTCAGTCAACTTGCACAAAAGAGGTGAAGGCAAAAAATGTGACATGGTCACTTTCATTCCAATCATGTTGAAGATACATCATACAACTCGATCTGGAATACATCTCATACAATCCATATAGACTCAAAACGGACTATTTATGATCTTTGTCGATCCATCCAAAAAAGGTATCTGTCAAAAATCCATGTCTGAATAGTGAGGTACATGGTCAATAACATCACCTTCCAAGCCATCTTTGGCAAGGATGCCGTATGGATGTACGTTGGAGGTGTGATATTTTCCATGTAACTCACAGCTCGTAAAGCCGGAGGCTTTCTAGGTCCGGGTCTGGCTGGAAGTGGTAAGGTGCTTTCCTGTCATCCATCCTTCTGAAAGTAACTGAGATCCGCTTCATTGGTACTCCCGGTATGCAATGTTTAGCGACATCTGCTCCGTTGCCCTTCGATATCATGACGGAACCTACCGGTAATGGTATCTTTCTTGGACCTCGGAACTCACTCGGGCTCGCTATCCGGAGGTCGGATCCGAACATGATATTACACTCGTTCAAAAAAGAAACTGTGCAAAAAGGTCTGACAAAGTCGTGGTGATCTATGTGCTGGGGTATGCTGTCACCCCTCTTGTAAATGTTATTGATGCAACTGTTGGGTATGCAATCTGCCGGCAGTACCCTCCACGTTATCATTCTCTTTACCATCCTTTTGATGACTAACGACATTGGATCTACCTTGCCATGACGGAGTATTCCCGGTGGGTTTCCCTTCCTGTCTTCTGCGAAGTTGTAGCAGCATCCACATTGTATTGTAATTCTACCTTTCCCTGGCATCCATCTCCGGGGTTCCGAGTAAGTGTTTTCTCTTAGGCGGCCCGCTCGACCCATTCTTTTCAAATCTCGGATGCAGTCCACGATTTGTTGTTGTTCGTATTCGAGAACACGTCCGTATGTAGCTCGAGTCCTTCTAGTATATTGATCCTCCCGCCTCGATTCTCTCGAAGTATTCAAAAGTTTTCTTCTCGACATTCCGCATTCTTTCTAGCTCATATTCCGGAATAATCCGCAAATGGCGAGGCCCGGTGACGTATTGTGGGATATATGGCTCAATCCCTTCACGTTCTCCTGCATACCTCGGCTCCTCCGGGATGGTGTCCGTCGGGACATCCTCTGGGGTTGCTTCTGCAACAAGGTTATGCATTACTGGTGGCTTTATCTGGTGGCGTTGTAGCCTTCCTTCTTCTGTTCTTCTTAAGATTTCCCTGGTCTCTTCTGTTATCCTCGGAGCTGGCCTCCTTCCTTCAGGTACCTGGTGAACTGGCGTCCTTGAAGTATATGTACTGGCAGTAGCAACTGCCTCGTCGCGCTGGTCCGCTGCTAGTTTAGTTAACATCTTGCGGATACGACGATTTTTATTTCTTTGCTGAGTTGCTGTGAGAGTAGCTCTTCGTACTTCCTGAATTTCTGTGGGCACGGCGCTGACAAGCCTGCCCTCTACTGTAGCGACTACAGACTTGATTCTCTTGTCTTCTTCAGTGTTTGTTTTCCTTTTCTTGCTGCTAGATTGGTGGCTTGGGCCACCCTCTTTCATTACTGTCCGATCGGGTAGTTCCTCTCGGTCAATTGGGACCCAGTCACCTTCCTCGTATTGCAGGCCTGCTGGTGCGAAGTCTGAGTCAATCTCTATTATCGCTCTATCTTTCACCCTCTTTTTGTCGAGTGCAACGCTTACGCCATTTCTAAAGTTCGGGACCAACCGCCCGTTCGACATTTCCTGCGAAAAGACAAGGAAAAGGATCGAGGGTCGTACTAAGAATAAGAACATTAAGAAAATGTTTGTTAAAGACAGCTTTTTTTATTACTTTTTGTATTTTTAAATTTAACAGGAATGAAGTGGGATAAGATCAGGAAAGAGATTTTGATATGGAAGAGAAAACAAGGAAAACTTTATTATCATGATTTTATTTATTTTAGCACATTTTTTATTATTTTTGGGTTCAGACCCAGTCATAAGTAACTACTTCGCCCGTGCTTTTAGGGATGAAGAATTCATTCCTTCGAAACATCAGGTAGTGTAATACTTCTTCAAGTATCGTCCGTTGATCGGAAGCGTATGTCGTTCTCCTTGGCAATACTTCTTCAAAAATGAAGATTGAGTAATTGTAAGTGGAATGAAATCATTTTGGTTGAGCCATGAAGCCATATCAAGCCCACATGAGCCATGAAGGGACTCATTTGAGGCATCCACTATGTTGTACCTAACCCTCTTAGCCAAGGGCTTAGGGGTTAAGGACCATCCATGTGAATCACCTTCATGAGTCAGAAGGTCAAGTTAGATATGGGTGTGTTTTTAGGATGTGTATGAAAGTGTAGTGTATAGGTGTAGTGTGTGTGTAAGTCAGCCCTTCACCAGACCAGGCCACCCAGGGTAGTCCTAAGGCCAAAGAGTCCTATAGGAACTCATCCTTTAAACTTTCACATTTGATTTCAACCCTCTAGGTGATTAGGGGTCTACAGTCAAGTTTGTGGAGTTTGCAGGGAGTTAAGAAGTGGTTTGAATTTCTAAGTGGTGGGTCCCAATTCTAATCCTTTAGGATATTCAAAGGAAAAGCCTAAGGCTAGATCCTAGGTACTAAAGAGAAGAAGAGAAGACCTCATCAAAAATGAGATCAACACCATTTCCTCAAAGATTGAAGAATCAAAATAGGGATAACATATTTGGAAAATTTTTGGAGATCCTTAAGAAATTAATGATTAATATTCCTTTTATTGAAGCATTAGAATAGATGTCTGACTATGCCAAGTTTATGAAGGATATTTTGAGAAAGAAAAGAAAGTTTACAGATCATGAAACTATTGCACTTAGCGGAGAGTGTAGTGCAATAATTCAGCAGAAGCTTCCTGAAAAACTTAATGATCTTGATAGTTTCATTATTCCGTGTGCTATAGGTGAAAAATTTTTCGTAAATGCTTTGTGTGATCTGGGAGCGAGTATTATTCTTATGTCTTTATCAACTTTCAAAAGGTTGGGAATAGAAGAAATCTCTCCTACATCTGTGACTCTTCAGTTGGCCGATCATTCCATTACTTACCCTAAAGGAGTGGTGGAAGATGTGTTAGTAAAAGTGGATAAATTTATCTTTCCTGTGGACTTTATTGTACTTGATATGGAGGAAGATAAAGAAATTCCAATCATTTTGGGAAGAGCATTCCTTGCTAGTGTAAGAGAGATAATTGATGTTAAAAAAGGAGAATTAACTATGAGAGTTAATGATCAAGAGGTGACCTTTAATATTTTAAAATCTATGAAGTATCCCTCAATGGAAAAAGATAATGAATGTTTTAGGATGGAGGTCTGTAATTATCTGAGAAACGATCATTTCAAGAATATATTTGAAAAAGAAGAAGAACATAAAAAAATATTTGAAGAAGAAATTAAAGATGATGAAAATTTTGATAATGAAAAGAATGAAGAATTGGAGTATGTTCAGGAGAGATTCAAAATATTAGACACTTTGGAAGGTGGAAATAAAAGCTTAATTCCATCTATCATAATACCTCCTGAACTTGAGATGAAAATTCTCCCTAATCATTTAAAGTATATGTTTTTAGGAGAATTTTCTACCTTGCCAGTTATAGTATCTTCGGAGTTAAATGATTATCAGGAACAAAAACTATTAGAAATTTTAAAAAGATCAAAGAAAGCTTTTGGATGGACTTTGGAAGATATTAAAGGAGTTAGTCCTTCGATTTGTATGCACAAAATTTTATTAGATGATGAACATAAAGCGAGTGTTGATCTGCAAAGGAGACTGAACCCTATAATGAAAGAAGTAGTTAAGAAAGAGATTTTAACATGCTTGGATGTTGGAATTATTTATACTATTTCGGATAGTGCTTCAGTAAGTTCAATACATTGTGTACCAAAAAAAAGAGGAGTGACTGTTGAAGTGAATGAAAATAATGAAATTATAACCACAAGACAAATTAATGGATCACGAATTTGTATTGACTATAGAAAATTAAATGTCGCCACCAAAAAATATCACTTTGCTCTTCCTTTTTCTCAATCAAATGCTAGATAAACTTGTTGAACACAAACACTACTGTTTTCTGGATGGATATACTGGTTACCACCAAATACCTATTGCTCCTAAGGATCAAGAAAAGACAACATTTACTATCCCCTATAGAGCCTTTGCTTTAGAAGAATGCCTTTTGGACTATGTAATGCGCGTGAAACGTTTCAAAGATGTATGATGTCTATCTTCAGTAGTATGATAGATAATGGAATCGAAGTTTTTATGAATGATTTCTTTGTATTTGGGACTTCATTTGAAATTTGTCTGGAGAACTTAGCAAAAGTTTTGGAGTATTGTGAGAAAACAAATCTAGTTCTGAATTGGGAGAAATATCAATTTATGGTTGCAGGAGGTATTGTGCTTGGGCATAAAATTTTTGAATATGGCATGGAGGTCGATCCTGCTAAAATTAGAGTGATTAAGAGATTTCCTCCACCCACTACAGTGAGGGAAGTAAGGAGTTTCTTAGGACACGCTGGATTTTACAGGCGATATAATAAAGATTTCTCTAGAATTATTAAAGCTTTGTGCAAACTTTTAGAAAATGATAGAAAGTTTGATTTTAATGATGAATGCTTGAAAAATTTTGAATTATTAAAAGAAAAGTTAATCACTGCACCTACAATTGTTTCACCCGATTGGGAGAAACCATTTGAAGTGATGTGTGATGCTAGTGGTTATGCAATCGGAGTAGCATTGGGGCAAAGGTATGATTAAGTTTTCAAAGTTATTTACTATGCTATTAAAATTCTTAATGAGGCTCCAATTAATTATACCACAACTGAAAGAGAATTATTAGCTATAGCATTTGCTTTTGAAAAAGTTAGACCTTATTTAATTGGAAGTAAAAGTATTGTGCATATAGACTATTCAGCTATCATATATTTAATGCAAAAGAAGGATGCAAAACCTAGACTCATTAGATGGATACTTCTTCTACAAGAATTTGATTTTATGATAGTTTATAAGAAGGTAACTGATAACCAAATAGGTGATCATTTGTCCAGAATAGAAAATGATAAATTATCTGAATTTGAAAAAGAAGTTATAGAAACTTTCCCTGATGAGCAACTTTATATTATTATGGAAAGAAATTTGCTTTGGTATGCTGATATTGTGAATTATTTTGTAAGCGATATTGTACCACCTGATTTTACAATGCAACATCTCAAAAAGTTTAAACATGATGCAAAATTCTATTTTTTGGATGAGCCCTATCTATATAAACAATGTAAGGATCTGATTATTAGGAAATGTGTGCCACAAGAAGAAACAAAGTTTATTATTCAAAATTGTCATGATTCTGAATTTGGAGGTCATTTTGGTGTTGATAAAATTGCTTTTAAAATTTTACAATCTGGATTTTATTGGCCTATTCTATTTAGAGATGTTTATAGATATATTAAATCATGTGATTGATGTGAGAGAGTATGTAATATATCTAAAAGAAATAAAATGCCTCTAAATTATAATTTGGAAGTTGAAATTTTTTATGTATGGGGATTAGATTTTATGGGACCATTTACTCCTTCATTTGGAAATATATATATATTGGTCGCTGTTGATTATGTCTCAAAATGGATTGAAGCTATTGCTTTACCAAGATGTGATGCTCGGAGTGTTTCAAAATTTTTAAAGAAAAATATATTTACAAGATATGGAATGCCGAGATTGATCATAACTGATGGTGGATCCCATTTCAGGAATAATCAAATTAAGAGAGTAATTGAGAAATATAATATTATTCATAGAATCTCTACTACTTATCATCCCCAGACTAGTGGTTTAGCAGAAGTATCTAATTGTGAAATTAAAAGAATCTTGGAGAAAACTGTGGATACTCATAAATTAGTTAGGTCTGCTCGATTAGATACTACTTTATGGGCTTATAGAAATGCTTTTAAAACCCATATAGGAATGTCTCCTTATAGACTAGTGTTTGGTAAGACTTGCCATTTATCAGTTGAATTGGAGCATAAAGCATATTGGGCGATAAAAGAGTTAAATTTTAATTTGAAAAATGCTAGAGAGAAAAGATTTTTGCAATTAAATGAATTGGAAGAGATTAGAAATGCATCTTATCATAATGATAGGATTTATAAAGAGAAAAGAAAGTTATGGCATGATCAGAAGATATTGAAAAAAGAACTTGGAAATTGGACAAAAAGTTTTATTATACAACACAAGATTGAAGTTATTTCCTGGAAAGCTCAAGTCTTAATGGTTAGGACCTTTTACAGTTTTAAAAGTTCATTATTTTGGAGCTGTTGATATTAAATATCCTAATACTGGAAAGATTTTCAAGGTTAATGGGCATCGATTAAAGCCTTACTTTGACGGGTTTCAACCTGATTTCAAGGAGGTTTAATGCTGAGTCATCTCGATTAACTAAATGATTTGTCAAGCTGACGATGTTAAACCAAGCACTTTATGGGAGACAACCCATATGTATCTTTGTGGAGTGTTTGCATGTTTGTTGTAGCTGTACTTTTTAGATAGTTGTTTCCTAATCCTAATTACTCCCAAATACATAAAAAAATTGATAAATGATGGATCGAATCAAGAAATTGGAATATTTTGGATCAAACGAAGTTCAGTGTAGTTTCTGACCACTGGCGCCGCCGGCGCCCGAATGTTTAGACCCAACTAAACTTGACTGTTTCATCATCGCCGGTGCCATATCAAGCACCGCAGGCGCCCAAAATCTGCCTGACAGTTTTTGAGTTTCAAAATGTGAATTTTAGAGGTTTTTGGCGGGATTTTTGTCCTTAAAACTCCCCAAACTCCATTTTTTACTTCTAAACTTCAGAAAAATGAAAACCACCAATACCCATTCGGTTCCTATGGATTCATATGCCATTGAAACCTCTCAATCTCGCGTTTGCAATAGGAGGAAGTTCATCAGTTTTGAAGCCCAGCATTTGTTCAACAAAGTGATGGTGAAAGGTCGAGTTATCAAGGACTTCATTAATCGAGGTATGGACAATCTTTCAACTAGAACTGAAGAAATTATTAAGGAGATATGTTGGGAAGTCCTTTGTTTCACTCCCACCGCCGTTGTTGTTCCTGTCGTGAAAGAATTCTATGCGAATATTCACGGGGTCAACCTAGGGTTTGTGTTCATGCGTGGTAGATTCGTGCAATTCACTCCTGCACGAATCAACGATCTCTTCATGATTGAAAATGTTCCTATTTGCCAGTATTCAAATTTCAATGCCACTAGAAATAATATAAATGACGTGTATCAGTATCTGATGGATGAGAGTGAGGAATGGGAAATCACGGAGAATGGATATATAAGTTTCCCATCTGCATCTCTCAATCCAGAATAGAAGCATTGGCACTACTTCATTTCGGAAAAATTTCTTCCTACATTAAAGATAAGTAAAGTGGCCAAGGAAAGCGCCATTTTGAATTTCTGCATTCAAACTGGAAGGCCGGTTGACATTGGCAATCTTTTTGTGAAATCAGTACTTGGATTAATTGTGCATGGATCAAAATATGGGCTTGGACACTCGTCCACCATATTCCTGTTATGTAGTCAGTCACAGGTACCATATGAAAGTTGGGAAAAGGTTATTCTTCCATGGAGACCTATTGATCCAACCAATCTATACGACTACCAGACAGTTGGAGATAATGATGATATGAATCTACTTACTGATCAACCGACGGAGACTTCTCAGCCGATTCAACCCTACTTTCTTGAAGGTTCCAGAATTATATTGCAGAGGATCAAACGATTGGAGAAAGAGGTACAAAATATTATGAACGCGATCAACAACATTTCTGATTTGTTCGATCATCTAGATTGGAGAATGAAAGAGAAATTTGATCATACTGGTCGAATGGAAATGGGCTTAGTCAATTTGATGAAGAAGAATGTGGTCGTTCCTGAAGAAACATTTGATGAAGAAGAATGTGGTCGAATGGAAATGGGTTTGTGTGGACTTCAGAGATTTAAACAAGGCATGTCCAAAGGATGAATTCCCTCTACCGATCCCAAAATTAATGATCGACATTGCTTCGACACATGAGATATTTTCATTCATGGATGGATCTTCAGGATACAACCAGATAAAAATCGCTCCAGAAGATGAAAAGCTTACAGCATTCAGAACGCCGATCGGAGTATTTTGCTACACAGTGATGCCATTTGGACTGAAGAACGCAGGAGCAACCTACCAGAGAGCGATGACAATAATTTTTGATGATCTCATCCACAATCAAGTCGAATGCTACGTGGACGATGTGGTCATCAAAAGCAAAGTAAAGGAAAACCACCTGTATGATTTGAGAATTATTTTCAAACGATTAAGACAATTTAACCTTAAGATGAATCCCTTAAAATGCGCCTTCGGTGTCACCTCCGGGAAATTCTTAGGATTCGTTGTCCGACATCGTGGAATTGAAATCGATCCGGAAAAGATTAAAGCTATCTTAGAAATGCCGCCTCCCAAAACCTTAAAAGAACTACGATCTTTTCAAGGGAAGTTGGCATATCTTCGACGCTTTATCTCAAACTTGTCGAGTAGGTGTCGGCCTTTCTTGGCACTAGTTAAAAAGGACGCCAAATTTATTTGGGAAGAGAAATGCCGGAAGGCCTTCGAGGACATTAAACAATATTTAATGACACCTCCTGTCTTAGCGGCCCCGAGTCTCGGGTAGACCGCGATACTTTACACCGCGGCTTTAGACGACTCTCTCGGAGCCACGTTAGCCTGAGTCGATGATGAGGGTAAAGAAAATGCTCTTTACTACTTAAGCCGTCGTTTACTTCCGATGGAAATAAGGTATCCCGCAATTGAAAAGCATTGCTTGGCCCTGATCTTCGCCGCTCAAAAGCTCAGGCACTACATGCTTTCTCATAAGGTCAACCTGATCTCGAAATTTAATCCATTGCAATACTTGATGACTCGTCCAAAGCTTTCCGGCAGACTTGCCAGATGGTCGATGATATTATTGCAATTCGATATAACTTTCGTACCTCTTCGTGCCGTAAAGGGACAAGTCTTAGCAGACTTTCTCGTAGCACACCCTTTGCTGGCAGAATCTCCTCTCAATGATGACTTGCCAGATGAACAAATAATGAGCCTAGAAGACCCTGATGATCGACGTTGGGAATTATATTTCGACGAAGCATCTTCAGCATACAAAGACGAAGAATCGCAAGTGATAGTGCCCGGTAAGGCAGGAATCGGGCTAATCTTTATAACAACTGAGCGGGGGATGTTAAGATACTCCTACCACTTAACAAAACCATGTACAAACAATGAAGCAGAATACGAAGCCCTCATAACAGGACTGGAATTAACTATTCAAATGGTGATAACAGACATCAACATCTACGAGGATTCGCAATTGATCATTCAACAGATCGCCGGCCAGTACAGAATTTCAAAACCAAGACTCGAGCAATACTTCCAGTATGCCATACAGCTGTTGGAACAAATTCCAAATGTGACAATCTACAAAATTCCCAGAAAAAAAAATGCTTTAGCAGATGCGTTAGCTCGCCTCGCAAAAGAATTTGCCTGTTTTCAAGATGAATCAGTGGAAGTGTCAGTTCACGGACGTCGAGTCCTATCACGGCTCGACATAGACATAATACACAAATCGAAAAAGAAAAAGAATCGAGTTGCAACGATGACGAGAAAACACGGAAGATTGGTGACAACCATTAGTAGACTACCTGCAAATAGGAAAACTACCAGACGATAGGTCGCTAGCCCATCAGATCAAGAAAAGAACTCTGTCTTACGCATTAAAAAACAACACATTGTACAGAAGGTCTTTTGATCAAATATGGCTAAGGTGCCTAAGCGGGTCCGAGGCCCGTGAAATTGTTAAAGAGGTGCATTCGGGACTCGTGGCGCTCACCGATCGGGTCCGAAGATGAAAATGAAAATTAAAAGTCTAGGGTATTATTGGCCCTCGATGATGACCGACTGCATGAAAATCACCAAGAGCTGTCACCAATGCCAAGTGCACGGAGTGGTTCTACACCAACCTCCAAATGTGCTACATCCGACAATTGCGTCGTGGCCATTTGAATGATGGGGCATGGATATAGTGGGTCCGATAGAACCACCATCTTCGAAAGGACATCGCTTCATTCTTGCGGCTACAGATTACTTTTCCAAGTGGGCAGAGGCAGTTCCACTTAGAGAAGTGAAAGCACACCACGTGCTACAGTTTTCTAAGAACCAAGTTGTCTACTGTTTCGGAGTGCCGCGCAGGATTATCTCGGATAATGGGTCAGCATTCGAAGCACGCAAATCAACAATTTTGTCGGGAGACACGGAATCGACGGCGATATTCAACAATTTACTACCCAAGAGCAAACGGCCTCGCTGAGGCTTTTAATAAAACTCTCGTTCAAATCTTAAAGAAAACTTTGGACGATAATAAGAGAAATTGGCACGAGAAGTTGTTAGAAGCCTTATGGGCATACCGGACAACCTTCGAACTCCTACTCGAAGCTACACCTTACGCTCCGGTGTATGGGTCCGAGGCGAGTGTTACCTTTAGAGGTTCGGCTTCCTTCACTCGAATTGCGATTGCAAACAAGATCACCACAGAAGAGAATGCCAAATTACGGCTAGAAGAATTAGAAAGCCCGGAAGGGAAAAGACTCGCAGACGCAACGGAATTTAGAACTATACCAAGCTAAGATGGTTCAAGCCCATGACAAACTGGTCCGCCCAAGAACCTTGAAAGTTGGTGACTTAGTTCTCGTTCTCGAGAGACCTATTCTTGCACACCGCAAGATAGGAGGAAAATTTGAACCCACTTGGGAAGGACCGTTTGTGGTTGAAGCGAGTATACTAAGGAGGTTCCTACCGGATAGTGAATTGCCGGGGAGAACGACATATGCTTCCGATCAACGGACGATACTTGAAAAAGTATTACGCTACCCGATGTTTCGAAGGGATGAATTCTTCATCCCTAAGAAACACGGGCGAAGTAATTACTTATGATTGGGTCCGAACCCAAAAAATAATAAAATGTGCTAAAATAAATAAAATCATGATAATAAAGTTTTCCTTGTTTTCTTTTCCAAATCAAGATCTCTTTCCTGATCTTTTCCCGCTTCATTCCTGTTAAATTTAAAAATACAAAAGTAATATAAAAAAATGTCTTTAATAAACATTTTCTTAATGTTCTTGTTCTTAGTACAGCCCCTGATCCTTTTCCTTGTCTTTTCGCAGGGAAATGTCGAACGGGCGGTTGGTCCTGAACTTTAGAAATGGCGTAAGCCTTGCACTCGATGAAAAGAGGGTGAAAGATGGAGCGATAATCGAGATTGACTCGGATTTCGCACCAGCGGGCCTACAGTACGAGGAAAGTGACTGGGTCCCAGTTGACCGAGAAGAACTGCCCGGGCAGACAGTGATGAAAGTGGGTGGCCCAAGCCACCAATCCAGCAGCAAGAAAAGAAAAACAAACACTGAGGAAGATAAGAAAATGAAGTCTGTAGTCGCTACAGCAGAGGGCAGGCTTGTCAGCGCCGCGCCCATAGAGATTCAAGAAGTTCGAAGATCTACTCTTACAGCAACGTAACGAAGAAATAAGAATCGCCGTATCCGTAAGATGTTAACAAAACTAGCTGCGGACCAGCGCGACGAGATAGTTGCTACTGCCAGTACGTACACTTTAAGGACACCGGTTCACCAGGAACCTGAAGAAAGGAGGCCAGCTCCTAGGATAACAGAAAGGACTAGAGAAATCTCACAAAGACCAGAAGAAAGAAGGCTACCACGCCACCAGATAGAACCACCAGTAATGCATGACCTTGTTGCGGAAGCAACCCCGGGGATGTCCCGACGGACATCATCCCCGAGGAGCCGAGGTATGCGGGGAGAACATGAAGGGATTGAACCGTATATCCCACAATATGTCACTGGGCCTCGCCATCTGCAGATTATTCCGAATACGAGCCGGAGAGAATGCGGAATGTTGAAAAGAAAACCTTTGAATACTTCGAGAGAATTAGAGGCGAAGGATCAATATACTAGAGGGCCTCGAGCTACATACGGACGTATTCTCAGAATATGAACAACAACAAATCGTGGATTGCATCCGGGATTTGAAAAGAATGGGCCAAGCGGGCCGCCTAAGGGAAAACACCTACTCAGAACCCCGGAGATGGATGCCAGGGAAGGGAAGAATTACAATACAATGTGGATGTTGTTACAACTTTGCGGAGGACAGGAAGGGAAACCCTCCTGGAATACTCCGTCATGGCCAATTGGATCCGATGCCATTAGTCATCAAGAGAATGGTAAAGATATTGATAACATGGAGGGTACTGCCAGCAGATTGCATACCCAATAGCTGCATTATTAACATCTACAAGCAGGGTGACTGCATACCCCCACACATAGATCACCACGACTTTGTTAGACCTTTACGCACGGTCTCTTTCCCGAACAAGTGTAACATCATGTTCGGATCCGACCTCCGGATAGTAGGCCCGGGTGAGTTCCGAGGGCCGATAAAGATACCATTACCGGTAGGTTCCGTCATGATGCCGAAGGGCAACGGAGCGGATATCGCTAAGCATTGCATACCGGGAGTACCGGTGAAGCGGATCTCGGTTACTTTCGAAGGATGGACGACGGGAAGACACCTTACCATTTCCGACGGACCCGGAGCTAGAGAGCCTCCGGCCTTACGAACTGTGAGTTACATGGAAAATATCACACCTCCAATGTACATCTATACGGCATCCTTGCCAAGGATGGCTTGGAAGGTGATGTTATTGACCATGTACCCCACTATTCAGACATGGATTTTTGACAGATGCTTCTTTGGATGGATCGACGAAGATCATACATAGTCCGTTTTGAGTTTACATGGATTGTATGAGATATATGTCAGATCAAGTTGTATGATGTACCTTCGACATGATTGGAATGAAAGTGACCATGTCACATTTTTTTTTGGCCTTCACCTCTTTTGTGCAAATTGACTGGGAAACGCCATTAAAGTTAAATGAACTTCGAACAAAGAACAGAGAAGAAATAAAAAAAATGAGAATAAAAGAAAACTTTCCTTAAAAAAAAAAAATCTAAAAATGTCAAACACCAAATCCACATGAACACCAAATAAACAACAAAAAACGGGATAGTTAAAGGACAAACAAAACAAATTTAAAGCTCAAATTGAATTCCAGTTTAAACCCATCTTCTCAAACCCTCCAATCCTTCTTCAAATCAAGATCTATTCTAGACCTCCCTTGAAACCCCCTCTCGGGATGATTCCAGCATCACGAAGAATTTTCAATTTGATCCGGATGGCATGGGTTTGTACCCTTCGCCAAGTAATCAGACTTTGATTGATTCCCATGGGATATGAAACACTTTCATATCTCATTTCGATCTCCCGCTAAATCCAAATCTCCACAGTAAATTTCAATTCAAAATTTCCGAGGCTGGTACCTAAATTCCAGTTCTCATTCCGAGATCGATACCTAAATTTCGATTCTCTTTCGAATTGATACCTAAATTTCAATTCAAAATTTCGAGATCGGTACCTAAATTCCGAGTTCTCATTCCGAGATCGATACCTAAATTTCGATTCTCATCCGAATTGATACCTAAATTTCAATTCAAAATTTCCGAGATCGGTAACTAAATTCCAGTTCTCACTCCGAGATCGATACCTAAATTTCGATTCTCATCCGAATTGATACCTAAATTTCAATTCAAAATTTCCGAGACTGGTACCTAAATTCCAGTTCTCACTCCGAGATCGATACCTAAATTTTGATTCTTATCCGAATTGATACCTAAATTTCAATTCAAAATTTCCGAGACTGGTACCTAAATTCCAGTTCTCACTCTGAGATCGATACTTAAATTTCGATTCTCTTTCGAATTGATACCTAAATTTCAATTCAAAATTTCCGAGGCTGGTACCTAAATTCCAGTCCTCTTCTTTCGAGGTCGGTACCTAAATTCCGACTCTCATTCAAAATCGATACCTAAATTTTGATTCTCTTTTGAATTGATACCTAAATTTCAATTCTAAACTTTCAAGACTGGTACCTAAATTCCAGCTCTCATTTCGAGACTAGTACCTAAATTCTAGTTCTCATTCCGAGATCAGTACCTAAATTCTGATTCTCATCATTTTCGAGGTCGATACCTAAATTTTGACTCTCTTTCGAGACTGGTACCTAAATTCCAGCTCTCATTTTGAGACTGGTACCTAAATTCCAGTTCTCATTCCGAGATCAGTACCTAAATTTTGATTCTCATCCTTTTCGAGGTCGATACCTAAATTTTGACTCTCTTTCGAGATTGATATTTAAATTTCAATTCTCATCCCTTTCGAGATCAGTACCTAAATTATGATTCTCATCCTTTTCAATCGACACCTAATCTCCGATTCTCACTCCGAGGCTGGTACCTAAATTCCAGTTTTCTTTGCAATCCCGAGATTGGAACCTAGGTTTCAATTCTCGTTTCAAATCTAAATTCTCTCAAATTAATTTTAAATCAAACTTCAATCTAAATTAAAAATCAAAATATAAAATTACACATCCAAACTTAAATTGAAACAAAATGAAATCTAAATTGAAATTCCCCCAGGTCATGTGATTTGGAAATCACCTCCTTTTCCTTTCCCAAGCGAGAGTTCAGGGATCTCCAGTTTCAGAGATATACTTGACACTCCCCAGCGGAAACTTTTCTACTTCGTCCTAAGTTTGTCACTTGGACATCTGTGTTGGTTTTGCTGATCGCTTCGGTCAACACCAATACGCGCGGTGTGCTCCGTCGACTCACCACACCTATTGGGGGTCCATTTGTTGACCTCATTTTTGATGAGGTATTCTCTTCTTCTTTTTAGTACTTAGGATCTAGCCTTAGGCTTTTCCTTTGACTATCTTAGAGGACTAGAATTGGGATCCACCATCTAGAATTTCAAACCACTTCTTAACTCCCCGTAAACTCCACAAACTTGACTGTAGACCCCTAATCACCTAGAGGGTTGAAATCAAATGTGGAAGTTTAAAGGATGAGTTCCTATAGGACTCTTTGGCCTTAGGACTGCCCTGGGTGGCCTGGTCTGGTGAAGGGGCTGACTTACACACACACTACACTCATACACTACACTTTCACACACCTCCTAAAACCACACCCATACCTAACTTGACCTCCTGACTCATGTAGGTGATTAACATGGATGGTCCTTAACCCCTAAGCCCTTGGCTAAGAGGTTAGGAACAACATAGTGAATGCGTCAAATGAGTCCCTTCATGACTCATGTGGGCTTGATGTTGCCTCATGGCTCAACCAAAATGATTTCATTCCACTCAAATTTACCCAATCTTCAATTTTCCAAATTTTCAATTTTTGACCCCCGGGACCCTACACCCGCCTAACCAACCCAAAGCCCTTGAAATTACCCAAATTTTTCAAAATTTCCAAATCACCCAAAATTCCCCGAAATCATTCCTAAACATTTCTCTCCACTCAAGTTGATCATACATACCTAAAAATACCAAAAATTCCAAAAATACCCCCCAAATACCCTCCAAATACCCAAAATACCCCTCTTGACCCAAAAAATCTAAAAATTCAGAAAATTCCCAAAAAATTCCAGAAAATCCCAAATATTTCTAATTTCATTTTGTTCAACTACACCATGGGCCAATTTTGTCAATTTACCCTACTTTTGTCAAAACCCCCAATTTGACCCAATTTAACCCTAAGTGAACCCAATGTCAAACCAAACCTACCCAATTGACCCAAATTCTGGTCCAATTCAATTCTAAACTTCAATTCAACATTCCCAATACCAATCTAGAGCAAATCCAAGTCCAATTTGATTGACATTTGGATCCAATTTCACTTTTGGCCTTAGAGCCCAATTTGGAGCCATGACCCAAACCTAACCCAAACTCACCCAATTCAACTCCAATTAACCCCAAATCTTTTCTAAATCTTCCTTAACATTCCCAAAAACAAAACCTTAACATGATTTGCCCAAAATTTAGACCCAAACCCCACTCAAATTCAATCCAAAGCTAAAAGGCCCAATTTTGACCTAAACCCAAACCTAACCCAAATGAGCCCAAACCCCAAAATCAAAGCCCAACCAAAGTCAAAACCTCTTTGAAACACTCCCATAAACATTCCTCAACATTAATTTTACATCAATTTTAACCCTAGCCCAACATTGGCCCAACTTGGCCCACTTTGACCTATATTGGCCCATTCACCAAAAGAGCCCAAATTCAACCCAATTCAAACCCAAATCACCCCCAATTTGCTTCAAGTCTCTCATGACACATCCATGAGCTAAACCCAACAATTATTTGGCCCAACCTCTTTACAAAATTCCCATCCATAAATTCATTTTTTAAACTTAAAGGCCCATTCCTTAAACCATTTTAAAAGCCCATCTTTTACCACATCCAAAGGCCCAAAATTGGTCCCAAAGCCCATATGACATTTCTCCTCATCATACTTTCAATTAAACTCAATACCTAATTCCTAAATTCATCATCAAATCATCCCAAATCAAGCCATATACAAATTTCCACCAAATTATCCAAAATCCTTAAAATCCATTTTTATGAAATTGACCAAACTTTTTCCAAGCCAAAGGTGAGCCATGAAGCCATGCATGAGCCACATGTGAGCCATGAGAGCCTTGGACACTCCACCATGCCATATTGGGTAAGAAGAGGGAGGTCTTTCCTTAATCCCTAAAGCTCATTAGCCTTAATCATGATTCACCTAAACTTAAATTTAATCCAAATATATTTGGATGGAGACTTCTCCATGCCAAACCAAGCTGATCCCTTTGATCCCCCACAGCATCCAAAGCCACCTTGAGGAGTGCACCAAGCCCAAATGGGTGGATTGACCCATTTAGACTCAAAACTAGCCATGCCCCATTCTACTTTGGATCAAAGCCTTTGCACATGGCAATTGCCAATTTCTTGCACCAAGTCCAGCCACGACCCACCCGACCTCGAGGGTGACCCATGCACAGCCGGCCAGCCACCAGGTCGCCGAAAAACACCATGGCCGAGAGGTCACATGTGAGCCAACTTTGGAATTCTCCCTTACTCGAGCCGCCCCATCCCCGGTGGCCATTGTAGGCTGTTCTTCTCTTGCCAAGAGCAGGCTGATCCCAAGCCCTAACTCTCCTCGGGAGGCCCTCCACCCTCTCCTATTTAAACACCACCCCTTCTCGGCCATGAGAGGTGCTCGAAACAAACCTTAAGGAAACTCGCCAAAATTGTTCCGGACTACTCCCCATACATAGAGCATTTGATCCCCACCGAAATCCCCTGCCATTTCCTCTCTGTGAGCTCAATTTCAGAGTTGAAATCCAAGCCCAAAACCAGGACACTTCTCCACAGTGAGCCAATCCCCAAATTGATTAGTCCTACACCTTCACCAGACCAAGAGAAGGTGTCCACCAGCAAAAGCCCCATCTCCGAAGCCACCCGAGTTGCTCTAGCCTCCAAGCTTTGTAATCGGTACGTGGTCAAAATCCTACCTGGGCAATTCACTGGACCAGGAGACTTCATCCGGAGCTTGCCGGGATCCAATCGAAGGTGAAACAACCCTCGGATCGAAGCCACACTTCTCTGAGCAAAGGTATGGCCTCACTTTTCTTCCCGAGCTTCTGAACATTCTCCATTTTTATTGAGTAAATTTCATCCCACATAAACCGTATGGATGTGTTCGTCTTCTTGAGACGAATCCATAGAGCATAAGAACGTTAAATTTGGTTAAGTATCGAGTGAGATCTTAGGCCTAGAAGATGGACGGTTCTCGGGCTAGGAGGCTTGGGGACGACGAACGGATGCCGTTCATTCAATATACGCGCGGACGGACGGCTCAGATGGCGTCGGACCAGTAGATGGTACGTGAACCGCGGGGCCCGGGCTGCTGACTCAAAGGGAGGCGTCAAATGAGAGCGCGCCGCGTGGCCGTTCGGAGACGCCAAGGATGACGCGGCGCCGACTCGGATAAATAGAAAATTAGGGATTTTTCCTATTTATTTAATTCCCTGAACTTGGAAAATTCATAACTTTGTGTAGGAAAATCATAAAAATAAAATAAAAATACCCTCTTGCTCAGTGAACAAAGGAGAATAATGTGGAAAAGAAATCATTTAATTTCATCAAGTATTTTATTTTTAATAATTTATTTACTGTTTGCATTCTTTTAATTCTCCACGCATATAGGAAATTCACCATGGCATGAGACCATAGGGCTTTTGAAGCCTCTAAATTTGGGAACATTCCCTGAATTTTCCAAAGTCAGAGGTCATCCCTATGAGAAGTAATTGATTTTTCAAATTCATGTTACTGTTTTGAGTATTTTAATTCCAGTAATTAGCATGTTGTGAAATAAATTCTAGGAAAATTTGGTGATGTCCCTTATGACCAGAGGACCCTAGGAAAAATAGATTTTGAGTTAATTCATTTAAAATAACCCTAATTGGCTTAAACACCCAAAATAGATCCCTAATTAATTAGAGCTAACCATAAATCAAATTAACTTGAAATTAATTCTCCATTGACCTTTAGGATCAGAGGAACCCACCATAAAAATTTGAAGTCAATTGGACTTGGTTAGCCCTACTAAATGGGTTGATTAAGCCATTTAGCCAATTTAAACTTTAAAAAATTCATAACTTTCAAAATACCTTTCAAAAATTCACCAAATTAGTTTTGGAGCCTCTTTGATATTAGGGGAATTTAAAAAAATTAAAATTTCAATTTTCTAAAAAAGTTGATTTTTAATATTATTTTAATATTTTTAATAATTAAAAAATAATAAAAATCACAAAAATAATAAAATTCACTAAAATGTCACATTTTGAATTTTAATCACTTAGGAACAAATCCCATATTTTTCTTAGGTCTATTTAATGAGATATTAAATTTTAAAGCCCTAGGGTAATTTTAAAATTAAAAAAATGTATTTTCTAGCATTTTCACCAAAATAATTATAATAAATCATAGAAAAATCAAAAAATTGCAAAAATTGATTCTCTAATTTCCTTGATATCAGAAAGATTTTTGAAAAATATAAAATTCTTTTTTCAACCTTTATTTTATTTTTAAATTAATTAACACTCCAAAACTTAAAATAATCATAATAAAAATAATATAATTCAAAAAATCACCAAAATTGGTCCAAATGGTCCTCTGGTCATTAGGAATGTCCCCTAATTTTCTTAAGGACAGAAACTTTCCCTTGGTCATGTTATTAAATTTTCCTTGGAAATCTCTATTTTCTACCAAAAATAATTATATAAATAAATTAAATATAGAAAAATCACATTTTCTCCTCTCATGTCTTTATTGACATATGAGTGAAGTCACATAAAAATTTCAAGTTCATTTGAGCTCAATTTAGCGAGTTATGAAATTATTAAGCTTAAAGGGTAAAGTGGTAATTAAAATTTTAACCCTTAATTAAAACTTTAGGTTTAATAAAATTAACAAGTAAAATATTTGATCTTAATCTGATTTGGATGATTGAAATTTAAATAATTAAAGGGTAGAAACCCATTAAACAATTTAAAATAATTGAAATAAACCTTAATTAAATAATTGATTAAATTTGGGAAGAATAATAAAATTGGAATTATTAAAATAGGGATATTGTTAGGAAGAGATTTATTCTTTAATTTAAAAATCCCTAAATTAATCATCTCAATAATATTTAATTCTTAATTAAAATGATAACTCAAAATTAAAAATATTAAAAGACTTAATCATTAAACTAAAGTTAAATTATTAAACTCTTTTAAAATTTCAATTAAAGTTAAAAATAAAATAAAATTAAAAAATTAAATTAAATTAAATAAATAAAATTGAATTAAACTAAATTAAATTAAATTAAATTAAATTAAATTAAATTAAAAGTAAAATTAAATTAAAGATTAAATTAAATTAAATTAAGTAAATTAAATTAAATTAAATTAAATTAGATAAATTAAATTAAATCAAATTTAAATTAAATTAAATTAAAACAAATTAAATAAAATTAAATAAAATAAAATAAAATAAAATTAAATTAAATTAAATTAAATTAAAATTAAATCAATTTAAATTAAATTAAAGGAAATTAAATCCAATTAAATTAATTTAACATCAAATCAAACTAAATTGAATTAAATTAAATTAAATTAAAATTAAATTAAATTAAATTTAAAATTAAATTGAATTAAATAACATCACCTAAAACAGAAAAAAATTAAACATAAAGCAACTTGAATACTATTCCAAATTTAAACCCATTAATTGAATTTAAACTAAATCACAAACCATTTGAACACCAATTTACCCTCGAAAGCTTTAGTTGTCATAACTCCTAAACAAAATATTAAATAAAATGTTACTTCACTTATAAGACATTCAAACATCCTAGTTCACTGAGTAAGAGAACAACAAAACTTAACTAAACCTCGGACGATTAATTCATTTGTGTAATTGAATTCATTTGGACTTAAAACAATCCTAGAAATATTGAAATGATGTTTAAGATTTGCCTTAAGCACTTCCTCGATATGATAGGATGTTCATAAGAACAATTGAACTTAATTATTCTTTGATGAAGAAAATCGCCTTCAAACCAAAACACAAGGAACCTAGACGTCATAGGAAATGACTAGCTATAGGATTAGGAACTTGGTAGAAAACCATAACCCTTCCCTTAGCTCTACCTAGGAACTTGCTTAAATATTCTAATTATGTTTTAAGTGTAGCTTGGGATGACGGGAAGACCCTCCAGGTACGCTTTTATTTTATTGCAATTTACTTTCTTGCAATTTACATTATTGCAATTTATTTAACTGCATTGCACTTACTTTTCTTGCATGATAAACAACCTGTTGCATGAAAACCCACACCTTTAGGATAGTCCCCGAAACCGAAACCAAAACTAAATTAAAAGTCATTGCAAGATAAAATTCACCGCCACAACATTCCAAAATATAAAACAACTCAAAATTTAATCACAAACAGAACACAAAACTACAATTACAACTAAATTAAAACGTCCTGTTGGATGATCGGGAATACCTCGGATGATGTAACCTACGTGTTGCTAACGGGATTTCGCACGGTCTAAATGAAAGTGTGGAACTCATTCAGTTGAGTTTAGCAAATTCATCTGAACTAAGTGAATCCGATAAAAATAACGATGCCGGAAGGATGGAACCGTGGGATCTTAACTGGTGTTATAATCAACTTTAAGATTTGTTTTAATTAAATATTGAAAACACTTGAAAATTAAGATTTTCTCTAAACCAAAACACTTTTCTCATCCCCTGATTTATGACTTCTAAAACTAAACCTCTGCAACAACAAGGAGCTTGGAGCATGGTGGGCAGCACGGCCATCGTCATCAGCAAAACCTGAGTCTACTTCAACAAAACTTTCCTAGAATTAAATAACAAAGCCATAGGACTTCAAGGTAGTTTGCCTAGTGCAACATAAATTCTCAACTCTTCGTTAGGCATTTACATTGTAAATTAAGCCCTTACCGGTCTTAGGATTCCGAGGTAGTCGTCTGATACGACATAAACCCTCACATCTTCGAGGCTATTTGTATGATTCTATCATATAAATATAAGCCCTAATTAATTAAAATTGACAAAATCAAAACATTAAATAGACATTAGGACTTTCCTAAATCCAAGCCAAACAATAGGATAGTCGGGAAATTACCGAAGTTCACTTCGAATCCGTAATTTCTCCTACCTTTCTTCCTTTGAATTCTCAAAACAAAATGTTCCAAAGTTGATCCATTCCCTGCTGAAATTCCAAAATCCAATCCTTTGAAAACTTAAACTTTGAAATTCTTGAGAGTAGAATTATTGATTATTATCGAGAGTTTTCTTAGGTGATTCCCGTCACTTAAGATGTAATTAACTATAGGGGCTTGCCCTTATAAGGAATTTTAAAGAACCCGAGTAATATAAACCCTGTTTAATGCTTTCATATTAAGCGGGGAATTTGTCGGCTTATAAAATTGGTTCGCGGACCAAACGGATGTCACATATCTTCTAGTTTATTTAATCGAGCCCTATCACCAAACAAGTGTCTCTATTCTTCGAGATAGATACACGGTTTGTGATGCGGTGCTCATTTATATAAACTATTCGGGATGTGAGATCAGTTTGATTTCATATCTTAAAATTTTCAAACTTAAAATTATTTTCAAAATCAAATACTACTTTTCAAATTATTTATTTAAACTAAATTAAAAAAAAATTCGCCGACAACTTCTGTTAGGCGACCCCTTTTCAAAATAAAACACACAACCTAAAAATAAGCCGTACACTTATCACCACAGCGAAGTTACAAGAGATAGAGCGATTATGAACTAATACATACATAAAATGAAAAAGATTGATATTGGATCCATTATTTACAAGAATATTCAGACGATTGCGAAAGGCGAGATGACTGGAGGATTAGGACATCCTGCTTTAGTTCATGCCCGCTGTGTTCAGTCTGAAGTTGAGTTCAGTAGTTCTGAGAAAGTGGTTATACCATTGAGACCTATCACAAATAATATTATTCGTACTTATGAGTCTCATTTAGGAACCAGAGTTGAGCGTAAGAGTACTGATATTCCTACTATGAGTTATGATGTTTCATCTACTTCTGAGCCACCTACTTTATCTGATATCATGGAGCAGCTGCGATTACAAAGTGCTAGTATGGATAGACTCCATGGTCGGATGGATGTATTTGAGGTGAGGAGTGATGTAACTGAAAATTATCTGCAAAGGTGAGTGGAGTTTGATATTGCTTTTTATGATGCTCAGGTGAGATTTATAAAGGGGGAGTCTGATGTAATACTTCCTATTTGCCCTAGCTATACACCATATAGACCTGACCCTTCTGATGACCCTACTAATGACCCTGCTGATGACCCTGCTGTTGATCTTGGTGATGGAGACTGGTAGATAGTTTGTTTGTTTATTATTTCTATTGATCTTATTGTGATGTGTTGTACTGATGTGATGTATTGAACATTTACTTTTCATGTGATGTGTACCCCTGTTGTGTTGTACTATGTGATATTGTGTTATTTACTTTTCATGTTCAACTGTTGTGTTGTACTAAAACATGTTAGTTTTACTGTTATTAGTGTTATTATTTGTTTCCTGTTGTAGTGTTATGTTGAATGTTTAGATGTTTACTATCAATTTCTCCTTACTCATGCAAATATTTAAAAATTGTTATATCACTGCTACTAATTGCTTCATGCCTGCTAGT
Organism: Papilionanthe hookeriana x Papilionanthe teres; assembly: GCA_022702705.1. Taxonomy (NCBI): domain Eukaryota; kingdom Viridiplantae; phylum Streptophyta; class Magnoliopsida; order Asparagales; family Orchidaceae; genus Papilionanthe; species Papilionanthe hookeriana x Papilionanthe teres. The sequence continues at coordinate 26,068,947 of CM040430.1, forward strand.
TATAAATGTTGATTAATACCATATAGCTATTGAAGATTTCAAGATCCCAGCACATAAAGGTTAGTTTTCTTTTATCTCAATTGTTTCAAATTCATTGAAAAAATTTAAGATTGGGGGAGGGTAGAGAAATACTAAACTTTTATTTGTTCTCTATATTTTCAAAAAGTTATTAGCATAACTTCATGCAGTTGAACCTCATTGTAAGATAACTAATTTTTTTTATTTCAGTTGAATATTATGGAAGGATAAGATGAAAAGTTTTGGTAATAAAAGTTGATTTTATAGAAGTAAGATATTTGGTATGAAAGGATTTGATGATAGTTAACTATTTAAAGTAAAGAAAACTGTATCTTAGAAATGTTAAGGTACTTAAAATGTTATGTGTGAAGAAGAGATTGTAACTTTATGAAAAATAATAAAGCCTGTACCTAACTATAAAGTAAGGAGGTGACTTAAGTTTGAACTTTAGAAAAAGGAGAGTGAAGTTCAAAATCATTAAAGGCTATCCAGATATAGTAATCCTTAGAAAAAAAAGAAGAGAAAAACAAAAAAAAAAAAAAGAAAAGAAGGATTGAAAAGCAATCCCAAAAAGAAAAAGAAAAAGAAAAGAAAAAAGAAACGAAATGTATTTATGAGGAGAAGCTTGAGGAGATGCCTAATAAAAAATTGGCTTCACTTGAATCACCCTAAAGGAAAAAACTTGATTTCACTTCTGAATTTATATTCAAAGTACTAGCCTACATTCTAGTAAAGTTTGCATGAACTCCTTTCTCACATAATCTTTTAAGGAACTCTTAATGTGACAAATTATGGTTCATCTTGAAATAAATAGAACACTAGAACTCTTAGACTTTATTATTGAATATTCTTATGCATGTATTTTTAACCTAAGTTACTAAACTTTTTTCTGAAAATCTAACCACTATACTCTTCTGAATGAAAATTTTATAGTCTTACAATTGAAAAGTACATTTCCTAGAGATATATTTTATGTAGTGAAAGGATTACTTGAGGACAAGTAATAGTTTAAGTTTTGGGGATTTTGATGCACCAAAAATATATATGGTTTATGTTATCTAATTTTACTTATTTTTGGTGATATTGCACTTTAAAGAAAGATATTTTTCATGATTTGTTGTAGGTATGATGATTTTAGTTGATTGGAGCAAAAAGAATAAAAAATGAACGAATTCGGAGCGAAAAGGAGCAAAATGGTGGAAAAGGTATTCTAGCGCCACCGGTGCCCAAATCCAGAGAGCTCAAAAAATATTTTGGACGATAGAGCGCCGCCGGCGCCCAAGGTCGGTGGAATTCAAATTTTGAGTGTTTTGGCGAAATTTTGAAGGGATGCCTATGGAAACTCTTGGGATTTCATCCCTAACTCTTAAATAATTGAATTTTGACGAGGGAAGTGAGTTCTAGAGGAGTTCTAGAGTGTGTTAGAGTGTGCTCTCTTGCATTCCATTTCTTTCTCTTAGTTTTTAGTGTTAGGGTCTAGTGTAGAAGAGAGGGAATCTTCTCTAAGGAGTGAAGGAGAAGGAGTAAAGTGAGAGATTGCTTCTTCCTTTCCATTCTTAAGAGAGAATCAAGTGTTGTAAAGAAGAGAAGAGGATTCAAAGGAACTTTAAGGGGTTTACATTGAGGAAGAGAAAGACATAAGTTGTATTTCCTTTTGTGGTTTGTATGACTTTTCTTATATATATAAAATCTATGTTTTATTGTATCTTCTCCATGAATTTTGAGTAGTCTTCTTTATCTTTCTTCTTGCTTAGAGATGTGATGATAGTTTGAAGTGGATTTGATGTGCTTTTAATTTGATGAAGAAATTGTGATGGCTTTTCATTTAGAACTTAATTTACTTTTAATCTGGCCAATTGAAATGTTAAAACATGTTGTTGAACATTAAGTTTGAAAGGATTTAATGTCCTACAACAATAATGAAAGATCTATTCAATTTCCATAGATAAATTGCATAGTTCACGGGAATTACATGCAAATAAATAGGGAAATGTGCTCTGAAGGACTTCAATGTGGAGATTTCAGGGTGACAGACTGAAATCCCCAGATTGATTCTAAGATTAGTAACTAATATCAAAGGTTAGCCTTCGAGTGAAGGGTGAGTGGAAGCTCCGAAGTGAGAGCCGGTATACTCCCAGCCTAGCCCTAGAATTAGTAACTAAACTTAGAATGCGTCAATGTTCTTTTATTATTTAGAGGAGGGGGTACTCTTCTAAAGGTAAAGAATCATCTATGCTCCTATTTGGCACAATAAATTAGATAATTAATCCATATCAATCCACACATCATATTTTCATTGCAAGAATAAAGATACATTTCTCAGATACCAAAACCTTTCAAATACTTAGTTTAGTGTGCCTGTTAGTTAATTCTATTTTCAAAGTTATTAGAAGTAATTGTAGTTTAGTTGGTTACTATTTTCTGCATAGTAGTAGTAGTGTTAGAAGAAAGTTCTAGTGTTTTATTCTAACTTGTTAAAACTTTCACTTTGCCTCAACTTAAAACCTCCTTGTGGGATCGATAACCAGGACTCCACTAGAGCCCTGTATTACTTGATACGATACGTATACTTGCGTTGAATGCTTGGACTTTACAAAATCATTATAAATATAAATTTGAAGTTAACAAATCTTGCATTTAAAAATATAGAAGTAAAGTCTGGTTGCATCAAATTTTTAGAGCCGTTGCCAGGGAATTATATCTCCTAGTAGTGGTGCCAAATTCGTGTATTCAAACCGATTGCATCAACCCCTAACTTTAAAGTTCTTTTAATTTGTTTTTTCTTTCAAATTGTAACAATCAAGAAAATTTTAAGATTTAATTTTGATGTGACAAAAATTGCAATGGGTTTCTACCATTTGTCCCTTATTGTTTTAATCATCCAACATAATAATTAAGATTATTTATTGCCCTTTTTCCATTTTGATTAAGCCTACATATTAATTAATAGCTAAATTTTCAAAAATTACAATTTTACCCCTAAAGGCCTTTATCACTTCATAATTCATTAAATTTAGCTCAAGTGACTTTAAAATTTTTATGTGAGCTCACTTATGGGTTAATTAAAACATCTGAAAAGGAAATGTGATTTTTTAAATTTTAATTTAATTTATATATTTATTTTTAATGCAAAAATAGGATTTTCAATGAAAAATCAATAACTTAACCAAGATAAATACTAATCCCTTGAAATTTTTACTAGATGTAGCCCTAGTTAGAGAATCTCATGGACCAAATTTAATGATTTAGTGAGCATTAATTTAATTATTAGAATTATTTTAAGTTCAGAGGTTTTAATTAATTATTAAATATTTTAAAAGTTGAAAACTTAATTTTATATTTTTCAAAATTCTCTCTGGGATCAGAGAACCCAGAGAAATAAATTTCATAATATTCTAAATTTTCTTTTCATTATTATAATTATTTTAGTGGAAAAATCAATAAAATTCATTTTTATCCTCTTAAAAATTGATTTAAGCCTTTAAAATTGATATTTTAATTTTGAAACTTAGGAAAATTATGGGGAAGGTTCCTAAGTGATTAGGAGATCAAAAGTGATAATTTGGTGATTTTTAATATTTTTGTGATTTTACTAATATTTAATTATTTAAATATTAAAATATGATTTCAAATGGAAATTTTATAGAAATCTCAATTTTATTTTTAAAGAAACCCTCTAATCACAGAGAACTCCCAAAACCAATCTTATAATTTTTTGACACGTATTTTAATTTTTTAAATTGATTTAAGTGTCAAAAAGACCATTGGATTTGGAAAAATTATTTAAGTCCAAATGACTTCAAAAATTTTAGGGGAGTTCCTCTCTCTCTGAAGCACAGTGGAGAGCAATTTTTATGTTATTTTGATTTTTTTTTTGTTCTAATTAATTAAGAGTTTTCTTAGGTCAAGTGGACAAATTGGTTTGTTTTTATCATTTTTACTCATGAAAAATTTTTCCTAGGGCTCTCTGTCAAAAAAAACCTACCATAATTTTTTTTCTTTTTCTAAGAAATATGTTAATTACCACATTTAATTTATCAAATAATAGACATAAACTTAAAAAATATGATTCTCTGTCTAGGGATCTTCTCTTACTTTAGAAAATCAGGGAAGGTTCCTCATGACAGAGGGAATAACATACCAAAATTTCATGCTATGGTGAAATCCCTACATGCAAGGAGAATTAAGAGACTGAAAATAGTTTCTAAATTATTAAAAATAAAATATACATATAAAATATTTCAAATCTTTTCCACATTGTTCTCCTATATTCACTGAGCAAGAGGGTATTTTTCTTTTATTTTTATGATTTTTCTAGGCCAAGATATGGATTTTCTAAGCTCAGGTGATTTAAATAAATAAGAAAAATCAGATTTTCCTACTTAAGTGACTCGGTGCCACCTCAACCTACGGCGGATCGAAGCCCCACGCGGTGCGCTCTCATTTGATGTCGCCAGGATGCCACGCGGCCTGCTATTTTGTTATGTCCTCCCATACTACACGATCTAGATCGTCCAATGACAACACACGCAATCCAACGGCTGCCCATCTTCGTCCCCAAATGGTGTGATCCCGTGACCGTCTGCACTAAACCCTAATGTTTTAGCTTAAAGTCAACCAAATCGCTTCAGGTTTGATCCTATAGACTCTTCTAGGCATGGCGAACATATCCATACAGTTAAGCATGGTTTAAATTAACCTTAATTACATGGAGAACCCACAGAAGCTCGGGAAGAAGGAGGCAATACCTTGGCTCTGAGAAGTGAATCTTCGAACAGAGATGCTCTACACCTTCGTTGGAGTCCCAGGCACCCAGGGATGAAGCCTCTTACCCTGATGAATTACCTAGGTGTGAAAATGACCAGGCTCGATTTCGAGCTTTGATAGAAGTTTGATGTAGAGACCTTCTGTGATGGGGCCTTGATGAGGATCCTCTTTGTTCAATGCTGGGAAGGTGTGAGCACAGTTAATTGCAATTTGGTGCACCGTGGAGCTATGGAGGAATATGTTCTGATTTCTGGCCAAATTTGAGCTCTGAAATTGAGCTCTGGCAGTGGGAATCAGAGGGGGAAAGTGGCTAGAATGATCTTAGGGAGGTCTGGAGGAGCTCTGGTGAGATTTTGACAGAGTTTTGTTAAGAAAATTTCACCACTCCCTTTTAGCCGTGAAGGGTTGTAGCTTAAATATCCATGGCTGCGGTGGCTAACAGAGCCTCAATTTAGATGCAAAGAGCTGCCTAGGTGGAGTGCAGATGAGCTCCAATGGAAACTTAGAGCTCAGTTAGCCATAGGGTGGAGTTTGGGTTGGTTTAGCTTGAGTGTGGCTCTCAGTTTGGGCTCCTCCAGCGACTAGGCCAGCCGGCAAGGACAGGGGAGCTAGCCATGGGTTAAGTGAATCAGTGGTCAGGTGAGCCATGCCATAAAGTGGTTGCAATTAAGTTTGATGAGAAAATTTGGCAAGGATCCATATGGTTAAAGCAAATATGGAAGGGGATCCCCCAAATTGAGGATCCCTTGGTTCATGGCTTACTAGCTTAGGCTAAGAGCATCTAGGGTAATTCCTTGGATCAGTTTAGTGGTTGTGGAGAAGTTGGTTTGGTTAAATTGGGTTTGATTTGGTCACATTGGTGTATAAGTTAAAAATTTGGAGTTTGGGTTAGACTTGGGTCAAAGTTGTGCTAGAGTTTGGATTGAGCTCAAATGATTGAGCACCTTGGTGTAGATGATTATAATGAAGATTTTCATGAAGTCTTGGAGTGGTTTTGAGTTCAATTGAGGAGTCAATTTAGTGGGATTGGGGATTTTGGTCAATTTAAGCATATTGGGTTAACTTGGGTTTAGGCTGGGCTTGGGTTGGAACCAAGGTCTATTGAAGGTTCCAAAGGGTCTATTGGGATGCCATAAAGAGTTCCCAACAATAATTGAGTGGAAATTTTGGGATTAGGTGACCCGATATAAATATATGTGTACTAAAATCTTCTTCCCTGGCAACGGTGCCAAAAAATTGACCTGAAGTCCTCTGAAGATCAACGTACTAATTAATGCTTCCAAAAATATATGTTATAAATAATAATAGCGGCTATTGTATATAAATATAATTTTATGGAAAATATTTTACACACTAGGGGTACTACGCAAGTATACGTATCGCATCAAGTAATATAGGGCTTTGAAACAAAGCAGTATCGTTCCCACGAGGAGAAAGTTATAGATCTTTAAATATTTTTATTTTAAAGTATTTCTTTCATAGTCAAAAATAAAATATCTTTAATTTACTAGCTGCAATAATAAAGCAGAAATAAAATGATTGATGTAAATAGAAATAAGAAAGCAAGTTTCTCCCTTTCAATTAATCCAAGATTTTCTAAGATAATAATAATATTCTTGGAGAATATAAATTTATGGTATTGTACTAAATAGAAGCATTCATATTCTTTATCTTCGCTCGATAGTATAAAGAACATTGGCTAGCCTATAGATCAGGTCCGGATGTATTGTTAGTAGAATGGGTTAATCTAGGCTCACACTACTAGATGTCCAAGGGTGGCTATGGTCGGCCCTATTAGTGACCCTTTCCCTTTCTATAAACTAAATCATAAGAATTTAGTCTGTCACTCTAAAAACTTATCCATTATATGCCCAATATATAATATCTTTCTATTTATTTGCACTTCACCTTGAATAACCCTCATAAGGCCTTCGACTACCTAAGGATTCATGTGATATCTACAAGTTAAGAATTCATCTTCTTCAAGGTCTCAAAACTCTTCAACAGGTTTTAATAATTTAAGTGGCCAATTTAAATAGTAAATTAAGAACCGGTATTAATATCATCACAATGTTTTGAAAATATATGATTTTTAATTCTCCGACAAATTTTGTATTATCTTATTTATCTTTTCATAATTGAAAGGAGAAAGTAAAGTAACTACTGAGAACACATTGAAATTAAATAACAAAACATAATAAATAAACATTGAATCAAAATAAAAATACTTATCTTAGATGTTTCTCCTACTGAACTTCTGATTCCTACTGACTCCACAACGTAATGAACTCCAGATGCACCAACTCTTTCAAAATCTAAATACAAACTCTAAAATAAACTCACTAATTTATGAAGGAAAATAAAAAGGTGGCCATAATATTATCTCTCCAATTCTCTCTCTAGGTTGGGCTCTAGATAGGGGGCAATTTTTTTCTGAAGGAGTACCCACTTATTTATAGGCTTCAAGGGTTGCCTCAAGGCACCTCTTCAAAATGTGTCCAAATTCAATGAATCTTCGAGAAGGTGTGTATGGCGCCTTGGCGCCGGAATCTGGCGTCGGACATCGCGATCAGTTCTTCGCACCTCTTCACTTTGGATCGCACCTCTTCGCGATTAAAACCATTTTGAAGCGTACAAATACATTGTATCACATGTCCTATAAACCAGGAACAACTGTCAGTCTTCTAGAAGGTACAATAACCGCTCACACAGTCAAAATAACCGCCCAAAAGTCGTCAAAAACTTAACAGTTTTCTGTATCGAGCTGGCGCTTAGGCGCCAGACTTTGGCGCCTCGGCGCCAGGCCAGTAATTTCAACAATTTGCATTTTGGCTCTATTTTTGCTCCTTTTTGCTCCTTTTTCATATTTTTCTCCTTCTTGAACATTTTTGCATCATCTACATCCAAAAACACAAAAATACCTTTCATTAAAGCATAATATCGTTAAAATTTAATAAAAATCGAGGCATAAAAATAGGTATTTTTTTTCTTGGATCAAAATCCCCCAAACTTAAACGTTACATGTCCTCAAGTAACCCTTTTTACTATATAAATTGTATAACATTTGGAATAAAAGGTAAATATTTAAGATTCCTTTTGATTTTTGATTTTATAAAGGCTTTAGTAAATCATTAACCAAATCTCACTAACTAAGTTTAACTTTAAGAATTTAAAGAATATTCTAACTACCAAATCATAAGACATCAAAAATTTTTCATTCACTTCGAAAATAATTGTAGTTTATTATATTAAGATCACATAAATTATTCACAAGAAAAAGATCTTCATGAAATTCTTTTTTAATAAAAATACATGCATAAAAATTAAGTAGTATATGTAATTAGTTTTTTTTAATAAGTTAATTCAAGTGAAGCCAATTTTTGATTAGGCATTTCCTCAAGCTTCTCCTCTCTTTTTCTCTTTTCTATCTTTTTTCTTTTTTTTTTCTTTTTTTTTTAAAAGAGAAACGATTACTGTATTAGGATAGCCGGTTAATGGTTTTGAACTTCACTATCCTTAACTTCTATTTTCAAACTTATACATTTCCCTTAATTATTATAACATAAATAGATTTCAAAAAGAATTTCAATATATTTATTTTCAAGTTATAATTTTTTATTTCTTAATACTTCTAAAATTCAATTATCTCTACTATGAATAGAAAAATTTCTTAGAAAAATTTCTTAATCTTATTCTTCCTTAAGTTGAAAAATTCTATTCTTAAAATCAATCAAAGTTATTAAAATTTTTGGTTAAGTCCACTAAATTATTTATAATTTCAAAAATTTAAGTGATCTTAAATAGATTCTTCATTCCTTATGTTATGTTAAGATTTTGTTTTTAGAAAATATTAGTTTATTAAGGACAAATAAAATTTAAATTTGCATGTATTTTCCCTTCCCCCAAACTTAAGTTTTGGTCTATCATGAAAATTTTTTAAAGTATGAGAAACAGAAAAATATAATTTTAAAAAGGAATTTTTATAAGTATGTAAAAAAAATTCTAGAAAGAAAAATTTACTTCTACACATGTTTTTATGAATAAAACTAAAATAATGAAGCAGGTATAAAAGTAAGAAGGCTCGTTAGTAATTAAATTAAATGACTATACTACTTATAATAACAGAAATAGAACAACAATACTAACTACTAAACAGTAGGCTGAAACAGAAATAAACATAAATTCATCCAAATTTTAATCTTAAACACAATACATTAAAAATACTCTTACAACAGTCTCAACACCAAACAATCCATACAAAGTACGTAAACAAATCTAAACTAGCAGACAACAAACAACAATCAATACTAGTAAACAAACTAAACTAACAACAGACTTAGCACATCTCAGAGGTAAATCAGGCTACTAATCACTGTTTGTAGCCTCATCATCGTCATCATCACCAAAAGAAAACTCAACATCTTTAGGATCAACATATGGTGAGAATCTAGGAAAGGTAGAAAACTGAACATCATGCTCTCCCTTCAAGAATCTAACGAGAGCTTCATCATACTCAGCATCTTAACTACTCTTCCTCTGGGTTTACTCAGATAAATGATCAATTTTCTTATCAATAAAATCAACTCTGCAGTGAGTTTGAAATAACTCATGATGCTGCTCTATAAACTGATCATGCATCGATTCTCAAAAACTAGATGGTGGCTCAGCAGTAGAAGTAGAAGGTCGAGAAGTAGAAGGTCTACTTGAATTGAGTGCAGAAGTAGAAAGAGCGGTCGATCTCTTTCCTCGAAGAATATCATATATGCTAACACTCTCTTGCTCAATTGGTTTGGTAGTCTTCAGCTTCTCCTCAGAAATATCAGCAGTGACTCCATTGTTCACACATAAAGAATAAATCAGAGATGGGAATCCTAGTCCTACAGAAGTACTGGATCTAGCAGTAGACTCCACAGAATCATAAATAATACTGCCGACATCTATCGGCTTCCTCTCCTGAATGCAATAGTTTAAGATAGCATGATCTCTAGTGACTTCGCTCAGGTGGTTGGAAGGTAGAAGTCTAGCAGAAATAAAGTAATGCCATGCCTTGGAAATACCATTTAACTTAGAAGATTTGAAAATTACCCGTTTGTCATTCTGGATCTTCCAAGCTCTAGTGTCGTCAGTCAAATAAGTAATAATCATCTCAAGATCTCCCTCAGATGGAGATAATCCAGAATAGTGGCACTCAATGGTAGGTGGTAGTCCATAAAACAAATTGATCATCTCCGGAGTAAATCCTACTCCAACACCTCTAACGAAGACTTCATAGTGTTCTGCATCTAAAAAGTTAGCATAAAATTCGCGAACTACTGGAATAACAGCAACAGCAGTGAAATAACAGAATCGTTGCCAGTTGTGCGCAACGATTGTGTTCTCGATCATTTCACCCGGATTGTAAAAGCTTCACTCCGAGATAAACATTCTCGACGTCGCAAATTTGTGATATCGAAAATGAGCTGCCGCAATCGCGAACTTGCTACTGTCAAAATTTTCTCGTCCCTTCTCTCGCTTAGATTTCAGTGCCATCTAAACGTGAAAGAAAATAAAAACAAATTTAGGAATCAAATATTTAAACTCTTTTTAAGTTTAAGAAACTTAAAATAAGTTTAAAAATCCAAATAGAATACCTAAAAATCAAAATTTTTCTCTAAATTTCAGATTTTAGCAAAACATAGGAAAAACTAAGGTGAAAATCGAAAATAAATAGATTAGAGTGTAGATCTGACCTCGAGAAGAAGAAATCAAGTGATTTCGCGCCCAAATACTTGATGTTTTGACCTCAAAATGGATCTAAGAGGTGTATTTTCACGAAAATTGGGAAGGAGATGAAGCTTAGGCGTCATCCATGGCTAATGGGTTTTATATGTTAATTTTTGTTTAAGCAGGCCGAACCGGCGCTTGGGCTCCGAATTCTGGTGCCTAGGCGCCAGACTCGCCTTTCACAAAAATCACTCTAAAAATTTTATTTTCCACTAAAATTCATAAATTCAACTTTCAATTACTCATATTAGAGTAGGACTTCAGTTTCTAACTTCCAAAACATTTTCCCAAAATTTTAAAAATTAAATATTAAATCCACCAATCAAACACAAGGTTTAAATCAAACTCCTCTAATTTCCAAATATTCAATATTGGCTCAATACACTTCAAATAAGTATAATATAATGATTCAAGTCCTAACACACAATCAAACAACACAATTTAAAAACAAATACAACACACATTGAACATGAAAGCAAATACACAAACAAACACAATTGATTCACTAAATCAATACAACAATTCACTAGATAAATCAGGATCTCACTAAATCACTGTCTAATTTCCATTATCTTGGCAAGGAAAACTATTCAGCCCACTTGGGAAGAACACTAATGCTCTCGAAAAATCCGTAGCCGTCTTCTCTTCAATCCATTTGTTCTTCACATACATTTCAACTTGATCATCTTGATAAGCCGCTAGATGATCAAATTGGAGTTTCGCTTGCCATTACAGATGTTCAATCTGATGATACATCTCATGAAGGCGATCTCCAACACTCTTGAAATCCGCTTCAAATTTATCAAGACGACTAGAAATTTTCTCCAAACTTACAGCGATGAAACCATTGAAGTAGGGTTGAGGATCTTTTGGATTTTTGTCTCTAGCCTCTTCTCCAAGATTTCTCCTCTCTATTTCATCAAAAATCCTTTCTAATCTCTCGAGAATGAAGTGTAAGGGTCGAAATATTGATTACTTAGGGATTATGAACGAAGATGGGTAAATTTAAAGGTGAAAATTGTGTGAAAAACTGAAAATTTTTTGTTTTTACACGACTCAGTAACTGAGGCGCTTAGGCGCCGAACCCATTGACACAGCTTATTATAGCGCTTAAGCACTAAATTCTGGCACCTAGGCGCTGGAACCATGTTCGACTCCGTTTCGCCTAACGCCAAATTTCAAAGTTTCGTTCTCCAAAAATAGGTAAATTATAGTGGTATGATCAATATAGACTCAGTAACACAATTATACATAATCTCAATGGAGGTTAACTTGATCTCTTCTTTACTCACATATGAAATGGAGTGATCCAAAGTCCAAACTTTATATAATTCAAGATAATTTTTAATTTTCTGAAATTATATAAAATTAGTCAAGACCGAGGAGGCATAACCTTACATTAAAAAATGTAAAAACACACTAAAAATAAAATCTATGGTTTGCCTCCCATAAGCGCTTGGTTTAACGTCGTTAGCCCGACCTAAGTAATTCTTTAATCATGTTGACTCAATTCATAAGCCTCTTTATAAATCTTTTTAATGTCTCCCAAATAAGGCTTCAATCTTAATCCATTAACTTTAAAAATTTTTCCCATTTTGGGGTCTTTAATATCCACAGCTCCATATTGGTATACTTTTTCAATTATATATGGTCCCATCCATTTTGATCTCAATTTTCGAGGAAAAAGTCTTAAACGAGTATTAAATAGTAATACTTCTTGTCCAGGCTCAAATATTTTTCCTGAATCTTTTTATCATGTAATACCTTCATTTTCTCTTTATAAATTTTTGCATTATCATATGATTCATTTCTTATTTCATCCATCTCATTTAATTGCAATAATCGTTTTTCTCCTGCAGTATTCAAATCAGAATTAAACTCTTTTATCGCCCAATAAGCTTTATGTTCAAGTTCAACAAGTAAGTGACAGTGTTTGCCAAAAACTAACTGGTAAGGAGACATTCCGATTGGTGTCTTATAAGTTGTTCTATAAGCCCATAATGCAGAATCAAGTCTATCAACCCAATCAGTTCTTTTAGGATTAACAGTATTCTCTAAAATTCTTTTAATTTCTTTATTTGATACTTCAACCATTCCACTTATTTGTGGGTGATAAGCAGTTACAATTTTATGTTTGATCCCAATTTTTTGCAGTAATGATTGAATTCCTATATTTCTAAAATGACTTCGACCATCTGTGATAATTACCTTAGGCATTCCAAATCTTGAAAAAATCATCTTCTTTAAAAATTTAGATACACTTTTGGAGTCACTGTTAGGTAAAGCTACAGCTTCAATCCACTTTGAAACATAATCAACTACTAATAAAATATAAATTTTTCCAAATGATCGTACAAATGGTCCCATAAAGTCTAAACCCCATATATAAAAAATTTCAACTTCCAATATATAGTTTAAACGCATTTCATCTTTCTTGGATATATTTCCCATCATTTGACATCGATCACATGTTTTAACATAATGTCTCACATCTCTGAATAAGGTAGGACAATAAAATCCTGAATTTAAAATTTTAAATGCAGTTTTATCTACTCCAAAGTGTCCTTCAAAATCGGAATCATGACATTTTTAAATAATAGCAAAAGTTTATTCATAAGGTACGCAACTTCGATTTATAGAATCTCTTCCTAATTTAAATAAATGAGGATCTTCCCAAATATAATATTTAGCATCATTTTTAAATTTCTTAATAAATTTTTCATCCAATCCATAAGGTAGAATATTGCTAACTAAATAGTTAACTATATCCGCATACCAAGGTGTTTGGCATCCTTCAATAACATATAAATGTTCATCAGGAAATTTCTCATTTATGTTTTCTTCAGTAATAACATCATTCTTAATTCTAGACAAATGATTAGCAATTTAGTTGTCAGTTCCTTTTCTATCCACTATTTGAAAATCAAATTCTTGTAGAAGTAAAACCCATCTTATTAGTCTAGGCTTAGCATCCTTTTTTGACATTAGATATTTAATAGCGGAATGATCAGTATGAACTATGCATTTAGTACCAAGAAGATAAGGTCTAAATTTATCAAAGGCATATACTATAGCAAGAAGCTCCTTCTCAGTAGTAGTGTTATTTATTTGTGTTTCGAGTGAGAGTTTTACTAGCATAATATATAACTTTGAAAATTTTCTCATATTTTTGTCCCAATACGAGCTCCAATTGCAAAATCACTTGCATCGCACATTAATTCAAAAGATTTATTCCAATTAGGTGCAACAATGATAGGTGCGACTATTAATTTTTCTTTTAAAATATTAAAAGCATTAACACGAGTCTTTGTTAAATTCAAATTTAGCATCTTTTTCCAATAAATGACAAAGAGGTTTAGCAATTTTAGAAAAATCCTTTATATATCTTCTATAAAATCCGAGCATGTCCTAGAAAACTTCTCACATCGATAATGATAGTAGGTGGTTGTAATTCAAGCAATAATTTTCACTTTTGCTTGATCTACTTCCATCCCTTTTTATGAAATCTTGTGACCAAGTACAATGCCTTCGTTACCATGAATTGACATTTTTCCCGGTTAAGAACTAAGTTTGTTTCTTCACATCTTTTCAGAATTTTGAAAATATTTTTCAAACAAGATTCAAAAGAAGTTCCAAAAACTGAAAAATCATTCATGAATATTTCAATTCCTTTGTCAATCAAATCACAAAATATTGACATCATACATCTTTGAAAAGTTGCAGGTGCATTACATAAACCAAAAGACATTCTTCTAAAGGCAAATGTCCCATAAGGACTTGTAAATGTTGTTTAATCTTGGTCCTCAGGAGCGACAGGTAATTGATGATAACCAGAATATCCATCCAGAAAACAAAAATATGAGAATCCAGCTAATTTATCAAGCATTTGATCCAAGAAAGGTAAAGGAAAATGAGCATTTCTTGTGGCGTCATTTAATTTCCTATAATCAATGCAAATTCGCCATCCAGTAACTTATCTTGTTGGAATTAGTTTATTTTTATCATTGACAATGATAGTTACTCCTCCTTTCTTTGGAACACAATGAATAGGACTTACCCATTGGCTATCAGAAATAGGATAAATAATACCAGCATCTAACCATTTACCAATTTCTTTTTTAACAACCTCTTTCATGATAGGATTTAATCTTCTTTGAGGTTCAATAGTAGGTTTAAAATTTTATTCCATTAAAAGTCTATGCATACAAATGGATGGGCTTCTTCTTCTTATGTCAGCAATTGTCCAACCAAATGCTTTCTTATAATTCTTTAACACTCATATCAATTTTTCTTCTTGATTTTTACTTAGCTCAGAAGAAATAATAACAGGTAAAGTTAATGAATTTTCCAGAAATGCATACTTTAAATGTGAAGGTAACATTTTTAATTATAGTTCAGGGGCTTTTTTAATTGAGGGTAAAAGTATATCATTTTTATGTCCAAAGTTTCCCAATTATCTTTAATATAATGTGTTTCTTCTTTTAGTTCTTCATCTTCATCGGTTAATAATTCAAATTTTTCTTCAGAAATAACTTTACATTTTTCTTGATAATGTTTCTAAATTAAATAATCAATTATATCCATTTGATAACAGTTTTCTTTGTCAGGGTACTTCATTGATTTAAGGACATTAAATTTAATCTCTTGATCATTAACTCTCATGGTTAATTCTCCTTTTTGCACATCAATCATAGCTCGTCCGGTGGCTAGAAAAGGTCTCCCTAAAATAATAGGTATTTCTTTATCGTCTTCCATATTAAGTACAATGAATCTACAGGGAAGATAAATTTATCTACTTTAACAAGAACATCCTCTATAACTCCTTTAGGGTAAGTGATAGATCTATCAGCTAACTGAAGGGTTACAGTGGTGGGAGTAATCTATCCTAAATTCAACCTTCAAAAACTAGAAAATGACATGAGATTAATACTTGCTCCTAAATCTCATAAAGCTTTTCCACAATACTTTTCTCCAATAGCACAAGGTATAGTAAAACTTCCAGGATCTTTAAGTTTTTGAGGTAATTTTTTTTGAATTATTGCACTACATTATTCACTTAATGCAACAGTTTCAAAAGCTTCAAATATTCGTTTCTTACTTAAGATATCCTTCATAAATTTTGCATAAGTTGGCATCAGTTCCAAAGCTTCAGCAAAAGGTATGTTTATAGTAAATTTCTTAAAAATTTCAAAGAACTTAGAAAATTGAAGATCAAGCTTCTACTATTTAAGTCTTTGAGGAAAAGGTGGTGGTGGTTTTTCAACTTCCATAGAAATATCAGTTTGATCTTTTTTAGGAGAAGAAGTTTCTTTAGATTTTTCAATCTCTTCAACCTCAATCTCTTTTTCAATTTCATTCTGCATTCTTTCTTTTAATTCCTTTCCACTTCTAAGTTGTACGAGCTTTAACATGTTCATGTTCTTTTCCAGTTTCTTTTGGATTGATTTCAACATTACTAGGAAGTGTTCCTGGGGTCTATAATTAATTAAATTAGCGATTTGTCCCATTTGATTCTCAATATTACGAATAGCAGTATTTTGATTTTGTAATTGATTACTTAGTTGTAAAATTAATTCTTCTATTGATAACTTTTTCTGTTGATTGTTAAATCCAGGTGGTTTATAGTTTGAATTAACTTGATTATTCCAATTTTTAGTGGGATGAGATTGATTATTACCCCATTGTTGTGAATTATTCCAGTAAAAATTAGGATGATTTTTCCATCCAGGATAATAATTTGAATAAGGATTATTTTTACTAACAATAGCTTGTAAAGTTTCAATAGTTTGAGAATCTTCAATATTAGCAGAGTTATTATGTGATATATTAATAGCAAAACTTTCTAATTTCTTAGACATTGCTGCTACTTGTGAAGCTAAAATAGAAAAGGCTTCATTATCATGAATACTTGCCATTCTTTTAGGATTAATCCTTTCAGAAGGCCATTGAAAATTTTTGTTAGCCATTTCTTCAATTAAAGTGTAAGCTTCTTCAAATGATTTAGACATTAAAGAACCTCCAGCAGCAGCATTAATAATTGATTTTAAAGATCCAATTAATCCATTATAAAATGTTTGAATAATTAACCAATCAGGTAAAGCATGATGTGAACATTTTTCTTAATAGTTCTTTAAATCTTTCCCAAGTTTCATAAATTGTCTCCCCGTCAAATTGACTAAATGAAGTAATATCATTTCTTAATTTAGCAGTTTTAGAAGGAGGAAAATATTTAGCAAGGAATTTTTGTGTCATTTCAGCCCATGTTTTAATAGAACCTATTGCTAATGAGTTCAGCCACATCTTTGCCTAATCTCTTAAAGAAAAAAGAAAGAGTCTAAACCTAATAGCATCATCAGAAACATTGTTACATTTAAAGGTAGCACAAAGTTCCAAAAAACTAGCAAGGTGTAAATTTGGATCCTCATTTGGTGTTCCACCAAATTAATTGTTTTGAACCATTTGAATAATAGACGGTTTACACTCAAAAGAATTAGCATCTACAGTGGGTATTTGAATACTACTATGAAGTTCATCAACTGTTAGGGTTAGCATAATCCCTTAATGGTTTATATACATTTTGATCATTAATTTTAATTGGATTTTGTAAATTGTTATGTAAGTTAATCATTTCTTGAAATTTTTTAATTTGTTTTCCTTTTTTAATTCTTCTAACAGTTCTTTCTAATTCAGAATCTAAAGGTAATAATCCTTCAAGTCCAGAACTACGCATAAAAGGTAAATTAGAAAGAATTAAAATAAATATTATTATTATAAATATGGTTTTTTATATTATATATTTATTTTTTTTATTTTTCTTCAATAAAAAAATGAATAAAATAAAATAAAAATACTTAAAATCTAAAAATTTGTCTTTTCTCTCCCCGGCAATGGCGCCAAAAAGTTAACCCGATATAAATATATGCGTACTAAAATCTTTCTCCCTGGCAACGACGCCAAAAACTTGACCCGAAGTCCTCTGAAGATCAACGTACTAATTAATGCTTCCAAAAATATATGTTATAAATAATAATAACGGCTAGTGTATATAAATATAATTTTATGGAAAATATTTTACACACTAGGGGTACTACGCAAGTATACGTATCATATCAAGTAATATAGGGCTTCGAAACAAAGACCTCAGTATCGTTCCCACGAGGAGAGAGTTATAGATCTTTAAATATTTTTATTTTAAAGTATTTCTTTTATAGTCAAAAATAAAATATCTTTAATTTACTAGATGCAATAATAAAGCGTAAATAAAATGATTGATGTAAATAGTAATAAGAATGTAACTTTCTCCCTTTCAATTAATCCAAGATTTTCTAAGATAATAATAATATTCTTGGAGAATATAAATTTATGGTATTGTGCAAAAATAGAAGCATTCCTATTCTTTATCTTCACTCGATAGTATAAAGAACATTGGCTAGCCTATAGATCAGGTCCGGATGTATTGTTAGTAGAATGGGTTAATCTATACTCACACTACTAGATGTCCAAGGGTGGCTATTGTCGGCCATACTAGTGAACCTTTCCTTTTCTATAAACCAAATCATAAGAATTTAGTCTGTCACTCCAAAAACTTATCAATTCTATGCCCAATATATAATATCTTCCTTTTTATTTGCACTTCACCTTAAATAACTCGCACAAGGCCTACGACTACCCAAGGATTCATGTGATATCTACAAGTTAAGAATTTATCTCCTTCTAGGTCTCAAAACTTTTCAACATGTTTTAACAATTTAAATGGCCAATTTAAATAGTAAATTAAGAACTGGTATCAATATCATCACAATGTTTTGAAAATATATGATTTTTAATTATCCGACGAATTTTGTATTATCTTATTTATCCTTTCATAATTGAAAGGAGAAATTAAAGTAACTACTCAGAACATATTGAAATTAAATAACAAAACATAATTAATAAACTTTAAATCAAAATAAAAATACTTATCTTAGATGTTTCTCCTACTGAACTTCTTATTCCTACTGACTCCACAGCGTAATGAACTCCAGATGCACCTACTCTTTCAAACTCTAAATACAAACTCTAAAATAAACTCACTAATTTATGAAGGAAAATAAAAAGGTGGCCCTAATATTATGTCTCTAATTCTCTCTCTAGGTTGGGCTCTAGATAGGGGGGTGATTTTTTTTTCTGAAGGAGTACCCACCTAGTTATAGGCTTCAAGGGTTGCCTCAAGGCACCTCTTCAAAATGTGTCCAAATTCAATGAATCTTCCAATAGGTGTGTCTGGCGCCTAGGCGCCGGAATGCAGCGCTGAGCACCGGACACCGCGTCCGGTTCTTCGCACCTCTTCACTTTGGATCGCACCTCTTTGCGATTAAAACCGTTTTGAAGCGTCCAAATACATTGTATCACATGTCACTATAAACCAGGAACAACTGCGGTCTCTAGAAGGTCCAATAACCGCTCACACGGTCAAAATACCCGCCCAAAATTCATCAAAAACTTAACAGTTTTCTGTATCAAGCTAGCGCTTAGGCGCCGGACTCTGGCGCCTAGGCGCCGGACTCTGGCGCCTAGGCGCCAGGCCAGTAATTTCGACAATTTTACATTTTGGCTCTATTTTTGCTCATTTATGCTCCCTTTTGCTCCTTTTTCAAATTTTTCTCCTTCTTGAACATTTTTGCATCACCTACATCCCAAAACACAAAATAACCTTTCATTAAAGCATAATATCCTTAAAAATTAATAAAAATCAAGGCATAAAAATATGTATTTTTTTTCTTGGATCATTTGGCCAATAAATTTGGGAGATTTTAGGCATATGACATGTTTGGGTCCAAAATTTGGCAAGCTTGGTTCAAGTGGATTTGGGTGAGACTTGAGCTCAAATTGACGATAATTGATGGTTCAATTCAATTTAGGGGAGTATCATGAAAGGTTTAGAATTGAAATTGAGGAGGAATTGATTGGTGTTAGGTCAAATTGGGGGATTTGGGTCACTTAGGTAAAATTGGGGATTTTGGATTTTAAGTGAAATTGAACTCAAATGTGGGTCAAATTGAGCTTAGATTTGGTTTAGATTGATATTAGAGATGTTGAATTAATGTTTGGAATTGAAATTAGGCAAGATTGGGATCAATTGGGTAGACATTGGGTTTAATTTGGCAACTTTTGTGTCATGAGGTCAAAATTGGGGCTTTTGGTTAAGCTTGGCTAAATTGGCATAAGTGTGCACGCATAACCTTCTATTATATGTGGGCCATCAAGCAAACCTGTAAGCGAGATGGTTTAGGAGTTAAGGCAATAATGACATTGCTCATGTGTGCTAAGACGAGGGATACGATACGAGGCCAGATTATTAGAATAGTATCCCCTTCCTTTAAAACCTTCATTGAGGGAGAGGATAGAAACGGATCATACTATTTGCCAACTCTTGATAGGATTGTTTCCCCCGACACCCTTAGGTTGTCAGTAATCTCAGCTCAATTTGAGTGACTAAACTATAGACTATACTACTTTATGAAATTTTATAAAATAAAAAAAAATGTTTTTTGCTTATTAAAAAATGGAATCTGAATGAAAGTTTAAACAATAGCTTTTGCTACAAAAATTAAGAAATTTTGATGAAAACCTATAAAGGTCCATGGTTAGTCATTCTGATCGAGGTTGGAACTACCCTTTATATGTGGTTGGGTTGATAGCTCTTATTCGAGGTCGAAAAGCACACAGTCAGGCTTCCGAGCCTACCCCAACCTGATGCTTACGGTCTTCCTCTTTCCTCGGATTTTTCTTGCATTTCATATGGTTTTATTTGAGTTTTTGTAAGTCATTCATGATTTTTTGTGTGTTTTATTCATGTTTTTAATGGTTTTCTTCCAGTTAATTTGAGTCACTTGTGGCTTTCTTCGAGACTTTCAGAGATAGCAGACCAGTCAGCTATAAATGATTGTTTCATGTTTACAGCCTTTTACTTTATTTACTGCGTACTTTACTATCCTTCTTTATTGGATGCACTTTATCGCATATATATATATATATATATATATATATATATATATATATATATATATATATATATATATATATATATATATATATATATATATACATATATATAGTCCATGCTTGTGATTGCTACGTTTTATTGCTTGCTACACTTCATAGCATGTTTCCTATTATTATTAGGTTGCTTCTAGAGACTTACAGGGGACTTTAGGATAGAGGCCAGTAGAACACCTGAGTTAGGAGGTACTCTATGACAGGACATGAGACCCAATAATAACTCTACATGTAAATACAAAACACAAACCCAAAACCTGCAATCGTTACAACAAAAAGTTTGAAACTTGGAGTAAAACTTCGTGGGCAGCACTGTGAGGATGTAACGAATGACGGAGGGTGATCTACAGCAATAAAATGGGTCTACATCAGCAAAACTTTCTTTTAGTTTAAATAACAAACCAATAGGACTTTGAGGTAGTTCACGTAGTGTGGTATAATTCCTCACTCCATCTCTTTGGCTTTTGCAGAACTCTGTTGTGCAATATAAGTCTTAACACTTTTAGGATTCCAAGGTTACCGTGCGGTACAGTGTAAATCATCCCATCTTCTTAGGCTATTCGTACGATAGGGTATTGTGCTAGTGTAAGCCCGAAATAATAAAACTGACATGATGAAACATTAAACAACCTCACTTCTAAGACATAAAGCCAAATAATAGTATAGTTAGGAAGTCAACGAGGCTTGTCTCGGATCCGTGACATACCCTAATTTTTCGTTCCTTTGGAATCCTAATATAACTGTTCCTATTTTGAGTCGTTCCTTCTTGACTTTCTCATGTCTATCCTTGAAAACTTGAACTTTGAAATTCTTGAAAGTAGAACCACTGATCTTAATTGATAGTTTTCTTAAGTGACTCTCGTCATTTAAGATATAATTAACTATAGGGGCTTGCCCTTATAAAGAACTTTAGAATCCAGATAATATAAATCCTATTTTATCTTTTGTATTAAACAGAGGAACTTGCTGGCTTATAAAAAACTGGTTTTGCAGACCGAACTGATTCCATAGACTCTTTAGTTTATTTAATTGAGCTCCACTGTTCAAGTGATTTGTTTACCCTTCGGGGTAGATGTATTACTTGCGATGTTGCGCTCGTTTAATTTAAACTATTGAATCTATGGTATCTTGTTTTATTAAAATATCATTATTTTCAAAAGAGACATTCCTTATTATCTTAAATAAAACATTTTTAAATCTAAACTATATTTTAAAAATTAATTTTCAAATTTAACGGCTGACAATTTTTGACGACTCCGCCGGGGACTGGTTCTTCTCTCTATTTTGATCAGATAGTTTTGCTTTCATAAATTGGTAGCGAGTCCATGTCTCTCGTGGACCAAGCTACCATTCTTTCCATTGGTATACTTGCTCATTTCTATCTTGCACGAGTATAGTCAACTCCATTTGGATTTTGGAGACACTGTTTAGACACCCTTAAATAGAGAAATTCTGGAATCTTCTCAAAGAGGTGAGGTAGTCCCCCAATAGGTGTGTTAGAATAGGATCGTTTCATCAAAGTGAAATTGAGGCGAGATTTTCCCTTCCCTTTCAATTCCAGACTGTGTCCTTTATTTCTCCTCCACTTTCATTTCTTTGATAGATCAGTTGTTTCTAACAAATTATGCATATTTCACTCCTAAATCTTGTTCCTAATGAACTTAAGACATAATAAAGCCCAATAAAATTCAAAAACTCTAAATCTTGAATAAATAAAATTCGGTTGGACAATTTCATACTTCATCTAAGATCGTTGTAATAAAGGGAAGCGTAGGAAGGGGAACTAAAGTTCTACATCTTCTCTGCAAAAGATGTCTGCGTTGAGGTTAATTTTCTCCTTTGCTACTGGGATGGATTTGGCCTTGAACAAGAGTGAACTACTCAGCAGGGCAGTTATTCGTTTCAGATAATGATTTGACGACACTGATATTATGTTTGGAGATGTTACCATCGTTGTTTTGAGAAATAGAGTGCCTGAGACTCTCTAGCCAATAGTGGAGTTAAATTTGAGGTCAACTCATAGTTTTCACCCCTGAAGAGGGTGTTAGTTGAGAAGAATTTTTTTGTTCCTGTAAAGTATGCCAGGGCTGTAGGAAGTAACCCCGAGACGATTGTCGCTACCACCGCCAGCTTAGTCTTCACTATGCCTATCACCGTTCCTGCCCCGTTCAAAGGAAATGGTGTGCGAGTGGATGATGAACCCGCCACCGTGCGAGGGTTCGACTTTTTCGAAGTTCCTTCTGTGTTTGAAGTAGAGTGGAGCTCGAGGTGCGCACCTTTGACCCGAACACAAAGAAGAAACAAGAATAGGAAGGTTTCTAAGATAAAGAAAAAGAAAATCGCCGAAGACGTTGCCCCTGCATAGGATGTGAAGGACGAGTTTGGATTACCCGAGACTTCACCACTGTTGGGAGGAAGCAGGTTCCATCCTTTGTCTGCTACTCAGGTGAGGAAGATGCTAGAAGGATTGCTACTATGCCACCTCGACCTTTCCGCTACGAAGGTCAGAGGGAGAAAAAAACCAAGGCTACGTCAATTGCTCATTTACGAACTAGAATTAGGAAGTTAGTTGTATAGAAAAACTATTCAGTCGATGAGATTCTCAAGAGGATGGGGCGAGTATCTGCCAAAGCCCACCTTGGACCTAGGATAGTCCAGCAAGAGAAATCTCGTTCCTTGAGAAGGGGATCGAGCAGAGATAATGGACTATCTACCGTAGTATCCAGTCCGTGCACCACTCTTCAGCATCGCTGAAAAGCCATCTAGCCTTAAGCTGCTGGCATCAAAAGAGATGGTGTGGTGACCCAAAACTGTCGGGCTGGTAACTAATAAAAAAACTAAGGATATCGTGGTCGTCTAAGAAGAAAAGGTTTAGCAATTACCGCCAGTAGACCTCATGACCGTTAAGGGAAGTTCGATTGAAGTTACATTGGAAAAGATGAGGACAGATCTTAGGCAGTTGTCCCAAGAAAGGAAGAATGAGTCTGATAATGATGAAGAAGAATATT
Organism: Papilionanthe hookeriana x Papilionanthe teres; assembly: GCA_022702705.1. Classification (NCBI taxonomy): domain Eukaryota; kingdom Viridiplantae; phylum Streptophyta; class Magnoliopsida; order Asparagales; family Orchidaceae; genus Papilionanthe; species Papilionanthe hookeriana x Papilionanthe teres. The sequence goes on from CM040430.1 coordinate 26,092,541, forward strand.
TAGCTGATTATATAGAAGAAGGCCAAGGTACATATGGTTGAAACTCGGGCGTCATCACAAGAGGCTTTGGAGTCCACAAAAAAGATGACCTAGAGATAACGTGAAAGCTTACTTAGCGAGAGGGATGATATGATCGTTCGATTGGAAAAGAAGATGGAAGAAATGATGGCTTCCATTGCCACACTCCAAAGTCAACCTCGGACACCAAAGGAAGCGCCCGCGGAGGTCATTCGGATTTTGGATGGAGAAAAAGAACCCACGTCCGTCAATAGAGAGGAATGACCGAAGAAGGATTTTACTGTAATTTTAAAATTTATTCTTAGAGGTGATGATTGCTGGTAATGATGTTTTCTTATCTTTTATAGTTCATTATATACATAGGTGATGATTCTGGTTACTATTTCATCTATCGTCATTTCTTTCCTTCAATTTTATTTTAGGCGGTTGTGGTTGTAATGAATACTCTACTATAAAACATGAGTTGTACATTTGAAATGGACTAGGTGTGATAGAAGTAGGATAGTTTTGCACTCGAATGCTATTAATTCAGGTTTTCGCTTGTAATATTTTTTCATTTGATATTGTTTTCTGAGTCAAAGCTCTCCATAAACCAAGCCTTGCATAATCCACTGCTCTATCACTATGAACTACTGAGTGAAAGCCCTTCATAACCCAATATTGGTTATTTACACTTATAACACCTTGGGTTCATAACATTAATGCATGAAAATGCGTATTTACTTTTTAAATGGTAGTGATTGTGGTATCCTTTAAATGGTGTATTTCACTTAATATTTTCATGAAAGTTGATCTTGTATAGAATGAATGAACGTCAAATTTCAGTTAAGTGAAAGTTGATCACTTAACATTTTCATGGAAGTTGATCATTTAACATTTTCATGAGCAGCACCAATTATGTGATGTGAAAGACAGTTGCAGAGAAATTAGTTTAGTATTCTTGATTTATTATTCGCATGTTAAAAAGGCACGAGTCCATTTCACTTTCAGCATAAATCAAGTTTTTCCATGAATTAGTGAAACCATTTTAATTTCTATAATGAGCATCAATCTTCTTTCTGGTTCAAAATGAAAATATGTAATTGAATTAAGGCGATGAAACTCCACAACTAAGATTATAGTGAAATTTACAGCGATGATAACACAACGTAATCATCACTGCGATGAACTCCGTATGAATATTTTTTGTTGTGCTTAAATTTAGAGTAATTCCAGAATACTTGTAGTCATGTTTTGTCATTCGCAGGTTCACATAATTGATGTGAGAAACTTTGAGGATGAAAATGTTGAAAAAGTAACTTTACCAAAACGAGTTCACAATGGATTCCATGGAGCTTTTCTCCCGATGCTGGAGAGACTATGATATATATATGGGAAATTTGCATACAATCTAACAATTCTTATGTTTTTACAAATCCGACCAAAACCTAAAGTTTGATATTCATATTTATAGCACTTTGTTGTCATAAATTTATGCGTGGAATGTGTGTGTGTGTGTGTGTGAGAGAGAGAGAGAGAGAGAGAGAGAGAGAGAGCGTTAAGCATCTATGGCCTTTCTATTTGCAATATTGAACACTTTTGTGAAATAACGATGTTTAGAATTGTCAAAATATTGTGGCATTTTTAACTGAAACCAGAAATAATTATTGTAAACTTTTATGCTCGTGTTATGATTGATTTTTTCCCTTGGTTATTGTTCGTTGATGATGAATAGGGATTATGAGCATGTTATTGAACTTGGTTTGATTTTATGACTGATGTGTTATCTCTTGAATAGTTGTAGGAAGATGAGCTACAAGTTTTCAGGGAACTTCGGGCGAGTGCTATGCCGCTGCGGACTGCCATCTTTGTTACTCACGTCGCACAAGTGATATAGTTACGAGGGGTAGCTCTACAAATGCTCGCGGTAGGAGACAGACCAGATGACTGCTAGTTTTTCAGGTGGGCAAACAGTCTGGATGATTCTACGGCATCTAACCAGACAACGTTGTTCAGGGTTTGGCGGCATCCTAACCGGAGGACCTCGCTCGAGGTTCGACAGTATCACAACAGGACAATGTTGATCGGGGTTCAACGGTGTCCCAATCGGACAACGTTGCTCGTGATATATTTCTTCTGCATTTTAAATTTTTAAATTGAATATTATCATATTTTTAACTATAATTTTAATATGATATTTCTTTTCTATTAGGTTTCTTATTACTCACTTTTTAAATGAGGTGTATATCATTTTTTGTATTGTAATGAAGTGGTTTTTTTTGTTCTAAACTGTTAAATATGTAGTCGTTATAGTTTTGTTGCAAACAATAACACTGTGCAGTGCCAGAATGATCGTTTATCCAAAAAAACTACAAATCCTTTATTTCCTAAAAGCACAAACTAAACAGCTAAATAACTTTTCAGATTAGGGCCAGAATGATCATTTATTCAGAAACTGCTGCAAATCAGCTGTTTTCAAAGCGCACAAACTAAACAGTCAACCCACTTATCTGGATCAGCTGCTGATCGGCAGCATATCAAAATAAGCTGTTTATCTAGATAAGTTAGAAAAGTTGCAGCTGCCCCAAATAGACCCTAAGTAGACTGTAGTGGGTGGATGTAATGACGTTTCTAGCCTGTATGGGCTAGAGTCGGGAACTGCAGGACTTGTGGATCACGTAAGTCGTAGTTGGCCACATAAAACGTAATGTTGTGTTGCAAGGAGAGAGTTCTAGGAGTATGGAGAAGTCATTATTTTCATGGTGCATTGTTACACCATCATTAGAGGCGTTGTTGTACCATATGTGGGGTGCTTTATTACCATCATTAGGGTGCATTGTTACACCGTATTCGCAGTACATTGTGATCCACTAAAAATTTGATAGCTTTTTACTATTCATTTCATACCCGTTTTTGATGATATTGCATTTTAAAAGAAGGTATTTTTGATGATTTCATGCAGGTGCAATGATTTTAGGCCTTTGGAGAAAAAAGAAGCAAAAATGAGCAAATTTTGAGTGAAAGATGACAAAAGTGCATTTTATGAAACTAGCGCCGAATGGCGCTATGACCAGTGCGTACAACGCCAGTTTCCAGAGAGTTATGAATTTTTGGCTGAATAATGCGCCGAACGGCACTCCTTCCAAAGACTCGGACAACACCCTATCCCGATTTTGAACTAGATTCAATGTATTTGGCCGAATTTTGAAAAGTTGCTTAAGGAAACTCTTGGAAATTCAGTTTTGGTGGAATTTAAACATTTTTGGAGCCACATTTCAAAGGGGGGAAGAACGGGGAAAAAAGGAAGAGAAGAATTTAGAGTTTAGAGAGTGAGTTCTTTCCATTTTGTGTAGGAAGTTAGATTTTTATTTTTCTCTTCTAAGGAGTGTGAGAGGAGAGGGAAAGTGAGAGATTTCATCTTCCTTACTATTCTAAAGAGAGAATTGTGTGTTGTTGTGAAGAAAGAAGAGGAGTCAAAGGAATTCCTTGATCTTCGCTTGGAGAAGAATTTGAGATAAGTAGTCTTTACTTTACTCTGTTTGTATGACGTTGTTTTTATATATGAAACTCATGTTTTGTCAACTTTTCCTAATGAGTCTTGAGTAGATTTTTTTGTCTTTCTCCTTTCCATGTGATGTGTTGATGTTGTGAAATAGAAATAATGTGCTGATTTAATATGAAGAATTTGTGATGATCTTTTCACTTAAAACTTTATTTACTTTTTGATCTGGCCAATTGAATTGTTAAAACTTGTTGGGAAACATACGTTCCGAAAGGATTATGATTTTTACAACAAAAGTGAAAGTTACATTCAAATTCCATGAATGGTGAAGTTTATGGGGGTTGAATGCAAATAAATAGGGAAATATACTTTGATGGGCGTAGAATTGGAGATTTTAGAGTGACGGGCTGAAACCCTCAATTTGGTCCTAATGTTTAGAAACTAAAACAAGAGTTAGCCTTCAGGTGAAGAGATGTGGGAGCTCTGGAGTGAGAGTCAGCATCCTCTCGGCCTAATCACAAATTTGGGGACTAAAATTAGGATTAGCCAATGTTCTTTACACGCTGAAATATGGGTAAAGGATAAGAATGCTCCTATTTGGCACAATACATTTGCACCACTGATCTGTGTCACAATAATCATCTCATTATGAATGGAAAGGAGGAAGACACTTTCTTACAACTGAACATTGTTATAAATTTAGTCTTGTGTTAGTTTAACTTACTAGAGTTTAGAACATGCTTTGGTAGATATAGTAATTGAACTTGTTTGTCTTTACTTTTAAAATTAAACCACTTGCAATTGTGCTGTGATTCGATAATAGATTTTTGTGCTACGCTATAAAAGTAAAGCCTCCTTGTGGGATTTATATTCCAGAACTCCAGTAGAGCACTGTATTACTTGAGCGATATGTATACTTGCATTAATTGTGTGACTCATTATCATTTAAATCAATATATATATATATATATATATATATATATATATATCCGAGTTCATTAATTTTTGGAAATTTAAAAAGTCGCACCACATTGTTACACCATATTTAAGAGGCGTTGTTGCACCATATGTAGGGTACGTTCTTCTGCAGGGTGTCCTATGACTTTGCAATATAAGCTGAGATTCTATAATGCATATCATGATTCTATAAGCAATAGTCAATAATTGTTAGTTGTTGCAAGTAGTGGGAGGTATTCCCTGAATTTGTGGTGTAGAAGCGATGCTGAACATCAATTGCTCCTTTAAGCATTAGTCCTCTGCCAACTTAATGTCTCCTCCTCTCAAAAGTGGGCATGTCATAATTTATAGAGTTTAAGAGAAGCCTCCCTCAAATAAGAAAGAAATTCGGACCACTCCATCAACCAACTCGATTGGGCGATGCTTGGTGAACATTTAGGTGCCTTAATGATGTCATGATTTGCCATTTTTAGATTCAACATCATATAAATGTTCAAAACATTCTAGATGTCTTTGCACTTCTACTTGGTCTTATGAATCTTCAATCATTCATATGACCAACTAATGAAAGATGAAAAAGAACTTAAAAGAAGAGTGTTAATAGAAGAAGTTAACGAATTTCTTGATGGAAAAGATCTACAAAGAAGGCTAATAATAAAGGAACATACCTCACTTATAAAGAAAAAATTAAATGTTGAATAAATCTTTCTAAGAAATAGAATTTAACAGAATCTGTGAATTACTTCAAATAAATATAAGAAATAAACAATTAGAAGTCTTCCAGTAAGAACGAGCTTTCCATATAAAATCTCCCTTAGGAAATAGTAATGAATGGATAATAATAAGCTATATGATCTTAAAGCAACAAGTTGAGTTAGGAATATATTCTGAAATTATACCTAATGATATCCTTAATATATGGAATTAAACCAAAACCAGTCAGAAAAAATTAAGATTTTTAAAAGAATAATCGTAAACAGGTTTAAAAATTTAACAAATACTGAAAGTACTTATAACATCTACGGATTAGGGTTAAAAATAATCCAGAATTAACAAACTTTAAATAATAATATAGCTACTGCTTCTATTCTTGCTGAGTGTTCAAACACAAAAGAGCCAAATTCTAATACAGAAATTCTTAGTTGGACTAACCAAAATAAATTTAACCCCCCCAAGGAAATTTACAGGGAGCAATTAGAATTAACGAAGTCGTTTCGATCGACGAACACTCTCCCTCTGAAAATGAAATAAGAGATTTAATTAATGTTCTTACCGAACATCAATTCATGACAGGACAAACTAATTATCCTTCAGTAGACGCCCCAAGTACTTCTCATAATCAAACTATAAGTATTCCATCTTTAGAAACAAATCAAGCAAGTAATAATCAAAATCCTAGTTCTTCTATTAGATATCTAACACCTAGCATAAAATGTATACCAACCCTTAAAATACAAAAGAAGGATAATATACCAGAACCAATTAGTGGGCATGGAATATATTTAAACATAGAATGCACAAAAACATAACTGAAATGATTGATAGATGCATAATAGAAAATAGTCTAGCAATTTATAATTATAATCTAAAAGGAGATGATGCTTACGCATTTATTGAAAATACATTAACTGGTATTGCAAGAAAATGGTTTTCTGGCCTCGGAGATGACGAAAAACGTACAATTAGTAAAATTTGTCATGCGGAAGACACAACTAATACACCAGGAAATTGGCCAAGTATTTACGGAGGTTTTCTAAAAAGTTAATTTTTAGGTTATTCCGGACATAATACATAATCTGAGAAAAGAAACATCAATCAGATTTAGCCAAGCAAAAAATAACATCATTAATAATCTGCAATATATGTTATCTTACTAATAACAGCTGTGACTACCAAAAATATTTCTATGATATATTATACAAAGAAAAATCATTATATTTAGATTCTTATTTTGACAAGTTGCCAGAACCTTATAACATACTATGGAGTCAAGAATTTAATAAAGCACATCCCGACGACACTACTTTAGGAAGACGAATACAATTTGCTTACAAAAAATTAGCATAATCTTTTCGACACATATATTTACACAATCAAAATAAAAAATATAAACAATCGTTATGCTGCGAAAAATCTGATCTCCTTATTCAACACTGGGGATGTTCGAACACCAAAGACAGCTGTCACTGCTCTGCAAAAAAAAAAAGAAAAAGTTCTTCAGAAAAGTAATAAAAAATATTTTAATCCTAACAAAAGAAATTTCAGAAAAAGAAATAACGACCCAAATAATAAGACTAAACTTAATAATAAATGTTGGATCAGTAAAAAAGAAGGACATTATGCAAACAAATGCCCTCAAAGAAATAAATTAAGTCATGTCACATCTATTTCTATTATTGATGAACATAATTTAGAACCTATAATTAATTTCTCTGATATTGATACTGACGAAGAAATATACCAGTTATCAGAAACCGAAAAATACTTTAATAGAAATGTTTAACTGAGATAACGAAATAGAAGAATATTTATATTCAGATTATATTGAAAAATATTCTGAGAGCGACATATCAGATGATAATTCAATCAAATATGAAAGACATATCACTCTATCAGAAGAAGCCTACGAAAAAATTAGAAAAAGAAAATTATCTTTAGGAACAAAAGATTGCTTTGATATGCCTATATTCTTGTGAAAAGATTAATTTATTATAGTATCAGGCAAGGGGAATATCCGTCAAACATTGTAAACACAGAAGGAAATACTAAATGACCTCTATATAATCAACAAATAAAAGTACAAGACTTACAAAAAATTAAAAATCCTGAAAAATACAAACATATATGTTTTGGTGGTATTCGAATATTAATTAAAGCATTTTTTCGAAAAGGCATAGATAGTTCAATTATTATCTGGATATATGATGATCGTATTATACATTCCAAAAAAGATGTCTTATTAGGAGTTATACAAGGAAATCTATGTTATCAAACTTTAATATTTAAATTACACCCAAATTATCCAATTAATATAAACGACAGTCATCTTAATCGATCCCTCACCCTAAGACATAAATTAGAAAGAGTAAAAATGAGAGAAGGAAGTGCTGTATATAGCATTACCTATCAAACTGCTTATGCTTACAGCAACCAACATAATATTGTAGCATTTAAACCACATTCAATTCCCCTTCATATAGATCCTATTTTTTCGCATATAGGACATACCATTCAACCTGAAGAAATAAATGAATTAGATATTACACCCCCATCAACTAATTTGCTCTCAAACTTTGATGAAGGATCTAGTACAAGCCTAAAATTGCCAAAACTCACATATTTAGAAAATAACAGTTTATTATCTATAATACCTAGAAAATCTTTAGATTTTCATAAATTCATTATACCATGACATAGTCTAGACATAAAAGAATATATTAACAACCAATTACTAGTCATAGGATACTATATTACTCATGAAATTAAAAACAAGATACTTCTAGATACAGAATCTCATAAATCTCAAATAGATAAAAATGCAATCCCACAAAACCTAAAAATCCTAAAAGACACACCATACATCTATAAAGACTTTTTAAAACAACAACATATTTGTACTCATGAAGCAAATATTCTCTTTGGATTTTGGGACATTAATAATTACCGTATAGATTTTCAACATACATTTTTAATTGACAATAAAAATTCTGATCAAATCCTTGTAGGAATGGATTTCCTACAACAACATACAATATCATTCACGTACGAACATGCAAATATAGACAATTACATTCTATCTCGCAATACGATTTCATAGCTATATCAAAATAGAATTATATATTCTTAAATATGAACTTATACCTGTCCACGCCTTATGCGATACCGGAAGCGACATCACTGTTTGTAAAAAATCATTAATTCCACCACACATACAACTTCATTCACAAAATTTAACTCTACAAACATTGAATGGAACCTGAACCATCAATGAATACTGGATAAATCAATTCCTCTATATTCATTCAACACTAATACAAATACCAAAATGATATCAGAGCCATGTTTAGCTTTGACATCATATAAATGTTCAATACATTCTAGATGTCTTTGCACTCCTACCTGGTCTTATGAATCTTCAATCAGTTCATATGACCAAATAATGAAAGATGAAAAAGAATTTAAAAGAAGATTGTTAATAGAAGAAGTTAACGAATTTCTTGATGAAAAAGATCTACAAAGAAGGCTAATAATAAATGAACTTACCTCACTTATAGAGAAAAAATTAAATGTTGAATAAATCTTTCTTAGAAATAGAATTTAACAGAATTTGTGATTTACTTCAAATAAATATAAGAAATAAACAATTAGAATTCTTCTAGAAAGAACGAGCTTTCCATATAAAATCTCCCTTAGGAAATAGTAATGAATGGATAATAATAAGCTATATGATCTTAAAGCAACAAGTTGAGTTAGGAATATATTCTGAAATTATACCTAATGATATCCATAATATATGGAATTAAACCAAAACCAGTCAGAAAAAATTAAGATTTTTAAAAGAATAATGGTAAACAAGTTTAAAAATTTAACAAATACTGAAAGTACTTCTAACATCTATAAATTAGGGTTAAAAATAATCCAGAATCAACAAACTTTAAATAAAAATATAGCTACTGCTTCTATTCTTTCTGAGTGTAAACACAAAAGAGCCAAATTCTAATACAGAAATTCTTAGTTGGACTAATCAAAATAAATTTAACCCCCAAGGAAATTTACAGGGAGCAAATAGAATTAACGAAGTCGTTTCGATCGACGAACCCTCTCCCTCTGAAAATGAAATAAGAGATTTAATTAATGTTCTTACCGAACATCAATTCATGACAGGACAAACTAATTATCCTTCAGTAGACGCCCCAAATACTTCTCATAACCAAACTATAAGTATACCATCTTTAGAAACAAATGAAGAAACTAATATTCAAAATCCTAACTCTTCTATTAGATATCTACCACCCAGCATAAAACGTATACCAATCCTTAAAATACAAAAGAAGGATAATATACCCGAACCAATTAGTGGGCATGGAATATTTTTAAACATATATTGCACTAAAAACATAACCGAAATAATTGATAGATGGATAATTGAAAATAGTATAGAAATTTATAATTATAATCTAAAAGGAGATGATGCTTACGCATTTATTGAAAATAGATTAACTGGTATTGCAAGAAAATGATTTTCTAGCCTCGGAGATGACGAAAAACATATAATTAGAGAAATATGTCATGAGGAAGACACAACTAATACACCAAGAAAATGGCCAAGTATTTACGGAGGTTTTCTAAAAATTGAATTTTTAGGTTATACCGGACATAATACAAAATCTGAGAAAAGAAGACATCAATCAGGTTTAGCCAAGCAAAAAACAACATCATTAAATATCTGCAATATATGTTATCTTACTGAATATAACTGTGACTACCAAAAATATTTCTATGATATATTATATAAAGACAAATCATTATATTTAGATTATTATTTCGACAAGTTGCCAGAACCTTATAACATACTATGGAGTCAAGAATTTAATAAAGCACATCCCGACGACACTACTTTAGGAAGAAGAATACAATTTGCTTACGAAAAATTAGCATAATCTTTTCGACACATAGATTTACACAATCAAAATAAAAAATATAAACAATCGTTATGCTGCGAAAAATCTGATCTCCTTATTCAACAGTGGGGATGTTCAAACACCAATGAAAGCTGTCACTGCTCTGCAAAAAAAAAAAAAAAAAAGTTCTTCAGAAAAGTAATAAAAAATATTTTAATCCTAACAAAAGAAATTTCAGAAAAAGAAATAACGACTCAAATAATAAGACTAAACATAATAATAAATGTTGGATCTATAAAAAAGAAGGACATTATGCAAACAAATGCCCTCAATGAAATAAATTAAGTCATGTCACATCTATTTCTATTATTGATGAACATAATTTAGAACCTATATTTAATTTCTCTGATATTGATACTAACGAAGAAATATACCAGTTATCAGAAACTGAAAAAACTTTAATAGAAATGATTAACTCAAATAATGAAATAGAAGAATATTTATATTCATATTAAATGGAAAAATATTCTGAGAGAGACATATCAGATGATAATTCAATCGAATATGAAAGACATATCACTCTATCAGAAGAAGCCTACGAAAAAATTAAAAAAAGAAAATTATCTTTAGAATCAAAAGATTGCTTTGATATGCCTATATTCTTGTGGAAAAGATCAATTCATTATAGTATCAGGCAAGGAGAATATCCTATAGACATTGTAAACATAGAAGGAAATACTAAAATACCTCTATATAATCAACAAATAAAACTAAAAGACTTACGAAAAATTAAAAATCCTGAAAAATACAAACATATATTTTTTGGCGGTAATCAAATATTAATTAAAGCATATTTTTGAAAAGGCATAGATAGTCCAATTACTATCTGGATATATGATGATTGTATTATACATTCCAAAAAAGGTGCCTTATTAGGAGTTATACAAGGAAATCTATGTTATCAAACCTTAATATTTAACTTACACCCAAATTATGCAATTAATATAAACGACAGGCATCTTAATCAATCTCTCACCCTAAGACATAAATTAGATAGAGTAAAAATGAGAGAAGGAAGTGTTGTATGTAGTGTTACCTATCAAAGTGCTTATGCTTACAACAACCACATTAATACTGTAGCATTTAAACCACATTCAATTCCCCTTCATATAGATCCTATTTTTTCGCATATAGGACATACCATTCAACCTGAAGAAATAAATGAATTAGATATTACACCCCCATCAACTAATTTGCTCTTAAACTTTGATGAAGGATCTAGTACAAGCCAAAAATTTCCAAAACACACATATTTAGAAAATAACAGTTTATTATCTACAATACCTAGAAAATCTTTAGATTTTCATAAAACCATTATACCACGACATAATCTAGACATAAAAGAATATATTAACAATCAATTACTAGTCATAGGATACTATATTACTCCTGAAAATAAAAACAAGATACTTCTAGATACAGGATCTCATAAATCTCAAATTGATAAAAATTTAATCCCACAAAACCTAAAAATCTTAAAAGACACACCATACATCTATAAAGACTTTTTAAACAACAACATATTTATACTCATGAAGCAAATATTCTCTTTGGATTTTGGGACATTAATAATTATCGTATAGATTTTCAACATACATTTTTAATTGACGATAAAAATTCTGATCAAATCCCTGTAGGAATGGATTTCCTACAACAACATACAATATCATTCACGTATGAACATGCAAATATAGACAATTACATTCTATCTCGCAATACTATTCCATAGCTATATCAAAATAGAATTATATATTCCTAAATATGAACTTATACTTGTCCACGCCTTATGCGATACCGAAAGCGACATCAGTGTCTGTTAAAAATCATTAATTCCACCACATATACAATTTCATTCACAAAATTTAACTCTACAAACATTTAATGGAACCCGAACCATCAATGAATACTGGATAAATCAATTCTTTTATATTCATTCAACACTAATACAAATACCAAAATTATAAGTGCTCGCGGATCAAGGCGCATACATAATATTAGGCAATAACTTTTTTAAATCATTCTCTTCTTTTACTCAAACTGAAAATTCAATAATATTGATAACCCCTAATGGTTACTCTGCTATCTGTCAAATCATACAACACCCAAACACTTACATAAATCCACCTACATTTCACAGCTAGCGTGGTGATTACCCACTTGATCAAAGTATGAAAAAATCCTTCCCTAATCTATTCTCATATATGTTAGGTATAAATAACATTAAATCTTCTGATCATAATAACAAACCTGACAAACTTAGAACATTCACCAATTCTTTGTTTAAAACATTTTCTGAGAATCTATTAGAATTTTGGAATAATGATGAACCGGTTGCTACTAATAGAACCTATTAACCCTACACTCATCATTAGAGTAAAACCAATGAAATACACTTTAGAGGATAAAAATGAATTTCAAATCCAAATCAAAGAACTATTAGATCTTAAATTAATTGAGCCAAGTAAAAGTCCACATAGCGAGTCCGACTTTCTTGGTCGAAATCATGCTGAACAAATTAGAAGAAAAGCAAGGTTAGTTATAAATTATAAAAAATTAAATGATCACACCAAATTTGATGGCTATTATTTACATAATAAAGAAGTATTAATTAATCTTATAAAAAATGCGAAGTGGTTTTCTAAATTAGATTGTAAATCTAGATTCTGGCAAGTAAAAATGCTCCCTGATAGCAAAGAATATACGACATTCAGTACACCACAGGGACATTACCAATGGAATGTAATGCCTTTTGGTCTAAAAACACACCTCAAATATTCCAAAGAAGGTTGGATAATATATTTTAATATTTATCTCATTTATGCCTTATTTACGTAGATGATATCTTAATATTCACTGAAAATATCACTGATCATATAAAATATTTATCTATACTTGCTTAGAGAGCACGTAAACACGGAATTATATTAAGTAAAAAGAAAGTGGTATTTTTAGTAAATACTATCGAGTTCTTAGGTCTTATTATCAATCAAGGTTCTATTGAATTACAAGAGCATATTCTAACCAAAATAAATCATTTTAAACGAGATAAATTATCAGAAAGGTCTACAACATTTTTGAGGATGCATTAATTATGCAGAAGCATTTGTTAGAAATCTAGCCAAATTAGGAGCACCATTACAGAAAAAATTAAAGAAAAATATGGCATGGAATTGGAATTCTAGAGATGAAGAAATTTTAGATCAAATTAATGAAGTTTGTAAAAATTTACCTAAACTACATTTACCAATACAAGGAGATTACCTGATTATAGAAACTGATAGTTCTGAGATAGCATGGGGAGCAATACTCAAAGCCAAAAGAAGAAACATAGAATTATTATGTAGATATGTCTCAGGAACATACACACAAACTGAACAAAATTATTATATTAATGAAAAAGAATTATTATCCATAAAAAATGCAATTAAAAATTTGAGATATTTTTAAATGAAACATTTGTGATAAGAACAGATAATAAGACAGCAATTTCTTTTATAAAAGGAAAAGTAATAGACTTTTTACCTAATTAAAGTCTTATTAGATGGCAAAGCTGGTTTTCCTCTTACAATTTTGATATAGAATATATAGAAGGACATAAAAACTCTCTTGCTGACATCTTATCTCGTGAATTATGCAGGAAATAAGCTTGGAAATAGAAAAAACCGACGTATTAAGTGAAAATGAAGATAAGCTCAGTTGTGAGCTAAATACTTATCTAGAAACTGTAGAATTACAAATATGGAAGATTGACTGTGAAATAGCTTTTGCCAGTAATGTTCTCACCGAATTAAAAAAGTTAAAAAATTATCTTTGCAGAGAAAATACTGAAGAAGGAACACCTTCCCTCTCTGAATTACAAAAGATTAGAGATTTTGCAGATCTCTTAATTAGCAAGGCAGCAGTTATTGAAGAAACCAAGGCTGATAAACTTTCAAGAATTGAGAATAAAATTACAGATACTGAAGGATCTTCTTCAAAAATTATTCCTAGTTATTCTAAAGTCGTGAAAGAAAAATATAAAAAAAATGAGAGATATAGCAGATGAATGGCAACAATTCTCCCTATACGAGGAGAGAATAAATCCTCAGATTTATTTCCACACTGCTGGAAAAAATCAGGTTGTATATATTTATGGTAACACTGACATGAAATTAGAATAAGAAGTATACAAATGTGAACTTATCCGTATGATTTATTTAGAAGATGACGAGTCTTCCGAAGAATTACCCAAACCTATAATTGAGGAAACCGAAGCCTTTCACCAAATATTAAAACACTAGAATTTATATTTAAAAATATATCAGACTTATTCAGATGGAGGAGCCATCTCACTTATTCATATTGGAATTAGCAGTGAGTCTTTCACTCCTAAATATAAGCCAGCTGAAGCTTTCAATCCACGATCAACAGTTGAAGGTTTATATCAAATATAGATAGAAACCAAGAAAATTGATGCAACCAACATCTCGATATATCATTCCTCAGATAAATTATTCATCTACAGCCATAGTAAGCAACCGACGAAAAAGGTACATGAAATTCGTATCCGAAATGGATTAATACACTCAAGAGAAATAATGCTGCAGTTAACAAAGAAACCAAAAAAATTATTCTATGAAAAGATGCAAAAAGACAAGTCGCATAAATGCCCTAATTGCCAGAAAAAAGAAACTATCGAAGAAATACGTATAAAACTACAGGCAGGAAGAATACAATTATAAAGCAAGAGATATTATGGCAAGAAATACTTCCTAGCGACAAAGGTACAATTACTCCACCGACGTAGGTACAATTATGGAACCCAATCCAGCTCAAAAGATACGCAACAGTACAATTACCGAACGTACAAAGGTATAATTGTGGGGCTCTTTCCAGCTCGGATGACACCGAATTATTGAGGCTTTACAGCCTAAAATTATGCTATGGTAGTCTAACTGCGAGGCTATATATTCCTCTCTCTCGTGTGTTGTAGGCATCTTCGAACTCCTTCGCTTCTTTTCTCTTCTATTGTAATAGTTTGCAGCCTGCGCGGCTAAATATCTTCTTCCTTGTGTCTATGTATGTAAGTTTATTTTAATATATGTTATATTATGCTTTCATTATGTTATGATGCTGAATTTTTATTATTATTGCTTTTATTCTCTTAGCTACACTTTAAGGTAGGAAACGAATTAAAGCTGTGTTTTGCGTTTCTGAAGTAGTCATAGAGCAGTGTGGTCTGTTTATTCGAATGCTTGTTGTCCTTAGAAAGCCACGAGGATGAATGTGGCATGAACTGGAAACGTACGGATCAAAACCTAAGAGAAAAATAGTGATAATAATATTAGGTCAGTATAATATTATAATTGGAAGCGTAATGGACCGTTATTAAGATAATCTTATAGATATAGATGTAGGAAGATTTTTACATATAAAATGGAAAAAGATATTATAAGAACATCTAAAAATTGAATTAATAAGAGGATACAAAAAATGTCTCTTAGGGTTTGATCCGTACGTTTCTGGTTCATGCCACACTCATCCTCGTGGCTTTCTAAGGACAACAAGCATTCGAACAAACAGACCACACTGCTCTATGACTACTTCAGAAACGCAGAACACAGCTTAATTCGTCTCCTACCTTAAAGCATAACTAAGAGAATAGAAGCAATAATAATAAAAATTCAGCATCATAACATAATGAAAGCATAATATAACATATATTAAAATAAACTTACGTACATAGACACAAGGAAGAAGATATTTAGCGCGCTGTGCTACAAATCATTACAATAGAAGAAAAAAGAAGAGAAGGAGTTCAAAGATGCCTACAACACACAAAGAGATGGAATATATAGCCTCAGAGTTAGGCTACCATAGCATAATTCGAGCTGTAAAGCCTCAATAATTCGGTATCATCTGAGCTGGAAAGAGCCCCACAATTATACCTTTGTCTGTTCAGTAATTGTACTATTGCGCATCTTTTGAGCTGGATGGGGTTCCATAATTGTACCTACGTCGGTGGAGTAATCGTACCTTTGTCGCTAGGAAGTATTTCTTGCCATAAAATATCTTGCTCTATTACTGTATCCTTCCTGCCTGTAGTTTTATATGTATTTCTTCGATAGTTTCTTTTTTTTTGGCATTCAGGGCATTTATGCGACTTGTATTTTTGCATCTTTTAACAGAATAATTTTTTTGTTTCTTTGTTCACTGCATCATTATTTCTCTTGAGTGTATTAATCCATTTCAGATACAGAATTTCATGTACCTTTTTCATTGGCTGCTTACTATGGCTGTAGATGAATAATTTATCTGAGAAATGATATACCTGCATGTTGGTTGCATCAATTTTCTTGGTTTCTATCCATATTTGATATAAAACTTCAGCTCGTTGATCGTGGATGCAAAGATTCACTCGGCTTGTATTTAGGAGTGAAAGGCTCACTCGCTAATTCCAATCCGAATAAGTGAGATGGCTCCTCCATCTGGATAAGTCTATGTTTCTTCTTTTGGCTTTGAGAATTGCACCCCATGCTATCTCAGAACTATCGGTTTCTATAATCAGGTAATCGCCTTGTATTGTTAAATGTAGTTTAGGTAAATTTTTGCAAACTTCTTTAATTTGATCTAAAATTTCTTCACCTTTAGAATTCAAATTCCAGGCCATATTTTTCTTTAATTTTTTCTGTAAACGTGCTCTTAATTCGGCTAAATTTTTAACAAATGCTTCTGCATAATTAATGCATCCTAGAAAACGCTATAGATCTTTCTGGTTATTTATCTATTTAAAATGATTTATTTTGGTTAGAATATGCTCTTGTAATTCAATAAAACTTTGATTGATAATAAGACCTAAGAACTCGATAGTATTTACTAAAATATTATTTTCTTTTTACTTAATATAATTCCGTGTTTATGTGCTCTCTAAGCAAGTATAGATAAATATTTTATATGATCAGTGATATTTTTGGTGAATATTAAGATATCATCTACGTAAATAAGATAGAAATGAGATAAATCTTTAAATATATTATCCATCCTTCTTTGGAATATTTGATGTGTGTTTTTTAGACCAAAAGGCATTACATTCCATTGGTAATGTCCCTGTGGTGTACTGAATGTCATATATTCTTTGCTATCGTGGTGCATTTTTACTTTCCGTAATCCAGCATTTACAATCTAATTTGGAAAACAACTTCGCATTTTTTATAAGATTAATTAATACTTCTTGATTATGTAAACAATAGCCATCAAATTTGGTGTTATCATTTAATTTTTTATAATTTATAACTAATCTTGCTTTTCTTCTAATTTGTTCAAGCATGATTTCGACCAAGAAAGCCGGATCGCTATGTGGACTTTTACTTGGCTCAATTAACTTAAGATCTAATAGTTCTTCGATTTGGATTTGAAATTCATTTTTATTCTCTAAAGTGTATTTCATTGGTTTTACTCTAATGATGAGAGTAGGGTTAATAGTTTCTATTGTAGCAACTGGTTCATCATTATTCCAAAATTCTAATGGATTCTCAGAAAATGTTTTAAACAAAGAATTGGCAAATGTTCTAAGTTTGTCAAGTGTAGAGTTCCACCCACCGTGTGTCACGAAGCATCCCACTTCCTTGTGATCCAAAACACCAAATTGCGAGCACCAATCCACCACCAACCCCTTGTCACCCTTCAAAATCACATCCACTCCAATCTCTTCTGGTCTGATGTCCTTCCTCAGCACCCACAAATACGGTTGCCCGCTAGCCTTCAGTCCCATATCCAACTCCTCCACTTATCGCACTGTCAGCCAGCTCAGACTGCCAAAAGCTAAGTACACCACCAATCATTCCTCCTGGCCATTTATCCACTCTATGTAACCTCCCCTATCCTTCTCAAATAGGTCATTTCTTCCTACTACAGCAGGCATGTAGCTCTTGTCAACTATCGGCCCAACTACGATCAGTTCGAACTTAGGTGTCCCATCTATCACCGATGCTTCCAGTTGATAGAACGTGTTCACCAAAACTTTAGGTTTCACATACTTACCGAGTTCTGTGAATATGTCTTTGTGGGCGGATAGGAAGTGGCGTGGACATGATGGATCGTAGGTCATTCCATCTTAGAGGAGGAAGGCCGGGTAATTCCATGCGTAAAGATGATTCTTTCTCATCGGCGGTGGCGAATGTGAAGCCTCGGTGTCCTTGAAAGTAGTGGATGTAGATGGTGAAGATCGAGGCGCATTGGATCCAATATGAACGCGATGGATGTCGAGATCTTGCGCTACATCAATTGCCCAAATGAGCAAGATGGTGTAATAATGCAGGTCACTGGGCGGCTAACCGCAGCGAAGTTGCACACTAGAGCGGCTAGGGTGCATGAGCCATGTGACTTTAGTTTTTCCATAAAAACAATGGCCTCCACCGTGTCCATGTAAATCCCATTGTCAAAGCCGTCGGAATATGGCGTATAGGAGACAACTCCGGCGCCTCCTAGATCGAGAGGTGTTTACTCGCGACGTCATCGGGTTCACCTGCGAGCAGCCGAGGGATCCGGGAAAAGGAGGTGGTGAGAGTATGGAGGGGTGTGAGGGTCACGCTCGCTTCGGTGGTTCGGGTGAGGCGGCGTGCGAGGTACGCGCGGGATTGATGTGACCGTGGGCCGCGATGGTTACCGTCATAAAATTATGTTTTTAGGGCATGGTGGTAGTATTTCTTGACCATTGTTGGCGTTGCTGAAAGAGTCGATTGGCGACAAAGGGAAGATGGTACTGAGCGTTGGAGATGAGGACGTTGGTATGATAGTTGTGATGTGCTTATATAAAATGGTGGTTCTCACGTCTGCACTGGCTCCTCTTTTTTTCTTAAAAACTTTTTTCATTTGTTTCTTTTCTGTTGAATGATTGCTGCAGCCACCCTTAGAAATCTGTTAAATCCCTAAATATATCATTACCAGTATTTTTTTTAATCAAATAGAGATCTATTTTTATATTTTGTTTTGATCGAGATTTTAAAATGTTATACAATTTATATAAATCATCTAAAAGAAATATATTAATATGTTCTATTTTTCTAAAACATTTCAATTATGTCATTTAATGTTTTTATTTATATATTTAATTCCCTATATAAAAGAAATGAAGTATACAGCTTATTAATGTAAGAGTGATTGATTAACTTAGTTCAAATTTTTTATCAAAATGGAAAAAGAATATGAGTTGAGACTTTATTATGTTATATAAGGTTTGGTTGAAGTTATTATAATTGGAGATAGTGGACTACTTGATTTTGAGTATGTCAGACACTTAATTGATGAACTTATTTAATGTGTAATTTCATTATTTTAATAATGTTCAACAATATAATAAAATTTAAATATATTTTACTGTGTACTAAAAATGCATTATTTTGTGTGAAATTTATTCTGGCTTCTTAAAATGCCTTCAAATGGTGAAATATTGAGGATAGAGAATGACCGTGGGTTATAGGATGACAGCCTCACTGAAGTAATAGGGAAAAGAAATCTAACATATTATCCAGTAAAATCACATCTTAGAAGTAGAACATATATGACACATGGGTTGAGTTGATATTATCCTGTAAATCACATCTCAGAAATAGAGCACAAGAGAATGAGAAGGAGAGCGGCAGAAAAAGAGACTATACTATAGAAATTATGCAATTTTGCATTGGACAAAATCGATTCAAAACCGAGGCAAAATAGACCTTAATTTTGTGGATTCGTTGGATTTGCATCGGAATGGTCTCCAACAATAAAACAAGAGTAGATAATGCAATATACATTGTATAAGGAATACTAACTAGAGTGGTAAAATGAAGAAAACATACCAATGATCATTGAACACTACTCCACCTAGCCCAATAAACAAATTGAATGTCTGTTGACCTCACTTTGGTTGAGGTCCAATTTTTCTTTCTTAAAAGCCTAGAATCTAGCCATAGAACTTTCCTGTTGACTATTATAGAGGACTAGTGATAGAACCCTAAACCATTAGAAATTATAAACACCTCTTTACTCTTCTTGGAGTTCCAGGTGGTTGGATCTAACTACTAGCACTTAGTAGGATATAGCCAAGCATGAGGGAACCCAAGAAGATTCCCCAAAGGACTGACAAGCCTTAGGGTTAGCCCTGGGTGGTGTGGCCTTAGTCATTCTCGCACACCCACACTCGAACTCTCACCGAAACTCACACACCTTACCAAGATTTCATCGACAACCTAGAAACCTAAGACCATTCATTCTTAACCCATTCTTCCCACATTTTGGGAACTCATGCGGGTGGTTTCCCAAACCCTTAACCTTCGCTAGGTGGCTAAGACCAACACATGGAGGACCTATGGGATCCCCTCGGTCTTGTAGCATCCAAAAAGCTTCGAATTGTTATCGGCATTTTTAGTAAATTCCAATTTAACCAAAAACTTCCATTTTGACCATTTACCCCCCAAACTTTCCCAAATTTACAAAAATACCCCTAGAACCCTAATTTTGCAAAAAGGCCCAAATTGTTTTTTCTATCCAAAAATCACCTCAAAACATTTCAAACCACTAAAATTGACAAAAATAATATTCGAAAAATTCCCAAAAAACACCAGATTTGCCAAAAATTACCAAAATGCCCCAAATGACCCAAAAATCCCTAAAATCTTCAAAATCACAAAAAATGTTCCCAACATCAATTTGAATCACCCAATATCTCCAATTATGCCCAAATCCACCAAAACTGTATTTCCCAAATTGCCCCTAAAGTCTCAAAATCCCTATATCACTCTCAATTTCCACCAAATTTATTTTGAACTCCCCTAATTTCAAACCCACATCAAAATTAAGCATGTCCAAATCTAACTGAAACCAAATCCAAGTCCAATTAAACTCTAAACCTTAATTTTAAGACCAAACCCATTAGCACCAAATCGAGCTCCATGAACAATTCCCTAAGTTCAAATCAACATTAAACTTCATAATATTTAATCTCAATTAAATCCAATACAAATCCAATTTAATTTTCCCATGATCAATTTCAAAAATTGAAACCATCCCATGAATTTTAAAAGCCCATATCCATATGCATACTTCAAAGCACATTTCATAAAATTAAAAAGCCCAATTTAAGCCCACGTGACATAAATCCCTTCTTCATCATCTCATTTTAATTTAAATCATCCCATCATGGACATCATGAGAAGTATACCATGCATCTACATGAAGTTTTATCCAAATTATGCATATTGACTTTTCTTCATTTAAAAATCATAAGACCCAAATTCCTTTTGCATGAAACATTCGCATGGCCCACACATGGCATGACATGTCCCATGGATCCTCCCATCGCCATCATAAAGCCAAATTTGCCAAATTTGGCAAGTGGAGGTGACCACTATCTCTTCCCACCCCACTTGGGTTTACCTTATTCATGCAACATTTAAGCCTACGTGGATTAGTAGAAAAATAAGCTATTTCTGATATATTTAATTCCAGAAAATTTTAAAAATCATAACTTGGTGTAGAAAAATGATAAAAATAAAATAAAAATACTCTAATGCTCAGTAAACAGAGAAGAATGTTATGAACTAAAAAAATTAAAATATATATCATGTATTTTATTTTAAATAAATTAAATACTCCATAAGGTAATTAAATAATAACTAAGTAAATACATGGCCAAAGTTAATGAAACTTTGGGGATCCATTTTTTATGATAATGGAGAGCATCTCCGATTTTTCCAAGGTCGGATGATGTCTCTATGATCAAAAGCCATAATTTTTAAGGTATTAGGCATTATTTTTCTTTAAAAAATTATAAAAATTAAAATATGTGTCATAAAATTATAAAAATAGGATTGGTAGGTTCACTCGATTAAAGAAACTTAGGAAAAATAAAAATTGAATTTTAAAGATTCAAAACTTATTTTTATATTTTAAAATTAAGGAAAATACCAAAAATTAAGAAAAAAACAAAATAAAATTTAGCCAAATTGAAGCTCACCACTTCATGAGGTTTCTGTAAAAATCCTAAGGTCATTAAAATTGTTTTTTGATATAGAAATCAATTTTATAAGTAAATATAAATTTTTGCTTAAAATAATTAAATAAATTTAAAAATCGAAAAATACAAAAAGTTATTTAGATTGTTCCCTAAGTCAAGATGAACCTAGAAAAAATAAAATTAAGGTTAAAATAAATAATTCATTTTAGGTTATTTTCTAATTTTTAAAAAATTAAAAATGATGAAAATTATAAAAATACAAAAATACACCAAAAATGTCACAAATTGCTCCATGATAGTTTTGGGACCATTAAAAAATTTTTTCCTAATCTTCTAAATATAGTATGAATTTTAAAGTCTCAAAAAATGTATTTTACCTTTTTTTCACTTAAAATAATTACAATAAATAATATAAAAATAAAAAAAATGCAAAATTTTTTTCTCTGAGTTCTATAAACTCGTGAGAATTAAATAAAAATTTAAAAAATTAATTTTTAGAATAAAATATATGTTTCATTAATTAATCACTAAACAAAAAATAATTATATCAATTAAAATATAATTAAAAAAATCACAAAAATTATTCCTAAAGGTCCTTTGGCCTAGCTGAATCTTCTATAATTTTTTTAAAGACAAAAAAATTATTTTGATTGATTAAATGAATTAACCTTGAAAATTCCTATTTTTGGATTAAATAATTATATAACTTAAAATAAAGATAAAAAATATCATCATTCCTTCTCTGGTATTTCAATTAGAAAAGATTATAAATCCTAATATAAAAGATTGGTCTATTAAAGGCTATCCAGTATATAGTACTCATCACATAAAAGAGTAAGGATTAAAAAGTCGTTTAAAGAAAAGAACATAAAAGAAAAAAGATAAAAAAGAAAAGGAAAACTAAAAGAAAATACGTGAGGAAAAGCTTCAAGGAGACACCTAATTACAAATTGGCTTCACTTGAATCATCTTAAAGGCAGAAACTTAATTAAATTTTTGAGCTTATTATCAATTTCAAAAGTATTAGTGAAATATTTACTAATAGAGTTATCATATAATTCTATTCTTTTAATTCTTTTAGGATTCCTAAGTCTGAAGAATTACAATTATTTCTGAAATGAATATAAAATCTGAATTTCTAATTTGATTACTAAATATTATTATACCTTTGTTCTAGCCTGAGTTATTGAATTTTTTTTCTAAAGTTACACTATCACATTTATAAGGAAAAACTATAGGGTTCTTTAATGAAACTCATTAATATAAGTTAAAATATTTGGTTTATAAAATAAAAGGGTTACTTGAGAACAAGTAACGTCTAAGTTAGGGAATTGTACACCTAAAAATATGCTAATTATATATATATATATATATATATATATATATATATATATATATATGCTCATTTTTAATAATATTGCACTTTAAAAAAATGTATTTTGCAAGAGATGAAATTTAAGAGAAAAAGGAGTGAAAAAGGAGCAAAATGGGGTCAAATAGAGCAATGTGTCACAAAATAAACTAGCGCCTAGGTGCCAGCTTCTGGCAATTAAGCGCTAGACCCCGTACGTGGAAATAGAGAGCAAGGTGCCAGTCAATTATGTTGGTCTTCTAGAAGGTTGGCTCCTAGGCACCACATTTGGGCGCCTAGGCACCACATTTGGGCGCCTAGGCGTTAGAATCAGTTTTGATTATTATGCATTGAATTTGAACGAATTTTGAAGGGGCATCTGAAGCGACTCTTTAGAATTTTGAGATTTATCATTAATGGAGTTAAGGGATGCCAAGAAAAGGTGTGTGTCGTGGTCGTGGTGTGTCATGGTGGTGTTTTATGGAGAGAGCTTTTAGAGAGGAGAGTGTGTGTGAGTCTAGTGTGTCATGGTGTGTCCATCGGAGTAAGGATTCATTAAAGAAACTCCAAAGGATTTGCTTGAGGAGAAGATTAAGATAAGTACTTTGTATTTTTGCTTGAATTCTGTTTTATTATGTAAACTTGAATTTTAATATTAATCATGTTTTTTTTTGTTATTTCCATGAAATATGAGTAGTTATATTTCTCCTTGCAATAAGAAATAATCTTGTGTAGGATTGGATTTGTTTAAGATTTATCTTATTTCATACTTGTGATGATTCATTACATCGAACTTAATTTACATGTTCAATCGGACCAATCGATATGTTAAAAATTTGTTTTTAATCCATAATAACTCCCCGGGGTGTGGATGGGGGCTATGTATCCTTAACTAGTAAGAATCACATTAATCTTGTGGGTGATAAGGTAGTCTATAGGCTATCGCAAAAAGATATGGAGATAAGTTTTGATGGTGTAAATTGGGGATTCTAGATAGCGTAACCTTATCCAATTTGATCTACAGCTTGGATAAGGCTAGGTTAGTCCAAAAATTATGGGCAAAATGGATAATCTATAGTGATGTACTAGAACCTACCCAACATACCCAATGATTTAAGAACATAACTTTAGATTAGCCTAATGTTCTTTATACTCTCGAAGAGGGTAAAGAATATGTATGCTCCTATTTTTCGTAAAACTACATTTAAACCTTAGACATTTGATTCCTACACTTATTATGATCTCATTGCAAGGGGAAAGACTTTCATATAATATGAACTCATCTACATTAAGTTAGTTTAGAAACACTTAACATTTTCTTTATGTTTTGAAACTGAATTAGTATGAACCAGCTACTTTTTTTACACATAAACTTGTGACCTTATTTCCTCGATAATTGTATGGAATTTAGGTTTTACTAAACCCATAAAAAGAGTTTTCACTTTCCCTATGGGATCGATATCGGGGATTTAAGAAAAAATCATATATTACTTGAACGATACGTGCACTTGCGTTTCAATCCTAATGAAGCTTTGTAATTGATAATTAGAAAATATAATACCTATGCTACTAAGAGTAGCTGTTATCAAAATATAAAATTATATTATTATTACATAAAGGGCGATCAAGTTTTGGCATCTTTATCAAGGATTGAAATTAAAGATTATATACACGATGTAAGTATAATTAAGTGTGGTTCGTTACAACATAATTGGAGGCAATATTGCACCATATGTTGCGTGCGTTGTTACACCATCATTGGTGTGCATTGTTGCACCCTATTCGAGGTACATTGTTACACCATATTTAGAAGTCGTTGTTGCACCATATGTGGGGTGCGTTATCCGCAAGGTCTCTTACGACTTTGCAATGTAAGCAGAGATTCTACAATGCATATCATGATTCTACAAGGGGTTTCATTGAAACAAGTCGTGGGCATCTGACGTGATTGATGGTGGCCGGTGAGCAATGGTCAACAATGGTTAGTTGCTATAAGTAGTGGGAGGTATTCCCCATATTTGGAGAGTCGAAGTGATGTTGAACATCAGCTGGTCCTTCAAACATTAGTCTTCCTCTGAGTCAATGTCTCCTCCTCCTCTAAAGAAGGGGCATGAATCAATTTATAGAGTTTAGGAAAGGCCTCCCTACAAATAAGGAAGAAATTTAGACTACTCCATCGACCAACCATGCGAGATCCTCTTGGTAAGACGATGCTTGGTGAACATTTAGGAATCTTAATGATGTCATGATTGAACGATCTTGGACTCATGAGATTTCTCTTGTTGAGATGCTCGATTCGACTATAATATTATCAGGTTTGGAATCTTTTTGACCATCTATTTATACATAGAAAGCTTTCATGAGTGGTTTAACTGTTTTATTTGGGCTTGATTTGATTTGGATTGGACTAATTTTAGTATTATTGGGTTTGTCTCGTCGATTGGTTTGATTTTGAGTTTGCTAAATCAAAGTTCTTGATGATGTTTAATCAGGTATGAAAATTTCATACTTAAAAAATTACCTTGAGAGTTGTGCTACACCTTGAGAATTGTTAAGGATGATAGGAATTTGTTGATAGCATACATGAGTATATCAGGCTTCTTTGTGTATTTTGGATGTACATTCTTTGTTTATTAGATCAACAATAACTCATGGTGTATTTTTTATTTTTTCTCTTGTTCTATTTCAACAAGTTTGTTGATTTATCCCTAATTTTACTATTTAATATAGTTTGGTTTTTCTACTGCATATTGATTTGTCTTATTAATGTTTCGTTGTAGGTGTTAGTCATCTTTTGTTAGATTTTGTATTGAGGCTTTGGTTTCTTGTTGTTTTTTTTTTCTTCGGGATTTATTATTCTTTATTTTCTTATTTAAATAGACATGAGAGTAGATAAGAAAATACCAGCTTTTGATATTTTTTTAGTTTAGTATAAGTTTAGTATGACGAATTCTAGCCATGCATTAAAATGCAATCATATTTTAAATATTTTAAATTTGGTTATAAGTTATTTATTATAATTGGATAAAATTTTAATGATGTTTTTGGTAGGTATTACGAGCTTGTTGATTTGTTCATTAAGACCTTTTCCTGTATTTGTTTTTTTGTTTTCTTCGTGGTTGTTCTACTTGACTATGACATAAATATCTTCTTTTAGAGGCGGTTTCGTTACATTTTAGCTGCTGTTCGAATCGAAGGACTAATCTTTTTGTAACTCGTTTGTTGTTTCTTAATTGAAGCCATCATGTTACCTAGCTTTGGAATTGGTTGCTTCTTGGGAATGCTTTTCTTCTATGTTTATTAGAGATGTTTCAGGACATTGCACTTTAGGGATATGGAATGTTGCTTTATTTAGTCTATGAATGTTCTTTGCTTCTTCTAGTGGAGATCTCGTTGTTGTTGATATTGTAGTCAGTTTGTTATCTCAATTGCTAGTTCTGCTGTTTTTCTTCTAATATCTTTTTAATTAGTCTTTGATTTTGTGTGGCATTGTAATGTATTTTGAGTTATGTACTGTATTTTTTTAAACATCTTTTTTTTTTTAAAAAGAGCTTCTTTTAATCGGGCATTCTAAAAACACATATTCACCGAGTGCTTTCACAAAACCCTGAATATTTGAGTGTTTTATATCAAAAGTATATATTAATTAAATTAACTCATTTTTACTCGTTTTTAGTTTTTTTTAAAATCACTTTAAATACTAAACTAGAAGAGTTACACGTGTTCTACACAAAATTTCATAGTAAAAGAGCAAAAGTGTACTTGGCTCGGGAATTTTGTTAAATCTAATGAATTCTCGAATATCGTATATCTGCAATTTTTAATAAATAGCTAGAAAGTTGGATTGAATGTGACGTGTGATTTAAAGTGGTCATTTTTATTATTTTATAATATTTAAGTCACATACAACTTCAATTCAACTTCTGAAGTACAAAATAAACCTAAAAAATTTAAAAATTTACCACCACTAATTTAACAAGAATATTTTATTTCTCATTAAAGGTTATTTATAAATAAAAATATATATTTCAGAAATGCAAATAATATTACATTAGGAACAAAATCAAACTTAGGATATACTTATCCTAATTATTGTCTATCTAAAATAATTACAGACGCAACATTCATAATTTCATTAACATTATCGACATATTATATTAAAGATCATTAAAGACCATCCACAAATGCCTCGAGGTTTTTGGACGATGATCCGTCCTCTGCGAGCGCCGCCCTTGCCTTCTCCTTCCACTCCCCAGCCTTCTTCCTAATGTCCTCGGCCCTCTCACCCTGCCCCAACACCGCATCCAAACCACGCCTTAGCTCAGCCCGCCTCCACGACCCCATCCTTCCCCGCCTCCGCCTTCACCCTAATCCCCCATGCCGTCTCCACCAACCTCGCATTTGTCGCCCGCTCGATCCACTCGCGGCAAGATCACCATTGGCACGCCACTCACTATGGCCTCGAAGTGGAGTTCCACCCACCGTGCGTCACGAAGCATCCCACGGCCTTGTGATCCAAGACTCTAACTTGCGAGCACCACTCCACCACCATCCCCTTGCCTCCCTTCAAACCGCATCCACTGCAATCCCTTCCTGTCCGCTGTCCTTCCTCAGCACCCACAAGTATGGTCGCCCGCTCGCCTTCGGTCCCATATCCAACTCCTCCACTTGTCGCGCTGTTAGCCGGCTCAAGCCGCCAAAAGCCACGTATACCACCGATTGTTCCTTCGTGCGTCTAACCACTCCATATAACCTCCTCTATCCTCCTCGAATAGGTCATTACCTCTTACTACAGCAGACACATAGCTCTTGTCAACTACCGGCCCAACTGTGATCAGTTCGAACTCGTGGGTCCCATCTATCACCGAGTGCTTCCAGTTGATAGAACGTGTTCACCAAAACTTTAGGTTTCACATACTTACCGAGTTCTATGAATATGTCTTTGTGGGCAGATAGGAAGGCATTTGGGTTGGACATGATGGATGGTAGGTCCTTCCACCTTAGAGGAGGAAGGCCGGGTAACTCTACGCAGAAAGATGATCCTTTTTCATCCGCAGCGGTGAAAGTGAAGTCTTGGTGTCCTTGAAAGTAGTGGTAGTAGATAGTGAAGACCGAGGCAGGTTGGATCCAATAAGTGAACGGTAGGGATGCTGAGATCTCGCGCAACATCGGTTGCCCAAGTGAGTAAGATGGTGTACAATATGCAGGTCATTGGGCGCCCAGCCGCGGCGAAGTTGCGCACCAGAGCGGCAAGGGTGTGGGAGCCGTGTGACTTTAGTTTTTCCAATCAGGTAAAGCATGATGTGGACATTTTTCTTAATAGTTCTTTAAATCTTTCCCAAGTTTCATAAATTGTCTCCCCGTCAAATTGACTAAATGAAGTAATATCATTTCTTAATTTAGCGAGCTTTAGAAGGAGGAAAATATTTAGCAAGGAATTTTTGTGTCATTTCAGCCCATGTTTTAATAGAACCTATTGCTAATGAGTTCAGCTCACATCTTCGCCTTATCTCTTAAAGAAAAAAGAAAGAGTCTAAACCTAATAAGCATCATCGAAACATTGTTACATTTAAAGGTAGCACAAAGTTCCAAAAACTAGCAAGGTGTAAATTTGGATCCTCATTCGGTGTTCCACCAAATTAATTGTTTTGAACCATTTGAATAATAGTATCGGTTTACGCTCAAAAGAATTAGCATCTACAAGTGGGTATTTGAATACTACTATGAAGTTCATCAACTGTTAGGGTTAGCATAATCCCTTAATGGTTTATAAACATTTTGATCATTAATTTTAATTGGATTTTGTAAATTGTTATGTAAGTTAGTCATTTCTTGAAATTTTTTAATTTGTTTTCCTTTTTTAATTCTTCTAACAGTTCTTTCTAATTCAGAATCTAAAGGTAATAATCCTTCAAGTCCAGAACTACGCATAAAAGGTAAATTAGAAAGAATTAAAATAAATATTATTATTATAAATATGGTTTTTTATATTATATATTTATTTTTTTATTTTTTTTCAATAAAAAAATGAATAAAATAAAATAAAAAAACTTAAAATCTAAAAATTTGTCTTTTCTCTCCCCGGCAACGGCGCCAAAAAGTTAACCCGATATAAATATATGCGTACTAAAATCTTCCTCCCTGGCAACGACGCCAAAAACTTGACCCGAAGTCCTCTGAAGATCAACGTACTAATTAATACTTCCAAAAATATATGTTATAAATAATAATAGCGGCTAGTGTATATAAATATAATTTTATGAAAAATATTTTACACACTAGGGGTACTACGCAAGTATACGTATCATATCAAGTAATATAGGGCTTCGAAACAAAGACCTCAGTATCGTTCCCACGAGGAGAGAGTTATAGATCTTTAAATATTTTTATTTTAAAGTATTTCTTTTATAGTCAAAAATAAAATATCTTTAATTTACTAGATGCAATAATAAAGCAGAAATAAAATGATTGATGTAAATAGTAATAAGAAAGTAACTTTCTCCCTTTCAATTAATCCAAGATTTTCTAAGATAATAATAATATTCTTGGAGAATATAAATTTATGGTATTGTGCAAAAATAGAAGCATTCCTATTCTTTATCTTCACTCGATAAGATAAAGAACATTGGCTAGCCTATAGATCAGGTCCGGATGTATTGTTAGTAGAATGGGTTAATCTATACTCACACTACTAGATGTCCAAGGGTGGCTATTGTCGGCCCTACTAGTGAACCTTTCCTTTTCTATAAACCAAATCATAAGAATTTAGTCTGTCACTCCAAAAACTTATCAATTTTATGCCCAATGTATAATATCTTTCTTTTTATTTGCACTTCACCTTAAATAACTCGCACAAGGCCTACGACTACCCAAGGATTCATGTGATATCTACAAGTTAAGAATTTATCTCCTTCTAGGTCTCAAAACTTTTCAACATGTTTTAACAATTTAAATAGTAAATTAAGAACCGGTATCAATATCATCACAATGTTTTGAAAATATATGATTTTTAATTATCCGACGAATTTTGTATTATCTTATTTATCCTTTCATAATTGAAAGGAGAAAGTAAAGTAACTACTCGTAACATATTGAAATTAAATAACAAAACATAATAAATAAACTTTAAATCAAAATAAAAATACTTATCTTAGATGTTTCTCCTACTCGAACTTCTTATTCCTACCGACTCCACAGCAGTAATGAACTCCGGATGCACCAACTCTTTCAAACTCTAAATACAAACTCTAAAATAAACTCACTAATTTATGAAGGAAAGTAAAAAGGTGGCCCTAATATTATCTCTCTAATTTTCTCTCTCTAGGTTGGGCTCTAGATAGGGGGGTGATTTTTTTTTTCTGAAGGAGTACCCACCTAGTTATAGGCTTCAAGGGTTGCCTCAAGGCACCTCTTCAAAATGTGTCCAAATTCAATGAATCTTCCAGTAGGTGTGTCTGGCGCCTAGGCGCCGGAATCTGGCGCCTAGGCACCGGACACCGCGTCCAGTTCTTCGCACCTCTTCACTTTGGATCGCACCTCTTTGCGATTAAAACCGTTTTGAAGCGTCCAAATACATTGTATCACATGTCCTATAAACCAGGAACAACTGCCAGTCTTCTAGAAGGTCCAATAACCGCTCACACGGTCAAAATACCCGCCCAAAATTCATCAAAAACTTAACAGTTTTCTGTATCAAGCTGGCGCTTAGGCGCCGGACTCTGGCGCCTAGGTGCCAGGCCAGTAATTTCGATAATTTTACATTTTGGCTATATTTTTGCTCATTTATGCTCCCTTTTGCTCCTTTTTCAAAGTTTTCTCCTTCTTGAACATTTTTGCATCACCTACATCCCAAAACACAAAATAACCTTTCATTAAAGCATAATATCCTTAAAAATTAATAAAAATCAAGGCATAAAAATATGTATTTTTTTTCTTGGATCATTTGGCCAATAAATTTGGGAGATTTTAGGCATATGACATGTTTGGGTCCAAAATTTGGCAAGCTTGGTTCAAGTGGATTCGGGTGAGACTCGAGCTCAAATTGACGATAATTGATGGTTCAATTCAATTTAGGGGAGTATCATGAAAGGTTTAGAATTGAAATCGAGGAGGAATTGATTGGTGTTAGGTCAAATCGGGGATTTGGGTCACTTAGGTAAAATTGGAGATTTTGGATTTTAAGTGAAATTGAACTCAAATGTGGGTCAAATTGAGCTTAGATTTGATTTAGATTGATATTAGAGATGTTGAATTAATGTTTGGAATTGAAATAAGGCAAGATTGGGATCAATTGGGTAGACATTGGGTTTAATTTGGCCACTTTTGTGTCATGAGGTCAAAATTGGGGCTTTTGGTTAAGCTTCGGCTAAATCGGCATAAGTGTGCACGCATAACCTTCTATTATATGTGGGCCATCAAGCAAACTCCGTAAGCGAGATGGTTTAGGAGTTAAGGCAATAATGACATTGCTCATGTGTGCTAAGACGAGGGATACGATACGAGGCCGATTATTAGAATAAGTATGCCCTTCCTTTAAAACCTTCATTGAGGGAGAGGATAGAAACGGATCATACTATTTGCCAACTCTTGATAGATTGTTTCCCGACACCCTTAGGTTGTCGCAATCTCACCTCGATTTGAGTGACTAAACTATAGACTATACTACTTTATGAAATTTTATAAAATAAAAAAAAATGTTTTTTGCTTATTAAAAAATGGAATCTGAATGAAAGTTTAAACAACAGCTTTTGCTACAAAAATTAAGAAATTTTGATGAAAACCTATAAAGGTCCATGGTTAGTCATTCGGATCGAGGTTGGAACTACCCTTTATATGTGGTTGGGTTGATAGCTCTTATTCAAGGTCGAAAAACACACAGTCCAGCTCTGAGCCTACCCCAACCTGATGCTTACGGTCTTCCTCTTTCCTCGGATTTTTCTTGCATTTCATATGGTTTTATTTGAGTTTTTGTAAGTCATTCATGATTTTTTGTGTGTTTTATTCATGTTTTTAATGGTTTTCTTCCAGCTTAATTTGAGTCACTTGTGGCTTTCTTCGAGACTTTCGTAGATAGCAGACTAGCTCGGCCTATAAATGATTGTTTCATGTTTACTGACCTTTTACTTTATTTATCGCGTACTTTACTATCCTTCTTTATTGGATGCACTTTTTACATATATATATATATATATATATATATATATATATATATATATATATATATATATATATATATACATATATATAGTCCATGCTTGTGATTGCTACGTTTTATTGCTTGCTACACTTCATAGCGATGTTTCCTATTATTATTAGGTTGCTTCTAGAGACTTACAGGGGACTTTAGGATAGAGGCCAGTAGAACACCTGAGTTAGGAGGTACTTTATGACAGGACATGAGACCCAATAATAACTCTACATGTAAATACAAAACACAAACCCTAAACCTGCAATCGTTACAACAAAAAGTTCGAAACTTGGAGTAAAACTTCGTGAGCAAGACTCGCGAGGATGTAACGAACGATGGAGGGTGATCTACAAGCAATAAAATGGGTCTACGTCAAAGAAACTTTCTTTTAGTTTAAATAACAAACCAATAGGACTTTGAGGTTGTTCACGTAGTGTGGTATAATTCCTCACTCCATCTCTTTGGCTTTTGCAGAACTCTGTTGTGCAATATAAGTCTTAACACTTTTAGGATTCCACGGTTACCGTGCAAGTACAGTAGTAAATCATCCCATCTTCTTAGTGCTATTCGTACGATAGGGTATTGTGCTAGTGTAAGCCCGAAATAATAAAACCGACATGATGAAACATTAAACAACCTCACTTCTAAGACATAAAGCCAAATAATAAGTATAGTTAGGAAGTCAACGAGGCTTGTCTCGGATCCGTGACATACCCTAATTTTTCGTTCCTTTGGAATCCTAATATAACTGTTCCTATTTTGAGCCGTTCCTTCTTGACTTTCTCATGTCTATCCTTGAAAACTTGAACTTTGAAATTCTTGAAAGTAGAACCACTGATCTTAATTGATAGTTTTCTTAAGTGACTCTCGTCATTTAAGATATAATTAACTATAGGGGCTTGCCCTTATAAAGAACTTTAGAATCCGTATAATATAAATCCTATTTGATCTTTCGTATTAAACGTGAGGAACTTGCCGGCTTATAAAAAACTCGGTTTCAGCATCGAATCGATTCCATAGACTCTTTAGTTTATTTAATCGAGCTCCACTCGTTCAAGTGATTTGTTTACCCTTCGTGGTAGATGTAGTACTTGCGATGTTGCGCTCGTTTAATTTAAACTATTGAATCTATGGTATCTTGTTTTATTAAAATATCATTATTTTCAAAAGAGATATACCTTATTATCTTAAATAAAATATTTTTAAATCGAAACTATATTTTAAAAATCAATTTTCAAATTTAATGGCCGACAATTTTGGACGACTCCGCCGGGACCGGTTCTTCTCTCTATTTTCGATCGATAGTTTTGCTTTCATAAATTGGTAGCGAGTCCATGTCTCTCGTGGACCAAGCTATCATTCTTTCCATTGGTATACTTGCTCATTTCTATCTTGCACGAGTATAGTCAACTCCATTTGGATTTTGGAGCCACTGTTTAGACACCCTTAAACAGAGAAATTCTGGAATCTTCTCAAAGAGGTGAGGTAGTCCCCCAATAGGTGTGTTAGAATAGGATCGTTTCATCAAAGTGAAATTGAGGCGATATTTTTCCTTCCCTTTCAATTCCAGACTGTGTCCTTTATTTCTCCTCCACTTTCTTTTCTTTGATAGATCAGTTGTTTCTAACAAATTATGCATATTTCACTCCTAAATCTTGTTCCTAATGAACTTAAGACATAATAAAGCCCAATAAAATTCAAAAACTCTAAATCTTGAATAAATAAAATTCGGTTGGACAATTTCATACTTCATCTAAGATCGTTGTAACAAAGGGAAGCGTAGGAAGGGGAACTAAAGTTCTACATCTTCTCTCGCAAAAGATGTCTCGCGCTGAGGTTAATTTTCTCCTTTGCTACCGGGATGGATTTGGCCTCGAACAAGAGTGAACTACTCAGACAGGCGCTATTCGTTTCGTATAATGATTCGACGACACCGATATTATGTTCGGAGATGTTACCATCGTTGTTTCGAGAAATAGAGTGCCTTAGACTCTCTAGCCAATAAGTGGAGTTAAATTTGAGGTCAACTCATAGTTTTCACCCCTGAAGAGGGTGTTAGTTGAGAAGAATTTTTTTGTTCCTGTAAAGTATGCCAGGGCTGTAGGAAGTAACCCCGGGACGATTGTCGCTACCCCCGCCAGCTTAGTCTTCACTATGCCTATCACCGTTCCTGCCCCGTTCAAAGGAAATGGTGTGCAAGTGGATGATGAACCTGCCACCGTGCAGGGTTCGACTTTTTTCGAAGTTCCTTCTGTGTTTGAAGTAGAGTGGAGCTCGAGGTGCGCACCTTTGACCCGAACACAAAGAAGAAACAGGAATAGGAAGGTTGCTAAGATAAAGAAAAAGAAAATCGCCGAAGACGTTGCCCCTGCATAGGATGTGAAGGTCGAGTTTGGATTACCCGAGACTTCACCACTGTTGGGAGGAAGCAGGTTCCATCCTTTGTCCGCTACTCGTGTGAGGAAGATGCTAGAAGGATTGCTACTATGCCACCACGACCTTTCCGCTACGAAGGTCGAGGGAGAAGAAAACCAAGGCTACGTCAATCGCTCATTTACGAACTAGAATTAGGAAGTTAGTTGTATAGAAAAACTATTCAGTCGATGAGATTCTCAAGAGGATGGGGCGAGTATCTGCCAAAGCCCACCTTGGACCTAGGATAGTCCAGCAAGAGAAATCTAGTTCCTTGAGAAGGGGATCGAGCAGAGATAATGGACTATCTACCGTAGTATCCAGTCCGTGCACCACTCTTCAAAGATCGCCGAAAAGCCATCTAGCCTTAAGCCGCCGGCATCAAAAGAGATGGTGTGGTGACCCAAAACTGTCGGGCCGGTAACTAATAAAAAAACTAAGGATATCGTGGTCGTCTAAGAAGAAAAGGTTTAGCAATTACCGCCGCAGAGACCTCATGACCGTTAAGGGAAGTTCGATTGAAGTTACATTGGAAAAGATGAGGACAGATCTTAGGCAGTTGTCCCAAGAAAGGAAGAATGAGTCTGATAATGATGAAGAAGAATATTTAGCTGATTATATAGAAGAAGGCCAAGGTACATATGGTTGAAACTCGGGCGTCATCACAAGAGGCTTTGGAGTCCACAAAAAAAGATGACCTAGAGATAACGTGAAAGCTTACTTAGCAGAGGGATGGTATGATCGTTCGATTGGAAAAGAAGATGGAAGAAATGATGGCTTCCATTGCCACACTCCAAAGTCAACCTCAGACACCAAAGGAAGCGCCTGCAGAGGTCATTCAGATTTTGGATGGAGAAAAAGAACCCACGTCCGTCAATAGCGAGGAATGACCGAAGAAGGATTTTACTGTAATTTTAAAATTTATTCTTAGAGGTGATGATTGCTGGTAATGATGTTTTCTTATCTTTTATAGTTCATTATATACATGGGTGATGATTCTGGTTACTATTTCATCTATCGTCATTTCTTTCCTTCAATTTTATTTTAGGCGGTTGTGGTTGTAATGAATACTCTACTATAAAACATGAGTTGTACATTTGAAATGGACTAGGTGTGATAGAAGTAGGATAGTTTTGCACCTGAATGCTATTAATTCAGGTTTTCGCTTGTAATATTTTTTCATTTGATATTGTTTTCTGAGTCAAAGCCCTCCATAAACCAAGCCTTGCATAATCCACTGCTCTATCACTATGAACTACTGAGTGAAAGCCCTTCATAACCCAATATTGGTTATTTACACTTATAACACCTTGGGTTCATAACATTAATGCATGAAAATGCGTATTTACTTTTTAAATGGTAGTGATTGTGGTATCATTTAAATGGTGTATTTCACTTAATATTTTCATGAAAGTTGATCTTGTATAGAATGAATGAACGTCAAATTTCAGTTAAGTGAAAGTTGATCACTTAACATTTTCATGGAAGTTGATCATTTAACATTTTCATGAGCAAAGCACCAATTATGTGATGTGAAAGACAGATTGCAGAGAAATTAGTTTAGTATTCTTGATTTATTATTCGCATGTTAAAAAGGCACGAGTCCATTTCACTTTCAAAGCATAAATCAAGTTTTTCCATGAATTAGTGAAACCATTTTAATTTCTATAATGAGCATCAATCTTCTTTCTGGTTCAAAATGAAAATATGTAATTGAATTAAGGCGATGAAACTCCACAACTAAGATTATAGTGAAATTTACAGCGATGATAACACAACGTAATCATCACTCTGATGAACATGTATGAATATTTTTTGTTGTGCTTAAATTTAGAGTAATTCCGTAATACTTGTAGTCATGTTTTGTCATTCGCAGGTTCACATAATTGATGTGAGAAACTTTGAGGATGAAAATGTTGAAAAAGTAACTTTACCAAAACGAGTTCACAATGGATTCCATGGAGCTTTTCTCCCGATGCTGGAGAGACTATGATATATATATGGGAAAATTGCATACAATCTAACAATTCTTATGTTTTTACAAATCCGACCAAAACCTAAAGTTTGATATTCATATTTATAGCACTTTGTTGTCATAAATTTATGCGTGGAATGTGTGTGTGTGTGTGTGTGAGAGAGAGAGAGAGAGAGAGAGAGCGCGTTAAGCATCTATGGCCTTTCTATTTGCAATATTGAACACTTTTGTGAAATAACGATGTTTAGAATTGTCAAAATATTGTGGCATTTTTAACTGAAACCAGAAATAATTATTGTAAACTTTTATGCTCGTGTTATGATTGATTTTTTCCTTGGTTATTGTTCGTTGATGATGAATAGGGATTATGAGCATGTTATTGAACTTGGTTTGATTTTATGACCGATGTGTTATCTCTCGAATAGTTGTAGGAAGATGAGCTACAAGTTTTCAGGGAACTTCGGCGAGTGCTATGCCGTCGCGGATCGCCATCTTTGTTACTCACGTCGCACAAGTGATATAGTTACGAGGGGGAGTTCTACAAATGCTCGCGGTAGGAGACGTACTCGTATGACCGCTAGTTTTTCAGGTGGGCAAACAGTCTGGATGATTCTACGGCATCTAACCAGACAACGTTGTTCAGGGTTTGGCGGCATCCTAACCGGAGGACCTCGCTCGAGGTTCGACTGTATCACAACAGGACAATGTTGATCGGGGTTCAACGGTGTCCCAATCGGACAACGTTGCTCGTGATATATTTCTTCTGCATTTTAAATTTTTAAATTGAATATTATCATATTTTTAACTATAATTTTAATATGATATTTCTTTTCTATTAGGTTTCTTATTACTCACTTTTTAAATGAGGTGTATATCATTTTTTGTATTGTAATGAAGTGGTTTTTTTGTTCTAAACTCGTTAAATATGTAGTCGTTATAGTTTTGTTGCAAACAATAACACTCGTGCAGCGTCGTAATGATCGTTTATCCAAAA
The DNA here is from genome assembly GCA_022702705.1 of Papilionanthe hookeriana x Papilionanthe teres. Classification (NCBI taxonomy): domain Eukaryota; kingdom Viridiplantae; phylum Streptophyta; class Magnoliopsida; order Asparagales; family Orchidaceae; genus Papilionanthe; species Papilionanthe hookeriana x Papilionanthe teres. The sequence goes on from CM040430.1 coordinate 26,130,571, forward strand.
AAACTACAAATCCTTTATTTCCTAAAAGCACAAACTAAACAGCTAAATAACTTTTCAGATTAGGGCCAGAATGATCATTTTTTCAAAAACTGCTGCAAATCAGCTGTTTTCAAAGCGCACAAACTAAACAGTCAACCCACTTATCTGGATCAGCTGCTGATCGGCTGCATATCAAAATAAGCTGTTTATCTAGATAAGTTAGAAAAGTTGCAATGCCCCAAATAGTACTCCTAAGTAGATCAGTAGTGGGTGGATGTAATGACGTTTCTAGCCTCGTATGGGCTAGAGTCGGGAACCTGCAGACTCGTGGATCACGTAAGTCGTAGTTGGCCACATAAAACGTAATGTTGTGTTGCAAGGAGAGAGTTCTAGGAGTATGGAGAAGTCATCATTTTCATGGTGCATTGTTACACCATCATTAGAGGCGTTGTTGTACCATATGTGGGGTGCTTTATTACCATCATTAGGGTGCATTGTTACACCGTATTCGCAAGTACATCGTGATCCACTAAAAATTTGATAGCTTTTTACTATTCATTTCATACCCGTTTTTGATGATATTGCATTTTAAAAGAAGGTATTTTTGATGATTTCATGCAGGTGCAATGATTTTAGGCCTTTGGAGAAAAAAGAAGTAAAAATGAGCAAATTTTGAGTAAAAAATGACAAAAGTGCATTTTATTAAACTAGCGCCGAATGGCGCTATGACCAGTGCCAGACAACGCCAGTTTCCAGAGAGTTATGAATTTTTGGCTGAATAATGCGCCGAACGGCACTCCTTCCAGCACTGGACAACACCCTATCCCGATTTTGAACTAGATTCAATGTATTTGGCCGAATTTTGAAAAGTTGCTTAAGGAAACTCTTGGAAATTCAGTTTTGGTGGAATTTAAACATTTTTGGAGCCACATTTCAAAGGGGGGAAGAAAGGAGAAAAAAGGAGGAGAAGAATTTAGAGTTTAGAGAGTGAGTTCTTTCCATTTTGTGTAGGAAGTTAGATTTTTATTTTTCTCTTCTAAGGAGTGTGAGAGGAGAGGGAAAGTGAGAGATTTCATCTTCCTTACTATTCTAAAGAGAGAATTGTGTGTTGTTGTGAAGAAAGAAGAGGAGTCAAAGGAATTCCTCGATCTTCGCTTGAGAAGAATTTGAGATAAGTAGTCTTTACTTTACTCTGTTTGTATGACGTTATTTTTATATATGAAACTCATGTTTTGTCAACTTTTCCTAATGAGTCTTGAGTAGATTTTTTTGTCTTTCTCCTTTCCATGTGATGTGTTGATGTTGTGAAATAGAAATAATGTGCTGATTTAATATGAAGAATTTGTGATGATCTTTTCACTTAAAACTTTATTTACTTTTTGATCTGGCCAATTGAATTGTTAAAACTTGTTGGGAAACATACGTTCCGAAAGGATTATGATTTTCACAACAAAAGTGAAAGTTACATTCAAATTCCATGAATGATGAAGTTTATGGGGGTTGAATGCAAATAAATAGGAAAATATACTTTGATGGGCGTAGAATTGGAGATTTTAGAGTGACGGGCTGAAACCCTCAATTTGGTCCTAATGTTTAGAAACTAAAACAAGAGTTAGCCTTCAGGTGAAGAGATGTGGGAGCTCTGGAGTGAGAGTCAGCATCCTCTCGGCCAAATCACGAATTTGGGGACTAAAATTAGGATTAGCCAATGTTCTTTACACGCTGAAATATGGGTAAAGGATAGGAATGCTCCTATTTGGCACAATACATTCGCACCACTGATCTGTGTCACAATAATCATCTCATTATGAATGGAAAGGAGGAAGACACTTTCTTACAACTGAACATTGTTATAAATTTAGTTTTGTGTTAGTTTAACTTACTAGAGTTTAGAACGTGCTTTGGTAGATATAGTAATTGAACTTGTTTGTCTTTACTTTTAAAATTAAACCACTTGCAATTGTGCTGTGATTCAATAATAGATTTTTGTGCTACGCTATAAAAGTAAAGCCTCCTTGTGGGATTTATATTCCAGAACTCCAGTAGAGCACTGTATTACTTGAGCGATATGTATACTTGCATTAATTGTGTGACTCATTATCATTTAAATCAATATATATATATATATATATATATATATATATATATATATAAATCTGAGTTCATTAATTTTTGGAAATTTAAAAAATCGCACCACATTGTTACACCATATTTAAGAGGCGTTGTTGCACCATATGTAGGGTACGTTCTTCTCGTAGGTGTCCTATGACTTTGCAATATAAGCTGAGATTCTATAATGCATATCATGATTCTATAAGCAATAGTCAATAATTGTTAGTTGTTGCAAGTAGTGGGAGGTATTCCCTGAATTTGTGGTGTAGAAGCGATGCCGAACATCAATTGCTCCTTTAAGCATTAGTCCTCTGCCAACTTAATGTCTCCTCCTCTCAAAAGTGGGCATGTCATAATTTATAGAGTTTAAGAGAAGCCTCCCCGCAAATAAGAAAGAAATTCGGACCACTCCATCAACCAACTCGATTGGGCGATGCTTGGTGAACATTTAGGTGCCTTAATGATGTCATGATTTGCCATTTTTAGATTCAACATCATATAAATGTTCAAAACATTCTAGATGTCTTTGCACTTCTACTTGGTCTTATGAATCTTCAATCATTCATATGACCAACTAATGAAAGATGAAAAGGAACTTAAAAGAAGAGTGTTAATAGAAGAAGTTAACGAATTTCTTGATGGAAAAGATCTACAAAGAAGGCTAATAATAAAGGAACATACCTCCCTTATAAAGAAAAAATTAAATGTTGAATAAATCTTTCTTAGAAATAGAATTTAACAGAATCTGTGAATTACTTCAAATAAATATAAGAAATAAACAATTAGAAGTCTTCCAGTAAGAACGAGCTTTCCATATAAAATCTCCCTTAGGAAATAGTAATGAATGGATAATAATAAGCTATATGATCTTAAAGCAACAAGTTGAGTTAGGAATATATTCTGAAATTATACCTAATGATATCCTTAATATATGGAATTAAACCAAAACCAGTCAGAAAAAATTAAGATTTTTAAAAGAATAATGGTAAACAGGTTTAAAAATTTAACAAATACTGAAAGTACTTCTAACATCTACGGATTAGGTTAAAAATAATCCAGAATTAACAAACTTTAAATAATAATATAGCTACTGCTTCTATTCTTGCTGAGTGTTCAAACACAAAAGAGCCAAATTCTAATACAGAAATTCTTAGTTGGACTAACCAAAATAAATTTAACCCCCCCAAGGAAATTTACAGGGAGCATTTAGAATTAACGAAGTCGTTTCGATCGACGAACACTCTCCCTCTGAAAATGAAATAAGAGATTTAATTAATGTTCTTACCGAACATCAATTCATGACAGGACAAACTAATTATCCTTCAGTAGACGCCCCAAGTACTTCTCATAATCAAACTATAAGTATTCCATCTTTAGAAACAAATCAAGCAAGTAATAATCAAAATCCTAGTTCTTCTATTAGATATCTACCACCTAGCATAAAATGTATACCAACCCTTAAAATACAAAAGAAGGATAATATACCAGAACCAATTAGTGGGCATGGAATATATTTAAAAATAGAATGCACAAAAACATAACTGAAATAATTGATAGATGCATAATAGAAAATAGTCTAGCAATTTATAATTATAATCTAAAAGGAGATGATGCTTACGCATTTATTGAAAATACATTAACTGGTATTGCAAGAAAATGGTTTTCTGGCCTCGGAGATGACGAAAAACGTACAATTAGTAAAATTTGTCATGCGGAAGACACAACTAATACACCAGGAAATTGGCCAAGTATTTACGGAGGTTTTCTAAAAAGTTAATTTTTAGGTTATACCGGACATAATACAGAATCTGAGAAAAGAAACATCAATCAGATTTAGCCAAGCAAAAAATAACATCATTAATAATCTGCGATATATGTTATCTTACTAATAACATCTGTGACTACCAAAAATATTTCTATGATATATTATATAAAGACAAATCATTATATTTAGATTATTATTTCGACAAGTTGCCAGAACCTTATAACATACTATGGAGTCAAGAATTTAATAAAGCACATCCCGACGACACTACTTTAGGAAGACAAATACAATTTGCTTACAAAAAATTAGCATAATCTTTTCGACACATATATTTACACAATCAAAATAAAAAATATAAACAATCGTTATGCTGCAAAAAATCTGATCTCCTTATTCAACACTGGGGATGTTCGAACACCAAAGACAGCCGTCACTGCTCTGCAAAAAAAAAAAGAAAAAGTTCTTCAGAAAAGTAATAAAAAATATTTTAATCCTAACAAAAGAAATTTCAGAAAAGGAAATAACGACCCAAATAATAAGACTAAACTTAATAATAAATGTTGGATCGGTAAAAAAGAAGGACATTATGCAAACAAATGCCCTCAAAGAAATAAATTAAGTCATGTCACATCTATTTCTATTATTGATGAACATAATTTAGAACCTATATTTAATTTCTCTGATATTGATACTGACGAAGAAATATACCAGCTATCAGAAACTGAAAAAACTTTAATAGAAATGATTAACTCAAATAATGAAATAGAAGAATATTTATATTCATATTAAATGGAAAAATATTCTGAGAGCGACATATCAGATGATAATTCAATCGAATATGAAAGACATATCACTCTATCAGAAGAAGCCTACGAAAAAATTAAAAAAAGAAAATTATCTTTAGAAACAAAAGATTGCTTTGATATGCCTATATTCTTGTGGAAAAGATCAATTCATTATAGTATCAGGCAAGGAGAATATCCTATAGACATTGTAAACATAGAAGGAAATACTAAAATACCTCTATATAATCAACAAATAAAACTACAAGACTTACGAAAAATTAAAAATCCTGAAAAATACAAACATATATTTTTTGGCGGTAATCAAATATTAATTAAAGCATATTTTTGAAAAGGCATAGATAGTCCAATTACTATCTGGATATATGATGATTGTATTATACATTCCAAAAAAGGTGCCTTATTAGGAGTTATACAAGGAAATCTATGTTATCAAACCTTAATATTTAACTTACACCCAAATTATGCAATTAATATAAACGACAGGCATCTTAATCGATCTCTCACCCGAAGACATAAATTAGATAGAGTAAAAATGAGAGAAGAAAGTGTTGTATGTAGTGTTACCTATCAAAGTGCTTATGCTTACAACAACCACATTAATACTGTAGCATTTAAACCACATTCAATTCCCCTTCATATAGATCCTATTTTTTCGCATATAGGACATACCATTCAACCTGAAGAGATAAATGAATTAGATATTACACCCCCATCAACTAATTTGCTCTTAAACTTTGATGAAGGATCTAGTACAAGCCAAAAATTTCCAAAACACACATATTTAGAAAATAACAGTTTATTATCTACAATACCTAGAAAATCTTTAGATTTTCATAAAACCATTATACCACGACATAATCTAGACATAAAAGAATATATTAACAACCAATTACTAGTCATAGGATACTATATTACTCCTGAAAATAAAAACAAGATACTTCTAGATACAGGATCTCATAAATCTCAAATTGATAAAAATTTAATCCCACAAAACCTAAAAATCTTAAAAGACACACCATACATCTATAAAGACTTTTTAAACAACAACATATTTATACTCATGAAGCAAATATTCTCTTTGGATTTTGGGACATTAATAATTATCGTATAGATTTTCAACATACATTTTTAATTGACGATAAAAATTCTGATCAAATCCCTGTAGGAATGGATTTCCTACAACAACATACAATATCATTCACATATGAACATGCAAATATAGACAATTACATTCTATCTCGCAATACGATTCCATAGCTATATCAAAATAGAATTATATATTCCTAAATATGAACTTATACTTGTCCACGCCTTATGCGATACCGAAAGCGACATCAGTGTCTGTTAAAAATCATTAATTCCACCACATATACAATTTCATTCACAAAATTTAACTCTACAAACATTTAATGGAACCCGAACCATCAATGAATACTGGATAAATCAATTCTTTTATATTCATTCAACACTAATACAAATACCAAAATTATAGTGCCTGCCAGATCAAGGCCCATACATAATATTAGGCAATAACTTTTTTAAATCATTCTCTTCTTTTACTCAAACTGAAAATTCAATAATATTGATAACCCCTAATGGTTACTCTGCTATCTGTCAAATCATACAACACCTAAACACTTACATAAATCCACCTACATTTCACAGCCAGCGTGGTGATTACCCACTTGATCAAAGTATGAAAAAATCCTTCCCTAATCTATTCTCATATATGTTAGGTATAAATAACATTAAATCTTCTGATCATAATAACAAACCTGACAAACTTAGAACATTCACCAATTCTTTGTTTAAAACATTTTCTGAGAATCTATTAGAATTTTGGAATAATGATGAACCAGTTGCTACAATAGAACCTATTAACCCTACACTCATCATTAGAGTAAAACCAATGAAATACACTTTAGAGGATAAAAATGAATTTCAAATCCAAATCAAAGAACTATTAGATCTTAAATTAATTGAGCCAAGTAAAAGTCCACATAGCAGTCCAACTTTCTTGGTCAGAAATCATGCTGAACAAATTAGAAGAAAAGCAAGGTTAGTTATAAATTATAAAAAATTAAATGATCACACCAAATTTGATGGCTATTATTTACCTAATAAAGAAGTATTAATTAATCTTATAAAAAATGCGAAGTGGTTTTCTAAATTAGATTGTAAATCTAGATTCTGACAAGTAAAAATGCTCCCTGATAGCAAAGAATATACGACATTCAGTACACCACAGGGACATTACCAATGGAATGTAATGCCTTTTGGTCTAAAAACACACCTCAAATATTCCAAAGAAGGTTGGATAATATATTTTAATATTTATCTCATTTATGCCTTATTTACGTAGATGATATCTTAATATTCACCGAAAATCTCACTGATCATATAAAATATTTATCTATACTTGCTCAGAGAGCACGTAAACACGGAATTATATTAAGTAAAAAGAAAGTGGTATTTTTAGTAAATACTATCGAGTTCTTAGGTCTTATTATCAATCAAGGTTCTATTGAATTACAAGAGCATATTCTAACCAAAATAAATCATTTTAAACAGATAAATTATCAGAAAGATCTACAACATTTTCGAGGATGCATTAATTATGCAGAAGCATTTGTTAGAAATCTAGCCGAATTAGGAGCACCATTACAGAAAAAATTAAAGAAAAATATGGCATGGAATTGGAATTCTAGAGATGAAGAAATTTTAGATCAAATTAATGAAGTTTGTAAAAATTTACCTAAACTACATTTACCAATACAAGGAGATTACCTGATTATAGAAACTGATAGTTCTGAGATAGCATGGGGAGCAATACTCAAAGCCAAAAGAAGAAACATAGAATTATTATGTAGATATGCCTCAGGAACATACACACAAACTGAACAAAATTATTATATCAATGAAAAAGAATTATTATCCATAAAAAAGGCAATTAAAAATTTGAGATATTTTTAAATGAAACATTTGTGATAAGAACAGATAATAAGACAGCAATTTCTTTTATAAAAGGAAAAGTAATAGACTTTTTACCTAATTAAAGTCTTATTAGATGGCAAAGCTGGTTTTCCTCTTACAATTTTGATATAGAATATATAGAAGGACATAAAAACTCTCTTGCTGACATCTTATCTCGTGATTTATGCAGGAAATAAGCTTGGAAATAGAAATAACCGACGTATTCAGTGAAAATGAAGATAAGCTCAGTTGTGAGCTAAATACTTATCTAGAAATTGTAGAATTACAAATATGGAAGATTGATCGTGAAATAGCTTTTGCCGCAATGTTCTCACCGAATTAAAAAAGTTAAAAAATTATCTTTGCGGAGAAAGTACTGAAGAAGGAACACCTTCCCTCTCTGAATTACAAAAGATTAGAGATTTTGCAGATCTCTTAATTAGCAAGGCAGCAGTTATTGAAGAAACCAAGACTGATAAACTTTCAAGAATTGAGAATAAAATTACAGATACTGAAGGATCTTCTTCAAAAATTATTCCTTGTTATTCTAAAGTCGTGAAAGAAAAATATAAAAAAAATGAGTGATATAGCAGATGAATGGGAACAATTATCCCTATACGAGGAGAGAATAAATCCTCAGATTTATTTCCACACCGCTGGAAAAAATCAGAGTTGTATATATTTATGGTAACACCGACATGAAATTAGAATAAGAAGTATACAAATGTGAACTTATCCGTATGATTTATTTAGAAGATGACAAGTCTTCTCGCAGAATTACCCAAACCTATAATTGAGGAAACCGAAGCCTTTCACCAAATATTAAAACACTAGAATTTATATTTAAAAATATATCAGACTTATTCAGATGGAGGAGCCATCTCACTTATTCAGATTGGAATTAGCAGTGAGTCTTTCACTCCTAAATATAAGCCAGCTGAAGCTTTGCATCCACGATCAACAGTTGAAGGTTTATATCAAATATAGATAGAAACCAAGAAAATTGATGCAACCAACATCTGGATATATCATTCCTCAGATAAATTATTCATCTACAGCCATAGTAAGCAACCGACGAAAAAGGTACATGAAATTCTGTATCTGAAATGGATTAATACACTCAAGAGAAATAATGCTGCAGTTAACAAAGAAACCAAAAAAATTATTCTATGAAAAGATGCAAAAAGACAAGTCGCATAAATGCCCTAATTGCCAGAAAAAAGAAACTATCGAAGAAATACGTATAAAACTACAGGCGTGAAGAATACAATTATAAAGCAAGAGATATTATGGCAAGAAATACTTCCTAGAGACAAAGGTACAATTACTCCACCGACGTAGGTACAATTATGGAACCCAATCCAGCTTCAAAGATACGCAACAAGTACAATTACTGAACAGACAAAGGTATAATTGTGGGGCTCTTTCCAGCTCAGATGACACCGAATTATTGAGGCTTTACAGCTAGAATTATGCTATGGTAGTCTAACTGTGAGGCTATATATTACCTCTCTCTGTGTGTTGTAGGCATCTTCGAACTCCTTCGCTTCTTTTCTCTTCTATTGTAATAGTTTGCAGCCTGCGTGGCTAAATATCTTCTTCCTTGTGTCTATGTCTGTAAGTTTATTTTAATATATGTTATATTATGCTTTCATTATGTTATGATGCTGAATTTTTATTATTATTGCTTTTATTCTCTTAGCTACACTTTAAGGTAGGAAACGAATTAAAGTCGTGTTTTGCGTTTCGAAGTAGTCATAGAGCAAGTGGTTCGTTTATTCGAATGCTTGTTGTCCTTAGAAAGCCATGAGGATGAATGTGGCATGAATCGGAAACGTAAGGATCAAAACCTAAGAGAAAAATAGTGATAATAATATCGAGTCGATATAATATTATAATTGGAAGCGTAATGGACCGTTATTAAGATAATCTTATAGATATAGATGTAGGAAGATTTTTACATATAAAATGGAAAAAGATATTATAAGAACATCTAAAAATTGAATTAATAAAAGGATACAAAAAATGTCTCTTAGGGTTTGATCCGTACGTTTCTGGTTCATGCCACACTCATCCTCGTGGCTTTCTAAGGACAACAAGCATTCGAACAAACAAACCACACTGCTCTATGACTACTTCAGAAACGCAGAACACAGCTTAATTCGTCTCCTACCTTAAAGCATAACTAAGAGAATAAAAGCAATAATAATAAAAATTCAGCATCATAACATAATGAAAGCATAATATAACATATATTAAAATAAACTTACAGACATAGACACAAGGAAGAAGATATTTAGCCGCGCAGGCTACAAATCATTACAATAGAAGAAAAAAGAAGAGAAGGAGTTCAAAGATGCCTACAACACACAAAGAGATGGAATATATAGCCTCAGAGTTAGGCTACCATAGCATAATTCGAGCTGTAAAGCCTCAATAATTCGGTATCATCTGAGCTGGAAAGAGCCCCACAATTATACCTTTGTCTGTTCAGTAATTGTACTATTGCACATCTTTTGAGCTGGATGAGGTTCCATAATTGTACCTACGTCGGTGGAGTAATCATACCTTTGTCACTAGGAAGTATTTCTTGCCATAAAATATCTTGATCTATTACCGTATCCTTCCCGCTCGTAGTTTTATATGTATTTCTTCGATAGTTTCTTTTTTGGCATTCAGGGCATTTATGCGACTTGTCTTTTTGCATCTTTTCACAGAATAATTTTTTTGTTTCTTTGTTCACTGCATCATTATTTCTCTTGAGTGTATTAATCCATTTCAGATACAGAATTTCATGTACCTTTTTCGTTGGCTGCTTACTATGGCTGTAGATGAATAATTTATCTGAGGAATGATATACCCAGATGTTGGTTGCATCAATTTTCTTGGTTTCTATCCATATTTGATATGAAACTTCAGCTGTTGATCGTGGATGCAAAGATTCAGCTGGCTTGTATTTAGGAGTGAAAGGCTCACTCGCTAATTCCAATCCGAATAAGTGAGATGGCTCCTCCATCCGGATAAGCCTATGTTTCTTCTTTTGGCTTCGAGAATTGCACCCCATGCTATCTCGTAACTATCGGTTTCTATAATCAGGTAATCTCCTTGTATTGGTAAATGTAGTTTAGGTAAATTTTTGCAAACTTCTTTAATTTGATCTAAATTTCTTCACCTTTAGAATTCAAATTCCAGGCCATATTTTTCTTTAATTTTTTCTGTAAAAGTGCTCTTAATTAGGCTAAATTTTTAACAAATGCTTCTGCATAATTAATGCATCCTAGAAAACGCTATAGATCTTTCTGGTTATTTATCTATTTAAAATGATTTATTTTGGTTAGAATATGCTCTTGTAATTCAATAAAACTTTGATTGATAATAAGACCTAAGAACTCGATAGTATTTACTAAAATATTATTTTCTTTTTACTTAATACAATTCCATGTTTATGTGCTCTCTAAGCAAGTATAGATAAATATTTTATATGATCAGTGATATTTTTGGTGAATATTAAGATATCATCTACGTAAATAAGACAGAAATGAGATAAATCTTTAAATATATTATCCATCCTTCTTTGGAATATTTGATGTGCGTTTTTTACACCAAAAGGCATTACATTCCATTGGTAATGTCCCTGTGGTGTACTGAATGTCATATATTCTTTGCTATCGTAGTGCATTTTTACTTTCCGTAATCCAGCATTTACAATCTAATTTGGAAAACAACTTCGCATTTTTTATAAGATTAATTAATACTTCTTGATTATGTAAACAATAGCCATCAAATTTGGTGTTATCATTTAATTTTTTATAATTTATAACTAACCTTGCTTTTCTTCTAATTTGTTAAGCATGATTTCGACCAAGAAAGCTGGACTCGCTATGTGGACTTTTACTTGGCTCAATTAACTTAAGATCTAATAGTTCTTTGATTTGGATTTGAAATTCATTTTTATTCTCTAAAGTGTATTTCATTGGTTTTACTCTAATGATGAGAGTAGGGTTAATAGTTTCTATTAGTAGCAATCGGTTCATCATTATTCCAAAATTCTAATGGATTCTCAGAAAATGTTTTAAACAAAGAATTGGCGAATGTTCTAAGTTTGTCAAGTGTAGAGTTCCACCCACCGTGTGTCACGAAGCATCTCACTTCCTTGTGATCCAAAACACCCAATTGTGAGCACCAATCCACCACCAACCCCTTGTCACCCTTCAAAACCACATCCACTCCAATCTCTTCTGGTCTGATGTCCTTCCTCAGCACCCACAAATACGGTTGCCCGCTAGCCTTCAGTCCCACATCCAACTCCTCCACTTATCGCGCTGTCAGCCGGCTCAGACTGCCAAAAGCTAAGTACACCACCAATCATTCCTCCTGGCCATTTAACCACTCTATGTAACCTCCCCTATCCTTCTCAAATAGGTCATTTCTTCCTACTACAGCAGCATGTAGCTCTTGTCAACTATCGGCCCAACTACGATCAGCTCGAACTTAGGTGTCCCATCTATCACCGATGCTTCCAGTTGATAGAACGTGTTCACCAAAACTTTAGGTTTCACATACTTACCGAGTTCTGTGAATATGTCTTTGTGGGCGGATAGGAAGTGGCGTGGACATGATGGATCGTAGGTCATTCCATCTTAGAGGAGGAAGGTCGGGTAATTCCATGCAGAAAGATGATTCTTTCTCATTGGCGGTGGCGAATGTGAAGCCTTGGTGTCCTTGAAAGTAGTGGATGTAGATGGTGAAGACTGAGGCAGATTGGATCCAATATAGAACAGTATGGATGTTGAGATCTTGCGCTACATCAATTGCCCAAATGAGCAAGATGGTGTAATAATGCAGGTCACTGGGCGGCTAACCACAGCGAAGTTGCACACTAGAGCGGCTAGGGTGCATGAGCCATGTGACTTTAGTTTTTCCATAAAAACAATGGCCTCCACCGTGTCCATGTAAATCCCATTGTCAAAGCCGTCGGAATATGGCGTATAGGAGACAACTCCGGGGCCTCCTAGATCGAGAGGTGTTTACTCCGCGACGTCATCGGGTTCACCGTGCAGCTAGCCGAGGGATCCGGGAAAAAGGAGGTGGTGAGAGTATGGAGCGGTGTGAGGGTCACGCTTGCTTCGGTGGTTCGGGTGAGGCGGCGTGCGAGGTACGCGCGGGATTGATGTGACCGTGGGCTGCGATGGTTACCGTCATAAAATTATGTTTTTAGGGCATGGTGGTAGTATTTCTTGACCATTGTTGGCGTTGCTGAAAGAGTCGATTGGCGACAAAGGGAAGATGGTACTGAGCGTTGGAGATGAGGACGTTGGTATGATAGTTGTGATGTGCTTATATAAAATGGTGGTTCTCACGTCTGCACTGGCTCCTCTTTTTTCTTAAAAACTTTTTTCATTTGTTTCTTTTCTGTTGAATGATTGTCTGCAACCACCCTTAGAAATCACGTTAAATCCCTAAATATATCATTACCAATATTTTTTTTAATCAAATAGAGATCTATTTTTATATTTTGTTTTGATCGAGATTTTAAAATGTTATACAATTTATATAAATCATCTAAAAGAAATATATTAATATGTTCTATTTTTCTAAAACATTTCAATTATGTCATTTAATGTTTTTATTTATATATTTAATTCCCTATATAAAAGAAATGAAGTATACAAGCTTATTAATGTAAGAGTGATTGATTAACTTAGTTCAAATTTTTTATCAAAATGGAAAAAGAATATGAGTCGAGACTTTATTATGTTATATAAGGTTTGGTTGAAGTTATTATAATTGGAGATAGTGGACTACTTGATTTTTAGTATGTCAGACACTTAATTGATGAACTTATTTAATGTGTAATTTCATTATTTTAATAATGTTCAACAATATAATAAAATTTAAATATATTTTACTGTGTACTAAAAGTGCATTATTTTGTGTGAAATTTATTCTTGCTTCTTAAAATGCCTTCAAATGGTGAAATATTGAGGATAGAGAATGACCGTGGGTTATAGGATGACAGCCTCACTGAAGTAATAGGGAAAAGAAATCTAACATATTATCCAAGTAAAATCACATCTTAGAAGTAGAACATATATGACACATGGGTTGAGTTGATATTATCCCGTAAATCACATCTCGTAAATAGAGCACAAGAGAATGAGAAGGAGAGCGGCAGAAAAAGAGACTATACTATAGAAATTATGCAATTTTGCATTGGACAAAATCGATTCATAACCGAGGCAAAATAGACCTTAATTTTGTGGATTCGTTGGATTTGCATCGGAATGGTCTCCAACAATAAAACAAGAGTAGATAATGCAATATACATTGTATAAGGAATACTAACTAGAGTGGTAAAATGAAGAAAACATACCAATGATCATTGAACACTACTCCACCTAGCCCAATAAACAAATTGAATGTGTGTTGACCTCACTTTGGTTGAGGTCCAGTTTCTCTTTCTTAAAAGCCTAGAATCTAGCCATAGAACTTTCCTGTTGACTATTATAGAGGACTAGTGATAGAACCCTAACCCATTAGAAATTATAAACACCTCTTTGCTCTTCTTGGAGTTCCAGGTGGTTGGATCTGACTACTAGCACTTAGTAGGATATAGCCAAGCATGAGGGAACCCAAGAAGATTCCCCAAAGGACTGACAAGCCTTAGGGTTAGCCCTGGGTGGTGTGGCCTTAGTCATTCTTGCACACCCACACTTGAACTCTCACTGAAACTCACACACCTTACCAAGATTTCATTGACAACCTAGAAACCTAAGACCATTCATTCTTAACCCATTCTTCCCACATTTTGGGAACTCATGTGGGTGGTTTCCCAAACCCTTAACCTTTGGCTAGGGTGGCTAAGACCAACACATGGAGGACCTATGGGATCCCCCTTGGTCTTGTAGCATCCAAAAAGCTTGAATTGTTATTGGCATTTTTAGTAAATTCCAATTTAACCAAAAACTTCCATTTTGACCATTTACCCCCAAACTTTCCCAAATTTACAAAAATACCCCTAGAACCCTAATTTTGCAAAAAGGCCCAAATTGTTTTTTCTATCCAAAAATCACCTCAAAACATTTCAAACCACTAAAATTGACAAAAATAATATTCGAAAAATTCCCAAAAAACACCAGATTTGCCAAAAATTACCAAAATGCCCCAAATGACCCAAAAATCCCTAAAATCTTTAAAATCACAAAAAATGTTCCCAACATCAATTTGAATCACCAAACATCTCCAATTATGCCCAAATCCACCAAAACTGTATTTCCCAAATTGCCCCTAAAGTCTCAAAATCCCTATATCACTCTCAATTTCCACCAAATTTATTTTGAACTCCCCTAATTTCAAACCCACATCAAAATTAAGCATGTCCAAATCTAACTGAAACCAAATCCAAGTCCAATTAAACCCAATTCTAAACCTTAATTTTAAGACCAAACCCATTAGACCAAATTGAGCTCCATGAACAATTCCCTAAGTTCAAATCAACATTAAACTTCATAATATTTAATCTCAATTAAATCCAATACAAATCCAATTTAATTTTCCCATGATCAATTTCAAAAATTGAAACCATCCCATGAATTTTAAAAGCCCATATCCATATGCATACTTCAAAGCACATTTCATAAAATTAAAAAGCCCAATTTAAGCCCACGTGACATAAATCCCTTCTTCATCATCTCATTTTAATTTAAATCATCCCATCATGGACATCATGAGAAGTATACCATGCATCTACATGAAGTTTTATCCAAATTATGCATATTGACTTTTCTTCATTTAAAAATCATAAGACCCAAATTCCTTTTGCATGAAACATTCGCATGGCCCACACATGGCATGACATGTCCCATGGATCCTCCCATCGCCATCATAAAGCCAAATTTGCCAAATTTGGCAAGTGGAGGTGACCACTATCTCTTCCCACCCCACTTGGGTTTACCTTATTCATGCAACATTTAAGCCTACGTGGATTAGTAGAAAAATAAGCTATTTCTGATGTATTTAATTCCAAAAAATTTTAAAAATCATAACTTGGTGTAGAAAAATGATAAAAATAAAATAAAAATACTCTAATGCTCAGTAAACAGAGAAGAATGTTATGAACTAAAAAATTTAAGGAAAATACCAAAAATTAAGAAAAAAACAAAATAAAATTTAGCCAAATTGAAGCTCACCACTTCATGAGGTTTCTGTAAAAATCCTAAGGTCATTAAAATTGTTTTTTGATATAGAAATCAATTTTATAAGTAAATATAAATTTTTGCTTAAAATAATTAAATAAATTTAAAAATCAGAAAAATACAAAAAGTTATTTAGATTGTTCCCTAAGTCAAGATGAACCTAGAAAAAATAAAATTAAGGTTAAAATAAATAATTCATTTTAGGTTATTTTCTAATTTTTAAAAAATTAAAAATGATGAAAATTATAAAAATACAAAAATACACCAAAAATGTCACAAATTGCTCCATGATAGTTTTGGGACCATTAAAAAATTTTTTCCTAATCTTCTAAATATAGTATGAATTTTAAAGTCTCAAAAAATGTATTTTACCTTTTTTTCACTTAAAATAATTACAATAAATAATATAAAAATAAAAAAAAATGCAAAATTTTTTTCTCTCGAGTTCTATAAACTCAGGAGAATTAAATAAAAATTTAAAAAATTAATTTTTAGAATAAAATATATGTTTCATTAATTAATCACTAAACAAAAAATAATTATATAAATTAAAATATAATTAAAAAAATCACAAAAATTATTCCTAAAGGTCCTTTGGCCTAGCTGAATCTTCTATAATTTTTTTAAAGACAAAAAAATTATTTTGATTGATTAAATGAATTAACCTTGAAAATTCCTATTTTTGGATTGAATAATTATATAACTTAAAATAAAGATAAAAAATATCATCATTCCTTCTCTGGTATTTCAATTAGAAAAGACTATAAATCCTAATATAAAAGATTGGTCTATTAAAGGCTATCCAGATATAGTACTCATCACATAAAAGAGTAAGGATTAAAAAGCTGTTTAAAGAAAAGAACAGAAAAAGAAAAAAAGATAAAAAAGAAAAGGAAAACTAAAAGAAAATACGTGAGGAAAAGCTTGAGGAGACACCTAATTACAAATTGGCTTCACTTGAATCATCTTAAAGGCAGAAACTTAATTAAATTTTTGAGCTTATTATCAATTTCAAAAGTATTAGTGAAATATTTACTAATAGAGTTATCATATAATTCTATTCTTTTAATTCTTTTAGGATTCCTAAGTACGAAGAATTACAATTATTTCGAAATGAATATAAAATCTGAATTTCTAATTTGATTACTAAATATTATTATACCTTTGTTCTAGCTTCGAGTTATTGAATTTTTTTCTAAAGTTAGACTATCACATTTATAAGGAAAAACTATAGGGTTCTTTAATGAAACTCATTAATATAAGTTAAAATATTTGATTTATAAAATAAAAGGGTTACTTCGAGAACAAGTAACGTCTAAGTTAGGGGAATTGTACACCTAAAAATATGCTAATTATATATATATATATATATATATATATATATATATATATATATATATATATATATATTATGCTCATTTTTAATAATATTGCACTTTAAAAAAATGTATTTTGCAAGAGATGAAATTTAAGAGAAAAAGGAGTGAAAAAGGAGCAAAATGGGGTCAAATAGAGCAATGTGTCACAAAATAAACTAGCGCCTAGGTGCCAGCTTCTGGCAATTAAGCGCTAGACCCCGTACGTGGAAATAGAGAGCAAGGTGCCGATCGATTATGTTGGTCTTCTAGAAGGTTGGCTCCTAGGCACCACATTTGGGCGCCTAGGCACCACATTTGGGCGCCTAGGCGTTAGAATCAGTTTTGATTATTATGCATTGAATTTGAACGAATTTTGAAGGGGTATCTGAAGCGACTCTTTAGAATTTTGAGATTTATCATTAATGGAGTTAAGGGATGCCAAGAAAAGGTGTGTGTCGTGGTCGTGGTGTGTCATGGTGGTGTTTTATGGAGAGAGCTTTTAGAGAGGAGAGTGTGTGTGAGTCTAGTGTGTCATGGTGTGTCCATTGGAGTAAGGATTCATTAAAGAAACTCCAAAGGATTTGCTTGAGGAGAAGATTAAGATAAGTACTTTGTATTTTTGCTTGAATTACGTTTTATTATGTAAACTTGAATTTTAATATTAATCATGTTTTTTTTTGTTATTTCCATGAAATATGAGTAGTTATATTTCTCCTTGCAATAAGAAATAATCTTGTGTAGGATTGGATTTGTTTAAGATTTATCTTATTTCATACTTGTGATGATTCATTACATTGAACTTAATTTACATGTTCAATTGGACCAATTGATATGTTAAAAATTTGTTTTTAATCCATAATAACCCCCCCGGGGGGTGTGGATGGGGGGCTATGTATCCTTAACTAGTAAGAATCACATTAATCTTGTGGGTGATAAGGTAGTCTATAGGCTATTGCAAATAGATATGGAGATAAGTTTTGATGGGTGTAAATTGGGGATTCTAGATAGGCCAGAACCTTATCCAATTTGATCTACAGTTTGGATAAGGCTAGGTTAGTCCAAAAATTATGGGCAAAATGGATAATCTATAGTGATAGACTAGAACCTACCCAACATACCCAATGATTTAAGAACATAACTTTAGATTAGCCAATGTTCTTTATACCCTCGGAAGAGGGTAAAGAATATGTATGCTCCTATTTTTCAGAAAACTACATTTAAACCTTAGACATTTGATTCCTACACTTATTATGATCTCATTGCAAGGGGAAAGACTTTCATATAATATGAACTCATCTACATTAAGTTAGTTTAGAAACACTTAACATTTTCTTTATGTTTTGAAACTGAATTAGTATGAACCAGCTACTTTTTTTACACATAAACTTGTGACCTTATTTCCTTGATAATTGTATGGAATTTAGGTTTTACTAAACCCATAAAAAGAGTTTTCACTTTCCCTATGGGATCGATATTGGGGTTTTAAAAAAAAAATCCTATATTACTTGAACGATACGTGCACTTGCGTTTCAATCCTAATGAAGCTTTGTAATTGATAATTAGAAAATATAATACCTATGCTACTAAGAGTAGCTGTTATCAAAATATAAAATTATATTATTATTACATAAAGGGCGATCAAGTTTTGGCATCTTTATCAAGGATTGAAATTAAAGATTATATACACGATGTAAGTATAATTAAGTGTGGTTCGTTACAACATAATTGGAGGCAATATTGCACCATATGTTGCGTGCGTTGTTACACCATCATTGGTGTGCATTGTTGCACCCTATTTGAGGTACATTGTTACACCATATTTAGAAGTCGTTGTTGCACCATATGTGGGGTGCGTTATCTGCAAGGTCTCTTACGACTTTGCAATGTAAGCAGAGATTCTACAATGCATATCATGATTCTACAAGGGGTTTCATTGAAACAAGTCAGGGGCATCTGACGGTGATTGATGGTGGCCGGTGAGCAATGGTCAACAATGGTTAGTTGCTATAAGTAGTGGGAGGTATTCCCCATATTTGGAGAGTCGAAGTGATGTTGAACATCAGCTGGTCCTTCAAACATTAGTCTTCCTCTGAGTCAATGTCTCCTCCTCCTCTAAAGAGGGGGCATGAATCAATTTATAGAGTTTAGGAAAGGCCTCCCTACAAATAAGGAAGAAATTTAGACTACTCCATCGACCAACCATGTGAGATCCTCTTGGTAAGACGATGCTTGGTGAACATTTAGGAGTCTTAATGATGTCATGATTGGACGATCTTGGACTCATGAGATTTCTCTTGCTGAGATGCTCGATTCGACTATAATCTTATCAGGTTTGGAATCTTTTTGACCATCTATTTATACATAGAAAGCTTTCATGAGTGGTTTAACTATTTTATTTGGGCTTGATTTGATTTGGATTGGACTAATTTTAGTATTATTGAGTTTGTCTCGTCGATTGGTTTGATTTTGAGTTTGCTAAATCAAAGTTCTTGATGATGTTTAATCGAGGTTTGAAATTTTCATACTTAAAAAATTACCTTGAGAGTTGTGCTACACCTTGAGAATTGTTAAGGATGATAGGAATTTGTTGATAGCATACATGAGTATATCAGGCTTCTTTGTGTATTTTGGATGTACATTCTTTGTTTATTAGATCAACAATAACTCATGGTGTATTTTTTATTTTTTCTCTTGTTCTATTTCAACAAGTTTGTTGATTTATCCCTAATTTTACTATTTAATATAGTTTGGTTTTTCTACTGCATATTGATCTGTCTTATTAATGTTTCGTTGTAGGTGTTAGTCATCTTTTGTTAGATTTTGTATTGAGGCTTTGGTTTCTTGTTGTTTTTTTTTTCTTCGGGATTTATTATTCTCTATTTTCTTATTTAAATAGACATGAGAGTAGATAAGAAAATACCAGCTTTTGATATTTTTTTAGTTTAGTATAAGTTTAGTATGACGAATTCTAGCCATGCATTAAAATGCAATCATATTTTAAATATTTTAAATTTGGTTATATGTTATTTATTATAATTGGATAAAATTTTAATGATGTTTTTGGTAGGTATTACAAGCTTGTTGATTTGTTCATTAAGACCTTTTCCTGTATTTGTTTTTTTGTTTTCTTCGTGGTTGTTCTACTTGACTATGACATAAATATCTTCTTTTAGTGGCGGTTTCGTTACATTTTGGCTGCTGTTCGAATCGAAGGACTAATCTTTTTGTAACTGTTTGTTGTTTCTTAATTGAAGCCATCATGTTACCTAGCTTTGGAATTGGTTGCTTCTTGGGAATGCTTTTCTTCTATGTTTATTAGAGATGTTTCAGGACATTGCACTTTAGGGATATGGAATGTTGCTTTATTTAGTCTATGAATGTTCTTTGCTTCTTCTAGTGGAGATCTCGTTGTTGTTGATATTGTAGTCAGTTTGTTATCTCAATTGCTAGTTCTGCTGTTTTTCTTCTAATATCTTTTTAATTAGTCTTTGATTTTGTGTGGCACTGTAATGTATTTTGAGTTATGTACTGTATTTTTTTTAAACATCTTTTTTTTTTTAAAAGAGCTTCTTTTAATCGGGCATTCTAAAAACACATATTCACCGAGTGCTTTCACAAAAACCCTGAATATTTGAGTGTTTTATATCAAAAGTATATATTAATTAAATTAACTCATTTTTACTCGTTTTTAGTTTTTTTTAAAATCACTTTAAATACTAAACTAGAAGAGTTACACGTGTTCTACACAAAATTTCATAGTAAAAGAGCAAAAGTGTACTTGGCTCGGGAATTTTGTTAAATCTAATGAATTCTCGAATATCGTATATCTGCAATTTTTAATAAATAGCTAGAAAGTTGGATTGAATGTGACGTGTGATTTAAAGTGGTCATTTTTATTATTTTATAATATTTAAGTCACATACAACTTCAATTCAACTTCTGAAGTACAAAATAAACCTAAAAAATTTAAAAATTTACCACCACTAATTTAACAAGAATATTTTATTTCTCATTAAAGGTTATTTATAAATAAAAATATATATTTCAGAAATGCAAATAATATTACATTAGGAACAAAATCAAACTTAGGATATACTTATCCTAATTATTGTCTATCTAAAATAATTACAGACGCAACATTCATAATTTCATTAACATTATCGACATATTATATTAAAGATCATTAAAGACCATCCACAAATGCCTTGAGGTTTTTGGACGATGATCCGTCCTCTGCGAGCGCCGCCCTTGCCTTCTCCTTCCACTCCCCAGCCTTCTTCCTAATGTCCTCAGCCCCTCTCACCCTGCCCCAACACCGCATCCAAACCACGCCTTAGCTCGGCCGCCTCCACGACCCCATCCTTCCCCGCCTCCGCCTTCACCCTAATCCCCCATGCCGTCTCCACCAACCTCGCATTTGTCGCTCGCTCGATCCACTGCGGCAAGATCACCATTGGCACGCCACTCACTATGGCCTCGAAGTGGAGTTCCACCCACCGTGCGTCACGAAGCATCCCACGGCCTTGTGATCCAAGACTCTAACTTGCGAGCACCACTCCACCACCATCCCCTTGCCTCCCTTCAAAGCCGCATCCACCGCAATCCCTTCCTGTCCGATGTCCTTCCTCGGCACCCACAAGTATGGTCGCCGCTCGCCTTCGGACCCATATCCAACTCCTCCACTTGTCGCGCCGTTAGCCGGCTCGAGCCGCCAAAAGCCACGTATACCACCGATTGTTCCTTCGTGCGTCTAACCACTCCATATAACCTCCTCTATCCTCCTCGAATAGGTCATTACCTCCTACTACAGACGGACACATAGCTCTTGTCGACTACGGCCCAGCTGTGATCGGTTCGAACTCGGGGGTCCCATCTATCACCGGTGCTTCCGGTTGATAGAACGTGTTCACCAAAACTTTAGGTTTCACATACTTATCGAGTTACATGAATATGTCTTTGTGGGCGGATAGGAAGGCATTTGGGTTGGACATGATGGATGGTAGGTCCTTCCACCTTAGAGGAGGAAGGCGGGTAACTCTACGCGAGAAAGTTGATCCTTTTTCATCCGCGAGCGGTGAAAGTGAAGTCTTGGTGTCCTTGAAAGTAGTGGTAGTAGATAGTGAAGACCGAGGCGAGGTTGGATCCAATAAGTGAACGGTAGGGATGCTAAGATCTCGCGCAACATCGGTTGCCCAAGTGAGTAAGATGGTGTACAATATGCGAGTCATTGGGCGCCCGGCCGCGGCGAAGTTGCGCACCGGAGCGGCAAGGGTGTGGGAGCCGTGTGACTTTAGTTTTTCCAATCGGGTAAAGCATGATGTGGACATTTTTCTTAATAGTTCTTTAAATCTTTCCCGAGTTTCATAAATTGTCTCTCAGTCAAATTGACTAAATGAAGTAATATCATTTCTTAATTTAGCAGTTTTAGAAGGAGGAAAATATTTAGCAAGGAATTTTTGTGTCATTTCAGCCCATGTTTTAATAGAACCTATTGCTAATGAGTTCAGCCACATCTTTGCCTTATCTCTTAAAGAAAAAAGAAAGAGTCTAAACCTAATAGCATCATCAGAAACATTGTTACATTTAAAGGTAGCACAAAGTTCCAAAAAACTAGCAAGGTGTAAATTTGGATCCTCATTTGGTGTTCCACCAAATTAATTGTTTTGAACCATTTGAATAATAGACGGTTTACGCTCAAAAGAATTAGCATCTACAGTGGGTATTTGAATACTACTATGAAGTTCATCAACTGTTAGGGTTAGCATAATCCCTTAATGGTTTATAAACATTTTGATCATTAATTTTAATTGGATTTTGTAAATTGTTATGTAAGTTAGTCATTTCTTGAAATTTTTTAATTTGTTTTCCTTTTTAATTCTTCTAACGAGTTCTTTCTAATTCGGAATCTAAAGGTAATAATCCTTCGAAGTCCGAACTACGCATAAAAGGTAAATTAGAAAGAATTAAAATAAATATTATTATTATAAATATGGTTTTTTATATTATATATTTATTTTTTTATTTTTTCAATAAAAAAATGAATAAAATAAAATAAAAATACTTAAAATCTAAAAATTTGTCTTTTCTCTCCCCGGCAACGGCGCCAAAAAGTTAACCAGATATAAATATATGCGTACTAAAATCTTCCTCCCTGGCAACGACGCCAAAAACTTGACCCGAAGTCCTCTGAAGATCAACGTACTAATTAATGCTTCCAAAAATATATGTTATAAATAATAATAGCGGCTAGTGTATATAAATATAATTTTATGAAAAATATTTTACACACTAGGGGTACTACGCAAGTATACGTATCATATCAAGTAATATAGGGCTTCGAAACAAAGACCTCAGTATCGTTCCCACGAGGAGAGAGTTATAGATCTTTAAATATTTTTATTTTAAAGTATTTCTTTTATAGTCGAAAATAAAATATCTTTAATTTACTAGATGCGATAATAAAGCGAAATAAAATGATTGATGTAAATAGTAATAAGAAAGTAACTTTCTCCCTTTCAATTAATCCAAGATTTTCTAAGATAATAATAATATTCTTGGAGAATATAAATTTATGGTATTGTGCAAAAATAGAAGCATTCCTATTCTTTATCTTCACTCGATAGTATAAAGAACATTGGCTAGCTTATGGATCGAGTCCGGATGTATTGTTAGTAGAATGGGTTAATCTATACTCACACTACTAGATGTCCAAGGGTGGCTATTGTCGGCCCTACTAGTGAACCTTTCCTTTTCTATAAACCAAATCATAAGAATTTAGTCTGTCACTCCAAAAACTTATCAATTTTATGCCCAATGTATAATATCTTTCTTTTTATTTGCACTTCACCTTAAATAACTCGCACTGAGGCCTACGACTACCCGAGGATTCATGTGATATCTACAAGTTAAGAATTTATCTCCTTCTAGGTCTCAAAACTTTTCAACATGTTTTAACAATTTAAATAGTAAATTAAGAACCGGTATCAATATCATCACAATGTTTTGAAAATATATGATTTTTAATTATCCGACGAATTTTGTATTATCTTATTTATCCTTTCATAATTGAAAGGAGAAAGTAAAGTAACTACTCAGAACATATTGAAATTAAATAACAAAACATAATAAATAAACTTTAAATCAAAATAAAAATACTTATCTTAGATGTTTCTCCTACTGAACTTCTGATTCCTACTGACTCCACAGCGTAATGAACTCCAGATGCACCAACTCTTTCAAACTCTAAATACAAACTCTAAAATAAACTCACTAATTTATGAAGGAAAATAAAAAGGTGGCCCTAATATTATCTCTCTAATTCTCTCTGTAGGTTGGGCTCTAGATAGGGGGTGATTTTTTGCTGAAGGAGTACCCTCCTATTTATAGGCTTCAAGGGTTGCCTCAAGGCACCTCTTCAAAATGTGTCCAAATTCGATGAATCTTCCGAGTAGGTGTGTGCGGCGCCTAGGCGCCGGAATCTGGCGCCTAGGCACCGGACACCGCGTCCGGTTCTTCGCACCTCTTCACTTTGGATCGCACCTCTTTGCGATTAAAACCGTTTTGAAGCGTCTAAATACATTGTATCACATGTCCTATAAACCAGGAACAACGCCGGTCTTCAGAAGGTCCGATAACCGCTCGCATCGTCAAAATACCCGCCCAAAATTCATCCAAAACTTAACAGTTTTCTGTATCAAGCTGGCGCTTAGGCGCCGGACTCTGGCGCCTAGGTGCCAGGCCAGTAATTTCGACAATTTTACATTTTGGCTATATTTTTGCTCATTTATGCTCCCTTTTGCTCCTTTTTCAAATTTTTCTCCTTCTTGAACATTTTTGCATCACCTACATCCCAAAACACAAAATAACCTTTCATTAAAGCATAATATCCTTAAAAATTAATAAAAATCAAGGCATAAAAATATGTATTTTTTTCTTGGATCATTTGGCCAATAAATTTGGGAGATTTTAGGCATATGACATGTTTGGGTCCAAAATTTGGCAAGCTTGGTTCAAGTGGATTTGGGTGAGACTTGAGCTCAAATTGACGATAATTGATGGTTCGATTCGATTTAGGGGAGTATCATGAAAGGTTTAGAATTGAAATTGAGGAGGAATTGATTGGTGTTAGGTCAAATTGGGGGATTTGGGTCACTTAGGTAAAATTGGAGATTTTGGATTTTAAGTGAAATTGAACTCAAATGTGGGTCAAATTGAGCTTAGATTTGGTTTAGATTGATATTAGAGATGTTGAATTAATGTTTGGAATTGAAATTAGGCAAGATTGGGATCAATTGGGTAGACATTGGGTTTAATTTGGCCACTTTTGTGTCATGAGGTCAAAATTGGGGCTTTTGGTTAAGCTTGGCTAAATTGGCATAAGTGTGCACGCATAACCTTCTATTATATGTGGGCCATCAAGCAAACCTGTAAACGAGATGGTTTAGGAGTTAAGGCAATAATGACATTGCTCGTGTGTCTTAAGACGAGGGATACGATACGAGGCCAGATTATTAGAATAGTATGCCCTTCCTTTAAAACCTTCATTGAGGGAGAGGATAGCAACGGATCATACTATTTGCCAACTCTTGATAGGATTGTTTCCCCCGACACCCTTAGGTTGTCAGTAATCTCAGCTCGATTTGAGTGACTAAACTATAGACTATACTACTTTATGAAATTTTATAAAATAAAAAAAAATGTTTTTGCTTATTAAAAAATGGAATCTGAATGAAAGTTTAAACAACGGCTTTTTGCTACAAAAATTAAGAAATTTTGATGAAAACCTATAAAGGTCCATGGTTAGTCATTCGGATCGAGGTTGGAACTACCCTTTATATGTGGTTGGGTTGATAGCTCTTATTCGAGGTCGAAAAACACACGGTCCGAGCTGCGAGCTACCCGACTCGATGCTTACGGTCTTCCTCTTTCCTCGGATTTTTCTTGCATTTCATATGGTTTTATTTGAGTTTTTGTAAGTCATTCATGATTTTTTGTGTGTTTTATTCATGTTTTTAATGGTTTTCTTCCGGTTAATTTGAGTCACTTGTGGCTTTCTTCGAGACTTTCGAGAGATAGCGGACCGATCGGCTATAAATGATTGTTTCATGTTTACTGACCTTTTACTTTATTTATTGCGTACTTACTTATCCTTCTTTATTGGATGCACTTTACTTGCATATATATATATATATATATATATATATATATATATATATATATATATATATATATACATATATATAGTCCATGCTTGTGATTGCTTACATTTTATTGCTTGCTACACTTCATAGCATGTTTCCTATTATTATTAGGTTGCTTCAGAGACTTACGGGGGACTTTAGGATAGAGGCCGGTAGAACACACGAGTTAGGAGGTACTTTATGACGGGACATGAGACCCGATAATAACTCTACATGTAAATACAAAACACAAACCCTAAACCTGCAATCGTCACAACAAAAAGTTTGAAACTTGGAGTAAAACTTCGTGGGCAGCATTGTGAGGATGTAACGAATGACGGAGGGTGATCTACAGCAATAAAATGGGTCTACGTCAGCAAAACTTTCTTTTAGTTTAAATAACAAACCAATAGGACTTTGAGGTAGTTCACGTAGTGTGGTATAATTCCTCACTCCATCTCTTTGGCTTTTGCAGAACTACATGTTGTGCGATATAAGTCTTAATACTTTTAGGATTTCAGGGTTACCGTGCGGTACGATGTAAAACTTCCCATATTCTTAGGCTATTTGTACGATAGGGTATTGTCTTAGTGTAAGCCCGAAATAATAAAGCCGACATGATGAAACATTAAACAACCTCACTTCAAGACATAAAGCCGAATAATAGTATAGTTAGGAAGTCGACGAGGCTTGTCTCGGATCCGTGACATACCACAATTTTTCGTTCCTTTGGAATCCTAATATAAGCATTCCTATTTTGAGCCGTTCCTTTTTGACTTTCTCGTGTTCATCCTTGAAAACTTGAACTTCGAAATTCTTGAAAGCAGAATCACTGATCTTAATCGAGAGTTTTCTTAGGTGACCCTCGTCATTTAAGATGTAATTAACTATAGGGGTTTGCCCTTATAAAGAACTTTAGAATCCGAGATAATATAAATCCTATTTGATCTTTTGTATTAAACAGAGGAACTTGCTGGCTTATAAAAAACTGGTTTTGCAGACCGAACTGATTCCATAGACTCTTTAGTTTATTTAATTGAGCTCCACTGTTCAAGTGATTTGTTTACCCTTCGGGGTAGATGTATTACTTGCGATGTTGCGCTCGTTTAATTTAAACTATTGAATCTATGGTATCTTGTTTTATTAAAATATCATTATTTTCAAAAGAGATATACCTTATTATCTTAAATAAAATATTTTTAAATCTAAACTATATTTTAAAAATCAATTTTCAAATTTAACGGCTGACAATTTTGGACGACTCCGCCGGGGACTGGTTCTTCTCTCTATTTTGATCAGATAGTTTTGCTTTCATAAATTGGTAGCGAGTCCATGTCTCTCGTGGACCAAGCTATCATTCTTTCCATTGGTATACTTGCTCATTTCTATCTTGCACGAGTATAGTCAACTCCATTTGGATTTTGGAGCCACTGTTTAGACACCCTTAAACGAGAAATGTCAGGAATCTTCTCGAAGAGGTGAGGTAGTCCCCCAATAGGTGTGTTAGAATAGGATCGTTTCATCGAAGTGAAATTGAGGCGATATTTTTCCTTCCCTTTCAATTCAGTGTTGTGTCCATTATTTCTCCTCCACTTTCTTTTCTTTGATAGATCAGTTGTTTCTAACAAATTATGCATATTTCACTCCTAAATCTTGTTCCTAATGAACTTAAGACATAATAAAGCCCAATAAAATTCAAAAACTCTAAATCTTGAATAAATAAAATTCGGTTGGACAATTTCATACTTCATCTAAGATCGTTGTAACAAAGGGAAGCGTAGGAAGGGGAACTAAAGTTCTACATCTTCTCTGCAAAAGATGTCTGCGTTGAGGTTAATTTTCTCCTTTGCTACTGGGATGGATTTGGCCTTGAACAAGAGTGAACTACTCAGCAGGGCAGTTATTCGTTTCAGATAATGATTCGACGACACTGATATTATGTTTGGAGATGTTACCATCGTTGTTTTGAGAATTAGAGTGCCTTAGACTCTCTAGCCAATAGTGGAGTTAAATTTGAGGTCAACTCATAGTTTTCACCCCTGAAGAGGGTGTTAGTTGAGAAGAATTTTTTTGTTCCTGTAAAGTATGCCAGGGCTGTAGGAAGTAACCCCGGGACGATTGTCGCTACCCCCGCCGAGCTTAGTCTTCACTATGCCTATCCACCGTTCTGCCCGTTCAAAGGAAATGGTGTGCGAGTGGATGATGAACCTGCCAGCGTGCGGGGTTCGACTTTTTCGAAGTTCCTTCGTGTTTGAAGTAGAGTGGAGCTCGAGGTGCGCACCTTTGACCCGAACACAAAGAAGAAACGGGAATAGGAAGGTTGCTAAGATAAACAAAAGAAAATCGCCGAAGACGTTGCCCCGCATAGGATGTGAAGGACGAGTTTGGATTACCGAGACTTCACCACTCGTTGGGAGGAAGCGGGTTCCATCCTTTGTCTGCTACTCGGGTGAGGAAGATGCTTAGAAGGATTGCTTACTTATGCCACCTCGACCTTTCTCTACGAAGGTCGGAGGGAGAAGAAAACCGAGGCTACGTCGATTGCTCATTTACGAACTAGAATTAGGAAGTTAGTTGTATAGAAAAACTATTCGGTCGATGAGATTCTCAAGAGGATGGGGCGAGTATCTGCCAAAGCCCACCTTGGACCTAGGATAGTCCGGCAGAGAAATCTCGTTCCTTGAGAAGGGGATCGAGCAGAGATAATGGACTATCTACCGTAGTATCCGGTCAGGTGCACCACTCTTCGGCATCGGCTGAAAAGCCATCTAGCCTTAAGGCTGTCGGCATCAAAAGAGATGGTGTGGTGACCCAAAGCTGTCGGGCTGGTAACTAATAAAAAAACTAAGGATATCGTGGTCGTCTAAGAAGAAAAGGTTTAGCAATTACCGCCGGTAGACCTCATGACCGTTAAGGGAAGTTCGATTGAAGTTACATTGGAAAAGATGAGGACGGATCTTAGGCGGTTGTCCCAAGAAAGGAAGAATGAGTACGATAATGATGAAGAAGAATATTTAGGTGATTATATAGAAGAAGGCCAAGGTACATATGGTTGAAACTCGGGCGTCATCACAAGAGGCTTTGGAGTCCACAAAAAAGATGACCTAGAGATAACGTGAAAGCTTACTTAGCGGAGGGATGATATGATCGTTCGATTGGAAAAGAAGATGGAAGAAATGATGGCTTCCATTGCCACACTCCAAAGTCGACCTCGGACACCGAAGGAAGCGCTGCGAGAGGTCATTCGGATTTTGGATGGAGAAAAAGAACCCACGTCGCGTCGATAGAGAGGAATGACCGAAGAAGGATTTTACTTGTAATTTTAAAATTTATTCTTAGAGGTGATGATTGCTTGGTAATGATGTTTTCTTATCTTTTATAGTTCATTATATACATAGGTGATGATTAAGTTTACTATTTCATCTATCGTCATTTCTTTCCTTCAATTTTATTTTAGGCGGTTGTGGTTGTAATGAATACTCTACTATAAAACATGAGTTGTACATTTGAAATGGACTAGGTGTGATAGAAGTAGGATAGTTTTGCACACGAATGCTATTAATTCGGGTTTTCGCTTGTAATATTTTTTCATTTGATATTGTTTTACGAGTCAAAGCCCTCCATAAACCAAGCCTTGCATAATCCATCGCTTCTATCACTATGAACTACTGAGTGAAAGCCCTTCATAACTTGATATTGGTTATTTACACTTATAACACCTTGGGTTCATAACATTAATGCATGAAAATGCGTATTTACTTTTTAAATTGTAGTGATTGTGGTATCATTTAAATGGTGTATTTCACTTAATATTTTCATGAAAGTTGATCTTGTATAGAATGAATGAACGTCAAATTTCAGTTAAGTGAAAGTTGATCACTTAACATTTTCATGGAAGTTGATCATTTAACATTTTCATGAGCAGCACCAATTATGTGATGTGAAAGACGATTGCGAGAGAAATTAGTTTAGTATTCTTGATTTATTATTCGCATGTTAAAAAGGCACGAGTCCATTTCACTTTCAGCATAAATCAAGTTTTTCCATGAATTAGTGAAACCATTTTAATTTCTATAATGAGCATCAATCTTCTTTCTGGTTCAAAATGAAAATATGTAATTGAATTAAGGCGATGAAACTCCACAACTAAGATTATAGTGAAATTTACAGCGATGATAACACAACGTAATCATCACTCTGATGAACATGTATGAATATTTTTTGTTGTGCTTAAATTTAGAGTAATTCCAGAATACTTGTAGTCATGTTTTGTCATTCGCAGGTTCACATAATTGATGTGAGAAACTTTGAGGATGAAAATGTTGAAAAAGTAACTTTACCAAAACGAGTTCACAATGGATTCCATGGAGCTTTTCTCCCGATGCTGGAGAGACTATGATATATATATGGGAAAATTGCATACAATCTAACAATTCTTATGTTTTTACAAATCCGACCAAAACCTAAAGTTTGATATTCATATTTATAGCACTTTGTTGTCATAAATTTATGCGTGGAATGTGTGTGTGTGTGTGTGTGTGTGTGAGAGAGAGAGAGAGAGAGAGCGCGTTAAGCATCTATGGCCTTTCTATTTGCAATATTGAACACTTTTGTGAAATAACGATGTTTAGAATTGTCAAAATATTGTGGCATTTTTAACTGAAACCAGAAATAATTATTGTAAACTTTTATGCTCGTGTTATGATTGATTTTTTCCCTTGGTTATTGTTCGTTGATGATGAATAGGGATTATGAGCATGTTATTGAACTTGGTTTGATTTTATGACTGATGTGTTATCTCTTGAATAGTTGTAGGAAGATGAGCTACAAGTTTTCGGGGAACTTCGGGCGAGTGCTATGCCGCTGCGGACTGCCATCTTTGTTACTCACGTCGCACAAGTGATATAGTTACGAGTGGGAGTTCTACAAATGCTCGCGGTAGGAGACAGACCAGATGACTGCTAGTTTTTCAGGTGGGCAAACAGTCTGGATGATTCTACGGCATCTAACCAGACAACGTTGTTCAGGGTTTGGCGGCATCCTAACCGGAGGACCTCGCTCGAGGTTCGACAGTATCACAACAGGACAATGTTGATCGGGGTTCAACGGTGTCCCAATCGGACAACGTTGCTCGTGATATATTTCTTCGCATTTTAAATTTTTAAATTGAATATTATCATATTTTTAACTATAATTTTAATATGATATTTCTTTCTATTAGGTTTCTTATTACTCACTTTTTAAATGAGGTGTATATCATTTTTTGTATTGTAATGAAGTGGTTTTTTTGTTCTAAAGTTGTTAAATATGTAGTCGTTATAGTTTTGTTGCAAACAATAACACTCGTACGGTGCGGAATGATCGTTTATCCAAAAAAACTACAAATCCTTTATTTCTAAAAGCACGAAACTAAACAGCTAAATAACTTTTCAGATTAGGGCCAGAATGATCATTTTTTCGAAACTGCTGCAAATCAGCTGTTTTCAAAGCGCACAAACTAAACAGTCAACCCACTTATCTGGATCAGCTGCTGATCGGCTGCATATCAAAATAAGCTGTTTATCTAGATAAGTTAGAAAAGTTGCAGTACCCAGAATAGACCTACTAAGTAGGTCGTAGTGGGTGGATGTAATGACGTTTCTACCTGTATGGGCTGAAGTCGGGAAGCTAGCAGGACTTGTGGATCACGTAAGTCATAGTTGGCCACATAAAACGTAATGTTGTGTTGCAAGGAGAGAGTTCTAGGAGTATGGAGAAGTCATCATTTTCATGGTGCATTGTTACACCATCATTAGAGGCGTTGTTGTACCATATGTGGGGTGCTTTATTACCATCATTAGGGTGCATTGTTACACCGTATTCGCGAGTACATTGTGATCCACTAAAAATTTGATAGCTTTTTACTATTCATTTCATACCCGTTTTTGATGATATTGCATTTTAAAAGAAGGTATTTTTGATGATTTCATGCAGGTGCAATGATTTTAGGCCTTTGGAGAAAAAAGAAGTAAAAATGAGCAAATTTTGAGTGAAAAATGACAAAAGTGCATTTTATTAAACTAGCGCCGAATGGCGCTATGACCGATGCGGACAACGCCAGTTTCCAGAGAGTTATGAATTTTTGGCTGAATAATGCGCCGAACGGCACTCCTTCCAGCACTGGACAACACCCTATCCCGATTTTGAACTAGATTCAATGTATTTGGCCGAATTTTGAAAAGTTGCTTAAGAAAACTCTTGGAAATTCAGTTTTGGTGGAATTTAAACATTTTTGGAGCCACATTTCAAAGGGGGGAAGAAAGGAGAAAAAAGGAAGAGAAGAATTTAGAGTTTAGAGAGTGAGTTCTTTCCATTTTGTGTAGGAAGTTAGATTTTTATTTTTCTCTTCTAAGGAGTGTGAGAGGAGAGGGAAAGTGAGAGATTTCATCTTCCTTACTATTCTAAAGAGAGAATTGTGTGTTGTTGTGAAGAAAGAAGAGGAGTCAAAGGAATTCCTTGATCTTCGCTTGGAGAAGAATTTGAGATAAGTAGTCTTTACTTTACTCTGTTTGTATGACGTTATTTTTATATATGAAACTCATGTTTTGTCAACTTTTCCTAATGAGTCTTGAGTAGATTTTTTTGTCTTTCTCCTTTCCATGTGATGTGTTGATGTTGTGAAATAGAAATAATGTGCTTGATTTAATATGAAGAATTTGTGATGATCTTTTCACTTAAAACTTTATTTACTTTTTGATCTGGCCAATTGAATTGTTAAAACTTGTTGGGAAACATACGTTCCGAAAGGATTATGATTTTCACAACAAAAGTGAAAGTTACATTCAAATTCCATGAATGGTGAAGTTTATGGGGGTTGAATGCAAATAAATAGGAAAATATACTTTGATGGGCGTAGAATTGGAGATTTTAGAGTGACGGGTCGAAACCCTCAATTTGGTCCTAATGTTTAGAAACTAAAACAAGAGTTAGCCTTCAGGTGAAGAGTTGTGGGAGCTCTGGAGTGAGAGTCAGCATCCTCTCGGCCTAATCACGAATTTGGGGACTAAAATTAGGATTAGCCAATGTTCTTTGCACGCTGAAATATGGGTAAAGGATAGGAATGCTCCTATTTGACACAATACATTTGCACCACTGATCTGTGTCACAATAATCATCTCATTATGAATGGAAAGGAGGAAGAAACTTTCTTACAACTGAACATTGTTATAAATTTAGTCTTCTGTTAGTTTAACTTACTAGAGTTTAGAACGTGCTTTGGTAGATATAGTAATTGAACTTGTTTGTCTTTACTTTTAAAATTAAACCACTTGCTATTGTGTTGTGATTCGATAATAGATTTTTGTGCTACGCTATAAAAGTAAAGCCTCCTTGTGGGATTTATATTCCAGAACTCCAGTGAAACACTTGTATTACTTGAGCGATATGTATACTTGCATTAATTGTGTGACTCATTATCATTTAAATCAATATATATATATATATATATATAAATCTGAGTTCATTAATTTTTGGAAATTTAAAAAATCGCACCACATTGTTACACCATATTTAAGAGGCGTTGTTGCACCATATGTAGGGTACGTTCTTCTGCAGGGTGTCCTATGACTTTGCAATATAAGCTGAGATTCTATAATGCATATCATGATTCTATAAGCAATAGTCAATAATTGTTAGTTGTTGCAAGTAGTGGGAGGTATTCCCCGAATTTGTGGTGTAGAAGCGATGCCGAACATCAATTGCTCCTTTAAGCATTAGTCCTCTCGCCAACTTAATGTCTCCTCCTCTCAAAAGTGGGCATGTCATAATTTATAGAGTTTAAGAGAAGCCTCCCGCAAATAAGAAAGAAATTCGGACCACTCCATCAACCAACTCGATTGGGCGATGCTTGGTGAACATTTA
The DNA here is from genome assembly GCA_022702705.1 of Papilionanthe hookeriana x Papilionanthe teres. Classification (NCBI taxonomy): domain Eukaryota; kingdom Viridiplantae; phylum Streptophyta; class Magnoliopsida; order Asparagales; family Orchidaceae; genus Papilionanthe; species Papilionanthe hookeriana x Papilionanthe teres. The sequence continues at coordinate 26,164,837 of CM040430.1, forward strand.
GGTGCCTTAATGATGTCATGATTTGCCATTTTTAGATTCAACATCATATAAATGTTCAAAACATTCTAGATGTCTTTGCACTTCTACTTGGTCTTATGAATCTTCAATCATTCATATGACCAACTAATGAAAGATGAAAAAGAACTTAAAAGAAGAGTGTTAATAGAAGAAGTTAACGAATTTCTTGATGGAAAAGATCTACGAAGAAGGCTAATAATAAAGGAACATACCTCCCTTATAAAGAAAAAATTAAATGTTGAATAAATCTTTCTTAGAAATAGAATTTAACGGAATCTGTGAATTACTTCAAATAAATATAAGAAATAAACAATTAGAAGTCTTCCGAGTAAGAACGAGCTTTTCATATAAAATCGTCTTTAGGAAATTGTAACGAATGGATAATAATAAGCTATATGATCTTAAAGCAACAAGTTGAGTTAGGAATATATTCTGAAATTATACCTAATGATATCCTTAATATATGGAATTAAACCAAAACCAGTTAGAAAAAATTAAGATTTTTAAAAGAATAATGGTAAACAGGTTTAAAAATTTAACAAATACTGAAAGTACTTATAACATCTACGGATTAGGGTTAAAAATAATCCAGAATTAACAAACTTTAAATAATAATATAGCTACTGCTTCTATTCTTGCTGAGTGTTCAAACACAAAAGAGCCAAATTCTAATACAAAAATTCTTAGTTGGACTAACCAAAATAAATTTAACCCCCCCCAAGGAAATTTACAGGGAGCAATTAGAATTAACGAAGTCGTTTCGATCGACGAACACTCTCCCTCTGAAAATGAAATAAGAGATTTAATTAATGTTCTTACCGAACATCAATTCATGACAGGACAAACTAATTATCCTTCGAGTAGACGCCCCAAGTACTTCTCATAATCAAACTATAAGTATTCCATCTTTAGAAACAAATCAAGCAAGTAATAATCAAAATCCTAGTTCTTCTATTAGATATCTACCACCTAGCATAAAATGTATACCAACCCTTAAAATACAAAAGAAGGATAATATACCAGAACCAATTAGTGGGCATGGAATATATTTAAAAATAGAATGCACAAAAACATAACTGAAATAATTGATAGATGCATAATAGAAAATAGTCTAGCAATTTATAATTATAATCTAAAAGGAGATGATGCTTACGCATTTATTGAAAATACATTAACTGGTATTGCAAGAAAATGGTTTTCTGGCCTCGGAGATGACGAAAAACGTACAATTAGTAAAATTTGTCATGCGAAAGACACAACTAATACACCAGGAAATTGGCCAAGTATTTACGGAGGTTTTCTAAAAAGTTAATTTTTAGGTTATACCGGACATAATACAGAATCTGAGAAAAGAAACATCAATCAGATTTAGCCAAGCAAAAAATAACATCATTAATAATCTGCAATATATGTTATCTTACTAATAACAGCTGTGACTACCAAAAATATTTCTATGATATATTATATAAAGACAAATCATTATATTTAGATTATTATTTCGACAAGTTGCCAGAACCTTATAACATACTATGGAGTCAAGAATTTAATAAAGCACATCCCGACGACACTACTTTAGGAAGACAAATACAATTTGCTTACAAAAAATTAGCATAATCTTTTCGACACATATATTTACACAATCAAAATAAAAAATATAAACAATCGTTATGCTGCAAAAAATCTGATCTCCTTATTCAACACTGGGGATGTTCGAACACCAAAGACAGCTGTCACTGCTCTGCAAAAAAAAAAGAAAAAGTTCTTCAGAAAAGTAATAAAAAATATTTTAATCCTAACAAAAGAAATTTCAGAAAAGGAAATAACGACCCAAATAATAAGACTAAACTTACTAATAAATGTTGGATCGGTAAAAAAGAAGGACATTATGCAAACAAATGCCCTCAAAGAAATAAATTAAGTCGTGTCACATCTATTTCTATTATTGATGAACATAATTTAGAACCTATATTTAATTTCTCCGATATTGATACCGACGAAGAAATATACCGAGCTATCGAAACTGAAAAAACTTTAATAGAAATGATTAACTCGAAATAATGAAATAGAAGAATATTTATATTCATATTAAATGGAAAAATATTCGAGAGCGACATATCGAGATGATAATTCGATCGAATATGAAAGACATATCACTCTATCGAAGAAGCTACGAAAAAATTAAAAAAAGAAAATTATCTTTAGAAACAAAAGATTGCTTTGATATGCCTATATTCTTGTGGAAAAGATCAATTCATTATAGTATCGAGCAAGGAGAATATCCTATAGACATTGTAAACATAGAAGGAAATACTAAAATACCTCTATATAATCGACAAATAAAACTACAAGACTTACGAAAAATTAAAAATCCTGAAAAATACAAACATATATTTTTTGGCGGTAATCAAATATTAATTAAAGCATATTTTTGAAAAGGCATAGATAGTTCAATTACTTATCTGGATATATGATGATTGTATTATACATTCCAAAAAAGGTGCCTTATTAGGAGTTATACGAGGAAATCTATGTTATCAAACCTTAATATTTAACTTACACCCAAATTATGCAATTAATATAAACGACGAGGCATCTTAATCGATCTCTCACCCGAAGACATAAATTAGATAGAGTAAAAATGAGAGAAGAAAGTTTTGTATGTAGTGTTACCTATCAAAGTGCTTATGCTTACAACAACCACATTAATACTGTAGCATTTAAACCACATTCAATTCCCCTTCATATAGATCCTATTTTTTCGCATATAGGACATACCATTCAACCTGAAGAGATAAATGAATTAGATATTACACCCCCATCAACTAATTTGCTCTTAAACTTTGATGAAGGATCTAGTACGAAGCCAAAAATTTCCAAAACACACATATTTAGAAAATAACGAGTTTATTATCTACAATACCTAGAAAATCTTTAGATTTTCATAAAACCATTATACCACGACATAATCTAGACATAAAAGAATATATTAACAACCAATTACTAGTCATAGGATACTATATTACTCACGAAAATAAAAACAAGATACTTCTAGATACGGGATCTCATAAATCTCAAATTGATAAAAATTTAATCCCACAAAACCTAAAAATCTTAAAAGACACACCATACATCTATAAAGACTTTTTAAACAACAACATATTTATACTCATGAAGCAAATATTCTCTTTGGATTTTGGGACATTAATAATTATCGTATAGATTTTCAACATACATTTTTAATTGACGATAAAAATTCGATCAAATCCTCGTAGGAATGGATTTCCTACAACAACATACAATATCATTCACGTATGAACATGCAAATATAGACAATTACATTCTATCTCGCAATACGATTCCATAGCTATATCAAAATAGAATTATATATTCCTAAATATGAACTTATACTTGTCCACGCCTTATGCGATACCGAAAGCGACATCGATGTATGCATTAAAAATCATTAATTCCACCACATATACAATTTCATTCACAAAATTTAACTCTACAAACATTTAATGGAACCCGAACCATCAATGAATACTTGGATAAATCAATTCTTTTATATTCATTCAACACTAATACAAATACCAAAATTATAGTGCTGCCGGATCAAGGCCCATACATAATATTAGGCAATAACTTTTTAAATCATTCTCTTCTTTTACTCAAGCTGAAAATTCAATAATATTGATAACCCCTAATGGTTACTCTGCTATCACGTCAAATCATACAACACCCAAACACTTACATAAATCCACCTACATTTCACAATAGCGTGGTGATTACCCACTTGATCGAAAGTATGAAAAAATCCTTCCCTAATCTATTCTCATATATGTTAGGTATAAATAACATTAAATCTTCGATCATAATAACAAACCCGACAAACTTAGAACATTCACCAATTCTTTGTTTAAAACATTTTCCGAGAATCTATTAGAATTTTGGAATAATGATGAACCGATTACTACTGATAGAACTTATTAACCCTACACTCATCATTAGAGTAAAACCAATGAAATACACTTTAGAGGATAAAAATGAATTTCAAATCCAAATCGAAGAACTATTAGATCTTAAATTAATTGAGCCAAGTAAAAGTCCACATAGCAGTCCAGCTTTCTTGGTCAGAAATCATGCTGAACAAATTAGAAGAAAAGCAAGGTTAGTTATAAATTATAAAAAATTAAATGATCACACCAAATTTGATGGCTATTATTTACCTAATAAAGAAGTATTAATTAATCTTATAAAAAATGCGAAGTGGTTTTCTAAATTAGATTGTAAATCTAGATTACGACAAGTAAAAATGCTCCACGATAGCGAAGAATATACGACATTCGATACACACGGGGACATTACCAATGGAATGTAATGCCTTTTGGTCTAAAAACACACCTCGAAATATTCTAAAGAAGGTTGGATAATATATTTTAATATTTATCTCATTTATGCCTTATTTACGTAGATGATATCTTAATATTCACCGAAAATCTCATCGATCATATAAAATATTTATCTATACTTGCTCGGAGAGCACGTAAACACGGAATTATATTAAGTAAAAAGAAAGTGGTATTTTTAGTAAATACTATCGAGTTCTTAGGTCTTATTATCAATCAAGGTTCTATTGAATTACAAGAGCATATTCTAACCAAAATAAATCATTTTAAACGAGATAAATTATCGAAAGATCTACAACATTTTCGAGGATGCATTAATTATGCGAAGCATTTGTTAGAAATCTAGCGAATTAGGAGCACCATTACGGAAAAAATTAAAGAAAAATATGGCATGGAATTGGAATTCTAGAGATGAAGAAATTTTAGATCAAATTAATGAAGTTTGTAAAAATTTACCTAAACTACATTTACCAATACAAGGAGATTACCTGATTATAGAAACTGATAGTTCTGAGATAGCATGGGGAGCAATTTTCAAAGCCAAAAGAAGAAACATAGAATTATTATGTAGATATGCCTCAGGAACATACACACAAATTGAACAAAATTATTATATCAATGAAAAAGAATTATTATCCATAAAAAAGGCAATTAAAAATTTGAGATATTTTTAAATGAAACATTTGTGATAAGAACGAGATAATAAGACAGCAATTTCTTTTATAAAAGGAAAAGTAATAGACTTTTTACCTAATTAAAGTCTTATTAGATGGCAAAGCTGGTTTTCCTCTTACAATTTTGATATAGAATATATAGAAGGACATAAAAACTCTCTTGCTGACATCTTATCTCGTGATTTATGCAGGAAATAAGCTTGGAAATAGAAATAACCGACGTATTCAGTGAAAATGAAGATAAGCTCAGTTGTGAGCTAAATACTTATCTAGAAATTGTAGAATTACAAATATGGAAGATTGACTGTGAAATAGCTTTTGCCAGTAATGTTCTCACCGAATTAAAAAAGTTAAAAAATTATCTTTGCGGAGAAAGTACTGAAGAAGGAACACCTTCCCTCTCTGAATTACAAAAGATTAGAGATTTTGCAGATCTCTTAATTAGCAAGGCAGCAGTTATTGAAGAAACCAAGGCTGATAAACTTTCAAGAATTGAGAATAAAATTACGAATACTTGAAGGATCTTCTTCAAAAATTTTTCCTTGTTATTCTAAAGTCGTGAAAGAAAAATATAAAAAAAATGAGTGATATAGCAGATGAATGGGAACAATTATCCCTATACGAGGAGAGAATAAATCCTCAGATTTATTTCCACACTGCTGGAAAAAATCAGGTTGTATATATTTATGGTAACACTGACATGAAATTAGAATAAGAAGTATACAAATGTGAACTTATCCGTATGATTTATTTAGAAGATGACAGTCTTCTCAGAGAATTACCCAAACCTATAATTGAGGAAACCGAAGCCTTTCACCAAATATTAAAACACTAGAATTTATATTTAAAAATATATCAGACTTATTCAGATGGAGGAGCCATCTCACTTATTCAGATTGGAATTAGCGGTGAGTCTTTCACTCCTAAATATAAGCCGAGTGAAGCTTTGCATCCACGATCAACGGTTGAAGGTTTATATCGAATATAGATAGAAACCAAGAAAATTGATGCAACCAACATCCGGATATATCATTCCTCGGATAAATTATTCATCTACGACATAGTGAAGCAACCGACGAAAAAGGTACATGAAATTACGTATACGAAATGGATTAATACACTCAAGAGAAATAATGCTTGCAGTTAACAAAGAAACCAAAAAAATTATTCTATGAAAAGATGCAAAAGACAAGTCGCATAAATGCCACTAATTGCCGGAAAAAGAAACTATCGAAAAAATACGTATAAAACTACGAGCGGGAAGAATACAATTATAAAGCAAGAGATATTATGGCAAGAAATACTTCCTAGCGACAAAGGTACAATTACTCCACCGACGTAGGTACAATTATGGAACCCAATCCAGCTCAAAAGATACGCAACAGTACAATTACTGAACAGACAAAGGTATAATTGTGGGGCTCTTTCCAGCTCAGATGACACCGAATTATTGAGGCTTTACAGCTAGAATTATGCTATGGTAGTCTAACTGTGAGGCTATATATTCCCTCTCTTTGTGTGTTGTAGGCATCTTCGAACTCCTTCGCTTCTTTTCTCTTCTATTGTAATAGTTTGCAGCCTTCGTGGCTAAATATCTTCTTCCTTGTGTCTATGTCTGTAAGTTTATTTTAATATATGTTATATTATGCTTTCATTATGTTATGATGCTTGAATTTTTATTATTATTGCTTTTATTCTCTTAGCTACACTTTAAGGTAGGAAACGAATTAAAGTCGTGTTTTGCGTTTACGAAGTAGTCATAGAGCAGTGTGGTCTGTTTATTCGAATGCTTGTTGTCCTTAGAAAGCCATGAGGATGAATGTGGCATGAACTGGAAAAGTAAGGATCAAAACCTAAGAGAAAAATAGTGATAATAATATCAGGTCAGTATAATATTATAATTGGAAGCGTAATGGACCGTTATTAAGATAATCTTATAGATATAGATGTAGGAAGATTTTTACATATAAAATGGAAAAAGATATTATAAGAACATCTAAAAATTGAATTAATAAGAGGATACAAAAAATGTCTCTTAGGGTTTGATCCGTACGTTTACGGTTCATGCCACACTCATCCTCGTGGCTTTCAAGGACAACAAGCATTCGAACAAGCAGAACCACACTTCGCTCTATGACTACTTCGAAACGCGAACACGAGCTTAATTCGTCTCCTACCTTAAAGCATAACTAAGAGAATAAAAGCAATAATAATAAAAATTCGAGCATCATAACATAATGAAAGCATAATATAACATATATTAAAATAAACTTACAGACATAGACACAAGGAAGAAGATATTTAGCCGCGCAGGCTACAAATCATTACAATAGAAGAAAAAAGAAGAGAAGGAGTTCAAAGATGCCTACAACACACAAAGAGATGGAATATATAGCCTCAGAGTTAGGCTACCATAGCATAATTCGAGCTGTAAAGCCTCAATAATTCGGTATCATCTGAGCTGGAAAGAGCCCCACAATTATACCTTTGTCTGTTCAGTAATTGTACTATTGCGCATCTTTTGAGCTGGATGGGGTTCCATAATTGTACCTACGTCGGTGGAGTAATCATACCTTTGTCACTAGGAAGTATTTCTTGCCATAAAATATCTTGCTCTATTACTGTATCCTTCCTGCCTGTAGTTTTATATGTATTTCTTCGATAGTTTCTTTTTTTTGGCATTCAGGGCATTTATGCGACTTGTCTTTTTGCATCTTTTCACAGAATAATTTTTTTGTTTCTTTGTTCACTGCATCATTATTTCTCTTGAGTGTATTAATCCATTTCAGATACAGAATTTCATGTACCTTTTCGTTGGTCACTTACTTATGGTCGTAGATGAATAATTTATCTGAGGAATGATATACCCAGATGTTGGTTGCATCAATTTTCTTGGTTTCTATCCATATTTGATATAAAACTTCAGCTGTTGATCGTGGATGCAAAGATTCAGCTGGCTTGTATTTAGGAGTGAAAGGCTCACTGCTAATTCCAATCTGAATAAGTGAGATGGCTCCTCCATCTGGATAAGCCTATGTTTCTTCTTTTGGCTTTGAGAATTGCACCCCATGCTATCTCAGAACTATCGGTTTCTATAATCAGGTAATCTCCTTGTATTGGTAAATGTAGTTTAGGTAAATTTTTGCAAACTTCTTTAATTTGATCTAAATTTCTTCACCTTTAGAATTCAAATTCCAGGCCATATTTTTCTTTAATTTTTTTCGTAAAAGTGCTCTTAATTCGGCTAAATTTTTAACAAATGCTTCGCATAATTAATGCATCCTAGAAAACGCTATAGATCTTTACGGTTATTTATCTATTTAAAATGATTTTTTTTGGTTAGAATATGCTCTTGTAATTCAATAAAACTTTGATTGATAATAAGACCTAAGAACTCGATAGTATTTACTAAAATATTATTTTCTTTTTACTTAATACAATTCCGTGTTTATGTGCTCTCTAAGCAAGTATAGATAAATATTTTATATGATCAGTGATATTTTTGGTGAATATTAAAATATCATCTACGTAAATAAGACAGAAATGAGATAAATCTTTAAATATATTATCCATCCTTCTTTGGAATATTTGATGTGCGTTTTTTAGACCAAAAGGCATTACATTCCATTGGTAATGTCCCTGTGGTGTACTGAATGTCATATATTCTTTGCTATCAGGGTGCATTTTTACTTTCCAGAATCCAGATTTACAATCTAATTTGGAAAACAACTTCGCATTTTTTATAAGATTAATTAATACTTCTTGATTATGTAAACAATAGCCATCAAATTTGGTGTTATCATTTAATTTTTTATAATTTATAACTAACCTTGCTTTTCTTCTAATTTGTTAAGCATGATTTCTGACCAAGAAAGCTGGACTGCTATGTGGACTTTTACTTGGCTCAATTAACTTAAGATCTAATAGTTCTTTGATTTGGATTTGAAATTCATTTTTATTCTCTAAAGTGTATTTCATTGGTTTTACTCTAATGATGAGAGTAGGGTTAATAGTTTCTATTGTAGCAACTGGTTCATCATTATTCCAAAATTCTAATGGATTCTCAGAAAATGTTTTAAACAAAGAATTGGCGAATGTTCTAAGTTTGTCAAGTGTAGAGTTCCACCCACCGTGTGTCACGAAGCATCTCACTTCCTTGTGATCCAAAACACCCAATTGTGAGCACCAATCCACCACCAACCCCTTGTCACCCTTCAAAACCACATCCACTCCAATCTCTTCTGGTCTGATGTCCTTCCTCAGCACCCACAAATACGGTTGCCCGCTAGCCTTCAGTCCCACATCCAACTCCTCCACTTATCGCGCTGTCAGCCGCTCGGACGCCAAAGCTAAGTACACCACCAATCATTCCTCCCGGCCATTTAACCACTCTATGTAACCTCCCTATCCTTCTCGAATAGGTCATTTCTTCCTACTACAGCGGGCATGTAGCTCTTGTCGACTATCGGCCCAACTACGATCGGTTCGAACTTAGGTGTCCCATCTATCACCGATGCTTCCGGTTGATAGAACGTGTTCACCAAAACTTTAGGTTTCACATACTTACCGAGTTCTGTGAATATGTCTTTGTGGGCGGATAGGAAGTGGCGTGGACATGATGGATCGTAGGTCATTCCATCTTAGAGGAGGAAGGTCGGGTAATTCCATGCAGAAAGATGATTCTTTCTCATTGGCGGTGGCGAATGTGAAGCCTTGGTGTCCTTGAAAGTAGTGGATGTAGATGGTGAAGACTGAGGCAGATTGGATCCAATATAGAACAGTATGGATGTTGAGATCTTGCGCTACATCAATTGCCCAAATGAGCAAGATGGTGTAATAATGCGGAGTCATCTGGGCGGCTAACCACAGCGAAGTTGCACACTAGAGCGGCTAGGGTGCATGAGCCATGTGACTTTAGTTTTTCCATAAAAACAATGGCCTCCACCGTGTCCATGTAAATCCCATTGTCAAAGCCGTCGGAATATGGCGTATAGGAGACAACTCCAGCGCCTCCTAGATTGAGAGGTGTTTACTCTGCGACGTCATCGGGTTCACCGGCAGCAGCGAGGGATCCGGGAAAAAGGAGGTGGTGAGAGTATGGAGCGGTGTGAGGGTCACGCTTGCTTCGGTGGTTCGGGTGAGGCGGCGTGCGAGGTACGCGCGGGATTGATGTGACCGTGGGCTGCGATGGTTACCGTCATAAAATTATGTTTTTAGGGCATGGTGGTAGTATTTCTTGACCATTGTTGGCGTTCTTTGAAAGAGTCGATTGGCGACAAAGGGAAGATGGTACCGGCGTTGGAGATGAGGACGTTGGTATGATAGTTGTGATGTGCTTATATAAAATGTTGGTTCTCACGTCCGCATCGGCTCCTCTTTTTTCTTAAAAACTTTTTTCATTTGTTTCTTTCTCGTTGAATGATTGTCTGCGAACCACCCTTAGAAATCGTTAAATCCCTAAATATATCATTACCGAGTATTTTTTTTAATCAAATAGAGATCTATTTTTATATTTTGTTTTGATCGAGATTTTAAAATGTTATACAATTTATATAAATCATCTAAAAGAAATATATTAATATGTTCTATTTTTCTAAAACATTTCAATTATGTCATTTAATGTTTTTATTTATATATTTAATTCCCTATATAAAAGAAATGAAGTATACAGCTTATTAATGTAAGAGTGATTGATTAACTTAGTTCAAATTTTTTATCAAAATGGAAAAAGAATATGAGTTGAGACTTTATTATGTTATATAAGGTTTGGTTGAAGTTATTATAATTGGAGATAGTGGACTACTTGATTTTTAGTATGTCAGACACTTAATTGATGAACTTATTTAATGTGTAATTTCATTATTTTAATAATGTTCAACAATATAATAAAATTTAAATATATTTTACTGTGTACTTAAAGTGCATTATTTTGTGTGAAATTTATTCTGGCTTCTTAAAATGCCTTCAAATGGTGAAATATTGAGGATAGAGAATGACCGTGGGTTATAGGATGACAGCCTCACTGAAGTAATAGGGAAAAGAAATCTAACATATTATCCAGTAAAATCACATCTTAGAAGTAGAACATATATGACACATGGGTTGAGTTGATATTATCCTGTAAATCACATCTCAGAAATAGAGCACAAGAGAATGAGAAGGAGAGCGGCAGAAAAAGAGACTATACTATAGAAATTATGCAATTTTGCATTGGACAAAATCGATTCATAACCGAGGCAAAATAGACCTTAATTTTGTGGATTTGTTGGATTTGCATCGAATGGTCTCCAACAATAAAACAAGAGTAGATAATGCAATATACATTGTATAAGGAATACTAACTAGAGTGGTAAAATGAAGAAAACATACCAATGATCATTGAACACTACTCCACCTAGCCCAATAAACAAATTGAATGTCTGTTGACCTCACTTTGGTTGAGGTCCAGTTTCTCTTTCTTAAAAGCCTAGAATCTAGCCATAGAACTTTCCTGTTGACTATTATAGAGGACTAGTGATAGAACCCTAACCCATTAGAAATTATAAACACCTCTTTGCTCTTCTTGGAGTTCCAGGTGGTTGGATCTGACTACTAGCACTTAGTAGGATATAGCCAAGCATGAGGGAACCCAAGAAGATTCCCAAAGGATCGACAAGCCTTAGGGTTAGCCCTGGGTGGTGTGGCCTTAGTCATTCTTGCACACCCACACTTGAACTCTCACTGAAACTCACACACCTTACCAAGATTTCATTGACAACCTAGAAACCTAAGACCATTCATTCTTAACCCATTCTTCCCACATTTTGGGAACTCATGTGGGTGGTTTCCCAAACCCTTAACCTTTGGCTAGGGTGGCTAAGACCAACACATGGAGGACCTATGGGATCCCCCTTGGTCTTGTAGCATCCAAAAAGCTTGAATTGTTATTGGCATTTTTAGTAAATTCCAATTTAACCAAAAACTTCCATTTTGACCATTTACCCCCCAAACTTTCCCAAATTTACAAAAATACCCCTAGAACCCTAATTTTGCAAAAAGGCCCAAATTGTTTTTTCTATCCAAAAATCACCTCAAAACATTTCAAACCACTAAAATTGACAAAAATAATATTCGAAAAATTCCCAAAAAACACCAGATTTGCCAAAAAATTACCAAAATGCCCCAAATGACCCAAAAATCCCTAAAATCTTTAAAATCACAAAAAATGTTCCCAACATCAATTTGAATCACCAAACATCTCCAATTATGCCCAAATCCACCAAAACTGTATTTCCCAAATTGCCCTAAAGTCTCAAAATCCCTATATCACTCTCAATTTCCACCAAATTTATTTTGAACTCCCCTAATTTCAAACCCACATCAAAATTAAGCATGTCCAAATCTAACTGAAACCAAATCCAAGTCCAATTAAACCCAATTCTAAACCTTAATTTTAAGACCAAACCCATTAGACCAAATTGAGCTCCATGAATAATTCCCTAAGTTCAAATCAACATTAAACTTCATAATATTTAATCTCAATTAAATCCAATACAAATCCAATTTAATTTTCCCATGATCAATTTCAAAAATTGAAACCATCCCATGAATTTTAAAAGCCCATATCCATATGCATACTTCAAAGCACATTTCATAAAATTAAAAAGCCCAATTTAAGCCCACGTGACATAAATCCCTTCTTCATCATCTCATTTTAATTTAAATCATCCCATCATGGACATCATGAGAAGTATACCATGCATCTACATGAAGTTTTATCCAAATTATGCATATTGACTTTTCTTCATTTAAAAATCATAAGACCCAAATTCCTTTTGCATGAAACATTCGCATGGCCCACACATGGCATGACATGTCCCATGGATCCTCCCATCGCCATCATAAAGCCAAATTTGCCAAATTTGGCGAGTGGAGGTGACCACTATCTCTTCCCACCCCACTTGGGTTTACCTTATTCATGCAACATTTAAGCCTACGTGGATTAGTAGAAAAATAAGTTTATTTCGATATATTTAATTCCAAAAAATTTAAAAAATATTAACTTGGTGTAGAAAATTAATAAAAATAAAATAAAAATACTCTAATGCTCAATAAACAGAGAAGAATGTTATGAACTAAAAAATTTAAAATATATATCATGTATTTTATTTTAAATAAATTAAATACTCCATAAGGTAATTAAATAATAACTAAGTAAATACATGGCCAAAGTTAATGAAACTTTGGGGATCCATTTTTTATGATAATGGAGAGCATCTCTGATTTTTCCAAGGTCGGATGATGTCTCTATGATCAAAAGCCACAATTTTTAAGGTATTAGGCATTATTTTTCTTTAAAAAATTATAAAAATTAAAATATGTGTCATAAAATTATAAAAATAGGATTGGTAGGTTCACTCTGATTAAAGAAACTTAGGAAAAATAAAAATTGAATTTTAAAGATTCAAAACTTATTTTTATATTTTAAAATTAAGGAAAATACCAAAAATTAAGAAAAAAACAAAATAAAATTTAGCCAAATTGAAGCTCACCACTTCATGAGGTTTCTGTAAAAATCCTAAGGCCATTAAAATTGTTTTTTGATATAGAAATCAATTTTATAAGTAAATATAAATTTTTGCTTAAAATAATTAAATAAATTTAAAAATCAGAAAAATACAAAAAGTTATTTAGATAATTCCCTAAGTCAAGATGAACCTAGAAAAAATAAAATTAAGGTTAAAATAAATAATTCATTTTAGGTTATTTTCTAATTTTTAAAAAATTAAAAATGATGAAAATTATAAAAATACAAAAATACACCAAAAATGTCACAAATTGCTCCATGATAGTTTTGGGACCATTAAAAAATTTTTTCCTAATCTTCTAAATATAGTATGAATTTTAAAGTCTCAAAAAATGTATTTTACCTTTTTTTCACTTAAAATAATTACAATAAATAATATAAAAATAAAAAAAAATGCAAAATTTTTTTCTCTGAGTTCTATAAACTCGGGAGAATTAAATAAAAATTTAAAAAATTAATTTTTAGAATAAATTATATGTTTCATTAATTAATCACTAAACAAAAAATAATTATATAAATTAAAATATAATTAAAAAAATCACAAAAATTATTCCTAAAGGTCCTTTCGCTCTAGCTGAATCTTCTATAATTTTTTTAAAGACAAAAAAATTATTTTGATTGATTAAATGAATTAACCTTGAAAATTCCTATTTTTGGATTGAATAATTATATAACTTAAAATAAAGATAAAAAATATCATCATTCCTTCTCCGGTATTTCAATTAGAAAAGACTATAAATCCTAATATAAAAGATTGGTCTATTAAAGAGCTATCCGAGATATAGTACTCATCACATAAAAGAGTAAGGATTAAAAAGTCAGTTTAAAGAAAAGAACAGGAAAAAGAAAAAAAGATAAAAAAGAAAAGGAAAACTAAAAGAAAATACGTGAGGAAAAGCTTGAGGAGACACCTAATTACAAATTGGCTTCACTTGAATCATCTTAAAGGCAGAAACTTAATTAAATTTTTGAGCTTATTATCAATTTCAAAAGTATTAGTGAAATATTTACTAATAGAGTTATCATATAATTCTATTCTTTTAATTCTTTTAGGATTCCTAAGTACGAAGAATTACAATTATTTCGAAATGAATATAAAATCTGAATTTCTAATTTGATTACTAAATATTATTATACCTTTGTTCTAGCTCGAGTTATTGAATTTTTTTCTAAAGTTACACTTATCACATTTATAAGGAAAAACTATAGGGTTCTTTAATGAAACTCATTAATATAAGTTAAAATATTTGGTTTATAAAATAAAAGGGTTACTTGAGAACAAGTAACGTCTAAGTTAGGGGAATTGTACACCTAAAAATATGCTAATTAATTATATATATATATATATATATATATATATATATATATATATTATGCTCATTTTTAATAATATTGCACTTTAAAAAAATGTATTTTGCAAGAGATGAAATTTAAGAGAAAAAGGAGTGAAAAAGGAGCAAAATGGGGTCGAATAGAGCAATGTGTCACAAAATAAACTAGCGCCTGAGGTGCCGGCTTACGGCAATTAAGCGGCTAGACCCCGTACGTGGAAATAGAGAGCAAGGTGCCGATCAATTATGTTGGTCTTCTAGAAGGTTGGCTCCTAGGCACCACATTTGGGCGCCTAGGCACCACATTTGGGCGCTGGCGTTAGAATCGTTTTGATTATTATGAATTGAATTTGAACGAATTTTGAAGGGGCATCTGAAGCGACTCTTTAGAATTTTGAGATTTATCATTAATGGAGTTAAGGGATGCCAAGAAAAGGTGTGTGTCGTGGTCGTGGTGTGTCATGGTGGTGTTTTATGGAGAGAGCTTTTAGAGAGGAGAGTGTGTGTGAGTCTAGTGTGTCATGGTGTGTCCATTGGAGTAAGGATTCATTAAAGAAACTCCAAAGGATTTGCTTGAGGAGAAGATTAAGATAAGTACTTTGTATTTTTGCTTGAATTCTGTTTTATTATGTAAACTTGAATTTTAATATTAATCATGTTTTTTTTTTGTTATTTCCATGAAATATGAGTAGTTATATTTCTCCTTGCAATAAGAAATAATCTTGTGTAGGATTGGATTTGTTTAAGATTTATCTTATTTCATACTTGTGATGATTCATTACATTGAACTTAATTTACATGTTCGATTGGACCAATTGATATGTTAAAAATTTGTTTTTAATCCATAATAACCCCCGGGTGTGGATGAGGGCTATGTATCCTTAACTAGTAAGAATCACATTAATCTTGTGGGTGATAAGGTAGTCCATGAAGCTATTGCAAATAGATATGGAGATAAGTTTTGATGGGTGTAAATTGGGGATTCTAGATAGGCAGAACCTTATCCGATTTGATCTACGAGTTTGGATAAGGCTAGGTTAGTCCAAAAATTATGGGCAAAATGGATAATCTATAGTGATAGACTAGAACCTACCCAACATACCCAATGATTTAAGAACATAACTTTAGATTAGCTGATGTTCTTTATACCCTCGGAAGAGGGTAAAGAATATGTATGCTCCTATTTTTCGGAAAACTACATTTAAACCTTAGACATTTGATTCCTACACTTATTATGATCTCATTGCAAGGGGAAAGACTTTCATATAATATGAACTCATCTACATTAAGTTAGTTTAGAAACACTTAACATTTTCTTTATGTTTTGAAACTGAATTAGTATGAACCAGCTACTTTTTTTACACATAAACTTGTGACCTTATTTCCTTGATAATTGTATGGAATTTAGGTTTTACTAAACCCATAAAAAGAGTTTTCACTTTCCCTATGGGATCGATATTGGGGTTTTAAAAAAAAAATCCTATATTACTTGAACGATACGTGCACTTGCGTTTCAATCCTAATGAAGCTTTGTAATTGATAATTAGAAAATATAATACCTATGCTTACTAAGAGTAGCTCGTTATCAAAATATAAAATTATATTATTATTACATAAAGGGCGATCAAGTTTTGGCATCTTTATCAAGGATTGAAATTAAAGATTATATACACGATGTAAGTATAATTAAGTGTGGTTCGTTACAACATAATTGGAGGCAATATTGCACCATATGTTGCGTGCGTTGTTACACCATCATTGGTGTGCATTGTTGCACCCTATTTGAGGTACATTGTTACACCATATTTAGAAGTCGTTGTTGCACCATATGTGGGGTGCGTTATACGCAAGGTCTCTTACGACTTTGCAATGTAAGCGAGAGATTCTACAATGCATATCATGATTCTACAAGGGGTTTCATTGAAACAAGTCAGGGGCATCTGACGGTGATTGATGGTGGCCGGTGAGCAATGGTCAACAATGGTTAGTTGCTATAAGTAGTGGGAGGTATTCCCCATATTTGGAGAGTCGAAGTGATGTTGAACATCAGCTGGTCCTTCAAACATTAGTCTTCCTCTGAGTCAATGTCTCCTCCTCCTCTAAAGAGGGGGCATGAATCAATTTATAGAGTTTAGGAAAGGCCTCCCTACAAATAAGGAAGAAATTTAGACTACTCCATCGACCAACCATGTGAGATCCTCTTGGTAAGACGATGCTTGGTGAACATTTAGGAGTCTTAATGATGTCATGATTGGACGATCTTGGACTCATGAGATTTCTCTTGTCTGAGATGCTCGATTCGACTATAATATTATCAGGTTTGGAATCTTTTTGACCATCTATTTATACATAGAAAGCTTTCATGAGTGGTTTAACTATTTTATTTGGGCTTGATTTGATTTGGATTGGACTAATTTTAGTATTATTGAGTTTGTCTCGTCGATTGGTTTGATTTTGAGTTTGCTAAATCAAAGTTCTTGATGATGTTTAATCAGGTTTGAAATTTTCATACTTAAAAAATTACCTTGAGAGTTGTGCTACACCTTGAGAATTGTTAAGGATGATAGGAATTTGTTGATAGCATACATGAGTATATCAGGCTTCTTTGTGTATTTTGGATGTACATTCTTTGTTTATTAGATCAACAATAACTCATGGTGTATTTTTTATTTTTTCTCTTGTTCTATTTCAACAAGTTTGTTGATTTATCCCTAATTTTACTATTTAATATAGTTTGGTTTTTCTACTGCATATTGATCTGTCTTATTAATGTTTCGTTGTAGGTGTTAGTCATCTTTTGTTAGATTTTGTATTGAGGCTTTGGTTTCTTGTTGTTTTTTTTTTCTTCGGGATTTATTATTCTCTATTTTCTTATTTAAATAGACATGAGAGTAGATAAGAAAATACCAGCTTTTGATATTTTTTTAGTTTAGTATAAGTTTAGTATGACGAATTCTAGCCATGCATTAAAATGCAATCATATTTTAAATATTTTAAATTTGGTTATATGTTATTTATTATAATTGGATAAAATTTTAATGATGTTTTTGGTAGGTATTACAAGCTTGTTGATTTGTTCATTAAGACCTTTTCCTGTATTTGTTTTTTTGTTTTCTTCGTGGTTGTTCTACTTGACTATGACATAAATATCTTCTTTTTAGTGGCGGTTTCGTTACATTTTGGCTGCTGTTCGAATCGAAGGACTAATCTTTTTGTAACTGTTTGTTGTTTCTTAATTGAAGCCATCATGTTACCTAGCTTTGGAATTGGTTGCTTCTTGGGAATGCTTTTCTTCTATGTTTATTAGAGATGTTTCAGGACATTGCACTTTAGGGATATGGAATGTTGCTTTATTTAGTCTATGAATGTTCTTTGCTTCTTCTAGTGGAGATCTCGTTGTTGTTGATATTGTAGTCAGTTTGTTATCTCAATTGCTAGTTCTGCTGTTTTTCTTCTAATATCTTTTTAATTAGTCTTTGATTTTGTGTGACAGTGTAATGTATTTTGAGTTTTGTACTGTATTTTTTTTAAACATCTTTTTTTTTTTAAAAGAGCTTCTTTTAATCGGGCATTCTAAAAACACATATTCACCGAGTGCTTTCACAAAAACCCTGAATATTTGAGTGTTTTATATCAAAAGTATATATTAATTAAATTAACTCATTTTTACTCGTTTTTAGTTTTTTTTAAAATCACTTTAAATACTAAACTAGAAGAGTTACACGTGTTCTACACAAAATTTCATAGTAAAAGAGCAAAAGTGTACTTGGCTCGGGAATTTTGTTAAATCTAATGAATTCTCGAATATCGTATATCTGCAATTTTTAATAAATAGCTAGAAAGTTGGATTGAATGTGACGTGTGATTTAAAGTGGTCATTTTTATTATTTTATAATATTTAAGTCACATACAACTTCAATTCAACTTCTGAAGTACAAAATAAACCTAAAAAATTTAAAAATTTACCACCACTAATTTAACAAGAATATTTTATTTCTCATTAAAGGTTATTTATAAATAAAAATATATATTTCAGAAATGCAAATAATATTACATTAGGAACAAAATCAAACTTAGGATATACTTATCCTAATTATTGTCTATCTAAAATAATTACAGACGCAACATTCATAATTTCATTAACATTATCGACATATTATATTAAAGATCATTAAAGACCATCCACAAATGCCTTGAGGTTTTTGGACGATGATCCGTCCTCTGCGAGCGCCGCCCTTGCCTTCTCCTTCCACTCCCCAGCCTTCTTCCTAATGTCCTCAGCCCTCTCACCCTGCCCCAACACTGCATCCAAACCACGCCTTAGCTCAGCCGCCTCCACGACCCCATCCTTCCCCGCCTCCGCCTTCACCCCAATCCCCCATGCCGTCTCCACCAACCTCGCATTTGTCGCCTGCTCGATCCACTGCGGCAAGATCACCATTGGCACGCCACTCACTATGGCCTCAGAAGTGGAGTTCCACCCACCGTGCGTCACGAAGCATCCCACAGCCTTGTGATCCAAGACTCTAACTTGCGAGCACCACTCCACCACCATCCCCTTGCCTCCCTTCAAAACCGCATCCACTGCAATCCCTTCCTGTCTGCTGTCCTTCCTCAGCACCCACAAGTATGGTCGCCCGCTCGCCTTCAGTCCCATATCCAACTCCTCCACTTGTCGCGCTGTTAGCCGGCTCAAGCTGCCAAAAGCCACGTATACCACCGATTGTTCCTTCTGTGCGTCTAACCACTCCATATAACCTCCTCTATCCTCCTCAAATAGGTCATTACCTCCTACTACAGCAGGCACATAGCTCTTGTCAACTACCGGCCCAACTGTGATCAATTCGAACTCAGGGGTCCCATCTATCACCGGTGCTTCCAGTTGATAGAACGTGTTCACCAAAACTTTTGGTTTCACATACTTACCGAGTTCTATGAATATGTCTTTGTGGGCAGATAGGAAGGCATTTGGGTTGCACATGATGGATGGTAGGTCCTTCCACCTTATAGGAGGAAGGCCGGGTAACTCTACGCAGAAAGATGATCCTTTTTCATCTGCAGCGGTGAAAGTGAAGTCTTGGTGTCCTTGAAAGTAGTGGTAGTAGATAGTGAAGACCGAGGCAGGTTGGATCCAATAGTGAACGGTAGGGATGCTGAGATCTCGCGCAACATCGGTTGCCCAAGTGAGTAAGATGGTGTACAATATGCAGGTCACTGGGCGCCCAGCCGCGGCGAAGTTGCGCACCAGAGCGGCAAGGGTGTGGGAGCCGTGTGACTTTAGTTTTTCCATATAAATAGTGGGTTCTGCGGTGTCCATGTGAATCCCTTTGTCAAAGCCGTCAGAATATGGCGCATAGGAGACAACTCCAGAGCCATCTAGATTGAGAGGTGTTTCCTCCGTGAAATCATCGGGTTCACCGGCAGCAGCGAGGGATCCGGGAAAAAGGAGGCGGTGAGAGTATAGAGGGGTGGTGAGGGTGACGCGTGCTTCGGTGGTTCGGGCGAGGCGGCGTGCAAGGTGACGCGCGGGATTGATCTGACCTTGGGCGGCGATGGTTATCATAAGGAAATGATGTTTTTGGCCATGGTGGTGGTGTTTGTTGACCATTGTCGGCGTTGCTGAAAGAGTCGATTGGCGGCCGAGGAATAACAGTCGATTGGATAAGGGAAGATGGCACGGAGCGTTGGAGATGAGGATGTTGGTGCGAGAGATGTGATATGCATATATACAATTGTGATTCTGACGTGTGCGCTGACGACAATGGTTTGAGCTGGGTGACAGATGGAGTGTCTGGTCCATGAGAGCAAGATGCCAAATCAACATGTTGGGTCGGCATTGATGGCCAAAATCGACGTCTAACAAAATAAAGCATTAAATATAATATTCTAACAAAGCAAATTTTAAATACAGTATTAAAAAAAAAAAAAAAAATTCATTGCAACCATCTTTCTGAACCACTCAAGTCTTATACATTTTAGAATCTAACACCTAAACTTTCATATTTATATAAATACCACTATAATCCGGAACATTACAAGTAAAACTATCACTATATCGTTAATCTTTTAAAAGTGAAACATATATTCTCAAGATTTTAACTCCTAATTATTATAAATGAAATTATCAAACTTTAAGTGTCCGATATGTAAATGTATAAGAATTGTAGTAGAAAGTTATAATGTTGATAGTTAACATAAATCACCTAAAAGAAATATATTAACATGATCTATTTTTTAAATCATAACAATTATGTCATTTAAAGTTTTTATATATATAAGTAATTCCTAAATTAAAAAAAAAATCAAGTATACAGTTTATTAATGTAAGAGTGATTGACCAACTTGTTCAAATTTTTATCAAAATGGCAAAAATATGACTTGAGATTTTATTATGTTATCTAAAGTTTGGATGAAGTTATTATAATTGGAGATAGTCGGCTACTTGATTTTTAGTATGCAGACACTTAATTGATGAACTTATTTAATGTGTAATTTCATTATTTTAATAATGTTTAACAATATAATAAAATTTAAATATTATTTTACTGTGTACTAAAAGTGCATTATTTTGAGTGAAATTTATTCTGGCTTCTTAAAAAGCCTTCAAATGGTGAAATATTAGGGCTAGAGAATGATGGTGGGTTATAGGATGACAGCCTAGCAAAAGTAATTGGGAAACGAAATCAAATAGATGGCACATGGGTCCATTTGAGATTGTCGTGTTAATCACATGGAGTAGAGCATAGGACAGTGAGAAAGAGAATGGCAGAAAAATATACTATAGGAATTATGTAAAATCAATGCAAAATTGAGACAAAATTGATGATAATTTGGTGGATTTGTTGGATTCGCGTCGGAGTGGTCTCCGACGGTAAAACAAGAGTGGATTCACGTCAGAATGGTCTCCACCGTAAATTCAATGTAACTTACATAATTTATTTAATAAAATTGTAGACTTAATGTAAAACTGCATATCTCTTGTTTTATATTAAATCAGCTTCGTGTAATCTGCAACAGACGGTCGACGTATAAATTGCATGGGAGCATCAGATGGTTGACATTTACATTGATCAGATGGTCCTAATTTACTACAAATAAAAGTACGAGGTTGGATGTGATTCATATAGAAGGGCGTTATATAAATGTAACTTGCACTCTTCTGCATATGATTGGATGTGATTCATATACAAGAGTGCTATTTAAATAAAAAATGTATATCAAGGTGATAGATACGTTGAGAATATATATATATATATATATATATATGTGTATATATATATATATATATATATATATATATATATATGGAGATGGAGAGAGAAGCTCCAGGTTTTCAGGGTGGTTCTTGAGGGGATTTTCAAATTCCTAGTGAAGTTCTTGCCGGGATTTGTTTTTCTGATTGTTCTAATGGTTTTTTGTTGGTGATTGTTAAGATTAGAGACTATTCCTTTTAGTTTCTAGTCTTTTTCTTCCCTTTTGCTTTCTCTTTTTTGAATTCTTGGTTTCCCGGGTTTCCAGTTTTTTTCTGTTCTTGTTCAATTTCTTTTATTGGCTGGTTCTTGATTATGGCTAGTTCAAATCTTCCCTCTTCTTTAAATCCTAGCAAATCTTTTGTGGAAATTATTGGTCAAGGTAATTCGGATAAGCTGGTCTTTCCTCAAATCTATCATGACTCGGCTGCTGGTAAGGGGAATTGTCCATTTATCAAGAAGGTTGAAAAGAAAGGAGGCAAACCTGCTTTAATATTTTCTGATTCTGAAATTTCTACTCTGGTTGAGGCACATAAATGTGCATTAATTGGGAAGTTTCAATTCGGCCATCCTAAGATGGAGACTATTAGAAAATGTTTTGAAGATCTCAAGCTGGTTGGTACTTGAAAGGTTGGATTATTTGATGGAAGGCACATTTTGATTCAACTATCTAAAGAAGAAGACTATGCCAATCTTTTCTCCAAGAAATTTATTCTTATTGAAGGAAGGTATATGAAAATTCTTAAGTGGTCACCTGATTTTGACCCAACTCTAGAGGCTCCTATAATCCCCATTTGGTATAGGCTACCAAACTTAAAACTTCAGTTTTTTAATCACCAGGTGATATATGCTATTGGTACAGCTTTGGGGACACCTCTTAAATTGGATATGTCTACTTTTCAATTATCTAGGCCTTCCTTGACTAGGATTTTAATTGAGAGGGACATTACATTACCTGATGTGGATGAAATTTGGGTAGGCTCTCCTCACAATGGATATTGGCAGTACTGTTATAATGGAACAAAAACCGGTTCATCGTCACGATTGCAAAATGTTTGGTCATTCTAAGGAATCTTGTTTCAAGCTTCATCCTGAACTTAGGCCTTCCACTCGTCAAGAATTCAAAATCTACTTATTAACACTAGTTCGGTTCCTTTGAAAGCTGCTCGAGTTTCTAATTTAAATATTCGAATCCTGATTCTCAATTTGTTACTAACCCTCCATTGACTATTGCTGATCATCGTTCTCGTTGAAATTGCTACTTGGTATACCATTGCTCGATCTCGAAACTTTTGATTCCGAGTCCTAATCTTCATAAAATTTCTGAAGTTGTTATGAATGATATTCCTTCTACTGAGTTGGTTGAACAGGATAACATTGCTCCTGATGTTTCTGCTGCTATTACTGAAGTACCAACCACTACAAATTCTTCATTGCTACCTGATTACTCTCAACATATGGATGTTTTACCTAAGGATCGTGCAATATCCTGTCGTTGCATCTCGGGAGGATTCGATATTAATGTCTATGCTTTAGCTGCTTTGTTAATAAAGAGCTAAATGAAAACTGGGTGGTTCAAAATGCTAGAAAAAAGAAGAAGTCCTTGGAACTAAAACATTTATCTGAACAAAACATTATTCCTGACACTTCTGATTCTTCCTTCTCTAGACTTACTAGAGGAGGTAGAGCTATTCATGATTGAATTTTTATGCTGGAACATTAGGGGAGTGGCCAACCCTGGCTCCCTTAATAGGTTATTAAACTTTAACAGGGTTCATAAATTATGGGTTAATGTTATGCTGGAACCTCTTGTTAAATCTAATTTTGACATATTTACTAACTTTTTTGTTGGTTATAACTTTATAACTAACTGCTCTAACAAAATTTGGATGCTGTATAGAAAGGAATTGAAGATTTATGTTCTTCATGATCACTCTCAATTTCTCCATATTCATTTTGAATTGGATCAGTTTAAGGGCTTTGCTTCTTTTATTTATGCTTCATCTTCTTTTGTCGGCAGAAGCTGAACTATGGTCTCGATTATTGAATATTAGCCACCATATGAATGAAGGATGGATTGTTGGAGGTGATTTCGATTGTATTGCTCACCCTAGTGAAAAAAAGGGTGGTAGAACTCCGAATCTTCAGTCCATGTTAAATTTCTCCGATAATATACAATCTGTCGCCTTATTTGATCTTGGTTTTGAAGGTTCATCTTTTACATGGAGAAGAGGTTTTATTTATGAAAGACTTGATAGGATTCTTGCTAACAAATTATGGCTTGATTTGTTCCCTATTTCTAAAGTTCACGGTTTGGCTAGATTGGGATCCGACCACTCTCCTTTGTTAATTAAATTTGATGTTACGCTCAGGTCTAACAAGGGGAGTTTCAGATTTCTTAATGTCTGGTCTACACATCCAAATTGTTACAATATTATTAAGACTGCTTGGAATTCTCAAGTTAGTTCTTACTATTTTAATCCTCTTCAAAAATTATGGCAATTACAAAAAAGACTTGCTAAGGCTCTAACTCACTGGAATTGGAATGAATTTGGGAATATTAATTCTAATATTATTAATGTTGAACGGCTAGTTTCTGAGATTAGAAGTGGTCGTTGAGGAAGGTAGAGAATCCGAACATTCTCTTTTAGAAGCTAATGAGAAGTTTGGCTATGCCTTAATGCGGGAAGAGTTATTTCTCGAACAAAAAGCAGTTGTTAATTGGTTTCTGCATGGAGATAGGAACTCAAAATTCTTTCATGCTATCATCGAATATAGAAGATCAATTAATGCAATTACGAAAATTAAGTCAACCAATAATAAATGGCTGACCACTCCTAAGGATATTGCGAGAAGATGTGGTGTTCCATTTTCAACAAATATTTGCTTTCAAGCCGATTAATTCCTCCTTGTTTAATTCTCGGCTTATTGAATCGATATTAATCCTAAAGATGTGAATAAGCCGACTATAGTTTCGGATGAGACTTGAGATTTATGCTTCGCTATTAATTCCATGGATGGTAATAAAGTTCGTTGGACCGGATGGATTCATGACCACTTCTATAAATCCTTTTGGGATATTATCGAGTTAGATGATGTTCTTCGCTGTAAGCTTGTTTCTTTCAAGAGTTGATCTTCCAAAGTACTTTGTTTCTTCTTCAATTGCTTTGATTCCTAAAGAGAAACTTAAAACTTCTTGGCATGATTTCGGATCAATTTGCTTAACTTCCACTTTCTCTAAAATTATCGGTAAAATAATTGTTGCAAGGTTACAACCTCTCGTTGGAAACTTTAGTTTACGAAAATCAATATGCCTTTATTAAAGGCGAGATGCATTAGTGACAATGTTACTGTTGGCCCAAGAGTTGATAGCCGATATTGATAAACCTTGTAGAGGCTCCAATATAATTATTAAATTGGATCTTACTAAAGCTTTTGACTCTATTAGTTGGTCCTTCATTATCAATGTGCTTTACGCAAGAGGTTTCGATCTTGATTTTTGTAACCTGATTTCTAAGTGGCTGGAGAATAATTACTATAGTGTTTTAGTTAATGGTGGCTGTCATGGATTCTTCAAGACTGGTAGAGGGATTAAGCAAGGAGATCCACTATCTCCTTATATATTCATTTTGGCTCTTGAATATTTTTCAAGAATGATTAATCAGTCCCAGCTTGCTCATCCTTATACTCAGTTCCAGCACAAATCTAATATTTTGGTTAGTCATCTAGCATATGCTGATGATGTAATCATCTTCTCTAATGACAACAAGGGTTCTATTAGATGTATGATGAAAATGTTGGAGAATTTTGAAGATGTTTCTGGGATGGTCTTTAACAAAACTAAATGTAAGTTTCTTGCCAGCTCTAGAATATCTTCTCAGGTCAGGAATTGGATTCTTGATACCACGAGGCTTTAAGGAAGCTAGTTATCCTCTTATTTATTTGGGTTTTCCTTTAATCGAAGGCGAGAAGAAAACTTTCTCACTATGATGATGTGGTTACTAAGGTTTCTTCTCAAATTCAAAGCTGGACTAATACATTTCTATCTAATGGTGCAAGGATTACTTTCTTAAAAAGCATTTTAACAACATTCCCTCTTTACACTCTTCAAATGGTGAGAATCAAGAAAAGCACTCAGAAAATGTTATCTACTATGTTCAATAAGTTTTTATGGGAAGACCATCATAAGCAATTACATTGGACTAATTGGGATAAATTATGTAAACCCCTTGCAAGTGGAGGTTTGGGATTTAAAAACTTTCAGCATCTTTCATTCTCTTTCTATTGTAAACAATGGATTAAATTTAGGTCCAAGAACTCTCTTTGGGCTAACTTCATGCATGGCAAATATTGCTACAACAAACACCCTACTCAAGTTCAACCTAAACTAGGAGATACAAAGACTTGGAAAGAGCTTTTAAAAGTTAAGTTACGAAGTTGAAAAATTGTTTGTTTGGGAAGTTGGTAAAGGGGAAATTGATTTCTGGCTTGATACTTGGCTTTTCAATGATTCTCTTCAAGATTAATCTTCTAACTCTTCTAATATTCATAAAATCTCTGATTGTTGGACCCAAAATTGTTGGGACATTTCCAAACTCGATTCTGTTGTCAACTTGGAGACTCGATCTAAAATATTATCCATTCCCATCCAGACCTTCTAAGAATGATAGAATTATTACTAAAAATCCTAATGGCCAAAGTCTCTCCAAATATATTTATCACAATTGTTTTAATTGGTCTATGACTGATTGGGGTGAGAAGATTTGGAGCAAACATTTATCCCCTACTATGTCATTTTTACGTTGGCGAGTTATTCGGGAAACTATTGCCCACTGATGATATACTTAAGCTCGAAAGGTATTCATGGTCCATCTATTTGTCAATCTTGTTTCTTGAATGAGGAATCTATTAATCATCTCTTCTTACATTGTCAAGCTGTACAAGACATCTGGTTTCTCTGTCTTAAATCATATTGGCCTTACTTCTCAATTCTGCTGTTGGACTAACATTGAATGCTGCTGGATGGCTTGGAAATGTTCAGCTTTCTTTTATATCCCTCTAATTATTTTCTGGTTCATATGGTTGGCAAGGAATGATATTATTTTTTTATGGGAAGCCCTTCTCTTCTCAAACCATTGTGAAAAATTGCTTATCTTATGTTGAGAAGCTTAATAATTACAAGATTGGGTCCAACAAATGCTACTACTTATGTCTACAGAATCCAGTTGGTTATGTGGAGGAAACCAAGTTCTCCTTGGATCAAAATTAATACAGATGGGAGTTTCAAATTTCCTGATGCAGGAATTGGTGGAATTTGTAGAAACCATAAAGGACATTGTTTATGGTGTTATTCAGCTCCCATTATTGCTAATTCTCCTCTTGAAGCAGAAACTTTGGTCTGTTTTATGGGGACTGAAAATTGCCATTCATCTCAATCATTCTTTTATCCACATAGAGTTGGATTCCTTGCAACTTATTCAAATTTTACTTCATCAAATTGCTGTTCCATGGGATCTACAGATTTGGATAAATAATATCTTCAATATGACTACCTCCTTAAATATCATCTGGAGCCATATCCTAAGAGAAGGGAATAAACCTGCAAATTGGCTGGCTTCAAGAGCATCTTCTTCTAAAGATATTTTTTGTGGGTCTTTCCATGAGTTTAATTTTTCTTCTCTTAATGTTTTTAGTTCTCTTTTACATGGGGATTTGATAAATCTACCTCGTGTTAGATGTAAAGTTTCAGCCAAAGCTTAATAATATCTTCTTTTTGCTGAATATATATATATATATATATATATATATATATATATATATATCTAGAAGGAATACTAACTTGAGTAATAAAATGAAGAAAACATACTAATGATCATTGAACAACACTCCACCTAGCTCAATAACAAATTCCATGCCACCATATGACTAAAATATTTAGCATCACATAAAAAAGTTAATAGTTTTGGGAATATATATATATATATATCGAAGGAATACTAACTTGAGTGGTAAAATGAAGAAAACATACCAATGATCATTGAACAACACTCCACTTAGCCCAATAAACAAATTGCATGCCACCATATGACTAAAATTTTTAAGGTCACATAAAAAAGTTAGTAGTTTTGTGAAAAAATCATCATTAATGATTATGTACACTGAAAATTTGATTCTAACTTTCTTAAATCCTTTATGTCTAAAGCGATGACTTCAACGAACAGGCATCCATTGATAGGGTTGATCTAACTTGGAGTTGATTTTGCTTTGATGGTTAAAACTTTTAGCTCTTCAATGGCTAGTTGGCTAAATTTCATTAACCACTTGTTGTTAAGACCTTTGCCTTTTATTTAGAGGTCTAGGATATGATTTTCTTCCCTAGGGAAGTGTTTGATCCAAAAATACTTGAGATTCTTAAATTTAGGTTTTATTTCAACATATATTTATGCTATCATTTTATCTGTAATTTTTAATAAGTCATTGATTTGATTAAAAACTAATTAAGTTTATTACTTGCGTGCTTTACTTCTATTACAAATAAAAATCTTAGTTTGGTAGCAAGTACTTTTTACTCGGCTTGGTAGTTTGTTGCTTCAAACTGTTTTTGATAAAATGATAAAGTGGAGTCCCTGAGGAGTCCATTAGGACAATATCTATTCCTTTCTTATGATTTATAGATGCCCCATCTATCAATAAGATCCATATTTTCTCTCTGAGCATATCTATTTCCTTGTTTGTCATTCCTTCTAAGAAATGAGCCATGAAGTTAGCAACTACTTAGACTTTAGTTATCATTTTTGGTATGTAGGCTATAAAATTTGATAAGATCTATTAACCATTTTAGTGGCCTATAGGAATGGCTAGGTTCAATAAGTACTCATTTTAGTGGATGATTAGTTGTAATGTGAACTCGGTGAGCTTGAAAGTAAAAGCAAAAATTCCAAAAAAAAAATGATTAATGTCATGCAACCATTTTCATTATCATATACATTAACTTTGCCTTGCATAGAACCTTACTAATATAATATATAAGTAATCACTTTTTCATTTCTTCTCAAAATAAAACTAAGCTCAAAATTTATTTGCTCACTCTAAGGTTGATAAAGAAATCTTCTCCTACTCTGGAGATTTATACTTGTGCTGGTGATGACAACATGATTTTTATTTATTTGAATGTATTTTGTAATTTAATTTCCAAGCAAAGCGATTGACATTCTTTATGACCCTAAAAAATGCTAAGAATCATTCCTCAAATTTGGATATGAATTGGCTTAGTCCTAAAATTTGTTAAGTCATGGCTTGTAGTTCCTTGATGTTCATTGGAGGTGTCATATTCATCACTTTTACCTTTTTACGATTAGTCATGATTCCTTTTGGTGTAAGGAAATATCCAAATAAATTTTACAAACGTGCATCAAAGGTACATTTCAATGATTCAAATCTGCTAAAAAACTTTCTTAAGGTGTTGAAACTTTCTCTCAAGTCATGTATATGTTCCTTGAGCTATTTACTTTTAATCATGAGATAATAAATTGAAACTTAAATGTTTTTTTTTCATTTTGATGTTGAGCTCACCTTTGTGAGACATTATTGAGGGTTATTTTGAGAGAGGGAGTCTACCAATATGGACAACTTAAATCTTATCAAGTATCATTAAATCATAAAATCTAGGCTAAAACCCTAATGAAGCCCCTTTAACCTAAATCCTTATGACATCTTAAAATGATCAGATCAGCAATGACAAACCCTGATCTGGTCAACCAATGACCTAAATGGTCAAATTTGGTCAAAATGGTCTATTCATGACCTAAAGACCACCACATTGACCATGTTGGTCAACACAATGACCTAAATAGTCAAACTTGGTCAAAATGGTCAATCCATGACATAAAGACCACCACATTGACCATGTTGGTCGTGACCCTCGATCCGCAACAATGCACCAAAACTTGGTTTACAATCGCCAAACAATGCAGTAATATATGCTGTCAAAAATATGTTATAGTAAAGAGTTTGACTTAAATAATAATAGTGGCTAGTGTATATAAATATAATTTTATGGAAAATATTTTACACACTAGGGGTACTACGCAAGTATACGTATCACTTCAAGTAATATAGGGCTTTTAAATAAAGACCCCAGTTTCGATCCCACGAGGAGGATGATAGATTTTTCCTTTAAATATTTTAATTTTATTTTTATGTATTTCTTTTAAAGTTAAAAAGTTGATATTTAATTTACTAGATGCAGAAATAAAGCAGTAATAAAGTAATGATTGATGTAAATAAACACATAACTTTCTTCCTTTCAATTAATCTAAGATTTTTTTAGATAATGTAATATTCGTGGAGAATATAAATTTATGGTATTGTGCCAAATAGAAGCATTCCTATTCTTTACCTTCGCTAGATAGTATAAAGAATATTGGCTAATTTATAAATCAGGTCCGGATGTATTGTTAGTAGAATGGGTTAATCTAGGCTCACACTACTAGATGTCTAAGGGTGGCTATGGTCGGCCCTACTAGTGACCCTTTCCTTCTCTATAAACCAAATTACAAGAATTTAGCCTATCACTCTAAAAACTTATTAATTCTACGCCCATTAATTATTATCTTCCTATTTATTTGCACTTCACCTTGAATAACCCGTGCAAGTTCTTCGACTACCCAAGGATTCATGTGATATCTACAAGTTAAGAATTCATCTCCTTCTAAGTCTCAAAACTCTTCAACAGATTTTAACAATTTAAATGGCCAATTTAAATAGTAAATTAAGATCCGGTATTAATATCATCACAATGTTTAAAATATATATATAGTTTTTAATTCTTCAACAAATGTTATATTATATTATTTATCTTTTCATAATTGTAAGGAGAAAGTAAAGTAACTACTCATAACACATTGAATTTAAACAACAACACATGTAAATGAAACTTTGAATCAAAATACAAATACTTATCTCAATTGTTTTTCCAACTAAACCTGTGAATCCTTCTGACTCCAAAGTAAATAGACTTCAAAAGCAATGACTCTTCAAATAATCTCAATACAAACTCTAAATAAACTCACTAATTAATAAAAGAAACTATAAATATGGCCCTTAAAATATTTCCCTAATCTCTCTCTAATGGAACTATATGATCTCTCTCTAATTTTAGGCTATATGGGGCGTGGGGCTAGGTTGGGCCTATTTCTCTGAAGGAGTAGCCTCCTATTTGTAGGCTTCAAGGGTTGCCTTGAAGCACCTCTTCAAAATGTGTCCAGGTTCAATGAATCTTCTAGAACTTTTGTTGGGCGCCTAGGCGCCGGGCTCCTCGTCCAGTTCTTCACACCTCTTCACTTTGGAACACACCTCTTCGCGATCCTAACCGTTTCCAAGTGTCCAAATACAATGTATCACATGTCCTATAATCCAGGAATAACTGCCAATCTTCCAGATGGTCCAATAACCACTTACACCGTCAAAATAACCTCCCAAAAGTAGTCAAAAATCTTTCAGAATTCTGTATCGAACTGGCGCTTAGGCGCCAGGCCAATTATTTTGACAATTTTGCATTTTGGCTCCATTTTTGCTCCTTTTTCATCTTTTTTTCTTTCTTGAACATTTTTGCATCACCTACATCCAAAACACAAAAATACCTTTCATTAAATCATAATATCCCTAAGAATTTGATAAAAATCAAGGCATAAAAATAGGTATTTTTTCATGGATCAAAATCCCCCAAACTTAAACGTTACTTGTCCTTAAGTAACCCTTTTTACTATATAAAATGTATAACAATTGGAATAAAAGGTAAATATTTAATAGTTCTTATAATTTTTGATTTTATAAAGGCTTTAGTAAATCATTAACCAAATTTTAATAACTATGTTTAATTTTAAGAATTTAAAAAATATTTAAATACCAAATCATAAGATTTCAAAAAATTTTTCATTCACTTTGAAAATAATTGTAGATTATTATATTAAGATCACATAAATTATTTACAAGAAAAAGATCTTCATGAAAATCATTTCTAATAAAGATTCATGCATAAAAATTAAGTAAAATATGTAATCTGTTTTTTTCTTATAAGGAAATTCAAGTGAAGCCAATTTTTGATTAGGCATCTCCTCAAGCTTCACCTCTCTCTTCTTTTATTTATTTATTTATTTATTTTTTTACAGAGAGGATTACTATATCTGGATAGTCTGTTAATGGTTCTGAACTTCGCTATCCTTAACTTATATTTTCAAACTTATACATTTTCACTTAATTATTATAACATGAATAGATTTCAAAAAGAATTTCAATCTTTTCTTTTTCAAGTTATAATTTTTGATTTCTTAATACTTCTAAAATTCAATTATTTCTATTATGAATAGAAAAATTTCTTAATCTTACTCTTCTTTAAGTTCAATAATTCTATTCTTAAAATCAATCAAAGTTATTAAAATTTTGGTTAGGTTTACTAAATTATTTATAATTTTAAAAATTTAAATGATCTTAAATAGATTCTTCAATCCTTATGTTATGTTAATATTTTTTTTTAGAAAATATTAGTTCATTAAGGACAAATAAAATTTAAATTTGCATGTATTATCCCTTCCACCAAACTTAAGTTTTGGTATATCATGAAAAAAATTAAAGTATGAGAGAAAGAAAGGTATAATTTAAAAAAGTAATTTTTATAAGTATGTAAAAACAGTCTAGAAAGAAAATTTTACTTCTACACATGCTTTTTATGAATATCACTGAAATAACGAAGCAAAAGTAAGCAGGCTCATATGTTTTTTTTATATATCAATAGCTGAATTAAATGACTATACTACTCAAAGTAATAGAAACATAACAACATTACTAACTATTGAAGAATACTAAACAGTAGGCTAAAACAGGAATAAACATTAATTCATCTAAATTTCAGTCTTCAACACAATACACTAAATATCTAAAATAGTCTCAACATCAAACAATCCACACAAAGTTTCATAAACAAATCTACACTAACAAACAACAAGCAACAAACAACCAACAGTACTAGCAAACAAGAAATAAACTAACAACAGAATCAGCACATCTCAGAGGTAAATCAAGCTACTAATCACTATCTGTAGCCTCGTTATCGTCATCACCAAAAGAAAACTCCACATCCTTTGGATCGACATACGGTGTAAATGCTAGGACGGGTAGGAAGCGAATATCATGCTCACCCTTCGAGAATCTCACTAAAGACTCGAATACTCATCATCAAAATCACTTTTCCTTTGGGTATAATCGGATAGATGATCAATCTTCTTGTCTATAGTATCTACTCTGTAGTGAGTTAGAAATAACTCATTCTGCTACTCCAAAAATTAATCATGCATTGATTCCCAAAAACTAGATGGTGGCTCAGTAGTAGAAGTAGAATGTCTACAAGTAGAAGTTCTACTTGGAGTAGGTACAGAAGTAGAAGGACCAGTAGATCTCTTCCGTCGAAGACGATCATAAATGCTCACACTCTCCTGCCCAATTGGCTTTGTAGTCTTTAACTTCTCATCTGATATATCAGCAGAAACTCCATTGCTCAGGCATAAAGAATGAATCAAGGATGGGAATCCTAATCCCACAGAAGAGTTGGATCTAGAAATCGATTCCACTGACTCATAAATAATACTGCCAACATCTATCGGCTTCCTATCCTGAATGCAGTAGTTCAAGATAGCTCGATCTCTGGTAACTTCGCTTAGGTGGTTGGAAGGTAGAAGTCTAGCAGAAATAAAATAATGCCATGCCTTTGAAATACCATTTAGCTTAGAAGATTTGTAGTTTACCTGTTTGTCGTTCCGGATCTTCCAAGTTCCTGTGCCATCAGTCAGATATGCAATAATCATCTCAAGATCTCCCTCAGATGGAGATAAAACAGAATAGTAGCACTCGATGGTAGGTGGCAGGCCGTAGAAAATATTGATCCGTTCCAGAGTAAATCCTATTCCGACACCTCTAACGAAGACATCGTAGTCTTCCGCATCCAAAAAGTTAGCATAAAACTCGCGTACAATAGGAATAACGACAACATCAGTGAAATAACAGAATCGTTGCCAGTTGTGTGCAACGATCGTATTCTCGATCATTTCACCGGGATTATAAAAACTGCATTCTGAGATAAACTTTCTTGACTTCGCAAATTCGTGATAACGAAAATGCGCTGCCACAGTTAAAAATTTGCTGCTGTCGAAATTTTCTCTTGCCTTTCCTCGCTTAGATTTTGGTGCCAACTAAATATGAAAGAAAACACAAATAAATTAAGGAATAAAAAATTTAAACTCTTTTTAAGCTTAAGAAACTTAAAATGAGTTTAAGAATCCGTGGAGAAACTCAAAAAAGCAAAATTTTTCTCAAAATTTTGGTTTTTAGCAAAAAAAATAGGAAAAACTATGGTAAGAATAAAAAATAAATGGATTAGAAGGTAGATCTGACCTCGAGATGAAGAAAGCAAGTGATTTTTGGCTCAAAACTTGATGTTTTGACCTCAAAATGGATCCAGAGGGTGGGTTTTCGTGAAAAAGAGGAAGGGGATGAAGCTTAGGTGTCAACCATGGCTAATGGGGTTTAAATGTTAATTTTCGGTAAGCAGGCCGAACCGGCGCCTAGGCACCGAATTCTGGCGCCTAGGCGCCAGACTCGCCTTTCATAAAAGTCACTTTAAAAATTTTATTTTCCACAAAAACTCATAAATTCAACTTCCAATTGCTCATATTAGAGTAGTGCTTCAGTTTCCAACTTCCAAAATATTTTCCAAAAATTTTAAAAATTAAAAATTAAATTCACCAATTAAACACAAGGTTTAAATCAAACTCTTCTAATTCCATTCATAATCTTCAATTTTGGCTCAATACAATACATATAAGTATAGTAAATATGATTCAAGTCCTAACAACCAATCAAACACAATTTCAAAGCAAATATAACACACATTGAACAATAAATTAAACACTCCAACAATACAATCGATTTACTTAATCGATACAACGACACATTACTAAAAGTCTAGATCACACCATAATAACTATCTAATCTTCGATTTAGAAATTTCCATTCTCTTCGCAATTAAGATTATTCAGCCCACTTGGGAGGAACGCTAACGGCCTCGGAAATCCGTAGCCGTTTTCTCGTCGATCCATTTGTTCTTCGCATACATCTCCACTTGAGCATCTTGATAAGCCGCTAGATGATCAAATTGAAGCTTCGACTGCTATTCCAGATGTTCAATTTGATGATACATCTCATGGAGGCAATCTCTAATACTTTTGAATTCTGCTTCAAACTTATCTAGACGACTTGAAATTTTCTCCAAACTTACTGCGATAAAACCATTGAAGTAGGGTTGAGGATCCTTTGAACCTTTGTCTCTAGCATCTTCTCCAAGATTTCTTCTCTCCATTTCTTCAAAAATGCTCCCTAATCTCTCAAGAATGAAGTGTCTAGGTCGTAATTTTTGTTGCTTAGGGATTGGGGACGAAAATGGGGTGATATAAAGGAGAAACTCGTGTGAAAAACTACAAATGTTTAGTTTTTACACGACCCAGAAAGTGTGGCGCTCAGGCGCCAAATCTGGCGCCTAGGCGCCGGACCCATCGATACACAGTTTATTAAGGAGCTTAGGCGCCGAATTATGGAGCCTAGGCGCCAGAACCATGTTTGACTCCGTTTCACCTATCGTCAAATTTCAAAGTTTCGTTCTCCAAAATAGGTAAATTAGAATGGTAAGATCAATATAGACTTAGTAACACAAATTATAAACAATCATAATGAAGGTTAACTTGATCTCCTTTTTACTCACATATGAAATGGAGTGATCCAACGTCCAAACTTATATACTTCGAGATAATTTTTAGCTTAAGTCAATGAAGACTTGTTAGCATCCAATTTTCTAAAGTTGTATAAAATTAGTCAAGACCGAGGCATAACCTTACATTGAAAATTTTAAAACACATAAAAAATAACTATGGGTTGCCTCCCACAAAGCGCTTGGTTTAACGTCGTCAGCTTGACCTAAATAAGTCTTTAATCAGGTTGACTTAACTCGTAAGCCTCTTTATAAATCATTTTAATGTCTCCCAAATAAGGCTTTAGTCTTAATCCGTTAACTTTAAATATTTTTTTTTATTTTTGGGTCTTTAATATCCACAGCTCCATAATGGTATACTTTCTCAGTTATATATGGTCATATCCATTTAGATATTAATTTTTCAAGAAAAAGTCTTAAACGAGTATTAAATAATAATACTTCTTGTCTAGGCTCGAATATTTTTCCTGAAATCTTTTTATCATGTGATATCTTCATTTTCTCTTTATAAATTTTTGCATTTTCATATGATTCATTTCTTATTTCATCTATCTCATTTAATTGTAATAATCGTTTTTCTCCAGCAGTATTCAACTCAAAATTAAACTCCTTTATCGCCCGATAAACTTTATGTTCGAGTTCGACGGAGTAAGTGACAATGTTTACCATAAATTAACTAGTAAGGTGACATTCCGATTGGTGTCTTATAAGTCGTTCTATAAGCCCATAATGCGGAATCAAGTCTATCGACCCAATCAGTTCTTTTAGAATTAACGAGTCTTCTCTAAAATTCTTTTAATTTTTACGTTTGATACTTCGACCATTCCACTTGTTTAAGGGTGATACGCAGTTGCAATTCTGTGTTTGATTCCAAATTTTTCCAGTAATGATTGAATTCTTATATTTCTAAAATGACTTCCACCATCTGTGATAATTACCTTAGGCATTCCAAATCTTGAAAAAATTATTTTCTTTAAAAAAATTGAAACACTTTTAGAATCACAGTTAGGTAAAGCTACAGCTTCAATCCACTTTAAAACATAATCAACTGCTAATAAAATATAAATCTTTCTAGATGATGGTACAAATGGTCCCATAAAGTCTAAACCCAATATATCAAAAATTTCGACTTCCAATATATAGTTTAAAGGCATTTCATCTTTTCTAGATATATTTCCCATCATTTGACATCGATCACATGTTTTCACATAATATCTCACATCTTTGAACAAGGTAGGCCAATAAAATCCTGAATTTAAAATTTTAAATGCAGTTTTATCTACTCGAAAGTGTCCTCCAAAATAGGAATCATGACATTTTTGAATAATAGCAAAAGTTTCTTCATAAGGTATACATCTTCGAATTACAGAATCTCTCCCTAATTTAAATAAATGAGGATCTTCCCAAATATAAGATTTAGCATCATTTTTAAATTTCTTAATATATTTGTTATCGAATCCATAAGGTAGAATATTGCTAACTAAATAGTTAACTACATCCGCATACCAAGGTGTTTGCCATCCTTGAATAACATATAAATGTTCATCAGGAAATTTCTCACTTATATTTTCCTCAGTAATAACATCATTCTTAATTCTAGATAAATGATCAGCAATTTGGTTATCAGTTCCTTTTCTATCCATTATTTGAAAATCAATATCTTGTAGAAGTAAAACCCATCTTATCAGTCTAGGCTTAGCATCTTTTTTTGACATTAAATATTTAATAGCGAAGTGATCAGTAGGAACTATGCATTTGGTACTAAAAAGATAAGGTCTAAATTTATCAAAGGCAAGACTATAGCTGAAAGCTCTTTCTCAGTAGTAGTGTAATTTCTTTGAGTTTCAGTAAGAATTTTACTGGCATAATATATAACTTTGAAAATTTTCTCATATTTTTGTCCCAATACAGCTCCAATTGCAAAATCACTTGTATCACACATTAATTCAAAGGGTTTATTCCAATTAGCTGCAATAATTATAGGTGCAGTTATTAATTTTTCTTTTAAAATATTAAAAGCATTAATACAGTCTTCATTTAATTCAAATTTAACTTCTTTTTCTAATAAATGACAAAGAGGTTTAGCAATTTTAGAAAAATCCTTTATATATCTTCTATAAAATCCAGCATATCCCAGAAAAATTCTCACATCAGTAACAGTAGTAGGTGGTTGCAGTTCAACAATAATTTTTACTTTTTCTTGATCAACATCCATCCCTTTTTATGAAATTTTATGACCAAGTACAATGCCTTCTGTGACAATAAATTGACATTTTTCCCAGTACAGAACTAAATTTATTTCTTCACATCTTTTCAGAACTTTGGAAATATTTTCCAAACAAGATTCAAAAGAAGTTCCAAAGACTGAAAATCATCCATAAATATTTCAATTCCTTTGTCAATTAAATCACAAAATATTGAAATCATACATCTTTGAAAAGTTGCAGGTGCATTACATAAACCGAAAGGCATTCTTTTAAATGTAAATGTTCCATAAGGACTTGTAAATGTTCCATAAGGACTTGTAAATATCCACTTTAACAAGAACATCCTCTATAACTCCTTTAGGGTAGGTGATAGATCTATCAGCTAACTGAAGGGTTACGGTGGTGGGAGTAATCTCTCTTAAATTCAACATTCGAAAAATAGAAAATGGCATGAGATTAATACTTGCTCCTAAATCACATAAAGCTTTTCCATAAAATTTTTCTCCAATAGCACCAGGTATAGTAAAACTTCCAGGATCTTTAAGTTTCGAGGTAATTTCTTTTGAATTATTGCACTACATTCTTCACTTAATGCAACAGTTTCAAAAGCTTCAAATTTTCGTTTCTTACTTAAAATATCCTTCATAAATTTTGCATAAGTTGGAATCTGTTCCAAAGCTTCAGCAAAAGGTATGTTAATGGTAAGTTTCTTAAAAATTTCAAAGAACTTAAAAAATTGATGATCAAGCTTATGCTAATTTAGTCTTTGAGGAAAAGGTGGTGGTGGTTTTTCAACTTCCACATTAATAGGAATAACAGTCTTATCTTGACTAGGGGAAGGAGTTTCTTTAGGTTTTTCAATCTCTTCAACCTCAGTCTCATTTTCAATTTCATTCTGCATTCTTTCTTTTAATTCCTTTTCACTTATAAGTTGCACAGCTTTAACATGTTCATGTTTTTTCCAGTTTCTTTTGGATTGATTTCAACATTACTAGGAAGTGTTCCTGGAGGTCTGTGATTAATTAAAATAGCGATTTGTCCCATTTGATTCTCAATATTACGAATAGCAGTGTTTTGATTTTGTAATTGATTACTCATTTCTAAAATTAATTCTTCTATAGATAACTTTTTCTGTTGATTATTAAATCCAGGTGGTTTATAGTTTGAATTTATTTGATTGTTCCAATTTCCAGTTGGATGGGATTGATTATTACCCCATTGTTGTTGTGAATTATTCCAGTTAAAATTAGGGTGATTTTCCATCCAGGATTATAATAATTGGAATAAGGGTTATTTTTACTAGCAATAACTTGTAAAGTTTCAATAGTTTGAGAATCTTCATTATTAGCAGAGTTGTTATGTGATATATTGATAACAAAATTATCTTGTTTCTTAGATATTGCAGCTACTTGTGAAGCTAAGATAGAAAATGCTTCGTTATCATGAATACTTGCCATTCTTTTATGATTAATCCTTTCAGAAGGCCATTGAAAATTATTGTTAGCCATTTCTTCAATTAAAACATAAGCTTCAAA
Organism: Papilionanthe hookeriana x Papilionanthe teres; assembly: GCA_022702705.1. Lineage (NCBI taxonomy): Eukaryota > Viridiplantae > Streptophyta > Magnoliopsida > Asparagales > Orchidaceae > Papilionanthe > Papilionanthe hookeriana x Papilionanthe teres. The sequence continues at coordinate 26,204,637 of CM040430.1, forward strand.
TGATTTAGCCATTAAAGAACCTCCAGCAGCAGCATCAATAATTGATTTAAGTGATCCAATAACTCCGTTATAAAATGTTTGAATATTTAACCAATCAGGTAAAACATGATGAGGACACTTTCTTAATAGTTCTTTAAATCTTTCCCAAGTTCCATAAATTGTCTCCCCGTCAAATTGACTAAATGAAGTAATATTATTTCTTAATTTTGCAGTTTTAGATGGAGGAAAATATTTAGCAAGGAATTTTTGTGTCATTTCAACCCATGTTTTAATAGAACCTGTTGCTAATGAGTTCAACCACATCTTTGCTTTATCTCTTAAAGAAAAAGGAAAGAGTCTAAGTCTAATAACATCATTAGAAATATTGTTATATTTAAAGGTAGCACAAAGTTCTAAAAAACTAGCAAGGTGTAAATTTGGATCCTCATTTGGTGTTCCCCCAAATTGATTATTTTGAACCATTTGAATAATACACGGTTTAAGCTCAAAAGAATTAGCATCTACAATAGGTATTTGAATACTACTATGAAGTTGATCAACTGTAGGGTTAGCATAATGCCTTAATGGTTTGTAAACATTTTGTTCATTAATTTCAATTGGATTTTGTAAATTATTATGTAAATTAGCCATCTCTTGATATTTTTGAATTTGTTTTCCTTTTTTAATTCTTATAACAGTTCATTCTAATTTAGAATCTAAAGGTAATAATCCTTCAGATCCAGAACTACGCATAACAAGTAAATAAAAAGTAATAAAATTATATTTATTTTTATTTTTGTTTTTGTTGTTTTTTTTTGTTTAATATTTTAGACAATAAAAGAAATAAATAAAATAAAATATTTAAAATAAAAATCTTTGCCTCCCCGGCAATGGCGCCAAAAACATGACCCTCGATCCATAGCAATGCACCAAAACTTGGATTGTAATAGCCAAACAATGCAGTAATATATGCTATCAAAAATATGTTATAGTCAATACTTTGACTTAAATAATAATAGTGGCTAGTGTATATAAATATAATTTTATAGAAAATATTTTACACACTAAAGGTACTACGCAAGTATACGTATCGCTTCAAGTAATATAGGGCTTTTAAAAAAAGACCCCAGTTTCGATCCCAAGAGGAGGATTATAAATTTTTCTTTTAAAGATTTTGATTATATTTTTAAGTATTTCTTTTAAAGTTAAAAAGTTGATATTTAATTTACTAGATGCAGAAATAAAGCAGTAATAAAGTATTGATTGATGTAAATTAGCAAACAACTTTCTTCCTTTCAATTAATCCAAGATTTTTTTAGATAAAGTAATATTCGTGGAGAATATAAATTTATGGTATTGTGCTAAATAGAAGCTTTCCTATTCTTTACCTTCACTCGATAGTATAAAGATTGGCTAATCTATAGATCAGGTCCGAATGTATTGTTAGTAGAATAGGTTAATCTAGGCTCACACTACCAGAAGTCCAAGGGTGGCTATGGTCGGCCATACTAGTGACCCTTTCCTTCTTTATAAACCAAATTACAAGAATTTAACCTGTCACTCTAAAAACTTATTAATTTTATGCCCATTAAATATTATCTTCCTATTTATTTGCACTTCATCTTGAATAACCCGCGCAAGGCCTTCGACTACCTAAGAATTCATGTGATATCTACTAGTTAAGAATTCATCTCCTTCTAGGTCTCAAAACTCTTCAACAGATTTTAACAATTTAAATGGCCAATTTAAATAGTAAATTAAGATCCGGTATTAATATCATCACAATGTTTAAAATATTAATATAGTTTTTAATTCTCCAATGAATGTTATATTATATTATTTATCTTTTTATAATTGAAAGGAGAAAGTAAAGTAACTACTCAGAACACATTGAATTTAAACAACAAAACATGTAAATGAAACTTTGAATCAAAATACAAATACTTATCTCAAGTGTTTCTCCAATTGAACCTACTGAATCCTTCGACTCCAAAGTAAATAGACTTCAAAAGCAATGACTCTTCAAATACTCTCAATACAAACTCTAAATAAACTCACTAATTAATAAAAGAAACTATAAATATGGCCCTTAAAATATTTTTCTAATCTCTCTCTAAATGGAACTATAGGATCTCTATCTAATTTTAGGCGTGGGGCTAAGTTGGGCCTCTTTCTCTGAAGGAGTAGCATCCTATTTATAGGCTTCAAGGGTTGCCTTGAAGCACCTCTTCAAAATGTGTCCAGGTTTAATGAATCTTCTAGAAGGTGTGTCTGGTGCCTAGGAGCCGGACTATGGCACCTAAGCGGCGCCTAGGCTCCGGAATCTGGCGCTTAGGCACCGGGCTCCGCGTCCAGTTCTTCGCACCTCTTCACTTTGGATCGCACCTCTTCGCGATCCTAACCGTTTCCAAGCGTCCAAATACAATGTATCACATGTCCTATAATCCAGGAATAACTGCCAATCTTCTAGATGGTCCAATAATCGCTTACATCGTCAAAATAACCATCCAAAAGTCGTCAAAAATCTTACAGAATTCTGTATCGAACTGGCGCGTAGGCGTCGGATTCTGGCGCCTAGGGGTGAGGACAATTATTTTGACAATTTTGCATTTTGGCTCCTTTTTGCTCCTTTTTCATCTTTTTTTCTTTCTGAACATGTTTGCATCACCTACATCCAAAACAAAAAAATACCTTTCATTAAAGCATAATATCCTCAAGAATTTGATAAAAATCAAGGCATAAAAATAGGTATTTTTTCATGAATCAGTCAACTCAATGACCTAAATGGTCAAATTTGGTAAAATAGGTCAATCCATGACCTAAAGACCACCACATTGACCCAAAGGTCAACCTAATTCACTACATGGTCAAACTTGGTCAAAATTATCAATTCTTGACCAAATGACCACCACATTGACCCATAGGTCAACCCTGGACTAAAATTGGTCAACCCTGGTTAGCCATGGTCAACTTTTGTCAATCCTGGTCAACCATGATTAACCTTGGAAATCTTTGGTTGACTCTAGTAAAATTTATTCAACTTGGGTCAAAATACTCAATTTTGAACCAAATTGATAAAGTTGGTCAAATAGTCAACACCCAAAATCATTTTGATTAATTTATGGGTTAATATTATAATTTCATACATTTTTAATTAATTACAAAATAAATTTAGAATGAAATTATAATTACATAACCCTAAAATAAAATCAAAATGATGACATCATATATGACATCTAAAATCCATAAATGATTTTCAAAATTAATTTGAACAAATGAAGTGTTATTTATGGGTCATCTATGACCCATAGGACTTATTATAACCCATGACACATTATCCTTGACAAAAGACAAAAATCCTCATGAAATCATCACGAAGAGGAGAAGGAGGTGTCATTCCTTCATGGAATCCTTGAAGGAAGACTTTGGTGAGTCATCACTCACCTCCCTCCTAATCCAATGGAAAAAGAAACTTAGCCATGCCATTCTCCCCATCATTATTGGACTCATCATTACATTCCATGGAAGTGGGGAAAGGGAAGATCTATGTGTCATCCTCTCCACAAAATCATTAAGTGATTGGCAAGAAGTATATGGGGAAGGTCTACCTAGCCTATCTTAAGCTCTTATCCACCATATGAGCTAACCAATGGAAGGAGGTCAAAATTACATGCCAAATCTTCACCATGGTTAGGTTCATCATAACCAAGACATGAAAGAGAGGGAATTAGAAGCTTATGTGTCATTCCTTCATGAAATTTTGAGTTAGGATATGGTGAGATCATCACTCACCTCCATCTCTATCCAATGAGAGAACGACTCATCTAAATCTTTATCCTACACATAATTGGGGTCATAATGACCAAATGATGAAAATTGGGAATGAGAAGGCATATGTGTCATCTCATCCCAAATTCATTGAAAGACCAATAAGTTCATATGGTGGAGGTCCATCCAAAAGCTCTTCCGACATTATTAACTAACCAATAGGGGAAGAATGAGCTATGTTCACAAAGATAAGGTTCATGATGGCAAATCATGGAAGTGAGGAAGAAGGGGGGGTTATGTGTCATCCTATTCCAAATTCAATTGAATGAGTGTATAAGCTCATATGGGGGTGGTCCATTTAGCTTATCCTAAGTTCTTATCCGCCCCATTCCTTCTTCAATAGGAATAAGACAACAAAATCATTTATTTCAAAGGTCTTGAAGATATGGTGAACCAAACTTGGGAATGAAAAATGAAATTATCTCTTAGCCCAATTCTTATCTCCTTGGAAGCCTTAAATCTTACCCAAGCTGTTACCACTTTCCTCAAGAAAGCCCGAGCAAATCCATGGCTTCCTCAAGCCTATAAATAGGCTAACCTGAGAGCAATGGAGGAGAGGAGAGACCCCTGACAGTCTCCAATTCCAGAAACTTTGAACATCAAACTTCTTCCCCAAACCCTAAGGAATTGATTCCCCTTGGATTCACCTCCTGAAACCCATTAACCTATCCCAATATCACCGCCCAAGAATAGGACAAATTTTGGGTCTAACAAAAAACCTCTACAAAACTTCAAATTCTCTCTTCTAAAAGCTTCTTTAAGCTTTAAGAAGACATTCCTAATCAAAATTAGCCTTCCCTATAGGCTCCAACTTACTTTTTAATACTTTTATCGAACTCATACCAAGACCCAATTTCAACTCAAATTGAGTCAAGGGAAGGCTTCCTGAGATCAAGGTAAAGCTTTGGAACCATTCCAATCAAGATTTCATCCACTGAAGCAAGGTATGGTGCTAAACCATTAATTTGGCTCAGCTTTCAGACATTGTGAAAAAGATCATCACTTCATTGCCAAAGATCCGTATGGATGTGTTCGTCGTGTCGAGACGAGGCTTTGGAAACAAAAATTATCAATTTTGGTTGAAGATCTGGGTAGATCATGAACCATGAACCGTTCTCAGTTGATCTCCTTCGGGGAAGATGAACCGATGCCGTCCATTTACGTGTTTTGGAAATGGATGGCCCTGATTAAATATAGACAGATCCTGTGTGATAAACCCCACAGTGGATCACACGCATCTTTGACGTGTACGAGGGCACGCGTCGTCCCATTATTATTATTTTTTGGGTAGTTAGGATTTAATTAAATCCAGGGAAACCTCAAGAATTTAAAAAATTCATCTCTTGATAATAAAAGAAAATCACAAAAATAAATTAAAAATACCCCTAGACTTAGGAAAGTAAGGGGAAAATTATGAAATGAAAATTTGCAATAAATGAATTATACATAATTTTTAATTATTTTATTACTCTCTAGAGTAATTTAATTATTAAAAATTATTTATTATTCCAAAAATTCTAAAATTTTCACAGATTAATCCTTTCATCCTTAGAGACATTCCATGATTTATCCAGGACTAGGAAAATTCCCTAGGGTTCAATATTCTAATTTCAATCAAAGTTTTTAATTTTTTTAAAAAATAATTATAAAAATTAAGAAAATGGAAATTAAGCTTAAAAATGGTTAGAAAATTTAGAGTGACATTTTTAAACTCTAAATGACAACTTTAAGCCATTTGAAAATTTAAAATGACATGTTCATCACTTAGGGTCAAATTTGAAAATTTCAAATTTACATTTAAATCCCTAGAAATCCTTAGGCTTGATCTTTAGCCCTAAATGACATGTAGGATTGACCCAATCCTAAGTTTTAAGTTTGACTAGATCTAGGGTGAATCTAAACGCTTACTGACATAGGGTTTACTCACCTTCTCAGTACTATTGGGGCTAGTTCCTATAGACCCAAAGTCAAAATCTTAAATGTTGAATTCCAACTCACATAATACCTATATCTAACACACATGGACTCAAGTTAGAATCTGAATCCAATCTCAAATGGATTCAAGTCAAACTTAGACATTTGGGTTCAACCCTTGTGAACCCACACTTCATCATAACCCTAATTAGGTCTAAGAAAAAAATTAGACCAAATTAAACCCTGTTAAGCCTTAATCACAGTAGGTTTAACACCTTAAATCCTAATTAGGTTTAAGACATCAATTATACCTAATTAAACCTTGTTAAGTCTTAATCACATTAGGTTTAACACCATAAACCCTAATTAGGTCTAAGACATCAATTTGACCTAATTAAACCCTGCTAAGCCTTAATCACATTAGGTTTAACACCATAAACCCTATTTAGGTCTAAGAAATCAATTAGACTTGATTAAATCCTGCTAAGCCTTAATCACATTAGGTTTAACACCATAAACCCTAATTTGGTCAAAGACATCAATTACACCTGATTAAACCCTGTTAAGCCTTAATCACATTAGGTTTAACACCATAAGCCCTAATTTGGTCTAAAACATCAATTAGACCTGATTAAACCTTGTTAAGCCTTAATCACATTAGGTTTAATACCATAAGCCTAATTAGGTCTAAGACATCAACTAGACCTAATTACCTATTAAGCCTTAATCACATAAGGTTTAATACCATAATCCCTAATTAGGTCTATGACATCAATTAGATTTGATTAAACTCAGTTAAGTCTTAATCACATTAGGTTTATCACCATAAATCCTAATTAGGTCTAAGTCATGAATTAGACCTGATTAATCACCTTAAACCTTAATTACATTAGGTTTAAGATAAATCAAAACCTAAATAGGTCTAACCCCTCGTTAGACCTGATTAATTACTTTAAACCTAAATTACATTAGGTTTAAGACAAATCAAACCCTAATTAGGTCTAACGTCTCATTAGACCTGATTAATCACTTTAAACCTTAATTATATTAGGATTAAGACAAATAAAACCCTAATTAGGTATAACCCCTCATTAGACCTCATTAATCACCTTAAACTTTAATTACATTAGGTTTAAGAAAAATTAAACCCTAATTAGACCTAATCCTAATTAGATCTAATTAATCTAATTAAACCTTACCTAAACTAGGTTTAATTAATCCTAAACCCTAATTAGACCTAACCCTAATTAGGTCTAATTAATTCAATTAAACCTTACCAAAATTAGGTTTAATTAATCACAAACCCTAATTAGGTCTAATTAACCAATTAAACCTTACCTAAATAAAGTTTAACTAACCTTAAACTCTAATTAGGCCTAACCCTAATTAGGTCTAATTAATCAATTATACCTTACTTAAATTAGGTTTAATTAACCTTTAAACCCTAATTAGGTCTAACCCTAATTAGATCTAATTAACCCTTAAGCCTTACTTACATTAGGCTTAAGTAACTTTAAACACGAATTAAGTCAAACCCGAATTAAACAATTAAATCTTAAGCCTTACATACATTAGGCTTAAGAAACCTTAAACCCTAATTAATTCTATCTTTAATTAGACTTAATTAAAACCATAACTCAGGTTCAATTCAACTTGAATCGAAGTTAGCTCAAACCTCTGGGTTCAGCATACATTGAACCTAACTTATCCTAACCTTAGGTTCAACCTACATTGAACCTAACCAAACCTCTAGGCGCAGGCTACATTGAACCTAACTCAACCAAACTTCACGTCAACACAAATTGAACCTAACCAAACCTCTAGGGTCAACTTACATTGAACCTAACTTAACCTAACCTTAGGTTCAACCTACATTGAACCTAACCAAATCTCTAGGTTCAACCTACATTGAACCTAACTCAACCAAACTTCAGGTTCAACCCAAATTGAACCAAATCAAACTTTATGTTCGACATACATTGAACCTAAATTTAACTTTAACTTAGGTTCAACCTAACTTGAACCCAAGTTGACCAAGCTTTAGGTTTAACATAAATTGAATCTAAATCAAACTTATAACTTAGATTCAACCTAATTTGAACCCAAATTAACCAAAATTTAGGTTCAACTTACATTGAACTTAAGTTAAACCAATAACTTAGGTCCAACCTAACTTGAACCCAAGTTAACCAATATTTTAGATTCAACCCAAATTGAATCTAACTTGACATAAACTTTAGGTTCAACCCAATTTGAACTTAAGTCTACCTAAACCTTTAGGGTCAACCTAAAGTGAATCTAAGTCAGCCTAAACTAACTTAAACCTTAGGTTCAACCAAATGAACTTAGGTCAAATCTAAATTCCTTGGGTTCAGCACATTGAACCCAAATCAAATCTAAACTCTAATAATGTCTAAACCCTAATGAGATCAAATTGACCTCTTATAAGGTAATAAACACCAATTAGGTTTAACCTTAATTAGACAAAATTAACCAAATTAAACCTTACTTATATTAGGCTTAATTCAACTTAAATCCCAATTAGGTCTAAGTCTAACTAGAACTAATAAAGCTAATTACACCTTACTCATGTTAGGTTTAATTAAACTTTAAATCAAATCAAAATATTAGGTTCATCCCAACTTAAATTTAAATAAAATCAAACTCTTAGGATCAAACTAACTTGAACCAAAATCAAATCAAATTTTTAGGTTCAATCTAACTTGATCTCAAATAAAACCTTTAGAATCTAAATTAATCTTAAGTCCTACTTACATTGGACTTAGAATAATTTCAAACCTTAGGTTTAATTCATATTGAACCTAAGCCAACTTTAGATCCTACTTACATTGGATCAAAATACATTGGACCGATAACCATATCAAACATTAGGTTCGATTCATATTAAACCTAAATCAATTTTAGATTCTACTTACATTGGATATAAATCAACCTTAAGTCCTACCCACATTAGACTTAGAACCATTTTAACTCCTTGGAATAAATCCTAAACTAATTTTATGTCCTATCTACATTGACTTAAAACCATTTTAAACTCTTCAGTTTAACTCATATTGAACCTAAATCAACTTTAGGTCCTACCTAAATTGGACTCAAATAAACATTAACCTTAGGTTCTAACCACATTAAACCTAAACAAAACCTTTAACTTAAGATCAACTCAAAGTTGAACTTAAGTCAAAACCCTTAACTTAGGATTCAATCCACATTGAACCTAAAATCAAACCTTTAACTTAAGATCAACCCAAAGTTAAAATTAAGTCAAACATCAACCTTAGGTTCATCCTACATTGAACTTAAACTCAAAATTGAATCCAAATTGAATCAAACTGAACCAAATCCTAGGCCAAACTGACATCATGACCTAAAACCCTAAGTCAAACCTACATCAGACTTAACCAACTTTCATTAGGTCCAACCAACATTAGGACTTAAAAATTAATTCTAATTTACATTTAGACTTAGCCTAACTTCCTAAAACCTTTAGATTCAAAAGACATTGAATCTAAATTACTAAATTTAATTCATATTAGATTTAACTCAAAATGATTAGATTCAAAGACACTGAATCTAAATTCCGAGTCTAAATTACATTATACTTAATTTAAAACCTTTAGGTTTAAAGGACATCAAATCTAAAATTCTAGATCTAATTCATAGTAGAAATCATTAGATTTAAATGACACTGAATCTAAATTTCTCAAGATCTTACAGCCATTGGATCTAAATAAACTTGACTCCATTCTTTAGGTCTAAATTACATTAGACTTAAATAAACAAATCAAAACTGACATATAAAAATCAATCAAAATGGCACATGAAAAATTTTAATTGGTTAATAAATCTTAAACAACTTAAAATTTCCAACATAAAATCCAAGAAGACATTAAAACTTAAATGAAACCTTAATGAACAAAGATCACCAAATGCAACTTTAACCTCAACGTTCTTGATCTACAAAGATTTCTTGGACGATGCAATCTTGGTTGCTGACATGAGTCTTCTGGTCCTCGTTTAAAGACCCTTCAGACTAAGTAGATCAAGGCATCTGATGACCCTGGGATGACAGAGCCATGAACATCTTGACCGGGTTTTCTAAAAATTCAACCAACAAAATCAATAATTTAAAAAATAGAATCAACTTTATTTCTTTTGTAAGAATTACTCTGACATTATTTTTCTTGCAGGTTGAACATAAGTTTAGTTTTAGATTTACTTTGCATGCTATTAGGTTGTGCTAACACTATTTTGTAAAGCGATACTGTGAATACGGGACAATAAACTTCTACACAAAACAATGACAATAACATAAAAAATAAAACAAAACCAAAACAACATCCAAAAAAAAATATTAAAACTAAAACAAAATGACATGACACGTAACGAAACAAAATTACATAACAACAAAATAAAATGACATGACATAAAGCAACCCAAAACGACAACAAAAAACACAATAACATAAGAAAAACAAAACAAAATAATGACAATAAAAATAAAATAACAGCAACAACAAATCAAAAACAAAACAAAATAACAACATCAAAACTAAACATTAACACTAAAATGACATCGTCAAAAACAAATGACTTCAACAAAACCAAATAACATCAATAAAATAATGACAACAAACAAAATGATATTATGGCATGACATAGAAATAAAAAAACATTACAACTTGAAATAAACAAAAATAGAATGACATTACGACTTGACATAAACATAAACAATACGACAATATGACTTGACATAAATAAAAAAAATGACATTGTGATAGAACAAAACCAAACCTTTAGGATATTACACGATATTTAGAAATATATTTCCCCTAGGAATGAACATTGATGTTTCTTTCCTTGAGCTTGGCAATTGAAATTTCTTTGAGAACAATTGGTTAACCTTAATCGGGAGTTTTCTGAAGTGATTAATCACTTAAGATGTAATTAACTATAGGAGCTTTCTCCTATAGAATAATTAAGAACTCAGAATAGCTATCATACGTAAAATCTCTGGTTATTAGGTTTTCATTGGATTTCCTTACACGAGAATCTCTAGAATCGAACTTTCTAGAGTTTTCTCTATAATATTTGCCACAATGAAACTATCCTGACTTTTCCTTTTCTGTTGTTTTCTATTTTCATAAGCCCTTTCCTTCCTTCTCTTATTTTTTAATATTTAAGGATCCTTTACATGATCCAAAAGAATAAGTTATTCGGAGATCAGGACAATGTGATGGATAAATAGAGTGGTGACTCCTTGGCAACAATGACTCCAACAACCAACCAATAGAGAATTGATCTGCGACACGACACCAGGGCAATGATGAGGATGACAAGTCAGAGCCATCACCTCCACATCATTCATTTTGTTCATTCCGGACACCATCATTTGATTGATAAAAAATATATCCATCAACCTTTCGTAAGTGGTTCAATATTATTTGAACCAATGGTCATTATATTTTAAGAATATACACCCTCCTTTGTGATGAAAGAAATTATATTGCCTTTTTGGGTGCATTCTGATTTCATGTTACTGTGAGAAGATATCAGAGGAGCTTATGATTAAGTAATTGACTACAATATTGAGTAATGCAATAATCTTTTATTATGGATTATTGTATTTGGGCATGCTAAGTTCAAATTGGTTAAATTGATGCACATTCATCATCTTAACATTAGCTAACCAATTAGTATATTACATTTCAATAATGAAGCTGATGTCTATTAGCTTTGGTAATTCTTTCCAGATAGGTTTAATAAGGCTGTTACTATAGGTCTCATCTTCTGCTTAATTTGCCTTGCTGTTGATTTGACATTGAGTTGACGGCGTGTTGCCGGCGTGTTGCTTTTACTTAATGAAGGCATATAATCCTTAATTCAGATGAACATATCACGATGCTCTCTTAAGAATGTATTCATTTGATCTCCATGCTTCTTGCAGAAATTAGTGTTGATATGAAAGGTCTTACTTGTATTTTCTTTAGAAATAATAATTTACTCGGAAGTCTTAAAGGATTTTAGGTTGCTCCCTTTTATGTCATCGAGTTAGATAATATTGTTGACCTCATTTTTGTTTGGTCTACTCTCTCTTTAGAGTAGCCTAGAGTCTAGCAATAGGACTTTCCTGGTGACTATATTAGAGGGCTAGTGATGGAACCATGACTCTATAGAAATTCAAGACACTTATTTGCTTCACTTGAAGTTTTCAAATGTTTAAAGACTAACCTCTAATTTCTTAGAAGGATGAGACCAAGCACTCAAGAGGAGTTCCGTATAGAATGGTCAGGCCTTAGGGTTTATTCTAGTTGGTGTGGAGCTAGCACACACAGACTTGCATATTGTCTCACACACTACCTCACAACCTTAAACTAGATATACCAATTTCCCTGAAGCTTGATCCCCTACTCTTTTGGAAACTCATGTGGGTGGTTTACCCAAGCTCTTAGCCCTAGGCTAAGGATTTGGCTAGTACCAGTACATGGAGGGTCTAAATGAGGAATTCATTTGGTCCATGGCCCAAATGGGTTATCAATCCTATCCAACCCCAATTTTACTAAAAATCCAAACTTTTGACCTTATACCCCTAAACTCCACAAAATTACCAAATACCCTTAAGCCCTAAATTTACCCAAAATTTCTAAAACTACCCAAATTACTCGATTCCCTTCAAAAATCTTTCCAAAATATTCCCCACCATCAAAATTACCCAAATCCACCAAAATTCCCAAAATCCCAAAAATTACCAAAATACCCATCCAAACCAAAAATTCCAAAAAATCCCAAAAATTTCAAAATCATCCAAATGTCTCCAAAATCAATTTAAACCACTTTGACCAAATTGATCCATTTTGACCAAAAGCCCCAAATTGCCCCCTTTAAGCCTAAAATGCCCAAATCACTCCCAATGTCCACCAAACTGACTTTAATCCTCCCCAATTTCAATTCTAAATTCAAATTCACAATGCCTAATTTCATCCCAAACCAAATCCAAGCCCAAATTAACCCAATTTTAAGCTCAATTTGAACCCAAATCAAATAGGACCCAATTTTAACCCTATGGCCCAATTCCCTCAAGTTAAACCTAATGTCGATCAATTTACCCTATTTTGAAATTTTAAATTCTTCATGAAATTTGCCTACATATAATTGAACTATCAATTTCCCCTAATTTGAGCCCAAACCTCACCCAAGTCTAACCAATCCTAAAATCCCCAATTTTGCCCCAAATTGACCACATGACCAAAATCCATCAAATTGAATGCCCCCTAAAATTTCCACCCAATTGATGTTGGGAACTCTTTATAACATCCCCATAGACCATTTTGAACCTTCAATTGGCCTTGGACCCAACCCTAACCTAACCTATACCCAAGTTAACCCAAATGTTCCTAAATTGATCAAATACCCAATCTAAGCCAAATTGACCCCCCAAACCAATTTAAAATCAATCCAAACCTTTTTGAAACACTTTATGACAATCATACACACAATACTGCTCAATCAACTTGACCCAATTCAAGCTCAAACCCTACTTATCTCAATTTGAACCCACATGACCCAAAATTGAACCTATGACCCAATGTGACCAAATAAAGCCAAATGTGACCAAATAAAACCTTCCACATCCATTAAGTGGACCCTAGGAACAACCCTAGATCCACTTAGCCCAACCTAGTTGGGTCATGGTCCAAGGGTCTTCTAATTTAAGGGATCTCTTCACATTTTTGGTTAAACCATAAAGATCTCTTACCCAAAGCCATCACAACTCATCTACTCACTATAATGGCCTGACCTTTGGCTCACTTGAACACTGGCCACCTCCCTTGCCTGGTGTCCGACCTAGTCAACAGAGGAGCCCAAACTGGGAGCCATCCACTCAAATTAAAACCCAATTGATCCCACCTAAAGTGTCAAGCTCTAATTGCTCATTAGAGTTGATCTTCCCTTCTCCTAAGCAGCTTAATGCACCTGAATTGCGTCCTTGAGCTCAACACAATTTCCATGGCTATAAATTGAGCTCTTCATGACCAAATGAGGGTGCTAAATTTTCTTAAGGAAACTTTGCCAAATTTCTCCTACTCATGGGTCAATTGAAAAATCACAGGAGAAAAAGTTATTTTTTTCAATTTTAATTGAATTTATATAATTATTTTAATGCAAAAATAACAATTCTAAAAGATATTTTATAACTTAATAAAAACACAATACATTTTTTAATAGAATTACTGGAGGTTCACCTTGACCAGTGGACAACTTAGACCAATTTTCATGATTTTTTTAATTTTAATATAATTATTATAATTATTTTAATCTTTGAAGTATTAATTAAATATACAATCTTATTTACATGGAAAATTAGTTTTCATATTTTTTTTAACTCTCTCTAAGGTTAGGGAACCGAAAGAAACAAATTTCATATTGTTCTGATTTATATTTTAATTATTAGAATTATTTTAATGAGAAATTAGGAAAAATTCATTTTTAAGCCTTTAAAAATTAATATCTTTACATAGAAAATTTGAAAAATTATTTTAATGGTTTCCAAATGATCAGGAGAACAAATGTGACATTTTGGTGCATTTAAAAATTTAGTGATTTTATTATTTTTAATTTATTTTTAATAATTTTTAATTATTTTAAAATTCAAAAATAGGCTTAAAAAGAAAGTATTTATTTTAATTACTATTTTATTTTAATTAAATTTCTCTGGTCATAAGGAACTCCCAAAACCAATTTTTATTATTTTTCAACTTATATTTTATTTATTATGATTATTTTAATACGAGATATGCCACTTAAATTAGAAAATCAAATTAGGTGATCAAGTCAACTCCAAATAATTTCAAATTTTTTATGAGAGTTCCCCTGATCTTAAGCCACAGTGGAGAATAAAAACCATGTTATTTCCATTTATATATAATTCAATTTAATTTTTTTTTGTTTAACTAGTTGATTTAAATTAGGATTATGTTTAATGAGTTAAGCTAAGCTATAAATTTTCTATGGTCTTCTGGTCACATTAAACCTACCAAAATAATATTAAAATTTTCTAATGAATATTTTAATTTTTATAATTTTAAATCAAAACAGAGGTGATTATCTTGAAAATTAGGGATCTCCACATAGGGATCTTCCTTAACCTTGTAAAAATCATGGAAAATCACTCATGACGAGAGGGAACAAAAGCCATAAATTTCAAGGCATGGTGAAATATACATACAAAAGGAGAATTGAAGCACTAAATTATATATTTAATTAATTAAAAATTAAACATAAATGAAATAAACTTGAAACCAACTCTACATTATTCTTTTTTGTTCACAGAGCAATAGGTATTTTTATTTTATTTTAATGATTTTTCTACACCAAGTTATGGATTTTTTAATATGATTTGAATTTATCAAAAGCATATACTATAGCTAATAAATATTTCTCAGTTGTAGTATAATTAATTTGAGCTTCATTCAGAGTTCTACTAGCATAGTAGATTACTTTGAAAATTTTATCATATCTTTGTCCTAAAACAACTCCAATAGCATAATCACCTAAATTACACATTAATTTAAAAGGTTCTTCCTAATATGGTGAAATAATAACTGGTGTAGTGATTAATTTTTCTTTTAATAGCTCAAAAGAATTTAGACATTCTTCATCAAAATTAAAAATTGCATCTTTTTCCAATAAATGACAATGAGGCTTAGAAATTTTTAAATGTCTTTAATATAATGCCTGTAGAATCCATCATGTCCCAAAAAATTCCTAATATCCCTTACAATTATTATTGTTGACCTCACTATTGTTGAGTTCTAGTCTTTCTTTAGAACAGCTTAGGGTATAGCCATAAGACTTTCCTGGTGACTATCTTAGAGGACTAGCAATGGAGCCCTTACCCTATAGAAAATCAAAACACTTCTTTGCTTCACTTAGAGTTTTCATATGTTTAAAGTCTAACCTCTAAGTATTCAAGAGGATAAGACCAAGCATAAGGAAGCTCAAGAGGAGTTCCCTATAGGATGAGCAAGCTTCAGGACTCACCTTGGGTGGTCTAGGTGAGGCTCACACACACACTTGCACATTATACTTACACTCACTACCTCACAACCCAAAACCAACTTACCAACTTTCCCCACACTTGATTTCCTACTCTTCTGGAAACTAATGTTGGTGGTTTCCCCAAGATCTTAGCCCCAGGCTAGAGTTTGACTAGTACGAGCACATGAAGGGTCCAAATGGGAAATTCACTTAGTCCATGGCCCAAATGGGTTATCAATCCTATCCAACCTCAATTTTACCAAAAATCCGAACATTTAAATTACCAAATACCTTTAAGCCCTAAATTTTTCCAAATTTTCTAAAATTACCAAAATTACTCAATTCACCTAAAAAATCATTCCAAAATGTTTCGCACCATAAAAATTACCCAAATCCACTAAAATTCCCTATATACCTCCAAAATTTAAAAAATTACCAAAGAAACCCTTCAAACCCAACAATTCCAAAAATTCAAAAATCATCCCAAATGTATCCAAAATCAATTTAAACCACTTTACTTGACCCAATTTGACCAAATTGACCTATTTTGACCAAAAGCCCCAAATTGCCCCTTTAAGCCTAAAATGCCCAAATCACTCCCAATGTCCACAAATTTGATTGTAATCCTCTGCAATTTCAATTATAAATTCAAATTAACAATGCCCAATCTCATTCCCAACAAAATCAAAGCCCAACTTGACCCAATTTTAAGCTCAATTTGAACCTAAACTAAAAAGGACCTAATTTTGACCCTATGGCCCAATTCCCCCATTTTAAGCCTAATGTAATCAATTTCCCCTAATATTAATTTTAAACTCTTCATGACATTTGCATACACAAAATTGAACCAACAATTGCCTTCAATTTGAGCACAAACCTCACTCAAGTCCAACCAAACCTAAAATCCCCAATTTTGCCCCAAAGTGACCACATAACCAAAATCCATCAAATTGAATTCCCTAACCCTAAAATTTCCACCCAATTGATGTTGGTAACTCTTTATAACATCCCCATAGACCATTTGGAACCTTCAATTGGCCTTGGACCCAATCCAAGCCTACCCTAAACCAGGTTAACCCAAATGTCCCTAAATTGACCAAATACCCAAGTTAAGCCATATTTACCCCCCCAAACCTATTCAAACTCACTCAAAACATTTTTAAACTCTTTATGAAAATCATACACAAAATATTGCTCAATCAACTTGACCCAATCAAAGCTCAGACCCAACTTAGCCCAATTTAAACCCACATGGCCCAAAATTGAACATATGACTCAATGTGACCAAATCAAGCGAAATGTAACCAAATTAAAAGTTCCACAGCTATTAAGTCAACCTTAGGAACCACCCAAAATCCACTTAGCCAACCTAGTTGGGTCATGGACCAAGGTTCCCTAATTTAAGTGATCTCTTCTCATTTATGGTTAAACCATAAAGATCTCTTACCCAAAGCCATCACAACACAATTGCTCACCATGATGGCCTGACCTTCGGCTCACCTGACCACAGGCAACCTAACTTGGCCTAGCTGGCCAGCCAGTTGTCGGAGGAGCCCAAGCTTAGAGCCACCCTCTCAAATTAAAACTCAATTGAGCCCACCTTATGTGTCAAGCTCTGATTGCTCATTGGATCTGATCTACTCTGCACTTAAGCGGCATAATGCACCTGAATTGTGTCTCGAGCTCCGTACAATTGCCATGGATATAAATTGAGCTCTTCACAGCTAAATGGGAATGCCAAAAATTTCTTAAGGAAACTCTGCCAATTTGCTTCTCGAGCTTCCTCAGGATCCCCTGAGCGCAAGCCCACCATCCTCCAACCCTAATCCTCATTATCCAGAGCCAATTTCCCCACAGTTTTCTCAGTCAGAATTAGAACACACTTGGCCACACCTTCACAATTCACCAAATTTCAATTTACTGCACCCACACCATCCCTACATCAAACAAAGAAGAACCCCCATAAAAGCCCCATAAAAGCCCCATCAAAGAGAGCCTCCAACCCAAACTTTGATCAACACCTGAGATTGGGTCTGATTGAACTTGGTCTAGAAATTTCACCATAGCTCAATGCTTCATCTGAAAATTTGTTGGGTCTAATCGAAGCTGGTACAACAATCTGATTGTGGCCACCCGTCTTAGACCAAGGTATTGAACTCTCTCACCCTCTCGAGCTTAGTTTATTTCTCCATAAACATTGGGTTGATTTTAGGTTGGGTTAGCCATACAGATAGGTTCGTCTAGGTCAGATGAGTCCATAGAAAAAACCCCATGCAATTTGGTTAAGACTATGCTGCGAACTTAAGCTTTTAGTGTGGACGACTTACAGGTTAGGTCAGTTGGGGATGATGATGGAGAGCCGTTGGATCGCATGTTTATCTCTTAGACAACCGAGATTTCATCGGATGGGGATCAAATGCATAAAGTGCAAAGCTGAGTCAGCTGGCGGTGCCCAACCAGAATGTGACAAGTGTTTTTTCGACGTCGCAGAGGATGAGTTGGCGCTACAGCAGATAAGTAATGGTTGGGAAATGAAATCAACCAATGAAGATTCAAGTTTAGCTTGAAGATCCATTATGTTCAAGCCATGACCTTAAATACGATCTATCCTCAAAAGATTGAGAGTATGGATGTCAAGGAAGTCAATAATGGTGGTGTTAAACCGATCAAGTTTTATCGGGCTTCTCCTTTTACTTCCTAACCTTATGTAATTCTCAAAGAAAATGATTCTCATGAATTAATGGAATTACGTTTTGGTTAGTTTAAAATTATTTGAAAAATTATGGAATGTAAAAGGGAAGAAACTCAATTCAAAAGAGGGCCTTGAGTTTGGTACGATTGGATCTGTCAATGACTCGGGATTTTGCATGGTTGTTACTAGCCAGTCAGAAGAATATTTTTTGGACATTCAAAATGAATTTGAAGATCAACCAATAGATGATGCTCTGCTAGTGTTTGAAGAAGAAATCAAATCAATAGTCGATGAGTTAAAGGAAATCATCCTCGGGACTGAGGAGCAACCCCGACCAACTTTTATAAGTTTGCTACTCACTGAAAGGAAATCTACAAAGTTGATCAAGTTATTGTCAGAATTCAGGGATTTATTCACCTAGAATTATGACAAAATGCCAGGACTATCTTTAAACGTCTCCGTACACTGCCTTGGAGTGGATCGAAGTACAACGCCAGTAAAGCAAGCTCCCAGAAGAATGCGCCTTTAAATGGAACAATAAGTTACGGGAGAGATAAAAAAGTTAATAGACACTAAGTTTGTTTGAGAAGAACAATATCCAACATGGTTAGCTAATTTCGTGACAGTGAGGAAGAAGAACAGACAGATACAAATGTTTGTCAACTTTAGAGATTTAAACAAGGTATGTAGAAAAGATTAATTTCTGTTGTCGATACCATAATTAATGGTGGACATTGCGTCGTTGCATGAAATTTTCTCTTTCATGGATTAATTGTCAGGTTACAACCAAATCAAGATGGCTCTAGAAGAAGCAAGCTTACAGTATTCAAAACTCCAATAGTGATTTAATGCTACACTGTGATGTCGTTTGGATTGAAGAACGCCGGAGCAACTTCCTAAAGAGCAATAATGAAGATCTTCGATGACCTCATTCACAACCAAGTGGAATGCTACGTGGATGACTTGGTCATCAAAAGTAATGTAAAAGAAAACAACCGATATGATTTGAGGATCGTATTTGAACAATCATGGCAATATAATCTCAAGATGAATCCCTTAAAATGCACCTTCGGCGTTGCCTTCAGGTAATTTCTAAGATTTGTTGTCCGTCATCTGGGAATCGAAATCGACCAAGAGAATATTAAAGCTATCTTGGAAATGCCCCTCTTAAAGCCTTGAAGCAATTACGTTATTTTCAAGGCAAATTGGCATACCTATGACGCTTTATATCCAATTTGCCAGGAAGGTTACTTCAGAAAGATAATCTATTTGAACTATTCGAACTTAGTTCAAAAAGATGTTAAATTTGGTTGGGAAGGGTCGTGCCAATATGCTTTCGAAGATATTAAATGATATTTAACGACACCTCCTATTTTAGCAGCCCCTATCCCGAGTAGACCGTTTATACTTTATACCGCGATCTTAAATGACTCCCTCGGAGCCTTACTTGCTCAAGTCAATTATGAGGGTAAGGGAAACACACTCTAATACTTAAGTTGATGTCTAATACTGGCGGGGGCAAATTATCCTCCTATTGAGAAACACTGTCTAGCTTTGGTTTTTGTCATTCAAAAGCTTAGACATTACATGATGTCTATAAGGTCAACCTAATTTTGAAATTTAATCCATTACATTATTTGATGACTCGACCAAGACTTTCTGAACAATTAGCAAGATGGTCGATGATTTTATTGCAATTTAACATAACGTTTGTGCCCTTTTGAGCTATAAAAGGGCAAGTTCTTGCGAACATTCTTGCAGCGCACCCACTACAAGCTGGGTTTCTTCTCAATGACGAACTACCAGACAAACATATACTACAAGTGGAATAGCTCAGTGCCAAATGTTGGGAGATATACTTCAATGGATCGTCGTCAGCCAAAAGAGACAAAGGACAACAGATAGTGATAATAGGAAAAGCAGGCATCTGTTTAATCTTCGTGACTTCAGATCAGGGAATGTTGACATTCTCCTACCATTTGACAGAGTCATGCTCCAACGAGGCAGAGTATGAAGCTCTAATCTTAGGTTTGGAATTAGCAATCTTAATTGAAATAACAAATAATGCCATATAGGGCGAGTTACAACTCGTCATTCAACAAGTGGCAGGACAATGATAGATTTTGAAATTGAGATTAGAGGAATACCACTGATACATGATGAAATTGCTAGGATAGATTCCCTGTGTGACGTTCTAAAGGATACTTCGAGCAGAAAATGCCCATTAAGAAGCTTTAACAAAGCTTGCTAAAAAAATTGCATGTCCACAAGAAGACTCCATAAACATTACAATACAAGGACGTCAGGTTTTGTCGCAGATCGACCTCGACAGTTTGCACGAGCTTGAAAGAGAAATGATATCAGCTACAGTGTCAAATGATATAGAAGATTGGTGTCGATCAATAACAAAATATTTGCAAACAAGAATATTCCTAGATGACAAGTTAGCAGTGCATCTGATTCAGAAGAGGGCTTTGTCGTATGCCTTAATCGACAAAATTTTATACAAAAGATCTTTCGATCAAATGTGGCTAAGATGTTTCAGCAGAGCAGAAACATAGAATATTGTCAAAGAAGTACATGCCAGATTGTGTGGAGCTCACTAGTCAAGGCAGAAATTGAAGATGAAGATCAAGAGACTCAGATACTACTAGCCAACAATGATGACAAATTTTATGGAAACATAAAAGAAATGTCGTCAATGCCAGGTGCATGGAGTGGTCCTACACCAACATTGAATATTCTACACCTCATGGACGCGTCATGGACATTCGAATGTTGGGGTACGAACATAGTGGCTCTGATAGACTGTCCATCTTCTAAAAGACACAAATTCATACTTACAGTTATAAACTATTTCTCCCAATGGGCAAAGGTAGTTCCGTTACGAGAGGTTACATCACAACAAGTTCTACATTACTTCAAGAATCAGACAATCTACTGCTTTGCCGTACCACACAAAATCATTTTAGATAATGGGTCCACTTTTAAGAGTACCAAGATCAATAACTTCATCAGAAGACATTGGATAGACATGCGATATTCAACCTTCTACTATCCAAAAGCAAATGGCTTGGCATAAGCCTTCAACAAGACACTTGTGCAGATTTTAAAGAAAGCACTCGATGAATACAAAAGAGAATGGCATGAGAAGTTGTTGGAAGCTTTATGGGCATACAAGATGACAGTCAGAATGCCGACATAATCTACACCTTACGCACTCATCTACGGGTCTAAGGCAGTGCTTCAGTTAGAGGTTCAGCTACCGTCACTCAGAATTGCCATTACTAATCAGATAAGAACATAAGAGAATGCTAAAGTCTAACTTGCAGAGTTAGAAAGTCTTAAATGAAAGAGATTGCTCGCACAACAGAATTTAGAGCTTTATCAAGCAAAGATGATTCAAGCCCACGACAAATTGGTCCACCCGAGGTCATTCAAATTCGGTGACCTTGTGCTCATTCTTCAAAAACCTATACTTGCACACTGCAAGATAGGTTTAAAATTTGAACCAACCTAGGAAGGACCATTCGTGGTCGAGAAGGTTTACACTGGCGTGTCATACTAGCTGGTGGATTCTCAAGGGGATAAAACCATGTTGCTGATAAATGGACATTACCTGAAGAAGTATTACACAACGAAAAGGAATTCTAAAAGAGGATCAGTGTTCTGAAATAAGCCATGTGGCCAGTGTCTGTGATTGGGTCCAAATTTTGTAATAAAATAAAGTTGAATGAAATAAAATAAATTTTCTCACAAGATAAAATACTCTTGTTAAGCTTATAATTCCAAAACTTGTATAATTAAATTAAATAAGTTGATGTCATCAAAATAATTTAAAAATTCGCTAAATAAATAATAACAAGTTTGTTATTGTTCTTGTTCGTGCAAAGTACCAACCACTGACATTTCCCCCTGTTTTCATGTGTAAGAAGTGTCAGGTTGCAAGTTGGAAATTACATTGAAAGATTGTTTGAACCTTGTGCTTCGAGAAGAAAAGCACCCACAGGAAGTGTGATCAAGTTCAACTTAAACTACTCCTGTGTTTACGTCGACTGAGAGGAGGTCGTAAAAATGAAATAAATAATGAAAATTGGTCATTGAGAGACCGGACAGACATTGGGATACCAAGGCACTGGAGGTTTTGTTGACTCATACCTGCCCGTTAGGAGACATAGTCACATTCCGTCCATGATCACTATACCAGAGGGTGGTCTTATCTCTGCTATAGCTGAAATGGTTCCAGACGCGCCGTTTTCACATACAAAAAGAAGAAATGCAAATCACCGCAAATGTCGATTCTTGGATTGGATGGAGAGGAGACAAGCTCATGAGTCGGCCACCGAGCTACCGCTTATTCCTAAGCAGTTTAAGTGACAGCCTGGCGTAACTTTCACCTATGAAGATTTGCTGCTCGGAACTATCGACCACAACTATCCGCTCTACTTTTTCATCATTATCAGCAGGTTCGTGCTCCAAAAGAGTTAGCAGATCATGGAGCACTACTTAGCATAATGACTCTACAGACGTTAGCTTACTTGGATATCGACACACAAGAGCTCACCACAGATAAGATGTTGCTAAGAGGATTCAACCAAAAAGGATAAAGAGCCCTCAGATCTTTAACACTGCAAATGAAAGTTGGAAATCTAGTAACAACCACAAAACTCCATGTCATCGATGTCGATACTTCATTCAACACCCAGTTTGGCCGGTCGTGGCTTCGTGAGTATAATATGGTCCTGTTGTTGTTTCACCAATGCATCAAGTACTATAGAGATGGATGAGAGCATTGCATGAAGGGAGACTCACAAACTTTTTCAATACATGAAGTGGGCATCCATGAAGATGCCGCCTACTACGCTCTCCCGAAGGAAATAGTATTTTCAAGAGAAAGTGTGCCAAATGAAACTAAAGATTCAAAAATGTCTCAAGAATGGTTCCATTCACCTTCGCTTCAATAATCTTCCATCACTCCTTCACAAATTGGTGGAGGTTATTTTAGCCCACAAGTCCAAGGCCGAGGACACGGGCGAGGGAGAACTCACCAGATTATTTAATGGATGAAGCCGACGATCGTCATTGATGAAGAAGGAAGCTCCAAGGAGGATGAATTTCGGAAAAAAACAATGATGATAAGTCAGAAGAAGTCTCAGTTTGAGATCTCTTTGGACAACATAGAAAGGAATGAAAATGAGTCAATGTACAATCATATTAACCATTATGTTCAAGACATGAACTTAAATAAGATCCATCCTCAAAATATTGAGAGTATGAAGTTCAAGGAAGTTCATAATGGTGGTGTCTCAAGTTTTATCGGGCTTCTCCTTCTACTTTCTAACCTTATGTAATTCTTGAAGAAAATGATTCTAATGAATTAATGAAATTACCTTTTGGTTACTTTTCACCGTGTGTACAGAAATTATTTCAATAAGGATATGTGCCGAAGCAAAAGCCAAAGGATAAGTTACAATCATTTGAAAAATTATGGAATGTAAAAGGGAAGAAACTCAATTTAAAAGAGGAACTTAATTTTGTTACGATTGGACCTATCGATGACTCAGGATTTTGTATGGTTGTTACTAGCCAGTCAAAAAAAGATTTCTAGGACATTTAAGATGAATTCGAAGATCAATCGATAGATGATGCTCCGCTAGAGTTTGAAGAAGAAATCAAATCAACAGTTAATGAGTTAAAAGAAATCTTTCGCGGGACTGAGGAGCAACCCTGACTAGCTTTTATAAGTTCGCTACTCAGTGAAATGAAATCTACAAAGTCGATCAAGATTTTGTTAAAATTTAGGGATTGTTTGCATAGAATTATGACAAAATGTTAGGACTATCTTCAAAAGTCGCAGTACACTGGCTTGAAGTGGATTGAAGTATAACGCAAGTAAAGTAAGCTCCCAGAAGAATGCACCTTGAAATAGAATAACAAGTTAAGAGAGAGATAAAAAAGTTAATAGACGTTAACTTTGTCTGAGAAGAGCAGTATCTGACATGGTTAGCTAATGTCGTGCTAGTGAGGAAGAAGAATTGACAGATACAAGTGTGTGTCGACTTCAAAGATTTAAACTAGGCATGTCTAAAGGATGAATTTCCATTGTCGATACTGAAATTAATGGTGGAGATTGCGTCATCACATGAAATTTTCTCTTTCATGGATGGATTGTCAGGTTACAACCAAATTAAGCTGGCTCTAGGAGATGCAAGCTTACAACATTCAGTACTTCAATAGGGATTTACTGCTACACTGTGATGTCATTTGGATTGAAGAATGTCAGAGAAACTTACTAAAGAGCAGTGACGAAGATCTTCGATGACCTAATTCATAACCAAGTGGAATACTACGTGGTTGAATTGGTCATCAAAAGCAAAGTGAAAGAAAACCACCGATATGAATTGAGGATCGTATTTGAATAATTATGACAATATAATCTCAAGATGAATCCCTTAAAATGTGTCTTCGACGTTTCCTCCAGGAAATTTCTAGGATTCGTTGTCCGTCATTAGGGAATCAAAATCGACCAAGAGAATATTAAAGCTATCTTGGAAATGCCCCTCCTAATGCCTTGAAGCAATTACGTTATTTTTAAGGCAAATTGGCATACCTAAGATGCTTTATATCCAATCAGCCAGGAAGGTGTCTACCCTTTTCGAACTTACTTCAAAAAGATGTTAAATTCGGTTGGGAAGAGCTGTGCCAATGGGCTTTTAAAGATATTAAATGATATCTAATGACACCTCCGGTTTTAGCAGCCCCTATCCCAGGTATACCTTTGATACTTTATACAACGGCCTTAGATGATTCCCTCAGAGCCTTACTTGCTCAAATCAATAATGAGGGTAAGGAAAACACACTCTACTACATAAGTCGTTGTCTAATATCGACGGAGGCAAAGTATCCTCCTATTGAGAAACACTGTCTAGCTTTGGTTTTTATCGCTTAAAAGCATAGACATTACATGTTCTCTCATAAGGTCAACCTAATTTTGAAAGTTAATCCATGTAATATTTGATGACCCGACCAAAACTTTCTAAATGATTAGCAAGATTGTCGATGATTTTATTGCAATTTAACTAACTTTTGTGCCCCTTTGAGCTATCAAAGGGCAGGTTCTTGCAGTCTTTCTTGCAGCGTACCCACTACAAGCTGGGTCCCCTCTCATTGAAAAACTACCAGATGAACAGATACTACAAGTGGAACAGCCCAGTGCTAAACGTTGGGAGATATACTTCGATGGATGGTCATCAACCAGAAGAGACAAAGGACAACAAATAGTGATACCAGGAAAAGCAAGCATCAGTTTAATCTTCGTGACTCCGGATCAGGGAATGATGAGATTCTCCTACCATTTGGTGGAGTCATGCACAAACAACGAGGTAGAGTATGATGCTCTAATCACCAATTTGGAATTTGTAATCTTAATGGGAATAACAGACGTAGCCATATATGGTGACTCGCAACTCGTCATTCAACAAGTAACAGGGCAATATAAGATTTTAAAACTGAGATTAGAGGAGTACCATCGATACATGATGAAATTTCTAGGACATATTCCCAGTGTGACGTTCTATAGGATGCCTTGAGCAGACAATGCCCATGTTGATGCTTTAACAAAGCTTGCTAAAAAATTTGCATGTCTACAAGAAGAATACATAAACATTACAGTACAAGGACGTCAAGTTTTGTCGCAGATCAAGCTCAACAGTTTGCACAAGCTTGGAAGAGAAACGATAACAGCTACAGTGTCAGATGATATAGATGATTGGCATCGATCGATAACAAAATATTTACAAACGGGAAGATTGCTAGAAGACAATTTAGCAGTGCATCAGATTCATAGGAGGGCTTTGTCATATGCCTTAATCAACAAAATTTTATACAGAAGATCTTTCGATCAAATGTGGCTAACATGTCTCAGCAGAGCAGAAGCACATAACATTATCAAAGGAGTACATGCCAGATTATGTGGAGCTCACCAGTCAGGGCAGAAAATGAAGATGAAGATCAAGAGACTCGGATACTACTAGCAACAATGATGACAAATTGAATGGAAATAGAAAAGACATGTCATAAATGCCAGGTGCATGGAGTGGTCTTACACCAACCTCCAAATTTTCTACACCCCACGGATGCGTCGTGGCCATTCGAATGTTGGGGTATGGACATAGTGGGTCTGATAGACCCTCCATCTTCTAAAAGACACAGGTTCGTACTTGCAGCTATGGACTATTTCTCCAAATGGGCAGAGGCAGTTCCGTTACGAGAGGTTACAACATAGCAAGTTCCACATTTCTTCATGAATCAGACTGTCTACCGCTTCACCGTACCACACAAAATTATTTCAGATAATGAGTCCGCCTTCAAGAGTACCAAGATCAATAAATTCGTCAGAAGACACAAGATAGACTGGCGGTATTCAAACATCTACTATCCAAAAGCAAATGGCTTGGCAGAAGCCTTTAACAAGAAACTTGTGTAGATTTTAAAGAAAGCACTTAATGACAACAAAAGAGGATGGCATGAGAAGTTGTTGGAAGCTTTATAGGCATACAGGGTGACAGTGAGGACGCCGACACAATCTACACCTTACGGACTCATCTACGGGTCTAAGGCAGTGCTTCCGTTAAAGGTTCAGCTACAATCGGTCAAAATCACTGTTGCTAACCAGATAACAACAGAAGAGAATGCCAATGTCTAACTTGCAGAGTTGGAAAGTCTTGAAGGAAAGAGATTGCTCACGCAGTATAATTTAGAGTTTTATCAAGCAAAGATAATTCAAACCCACGACAAATTGGCCCACCTGATATCATTCAAAATCGATGTTCTTGTGCTCACTCTTCAAAGACCTATCCCTGCACACCGCAAGATAGCTGTAAAATTTGAACCAACTTGGGAAGGACCATTCGTGGTCGAGAAGGTTTACTCTGGTGGGTCATACCAGTTGGTGGATTTCAAGGGGATAGACCCATGTTGCCGATAATTGGACGTTACCTAAAGGAGTATTACAAAACGAAAACAAATTCTGAAAGAAGACGAGTGTTCCGAAATAAGCCATGTAGCCAGTGTCTATGACTGGGTCCAAATTTTTTAATATAATAAAGTTGAAAGAAATAAAAAAAATTTTCTCACAAGATAAAATACTCTTGTTAAGCTTCTAATGCCAAAATTTATAAAATAAAATTAAATAAGATAATGACATTAAAATAATTTAAAAATTCACTAAATAAATAATAACATGTTTGTTATTGTTCTTGTTCGTCCAAAGTACCAACCACTAACATTTCCCTTGTTTTTATGTGTAGGAAGTGTCAGGTCACAAGTTGTTATTTGTATTCAAAGACGGCTTGAACCTTGTGCTTCGAGAAGAAAAGAACCCACAGGAAGTGTGATCAACTTCAACTTGGTCTACTCCTGGGTTTACGTCGACTACGAGGAGGTCACAAGTATGAAATCAACAATGAAAATTGGTCATCGAGAGACCAGACAGACATTGGAATACCGAGGCACTGGAGGTTTTATTGACTCACACTTCCCCTTTAGGAGACATAGTCAGATTTTGTTTATGATCACTACCCTAGAGGGTGGTCTTTATCACTGCTATAGCTGAAATGGTTCCAGACGCGTCATTAGCCTGTATAAAAAGAAGAAATGCAAATCGCCGCAAGCGTCATCAATTGGATAGGATGGAGAGGAGACTGACTCGAGAGTCAGCCGTCGAGCTACTGCTTATTCCTGAGCAGTTTAAGTTTCAGAAGTGAAAGAGACTGATGACAGCTCTTCGCACATAGAGACAGAGCCGGAGACTACTGAGGACCCTGTGCCAACATGGGATCCAATGGAAGAAATTTTTACTGGGTGTCCGACTTGCAACTCGGGTTTACCTAAACAGGCTTCCATCACAAGGGCATTTTAAGAATGCCCGCTGTGACACGTTCTACAGTTGGAGGAGTAAGACACATTTGAGGCATACATAGCCACCTCGATGATACTCAAGAGCAGGGAGCACCTTGATGTAGAGACCTACGTACCACAATTTGTTTTGCCGCCACTGTAGCGAGGAGTCCCAGAATTCACGATGACAAAAATAAGAAGAGTCAGAAAGAAAGAATCTTAGTATTATGAAGAAATCTAAGGAAGATTAGCTAATATTTTAGAAGGCCTCGAAATTTATACAGATGTATTTTCAAGGAATGATCAAGAGAAAATTTTGGGTTGTGTCTTCGCTCTCCAAGACTTAGGCAGAGCAGGCCATCTGAAGGAAAGGACATAGACATAATCAAAAAAATTGAAGAGACAAAAGGATAGGGTTACAATTCGGCGTGGGTGCTGCTACAATTTCACAAAAGATCGACAAGGTAATCCCCAAAGATTCTACAGCATGATGAGTGGATCCGATGCCACCGCAAATTAAGAAAATGATAAAGAGAATTGTCGAATGGCACGTGTTGCTTGCAGACTGTATTCCCAACAGCTACATAATAAACATCTATGAGGATGGGGACTGCATCCCATTTTATATCAACCACCACGACTTTGTGAGGCCTTTTTGCACGGTCTCATTTCTAAGTGAAAGATCTATATTGTTCGGTCAGGAGATTAAGATCTGTTGAGATCTCTCTACTTGTCGGATCAGTGTTAGTGCTCAAAGGAAATGGGGAAGATCTTGGAAAGGACTGCATCCCAGAAGTCACAGAACAAAAAGTTTCAGTTACTTTCAGAAGAATGGTCGAGGACAAGGCACTGTTCTACTAAGAGCCAGATCCAGAGTTAGAAATCCTTCATCCTTTGCGACTATGACAACAGTAGCCTTAGTAGGATGGCTTGTTCACGAAGCAGCCTCATACGGCACAGTTCAACTACCTCCTTCACCAGTTCACGGTAGTTGTCACTGTTTCTATTTTTGATGTATCAGCATGATATGATATGCCAGTTTTGTTCAGCTATGTATGCTCGTTCTACTTTTGGATGCTTGTCAGCATGCGATCTGTTGTACTACTACTTTCAGTAAAATTAGTGAAGATATATGTTTCAGTTCACCGAGTTCTTCAGAAATGTTACCTTTTGCGCAATGGTCAAAAACTCGCAATACCGCATACTGGTCCAAAATTAAAACGAACAAAGAAAGATACAAGAAAAGATTAAAAAGAAAATGATAACAATACAAAAGGTTGAGATAAAACAAAATAAAATGAAATCGAATCTGAAATCAGATATACCCAAAGTTAAATGAAATGAAATGGAACGAATTGAGATGTGATAAATTGAAAAGAAATGATAAGCTAACTCTTTCTTGAAACTCAGAGTCTCTGCACTCATTCCCATATATTACATTCCTGAAAGCACTCTGTGAACTTTGGCGCTTTACACAACATCACTTCCCACAAATCCAAAATGTCACCAAGTTCTACAAATCTCGCAATGACTACAAGTCTTGGTCAAATTGCATAAGTCAACATTGAATTTTCTCTAAATCTTTTCATAAGAAATTCTGGGATTAGTATTGAATTTCTGTGTCCCCTTCTGTCACCTCTTGAGCTAGATATGAGTCCTTGAGCTTTCCTTCTCAATGTACTCAATTTAATTAAAATTTCAACTTCCCTTCCGAGATATTTTCCACCTTCCACGATATTTTCGGGTCGGAGCTCAATCATCTGATTTCCTCAATTTCCCTAAATTTCCACTTCCCTTCCAAGATATTTTCCACTTTCCACGATATTTCTGGGTCGGAGCTCAGTCGTCCGATTCCCTCAATTTCCCTAAATTTACACTTCCCTTTCGAGATATTTTCCACCATCCACGATCTTTCTGGGTTGGAGCTCAGTCGTCTGATTCCCTCAATTTCCCTAAATTTCCACATCCTTTCCGAGATATTTTCTTCATTCCATGATATTTTCGGGTCAGAGCTCAGTTGTCTAATTCCCTCAATTTTCCTAAATTTCCACTTCTCTTCCGAGATATTTTCCACCTTCTATAATATTTTTGGGTCTCTGATTCCCTCAATTTCCTTAAAATTTCCACTTCCGTTCTGAGATATTTTCTACCTTCCACGATATTTCTGGGTTGGAGCATTGTCATCCGATTCCCTCAATTTCCAAAAATTTCCCCTTCCCTTTCGAGATATTTTTCACCTTCAATGATATTTCCTTCTCGGAGCTCAGCCGTCTGATTACCTTTATTTCCATAAATTTCCACTTCTCTTCCAAGATATTTTCCACTTCCACAATATTTCCGGGTAGGAGCTCAGTCGTTTGATTCACTCAACTTCGCTAAATTTCCACATCCCTTCCTAGATATTTTTTTGCCTTCCACGATATTTCCGGGTCAGAGCTCAATCGTCTGATTCTCTCAATTTCCCTAAACTTCCTCTTCCTTTCCAAGATTTTTTTTGAATTCACGATATTCTGAGGTCGGTAATTGAATCCCTATTCTCATTTTTCAGGATTGGTACTTAAATTCCAATTCTCATCATTTGAGATCGGTACTTACAATTCTGATTCCCTTCTTTCGAGATGGGTACCTAAATTTCGATTATCATTTTCGAGGTCTGTACATAAATTATGACTCTCCTCTCTTCACTCACTTAAACTCGAAGACTATCATGAAATCAAAATCTTCAAAATCAAATCCAAATGAATTAAAGATTTTACAAGTTCTAAATTCCATAAATTTCCATAAATTCCATAAATTCCATAAATTTGAAATCAAATTCGAATAAAAAATTTAAATCAAATCCTATTTCTAAACCCAAATTTCAAATTTAAATTGAATTAGACTGGTTCCTTCAGGGTTTGGAAGCTTGAAATTCATAGCTCCATAATGAAAGTATTCCGCCTATTTTCCCCGATGACAGTTCCCAAGGACTTGAGGGTTTTCTACCAGATAATCCCCAGTGGACACTTTCTCGTTGAGTTTCTACATTTTTTATTAAGTTTTGACTCAGATAGTTGTGTTGGTTTAGTTGATCTTGTTGGTCAACACCATTACAGGCGGTGTGCTTACCCAGCACACCACACCTATTGAAAGTGCATTTGTTGACCTCACTTTTTCTTAGGTCTTGTCTCTCTTTAGAATAGCTTAGGTTCTAGCCATAGGACTTTCCTGGTAACTATCTTAGAGGACTAGTGACAGAGCCCTGACCCTATAGAAATTCAAGACACTTCTTTGCTTCATCTCATGTTTTCATATGTTTAAAGCCTAACCTCTAAATGCTTAGGGGAATGAGACCAAGTATTAGGAAACTCAAAAATAGTTCCCTATAGGATGGTCAGACTTAGGATTGACCCTATTTGGTCAGAAGCTTACACTCTCACACACACTATGTCACGACCTTAAACCAGATATACCAATTTCCCTGAGGCTTGATCCCCTACTCGTATGGAAACTATTGTGGGTAGTTTCCCCGAGCTCTTAGGCCCAGGCTAAGGGTTTGACTAGTTTCAGTACATAGAGAGTCCAAATGGGGAATTCCCTTGGTCCATGGCCCAAATGGGTTATTAATTCTATCCAATCCCATTTTTACCAAAAATCCAAACTTTTTTACCCCTTACCCCTAAACTCCCAAATACCCTAAAGCCCTAAATTTCCCAAAAATTTCTAAAATTATCTAAATTACTCAATTCCCTTCAAAAACCATTCCAAAATGTTCCCCACCATCAAACTTTACCCAAATACACTAAAATTCCATAAATCCTAAAAATTACCGAAATACCCCTCGAAATCCAAAAATTCTAAAAATTCCAAAAAATTCCAAAATCATTCCAATTGTCCCCAAAATCAATTTAAACCACTTGACCCAATTTGAACAATTTGACCTATTATTGTCAAAAGCCCCAAATTGCCCCTTTAAGCCTAAAATGTTCAAATCACTCCCAATGTCCACCAAATTGACTTTAATCCTAACCAATTACAATTCTAAATTCTAATTCACAATGCCCAATCTTATCCCAAACCAAATTCAAGCCCAACTTGTCCCAAATTTAAAGCTTGATTTGAATAGTAACCAAAAGGATCCAATTTTAACCCTATGGCCTAATTCCCCCAAGTTAAACCTAATGTCAATCAATTTCCCAAAAATTTGAATTTTAAACTCTTCATGACATTCCACTACACTAAATCGAACCATCAATTGCCACCAATTTGAGCATAAACCTCACCCAATTCCAACCAAAAGTAAAATCCCAAAATTTGCTCGAAATAGACAACATGACCAAAAGCCATCAAGTTGAATGCCCTAACCCTAAAATTTCCACCCAATTAATGTTGGGAACTCTTTATTACATCCCATAGACCATTTTAAATCTTCAATTGGACTTAGATCCAACCCTAGCCTAACCTAAACCTAAGTTAACCCAAATGTCCCTAAATTGATTAAATACCTAATTTAAGCCAAATTGACCCCCCAAATAAATTCAAAATCACTCAAAACCTTTTCTAAACTGTTTATGACAATCATACACAAAATATTGCTAAAAAAATTGACCCAATCGAAGCTCGAAGCAAACTTAGCCCAATTTGAACCCACATGACTCAAAATCGAACCTATGACTCAATGTGACCAAATTAAACCTTCCACAACCATAAAGTTGGCCCTAGAAACGACCCTAGATCCACTTAGCCAAATCTAGTTGGGTCATGGTCCAAGGGTCCCTTAATTTAAGGGATTTATTCCTATTTTTGGTTAATCCATAAAGATCTCTTAACCAAAGCCATCACCTCTCAATTGCTCACTATGATGGCCTGAACTCTGACTCACCTGACCACTGGCCACCTCCCATAGCCTGGCCGGCCAGCCTAGTTGCCGGAGAAGCCCAAACTGAGAGGCACCAGCTCAAATGAAAACCTAATTGAGCCACCTGATGTGTCAAGCTCTGATTGCTCATTGGAGCTGATCTGCCCTCCACCTAAGCGTCCTAATGCATCTGAATTGTCCCCTTGAGCTTAGTTCCTCTCTTTCAACTTCGACTTCTTTTTTAACTCTTGGTTCCAATTCTTTTACGCTTCTTAATTGAATAGCCTTAATTTGATAATTGTTTTGATCTTTTGGGTTGATCTCAACATTGCTAGGAAGATTTACAGAATGTCTATTACTAAGCGCAGTGAAGATATGTTCCAATTGATTCTCAAAGTTCTTCATCGCAACATTTTGAGCTTAAGTTTGATTACCCATATTCAGAATTATTTCTTTAGTAGAAAACCTCTTTTCCTTAAATTTTGGGTTAATATTAAAACTAGGAGGATAAGAAGGTCTATAATTGGTATTTCCTTGGTTGTTCGAATTTCCAACTGAATTCATAGGATTGTTTCCCCATTACAGGTTAACAACAGCATTGGTGTTATTATAGCTGTAGTTTGAGTGATTGCTCCAACTATGATTATCAGAAGGCCATTGAAAATTATTGTTAACCATTTCTTCAATTCAGGTATAGGCTTCATCAAATGACTTAGCCTTTAAAGAACCTCCAGCTGCAGCATCTATAATAGATTTAAGTGATCCAATAAGTCTGTTATAAAATGTTTGAATAATTAACCAATCTGGTAAAGCATGATGAGGACATTTTCTTAATAGTTCTTTAAATCTTTCCCATGTTTCATAAATTGTCTCTCCTTCAAATTGACTAAATGAAGTAATATCATTTCTTAATTTAGCAGTTTTTGAAGGAGGAAAATATTTTGCAAGGAATTTTGTGTCATATCTGCCCAAGTTTTAATAGAAGTAGTTGCTAATGAGTTCAGCCATATCTTTGCTTTATCTTTTAAAGAAAAAGGAACGAGTCTAAGCCTAACAGCATCATCAGAAACATTATTATATTTAAAGGTAGTACAAAGTTCTAAGAAACTAGCAAGATGTAAGTTTGGATCCTCATTTGGTGTACCTCCAAATTGATTATTTTGAACCATTTGAATGACATAAGGTTTAAGCTCCAAAGAATTAGCATTTACAGCAGGCATTTGAATACTAATATGAAGTTCATCAGCTGTAGGTTTTGCATAATCCCTTAATGGTTTATAAACATTTTGTTCATTAACTTCTATTGGATTTTCATTATTGTTATGTAAGTTAGTCATTTCTTGATATTTTTGATTTTGTTTTCCTTTTCTAATTCTTTTAACAATTCTTTCTAATTCAGAAACAAAAGGTAATAATCCTTCAAATCCAAAACTAAGCATAAAAAACATTAAATAAATGGATTCGAAAATAAAATAAAATAAAATATTTTTGGTATTTTTGTTTTTGTAAATATTTTTGTATTTCTTTAAAGAAATAAAAGTTTATAAAAAATATATTTAATTTGAAAAATGCTAAAAATTGTCTTTCACCTCCCCGACAATAGCGCCAAAAACTGTGATGACCCGACTCGCAAGTACGCAATAATTTTTGCTTCCAAAAGATGACCATAAAATTGACCCAATTTATAAATAGCGGCTAGTGTTCAAAGTCAAAATATTATAAAATTTTATAAAATATTTTCATATTAGGGGTACTACGCAAGTATACGTATCGTATCCAGTGATACAGGGCTCTATTGGAGTCCAGGTTATCGATCCCACAGGGAAGATTAATTTTAGAAATTAATAGATTTTCAAATTAAAAGTAATTAAATTTTTATTTCTTTTTAAAAATCAGATTTTAAGTTTTATGAAATTTCTAATAGATGCAAGTAAAGTAGCAATAAAGTAAAGGTTAATGCAAGTATAAATAAAACAACATTCTCCTTTTCAACTAATCTAAGATTTTGTAGAAAAACTATCATTCGTGGAGAACTTGAAATTATAGTATTGTGCCAAATAGAAGCATTCCTATTCTTTACTTTCACTCGATAGTATAAAAATATTGACTAATCTATAGATGGGTTCAGGATATATTATTAGTTGAATGGGTTAATCTAGACTTACACTTCTAAATGTCCAAGGGTGGCTATGGTCAGCCCTACTAGTGACCCGTTCCCTTTCTATAAATCAAAGTATTATAATTTAGTCTGTCACTCTAAAAACTAATTAATTCTACGCCCAAAAAATAATATTTTCCTATTTATTTGCACTTAACCTTGAATAACCCGCACATGGCCTTTGATTACCGAAGGATTCATCTGATATCTACTAGTCAAGAACTCATCTCCAGATAGGTTTCAGAATTCTTCAACAGATTTTAACATTTCAAATGACCAGTGTAAAAATTAAATTAAGATTAGGTATGAATATCATAACAATAATTTTTATAATTAAGTTTAAGTTCTCCAACGAAATCAAATTTTCTTTATTATCTTTTCATGGTTGAAAGGACAAAGAAAAGTAACTACTAAGTACACATTGAATTCAGACAACAAAACATATTTATAATACTTTGAATCAAGTTACAAATACTTATCTGGAATATTCCATCAAGTGATCCTTTGACTCCTATTGACTCCAATGCAATGCACAAGACTTCAACAACACCAACTCCTACAAGCTCTCACTTACTACTCAAGGAATTGAGTAGTAACACCTAAAGTAAATAAAATAAACTCACTAAATACTTAAAAAGAATATTTGGTGGCTCTCTAAAACTATTTCCAGGCGCGGGAGAGCTCCCTTTTATGTAGAAATGTCGCCTATTTATAGAGCTTCAAAAATGACCAGGGGCTGCTTAAGGCACCTCTTCAAAATTCGTCAAAATTCAATGAATCTTCTAGAAAGTAACTATGGCGCCTAGTCGTCAGGATCTGGAGCCTAGGCGCTGGACTTTGTGACCAGGTCTTCGCACCCCTTCACTTTGGATCGCACCTCTTCGCGATTAAAACAGTTTTCCTCTGTCCAGAAGCATTATATCACATGTCCTATGTATCAGGAGTAACTTCCAATCTTTTAGAAGGTCTGATAACTGCTTAACACGATCAAAATAACTGGCAAAAGTTGTCAAAAATCTTAACTTCTTCAGTATCGAACTGGCGCCTATGCACTGAATTCTGGCGCCTAAGCACCATACCTATAATTTTGGCAACTTTGCTATTTAGCTCTATTTTTGCTCTTTTTTGCTCCTTTTACCTTCTTGAACTCTTTTTTTCATCACTTATTTCCAAAAATATAAAAATACCTTTCATTAATGTATAATATTCTTAAAAATTGAGTCATAAATAAGGCATAAAAATAGGTACATTTTAAGTGGATCAGTCTTCGACTTGCAACTCAGGTATACCTAGAGAGCCTTCAGTCACAGAGGCATTTTCGGAATGTCGGCAGTGCCATATTCTACATTTTGAGGATTATGGCATGTTCAAGGCATATGCAACCCCCTCGATGCTACTCAGGAGCTGGGAGCACCCTGATGTAGAGACTTACTGACCTACTGAAAATATGTTAAGAGTTTCATGCCTATTTTAAATTGATTTTGATGATATTGCACTTTAAGGAAATGTATTTTTGATGTTTTGTTGTAGGTATACAAATTTATGGACATTGGAGCGAAAAAATACAAAAAGGAGCAAATTTGTAGCAAAAAAGGACCAAAATATGAAGATTTGATCTAGGGCACCGATGGCGAGCTCGAAGGCGCCGACGACGGATTTTTCCCAAGAGTTCTGAAACATATTACAAGGGAGGTCACCAACGGTGAGATCGAGGCCTCCGATAGCGGGCCTTAATAGAGAGAGTCCAAAGCTAAGTATTTTAGAAGCCTGCCGACAGCGAGAGCGACCGCCGACGATGAGAAAGTTGGTTCTCTCACAATGTGCATTGAATGTGGTCGATTTTTCAAAGGATGCTTGGGTAACTCTTGGAATCTCTTTGATTACTTTAAAAGAAACATATGGAGGCCGAAAACAGTGTCCACCACGTGTCCATTAAGTGTAAAAATAGTCTAGTAGTGTGTTAAAGTGTTTTTATTTTGTTGGTGATTCCAATAGAGTTTTAGAGAGTGAGTCTATTTAGTGTTATTTGTGAGGAATTCTTCAAGAGATTGTAAGAGTGGAAGGAAAGTTAGAGATTTCTTCCTCCTTGCCACTTCGAAGGAGAATTCAGTCTGCGGTAAAGAAAGGAAGATATTGACTCGAGCCGCGCTTAACGCAGTAATGTTTGCTTTCAAAAGATAGCCAAAAACTTTTACTTAATTTATAAATAGCGGCTAGTGTATAAAATTAATATTATAAAATTTAGTAAATATTTTTACACACTAGGGGTACTACACAAGTATACTTATCGTTTCAACTAATATAGGGTTTTTAAACAAAGACCCCAGTATCGATCCCATAGGGAAGATTTATAGAAATAAGTTTTCTATGAAGTGAAAGCAAAATAAAATAGTAAAAATATTTTTATTCTATCTTTTAATATTATTATAAACTAATATTAATTTACTAGATGCAAATAAAGAAAACTATAATAAAATAATGATTTTATGAATTCTATATAAAATAAACAACTTTCTTTCCTTCAATTAATCTAAGTTTTTTAAGATAATTTAATATTTGTTGGAGAATTTGATTTATGGTATTGTACAAAATAGAAGCATTCCTATTCTTTACCCTTTGAACCAGGCGCAAAGAACATTGACTAATTTACAGAATAGATCCGGATGTATTGTTTGTAGAATGGGTTAATCTAGGCTCACACTTCTAGATGTCCAAGGGTGGCTATGGTCGGCCCTACTAGTGACCCTTTCCAAGTATATAAATCAAATTATAAGAATTTAGTCTGTCACTATAAAAACTTATCAATTCTACGCCCTTTAAATATTATCTTCCTATTTTTTTGCACTTTGTTGACCTCATTTTTGATGAGGTCTTCTCTTCTTCTTTTTAGTACTTAGGATCTAGCCTTAGGCTTTTCCTTTGACTGTCTTAGAGGATTAGAATTGGGACCCACCTTTTAGAAATTCAAACCACTTCTTAACTCCCTGCAAACTCCACAAACTTGACTATAGACCCCTAATCACCTGAGGGTTGAAATCGAATATGGAAGTTTAAAGGATGAGTTCCTATAGGACTCTTTGGCCTTAGGACCGCCCCAGGTGGCCTCGGTCTTGTGAAGGGGCCGACTTACACATACACTACACCTATACACTACACTTTCACACACCTATACCTAACTTGGCCTCCCGACTCATGTAGGTGATTCACATGGATGGTCCTTAACCCCTAAGCCCTCGACTAAGAGGGTTAGGAACAACATAGTGGATGCCCGAAATGGGTCCCTTCATGGCTCATGTGGGCTTGATGTGGCTTCATGGCTCAACCAAAATGATTTCATTCCACTCAAATTTACCCGATCTTCAATTTTCCAAATTTTCAATTTTTGACCCCCGGGACCCTACACCTGCTTAGCCTACCCAAAACCCTTGAAATTACCCAAATTTCTCAAAAATTTCCAAATAACCCAAGATTCCTCAAAATCAATCCCAAACATTTCCACATCACTCAAATTGATCATCTATACCCAAAAATATCAAAAATTCCAAAAATACCTCCCAATACCCTCCAAATACCCAAAATACCCCACTTGACCCAAAAATCCAAAAATTCAGACAATTCCCAGAAAATTCCAAAAAATCCCAAATATTCCCAATTTCATTTTGTCCAACTACACCATGGGCCAATTTTGTCAATTTATCCCACTTTTGTCAAAACCCCGATTTGACCCATTTTAACCCAAAGTGAACCCGATGTCAAACCAAACCTACCCAATTGACCCAAATTCTGGTCCAATTCAATTCTAAACTTCAATTCAACATTCCCAATACCAATCTAGACCAAATCCAAGTCCAATTTGATTGACATTTGGATCCAATTTCACTTTTGGCCTTAAAGCCTAATTTGGACCCATGACCCAAACTTAGCTCAAACTCACCCAATTCAACTCCAATTAACCCCAAATCTTTTCTAAATCTTCCTTAGCATCCCCACAAGCATAACAATAACATGATTTGCCCAAAATTTGGACCCAAACCCCACTCATATTCAACCCAAAGCTAAAAGGCCCAATTTTGACCTAAACCCAAACCTAACCCAAATGGGCCCAAACCCCAAAATCAAAGCCCAACCAAAGTCAAAACCTCTTTGAAACACTCCCATAAACATTTCTCAACATTGATTTTACATCAATTTCAACCCTAGCCCAACATTGGCCCAACTTGGCCCACTTGGACCTATATTGGCCCATTCACCAAAAGAACCCAAATTCAACCCAATTCAAACCCAAATCACCCCCAATTTGCTTCAAGTCACTCATGACACATCCATGAGCTAAACCCAACAATTATTTGGCCCAAACTCTTTACAAAATTCCCATCCATAAATTCATTTTTAAAC
Organism: Papilionanthe hookeriana x Papilionanthe teres; assembly: GCA_022702705.1. Taxonomy (NCBI): domain Eukaryota; kingdom Viridiplantae; phylum Streptophyta; class Magnoliopsida; order Asparagales; family Orchidaceae; genus Papilionanthe; species Papilionanthe hookeriana x Papilionanthe teres. The sequence continues at coordinate 26,244,392 of CM040430.1, forward strand.
TTAAAGGCCCATTCCTTAAACCATTTTAAAAGCACATCCTTCACCACATCCAAAGGCCCAAAATTGGTCCCAAAGCCCACATGATATTTCTCTACATCATCCATTCAATTAAAATCATCCCTAAGTCATAAACCAATGATCAAATAATTCTAAATGAAGCTTCATCCAAATTTTCACCAAAATATCCAAAATTCTTGAAACCCTTTTTTATGAAATTGACTTGACTTTTCCCAAGCCAAAGGTGAGCCATGAAGCCATGCATGATCCACATGGAAGCCATGGAGATCACTTTCCACCTCACCAAGCCACTAATGGCAAGAAGAGGGGATTCTTTCCTAATTCTTCATTAAGCCTTTTTACCTTAAGCATGTCACACTCTAAACCATGCTTTGCCACCTAATCCTTGATGGAGACTCCACCACACATGGGAGATTGACCCACCTGACCTCCTCAGCCCAAAACCAGGTCTTGGGGAGGTGCACCCAACCCATTTGCATGGGTTGACCAAAATAAGCCAAAATGACCCCTTCCCCTTTCTACTTTGATTCAACCACTTTACACATGTCAAACCTCAATTGAATGCACCAAACCCCAGCCCTGACCCACCTGAACAAGATGGTGACCAATGCCTGGCCGGCCAGCCACCAGGCCGCCGAAAACACCATGGCCGAGAGCTCACATGTGAGCCAACCTAGGAATTCTCTCTTGCCGAGCCGCCCCATCCCCAGGTGGCCATTGGAGCTGTTCTTCTCTTGCCAAGAGCACGTCGATCCCAAGCCCTAACTCTCCCCGGGAGGCCCTCCACCCTCTCCTATTTAAACACCACCCCTCTCGGCCATGAGAGGTGTCCGAAAAAAACCTTAAGGAAACTCGCCAAAATTGTTCCGGACTCCTCCCCATACACAAAGCACTTGATCCCCACCGAGATCCCCCCGCCATTTCTTCTCCGCGAGCTCGATTTCGGAGTCGAAATCTAGGCCCAAAACCAGGACACTTCTCCACATCGAGCCAATCCCCAAATTGATTGGTTCTACACCTTCACCGGACCAAGGAAGGTGTCCACCAACAAAAGCCCTATCTCCGAGCCACCCAATTGCTCCAGCCTCCAAGCTTTGTGATCGGGCTTGGTCGAAATCCCACTGGACGATTCACCGGACCGGGAGACTTCATCCGGAGCTTGCGGGATCCAATCGAAGGTGCAACAACCCTCGGATCGAAGCCACACTTCTCCGAGCAAAGGTATGAGCTAATTCTTCATCCCGAGCTTCCGGAGATTCTCCATTTCAAATGCTTTAATTTCAATGCATGATCACCGTATAGATGTGTTCGTCTTCTCGAGACGAATCCATAGAGACATAAGAACATGAAAATCCATTGAGTATCGAGTGAGATCTTAGGGATTTAGTGTGGACGGATCTCGGGTGAGGACGCTCGGGGACGATGAACGGATGCCGTCCATTCAATACACGCGCGGACGGATGACCAGGATCGCGTCGGACCAGGAGACGGTACAAGAACCGCGGGGCCAGGAGCGCTGAGTCAGATGGCGGCGTCGAATGGGAGCGCGCCACGCGGCGTTTCGGAGCTGCCGAGGTTGACGCGGCGCCGCGTGGATAAATAGAAAATTAGGGATTTTTCTGATTTATTTAATTCCCTAAACTTCAAAAATTCATAACTTTGTGTAGAAAAATCAGAAAAATAAAATAAAAATACCCACTTGTTTAGTGATCAGAGGAGAATAATGTGGAAAAGAAATCATTTAATTTCATCAAGTATTTTTTTTTTAATAATTTATTTACTCTATGCATATTTTTAATTCTCCATGCATGTATACAATTCACCATGGCATGAGACCATAGGGCTTTTGAAGCCTCTGAATTTGGGAACATTCTCTGAATTTTCCAAAGTCAGAGGCCATCCCTATGAAGAGTTATTGATTTTTCAAATTCATGTTACTGTTTTTAGTATTTTAATTCCAATAAATAGCATGTTGTGAAATAAATTCTAGGAAAATTTAGTGATTTTCCTTATGACCAGAGGACCCTGGGAAAAATAAGTTTTGAGTTAGTTCAATTAAAACAACCCTAATTGGCTTAAACACCCAAAATGGATCTCTAATTAATTAGAGCTAACCATACATCAAATTAACTTGAAATCAATTCTCCACTGACCTTTAGGATTAGTGGAACCCACCATAAAAATTTGAGGTCAATTGGACTTGGTTAGCTCTACTAATTGGGTTGATTAAGCCATTTAGTCATTTTAAACTTTAAAAATTCATAACTTTCAAAATACTTTTCAAAAATTCACCAAATTGGTTTTGGAGCCTCTCTGATATCAGGGGAATTTAAGAAAATTAAAATTTCAATTTTCTAAAAAGTTGATTTTTTGTATTATTTTAATATTTTAATAATTAAAAAATAATAAAAATCACAAAAATAATAAAATTCACCAAAATGTCACATTTTGAATTTTAATCACTTAGGAACAAACCCCATATTTTTCTTAGGTCTATTTAGTGAGATATTAAATTTTAAAGCCCTAGGGTAATTTTAAAATTAAAAAAAATGTATTTTCTAGCATTTTCACTAAAATAATTATAATAAATCATAGAAAAATCAGAAAATTGTAAAATTTGATTCTCTGATTTCCTTGATATCAGAGAGATTTTTGAAAAATATAAAATTCAATTTTCAACATTTATTTTATTTTTAAATTAATTAACACTCCAAAACTTAAAATAATTATAATAAAAATAATATAATTCAAAAAATCACCAAAATTGGTCCAAGTGGTCCTCTGGTCATTAGGAATGTCCCCTAATTTTCTTAAGGACAGAAACTTTCCCTTGGTCATGTTATTAAATTTTCCTTTGAAATCTCTATTTTCTACCAAAAATAATTATATAAATAAATTAAAATCAGAAAAATCACATTTTCTCCTCTCATGTCTTTATTGACATATGAGTGAAGTCACATAAAAATTTCAAGTTCATTTGAGTTCAATTTAGTGAGTTATGAAATTATTAAGCTTAAAGGGTAAAGTGGTAATTAAAATTTTAATCCTTAATTAAAACTTTAGGTTTAATAAAAAATTAACAAGTAAAATATTTGATCCTAATCTGATTTGGATGATTGAAATTTAAATAATTAAAGGGTAGAGACCCATTAAGCAATTTAAAATGATTAAACCTTAATTAAATAATTGATTAAATTTGGGAAGAATAATAAAATTGGAATTATTAAAATAGGGATATTGTTAGGAAGAGATCTATTCTTTAATTTAAAAATCCCTAAATTAATTATCTCATTAATATTCAATTATTAATTAAAATGATAACTCAAATTCAAAATATTAAAAGACTTAATCATTAAACTAAAGTTAAATTATTAAACTCTTTTAAAATTTCAATTAAAGTTAAAAATAAAATTAAATTAAAAATTAAATTAAATTAAATTAAATCAAATTAAATTAAATTAAAGATTAATTAAATTAGATTAAATTAAATTAAATTAAATAAACAAATTAAATTAAATTGAATGAATAAATTAAATTAAATTAAATTAAATAAATAAATTAAATTAAATTAAAACAAATTAAATTAAATTAAATTAAATTAAATTAAAACATATTAAATTAAATTAAATTAAATTAAATTAAATCAAATTAAATTAAAATTAAATCAAATTAAATTAAATTTAAGGAAATTAAATCAAATTAAACTAAACATCAAATCAAACTAAATTGAATTAAATTAAATTAAATTAAAATTAAATTAAATTAAATTAAAGTTAAATTAAATTGAATTAAATAACATCACCTAAAACAGAAAGAAATTAAATATAAAGCAACTTAAACACTATTCCAAATTTAAACCCATTAATGGAAATTAAACTAAATCACAAACCATTTGAACACCAATTTACCCTCGAAAGCTTTGGTTATTATAACTCCTAAACAGAACATTAAATGAAATGTTACTTCACTTATAGGATATTCAAATGTCCTAGTTCACTCGAGCAAGATAACAACAAAACTTGAATTCTCGGACGATTAATTCATTTGTATAATTAAACCCATTTGGACTTAAAACAATCCTAGAAATATTGAAAAGATGCTTAAGATTCTTCTTAAGCACTTACTCAATATGAGAGGATGTTTATAAGAACAATTGAATTTAATTGTTCTTTGATGAAGAAAATTATCTTCAAACAAAAACACAAGAACGTAGACGTCATAGGAAATGACTAGCTATAGGATTAGGAATTTGGTAGAAAACCATAACCCTTACCTTAGCTTTACCTAGGAACTTGCTTAAATATTCTAATTGTGTTTTAAGTGTAGCTTGGGATGACGGGAAGACCCTCCAGTGTACGCTTTTATTTTATTGCAATTTACTTTCTTGCAATTTACATTATTGCAATTTCATTAATCGCATCGCACTTACTTTTCTTGCATGATAAACAACTATTGCATGAAAACCCACACCTTTAGGATAGTCCCTAAAACTGAAACCAAAACTAAGTTAAAAGTCATTGCAAGATAAAATTCAACGCCACAACATTTCAAAATATAAAACAACTCAAAATTTAATCACAAACAGAACACAAAACTACAATTACAACTAAATTAAAACGTCCTGTTGGATGATCGGGAATACCTCGGATGATGTAACCTACGTGTTGCTAACGGGATTTCACACGGTCTAAATGAAAGTGTGGAACTCATTCGGTTGAGTTTAGCAAATTCATCTGGACTAAGTGAATCCGATAAAAATAATGATGCCGGAAGGATGGAACCGTGGGATCTTAACCGGTGTCGTTATAATCAACTTTAAGATTTGTTTTAATTAAAACATAAAAAACACTTGGAAATTAAGATTTTCTCTAAACCAAAACACTTTTCTCATCCCCGATTTATGACTTCTAAAACTAAACCTCTGCAACAACAAGGAGCTCGGAGCATGGTGGGCAAGCACGGCCATCATCATCAGCAAAACCCGAGTTTACTTCAGCAAAACTTTCCTAGAATTAAATAACAAGGCCATAGGACTTCGAGGTAGTTTGCCTAGTGCAACATAAACCCTCAACTCTTCGTTAGGCATTTGTATTGCAAATTAAGCCCTACCGGTCTTAGGATTCCGAGGTAGTCGTCTGATACGACATAAACCCTCACATCTTCGAGGCTATTTGTGTGATTTTATCATACAAATATAAGCCCTAATTAATTAAAATTGGCAAGATCAAAACATTAAATAAATATTAGGACCTTCTTAAATTCAAGCCAAACAATAGGATAGTCGGGAAATTATCGAAGTTCACTTCGAATTTGTGATTTCTCCTACTTTCCTTCCTTTGAATTCCCAAAACAAAATGTTCCAAATTTGATCCATTCCCTATTGAAATTCCAAAATTCAATCCTTTGAAAACTTAAACTTTGAAATTCTTGAGAGCAGAATTATTGATTATTATCGAGAGTTTTCTTAGGTGATTCCCGTCACTTAAGATGTAATTAACTATAGGGGCTTGCCCTTATAGGGAATTTTAAAGAACCCGAGTAATATAAACCTCGTTTAATGCTTTCATATTAAGCGGGGAATTTGTCGGCTTATAAAATTGGTTCGTAGACCCAACGGATGTCACAAATCTTCTAGTTTATTTAATCGAGCCCCACCGTCAAGCGGTGTGTACTATCCTTAGGGATAGCTACACGGTTAGTGGTGCGGTGCTCGTTTATATAAACTATTTGGGATGTGAGATCGGTTTAATCTCATATCTTAAAACCTTCAAATTTAAAATTATTTTCAAAATCAAATACTACTTTTCAAAATTATTTATTTAAATTCGCCGACAACTTCTGTTAGGCGAACCCCTTTTCAAAATAAAACACACGACCTAAAAATATACCGACACACTTCACCATGAATAGCCCACACATTGCCTTCGACTACCCAAGGATTCATGTGACATTTACAAGTTAAAAGTTCTGCTCCTTCAAGGTCTCAAAACTATTCAACAGGTTTTAACAATTCAAACGGCCAATTTAAAAAGTAAAGTAAGATCGGGTATTAATGTCATCACAATATTTTGAAAATATTTTGAATTTTAATTCTCCATCGAATCTTTATATCTTATCTATCTCTTCATAATTGAAGTAAGAAAGTAACTAACTACTCAGAACACATTGAAAATAAATGACAAAACATGATAATTAAACTTTGAATCAAATATAAAAATATACTTATCTCAAATATTTCTTCTACATATCTTCTGATTACTACTGACTCCACAGTGTAAACTAAACTAAACTAACTAAACTAAACAAAAGTGGCCCTAAATTTCTCTCTCTAATTCTCTCTCTAAGGATGAGAGATCCTAAAGTAGATAAGAGAAAGGGGTACAATGGGAGGGGCACGTTTTCTGAAGAAATGGACCTCTATTTATAGGCTTCAAGAGTTTCCTTGAGGCACCTCTTCAAAACATGTCCACATTCAATGAATCTTCTAGAATGTCGGTCTGGCGGCTAGGCGCCGGACACCGCGTCCAGTTCTTCACACCTCTTCACTTTGGTTCACACCTCTTCATGATTAAAACCATTTTGGAGCGTCCAAATGCAATGTATCACATGTCATATTATCAAGAAACAACTATCAGCCTTCTAGAATGTCCAATAACCGCCCACTCCGTCAAAATAACTGATCAAACGTTGTCAAAAATTTGACAGTTTTCGTATCGAGTCTGGCGCTTAGGCGCCAGTTTCTGGCGCCTAGGTCCCAGGCCATATTTTTTTATACTTTTGGTATTTTGCTCCATTTTTTCTCCTTTTTTCTCCTTTTTTCTTCTTAGACCTTTTTACATTAACTACATCCAAAAACACAAACAATACCTTTCATTAAAGCATAATATCCTTAGAAATTAATAAGAATTAAGACATAAAGAAATAAGTATTTTTTTATAGATCAAAATCCCTCAAACTTAAACGTTACTTGTCCTCAAGTAACTCTTTTTACTACATAAAATATAACTTTTGGAAATAAAAGATAAATATTTAAGATTCCTTATAGTTTTTTATTTTATAAAGTCTTTAGTAAATTATTAACCCAATTTCACTAACAAGGTTTAATTTTAAGAATTTAAAGAATATTTAACTACCAAATCATAAGATTTCAAACTTTTCATTCACTTTGAAAATAATAGAAGTCTATTATATTAAGCTTTCATTGATTACTTTCAAGAAAAAGTTCTTCTTGAAAAATCTTTTCCAAATAAATATTTATGTATAAAAATCAAGTAAAATATGTAACTAGTTTTCTTCCTATAAGATAATTCAAGTGAAGCCAACTTTTTATTAGGAATTTCCTCAAGCTTCTCCTCTCAATCTTTATATATATATATATATATATATATATATATATATATATATATATATATATATATATATATATATATATATAGATATATAGAGGATTACTATATCTGGATAGCTTGTTAATGGTTTTGAACTTCACTATCCTTAACTTATATTTTCAAAACTTATACATTTCCACTTAATTATTATAACATAAATAAAAATTCAAAAATAATTCCAATCTTTTCTTTTTCAAGTGATAATTTTTTATTACTTAATATTTTTAAAATTCTATTATTTCTACCATGAATAGAAAAATTCTTTATCTCATTCTTCTTTAAGTTAAATAATTCTATTCTTAAATTCAATCAATATTAGTAAAATTTTGGTTAATTTCACTAAATTGTTTATAATTTCAAAAATAAAAGTGATCTCAAATAAATTCTTCATTCCTTAAGTTATGTTAAAATGTTTTTATTTTTAAGAAAATATTAGTTCTTTAAGGACAAATAAAATTTAATTTTGAATGGATTTTCCCTTCCCCGAAACTTAAGTTTTAGTATACTATGATAATTTGAAAGTATGAGAGAAAGAAAATCATCGAAATTTTTAATAAATATGTAAAAACAATCTTAAAAAGAAAAATTAACTTCTAATCATGCTTTTATGAATAATTAAGATAAAATTGAAGCATGTATATAGAAGGGTAAGCAGCTAATTGATGATGATATAAAATTTGAAACAAAATTAAATTAGAGCAAAATAATTAATTACTAAACATTAAACTAAGACAACATATAAATTAATTATAAATTCAGTCTCAACACAATAGAATCCTAGTACTAAATAGTTAACATACATCAAATACAAGACTAACGAACAATCCAAATAAAGCAAACTAACAGAGCAGCACATCAAAGAAATCGATAACTACTAATCACTAGCTGTAGCCTCATCATCATCTTCATCACCAATGAAAAATTCTACGTCTTTAGGATCTATAAATGGTGTGAAACTAGGAAAAGTAGCAAAGCTAACATCACGTTCTCCCTTCAGAAATCTGACTAGGGCTTCATCATACTCAGCATCATAATTACTCTTCCTCTGGGTATAATCAGATAAATGATCTAGGTTTTTATCAATAGTATCAATCCTGCAGTGAGTTTGAAATAACTCCTGCTATTGCTCTAAAAACTGATCATGCATTGATTCCCAGAAATCTGATGGTGGCTCAGTAGAAGTAGAGGGTCTAGAAGTAGAAGGTCTACCTGAAGTATGTGCGAAATAGAAGGAGCGGTCGATCTCTTCCCTCGAAGACGATCATAGATACTAACACTCTCCCCGCCCAATCGGCTTAGTAGACTTCAGCTTCTCCTCAGAAATATCAGCAGTGACTCCATTACTAACACATAGTGAGTAGATCAGAGATGAAAATCCTAATCCAACAGAAGTGCTGGACCTCGCAGTAGATTCCACAGAATCATAAATAATGCTCCTGAAATCAATATGCTTCCTCTCCTGAATGCAGTAATTTAAGATCGCTCGATCTCTAGTCACTTCACTCAGGTGGTTGGAAGGTATGTTGACCTCATTTTTGATGAGGTCTTCTCTTTTTCTCTTTAGTACTTAGGATCTAGCCTTAGGCTTTTCCTTTGACTATCTTAGAGGAATAGAATTGGGACCCACCTTTTAGAAATTCAAACCACTTCTTAACTCCCCGCAAACTCCACAAACTCGATCGTGGACCCCTAACCACCTGAGAGGGTTGAAATCAAATGTGGAAGTTTAAAGGATGAGTTCCTATAGGACTCTTTGGCCTTAGGACCGCTTCCGGGTGGCCCGGTCCAGTGAAGGGGCCGACTTACACACACACTACACTTATACACTACACCTACACACTACACTTCCACATACCTCCTAAAACCACACCCATACCTAACTTGACCTCCCGACTCATGTGGGTGATTCACATGGATGGTCCTTAACCCCTAAGCCCTCGCGTAAGAGGGTTAGGAACAACATAGTGAATGCCTCAAATGGGTCCCTTCATGGCTCATATGGGCTTGATATGGCTTCATGGCTCAACCAAAATGACTTCTTTCCACTTACATCCACCCAATCTTCAATTTCTCAAATTTTCAATTTTTGACCCCCCGGGACCCTACACCCGCTTAGCCTACCCAAAACCCTTGAAATTACCTAAATTTCTCAAAAATTTCCAAATTACCCAAAATTCTCCAAAATCAATCCCAAACATTTCCACATCACTTAAATTGATCATCCATACCCAAAAATACCAAAAATTCCAAAAATACCTCCCAATACCCTCCAAATACCCAAAATACCCCTCTTGGCCAAAAAATCCAAAAATTCAGAAAATTCCCAGAAAATTGCAAAAAATCTCAAATATTCCCAATTTCATTTTGTCCAACTACACCATGGGCCAATTTTGTCAATTTACCCTACTTTTGTCAAAACCCCCAATTTGACCCATTTTAACCCAAAGTGAACCCAATGTCAAACCAAACCTACCCAATTGACCCCAATTTTGGTCCAATTCAATTCTAAACTTCAATTCAACATCCCCAATACCAATCTAGACCAAATCCAAGTCCAATTTGATTGACATTTGGATCCAATCTCACTTTTGGCCTTAAACTAAACCTCTGCAACAACAAGGAGCTCGGAGCATGGTGGGCAGCACGGCCATCGTCATCAGTAAAACCTGAATCTACATCAGCAAAACTTTCCTAAAATTAAATAACAAAACCATAGGACTTCGAGGTAGTTTGCCTAGTGCAACATAAATCCTCAACCTTTTGTTAGGCATTTGCACTGCAAATTAAGCCCTAACCAGTTTTAGGATTCTGAGGTAGTCGTCCGATACGACATAAACCCTCACATCTTCGAGGCTATTTGAATGATTCTGTCATATAAAAATAAGCCCTAATTAATTAAAATTGGCAGGATCAAAACTTTTAAATAAATATTAGGACTTCCCTAAATCCAAACCAAACAATAGGATAGTCGGGAAATTACCGAAGTTCGCTTCGAATCTGTGATTTCTCCTACCTTTCTTCCTTTGGATTCCCAAAACAAAATGTTCCAAATTTGATCCATTCCCTATTGAAACTCCAAATTTCAATTCCTTAAAAATCTTAAACTTTGAGATTCTTGAGAGCAGAATTATTGATTATTATCGAGAGTTTTCTTAGGTGATTCCCATCACTTAAGATGTAATTAACTATAGGGGCTTGCCCTTATAGGGAATTTTAAAGAACCCGAGTAATATAAACCCCGTTTAATGTTTTCATATTAAGCAGGGGAATTTTGTCGGCTTATAAAATTGGTTCGCGGACCAAACGGATGTCACAAATCTTCTAGTTTATTTAATCGAGCCCCACCGTCGATGCGGTGTGTCTATCCTTAGGGATAGATACACGGCTTGTGGTGCGGTGCTCGTTTATATAAACTATTTGGGATGTGAGATCGGTTTAATCTCATATCTTAAAACCTTCAAATTTAAAATTATTTTCAAAATCAAATACTACTTTTCAAAATTATTTATTTAAACTAAATTAAGAATTCGCCGACAATTTCTGTAGGCGACCCCTCTTCAAAACACAACACACGACCTAAAAAATATGCCGACAAGGTAACAATCTTACAGAAATAAAGTAGTCCCATGCTTTAGATACACCATTTAATTCAGAGGATTTGAAGTTTACTCTCTTTCCGTTCCTGATCTTCCAAGATTTTGTACCGTTAGTCAGATAAGCAATAATCATATCCAAATCTCCCTCGGATGGTGATAATCCGCATTAATAAGCACTCAATAGTTGGTGGCAGGCCATAAAATATGTTGATTCTTTCTGGACTAAATCCTACTCCGATACCTCTGACAAAGACTTCATAATCCTCGGCATCCAGAAAATTTGCATAAAATTCTCGAACAATCGGGATAACAGCAACAGCAGTAAAATAACAAAATCGTTGCCAGTTGTGCGCAACAATAGTGTTTTCGATCATTTCTCCAGGATGGTAGAAACTTCGTTCAGAAATGAACTTTCTGGACGTCGCAAATTCATGGAAATGAAAATGCGCAGCCGCAGTAGAGAAATTGCTGCTATCAAAGTTATCTCATGCCTTCCCGCGTTTAGATTTTAGAGCCATCTAAACGTGAAAGAAAACAAGAGAAAATTTACGAATCAAAGATTTAAACTCTTTTTAAGTTTATAAAACATAAAATAAGTTTTGAAATCTTAAGAATCACTGAAAATCAAATATTTTTTTTCAAATTGTCGGTTCTTAGCTAAACTTAGGGAAATCTATGGTGAAAATCGAAAATAAATGGTTTAAAGTGTAGATCTGACCTTGAGATGAAGAAATCGAGTGGTTTCACACTCAAATCCTTGATGTTTTGACCTCAAAATGGATGTAGAGGTTGTATTTTCACGAAAATGGGGAAGAAGATGAAGCTTAGGCATCAAAAATGGCTTTTGGGGGTTATTTAAGTAAATTTTTGGGTACAGGCCGAACTGGCGCTTAGGCGCCGAATTCTGGCGCCTAGGCGTCAGACTCACCTTTCAAAAAAAAAATTTTAATTTATTTTTCCACCAAAATTCATAAATTCAACTTTCAATTACTCATATCAGAGTAGAGCTTCAGTTTATAACTTCCACAACATTTTTCAAAAATTTATAAAAATTAAATATTAAATCCACCAATCAAACATAAGGCTTTAAATCAAACTCACTAATATCTATTTAAAATCTTCAATTTTGACTCAATACATTCCAGATAAGTACTATATTTGATTTAATTTCCTAATACACACTCAATCATAATAATTTCAAAGCAAAAAAAACACACATTGAACGTGAAAGCAAATACACAAACAAACACAATCGATTCTCTAAATCGATACGACTCAACAAACCATAATAACTATCTCATTACCAGAATATTCTAATCTTCATAAGGGAAATCGTGTATTCCACTTGGAAAGAATACTAACGCTCTCGGGAAATCCGTAGCCGTCTTTTCATCAATCCACTTGTTCTTCACATACATTTCAACTTGAGCATCTTGATAAGCCGCAAAATGATCAAATTGAAGTTTCATTTGCCATTCTAGATGTTCAACTTGATGAAACATCTCATGAAAGCGATCTCCAATCCTTTTAAAATCTTCTTCAAACTTATCCAAAAGACTACAAATTTTCTCTAAACTTACAGCGATGAAACCATTGAAGTAGGGTTGAGGATCCCTTGAGACCTTGTCCTAGCCTCTTCTCCATGCTTCTCCTTTCCATTTCTTTAAAAATTTCTCAAATCTCTCAAGAAGAAAGTGTAAGGGATGTAGTTTTTATTGCTTCAAGGTTAGGGAAGAAGATGTGTTGATTTAAAGGGTAAAATCGTGTGAAAAACTGAAAATTTTTGGTTTTTGCACGACCCAGTAACCGTGGGGCTTAGGCGCCAAATCTGGCGCCTAGGCGCCGGACCTATTGACACATAGTTGATTCTGGCGCTTAGGCGCCGAATTCTGGAGCCTAGGCGCAGGAACTATGTTCAGCTCCATTTTGCCTAATCGTCAAATTTTCAAAATTTTGTTCTGCAAGATAGGTAAATTATACTGATAAGAGTAATTTAGACTCGATAACTCACATTGTAAACTATCATAATGAAGGTTAACTTGATATCCTTTTTACTCATATTTAAAATAGAGTGATCCTATTTTTTATTTCTACATACTTCAAAATAATTTTCAGCCTAAGTCAACCAAGACTTATGAGCATCAAATTTTTCTAATGTAATATAAAATTAATCAAGATCGAGGCATAACCTTTCATTAAAACACAAAAAAACAAGATAATTATGGGTTGCCTCCCACAAAGCGCTTGGTTTAACGTCGTCAGCCCGACTTAAGTAAATTTTTAATCAGGTTGACTCAATTCATAAGCCTCTTTATAAATCTTCTTAATATCTCCCAAATAAGGCTTCAATCTTAATCCATTTACTTTAAAAATTTTTCTAGTTTTGGGATCTTTAATATCCACAGCTCCATAATGGTATACTTTCTCAACTAAATAAAGTCCAATCCATTTAGATCTTAATTTTCCAGGAAAAAGTCTTAAATGAGAATTAAACAGTAATACTTTTTGTCCAGGCTCAAAAAATTTTCCTGAAATTTTCTTATCATGCAACATCTTCATTTTCTCTTTATAAATTCTTGCATTGTCATACGATTAGTTTCTAATTTATTCCATCTCATTTAGTTGCAATAATCATTTTTCTCCTGCATTATTCAAATTAAAATTAAACTCCTTTATCGCCTAATAAGCTTTATGTTCAAGTTCTACAGGTAAGTGACAATGTTTACCATAAATTAATCGGTAAGGTGACATTCCAATTGGTGTCTTATAAGCTGTTCTATAAGCCCATAACACAGAATCAAGTCTATCAACCCAATCAGTTCTTTTAGGATTAACAGTCTTTTCTAAAATTATTTTAATTTCTTTGTTTGATACTTCAGCTATTCCACTAGTTTGAGGGTGATAAGCAGGTGCAATTCTATGTTTGATTCCAAATTTTTGTAGTAATGATTGAATTCTTATATTCCTGAAATAACTTCCACCATCAGTGATAATTACCTTAGGCATTCCAAATCTTGAAAATATCATTTTCTTTAAAAATTTTGAAACACTTTTGGAATCACAAGCTTGGTAAAGCAATAGCTTCAATCCACTTTGAAACATAATCAACTGCTAATAAAATATAAATTTTTCCAGATGATGGAACAAATGGTCCCATAAAGTCTAATCCCCATATATCAAAAATTTCAACTTCCAATATATAGTTTAAATGTATTTCTTCTTTCCTAGATATATTTCCCATCCTTTGACATCGATCACATGTTTTAACATATTGTCTCACATCTTTAAATAAGGTAGGCCAATAAAATCCAGAATTTAAAATTTTAAATGCAGTTTTATCTTTGCCAAAGTGTCCTCCAAAATCATAATCATGACATTTTTGCATAATAACAAAAGTTTCCTCATAAGTTACACATCTTCGAATCATAGAATCTTTACCAATTTTAAATAAATGAGGTTCTTCCCAAATATAAGATTTAGTATCCTATTTAAATTTGTTATCGAAGTCATAAAGCAAAATATTGCTAACTAAATAATTAACAATATCAGCATACCACGGTGTTTTTTATCTTTGAATAACATATAAAGATTCATCAGGGAATTTCTCATTTATATTTTCTTCCTAAATAATATCATTTTTTATTCTAGACAAATGATCAGCAATTTGGTTTTCAGTTCCTTTTCTATCTAGTATTTGAAAATCAAATTCTTATAGAAGTAAAACCCATCTTATAAGTCTAGGTTTAGAATCCTTCTTAGATATTAGATATTTAATAGCAGAATGATCAGTATGAACTATGCATTTAGTACCAAGAAGATAAGGTCTAAATTTATCAAAGGCATATACAATAGCTAGAAGCTCTTTCTCAGTGGTAGTGTAATTTTTTTTGTGTTTCAGTGAGAGTTTTACTAGCATAATATACAGCTTTGAAAATTTTCTCATATTTTTGTCCTAATACAGCTCCAATTGCAAAATCACTTGCATCGCACATTAATTCAAAAGATTTATTCCGACTAAGTGCAACAATAATAGAGTGCGATTATTAATTATTCTTTTAAAATATGAAAAGCATTAATGCATTCTTCATTAAATTCAAATTGTGCATCTTTTTCTAATAAATGACAAAGAGGTTTAGCAATTCTAGAAAAATCCTTTATATATCTTCTATGAAATCCAGCATGACCTAGAAAACTTCTCACATCAGTAACAGTAGTAGGTGGTTGCAATTCAACAATAATTTTCACTTTTGCTTGATCTACTACCATCTCTTTTTGTGATACTTTGTGCCAAGGTACAATGCCTTCTGTGACCATGAATTGACATTTTTCCCAGTTAAGAACTAAATTTGTTTCTTCTCATCTTTTTAGAACTTTGGTTATGTTTTCCAAACATGATTCAAAAGAAGTTCCAAAGACTGAAAAATCGTCCATGAATATTTCAATTCCGTTGTCAATCAAATCAAAAAATATTGACATCATACATCTTTGAAAAGTTGCAGGTGCATTACATAAACCAAAAGGCATTCTTCTAAAAGCAAATGTTCCATAAGGACTTGTAAAAGTTTTCTTTTCTTGGTTCTCAGGAGCAATAAGTAATTGATGATAACCAGAATATCCATCCAGAAAAAAAAAATATGAGTGTCCAATCTAATTTATCGAGCATTTGATCCAAGAAAGGTAAAGGAAAATGATCCTTTCTAGTGGCTTTATTTAATTTCCTATAGACAATACAAATTCACCATCCAGTAACTTGTCTTGTAGGAATAAGTTCATTTTTATCATTAACAATTACTGTTACACCTCCTTTCTTTGGAACACAATGAATAGGACTTACTCATTGATTATCCAAAATAGGATAAATAATACCAGCATCTAACCACTTAATAATTTCTTTTTTAACAACATCTTTCATGATAGGATTTCATCTTCTTTGCGATTCTATAGTAGGTTTAAAATTTTCTTCCATTAAAATTTTATGCATGCAAATGGAAGGGCTTATTCCTCTTATATTAGCAATAGTTCAACCGAAAGCTTTCTTATAATTCATTAACACACCTAGTAATTTTTCTTCTTGATCTTTACTCAGTTCAGAAGAAATAATAACAGGTAAAGTTAACGAACCTAGTAATTTTTTTTCACTTAATGCAACAGTTTCAAAAGCTTCAAATTTTCATTTTTTGCTTAAAATATCCTTCATAAATTTTGCGTAAGTTAGCATTTGTTCCAAAGCTTCAGTAAAAGGTATGTTAATAGTAAGTTTCTTAAAAATTTTAAAGAACTTAGAAAATCGATGATCAAGTTTCGCCGTTTAAGTCTTTGAGGAAAAGGTGGTGGTGGTTTTTCAACTTCCACATTAACGAGTATAACGGTCTGATCTCGACTAGGAGAGAGAGTTTCTTTAGGTTTTTCAATCTCTTCAACCTCAA
Source organism: Papilionanthe hookeriana x Papilionanthe teres (assembly GCA_022702705.1). Lineage (NCBI taxonomy): Eukaryota > Viridiplantae > Streptophyta > Magnoliopsida > Asparagales > Orchidaceae > Papilionanthe > Papilionanthe hookeriana x Papilionanthe teres. Next base: position 26,260,820 of record CM040430.1, read on the forward strand.
TCTCTTTTTCAATTTCATTCTGCAATGTTTCTTTTAATTCCTTTCCACTTCTAAGTTACATAGCTTTAACTTGTTCATGTTCTTTTCCAGTTTCCTTTGGATTGATTTCAACATTACTAGGAAGTGTTCCTACAGGTCTGTTATTAATTAAAGTAGCAATTTGCCTCATTTGATTTTCAATATTACGAATAGTAGTATTTTGATTTTGTAATCGATTATTCATTTGCATAATTAATTCTTCTATTGATAACTTTTTCTGTTGATTATTAAATCCAAGAGGTTTATAATTTTAATTAACTTAATTATTCCAATTTCCAGTGGGATGAGATTGATTATTACCCCATTGTTGTTGTGAATTATTCCAGTTAAAATTAGGATGATTTTTCCACCCAAGATTATAATAATTTGAATAAGGATTATTTTTTACTTGTAATAGCTTGTAAAGTTTCAATAGTTTGAGAATGTGCAACATTAGCAGAGTTATTATGCGAAATATTAATTGCAAAATTATCTAATTTCTTAGACATTGCTGCAACTTGTGAAGCTGAGATAGAAAAGGCTTCATTATCTTGAATACTGGCCATCTTTTTAGGGTTAATCCTTTCGGAAGGCCATTGAAAATTATTATTAGCCATTTCTTCAATTAAAGTGTAAACTTCTTCAAATGATTTAGACATTAAAGAACCTCCAAGAAGATCATCAATAATTGATTTTAAAGATCTAATTAATCCATTATAAAATGTTTGAATAATCAACCAATCAGGTAAAGCATGATGAGAACATTTTCTTAATAGTTCTTTAAATCTTTCCCAAGTTTCATATATTGTCTCCCCGTCAAATTGACTAAATGAAGTAATATCATTTCTTAATTTAGTAGTTTTAGAAGGAGGAAAATATTTAGCAAGGAATTTTTGTGTCATTTCAACCTATGTTTTAATAGAACCAGTCGCTAATGAGTTTAACCTCATCTTTGCTTTGTCTCTTAAAGAAAAAGGAAAGAGTCTAAGTCTAATAGCATCATCAAAAATATTGTTATATTTAAAGGTAGCACAAAGTTCTAAAAAACTAACAAGATGTAAATTTGGATCCTCATTTGGTGATCCACAAAATTAATTGTTTTGCACCATTTGAATAATAGATGGTTTAAGTTCAAAAGAATTAGCATCTTCAGTGGGTATTTGAATAATATTATGAAGTTCATCAATTGTAGGGTTAGCATAATCTCTTAATGGTTTATAAATATTTTGATCATTATGCTCAATTGGATTTTGTAAAGTAGCAATTTCTTGAAATTTTTGAATTTGTTTTCCCTTTTTATTTGTTCTTTCCAATTCAGAATCTAAAGGTATTAATCCTTCAGAACCAAATCTTCACATAAAACAAGCAATAAATATAAAATTTAACTATTCTATTTCTTCCTTCCTTACTTCCTTTCCTTCCCCGGCAACGACGCCAAAAACTTGACCCGAACCGCGCTTAACGCAGTAATGTTTGCTTCCAAAAGATAGCCAAAAACTTTGATTTAATTTATAAATTGCGACTAGTGTATAAAATTAATATTATGTAATTTAGTAAATATTTTTACACACTAGGGGTACTACGCAAGTATATGTATCGTTTCAAGTAATATAGGGTTTTTAAACAAAGACCCCAGTATCGATCCCACAGGGAAGATTTATAGAAATAAATTTTCTATGAAGTGAAAGAGAAATAAAATAGTAAAAATATTTTTTATTTTATCTTTTAATTTGATTATAAATTACTATTAATTTACTAGATGCAAATAAAGAAAATAATAATAAAATAATGATTTTATGAATTCTATATAAAATAAACAACTTTCTTTCCTTCAATTAATTTAAGATTTTTAAGATAATTTAATATTCATTGGAGAATTTTATTGATGGTATTGTGCCAAATAGAAACATTCTTATTCTTTACCCTTTGATCCAGGCGCAAAGAACATTGACTAATTTACAGAAGAGGTCCAAATGTATTGTTAGTAGAATGAGTTAATCTAGGCTCACACTTCTAGATGTCCAAGGGTGGCTATGGTCGGCCTTACTAGTGACCCTTTCCTAGTCTATAAATCAAATTATAAGAATTTAGTCCGTCACTCTAAAAACTTATCAATTCTACGCCCTTTAAATATTATCTTCCTATTTATTTGCACTTCACTATGAATGACTCGCACATGGCCTTCAACTACCTAAGGATTCATGTGACATTTACAAGTTAAGAGTTCTTCTACTTCAAGGTCTTAAAACTATTCAACAGGTTTTAACAATTCAAATGGCCAATTTAAAAAGTAAAGTAAGATCAGGTATTAATGTCATCACAATATTTTAAAAATATTTTGAATTTTAATTCTCCATCGAATCTTTATATCTTATCTATCTCTTCATAATTGAAGTAAGAAAGTAACTAACTACTCGTAACACATTGAAAATAAATAACAAAACATGATAATTAAACTTTGAATCAAATATAAAAATATACTTATCTCAAATATTTCTTCTACGAATCTTCCGATTCCTACTGACTCCACAGTGTAATGAACTCCAGATGTAATAACTTAAAAATAAACTCACTAAACTAAACAAAAGTGACCCTAAATTTCTCTCTCTAATTCTCTCTAAGGATGAGAGATCCTAAAGTAGATAAGAGAAAGGGGTACAATGGGAGGGGCACGTTTTCTGAAGAAATGGACCTCTATTTATAGGCTTCTAGAGTTGCCTTGAGGCACCTCTTCAAAACATGTCCACATTCAATGAATCTTTTAGAAGGTCGGTTTGGTGCCTAGGCGCCGAAATTTGGCGCCTAGGCACCGGAATCTGACGCCTAGGCACCAGACACCGCGTCCAGTTCTTTGCACCCCTTCACTTTAGCTCGCACCTCTTCACAATTAAAACCATTTTGGAGCGTCCAAATGCAATGTATCACATGTCCTATTATCAAGGAAGAACTGCCAGCCTTCTAGAATGTCCAATGACCGCTCACTCTGTCAAAATAATTGATCAAACGTTGTTAAAAACTTGACAGTTTTCGTATCCAGTCTGGCGCCTAGGCGCTAGGCCATATTTTTTTATACTTTTGGTATTTTGCTCCATTTTTGCTCTTTTTTGCTCCTTTTTCCTTCTTAGACCTTTTTACATTACCTACATCCAAAAACATAAAAAAATACCTTTCATTAAAGCATAATATCCTTAGAAATTAATAAGAATTAAGACATAAAGAAATAAGTATTTTTTTTATAGATCAGATATTCAGAGGAACTTCAAGGAGTTTGCTTGGGGAGGAATTTGAGATAAGTTGTATTTACTTATTTTAGTTAGTTTAACTTTAGTTTTATATATGAAATCCAAGTTTTATTGTATCCTCTCCATGAAAATCTGAGTAGTTTTTCTGTCGTTCTCCTTGTTTTGAGATTTTTGTGAAATGGTGATTTGAATTAGTTGTGCCAAGAGAATGATAAGAAGTTGTGATAATCTTTGCACTTCAAACTTAATTTACTTTCAATCTGGCCAATTGATTAGTTAAAATATGTTGAGTTTAACAACTAAATTGAAGATTACATCCGAGATTCACAGAGGTCAAAGTCCTTGAAAGTAGGGTGCAAATAAATAGGGAAATATTATTTATCAGACGTAGAATTGGAAATTTTTGAGTGACAGACTTAAATCCTCAATTAGGTCCTATCGTTTGGGTGCTGAAGTGTAGATGTTAGCCCTCAGGCGAGGGGAACATGGGAGCTCTGAAGTGAGAGTCGGTATCCTCCCACTTAGCCGTGATTCGAGAACCAAGCATAGGATTAGTCAATGTTCTTTATGCCTGGACTAAAGGGTAAAGAAAAGGTATACTCCTATTTGGCACATCACAGTTTTAAACTAATTCTAATTATCCATTCACTTAAATTTCATAACAAAGGAGAAGGATGCTTGCTTTAGAAGTAGTTAATTGTTAATAGAATTAGTTTGTTAAAATTGCATCTTATTTACGATTGCTTATTAGTGACAGATAGGCAATTCGATTTACAAGTTGTGATTCTGAATTGGTTTCTATAATCCTAGTCCATAGCCTCTGAAATATCCCTGTGGGATCGATATCCAAGACTCCACTAAAGCCCTGTATTACTTGAGTGATATGTATACTTGCATTGATAAAGGTAACTATAGAATTATTGAATATATTATAAACTTATCACAATATTAAGATTAAGCGAAGTAAGGGGAGGCCGATTTAAGTTTTTTGCACCGTTGCCGGGGATATATATACATAATTAGAGTAATGGACAATTTAGGACTGTTAGAAAAATTTTTTTTATGGAATTTGCAACTTATTATCGTATTTAGTGAACTGTTTTACTGTGCTCTGATTTCGATTGTATGCGTAAATTTGGAACTGAAAATCTTATACGCTACGATTTGGAATTAGAACGCACTACTAGAAGAATTAGAAAACTGAGAAAAGAACCTAGAAATTTAGAAACAATGGAAAACAACGTAAACAACCAAAGAATTGAAAATGAACATCAATCTAGACCGCTAAGAGATTACGCTAACCCTACTTTTGATGAAATTCACTTACCTATTCAAAATCTAGATGTAGCTGCTAATTCGTTTGAGCTTAAACTTGCAATTATCCAAATGGTACAAAACAATCAATTTGGTGGAACTTCAAACGAAGATCCTAATTTACATCTTGCGAGTTTTCTAGAACTTTGTGCTACTTTTAAATAAGACAGAGTATCTGATGATGCTGTCGGACTTAGACTTTTTCCTTCTTCACTAAGGGACAAGGCTAAGGCTTGGTTAAATTTGTTAGCTCCTGGATCTATTAAAACTTAGGGGGAACTTTTACAAAAATTCTTATCGAAATATTTTCCACCATCAAGTCTGCTAAACTTAGAAACAACATCACATCTTTCAGTCAATATGAGGGAGAATCAATATATGAATCATGGGAAAGATTTAAAGATCTTCTTAGAAGATGCCCACATCATGCTTTACCTGATTGGTTAATTATTCAAACTTTTTATGATTGATTAGTAGGATCTCTTAGATCCATCATTGACGATGCTACTGGTGGATCACTAATGGCTAAACCTTTTGAAGAAGATTATACTTTAATCGAAGAAACGACTACTAATAATTTTCAATAGCCTGCTGAAAGGGTAAATCCTAAGAAAGTAGAAAGTATTCATGATTCAGATGCTCTAATTTTGATAGTTTCTTAAATTGCTGCTCTTTCAAAGAAAATAGATCAATACAGAATGAATCGTTCTCAAACACCTCTAGTGTTAGAAGAAAATTCATTAGGACAAATTGTAGATGCTCAATCTTCATATGAATCTTTAAATTTGATAAATAATAAACAAAATAACCCTTATTCAAACTATTATAATTCAGGTTGGAGGAATCATCCAAAATTTTATTGGAATAACCATGGTAATGCTAATCCTGTTAATTCTCAATGGGGGAACAATCCTGTAAACTCATTAGGAAATATAAATAATCAGGGTAATTCTAATTATAGACCTTCTAATCCACCAGACTTTTATAATAATTCACAATTTAAGGAAAAGAATTTATCTATGGAAGAACTAGTATTGAATATGGGAAATCAATTAGAAAATCAAGGAGCTACTATTAAAAACAAAGAAAACCAATTGAGAAAAATTGCTACTACACTGAGTAATAGACCTGTTGGAACTTTACCTAGCAGTGTTGAAGTAAATCCGAAAGATTAAGGAAAAGAACAAATCAAGGTTATTCAATTAAAAAGTGGAAAAGGGTTGGAGAAAAGGGTTCAAAAAGAAACTGTAGTTGAAAAAGAAAAAAGTAGAAACTGAAGGAGAAAATGAATGTTTATATCTTGATTTCCTCTAAAACCTATGAAAATTACTTTTGAAAGAACACCACCACCATTTCATCAAAGACTAAAGCAACAAGACAAGGGAAAAAGATTTGCTAAATTTTTAGACATTTTAAAAAAATTGTCAATAAATATACTTTTTGTTGAAGCTTTGAAACAAATGCCTGATTATGTTAAATTTATGAAGGAAATATTCAACAAAAGGAGGAAGTTACTAGAACATGAGACTGTTGCACTTAGTGAAGAGAAAAGTGCTATAATTCAGAAAAAGCTTCCTGAAAAACTTAAAGATCTTGGTAGTTTTACTATCCCGTGTGCTATTGGTGAAAAATGTTATGGACGAGCATTATGTGATTTGGGAGCTAGCATAAATTTGATGCCTCTATTAACTTTTAAAAGGTTAGGAACAAAAGAGATTGCACCAACGTCTGTAACTCTACAGTTAGCCGATCGATCTACTACACATCCTAAAGGAGTTGTAGCCGATTAAGGTTGATAAATTTATCTTTCCTGTGGACTTTATCATTTTAGATATGGAAGAAGATAAAGAAATACCTATCATTTTAGGAAGACCATTCCTAGCTATAGGAAGAGCCATGATAGATTTTTAAAAAGGAGAGTTGACTATGAGAGTAAATGATCAGGAAGTGACCTTTAGCATCTCAAAGTCAATGAAATTTCCTTCAATAGAAAAAGATGATGAATGTTTTAGAATGGATATATGTGATTATTTGAGAAAAGAATATTTCAAAGAAAAATTTGAAGAAAAAGAAGATATTCAAAAAGATAATTATGATGAAATTGATAACAAAGAAGCTGATTATATTCACGAACACATTGAAACGCTCGATTCAACAGCACCAGAAAATGAAATCGTAATTCCATGTGTTGTAAAACCCTCTGAACTTGAATTAAAGACCCTTCCAAATCATTTGAAGTGTGTATTTTTAGGAGAGTTTTCAACATTACCAGTAATTGTATCCTCAGACTTAAATGAAATTCAAGAACAAAAATTAATGGATACATTAAAAAAGTGCAAAAAAGCTTTTGGTTGGACTCTAGCTGATATAAAAGGAATTTGTACTTCGATTTGTATGCACAAAATTTTATTAAATGATGAACATGAACCAAGAATTGATCCACAAAGGAGACTGAAACCTATTATGAAGGAAGTAGTTAAAAAAGAGATTTTAAAATGGATAGATGCTGGAATTATATATCCTATTTCAGATAGTACTAGGGTAAGCCCAATTCATTGTGTTATTAAGAAAGGAGTGACTGTTGAAGCAAATGAGAATAATGAATTAATACCTATCAGGCAAGTTACTAGATGGCGTATATGTATCGACTATAGAAAATTAAATGCTGTCACTAGAAAAAGATCATTTTCCTCTTCCTTTTCTAGACCAAATGTTGGATAGGCTTGTTGGACACAAGTACTACTGCTTTCTGGATGGATATGTCGGTTATCACCAAATACCTATTGATCATGAGGATCAAGAGAAAACTACATTTACTAGTCCTTATGGAACTTTTGCTTTTCGAAGAATGCCATTCAGATTACGTAATGCACTTGTGACATTCCAGAGATGTATGATGTCTATATTTTGTAAGTTAATTAATGAAGAGATAGATGTATTTAAGGATGATTTCCCTGTATTTGGAACATCATTTGATGCATGCTTAAATAACCTTGATAAAGTTTAGGAGCTATGCGAAAGAACTAATTTAGTTCTAAATTGGGAGAAATGTCAATTTATGTTTGCAGGAGGAATTGTATTAGGGCTTAAAATTTCAGAAAATGACATGGAAGTAAACTCAGCAAAAATTCAAGTTATATCTAAACTACCACCTCCAACTACAATGAGAGGGGTAAGAAGTTTTCTTGGACATGCTAGTTTTTACAGGTGTTATATTAAAGATTTTTTAAAAATTACCAAACCTCTATGCAAACTTTTAGAGAAGGACAAGAATATTGAATTTACTGAAGACTGTTTGACTGCCTTTGAGTTATTAAAGGAAAAACTAGTCACGACACCTATAATAGTTTCACCTTACTGGGAGAAACCATTTGAATTAATGTGTGATGCCAGTGATTAAGCTATTGGAGCTGTTCTTGGATAAAGATATGATAAAATTTTTAAAGGTATATACTACGCTAGTAGAACTCTTAACGATGTTCAAATTAACTATACAGTTATTGAAAAAGAGTTACTGGCTATTGTGTATGCTTCTGACAAAATTAGATCTTATTTATTTGGGACTAAATGTATAGTGCATACTGATCACTCTGCTATTAAATATCTGATGCAAAAGAAGGATACTTAACCCAGATTAATCTGATGGGTACTTTTGATGTAAGAATTCAATTTTACGGTAATTGATAGAAAGGGAACTGACAATCAAATTGCTGATCATTTGTCGAGACTAGAATATCATGAATTATCTGACACCAAAAATGAAATTACAGATAGTTTTCTTAATGAACAACTTTATAAAATTAATTAGTGGAAAATACATTGGTATACTGATATAGTTAATTATAGAGTAAGTGATATTTTGCCACTTATGCTAACAGTGCAGCAACAGAAAAAAATTCATTCATGATGCAAAAGCATATTTTTGGGATGAACCATATTTATATAAACAATGTAATGATCTTATTATTAGGAGATGTGTGCCTTATGAAGAAACTGAACTGATTATTCAAAAATGTCATGATTCTGAATTTGGAGGAAATTTTAGTGTTGAAAAAACTTTGCAAAAAATATGTAACCTAGATTTTATTAGCTTACTCTCTTTAGAGATGTTTACAGATATATCAAAACTTGTGATAGGTGCCAACGAGTAGGTAATATATCTAGAAGAAATGAAATGCCTCTGAATTTCATGTTAGAAGTTGAGATTTTGATGTTTGGGGATTATATTTCGTGGGACCATTTATTCCTTCATTTGGTAACTTATATATTTCGATTGTAGTTGATTATGTATCAAAGTGGATTGAAGCACAAGATTTACCTCATTGTGATGCTAGAAGTGTTTCAAGATTCTTAATGAAAAACATTTTCACAAGATACGGTATGCCGAGAGTGAATATCACTGACGAAGGATCCCATTTTAGGAATAACTATATTCATAGATTGGTAGAAAAGTTTAATATTATTCATAGAATCTCTGCTGCTTATCATCCTCAGACCAGTGGATTAGCTGAAGTTTCTAATCGAGAGATTAAAAAAATTCTAGAAAAGACTATAAATCCTAGTAGATTAGATTGGTCTGCGAGATTGGATGCTGCACTATGAGCATACAAAACTGCTTATAAAACTCTTATTGGAATGACTCCTTATATACTCATTTTTGGAAAGACTTGTCACTTACTAGTAGAATTAGAGCATAAATCATATTGGACGATTAAAGAATTCAATTATTATTTGAAAATTCTGGTGAGAAGAGATTGTTACAAATGAATGAATTGAAAGAATTAAGAAATGAATCTTATGATAACGACATAATCTATAAGGTAAAACTGAAGTCAAGGCATGATCAGATGATTAACCAGAAGAACTTTGAACCATGACAAGAAGTTTTGCTTTACAACACAAGGCTGAAGCTATTCCCTGGGAAATTGAAGTCTCGTTGGTTAGGACCCTTTACTGTGACTCACGTTTATACTTACGGAGCTGATGAAATTGAAGATCCGAAGACTGGGAATAGATTTAAAGTAAATGGTCATAGATTAAAACCATATTTTGAGGGTAAAAGATCAAATTTTAAAGAGGTTTTAATGCTCAGTCAAACTGAATAACACCTGAATAGGTTTGGCTGACGACGTTAAACCAAGCGCTTTATGGGAGGAAAACCATAGTTATCTTTATTTCTTGTGTGTTTGTTTGAATTTATCATTAATTTGTGGTAGTGTTGAATTCTACTACTCGTATTTACCCTTTAATCATCATAGAATTTGGAATCATAGAGAAAATTTGGAATGTATTCAAACCATAACAATTTTGTGCAAATTTTGCCTTGGGCGCCGACGCCGCGGTCGATGCCACTGACGGCGGGTTTTTCCTGAGAGCCCTAACAATTAATTGCACCAAGCTCACCGATGGCTCCATTGAGGCTGTCGACAGCGAGATTGGCGAGTGGACAGTTTTTTGAGTTTAAAATGGCGGTTTTTGGCAGTTTTAGGAAATTTCTTTCCATATACACTTCTATAGGCAGTTCCAAAACTCTCCATTTCTTAAAAATGAATGGAAACTCCCTTGAATTCTTCCCTAATGGCTTCCAATTCAGTAGATTACCCCAGATTTCGAGTGTTCAATTGGAGAAAGTTCGTCAGTGCCGAGGCACAACGACTCTTCAACAAGGTGTTGTCAAAGAGGAGGCTAATTAGAGAAAGAGATTTTGTGAGTCGAGGATTAAACAATCCTTTGACTGCGATTGAAGAATTGATTGTACCTGATGATGGGAACTATTTTGCTACACTACTTTCGCAGTAGTCGTTCCCGTGGTGAAGGAGTTTTACCCCAATTTGCATGGAATCAACCAAGGAAGCGTCTATGTGTGAGGTAGGTGAATAACATTTAATTCTGGACATATTAATGAATTGTATATGCTTAAGAACATTCCTGTCTACCATTATTCTAATTTCATCCCAACGAGAAATCTGATGAATGAAATCTACCAATATTTGACGGATGAAACTGATGACTGGGAAGTTAGAGAAAACAGGTACGTCAGTTTTTCTGCTACACTTTTAAATCCCGTATTGAAACTTTGACAATTTTTCATTTTTGCATAGTTATTAGAGATGATGAAAATCGATAAAGTTACCAAAGAAAGTGCTATATTGAATTACTGCATTCAAATGGGATGGCCAATTGATATTGGATCAATAATTGTGAAATCTATTGTGGGCTTGATTGTTCAAGGATCATCTTAGGGGCTTGGACATCCTTCAACAATTTTCTCATTATGCAGTCTGTTTTAAGTTTCGTACAAGATTTGGGAAAAGGTACTGCTACCTTGGAAACCTTTAGACCCAAATAGAATTTTCCCTGCAAATGAAGAGGAGAATGAGATGGGCGCTAATATGCATCAATCATCACAGAACACAATTCCTATTCGACCTCCAGTAGCAGAAAAGATGATGAAGATCTTGCACAAAATCAAGAAACTGAAGAAACAGGTACAAAATTTAATGAGTACTATTAACAATATCTCTGATTTCTTTGATCACCTTGATTACAGGATGAAAGAACATTTTGATCATACTGGACATTTCGAAGGAAGTTTGATACGATTAATGTGAAAGATGGGGTGGATAGAAGAAGATTCAACTGAAGAATTCCCATTCCGACCCTTCTATAACCTGTAGTGCATGTTCAAGCGATGGGTGATATCAGAGGAGAAACTAGCACTGAATCAGAGTAGTAGTAGAATTGCATCATATGTTTTCATTACGTTATGTTGGACATGATTTAAACTTTATTTGTGTGTTTGCTTTCTATGTTTGCTTTTTGATCTCAATATAGTTGGGATTATATTTGAAATGTTAGTTTTCAGTGTTTAGAGTGTTGTAGTTTGGATTGTGACGCTGATTTGATCAATTTAGGTTGAGAAAATACCTACTTATGTGTGTTATGTAATGTGTATTGTAACGCTTGGATTTTATATATAATTGTGATATTTTATGTTGCGAATGTTCATTTGTGTTAATAAATCACTTAATCACATAAAATTTATGTTTAAAATGATCGAACGGATGTAGAAGAGACTTGAAATTGATCGAAATCGCAAATATTTGAAAAATGATTAAAATTTAAGAATCTCGTCGACGGCGTGCTTGAGGCCGCCAACAATGTGTTTTTCCTGAGACTATAGATATTTAATCCTACTGAGCTTCCTAACAGTGCGAACGACCCTACCGACGGGGAGATTCCAAAAATTACCTTTTAACTGCGATTTTGCCAATTAACCGGCACTATTCATCGTCTTCTTCCCTGATTTACTGAAAATTGTGACCTAGGGCTTGAGAGATGTTAGATTTGGGGCGATTTCAATGCATTTTGACACCGGATTTGATCATCACTTGGTAAGAGCTTCCCTCCTATGTAAAAATTTTTTGATTTTCATCATGAATTTCTTCCACAATTAGGAATTCTGAGAATTCCGAGAAAATTGAAAATTCAGAGAAAAGACTTGGAAGAAATTCATGGAACTTGATTTAGAACTTTTAAAGTTACTTTTGGAAGCCATTTTATCATTATTTTAGAGTTTATTTTAGATTTTTGGGAATTTGATAGATCGAAAGAATGGCTCTACGACAAAAGAGGTGACTTGAGTTTGATGAGGCTCGATTCATTAATGCAAATGCCCAATCAAGGTACACTTTAATCTTCCAAGGAAAGTGTATTCAAGATCGGGATTTTGATAATCCTGGAGGAGAAGTTGAGCGAGTTGTTAGAGAAAGAAATTGGGAGAAATTTTGCTACACTACAAACAAAGCTGCTGTAGAAGTTGTAAAAGAGTTCTATTCCAATCAGACTCAGCTTGAAGACGAGCCTGTCAAAGTAAGAGGTTTTTCTGTCGATTTTAATGCTGCCCGCATTAATTCCTTTTATGAACTTTACAATTTTTATTCTAGTGAGTATGAAACATTTGGAACTATGGAATGTCTGTTAGATGATGTCCTTGACTTTCTCACTGATGGGAATGGGACTTAGAAAATTAAACAGCGCGAACGGATAAACTTCCATATTTCCATGATGAATGCCACATCTAAAACATGGCATTATTTCATTTGTTCTACTTTGCTACCTACCTACCATCATAGTGAAGTATCGAGAGATAGAGCGGTTTTGAATTTCTATATTCAGAACAATATAAGTATAAATGTGGGTAATATTATCTATAAGAATATTTTGACCACGACAAAGAGTGAATCAAATGGAGGATTAGGACATCCTGGCCTCATTTATGAACTTTGCCAACTATCTGGAGTAGAAGCTAAAGATAATGAAGAATGAGTGTACCCTATGAAACCCATTAGTAAAGCTAATTTAAAGACTTACGAATCGCATGAGGAATGGAGATCTGGGAGTAGGAGTAAGGCACCTTCTACCAGTAGAGATATCCTCTCTACTAGTTATGACCCTCCTGCCTCTAGCTCCCATACTCTATTTGATTTGATGAATACAATGACCCTGCAGTAGAAAAGTTTTGAAAAGTTAGATGAAAGACTTGAAAGAAAACATCAAAGGATTGAAGGATTAGAGCGAAGACACGACCATGATAGTGAGTATCTTCAACGACACTCTGATTTCAAGATTGCTTATTATGATGCTCAGGTTAGACACTAAAGAGGAGAACCTGATGTTACCTTTCCTGAATGCCCCCAATATACTCATTACCAACCCAATCCACCTGCTAACCAGAGAGATGAAGACTTAGTATGGGATTTTGATGTCTGATCTTGAAATTTGTGATGTGATGTATGTGTGCTTTATTGTAGTACTTTTATTTTATTGTTTGTATTCTGTGAACCGTATGATTTTCTAAGATATGTATTTTGTTTGTAGTGTGTATTTCATTTCTGGATGAATTGTGATGCATAGATTGTAATTGTAATTGTGAACTTTAAGTTAAAAATAGTAGACTGTGTGTTATTGTGTTGTGAAATGCAAATGTTACTTGTTATTGTATTGTGTAGTATAATAGTTGTTGTTAAATGTTTTGTTTTATGTACTTATTTCAAAATTTCATTACCCCAACAAATTCTCTAATATGTTATATGTGTAGAAAAGTTCTTAATATTAAAGGTTTGTTGAAGTTAAAAATTTTAATAAAGAACCTGCAAAATTTCAGAAAGACAAAAATGCCTAAAGTGCAAAGGTATGATTTATATTCAAAATTTTTCTTTCCACCCGTATTATTTCTATTTATTGAAACTTTAAGTTTGGGGGGGAGAAAAATATTAACTATTATTTGTTCTCAATTAAAATATTTTCAAAATTTATAAACATGATTGTTGTGATAAAATTTGATTCAGTTAACTATATTTAGATTTTATTTAAATATTATATAAAATTCAAGGAAATATTTTTGGTAATGAAAATTAATTTTGTAGGTTAAGATATTCAGTATAAGGGAATAAGACTATAGTTAAATATTTAAAGTAAAGAAAACTATATTTTGAAATAATAAGAATCTTAGGAATTTAGTTGAGAAAGAAAAGATTGGGGCTCAATGATGTAAAGACTACGAAAATAATACACACAATATTTCTCAATCAACTTGACCCATTCCAAGCTCAAACCTAACTTAGCCCAATTTGAACCCACATGACCCAAAGTTAAGCCTATGACCCAATGTGATAAAAATCATGCCAAATGTGACCAAAGTAAACCTTCCATGACAATTAAGTGGACCCTAGGAACCACCCAACTCCACTTAGCCTAACCTTGTTGGGTCATGGACCAAGGTTCCCCTAATTTAAGTGATCTCTTCCCATTTTTGGTTAAACCTTAAAGATCTCTTACCTAAATCCATCACCACTCAAAAGCTCACCTTGATGGCCTGACCTCTGGCTCACCTAACAACTGGCCACCTCCCCTGGCCTGGGAGGCTGGCCTAGTCACCGGAGATGCCTAAACTGAGAGTCGCCCATTCAAATTAAAACATAATTGAGCCCACCTGATGTGTTAATCTCTACTTGCTCATTGATGCTGCTCTTCTCTCCACCTAAGCAACCTAATGCACCTGAATTGCGCCCTTGAGCTCAGCACAATCGCCATGGATGTAAATAGAGCTCTTCATAGCCAAATGAGGGTGCTAAAAATTTCTTAAAGAAACTCAGCCAAATTGCTTCCAGTGCTTCCTCAAAATCCCCTGAGTGCAAGGGCACCATCCTTCAGCCCTAATCCTTACTTTTCAGAGCTAATTTCCCCACTATTTTGTCAGCCAGAAATAGGACATACTTGGCCACACTCCATACTACACCAAATTTCAATTAACTGCACCCATACCATCCCTACACCGAATGAAGAAGAACTCCAAAAAATGCCCCATCACAGAGAGCCTCCAAACCAATAAAACATGGTTATGGACATTTCACCATAGCTCGAGGCATCATCTGAAGTTTTTTTGGGTCTAATCGATGCTGCTACAACCATCTAATTAAGGCTCCCCTCTCAGACAAAGGTATTGAACTGTCTTACTCTCCCAAGCTTATTTCAATTCTCCATGATCATTGGGTTGATTTCAGGTTGGGTTAGCCGTATAGATATGTTTGCTAGGTTAGATGAGTCCATAGAAACAAACCTCATGCAATTTAGTTGAGTCTAGGCTGAGATCTCAATGTTTTTGTGTGAACAGCTTAAAAGGTTAGGTCAGTTGGAGACGATGAAGGAGAGTCGTTGGATCGCGCGTTTATCTTTTGGGTGGCCAGGATTGTACCGGATGGGGATCAGATGCATAGAGTGTAAAGATGAGTCAGCTGGGGGCGCCCAACCAGAAGGTGATGAGCATGTTTTCGACGCCGTCGAGGATAAGTTAGTGCCGCATCTGATAAGTAGAAAAATAGAAATTTTCTGATTTATTTAAATCAATCTAACTTTAAAAATCCATAAATTGGTGTAGAAAAATCATAAAAATTAAATAAAAATACTATCTTGCTCAATAAACAGAGGAGAACAATGTAGAGTTTGTTTCAAGTTTATTTGATGTATTTTTAATTTTTAATTAATTAATTACAAAATTTAGTATTTTAGTTTTCCAATTGCATGTATGTTTTACCATGCTATGAAATTTAGGGCTTTTGTTCCCTCTGTCATAAGGAATCTTCCCTGATTTTTCCAAGGTCAAGAAAGATCTCTACGTAGAGATCCCTAATTTTCAAGATAATCACCCCTGTTATTATTTAAAAATTATAAAAAATAAAATTTTCATCAGAAAATTGTACGATTAATTTGGTAGGTTCATTGTGACTTAAAGACTATAGAAAAATTATAACTTGGCTTAACTCATTAAACAAAACCCTAATTTAAATCAATTCAATAAATTTAAGAAAATTAAATAGAATTATATATTTAAATGGAAATAACTTGATTTTTGTTCTCCACTTGAAATTATTTGGAGTTGTATTGATCATCTAACTTGATTTTCTATGTTAAGTGGCATTTTTGGTATTAAAATAATCATAATAAATAAAATATAAGTTAAAAATTAAAAAAATTGTTTTAGAAGTTCCTTATGACCAAGGGAATTTAATTAAAATAAAATAGTAATTAAAATAAATACTTTATTTTTAAACCTATTTTTTAATTTTGAAATATTTAAAAATTATAAAAAATCAATTAAACTAATAAAATTACTAAAACTTTAAAATACACCAAAACATCACATTTGGTATCCTAATCATTTAGGAACCATTAAAACAATTTTCCTAATTTTTTAAGTTAAGATATTAATTTTTAAAGGCTTAAAAATGGATTTTACCTAATTTCTGAATAAAATAATTCTAATAATTTAAATATAAATTAAAAAAATATGAAATTTATTTCTTTGGGTTTCCTGACCTCAAAGAGAGTTATAAAAAATATAAAACCTAATTCTTCATGTAAATAATATTTTATATTAAATTAATTCTCTATAACTTAAAATAATTATAATAATTAAATTTAAATTCAAAAAAATCATAAAAATTGGTCCAAGTGGTCCACTGGTCTAGGTCAATCTTCAGTAATTTTCTTAAAAATAAATATTATGTTTTGATTGAGTTATAAAATTAACTTTGAAAATCCCTTATTTTGCATGAAAATAATTATATAAACTAAATTAAAATTGAAAAAAATAAATTTTTATCCTCTGATGTTTTAATTGATCCATGAGTAGGGTACCATAAAAATTTTAAAGTCATTTGAGTTAAATTTGATTAATTATGAATTATTAAGGACTTAGGGGCAAAGTTACAATTTTGAGGAATTTAGCCTCAATTAACATTCAGGACTAATTAAAGGGTAAACAGACAATGAATGATCTCAATAAACATATTTGAATGTTTGAAACAAGAAGGAATAAGTGGTAGAAACCAATCCCACTTTTGTCATATTAAAGGATAAACTTGTAATTTCTTTAATTACATTAATTTGTAAGAAATTAAACCAAAAAGGTCCTTAAGGTTAGGGTTTTGACTTTAGATGTCAATAATTTTATGATTGAATACCCCTAGTTGGTGTATAATGATAATCTCAATAATCTGATATGGATAAATAAAATCATAATCACATAAGTCAATATTTTCCTAAAATTCCATATATACCCACTAAAGTCTTAAGGGTTTAATAATGAGAGTAGGCTAAATCAAACCTGGCTAATGAGGTTTAGAAAAGAAAGCTTAAGTAAAATTAAACACTTTTTTGAACAACAAAAGCCCAATTCAAAAATAAAAATTTGTTAGAATTCTTAATAAATACTCTCAAATGCCTTTACTCACATAATTTACAAACATAAGTTCAAATGATAATTACCCCATTTTTGGATGATCAAAACATCAATGTTCATTGAGCATAAGGATATGAAATGAATGAATCATTTAATGAGTATGATAAGTTCAAATGAACTCAAGAAAATTCAAAAGGGTTGTGAAATATCTAGGTAATGTCTAGGTCTTTCCACAAGTCTTATTGACATCATCTAGGGCAATTGAGCCTATCATACTTATTAAAGGAATGCATCTATCAAACGAAATATATAGGACCCACCAAGTTATGACATAGGAATTTATAGGTCTGCGACAAACCTATCTATAGGCTTTTACTTCCCTACAAATTATAAATGTTTTATTGCAAAGGAGAATAATGTTTTAGGTGGGGGAACAAGAAGACTCGACAGGTACACTTTTATAGTTTATAGTACCTTCTTTTATGTACTTTCTTTACTTTACATTTCTTGTTTACAAGCTTGCATGCTAAATAAAAATGTTACCCTGCATGAAAACCAATACTTTTAGGATAGCTGCAAAACAAAAAACAAAATTATATTTAAAAAATAAAACAAAGATAAAATTCACCGCCACAACAGTCAAAATATAAGACAACTCAAAATTTAATCACAAATAAAGCAAAAATCACAATTACAACTAAATTAAAACATATCTATCGAATGATCGAGAATAACTTAGAGGAGGCAACCTACGGCTGCTAACGAGATTTCCCACGGTCTTAATGAAGTACTGAATTCTTTTAGTTGAATTTGGTAGATTCATATGGATTAAGTGAATTTGAAGAAAATAGTGATGCTGGAATGTGGGAACTATAGGATTCTAACTAGTGTCGATATAATCAACTTGAATATTCTCTTTATAAGATATTAAGACATATCACTATAAAAATTTCCAAAACATGCTTCTTCTCTCACCTTTAACATTTGATACTTTTAAAATTTATCCTGGTACAATAAGGAGCTTGGAGCATGCATAGTAGGCAACACGACCATCTTCAACAGCAAAACTCCTTAGAATAAATAACAAGTAATAAGACTTCGAGGAAGCTTGCTTAGTGCAGCATAAACCAGCACTTTATCTCTTTAGGCCTTGGCATTATAAGCCCTAACTCGTCTTAGGTTCCTAGGTTGCCATCCGATGTGGCATAAATCCTCCTATCTTCCAGGCTATTCACATGATCGATATCAAGTGAATGTAAACCCTACCTATTAAAATTGGTAGGATGAAACACTAAATAATTATCTCAAATCGAAGCCAAAAAAATAGGGTAGTTCGGGAAATCACAAAGATTCTTCTTGGAGCTGTGTTTTCCTCTAGCTTTCTCTCCCTTTAGATTCTCATAATAAGTGTTCCAAACTTGAGCCATTCGCCTATTGAAATTTCTATTAACTCTCTACTTAGAAGAATCCTACTTTTGGAAGTCATGAAAATAATATTTTCTGATCTTTATCAAGAGTTTTCTTAAACAACTTCGGTCATCTAAAATGTAATTAACTATAGGGGCTTGCCCTTATAGGAAACTTAAAGACTCTAGATTAATATGAACTCTATCTAGTTTCTTCATACTAGTTAGGGGAAATTTTCGATCAACATAAATGGTTCACAGACCAAACGGATGTCATGAATTCTTTAGTTTGTTTGATCAAACCTCACCATCAAGCAAGATATCTATTCTTCGGGATGGATATATGGCTTATGGTGTAGTTCTCGATTATCTAAACTATTTTTTATATGAGATTGGTTTGACTTCATATTTTCAAAATTAAAATATTATTTTACCTAATTACATATATATATATATATATATATATATATATATATATAATCTATTTTAAACCGGGCATCGGGATATTCTTTTCGGCAACCAAGAACCTCCCAAATCTCCTTTTGCGCTGACAAATATCCTCTTATAAATTTTCTACATCTCAAATGTAACAAGCCTAAGATTAGACTAAGTCTCCTAAAATGATAATAATCTATCCTCCTTCACAGAATTTTATAGCTACATGATAGGTGGAGACAATGTCTTTGAAGGATTTCAAAACAATTAAATCAAAGATGGTATTGCAAGAGGTTGGTTCATCCACTATAACAAAATTTGTTAAAACAAAGTATTTTCTTTCTTCTTCTTCCGATGGTATTGGTTAAGGACAAGTATCTCTTTTGAGAATTAGTACAATGAGCTTGAAGTTGGCAATAGTCGGGCATACATTCTATTCATTTTCACAATGACCTTCTTGAAGAAGAAATTGATGGAATTATCAATGTTAATTGGAATAGTTTTAATTAGATAGTTTGCAATTAGAACAGTGACCATGAAGGCTTAATTAAAAGTATGTAAAATGGAGAGCAAATCCACATTCATGAAGGTAATAGGGGATAAGTTAACGTAAAAAACTTGGTAAGAGATGTTGAATTGAGTTTTTTTATTTTCAGCCACTTTAAGTTAAACCAATGAGAAGCTTCAAGATCCTTCCCTATGAAGATAAATGGTACTCCTCTAGTGATATGCACCTCTTTAACTATAGTGGGTTCATTTCTTTTTTCGTCAATCGGTGGTTTGACTATCTTGCAGTACATTCATTTGAAACCCCAGATTCCTTCAAATTTCATTCTCAAGTTAATTCCTTGATAAGGATTTTAAGATGATGGTATTCCTTCATGTTACACTCATGATCCTTTGGATATATGTATTATTTAACCCCTATCTCGAATTGGTAGGGGCTTCTTAAACAAATTTCTTTTCAAGATGTCCTAGAATAGTTCAACCATGAAAGATCTCAATAGAGTGATTTATAGTGAAGAAAATTAAGGTGGTTTGGACCTCCTCTTAGCCTTATTTTTATTGTTCTATGGTCATAAAATTTTTGTTTATGTTGGTGAATTTGCTTTCGAGGTGCATTATAAAAATCTCTTCAAGCAAATTGATCCCTTTGCTCTCATCTCCTCCGGGTCTCAACCTTTTAAGTTTTTCATCTAGTCCTTGAGTTCTACATGAACATGGTAAAGAATTATACTCAAAGAGCAACAAAATGGGTCCTTCTGAAGACCTTGGGCTAGTTCTCTATGGGTGATTGTTAGCTCTAAATGTTTTATGTCCAATATCTCTTGCTAGAACTTGGTGATGAAGCTCCCCAATCTTTTTGAAGCTTTATGCCATTTTTATAAACGATCTCGAGAGTTGCCCTATGACTTTGAGAAATAATAAACTAAGAAATAAATATTTATTTAGCCTCACCGATAGAGGTGATGACTCATCCAGGCAAGTTTTTTTGCCAGCAAATGGCTAAATCCTTCAACATCATGAAGAATAAATGATATTTTATAGTAGTCTTTACATGTAGTAAATATACTGCTGACTAGAATGAAGATCTCTAGTCATCTAAATCTGTTTATCCTTCATAAGATTATAAGGCTGGAATCTTACACTTCCTTGGCTCACCAACCTCTGCTACCTCTCTTGAGAATGCATTCTCTGATAATATTTGTCTATTTTTTAATGTTTTTCTTTCTACTTCCTCTCATGAAGATGCAAAATATCCATCCTTTAGAGTGTATGTTTTATCTTCTTCTTCTTCATCATCATCTTCTTCTTCTTCTTCTTCTTCTTCTTCTTCAAGTGTTGACGAAAGAGCTCTTCTTGGTAGTTTGTATCTATGAGCTACTGATCTTGATGACCCTAAGTGTATTAGAGTAGCTTTTCAAAGTATTATATTGTAATAGTTGTATCATATTTGCGATATGTTCCTTAAACTCATTGATTTACCACAACACAAACTCTTTGATGCAATCCATCTTTTTTTTTTTTTTGCTTTCTTCCTCGTGTTAAAAGTTCTTTTTGACTAGATTTGCATATGATCTCCAAACGTTGAGACTTTGTCCCTTTCTTCGAGGGAGATGGTCTTTATTCATATATTCTCAGATGATCCTCCCTACTCCAACCTCTCTCATGGACTTAAAAAGGAGAAACATTAAATGATTATTGTACATTACGATGTATGCTGGTGGCATTCAATGAAAGACCACGTAGGTGTCAGATGTCTCTTAAATAGACACGAACATGGATCCTCTCTTTGATGATTGTTGATACTCTTACAGTTGATGCTTTTTTACATGTTTTCGCTAGATGAGCTTGTAACTAGAACATAAAAGTTAGGCTTCGAAAAAATGGGTTGTCGAGGCCCAAAAGGATGTTAGCATCTCTGTTGGCCCATGAAAGACTTTTTTTGGTATAATATCCTTAATTTAATAAGGTATTTTTGTCTTCCTTAGATTTAACATCACAAAAAAGATTGGAGAGAGCTAAAAGAAGTGTGAGCCCAATCATGCTTTCTTGCTGCATTTTATTTTAGCCTAGCTCTTACAAACAAAGAGGGGAACCATGTTGAATCCTTTATGATCTTAAAATTTTCCTTAATTTCACAATTATTTTTAGGGACATTTACTTACACACTGCACAATTCTTATATATTTATATATCTAACATTGAAACTTTCATATTCACATACATGACACTCAAAGCTTTGACATTACATCAAAATATCACTATTACTGAATTCTTAAAAGTGCAATACACATTATCATGTGTACATTTTAACACCAAAATGTTATATAAGTAAATTTCAAATTTTATGTGTTTAATATGCAAAAACATATGAATTGCGTGGTATCTATGTAACTTTCCCTCTTTTTTAAGATTAAAATAGCAAGTCCTTGCTGATTTTTTTTAAATTATTGTAATGATAACACAACTGTATTCACCAAGTTGATGCCGATGAAGTATATGTTATTTTGGATGACGATGACTTGCTTTATTTTCACTTATGGATGATGTTGATGAAATTGATTATTTGTCCACTTTGTTCTACATCATTTTCTATTTATTCTGGAGTAAAAAAAAAATTGATAGAGGATGATGACTTTATAAAATGTTGTGACATCATGCGTATGCGACGGATATTATGCCCAAGGAATTTTATATTATCTCATTCCTCGCCTCACCACACATTCCATTAATACATCTTACCTCCCAACAACCTAACTAAAATTTCTAATGCCATTGTGCACCTCACAATTTATTTCTGCTGAATGTAATGGTTATTTTTTTTAAGAATTATGTTGAACTTTGAATATTTATGTTAAATATTATTTTCTCAAGTATTTATATTTTTAATGAAACATTTAAAATTTTAAATAATATAAATAGTATGGAGAAAGGCTTATTTATCATTTATGTATTATTATTTATTGTTTGTGATTCAGTTAAATTAAAATCTTATGCACTTCCATAAATGTAGGTTACTGCGGATAATTGGACTGAAAGGTACTCTTGATGCTCAGGTTTGACGGTGAGGTTTGTTAAAAGAGCAAAAGGATATTTTTAACTCGACATTTTTTTATTTCTACACGATCTGTAAATGAAATTGTCAGCTCCTTAGAAAATATTTTCGAATAAGTCAAATCCGGAGGTATTTGTAGGGGAAGAGGCAGAAATTATTCTAATGAGGGCACAAAATAGTAATTTTAAAAATATCTTCAACCATTTTCATCAAATTTAGATAAAGTCACATACATTAATTATTTTCATAGTCTATACTATAAACATGCGAACGCGTATCTCAACGAAATGAGACAGTAAACAACAGAGGTGCACAAGTGAGGTTTCAGATGACACAACAGAGAACACAGCAGTAAATAGTTGATTGACTTCATCGTCGGGTCAATTGATATAATGTGCCGACCGAAAAATATTTTTGTTCCGCAGAATATGTCGACCGAAGGATTTGCTAATCATAAAACCTCTAGTGAAGATCCGCACGCACTAACCGAGCGACTAAAAATCTCCAAGAAGAAGACATGATTGATTGTCAAAGTCGGCTGACACACATACATGGCGAACAACTGACATAACTGGCCAATCTCAAGGTTTCGGGTGATTGACCTAACGCCACCATTTATTAATTCTTACCATGTAATTTTAATACAATTGTTAAAAATTGTTATAGAAACTGCTCTTTCCTTATAAGTACTTGTATTCAGAGACCTATATAAATAGGAGGTCATGACATTAATAATGGGACTGAAAAGTCTCTCTCTCTCTCTCTCTCTCTCTCTCTCTCTCTCTCTCTCTCTCTCTCCCCCCCTCCCTCTCTCTCTCTCACTTCTCTCCTTACAAGCTCTTAATTCTTGGAGCTTGTTCTACAAGAAGACAATCTTGGATCCTATAAGGTCGTGCGACTAGTAAAGACAAGTCGTAGATGAGAAGCAGAGCAAATTACGAAGGAGAAACACAACAAAGGAACACAAGACAAATTGAGTTCAATCGACGCACCGAGAATTCAACAGCAATTCAAAGAGTTAAGAGTTTAGATGATGGGTCCATTCAAAATCCTCCAACAGACAATGTTGCAGAAAAATGATCAACCCTCGATTGTTGAAGTAGGTTATAGGGAAAACTCTCCCCCGAAGTGTTCCCCTAGAGCATCCACTAGTGTTATCAGACGAGTTGGTAACCTGGCGATCGAAGGAGAAGGAGAAGGAAACTCCTAGCATCTGGCCAGCACTGGATCTACACCAATGCTCAGGCCTCGAGTAGATCGTGTCAAAGAGCTGGGTCATCTTGTCCCTGAATGCACCTTCACTCGATAGATTTCGAGGGCTAGGCCCTAACAAAACTGAGGATTCCGCATCTTGATCCACATAAGGGAAAAAGTGATTCGATCGATGACCCAGAGTCTTTTGAATCGTCGATCAGTATTTGACAGATCGACGATGATATAAATGTCGCCTCTTCTTGACGTCATTCAAGGATTCAACTCTTCGCTAGTTCCATGATTTTCCTGTTAGAGTCGTTCCAACTTTTGCTAAGTTCAAAAAGATCTTTTTGTTGCACTTCTTCATTATGCAAAAGCCAAAAAATAAAACACAGGCTCTGCGACTTATTAAGCAAAGGAAGAATGAGAGCCTACAATTATACATTGATCAAAGAAAAATATAATGATAATTTAGTATTGATTTTGCATTAAAATGACTGATATTGCACTTTAAAGGAAGGTATTTCCTTTGTTTTGTTGCAGGAATGAAAAATTATCGAAGAAATGCAAAAAAGAATGAATTTGGAGCAAAAAGGGCAAAAAGGGAAGAAATTTGAACTATCCCGCCGACGGCGAGATTTTCCAGAGAATTCAGCTAATATTATATAGAAGCCCGCTGATGGCCAAACTGCTCTACTTCTAGAAGCCCGCCGACGACGAGATTGAGCCCGCCGACGGCGAGACAGTTAATTCTTCACAGATTCATCGAATCAGGACGCATTTTGTAGAGGAGCCAAGGCAACCTTTGGAGAACTTCCTACATCTATAAATAGAGACGAAAAAGGGAGAGAAAAAAAGTCGAAGAGAGTCCACTAGAAGTCATTAGAGAGTCTATTGAGTGTTATAGTTGAGTTTTATAGTGAGTTTAGAGTTTTTAAGTGTACAAATTGAGTGTGAATTGTACAAAAAGGAAGAGACAAAAGAACTTCAAGGAGTCTACTGGGGGAGAAACTCGAGATAAGTTGTGTTTTTGTATTATTTATATATGAAATTCAAGTGTTATTGTATTCTTCCCATGCATTCTGAGTAGTTCTATTTTCTTTCTCCTTGTTATGAAACTATGTGAAATGGAAAATTAAAATTAATGTGCCTATAAAATTAAATAAATTGTGATAATCTTTAACTTAGATCTTAATTTACTATCAATTTGGCCAATTGAAATGTTAAAATCTGTTGTTTGCAACTAAAAGTAAAGATTACATCCGAGATTTGGGGAGGTCAAAGTCTTTGAAAGGAGGGTGCAAATAAATAGGAAAATATTATTTATCGGGCGTAGAATTGGAGATTTTAGAGTGACAGGCTAAAATCCTCAATTTGGTCCTATCATTTGGAGTCTTGAAGTGTAGATGTTAGCCCTCAGGTGAGGGGAACGTGGGAGCTCCGAAGTGACAGCCGGTATCCTCCCAACCTAGCCGCAGATTCAGTAAACAAACAAAGGATTAGTCAATGTTCTTTATGCCTGGACCAAAGGGTAAAGAATAGCTTTGCTCCTATTTGGCACAATACAATTAAATTAAATTGATTTATCCATTCACTTAATTCTCTTAACAAGGGGAAAGATACTTTTTTATATTACATTTTCATAATCAATAGTAGTAGTAGTAGTAGTTGATAAATTTTAGTAAGATTCCATTTAATTTACGTATATTCGATAGAAATTAGTTGGTTCGTAATCTCAACTTCCCTGTGGGATCAATAACCAGGACTCCACTAAAGCCCTGTATTACTTGTACGATACATATACTTGCGTTGATAAAAGGTAGCTTAAATTATAATTATTTGCGCATATATTGAAAACTTAATTGCTCCTACACTAAAACTTCTTATGAAGCTAACCACTGTCATACATCCCATATTTTTTGAAGGAGATGTCAGTAGAACAAGAATTTCAATTGTTGATAGCTCGAACGGCTCTAGTGTAAGGGGCTAGAGACAGACGTTTCAAGTATAATTTAAACATGCTTGAACCAAAGTCTCTTTCCAAGTTATTAGAAATGGCCAACAGTCTTATTGTTGGCAAAGAATCCTTAACAGAATCCTCCCTAGCTATATTGGCATAAAAAAACCCACGGTTGAAGAAGAGGAAGGCAGACGAAGAAGGATAAAAGTCGAGGAATAACCATAATCCTTCCAGTCATCAGCAAAGTGAAAATAATTAGCAGCCTCAAGAAGGCCGAGGAAATAGTTGAGGTCATCATATCCAAAATTGAACCAATGACCAGTGACTGCCACGACATTACTAGCGACCGCACGTGCACTGAGAGATATAAGGTTTGACATTCCTAAATGTCTCAGTGGTTGACTTAATAGAAGCCACAAAAATTAAAGAATACTTTAGTAAAGCCCTGTCGATGAAGGCTGGACCTGGGCTCCGGAATCCAAACAAGTATTCCTACTACCACTGAGACAAGAGATGATACGGTGGAGTTCCAATACCTATAGAAATTTGTGGAGGAATTGATCAAGGCTAAGAAGCTCAAGGAGTTCATCACGACTTATTATCGATGAACAAACACGATGATAGGGAAAGGCTCTTGTTAAGGAACCATCCGTTGAAACAGCCAGGGCAAACAAAGTTCATGTAGCTAAAATCATTTTGAATTTCTTCAGTAGAGGAGGAGGATTGTCCCATCGATCTAGTCATAAAGGAAATCAGTCATGAAAGGTATTTTTTGTACCTCTTATAAGAATAACCATGTGCCTATTGTTTTTTCGGATGCAGACTTCCCGTCAAAGGGAAATATCTACAATGAAGTGATCATCATTAGAGCATTCATCAACAACAACTAAGTGGTTGGCAACCTAGTCGACACTAGGGGTTTGGTGAATATCCTTTTCAAGATGATGTTAGATAAAATTAACCTAAAGACTGCTTGTTGACAACACCAGCTAGCCTAGTGTTTGGCTTCTCTGTGACATGCGTCAATTTTACATCATTTTACTAGCTTTTTTTGCAGTATTTCTCATCTTAATTTCATTTATTCAACACAGATTTATTCTTTAGAAATGTATTTTGATTATTTTATTGAGGTGCAAGAATTGAATATGAATGAGGTGGAATGAGAAAATCCAGCAAAACAATGTCCCACAGTGGCTTGACCATGCCTAAAGGTGGTGTAAACATATGATTGATCTAACAAGGCTGGTTTGACCACACCAAAAAATGGCATGACTACGCCATATATTGCAGTAAGGTGGCATGACCATGCCACTATCAATCGTGATCAAACCAGCCATGACAGAAGAATAGCGTGAGTGCACTGGAAACAGGCATGACCACACCGATGAGGGGAAACAATTTAGGAAGAAAACTTGATGTCCCAAACCAAGGTTCTTGCTATAAAATCAGATCTTAGGGCATGTAAGAGGGAGTTTTATGTTAGAGAAAGATTGGAGGCTAAAAGGAGAAAGTTTGGGAGAAGATTTGAGGGATCTCCTAAGGGATGTCTTCTTTCTTGGGTCATTACTTTGTATATTTTGAGAGTTTTTGTAAGAGAGAAAAAGTTGTTGAATTTTCAGAGGAAACAATTTCATATAAGCTTTACATATTTATTTTAAATGCAATAGAATTTCATGGGGTGTTTTTTGCTACGATTTTCTCTGAAATGAGCGCCTAAGATTTTCTTCATGTCTTTGTGATGTAGGTAGCATTGGATTTAGTGTTGGTTTATGTTAATAATTTTCTTGAGCTTTTCAT
This sequence comes from Papilionanthe hookeriana x Papilionanthe teres, assembly GCA_022702705.1. Taxonomy (NCBI): domain Eukaryota; kingdom Viridiplantae; phylum Streptophyta; class Magnoliopsida; order Asparagales; family Orchidaceae; genus Papilionanthe; species Papilionanthe hookeriana x Papilionanthe teres. The sequence continues at coordinate 26,288,487 of CM040430.1, forward strand.
AGCCGATATTGTTGGTTAACCTTCGATTTTCATTTATTCCTAGTCTGGTGTCAACTAGCAAGTGACATGCCTAAAATGTGTTCTTTTTATGTACATTTTATGCTCATTTTTAATGATATTGCAATTTAAAAGTATTTATTTTACATGTTTTTGATTGTAGGTGCAAGTGATTGATTTTTTGAGAAAAAAGTGTGAAAACGTAGGAAATTTGGATCAAATGGAGCAAAAGAACATAAAATTGCTGATTAAGCGCTAGCCTCTGAAGCCAAAGTGCCAAATCCTGTATGTGGAAATAGAAAGCCCAACACCATGGTGCCAGGATCTGGCTCCTAAGAGCCAGGCAGTTATTAAAAGCTTCTAGAAGACTGGCGCCTAAGCACTACAGTTGGGTACCTAGGCACCAGAATCAGTTTTTGTTAATATGCATTGAATTTGGACAAATTTTAAAGGGGTATCTGTGGCGAATCATGGGGATTTAGATAATTATTTTAGGAAATTTTCTTGGTGCCTAGAAGCTCTCTCTCTCACTCACTCTCATTGGTGGGTGTGAGTGAACCCCCTATTTATGTGGTGTCTCTTATTTTAGAGTGTGTAGAGGGGTTAATATTTTCAACAATCTAGAGTGTAGGAGAAGAGGAAAAGTGAGAGATTTTTGTCATACTCGAAGAGTAACATTTGAGTGAAATTGTATGGAGAATTATTCAAAGGAACTTCAGAAAATTTGCTTGGGGAGGAGTTTGAGATAAGTTTTTTGTATTAATGCTTATGTTTTGTTATGGTTTACTGTGTAAGCCTGCTTTTATATATATCAATCATGTGTTGTTGTTTTGTCCCCATGAAATCTTAGTATTTTTCTTTATGTTTCTCCTTGTTTCGAGAAATAATCATGTGTAGGATTAGACTTGTTTAGATTTCTTTTATTCATAAATGTGATGATTCATTAGTTTGTACTTAACTTACCTATGCAATCTGGCCAATTCTTAAGTTAAAGCTTGTTGTGAACTATAATGACCCGGGAGGGCTATGGATTCCTCAACTAGTAAAAATTACATTACATTATGGATGTAGGAATTATTGAAAATAAACAACATCATGTACAAAGTCCTTTAAGTGATTACGCAAACCCTATAGTAGATGAAATTCACCTTAGCATACAAACCCTTGCAGTAGAGGCTAACTCATTTGAACTGAAACACAATATAATCAAAATTGTATATAATAATCAAATTGGGGGAAGTTCATCTGAAGATCCAAAAATACACTTAGCTAGTATTCTAGAATATGTGTTGCGTCTAAGTACGACGACGTTTCAAATAACGCTGTTAGACTTAGACTTTTTCGCTTTTCCTTAATGGATAAAGTGAAGATGTGCTTGAACTCTTTAGCACTTGGATCTATCAGAACTCAGGGTGATTTAGCATAGAAATTATTGGCTAAGTATTTTTCACCTTCAAAAACTGCTAAGCTTATAAATGATATTACCTCATTTAAAGGTGAGTCAATATATGAACCTTAGGAACGATTCACAGAACTCTTTAGGAAGTGTACACATCATGCTTTACCAGACTGGTTGATTTTTTAAATATTCTATAATGGGTCAGTAGGATCCCATAGATCTATTATTGACGCGGCTACTAGTGGTTCATTAATGTCAAAACAATTTGATGATGCATATTCTTTAATCAAAGAGATGGCTACAAACAATTTTCAATGGCTCTCTGAAAGGTTTAATCCTAGGAGAGTATCTAGTGCTCATGATACTGATATGATCTCCATTTTGGCATCTCAAGCTACTTTGATATCTAGGAAGTTAGACCAATTCGAAATGAACTTACCTCAAACACCTCATGAGATTGAAGAAAACTCATTAGGACAAATGATTGATTCTCAATTACCTTTATATGAGACTTTAAATGAAATTAATAACAAACCCAATAACCCATATTCTATTTATTATAACCTAGGTTGGAAGAACCATCCTAACTTTAGCTTGAATAATACTTATGGTGGTGGAAACCAGTAAAGAGGAATCAATCAAGTGAACCCATTAAGAAACTGGAACAACTAGGTTAGTACTAACTATAGACCATCTTATCCTCTAGGATTGAACAATAAGCAAAAATTTAAGGAGTAAAGTTGTCTATTGAAGAAGTGGTGTTACCGATGGGGAATCAATTACAAATTCAAAGTGCTGCAATTATAAATATTTAGAATTAACTAGGATAAATTATTAACTTACTTAGCAAAAAGCCTTAAGGAACTCTTCCTAGCAACACTAAAATTAATTCTAAAGATAAAAACAAAAATGAAGTTAAAGTTGTCAAGCTAAGAAGTGGTAGAGATTAGGATACTGAAGTGCTAAAAAGATTGAAGTTGAGAGAGAAATTAAGAAAACTAAAGAAGATGAAGAAAATGTTTCTAAGGATATAGAAAAACAGATTTCTCCAACTAAAACTAATTTAGAAAAATCTCCACCTCCATTCCCTCAATGACTTAGACAGCAGGAGCTAGATAAAAAACTGTTGAAGTTCTTGTAGAAATTCAAGAAGATAATGATTAATATTCATTTCACTGAAGATTTTGAATATATGCCAAGTTATGTAAAGTTTATGAAGGATATCTTCAAAAAAAAAAGATGCTTAGTGATCATGGAACTGTGGCACTAAGTGAAAAATGCAGTACCATATGTCAGAAAAATTTTCTTAAGAAACTTAAAGATCCTAGTAGCTATACTAAAATTTCTAGCAATAACATCATGCCCTTATCAATATTCAAAAGGTTAGGCTTAGGATAAATTTCTCACTCTATTATAACACCTCAGTTAGTTGATCAATCTATCACTTGTCCTAAGGGGTATAGATTATGTGCTTGTTAAAGTGGATAAATTTATCATCCCTGTGGATTTTATTATACTGGAGGAAAATAAAGAAGTAATAATCATTTTAGATAGACCTTTCCTTGCTACTGGACGGAGCTATGATAAATGTTCAAGGAGAGTTAACCATGAGAGTTAATAACCAGAAAGTTACTTTTAATGTGCTAAAACTATGAAGTATCCAACTAAAGGAAATGACGATGAACGTTTTTTAATGGAGATAATGGATTATTTAAGTATTAACCATTTCCAAGAAAATTTTGAATTTAAGGTTAGAATACATGAGTTAAAAGAAGAGACCGAAATGTACTTTCAAGATGAGTTCGAGATGTTGTTCACTAAGGACTCTGACTATGTTCAGGAAAGTTTTGAGATTTTAAATATTACAGAAAATAGTAAACCTCTCATTCTATCTATTGAAGAACCTCCCAAACTTGAGATGAAGGTACTTCCTACACGTTTAAAGTTGCATTTTTAGGAAACTCATCTACACTACCTGTTATATTATCTTCATATTTGACTCAAAATTAAGAAGAAAAATTAATGGAAACTTTTAAAAATTGTAAGAAAGCCTTTGGATGGGCATTAAAAATATTAAAGATATCAGCCCTTCAATTTGTATCATAGAATTTTAGTGGAGGATAATCATAAGCCTAGGGCAGATCCTCAAAGAAGATTTAATCCAATCATGAAAGAAGTTGTAGAAAAAGAAATTTTAAGATGGTTAGATTCTTGAATCATTTATTATATTTTTTATAGTTCTTGGGTTAGTCTGATTCACTGTGTTCCTAAGAAAGGGGGATTGACCGTAACTATAAATGAATAGAATGAATTCATTCCAACAAGATAAGTCACTGGGTGGCAAATTTATATTGATTATAGAAAATTATAACTCACCATAAGGAATGATCACTTTCCTCTATGTTTTCTTGACCAAAAATTAGATAGTCTAGCTGGGCATTGATATTTTTTTTTCTTTGGATGGATATTCAGGATACCACCAGATACCTATAACTTATGAGGATCAAGAAAAGACAACATTCACAAGTCTCCAGGGAACAATTGTATTTTGAAGATTGTCATTTGGTTTATGAAATGCACCTGCAACTTTTCAAAGATGCATGATATAAATTTTTTATTTTTTAATTGAGAAAGAAATTGAAGTTTTCATGGATGACTTTTCTTGTTTAGATCATTTAGCAAGAGTTTTAAAAGTTGTGAAGAAACAAAACAATTTCTAAATTAGAAAAATTACCATTTCTGGTCGCAGGAGGAATTATTTTAAGGCATAAATTTTTTGAAAATGGTATGGAAGTACGTCTAGTTAAAGTACAATTTAGAGGAGTTTGGAGTTTTCTAGGACATGCTGGATTTTATAAGCAATCTATTAAATATTTTTCAAAAATTGCCAAGCCTTTATGTCAGCTTTTAGAAAAAGATGCAATATTTGATTTCAACGAGGAATTCTTACATGCCTTTAATTTATCAATGGAAAAAATTAATCACCGCACCTATTATTGTTTCACCTGATTGGGAAAAATCATTTGAATTAATATGTGATGCAAGTGATTATGCCATTAAAGCTATGTTAGAGAAAAATATGATAAGATTTTTAAAGTTATATAATATGCCAGTAAAACTCTTAATAAAGCTCGAATTAATTATATAAATCACTGAGAAGGAACTATTGGCAATAGTATTTGCTTTTGATAAATTTAGGCCATACCTAATTGGAACAAAATATGTAGTTCATATTGATCATTCTGTGATTAAATATCTTATGCATAAGCAGGATGCTAAACCAATTCTTATTAGATGGGTCTTTCTGATGTAAAAATTTTATTTCAAGGTAATTAATAGAAAGTGATCTGATGATCAAATTGCTAATCATTTATCAAGGCCAGGAGAAGAGATCTTTTGTATTTTTTCAAATGAAATCAATTAATATTTTCCTGATGAATAGTTATACACTATTACTGAGTGACATGTTCTGTGGTATGTTGATATAGTTAATTTTATAGTATGTGATATCGTACATATCATATTAACAGACCAACAACAAAAAAAAATTTATATATGAAACCAAAGTTTACTTTTGGGATGACCCTTAATTATACAAGAAATGTAACGATCAAGTTATTTGGAGATGTGTACCATTTGAATAAACACAAGAAATTATTCAAAAATGTCATGATTCAAAATTTTGAGGACATTTTGGAGTCGTTAGAACTACATTTAAGATCTTACAATCTGTAAATTATTAACCTATTTTATTAGGAATGTTAATATTTATGTAAAAACATGTGATCGATGTCTGCGAGTAAGAATATTTCTAAAAGGAGCGAAATGCCCCTAAATTTTACTTGATAAGTTGAAATTTTTTATGTTTGGTGTTTAAATTTTATGGGATCATTTATACCATCTTCACGAAACATGTATATTTTAATTGTTGTGGATTATGTATCCTAATGGATTCCTTTACCCCGCTGTGATTCTTAAAGTATTGCAAAATATTTAAAGAAAAATATTTTTACCAGATTTGGAATGCCCAAAGTAATTATTACAGATGGGGGAAGTCATTTTAAAAAAAAAAGAATCAAAACATTAATAAAAAAATATTTAATTAACCATCAAATTTCCACAGCTTACCATCCTCATACCAGTGGTCTAGTAGAAGTTTCTAATCGTGAAATTAAAATAATATTGGAAAAAATAATTAATTCTAATAGAAAGGATTGGTCCGCTATACTTGATTATGCATATGGGCCTAGATGTCTACATATAAAACTCTTATAAGAATGTCACCATAAAGGCTCATATTTAGCAAGGCATGTTATTTGCTAGTAGAACTTGAGCACAAAGCTTACTGGGTTGTAAAGTGTCAGTCACCAAAGGGTGTGGGGGGGGGGGTTAAAATTAATTTATATATATATAATTTGAAAAATATTAATTTTAAAAATATGAAATCAAACTGATCTCATACATGCAATAGTTTAAATAATCGAGCACTACACCAGAAGTCATGTATCTATCCCAAAGTATGGATACATTGCATGGTGGTATGGCTTAATCACATAAACTAAAGAATCCATGACATCCATTTGGTCTGTGAACCATTTATGTTGACCAACAACTTCCCCTATCTAATATGAAGCAATAGATAGGGTTTATATTAATATGGGTCTTTAGGTTTTTCTATAAGGGCAAGCCTGATAGTTAATTACATCTTAGATAACCGAAGTCACCTAAGAAAACTCTTGATATAGATAAGGAAATATTATTTTCATGACTTCCAAAAAGTAGGATCTTCAAGAAAATGTGGTAATAGGAAATCTAATAGGTGAGTGGCTCATGTTTGGAACAGTTATTATAAGAATCCAAAGGGAGACAAAGCTAGGGGAAAACACAGCTCCAAGAAGAATCTTGGTGATTTCCCAAACTATCCTACCATTTGGCTTCCATTTAAGATAATTATTTGATGTTTTGTCGGCGAATTTTTTAATTTAATTAAAATAAGTAATTTGAAAAGTAGTATTTGATTTTGAAAATAATTTTAAATTTGAAGGTTTTAAGATATGAGATTAAACCGATCTCACATCCCAAATAGTTTATATAAACGAGCATCGCACCACAAACCGTGTACCTATCCTCAAGGATAGACACATCGCTTGATGGTGGGGCTTGATTAAATAAACTAGAAGATTAGTGACATCCGTTTGGTCCGCGAACCAATTTTATAAGTCGACAAGTTTCCCCTGCTTAATATGAAAACATTAAACGGGGTTTATATTACACAGGTTCTTTAAAATTCCCTATAAGGGCAAGCCCCATAGTTAATTACATCTTAAGTGACGGGAATCACCTAAGAAAACTCTCGATAATAATCGATGATTACTGCTCTCAAGAATTTCGAAGTTTAAGGTTTTCGAAGATTGAATTTTGAAGTTTCGATAGGGAATGGATCAAATTTTTGGAACATTTTGTTTTGTGAATCGAAAGGAAGAAAGGTAGGAGAAATCAACTGATTCGAAGTGAACTTCGATAATTTCCGACTATCCTATCGTTTGGCTTGAATTTAGGAAAGTCCTAATGTTTATTTAGTATTTCGATCTTGTCGATTTTAATTAATTAGGGCTTATATTTGTATGATAAAATCAAACAAATAGCTCTAGAAAATGTGAGGGTTTATGTCGTATCGGACGACTACCTCGGAATCCTAAGACCGGTTAGGGCTTAATTTGCAATACAAATGCCTAACGAAGAGGTTGAGGATTTATGTTGCACTTAAGCGAACTACCTCGAAGTCCTATGGTTTAGTTATTTTAATTCTAAGAAGAGTTTTCGTTGAAGTAGACTCGGGTTTTGCGATGACGATGGTCGTGCTTGCCCACCATACTCCGAGCTCCTTGTTGTTGCGAGAGGTTTAGTTTTAGAAATCATAAATCGGGGGATGAGAAAAGTGTTTTGGTTTAGAGGGGTCTTAATTTCCAAGTGTTTTGTATTTTGATTAAAACAAATCTTAAAGTTGATTATAACGACACCGGTTAAGATCCCGCGGTTCCATCCTTCGGCATCATTATTTTTATCGGATTCACTTAGTCCGGATGAATTTGCTAAACTCGACTGAATGAGTTCCACACTTTCATTTAGACCGTGGGAAATCCCGTTAGCGACACGTAGGTTACATCATCCGAGGTATTCCGATCATCCAACGAGGACGTTTTAATTTAGTTGCAATTGTAGTTTTGTGTTACGTTTGTGATTAAATTTTGAGTTGTTTTATATTTTGAAATGTTGTGGCGGTGAATTTTATCTTGCAATGACTTTTAATTTAATTTTGGTTTCGGTTTTGAGGGGCTATCCTAAAGGTGTGAGTTTTCATGCAACGGTTGTTTTATCATGCAAGAAAAATAAACGCGATTGCAACAAAGTAAATTGCGAATAATGTAAATTGCAAGAAAGTAAATTGCAATAAAATAAAAGCGTACACTGGAGGGTCTTCCCGTCATCCCAAGCTGCACTTAAAACACAATTAGAATATTTAAGCAAGTTCCTAGGTAAAGCTTAAGGGAAAGGTTATGGTTTTCTACCAAATTCCTAATCCTATAGCTAGTCATTTCCTATGACGTCTAGGTTCTTTGTGTTTTGGTTTAAGGACGATTTTCTTCATCAAAGAATAATCAAATTCAATTGTTCTTATAAATATCCTATCATATTGAGAAAGTGCTTAAGAAGGATCTTAAACATCTTTTCGATATTTCTAGGATTATTTTAAGTCCAAATGAATTTAATTATATAAATGAATCGATCGTCCGAGGTTTTCAAGTCTTGTTAATTTGCTCGGTGAACTAGGACATTTGAATATCACTATGAGTGAAGTGACACTTCATTTAATGTTTTATTTAGGAGTTATAATAACTAAAGCTTTCGAGGGTAAGTTAGTATTCAAATGATTTGGTTTAAGTTAAAGAGTTTAAATTTGGAATAGTGTTCGAGTTGTTTTATATTTAATTTCTTTTATGTCTTAGGTGATGTTATATTTAATTTAACTTAATTTAATTGAGTTTTAATTTAGTTTAACATAGTTCAATTTAATTTGACTTGGTGTTTAATTAATTTGATTTGATTTAACTTTAATTTAATTATTTAATTTAATTTAATTTAATTTTAATTATTTAATTTAATTTAATTTAATTGTTTAATTTAATTTAATTTAATTTTAATTTAATTTAATTTAATTGTTTGATTTAATTTAATTTAATTTTAATTAATTTAATTTAATTGTTTATTATTTAATTTAATTTAATTATTTAATTTAATTTAATTTTAATTAATTTAATTTAATTGTTTAATTTAATTTAATTTAATTATTAAATTTAATTTAATTTAATTTTTAAATTTAATCTTAATTTAATTTATCTTTAATTTACTTTATTTTTAATTTTAATTGAAATTAAGTCTTTTAATATTTTAAATTTGAGTTATCATTTTAATTAAAAATTGAGTATTAGTTGATATAATTAATTTAGGGATTTTTAAATTAAAGAATAAATCTCTTCCTAATAAAGATCCCTTATTTTAATAATTCAATTTTATTATTCTTCCAAATTTAATCTATTATTTAATTAAAGTTTAATCATTTTAAAATTATTTAATGGGTTTCTACCCTTTAATTATTTAAATTTCAATCATCCAAATCAGATTAGGATCAAATATTTTACTTGTTGATTTTTTATTAAACCTAAAGTTTTAATTAAGGATTAAAGATTTTAATTACCATTTTACCCTTTAAGCTTAATAATTTCATAACTCACTAAATTGAACTCAAATGAACTTGAAATTTTTATGTGACTTTACTCATATGTCAATAAAGACATGAGAGGAGAAAATGTGATTTTTCTGTATTTAATTTATTTATATAATTATTTTTGGTGAAAAATAGAGATTTTCAAGGAAAATTTGATAACATGACCAAGGGAAAAGTTTCTGTCCTTAAGAAAATTAGGGGACATTCCTAATGACCAGAGAAGCACTTGGACCAATTTTGGTGATTTTTTGAATTATATTATTATTTATTATAATTATTTTGAGTTTTGGAGTGTTAATTAATTTAAAAATAAGATAAATGTTGAAAAATGGATTTTATATTTTTCAAAAATCTCTCTGATATTAAGGAAACCAGAGAAACAAATTTTGCAATTTTCTGATTTTTCTATGATTTATAATAATTATTTTAGTGAAAATGCTAGAAAATACATTTTTTTAATTTTAAAATTACCCTAGGGCTTTAAAATTTAATATCTCACTAAATAGACTTAGGAAAAATGTGGGATTTGTTCCTAAGTGATTAAAATTCAAAATGTGACATTTTGGTGAATTTTATTATTTTTGTGATTTTTATTATTTTTTAATTATTAAAAATATTAAAATATTATTAAAAATCAACTTTTTTAGAAAATTGAAATTTTAATTTTCTTGGGTTCCCCTGATATCAGAGAGGCTCCAAAACCAATTTGGTGAATTTTAAAAAAAATATTTTAAAAGTTATGAATTTTTAAAGTTTAAAATGGCTAAGTGGCTTAATCAACCCAATTATTGGGGCTAACCAAGTCCAATTGACTTCAAATTTTTATGGTGGATTCCTCTGATCCTAAAGGTCAGTGGAGAATTGATTTCAAGTCAATTTGATGCCTAGTTAACTCTAATTAATTAAAGACCTATTTTAGGTGTTTAAGCCGATTAGGGTTAATACGAGTGAATTAACTCGAGTCTTATTTTTCCTAGAGTTCTCGGTCATAAGGAACATCACCAAATATTTCTAGAATTTATTTCACAACATGCTAATTTTTGGAATTAAAATACTCAAAACGGCAACATGCATTTGAAAAATAAATAACTTTTCACAGAGATGGCCTCTGACCTTGGAAAATTCGGGGAATGTTCCCGAGTTCGGAGGCTTCAAAGCCCTATGGTCTCATGCCATGGTGAATTGTATACATGCATGGAGAATTAAATGTATGCAGAGAGTAAATAAATCATAAAAAATAAAATACTTAATTAAATTAAATGATTTCTTTTCCACATTATTCTCCTCGTTCATCTGAGCGAGAGGGTATTTTTATTTTATTTTTGTGATTTTTCTACACGAGAGATATGAATTTTTGAAGTTTAGGGAATTAAATAAATAGAAAAATACCCTAATTTTCTATTTATCCACGCGGCGCCGCGTCAGCCTCGGCGACTCCGAAACGCCGCGTGTCGCGCTCCCATTCGACGCCGCCATCTGAGTCGGCGGCCCGGGCCCCGCGGTTCTCGTACCGTCTCTGCAGTCCGACGCAATCCTGGCCGTCCGTGCGCGCGTGTATCGAATGGACGACATCCGTTCATCGTCCCCGAGTGTTCTCGCCCGAGAGCCGTCCACACTAAATCCCTAAGATCTCACTCGATTCTCGATGGATTTTCATGTTCTTATGCTCTATGGATTCGTCTTGAAGAGACGAACACATCTATACGGCTAACATGCATTGAAACTAAGGCATTTGAAATGGAGAATCTCCGAAGCTCGGGATGAATAGTTAACTCATACCTTAGCTCGGAGAAGTGTGGCTTCGATCCGAGAGTTGTTGCACCTTCGATTGGGTCCCAGCGAAGCTCCGGATGAAGTCTCCTGGTCCGGTGAATTGCCTAGCTATGAAAGTGACCACAGCCGATCACAAAGCTTGGAGGCTGGAGCAGTCCAGGTGGCTTGGAGATGGGGCTTTCGGTGGGAAACTTCTCCTCTTGGTCCGGTGAAGGTGTAGGACCGGTCGATTTGAGGATTGGCTCTGTGGCAAAGTGTCCTGGTTTTGGGTGGAATTTCAGTTGAGAAATTGGGCTACATTGGTGGGGATTAGGGCAAGTGCTTCTTAGGGATCAAGCTAACAAGGATGGTGAAGGGTTTGGAACAATTTTAGCGAGGTTTCGGCGGGTTTGTGCTTGGCTCCCCTCATGGCCGAGAGGGTGGAGGTTTAAACAGAGCCCGGCTGGGGCCTCCCAGGGAGGTTAGGGCTTGGGATCAGGTTGCTACCGAGTGAGGAGAAGATCAGCCGTGGTGACCCTTTAGGGATGGGGCAGCTCGGCCAGTGAGAATTTCAATGTTGGCTCACATGTGAGCTCTCGGCCATGGTGTTTTCCGGCGGCCTGGTGGCCGGCCGTGAGCATGGGTCACCCTCAGTCCAGGTGGGGTCAGGGCTGGAGGTTTGTGCAATCAATTGGCCATGGACATGTGTAAAGGCTTTGATCGAAGTGGAATGGGGCATGGCTAGATTTGAACCTAAATGGGTCAGCCCACCCATTTGGGCTAGGTGCACCACCCAAGGCCTGGTTTTGGGCGAGGGAAAAGTGATTTGGCTCAGCATAATCAGTAAGTCCAAGTCATCCAAGCACAATTAGGCTTAAGCATGGTTTAGTGGAAACATGGAAGTGGTTAATCACCTTTAGGAATTAAAGGAAAGAGCCTCCTCCCTTTTACTTTAAAATGGCAATGGTAGAAGCATGTAAAGAGGCTCTCATGAAGCACATATGGCTTATGTGGCTCCATGGCTTATTTGGCTTGGGAAAAGTAAGAGTCAATTTCATGGAAATGGATTTAAGGGAAAATTTTGGTATTTAGGGGTGATTTGGCATGAGGCTTGATTTGGAATTATTTGATGATGAATTTAGGACTTAGGGATGATTTTAATTGAAAGTATGATGAGGGGAAATGTCATATGGGCCTTGGAAGAATTTTGGGCTTTTTGAAAGGGTTTTAGATGGGCTTTTAAGATGGATTAGGAAAGTGGGCTCTTGAATTTTTTAAAATGGATTTTTGGGATGAAATTTTGTAAGAGGTTAGCGAATAATTATTGGGTTTAGCTCATGGATGTGTCATGAGTGACTTGAAACAAATTTGGGCTAGTTTGGACTTGAGGTGGGTTTGGATTTTGGGTCTTTTGAGTGAATGGGCCAATGTAGGTCGAATTGGGCTAACTTGGGCGATGTTGGGCTTGGGTTGAAATTGATGTAAAATAAATATTAAGAAATGTTTATGGGAGTGTTTCAAAGAGGTTTTGGCTTTGGTTGGTTTTAATTTTTGGGGTTTGGGCCTATTTGGGTTAGATTTGGGTTTAGGTCAAAATTGGGCTTTTTGATTTTGGGTTGAATTTGAGTGGGGTTTGGAGTCAAAATCTTGGGCAAATCATGTTAGTGTTTTGTTTATGAGGATGTTAAGGAAGGTTAGAAAAGATTTGGGGTTAATTGGAGTTGAATTGGGTTAGTTTGGGCCCAAGTTTGGGTCGTAGGTCGAATTTGGGCTTTGTTAAAGTGAAATTGGATCCAAATGTATCGATCAAGTGGACTTGGTTGGTCTAAATTGGTATTGGGAATGTTGAATTGAAGTTTAGAATTGAATTGGACCAAAATTGAGAATTCGGTGGGTATGTTTGGTTTGACATTGGGTCCACTTTGGGTTAAAATGGGTCGATTTGGGGGTTTTGATAAAGAAATGAGGTAAATTGACAAAATTGGCCCTTGAATTATTTGATTGGACAAAGTGAAATTGGGAATATTTGGGATTTTGCAGGTGGAATTTTCTGAATTTTTAAGTTTTTAGGCCCGAAGGAGTATTTTGGGTATTTGGAGGTATTGGGGGGTTTTCTTGGAATTTTTGGTATTTTTGGGTATGGATGATCAATTTGAGTGATGTGGAGGTGTTTGGGATTGATTTTGGAAAATTTTAGGTAATTTGGAGATTTTTGCAAAAATTTGGGTAATTCGAGGGTTTGGGTAGGTTTAGTAGGTGTAGGGTCCCAAGGGGTCAAAATTGAAAATTTGGGAAATTGAAGGATTGGTGAATTTAGGTGGAAAGAAATCATTTTGGTTGAGCCATGAAGCCATTTCCAAGCCCTTATGAGCCATGAGAGGACTCATTTGAGGCATTCAACATGTCTTGTTCTTTAACCCTCTTGGCAAGGGGGGAGCAGAGTTAAGGACCGTGCGTGTGAATCACCTACATGAGTCGGGAGGTTAAGTTAGGTATGAGTGTGGTTTTAGGAAGTGTGTGGAAATGTGGTGTGTAAGTGTAATGTAAGTCGGCCCCTTCATCGAGACCGGACCACCCGGGCAGTCTGAGCGAAGAGTCTATGGGCATCATCCTTTAAACTTCCACATTTGATTTCAACCCTGCAGGTGATTAGGGGTCTATGGTCGAGTTTGTGGAGTTTGCGGGGAGGTTAGAAGTGGTTTGAACAAAGGCGGGTCCAATTCTAGTCTTCTAAGATAGTCGAAAGGAAAAGCCTAAGGCTAGATCCTAAGCAACCCCAAAGAAGAAGGAAGACCTCATCAAAAATGAGGTCGGCAAATGGACCCCCGATAAGTGTGGTGAGAGGCCGACGGAGCACAGCGCGTGGTGTTGAGCGAGCGATCAAGCGACAACACAGATATTCCCAAGTGACGAACTTGGGAATGATAGAAGAGTTTCTATTTGGGGAGTGTCGAGTATATCTACCTTTGGGCAGGAGATTTCTTGAACTTCATTTGAGAAAGGAAAGGAGGTAAATCCCAATCCACATGGTCGAGGGAATTTCGATTTAGATTTTTATTTTGTTTCAATTTATGTTTGATGTGTGAGTTTAAATTTTAGTTTGGGGTTTCGATTTGATTGAAGTTTTGTCAAAATTAATTTGAGGGATTTGATTTGAAATGAAAATTAGGATTTTACGGGGTTTTAGATGTAACATCTCTGACCTCGAAAGAAAATTGAATTGATTAGATTGAATCGTTGCAATGAGAAGATATCTCGGAAGCAAAGTGGTGTTGGATGTAAAATCCTTGCTTCTCGAAGGTTTGATTTTTGATGTGATGTATTTCATTGCGATAGGGAAAAGATCTGAAAACGATGGGTCTGGGATGCAAAATCCTCGACCCAAAGGTTGAATTTTGATTTGATGTATTTCGGAGCAATGAGAGAATCCTAAGCGGCGCGGTCTTGGATGTAAAATCCTCGACCAAAGTCTGAATTTTGATGTATTTCGGTCTGATAGGAAAAGGATCCTAAAGCGATGCGATCTTGGATGTAAAATCCTCGACCTCGGAGTTTTGAGTTTTGATGTATTTCGGTGCAATAGGAAAGGATCCTAAAGCGGTGCAGTCTTGGATGTAAAATCCTTGACTCGAAAAGAGTTTGAATTTTGATGTATTTCGGTCTGATGGAAAAGGATCTAAAGCGGTGCGGTCTTGGATGTAAAATCCTCGACCTCGAAGTTTGAGTTTTGATGTATTTCGGTACAATAGGAAAAGGATCCTAAAGCGGTGCGGTCTTGGATGCCAAATCCTTGACTCGAAAGAGTTTGAATTTTGATGTTTTCTCAGTGCAATAGGAAAAGGATCCTAAAAGCCGATCTGCAGTCTTGGATGTAAAATCCTCGACCTCAAGAGTTTTGAGTTTTTGATGTATTTCGGTGCAATAGGAAAGGATCCTAAAGCGGTGCGGTCTTGGATGTAAAGAATCTTGACTCAAAGGTTTGATTTGATGTATTTCGGTGCAATAGGAAAAGGATCTAAACGAGTGCGAGGTCTTGGATGTAAAATCCTCGACCTCGAGAGTTTTGATTTTTTGATGTATTTCGGTGCGATAGGAAAAGGGATCCCAAAGGTACGGTCTTGGATGTAAAATCCTCGACCCAAAAGTTTGAATTTGAATTTGATGTATTTCGGTCTGCAGTAGGGAAAAGAATCCTAAAACGGTGCGGTCTTGGATGTAGAATCCTGAGCCTCGGGAGTTTGATTTTGATGTATTTCGGTGCAATAGGAAAAGGATCCTAAAGCGGTCTGGAGTCTTGGATGCAAAATCCTTGACTCAAAAGGTTTGATTTTGATGTATTTCGGTGCAATAGGAAAAGGATCCTAAAGCGGTGCGGTCTTGGATGTAAAATCCTTGACTCGAAAGAGTTTGAATTTTGATGTATTTCAGTGCAATAGGAAAAGGATCCTAAAGCAGTGCGGTCTTGGATGTAGAATCCTCGACCCAAAAGGGATTGAATTTGAATTTGATGAATGAGATTTGATTTGAGATCTAGAAGATCGGTTGAGATTTGATAAGTTAGAATTTGGAAAGATTGAATTTAATTTGGAAGGATGAGTTTGAACTCGTTGAGGTGATTTGATTTGATTTGAAATTTGGAAGATCAAGTTTGAAACTTGATCGAGATTGGATTTGGAATTTGATTGAGGATTTGATTTGGAATTTGTAAAAGATGAAATTTGATTTGGAATTTGGAAGGATGGAATTTGATTTTGAAGTTTGGAAGGATGGAATTTGAGATTTGTGTTGATTTGGATTTTATCTTTTAATGGATTTCAAATTTTATTTTGTTGTTTATTTAATGTTCATGTGAACTTGGTGTTTGTCATTTTTCAGATTTTTTTTTAGAAAGTTTTTCTTTTATTCTCTTTTTTTCTTTTTGATGCTTTGTTCGAAGTTTGTTTAACTTTAATGGCGTTTTCCCGATCAATTTGCACAAAGAGGTGAAGGCCAAAAACGTGGCATAGTCCTTTCATTCCAATCATGCTTAAAAATACGTCGTACAACTCGTCACGGAATATATTTCATACAATGTAGACTCGAAAGCAATTTGTGTATGATCTTTGTTGAAGTCATCAAAAAGAGCATCTGTCAAAAAATCCATGTCGAATAGTGAGGTACATGGTCGATAACATCACCTTCAGCCATCCTTGGCAAGGATGCCATTGGATGTACATTGGAGTGTGATAATTTCCCATGCCAACTCGCGGCTCGTAAGGCCGGAGGTTCTCTAGCTGCGGATACGGTTGAAATGGTAAGGTATTTCTTGTCGTCATCCTCACAATGGCGAGATTCGCTCCAGCAGCACCCTGGTATGCAATGCTTTGCGATATACGCGCTCCGTTGCACCTTGCAGTATCATGGCCAGAACCACGGTAAAGGTATCTTTGCGGCCCTCGGAACTCACCCGGCTGTATCCGGAGGTCAGATCCGAACATGATGTTGCACTCATTCAAAGAAGAGCGTACGGAAAGGTGAAGACGTCGTGGTAGTGATCAATATGTGGGGGTATCTGAGTCACCCTGTTTGCAGATGTTGATAATGCAGCTATTGGGTATGCAATGCAAGCGGCGGTACCCTCCATGTTATCGTCTTTTTACCATTCTCTTGGTAAGCCAGCCATCGGATGCACGCTGACGAAGTATTCCGGTGGGTTTGCTTTTATGCCCATTAAATTGTAGCAGCATCCGCATTGTATTGTGATTCTTCCTTTCCACGGCATCCAGCTCCGAGTTCGTGCTGTATTTTCCCTCGGGCGGCCTGCTCGGCCCATTCTTTTCAGATCCCGGATACGATTACGATTGCTGTTGTTCATACTCAGAATACGTCGGTGTGTAGCTCGAGGCCTTAGTATGTTGATCCTTCTTCCTTTAATTCTCTCGAAGTATTCAAAGTTTTCTTTTCAGCATTGCACTCCTTTCCGGCTCGTATTCCGGAATGATGCAGAGATGACGAGGCACTTGTGACATATTGTGGGATATATGGGTTCGATCCCTTCGTTCCCACACGCCACCTCGGCTCCTCGGGGATGATGCACAAATGGGGACCTCCCCAGGGTTGCTCCTGCCAACAAGGTCTGTACACTGCTGGTGGTTCTATCCGGTGGCGTGGTAGCCTTCTTTCTTCGATCTTACGGAGATTTCCACAGTTCTTTGTTATTCTGGTGGCACTCCTTTCGCAGTTACGGTGAGCAGAGGTGTCCTTGAAATGTGAGTGCGCGTGCTTGTCTCGTCGCGCTGGTCCGCAGCTAGTTTTGTTAACATTTTACGGATGCGGCGATTCTTATTCTTCGTTGCGTGGGCGTGAGTAGCCCTCCGAACTTCTTGAATCTACGCGGCGCGGCGGCGACAGGCACGCCCTCAGCTGTGGTGACTACGGACTTCATTTTCTTGTCTTCTTCGGTGTTTGCTTTTCTTTTCTTGTTGTTGGATTGGTGGCTTGGGCCACCCACTTTTATCAGCATGCATCCAGGCCGGTTCTTCTCGATTAGCGGGACCCGGTCACTTTCCTCGTCTTGTGGGCTGCTTTGATGCAATCTGAGTCCCGTCTCAGTTGTCGCTCCATCTTTCCACCCTCTTTTCATCGAGTACAAGGCTTACGCCATTCTTAAAGTTCAAGACCAACCGCCCGTTCGACATTTCCCTGCGAAAAGACAAGGAAAAGGATGCGGGGGCTGTACTAAGAACAAGAACATTAGAAAATGTTCATTAAAGATACATTTTTTTTTATTATTCTTATATTTTGAAATTTAACGGGAATGAAGTAGGATAAGATCCGGAAAGAGATCTTGATTTGAAAAAGAAAACAAGGAAACTTAATTATCATGATTTTATTTATCTTAGCACATTTTATTATTTTTTGGGTTCGGACCCCGATCATAAATAATGCTTGCCGTGTTTCTTAGGATGAAGAATTCATTCTCCAGAAACATCGGGTAGCGTAATACTTTTTAGAGTATCGTCCGTTGATTGGAAGCATATGTAGATTGTCCCTGGCAATTCACTGGTAGTACAGGAACCTCACCGTTATCTTGCTTCAACCACAAACGGTCCTTCCCAAGTGGGTTCAAATTTTCCTCCTATCTTGCGGTGTGCGAGAATAGGTCTCTTAAGAACGAGAACTAAATCACCGAAACTTTGAAGGTTCTTGGGCGGACCGGTTTGTCATGGGCTTGAACCATCTTGGCTTGAGTATAGTTCTAAGTCCATTCTTGACGCAAGTCTTTTCCCCTTCCAAGCTTTCTAATTCTTCGAGTCGTAGTCGCGTTTTTCTTTGTCGTGATCTTGTTTGCAATTGCAGTGCAAGGTGAAGGGCGGGCTAAAGGTAACCACCTCCCGGACCCCTTACCACGAGAGCGTAAGGTGTGGCTTGATGGGGTTACGAAGGTTGTCCGGTAGGCCCATAAGGCTTCTAACAATTTCTGTTCTCCAATTTCTCTTATTATCGTCCAAGGTTTTCTTTAAGATTTGAACGAGAGTTTATTAAAAGCCTCGGCGAGCCGTTTACTCTTAGACGTAAATTGTTGAGCTCCTTGATCGATTCCGTGTCTCTACGACAAAATTGTTGATTTGTGTCGCCCGGAATGCTGGCCATATGCGAGATGATCCTGCGGCACTCCGAACGGTAGACAACTTGGTTCTTGAAAAACTGTGGCACGTGGTGCCTTTCACTTCTCTAAGTGTTGTACACTTGTGGAAAAGTAATCTGTGTGGCCGCAAGAATGAAACGATGTCCTTTTGAAGATGGTGGTTCTATCGATTTTTATATACGTACTAACAGGTATTCAAAATGGCCCACGTGTATTCTCAAAATTAAGCACATTTGGAGGTCAAGGCCCTTTCCCTCCGTCTGCCTTGGCATTGATGGCATCCCGAGATTGCTGTGAATTGACAGATGTGTGAGCGATAATGCCTAGTCTTTTAATTTTCATCTTCATTTTGGACCCGGCTTGGTAGGCGCCACGGAGGTCTGATACCTCTTTAACAATTTCACGGGCCTCGGACTTCACTTGACTGCCATACATTTGATCAAAAGACCTTCGCCCATAATGTGTTGTTTATTAATGCGTCGAACGAGTTCTTTTCTTGATGCGATGGGCGACCTATCGTCGGCGCTTTCCTGTTTGCGAGTAATCTATCAATAGGCTGTCGCCAATCTTGTGTTTTACGCTCCTTCTGCGCAGCTGATTCTTTTTTCTTTCGCGGTTGTATACGTATATCAGTACGTGATGGGGACACGACGTCCGTGACACTTCCCGCGATTCATGCGCAGACGAAATGGAATTCTTTTGCGAGACGGGCTAAAGCATGCGCAAGCATTCTCTTTTCTAGGAATTTTGTAGATTGTCACATTTGGAATGTTGTTCAACGAGTACAGCATGTGGCATGCGGAAATCTTGTTCGAGTCTTGGTTTAAAGTGTTTGTATTGTCGGCGATCTGTTGAATGAGTGCTTGTGAATCCGTAGATGTTGATGCTTCTGTTATCCACTGCCATTTGAATGGTTAATTCCAATCTGATTATGAGGGCTTCGTATTAAGCCGTTGTTTGTACACGGTTACGTAGTGGTAGGAATTATCTGCTTGTCCCGCTCAGGTATTTATAAAGATTAGCCCGATTCCTGCATACCGGGCACTATCACTTGCGATTCTTCGTCTTTGTGTGTGCTGAAGATGCTCCGTGAGAGCCCAATTCCAACGTCGATCTCGGGGTCTTAGGCTCATTATTTGTTCATACGGCGAGATCGTCATTGAGAGAGATTCGGCGGCAAAGGGGTGTCTTTGCGAGGAAGTGCGCTAAGACTTGCTCACTTTACGGCACGCGGAGGCACGAAGTTATGTCGTGCAGCCAATATCATTGACCGTACGGCAAATTCTGCTTAGGAAAGTGTTGGACGAGTCATGAAGTATTTGCAATGGATTAAACTTCGAAATCAAGTTGACCTTATGAGAAAGCATGTAGTGCACGAGCTTTTGAGCGGCGAAGATCAGGGCCAAACAATGCTTTTCAGTTGCGGGATACCTCCGTCGGAAGTAAACGTGACTTCGTGGCCAAGAAACATTTTCTTTACCCTCATCATTGACACAGGTGCCAACGGGCTCCGGTACGTCTAGAGCCGCGGTGCAGTATCGGCCGGTCTGGGGCCCAGGCTGCTAAGACAGGAGGTGTCATTAAATATTGTTTAATGTCTTGAAGAGCCTTACGGCATTTCTCTTCCCAAAATAAATTTGGCGTCCTTTTTAAGCGGGTGCCGAAAGGGGCGACACCTACCTGACAGGTTTGAGATAAAGCGTCGAAGATATGCCAGCTTCCATGAAAGATCGTAGTTGTTTTAAGGTTTTGGGAGGCGGCATTTCTAAGATAGCTTTAATCTTCTCGGTCGATTTCAATTCGCGATGTCGGACAACGAATCCTAAGAATTTCCGGAGGTGACGCCGAAGCGCATTTCAAGGATTTCATCTTAAGATTTAAATTGTCTTAATCGTTCGAAAACAATTCTCGAGAATCATACGGTGGTTTTCCTTTACTTTGCTTTTGATGACGACATCGTCCACGTAGCACTCGACTTGATTGTGGATGAGATCATCAAAAATTCTTATCATTGCTCTTTTGGTAAGTTGCTCTGCGTTCTTCGGTCCGAATGGCATTCTTGTGTAGCAAAATACTCATTCAGGCGTTACGAATGCGTAAGCTTCATCTTCGGAGCCATTTTTATCGGTTGTATCTGAAGATCCATCCATGAATGAGAATATTTCATGTGTCGAAGCAATATCGATCATCGGTTACGGAATCGGTAGAGAATTCATCTTTTGGACATGCCTTGTTTAAATCTGCGAAGTCCGCACAAATTCGATTTAGTGCATTCTTCTTTGTTGGCACTACGTTGTATTTAGCCGGAGTCGGGTATTGTTCTTGAGACAAATTGCAGCGTCCCCATCAGCTTTTTAACTTCGGCTATGACTTGTTGTTCGGTTTCAGACGAACATGCAGGACCTTGTCTAGCAGGGCAGAAGTAGGATCCCTCTAGCTTGTGAATTTCTGAAGCCTTTGGGGCTAATCCTGGCATTTCATCGTAGCTCAGTAAGCAGTCCTTAAATTCCATTAATAGTCGATTATTTCTTTGGAAGTCTTCTTTATTGAGTAAGGAGCTAACAAGGAGTAGGTCTAGGCTCTTCGCTAGTACCTAAGTTAACTTCGTTAACTCATCATTGTGGATTTAATTTCCTCTTCGAATTAAGTGGACGTCTCCAATTTGTAAATCTTCGAGGATCCAAATCTGTAGTTTCCATGCGATTTCATTGAGCTTGCAAGTGACAACCAAGCAGAACAGTATCGTCAAGCTGACCCTCTTGTGCCGAATCCGAGTCCATACTTTGAATTGGGAGGACGGCGAGTTGTTCCATAACTTTCAAAATGTTTGATTGGCCTTTTGTCCATTGTCGAGGTAAGCAGAACTGAATTAAATTTTGAACACAGGGAGAGTACCACTCGAAAAGGTAATTCCATTAGTCGATGAAGTGACATCTTGGGTGTTCTTTATTATTTTCGGTTTTGGAGGAAGAAGCACCACGGTAGAATTTGATCGGCTTTGCACCGTCACTACGTACCTCTTTGACCTCCATACCCTCGATCTTATTAGAATGGATCGGAGTTAGGATCATAACATGTACGTAGTGGTTAATCTTCTCGTACATTGATTTGTATTCTTCGTTCTTTTCATCTTCGAGGGAGATTTTGTATTGCGGCTTCTTCCGACTTATTGTTGCGCTTCTTGCTTGATTTCTTTTTCTTCTTGAACTATCATCCCGATCAACATTGATGGTTGGTTTCTTCGTCCCGATTGTCACAGTGTCTCTACCACGGCCTCGTCCCCGGCCTCGACCTCGGATGCGGTTGTGGAAGGCTCCTTCCACCATCTCGCGGAAGAGAGTGGTGAGTATTTGTTGGACTAGAACAGTTCTTCGTTGTCTTGAACTTTCTTTGCTTTATTTGTTACGGTATCTCTGGAGAAGATTTGTTTTCTTTGACGGTGCATGACAAAGCTGCATCTTCATGGATTCCAATTTCATGTACGGAGAATGGTTTGTAGTCTGCCTTTGATGCCTTGTTCCCCTCCATCGTAATATTTGATGCCACCGTCAGAGATGATGGTACCATCTTGTTTACCTTTATGTCATAGGCCATTTGATAGAGGCGTTGAACGACGTTTACAGATCGATTATATGAAATTTGCGGTTGTCTTTGCTAAATCTGTAGGTCTTCATCGGTAGCGTTATTGGCTTGAGAGCTCTTTCTCCTTTCTGGTTGAATCCTCTTAATAACATTTTGTCGGCCTCGAAAACTCTGAGCATCAATTTCAGTATGTAAGTGTTCGAAGATATTTATATTGATTGATGCTCTGGATCCACCAATACTGCGGAGAGCGTAAACTTCCCGATTGTAGCTGAAATGTACAACGGTCGGTTGTGATATGTCCCAAGTAGTAGGTCATTGTACGTGAAGGTGACACCTCGGCTGACCTTTAGCAGGCAACCTCATCCAAGGAATCTCCGGCCATTTGAGCTAAGCAAATTTCCGGATCAAGTAAGGCCTTGATCAGAGCTTCCCTCATCTCCTTTGATAAGATGAAGACATCGTGCTCGATTTGACGGTAGTTTCCCTGAATAGGCTAGCACGTTGTAGTCACTTTTTTTTTCCCATTTCTCTGTGTCTCGGCTTCTTCTCGAATGGGTATGTCAACCTGTTGGTTGGTTCTTCTTGAACAACCACCTTTCCTTTGT
This sequence comes from Papilionanthe hookeriana x Papilionanthe teres, assembly GCA_022702705.1. NCBI lineage: Eukaryota > Viridiplantae > Streptophyta > Magnoliopsida > Asparagales > Orchidaceae > Papilionanthe > Papilionanthe hookeriana x Papilionanthe teres. Next base: position 26,311,238 of record CM040430.1, read on the forward strand.
CTTTTGGACCCATTCTTGGAGGTAGAACTCTTCCGCTTCTCAAGTTGACTTCTGTAATTTCTTACAGATCTAGTATTGAGTTTGTCGGTGTCTCCTCCTGCAGATCGAGACCAGTGGCTCTTGGATTATCTTCCAAATGCGAAGGCTCTAACTTTCAACATAGCTGGAGCTCCTCGAAACTCACAGATAAGATCGTTGCTTGTTTGAACTCTTAGTAGCCTCCTTGATGGATGCCTTCTTCGTCATTTTGATCGTCGAGATCATGTATGATTTGAGAATTGTTGTTCGTGCTGAAATCGAGCGCCGGATTGTCGCTAGTTACGTAATCGTTAGAAGCAGTCAAACGCATGCGTATCACCTTATCGACCTGCATAGTCCACGAAGTGGCGGTCAATCATGCAAAATCGAGAAGTTGAAGTTTTCTCCCGAATCGGAAACAACTATCTGGATAAGCAGCTGTTAGCCTTAGGAATCTCGGTCCCCTCTTCTTCGTCAATTTTCTTCTTCTCTTCGTTTCTCTGTCGAGGTGGTTCCTCCTTGTAAGTGATAGTACCGGCTTAACAGGTCTCGAACTCTAGTTGAAGCTCGCACAGCGGTTCGGATGTTGTCTAAAATCTTCTTCGAAGATCTCGTCCGGCCAGTGATGTCCATCGTCGGTTGCATAGGGATCTATCGGAATGACGGGATCGGTTGAGATAACATTGACGGGGCAACCTCACTTTCTGGGGTTCCTTCATGCCTCCTTCGGGATTGTTATATTTCCTTTCCGAGGTTGTGTGGTTGAGCCAACTTTTGAAGGTGATACGGTCTTACATCTTGTGCCGAGCATCGAGTGGTAGGGGCAAGAAGTTGGGATCACCTTTCTTGTTGACCTACCGGCGTCTTTTGGGCTGCGGCAGGTTTGGAAATGCAGGTTTTCATTAAGCTACGGAACATCTTTGGTACTGCTTCATTCTTGAACGGATATTCTCTGCTCGGAAGCTCCTTGATATGCGTTGCGGACGAGACGGTTGTTCATGCTATGGAGGAGCCGTGATAGGCCCAGACCGGGGTTCTTTGGTAATTTTGTTGTGGTTACTGCGGCGGATTACGGTGGTATTTGCATCGGTTGTTTGCCTTTGTCAACTGCTGCAACGACCCCAGATTTCTTTTCGAAAGTCTTCACCGGCTTAAACGCTCCGTCTTGTCGGCAAAACTTAATTGCTTCGCCTCTTCTTGCAAGCTTCCGGCCTTGCTTAACAACTTCTCAAAAGTCTTAATAGTGAATCCCTTGAGGGAGAGCTGCTATCGGGCCGTGAATGCTTTTAAGCAAGATGCCGACTGCATGTTGTTCTTGCAGTTGTAGTTCCCCTTCGCCTTAAATTTCTCGGCAAGTATGTAATCCACGAGGTTCATTGACCTTTGTTTCTCTACACTAAATCACACACCAGAAGTGATGTAGTGCGCCCGAGCTCGACAATCAGCAATGAAGAGGCTCTCTAGCTCGAGGAATGTACACGGTCCGTTGGGTAATTGCATACCGATCGAAGGCGATTCTGACAATTGCTATGACGAGCATCGGAAGAGTAGCGCATCGCTCCCGCCGGCATTTGCAACAAGCAGCACGAAGTGTACGACATCTTGTCAGGGGTTAGGTTCCGTCGAAGGTTTTAAACGGAGGTGGTACGAAGCCCTTTGGGTATTGGACAGCGTCGAATTCTTCCGAGTAAGGTCTACCCGTCGAATAGGTATGTCCGTTCTTTGATTGTACTAGGGCTTCTCGCACACCTTTGTTCCTACCAAATTCTTCGATATCCTTTTAGAGGATCTATGCTTTGTGTTGTATCCTTTTTAATTTTGGTCATCCCCATTAAACGGTCTCAATTTCCTTCTCGTCAATTGGAATGACAAGAGTGTGTCTCTCTGTGTGGTTGCCTTGACTTTGGAGAGTGGCCTGAAGTATGGCCATCTCTTCATCCTCTTCGCCATTTGAGCGATCGTGTCGTCCTTTTCTATGAAGAGCATCTCTTCATTGATTCGGCTCCTCTCTTCTGTAATTGCGGGCACCATTGAGAAGATGATGAAGCTCGGCGCGTGTCAACCATGTTGATTCCGCATATTGGTTGTCATAGATTCCGATGAGTCGATCTCATCTCCGAACTTTTCTTCTCTTTCTTTTGCAACCGTCGGATGTCGGTTCTCAAACTTTTCCATGGCATCTTAGTGCGATGAACTTTGTGTATCTTTGTGGTTGTCGTACGATGATTGCAGGTCCTTTTCACGGAGTCCCCTTCATCGCGGTAGCACTTTCTTCGGATTCAAGCCTCCTGGCGGAACTTTCTCTCTCGGTGACCGGTCTCAGCTGCCCCGTGGTGGGACGCCACCATCCTTAGCGACGGAAGGTCGCGGTGTTACATCGGCCAAATGTTGAAGGTGGTATCCTCCCTGTCTGTAACCTGATACTCGACGGGCGGGCTAGCCTTCATTCTCTTGCTTGGCTTTTCTATCATGACGGCGGGTTCTACTGCCAGAAGGCCCGAAACCAGTTGGAGAACACTTCCAATCTGTCTCCAGTAAATTTCCGACAGGCAGGATTTCCCAGCTTCCTTGCCTAGCTTTTACACCAAAGTTTGCGGTCGAGGACAAACGGCGTAGTTCTAGTTCTTTTCTTGCGGTTATCGTTGTAGTATGCGGGCTGTGGTAATGTGGCGGCAATCTTTCGAGTATTCTCTTCATCCTGCGGCGGAGGGGATGGAACTTGCTTCCTCCCAAAAGTGGTATGTAGTCGGGCGGTGGTGTATATTACGGTAACGGTGTATATTACGGCAGCTGCGGAATTTCCTCCAGGAAGGCAATCTCAGCAGCTCTTGGCTACTGGCGATCTTTCTATTTCTATTTCTTCTTTGGGTCTTTGTCGACGAAGGAATCTTGACTGGACCGATTTCGAAGACGAGAAGGTCTTACGGGAAGATCCGTACCCTCCACGGTAACGGGGACACCATGATTTGGATTTCTTTCCCCTTTGATTTGGCAGAGAAGTCAGGGTAGGTGCGAAACAACTAGTGAAGACCAGTGAAAAGGTGTGAGAACCGTCCTCACACGGACAGCAGTACTCCTCCTAGTCGGGACCCTTTGCGGGAGGAAACTCTTGGGTCGACCTAAGGTTGAACTCGACGAGTGGTTCTTCGGCTTCGGATACCTTGTTCATGGGTACAAAGAGGAGACGTCTGAGTGGGCCCTTGACGTTCGTATTTTTCAAATCCTTGTCAAATCGGATGACCCCATTGTCGGGCAGCTCATCCTTATAGACGACGAAGTCAGTCCGTTGATGAAGGAGAAAATCGGTTTCGGGGCTTCCATTTAAAAGGGTAGATTAAGTTTGTCGGTCTCGAAGTTATGCTTCTTTTCTTCGGGACGAAAAGAAAGGAATTGAAAAGAGTCAGAACTCATTCTTTGTTCATGTGTTTATCATTTGTTAAAAGAATCACTTATTAGAGGGTTTGTTTATTTAAGTAGCATGGAGGGCATTGAAGGTGTAGAAAGGTAAGGAATCTAGGAGTTACGAAGAAGAAGTCTTAAGCAAGACTTCCAGGCTCGAAGGATCCTCTAAACTAACACTTTATTGGAGATCACCCCGCCCCTCGAGAAATGAGGTAAAGGATCTCGGAACCTCTGCGTTTAGGGGTGTCTAAACGGTGGCTCCTAAATCCGAGAGAATGTTGGCTATACTTGTTCAAGATGAAATGAACATAGTATTCAACGCGGAAAGAAGGAGTAGTTTGGTCATTTCGGGACATGGATATACTACCGATTTTGAAAACGGAAATTATTTGATTATAATGGAGAGAGGAATATTCCCAGTGAGGGTATGGAAATCTGTCGGCGAATTTTTTTAATTTAATTAAAATAAGTAATTTGAAAAGTAGTATTTGATTTTGAAAATAATTTTAAATTTGAAGGTTTTAAGATATGAGATTAAACCGATCTACATCTAGAAATAGTTTATATAAACGAGCAACGCACCACAAACCGTGTACCTATCCCTAAGGATAGACATAACGCTTGATGAGTGGGGCTTGATTAAATAAACTAGAAGATTAGTGACATCCGTTTGGTGCGACCAATTTTACATAAGCCGACAAGTTTCCACAGCAATATGAAAACATTAAAACGGGGTTTATATTACACTGAGTTCTTTAAAATTCCCTATAAAGGGCAAGCCCCACTATAGTTCTGTAGCCAATTACATCTTAAGTGACGGGAATACTAAGAAGCTTTCTGATGTATTATTGATTACTCTCGAGAATTTGAAAGTTTAAGGTTTTCAAAGATTGAATTTTGAAGTTTCAATAGGAATGAGATCAAATTTTTGGAACATTTTGTTTTGTGAATCGAAGGAAGAAGGTAGGAGAAATCTTTGATTCGAAGTGAACGTGTTCCCGACTATCCTATCGTTGCTTGGCTTGAATTTAGGAAAGTCTAATGTTTTATTTAGTATTTGATCTTGTAGGTTACTTTATTAATTAGGGCTTATATTTGTGAGTAAAATCAAACAATAGCACAGAAAATGTGAGGTTATGTCGTATCGGACGACTACCTCGGGAATCCTAAGACCGGTTAGGGCTTGTTGTGATACAAATGCACAACGAGGTTGAGGATTTATGTTGCACTAGGCAAACTACCTCGAAAGTCCTATGGTTTAGTTATTTTAATTCTAAGAAGAGTTTCTTGGGCGGAGCTGCGTTTTAACAATGCTTGGTGATGGTACGTCTTTCCCACCATACTCCGAGCTCCTTGTTGTGCAGAGTTTAGTTTTAGAAATGCTAAATCAGGGGATAGAGAAAAGTGTTTTTTTTTTTTGGATTTGAGGTCTTAATTTCCAAGTGTTTTGTATTTTGGGTTAAAACAAATCTTAAAGTTGATTATCTTTGTCTTCGGTTAAGATCCTAGGTTCCATCCTTCCGGCATCATTATTTTTATCGGATTCACTTGGTAGGATGAATTTGCTAAACTCAGCTTGAATGAGTTCCACACTTTCATTTAGACCGTGGAAATCCCGTTAGCAACGCGTAGGTTACATCGTCAAAGTGTTGCGATCATCCAACGGGGCATTTTTAATTCCTGCATTGCAATTGTAGTTTTGTGTTCTGTTTATGAGGTCTAAAATTTTGAGTTGTTTTATATTTTGAAATGTGTGATGAATTTATATAAGTGACTTTTAATTCATTTTGTTTTCGGTTTGAAGTATCCTAAAGGTGTGAGTTTTCATCCCTGTGATTGTTTTATCATGCAAGAAAAATAAACGCGATTGCAACAAAGTAAATTACAATAATGTAAATTGCAAGAAAGTAAATTGCAATAAAATAAAAGCGTGCACGGAGGGTCTTCACGTCATCTGACGCACTTAAAACACAATTAGAATATTTAAGCAGTTCTGGTAAAGCTTAAGGGAAGGTTATGGTTTTGCGAATTCTGTCACATATTTCTTGTCTGTTTCTGTAGCGTCTGAGTTCTTTTTGTGTTTTGATTTAAGGGCGATTTTCTTCATCAAAGAATAATCCTCGATTGTTCTTATAAATATCCTATCATATTGAGAAAGTGCTTAAGAAGGATCTTAAACATCTTTTCAATATTTCTAGGATTATTTTAAGTCCAAATGAATTTAATTATATAAATGAATCGATCGTCCAGAGGTTTTCAAGTCTTGTTAATTTGCTCGGTGAACTAGGACATTTGAATATCCTATGAGTGAAGTGACACTTCATTTAATGTTTTATTTAGGAGCTATAATAACTAAAGCTTTCGAGGGTAAGTTAGTATTCAAATGATTTGGTTTAAGTTAAAGAGTTTAAATTTGGAATAGTGTTCAAGTTGTTTTATATTTAATTTCTTTTATGTCTTAGGTGATGTTATATTTAATTTAACTTAATTTAATTGAGTTTTAATTTAGTTTAACATAGTTGATTTAATTTGACTTGGTGTTTAATTAATTTGATTTGATTTAACTTTAATTTAATTATTTAATTTAATTTAATTTAATTTTAATTATTTAATTTAATTTAATTTAATTGTTTAATTTAATTTAATTTAATTTTAATTTAATTTAATTTAATTGTTTGATTTAATTTAATTTAATTTTAATTAATTTAATTTAATTGTTTAATTTAATTTAATTTAATTATTTAATTTAATTTAATTTTAATTAATTTAATTTAATTGTTTAATTTAATTTAATTTAATTATTAAATTTAATTTAATTTAATTTTTAAATTTAATCTTAATTTAATTTATCTTTAATTTACTTTATTTTTAATTTTAATTGAAATTAAGTCTTTTAATATTTTAAATTTGAGTTATCATTTTAATTAAAAATTGAGTATTAGTTGATATAATTAATTTAGGGATTTTTAAATTAAAGAATAAATCTCTTCCTAATAAAGATCCCTTATTTTAATAATTCCGATTTTATTATTCTTCCAAATTTAATCTATTATTTAATTAAAGTTTAATCATTTTAAAATTATTTAATGGGTTTCTACCCTTTAATTATTTAAATTTCAATCATCCAAATCAGATTAGGATCAAATATTTTACTTGTTGATTTTTTATTAAACCTAAAGTTTTAATTAAGGATTAAAGATTTTAATTACCATTTTACCCTTTAAGCTTAATAATTTCATAACTCACTAAATTGAACTCAAATGAACTTGAAATTTTTATGTGACTTTACTCATATGTCAATAAAGACATGAGAGGAGAAAATGTGATTTTTCTGTATTTAATTTATTTATATAATTATTTTTGGTGAAAAATAGAGATTTTCAAGGAAAATTTGATAACATGACCAAGGGAAAAGTTTCTGTCCTTAAGAAAATTAGGGGACATTCCTAATGACCAGAGAAGCACTTGGACCAATTTTGGTGATTTTTTGAATTATATTATTATTTATTATAATTATTTTGAGTTTTGGAGTGTTAATTAATTTAAAAATAAGATAAATGTTGAAAAATGGATTTTATATTTTTCAAAAATCTCTCTGATATTAAGGAAACCAGAGAAACAAATTTTGCAATTTTCTGATTTTTCTATGATTTATAATAATTATTTTAGTGAAAATGCTAGAAAATACATTTTTTTAATTTTAAAATTACCCTAGGGCTTTAAAATTTAATATCTCACTAAATAGACTTAGGAAAAATGTGGGATTTGTTCCTAAGTGATTAAAATTCAAAATGTGACATTTTGGTGAATTTTATTATTTTTGTGATTTTTATTATTTTTTAATTATTAAAAATATTAAAATATTATTAAAAATCAACTTTTTTAGAAAATTGAAATTTTAATTTTCTTGGGTTCCCCTGATATCAGAGAGGCTCCAAAACCAATTTGGTGAATTTTAAAAAAATATTTTAAAAGTTATGAATTTTTAAAGTTTAAAATGGCTAAGTGGCTTAATCAACCCAATTATTGGGGCTAACCAAGTCCAATTGACTTCAAATTTTTATGGTGGATTCCTCTGATCCTAAAGGTCAGTGGAGAATTGATTTCAAGTCAATTTGATGCCTGGTTAACTCTAATTAATTAAAGACCTATTTTAGGTGTTTAAGCCAATTAGGGTTAATCCGAGTGAATTAACTCAAGTCCTATTTTTCCTAGAGTTCTCTGGTCATAAGGAACATCACCAAATATTTCTAGAATTTATTTCACAACATGCTAATTTTTGGAATTAAAATACTCAAAACGGCAACATGCATTTGAAAAATAAATAACTTTTCACAGAGATGGCCTCTGACCTTGGAAAATTCAGGGAATGTTCCCAAGTTCAGAGGCTTCAAACTCCTATGGTCTCATGCCATGGTGAATTGTATACATGCATGGAGAATTAAATGTATGCAGAGAGTAAATAAATCATAAAAAATAAAATACTTAATTAAATTAAATGATTTCTTTTCCACATTATTCTCCTCTGTTCACTGAGCAAGAGGGTATTTTTATTTTATTTTTGTGATTTTTCTACACGGAGATATGAATTTTTGAAGTTTAGGGAATTAAATAAATAGAAAAATACCCTAATTTTCTATTTATCCACGCGGCGCCGCGTCAACCTCGGCGACTCCGAAACGCCGCGTGTCGCGCTCCCATTCGACGCCGCCATCCGAGTCGGCGGCCGGGCCCGCGGTTCTCGTACCGTCTCTCCGGTCCGACGCTAATCCGGCCGTCCGTGCGCGCGTGTATCGAATGGACGGCATCCGTTCATCGTCCCCAAGTGTTCTCACTCGAGAGCCGTCCACACTAAATCCCTAAGATCTCACTCGATTCTCGATGGATTTTCATGTTCTTATGCTCCATGGATTCGTCTTGAAGAGACGAACACATCTATACTGACTAACATGCATTGAAACTAAGGCATTTGAAATGGAGAATCTCCGGAAGCTCGGGATGAATAGTTAACTCATACCTTAGCTCGGAGAAGTGTGGCTTCGATCGAGAGTTGTTGCACCTTCGATTGGGTCCGTGCAGCTCCGGATGAAGTCTCTGAGTGCAGTGAATTGCCTAGCTATGAAAGTGACCACGGCCGATCACAAAGCTTGGAGAGTCTGGAGCAACCGGGTGGCATCGGAGATGGGGCTTTCGGTGGGAAACTTCTCCTCTTGGTCCGGTGAAGGTGTAGGACCGGTCAATTTGAGGATTGGCTCACTGTGGCAAAGTGTCCTGGTTTTGGGTGGAATTTCGGTTGAGAAATTGGGCTCTGTTGGTGGGGATTAGGGCAAATTGACACCTGGGGATCAAGCCTGCTCTAAGGATGGTGAAGGGTTTGGAACAATTTTGGCGAGTTTCGGCAGGGTTTGTGCTTGGCTCCCCTCGTGGCCGAGAGGGGTGGAGTTTAAATAGAAGCTGGGTGGGGCCTCCCGAGGAGAGTTAGGGCTTGGGATCGAGCTGCTCTGGTGAGGAGAAGATCAGCCATGGTGACCACTAGGGATGGGGCGGCTCGGCAAGTGAGAATTTCAATGTTGGCTCACATGTGAGCTCTCGGCCATGGTGTTTTCCGGCGGCTCGGTGGCGGCCGGCCGAGCATGGGTCACCCTCGAGGTCGGGTGGGTCGAGGCTGGAGGTTTGTGCAATCGATTGGCCATGGACATGTGTAAAGGCTTTGATCCAAAGTGGAATGGGGCATGGCTAGATTTGAACCTAAATGGGTCAACCCACCCATTTGGGCTAGGTGCACCACCCGAGGCCTGGTTTTGGGTCGAGGGAAAAGTGATTTGGCTCGGCATAATCGGTAGGGTCAAGTCACCATCCAAGCACGATTAGGCTTAAGCATGGTTTAGTGGAAACATGGAAGTGGTTAATCACCTTTAGGAATTAAGGAAAGAGCCTCCTCCTTTTGCCCAAAATGGCATGGTGACATGTAAAGAGGCTCTCATGGCTTGCATATGGCTTATGCATGGCTCCATGGCTCCATTTGGCTTGGGAAAAGTAAAGTCGATTTCATGGAAATGGATTTAAGGAAAATTTTGGTATTTAGGGGTGATTTGGCATGAGGCTTGATTTGGAATTATTTGATGATGAATTTAGGACTTAGGGATGATTTTAATTGAAAGTATGATGAGGGGAAATGTCATATGGGCCTTGGAAGAATTTTGGGCTTTTTGAAAGGGTTTTAGATGGGCTTTTAAGATGGATTAGGAAAGTGGGCTCTTGAATTTTAAAATGGATTTTGGGATGAAATTTTGTAAAGAGGTTGGGCCAAATAATTATTGGGTTTAGCTCATGGATGTGTCATGAGTGACTTGAAGCAAATTTGGGCTAGTTTGGACTTGAATTGGGTTGGATTTGAATTCTTTTGGTGAATGGGCCAATGTAGGTCGAATTGGGCTAACTTGGGCCAATGTTGGGCTAGGGTTGAAATTGATGTAAAATAAATATTAAGAAATGTTTATGGGAGTGTTTCAAAGAGGTTTTGGCTTTGGTTGGGTTTTAATTTTGGGGTTTGGGCCTATTTGGGTTAGATTTGGGTTTAGGTCGAAATTGGGCTTTTTGATTTTGGGTTGAATTTGAGTGGGGTTTGGGTCAAAATCTTGGGCAAATCATGTTAGTGTTTTGTTTATGAGGATGTTAAGGAAGGTTTAGAAAAGATTTGGGGTTAATTGGAGTTGAATTGGGTTAGTTTGGGCTAAGTTTGGGTCATGGGTCCAAATTTGGGCTTTAAGGCCCAAAGTGAAATTGGATCCAAATGTCAATCAAATTGGACTTGGATTTGGTCTAAATTGGTATTGGGAATGTTGAATTGAAGTTTAGAATTGAATTGGACCAAAATTGGGGTCAATTGGGTATGTTTGGTTTGACATTGGGTCCACTTTGGGTTAAAATGGGTCAATTTGGGGGTTTTGACAAAAGTAGGGTAAATTGACAAAATTGGCCCATGGTGTAGTTGGACAAAATGAAATTGGGAATATTTGGGATTTTCTGGAATTTTCTGGGAATTTTCTGAATTTTTGGATTTTTAGGCCAAGAAGGGTATTTTGGGTATTTGGAGGGTATTGGGGGGTTTTCTTGGAATTTTTGGTATTTTTGGGTATGGATGATCAATTTGAGTGATGTGGAGGTGTTTGGGATTGATTTTGGAAAATTTTAGGTAATTTGGAGATTTTGCAAAAATTTGGGTAATTCAAGGGTTTTGGGTAGGTTTAGTAGGTGTAGGGTCTCGGGGGTCAAAAATTGAAAATTTGGGAAATTGAAGATTGGGTGAATTTAGGTGGAAAGAAATCATTTTGGTTGAGCCATGAAGCCATTTCAAGCCCATATGAGCCATGAGAGGACTCATTTGAGGCATTCACTATGTTGTTCCTAACCCTCTTGCCTGAGGGCTTAGGGGTTAAGGACCATCCATGTGAATCACCTACATGAGTCGAGGAGGTTAAGTTGGGTATGGGTGTGGTTTTAGGAAGTGTGTGGAAATGTAGTGTGTAAGTGTAATGTAAGTCGGCCCCTTCATCGAGACCGGACCACCTGGGGTAGTCCTAAGGCCAAAGAGTCCCATAGGAACTCATCCTTTAAACTTCCACATTTGATTTCAACCCTCTAGGTGATTAGGGGTCTATGGTCGAGTTTGTGGAGTTTGCGGGGAGTTTAGAAGTGGTTTGAATTTCTAAAAGGCGGGTCCCAATTCTAGTCTTCTAAGATAGTCAAAGGAAAAGCCTAAGGCTAGATCCTAAGCACTAAAAAGAAGAAGGGAAGACCTCATCAAAAATGAGGTCAACATGTTTCATCCTGCCAATTTTATTATTAGGGCTTACATTCACTTGATATCGACCATGTTAATAGCCTGGAAGAGAAAAGGATTTATGTCATACCTAATGACAACCTCGGAATCCTAAGATAAGTTAGTTCTTATATTGCACGAGGTGCAAAGGCCTAAAGAAATAAAGTGATAATTTATGTTGCACTAAGTAAACTACCATGAAGTTCTATGCTTTGCTTATTTATTTTTAAGAAGGAATTTTTCTATTGAAGATGGTCGTGTTGCCCACTATGTATGCTCCAAGCTCCTCATTGTAGCAGGTATAATTTTAGAAATTTCAAATTGAAGAGATGAGAGAAGTGTCTTGTTTTAGAGATGTTTAGATTGAGGTGTCTTAATGTATTATTATGGGAATTTTAAAGTTGATTATACAAACACCGGTTAGGATTCTACGGTTACCTCTTTTTGGCACCACTATTTTCTTCGGATTCACTTAGTCGAGTTGAATTTATCAAATTCAACTAAATGAATTCAGTAATTTCATTTAGACAGTGGGAAATCCCGTTAGCAGCCATAGGATGCCTCCTCCGAGGGATTCTGATCATCTGATATATACATTTTAATTTAGTTACAATTGTGATTTTTTGTTTGTGATTAAATTTTTAGTTGTCTTATATTTTTGCTTTGTTGTAGCGGTGAATTTAATTTTAAATTTTCTTTCATTTTGTGGCTATTCTAAAGGTTTTAATTTCGACATGCAAGTTTTATAGAAAGGAAAATACATTAAAGTAAATACACGAAAAGAAAGTGCTGTAAACTGTAAAAGTGTACCAGTCCTCTTCTTGCGCTCCAGATGAAAGTTTAGCCATTTGCATTGCATATATAACTTTGCAGGGAAATTTAAAAATGAAGGATAGAAAATGGGAAAACAGGTTGTAAAGTAACTACCAAACCCTATGCCATAACTTGGTGAGTTCCTATTTGTTCATTTATGAGGATGTCTTTCTTTAACAAAGTATAATGGGTTTGATTGCTCTCCAAGATATCTAGATAACTTGTGAAAAGTTCCAGGGAACACCCTACATATTTCACAACCCTTTTGAATTGTCTCGAGTTCATTTGAACTTATCATACTTGCTAAATGACTCATCCACAATATACTCTTAGGTTCAATGATCCTTGATGTTTTAATTATCCCAACGGTGGGGTAACAATCATTTGATATTTTATTTATAAATTATGTGGGTAAAGGCCAGGGGCGAATTGATTTATTAACATTCTTAGTCAATTTGATTTTAGAGTTGGACTTGTAGTATTTTATAATGCTTAATGTTGATTATATTTCATTTTTCTAAATCTTATTAAGTCAAATTAGAATAAGCCTAGCTTACTACTAAGCCCTTAAAACTTAACGAGTAAATTTGCAATTTTAAGAATATTATGTTTTTGATGCATTTAATCCTTATCCATATAATGAATTTTTATGAAAACATTAATTAGGAGGTTTTAAATTAGTGTATTATCACCTCCCAATCTCAAAACCCCTCACTTCATAATCATTTAGTTTCAATTATCTTCCAATTATAATAATTAAGAAAATTGCCATTTTATTCTTAATATGGAGAAATGTGAGATTGGTTTGTATCATTAAGTCCCTTGTTTTTCAATCATCTAAACATGTCATTTATGATCATTCATTACCCGTTACCCTTTAGTTAGGGCTAAATGTTTGATTAAGGCATAAATTTCCAAATTACAATTTTTCCCTTAAGACCTTATCACTTTATAATTTATAAATTCAACTCAAATGACTTGGATATTTTTTGGTTACGATACTCATGGGTTAATTAAAACTTCAGAGGAGAAAATGTGATTTTTCTGATTTATTATTTAATTTTTATAATTATTTTAATGCAAAATATATTTAAAAATTACAACAATTCAATCACAACAAAATATCTATCCATAAGAAAATTATTGGAGGTTCATCTAGGTCAGAGCACCACTTGGACTAACTTTCATGATTTTTGAGTTTTAGTGTAATGATTAGAATTATTTGTTTGTTTTTAGTGTTAATTAAATATAAAATATTATTTAAGCAAAAAATTAAGTTTTATATTTTTCTTACACCTCTATGAGTCCAGGGAACCTAAAGGAAGAATTTCATATTTTTGTGATTTATTTTTTAATTATTAGAATTATTTTAGTGAAAAATTAGGAAAAATCCATTCTTTTACCTTTAAAAATTATTTTAAGCCTTTAAAAATTGATTTCCTTACTTAGAAAATTAGGAAAATTATTTTAATGGTTCTCAAATGGTTAGGAGACAAAATGTTACATTTTAGTGTATTTTAATATTTTTGTTAATTTTATTATTTTTAAATAGTTTTAATTATTCAAATATTAAAATATGGTTTTAAAATAAACTATTTGTTTTAATTCCCATTTTATTTTTCTTAAGTTCGTCTAGTTACTAAGAGCTCCAAAAACCAATTTCATAATTTTTTGACTTATATTTACATTACTATACATATTTTAGCTGCAAAATATCCATTTAACTTGAAAATTCATTTTAGTAAGTAACTTAACTCCAATTAACTTCAAATTTTTATGGGGAGCTTCTTTGTTTGTTATTAACATTAGAGGATCATTTTTATGATTTTTACATTTTTATTTTAATTATTTAATTTTTAAATGATATTGAAGAATTAATTAACATTATTGCTATTATTAATTATTTAAATCCAATTTATATTTTTACTAGGGTCCACTGACTAAAGTAAATCCACCAAAATAAGTTTTGATTTTTTCTAGTTAATATTTTAGTTATTATAATTTTAATGCCAAAACAGAAGGGATTAACTTAAAAAATAGAGATTTCTAGCTAGAGATGCCCTCTAACCTTAGAAAAATCAGGGAAGACCCTAATCGCAGAGCCTTTAAGCCCTCCAAACCTCATGCCATAGTGAAATGTATAGAGGAAATTATGGATTAAGTATTATTTTTTATATAATTAAATAAGAATAACACATAAGTCAGATAACATCAAATTTATTTCCACATTGTTCTCCTCTATTTACTGAGCATTAGGGTGTTTTTATTTTATTTTTGTGAATTTTCTACACTAAGTTGTGGATTTTCTAATGTACACTGACTTAAATAATTCAAAATAACCCTAATTTTTTATTTACACATGCGGCGCCCCGTCATCCTTGGAAGCTTCGAAGCCTCCACGCGCTACTCCTCCATTTGAAACTGCCTTCTGACTCAGGAGCCACACGTCTGCTCTTTATACACTGAGAGATCTTCTAGCGCAATCAAAGCCATTCGTTCAATACACGCATGAACGGACGACTTCCATTCATCGCCCCCAACTAGTTCATCCCGAGCGTAGTCCACCTTCCAGCCTTAAGAACTCTGTTGACCTCACTTTTATGAGGACCCAAATTTACACTCACAGATAAGAAATATCTTAAACCATCTTCATTGGCTAAAGATCCTTAGACACCTCTTTAAAGACCTATCACTATGGTCTTTAAATACATCGTAAAATGAGGTCTACCAATTTTAACCCCTTTAAACTCTCTAAGGATTTCTTAAAACCCTAAAAATTGGATTGACCTTAATATACCATTTTTTGGATCAAACTAACATGACATCTTAAAATGATCAGACCAGCAATGACAATCCCTGATTTGGTCAACCCATACCGAAGAGGATCAAATTTGGTCAAAATGGTCAATCCATGACCCAATGACCGCCAAATTAATCCTATTGTCAAACCAATGACCTACATGGTCAAATTAGGTTAAAATGGTCAATCCATAACTCACTGACCTTCCCATTGACCAAACTGGTCAACCCTTGACCAGATGGTCAAATTTGGTCAAAATAGTCAATCCATGACTTAATGACCACCAAATCGACCCTATGGTCAAACCTATGACATAAATGGTCATACTTGGTCAAAATGGTCAATCCATGACATAAAGACCACCACATTGACCATTTGTTCAACCCTTGACCAAAGATGGTCAAATTTAGTCAAAATGGTCAATCCATGACCTTATGACCACCAAATCGACCCTATGGTCAAATAAATGACATAAATGGTAAGACTTCGTCAAAATGGTCAATCCATGACCTAATGACCACCACATTGACC
Organism: Papilionanthe hookeriana x Papilionanthe teres; assembly: GCA_022702705.1. Taxonomy (NCBI): domain Eukaryota; kingdom Viridiplantae; phylum Streptophyta; class Magnoliopsida; order Asparagales; family Orchidaceae; genus Papilionanthe; species Papilionanthe hookeriana x Papilionanthe teres. The sequence goes on from CM040430.1 coordinate 26,326,624, forward strand.
ATCTGGTCAAACCATAACCTAAGATGTTCAAATTTGTTCAAAATGTTCAATCCATGACCTAATGACCACCATATTGACCCAGAATTCAATCCTAGACCTAAATTGGTCAATCTTGGTCAACCATGGTTAAGCTTTCTCAACTTTAGTCAAACCTTGGTCAACTATGGTCAACCCTGGTCAATCATGGTCAACCTTAGTCAACTATGGTCAACCTTGGTCAATCATGGTCAACCATAGTCAACTTTGGTCAACCATGGTCTACCTTGGTCAACTTTAGTCAAACCTAGTCAACCTTGGTCAACTTTAGTCAAACTTGGTCAACATTGGTCAACATTAGTCAAACTTTGTCAACCATGGTCAACTGGTGTGACTTTTTTAATTTGCAAAAATTAATGAACTCAGATTTTGGTTTATATATTGATTTAAATGATAATGAGTCACACAATTAACGCAAGTATACATATCGTTCAAGTAAAACAGGGCTCTAGTGGAGTCCTGGTTATCGATCCTACAGGGAGGCTTACTTCTAGGGTGTAGTATAGAAATCTCTTATCGAATCGCAACATAATTACAAGTAGTTTAATTCTTAAAGTAAAGACAAACAGATTCAGTTACTATTTCTACCAAAGTACGTTCTAAATTCTAGCAAGTTAAACTAACATAAGACTAAATTTATAACAAAGTTCAGTTGCAAGAAAGTGTCTTCCTCCTTTCTATTCATAATGAGATGATTATTGTGACATAGATCAGTAATACAAATGTATTGTGCCAAATAGGAGCATTCCTATTCTTTACCCATATTTCAGCGTATAAAGAACATTGGTTCATTCTAAGTTTATTCCCCAAATATGTGGTTAGGCCGGAAGGATACTGGCTCTCGCTCCAGAGTTTCCACTTCCCTTCACCTGAAGGCTAACTCTCCCTTCAGTTTCTAAACATTAGGACCAAATTGAGGATTTCAGCCTGTCACTCTGAAATATCTAATTCTACACCCATCAAAATTTATTTCCCTATTTATTTGCACTCAATCCCCATGAACTTCATCTCTCATTCATAAACATTGAATGTGACCTTCACTTTTGTTGTGGAACTCATAATCGTATTTGAACATATGTTTCCCAACAAGTTTTAACAATTCAATTGGCCAGATTAAGAAGTAAATGAAGTTCTAACTAAAAAGGTCATCACAAATCTTCCATAATAAATTGACACATAATTTCCATTTCACAACATTAACACATCACATGAAAAGGACAAAGACAAAGACATTTACCCAAGACTCATGAGGAAAAGATGACAAAACATGGATTTTATATATAAAAACATCGTCATACAAACAGAGTAAAGTAAAGACTACTTATGTCGAACACTTCTCTAAGCGAATCTCAAAGAATTCCTTTGACTCCTCTTCTTTCTTCGCAACAACGAACAATTCTTTTTTTAGAATAGTAAGGAAGAAGAAATCTCTCACTTTCCCTCTCCTCTCACACTCCTAAGAAGAGAAAATACAAAACCTAACATCCTACACAAAGTGGAAAGAAACTCTCCCTAAACTCTAAACTCCTCTTCTCTTCTCTTTTCCTTTCTTCCCCCTTTTGAAATTTGCCTCCAAAAGTGTTTAAATTTGGCCAAAACTGAATTCGCAAGAGTTTCCTCAAGCAACCTTTCAAAATCCGGCCAAATACATTGAACTTAGTTCATAATCTGGATAGTGTAATGTTCGGCGCTGGTAGGAGTGCCGTTTGGCGTATTATTCCATAAAAACATTGTAACTCTCTGGAAACTGGCACTGTCTGGTGCTGGTCACAGCTTCATTCGATGCTAGTTCAATAAAATGCACTTTTTTCCTTTTTCGCTCCAAATTTGCTCCTTTCACTTCCTTTTGCTCCAGAAGCATAAAATCGTTGTACCAATATGAAATCATCAAAAATACATTCTTTTAAAGTGCAATATCATCAAAAATAGGTATGAAATGAATAGTAAAAGCTATCAAATTTTCATTGGATCAAGATCCCCCAAATTTAACTATTACTTTTCTTCAAGTAATTTTAGTTAATACATAAAAAATGAACCACTGCAATGAACTTTCTTTCTAGAATACCATAATTTTGATTTAGATAAGTACAATAGTAAAATTTTCAGAAAGATCTTTGAATAATTTAAGAAAGTTCTGTAGGTGTAATAATATTTAATAATCAAGTCTAAGAGTTCTAGTCTTCTATTCGTTTCAAAAATGACTGTAGATTGTTCTATTAAGGCGCTTAAAAGGATTACATGAAAATAATTTTATGAGAGCACTACTAGTAAAGATGCTAATCCATACATATAAGTTCAGGAAAGTAGTTATGTTTTTCTCCTTTAGGTAGGTCCAAGTGAAGCCAATTTTTGATTAGGCATCTCCTCAAGCTTCTCCTCACTTCTTTTTTCCTTTTGTTTTTTTTTCTTTTATTGTTTTATTCTTTTCTTTTCTATCATAAAAATTTTACTATCATATCACATCACAAACATCAAAGATCAAGAAAGTTTACTACAAGTACATTCACATTCACATATAACATCTCAGACACAAATCATAAGGAGTCACATGTACATCACAAACACAAAACACAAATACGAAACAAAGTACAATGAAAGATAAAAATAAATAAACTACCAATCTTCATCTTCTGCAGGAGCTCCACCATCATCAGGTTCTTCAGGCTGGTATGGGGTATACTCAGAGTAAGTAAGAAATACAGCATCAATGTCTCCCCTGAAATCTCATCTGTGCGTCATGATAAGCTATCTCATATTCTCTCCACCACACTTGATAATCATCATTTATCTTGATCCTCACTTTTAGTCCCTCAACTCTAGTGTTTAACCTTTCCAACTGATCCATAACATCATGTAGAGTAGGCTCCCTTGATGTAGATGGTCTATCTCGACTAGAAGAAGGCTCATTAGCTTTCTTACTCCATTTCCATCCTACATGGGCTTTATAAGTTTTCAAATTCAGTTTATTAATGGGCTTCAGGGGGTGGACTACCTCTTCATTATCTTCAATTACTACTCTTGACTGAATGCACAAAGCATGAATCAGAATGGGGTGTCCTAGTCCTCCTGTAGTCTCTTCTTTTGAGCTTGTCAAAATACTTTTATGAATAATAGACCCAATGTTTATATTCTTCATGGTCTAAATACAGTAATTCAGAATAGCTATATCAACAGTAACATCACAGTGATGGTTGGTAGGTAACACTCTTGCAGAAATGAAATAATGACAGGCTTTTGACATGGGATTTAAAGTAGGAAAGGGAAAGTTAACTTTTAGTCTCTTCTTAATCTTCCATTCCCCTTTTCCATCAGTTACAAAGTTTACAATCATATCCAGTGCTTCATTTGTTATAGAAAAATTTTCATAATCACAATTGTAGGGTGCTCTCAACTAATAAAATGAATTTATGCTGGTAGGGGTGAATTCAACCATTTGGCCTCTAACCAGATTGTATTCACTCTCAGAATAAAATATATTGGCATAAAATACTCTAACAATACCCAACATCGCATCAACAGTGAAATAATAGAAAATCTCCCATTGACGATTAGGAATTAATTCTTTAAGCATTCCTCCAGGATTTTTAAAAGCTTTTAGCCAATATTAAAGCCATTCATCTAAAAATAATAGAAAATTTCCTCTTCCCCTTAGCCAATCTTGGAGCCATTTGTCTAATAATATCAATTTTTTTAAAATCAATTTTCAAATTACAATGTAATGGATTCCAATATATATTTAAAAAGATAAGAACTCAAAATCCAAGAAAAATCTCCAAAGTTTCTTTAAAAACTTCCAAAATTCAAGTCTTCCTAATGCAAGAGATTTCCACAGTCAAAATAAAAAAATTTTAGGTTAAAGTATAGCTCTTACTGAGAGAAGATGAAATCTAAATTTTTATGGCCACGAAATCGCTTCAAATCCAAATCTAGTGAGCCCTAAGTGCAAAAATTGACCTTGGCTGGAGGTTGAAGACAAAGGTTTGGGCAAAAAAGGCGGGTACCAGGGTTAAATCGTGAAAATTTAGAGTTTTAGGCAGTTTTCGAGTTCGAGTGCAGTCCAGTGCTTGTTCTAGCGCCGTTCGACACATTATTCTATAAACAAAACCAAACTCTCTTTTGGCACTGTCCAGCGGGTGCCAGGATTAACCCTTTCAGAAGGCCATTGAAAATTATTGTTAGTCATTTCTTCAATTAAGGTCTTAGCCATTAAAGAACCTTCCAGCAGCATCTATAATAGATCTAAGTGATCTAATAAGTTCGTTATAAAATATTTGAATAATTAACCAATCTGGTAATGCATGATGATGACATTTTCTTAATAGTTCTTTAAATCTTTCCCATGTTTCATAAATTGTCTCTCCATCAAATTAAATAAATGAAGTAATATCATTTCTTAATTTAGCAGTTTTAGAAGGAGGAAAATATTTAACAAGGAATTTTTGTGCAAGATCTGCCCAAGTTTTAATAGAACCAGTTGTTAATGAGTTCAGTCACATCTTTGCTTTATCTTTTAAGGAAAAAAAGGAAATAGTCTAAGCCTAACAACATCATCAGAAATATTATTATATTTAAAGGTAGCACAAAGTTCTAAGAAAATAGCAAGATGCAAGTTTGGATCTTCATTTGTTGTACCTCCAACTTGATTATTTTAAACCATTTGAATACTAGAAGGTTTAAGCTCAAAAGAATTAGCATCTACAGCAGACATTTAAATATTAATATGAAATTCATCATATGTAGGGTTTGCATAATCCCTTAATGGTTTATAAACTTTTTGTTCATTAATTTGTATTGGATTTTTATTATTGTTATGTAAGTTAGCCATTTCTTGATATTTTTGAATTTGTTTTCCTTTTCTAATTCTTTTAACAACTCTTTCTAATTCAGAATCAAAAGATTTCAATCCTTCAGATCCATAACTACGCATAAAAATTAAATAAAAGGATTTAAAAATAAAATAAAATAAAACATTTTTCGATATTTTTTTTTGTAAATATTTTTGTACTTTTAAAGAAATAAAAGTGTATATAAAATATTTTTAATTTAAAAAATCTATATATTGTTTTTCACTTCCCAGGCAACGGCGCCAAAAACTGTGATCACCTCGACCCGTAACTATGCCTACAATTTATCCTTTAATTTATATTTCAAATTGTAGTATGAAAAAATAAATATATAATTTTAGAAAATATTTTGCACACCAGAGGTACTACGCAAGTATACGTATCGTATCCAGTAATACAGGGCTCTATTGGAGTCTTGGTTATCGATCCCACAGGGAAGATTAATTTTAGAAATTAATAGATTTTCAAATTAAAATTAATTATAATTTTAATTTCTTTTAAAAATCGAATTTTAAGTTTTATGAAATTTGTACTAGATGTAAGTAAAGTAGCAATAAAGTAAAGGTTGATGTAAATATAAATAAAACAACTTTCTCCTTTTCAACAAATCCAAGATTTTTTAGAAAAATTATCATTCATGGGGAACTTGAAATTATGGTATTGTGCCAAATAGAAGCATTCCTATTCTTTATTTTCGCTCAATAGTATAAAGAACATTGGCTAATCTATAGATTGGTTCAGGATGTATTATTAGTATAATGGGTTAATCTAGATTCACACTTCTAGATGTCCAAGGGTGGCTATGGTCGGCCCTACTAGTGACCCGTTCCCTTTCTATAAACCAAATTAATAGAATTTCGTCTATCACTCTAAAAACTAATTAATTCTACACCTAATAAATAATATTTTCCTATTTATTTGCACTTCACCTTGAATAACCCCCACATGGCCTTCGATTACACAAGGATTCATGTGATATCTAATAGTTAAGAACTCATCTCCGAATAGGTCTCAGAATTCTTCAACAGATTTTAACAATTCAAATGGCCAGTTTAAAAAGTAAATTAAGATAGGTATGAATATCATCACAATAATTTTTAAAATTAAGTTTAAGTTCTCCAACGAAATCAAATTATCTTTATTATATTTCCATGGTTGAAAGGAGAAAGAAACGTAACTACTCATAACACATTGAATTAACACAACAAAACATATTTATAAAACTTTGAACCAAGTGACATATACTTATCTGAAATGTTCCTTCAAGTTATCCTTTGACTCCTACTGACTCCAACGCAAAGTACAAGACTTCAACAGCACCAACTCTTACAAACTCTCACTTACTACTCAAGGAATTGAGTAGTAACGCTCAAAGTAACTAAAATAAACTCACTAAATACTTAAGAAGAATATTTGGTGGCACTCTAGAACTATTTCCGGGTGCGGGAGAGCTCTCTTTTCTGTAGAAATGACTCCTATTTATAGAGCTTCAAAAATGTCAAGGGGTTGCTTAAGGCACCTCTTCAAAATTCGTTTAAATTAAATGAATCTTTTAGAAAGTAACTGTGGCGCCTAGGCGCCGGACTCCTCGACCAGATCTTCGCACCCCATCACTTTGGAACGCACATCTTCGAGAATTAAAACCGTTTTCCTGTGTCCAGATGCATTGTATCACATGTCCTATGTATCAGGAGTAACTTCCAGTCTTCTAGAAGGTCTGATTACCACTTAACACCGTCAAAATAACTGCCCAAAGATGTCAAAAATCTGAACTGCTTCAGTATCAAACTGGCGCCTAGGCGCCGGATTCTGGAGCCTAGGCGCCAGACCTATAATTTTGGCAACTTTGCTTTTTAGCTCTATTTTTTCTCCTTTTTGCTCCTTTTTCCTTCTTGAACTCTTTTTTTCACCACCTATATCCAAAAGCATAAAAATACCTTTCATTAAAGAATAATATGCTTAAAAATTGAATCATAAATAAGGCATAAAAATAGGTACTTTTTAAGTTGATCAAATTCCCCCAAACTTAAATGCTACTTGTCCTCAAGTAACCCTTTTTATTACATAAAATATATAACATCTGGAATGAAGTTTAATTATTTAAGATTCCTTGTAATTTTTGGTTTTATAAATGCTCTAGTAAATCATTAACCAAATTTCACTAATTAAGGTTAATTTTAAGAATTTAAAGAATACTTAACTACCAAATCATAACAATTTAAAATTTTCATTTATTTCAAGAATAATTGTAATTTGTCGTATTAAGGTCACATAGATAATTTACAAAAACAAGACTTTCATGAAATCTTATTTAGTAAGGATGCTTGTACATAAAAATTAAGTTAAAAATTTAATTAGTTTTTCATCTTATAAGATAATTTAAGTGAAGCAAATTTTTAAATAGAAAATGTTTTTAATCTTATTATTCTTTAAGTTAAATAATTCTATTCTTAAAATCAATCAAGATTATTAAAATTTCAGTTAAGTTTACTAAATTATTTATAAATTAAAAAATTTAAGTAATCTTAAATAAATTTTTTAGTCCTTATGTTATATTAATATTTTTAAAGAAAATATTAGTAATTAAGGACAAATAATATTTAAATTTCAAAGTATTTTCCCTTCCCCAAACTTCAGTTTTGGTATAAACATGAATCATAAAAATTTCTAAAGCATAAGAGAAAGAATAGCATATTTCCTCCAGGAATTTTTCTAAGTATATGAAAAAAATTAATCTAGAAAGGAAAATTTTATTTCTACTCGTGCTTTTTATGAATATAAAAGAAATGTTTAAGCATATATAGAAAACTTTTAGTAAGCAGCATTAATTTCTACAATTTTTTTTTAAATTTTAAACAAAAATAACTAAACTAAACAGGTGTACTGATCACTCTACTAAAACAGAAACAAAACATCTCATAACAGAAATAAACTCTAACAATACAACAATCATCAGTACAACAATAAGTGTCTCAGAATCAATATACACTAAACATCAATAATTACACTAACATCAACAGTGCATCAAACATAAAAACAAATCATCACGTACATCCAAAACTAACACACTAACAAAACATAACATAAATAACACAACTACTCAATTCTAGAAATCTACTCATCACTAGTTGTCTTTTCATCCTCATCATCATTAAAAGAAAAATCTACATTTTTACTCTGGAGATAATCATATGGTGAGAATCAAGGGCAGGTAGGGAACTGAGCTGCATGATCACCCTTAAGGAATCTAACAAGAGTCTCAGAATACTCTGCATCAAAATCACTCTTCCTCTGGGTGTACTCAGAAAGATGATCCACTTTCATATCTATTGTATCCACTCTACACTGGGTTAAAAGTAATATATTCTGCTACTCTATAAATTTATCATGCATATTTTCTCAAAAAGTAGATGATGGCTCAGCAGCAGAAGTAGAGAGTCGAGAAGTAGAAGGTCTACCTGAAGTAGGTAATGAACTAGAGGGTGCGGTAGAACTCATACCTTGAAGTCGATCATAAATACTAACACTGTCCCATCCAATGGGCTTGGTAGACTTGAGCTTTTCCTCTGAAAGCTCAGCAATAACTCCAGCACTTTCGCACAGAGAATAAATCAGAGATGGGAATACTAATCCCACAGAAGTGCTGGAACGAGCAATGGCCTCTACATAATCATAAATAATACTCCCGACATCAATTGGCTTCCTCTCTTGTATGCAATAGTTGAGGATAACTTTGTCCTTTGTAAACTCACTCAAATTGTTGGATGGAAGGAGGCGAGCAGAAATACAGTAATTCCAGTCCTTATAAACACCATTTAACTTAGAATATAAAAAATTTATCTGTTTCTCGTACAATCAGTCAAATATGCAATAATCATTTCCAAATCTCCCTCAGATAGGATAATCAAGAATAGTAGCACTCAATGATCGGTGGCAGGCCGTAGAAAATGCTGATTCTTTCAAGAGTAAATCCTACTCCAATTCCTCTCACATAGATCTCGTAATCTTCAGCATCAATAAAATTAGCATAAAATTCCCTGACGAGAGGGATCACAGCAACAGCAGTGAAGTAGCAGAATCGTTGTCAGTTCAGTGCAACGATCGTATCTTCAATCATTCCACCAGGATTGTAGAAACTCCTTTCCGAGATAAATTTTCTCGTCATAGTAAATTCATTGTAACGAAAATGCGCAGCGTCAGTAGCGAATTTGCTGCGATTGAAATTTTCTCGTTCTTTCCCTCGCTTAGATTTCAGAGCCATCTAAACGTAAGAGAAGGAAAACACGAAATAAATTGAAGGATCAAAAGAATAAACTTTTTTAAGCTTTAAAAACTTAAATAAAGTTTCAAATCCATGGATTAAACTCCAAAAATCAAAATTTTTGTTTTTGCTCAAAAGTTGAAAAATCCTTGGTGAAAATAAAAAATAAATGGATTTAAAGGTAGATCTGACCTCGAGATGAAGAAATCAAGTGATTCCATGCTCAAAAACTCAAAAAATCGACCTAAAAATGGATCCCTATGTATGTATTTTGTGAAAAAGGAAGGAAGAAGGAGCCTAGGCGTTGTTAATGGCAACGGTGGATTTAAAAGCCCGAATTTTGGGTTAAGGCCAAACCGGCGCCTAGGCGCCGAATTCTGGGGTCTAGGTACAAGACTCCTCTTCCCAAAAATTCTATTTAAAAATTGTATTTTCCACCAAAACATAACAAATTCTACTTCTAATTACTCACATGAGAGTATTACTCCAATTTCTAACTTCCAAACATTTCCACAAACAATTTAAATGATAAAATAGATCCAACATTCAAACACAAGATATAATCAAACTCTTCCAATTCCATTTAAAAATTTTCCATTCCAAGCTCAAGAAATTACAGAAAATTACTATAACAAGGTTTAACTCTTAATAAACAACATAAACATCACTATTTCAATCAAACAACACACGTTAAAAAATGAAAGCAAACACACAAACTAAATATTCAACTCACTAAAACATAACTCGATCACACCTAGAACATACAAATGATCTATTCTTCTCTAAACTTTGAATTTACATCCCTCTCGCAATGAAGATTGCTAGCCCCGCATGGGTAGAAAATTAACGCTCTTGGAAATTCCAAAGATGTCTTCTCATCAATCCATTTTTTTCTTCCCATACATCATCACATGAGAATCTTGACAGGCCATCATATGATCAAATTGATGCTTCGTCTGCCATTCGAAGTGCTCGATTTGGTGGTAAATCTCATGTAGACGATTTCCAACACTTAGCAATTCCGCCTCAATATTATCTAGACGACTGAACAATTTCTCCAAACTTACTGCAATATAACCATTGAAATAAGGTTGAGGATATTTAGAAGACTTATCTCTTAACTCATTAGTTCATCTCTCCAGTGCTTCTAAACTTCTCTTTTCTCTTCCAAAATGAGTTGTGTTGGACGGAATTTGGGTTGCTTTGGGATTGAGGACGAAGATAGGGCAGTTTATAGGAAGAATTTGTGTGAATAACTGAAGATTTTCAGTTTTTGCACGAACCTATAACTGGGGCTCTTAGGCGCCGAAATCTGATGCCTAGACGCTGGACCATCGATACACAGGTTATATTGGCACTTAGGCGCCAAGTTTGGGAATCTATGCACTGGAACCATGTTCGACTCCGTTTCGCCTATTGTCAAATTTACAAAGTTTCGGTCTTAAAATAGGTCTATTTAAATGGTGTGATCAACGCACACGTATTAAATGAGATAAATTCAATTCACGAACAATCACAATGATAATATATGGGTTACCTCCCACAAATCACTTTGTTTAACATCATAAGCCCGACCTAATCAGTTATTTTAATCGGGTAGACTCAGCTCGTAAGCCTCCTTGTAAATCAGTTTCATTTCTCCCATATAAGGCTTCAGTCTTAATCTATTAACTTTAAATATTTTTCTCATCTTTGGATCTTTAATATCCACAGCTCCATAAGGGTACACTTTCTCAATTATAAATGGTCTAATCCATTTAGTTCTTAATTTTCCAGGAAAAAGTCTTTAACGAGTATTAAATAATAATACTTCTTGTCTAGGCTCAAATATTTTTCCTGAAATATTTTTATCATGCAAATTCTTCATTTTTTCCTTAAAAATCTTTGCATTTTCATAGGACTCATTTCTTATCTCTTCTATTTCATTTAGTTTTAACAATCGTTTCTCTCCTGCAGCATTCAAATCATAATTAATCTCCTTTATCGCCAGTAAGCTTTATGTTCCAGTTCAATAGGTAAGTGACAATGTTTACCATAAACTAACCGTTAAGGTGACATTCCGATAGGTGTTTTATATGCTATTCTATAAGCCCATAATGCAGAATTAAGTCTATCAACCCAGTCAGTTCTTTTAGGATTAACAGTCTTCTCTAATGTTCTTTTAATTTCTCTCTTTGATACTTCAGCCATTCTACTTGTTTATGGGTGATAAGAAGTTGTGATTCTATGTTTAATTCTGAATTTTTCCAGTAATGATTGAATTTTTACATTTCTGAAATTACTTCCCCCATCTGTGATAATTATCCTCGGCATTCCAAATCCTGTAAAAATCATTTTCTATAAAAATTTTGAAACTCATTTGGAATCACAGTGAGGTAAAGCTACAGCTTCAATCCACTTTGAAATATAATTAATTGCTAATAAAATATAAATATTTTGGGATGATGGTATAAAAGGTCCCATAAAATATAAACCCCATACATAAAAAATCTCAATTTCTAATATATAGCGTAGAGGCATTTCATCTTTTATGGATATGTTCCCTATTCTTTGACATCGATCACAAGTTTTCACATAATGTCCAACATCTTTGAATAATGTAGGCCAATAAAATCTAGAATTTAAAATTTTAAATTCAGTTTTATCCACTCCAAAGTGTCTTCCAAATTCAGAATCGTGACATTTTTGAATAATTGCAAAAGTTTCTTCACAAGGTACACATCTTCGAATCACAAAATCTCTGCCTAGTTTAAATAAATGAGGATCTTCCCAAATATATGATTTAGAATCATTCATGATTTTTTTAATATATTTGTTATTCAATCCATACAGTAAAATATTGCTAACCAAATAGTTAACTATATCTGCACACCAAGGTGTTTGTAATCCTTGAATAACATATAGGTGTTCATCAGGGAATTTCTCATTTATGTTTTCTTCACTAATCTTCTCACTATAATTTTTATTTCTTAATAAATGATCAGCAATTTGGTTGTCAACTCATTTTCTGTCCACTATTTGAAAATCAAATTCTTGTAAAAGTAGAAACCATCTTATCAATCTAGGTTTAGCATCCTTTTTAGACATTAAATACTTAATAGCGGAATGGTCAGTATGTACGATACATTTGGTCCCAAGAAGATAAGGTCTAAATTTATCAAAGGCTTATACTATTGCTAAGAGCTCTTTCTCAGTAGTAGTGTAATTTATTTGAGTTTCATTAAGAGTTTTGCTAGCATAATATATAATTTTGAAAATTTTCTCATATTTTTGTCTCAATACAGCTCCAATTGCATAATCACTTGCATCACACATTAATTCAAAAGGTTTACTCCAATTAGGTGTAACAATGACAGCTGCAGTGATTAATTTCTCTTTTAGAATATTGAAAGAATTCAGAAAATCTTCATTAAATTCAATCTTAGCTTCTTTTTCTAATAAATGACAAAGAGGTTTAGCAATCTTAGAAAATTCCTTTATATATCTTCTATAAAATCCAGCATGACCCAGAAAACTTCTCACATTAGTAACAGTAGTAGGAGGTTGAAGTTCAGCAATAATTTTTACTTTTGCCTGATCAACTTCCATCCCTTTTTTGTGAAATTTTATGTCCAAGTACAATTCCTTCTGTGACCATAAACTGACATTTTTTTTCAGTTTAGAACCAAATTTGTTTCTTCACATCTTTTCAGAACTTTTTTCATATTTTCCAATCAAGATTCAAAAGAAGTTCCAAATACTGAAAAATCTTTCATAAATACTTCAATTCCTTTTTTAATTAGATCACAGAATATTGGCATCATACTTATCTGAAAATTTGCAGGTGTATTACATAAACTGAAAGGCATTCTTCTAAAGGCAAATGTTCTATAAGGACTTGTAAATGTTGTTTTCTCTTGGTCCTCATGAGCAACGAGTAATTAATGATAACCATAATATCCATCCAAAAAATAGAAATATGAGTGTCCAGCTAAATTATCCAGCATCTGATCCAAGAAAGGTAAAGAAAAATGATCCTTTCTAGTGGCATTTTTAATTTTCTATAATCGATGCAAATTCACCATCCAGTAACTTGTCTTGTAGGGATTAATTCATTTTTATCATTAACAATGACAGTTACTCCTCCTTTCTTCGAAACACAATGAATAAGACTTACCCATTGACTATCCGAAATAGAATAAATAATTCCAGCATCTAACCATTTTAAAATCTCTTTTTCAACAACCTCTTTCATAATTGGATTCAATCTTCTTTGAGGTTCAATAGTAGGTTTACAAATTTCTTCCATTAAAATCCTATGCATACAGATTGAAAGGCTTATTCCTCTTATATCTGCAATAGTCCAACCAAAAGATTTCTTATAGTTCTTCAGAACTCCTATTAATTTTTCTTCTTGATCTTTGTTTTGTTCTGATGATATAATCACAGATAAAGTTAATGAATTTCCAAGAAATGCATACTTTAAATGTGCAGGTAACATTTTTAATTTCAGTTCAGGGGCTTATTCAACTGAAGGTAAAAGGATATCATTTTTAATCATGTCTATAATTTCCTAATTATCATGAATATAATGAGTTTCTCAAAATAAATTTTCTTCATTCACTTCTTCAATTTCTTCAGTTAATGACTTATTATATAACATAGAGTCATCATTTTTTCTTCAGAAATGACTTTGCATTTTTCTTGAATTATATAATCAATAATATCCATCCGATAGCATTTTTTTTGTCAGGATACCTCATTAATGTCAGAACATTAAATGTTATCTCTTAATCATTAACTCTCATTGTTAATTCTCCTTTTTGCACATCAATCATAGCACGTCCGGTAGCTAGAAAAGGTCTCCCTAAAATAATAGTTATTTCTTTATCTTCTTCCATATCCAGTATAATGAAATCCACAGGGAGGATAAATTTATCCACTTTAACAAGCACATCCTCTATAACTCCTTCAGGATAAGTAATAGATTTATCAGCTAACTGAAGGGTTACAGTGGTGGGAGAAATCTCTCCTAAATCTAACCTTCAAAAGATCGAAAATGACATGAGATTAATACTTGCTCCGAAATCACATAAAGCTTTTCCACAAATTTTTTCTCCAATAGCACATGGTATTGTGAAACCTCCAGGATCTTTAAGCTTCTGAGGTAGTTTCTTTTGAGTTATTGCACTACATTCTTTACTTAATGCAACAGTTTTATAAGCTTCAAATTGACATTTCTTGCCTAAAATATCCTTCATAAATATTGCATAACTCGGCATTTGTTCCAAAGCTTCAACAAAAGGAATGTTGATGGTAAGTTTCTTAAAAATCTCAAAGAACATAGAAAATTGATGGTCAAGCTACTGCTATTTTATTCTTTGAGGAAAAGGTGGTGGTGGTTTTTTAACTTCCACTTCAATAAGAATTACAGTCTGATCTTTACTTAGAGAAAGAGTTTCTTAAGGTTTTTCAATCTCTTCAACCTCTCTCTCCTTTTCAATTTCATTCTGAATTTTCTCTTTTAATTCTTTTCCACTTCTAAGTTGTACAGCTTTTGCTTGTTCATGGTCTTTTCCAATTTATTTTGGATTAAATTCAACGTTGCTAGGAAGTGTTCCTTAAGGTCTGTAATTAATTAAATTAGCAATTTATCCCATCAGATTCTCAATATTTCGAATAGCAGTGTTTTGACTTTGTAACTGATTACCTAGTTGCAAGATCAATTCTTTTAAAGATAACTTTTTCTGTTGATTGTTAAAACCAGGAGGATAAGTAGGTCTAAAATTTGAACTTCCTTGATTGTTTCAATTCCCAGTTGGATTATCTTGATTATTACCCTATTGTTGATGTCCATTATTCCAATTAAAATTAGAGTGATTTTTCCAACCTGGATTATAATAATTCGGATAAGGGTTATTAGTTTTACTAGCAATAACTTACAATGTCTCCATTGTTTGAGAATCATTAATTTTTACAGAATTCTCATTACTGACATGTGATATGTTAATAGCAAAATTATCTAATTTCTTAGATATTGCAGCCACTTGTGCAGCTAAAATAGAAAAGGCTTCATTATCTTGAATACTTGCCACTCTTTTAGGATTAACCCTTCAGAAGGTCATTGAAAATTATTGTTAGCCTTTTCTTCAATTAAAGTATAAGCTTCATCAAATATCTTAACCATTAAAGAACCTCCAACAATAACATCTATAATAGATCTAAGTGATCCAATAAGTCTGTTATAAAATTTTTGAAAAATTAAACAATCTGGTAAAGCATGATGAGGACATTTTCTTAATAGTTTTTTAAATCTTTCCCATGTTTCATAAATTGTCTGTCCATCAAATTGAATAGATGATGTAATATCATTTCTTAATTTAGCAGTTTTAGAAGGAAGAAAATATTTAGCAAGGAGTTTTTATATCCTATCTACCCAAGTTTTAATATAACAAGTTGTTAATGAGTTCAGCCACATCTTTGCTTTATCTTTTAAGGAAAAAGGAAAGATTCTAAGCCTAACAGCATCATCAGAAACATTATTATATTTAAAGGTAGCACAAAGTTCTAAGAAACTAGCAAGATGTAAGTTTTGATCTACATTTGATGTACCTCCAAATTGATTATTTTGAACCACTTGAATAATAGAAGGTTTAAGCTTAAAATAATTAACATCAACTGTAGGCATTTAAATACTAATATGAACTTCATCAGCTGTAGGCTTTACATAATCCCTTAATTGTTTATAAACATTTTGTTCATTAATTTCTGTTGGATTTTCATTATTGTTATGTAAGTTAGCCATTTCTTGATATTTTTGAACTTGTTTTCCTTTTTTAATTCTTTTAACAGTTCTTTCTAATTCAGAATCAAAAGGTATTAATCCTTCAGATCTAGAACTATGCATAAAAATTAAATAAAAGGATTTGAAAATAAAATTTAAAAAAAATATTTTTGCTATTTTCGTTTTTGTAATTATTTTTGTATTTTTAAAGAAATAAAAGTTTATATAAAATATTTTTAATTTGAAAAATCTAAAAATTGTCTTTCACTTCCCCGACAACGGTGCCAAAAACTGTGATGACCTCGACCCGTAACTATGCCTACAATTTATCCTTTAATTTATATTTTAAAGGTTAGTATGCAAAAATAAATATATAATTTTAGAAAATATTTTGCACACCAGAGGTACTACGCAAGTATACGTATCGTATCCAGTAATACAGGGCTCTATTGGAGTCCTGGTTATCGATCCGACAGGGAAGATTACTTTTAAAAATTAATAGATTTTCAAATTAAAAGTAGTTATAATTTTTATTTCTTTTCAAAAATCAGATTTTAAGTTTTATGAAATTTCTACTAGATGTAAGTAAAGTAGCATTAAAGTAAAGGTTGATGCAAGTATAAATAAAACAACTTTCTTCTTTCAACTAATCCAAGATTATTCATAAAAACTATCATTCATGGAGAACTTGAAATTATGGTATTGTGCCAAATAGAAGCATTCATATTCTTTACCTTTGCTCCATAGTATAAAGAACATTGGTTAATCTATAGATTGGTTCAGGATGTATTATTAGTAGAATGGGTTAATCTAGACTCACACTTCTAAATGTCCAAGGGTGGCTATGGTCGGCCCTACTAGTGACCCGTTCCCTTTCTATAAACCAAATTAATAGAATTTCGTCTGTCACTCTAAAAACTAATTAATTCAACGCCCAATAAATAATATTTTCCTATTTATTTGCACTTCACCTTGAATAACCCGCACATGGCCTTCGATTACCTAATGATTCATGTGATATCTACTAGTTAAGAACTCATCTCCGGATAGGTCTCAGAATTCTTCAACAGATTTTAACAATTCAAATGGCCAGTTTAAAAAGTAAATTAAAATAGGTATGAATATCATCACAACAATTTTTAAAATTAAGTTTAAGTTCTCTAATGAAATCAAATTATCTTTATTATATTTTCATGGTTGAAAGGAGAAAGAAAAGTAACTGCTCATAACACATTGAATTAACACAACAAAATATATTTATAAAACATTGAACCAAGTGACATATACTTATCTGAAATGTTCCTTCAAGTGATCCTTTGACCCCTACTAACTCCAATACAAAGTACAAGACTTCAACAGCACCAACTCTTACAAACTCTCACTTACTACTCAAGGAATTGAGTAGTAACACTCAAAGTAACTAAAATAAACTCACTAAATACTTAAGAAGAATATTTGGTGGCTCTCTAGAATTATTTCCAAGTGCAGGAGAGCTCTCTTTTCTGTAGAAATCTCTCCTATTCATAGAGCTTCAAAAATAACCAGGGGTTGCTTAAGGCACCTTTTCAAAATTCGTCCAAATTCAAGGAATCTTCTAGAAGTAATTGTGGCGCCTATACGCCAGACTCCGTGACCAGATCTTCACACCCCTTCACTTTGGATCACATCTCTTTGTGATTAAAACCATTTACCTGTGTCCAGATGCATTGTATCACATGTCCTATGTATCAGGAGTAACTTCTAGTCTTCTATAAGGTCTGATAACCGCTTAACACCGTCAAAATAACTGCCTAAAGTTTTCAAAAATCTTAACTACTTCAGTATCAAACTGACACCTAAGCGTCGAATTCTGGCGCCTAGGCGCCAGACCTATAATTTTGGCAACTTTGCTTTTTAACTCTATTTTTGCTCCTTTTTGCTCATTTTTCCTTCTTGAACTTTTTTTTCATCACTTATATCAAAAAACATAAAAATACTTTTCATTAAGGCATAATATCCTTAAAGATTGCATCATAAATAAGGCATAAAAATAAGGACTTTTTAAGTGGATCACATGCCTGCTATCTCTTATTTCCCATTCATCACTTTCATCTGTCAGATATCGATTTATGTCATTCATATTTTCTTTCATCGTGGCAAAATTCAAATAATGGCAGATTGACACATACTCAATCATATATAAATCATTAATCTTTGCAGGAGTAAATGTGACAAATCTCCCTCACACATAAACTGATCCTTGCTTGATACCATGAAGATTTGCATAGAATTTCTTCACAATCGGAATAACTACGGTGGTAATAGTATAACACAATACTTCCCAATGTATTTTAACAATAATTTCATTAATTCTAGTCATAGCAGAATTCATACCTCGATTGTCAAAGCCTTGCTCTTTAATTAATCTCAGTTTTGAGATATTTTTGTTGAAAATTCACTGCGCCTAGTAAGTTATAATCTTTCTCCAGTTGAATACTTGAAATCTCTAAGTTTCCATCAAATCAGAATCCATTTGGATAAGAATTTGGGTCTTCCTCTTCATTCCTTTAGCAGTTCCTACAACTAGGTGAGGTTTTTGGAAGTTCTTATGGAGGTTTTACCTCCTGGAATCGCCAAAACTCAGATTTAAAGATGAGAAATGAATTTTTTGAATATTGGCGCTGTCTCACACTGATAGCAGCGCCGTTTCAGCGCTAGTTCAACTTTCGCCAAACTTCACTTCGTTCAAATTTTTTCCAAATTTCGATTCGATTCAATTCTTAAATGTTATTAATGATAATTAAGGAAGAATAAGACTTAATTAAGTAACAAACAAACACAAATAACATAACAAATAAAGCACACACTCAATAACTATGGGTTGCCTCCCACAAAGCACTTAGTTTAACGTCGTCAGGCTGACATAACTTTCAGTTAATTAGGTTGATCCAACATTAAAACCTATATATAATTAGGTCTATTTCCTTTAAAATATGATTTTAATAATTAGCCATTAACTTTGAATATTTTTCTAGATTTACGGTGTTCGATAATCACAGCTCCAAGCTGATATACCTTTACAACAGTGAAAGGTCGTGTCCATCTAGATTTCAGTTTCCCAGGAAATAATTTCAATCTTGTATTGTATAATAAAACTTTTTGTTCTGGTTCAAACTACTTTTTGAAAATCTTCTGATCATGCCATATTTTTCTTCTTTCCTTATATATTCTATCATTGTCATATGATTCACTTCTGATTTCTTCCAATTCATTAAATTGCAACAATCTCTTCTCACCAGCATCTTTCAAATTTAAATTCAATTTCTTTATTGCCTAATATGCTTTATATTCTATGACAACTAACAAGTTTTTCCAAATATTAATTTGCAAGGGGACATTCCTATAGGAGTTTTATAAGCAGTTCTGTATGCCCATAAAGTAGTATTTAACCTAACAGACCAATCCAATTTCTCAGGATTAATAACTTTCTCCAAAATTCGTTTAATTTCACGATTAGATACCTCTGTTAAACCTTTAGTTTGGGGATGATAGGCTGTAGAGATTCTATGCACAATGTTATATTTTTCCACCAATCTCTGAATCAGATTATTCTTAAAATGGGATCCTCTATCAGTGATGATTACTCTAGGCATTCCATATCTTGTAAAAATATTTTTCATTAAACCTCGAAACACTTTTAGCATCACACATAGGTAAAGCTATTGCGTCAATCCATTTTGATACATAATCAACAGCAATCATTATATATATATTTCCAAATGAAGGCATAAATGGTCCCATAAAATCTAATCCCTATGCATAAAAATTTCAACTTCTAAAATAAAATTAAGAGGGATTTCATTTTTTCTAGATATATTGCCTATTCTCTGACATCGATAACAAGTTTTGATAAAATCTATAAACATCTCTAGAAAGTGTAGGCCAATTAAATCCAAATTGTAAAATTTTATGTGCGGTTCTATCAATTCTGAAATTTCCTCCAAATTCAGAATCATGATATTCTCGAATAATTCTTTCAGTTTCTTCATAAGGCACACATCTCTTAATAAGAAGATCTTTACATTGCTTGTACAGATAAGGATCGTCCCAGTAATAAAATTTAGCATCATGTTTAATTTTTTCTACTGTTGCATTGTTAAATCAGGTGGTAAAATATTACTAATGATGTAGTTCACAATATCAGCATACCACGGTAAATTTTCTTCTATAATATTATATAATTGCTCATCAGGAAAAGTTTCAGTAATTTCTTTCTTAAAATCATCCAAATTAGGTTTTCAATTCTTGACAAATGATCAGCTATTTGATTATCGACCCCTTTTCTATTAACGATCTCAAAGTCAAATTCTTGCATTAACAACATCCATCAAATCAGTCTTGGTTTTGCATCCTTCTTTTCAATTAAGTATTTAATAGCACAATATGCACTATAAATTTAGCTCCAATTAAGTAAGATCTAAATTTTTCAAAAGCATATACAATTGCTAATAACTCTCTCTCAGAAATAGTGTAATTAATTTAAGTAGCAGTAAGAGTCTTACTAGCATAGTATATAACTTTAAACATATTTTCATGTCTTTGCCCTAAAACAAATCCAATGGCATAATCTCTAGCATTGCACATTAATTCAAATGGTTTCTCCCGGTCAGGTGAAACTATTATAGGTGCAGCAATTAGTTTTTCCTTCAATAGATTGAAAGCTTTTAAACATTCTTCATTAAAATCAATCTTTCTATCTTTTTTCAAATGTTGGTATAAAGGCTTAGAAATTTTTGAAAATTCTTTGATATAGCGCCTGTAGAATCCTACTTGTCCCAAAAAGCTTTTTACCCCTCTCATAGTTGTTGGAGGTGGTAGTTCTTCTATAACTTGAAGTTTTGCAGGATCTACTTCCATACCATATTCAGATATTTTATGCCCAAGCACAATTCCTCCTGCAACCATAAATTGAAATTTCTCCCAGTTTAGGACTAAATTTGTTCTTTCGCATAACTCTAAAACTTTTTCTAAATTGCATAGGCATGCATCAAATGAATCTCCAAATGCTGAGAAATCATCCATAGACACTTCTATTCCATCATCAATTAATTTACTAAATATAGACGTCATACAACTTTGAAATGTTGTAGGTGGATTACATAATCTAAAGGGCATTCTTCTAAAAGCAAAAGTTCCATAAGGGCTAGTAAATGTAGTCTTCTCTTGATCCTCAGGAGCAATAAGTATTTGGTGATAACTGGTATATTTATCTAGAAAGCAATAATACTTGTGTCTAGCAAGTCTGTCTAGCATTTGTTCTAAAAATGGTAAACGAAAGTAATCTTTTATGGTGTCGGCGTTTAATTTTCTATAATCAATACATATTCGCCAACCAGTGACTTGTCTTGTGGGAATAATTTCATTTCGATCATTTTCATCAATAATCACTCATTTTTTCTTAGGAACACAATGAATTGGGCTCACTCGAACATTATTAGAAATAGGATATATAATTCTAGCATCTAACCATACTAAAATATCTTTTTTAGCTGCTTCTTTCATTATTGGGTTCAATCTCCTTTCTAGATCAACTCTTGGTTTGTATTGTTCATCCAACAAAATTCTGTGCATACAAATCGATGGACCGATTCCTTTAATATCAGCTATGGACCAACCAAAAGCTTATTTGTATCTTTTTAAAGTTTCCAATAATTTTTGTTCTTAATAGTCATTTAAATTTGAAGATACAATGACTAGTAAAGTAGGTGATTCTCCTAAAAACATGTACTTTAAATGATTAGGAATAATTTTTAACTCAATTTATGGGGGTTTAATGATAGATGAAATTAAACTTTTATTTCACTTTCCATAGTACCCAATCTTTCAAATTTTTCCTGAACGAAGTCTAACTTTTCACTTTTCAAATCATCCAAATCATCTTCATTTTCACTTTTATTTCTATCCTCACATTCCAGATTTTCTTCAAATACTTCTCGAAAATGATCTTCTCTCAAATAATCAAAAACTTCCATTCGATCACACTCATCATCTTTTTCAGTTGAAGGGTACTTCATAGATTTTAGAATGTTAAAAGTTACCTCTTGGTTGTTGACTCTAATTGTTAATTCTCTTTTTTCGACATCAATCATAGCTCTCCCAGTAGCAAATAATGGTCTTCCCAAAATAATGAGAATTTTTTTATCTTCCTCCATATCTAATACAATAAAATCTACAAGAAAGATGAATTTATCTACTTTTACTAATACATCTTCCACAACTCCTTTAGAATAAGTAATAGAACAATCAGCCAGTTGACGAGTCACAGATGTTGGTGAAATTTCTCCTATTCCCAATCTTTTGAAAGTTGATAAAGGCATAAGATTAATACTAGCTCCAAGATTACATAAAGCTCTTCTGAAAAAATTTTCACCTATAGTGCACTGTTGACCTCATTTTTGATGAGGTCTTCTCTCTTCTCTATCCTTAGTACTTAGGATCTAGCCTTAGGCTTTCCCTTTGATTATCTTAGAGGACTAGAAATGGAACCCACCACTTAGAAATTTAAACACCTCTAAACTCCCTGCAAACCCCATAAGTTTGATTGTAAACCCCTAAGTCCCTTGGAGGGTGAAGATCAAATGTGGAGGTTTAAAAGATGAGTTCCCTATAGGACTCTTTGGCCTTAGGACTACCCTTGGTGGCCTGGTCTGGTGAGGGTTGACCTGCACACATTACACTTTCACACACATTCTAAATCCTAAAACCATTCATACCTAGCTTGACTTCCTGACTCATGTAGGTAATAAATATGGATGGACCTTAACCCCTGGGCCCTTGGCTAAGAGGGTTATGAACAACATAGTGAATGCCTCAAATGAGTCCTCTCATGGCTCTTATGGGCTTGATATGGCTTCATGGCTTAACCAAAGTGATTCCATTCTACTCAAACTTGATCAATCTTCATTTTTCCAAAATTTTAATGTTTGACCACCGGAGCCCTACACCCGCTAAACCTACCAAATACCCTTGAAACTACCCAAAATTTGCAAAATCACCTAAATAACCCAAAATTCGTTAAAATCAATCCTAAACATTTCCCCCCACTCAAATTGATCATCCATAGCCAAATATACAAAAATTTCCAAAAATACCCCCTAATACCCTCCAAATACCCAAAAAGCCCTTCTTAGCCAAAAATTCCATAAATTCCAAAAATTTCCAGAAAAATCCAGAAAATTCCAAATATTCCTAATTTCATTTTGTTCAACTATACAATAGACCAATTTTGTCAATTTAATCCACTTTTACCAAAACCCCCAATTTGACCCATTCTTAACCCAAATGAACCCAATGTCAAAGCAAATCAACCTAATTGACCTCAATTTTGATCCAATCCAATTCTAAACTTCAATTAAATATCCCTAATATCAATCTAGACCAAATTCAAGCCCAATTTGATTGAAATTTGTATCCAATTCCAATTTGAGGCTTAAGGCCCAATTTTAGCCCATGACCTAAACCTAGCCTAAACAAACCCAATTCAACTCCAATTAACCCCAAATCTTTTCCTAAACCTTCCTAATAACCCCAAAAACAAAACACTAAAAAGATTTGCCCCAAATTTGAACCTAAACTCCACCTAAGCCTAACCCAAAGTCAAAATCCCCATTTGGCCTAAACCCAAACCTAACCCAAATGAGCCCAAATCCCAAAATCAAAGCCCAACCAAAGTTGAAAACTCTTTGTGACACTCCCATAAATATTTTTCAACATTAATTTTACATAAAAACCAACCTTAGCCCAACCTTAGCCCAATTAGCCCAATTTGACCCACTTTGGCCCCTTTACCAAAAAAAAAGCCCAAATTAAATCCAATTCCACTTTAAATGACACCAAACCTTTTCTAAAATGTTCATGACACATCCCTAAGCTAAGCCCAACACTTTTTGGGCCCAATCCTTCACGAAATTTCCATCCACCAATTTGTTTTCAAACCTAAAGGCCCACTTTCTTAAACCATCCTAAAAGCCCATCCAAAATGATTTCAAAAAGCCCAAAATCCATTCCAAAGCCCACATGAGATTTCCTCTCATCATCCCTTTGATTTAAATCATTCCTTAAGTTTCATACTCATCAACAAATTATCCTAATTAAGCCTCATGCCAACCTACCCTAAAGTTATCAAAAATGCCAACATCCTTTCTCATGCAAATGAGCTAACCTTTCCCTAAGCCAAATGAAGCCATGAAGCCATCCTTAAGCCCCATGCAAGCCATGTGAATGATGTTCATGTGGCCATGCCATATTGGGCAAAAGGAGGAGCCTCTTTCTTGATTCCCTTAAAGTGATTAAGCACTCCAATGTTTCCCCTAAGCCATGCTTAAACTTATATATGCTTAGATGGTGACTTTTCCCCACTAAGCTAGCTGACTCACCTGATCTTCCTCAGCCCAAACCAGAGATTAGAGAGGTGAACCGAACCCATTTGCATGACTTGACCCATTTGGATCCAAAATCACCCCTCTCCCCATAACACTTAAAGCTAAACCTTTTACACATGTTCATGGCTAATTGACTGCACCATTGCCAACCGCTGGCCCTTCTGATCAAGATGGTGACCTAACCCTGCCGGCCTGCGGCCTGGGTTGCCGGTAAATGCCATGGCCGAGAGCTTCATGTGAGCCAAAATTTTCAATTCTTCCTTGCTGAGTTATCCCAGTCCAATTGAACACCATGGTTGTTCTTCTCTTGCATAGAGCAGCTGATCTCAAGCCTTAAACCCCCCTAGGAAGCCCTCCAACCATGTCTATTTAAACCCACCACCCTCTCGGCCAAACAAGGTGATGAACCAGACCTAAACAAAACTCTGCCAAAATTGCTCCAGGACCTTCTCCTCACGTAGAGCACTTGATCCCCATTGGATTCCAGCCCCAATTTCCCTCAGTTGAGCTCAATTTCTGAGTTTAAATTCAAGCCCAAAACCAAGACATTTCCGAAACCTCCACCAAATCCAAATTAAACTCACCCACACCTGCACAGGACCAAGAGAAGGAGTTCCCTAGTGAATGCCCCCTCTCCAGGCCACCCAGTTGCTCTAGCCTCCAAGCTTTGAAATCGGCTGTGGACACTTTTATACCTAGACAATCCCCCAGAGCCAGAGACTTCATCTGGAGCTTCTCTGGGTGCAATCGAAGGTGACACAAATCTCTAATTGAAGCTACACTTCTCAGAGCAAAGGTATGGATCATTCCTTCCTCCCGAGCTTCCAGTGATTCTACATTTTGTTTTACTTAATTTCATAGCATGTAAACCGTATGGATGTGTTTGTCTCTTTAAGACGAATCCATAGAGCATAAGAACACGAAAATCCATTGAGAAATGAGAGAGTTCTTAGGGATTTAGTGTGGACGGTCACAGGTGCACACCAGTCATAGACGATGACCGGGCACCGTCCGATCGAGCGTGTATCGATTGGACGGTCCAGGTTGCATCAGACCAGAGAACGTTACATGAATCGTGGGCCTCTGGAGCGCTGAGTCAGATGGCAGCGTCGAATGGGAGCGCGACGCGTGGGCTTCGGAGCTGCCGAGGATGAGTCGACGCCGCGTGGATAAGTAGGAAAATATGGATTTTTTTGATTTATTTAAATACCCAGAACTTAGAAAATACATATCTTTGTGTAGGAAAATCATAAAATAAATTAAAATACCTTCTTGCTCCGTGAATGAGGAGAATAATGCGGAAAAGAAATCAAGTTATTTTGATGAGTATTTTATTTTTATTTAATTATTTACTCATTTCAGTATTCTGATTCTTCATTTGCATAGACAATTCACCATAGCATGAGACCATAGGGCTTTTGAAGCCTCCGATCTTGGGAACATTCCCTGAATTTTTCAAGGTCAGAGGCCATCTTTATGTAAAATTATGTATTTTCCAAGTTTATGTCACTGATTTTGGTATTTTAATTCCAATAATTAGCATATTGTCCAATAAATTCTAAAAAAAATTGGTGAAGTTTATTAGGAGCAGAGGACCCTAGGATAATTATATTTTGAATTAACTCATTAAGAATAATCCTAATTAGCCTAAATACCTAAAATTGAATTTTAATTAATTAGGGTTAACCACACATTAAAAAAACTTGAAAATAATTCTCTACTGAACTTTAGGATCAGAGGAACCTCATATAAAAATTTGATATCAATTGGAAATGATTAGCCCTACTAAATGAATTAATTAAGTCACATGATCAAAATTAAACTTTAAAAATTCATAACTCCAAAAATACATTTCAAAAAATCACGAAAGTGGTTTTATGGGCTCTCTGATATTAGAGGAGTCTATAAAAATGAAAAATGGAATTTTTTAATATTTTTCATTTTTAATCATATTTTAATATTTTAAATAATTAAAAAATAATAAAAATCATAAAAATATTAAAAATCATAAAAATGTCATATTTTCACTCCTAATCACGTAGGAACAATCCAAATATTTTTCCCAAGTCTCAAAGCAAAGATATTGAATTTTAAATGCTTAAAACAATTTTTAATATTAAAAAATGTATTTTCCAACCTTTCACTAAATTAATTCCAATAAATCAAAGAAAAATCAGAAAATTATAAAATTTGTTTCTCTAAATTCCTTAGGTCAGAGAGATTTAAGAAAAATATAAAATCCATTTTTCAACTTTAAATTTGATTTATAATTAATTAATACTCTAAAACTCAAAATAATTATAATAAATAAAATATAATTCAAAAAATCACCAAAATTGGTCCAAGTGGTACTTTAGTCATTAGGAACATCCCATAATTTGTTTAAGGACAGAAACCTTACTTTGTTTATGTTAATGAATTTTCCTTGAAATCCCTTATTTTTCACTAAAAATAATTATATAAATAAATTACATTCAGAAAAATCAAATTTTCTCCTCTAATGTCTTAATTGACATATGAGTGAAGTGACCTAAAAATTTCAAGTTCATTTGAACTCAATTTAGTGAGTTATGAAATAAATAAGCCTAAAAGGGCATAAAGGTAATTAAAGAATTTAAACTCCTTAATTAAAATTTTAGGTTTAATTAAAATGGAGGGTAAAATAATTGAAAGGGTAGGAACCTATTAATCACTTTTGATAGACTAAAAATAAAACTTTAATTATTTAAACAATTTAAATATTTGGAAGATTAATGAAAATTTGAATAATTAAAATAAACATATAATTTGAGAGAATATTAATCCTTTAATAAAAAAATCCCTAAATAAATCACTTCAATAATATTTAACTTTTAATTAAGATTAAAATGATAATCCAAACTAAGTAAATTAAAAATTATAAAATAAATAACCCTTAAATTAAAGAAAAAGTTCAAAATATTAAATAGTTTAATAATTAAATTAAATTAAATTAAATTAAATTAAATTAAATTAAATTAAATTAAGTAAAAATTAAATTAAAATTAAATTAACATTTTAACAATTAAGTTAAGCTAAATTAAAAAAATATTTAAATTAAATTAAATTAAATTAAATTAAATCAAATTTAAATTAAATTAAGTTAACATCATTCAATAATAAAAGTAAAACAAATTTAAGATATTAAGATCACTTAAAGTATAAAGATTTAAACCAAAATATAATTTGAACACTATTCCAAACTTAAAATTATTAACCTCATAATTAAACTAAATCACTTTAAACCGTTAACTCAAACTTCAAATTAAGAATGATTAAAATTCTCAACAAACCAACTTGCCCTTAAAGGCTTTAATTATTATAACTCTTAAATAGAGTATTAAGTGAGATGTCACTTTAGTCATCAGGTAATCAAATGCCCAAGTTCACTGAACAAGAGACAAAGCTTAACTAAACTCTTGGATGAGTAATTCACCTATGCAATTAAATTTACTTGGACTCAAAATAATCTCGGAAGTATTGAAAAGATGTTTAGGACTCGTCCTAAGCACTTTCTCAATATGACGGGATGTTTAAGAAGAACAATCGAATTTAATCGTTCTTTGATAAAGAAAATCATCTTTAATCAAAACTCAAGAATCTAGACGTCATAGGAGATGACTAGTTATAGGACTAGGATCTTGGTAGACAACCAAAACATGTCCCTTAGCTTTACCTAGGTATTTGTTGAAATATTTAAATGCCTTAACATGTGTTTTAAGTGCAGCTTAGGATGGCGGGAAGACCCTCCAAGTATGCTTTTATTTTATTGCAATTTACTTACATGCACTGTACTTTACTTTTTCTTGCATGTTAAACAAGACTGTTGCATGAAAACCAAAACCTTTAGGATAACCAAAAAATTGAAAACAAAACTAAATTAAAAGTCACCACAAGATTAAATTCACCGCCACAGCATTCCAAAATATTAAACAACTCAAATTTTAATCAGAAACAGAACAACAAAACTACAATTGGAACTAAATTAAAACGTCTCGTTGAATGATTGGGAATACCTCAGATGATGTAACTCACGTGTTGCTAACGGGATTTCCCACGGTCTAAATGAAAGTGTGGAACTCATTCAGTTGAGTTTAGCAAATTCATCTGGACTAAGTGAATTCGATGAAAATAACGGTGCCAGGATGACGAAACCGTGGGATCTTAATCTGTTATGTTTAAACAACTTTAAGATTTGTTTTAATTAAAATATTAAAAATATTTGGACTTTAAGATTTCTAAACCAGAACACTTCTCTCGTCTCCTGATTTTCACCTTCTAAAACTAAACCTCTGCAAAAACAAGGAGCTCGGAGCATGGTGGGCGACACGGCCATCGTCATCGACAAAACTCGGATCTACTTCGACAGAAACTTTCTTAGAATTAAATAACCAAGCCATAGGACTTCGAGGTAGTTTGCCTAGTGTAACATAAATTCTCAACTCTTCGTTAGGCATTTGCATGATCATGTCATGTAAATTAAGCCATAACCGGTCTTAGGACTCCGAGGTAGTCGTTCGGTACGACATAAACCCTCATATCTTCCAGGCTATTTGTGTGATTATAGCATACAAATATAAGTCCTAATTAATTAAAATTGGCAGGATTACAACATTAAATAAACTCCTAAATTGAAGCCAAACAATAGGATAGTTCGGGAAGTTGCTAAGATTCTTCTTGGATCCTCAGCTTCTCCTACTTCTCTTCCTTTGGATTCTTAAAATAAACTGTTCTAAATATGAGCTAATCTCTTTTGAAATTCCAAAATTCAATTCTTTGAAACCTTAAACTTTGAAATTCTTGAGAGCAAAACCACTGATCATTATCAAGAGTTTTCTTAAATGATTCCCGTCATTTAGGATGTAATTAACTATAGGGGCTTGCCCTTATAGGGAACTTTAAGAACCCAAGTAATATAAACCCTGCTTAATTTCTTTATATTAAGAGGGGTAACCTGTCAGCTTATAAAATTTGTTCTTAGACCAAACGGATGTCACAAATCTTCTAGTTTATTTAACTGAGCCTCATCGTCAAGCAGTGTGTCTATTCTTTGGGATAAATATACAGTTTGTGGTGTAGTGCTCGTTTATATAAACTATTCGGGATGTGAGATCAGTTTGATTTTATATCTTAAAATTTTCAAACTTAAAATTATTTTCAAAATCAAATACTACTTTCTAAATTATACATATTTAAATTAAATTTAAAACCTAAAATTTGCCAACAATTTCTGTTAGGCGACCTCTTTTTCTAAAGTACAACACAACCTAAAAATATGCCAACAGCTTCTGGCGACTCCGCTGCGGACTAGTTCCTCTCTCCATTTTGATTAGATGGTTTTGCTTTCATAAATCGATAGTGAGTCCATATCCTTAGTGGACCAAAACTATCATTCTTCCGTTGGCATACTACGTTCATTTCTATCTTGAATGGGTATAACCAACTTCTCTCGGATTTTGGAGCCACTGTTTAGACACCCCTAAACAGAGAGGTTCTGAAATCCTTTTACCTCTTTTCTGAGGTGGGGTGGCCCCCAATAGGTGTTAGCTTAGGAGAGGTCCTTCGGATTGAGAAGTCTTACGAGACTTTCTCTTCCTTTCCAATTCTGAATCGGATCCTTTACCGTTTCTATACGTTTAAACATTTTGTTCCTAACAAACAAATCCTCTAATAAACAACCCTTTTAATAAATAAATTCTTTTAAATCATAAATACATTAAAATAAATGAAAATGTGTTCGGACTCTTTTTCGTCCTAAGTTTTGCGACGAAAGGAAGCATAATTCGGGACTAATACTCAGAATCAACCCTGCAGAAAATGACTACGCCAAAGTTAATTTTCTCCTTCACCAATGGAATGGACTTCGCCGTCTATAAGGATGAGCTTCCTGACAATGGGATCATCCGTTTTGGACAAGGATTCGACAATACAGATATCAAGTTCGCTGAAGTCACTCTCTTCGCACTAATAGACAAACTTGAAGTCGGCTCAAGAATTCCCTCCCCTGCAAAGGGTTCCAGCTGAAAGAAGTACTATTGTTCGTAGGAGGACTGTTGTCTCTACCCCCACAGGTCTAGTCATCTCTGCACCTACCCCGACTTTTGCCAAACTAAAGGGGAAGGAAACCCAAGTCTGTGATGAGCCTGTCACCCTGGAGGGTACTGATTTTGCTACAATACCATCTGTTTTCGAGATTGGGTCCAGTTCAAGAATTGCACCCCTAACTCAGACTCAAAGGAGAAATAGAAACAAAAAGATCGCCATGATTGAGAAAGCCAAAGCTGCTGAAGTTGCTTTTCTAGAGAAAATTCCTGAGGAAAGAGAAGAACTGCTTGAGTATATACCTTTGTTAGAAGGGAGTAGGTTTCACCCCCTCCCTGCTGCATCGGATGAAGAAGATGTCCGAAGGATTGCCGCTACACTACCCCGACCTGCATACTATAGTAACTACAAAAGAAAAAGGGTTAAGACTACGCCATTCGCTCGGCTACAAGCTGTGATAGAAAAATTGGCAAAGAAAGAAAGATGCCCTGTGTCAGAAATTCTAAGAAGAATGAGACGAGTGCCAGCTAAATCCCGCCTCGGACTGCGAGTAGAGCCTATCACTGCCATAGAGAAACCAAGGAAGAAAATGAGGCCAAGTTCACTTGTTGTTGTATCGGGCCATCATATTAGGGAGGACACCACCTACCAGCATATAGCCGACAGACCGTCTGGTCCTACGCCTTCTACTGCAAGAAGGATGGTGTGGCGACCTATTATTACCGAGCCGAGACCAACACAACTGCCTGAGAAGAAAAGTCTCGTCAAAGAGCCTAAATTAGAAGGAAGTGCTATTGCGATAAAAGAAACTCCCGAAAAAGAAGTTTAACAACCATCGCACGACAACTGCGAGACCGTCTGGAAGAGACCCCTAGAGGATGCTATAGGAAAGCTAAGGACGGATATCCGCCGGTTGGAAAAAGAAAGAGAAAAGTTGGAAAATGAAGTTGACTCATCAGAGTTCATGGATGAAGAGTATGCCGAGATCAACATGGTTGAGACACGAGCATCGTTAGCTTTGCAGGCTACTCCGACAGCTGCAGAAAGAGATGAACCGGAAGTGATGAGAGCACAGCTTCGGGAAATAGATGACACAATTTCCCAGATGGCAAAAAGGATGGAAGAGATGGCTGCTGCCTTAGCCACTCTTCGGAGTCAGGTGCAACCTCAGAAAGAAACACCCCCAGAGATCATCCATATTGCAGATGGAGGAAAAGAGATCACATCCATCAACGAAGACGAGCAACCAAAGAATGATTCTGCACAGAGCATGATTCCCGAAAAGGACATTAAAAACATGGTAGAACAGTAGGTGCGAGAAGCTTTAGCACAATCCAAGAGTGGAGCATCTATTCAGACAGGTAAACCTTACCCCGAAGAGTTCGATGCAGTCCAATACTCGAAAGGCTTCGTACCACCTCTGTTTAAGACTTTTGATGGAACGAGAAACCCCTGGCAGCATGTCACACACTTTCGTGCTAGTTGCTGCAATGCCGGTGGGAGTGACGCCTTACTCTTTCGATAGTTTGTCAGCAGCCTGTCAGGGATTGCCTTCGACTGGTACGCAGAATTGCCAAATGGTTCAGTTAAGACCTTTGCAGAATTAGAAAACCTTTTCGTTAAGCGGTTTGCCGGGCTCGGCACCACATCACCATCGGTGATCTAGTGGTGGAGCACCAGAAACCGAACGAGACTTTAGTAGATTACATACTTCGATGGAGAAATTTAAGAAAGAAGTGTGAACCACAACTTCAGGAACAAAATGCAGTTGACATCTTGCTTAAGAGTATCCATGACTCGATAGCACTTCTCCTTAAAGGATTTACAATCAAGACTTTTGAGAAGCTGCTTAGCAAGGCCGGGAGCTTGCAAGAGGAAGCAAAGCAGCTAAGTTTCTTGGAGAAGAACGATAAGTAGAAGCCTGTGAAAACATTCGAAAAAAAGTCTGGAATCGTCGCGACAGTCGATAAGGTCAAGCAGCTAGTGCAGATACAGCCAGAGCGGCCATAGCCTAGCTATCAACCACCGCAACGTACTTACCAATAACCTCAGTAATGTTATCAACAACCTTGACTAAGCTATCAGTCGCCTTAGCATTATGAGCAACTGCCTCATCCACAACATACCCTGAAAGATTTTCTGAACAAGGAATATCCATTCAAAACTGAAGTAGTAGCGAAAATGTTCTGCAGTTTAATGAAGATACCAGATTTTTCAGCTACCAGAGCCCAAAAGGCCAGAAGAAGTCAATAAGAAAGATCATCCAAACTATTGCCCTTACCACCGGATGCTCGGGCATAAGATAGAGGATTGCATCTCTTTCAAGAGTTGGCTTGACAACAATCTCCGGAAAGGGAACATAACGATCCCGAAGGAATACATGAAGGAACCCCAAAAAGGGAGGTTCCGTCAATGTTATTTCAACGGATCCCATTGTTTCGATAGACCCTTACACAACCCAAGATGGATGGAGTACCGTCTGGACAAAATCTTCAAAGAAAATCTTAGATCACATCCAAACCGCTTCGGTGCCTGCTTCAACTCAAAGTTTGAAACCTGCCTAGCCGGCATAATCGCTTCCGATTGAAGAACCGCCCCTGAAGGAAGAGATGATCGCATAAGAGAAGAAAATAGAGGCTCCAAAGAGTAGACTAGGGGCTGCTTATCCTAGGATGGTTGTTTCCGATTCGGAGGAGAAATCCCTCGAACCTCTGACTCTATATGATTATTTGCTCACCCCGTCGGGATCTTATAATGATAAGAGTTTTGGCGTTGGCTACGTTTGACTGTTTCTAACGATTACGTAACTAACAAAAACCAACCTAATCCGGATCTCAATTCTGATATAAATAACGATTCTCAAAGCATACTAAACCTCGATGACCACGACAAAGAAGAAGACGTTCACAAGGATGGCTACGAGAGCTCAACAAGCAACGAGTCTATTTGCGAATTTCGAGGAGCTCCAATCACGATAGAATTAGAGTCATCAGATTCCGAAGCAACGCCAGACGAGCCATTCATTCCAATTCAAGAGGATACACCGGCAGATCCAGCCTCAAATTCAGAAGAAATAACTGAAGTCAGTTTAAGAAGCGGAAAAGTTCTACCTCCGAGAATAGGTCCAAAGGATAAAAGAAAGCAGGTGGTTGCTCAGGAGGAGCCAACCCCAACAGAGGAATTGCCCATTCGGGAAGAAATTGAGGAACATGGTAATGAAGTGGATTATAACGTGCTAGCCCATCTTAGGAAGCTACCAGCCAAACTAAGCATATATGATGCTCTGATCATGTCAAAGGAGATGAGGGAAGCTCTGATCAAGGCTCTACTTGATCCAGAGATTTTTTTAGCTCAAATGGCCGGTAATTCCTTCGACGAGGTTTGCTCGTTAAAAGAACATCGAGGTGTTACCTTCTTAGACAATGATTTACTACTCGGAACGGTTGATCACAACCGACCGTTGTACATTTCAGTCACTATTGGAAAGATTAGGCTCTCCAGGGTGTTAGTTGATCCGGGAGCATCAATCAACATAATGAGCCTTCGAACGTTAGCATATTTGGAAATTGATGCTCGCGAACTTGAAGCGGACAAGATGTTATTAAGTGGGTTCAATCAGAAAGGCGAAAGAGCTCTTGGATCGATAACACTACTGATGAAGATCGGTGATTTAGTAAAGACAACAGCAAAATTCCACATAATTGATTCTGAGACATCGTTCAACGCTCTACTGGGTCGGCCATAGATCCATGAAAACCGGATGGTACCGTCTTCTCTGCACAAGTGCATAAAGTATTACGATGGAGGATAACAGTGTATCAAAGGTGACTTGCAACCGTTCACCGTATATGAAATCGGAATTCATGAAGATCCAGCCTATTACGCGCCTCCGAAGAAAACAATCTTTTCCAGAAACGCCGTACCAAATGAAGCAAGAGAAGTGCAAAATAATAAAGTGCCTCAAAATTCTAGTCCAACAGTTACTCACCACTCTCTTACGGCGAGATGGTGAAGGTTTCTCCAGAACTCGCACCCGAGGTCGAGCCCGAGGACGAGGTCGTGGAAGAGACATTGGGATAGTTGGACAGAAGAAACCAGTCATCAACGTTTATTGGGAGACCAATTCCGAAGAAGAAGAAGTCAAGAAAGAAGTAGCGATAGTAAATTAAAAGAAACCCCGGTTCAAGTTCTCTCTCTAAGATGAAAAGAATGAAGAATACAAATTAATGTACGAAAAGATTAATCATTATGTACATACTATGACCCTGACCCCGATCCATTCTAATAAAATCAAGGGTATGGTGGACATGGAAGTGCATGGTGGTGGTACTAAACCGATCAAATTCTACCGTGGTGCTTCTTCTTCCAATACTGAAAAAGATGTATAATTTGAAGATGTTACTTCTTCCGAATTAATGGAACTGTCTTTTGAG
Organism: Papilionanthe hookeriana x Papilionanthe teres; assembly: GCA_022702705.1. Classification (NCBI taxonomy): domain Eukaryota; kingdom Viridiplantae; phylum Streptophyta; class Magnoliopsida; order Asparagales; family Orchidaceae; genus Papilionanthe; species Papilionanthe hookeriana x Papilionanthe teres. The sequence continues at coordinate 26,361,441 of CM040430.1, forward strand.
TGGTACTCTCCCTGTGTTCAAAATTTAATTCAACGTGGAGTCTTACCTTGATGATGGACAAAAGGTCAATCACAACATTTTGAAAAATTATGGAATAATGACAGTCGACCTCCCAATTCAAAACATGGTCTTGGATTCGGCACAGTAGGATTAGTCGACGATACGGGATTTTGCTTGGTTGTCACTTGCGAGCCTGATGAAGACTGCTTGGAAGCCTCAGAAGATCTTGAAGATCTACCAATCGGAGATGCTCCGCCAGAATTCAAAGAAGAAATTAAATCTATAATAGACGAGTTAATGGAAGTTAACTTAGGTACTAGCGAAGAGCTATGACCGACCTTTGTTAGCTCCCTACTCAAAAAAGAAGACTCCTAAGAGATGATCAAGCTATTGATGGAATTTAAGGACTGTTTTGCTTGGAGCTATGATGAAATGCCAAGATTAGCTCCAGAGATCGCAGTTCATAAATTAGGAGTGGATCCCGCTGCCATTTCAGTTGCACAAGCTCCGAGATGAATGTGTCTGGAGATTGAACAACAAGTAATAGCTGAAGTTAAGAAGCTAATAGATGCTAAATTTTTCCGTGAAGAAAAATACCCGACTTGGTTAGCCAATGTGGTACCAGTTAGAAAGAAGAATGGTTAGATCAGAATCTGTGTGGATTTTAGAGATTTAAATAAAGCATGTCCAAAGGACGAATTCCCTCTACCAATTCCAGAATTGATGATCGACATTTCTTCAACACATGAAATCTTTTTTCTTTCATGGATGGATCTTCAGGATACAACCAGATAAAGATGGCACCAGAAGATGAAAAGGTTACAGCCTTCAGAACGTCGATCAGGGTATACTGCTACACAGTGATATCGTTTGGATTAAAGAATGCAGGAGCAACTTATCAAAGAGCAATGACAAGAATTTTCTATGATCTCATTCACAACCAAGTCGAGTGTTATGTAGATGATGTGGCCATAAAAAACAAACTAAAAGAGGATGACTTGTATGATTTGAGAATTGTTTTCGAGCGATTAAGACAATTTAACCTTAAGATGAATCCTTTGAAATGCGCCTTTGGCGTCACCTCTGGGAAATTCTTAGGATTTGTTGTTCGACGTCATGGAATTGAAATCAATCCGGAGAAAATTAAAGCTATCTTAGAAATGCCACCTCCTAAAACCTTGAAACAACTACGATCCTTTTAAGGAAAGTTGGCATATCTTCGACGCTTTATTTCGAACTTATCAGGAAGGTGTCAGCCTTTTTCTGCTTTGGTTAAGAAGGATGCCAAGTTTACTTGGGACTCCAAATGTCAACAGGCCTTCGAGGACATTAAGCAATATTTAATGACACCTCCTGTCTTAGCAGCCCCAGTCTCGGGTAGACCGTTGATACTTTATACTGCAGCTTTAGACGACTCTCTCGGAGCCCTGTTAGCCCAGGTCAATGACGAGGGAAAAGAAAACGCGCTCTATTACCTATGTCGTCATCTAATTCCAATGGAAATAAAGTATCCTCCTATTGAGCAGCACTGTTTGGCCCTGATCTTTGCCGCACAGAAGCTCAGGCACTACATGCTTTCCCATAATTATTTCGAAGTTTAATCGATTGCAATATTTGATGACCCAACCGACGCTTTCCGGCAGACTTGCCAGGTGGTCAATGATACCATTGCAATTCCATATAACTTTCATTCCTCTTCATGCCGTAAAGGGGCAAGTCCTAGCAGACTTCCTTGCAGCACACCCTTTACCGGCAAAATCGCCTCTTAACGACGACTTGCCAGATAAGCAGATAATGAGCCTAGAAGACCCCGATGATCAGCGTTGGGAACTGTACTTCGATGGAGCATCCTCAACACATAAAGATAAAGAATCACAAATGATAGTGCCTGGTAAGGCAGGAATCAGACTAATCTTTATAACACTGAAGCGGTGAATGTTAAGATACTCCTACCACTTAACAGAACTGTGTACAAACAACGAGGCAGAATACGAAGACCTTAAAACCGGATTGGGATTAACCATTCAGATGGGGATAACAGATATCAACATCTATGGAGATTCTCAGTTGATCATTCAACTGGTCGTCGGACAATACAGAATTCTAAAGCCAAGACTCGAGCAATACTTTCAGTACGCCATGAAACTGTTGGAACAGATTCCAAATGTAACAATCTATAAGATTCCTAGAAAATAAAATGCTCTCACCAATGCGTTAGCCCACCTTGTAAAGGAATTAGCCTGCTTGCAGGATGAGTCAATTGAAGTGTCAGTTCACGGATGACAGGTCCTATCACAGCTCGGCATGGATACAATACACAAATCAGCAGAAAAAGCAGAAGAAACAATTGCAGCAGTGATAGAAAATATAGAAGATTGGCGACAACCACTAATAGACTACTTGCAAATAGGAAACCTGTCAGATGATAAGTCGATAGCTCATCAAATCAAGAAAAGAACTTTGTCTTACGCATTAATAAACAACACGTTATACAGAAGGTCTTTTGATCAGATGTGGCTAAGATGCCTGAGTGGGTCCGAGGCTCGTGAAATCGTTAAAAAAGTACACTCTGGACTTTGTGGTGCTCATCAGTCAGGTCCAAAAATGAAAATGAAGATTAAAAGACTGGGGTACTACTGGCCCTCGATGATGACCGATTACATGAAGATTGCCATAAGTTGTCACCAGTGCTAAGTGCATGGAGTGGTTCTACATCAACCTCTAAATGTGCTACATCCGACAATCACGTCGTGGTCATTTGAGTGTTGGGGCACAGATATTGTGGGTCCGATAGAACAACCTTCTTCAAGAGGACATCGCTTCATTCTTGCAGCTACAGATTACTTGTCTAAGTGGACAGAAGCAGTACCGCTCAGAGAAGTGAAAGCACATCACGTGCTACAATTCTTCAAGAATCAAGTCATCTACCGTTTCAGAGTACCGCGCAGAATCATCTCTGATAACGGGTCCGTGTTCATGAGTACGAAGATCAACAATTTTGTCAGCAGACATGGGATTGATTGGCGCTATTCAACAATCTACTACCCAAGAGCGAACGGCTTGGCCGAGGATTTTAATAAAACTCTCATTCAAATCCTACAGAAAACCTTGGACAACAACAAAAGAAATTAGCACGAGAAGTTGTTAGAAGCCTTATGGGCCTACAGGACGACTTTCAGAATGCCCACCCAGTCTACGCCTTACGCCTTAGTGTACGGGTCTGAGGCCGTTCAACCCTTAGAGGTTCAGTTTCCTTCTCTCAGAATTACAGTTGCAAACAAAATCACTACAGAAAAGAATGCCAAACTACGACTAGAAGAGTTAGAAAGCTTGGCAGGGAAACGACGTTCAGCGCAGCAGAATTTGGAACTGTATCAAGTTAAGATGATTCAGGCCCATGATAAATTAGTACGCCCAAGGACATTCAAAGTCGGTGACTTGGTTCTAGTTCTCAGAAGACCTATTCTTGCACATTGCAAAATACACGGTAAATTTGAACCAACTTGGGAAGGGCTATTGTGGTCGAGACAGTTTACTTAGGAGGTTCCTACTAGCTTGTAAATTGCCATGGAGAGCGACCTATGCTTTCAATTAATGGATAATATCTAAAGAAGTATTACGCAACCTGATGTTTCAAAGGATGAATCCTCATTCCTAGAAGCACGGGCATAGTAATTACTTATGACTGGGTCCGAACACAAAAAATATAAAAAAAGTGGATGATAAAGAAAATCATTAAAAAAATGTTAAAAAAGAAAACATGTGAAATCATGATAATAAAGTTTTTATCCTTCCTTTCAAATCGAGTCTCACTCTTAATCTTTTTCTATTCCTATTTAAATTTAAAATAAACTAATAAAATCTCTTCATTAATAAACATATTTTTCTACTGTTCTTATTCTTAGTACAGCCCCAGATCCTTTCCTTATTTTTCGCAGGGAAATGTCGAATGGGCGGTTGGTTCTGAACTTTAAGAATGACATCAGTCTAGCACTTGGTGAAAAGAGGGTGATGGATGGAGCCGTGATCGAGATTGACTCTGACTTCACACCAGCTGGGATACAATATGAAGAAAATGATTGGACCCGATCGATCGGGAAGAACTCCGCAGCCATACAGTGATGAAATTGTGTGGCTCAAATCAAACATCTACCAGCAAAAAGAGAAAAGCAAACGCCGCTCATGCAATAGGTGAAGATAAGAAAGTTAAGTCCGTTGTTGCTACAGCAGAGGGCAGGCTTGTCAGTGTCGTGCCCACAGAAATCCAAGGGGTAAGGAGAGCTACTCTCACAGCCACTCAGCGAAGGAACAAGAACCGTCACATTCGCAAGACGCTGACCATGTTAGCATCAGGTCAGCATGAAGTTACAGTCGCTACAGCCAGTACAAATGCTTCGAAAAGATTGGTTCGTCAGGAACCAGAGAGGAGGAGATCAGCTCCAAGGAAAGCAGAGCAGATAAAGGAAACCCCAAGAAGAGAAAAAATAGAATCGGCGCCTCGACGCCAGATCAATGCACCAGTTTTAAAGAGTCTTGTTGCGAAAGAATCCCCGGAGGATGTCCTGACAGAGACTACCCCCGAGGAGCCAAGACATGCAGGAGAGCGTGCCGAGGTGGAACCATACATTCCCCAGTACATTACTAGACCTCGCTAGTTGCAGATAATTCCAGAATATGAGTTAGAAAGAATGCAGAATGTCAAAAAGAGAACTTTTGAATACTTTGAGAAAATTGGAGGCAAGAGGATCAATATCTTAGAAGGCCTCGAGCTGCATACAGATGTGTTATCAGACTACGAGAAACAACAAATTGTAGACTGCATACTTGAACTCCAGAAAATGGGTTGAGCTGGCCGCCTAAGGGAAAAGACTTATTCAGAGCCCCGAAGGTGGATGCCAGGGAAAGGAAGAGTTATAATCCAGTGCGGATGTTGCTACAACTTTGCGGTAGACAAAAAAGGAAATCCACCAAGGATACTCCGTCACAGTGAGGTGGATCTGATGCCAAACGTAAAAGAATGGTAAAGAGGATGATAACATGGAGGGTATTGCCCACAGATTGCATACCCAACAGCTGCATCATTAACATCTACAAGGAGGGCGACTGCATACCTCCACATATAGACCATTATGATTTCGTTAGACCTTTCTGCACAGTGTCTTTTATCAACCAGTGTAACATCATGTTCGGATTTGACCTCCAGATTGTAGGCCCCGGTGAGTTCCGAGGGCCAGTAGAGAAACCACTATCGGTAGGTTCCGTCATGGTGTTAAAAGGGAATGGAGCGGACATCGCAAAGCATTGCATTCCAGTAGTGCCTGTTGAGTGGATCTCTATTACTTTCAGAAGGATGGACGATAGAAAAAATGTCTTTCCACTTCCAGCCAGATCCAGAGTTAGAGAATCTCCGTCTTTACGAGCTGTGAGTTACATGGAAGATAGCACACCTCCAATGCACATCCATAAGGCATTTCTGCCAAGGATGACTTGGAAGGTGATGTTATTGTCCATGTACCTCACTATTCAGACATGGATTTTGGCAGCTGCTTTTAGAAGAAACTTGAAGAATCTTACACAATCTGTTTTGGATTTATATAGATTGTATGAGATATTAAATTCTCAAAGAAAATATCATCATGTTTTGGATCAAGATGTATGATGTATGATCATGTTTTGGATCAAGATGTATGATGTATTTTCAACAAGATTGGAATGAAAGTGACCATGTCATGTTTTGCCTTCACCTCTTTTTTGTGCAAATTGACTGGGAAACACCATTAAATTAAAAGAACTTCGAGCAAAGAACAAAGGAAAAATGAAAATAAACGAGAACTCTTTTAAGAATCTAAATGTCAAAATGAATTCTAAACTCATACGAACTCTAAATATTTTTGAAATTGAATCACCAAAACAAATGAAATAAATTTAAATCTCAATCTGAATCCTTCAATCTGAATCCTTCAATTACTCTTCAAAATGAAATCTGTTTGAAACACTTCTGAAATTCAAATCTTTTCCTCGACTTGTCACCAGGTCGAGTCTTTTCAACTTGGTACACTTACCAGTTCTTTTTAAATCTTTTCTCTGCGTGTTAGAGGATCGACTAGTTCTATTGACACGGAGCCACGAACTTTGTTCGATTTGGTTCTGATGGCATGTGATTGGGTCCCTCTTCATACAGATAAATCTTTGAGATTGGAATCCGTTTCCATTTCTCATTAAATCTTCGAGATTGGAACCAGTTTCCATTTCTCATTAAATCCTCAAGATTGGAACCAGTTTCCATTTCTCATTAAATCCTCGAGATTGATGAGAAATCCTTGAGATTGTAACCAGTTTCCATTTCTCATTAAATCCTTGAGATTGGAACCAGTTTCCATTTCTCATTAAATCCTCGAGATTGTAACCAGTTTCCATTTCTCATTAAATCCTCGAGATTGGAACCAGTTTCCATTTCTCATTAAATCTTCGGGATTGGAACTAGTTTCCATTTCTCATTAAACCTTCGAGACAGGTACCAAATTCCATTTCTCTCCTTTCGAGGTCGGTACCAAATTCTGACTCTCTTTCCGAGATTGATACTAAATTTCAATTTTCCCTTTCGAGATCGGTACCAAATTCCGAGTTCTCATTTCGAGATCGGTGTCTAAATTCGATTCTCATCCTTTTCAATCGATACTTAAACACTGATTCTCACTCTGAGGCTGGTACCTAAATTCCAGCTCTCTTCGCGGTCCCGAGGTTGGAACCTAGGTTCCAATTCTCATTTCAGATCCAGATTTCCTTGAATTGATTTTAAATTAAACCTCAATCAAAATTGAAACTCAGAACAAATCAAAATCTAAACTCACACATTAAAACTTAAAACAGAAAGTGAAATAAAATCTAAATCAAATTTCCCTAGATCTTATGATCTGGAATTCACCTCTTTTTCTTTTCCCCAGCGAGAGTTCAGGGATCTCCAGTCTCGAAGATATACTCGATACTCCCCTGTGAAAATTTGTTTCTACTCCATTCTTAGTGTGTCACTTAGATGTCTGTGTTGGCTTTGTTGACCTCTTCGGTCAACGCCAATACGCGCGGTGTGCTTGGTTAGCACACCACACCTATTGGGGGTCCATTTTTTGACCTCATTTTTGATGAGGTCTTCTCTCTTCTCTATCTTTAGTACTTAGGATCTAGCCCTAGGCTTTCCCTTTGACTATCTTAGAGGACTAGAAATGGAACCCACCACTTAGAAATTTAAACACCTCTAAACTCCTTGCAAACCCCATAAGTTTGATAGTAAACCCCTATGTCCCTTGGAGGATTAAGATCAAATGTCGAGGTTTAAAAGATGAGTTCCCTATAGGACTCTTTGGCCTTAGGACTACCACCAGGTGGCACTGGTCCAGTGAGGGTTGACCTGCACACATTACACTTTCACACACATTCTGAATCCTAAAACCATTCATACCTAGCTTGACTTCCTGACTCATGTAGGTAATTCATATGGATGGACCTTAACCCTTAGGCCCTTGGCTAAAAGGGTTAGGTACAACATAGTGAATGCCTCAAATGAGTCCTCTCATGGCTCTTATGGGCTTTATATGGCATCATGGCTCAACCAAAGTGATTCCATTCTACACAAACTTGATCAATCTTCATATTTCCAAAATTTCAATTTTTGACCCCCGGGGCCGTACACCTGCTAAACCTACCAAATACCCTTGAAACAACCCAAAATTTGCAAAATCATCTAAATTACCCAAAATTTCTCAAAATCAATCCTAAACATTTCCACCACTTAAATTGATCATCCATAGCCAAATATACCAAAATTTCCAAAAATACCCCCCAATACCCTCCAAATACCCAAAATGCCCTTCTTAGCCAAAAATTCCATAAATTGCAAAAATTCCTAGAAACTTCTAGAAAATCTCAAATATTCCCAATTTCATTTTGTTCAACTACACCATAGGCCAATTTTGTCAATTTAACCCACTTTACTAAAACCCCCAATTTGACCCATTCTTAACCCAAATGAACCCAATATCAAACCAAATCAGCCTAATTGACCTCAATTTTGATCCAATCCAATTCTAAACTTCAATTAGATATCCCCAATATCAATCTAGACCAAATCTAAGCCCAATTTGATTGACATTTGGATCCAATTCCAATTTGAGGCTTAAGGCCTAATTTTAGGCCATGGCCTAAACCTAGCCCAAACCAACCCAATTCAACTCCAATTAACCCAAAATATTTTCCTAAACCTTCCTAATATCCCCAAAAACAAAATACTAACAAGATTTGCCCCAAATTTGAACCTAAACCCCACCCAAGCCTAACCCAAAGTCAAAATCCCCTATATTGGCCTAAACCCAAACCTAACCCAAATGGGCCCAAATCCCAAAATCAAAGCCCATCCAAAGTTGAAAACTTTTTGTGACACTCCCATAAACATTTATCAACATTAATTTTACATCAAGTCCAACCTTAGCCCAACCTTAGCCCAAATTAGCCCAATTTGACCCACTTTGGCCCCTTTACCAAAAAAAAAAACCCAAATTAAATCCAATTCCACTTTAAATGACACCAAACCTTTTCTGACACATCTCTAAGCTAAACCCAACACTTGCTTGGCCCAATCCTTCAAAAAATTTCCATCCACCAATTTGTTTTCAAACCTAAAGCCCACTTTCTTAAACCATCCTAAAAGCCCATCCAAAATGATTTCAAAAAGCCCAAAATCCATTCCAAAGCCCACATGAGATTTCCTCTCATCATCCCTTTGATTTAAATCATTCTCTAAGTTTCAAACTCATCATCAAATTATCCTAAATTAAGCCTCATGCCAACCTCCCCTAAAGTTATCAAAAATGACAACATCCTTTCTCATGCAAATGAGCTAACCTTTCCCAAAGCCAAATGAAGCCATGAAGCCATCCTTAAGCCCCATGCAAGCCATGTGAGTGATGTTCATGTGACCATGCCATTTTGGGCAAAAGGAGGAGCCTCTTTCTTGATTCCCTTAAAGTGATTAAGCACTCCCATGTTTCCCCTAAACCATGCTTAAACTTAAATATGCTTAGATGGTGACTTTTCCCCACTAAGCTAGCTGACTCACCTGATCTCCCTCAGCCCAAACCAGAGCTTAGAGAGGTGAACCCAACCCATTTGCATGACTTGACCCATATGGATCCAAAATCACCGCTCTCCCCATACCACTTAAAGCTAAACTCTTTACACATGTCCATGGCTAATTGACTGCACCATTGCCAACCCCTGACCCTTTTGATCAAGATGGTGACCTAACCCTACCGGCTAGCCGCCTGGGTTGCCGGAAAATGCTATGGCCGAGAGCTCCAAGTGAGTCAAATTTTTTAGTTCTTCCTTGTTGAGTTGTCCCAGTCCAATTGAACACCATGGCTGTTCTTCTCTTGCATAGAGCAGCTGATCCCATGCCTCAAACCCCCCTGGGAAGCCCTCCAGCCTTGCCTATTTAAACCCACCACCCTCTCGGCCAAACAAGGTAATGAACCAGACGTAAACAAAACTCTGCCAAAATTGCTCCAGGACCTTCTCCTCACCTAGAGCACTTGATCCCCATTGGATTCCAGCCCTAATTTCCCCCAGCTGAGCTCAATTTTTGAGTTCAAATTCAAGCCCAAAACTAGGACATTTCCAAAACCTCCACCAAATCCAAATTTAACTCACCCACACCTGCACAGGACCAAGAGAAGGAGTTCCCCAGTGAAAGACCCCTCTCCAGGCCACCAAAATGTTCCAGCCTCCAAGCTTTGAAATCGGCTGTGAACACTTTCATACCTAGACAATTCCCCAGAGCCAGAAACTTCATTTGGAGCTTCCTTGGGTGCAATCAAAGGTGACACAACTCTCTGATTGAAGCTACACTTCTCAGAGCAAAGGTATGGATCATTCCTTCCTGCCGAGCTTCCAGTGATTCTCCATTTTATTTTACTTAATTTCATAGCATGTAAACCGTATGGATGTGTTCGTCTCTTCAAGATGAATCCATAGAGCATAAGAACACGAAAATCCATTGAGAAATGAGAGAGTTCCTAGGTTTTTAGTGTGGACGGTCACGGGTGAACACCAGTCATAGACGATGACCAGACACCGTCCGATCGAGCGTGTATCGAGCGGACGGTCCAGATTGCGCCGGACCAGAGAACATTACATGAACCGCGGGCCCCTAGAGCGCTGAGTCAGATGGCGGCGTTGAATGGGAGCGCGACGCGTGGGCTTTTGGAGCTGCCGAGGATGAGTCAGCGCCTCGTGGATAAGTAGGAAAATATGGATTTTTTTTATTTATTTAAATACCCAGAAATTAGAAAATTCATATATTTGTGTAGGAAAATCATAAAAATAAACTAAAAATACCCTCTTGCTCAGTGAACAGAGGAGAATAATGTGGAAAAGAAATCAAGTTATTTTGATGAGTAGTTTATTTTTAATTAATTATTTACACATTTCAGTATTCTGATTCTTCATTTGCATAGACAATTCACCAAGGCATGAGACCATAGGGCTTTTGAAGCCTCTGATCTTGGGAACATTCCCTGAATTTTTCAAGGTCAGAGGTCATCTATATGGAAAATTATGTATTTTTCAATTTATGTCACTATTTTTGGTATTTTAATTCCAATAATTAGCATATTATCCAATAAATTCTAGCAAATTTTGGTGAAGTTTCTTAGGACCAGTGGACCCTAGGATAATTATATTTTGAATTAACTCGTTAAGAATAATCCTAATTAGCCTAAATACCTAAAATTGAATTTTAATTAAATAGGGTTATCCACACATTAAAAATAACTTGAAAATAATTCTCCACTGCACTTTAGGATCAAAGGAACCTCATATAAAAATTTGATATCAATTGAAAATAATTAGCCCTACTAAATGAATTAATTAAGTCACATGATCAAAATTAAACTTTAAAAATTCATAACTCCAAAAATACATTTCAAAAAATCACCAAAGTGGTTTTGTGGGCTCTTTGCTATTAGAGGAGTCTATAAAAATTAAAATTGGAATTTTCTAAAATTTTTCATTTTTAATCATATTTTAATATTTTAAATAATTAAAAAATAATAAAAATCATAAAATATTAAAAATCATAAAAATTTCATATTTTAACTCCTAATCACTTAGGAAAAAATCAAATATTTTTCCCAATTCTCAAAGTAAAGATATTGAATTTTAAATGCTTAAAACAATTTTTAATATTAAAAAATATATTTTCCAACCTTTTCACTAACTTAATTTCAATAAAACAAAAACAAATCAGAAAATGGTAAAATTTATTTCTTTAAACTCCTTGAGGTTAGATAGATTTAAGAAAAATATAAAATACATTTTTCAACTTTAATTTTATTTAATAATTAATTAATACTCTAAAATTCAAAATAATTATAATAAATAAAATATAATTCAAAAAATCACCAAAATTGGTCCAAGTGGCCTTCTATCCATTAGAAATATTTCATAATTTTCTTAAGGATAGAAACTTTACTTTGGTTATGTTGTTGAATTTTCCTTGAAATCCCTTATTTTTCACTAAAAATAATTATATAAATAAATTAAATTCAGAAAAATCACATGTTCTCCTCTAATAACTTAATTGACATATGAGTGAAGTGACATAAAAATTTCAACTTCATTTGAACTCAATTTAGTGAGTTATGAAATAAATAAACCTAAAAGGGCATAAAGGTAATTAAAGAATTTAAACTCCTTAATTAAAATTTTAGGTTTAATTAAAATGGAGGGTAAAATATTTGATTTTATCTTTCTTGGATGATTGAAACTTTGGGAAATTAAAAGGGTAGGAACCTATTAATCACTTTTAATAAACCAAAAATGAAACATTAATTATTTAAACAATTTAAAATTTTGGAAGATTAATGAAAATTTGAATTATTAAAAATAAAGATATAATTTGAGAGGATATTAATCCTTTAATAAAAAAATCCCTAAATAAATCACTTCAATAATATTTAACATTTAATTAAGATTAAAATGATAATCCAAACTAAGTAAATTAAAAATTATAAAATAAATAACCCTTAAATTAAAGAAAAAGTTCAAAATATTAAATAGTTTAATAATTAAATTAAATTAAATTGAGTAAAAATTAAATTAAAATTAAAATTAAATTAAATTAACATTTTAACAATTAAGTTAAGCTAAAATAAAAATATATATAAATTAAATTAAATTAAATTAAATTAAATCAAATTTAAATTAAATTAAGTTAACATCATTCAATAATAAAAGTAAAACAAATGTAAGATATTAAGATCACTTAAAGTATAAAGATTTAAACCAAAATATAATTTGAACACTATTCCAAACTTAAAATTGTTAACCTCATAATTAAACTAAATCACTTTAAACCGTTAACTCAAACTTCAAATTAAGAATGATTAAAATTCTCAACAAACCAACTTGCCCTTAAAGGCTTTAATTATTATAACTCTTAAATAGAGTATTAAGTGAGATGTCACTTCATTCATCAGGATATAAAATGCCCCAGTTCACTGAGCAAGAGACAAAGCTTAACTAAACTCTTGGATGATTAATTCACTTGTGCAATTAAATTTACTTGGACTCAAAATAATCTCGGAAGTATTGAAAAGATGTTTAGGACTCGTCCTAAGCACTTTCTCAATATGACAGGATGTTCTAGAAGAACAATTGAATTTAATCATTCTTTGATAAAGAAAATCATCTTTAAACAAAACTTAAGAATCTAGACGTCATAGGAGATGACTAGTTATAGGACTAGGATCTTGGTAGACAACCAAAACCTGTCCCATAGCTTTACCTAGGTATTTGTTGAAATATTTAAATGCCTTAACATGTGTTGATTTCATATCTTAAAATTTTCAAACTTAAAATTATTTTCAAAATCAAATACTACTTTCTAAATTATACATATTTAAATTAAATTTAAAACCTAAAATTCACCGACAATTTCTGTTAGGCGACCCCTTTTTCTAAAGTACAACCCAACCTAAAAATATTCCGACATGCACGGTATAGTGAAACAATCTAGGTCTTTAAGTTTTTCAGGAAGATTTTTCTGAATAATTGCACTACACTCACCGCTAAGTGCAATAGTCTCGTGGACTTTAAACTTTCTTATCTTTTTAAGTATATCCTTCATAAACTTTGCATAATCAGGCATCTGCTCTAATGCATCAACGAAGGGAATATTAATCGTTAATTTCTTAAAAATTTCTAAAGATTTTGCAAATCTGTTATCCCTATTTTGTTACTTCAATCTTTGAGGAAAAGGAGGAGGTGGTTTTTGAACAGTAATCTTCATTAGTTCTAACAGATATTCATCAGGATATAAGTTATTAGAGCCTTTCTCATCATTCACTTCCTCTCTTTCAACTTCGACTTGTTTTTAAAATCTTTGTTCCACTTCTTTACCACTCCTTAATCGAATAGCCTTAATTTGCTTTTTTTTATCTTTCGGGTTGATCTCAACATTGCTAGGAAGATTTCTATAAGGTCTATTATTAAGCGCAGTAGTAATATGTCCCAATTGATTTTCAATGTTCTTCATGGCAACGTTTTAAGCTTAAATTTAATTACCCATATTCAGAATTATTTCTTCAGTAGAAAACTTTTTTCCTTAAATTTTTTATTAGTATTTAAACCAGGAGGACAAAAAGGTCTAAAATTGGTATTTCCTTGGTTGTTCGGATTTTTAACTGGATTCATATGATTGTTTCCCCATTGCAGATTAACAACAACATTGGTGTTATTCCGGTTGAAATTCGGGTGATTTCTCCAAATAGGATTATAATAATTCGAATAAGGATTATTGACCTTGTTATGAATAGCATTTAAAGTTTCATAAGACATTTGAGAATCCATCGTCTGTCCCTATGAATTTTCTTCTAACACTTGAGGTGTTGGAGAATAATTCATTCCATATTGATCTATCTTCTTAGAAAGTGCTGCAATTTGAGAGACTATCATAGTTATCACATCAGAATCGTGAATACTGGCTACTCTCTTAGGATTTCCTGCTCAGACGACCAATGAAAATTTTTAGTAGCCATCTCTTCAATTAACAAATATGCTTCATCAAAAGGTTTTAACATTAATGGTCCACCAGTAGAAGCATCGATAATCAATCTTAAAGATCCTATTAATCCATTATAAAAGGTTTGAATTATTAACCAGTCTGGTAAAGTACGGTGCAGAAATTTCCTTAGATGATCTTTAAATCTTTACCAAGCTTCATATATGGATTCTCCATCAAACTGACTAAAAGATGTGACGTCATTTCTCAACTTAGCAGTTTTGGAAGGAGGAAAATATATTGGTAGAAACTTTTGTGAGAGCTCTCCTCAAGTTCTAATAGATCTAGGTGCTAATGAATTTAATTATTCCTTAGTCTTATCCCTAAGTAAAAAAGTAAAAAGTCTAAGCCTGAAAGCATCGTTCGACACTCCATCACATTTAAAAGTAGCACACAGTTCTAGAAAACTAGCGAGATGTAAATTAGGATCTTCATTAGGTGTTCCTCCAAATTGATTATTCTGTACTATTTGGATAATAGCATGTTTAAGCTCAAATGAATTAGCAGGAACATCACGATTTTAGACAGTTAAGTGAATTTCATCTGTTGTTGGATTAGCATAATCTCTTAAAGGTCTTGATATATTTTCATTTTGATTGTTTAAATTATTCACCATTTTGTGAGGATTTGTAGATTGTTTTTCTTTTTTTCAAATTTTTCTAAAAGTACGCTCTAATTCAGAATCGTAAGGCACTAAACCTAAAGAACCGATACTACACATGCAAACACAATAAACACACACTAACAATAAATAAACACACACAACTATGACTTGTAATTTAAATATATAATTTCAAGTACTACAACAATAAAGTTTAACAGTTAATTTTTTTTACCTTGCCTCCCCAGCAGCGACAGCAAAAACTTGGTGTGATTTTTTTAATTTGCAAAAATTAATGAACTCAAATTTAGATTTATATATTGATTTAAGTGAAAATGAGTCACACAATTAACACAAGAATATAGATCCCTCAAGTAATATAAGGCTCTACTAGAGTCCTAGTTATCGATCCCATAGGGAGGATTACTTCTAGGGTGTAATACAGAAATCTCTTATAATTTTAACACAATTGCAAGTAGTTTAATTCTTAAAGTAAAGACAAATAGATTCAGTTACTATTTCTACTAAAGCACATTGTAAATTCAAGCAAGGTAAAATAACACAAGATTAAATTTATAACAAAGTTCAGTTGCAAGAAAGTGTCTTCTTCCTTTCCATTCATAATGTGATGATTATTGTGACATAGATCAGTGATACAAATGTATTCTACCAAATAGGACCATTCCTATTCTTTACCCATATTTCAACGTATAAGGAACATTGGATAATCCTAAGTTTAGTCCCCAAATCCGTTGTTAGGCTGGGAGGATACTGGCTCTCACTCCAGAGCTCCCACTTCCGTTCACCTAAAGGCTAACTCTCGCTTCAGTTTCTAAACATTAGGACCAAATTGTGGATTTCAGCCTGTCACTCTGAAATCTCCAATTCTACACCCATCAAAGTTTATTTCCCTATTTATTTGCACTCAATCCCCATGAACTTCATCTCTCATTCATGAACATTAAATGTGACCTTCACTTTTGTTGTGGAACTCATAATCCTTATGGAACATATGTTTCCCAATAAATTTTAACAATTCAATTGACCAGATTAAAAAGTAAATGAAGTTCTAAGTAAAAAGGTCATCACAAATTTCCATAAAAAATCGGCACATCATTTCCATTTAACAATATCAACACATCACATGAAAAGGAGAAAGACAAAGAAATCTACTCAAGACTCACGAAGAAAAGAAGACAAAACATGGATTTTATATTTAAAAACATCATCATACAAAGAGAGTAAAGTAAAGACTACTTATTGATACACCTAAAATATATAGTACTTTTATGCACATTTTTATACCTATTTTTTATGAAATTTCACTTTAATGAAAGGTATTTTAAGTTTTTCTTTCAGTTATGATGAAAATGATTAATTATGATGAAAGGAGCAAAAAAGGATCAAATTTGGAGCAAAATTATGAAGTTTGAGAAATTTGGTCTCTGACGCCTATGCGCCATAATTTCAAGGGGTGTTTGAAGCAACTTTTGGTGGTGACTTCCTTAACTTCCTTTGAGCATCAAATATGATTGAAGGGATGCATCTTTTGGTGGATACATTGAATCCAGACACTATTTGAAGAGACACCAATGTACCTTTTGGAAAATTATAAAAGTGAAGCCTCATAATTAGAAGGAGAGTTTTTTTTAGAGTATGGGGTTGGAGTTCTTCTGTTTTTAGATAGTTTCTTAGAGAGATTTTGTAGAGTGTAGTTCTATAGTTGTTAGTAGAGAGTAGAGATTAAGAAAGGAAAAAGAGTTGGTGTGAAGCCTTCTTCTTACCAATTTTATTTCACCCTTGTATCTAATTTTTATTGAAGTCTAAAGTGTTTATTTGAGTCATCATAGTTGGGCGCCAACCTCTGTAGAGTTGTATTATGGAAAGCAAAATTTCAGAGAAACTTCCAGAGTCTTGTGGAGAGGATTTTTAGATAAGTATTTATCTTTGTTTTTACACTTTGTTTTGAAGTAAGATTTGTTTTGTTTTCATTATGGTTTATACTTTCAAATCAAGTTGTGTTTATGTTTTCTCCATGAAATCTAAGTAGTTTACTTTTTCTTTTTATTTCTTAGATGATGAAGTAATTAAATTATGGAAGTACATTGTGTTTAATGCTGAAAGAAATTGTGATGATTCAATTCCTTATACTTAATTTACTTCTTGATGTGGCAAATTAAGATGTTAAAATTTCTTGTGAGATTATGTAAGATCAATTGCGGTTTTGTCTCAATCAACAATTGGAAAGAATCACATGCAATTATATGGGTGAGAATTGTAGTCCATATGATTGAATGCAAATATATAGGGAGATATGTTTTAATGGTGAGTAAAATTAGAGGACTTTAGAGTGACAGGCTAAAGTCCCCTAATTTGGTTTGTTATTTTAAATTTTGTTATGAGATGTTAGCCCCCAGGTGGAGGGAATAGAGGAAACACTAGAGTGAGAGCTGGAACCTTCCCTGCCTAACCCATCTACAAAATTTCAAAATTTCAAATTAACCAATTTTCTTTATAAAACCAAGTAAGGGTAAAGAATATAATTGTTTTTTTTGGCACAATACATTTAAATACTTCCACAAAATAAATATCCATAATTATTACTAATTCATTGAAGATGGAAAAATATATTTGATTCTTATAACTTTTATATCGTGTTTAGAGTATTAATATTTTAAATTTCCTGCTTAAATTTTTATTAAAAATATAAAAAACAATTTTTCAAAATTAATACCTTAAAACATACTTACAAAAATCAATTGAAAAAGTAAATAGTTTTTGTTCTTATTTCTCTAGGTTCGATATCTCGGGGCTTAATCAGAAAGTCCTATATTACTTGATAAACGATACGTATACTTGCGTAAGAGCACATATTATAAATTACAAATTTCCTATCTAAATCGTAAGCATAAATATTTGGGGATCATTATCTCGAACTCTTCCCCAAGCGAATCTCAAGGAATTCCTTTGACTCCTCTTGTTTCTTCACAACAATACACAATTTTTTCTTTAGAATAGTAAGGAAGAAGAAATCTCTCACTTTCCCTCTCCTCTCACAATCCTAAGAAAATAAAATACAAAACCTAACTTCCTACACAAAGTTGAAAGAAAATCTCCCTAAACTCTAAACTCCTCTTCTCTTCACTTCTCCTTTCTTCCCCATTTTGAAATTTGCCTCCAAAAGTTTTTAAATTCGGCCAAAACTAAATTCCTATGAGTTTCCTCAAGCAACCTTTCAAAATCCGGCCAAATACATTGAATCTAGTTCAAAATTAAGATAGGGTGTTGTATGGCGCTGGTAGGAGCACCATTCGGCGCATTATTCCACCAAAACGTCGTAACTCTTTGGAAACTGGCATTGGTCACAGCGTTGTTTGGCGCTTGTTCAATAAGAATCACTTTTGTCCTTTCTCGCTCCAAATTTTCTCTTATACGCTTCCTTTTGCTCCAAAGACCAAAAATTATTGTACCTGCATGAAATCATCAAAAATACCTTCCTTTAAAAAGTGCAATATCATCAAAAACAAGTATGAAATGAATAGTTAAAAGCTATCAAATTTTTAGTGGATCATCAACCTTGGTCAACTTTGGTCAACCCTGTTCAATCATGGTCAACCTTAGTCAACTTTGGTCAAACATGGTCAACTATGGTCAACTTTGGTCAAACTTGGTGAACTTTGGTCAACCCTGGTCAATCATGGTCAACCTTAGTCAACTTTGGTCAAAATTGGTCAACCTTGGTCAACTTTGGTCAAACCTAGTCAATCATGGTCAACTTTGGTCAAAACTAGTTAACTTTTGTCAACCTTGGTCAATTATGGTCAACCTAAGTCAAACCTAGTCAACTATGGTCATCCTTGGTCAGCTTTGGTCGACTTGGGTCCAAAGAGTCAATTTTTAACCAAATTGATAAAATTAGTCAAATGGTTAAAACCCAAAATCATTTTGACCAATTTATAGGTTAATATTATAATTTCATAAATTTTAATTAATTACATAATTAATTTAAAATAAAATTCTAATCACACATGACATCGCACATGACATCGCACATGACATCACACATGACATCACACATGACATCACATATGAAATCTAAAATCTATAAATGATTTTCAAAATTAATTTGACATATGTAGGGTCACTAATAGGTCACCCATGACCCATAAAACCTATTATGACCCATGACACATCATCCTTAACAAAAGACAAGAGATCATCATGAAGCTGTCATTAAGGGGGGAATGATGTGTCATTCCATTATGAAACATGGAAGGAAGACATGGTGAGCTCATCACTCACCACCACCTCCATCCAATAAGAGATGGACCAATCTAAAACCTTATCTCATGCATAATTATGGTCATCATGACCAAATGATGAAAATTAGTAATGAGAAGGCATATGTGTCATGTCATCTCAAATTCATTAAATGGCCAATGAGTTTATATGGGGGAGGTTGATCCGTGAGCTCTATCCACTTCATGAGCAATCCAATGAGAGAAAAACTCATCAAAAACCTTATCTCACACATAATTATGGTCAATATGATCAAATTATAAAAAATCAAATGAAGAGGGATATGTGTCACCTCTTTGACAAAAGACAAAAAGAAAATCATTATGACACCTTCATGAAGGGAATAACGAGGTGTCATTCCCTCATAATTTTTTGAATAAGGATGAGGAAACGTCATCACTCACCTCCCTCCTAATCTAATGAAGAAAGAAGCTTAGCCATGCCATTCTCCCCATCATAATTGGCTTCATCGTTACATTCCATGGTAGTGAGGAAACAGAGGACCCATGTGTCTTCCTCTCCACAAACTTATTAAATGATTGGCAAGAAGTATATGAGGAAGGTCTATTAAGCTTATCCTAAGCTCTTATCCACCTTATGAGCTAACCAATAGAAGGAAGTTGAAAATTACAGGCCAAATCTTCACTATAGTTAGGTTCATCATAACCAAACCATGAAAGAGAGGGAATGAGAAGCTTATGTGTCATTCCTTCATGAAATCTGGAGTGAAGATATGGTGAGCTCATCACTCACCACCACCTCCATCCAATAAAAGAATGACCCATTTAAACCATTATCTTAAACATAATTTGGGTCATCATGACCAAATTATAAAAATAGGAATGAGAAGGCATATGTGTCATCTCATCCCCAATTCATTAAATGGCTCATGAATTCATATGAGGAGGCAGATCTAATAAGCTTTATCCACAACATGAATTAACCAACAAGGGAAAAACAAATTAGGGTCACCAAGATAAGCCATCATGAGCTACTTACCTTCTTCTCCAAGCAATCTTATGCTTATCCATGGCTTCCCCATGGCTATAAAAAACCATACCTGTGAACTCACAATGTACGGAGAATGAGAGGAGAAGCTTTTAAACTCTAACACACCTCGTCTCGATTGGACTTATGATAGACTTTGCTAGGCTAAAATCATCATTCATGATCCTCTCATGCTCGATTGAGGCCTCACCTCTTGAGACCAGGTATGTGACCTTAACTCTAATTCCTTGAATAAATTTAATTTTTTTGAAGTAAAACATCACAAAGCACCCAGATAGCTGTAGGGATATGATTGTCTCGATGAGATTATTTTTTTCCAAGGTTAGAAAAAATTCCATAAAATCAAATTCACCAATTTTCATCAATCTTTGTAATTATTTTTAAAAATAATTATAAAAACTGGGAAAATTGGAAATTAAATGGGAAATTGGTTAGAAAATTTAGGGTTATGAATTCAAACCTTAAAATGACAGTTTCTAACCTTTGAAAAGTTAAAATGACATTTTAACCTCTTAAGCTGTAAATTTTCAAATTTACATTTAAAAAACCCTTAGGCTTGAAGGATTGCTTCTAATGACCTAATTCTAATCCTTAGGTTTACTTCTTAATTAGACCTAGAGTAAAACTAAGCCTTATCAATAATTGGGCTTAGTCACATCCCTGAAGCTTTGGTTCAACCCAAATGAACTTACATCATACTCTAAATACTTAGGTTCAACCTACATAAATCTAAGTCAAAATTAAAAATTTTTCGTAATAATCAAAATGGACCGAAACCAAATTTTAGACACCTAGGTTCAATCCATATGAACCCAAAAATGAAATCAAAACTTCTTGGGTTTTACTCACATAAACTCAATTCAAACCTTGAACTTTTGGATTCAACCCATATGAACCGAAATCCAAATCAAAACCAATCCTATGACTTAGGTGAACGCATATGAATTTAAACCTCATCCAAACCCTAATTAGGTCTAAGATATCAATTTGACCCAATTAAACAAAGTTAGACCTTAATCACATTAGGTTTAACTTAACAAACCCCAATTAGGACTAAGACTAAACCAAGTTAGACCTTAACCACATTAGGTTTAACTTAATAAACCCTAATTATGTCTAAGACATCAAATAGACCTAATTAAACCATGTTAGACCTTAATTACATTAGGTTTAACTTAATAAAACCCAATTAAGTCTAGGACACCAAATAGACTAAATTAAACCAAGTTAGACCTTAACCACATTAGGTTTAACTTAATAAACCCCAATTAGGTCTAGGACACCAATTAGACCTAATTAAAACAAGTTAGATCCAACTTACATTGAGTCTAACTTAATAAATCCTAATTAAGTCCAACCCTAATTAGACTTAATTAACCTTTAAGCCTTACTTACATTAGGCTTAAATAACCTTAAATCATAATTAAGTCTAACTTTAATTAGACTTAATTAACCTTTAAGCCTTACTTACATTAGACATAAACAACATTAAATCTTGATTAAGCCTAACCCAAATAAGACTTAATTAACCATTAAGCCTTACTTACATTAGGCTTAAGAATCCTTAAATCCTGATTAAGTTTAACCCTGATTAGACTTAATTAACCTTTAAGCATAATTTCATTAGGCTTAAACAACCTTAAATCCTAATAATGTCTAATCCTAATTAAACTTAATTAACCTTTAAGCCTTACTTACATTAGCATTAAACAACCTTAAATCCTAATTATGTCTAACCCTAATTAGACATAATTAACCTTTAAGCCTTACTTACATTAGGCTTAAACAACCAAAAATTTTAATTATGTCTAACCCTGATTAGACATAATTAACCTTTAAGCTTTAGTTACTTTAGGCTTAAACAACCTTAAATCCTAATTATGTCTAACCCTAATTAGACTTAATTAATCTTTAAGCCTTAGTTACTTTAGGCTTAAACAACCTTAAACCCTAATTAAGTCTAACCCTAATTAGACTTAATTAACCTTTAAGCCTTACTTACATTAGGCTTAAACAACCTTAAATCCTAATGAAGTCTAACTCTAATTAGACATAATTAACCTTTAAGCCTTACTTACATTTGGCTTAAACAACCTTAAATCCTAATGAAGTCTAACACTAATTAGAATTAATTAACCTTTAAGCCTCACTTACATTAGGCTTAAACAACATTAAATCCTAATGAAGTCTAACCCTAATTAGACTTAATTAACCTTTAAGCCTTACTTACATTATGCTTAAAAACCCTAAATCCTAATGAAGTCTAACCCTAGGTAGACTTAATTAATCTTCAAGCCTTACTTACATTGGGCTTAAACAACCTTAAATCCTAATTTAAGTCTAACCTTAATTAGACTTCATTAACCTTTAAGGCTTACTTACATTATGCTTAAACAAACATAAATCCTAAATAAGTCTAACCCTAATTAGACTTAATTAACCTTTAAGCCTAACATTAGGCTTAAACAACCTTAAATCCTACTTATGTATAACCTAATTAGACTTAATTAACCTTTAAGCCTTGCTTACATTAGACTTAAACAACCTAAAATCCTAATTAATTCTAACCCTAATTAGGCTTAAATTAAAACAATAACTCAGGTTCAATTCATCTTGAACCGAAGTTAACCAAACCCTTAGGGTCAACTTACATTGAACCTAACTTAACCTAACCTTAGGTTCAACCTACATTGAGCCTAACCAAAGCTCTCGGTTCAACCTACACTGAACATCTCAACCAAACTTTAGGTTCAACCTAAATTGAACCTAACCAAACTTTAGGTTAAACATACATTGAACCTAAATCAAACTTAAGCTTATGTTCGACCTAACTTGAACCCAAGTAACTAAACCTTAGGTTCAACCCATATTGAACCTAAATCAACTTCTAACTAAGGATCAACCTAACTTGAAACTAAGTTAACCAAACATCTAGGTTCAATCCACATTGATTCTAACTCAAACCTTAACTTAGGTTCAACCTAACTTGAACCCAAGTTAGCCTGAACCTTTTTAGGTTCAACCTAACTTAAACCCAAGTCAAACAAACCTTAGGTTCAACCTACAAAGAACCAAAATCAAGTTTTAACTTAGGTTCAAACTAACTTGAACCTAACCTAACCTAACTTTAGGTTCAACCTCATTGATCCTAACCAAACCTATAGATTCAACCAACATTGAACCTAATTCAACATAAACTTTAGATTCAAGCCAAATTGAATCTAACTCAACATAAACATTAGATTTAACCCAAATTGGATCTAACTCAACATAAACTTTAGATTCAACCCAAGCTGAATCTAACTCAATATAAACTTTAGATTCAACCCAAATTGAATCTAACTCAACATAAACTTTATATTCAACCCAAATTGAATCTAACTCGGCGTAAACTTTAGGTTAAACTTAAATTGAACCTAAGTCTACCTAGGCCTTTAGTTCAACCAAAATTGAATCTAAGTCAACCTAAACTAACTTAAACCTTAGGTACAACCAAAAACATAGATCAAATCTAAATTTCTTGGGTTCAACACATTGAATCCAAACAAAATCTAAAACCTAAATAGGTTTAACCTTAATTAGACTTAATGAACCACATTAAGCCTTACTTACATTAGGCTTAATTCAACTTAAACCCCAATTAGGTCTAACTCCAACTAGACCTAATAAAACTAATTAAACCTTAACCTTTCCAGTTTAACTAAATTTTAAATTAAATCAAACTCTTAGGTTCAACCTAACTTAAACCTAAATCAAATCAGACACTTAGGTTGAACCCAACTTGAATTCAAATAAAATCAAACATTTAAAACCTAAATTAAACTTAAGTCCTACCTACATTAGACTTAGAATAATTTCAAACCTTAGGTTCAATTCATATTAAACCTAAGCCAACTTTAGATCCTACTTACATTAGATCAAAATACATTGGACTTATGACCATATCAAACTTTAAGTTTGATTCATATTAAACCTAAACCATTAGATTCTACTTAATTTGAATCTAAATCAACCTTCAGTCCTATCTACATTAGACTTAAAATAATTTAAACCCTTAAGTTCAATCCATATTAAACCCAAATCAACTTTAGGTCCTACCTAAATTGGACTTTAAATAATCATTAACCATGGGTTCAAACCACATTGAACCTAAACCAAACTTTTAATTTAAGATCAACCCAAAGTTGAACCAAAGTCAAAACCCATAACTTAGGATTCAATCTACATTGAACCTAAAAATTAAACCATTAACTTAAGATCAACCCAAAGTTAAACATAATTCAAGTATCAACCTTATGTTCAACCTACATTGAACTTAAACTCAACTTTCAATCCAAATTGAACAAAGCCAACCAAAACTTTAGGTACAACTGACATCAGGACCTCAAACCCTAAGTCTAACCTACATTAAACTTAACCAAATTTCTTTAGGTCCAATCAACATTAGGACTTAAACATTAAGTCTAATTTACATTTAGACTTAGTTAAATAAATTCAAAACCTTTAGATTCAAATGACATTGAATCTAAATTCTTAAATCTAATTTATATTAGATTTAACTCAAAACAATTAGAATCAAACGACCCTGAATCTAAATTCTCAAGTCTAATTTACACTAGACTTATCCAAAACCTTTAGATTCAAAAGACATTGAATCTAAATTCCTAAATTTAATTCAAATTAGATTTAACTCGAAAATATTTAATTAGTATTAGACTTAATCCAAAACCTTTAATTTCAAATGACATGGAATATAAATTCCTAAATCTAATTCATAAAAGATTTAACTTGAAAACATTAGATTCAAACGACACTGAATCTAAAATTCTCAATTTTAATTAGATCTTACAGACATTAGACCTAACTAAACTTGACTCATTTCTCTAGGTCTAAAATACATTAGACTTAAATAAAAAAATCAAAACTGACATATAAAAATCAATCAAAATGATACATGGAAAATTTTAATTGGTTAATCAATCATAAATAACTTAAAATATTTCAACCTAAAATCGCCCCCCCCCAAAAAAAAACATTAAGACTTAAATGAAACCTTAATGAAAAAAGATCACCAAATGCAACTTGAACCCCATCGTTCTTGATCTATGAAGATTTCTTGGATGATGCAATCCTGGTTGTTGACAGGAGTCTTCCGGTCCTGGTTTAAAAACCTTTCAAACTAAGTAAATCAAGGCATCCGACGAACCTGCGACGACAGAGCCATGGACATCTTGACTAGGTTGTCTAAAAATTTAACTAACTAAATCAATAAAATCGACTTTATTTCTTTTGCAAGAATAACTCTGACATTGTTTTTCTTGCAGGTTGAAGATAAATTTCGTTTTAGATTTACTTTTCATGTTATTAGGGTGTGCTAACTCTATTTTGCAGGGTGACATTATAAATACGGGACAACAATGACATTAAAACAAAACCACAACAAAAAAAATAAAATAAAATGACAACAAAACAACGAAATCACAATGAAACAAAACCAAAATTTTTGGGATAGCCACAAAACCCAAAACAACAACAAAACGACATTGACTAAACAAAACTAAACAACGATATTAACAAAATAATAACAAAATGACATTGACAAAACAAAACAAAATAATCACATTAACAAAACAACAACCAAACAACATTGAAAAAGCAAAACAAATCAACGTCATTAACAAAAAAACAACAAAATGAAATTGACAAAACAAAACTAAACAACGACATTAACAAAATAATGATGAAACGACATTGCCAAAACAAAAGAAACATTGAAACAAAACGACATTGACAAAACAAAATAAAACAACAACCAAACCTTTAGGATAGTACGTGACACTTGTTACCCTTAGGATTAAACATTGACATTTACTTCCTTCATCTTGAATATTTCTTAGAGAATGAGTGTTAACGTTAATCAGGAGTTTTTTTAGACAATCATAATTGTTTAAGAAGTAATTAACTCCAGGAGCTTGCTCCTATAAAAGAATTAAAGAACTTAGAATAGGTATCACACCTAAAATCTTTGGTTATTAGATTTTCTATGTGGTCATCCTTATACGGAGATATCCAGAATAAGACATTCTAGAATCTTCTCCGTAAGGACTACCATTGATATTTCCTTATTCTATTGTTTTCTATTCTATCAGCTCTATCTTTCTTCTTCAAGATTCTTAACATCTAAGGATCCTTCACATGATCTAAAAAAATAAGATTACTTGATGATTAAAGCAATATGATAGCTAAACAGAGTGGTGATTCCTCAACAATGACATCGACAAACATTCTAACATCCATAATGACAAAAGAGAATTGACACTGCCGGAGGTAACAAACCGAGTACCTAGAACGCCATCAAGAGAGTTTGGCGACTCTACTGGAGATTTTCTCTATCCTCGTCTCTCATTAAATCGTTCATTCTCTAGATGTTCCATCTGTTGACAAATACGATCATCTCCTTCAAATCTAACTCTTTTAAGAGTTACCCATAATAAATTTTGACATAACAAATCGACATAATATAATAAACCCCCAGTTTACATAATGTGTCTAAAATGAAATTGATAACATTTTGATTGAAGAAACGCTGTAAAGGATCCCTAGGAATTTGATCTCTTTCTACTCCCAAGGCTCTGTTTTACTGGTTGACAACACAGATTAAACTAGTTTTAGTGGTCTGTTGCATGCCATGGTGAAGAGAGCTACTTCTGAGGTCATAGAACCTTTAGAAGAATTAGATCTGAATGCCAATAAATATTTCCCTCCTTTTAAGACTGCTCTATCGGAGGGAGCTTCCACAAAGCAAATAGTTATGAAGTCCATTGTGATATATCCTACATCTGAAAGGAAGGAAGTAATCGACCGTAATTTAAATAAGGTCTATGTTGAATAAAGGATGATGTTCCACCATCATCCGTATTTGAGGTTGGGTCCAATTCTAAGGCATATCAGTTGACCCGCACTCAGCGGAGAAATAGAAATCGCCCTGCCCTGATGAAAAAGAGGAAGGACAAAATCAAAACAACTAATAAAGTTGAAACCTTTGAACCTGAGGAGTGTATTTTTGGGAATGCTTACCTCCTAAAAGGAAATAAATTCTTTCTGACATTTTCCGAATATAATGGAAAGAGTCTTCTTTCCACTTAAAAGGGAGAGGTGTCTATCAGCTCCAGTGGTCTATTTTGTAGACTTGCACAAAAAATAATGATATTTAATCTCACAACTTTTGGACAAGATGGGATGTGAAATCTCTCCATAAATGAAAGAGGACATAATGAAAAAAGGAAGGCTGGCCTACATAAGCTTATTACCAGGTCTCGTTTAGGAAATCAACAAGCTGCGACAACTCAGGAATCGGCTAAGCTTGGCTTGGAGCCTAAAATAACAAACATTGTCATTACAACAGCTAGACGAGACACCATCTAGCAATACATACTGAAGTACTTTTGAAAGAAAATGAATTATCTGCTAAGATAAGAACCGACATCAAAAAATCATTAACAAAAAGAAAATCCAGAAAGGAATAATCTAAGATAAAATTTTCAGTATTTTGACAAAAGAACCTATAATTTCAGAGGAAATGAATTCCTTAATAACTGGGTCCTTTACCTTAATCTTCAGACTATGTCCTAAGTAAATTTTAAAACAAAATAGTGTGATCAAAATACGAGTAATTGACTTTGGATATCACGAGCTTATTAATCTTTTGTCATGTGATTGGGTCCTAGCTTTTGAATGAGTTATAATATCCCAGAATTCGTCTTAAGAAATATTTAAGAATTGTTAATTATGAGAATTTTGACTTTCAAAATCCTTAAAATATGCTTCACCGGATATAGTAATTCTCTGAGAAGAAGTTTTAGGTGTGCATAAAATGAAAATTTGTGTTTGATTCAACATTCAAAATCTTTAAAAAAATTCTCCACGAGATATAGTAATTCTTTAAGAAGAAGCTTGAGGTGAGCATGAAATAAAAAATTGATGTTTGAATTCAGACATATAGAACCCTTAAAATATGCTCCACCAGATATAGTACTTCTCTGTGAGAAGCTTGAGGTGAATGAAATTAAAAATTGGTGTTCAATTTCTCCTCTAATTGATAAAACTTGAAAAACTATCTTAAGAAAATTCTTTTGATATTATATTTAAGAGAAAATTAAATGATCTTGTCTTTTGGTCGGCTATTAATTGGCTCAGACATATCTTTGAAAAATGAAAAATAATTTTGATCACATAATCAAAATTTTGGAATCTACCTAGACCCAGAAAGAAGCAACTAAGGTAAAAGAGCTATCTTATTAGCAATTAATGGAAATTCTTTCCCGAAGTCATATCTTCCAATGGTTAGATGATTAAACTCCAATCTTAATTCAAAATGATTTTTCCAAGACAATCTAAACAATCTTAAGAAGGAAGGTGATAAAGAAAATGTCAACCAACAGTCCAAGACAATAACACGAGCTGTTAATGGACGCCTTATGGGCCTACCGTACCACATACCAATGCGGTTGACACCATTTACTCTAGTATACTGGTATGAAATTGTGTTCCCACTTAAAGTACAACAGCATTCACTCTAAATGGCACTAGCAAAAAAAGTAACAGAAAAAGAATATGCAAAATTGCAACATGAAGAACTCGACAGTTTATAAAACAAACGCCTACAAGCTTAACAATATCTGGAATTTTACCAGAAAAAAATGGTGCATGCCCATGACAAATTAGTTCTTCCAAGAACGTTTCAAATTGGAGACCTAGTCTTGACACTCCGAAGACCTATCCTTGCTCATCACAAAATAGGCGAGAAATTTGAACCAACATATGAGGGCCCATATTTTGTTTAAAAGACATATTCAAGGGATCTTACTAGCCGTTTAATGGCCAAAGAGAAAGAATAATTCCCCCAATCAACGGGTGGTTTAAAATAAAAATTATGTGACATAAATAAAAATGAATGACTTGTTTTGTAAACTGGGGAACAACTAATCAAAATTAAAATGACATCATTCCAACTTCATGAAATGACAAATATAATTCTTAATCTTCTCACAAAATAAAATGACAAATATTGTCAAAAAGTAATTTCTTTCGTGATACTTAAGCCCAACAAACATTAAGAAATCAAAACAATTCAGTCAACTATATGTGTTTTTCTACACATTCTCATCACCTATGGGATGTAAGACCCTCATGATATGAAGCTATGGCATTTCTTTTGTCTCTTTCTTTGGGATTAGATATAAGTCTCCAAGCATTTCTTCCTAAAATCAAAAAAATTGACATTTGAAATTTCAGAGAAATGGTATAATACCTCTTTTAATGAAAAATGACATCTATTTTCTTTATTGCTATTGGATATAAGACCTTCCTGACACAGAATTATGGCTTTCCTTTGACACTTCTTTCAAAAAGGATATCAGCCTCCTAGCATTCCTTTCCAAAATCAACAAAATTGACATTTGACATTTCAGAGAAATGGTAT
The DNA here is from genome assembly GCA_022702705.1 of Papilionanthe hookeriana x Papilionanthe teres. Classification (NCBI taxonomy): domain Eukaryota; kingdom Viridiplantae; phylum Streptophyta; class Magnoliopsida; order Asparagales; family Orchidaceae; genus Papilionanthe; species Papilionanthe hookeriana x Papilionanthe teres. Next base: position 26,390,940 of record CM040430.1, read on the forward strand.
AAAACCTCCTTTAATGGAAAATAGTATCCATTTTCTTTCTTGCTGCTGGATATAAGACCTTCCTGACACAGAATTATGTCTTACCTTTAACACTTCTTTCAAAAAGGATATCAGTCTCCTACCGTTCCTTTCCAAAACTGACAATACTGACATTTGATATTTCTGAGAAATGGTATAAGCATCCTTTAATGGAATATGACATCCATTTTCTTTCTTGCTACTGGATATAAGACCCTTCATGACTCAGAAATATGGCATTCCTTTAGCTCTTCCTTTGAGAAAGGATTATAAGTCGCATATCATTCCTTCTCAAAATCGACATATCGACATCTGACATTTCTAAGAGATGGTATGGCATCCACTCTCTCCCTAGTTATTTGACATAAGACCCTTCCTGAAACAAAAATATGACATTCCTTTAGCTCTTTCTTTGAGAAAAGGATATATGTCACATGGCATTCCTTCTCAAAATCGACATATCGACATCTGACATTTCTGAGAGAAGGTATGACATCCACTCTCTCCCTAGTTATTGGATATAAGACCCTTCCTGACACGGAAATATGACATTCTTTTAACTATTTCTTTGAGAAAGGATATAAGTTGCAAAATGTTCCTTCTCAAAATTGACATATCGACATCTGACATTTTTTAAAAATGGTATGGCATCCACTCTCTCCCTAGTTATTGGATATAAGACCCTTCCTCACACAGAAATATAACATTCCTTTAGCTCTTTCTTTGAGAAAGGATATAAGTCTCATAGCATTCCTTCACAAAATCAATATATCGACATCTGACATTTTCGAGTGATGGTATGGAATCAACTCTCTCTCTAGTTATTTAATATAAGACCCTTTCTGACCCGAAAATATGGCATTTCTTTAGCTTTGTATTTGAGATAAGATATAAGTCGCATAACATTCCTTCTCAAAATTGACATCTGATATTTAAGAGAGATTGTATGAAATCCACTCTCTCCCTAGTTATTAGATATAAGACCCTTTCTGACACATAAATATAGCATTCTTTTAGCTCTTTCTTTGAGAAAAGATATAAGTCGCATAGCATTCCTTCTCAAAATCGACATATTGACATGTGAAATTTTTTAGAGATAGTATGACATCCACTCTCTTTCTAGTTATTGGATATAAGACCCTTCCTGATACGGAAATATGACATTCCATTAGCTATCTCTTTGAAAAAGGATATAAGTCGCATAGCATTCCTTCTCAAAATCGACATATCGACATCTGACATTTTTGATATATGGTATGACATCCACTCTCTCCCTAGTTATTGGATATAAGACCTTTTCTGACACAGAAATATGACATTCCTTTATCTCTTTCTTTGAGAAAGGATATAAGTCGCATAGCATTTCTTCTAAAAATTGACATATCGACAATTGACATTTCTGAGAGATGGTATGACATCCAATCCCTCCCCAGCTATTAGACATAAGACCTTTCCTGACATGAAAACATGACATTCCTTTAGCTCTTTCTTCAGAAAGTATATAAGTTGCATAGCATTCCTTCTTTAAATTGACATATCGACTTCTAACATTTCCAAGAGATTGTATGGCATCCACTCTCTCCCCAGCTATTGGATATATTACCCTTCCTGACATGGAAACATGGCATTCCTTTAGGTCCTTTTTTTAGAAAGGATATAAGTCGCATAGCATTCCTTCTCAAAATCAACATATTGACATCTAACTTTTCTGAGAGATGGAATTCCATTCACTCTCTCCCTACTTATTGGATATAAGACCTTCCTGACATGGAAATATGACATTCCTTATCTCTTTCTTTGATAAAGGATATAAGTCACATAGCATTCCTTCTCAAAATTGACATATCAACATCTGACATTTTTGAGAGATGGTATGACACTCACTCTCTCTCCAGTCATTGGATATAAGACCTTTCATAATAAGGAAATATGACATTCCTTTTGCTCTTTCTTTGAGAAAGGATAGAAGTTGCATAAGATTCCTTCTCAAAATTGACATATCAACATCTGACATTTTTGAGAGATGGTATGGGACCTACTCTCTCCCCACCTATTGCATATAAGACCTTTCCTGACACGAAAATATGACATTATTTCCTGATGAAACAATAATGTGACATAGACATCTTTAAGAAATAGTATAAGTCCTCCATAAATGGAATATGACATCTTTTCTCACTTGCTATTGGATATTAAACCTTTCTGACATGGAATTATGGTTTTCCTGTAGCTTTTTTTTTTTGGGGGAAAGGAAATATGTCCCCAAGCATTCCTTCCTAAAACCAACATACAGACATTGACATCTCCGAGAAAAGTATAAGGCCTCCTTAAATGGAATATGACATCTATTCTCACTTGCTATTGGATATTAAACCTTCCTGGCATGGAATTATGGTTTTCCACTAGCTTTTTCCTTTGGGAAATGATATATGTCTCCAAGCATTCCTTACCAAAACTAACATACATACATTGACAAATCTGAGAAATAGTATAAGACCACTTTAAATGGAATATGACATATATTTTCACTTGCTATTAGATGTGAAACCTTCCTGACATGGAATTATGGTTTTCCTCTAGCTTTTCCTTTGGGAAAGGATATATATCTCTAAGCATTCGACTCCAGGACAGACATACAGACATTAACATCTCCAAAAAGTAGTAAATAACCTCTTTCAATGGAAGAAGACATCTACTCTCTCTCTCTCTCTCTCTCTCTCTCTCTCTCTCTCTCTCTCTCTCTTCTGAGATAGGATATAAGTCTCATAGCATTCCTTAACAAGACTGACATATCAACATTTGACTTCTAAAAAGTATTATAAAACCTCCTCCATGGAATACAACATCTACTCACTTTTCATTGAGATGGGATATAAGTTTCATAGCACTCCCTCTCAAGACTGACATTTTACATCTTCTAAGAAGTAGTAAAAGACCTCATTCATGGATTACAACATCTACTCTCTCTTTTAAGATAAGATATAAATATCATAGAATCCCTTCTCAATACCGACAATCGACATTTGACATCTTTGAAAGAAGTACTATAAGACAACCTTCATGGAATATGACATCTACTCTCTTCCTTTTGTGATAGGATGTAAGTCTCATGGCATTCCTTCTCAATACCAACATTTAAAATCTACTCTCTCTCTATTGAGATAAAATGTAAGTCTCATAACATTACTTCTCAGTATTGACATATCGGCATTGATACCTTTGAGAGATGATAAAAGACCTCCTTTAATGGAATATAGCATCCATCTTTCTTTTGGTTGTCGAATGAAAGCCTTTCCTGACATAAGATCATGGCTTTTTAATAGTTTTATCATCCTTTTATCCAATGCTCATAAAGTTGATACAAGACCTCCTCTAATGGAATATGACATCCATCTTTCTTTTGGATGTTGGATTTAAGTCTTTCCTGACATGGGATCATGGCTTTCCTGCAGTCATATCAACCCTTTATCCAATAAATTTAATGGACAAATACCTGACATGGTATAACCATATCCCTTTCATAAACATTAACAAATTGTTAACTTTAATGGGTTATCTAGAACATTTCGGTCAACGCCAATGTGCGCGGCATACTTATTCAGTATTGCACATATATTGGGGGCCCATTGGTTGACCTCACTTTTATGAGGACCCAAATTGACACTCACAGATAAGTAATATCTTAAGCCATCTTCATTGGCTCAAGATCCTCAGACACCTCTCTACAGACCTAATGATCACTATGGTCATTAAATATATCCTAGGAGGAGGTCTACCAATATTAACCCATTTAAACTCTCTAGGAATATCTTAAAACACTAAAAATTGGATTGACCTCAATATACCCTTTTTTGGATCAGTCCAACATGACATCCTAAAATGATCAGTCTAGCAATGACAATCTCTGATTTGGTTAACCCTTGACCTAAGGTGGTCAAATTTAGTCAAAATGGTCAATCCATAACTCAATGACCTTCCTATTGACCAAATTGGTCAACCCTTGACCCAGATGGTCAAATTTTGTCAAAATGGTCAATCCATGACCTAATGACCACCAAATTGACCTTATGGTTAAACCTATGACATAAATGCTCAGACTTGGTCAAAATGGTCAATCCATTATCTAAAGACCACTACTTAACCATCTAGTCAACCCTTCAACTAAGATGGTCAAATTTGATTAAAATGGTCAATCCATGACCTAATGACCACCAAATCGACCCTATGGCCAAACCAATGACATAAATGGTCAGACTGGTCAAAATGGTCAATCCATGACCTAAAGACCACCACATTAACCATATGGTCAACACTTGACCTACGATGGTCAAATTTGATCAAAATGTCAATCCATGACCGAATGACCACCAAATCGACCCTATGGTCAATCCAATGACATGAATGGTCAAACTTGGTCAAAATGGTCAATCCATGACCTAAAGACCACCACATTGACCATCCAGTCAATCATTGACCTAAGATGGTTAAATTTGGTCAAAATGATCAATCCATGACCTAATGACCATCACATTGACCCAAAGGTCAACCCTGGATCTAAATTGGTCAATCCTGGTCAACCTTGGTCAACTTTAGTTAAACTTGATCAACCATTGTCAACATTGGTCAACTTTGGTCAACCCTGGTCAATCACGGTCAACCATAGTCAACTATGGTCAACCAAGGTCAACCTTGGTCAACTTTGGTCAAACCTGGTCAACCTTGGTCAACTTTGGTCAAACTTGTTCACCCATGGTCAACCTTGGTCAACTTTGGTTAACTCGGGTCAATCATGGTCAACCTTAGTCAACTTTGGTCAACCACAGTCAACCTTGGTCAACATTGGTCAAACCTAGTCAACTTTGGTCAAACTTGGTCAACCATTATCAACCTTGGTCAACTTTGGTCAACCCTAGTCAATCATGGTAAAACTTAGTTAACTTTGGTCAAACTTGGTCTACCATGTTCAACTTTGTCAACTTTGGTTAACCCTGGTCAATCATGGTCAACTTTGGTCAAGCCTTGTCAACTTTTGTCAACCCTGGTCAATCATGGTCAACGTTAGTCAAACCTGGTCAACTATGGTCACCCTTGGTCTACTATGGTCCCCTTGGTCAACTTTGGTCAACTTGGGACAAAATAGTCAATTTTGAATCAATTTAATAAAATTAGTCAAATTTTCAAAACCCAAAATCATTTTGACCAATTTATGGGTTAATATTATAAGTTCATACATTTTTAGTTAATTACATAATTAACTTAAAATGAAATTATAATCACACATGGCATCACATATGACATCACACATGACATCGCATATGACATCACACATGACATGACATATGAAATCTAAGATGTATAAAAGATTTTCAAATTTAATTTGACATATGTAGGGTCACTAATAGGTCACCCATGACCCATAAAACCTATTATGACCCATGACACATCATCCTTAACAAAAGACAAGAGATCATCATGAAGCCTTCATGAAGGGGGGAATGATGTGTCATTCCATCATGAAACATGGAAGGAAGACATGGTGAGCTCATCACCACCACCACCTCCATCGAATAAGAGATGGACCCATTTAAAACCTTATCTAATGCATAATTATGGTCATCATGACCAAATGATGAAAATTGGGAATGAGAAGGCATATGTGTCATCTCATCCCAAATTCATTAAATGGCCAATGAGTTTATATGGGGGAGGTTGATCCATGAGCTCTATCCACTTCATGAACAATCCAATGAGAGAAAAACTCATCTAAAACCTTATCTCACACATAATTATGGTCATTATGATCAAATCATAAAAAATGAAATGAAGAGGGATATGTGTCACCTTTTTAACAAAAGATAAAAAAAAAATTATGGCACCATCATGAAGGGAATAATGAGGTGTCGTTCCCTCATAAATTTTTGTGTAAGGATGAGGAAAAGTCATCGCTCACCTCCCTCCTAATCCAATGAATAAAGAAGCTTAGCCATTCCATTCTCCCCATCATAATCGGCTTCATCATTACATTCCATGGAAGTGAGGAAAGAGAGGACCCATGTGTCATTCTCTCCACAAACTTATTAAATGATTAGCAAGAAGTATATAGGGAAGACCAAATTAGGTCTAAGATACCAATTAGCCAAATTAAAACAAGTTAGATCCTAATTAAATTAAGTTTAACTTAATAAATCCTAATTAAGTTAACCCTAATTAGACTTAATTAACCTTTAAGACTTACTTATATTAGGCTTAAACATCCTTAAATCCAAATTAACCTAATTAAACTTAATTAACCTTTAAGCCTTACTTACATTAGGCTTAAACAACCTTAAATCCTAATTAAGTCTAACCCTAATTAGACTTAATTAACCTTTAAGCCTTAATTGCATTAGGCTTAAACAACTTTAAATCCTAATTAAAACCTTTAAGCCTTAATTGCATTAGGCTAAAACAACCTTAAATCCTAATTAATTCTAACCCTAATTAGAATTAACTAACCTTTAAGCCTTACTTGAATTAGGCTTAAACAACCTTAAATCCTAATTAAGTTTAACCATTACATACATTAGGCTTAAACAACTTTAAATTCTAATGAAGCCTAACCCTAATTAGACTTAATTAACCTTTAAGCCTTACTTACATTAGGCTTAAACAACCTTAAATCCTAATAAAGCCTAACCCTAATTAGACTTAATTGACATTTAAGACTTATTAGGCTTAAAAAACCTTAAATCCTAATTAATTTTAACCCTAATTAGACTTAATTAACCTTTAAGCTTTACTTACATTAGGAATAAACAACCTTAAATCCTAATAAAGTTTAACACTAATTAGACTTAATTAACCTTTAAGCCTTACTTACATTAGGCTTAAACAATCTTAAATCCTAATTAAGTCTAACCCTAATTAGGCTTAAATCAACACCATTACTCAGGTTCAACTCAACCCAAGTTAGCAAAACCTCTAGCTTCAACTTACATTGAACCTAACTTAACCTAACCTTAGGTTCAACTTACATTGAAACTAACAAAAGCTCTGGGTTCAACCAACACTGAACCTCTCAACCAAACTTCAGGTTCAACCTAAATTGAACCTAAAGAAACTTTAGGTTCAACATACATCGAACCTGAATCAAACTTAAGCTTAGGTTCCACCTAACTTGAACCTAAAATAACCAAACCTTAGGTTCAACCCATATTGAACCTAAATCAACTTCTAACTTAGGATCAACCTAACTTGAACCCAAGTTAACCAAACCTCTAGGTTCAACCCACATTGAACCTAACTCAAACCTTAACTTAGGTTCAACCTAACTTGAACCCAAGTTAACCCGAACCTTTTTAGGTTCAACCAACATCGGACCTAACTCAAACATTAACTGAGGTTCAACCTAACTTGAACCAAAGTCAACCGATCCTTAGGTTCAACTTACATAGAACCTAAATAAAATTTTAACTTAGGATCAACCTAACTTTACCTAACCTTAGGTTCAACCTACATTGAACCTAAACAAACCTATAGGTTCAACCAAAATTGATCCTAATTTAACTTAAACTTTAGATTCAACCCAAATTGAATCTAACACAACATAAACTTTAGATTCAACCCAAATTAAATCTAACTCAACATAAACTTTAGATTCAACCCAAATTGAATTTAACTCAACCTAAACTTTAGGTTCAATTCAAATTGAACCTAAGTCTACACAAACCTTTAGTTCAACCTAAATTGAATCTAAGTCAACCAAAACCAACTTAAACCTTAGGTTCAACCAAATGAACTTAAGTCAAATCTAAATTCCTAGGGTTTGACACATTGAACCCAAACCGAATCTAAAACCTAAATAGGTCTAACCCTAATTAGACCTAATTAAACACACTAAGCATTACTTACATTAATCTTACTTCAACTTAAACCTCAATTAGGTCAAACTCTTACTAGACCTAATAAAACTAATTAAACCTTATCCATGTCAGGTTTAATTAAACTTTAAATCAAATCAAACTCTTAGGTTCAACCTAACTTGAACCTAAATCAAATCAGACTCTTAGATTCAACCCAAATTGAATTCAAATAATATCAAACCTTTAAAACCAAAATTAATCTTAAGTCCTACCAATATTAGACTTAAAATAATTTCAAACCTTAGGTTCAATTCATATTAAACCTAATCCAACTTTAGATCCGGCATATATTGGATCAAAATACATTGGACTTATGACCATATCAAACTTTAAGTTTGAATCATATTAAACCTAAAGCATTATATTCCACTTAAATTGAATATAAATCAACCTTAAGTCCTATCTACATTGGACTTAAATTCATTTCAAACCCTCAACTTCAATCCATATTGAACCTAAACAAACTTTAGGTCCTACCTAAATTGGACTTAAAATAATCCTTAACCTTAGGTTGAAACCACATTGAACCTAAATGAAAACTTTAACTTAAAATCAACCCAAATTTGAACTTAAGTCAAAAGACATAACTTAGGATTTAATCCACATTGTACCTAAAAATCAAATCGTTAACATAAGATCAAGTCAAAGTTAAACGTAAGTCAGAAATCAACCTTATGTTCAACCTACATTGAACTTAAACTCAACGTTAAATCAAAATTGAATCACGCCTAACCAAATCTTTAGGTCCAACTGACATCAGGACCTCAAACCCTAAGTCTAACCTAAATTAGACTTAACCAAATTTCTTTAGGTCCAACCAACATTGGGACTTAATAATTAAGTCTAATTTTTATTTAGACTTAGTCAAATTAATTCAAAAGCTTTTGATTTGAAATACATTAAATCTAAATTCCTAAATCTTATTCATATTAGATTTAACTCAAAAATATTAGATTCAAATGACACTAAATTTAAATTCTCAAGTCTAGTTTACACTAGACTTAATCCAAAACCTTTAGATTCAAAAGGCATTGAATCTAAATTCCTAAATCTAATTCATATTAGATTTAACTTGAAAATATTAGATTTAAATGACAGTGAATCTAAATTCTCAAGCCTAATTAATATTAGACTTAATCCAAAACCTTTAGTTTTAAAAGACATTGAATCTAAATTCCTAAATCTAATTCATATTACATTTAAATCGAAAAAATTAGATTCAAACGACACAGGATCAAAAATTTTTAAGTCTAATTAGATCTTACAGAGATTAGATTTATATAAACTTAACTCATTTCTCTAGGTCTAAAACACATTAGACTTAATAAAACAAATTAAAACTGACATATAAAAATCAATCAAAACGGAACATGAAAATTTTTAATTTTTTAATAAATCATAAAAAACTTGAAATTGTTCAACCTTAAATCCAAAAAAAGATCATTAAGACTTAAATGAAATGTTAATGAAAAAAGATCACCAAATGCAACTTGAACCCCAGCGTTCTTGATCTATGAATATTTCTTGGACGTGGCAATCCTGGTTGTTGACAGGAGTCTTCCGGTCTTGGTTTAAAAACCTTTCGAACTAAGTAAATCAAGGCATCTGATGACCCTGGGACAACAGAGCCATGGACATCTTGACCAGGTTGTCAAGAAATTAAACCAACTAAATCAATAAAATCAACATTATTTCTTTTGCAAGAATAACTATAACACTATTTTTATTGCAGGTTGAAGATAAGTTTCATTTTAGACTTACTTTGTATGTTATTAGGGTGTGCTAACTCTATTTTGCAGGGTGAAATTATAAATAAGGGACAACAATGACAATAAAACAAAACCACAACAACCAAATAAAAATAAAACGACTACAAAACAACGACATCAAAACGAAACAAAACCAAAACTTTTAGGATAGCCACAAAACTTAAAACCACAACAAAACAACATTGACAAAACAAAACCAAACAACGACATTAACAAAACAATAACAAAATGACATTGACAAATCAATACAGAACAACGAAATTAACAAAACAACAATAAAAAGACATTGACAAAACAAAATAAAACAACAATAAAATGTAATAAACAAAACAAAACCAAACAACGACATTAACAAAACAACGATAAAACGACATTATGAAAACAAAACAAACAATGAAATAAAATGACATTGACACAACAAAACAAAATGACATTGAAAAAAAAATAAAACAACAACGATAAAAAAACCAAACCTTTAGGGTAGTATGTGACACTTATTTCCCTTAGGATTAAACATTGACTTTTACTTCATCATAGATATTTCTTAGAGAATGAGTGTTAACGTTAATCTGGAGTTTTCTTAAACAATCCTAATTATCTAAGATGTAATTTACTATAGGAGCTTGCTCCTATAGGAGAATTAAAGAACTCATAATATGTATCACACCTCAAATCTCTGGTTATTATACTTTCCATGTGGTCATCCTTATGCAGAAAATCCAAAATAAAGCATTCTGAAATCTTCTCCGTAAGGACTACCACTGATATTTCCTTATTCTACTGTTTTCTATTTTATCAGCTCTTGTCTTTCTTCTTCAAATTTCTTAACATCTAAGGATCCTTCACATGATCCAAAAGAATAAGATTACTTGAAGATTAGGGCAATATGATAGCTAAATAGAGTGGCGAATCCTCAACAACAATAGCAACAGACATTCCAACATCCATAATGACACGAGAAAATTGACAACACTGGTGGAGATGAGTTGAGTACCTGAAATGCCATCAAACTCGAGCTAGGCTCAACCAAATCGAGTGCAATTTGATCTTATAGACTCATCTAGTCTTTACAAACATATAGGTACAACTTATAAGATATGAAATATAGTATAAATGCAGACTCAGGTTAGAGGAAGAGCTCTATACCTTGGTCTGAGAGCTGAGACCTCAATCAGAAATGTTCAGCACGTTCGTAAGGATCTTGTGAATCTCATCCAAGCACCAATTTAAGCTCTTGTCAGGTCTGCAACAAAGTTGAATCAGAGGGGAAATTCAGCTTTGAGGGATGTTTGGGTTGGAGAGGCTCTGTGATGGGGCTTTTGTGGGGGGATCTTCTTCATTTTGTTAGGGGATGGTGAGGAGCAAATCATTTGAGGTTTTAGGCAGTGTGGAGGTGTGGTAGAGTTTATCCTATTTTTGGCTGGAAATGCAGTGGGGAAATTGGCTCTAGACAGTGGAGATTAGGGCTGGAGAATAGTGGGATTGCACTTAGGGAACTTCAGAGAAGCTCTGGAAGGATTTTGTTAGTACTTCACCAAGGTTCAGTGCATCCTTATTTTTTGGCCCTTAAAAACTCAATTTATAGCCATGGCAAAAGAGTAGAGCTCAGGGCTTGCTGGTGGGTGAAATGGCTTACTGAGGTAGAGGGATAGACAGCGCAATCAACTAATGGGGATGAGCTAGCTTGGATGGGTCAATTTAAGTTTCGTTTATAAGGGGCGGCTCTCAGTTTGAGCTCCTCCAATGACTAGGACAGCCGGCTAGGCCTGAGCTAGTGGTTAAGTGAGCCAGTGGGAAGGCCTAAATGTGATTAATTAGTTTTAGGGATGGCTTGAGGTGAAGCAATATATGTTTTAGCCAAAGATGGGAGGAGATCCATTAACTTAAGGGACCCTTGATCTATGACCCAACTAGGTTAGGCTAAATTTATTTAGGGTGGTTCCTAGGGTCCACTTTATGGTTTAGAAGGCTTGGCTTTGTCAATTTAGCTTGACTTGGGTGACATTTAGTTTAGTTCAATTTGGGTCTTTTGGGCTCAAGTTGCGCTAGATTGGGTTTTATTTTTGTTTGGGTCCAAATAATTATTGAAATTGTTGTTTATAATTGTCACAAAGGTTTTAGAAGAGGGTTAGAGTGATTTTGAGTTGATGTGGATGGCCAATTTTTGTGGAATTTAGACATTTGGTCAATTTGTGATAACATAGATTAGGCTTGGGTTTGGGTTAGGCTAGAGCTTGGCTAGAGTTCAATTGATGGTTCAATTTGATGTGGTTGATTGTCATGAAATGTTTCAGATAGAAATTGGGTTGACATTTTTGGGCTAGGTCATTCAATTTAGTGAAATTTTGGTATGTGGCAAAGTTGGGAAAAATTAGGGATTTTGAATTAGATTGGATTTAGGTGAGGTTTGGGCTCAAATGGGGGTAAATTAGTGGATCAATTTGGTTTAGGGGATTGTTAGGAAGAGTATAGAATTCAAATTTGAGGAAATCAACTTGGCCAAGGGGTTCAATTTTGGGTATTTTGGGTGTATGGTCAAAATTAGGGCTTTTTTAGGTTAAAATTAGGTTTGAAATTAGGTCGAATTGGGCTTGGATTTGGTTTCAATTGGCATTAGGATTGATGAATTGAAGTTTATAATTGTTATTGGGGGAGATTGAGATCAATGGGGTAGACATTAGAGGTGTTAGGCATTTTGGGTCTTGAGGGGCAATTAGGGGATTTTGGTCAAAATGGGTCAATTTGGTCAAATTAAGTTCAATGAAGTGGTTTTAATTAATTTTGGGAACATTTGGGATGATTTTGAAATTTTTGAGAATTTTTGTTTTTTTAGAATTTGAGGGGCATTTTGGTAATTTGGTGGAGTTTAGGGGCAAAAGGGTCATAGGTTGAAATTTTGGTAATATTGGGGTTAATTGAGAATTTCAATCTTCATGAGTCATGGGCCAAGAGAAGTCCCACTTTGGATCATCCATGTGTTGGTTTTAGCCAAACCCTAGCCTAGGGCCAGGAGCTTGGGGAACCACCCACATGAGTTTCCAAAATAGTAGGGGATCAAGAGTAAGCATGTTTGGTTTAGGATAGTGAGCGTAAGTGTAGAGTTTAGGTGTGTGTGTGAGCCTGACTCAAACCAGATTACCCAGGGTTGAGTTCTAAGGCTTCACAATTATGTAGGGAACTCCTCTTGAGTTTCCTTATGCATAGCTTCATCCTCCTAAGTACTTAGAGGTTAGACTTTAAGTATTTAAAACTCCAAGTGAAGCAAAGAAGTGTTTTGAATTTCTATGGGGTAAGGGTTTCATCACTAGTCTTCTAAGATAGTCATCGGGAAAGTCCTATGGCTAGACCGTAGACTCCTAAAGAAAGATTAGACCTCAACAAAAGTGAGTTCAACATAAAGGAATTTAATTATAATTTGAAAATTATTGGAGAAAAATGATTATTTCAATTAAATGAGCTCGAGGAAATCAGAAATAAATCTTGTGAGAATGCAAAAATTTATAAGGAAAAGATGAAATTTTGGCATGAGAGAAAGATTTTAAGAAAGTATTTTTAACCTAAACTAGAAGTTTTATTATATAATACAAAATTGAAATTATTTCCCGTAAAACTTAAATCCAGGTGGTCGGAGCCATTTATTATTTTAAAATTTTATCCATATGGTGCTGTAGATATTAAAGATTCGAGAACTGAAAGAATATTTAACTAAATGGACACAAATTAAATCCTTGCATTGGTGGAAACAGACTTATATTTGATAAATTCCTAATGTTGGGTGAACCAATGTATAATTGGGTACATCGGAACAACGACGTTAAACCAAGCTCTTCGTGGGAGGCAACCCATAGTTATCTTTGTGGATTGATATAAGTTTTTAATATGGTAAAGTTTTATAGTTGTGTGGTTATATTGAAAATATTAAGTGTTAATGAGACCTACATGATGAGAAGAAGCACAAAACACTAATACAATGAACTATATGAGGCTAGGATGTGTTATATGGACCTTAGGCGAAGCGGTGCTAATTCTAGCATTGGTGACTAAGCACCAAAATCTAGAGTTTAGACACCAAGACTTGGCGCCTAAGCACTGAGTTACAGAAATTTTAGTGCCTAAGTTTCCATACTGGCGCCTAGGCGCCAGAGTATGGGAAATCATAATAAACTGCCTCTAGCTGTTCTAAATTTGCTTCTTTCCCTTTAAAATTCTCATAAACTTGCAAGAAGATCATAAGGAGTGATTACTTTGAGATTTGGTAGTATTTAGGAGGATTTCATGGCATCTAGAACTATGGGAAGCAAATGCAATGGGGTTCTTCATAGAAACAAGTTCATAAATGAAGAAGCGCAGAACAACTACAATGGATTTCATGTGCTAAAAAAATTGATTAAGAAAAGAGGTTTTATTTTTCCTAGTGGCCAAATAGAAACGGTGATTCTCAAAGATGCTGGGAAGAGTTCTGTTACACTAGCACTGCTACTGTTATTTCTGACAATATGGAGTTCTACGCTAATCTTCTGGAATTTCATTAAGGCTTAGTCTTTGTTAGAGGCAAGTTGATACCATTCAATCCTTTCTATATCAACGAATTATTTCTTGTAAAGAATGTTTCTATATGCGGTTATGCCAATTTTGCCCAACAAAAAATAAATTGGAAGAAATATTCAATTTCCTTACTGACAATGAAGGAACTTGGAGAATGAGGAATGAATTGGGCTTTTTGCTTCAAAGTTATACTTACCCTCAAAAGCTTAGCATTTATTCATTGCTGCCTGTTACTTCCTACTACAAAACAAAGGAAAGTAACAAAGGATAGTGTTATTCCAAATTACACCATTCATACTGGAAAGCTCATTGATGTTGGAGCATTGATTTTATAATCCATAATTGTTTTTTCTTTAAATAGAACCACAATGGGGCTAGCACGACTGGCTGTCATCTTTTTACTATGTAGTCAACTCCAAGTACCATATGAGAATTGGGAAAAGGTACTTCTTCTTTGAAAGCCCATGGACCAATTCATTGTGACGTGTGACAAAATCGATATTCTAGCAATGCAATGTGGTAGATCTTAGATAGATCGGTCTTCTTCTCGATCTTCCATAGCATCATTGCGACTAATCCCCGATAGATATAAGTGCAATGGATGCCAAAAACTTGGTTCCACTGGATAAATGCACTGATGATTTTAGATATGAAAATTATGATTTTATAATATGGTATACTACGCAAGTATACGTATCATTTATCAAGTAATATAGGACTTTCTGATTAAGCCCCGAGATATCAAACCCACAGGGAAAATGTGAAATCTTTAAAGGAATCAGAGAAATTATCTTTTTTACTTTCTTTAATTGTTTTCGAAAAAGTAAGTCATGATTTTGAAAAGTTTTGAAGGTTGATATGTCTCTTTTTTTAAAAAAAAATTTCTTAATACAATGCAAAGCAAGAAATTAAAATTACAATAACTAATAACACTGGATGTAAAATACAATTAACTAGAATATCTTTCTCTTTCCTTTCATGAAGTAGTAATAATTCTTAAAGTATTATTGTGGAAGTATTCAAATTTTTATTGTGACAGATAGAAGCAAATGTGTTCTTTACCCTTTCTTGGTTCTATAAAGAACATAGGTTAATTTGAAATTTATATTATTTTGAACATGGTTAGGAAGGGAAGATACCAGTCTCTCACTCTTGAGTTCCCTCGATTCCCACCACCTGGGGGCTAACTTCTCATAACAAAACTCAAAACTTCAAACCAAATTAGGGGGTTTTAGCCTGTCACTCTAAAATCCTCTAATTTTACTCCCTTTTATAAAAGTATCTTCTAATATTACATTCAATTATATGGACTACAGTTCTCACCCATATAATTTCATGTGATTCTTACTAACTTTTATGAGACAATACTGCATTGGATCTTACATAATCACAAGAAATTTTACAACTTAACAGGCCAAATTAAGAAGTAAACAAAGTTTTTAGAATCAATCTTCAGAACTTCTTCCAACTTTTAAACACTTATACTTTCCACAACAATTCTCTTTAAATTAATTACTTCTCCATTTAAGAAACAAAAAGATAAAGTAAACTACTCAGAATGCATTGAAAAAATATAAAAACACATTGATTTGAAATTAAAAACAACGATAAGAAAAATAATAAAAGAAAACAAGTATTAATAAACTAAATAAAAGTAAACACTTATCTGAAAATCCTCTCCACAAGACTAAGGAAGTTCCTCTGAAACTTTGACTCTTCGCTAAACTACTTCTCAGAGCAAGTCTCCCAACTCTGTTGACTCAGAATACAGACTTCAGACTTCAATAAAAACTAATCTAAAAGAAAGAAAAGAAGTGGAAAGAAGAATACTTCACTCCGACCCTTTTCTCCTTTCTACTCTCTACTCCTACTCTAAATAAAAACTTTTAAAATGCAGTGGAAGACAATGTAAGTACTCTTCAAAATGCAGTGGAAGAGTCTCCTCAAATTTCCTCCTCTAAATCTTTCCCAAGGCTCTCTTTAAATAATAAACCAAAAGGTGCCTTGGTGTCTCTTCAAAATGTGTCCAGATTCGATGTATCTAGTAAGGAACTCACCCCCATCATTCAAATTTGCCGCCCAAAGGAAGTTATGGATGTTACCACCAAGAGTTGCATCCCATCCCCTTTGAAATTGACGCCAAATCCATTTGAATCTCGTTTTTTAACTGTTGCGACTAACCGCCGGCCCAGCGGCCCTTAGCCGCCAGTGCCAAATTTTTTATTTTTCATTTTTTTGCTCCAAATTTGATTCAATTTTGCTCCTTTCATCGTGACCATCCATTTTCATCATACCTGTAAGAAAAACACAAAATACCTTCCATTAAAGTGCAATATCATTAAAAATAGGTATAAAAATATACATAAAAATACTATAAATTTTAGATGTATCAAAATCCCCCAAACTTAAAATGTTACTTGTCCTCAAGTGACAGTTAATCTCATAGAACATTTTAGCATGCAAATTATGTAATGAGCTTCTTAGGAAGATAACAAAATTTTGTTCTAGAAATGGAATAGTCCAATTTAGAAAAAATTTCAGTAATTAAAACTAACTTAAAGTTTAGAAAGTTCTTAAGTAAAAGAAAATGATAAATATAAGTCTCTATCTATTTCAGAAATATTTGTAGATTTTTCAAAATATAGGATTCAAACACTTATTTTTTTCACTTAAAAATCTGTATTTGACAATAATTTCATGTACTATATTATAACCTTAAGCTTTAGATTTTCTCTGAAATTAAATCTTAAAATTTAGGTATGAAACCAATTTTTGATAAGGCCCTTAAATCCTCAAGCTTCTCCTCCCTTTTCATATACTATATTTTTCACTTTTTTTTAATAAGGCAAGGATTACTATATATGGATAGACCTTTAATGATTTTAAATTCCGTCCTTCCATTTAAAATAAAGATCAGATATGCATCTTTCACTTAAAAATCATAATAATAGTATCTGAATATTACTCTTCAATAAAAGAAATTTAAGCTTTGAAGAATAAAAGTCAAATCTTCTATTTATTCAAAAATACAGAACTTCTTACTAAAGATAGTTTAACTTTATTTAACACCTCTTCATTAAGAAAATTTTAATTTTAAGTTTTCATGATTACTATAAATTTTAACTAAATTCTTTTATTCATTTCTATATTCAAAATTTTGTTCCCCTAATGTAACTTCATGTACATAATTGTTCTCAATCAAAAATAAGATTTATTTTTAAGTATTCTTGAGAATCAAATAAAATTTTAGGTTTTTGAAAATCTTGTTTTTAAAATCCTCCCCAAACTGTAAGTTTTTAATTAATTTAAAACATTTAAGCATAAGAAATGATACATGGGTGAGAAATAAAAACTGACATATCATGCATGCAGGAATTTTTAATATCCTAATATGCAAGTTATAACAATTTAAATATAGGAGTAAAATGAAATCAAATTTAGTTTTTCAAAACATTTTTCTTTTTTTGTTAATAATAAGAAAAGTAAAAATTTCAGAAGACTTCTACAGTAGTGGAGGTTTTCAAAGCAAATACACACCAACTAATAACACACTGATATTGATAGTAGATGATAGTGGAATTTGAAGAATTTTAAACATGTAGTTTTCCTAAGTAGAAGTTTCTAATAGTGGTTTATAATTTCCTAACAGTTTTTGAAATTAAAAATACATACTATTAACAACTCTTACATAACATACACATAAAAACATTTACTATTACACACTATCACACAACAACATATAAATCAACAATAAAACAACAACAATACCTGAATATTCATAACAGATAAACAGTATAACTACAATCTGCATAGTATCAAGGTTCACATCACAACACAATTATCAAACAAAATACTAGATAAAGTACACAATGACACAATACATCAATACAACAACTAAAACAAACAACATACATCTACTCTTCATCCTCATCATCATCATCATCTTGCTCGTTCCAATCTCTGGATGGCACATAAGGTATATAGAATGGATGAGGTGGCATCTCGACACTGCGATCTCCTCTAATCAGTCTATCCAAATATTGCTAATAATTCTCCTCATATTCATCATGTTTTACAATATATCTCTCAATATTATCCAGCTTACCATCCATATCTCTCACATGCTCTCGAGTAAGACTCACTTTTTTCAAAATCTTTCTTAATAAACCAGTCTGTGAATCAATTGATGACGAAGCACATGAAGTAGTAGAAGGAGAAGCAGAAGCAGTAGAAGCAGAAGCAGTAGAAGCCCTACCAAATCCTCCTCTCCAACCAAACTCTGAATGTACAGTGTAAGCTCCAACGTTTACAGTAGTAATTGGTCTCAATGGCTGAAGTACCTCTTCCCAGGTTTCAAATTTCACTCCAGATCTTTCACATAGTGAATGAATCAAGGAAGGAAATCCCATACCTGCAATCGTGGTTGATCTAGCACAGTTCAAAACATAATAAAAAATTATGCTTTCAATACCAATAGGCTTCCCATGCTGAATACAATGGTTCAACACCGCTCTTTCTCTCATCACTTCACTGGTATGACTTGAAGGTAACAACTTAGATGAGATAAAATAATGCCATGCCTTAGAAATGGCATTCAATTTGGAAGCAAGAAAGTTCACTCTTCTATCATTTGTAATTTTCCATAATCCTCTTCCATCAGTCAGAAACTCCATAATCTCATCTAATTCTCCTTCTAAAGGATGATAATTAGAATAAAAACACAACATGTTAGGAGGTAGTCCATAAAATTTATTGATTGCACCCGTATAAATGTTTACTTCATGCCTCCTAACCATCACCTGATTTTCCTCTGCAGCAGGTAAATTTGCATAAAATTCTCTTACCACAGAAACAACAGCAACAGCGGAGAAGCAACAGTAATTCTGTCAGTTTCTTCTTGCAATCATATCTTCAATCATCTCTCCTAGCTTACTAAACACTCGCTCAGGAATCAACTTACGTGATTGCAATGCATCTACATATCGTTCCTCAACCCTCAAACTAACAAATTTTTCAGAATCAAACTTCATCTTTTCTCGTGCACGCTTTGACTTTGGAGACATCTCTAAAAATTCATGAAAAATTAACCATAAATTCCAAAATCAAACTAAACTTGCTAAATTATCTTCCAAAAGATATTTTCACTAAATCCAAGCAATTTATCAAGATTTTCCTCAAACTTTCACCACGAACAGTGATTTTAAGATCTTCCAAAATGTACTCAAAATACATAGTGAAAATCAAAAATTTTTACTTAGGAGTAGTGCTCTTACCTCAAGGAATCCAAATCTAACATTTTTTGTTGAGATCGGCTCTTAAATGATCCACAATATGATACCCTAGGCTCCTCTTTCGCGACAAAGCAAAGGTTGAAGATGATGGGGCGGTTGAAAATGGCAATTTTCGAGTTTTTAACTTTCGAGAATCAATTTTAACGAACTGGCGCCTAAGCGCGAACTATCGGCGCTTTGCCGCGAAATCTGGCGCATAAGCGCCGGCATTTTGGCGCTTAACCGCCAATACCCAAATTTTTATAATTAAGTTATATGCACTAAATCACTTGGTTAATCACCCTTAATTATTCCAAAATAATTATTTTTTCCCACATGAATCTTCTAATACTTCAAATCAAAATTTAATAACCATTGATTCCACACAAATTTCACAAAAACACAAACTTATATTAAAACAAACATAACATTCAATACAATACTATAATTTTTATCCATACATAAAGGATAAAATTATCAAAATACAAGATACTATAATCTTAAACTGATAAGTGTACATCTCTAAGATGTACCCATCACATCATCAGGCATATATAAAAACATTAAACACACCAAACATGAACTCACAAGAACATTAACATAACACATAAGACACTAAACAAATAGAAACAAAACACTTTTAGTTCCACTCTCCATTAGGCGGAATATAACCAGGACCACTATTTTTTTCATTTGACCCTTCAGGAATATAAATTTGATAGAACGAGCGATCATTGTTCATTCTTATATCATCTTCTTCAAACCATTTGTTCTTCACCAACATCGCCTTATATATTTCTTCCACATACCTTGAATGATTGAATTTCATCTTGAGTTGCCATCCCATATGATCCAGATGTAAAGTAATATAATTGATCTTTGCTTCCATTGAAGTCACTCGGGCTTCAATTTTTGCAATCATCTCTGCAATACCTTGAATGCTAACAGCCAGATATCCACTAAATAACTCCTTAGCACTATCACTAATGAACTTACTTTTATCAGAATCTTGCTTCTTCTTCATCTCATTCTCCCAAGAAGACATGGTGCTCAAAACTCTCTTCTTAGACTTCGAAAATGAAAATAAGACATGGGGCAAGTGTTTTCCTTAAGTAAAGACCTTTTTATAGACTTGGGAGATTCTAGAATATTCTCAAACACGTTTAGAATCTCCTAAATAACTCCCACAACTTCTTCCCCATGATATAGGCTCTAAATTCACATTTTTCACGTTTTTTATAACTGTGGCGCCTAAGCGCCAACTAGTCGGCGCTTAGCCGCCAGTGCACAATTTAGCACAGGTTTGCTAAGTGTCCAAATTCTCATTCTGACTTTTCCAAATCATCAATTAAGGTCAAATAAACTCCACTTAAGTTTAAAAACTCCAAATTACTACCACTAAAAACATGAAAACAAACCAAACAAAGCAAACAAAACACACAAAACAAACATAAAGCAAACACACCGATAAATATGGGTTACCTCCCACAAAGCGCTTGTTTTAACGTCTTCGACTCGACATACCCGAACTCATTCTGATTGACCCAACATTAAATTCTCATCAAATTTAGATTTATTGACTGAAAAATATGGTTTAAGTTTATGTTCGTTAACTTTAAATATTTTTCCAGTCTTAGGATCTTGAATATCTACAGCTCCATCAGAATAAACTTTTATCACAATAAATAGACCCATCCACGTGGACTTAAGTTTTCCAGAAAATATTATCAATCTAGCATTATACAGCAAAACATGTTGTCCTGGTACAAGATTTTTGGTAAGAATCTTCCGATCATGTCATAACTTCATCTTTTCCTTATAAATCTTAGTATTTTCATAAGATTCATTCCTTACTTCTTCAAGCTCATTCAATTGCAATAATCTCTTTTCAGCAGCATCTTTAAAATTATAATTGAACTTTTTAATAGCCCAATAAGCCTTATGCTCAAGTTCAAAAGGTAAATGACAAGCTTTTCCAAAAATCAGCCTATATGGGGACATTCCTATAGATGTTCTATAAGCAGTCTTATAGGCCCACAAAGCATAATCCAGTTTAATTGACCAATCCTTTCTATTTGGATTAACAGTTTTTTCCAATATTCTTTTAATTTCACGATTGGATAATTCAACCAAACCACTTGTCTGCGGATGATAAGCAGTAGCAATGCAATGATTAATATGATATTTCTTTGCTAACTTCCCAATAATCGCATTTCTAAAATGACTTCCTCCATCAGTTATGATTACTCTTGGTATTCCAAATCTATAAAATATATTCCTTTCTAAAAACTTTGCAAGACTTTGAGCATCACATCGAGGTAAAGCAATAGCTTTAATCCATTTGGAAACATAGTTTACTGCTATCAAAATATAAATATTTCCGAAAGATGGTGTAAATAGTCCCATAAAATCTAATCCCCAAACATCAAATATTTCAACTTCCAAAATATAATTGAGGGGCATCTCATTTCTTCTAGAAATATTTCCTACACGCTGACATCTATCACAATTTTTAATATAAACATTCACATCCTTAAAAATTGTTGGCCAATAAAATCCTGATTATAATATTTTATATGTTGTTTTATCACTTCCAAAATGTCCCTCATAATAAGAATCATGACATTTTTGAATAATTTAATAAGTCTCTTCGTACACATCTTTGAATTATAAGATCCTTTCCTTGTTTATATAAAAATAGGTCATCCCAAAAATAAGTCTTAGCATAAGACAGAAATTTCTTCTTTTCATGATATGTCAAACCATAGGGTATAATATTACTATCAATAAAGTTTACTATGTCTGCATACCATGAAACATGCAATTCTTTAATAGTGAACAATTTTTTATCAGGAAAATGTTCATTAATTTCTTCAATATCACAGAAAGATTTTACAATTTCAAGCCTGGAAAAATGATCAACAATTTGATTATTAGAACCCTTTCTATCAACTATCTCAAAATCAAATTCTTGCAAAAGAAGAATCCATCTTGTAAGTCTTGGTTTTGCATCATTTTCTTCATTAAGTATTTGATAGCCGAATGATCAGTATGCACCACACATTTAGTTCCAATTAAATATGATCGAAATTTGTCAAAGGCAAATACTATAGCTAATAATTCTTTCTCAGTAGTGGTATAATTAATTTGAGCTTCATTAAGAGTTTTACTAGCATAATAAATTACTTTGAAAATTTTATCATATTTCTGACCCAAAACAGCACCAATAGCATAATCACTAGCATCATACATTAATTCAAAAGGTTTTTCCCAATTTGGTGAAATTATTACAAGTGCAGTGATTAATTTTTCTTTTAATGTTACAAAGGTTTTATGGAAATCATCATCAATATTAAAAATTGCATCCTTTTCCAGTAAACGGCATCAAGGTTTTGTAATCTTTGAAAAATCTTTGATGTAACGCCTGTAGAATCCAACATGCCCTAAAAAACTTCTAATTCCCCTTACATTGGTTGGGCAAGGTAAATTAGATAAAACTTAAATTTTTGCAGGATCAACCTCCAAACCTTTTTCTGAAATCCGATGTCCCAAAACAATTCCTCCTACTACCATAAATTGGCATTTTTCCCATTTAAGGACCAAATTAGTTTCTTCACAGTGTTTTAGAACTTTTGATAGATGTTCTAAACATGATTCAAATGAAATTCCAAACACTAAAAAGTCATCCATAAAAACTTCAATCCTTTTTTCAATTAAATCACAAAAAATAGCCATCATACATCTCTGAAATATAGCAGGGGCATTACATAAACCAAAGGGCATTTATCTAAAAGCAAACGTACCATAAGGACTGGTAAACGTAGTTTTCTATTGATCCTTAGGAGCAATTTGAATTTGGTGGTAACCAGTATATCCATCCAGAAAATAAAAGTATTTATGCCCAGCCAGTCTATCCAACATTTGATCTAGAAAAGGGAGTGGAAAATGATCTTTCCTTATGGCAAGGTTTAATTTTCTATAATCAATGCATATTCGCCACCCTGTAACTTGTCTTGTTGGTATCATTTCATTCTTTTCATTAACAGTCACAGTTACTCATCCTTTCTTAGAAACTCAATGAAAAGGACTAACCCATGCACTATCTGAAATAATGGTAGATAATTCAAACATCAAACCACTTTAAATTTTCTTTCTTAACAACTTCTTTCATAATAGGATTTAATCTCCTTTGGGGATCAGCCCGCGATTTGCTATTATCTTCCATAAGAATTTTGTCCATACAAATTGAAGGACTGGCTCCTTTAATATCAGCAATTGTCCATCCAAAGGCTTTCTTGTGCTTCTTTAGAATTTCAAGCAAACACTCTTCTTCTTTTTCAGTTAATTGAGAGAAAATTATAACAGGCAAGGTTGAGGATTCACCTAGAAAAGCATACTTCGAATGATCAGGAAGCATTTTTAACTCAAGTTCAGGAGGTTTTTCAATTGATGGACCATAAGATTTATCTTTTTCAGTCATATCCAACAATTCAAAACATTCATAAACATACTTTAAATCTTCTTCTTGAAAATCATCAGAATCAAATATCTCCCTTCTTGCATATATTCAAATTCTTCTCTTTCAGCTTTCTCTTCATAAGTTGACTTCAAATGACATTCACTTAAGTATTCGATAACATCCATCCTAAAGCACTCATCTTCTTTACCTCTTACAGGATATTTCATCGATTTTGAAATATTAAATGTAACAGTTTGATCATTAACCCTCATCGTTAATTCCCCTTTTTGCACATCTATCATGGCTCTGCCTGTAGCTAGAAAAAGGTCTCCCCAAAATTATGGGTATCTCTTTATCTTCCTCCATATCTAACACAATGAAATCCACATGAAAAATAAATTGATCCACTTTTACCAAAATATCTTCTATAATTTCTTTAGGATATGTGATCGAACGATCTGCTAATTACAGTGTTACAGTAGTCAGGGTTATTTCTCCTAGTCCCAGTCTTTTGAATATTGATAGAGGAATAAGGTTAATGCTTGCACCCAAATCACATAAAGCTTTTCCACAAAATCTTTCACGATTGCACATGGAATTGTGAAACTACCAGGATCTTGAAGTTTTTCAAGAAGCTTTTTCTGAATTATCGCACTGCACTCCTCACTAAGTGCAAAGGTCTAATTTTCTTCAAACTTCCACTTTTTATTAAGAATATCCTTTATAAATTTTGCATAGCTTGGCATTTGTTCTAAGGCTTCAGCAAATGGAATATTAATGGTAATCTTCTTTAATATCTCTAAGAATTTTGAAAATTGCTTATCCAACTTTTGTTGACGAAGTCTTTGAGGAAATGGAGGTGGTGGTTTTTCTAAATCAACCTTAGGTGGAGAAATAGGTCTTTCAAAACCTTTTGGAGCGTCCTCTTTAGGTCTTTCAATCTCTTCTTTCTCTACTTCAGTTTCTTTTTAAACTCTACCTTCCAATTCTTTTCCACTTCTCAGTTGAATTGCTTTCACTTGTTCTTTATTCTTTTCTCTTTGATTCACTTCAGTATTACTTGGAAGCATTCCTTGGGATCTATTACTTAAGGCATTTGCAATTTGTCCCAATTGATTTTCAATATTTCTAATGGTTGCTCCTTGAATTTGTAATTGATTTCCCATATGTGATACTACTTCTTCCATAGACAACTTCTTCTCCTTATTTTGTAAAGCATTATTATAACCTGAAGGATAAGTTAATCAATTATTATTATTACCTCGGTTGTTCCAATTCCCCAATGGGTTTACTTGGGTATTCCCCCATTGTTGATTAACACCACCTTGATTATTGTTATTTCAGTT
The DNA here is from genome assembly GCA_022702705.1 of Papilionanthe hookeriana x Papilionanthe teres. Lineage (NCBI taxonomy): Eukaryota > Viridiplantae > Streptophyta > Magnoliopsida > Asparagales > Orchidaceae > Papilionanthe > Papilionanthe hookeriana x Papilionanthe teres. Next base: position 26,416,248 of record CM040430.1, read on the forward strand.
AAAATTTGGATGATTCTTCCAACCTAGGTTATAATAATTGGATTATGGGTTGTTAGGTTTGATTATAGCATTCAGATTTTTTGGTGAAGAATAAGAATCAACCATTTGGCCTAATGAATTTTCTTCAATCATGAGATTTGGCTGAGAAAAATTCATTCCAAATTGGTATATCTTCCTTGATACAGCAGCAACTTGATTTGCTAACATTGTAAAAGCATCATTTTCATAAACACTGGCTACCTTTTTAGGATTTAACCTTTCAGAAGGCCATTGAAATTTATTAGTAGCCATTTCTTCAATTAAAGCATAAGCATCAGAAAATGGTTTAGACATTAATGATCCAGCAGCGGCATCGATGATTGATCTAAGAGATCCAACTAATCCATTATAAAAAGTTTGAATTATTAACCATTCTGGTATCGCATGATGTGGATATTTCCTGAGGAGATCTTTAAATATTTCTCATGCTTCATATATTGATTCTCCTTCAAACTGACAAAAAGATGTTATATCATTTCTAAACTTAGCAGTTTTAGATGGTGGAAAATGTTTAGCAAGGAATTTTTGTGATAGTTCACCCCAAGTTCTAATTGATCCAGGTGCTAACGAATTTAGCACCATTTTAGCTTTATCCCTTAGTGAGAAAGGAAAAATTCTAAGTTTAATAGCATAATCTGAAACACCATCATATTTAAAAGTAGCACACAACTCTAGAAAATAAGCAAGTTGCAAATTAGAATCTTCAGTTGTTGCTCCCCCAAACTGATTATTAGACACCATTTGGATAATAGCAGGTTTAAGCTCAAAAGAATTAGCAGCTACAGCAGGATTTTGAATACTACCACAAAGTTCATCTACTGTAGGGTTAACATAATCTCTTAAAGGTCTTAATTCTTGATGGATGCCAACATTTTGATTTTGATGATTTTCCATTTCTTGAATATTTTTTTCTTTTGTTGTATTTTTAATTTTTTTAATTTTTCTGATAGTTCTTTCTAAATCAAAATCGTAAGGCACAAGTCCTTCAGAACCAGAACTACACATACAACAATAAAACAAAACAAAACACAACGCACTAACAAAAAAAAAGAAAAAGTAAAAATTTATAATTTCTTAATTCTCTTTAAAAAGCAATTTAAATTAATTTTCCCCGGCAATGGCACCAAAAACTTGGTACTGTCCAGTAAATATAAGTGCAACGGATGCTAGAAACTTGGTTCCGCTGGATAAATACACTGATGATTTTAGATATGACAATTATGATTTTATAATATGGGGTACTATGCAAGTATACGTATCGTTTATAAAATAATATAGGACTTTCTGATTAAGCCCTAAGATATCGAACCCACAGGGAAAATGTGAAATCTTTAAAGGAATCAGAGAAATTATCTTTTTACTTTATTTAATTTTTTCGAAAAAGTATGTCTTAATTTTGAAATGTTTTGAAGGTTGATATGTCTCTTTTTTTCTTAAATTTTCTTAATACAATGCAAAGTAGGAAATTAAAATTACAATAACTAATAACACTGGATGTAAAATACTGTTAACTAGAATATTTTTTTCTTTCCTTTCATGAAGTAGTAATTATTCTTAAAGTATAGTTGTGGAAGTATTCAAATTTTTGTTGTGACAGATAGAAGCAAATGTGTTCTTTACCCTTACTGGTTCTATAAAGATCATAGAGTTAATTTGAAATTTATATTATTTTGAACTTGGTTAGGCGGGAAGATATCGAGTCTCTCACTCTAGATTTCCCTCGATTCCCACCACCTGGGGCTAACTTCTCATAACAAAACTCAAAACTTCAAACCAAATTAGGGGGTTTTAGCTCGTCACTCTAAAAATCCTCTAATTTTACTCCCTTTTATAAAAATATCTTCTAATATTACATTCAAGTATATGGACTACAGTTCTCACCCATATAATTTCATGTGATTCTTACTAACTTTTATGAGACAATACCGCATTGGATCTTACATAATCTAAAGAAATTTTACAACTTAACAGGCCAAATTAAGAAGTAAACAAAGTTTTTAGAATCAATCTTCACAACTTCTTCCAACTTTTAAACACTTATACTTTCCACAACAATTCTCTTTAAATTAATTACTTCTCCATTTAAGAAAGAAAAAGATAAAGTAAACTACTCAGAATGCATTGAGAAAATATAAAAACACATTGATTTGAAATTAAAAACAATGATAAGAAAAATAATAAACGAAAACAAGTATTAATAAACAAAATAAAAGTAAAAACTTATCTGAAAATCCACTCCACAAGACTAATGAAGTTCCTCTGAAACTTTGACTCTTCGCTAAACTACTTCTCAGAACAAGTCTCCCAACTCCGTTGACTCAGAATACAGACTTCAGACTTCAATAAAAACTAATCTAAAAGAAAGAAAAGAAGTGGGAAGAATAATACTCCACTCCGACCCTTTTCTCCTTTCTACTCTCTACTCCTACTCTAAATAGAAACTTTTAAAATGCAGTGGAAGAACAATGGAAGTACTCTTCAAAATGCAGTGGAAGAGTCTCCTCAAATTTCCTCCTCTAAATCTTTCCTAAGACTCTCTTTAAATAGTAAACCAAAAGGTGCCTTGGTGTCTCTTCAAAATGTGTCCAGATTCGATGTATCTACCAAGGAACACACCCCTTCATTCAAACTTGCCGCCCGAAGGAAGTTATGGATGTTATCACTAAGAGTTGCATCCCATCCCCTTTGAAATTGGGGTCAAATCCATTTGAATCTCGATTTTTAACTGTGGCAGCTAAGCGCCAGCCTAGCAGTGCTTAGCCTCCAGTGCCAAATTTTTTATTTTTCATTTTTTTGCTCCAAGTTTGATCGAATTTTGCTCCATTCATCATGACCATCCATTTTCATCATACCTACAAGAAAAAACACAAAATACCTTCCATTAAAGTGCAATATCATTAAAAATAGGTATAAAAATGTGCATAAAAATACTATATATTTTAGGTGTATCAGCGACCACGATGAGTTGCTAGCATGCAAGGTATGAAAGAAAATATTAAGAAGATAGAGGAGGAAATGGTGATCTTTCCAACTAGAATTAGGAACATCTTTGATCAAATTGACATTTAGACTGGCAAATTAAGCTTCAAGCAGATCATCTTGCAAATTTTCGACAAGTAAGTATATATCAAACAAAAAGTGGATTGAAGATGATTCTGCAGAATTTCCTCACTGTTCTTTTTATAATTCGTATGTGCACCACAAGTTGATGAATGAGAATATAGAGGACAATAGTGTTAATGAAGATAGTGAGTAGTGGCTATTGTGTGATGAACTCTGATATATAGGTGTCTGTGTTTCTGTGTTGAACTCTGGTTTGTAAGTGTCTGAGTGTCTATGTGTCTGCATATCTGTATGTTTGTGTGTTGGTTTGTCTTATTTTTCTGTATTTGCTTATCAGTTTATGAAGGATCTATTTTTGATTGTTTGTTTAAAAACTGATGTATTTGATTATATGATAGTCCGTCGTGTTGCTTTATCAATAATTGTTTGTCGACGTGTTTAGGTTGATTCATTTACTAGGATTATTCCTAGTTGGGTGGCGATTGTTTGCGCAAAAAAAAGTTGCGAGAAGTTAGGAAGATGATAAATTATCAAAATGAATGTTGAATCGGGTAAAATAAGGTCTGAAACCTTTGGTGTACGGTTCCTTTCTCTAAAAAAATTAAAAATTCTAAAATTAATCATTGGCACCAAAGCACTAGTAACCCAAGAGTAGGGCGCCAAAGCACCAAATCCAGTACCTAAGCTTCGAACTGGCTGAGCCATCGTTTTACCCCCTAATATTGCGAAAGTGGATGGTTCATGCCATATTTTCTGCTCTACTCATCTTCTTTCTCCTCCAAGTCATCACGAGTGCCACTCTAGTGCTTTCCATAGATCGCCACTTTTGACATTATTGTGGCTCAAAAACTTCATATTTCTTCTTCTCCATGTAAGATTTACAATTTTCCATAGAAATTTTCCTTTTGCCCCATGGATTTCTTCCACATTGTGAAGATGCCAAAAATTTGAAGATTGGAGAAATTAGTGACAAGATCCATTGTGGAGGCTTCTTTGTGTGGAAAATTTTTGTAGGAGCTTATAGAATATTTAGTTGGATTTTATTTGAATTTTTATTAAATTTTTATTAGATTTGATATGGCTTATAAAACAAATAGAGGAAAAGGAAATGAGGTCTTTGATCACAAGAGATTTGTTATTCTTAAAGCTTAGGATCAATACAACGATCTGCTTGTGTCAGAGAAGTTGATAGCAGGAAGAAGTTTTATAAAACCTGAAGATGCTTTGGAAAATTTGATTTTGCCACGAAACTAGAAAAATTTATACTACTTTACTGTTGATGTACCCCTAGTGTGTGTTGTTTTTCTGTGTATCTTATGTCAATTTAAATCCTTTGCAACTGTGCTAAAAACATGGCCCAACCCGCAATTACACAATAATTTAGCTTCCAAAATTATAAAATATAGAATAGTTCACACAATATGAGTTCTACGCAAGTGCACGTATCGCTTCAAGTAATATAAGGCTTTCTTTAAAAACCCCATCGACTAATTCTAGTCTACTACTATCATTCCTTAGTTTGGAAGGTGACTTTAGATTGTTTATCTAACACGTACTCATAAATGTAAATATTAATTCTAAAGATAAATCTTTCTGGATAAATTTGTTTGGAGAATTTTGAGATATTAAAAAACTACTATTCTTGTGCAATGAATTAGATAATGTTTAGGAATGGGATACATAAAATTTAATATAGCTAATGACAATAGGAGCAAATTTCTTATTTGCCCTCTTTCAAGCACATAAAGAACATTGGTTAGCTTAAAGTCAATTCCTTGACATCCCGATTCCTCCATTAGAACTAACTAGCCTGTCACCCTAGCATGCCTACAGTGTATGCCACAGATGTGACCAATTCTCAGTGTTAAGTTATGAAGCCTTAGTCAAATTGATATGAATTTAGTCTGTCACCTAAGAAACAACCAATTTACACCCATCATTAACCAATATTTCCCTAAAAGTGCATTCAACTACATTCAATAATATTCTTTAATCCTCTGCACAAGTGATAAAGAACATTGGCTAATTTAGATGTTTAGAATATAAGTCTGTGATTAGGCTGCGAAGATGCAAGCTGTCACTCTTGAGTTCCCACTTCCCCTCGCCTGAGGGCTAACAATCTCGCTTTAGTTTCTAAACATCTAAACAAAATACTTGATTTTAGTCTGTCACCCTAAAATCACCAATTTTGTACCTACCAAATTATATTTCCCTATATATTTACACTGCCCCTATAGGCTACTTCTCCTTCACCCATAAGTACAATCTGATTCTTAGTTATAGAAAACATAGCCCTATGGGCTCAGATGTTTTCCAACAAATTTTAACATTACAACAAGTTTTAAATGCAATGTAAATGAAGTTCAAGTAAAACCATCACATTTATAATCAAGACCTATTCTAACATGCATTTATAAATCCTAAATGAGAATCATATTCATTGCAAAAGAAAAGTAAAAGGAAACTAATGGCATAATCTTTTAATGTCACTATTTCATAACAAGAATAAAGAGTAAGAAAAACACATCACAAAGCATGAATAATACAACTTGAAAAACTTCATTACATCAAAGCAAATCCATTAGAAAAATGTTTACAAAATCATAAGGTAATGAAGAACACAATATTTAGCTTATTTCCCTTGAAAGAGAAATTAAGATCTCTCCAACAAAGCCTCCCACTGATCCATGTAATCATAGTACAATTTCTTACAAATTCTGTCAAAATCCCCTCTCCAATCTCTCTAGAAAGGTAGAAATTTACATTTCTACTCCTATTATAAGACAACAGCCTGTCAGGGATTGCCTTTGACTGGTACGCAGAATTGCCAAATGGTTCAGTTAAGACCTTTGCAGAATTAAAAAACCTTTTCGTTAAGAGGTTTGCCGGGGGTCGGCACCACATCACCATCGGTGATCTAGTGGTAGAACACCAGAAACCGAACAAAACTCTAGTGGATTACATACTTCGATGTAGAAATTTAAGCATGAAGTGTGAACCACAGCTTCAAGAATAGCATGCAGTCGGCATCTTGCTTAAGAATATCCATGGCCCGATAGCACTTCTCCTTAAAGGATTTACAATCAAGGCTTTCGAGAAGCTGCTTAGCAAGGCCGGGAGCTTACAAGAGGAAGCAAAACAGCTAAGTTTCGTGGACAAGAGCGGTAAACAGAAACCCGTAAAAGCATTTGAAAAGAAATCCAGAATCGTTGCGGCAGTAGATAAGGGCAAGCAGCCATTACAGATACGGCCAGAGCGGCCACAGCCTAGTTATCAACCATCACAACGTACTTACCAATAACCTCAGCAGGGTTATCAGCAACCTCGACTGAGCTATCAGTCGCCTCAGCATTATGAGCAACCGCCTCGTCCACAGCATACCCTGAAAGATTTTCTGAACAAGGAATATCCATTCAAAACTAAAGCAGTGGCGAAGATGTTTCGCAGTTTAGTGAAGACACCAAATTTCCAGTTACGAGAGCCCAAGAGGCCGGAAGCAGTCAACAAGAAAGATCATCCAAACTATTGCCCTTACCACTGGATGCTCGGGCATAAGATAGAGGATTGCATCACTTTCAAGATTTTGCTTGACGAAAATCTCTGAAAAGGGAGCATAATGATTCCGAAGGAATACATGAAGGAACCCCAAAAGGGAGGTTCCTTCAATGTTATTTCAACGGATCCTATTGTACCGATAGACCCTTACAACACCCATGATGGATGAAGTACCGTCTGGACAAAGTCTTCAAAGAAAATTTTGGATCACATCCAGACCGCTTCGGTACGCGCTTCAACTCAGAGTTTGAAACCTGCTAAGCTGGCACTATCTCTTGCGATTGAAGAACCGCCCAGAAGGAAGAGAAGATCGTAGAAGAAAAGAAAAGCGAGGCTATTAAGAGTAGACTAGGTGCTGCTTATCCTAGGATGGTTGTTTCCGATTCAGGGGAGAAATCCCTCGAACCTCTGACTCTGTATGATTATTTGCTCGCCCCGGCAGGATCTTATAATGATAAGAGTTTTGGCGTTGGCTACATTTTGACTGTTTCTAACGATTACGTAACTAACGAAAACCAACCTAATTCGGATCTTGATTTCGATATATATAACGATTCTCAAATCATACTAAACCTCGATGACCATGATGAAGGAGAAGACATTCACAAGGATGGCTACCAAAGCTCAACAAGCGGCGAGTTTATTTGTGAATTTCGAGGAGCTCCGATTGCAATGGAATTTGAGTTATCGGATTTCGAAGCAACGCTAGAAGAGCCAGTCATTCCGATTCAAGGGGAGACACCGGCAAATTCAACACCAAATTCAGAAGAAGTAACTGAAGTCAACCTAAGAAGTCGAAAAGTTCTACCCCCAAGAATGTGTCCAAATGATAAAGGAAAGCAGGTGGTTGCTCAGGAAGAGCCAACCCCAGCAGAAGAACCGCCCATTCTGGAAGAAAATGAAGAACATGGTAATAAAGTGGATTATAACGTGCCAGCCCATCTTAGGAAGCTACCAGCAAAACTAAGCATATACGATGCTCTGATCCTGTCAAAGGAGATGAGGGAAGTTCTGATCAAGGCTCTACTTGATCCATAGATTTGTTTAGCTCAAATGGCTGGTAATTCCTTTAACGAGGTTTGCTCGTTAAAAGAACAGTGAGGTGTTACTTTCACGGACAATGATTTACTACTCGGAGCGGCTAATCAAAATCAACAGTTGTACATTTCAGTCACTATTGGAAAGTTTACACTCTCCAGAGTGTTGGTTGATCCAGGAGCATCAATCAACATAACGAGCCTTCGAAAGTTAGCATATTTGGAAATTGATGCTCGCGACCTCGAAGAGGACAAGATGTTATTAAGAGGATTCAATCAGTAAGGAGAAAGAGCTCTTGGATCGATAACATTACTGATGAAGATCGGTGATTTAGCAAAGACAACCACAAAATTCCACATAATTGATTCTGAGACATCGTTCAACGCTCTACTGGGTCGGCCATGGATTCATGAAAACTAGATGGTACCATCGTCTCTGCACCACTGCATAAAGTATTACGATGAAGGAGAACAGTGTATCAAAGGTGACTTACAACCATTCTCCGTGCATGAAATTGGAATTTACGAAGATGCAGCCTATTACGCGCCTCCGAAGAAAACAATCTTTTCCAGAAACACCGTACCAAATGAAGGAAAAGAAGTGCAAGACGATTAAGAGCCTGTGATTCTAGTCCAACAGTTACTCAGCACTCCCTCGCGGCGAGATGGTGAAGCTTTCTCCAGAACTCGCACCCGAGGTCGAGGCCGGGGATGAGGTTGTGGAAGAGACATTAGAATAGTTGGACAGAAGAAACCAGTCATCGACGTTGATTGGGAGAACAGTTCCGAAGAAGAAGAAATCAAGAAAGAAGCAGCGGCAGTAAATCAAAAGAAACCCCAGTTCAAGATCTCTCTCGAAGATGAAAAGAATGAAGAATACAAATCAATGTACGAGAAGATTAACCATTATGTACATACTATGACCCTGACCCCGATCCATTCTAATAAGATCGAAGGTATGGTGGCCAAGGAAGTACGTGGTGGTACTAAACTAATCAAGTTTTACCGTGATGCTTCTTCTTCCAATAATGAAAAAGATGTACAATTCAAAGATGTTACTTCTTCTGAATTAATGAAATTACCTTTTGAGTGGTACTCTCCCTGTCTTTAAAATTTAATTCAACGTGGTGTCTTACCTAAACAATGGACAAAAGGTCGATCACAACACTTTGAAAAATTATGGAACAATGTCAGTCGGCCTCCCAATTCAAAACATGGTCTCGGATTTGGCACGGTAGGATCAGCTGACGATACAGGATTTTGCTTGGTTGTCACTTGCGAGCCTAATGAAGACTGCTTGGAAGCTTCAGAAGATCTCGAAGATCTACCAATCGGAAATGCTCCTCCAGAATTTGAAGAAGAAATTAAATCTACAATAGACGAGTTAATAGAAGTTAGATTAGGTACTAGAGAAGAGCCTAGGTCGACCTTTGTTAGCTCCTTACTCAATAAAGAAGACTCTGAAGAGATAATCAAGCTACTAATGGAATTCAAGGACTGTTTTTCTTGGAGTTATGATGAAATGCTAGGATTAGCTCCAGAAGTCGCAGTTCACAAATTAGGAGTGGATCCTAATGTTGTTCCAGTTAGACAAGCTCCGAGAAGAATGCGTCTAGAGATTGAACAACAAGTTATAGCTGAAGTTAAGAAGCTAATAGAAGCTAAATTTGTCCATGAGGAACAATATCCAACTTGGTTAGACAATGTGGTACCAGTCAAAAAGAAGAATGGTCAGATCAGAATCTGCATAGACTTCAGAGATTTAAATAAAGCAAGTCCAAAGGATGAATTCCTGCTACCAATTCCAGAATTGATGATCGACATTTCTTCAACACATGAAGTCTTCTCATTCATGGATGGATCTTTGAGATACAACCAGATAAAGATGGCACCAGAAGATGAAAAGCTTACAGCCTTCAGAACGCCGATCGGGGTATACTGCTACACAGTGATGCCGTTTGGATTAAAGAACGCAGGAGCAACTTATCAAAGAGCAATGACAAGAATTTTCGATGATCTCATTCACAACCAAGTCGAGTGTTACGTGGATGATGTGGTCATCAAGAGCAAATTAAAGGAAGATCACTTGTATGATTTCGAGCGATTAAGACAATTAAATATTAAGATGAATCCCCTGAAGTGCGCCTTCGGCGTCACCTCTAGGAAGTTCTTAGGATTCGTTCTTTGACATCATGGAATTGAAATCGATCCGGAGAAGATTAAAGCTATCTTAGAAATGCCACCTCCCAAAACCTTGAAACAACTACGATCCTTTCAAGGAAAATTGGCATATCTTCGACGCTTTATGTCAAATTTGTCAGGAATGTGTCAGCCTTTTTCTGCTTTGGTTAAGAAGGATGCCAAGTTTACTTGGGACTCCAAATGTCAACATGCCTTCGATGACATCTAACAATATTTAATGACACCTCCTGTCTTAGCAGCCCTAGTCTCGGTAGACCATTAATACTTTATACCGCAGCTCTAGACGACTCTCTCGGAGCCCTGCTAGCCCAGGTCAATGACGAGGGAAAAGAAAATGCAATCTATTACTTAAGCCATCGTCTAATTCCGACGGAAGTAAAGTATCCTCCTATTGAAAAGCATTGTTTGGCCCTGATCTTCACCGCACATAAGCTCAGGCATTACATGCTTTCTCATAAGGTCAACCTTATTTCGAAGTTTAATCCATTGCAATATTTGATGACCCGTCCGATACTTTCCGACAGACTTGCCAGGTGGTCGGCAGACTTGCCAGGTGGTCAATGATACTATTGAAATTCGATATAACTTTAGTTCCTCTTCGTGTCGTAAAGGGACAAGTCCTAGCAGACTTCTTCGCAGCACACCCTTTACCGGCAGAATCGCCTCTCAACCACGACTTGCCAGACGAGCAGATAATGAGCCTAGAAAACCCCAATGATCAACGTTGGGAACTTTACTTCGATGGAGCACCCTCAGCACAGAAAGATAAAGAATTGCAAACGATAGTGCCCTGTAAGGCAGGAATCGGACTAATCTTTATAACACCGGAGAGGGGATGTTAAGGTATTCCTACCACCTAACAGAACCGTGTACAAAAAATGAGGCAGAATACGAAGCCCTTATAACCGGACTGGAATTAACTATTCAAATGAGGATAATAGATATCAACATCTATGGAGATTCTTAGTTGATCATTCAACAGGTCGCAGGGCAATACAAAATTCTAAAACCAAGACTCAAACAATACTTTCAGTATGCTATGAAATTGTTGGAGCAGATTACAAATGTAACAGTCTACAAGATTCCCAGGAGAGAAAATACTCTGGCAGATGCGTTAGCTCAACTTGCAAAAGAATTTGCCTGCTTGCAGGATGTGTCAGTTGAAATGACAGTTCAAGGATGACAGGTCCTATCACAGCTCGACATGGATACGATACATAAATCAGAAAGAAAAGCAAAAGAAATAGTTACAGCAGTGACAGAAAATACTGAAGATTGGCGGCAGCCACTGATAGACTACTTGCAAACGAGAAATCTACCGGACGATAAGTCGATAACCCACCAAATCAAGAAAAGAACTTTGTCTTATGCATTAATAAACAACACATTATACAGAAGGTCTTTTGATCAGATGTGGCTAAGATGCCTGAGCGATTCCGAGGCTCGTGAAATCGTTAAAGAAGTACACTCTGGACTTTGTGGCGCTCATCAGTCAGGTCTGAAATGGAAATGAAGATTAAAAGACTAGGGTACTACTGGCCCTCAATGATGACCGATTGCATGAAGATTGCCAAAAGTTGTTACCAGTGCCAAGTGCATGGAGTGGTTCTACATCAACCTCCAAATGTGCTACATCTAACAATCGCAACATGGCCATTTGAGTGTTAGGGCATAGATATTGTGGGTCTGATAGAACCGCCTTCTTCAAGAGGACATCGCTTCATTCTTGCAGCTACAGATTACTTTTCTAAGTGGGCAGAAGCAGTACCGCTTAGAGAAGTGAAAGCACATCATGTTCTACAATTCTTCAAGAATCAAGTCATCTACCATTTCGGAGTACTGCGCAGAATCATTTTAGATAATGGGTTCTCGTTCAAGAGTACGAAGATCAATAATTTTGTCAGAAGACACGGGATTGATTGGCGCTATTCAACAATCTACTACCTAAGAGCGAACGGCTTGGCCGAGGCTTTTAATAAAACTCTCTTTCAAATTCTAAAGAAAACTTTGGACGACAACAAGAGAAATTGGCACGAGAAGTTGTTAGAAGCCTTATGGGCCTACATGATGACTTTCAGAACTCCTACCCAGTCTACGCCTTAAGCCTTAGTGTACGGGTCCGAGGCTGTTCTACCCTTAGAGGTTCAGCTTCCATCACTCAGAATTACAGTTGCAAACAAAATCACTACGGAAGAAAATGCCAAATTACGACTAGAAGAATTGGAAATCTTAGAAGGGAAAGGACTTTCAGCACAGCAGAATTTGGAACTGTATCAAGCCAAGATGATACAGGCCCATGATAAATTAGTCCGTCCCAGGAAATTCAAAGTCGGTGACTTGGTTTTGGTTCTCAGAAGACCTATTCTTGCACATCGCAAGATAGGTGGTAAATTTGAACCAACATGGGAAGGGCCATTCGTGGTCAAGACAGTCTACTCAAGATGTCCTACCAGCTTGTAAATTGTCATGGAGAGCGACCTATGCTTCCAATTAATGGACGATATCTAAAGTAGTATTACGCAACCTGATGTTTCGAAGGATGAATCCTCATTCCTAGAAGCACGGGCACAGTAATTACTTATGACAGGGTCCGAACCCAAAAATATAAAAAAAATGGATGATAAAGAAAATCATTAAAAAAAATGTTAAAAAGAAAACATGTGAAATCCTGATAATAAAGTTTTTATCCTTCTTTTCAAATCGAGTCTCACTCTTGATCTTTTCCTCCTCCTATTTAAGTTTGAAATAAACAAATAATAGCTCTTCATTAATAAACATATTTTTCTATTGTTCTTCTTCTTAGCACAGCCCCTGATCCTTTCCTTATTTTTTCGCAGGGAAATGTCGAATGGGCAGTTGGTTCTGATTAAATGAACTTCAAACAAAGAACAAAGGGAAAATAAAAAGAAACGAGAACTCTTTTAATAATCTAAATGTCAAAATGAATTCTAAACTGATACGAACTCTAAATATTTTTGAAGTTGAATCAACAAAACGAATGAAATGAATTTAAATCTCAATTTGAATCCTTTAATCTAATTCATCGATCTAAATCCTTCAATTATTCTTCAAAACGAAATCTGTTTGAAACTCTTCTGAAATTCAAATCTTTTTCTCGACTTGTCACCAGGTCGAGTCTTTTCAACTTGGTACACTTACCAGTTCTTTTTAAATCTTTTCTCAGCGTGTTAGAGGATCGACTAGTTCTATTGACATGGAGCCACGAACTTTGTTCGATTTGGTTCTGATGGCATCGGATTGGGTCCCTCTTCATACAGATAAATCTTCGATATTGGAAATAGTTTCCATTTCTCATTAAATCTTCGAGATTGGAACCAGTTTTCATTTCTCATTAAATCTTCGAGATTGGAACCAGTTTCCATTTCTCATTAAATCCTCGAGAGTGGAACCAGTTTCCATTTTTCATTAAATCTTCGAGATTAGAACCAGTTTCCATTTCTCATTAAATCCACGAGAGTGGAACCAGTTTCCATTTCTCATTAAATCCTCGAGAGTGGAACTGGTTTCCATTTCTCATTAAATCTTCGAGATTGGAACTCGTTTCCATTTCTCATTAAATCTTTGAGATTGGAACCAGTTTCCATTTCTCATTAAATCTTCGAGATTGGAACCAGTTTCCATTTCTCATTAAATCTTTGAGATTGGAACCAGTTTCCATTTCTCATTAAATCTTCGAGATTGGAACCAATTTCCATTTCTCATTAAATCCTCGAGAGTGGAACCAGTTTTCATTTCTCATTAAATCCTCGAGATTGGAACCAGTTTCCATTTCTCATTAAATCTTCGAGATTGGAACCAGTTTTCATTTCTCATTAAATATTCGAGATTGGAACCAGTTTCCATTTCTCATTAAATCTTCGAGATTGGAACCAATTTCCATTTCTCATTAAATCTTTGAGATTGGAACCAGTTTCCATTTCTCATTAAATCCTCGAGATTGGAACCAGTTTCCATTTCTCATTAAATCTTCGAGATTGGAACCAATTTCCATTTCTCATTAAATCCTCGAGATTGGAACCAGTTTCCATTTCTCATTAAATCTTTGAGATTGGAACCAGTTTCCATTTCTCATTAAATCTTCGGGATTGGAACCAATTTCCATTTATCATTAAACCTTCGAGACTGGAACCAGATTCTAGTTCTCTTTAGACCTTCGAGGCTGGAACCCGATTTCAGTTCTCTTTAAACTTTTAAGATCAGTACCTAAATTCTGATTCTCATCCTTTTCAATCGGTACTTAAACTCCGATTCTCACTCCAAGGCTGGTACCTAAATTTCAGTTCTCTTCACAGTCTCAAGGTTGGAACCTAGGTTCCAATTCTCATTTCAAATCCAGATTTCCTTGAATTGATTTTAAATTAAACCTCAATCGAAATTGAAACTCAAAATAAATCGAAATCTAAACTCACAAAAAAAAACTCGAAATAGAAAATGGAATGAAATCTAAATCAAAGTTCCCCAGATCTTATGATCTGGAATTCACCTCCTTCTCTTTTCCCCAGCGAGAGTTCAGGGATCTCCAGTCTTGGAGATATACTAGATACTCCCCAGCAGAAGTTTGTTGCTACTCTGTTCTAAGTGTATCACTTAGACATCTGTGTTGGTTCAGTTGATCTCTTCGGTCAATGCCAATATGTGCGGTGTGCTTGGTTAGCCACACCTATTTGGCGTTCATTTGTTGATCTCATTTTTTATGAGGTCTTTTCTCTTCTCTCTCTTTAGTACTTATGATCTAGCCTTAGGCTTTCCCTTTGACTATCTTAGAGGACTAGAAATGGCACCCACCACTTGGAAATTTAAACACCTCTTAAACTCCCTGCAAGCCCCATAAGTTTGATTGTAAACCCCTAAGTTACTTGGAGGGTTAAGATCAAATGTGGAGGTTTAAAAGATGAGTTCCCTATAGGACTCTTTGGCCTTAGGACTACCCTGGGTGGCCTGGTCTGGTGAGGGTTGACTTGCACACATTACACTTTCACACACATTCCAAATCCTAAAACCATTCATACCTAGCTTGACTTTCTGGCTCATGTAGGTAATTTATATGGATGGACCTTAACCCCTGGGCCCTTAGCTAAGAGGGTTAGGAACAACATAGTGAATGCCTCAAATGAGTCCTCTCATGGCTCTTATGGGCTTGATATGACTTCATGACTCAACCAAAGTGATTCCATTCTACTCAAACTTGATCAATCTTCTTTTTTTCCAAAATTCTAATTTTTGACCCCCGGAGCCCTACACCCGCCAAGCCTACCAAATGTCCTTGAAACTACCCAAAATTTGCAAAATTACCTAAATTACGCAAAATTTCTCAAAACCAATCCTAAACTTTTGCTCCATTCAAATTGATCATCCTTAGCCAAGTATACCAAAATTTCCAAAAATACCCCCTAATACCCTCCAAATACCCAAAATGCCCTTCTTAACCAAAAATTCCATAAATTCCAAAAATTCCCATAAAATTTCAGAAAATTCCAAATATTACCAATTTAATTTTGTTCAACTAAACCATAGGCCCATTTTGTCAATTTAACCCACTTTTACCAAAACCCCCAATTTGACCCATTTTTAACCAAAGTAAGCCCAATGTCAAACCAAATCAACCCAATTGACCTCAATTTTGGTCCAATTCAATTCTAAACTTCAATTCAATATCCCCAATATCAATTTAGACCAAATTCAAGCCTAATTTGATTAACATTTGGATCCAATTCCAATTGAAGCCTAAAGCATAATTTTGGCCCATGACCTAAACTTAGCCCAAACCAACCCAATTCAACTCCAATTAACCCCAAATCTTTTCCTAAACCTTCCTAATATCCCCAAAAACCAAACACTAACAAGATTTGCCTCAAATTTGAACCTAAACTCCATCCAAACCTAACCCAAAGTCAAAATCCCCATTTTTGGCCTAAACCTAAACCTAACCCAAATGGGCCCAAATCCCAAAATCAAAGCCCAACCAAAGTTGAAAACTCTTTGTAACACCCCCATAAACATTTCTCAACATTAATTTTACATCAAATCCAAACTTAGCCCAACCTTAGCCCAAGTTAGCCCAATTTGACCCACTTTGGCCCCTTTACCAAAAAATCCCAAATTAAACCCAATTCAACTCCAAATCATTTCAAATCTATTCTAGATCACTCATGATACATCCCTAAACTAAACAAAACATTTGTTTGTCCCAATATTTTACAAAACTTCCATTTACCAATTTGTTTTCAAACCTAAAAGCCCACCTCCTTAAACCTTTCTAAAGGCCCATCCAAATTAAATCCAAAAAAGCCCAAAATCTATCCTAAAGCCCACATGAGATTTCCCCTCTTCATTCCCTTTGATTTAAATCACTCCCTAAGTTTCAAATTCATCATTAAACTTTTCTAAACCAAGCCATGTGCCAAATTACCCCTAAATATTCTAAATCCTTAAAACCCACTTTCATGAAATCAAGTCAAGCCATCCCTAAGCCATATGGAGCCTTGGAGCCATGCATAAGCCATATGCAAGCCTTGGGAGCCCCTTTCCACCTCACCAACCCATTAATGGCAAAGGAGGGGATTACTTTCTTAAGCCTTCCTTAAGCACTTTTAACCCCATTCATGCTACACACTAAACCAAGTTTAGCCACCTCACCATGGATGGAGACCACACCATTTTCTCTTAGCTGACCCAAGTGATTCTTTTCAGCCCAAAACCAGGCCATGGGTGATGAACCTAGCCCAAAACTATTGGTTGACTCATTTGAACCCAAAAAGGCCTTCCCCCCATTCCATTTCAATTCAACTCCTTTACATGTCCATGGCCAATTGACTGCACTAAACCCCAGCCCTGACCTCCCTGACCTTGAGGGTGACCTAACCCTGGCCGGCCAACCACCACAGCCGCGTGAAACCACCAGGCCGAGAGCACCGATGTGAGCCAATTTTTGAATTCTTCTATGCTGACTTGTCTCATGCCTAATGGCCACCATGGTTGTTCTTTTCATCACCAGAGTAGTTGATCCAAGCCACTAAACTCCCCTGGGAAACCCTCCAGCCACCTCTATTTAAACCACACCACCTCTCGACCAAAGAAGGTGATGAACCAGATCTAAACAAACTTCGCCAAAATTGCTCCAGGACCTTCTCCTCACTCTGCAGCAATTGATCCCCACTCGCTCTCCTACCCTAAACCCCATTGATTGAGCTCAATTTTGGAGCTCGATTCTCGATCCGTAACCGGGACATCTCTGAAACCTCCACCAAACCCAAATTAAACTCACCCACACCTGCACAGGACCAAGAGAAGGAGTTCCCCAATGAATGCCTCCTCTCCAGGTCACCCAGTTGCTCTAGCCTCCAAGCTTTGATATCGGCTGTGGACACTTTCATACCTAGATAATTCCCCAAAGCCAGAGACTTCATCTGGAGCTTTTTTGGGTGTAATCGAAGGTGACACAATTCTCTTATTGAAGCTACACTTCTCAGAGCAAAGGTATGGATCATTCCTTCCTCCCGAGCTTCCAGCAATTCTTCATTTCATTTCAGTTAATTTCATGGCATGTAAACTGTATGGATATGTTCGTCTCTTCAAGACAAATCCATAGAGCATAAGAACATGAAAATCCATTGAGAAATGAGAGAGTTCATAGGGTTTTAGTGTGGACGGTCACGGGTGCACACCAGTGGTAGACGATGCCCAGGCGCCGTCCGATCGCCCGTGTATCGGTTGAACGGCTTAGATTGCGTAAGATCAGAGGAAGGAGCGGAACAGTGGAATGCGTAGCAGCTGACTCAGATGGCGGCGTTGAATGGGAGCATGCCGCGTGGTCTTTCGATCCGCCGTAGGTTGACGCGGCGCTGAGCCGGATAAGTCGATAAATAGGATTTTTTCTATTTATTTAAATACCTAGAACTTAGAAAATCCATATCTTTGTGTAGAAAAATCATAAAAATAAACTAAAAATAACCTCGTGCTCAGTGAAAAGTGGAGAACAATGTGGAAAAGAAATCAAGCTATTTTGATGAGTATTTTATTTTTAATTAATTATTTACTCCTTTCAGTATTTTAATTCTCCATTTGCATAGAGAATTCACCATTGCATGAGACCATAGGGCTTTTAAAGCCTCTGATCTTGAGACCATTCCCTGAATTTTTCAAGGTCAGAGGCCATCTCTATGGAAAGTTATGTATTTTTCAAGTTTATGTCCCTATTTTTGGTATTTTAATTCCAATAATTAGCATATTTCTTAGAAAATTCTGGGAAATTTAGGAGAAGTTTCTTAAGACCAGAGGACCCTAGGATAATTATATTTTGAGTTAATCATTAAGAATAACCCTAATAGGCCTAATTACTCAAAACTGAACTTTAATTAATTAGGTTTAACCACACATTAAAATAACTTGAAATCGATTCTCCATTGATCTTTAGGATACAGAGAACCTTGCTTAAAAATTTGAGGTCAATTGGAAATGATTAGCCTCACTAAATGAATTAATTAAGTCACATGATCAAAATTAAACTTTAAAAATTCATAACTCCAAAAAAACATTTCAAAAAATCACCAAATTGGTTTTGTGGGCTCTCTCATATCAGAGGAGTTTATAAAAATTAAAATTGAAATTTTCTAAAATTTTTCATTTTTATTCATATTTTAATATTTTAAATAATTAAAAAATAATAAAAATCATAAAAATATTAAAAATCATAAAAATATCATTCTTTGACTCCTAATTACTTAGTAACAAACCATATATTTTTCCCAAGTCTCAAAGTAAAGATATTGAATTTTAAATGCTTAAAACAATTTTTAATATTAAAAAATGTATTTTCAAACCTTTTCACTAAATTAATTCCAATAAATCAAAGAAAAATCAAAAAATTATAAAATTTATTTCTCTGAACTCCTTGAGATTAGAGAGATTTAATAAAAATATAAAATCCATTTTTCAACATTAATTTTATTTTATAATTAATTAACACTCTAAAAGTAAAAATAATTATAATAAATAAAATATAATTTAAAAAATCACCAAAATTGGTCCAAGTGGTCCTCTGGTCATTAGTAACATGTCATAATTTTCTTAAGAATAAAAACTTTACCTTGGTCATGTTGTTGAATTTTCCTTGAAATCCCTTATTTTTCACTAAAAATAATTATATAAATAAATTAAATTAAAAAAAAAATCACATTTTCTCCTCTAATGTCTTAATTGACATGTGAGAGAGGAGACATAAAAATTTCAAGTTCATTTGAACTCAATTTAGTGAGTTATGAAATAAATAAGCCTAAAAGGGCATAAAGGTAATTAAAGAATTTAAACCCCTTTATTAAAATTTTAGGTTTAATTAAAATGGAGGGTAAAATATTTGATTTTATCTTTCTTGGATGATTGAAACTTTGGGAAATTAAAAGGGTAGGAACCCATTAATCACTTTTAATAAAAAAAAAATGAAACTTTAATTATTTAAACCAATTTAAATTTTTGAAGATTAATGAAAATTTGAATTATTAAAAATAGGGATATAACTTGAGAGGATATCAATTCTTTAATAAAAAAATCCCTAAATAAATCACTTCAATAATACTTAATTCTTAATTAAGATTAAAATGATAATCCAAACAAAGTAATTTAAAAATTAAAAATAACCATTAAATTAAAGAAAAGCTCAAAATATTAAATAATTTAACAATTAAATTAAATTAAATTAAATTAAATTAAATTAAATTAAATTAAATTAAATTTAAATTATATTAAATTAACATCATCCAACAATAAAAGTAAAACAAATTTAAACTACAAAAATCACTTAAAGTATAAAGATTTAAACCAAAAAAAATTCGAAAACTATTCTCAACTTAAAATTATTATTAAAACCTCATAATTGAACTAAATCACTTTAAACCATTAACTCAAACTTCAAATTAAGAATGATTAAAATTTTCAACAAATCAACTTGCCCCTAAAGGATTTAATTATTATAACTCTTAAATAGAGTATTAAGTGAGATGTCACTTCATTCAACAGGTAATCAAATACCCAAGTTCACTGAGCAAGAGACAAAGCTTAACTAAACTCCTGGATGATTAATTCACCTATGCAACTAAATTTACTTTGACTCAAAATAATCTCAGAAGTATTGAAAAGATGTTTAGGACTCGTCCTAAGCACTCCCTCAATATGACGGGATGTTTTAGAAGAACAATTGAATTTAATTGTTCTTTGATGAAGAAAATCATCCATAAACAAAACACAGGAACCTAGACGTCATAGGAAATGACTAGCAATAGGATTAGGACTTTGGTAGACAACTAAAACTTTTCCTTTAGCTTTACCTAGGTACTTGTTATAAACATTTAAATGCCTTAACATGTGTTTTAAGTGCATCTTGGAATGACGAGAAGACCCTCCAGGTACGCTTTTATTTTATTGCAATTTACTTACATGCACTGCACTTTACTTTTTCTTGCATGTTAAACAAGATTGTTGCATGAAAACTAAAACCTTTAGGATAGCCACAAAATTGAAATCAAAACTAAATTAAAAGTCACCACAATATCAAATTCACAGCCACAACATTCCAAAATATAAAACAACTCGAAATTTAATCACAAACAGAACAACAAAACTACAATTGCAACTAAATTAAAACGTCTCGTTGAATGATAGGAAATACCTCGGATGATGTAACCCACATGTTGCTAACGGGATTTCCCACGGTCTAAATGAAAGTGTGGAACTCATTAAGTTGAGTTTAACAAATTCATCTGGACAAAGTGAATTCGATGAAAATAACGGTGCTAGGATGACGGAACCGTGGGATCTTAATCGGATCTGTTTAAACAACTTTAAGATTTGTTTTAATTAAAATATTAAAAAAATATTTGGACTTTAAGATTTCTAAACCAAAACACTTCTCTCATCTCTTGATTATCACCTTCTACAACTAAACCTCTGCAACCACAAGGAGCTCGGAGCATGGTGGGCAGCACGGCCATCGTCATCAGTAAAACTGGGGTCTACTTCAGCAAAACTTTCCTTAGAATTAAAGAACCAAGCCATAGGACTTCAAGGTAGTTTGTCTAGTGCAACATAAATCCTCAACTCTTCGTTAGGCATTTGCATGATCATGTCATGTAAATTAAGCCCTAACCGGTCTTAAGACTCTGAGGTAATCGTTCGGTACGACATAAACCCTCATATCTTTCAGGCTATTTGTAAAATCATGTCATACAAATATAAGTTCTAATTAATTAAAATTGGTAGGATTGAAACATTAAATAAACTCCGAAATATAAGCCAAACTATAGGATAGTTTGGGAAGTTGCCAAGATTATTCTTGGATCCTCAACTTCTCCTACTTCTCTTCCTTTGGACTCCTGAAAATAATTGTTCCAAATTTGAGCTAATCTCTTTTGAAATTCCAAAATTCAATTCTTGGAAACCTAAACTTTGAAATTCTTGAGAGCAAAACCACTGATCATTATCGAGAGTTTTCTTAAGTGATTCTAGTCACATAGGATGCAATTAACTATAGGGGCTTGCCCTTATTGGTAACCTTAAGAACCCACGTAATATAAACCCTCCTTAATTTATTTATATTAAGTAGGGGAACTTGTTGGCTTATAAAATTCATTCACAGACCAAACGGATGTCACAAATCTTCTAGTTTACTTAATCGAGCCCCATCACCAAGCAGTGTGTCTATTCCTCGGGATAGATACACAGTTTGTGATGCGGTGCTCGTTTATATAAACTATTTGGGATGTAAGATCGGTATAATTTCACATCTTATAATTTTTCAAATTTAAAATTATTTTCAAAATCAAATACTACTTTCTAAATTATATATATATATTTAAATTAAATTTAAAACCTAAAAAGTCGCCGACAACTTCTGTAGGCGACCCTTTTTCAAAACACTCAAATTAAAAATATGCCGACAAGTGGTGGACCGTTGGTCCATGGCTCATGGAGCTTGGGTTGGGTCAGGTCAAACCCACCATAGAAGGTCTAGGGTAGGCTGTGATGGAGTTGGTTTGGTCCAATTTAGTTTGATTTGGTTCAATTTAAATCAATTGTTCAAATAGGTTGGTTTGGGTTTAGGCTTGGCTAACTTGAGTTTGGATTTGGTTTGAATCAAATTGATTGATCAACAATGTACAAATGATTGCTAGGAATTGTTGAGAAGAGTATTGGAAGAGTTTCAAATCCATTTGAAGGGTCAATTTGGTGGAATTTGGGTGATTTGATCAACTTGATCACTTTTGGTTAAGTTGGATTTAGGTTTGATTAGAGCTTGGCTAGGGCTCAATTAATGGTTCAAAAAGATGTGGGTGATTGTTATGAAAGGTTTTGGATAAGAATTGAGTGGAAATTTTGTGTTAGGGAATTCAATTTGGAGGTTTTAGGTCATCTGGCAATTTTAGGATAATTTGTGGGATTTTGGCAAGTTTAGGGATTGCATGGAATTTGAGTTTAAATTGGGGGAAAATTGATGTTGTATTTTTTTTTTGGAGGTGTTAGGAAGAGTTTAGAATTTGGTTTGGGGAAATTGAGTGGCTTTCGGGTCACTTTAGGGTGAATTGGGTCTTAAGGTCAAAATTGGGGGATTTGGATTAAAGTTGAAATTGAATTCAAATGTGGGTTAAATTGGGCTTGGATTTAATTTAGATTGACATTAGAGATGTTGAATTGAAGTTTGGAAATGAAATTGGGCAATATTGGGGTCAATTAAGTCAAGATTGGATTTAATTTGGGCACTTTTGGTTTAAATGGGCTAAATTGGGGCTTTTGATAAAATTGGGGTATGTGATAGTTGAAGAAAATGAAATTGGGAATATTTGGGAGATTTTAGGATTTTTTGGGAATTTTTGAAATTTTTTGAATTTTGGGTTAAGAGGGGTATTTAGGGTATATGGAGTTTATTTTGAGTGTATTGGGGTATTTTGGTGGATTTAAGAGGTGGGAACTAATTTGAAATGATTTTTAGGAATTTTGGGCATATTGGGTAATTTTTAGGGAATTTTGGATGATTTGGTAGTTATAGAGGCTATTTAGGTAATTTTGGGTAAGTTTAGGGGTCCGAGGTCAAATTTTGGAATGTTAGGGAAAATGAAGGGGGCTTCAAATAGGGAAGAATGGAACCATTTTAGTGGGTTCAAGATTAAGTAAAAATGATTTGGGATCGAATTAGGGTTTAGGAGCATGAGCCGTGGACCTTAGCCAAGTCCAACCACTTGGGACCAAGTCTAGCCAAACAGTAACCACTTTATGACCCTTCACATATTAACCCAAGCCAACATAATCAAGGACCAGTGGCTTTGGTTCGATCATGTGAGTTTCTTAAAGGGTAGAAGGAAGGGGATTAAAGTTCAGGTCAAATGACTTAGGGTTGTGTGTGTGTGCAAGAGAAGCTCAAGTCACCCAAGGCTACCCTAAGTCCAAACACTCCTATGGGAACTCACTATTGGTTTTCCATATGGTGGTTTTAACCTTCCAAGGTCATTTAGAGGTTTGCAACCATCCAAGTGGGGTCCCAAGAGGAGTCAAGAAGTAGCTGAGAATTTCTAAATGGTGGGTCCCAACTCTAGTCTTCTAGGATAGTTCAGGAGAAGTCCTACGGCTAGATCCTGGGTACCAAAAGGAAGACCAGACCTCACCAAAAATGAGGCCAATAAATAGACCTCAAATAGGTGTGGTGTGCTAACCAAGCACACCGTGTGTATTGGCATTGACCGAAGAGATCAACAAACCAAAACAAGCATTCTATGCTCACATACTCAGAACAAAAAATAGAGAAAGAGTAGAAAAGGTTCCTGCTGGGGAGTATTAGGTAAATCTCTAAAGCTGAAGATTCCAGAACTCTCACTGGGGATTAAGAGGGTGAGTTTCAATTTGATTGAATTTGAGCTTGATTTAGATCAACATTTCAAATTTTGATTTTAATTTTGATCTTTTGATTTTGAATTTGAGTTTTGAATTTTGATCTTTGAGTTTTGAAATTTTGATTAAAATTGATTTGAGATTGGAGTTGAATGGGAATTTGGAGTTGGGAAATGCAGACTTTAAATTGGAAAGGGGTGAGGACTGGAATTTAAGTACTGGCCTCAGAATGAGAATCGAAATTTAGGTACCGATCCCTAATGATGAGAATCACAATTTAGGTACTAATCTCGAGATGAGAACTGAAATTTAGGTACCAGCCTCGAAAATGAGAATTGGAATTTAGGTACCGATCTCAGAAACATAAGAGTCAGAATTTAGGTACTACCCTTGATACACCTAAAATATATAGTATTTGTATGCACATTTTTATACCTATTTTTAATGATATTACACTTTAATGGAAGGTATTTTGTATTTTCCTTGCAGGTATGATGAAAATGGATGGGCATGATGAAAGGAGCAAAATTGGATCAAATTTGGAGCAAAAAAAATGAAAAAACAAAATTTTGGCACTGGCGGCTAAGGGCCACTGGGCCGGCGCTTAGCCGCCACAGTTAAAAATCGAAATCTAAAGGAATTTGGCTCCAATTTCAAAGTGGATGGGATGCAACTCTTGGTGATAACTTCCATAACTTCCTTTGGGCGGCAAGTTTGAATGAAGGGGTGCATTCCTTGGTAGATACATTGAATCTGGACACATTTGAAGAGACACCAAGGCACCTTTTGGTTTACTATTTAAAGAGAGTCTTAGGAAAGATAAGTGGAGGCTCTTCCTTTGCATTTTGAAGGGTTCTTTCTTTCTTTTGAGGCTCTTCCACTGCATTTTGAAGGGTACTTCCACTGCTCTTCCACTGCATTTTGAAGAGAGTTTTTATTAAGAGTAGGAGTAGAAAGTAGAATGGAGAAAAGGGTTGGAGTGAAGTCTTCTTCTTCCTACTTCTTTTCTTTCTTTTAGTTACATTTTTATTGAAGTCTGAAGTCTGTATTCTGATTCATTGGAGTTGGGATAGTTGCTCTGAGGAGTAGTTTAGCGAAGAGTCAAAGTTTTAGAGGAACTTTCTGAGCCTTGTGGAGAGGATTTTCAGAAAAGTGTTTAATTTTGTTATTACATTTAGTTTTTTAATTAATATTTGTTTTTGTTTGTTGTTTTTCATATGGTATTTAATTTTGAATCAATGTGTTTTTGTATTTTTTCAATGCATTCTGAGTAGTTTACTTTATCTTTTTCTTTCTTAAATGGAGAAGTAATTAGTTTATGGAGAATTGTTGTGGAAAGTATAAATGTTTAAAAGTTGGAAGAGGTTGTGTAGATTGATTCTGAAAAACTTTGTTTACTTCTTAATTTGGCCTGTTAAGTTGTAGAATTTCTTGAGATTATGTAAGATCTTATGCGGTATTTTCTCATAAAAGTTAGTAAGAATCACATGCAATTATATGAGTGAGAATTTTAGTCCATATAATCGAATATAATATTAAAAGATATTTTTATGGATGTTGACCTCATTTTTGATGAGGTCTTCTCTTCTTCTCTTTAGTACTTAGGATCTAGCCTTAGGCTTTTCCTTTGACTATCTTAGAGGACTAGAATTGGGACCCACCTTTTAGAAATTCAAACCACTTCTTAACTCCCTGCAAACTCCACAAACTTGACTATAGACCCCTAATCACCTAGAGGGTTTAAATCAAATGTGGAAGTTTAAGGATGAGTTCCTATAGGACTCTTTGGCCTTAGGACTGCCCTGGGTGGCCTGGTCGCAGTGAAGGGGCTGGCTGACACACACACTACACCTACACACTACACTTCCACATACCTCCTAAAACCACACTTATACCCAACTTGACCTCCTGACTCATGTAGATGATTCACATGGATGGTCCTTAACCCCTAAGCCCTTGGCTAAGAGGGTTAGGAACAACATAGTGAATGCCTCAAATGAGTCACTTCATGGCTCATATGGGCTTGATATGGCTTCATGGCTCAACCAAAATGACTTATTTCCACTTACATCCACCCAATCTTCAATTTCCCAAATTTTTAATTTTTGACCCCCGGGACCCTACACCCGCTTAGCCTACCCAAAACCCTTGAAATTACCAAAATTTCTCAAAAATTTCCAAATTACCCAAAATTCTCCAAAATCAATCCCAAACATTTCCACATCACTCAAATTGATCATCCATACCCAAAAATTCCAAAAATTCCAAGAAAAACTCCCAATACCCTCCAAATACCCAAAATACCCCTCTTGGCCAAAAAATCCAAAAATTCAGAAAATTCCCAGAAAATTCCAGAAAATCCCAAATATTCCAAATTTCATTTTGTCCAACTACACCATGGGCCAATTTTGTCAATTTACCCCACTTTTTCCAAAACCCCCAATTTGACCCATTTTAACCCTAAGTGAACCCAATGTCAAACCAAACCTATCCAATTGACCCAAATTCTGGTCCAATTCAATTTTAAACTTCAATTCAACATTCCCAACACCAATCTAGACCAAATCCAAGTCCAATTTGATTGACATTTGGATCCAATTTCACTTTTGGCCTTAAAGCCCAATTTGGACCCATGACCCAAACCTAACCCAAACTCACCCAATTCAACTCCAATTAACCCCAAATCTTTTCTAAATTCTCCTTAGCATCCCCACAAACAAAACACTAACATGATTTGCCCAAAATTTAGACCCAAATCCCACTCAAATTCAACCCAAAGCTAAAAGGCCCATTTTTGACCTAAACCCAAACCTAACCCAAATGAGCCCAAACCCCAAAATCAAAGCCCAACCAAAGTCAAAACCTCTTTTAAACACTCCCATAAATATTTCTCAACATTGATTTTACATCAATTTCAACCATATCCCAACACTAGCCCAACTTGGCCCACTTGGACCCATATAGGCCCACTTGCCAAATAAACCCAAATTCAAACAAATTCAACTCCAAATCACACCAAATTGACTCCAAGCCCTTCATAGAACATCCCTAAACCAATTATGACATTTATTTGACAAAGTCCTTCACAAAATCTTCACCCAAATGCCCATCCTAAAATCAAAAAGCCCATTCCCCTTAAACTTTCCTAAAAGCCCACTTCACCACATTCAAAAGCCCAAATCCATCCAAAGCCCACATGGCACTTCACCTCATCATCCATTTAATCAAAATCACCCCTAAGTTTCAAAATCATCAATTAAACCATTCCAAATCAAGCTTCATGCAAATTTTCACCAAAATATCCAAAATTCTTAAAACCCATTTTTATGAAATTGACCAAACCTTTTCCCAAGCCAAAGGTGAGCCATGCAAGCCATGGACAAGCCACATGAAGCCATGGAAGGCTTGACATGTGATCAAGCCATTAATGGCAAAAGGAGGGGCCCCTTTCCTAATCCTCCTTAACCCCTTTTTTACCTTAAGCATGTCACACACTAAACCATGCTTAGCCACCTCATCATGGATGGAGACCACACCATTCTCTCTTGGGCGACCCAAGTGACCCTTTTCAGCCCAAGACCAGGCCTTGGGTGGTGAACCTAGCCCAAAACCATGGGTTGACTCATTTGAACCCAAAATGGCCTTCCCCCATTCCATTTCAATCCAAGCTCTTTACACATGGCAATTGCCAATTGCTTGCACCAAGTCTCGCCACCGACCCACTGACCTTGAGGGTGACCCATGCCCGGCCGGCCAACCACCGGGCCGCCGGAAAACACCATGGCCGAGAGCTCACATGTGAGCCCAACTTGGAATTCTCACCTGCCGAGTCGCCCCATCCCCAGGTGGCCATTGTAGCTGTTCTTCTCTTGCCAAGAGCAGGCTGATCCCAAGCCCTAACTCTCCCCGGGAGGCCCTCCACCCTCTCCTATTTAAACACCACCCCTCTCGGCCATGAGAGGTGCTGAAAACAAACCTTAAGGAAACTCGCGCAAAATTGTTCCAGACTCCTCCCCATACACAGAGCACTTGATCTCCAGTGAGATCCCCTTGCCATTTCTTCTCTGTGAGCTCAATTTCAGAGTTGAAATTCCACCCAAAATCAGGACACTTCTCCACAGTGAGCCAATTCCCAAATTGATTGGTTCTACACCTTCACCAGACCAAGGGAAGGTGTCCACCAGCAAAAGCCCCATCTCCGGGCCACTCGGTTGCTCCGACCTCCAAGCTTTGTGATCGGGCTTGGTCGAAATCACATCTAGACGATTCACTGAGACCGGGAGACTTCATCCGGAGCTTGCCGGGATCCAATCGAAGGTGCAACAACTCTCAGATCGAAGCCACACTTCTCTGAGCAAAGGTATGAGCTAATTCTTCATCCCGAGCTTCTAGAGATTCTCCATTTCGAATGCTTTAATTTCAATGCATGATAACCGTATAGATGTGTTCGTCTCTTCAAGACGAATCCATAGAGCATAAGAACATGAAAATCCATTGAGTATCGAGTGAGATCTTAGGGAGTTAGTGTGGACGGCTCTCGGGTGAGGACGCTCGGGGACGATGAACGGATGCCGTCCATTCAATACACGCGCGGACGGATGGCTCAGATGGCGTCAGACCAGGAGACGGTACGAGAACCGCGGGGCCCGGGCTGCTGACTCAGATGGCAGCGTCGAATGGGAGAGCGACACGCTGCGTTTCGGAGATGCCGAGGATGAGTTGGCGCCGCGTGGATAAATAGAAAATTAGGGTATTTTCTTATTTATTTAATTCCCTAAACTTCAAAAATTCATAACTCTGTGTAGAAAAATCAGAAAAATAAAATAAAAATACCCTCTTGCTCAGTGAACAGAGGAGAATAATTTGGAAAAGAAATCATTTTATTTCATCACATATTTTATTTTTTATAATTTGTTTACTCTCTGCATACTTTTAATTCTCCATGCATGTATACAATTCACCATGGCATGAGACCATAGGGCTTTTGAAGCCTCTGAATTTGGGAACATTCCCTGAATTTTTCAAAGTCAGAGGCCATCCCTATGAAGAGTTATTGATTTTTCAAGTTCATGTTGCTATTTTGAGTATTTTAATTCCAATAAATAGTATGTTGTGAAATAAATTCTAGAAAAATTTGGTGATGTTTCTTATGACCAGAGAACCCTAGGAAAAAAAGGTTTTGAGTTAGTTCATTTAAAACAACCCTAATTGGCTTAAACACCCAAAATAGGTCTCTAATTAATTAGAGTTAACCATGCATCAAATTGACTTAAAATCAATTCTCCACTGACCTTTAGGATCAGAGGAATCCACCATAAAAGTTTGAGGTCAATTGGACTTGGTTAGCCCCACTAAATGGTTGATTAAGCCACTTAGTCATTTTAAACTTTAAAAATTCATAACTCTTAAAATACCTTTCAAAAATTCACCAAGTTGGTTTTCGAGCCTCTCTGATATCAGGGGAATCTAAGAAAATTAAAATTTCAATTTTCTAAAAAAGTTAATTTTTAATAATATTTTATTTTTTTTAATAATTAAAAAATAATAAAAATCACAAAAATGATAAAATTCACCAAAATGTCACATTTTGAGTTTTAATCACTTAGGAACAAACCCCATATTTTTCTTAGGTCTATTTAGTGAGATATTAAATTTTAAAGCTCTAGGGTAATTTTAAAATTAAAAAAATGTATTTTCTAGCATTTTCACTAAAATAATTATAATAAATCATAGAAAAATCCGAAAATTGTAAAATTTGATTCTCTGATTTCCTTGATATCAGAGAGATTTTTGAAAATATAAAATTCATTTTTCAACATTTATTTTATTTTTAAATTAATTAACACTCCAAAACTTAAAATAATTATAATAAAAATAATATAATTCAAAAAATCACCAAAATTGGTCCAAGTGGTCCTCTGGTCATTAGGAATGTCCCCTAATTTTCTTAAGGACAGAAACTTTCCCTTGGTCATGTTATTAAATTTTCCTTGGAAATCTCTATTTTCCACCAAAAATAATTATATAAATAAATTAAATACAAAAAAATCACATTTTCTCCTCTCATGTCTTTATTGACATATGAGTGAAGTCACATAAAAATTTCAAGTTCATTTGAGTTCAATTTAGTGAGTTATGAAATTATTAAGCTTAAAGGGTAAAGTGGTAATTAAATTTTTTTTAATCCTTAATTAAAACTTTAGGTTTAATAAAAAATTAATAAGTAAAATATTTGATCCTAATCTGATTTGGATGATTGAAATTTAAATAATTAAAGGGTAGAAACACATTAAGCAATTTAAAATGATTAAACTTTAATTAAATGATTGATTAAATTTGGAAGAATAATAAAATTGGAATTATTAAAATAGGGATATTATTAGGAAGATATTTATTCTTTAATTTAAAAATCCCTAAATTAATTATCTCATTAATATTCAATTCTTAATTAAAATGATAACTCAAATTTAAAATATATTAAAAGGCTTAATCATTAAACTAAAATTAAATTATTAAATTCTTTTAAAAAATTAAATTGAAATTAAAAAAAATTAAATTAAAAAAAATTAAATTAAATTAAGTAAATTAAATTAAATTAAATTAAATTAAATTAAATTAAAAGTTTGAGGTCAATTGGACTTGGTTAGCCCCACTAATTCGGTTGATTAAGCCACTTAGTCATTTTAAACTTTAAAAATTCATAACTCTTAAAATACCGTTCAAAAATTCACCAAGTTGGTTTTGGAGCCTCTCTGATATCAGGGGAATCTAAGAAAATTAAAATTTTAATTTTCTAAAAAAGTTGATTTTTAATAATATTTTATTTTTTTTAATAATTAAAAAATAATAAAAATCACAAAAAATGATAAAATTCACCAAAATGTCACATTTTGAATTTTAATAACTTAGGAACAAACCCCATATTTTTCTTAGGTCTATTTAGTGAGATATTAAATTTTAAAGCTCTAGGGTAATTTTAAAATTAAAAAAATGTATTTTCTAGCATTTTCACTAAAATAATTATAATAAATCATAGAAAAATCAGAAAATTGTAAAATTTGATTCTCTGATTTCCTTGATATCAGAGAGATTTTTGAAAAATATAAAATTCATTTTTCAACATTTATTTTATTTTTAAATTAATTAACACTCCAAAACTTAAAATAATTATAATAAAAATAATATAAATAAAAAAATCACCAAAATTGGTCCAAGTGGTCCTCTGGTCATTAGGAATGTCCCCTAATTTTGTAAAGGATAGAAACTTTCCCTTGGTCATGTTATTAAATTTTCCTTGGAAATCTCTATTTTCCACCAAAAATAATTATATAAATAAATTAAATACAGAAAAATCACATTTTCTCCTCTCATGTCTTTATTGACATATGAGTGAAGTCACATAAAAATTTCAAGTTCATTTGAGTTCAATTTAGTGAGTTATGAAATTATTAAGCTTAAACGGTAAAGTGGTAATTAAATTTTTTTTAATCCTTAATTAAAACTTTAGGTTTAATAAAAAATTAATAAGTAAAATATTTGATCCTAATCTGATTTGGATGATTGAAATTTAAATAATTAAAGGGTAGAAACCCATTAAGAAATTTAAAATGATTAAACTTTAATTAAATGATTGATTAAATTTGGAAGAATAATAAAATTGGAATTATTAAAATAGGGATATTATTAGGAAGAGATTTATTCTTTAATTTAAAAATCCCTAAATTAATTATCTCATTAATATTCAATTCTTAATTAAAATGATAACTCAAATTTAAAATATATTAAAAGGCTTAATCATTAAACTAAAATTAAATTATTAAACTCTTTTAAAAAATTAAATTGAAATTAAAAAAAAATTAAATTAAATTAAAAAAATTAAATTAAGTAAATTAAATTAAATTAAATTAAATTAAATTAAATTAAATTAAATTAGAATTAAAAGTTGAATTAAATTAAATTAAACTAAATTAAATTAAATAAACAAATTAAATTAAATTAAATGAATTAAATTAAATTAAATTAAATAAATAAAACCAAATTAAATCAAATTAAGTTAAATCAAATTAAATTAAATTAAATTAAATTAAATAAAATTAAATCAAATTAAATTAAAATTAAATCAAATCAAATTAATTTAATGTAACATCAAATCAAACTAAATTGGATTAAATTGAATTAAATAACATCACCTAAAACAGAAAGAAATTAAATATAAAGCAACTTGAACACTATTCCAAATTTAAATCCATAAATGGAAATTAAACTAAATCACAAATCATTTGAATACTAATTTACCCTCGAAAGCTTTAGTTATCATAACTCCTAAACAGAATATTAAATGAAATGTTACTTCACTCATAGGATATTCAAATGTCCTAGTTCACTGAGCAAGTTAACAAAACTTGAATTCCCGGACGATTAATTCATTTATATAATTAAATTCATTTGGACTTAAAACAATTCTAAGCAATATTGAAAAGATGTTTAAGATTCTTCTTAAACACTTTCTCAATATGATAGGATGTTTATAAGAACAATTGGACTTAATTGTTCTTTGATGAAGAAAATCGTCCTCAAACCAAAACACAAAGAACCTAGACGTCATAGGAAATGACTAGCTATAGGATTAGGAACTTGGTAGAAAACCATAACCCTTACCTTAGCTTTACCTAGGAACTTGCTTAACTATTCTAATTGTGTTTTAAGTGCAGCTTGGGATGACGGGAAGACCCTCCAGGTACGCTTTTATTTTATTGCGATTTACTTTCTTGCAATTTACATTATTGCAATTTATTTAATCGCATTGCACTTATTTTTCTTGCATGATAAACAATCGTTGCATGAAAACTCACACCTTTAGGATAGACCCTAAAGCCGAAACCAAAACTAAGTTAAAAGTCATTGCAAGATAAAATTCACTGCCACAACATTTCAAAATATAAAACAACTCAAAATTTAATCACAAACAGAACACAAAACTACAATTACAACTAAATTAAAACGTCCTGTTGGATGATCGGGAATACCTCGGATGATGTAACCTACGTGTTGCTAACGGGATTTCCCATGGTCTAAATGAAAGTGTGGAACTCATTCAGTTGAGTTTAGCAAATTCATCTGGACTAAGTGAATCCGATAAAAATAATGATGCCGGAAGGATGGAACCGTCGGATCTTAACCGGTGTCGTTATAATCAACTTTAAGATTTGTTTTAATTAAAACATAAAAAATACTTGGAAATTAAGATTTGCTCTAAACCAAAACACTTTTCTCATCCCCGATTTATGATTTCTAAAATTGAACCTCTGCAACAACAAGGAGCTCGGAGCATGGTGGGCGACACGGCCATCGTCATCACAGAAACCTCGAATCTACATCAGCAAAACTTTCCTAGAATTAAAATAACCAAGCCATAGGACTTCGAGGTAGTTTGTCTTGTGCAACATAAACCCTCAATCTTTGTTAGGCATTTGCATGATCGGGTCATGTAAATTAAGCCCTAACCATTTTTAGGATTCTGAGGTAGTCGTCCGATACGACATAAACCCTCACATCTTCGAGGCTATTTGTATGATTCTGTCATATAAATATAAGCCCTAACTAATTAAAATTGGCAAGATCAAAACATTTAAATAAATATTAGGATTTTCGTAAATCCAAGCCAAACAATAGGATAGTCGGGAAATTACCGAAGTTCGCTTCGAATCTGTGATTTCTCCTACCTTTCTTCCTTTGGATTCCCAAAACAAAATGTTCCAAATTTGATCCATTCCCTATTGAAATTCCAAATTTCAATCCCTTGAAAATCTTAAACTTTGAAATTCTTGAGAGCGGAATTATTGATTATTATCGAGAGTTTTCTTAGGTGATTCCCGTCACTTAAGATGTACTTAACTATAGGGGCTTGCCCTTATAGGGAATTTTAAAGAACCTGAGTAATATAAACCCTGTTTAATGTTTTCATATTAAGCGGGGAATTTTGTCGGCTTATAAAATTGGTTCGCGGACCAAACGGATGTCACAAATCTTCTAGTTTATTTAATCGAGCCCCACCGTCAAGCGGTGTGTCTATCCTAGTGGATAGATACACGGTTTGTGGTGCGGTGCTCGTTTATATAAACTATTTGGGATGTGAGATCGGTTTAATCTCATATCTTAAAACCTTCAAATTTAAAATTATTTTCAAAATCAAACACTACTTTTCAAAATTATTTATTTAAATTAAATTAAAAATCCGCCGACAATTTCTGGTAGGCGACCCCTCTTCAAAATAAAACACACCAACCTAAAAAAATATATGCCGACAATGGAAGGGAGTAAAATTAGAGAATTTTAGAGTGACAAGCTAAAACTCCCTAATTTGGTTTGAAGTTTTGAGTTTTGTTATGAGAAGTTAGCCCCCAGTTGGTGGGAATCGAGGGAACTCTAGAGACTGGTTTCTTCCCTGCCTAACCTTGTTCAAAATGATAAAAATTTCAAATTAACATATGTTCTTTATAGAACCAAGTAAGGGTAAAGAACACATTTGCTTCTATCTGTCACAACAAATTTAAATACTTTCACAACAATACTTTTATAATTATTACTACTTCATAAAAGGAAAGAAATAGATATTCTAGTTAATAGTATTTTACATACAGTGTTATTATTTATTATAATATTAGTTTCTTGCTTAACATTTTATTAAAGAAATTTCAAAAGACATCAATTTTTAAAACTTTTCAAAATCAAGACATACGTTTAAAAAACCATTAAAAAAAAGTAAAAAGATAATTTTCTGAATCCTTTAAAGATTTTCATGTTTTCCCTGTGGGTTTGATATCTCGGGGCTTAATCAGCAAATCCTATATTACTTGATAAACGATACGTATACTTGCATAGTATCCCATATTATAAAATCATAATTTTCATATCTAAATCATTAGCACATATATTCTTCGCGGCCCAAGTTTTTGACGCCATTGTCAGGATCAAGTTTTTAGCGTCGTTACATTTATCCAGAGGAGTCAAATTTTTGGCGCGCATATATTTATCGGGGATCAACCCTCAAAAAGAGAGAATTGAAATTTAGGTATCAATCTCAGAAAGAGAGTCATGATTTAGGTACTGACCTCGAAAGGTGACAGTCAGAATTTAGGTACTCACCTCGAAAGAAGAGAACTAGAATTTAGGTACCAGCCTCGAAAGAGGGGAATCAGAATTTAGGTACTGATCCCAAAAGGAGAGAGTCATAATTTAGGTACTGACCTTGAAATGAGGACTAGAATTTAGGTACCGGCCTCGAAGGTGAGAATCAGAATTTAGGTATCGATCTCAGAGAGATGAGAGTCAGAATTTAGATATCAATCTCGAAAGAATGGAATCAGAATATTGGTACTGATCCCGAAAGTAGAGTGTCAGAATCTAGCTACTAACCTCTAAAGGAGAGAAGTGGAATTTAGGTACCAGTCTCGAAAGAGGGGAATCAGAATTTAGATATTGATCCCGAAAGGAGAGGGTCAAATTTTAGGTACTAACTTCGAAAGGAGAGAACTGGAATTTAGGTACCAGTCTCGAAAGAGGGGAATCAGAATTTAGGTACTTATTTCAAAAGGAGAGGGTCAGAATTTAGGTACTGACCTCGAAAGGAGAGAACTGGAATTTAGGTACCACTCTCGAAAGAGGGGAATCCAAATTTAGGTACTGATCCCGAAAGGAGAGGGTCAGAATTTAGGTACTAACCTCGAAAGGAGAGAACTGGAATTTAGGTACCAGTCTTGAAAGATGGGAATCAAAATTTTGGTACTGAACCGAAAGAAGAGGGTCAGAATTTAAGTACTGACCTCGAAAGGAGAGAACTGGAATTCAGGTACCAGTCTCGAAAGAGGGGAATCAGAATTTAAGTACTGATCCCGAAAGGAGAGAGTCATAATTTAGGTACTGACCTCGAAATGAGGACTGGAATTTAGGTACCAACCTCGAAGGTGAGAATCAGAATTTATGTATCGATCTCAGAAAGATGGGAATCAGAATTAAGGTACTAATCCTGAAAGAAGAGTCAGAATTTAGGTACTGACCTTGAAATAAGGACTGAAATTTAGGTACCAGCCTCGAAGGTTGATGATTAACTTATGAATATTTCAGTGTTTAGAAGTGTAGTAGAAGATTAGATGGAACATGAAAGTGCTTCACATCCTGAAAGATTTGATCAAAGATCGATTGCTTCACGAAGGATGTGAATCCATGCTATCATAACCAAATCGAGAAATTCGTGGTTCTGTGTCAGTAGACTCAGCAACTTTCTCAAAGAGAGAAGAAATTGCAGAGGGTCGAAAAGATTATGAGTTCAGCCGGAGGCTGGAGATTTCAGATTCGAGGATTCGTTTTCATTGTTTTTCTGTGTTTTAGTGATTTGATTTTGTTTTGATCTTCAAATTTTGTTCCGATTGGAATTCCATTTTTACTTAGATTTTTATTCATTTCTTTTGTTTATAATTTTAAGTTTTTTAGTTGATTTGCCTTGAGTTTTGATTTCATTGCTTATTCAAATTTTGAATTTGAATTTTTTTTGTTTTATTTTTATCATTTTATTGGATTTCGATGAGTTAGATTTTTTTTGTTTGTTTGATATATTTCATTCAAATCGTTCTTCATTCAACTTTTTATTAAATCGAGTCAAACTTAGATTTAGTGGAGTTTGCAGTCAATTGCACAAAACTGAGGGCAAAATAGGACATAATCATTTCCATTGAAATGTCGAAAGTACATCATGTGATTTCACCAAAACATTTCTGATGATGTCTTCTTGAAAACAGATTTTTACAAAAATCATGTGTATTTGGACACAGACTGTACTGGGATTTTCATGTCATCTGACAAAATTTTCTGTTTGATTTGTCCACGTCTGAAATGTAAACTTCATAGGTAATAACATCACCTTGTAAGTCACTTTCCGGAGGAGAATCTCACGTAAGTGTGCTTTAGAGGTGTGCTACTACTATGTAGCTTACAGCTCGTAAGGCTGCAAATTCTCTAACTCTAAGTCTGGCTGGAAGTAGACAGGAATCTTGCTCTCTTCCATCCTTCTAAAGGTGATGGAGATCCGCTGGTAGGGAACCCCTGGTATGCATTGCTTTGCTACATCAGCACCATTTCCTTGTAGTACGAGGACAGAGCCTACCGATAGAGGTATCTCTACAGGCCCTCGGAATTCTCCAGAGTCGACTATCCGGTGTTCTGTCCCGAACATGATGTTGCATTGATTAATGAAGGAAATGGTGCAAAAGGGTCTCACAAAATCATGATGGTCCACATGAGGTGGAATGTAATCTCCTTCTTCATAAATGTTGATAATGCAGTTATTCGATATGCAGTTAGTGAGTAAGACTCGCCAAGCTACCATCCTCTTTATCATCTTCTTGATTAAAAATGGCATTGAATCCACTTCATCACAGAGGAATATCCCTGACGAATTTCCTCTTTTATCATCAGCAAAGTTATAGTAGCATCCGAACTAGATTGTAATCTTCCCCTTGCCTCGTTTCATTTATGTGGCTCGGAATAGGTCTTGCTCCATTGTCATCATGCATAACCCTACTTTTTTAGCTCGAAGACGTAATCCACGATTTCACTTTGCTCGTAGTAGAACACATCAGTATGCAATTCTAGTCCTTCTAGGATATTGACATACTTGCCCTGAATCCTCTGAAATTATTCAAAATCCTGCTTCCGCACTCTCTAGATCATCTCTAATCTGTGCTCTGAGAACATTTGGAACTGTCGGGGTCTAGTGACGTACTGTGGGATGTATGGCTCTACACCGGCATGCTCTCCTGCAATCGTCACTACCTCAGGTACTGGTTCTGTAGTGACCTCCTCTGGAACAAGCTCTGCTACGGTGCTCCTGAGGACTGGCCTCCTCGGGAAAACTACCGCGATCGTCGGAACCTCTTCTTTGTTCTGCTCTTCTGTCAATTTCTTTAACATTCTATGAATACGGCAGTTCTTGCTCCTTCTTTGGGTCGGGGTCAAAGTGGCTCTCCTCTTCCGTGGATGTCGGTAGGAATGGCACTAACAACTTTCCCTCCTACTACAATTATTACTAATTTCATCTTGTTGTCTTCAATTACATTAAGCTTCCTCTTCCGGTTTGCAGTGTGTAGACATTTCTCAATGAGCCTTATTATTGTCTTTTCACAGGGCTCCCGGAGGTTTACAGTAGTCCAAGTAGTTCCTTCATACTCTAGCTTCATTTGTGCAAAGTTTGAGTCAACCTCGATCATAGCACAAGCCTTCAGTTCCTCTTCATTAAGTGCAAGACTTACTCCATATTTATAAGAAAAGACCAGCCTCCCGCTTGACATCTTCCTGCAAAAATAAACAAGGGAACAGAGGCCATACCTAAAAGGAACGAGATCAATAAGAATTTTAAATTTATTGTAATTTCTTTTATACATTTATATAAAATTATTAAATTTTGAAATTTTATTGAGAAAGGGAAAGATTTGATTTGGAGTTTTGAAATTGTGACAAGTTTTGATTTTTATTTTATTTAAGAAATCTCTTTTTTATTTTGGTTTTAAAGTTTTTTATTATTATTATTATTATCATCTTGGGTTCGGACCCAGTTGCACACAATTATCACGTCGGTGCTTCTACGAGCGAAACTTTATTTCTAAAGTCCGCTCTTCGAAACATCACGTCGTGTAATACTTCTTTAGATATCGTCAGTTTATAGGAAGCATTGGTCGCTCTCCATGGCAATCCTTGACTTAGTAAGAGCCTCCCGAGTAGACTTTCTCGACTACAAATGGTCCTTCCCAAGTTTGTTCAAATTTACCCCCTATCTTGCGGTGTGCAAGAATAGGTCTTCTGAGAACGAGAACTGATTCCCCAACTTTGAAAGTTCTTGGGCGGACCAGTTTGTCGTGGGCCTGAATCATCTTAGCTTGGTATAACTCCAAATTTTGCTGCACTGAAATTCTTCTTCCTTCCAAGCATTACAATTCTTCCAATCGTAATTTGGCATTCTCTTCTGTAATGATCTTACTCACGACTGCAATTCTGAGTGATGGAAGCTGAACCTCCAAGGGCAAGACGTCTTTGGACCCGTACACTAGAGCGTAAGGTGTAGACTGAGTAGGAGTTTTGAAAGTTGTCCTGTAGACCCATAAGGCTTCTAATAACTTCTTGTGACAATTTCTTTTGTTGTCATCCAAAGTTTTCTTTAGGATTTTGACGAGAGTTTTATTAAAAGCCTCGGCCAAGCCATTTGCTCTTGAGTAGTAGATCGTCGAATAGAGCCAATCTATCCCGTGTCATCTGACAAAATTGTTAATCTTCGTGCTGTTGACCTCATTTTTATGAGGTCTTCTCTTCTTCTCTTTAGTACTTAGGATCTATCCTTAGGCTTTTCCTTTGACTATCCTAGAGGATCAGAATTGGGACCCACCACTTAGAAATTCAAACCACTTCTTAACTCCCTGCAAACTCCACAAACTCGATCGTAGACCCCTAATCACCTAGAAGGTTGAAATCAAATGTGGAAGTTTAAAGGATGAGTTCCTATAGGACTCTTTGGCCTTAAGACTGCCCTGGGTGGCCCGGTCTGGTGAAGGGCTGACTTACACACACACTACACCTATATACTACACTTTCACACACCATCCTAAAAACACACCCATACCTAACTTGACCTCCTGACTCATGAAGGAGATTCACATGGATGGTCCTTAACCCCTTAGCCCTTGGCTAAGAGGGCTAGGAACAACATAGTGGATGCCTCAAATGAGTCCCTTCATGGCTCATGTGGGCTTGATATGGCTTCATGGCTCAACCAAAACGATTTCATTCCACTTACATTTACACAATCTTTATTTTTGCAAATTTTCAATTTTTGACCGCCAGGACCCTACACCCATCTAGCCCACCCAAAACCCTTGAAATTACCCAAATCCTCCAAAATTTCCAAATCACCCAAAACTCCCCAAAATTAATCTTGAACATTTCCTCACCAATCAAGTTGATCATCCATAGCCAAAAATACCAAAAATTCCAAAAATACCTCCCAATACCCTCCAAATACCCAAAATACCCCTCTTGACCCAAAAATCAAAAAAATTCAGACAATTCCTAGAAAATTCCAGAAAATCCCAATTATTCCTAATTTCATTTTATTCAACTACACCATGGGCCAATTTTGTCAATTTACCCCATTTTTGTCAAAACCCCCAATTTGACCCATTTTAACCCAAAGTGAACCCAATGTCAAACAAAACCTACCCAATTGACCCAAATTCTGGTCCAATTCAATTCTAAACTTCAATTTAACATTCCCAACACCAATCTAGACTAGATCCAAATTCAATTTGATTGACATTTGAATCCAATTTCACTTTTGCCTTAAAGCCCAATTTGGACCCATGACCCAAACCTAACCCAAACTAACCCAATTCAACTCCAATTAACCCCAAACCTTTTCTAAACCTTCCTTAAGATCCCCAAAAACAAAACACTAACATGATTTACCCAAAATTTATACCCAACCCCCACTCAAATTCAACCCAAAGCCAAAAAGCCCAATTTTGACCTAAACCCAAACCTAACCCAAATAAGCCCAAACCCCAAAATCAAAACCCAACCAAAGTCAAAACCACTTTGAAACACTCCCATAAACATTTCCCAACATTAATTTTACATCAATTTGAACCCTAGCCCAACATTGGCCCAAGTTAGCCCAATTTGACCTACATTGGCCCATTTACCAAAGAGGTCCAAATCCAACCCAATTCAAGCCCAAACTACTTCAAATTTATTCCAAATCATTCATGAAACCTTCCTAAATTAAATTCAACACTTATTGGACCCAATCCTTTACAAAATTATCAACCTAAGATTTGTTTTGAAATCTAAAAGCCCATTCCTAAAATAATTTCAAAAGTCCAAACCCATCCTAAGGCCCACATTACAATCTCATCTCATCGTCACTCAATTAAAATCATCCCTAAGTTCTAAATTAGCCATCAAATTTTTCTAAACTAAGCCATATGCCAAATCCTATCAAATAACCCCTAAATTACCAAAATTCCTAAAAACCTCTTTCATGAAAGTTTACTTAGCTTTTTCCAAGCCAAAGGTGAGCCATGAAGCCATGCATGAGCCACATGTGAGCCATGACAGCCTTGGACACTTCACCATACCCAAAATGGCAAGAAGAGGGGACCCTTTAATGATTCTCTTAAGAGTGATTAACCACTCCCATGTCTCCCCTAACTCTTGCTTAAGCTTAATTGTACTTGGATTGTGACTTGACCCCACTAATCAAGCTGATCCAAGTGACTTTCCCTTCAGCCCAAATTGGCCTTGGATGGTGGACCTAATCCAAAACCAAGGGTTGACCCATTTAGACCCAAAACTAGCCCTTTCCCATTCTACTTTGATTCAAATCCTTTACACATGTCCATGGCCAATTGATCGCACAAATCTCCAGCTACGACCCACATGGACCCGAGGGTGACCCATGCCTGCCGGCCAGCCGCACAGGTCGCCGGAAAACACCATGGCCGAGACCTTGGGAGGAGCCAAAGTTTGGAATTCCCACCGCCGAGCCGCCCCATCCCCGGTGGCCATTGCAGATGTTCTTCTCTTGCCAAGAGCACTGTGATCCCGGTCCCTAACTCCCCCGGGAGGCCCTCCAGCCTCTCCTATTTAAACACCCCTCTCTCGGCCATGGGAGAGGTGCTGAACCAACCTTAAGGAAACTCGCCAAAATCATTCCGGACCACTCTCTACACATAGAGCACTTGATTCCCACCGGATTCCGACCCCAATTCCCTCTAGCCGAGCTCAATTTTGAGTTCAAACTTCAGTACAAAACCAGGACACTTCTTCACAGTGGACCAATCCCCAAATTGATTGATCCTACACCTTCACCAGACCAAGGGAAGAAGTCCACCAGCAAAGCCCCCTCTCCAGGCCACCCATCTGTTCCAGACTCCAAGCTTTGTAATCGGCTATGGTCGAAATCCTAACTAGACAATTCACCAGACCAGGAGACTTCATCTGGAGCTTGCTGGGACGCAATCGAAGGCGACACAACCCTCAGATCGAAGCCACACTTCTCTGAGAAAAGGTATGGCCTCACTCTTCTTCCCGAGCTTCTGAACATTCTCCATTTTTATTGAGTCAATTTCATGCCACATAAACCGTATGGATGTGTTCGTCTTCTCGAGACGAATCCATAGAGCAAAAGAACGTTCAATTTGGTCAAGTATCGAGTGAGATCTTAATCCTAGAAGACGGACAGTTCTCGGGCTAGGAGGCTTGGGGACGATGAACGGATGTCGTTCATTCAATACACGCGCGGACGGACGGCTCAGATGGCGTCGGACCAGGAGATGATACGTGAACCGCGGGCCGCATGGCGCTGAGTCATAAGGCGGCGTCGAATGGGAGCACGCCGCGTGGCCGTTCGGAGATGCCGAGGATGACAGGGCGCCGCGTGGATAAGTAGGAAATTAGGCTATTTTCTTATTTATTTTGATTACCAAAACTTGAAAAATGCATAACTTTGTGTAGAAAAATCGTAAAAATAAAATAAAAATACCCTCTTGCTCAGTGAACAGAGGAGAATAATGTGAAAAAGAAATCATTTAATTTCATTGAGTATTTGATTTTTAATAATTTATTTACTCTCTCGCACATTTTCAATTCTCCATGCATGTATACAATTCACCATGACATGAGACCATAGGGCTTTTGAAGCCTCTGAATTTGGGAAAATTCCCTCAATTTTCCAAAGTCAGAGGCCATCCCTATGAAGAGTTATTGATTTTTCAACTCTAGGTTGCTAGTTTGAGTATTTTAATTCCAATAATTAGCATATTGTGAAATAAATTCTAGGAAAATTTGGTGATGTTTATTATGACTAGAGGAACCTAGTAAAAATAGGTTTTGAATTAATCCACTTGGAATAACCCTAATTGGCTTAAACACCCAAAATAGGTCTTTAATTAATTAGAGCTAATCATACATCAAATTGACTTGAAATCAATTCTCCACTGAC
Organism: Papilionanthe hookeriana x Papilionanthe teres; assembly: GCA_022702705.1. NCBI lineage: Eukaryota > Viridiplantae > Streptophyta > Magnoliopsida > Asparagales > Orchidaceae > Papilionanthe > Papilionanthe hookeriana x Papilionanthe teres. Next base: position 26,459,076 of record CM040430.1, read on the forward strand.
CTTTAGGATCAGAGGAACCCACCATAAAAATTTGAAGTCAATTGGACTCAAGTTAGCCCTACTAAATGGGTTGATTAAGCCATTTAGCCAATTTAAACTTTAAAAATTCATAACTTTCAAAATACTTTTCAAAAATTCACTAAATTGGTTTTAGAGCCTCTCTGATATCAGGAGAATTTAAGAAAAATAAAATTGCAATTTTCTAAAAAAGTTGATTTTTTGCATTATTTTAATATTTTAATAATTAAAAAATAATAAAAATCACAAAAATAATAAAATTCACCAAAATGTCACATTTTGAATTTTAATCACTTGGGAACAAATCCCATATTTTTCTTAAGTCTCTATAATGAGATATTAAATTTTAAAGCCTTAAGGTAATTTTAAAATTAAAAAAATGTATATTTTTAGCATTTCCACTAAAATAATTCTAATAAATCAAAAAAAATCAGAAAATTATAAAAATTGGTTCTCTGGTTTCCTTGATATCAGAGAGATTTTTGAAAAATGTAAAATTCATTTTTCAATCTTTATTTTATTTTTAAATTAATTAATACTCCAAAACTCAAAATAATTATAATAAAAAGAATATAATTCAAAAAATCACCAAACTTGGTCCAAGTGATCCTCTGGTCATTAGGAATGTCCCATAATTTTCTTAAGAACAGAAACTTTTCATTGGTCATATTATTAAATTTTCCTTGGAAATCCCTATTTTCCACCAAAAAATAATTACATAAATAAATTAAATACAGAAAAATTACATTTTCTCCTCTCATGCCTTTATTGACATATGAGTGAAGTCCAATAAAAATTTCAAGTTCATTTAAGCTCAATTTAGTGAGTTATGAAATTATTAAGCTTGAAGGGTAAAATGGTAATTAAAATTTTAACCTTTAATTAAAACTTTAGGCTTAATAAAATTAAAGAGTAAAGTATTTGATCCTAATCTGATTTGGATGATTGAAATTTGAATAATAAGGGTAGAAACCTATTAAAAAATTTAAAAATAATTGAAATAAACCTTAATTAAATAATTGATTAAATTTGGAAGAATAATAAAATTGGAATTATTAAAATAGGGATATTATTAGGAAGAGATTTGTTCTTTAATTTAAGAATCCTTAAATTAATCATCTCAATAATATTTAATTCCTAATTAAAATGATAATCCAAATTTAAGATTTAAAATGCTAAAAGACTTAATCATTAAATTAAAGTAAAGTTAAATTATTTAAATTAAATCCTTTTAAAATTTCAATTAAATTAATACTTTAACAATTAAAATTAAATCATCTTTAAAACATAAAAAAAAGAATAATAAAATATTAAATTAAAATTAAAAATAAAATTAAATTAAAATTTAAATTAAAATTTAAGTTAAATTAAATTTAAATCAAATTAAATTAAATTAAATTAAATCAAATTGAATTAAATCAAATTAAATTAAATTAAATCAAATTAAATCAAATTAAATTAAATTAAAATTAAAACTAAACCAAATTAAATTAAATTAAAGTTAAATTAAATTGAATTAAAAATAACATCACCTAAGACATAAAGAAATTCAAAAATAAATATAAAGCAACTTGAACACTATTCCAAATTTAAACCCGTTAACTGAAATTAAATTAAATCACAAACCATTTGAACATCAATTTGCACTCAAAAGCTTTTGTTGTCATAAATCCTAAACAGAACGTTAAATGAAATGTTTCTTCCCTTATAGGATATTCAAATGTCCTAGTTCACTGAGTAAGATAACAACAAAACTTGAATTCCGGGATGATTAATTCATTTGTATGATTAAAATCATTTGGACTTAAAACAATTCTAGCAATATTGAAAAGATGTTTAAGATTCTTCTTAAACACTTTCTCAATATGATAGGATGTTTATAAGAACAACAGAACTTAATTGTTCTTTGATGAAGGAAATCGTCCTCAAACCAAAACACAAGAACCTAGATGTCATAGGAAATGACTAGCTATAGGATTAGGAATTTGGTAGAAAACCATAATCCTTCCCTTAGCTTTACCTAGGGACTTGCTTTAAATGCTTAAATATCCTAATTGTGTTTTAAGTGCAGCTTGGGATGACGGGAAGACCCTCCAGGTACGCTTTTATTTTATTGCAATTTACTTTATTGCAATTTACTTAATCGCATCGCACTTACTTTTCTTGCATGATAAACAACTGTTGCATGAAAACCCACACTTTTAGGATAGTCCCTAAAACTGAAACCAAAACTAAATTAAAAATCATTGCAAGATAAAATTCACCTCCACAACATTTCAAAATATAAAACAACTAAAAATTTAATCACAAACAGAATACAAAACTACAACTACAACTAAATTAAAACGTCTTGTTGGATGATCGGGAATACCTCGGATGATGTAACCTACGTGTTGCTAACGGGATTTCCCACGGTCTAAATGAAAGTGTGGAACTCATTTAGTTGAGTTTAGCAAATTCATCCGGACTAAGTGAATCCGATAAAAATAACGATGCCGAAGGATGGAACCGTGGGATCTTAACCGGTGTTGTTATAATCAACTTTAAGATTTGTTGTAATTAAAACATGAAAAACACTTGGAAATTAAGAATTTCTCTAAACCAAAACACTTTTCTCATCTCCCGATTTATGACTTCTAAAACTAAACCTCTCGCAACAACAAGGAGCTCGGAGCATGATGGGCAAAGCACGACCATCGTCATCGGCAAAACTCGAATCTACTTCGACAGAAACTTTCTTAAGAATTAAATAACTAAGCCTTAGGACTTCTAGGTAGTTTGCCTAGTGCAACATAAATCCTCAACCTTTTGTTAGGCATTTGCATTGTAAATTAAGCCCTAACCGGTCTTAGGACTCCGAGGTAGTCGTTTAGTACGACATAAACCCTCATATCTTCGAGGCTATTGTTATGATTTTATCATACAAATATAAGTCCAAATTAATTAAAATTGGCAAGATCGAAATATCAGATAATATTAGGATTTTCTTAAACTCGAAGCCAAACAATAGGATAGTTTGGGAAGTTGCCAAGATTCTTCTTGGATCCTCGCCTTCTCCTATTTCTTTTCCTTTTGGACTCTGAAATAAATTGTTCCAAATTTGATCCATTCCCTATTGAAATTCCAAAATTCAATCCCTCGAAAACTTAAACTTTGAAATTCTTGAGAGCATAACTACCGATTATTATCGAGAGTTTTCTTAGGTGATTCCCGTCACTTAAGATGTAATTAACTATGGGGCTTGCCCTTATAGGGAATTTTAAGAACCTGAGGTAATATAAACCCTACTTAATTCATTTATATTAAGCGGGGAACTTGTCGGCTTATAAAATTGGTTCGCGGACCAAACAGATGTCACAAATCTTTTAGTTTATTTAATCGAGCCCCATCGTCAAGCGATGTGCCTATTCTTTGGGATAGATACACGGTTTGTGGTGTGGTGCTCGTTTATATAAACTATTTGGGATGTGAGATCGGTTTGATTTCACATCTTAAAATTTTCAAACTTAAAATTATTTTTAAAATCAAATACTACTTTTCAAATTATTTATTCAAATTAAAAATTCACCGACAATTTCTGTAGGCAACCTCTTTTCAAAAATACAACACTCAACCTAAAAATATGCCGACAATTTCTGGCGACTCCGCTGGGGAAAAATTCCTCTCTCCATTTTAATCAGACAATTCTGCTTTCAGAAATCGGTAGATTATCCATGTTCCTAGTGGATCAAACTACCCTTCTTTCCGTTGGAATACTATGTTCATTTCTACCTTGAACAAGTATAGCCAACATTCTCTCAAATTTAGGAGCCACTGTTTAGACACCCCTAAACGGAGAGGTTCCGAGATCCTTTTACCTCATTTTGAGGTGGGGTGGACCCCCAATAGGTATTAGTTTAGGAGCGGTCTTGTGGGTCGAGAAGTTTCTACAAGACTTTCTCTTCCTTTTCTAGTTCCTAATCAATTCCTTTTACCCTTCCTATAACTCTCCTTCTTTTAATAATTCTCCTTCCTAACGAACAAATCTTTTCAAAAAAAAAAACAATTTTCCTTTAATACCACAAATACACTAAGGTAAACAGAAATGTGTTCGGACTCTTTCTTTTTCGTCATAAGTTGTACGATAAGAAGAAGCACGATTCGGGGACTAACACTTGGAATCTGCCTCCGCGAAATGGAAGCCCCAAAACTGATCTTCTCCTTCGTCAACAGACCTGACCTGGCCGTGTTCAAGGACGAACTGCCTGATAATGGAATTATTCAATTCGGACAAGGATTCGGGGACACCGACATCAAAATCCCCGACGTCACTCTCTTTTCACTCACAAGCAAAGTACCAGAAACTGAGAAGCCGTTGATTGAGTTTAACCTCAAGTCAACTCATGAATTCCCTCCTCTGCAAAAGATTCAAACTGAGAGGAGTACTGTTGTTCGCAGAAGGACTGTTGTTGCTACCCCCACTGGTCTAGTTGTCTCCGCACCTACCCCAACTTCTGCCAGACTGAAGGGAAAGAAAATTCAGAACTATGATGAACCTGTTACCGTGGAGGGTACAGATCTTTCTGTGAAACCTTCTGTTTTTGAAATCGGGTCCAGCTCGAGAATTCCATCGCTGACACGGACTCAGAGAAGGAACAAAAGTAGAAAGATTGCTAGAGAAGCCGTAGCCGCCGAAGTTGCTTTCCTAGAAGAAATCCCGTAACTGCCCGAGTATACACCGCTGACTGAATACATAACACTTTTGGGAGGAAGTAGGTTCCATCCCCTCTCTGCTACAGAGGATGAGGAAAATGTTCGCAAGATTGCTGCCGCATTGCCTCAGCCCGCATATTACAACGATAACCGTAAGAAAAGGGCTAGAATTACGCCATTTGCTCGACTGCAAACCTTGATAGAAAAGTTAGCAAAGAAGGAAAAATGCCCTGTATCAGAAATTTTAAGAAGGATAGGGCGGGTGCCGCCGAAGTCCCGTCTTGGGCCACGAGTAGAACCTCGCTATCGTCGCGGAAAAGCCGAATAAGAGAATGAAAGCTAGTCCACCTGTCGTTGTTTCAGGACTACAAATTAGGGAGGATACCACCTTCCAACATTTGGCTGACAGACCATCCGGTCCTAGACCTTCTGCTGCTAGGAAAATGGTATGGCGTCCCACTACCGGACAATTAAAATTAAAACAACATCCTGAGAAAGAAAGTCTCGTCAGGAGACTTGAGCGCTACCACAGTGAAGGGGACTCATGAGAAGGAAACCCGACAGTTATCACATGACAACTGCAAGGATGTACAGAAAAGACCACTAGAAGATGCTATGGAAAAGCTAAAAACTGATATTAGGCGATTAGCAAGGGAAAGAGAAGAGAAATTCGGAGATGAAGTTGACTCATCAGAGTTCGTGGATGATGAATATGCAGAAATTAACATGGTTAAAACACGAGCTTCGTCAGCTTCACAAGGTGCCCCTGCAGCTGCAGAAAGAGAGGAGCCGGAAGTAATGAGGAGGCAGCTTCAAGAGTAAGATGATATGATCGCCCAAATGGCAAAAAGGATGGAAGAGATGGCTGTAGCCCTAGCCACTCTCCAGAGTCAAGTTCAACCCCAAAGAGAAACACCCCCAGAAGTCATTCACATTGTAGACGGAGGAAAGGAGATTACATCTGTCAAAGGGGATGATCAATTAAAAAAGGATGCAACACAAAGTATGATTCCGGAAAAGGATATTAAGAGCATGGTGGAACAGCACGTGCGAGAAGTCTTGGCGCAATCAAAGAGCGGGACATCCATTCGGAGGGGTAGACCTTACCTTGAAGAATTCGACGCTGTCCAATATCTGAAAGGCTTTGTACCACCTCTGTTCAAGACCTTTGATGGAACCGGAAACCCTCGGCAGCATTTTGCACATTTTCGTGCCAGTTGTTGCAATGCCGGCGGAAGTGATGCCTTACTCTTCAGACAATTTGTCGGCAGCTCATCGTGGATCACCTTAGATTGGTATGCAGAATTACCGAACGGTTCGGTGAAGACATTTTCAGAACTAGAGAACCTCTTCATTAAGCGATTTGCCGGAGCTCAGCACCACATCACTATAGGTGATTTAGTGGTAGAGAAGCAGAAACCGAACGAAACCTTGGTGGACTACATACTTCGATGGAGGAACCTAAGTATGAAGTGTGAGCCACAACTACAAGAACAAAGCATGTAGTCGGCATTTTACTGAAGAGCATCCATGGCCCGATAGCACTTCTCCTCAAGGGATTTACTATTAAGACTTTCGAGAAGTTGTTAAGCAAAGCCGGAAGCTTGCAAGAGGAGGCGAAGCAATTAAGTTTCACCGAGAAAACAGACAAACAGAAGCCCGTGAAAACTTTTGAAAAGAAGTCCGGGATCGTTGCAGCAGTCGATAAAGGCAAGCAGCCGATACAAATACCGTCAGAACGGCCGCAGCAACCCCGACCCAGCTATCATTCATCTCAACAGTATGAACAACCGCCTCATCCGCAACGTACGTTAAGGGAGCTTCTGAGCAGGGACTATCCGTTCAAGAATGAGGCAGTGCCGAAAATGTTCCGCAGCTCGATGAAGACTCCGCATTTCCAACCGTCGAGCCTAAGAGACCGTAAGAAGTCGACAAGAAAGGTGATCCCAACTTTTGCCCTTACCACCGGATGCTTCGGGCATAAGATAGAAGATTGTATTACCTTCAAAAGTTGGCTCAACGACAATCTTCGGAAAGGGAATATAACGATCCCTAAGGAGTACATGAAGGAACCCCAGAAAGGAGGTTCCGTCAATGTTATCTTGACGGATCTCATTGTTCTGATAGATCCCTATGCGACTGATGATGGATGGACTACCGCTTGGACAAAGTCTACGAAGAAGATTTTAGATCACATCAAAACTGCTTCGGTGCTAGCATCAACTCAGGGTTCGAAACCTGTCAAGTCAGCACTATCACTTGCAATAGAAGAACCACCTCAACAAGAGACGATGGAAGAGAAGAAGAAAATCGATGAAGAAGAGAAGATCGAGGCTCTTAAGGCTAGACTAGGGGCTGCTTATCCTAGGATAGTTGTTTCCGATTCGGGCGAGAAATCTCTCGAACCTCTGACTCTGTATGATTATTTGCTCACTCAAGTGGGATCTTATAATGATAAGGGTTATGGCGTTGGCTACATTTTGACTGTTTCTAACGATTACGTAACTAGCAACAATCCGGACATCGATTCCGATACAAATGATAATTCTCAAATCATACACAATCTCGACAATCACAATGACAAAGAAGACATCCACCAAGGAGGCTACGAGAGTTCAACAAGCAATGAATCTATTTGCGAGTTTCAAGGAGCTCCATTCACAATAGAGTTAGAGCCTTCAGACTCTGAAGCTAATCCAAAAGAACCTGTCATTCCGATTCAGGAGGAGACACCAGCAAACTCAATACTAGATTCAGGAGAAATTACAGAAGTCAACTTAAGAAGTGGAAGAGTTCTACCTCCGAGAATGGGTCCAAAGGATAAAGGAAAGTAGGTGGTTGTTCAAGAAGAACCAACCCCGGCAGAAGAAATACCCATTCGGGAAGAAATTGAGACACATGGAAATAAAGTGGATTACAACGTGCTAGCCCATCTTAGGAAACTACCGACCAAACTGAGCATCTACGACGCTCTCACCTTATCAAAGGAGATGAGAGCAGCTCTGATCAAGGCCTTACTTGACCCAGAAATTTGCTTAGCTCAAATGACCGGAGATTCCTTAGATGAGGTTTGCTCATTAAAGGAACAGCGAGGTGTTACCTTCACGGATAATGACCTACTACTTGGGACAGCAGACCACAACCGACCGTTGTACATTTTAGTTACAATCGGGAAGTTTACACTCTCCAGAGTATTGGTGGATCCAGGAGCATCAATCAATATAATGAATCTTCGAACGCTAGCATATTTGGAAATTGATGCTCGCGAGCTAGAAGCAGACAAAATGTTATTAAGAGGATTCAAAAAGAAAGGGGAAAGAGCCCTCGGATCAATAACACTGCTAATGAAAACCGGTGACTTAGCAAAGACAACCGCAAAATTTCACATAATTGATTCAGAAACGTCATTCAACGTTCTACCGGGCCGACCATGGATACATGAAAACAGGATGGTACCATCATCCCTACACCGAGTGCATCAAATACTACGATGGAGGGGAACAAAGGCATCAAAGGTGACTTACAACCATTCTCCATACATGAAATTGGAATCCATGAAGATGCAGATTATTATGCACCTCCGAAGAAAATAATTTTCTCCAGAGATACCATAACGAATGAAGCAAAGGAAGTTCGGGACGAAGAAGAACCTGAAGTTCTAGTCCAGCAGTCACTCACCACTCCCTTACGGCGAGATGGCAAAGGTTTCTCCACAACTCGCATCCGAGGTCGAGGCCGGGGACGAGGTCGTGGTAGAGACGTTAGGACAGTTGGACAGAGGAAACCAGCCATCAATGTTGATTGGGAAGACAGTTCTGAAGAAGAAAAAGAGATCAAACAAGAAGCAGCGACAATAAGTCGGAAGAAGCCGCAATTTAGGATCCGGCTCGAAGATGAAAAGAATGAAGAATATAAATCGATGTACGAGAGGATTAACCACTATGTACATACTATGACCCTGACCCCGATCCATTCTAATAAGATCGAGGGTATGGTGGTCAAAGAGGTACGTAGTGGCGGTGCAAAGCCAATCAAATTCTACCGTGGTGCTCCTTCCTCCAAAACTGAAAATAATGTACAATTTGAAGATGTCACTTCATCAGAATTAATGGAATTACCTTTTGAGTGGTACTCTCCATGTGTTCAAAATTTAATTCAGCATGGTTCCTTACCTCGACAATGGACAAAAGGTCAATCACAACAATTTGAAAAATTATGGAATAACTCCGGTAGTCCACCAAATTCAAAGCATGGTCTCGGATTCGGCACAGTAGGATCAGTTGAAGATACTGAATTTTGCTTGGTTGTCACTTGCAAGTCTAATGAAAACTGCATGGAAACTACAGAAGAATTTGAAGATTTACAAATCGGAGACGCTCCACCAGAATTCGAAGAAGAGATTAAATCTACAATAGATGAGTTAACGGAAGTTAACTTAGGTACTAGCGAAGAGCCTAGACCTACCTTTGTTAGCTCCTTACTCAATAAAGAAGACTCCGAAGAAATAATCAAGTTATTAATGAAATTTAAAGACTCGTTTTGCTTGGAGCTACGATGAGATGCCAGGTTTAGCTCAAGAGGTCGCAGTCCATAAGCTAGGAGTGGATCCCACTTCTGTCCCAGTCAGACAAGGTCCCAGAAGAATGCGTCTAGAAATCGAACAACAAGTGATAGCTGAAGTTAAAAAGCTAATAGACGCTAAATTTGTCCGCGAAGAACAATACCCAACTTGGTTAGCCAATGTGGTACCAGTTAGGAAGAAGAATGGTCATATCAGAATTTGTGTGGATTTCAGAGATTTGAACAAGGCATGTCCAAAAGATGAATTCGCTCTACCGATCCCAGAACTAATGATCGACATTGCTTCGACACATGAAATATTCTCATTCATGGATGGATCTTCGGGATACAACCGGATAAAAATGGCTCCGTAAGATGAAAAACTTACGAGCATTCGAACGCCGATTGGAGTATATTGCTACACAAGTGATGCCATTCGGACCGAAGAACGTAGGAGCAACATAACAGAGAGCGATGACAAGAATTTTTGATGATCTCATCCACAATCAAGTCGAATGCTACGTGGACGATGTGGTCATCAAAAGCAAAGTAAAGGAAAATCACCTATATGATTTGAGAATTGTTTTCGAACGATTAAGACAATTTAACCTTAAGATGAATCCCTTAAAATTTGCCTTCGGCGTCACCTCTGGGAAATTCTTAGGATTCGTTGTCCGACATCGTGAAATTGAAATTGACCCGAAAAAGATTAAAGCTATCTTAGAAATGCCGCCTCCCAAAACCTTAAAGCAACTACGATCTTTTCAAGGGAAGCTGGCATATCTTTGACGCTTTATCTCAAACTTATCAGGTAGGGTCAGCCTTTCTCAGCATTAGTTAAAAAGGACGCCAAATTTATTTGGGAAGAGAAATTCCAGAAGACCTTTGAGGACATTAAGCAATATATAATGACACCTCCTGTCTTAGCAGCCCCAGTCTCAGGAAGACCGCTGATACTTTATACCGCGGCTTTAGACGACTCTCTCGGAGCCCTGTTAGCCCAGGTCAATGATGAGGGTAAAGAAAATGCTCTTTACTACCTAAGCCGTCGTTTACTTCCGACGGAAATAAGGTATCCCGCAATTAAAAAGCATTGTTTAGCCCTGATCTTCGCCGCTCAAAAGCTCAGGCACTACATGCTTTCTCATAAGGTCAACCTAATCTCGAAATTTAATCCATTGCAATACTTGATGACTCGTCCAACGCTTTCCAGCAGACTTGCCAGATGGTCAATGATATTATTGCAATTCAATATAACTTGCGTGCCTCTTCGTGCCTTAAAGGGACAAGTCTTAGCAGACTTCCCGCAGAGACACCCTTTGCCTGGCAGAATCTCCTCTCAATGACGATTTGCCGGATGAACAAATAATGAGCCTAGAAGACCCCGATGATCGACGTTGGGAATTATATTTCGACGGAGCATCTTCGAACACACAAAGACGAAGAATCGCAAGTGATAGTGCCCGTAAGGCGGGGATCCGATTTATCTTTATAACACCGGAGCGGGGGATGTTAAGATACTCCTACCACTTGACGGAGCCGTGTACAAACAACGAAGCGAATACGAAGCCCTCATAACGAGACTAGAATTAACTATTCAAATGGGGATAACGGACATCAACATCTACGGGGATTCGCAGTTAATCATTCAACGGATCGCTGGACAGTACAGAATTTTAAAGCCAAGACTCGAGAAATACTTCCTGTATGCCATACAGTTGTTGGAAAAGATTCCGAATGTGACGATCTACAAAATTCCCAGAAAGGAAAACGCTTTAGCAGATGCGTTAGCCCGCCTCGCAAAAGAATTTCTCTGTTTGCAAGATGAGTCAGTAGAAGTGTCAGTTCACGGACGTCAAGTCCTATTACAGCTCGACATAGACACAATACACAAATCAGAAAAAGAAAAAGAATCGACTGCAACAATGGATGTAAAACACAGAAGATCGACGACGACCATTAATATGACTACACCGCAAACAGAAAACTACCGGACGATAGGTCGCTAGCCCATCGGATCAAGAAAAGAACTCGTCCTACGCATTAATAAACAACATGTTATACGTAAGGTCTTTCGATCAAATGCGGCTAAGGTGCCTAAGCGGGTCCGAGGCCCGTGAAATTGTTAAAGAGGTCCATTCAAGACTCGTGGCGCTCACTCGTTCGGCTCGAAGATGAAAATGAAAATTAAAAGACTAGGGTACTACTCGGTCCTCGATGATGACCGACCGCATGAAAATCGCTAAGAGCCGTCACCAATGCCAAGTGCACGGAGTGGTTCTACACCAACCTCCGAATGTGCTACATCCGACAATCGCGTCGTGGCCATTCGAATGTCGGGGCACGGATATAGTTGGTCCAATAGAACCACCATCTTCAAAAGGACATCGCTTCATTCTTGTGGCTACGGATTACTTTTCCAAGTGGGCGTAGGCAGCTCCACTTAGAGAAGTGAAAGCACACCACGTGCTACAGCTTTTCAAGAACCAAGTCGACTACCATTTCGGAGTGCCGCGCAGATCATCTCGTATAATGGGTCGGCATTCGAAGCACACAAATCAACAATTTTGTCAGGAGACACGGAATCGACTGGCTATATTCAACAATTTACTACCCAAGAGAAAACGGCCTGACTGAGGCTTTTAATAAAACTCTCGTTCAAATTTTAAAGAAAGCTTTGGACGATAATAAGAGAAATTGGCATGAGAAATTATTAGAAGCCTTATGGGCCTACCGGACAACCTTCAGAACTCCTACTCAATCTACACCTTACGCTCTGGTGTATGGGTCTGAGGCGATGTTACCCTTAGAGGTTCAGCTTTCCTTCACTCGTAATTGCAGTTGCAAAAAAAATCACGACGGAAGAGAATGCCAAATTACGACTAGAGGAATTAGAAAGCCTGGAAGGGAAAAGACTTGCAGCGCAGCAGAATTTAGAATTATACCAAGCTAAGATGGTTCAAGCCCATGACAACCGGTCCGCCCAAGAACCTTCAAAGTTGGTGACTTAGTTCTCGTTCTCAAAAGAACTATTCTCGCACACCGCAAGATAGGAGGAAAATTTGAACCCACTTGGGAAAGGCCGTTTGTGGTCGAAGCAAGTATACTCGGGAGGCTCCTACCGCCTAGTGAATTGCCAAGGAGAACGACATATGCTTCCGATCAACGGACGATACTTGAAGAAGTATTACGCTACCTGATGTTTCGAAGGAATGAATTCTTCATCCCTAGAAGCACGAGCGAAGTAGTTACTTATGACTGGGTCCGAACCCAAAAATAATAAAAAATATGCTAAAATAAATAAAATCATGATAATAAAGTTTTCCTTATTTTCTCTTCCATATCAAAATCACTTTCCTGATCTTATCCCACTTCATTCCTGTTAAATTTAAAAATACAAAAAGTAATAAAAAAAACTTTCTTTAATAAACATTTTCTTAATGTTCTTGTTCTTAGTACAGCCCCTGATCCTTTTCCTTGTCTTTTCGCAGGAAATGTCGAACGAGCGGTTGGTCCTAAACTTTAGAAATGACGTAAGCCTTGCACTCGATGAAAAGAGGGTGAAAGATGAAGCGATAATAGAGATTGACTCGGACTTCACACCAGCAGGCTCGTAATACGAGGAAGGTGACCGGGTCCCACCGACCGAGAGGAACCGCCCAGCCGACAAGAATGAAAGTGGGTGGCCCAAGCCACCAATCCAAGCAAGAAGAAAAGGAAAACAAACATCGAAGAAAACAAGAGAATCAAGGTTGTAGTCGCTACAGCAGAAGGCAGGCTTGTCAGCGTCGCGCCCATAGAAATTCAGGAAGTACGAAGAGCTACTCTCATAGCAACCCAGCGAAGAAATAAAAATCGCCGTATCCGCAAGATGTTAGCTAAACTAGCAGCGGACTAGCGCGACGAGGCAGTTGTAATTAAAATTAAAAATTAAATTAAATTAAAATTTAAGTTAAATTAAATTTAAATCAAATTAAATTAAATTAAATTAAATCAAATTGAATTAAATCAAATTAAATTAAATTAAATCAAATTAAATCAAATTAAATTAAATTAAAATTAAAACTAAACCAAATTAAATTAAATTAAAGTTAAATTAAATTGAATTAAAAATAACATCACCTAAGACATAAATAAATTCAAAAATAAATATAAAGCAACTTGAACACTATTCCAAATTTAAACCCGTTAATTGAAATTAAATTAAATCACAAACCATTTGAACATCAATTTGCCCTAAAAAGCTTTTGTTGTCATAACTCCTAAACAGAACGTTAAATGAAATGTTACTTCCCCATAGGATATTCAAATGTCCTAGTTCACCGAGTAAGATAACAACAAAACTCGAATTCCTAGATGATTAATTCATTTGTATGATTAAAATCATTTGGACTTAAAACAATTCTAGCAATATTGAAAAGATGTTTAAGATTCTTCTTAAACACTTTCTCAATATGATAGGATGTTTATAAGAACAATCGAACTTAATTGTTCTTCGATGAAGGAAATAGTTCTCAAACCAAAACACAAGAACCTAGATGTCATAGGAGATGACTAGCTATGTGATTAGAATTTGGTAGAAAACCATAATCCTTCCCTTAGCTTTACCTAGTGGACTTTCTTTAAATGCTTAAATATCCTAATTGTGTTTTAAGTGCAGCTTGGATGACGGAAGACCCTCCAGGTACGCTTTTATTTTATTGCAATTTACTTTATCGCAATTTACTTAATCGCATCGCATTTACTTTTCTCGCATGATAAACAACTATTGCATGAAAACCCACACTTTTAGGATAGTCCCTAAACTGAAACCAAAACTAAATTAAAAGTCATTGCAAGATAAAATTCACCGCCACAACATTTCAAAATATAAAACAACTCAAAATTTAATCACAAACGAATACAAAACTACAACTACAACTAAATTAAAACGTCTTGTTGGATGATCGGGAATACCTCGGATGATGTAACCTACGTGTTGTTAACGGGATTTCCACGGTCTAAATGAAAGTGTGGAACTCATTTAGTTGAGTTTAGCAAATTCATATGGACTAAGTGAATCCGATAAAAATAACGATGTCGGAAGGATGGAACCGTGGGATCTTAACCGGTGTTGTTATAATCAACTTTAAGATTTGTTGTAATTAAAACATGAAAAACACTTGGAAATTAAGAATTTCTCTAAACCAAAACACTTTTCTCATCTCCTAATTTATGACTTCTAAAACTAAACCTCTGCAACAACAAGGAGCTCGGAGCATGATGGGCAGCACGACCATCGCCATCAGCAAAACCTGAATCTACTTCAACAAAACTTTCTTAAGAATTAAATAACTAAGCCTTAGGACTTTGAGGTAGTTTGCCTGGTGCAACATAAATCCTCAACCTTTTGTTAGGCATTTGCATTGTAAATTAAGCCCTAACCGGTCTTAGGACTCCGAGGTAGTCGTTTAGTACGACATAAACCCTCATATCTTCGAGGCTATTTGTATGATTTTATCATACAAATATAAGTCCAAATTAATTAAAATTGGCAAGATCGAAATATCAGATAATATTAGGATTTTCTTAAACTCGAAGCCAAACAATAGGATAGTTTGGGAAGTTGCCAAGATTCTTCTGGATCCTCAACTTCTCCTATTTCTCTTCCTTTTGGACTCTCGAAATAAATTGTTCCAAATTTGATCCATTCCCTATTGAAATTCCAAAATTCAATCCTTGAAAACTTAAACTTTGAAATTCTTGAGAGCAGAACTATCGATTATTATCGAGAGTTTTCTTAGGTGATTCCCGTCACTTAAGATGTAATTAACTATGTGGGCTTGCCCTTATAGGAATTTTAAGAACCTGTGTAATATAAACCCTACTTAATTCATTTATATTAAGCAGGGAACTTGTCGGCTTATAAAATTAGTTCGCAGACCAAACAGATGTCATAAATCTTTTAGTTTATTTAATCGAGCCCCATCGTCAAGCAGTGTGCCTATTCTTTGGGATAGATACACGGTTTGTGGTACGGTGCTCGTTTATATAAACTATTTGGGATGTGAGTGTCGGCACTATTTTTAGGTCGTGTGTTTTATTTTGAAAATGGGTCGTCTAACAGAAATTGTCGGCGAATTTTTAATTTAATTTAAATAAATAATTTGAAAAGTAGTATTTGATTTTAAAAATAATTTTTAAATTTGAAGATTTTAAGATATGAAATCAAACCGATCTCACATCCCAAATAGTTTATATAAACGAGCATCGCACCACAAACCGTGTATCTATCCTAAGGATAGACACACTGCTTGATGGTGGGGCTCGATTAAATAAACTAGAAGATTTGTGACATCGGTTTGGTCTGCGAACCAATTTTATAAGCCGACAAATTTCCCTGCTTAATATGAAAGTATTAAACAGGGTTTATATTACCTGGGTTCTTTAAAATTCCCTATAAGGGTAAGCCCCTATAGTTAATTACATCTTAAGTGACGAGAATCACCTAAGAAAACTCTCGATAATAATCAGTAATTCTGCTCTCAAGAAGTTCAAAGTTTAAGTTTTCGAAGGATTGAATTTTGGAATTTCAATAGGGAATGGATCAAATTTGGAGCATTTTGTTTTGGGATTTTAAAGGAAGAAAAGTAGGAGAAATTACGGATTCGAAGCGAACTTCGGTAATTCCCCGTCTATCCTATTGTTTGGCTTGAATTTACGAAAGTCCTAATATTTATTTAATGTTTTGATCTTACCAATTTTAGTTAATTAGGACTTATATTTATATGATAGAATCATACAAATAGCCTAGAAGATGTGAGGGTTTATGTCGTATCAGACGACTACCTCGGAATCCTAAGACCGGTTAGGGCTTAGTTTGCAATGCAAATGCCTAACGAAAAGGTTGAGGATTTATGTTGCACTAGTGCAAACTACCTCGAAATCCTATGGTTTCGTAGTTTAATTCTAGGAAAGATTTGCCGATGTAGATTCAAGTTTTGCCGACGACGATGGCCGTGCCGCCCACTATGCTCCAAGCTCCTTGTTGTCGCGAGGTTTAGTTTTAGAAGTCATAAATCAGGAGATGAGAAAAGTGTTTTGGTTTAGAGAAAATCTTAATTTCCAAGTGTTTTTTGTGTTTTATTTAAAACAAATCTTAAAGTTGATTATAACGACACCGATTAAGATCCCACAGTTCCATCCTTCCGGCATCGTTATTTTTATCGGATTCACTTAGTCCGGATGAATTTGCTAAACTCAACTCGAATGAGTTCCACACTTTCATTTAGACCGCGGGAAATCCCGTTAAGCAACACGTAGGTTACATCATCCGAGGTATTCCCGATCATCCAACAAGACGTTTTAATTTAGTTGTAATTGTAGTTTTGTGTTCGTTTGTGATTAAATTTCGAGTTGTTTTATATTTTGAAATATCGTGGCGGTGAATTTTATCTTGCAATGACTTTTAATTTAGTTTTGGTTTCGATTTTAGGGTCTATCCTAGAGGTGTGGGTTTTCATGCAACAGCCGTTTATCATGCAAGAAAAAGTAAGTGCGATGCAATTAAAGAAATTGCAATAATGTAAATTGCAATAAAATAAAAGCGTACCTGAGGGTCTTCCCGTCATCCCAAGCTGCACTTATAACACAATTAGAATATTTAAACAGGTTCCTAGGTAAAGCTAAGGGAAGGGTTATGGTTTTCTACCAAGTTCCTAATCCTATAGCTAGTCATTCTCTATGACGTCTAGGTTCTTGTGTTTTGGTTTGAGGACGATTTTCTTCATCAAAGAATAATTAAGTTCAGTTATTCTTATAAACATCCTATCGTACTGAGGAAGTTCTTAAGACGAATCTTAAACATCTTTTCAATACCTTTAGGATTATTTTAAGTCCAAATGAATTTAATTAATCAAATGAATTAATCATCCCGGAATTCAAGTTCTGTCATCTTGCTCAGTGAACTAGGACATTTGAATATCCTATAAGTGAAGTAGTATTTCATTTAATGTTCTGTTTAGGAGTTATGAGAACCAAAGTTTTCGAGGGCAAATTGGTGTTCAAATGGTTTATGATTTAGTTTAATCTCAGTTATCGGATTTAAATTTGGAATAGTGTTCAAGTTGCTTTATATTTAATTTCTTTCATGTCTTAGGTGATGTTTAATTTAATTTAGTCTAATTTTAATTTAATTTAATTTAATTTTAATTTTAATTTAATTTAATTTAATTTAATATGTTTTAATTTAATTTAATATGTTTTAATTTAATTTAATTTAATTTGTTTTAATTTAATTTAGTCTAATTTAATTTAATTTAATTTATTTAATTTAATTTAATTTAATTTATTCATTTAATTTAATTTAATTTGTTTATTTAATTTAATTTAATTTAATCTTTAATTTAATTTTATTTTTAATTTTAATTTAAAAAAATTAAAAAGAGTTTAATAATTTAATTTTTTAATTTAATTTAATGATTAAGTCCTTTAACATCTTAAATCATTTTAATTAAGAATTAAATATTATTGAGATGATTAATTTAGGGATTTTCAAATTAAAGAATAAATTTCTTCCTAATAATATCCCTATTTTAATAATTCTAATTTTATTATTCTTCCAAATTTAATCAATTATTTAATTAAGGTTTATTTCAATTATTTTAAATTGTTTAGTAGGTTTCTACCCTTTAATTATTTAAATTTCAATCATCCAAATCAGATTAAGATCAAATATTTTATTTGTTAATTTTATTAAACCTAAAGTTTTAATTAAGGGTTAAAATTTTTAATTACCATTTTGCCCTTCAAGCTTAATAATTCCATAACTCACTAAATTGAGCTCAAATGAACTTGAAATTTTTATGTGACTTCACTCATATGCCAATAAAGACATTAGAGGAGAAAATGTGATTTTTCTGTATTTAATTTATTTATCTAATTATTTTTGGTGGAAAATAGGAATTTCCAAGGAAAATTTAATAACATGACCAAGGGAGAGTTTCTGCCCTTAAGAAAATTATGGGACATTTCTAATGACCAAAGGACCACTTGGACCAATTTTGGTGATTTTTTAAATTATATTATTTTTATTATAATTATTTTAAGTTTTGGAGTGTTAATTAATTTAAAAATAAAATAAAGGTTGAAAAATGAATTTTATATTTTTTAAAAATCTCTCTGATATCAAGGAAATCAGAGAATTAAGTTTTGCAATTTTCTAATTTTTCTATGATTTATTATATTTATTTTAGTGAAAATGCTAGAAAATACATTTTTTAATTTTAAAATTACCCTAGGGCTTTAAAATTTAATATCTCATTAAATAGACCTTAGAAAAATATCGGGTTTATTCCTAAGTGATTAAAATTTAAAATGTGACATTTTGGTGAATTTTATTATTTTTGTGATTTTTATTATTTTTTAATTATTAAAAATATTAAAATAATATTAAAAATCAACTTTTTTAGAAAATTGAAATTTTAGTTTTCTTAAATTCCTCTGATATCAGAGAGGCTCCAAAACCAATTTGGTGAATTTTTGAAAGGTATTTTGAAAGTTATGAATTTTTAAAGTTCAAATTGACTAAATGGCTTAATCAACCCATTTAGTAGGGCTAACCAAGTCCAATTGACTTCAAATTTTTATGGTGGGTTCCTCTGATCCTAAAAGTCAGTGGAGAATTGATTTCAAGTCAATTTGATGTATGGTTAGCTCTAATTAATTAGGGATCTATTTTGGGTGTTTAAGCTAATTAGGGTTATTCTAAATGAGTTAACTCAAAATCTATTTTTCCTAGGGTCCTCTGGTCATAAGAGACATCACCAAATTTTCCTAGAATTTATTTCACAACATGCTAATTATTAGATTTAAAATACTCAAAACAAGTAACATGAATTTGAAAAATCAATAACTTCTCATAGGATGGCCTCTGACTTTGGAAAATTCAGGGAATATTCCCAAATTCAGAGGCTTCAAAAGCCCTATGGTCTCATGCCATGGTGAATTTCCTATATGCATGGAGAATTAAAATAATGCAGACAGTAAAAAAATTATTAAAAATAAAATACTTGATGAAATTAAATGATTTCTTTTCCACATCATTCTCCTCTGTTCACTGAGCAAGAGGGTATTTTTATTTTATTTTTCTGATTTTCCTACAAAAAGTTATGGATTTTTGAAGTTTAGGGAATTAAATAAATAGGAAAATCCCTAATTTTCTATTTATCCGAGTTGGCGCCGCGTCATCCTCGCATCTCCGAACGGCCACGCGGCGCGCTCCCATTCGACGCCGCTGCTTGAGTCAGCAGCCCGGGTCCCGCCTTACGCGTATCATCTGCCGATCCGACCTAATCTGAGCCTTCCGTCCGCGCGTGTATTGATTGGACGGCATCCGTTCATCGTCCCCAAGCCTCCTAGCCCGAGAACCGTCCATCTTCTAGGCCTAAGATCTCACTCGATACTTGACCAAATTTAACGTTCTTATGCTCTATAGATTCGTCTCGAGAAGACAAACACATCCATACGGTTTATGTGGCATGAAATCGACTTAATGAAAATGGAGAATGTTCGAAGCTCGGGAAGAAGAGTGAGGCCATACCTTTGCTCGCAGAGGTGTGGCTTCGATCCGAGGGTTGTTTCACCTTCGATCGGATCCCAGCAAGCTCCAGCATGAAGTCTCCCGGTCCGGTGAATTTCCTAGGTAGGATTTCGACCACGACCGATCACAAAGCTTGGAGGCCGGAGCAACCGGGTGGCTCCGGAGATGGGGCTTTTTCCGGTGGACACCTTCTCTGGTCCGGTGAAGGTGTAGGACCAATCAATTTGAAGATTGATCCACCGCGAACAAGTGTCCTGGTTTTGGGCTAAAGTTCGAGCTCAAAATCGGGCTCACTCGGAGGGAATCGGGGCTGGAATTCGGTGGGGATCAAATGCTCTATGTATGGGGAATAGTCCGGAACGATTTTGGCGAGTTTCCTTAAGGTTTGTTTCAAGCACCTCTCATGGCCGAGAGGAGGGGGTGTTTAAATAGGAGAGGGTGGAGGGCCTCCCGTGGAGAGTTAGGGCTTGGGATCGCCGCTCTCGGCAAGAGAAGAACAGCCTACAATGGCCACTGGGGATGGGGCGGCTCGACAGTGAGAATTCCAAGCTCGGGCTCACATGCGAGCTCTCGACCATGGAGTTTTCCGGCGACCCGTGCGGCCGGCCGGCAGTGCATGGGTCACCCTCGTGTCCAAGTGGGTCGTGGTCGGGGTTTAGTGCGATCAATCTGGGCCTTGCCATGTGTAAAGGGGATGGCTTGGAATGGAATGGGGAAGAGGCAATTTTGGCTAGGTTTGGGTTA
Source organism: Papilionanthe hookeriana x Papilionanthe teres (assembly GCA_022702705.1). Classification (NCBI taxonomy): domain Eukaryota; kingdom Viridiplantae; phylum Streptophyta; class Magnoliopsida; order Asparagales; family Orchidaceae; genus Papilionanthe; species Papilionanthe hookeriana x Papilionanthe teres. Next base: position 26,479,669 of record CM040430.1, read on the forward strand.
ACCCATCATTTTGGGCTTGGTTCACCCTTCAAGGTGGCTTTGGGTGTTGTGGGGAGTCACAAGGATCATCTGGTTTGGCATGGAGAAGTCCTTATCCAAATATATTTGGATTAAATTTGGGTTAAGGTGAAACATGCTTAAGGTTAATGACTTTTAGGAGGTGCTTAAAGGACCTCCTCCTTTTGCCATTTAAGGAGAGTTGACAACTTAGAGATCCTCATGGCTTGCCAATGGCTTGCATGTGGCTTCATGGCTCCATGTGGCTTGGGAAAAGATCGGGTCAATTTCATAAAAAAGGATTTTGTGGATTTTGGCATTTTAATGGAAATTGTTATGGGGCTTGATTTGGAATTGTTTGATTGATGGGATTAGAACTTAGGGAATGGCTTTGATTAAGTAGATGGCAAATGGAAATGTCATGTGGGCTTTGGATGAATTTGGGCTTTTGAATTTGAAGGAAGTGGGCCTTTAGGAAGGTTTAAGGGAAGTGGGCTTTTTGAATTTTAAAATGGACTTTAGGGTGAAATTTTGGTAAAGGCTTGGGCCAAATAATTGTTGGGTTTAGCTCATAGATGTCTTGGAGCAAATTGGGAGTGATTTGGATTTGAATTGGGTCGAATTTGGGCTCCTTCTGGTGAATGGGCCAATATAGGTCAAATTGGACCAAGTTGGGCCAATGTTGGGCTAGGGTTGAAATTGATGTAAAATTAATGTTGAGAAATGTTTATGGGAATGTTTCAAAGAGGTTTTGGCTTTGGTTGGGCTTTGATTTTGGGATTTGGGCTCATTTGGGTTAGGTTTGGGTTTAGGTCAAAATTGGGCTTTTTAGCTTTGGGTTGAATTTAAGTGGGGTTTGGGTCTAAATGTTGGACAAATCATGTTAGTGTTTTGTTTGTAGGGATGTTAAGGAAGGTTTAGAAAAGATTTGGGGTTAATTGGAGTTGAATTGGGTGAGTTCTGGGTTAGGTTCGGGTTTAGGTCAAAATCGGGCTTTAAGGCCAAAAGTGAAATTGGATCCAAATGTCAATCAAATTGACTTGGATTTGGTCTAGATTGGTATCGGGAATGTTGAATTGAAGTTTAGAATTGAATTGGACCAGAATTTGGGTCAATTGGGTAGCTTGGTTTGACATTGGGTTCACTTAGTGGTTAAAATGGGTCAAATTGGGGTTTTGACAAAAGTGGGATAAATTGACAAAATTGGCCCATGGTGTAGTTGGACAAAATGAAATTGGGAATATTTGGGATTTTCTGGAATTTTCTGGGAATTGTCTGAATTTTTGGATTTTTGGGTCAAGTGGGGTATTTTGGGTATTTGGAGGGTATTGGGAGGTATTTTTGGAATTTTTGGTATTTTTGGGTATGGATGATCAATTTGAGTGATGTGGAAATGTTTGGGATTGATTTTGGGGAATTTTGGGTGATTTAGGTGATTTTGCAAATTTTGAGTAGTTTCAAGGGTTTTGGGTAGGTTAGGCGGGTGTAGGGTCCCGGGGGTCAAAAATTGAAAATTTAGAAAATGAAGATTGGGTGAATATAAATGGAATGAAATCATTTTGGTTGAGCCATGAAGCCATATCAAGCCCACATGAGCCATGAAGGGACTCATTTGAGGCATCCAATATGTTGTTCCTAACCCTCTTAGCCAAGGGCTTAGGGGTTAAGGACCATCCATGTGAATCACCTACATGAGTCAGGAGGTCAAGTTAGGTATAAGTGTGTGAAAGTGTAGTGTATGAGTGTAGTGTGTGTGTAAGTCAGCCCCTTTACTGCACCGAGCCACCCGTGGCGGTCCTAAGGCCAAAGAGTCCTATAGGAACTCATCCTTAAACTTCCACATTCGATTTCAACCCTCTAGGTGATTAGGGGTCTACAGTCAAGTTTGTGGAGTTTGCATGGAGTTTAGAAGTGGTTTGAATTTCTAAGTGGTGGGTCCCAATTCTAGTCCTTTAAGACAGTCAAAGGAAAAGCCTAAGGCTAGATCCTAAGTACTAAAAAGAAGAAGAGAAGACCTCATCAAAAATGAGGTCAACAAGTGAGATCGGTTTGATTTCACATCTTAAAATTTTCAAACTTAAAATTATTTTTAAAATCAAATACTACTTTTCAAATTATTTATTTAAATTAAAAATTCGCCGACAATTTCTGTAGGAAACCACTTTTCAAAAATACAACACTCAACCTAAAAATATGCCGACACGTGCTTTTGAACGCGGACCCATTATCTAAGATAATTCTGCGCGCTAACCCAAAACGGTAGATGACTTGATTTTTGAAGAATTGTAACACGTGATGTGCCTTCACTCCTCTGAGCGATACTGCTTCTGCCCACTTTGAAAAGTAATCTGTTGCTGCAAGGATGAAACTATGTCCTCTTGAAGAAGGTGGTTCTATTGGGCCTACGATATCTGTGCCCCAACATTCAAATGGCCTTGAAGTGATTGTCGGATGTAGCACATTTGGAGGTTGATGTAGAACCACTCTGTGAACTTGGCAATGATGACAACTTTTGGCAACTTTCATGCAATCGGTCATCATTGAGGGCCAGTAGTATCCTAATCTCTTAATTTTTATTTTCATCTTCGGACCTGATTGGTGAGCGCCACAAAGTCCTGAGTGCACTTCTTTAACAATTTCACGAGCCTCAGACCCACTCAGACACCTTAGCCACATTTGATCGAAAGACCTTTTGTATAAGGTATTGTTTATTAAGGCATATGACAGAGTTCTTTTCTTGATCTGATGGGCTACTGACTTATTGTCTGGTAGGTTTTCTGTTTGCAAATAGTCTAATAATGGCTGCCGCCAATCTCCTTTAGTTTCTGCCACTGCTGCAACTGTCTCTTCATTTCCTAATATGCGCAAAGTGTTTATGTCAATTTGTGAAAGGACCTGTCGACCCTACATTGTCACATCAACTGATTCTTCCTGTAGACATGTGAACGCTTTTGTAAGTAGGGTCAAAGCGTCTGTAAGGGCATTTTCTTTTCTAGGAATTTTGTATATTGTCACGTTAGGAATATGCTCTAGCAACTTCATTGTATACTAAAAATACTGCTCTCGTTTAGGCTTCAGAATTTTGTACTGTCTAGCGACCTGTTGTATGATTAACTATGAATCATCGTAGATGTTGATATCTGTTATAGCCATCTGAATGACTAACTCCAATCTAGTTATAAGAGCTTTATACTCTGCTTCATTATTCGTACATGGTTCTGTCAAATGGTAGGAGTACCTTAACATCCCCCGCTCCGGTGTTATAAATATTAGTTTGATTCCTGCCTTACCAGGCACTATCGTTTGCAATTCTTCTTCTCATTGTGCTGATGATGCTCCGTCGAAGTACAATTCCCAATGTTAATCATCGGGGTCTTCTAAGCTCATTATCTATTCATCTGGCAAGTTGTCGTTGAGAGGCGATTCTGCCAGTAAAGGGTGTGCTACGAGGAAGTCTGCTAGGACATTCCCTTTACCACACGAAGAGGAAAAAAAGTTATATCAAATTGATATAGTATCATTGACCACCTAGCAAGTCTGCTGGAAAGCGTCGGACAGGTCATCAAATATTGCAATGAATTAAATTTTGAAATAAGGTTGACCTTAAGAGAAAGCATGTAGTGCCTGAGCTTTTGAGCGGTGAAGATCAGGGCCAAACAATGCTTCTCAATAGGAGGATACTTTACCTCCATTGGAATTAGACGACAACTTAAGTAGTAGAGAGTGTTTTATTTACCCTCGTCATTGACCTGGGTTAGCAGAGCTCTGAGGGAATCATCTAAAGCTGCGATATAAAGTATCAACGGTCAACCCGAGACTGGGGGGCTGCTAATACAGGAGGTATCATTAAATATTGTTTGATGTCCTCGAAGGCATGCTGACATTTAGAGTCCCAAGTAAAATTGGCATCCTTCTTATCCAAAGAAGAAAAATGTTGACACCTTTCTGACAAATTAGAAATAAAGCGTCGAAGATATGCCAACTTCCCTTGAAAGGATCGTAGTTGTTTAAAAGTTTTGGGAGGCGGCATTTTTAAGATAGCTTTAATCTTCTCTGGATCGATTTCAATTCTGCAATGCCGGACAACAAATCCTAAGAATTTCCTGGAGATGACGCCGAAGGCGCATTTCAGGGGATTCATATTAAGGTTAAATTGTCTTAATCGCTCAAAAATAATTCTCAAATCATACAAGTGATCTTCTTTCAATTTGCTTTTGATGAACACATCATCCACATAGCACTCGACTTGGTTATCAATAAGTTCATCAAAGATCCTCGTCAATGCTCTTTGGTATGTTGCTCCTGCGTTCTTCAATCCGAAAGGCATCACTGTGTAGAAGTATACCCTGATTGGTGTTCTGAATGCTGTGAGTTTTTTGTCTTCTGGTGCCACCTTTATCTGATTGTATTCCGATGATCCATCCATGAAAGAGAAGACTTCGTGCATCGAAGTGATGTTGATCATTAATTCTGGAATTGGTAGCGAGAATTAGTCCTTTGGGCATGCTTTGCTCAAATCTTTGAAATCCACGCAAATTCTGGTCTGACCTTTCTTCTTTCTAAATGGTACCACATTGGCTAACCAAGTCGGGTATTGTTCTTCACGGACAAATTTAGCATTGATTAGCTTCTTAACTTCAGCTATTACTTGTTGTTCGATCTCTAGACGCATTCTTCTTAGAGCTTGTTTGACTAGAACAGTAGTGTGATCCGCTCCTAACTTGTGAACAACAACTTCTGGAGCTAAACCCGGCATTTCATCATAACTTCAAGCAAAACAGTCCTTGAATTCCATTAATAGCTTGATCATATTTTCGGAGTCTTCTTTATTAAGTAAGGAGCTAACAAAGGTCGGCCTAGGCTCTTTGCTAGTAGCTAAGTTAACTTCCATTAACTTGTCTATTATAGATTTAATATCTTCTTTAAATTCTGGTGGAGCGTCTTCGACTGGCAAGTCCTCGAGATCATCTGAAGCTTCCAGACAGTCTTCATTAGGCTCGCAAGTGACAACCAAGAAAAATTATGTATCATCTGTTGTCCCTACCGTGTCGAATCCGAGACCATGCTTTGAATTGGGAGGTCGACTAGCATTATTCCATAACTTTTCAAAGCGGTGTGATTGATCTTTTGACCACTGCTTAAGTAAGACACCACGTTGAATTAAATTTTGAACACAGGGAGAATAGCACTCAAAAGGCAATTCCATTAATTCAGATGAAGCAACATCTTCAATTTTTACATCATTTTCAAGATTGGAAGAAGAAGCACTACGGTAAAATTTGATTGGCTTAACACCGCCACCATGTACTTCCTTGACCACCATACCTTTAATCTTACTAGGGTAGATCGGGGTTAGGGTCATAGTTTGTACATAGTGGTTTATCTTGTCGTACATTGCTTTGCATTCTTCATTCCTCTCATCATCTAGTGAGATCTTGAACTGGGGCTTCTTCTAACTTATCGTTGCTGCTTCTTTCTCAATTTCTTTTTCTTTTCTTCAGAACTCTCTTCCTAATCAACATTGATAACCGGATTCGTTTGTTCAACTATTCCACCATTTCTTCCTCGACCTCATCCCCGACCTCGACCTCAGATGCGAGCTCTGGAGAAACCTTCACCATCTCGCCGTAAGGGAGTGATGAGTAATTTTTGAACTAGAATTTGAGGTTCATTGTCTTCTTAAGTTTCTTTTGCTTCATTTAGTAAGGCATTTCTGGAGAAGATTGTTTTCTTTGGCAGTGCGTAGTAGGCGGCGTCTTCGTGAATTCCAATTTCGTGCACGGAGAATGGTTGCAAGTCACCTTTAATGCATTGTTCTTGTCCTCCTTCATAATATTTTATACACTTATATAAAGATGACGGTACCATCCGATTTTTATGGATCCACAGTCGACCTAGTAGAGCGTTGAATGACTTTTTGGAATCAATTATTTAGAAATTTGCGGTTGTCCTTGTCAAATCACCGATCCTCATAAATAGTGTTATTGATCCAATAGCTCTTTCTCCTTTCTGATTGAAACTTTTTAGTAACATTTTATCTGCTTGGAGATTGCAGGCGTCAATTTCCAAATAAGCTAAAGTCCAAAGATTCATGACATTGATCAATGCTCCCGAATCAACTAACACCCTGGGGAGCGTCAACTTACTGATAGTGACTGAGATGTACAAGAGTTGGTTGTGATTGGCTATCCCAAGTAGCAAATCATTGTCCGTGAAAGTGACACCATACTATTCTCTTAACGAGCAAACCTCTTCTAAGGAGTTACCGGCCATTTGAGCTAAGCAAATCTTTGGATCAAGTAGGGCCTTCATCAAAGCTTCTCTCATCTTCTTTGAAAGGATCAAAGCGTCGCAGATGCTCAGTTTGGCGGGTAGCTTCCAAAGATGGGCTAGCACGTTATATTCCACTTTATTGCTTATTCCTTCAACTTCTTCCCGAATGGGTAATTCTTCTTCTGGGGCTGACTCTTCCTGAACAACCACATGCTTTCCCTTATCTTTTGGACCCATTCTTGGGGGTAAGACATTTCCACTTCTTAAGTTGACTTCTGTTATCTTTTCCAAGTCTGGTACTGAATTAGCTGGCGCTTCCTCTTTCTGAGCTGGAGCAGCAGATTTTTCTGGAGTCATTTCAAGATCTAAGAACTCTAGCTCAATTGCGATAGGAGATCCTTGGAACTCACAGACGAGTTCGTCATTTCCCAGGCCATCGTAATCGCTTTTGTTGACATCCTCCTCTTTATCGCTACCGTTAAGGTTTTGTATGATTTGAGAATTGTTATTAGAATTGAAATCGATATCCGGATTAGGCTGGTTATTGTTAGTTACGTAATCATTAGAAACAGTCAAAACATAGCTCACACCATAAATCTTATCATTATAAGATCCCACCAAGGCGAGCAGATAATCATACAGATTTATAGGTTTGAGGGATTTCTCCTCCAAATCAGAAACAACCATCCTAGGAAAAGCAGCCCCTAATCTACTCTTCGGAGCCTCGGTCTTCTCTTCTTTTTCAATCTTCTAATCCTTCTGGGGTGGTTCCTCAATCACAATAGATAGTGCCTGCTTGGAGGGTTTCAATCTTTGAATTGAAGCACGCACCGAAGCTGTCTGAATGTGTTCCAATATTTTCTTTGTAGACTTCGTCCAAACAGTATTCCATCCATCACTGGTTGTGTACGAGTTTATCAGAACAATATGATCTGGCGAAATAACATTAACGGAACATCCTCTTTGGGGCTCCTTCATGTATTCTTTTGGGATCGTTATGTTCCCTTTCCGAAGGTTGTTCTCGAGCCAATTCTTGAAAGTAAAGCAGTCTTCTATCTTGTGTCTGATCATCCAGTGGTAAGGGCAGTACATCTGGTGATCTTTCTTATCCACATCCTCTGGATTCTTGGGCTCTGGCAACTAGAATCTTTTCTTTTTGATCAAACTACGGAACATCTTGCCAACTGCTTCATTTTTGAATGGGTATTCTTTATTCAAAAATTCTGCCAAGCTGTGCTTCTGCTGAATTGGCTGCTGGTTATACTGCTAGCCATACTGCTGAGGCGGTTGGTAACTTGGCGGAGGTTGTTGATAACTTTGTTGAGGTTTTTCTGTTCGTATTTGCATCGACTGCTTGCCCTTATCGACTGCTGCGACGGTCCTGGACTTCTTCTCGAAGGCTTTAACTGGTTTGTGCTTATCTATCTTATCGGTGAAGCTGAGTTGTTTTGCTTCTTCTTGTCGGCTCGCGGCCTTGCTGAGAAATTTTTTGAATGTCTTAATTGTAAATCCCTTAAGGAGAAATGCTATCGGGCTGTGAATGTTCTTTAGCAGAATTCCAATGGCATGTTGTTCCTGGATTTGCGGCTCACATTTCATGCTTAAATTCCTCCATCGCAGAATGTAGTCCACCAAAGTTTCGTTTGGTTTATGTTGCTCGACCACAAGATCATCGATGGTGATGTAGTGTTGAGCTCCAGTGAACCGTTTAACGAATATGTTTTCCAATTCTGTGAATGTTTTCACTGAGTTGTTGGGCAGCTCTGCATACTAGTCAAAGGCAATTCCTGAAAGGTTGCTGACAAACTGGTGGAACAACAAAGATTCATTACCCCCCGCATTGCAGCAACTTGCGCGGAAGTGTGCAACATGGTGTCGGGGGTTTCCCAATCCATCAAAAGTCTTGAACAGAGGTGGTAAGAAACCTTTAGGCCATTGCATGGCATCAAATTCTTCGGGGTATGGTCCACCCTTCAAAATCAATGCCCCGCCTTTGGATTGGGCTAAGGCTTCTCGCACCTGCTATTCTACCATATTCTTAATGTCCTTTTCTGGTATTAGACTTTGAGTGGAATCCTTCTTCGGCTGCTCATCTCCATTGAAGTTTGTGACTTCCTTTCCTTCGTCTGCAATGTGAATGACTTCCGGGGGTATATCCTTTAGGGGCTGAGGCTGACTCTAAAGCGTGGCTAGAGCAGCTGCCATCTCCTCCATTTTCTTCTCCATCTAATAAATTATTTCATCCTTTTCTCGAAGGCGTAGCCTCATTACCTCTTGTTCATCTCCTCCTGCAGCTGTTGGAGCTCCCAGTAGAGCTGATGACACCCGGGTCTCAACCACGTTAATTTCAATGAAATCCTCATCCATGTACCCTAACAGGCCCTTTTCATTCTCTGATTTATCCTTTCGTTCTTTAGCCAATTGTTGAGTATCTGATCTCAACTTTTCTTAAGTGACTTCAAGAGACTTTCCTCTGACGGTCCTAGGACTGGTTGACTGTATTTGGTGAACCTTGTTCTCTGTAGTCGTCTCTGAAATGGCGGTACTCCTCTAGTTCTGGACTCAGCATCGGAACTCCTCATTTCTGGCCGTTCCGCCGGTATTGGCTCTGTGATATTAGGTTATCACACCATCCTTTTTTAGGTTGGGTGCCTAGAATCGGATTGTCCATCGGCGGTAGGTTGAAAGGTAGTGTGCCTACTAAGATGCGGGCTAAATACCATGACAGGTAACTTCTTACCACTCAGCTTTCTCTTCTTTGCTGGAAGTTTCCTTTGAACGGTTAGGAGAAGCACCCTCGGTCCGAGACGAGCTAGCAGGTATTCTTCCCATTCTTCTCAGGATTTCTGACACAAAAAAATTGTCTTTTCTCGCCAACTTCTCAATTATCATCCGCAATCGAGTAAGTGGCGTACTTCTTGCCGTCTGTTCTTTGTGATCATCATAATATGCTGGTCGGGGTAACGCATCAACAATCCTCTGAGCACTTTCCTCCTCAAGGGCAGCAGAAAGTGGGTAAAATTTGTTCCCTCCCAGCAGGGGCGACAATTTTGGCAGTTCCTCTTCCTCTTCCAGGATCTCTTCAAGAATGACAACTTCAGCAATCTTGATTTTATTGATCCTCGTTGCTCTTCTATTCTTTTATTCCACCTTTGGAACTTAGTCAGGGGCATAACCCTCGAGCTAGACCCTATCTCGAACACAGGCGGTATAGTAGCAAAATTCGTAGCCTCCACGGTAGTAGGCTCATCACTCATCTGGACTTCCTTCCCTTTCCATTTGGCAGGGGTAGGTGCAGTGATGACCAGACCAGCGAGGGTCACAACAACAGTCCTGGGGGCAATCTTATCAACTTTGACAGCTAATCTTTTACGAGTAGCAGTGTCTCTTTCAGTTGGGACCCTCTTCAAGAGAGGAAATTCTTGAGCCAACTTCAGATTGAACTCAACTATAGGTTCCACAGATTTCAGTACCTTGTACTTCAGTAGAGACACATTAACGTCTCTGAAATTGATGTCTGTCTAATGGAGTCCTTGTCCAAAATTGATGACTGCATTGTCGGGCAGTTTATTCCTGTTGATTGCCAAGTCCATTCCAGCGGCAAAGGAAAAGATCAACTTTGGTGCAGACATCCTCTGCAGTAAAGATTTGAAGCATCAGAGTTACCCTACACTTCCCTTTTTCGTCGCAATGATCTTTAGGACAAAACAAATAAATTTCAAGGTAAAGTCTGATCAAGTTTTTTTTAATTAATTTCATTTCGATTTTTTTTTTTGTAAAACTTTTTAGGTTGTGTTTATGTTTTATTTTTCTTGTAGTTAATAGAGGAATTCAAGAAATATAAAGTTGATAAAGATTTAGTCAAGAGTAAAATCAATCATAATAAGAGAGAGAAAACTACCAGACCCTTACCCCAAGGTAAACCTCGTAGGAATCTCGATTCGATAGATCGCTCCTAAACCACACCTATTGGGGGTCTCACCTCGCTTCGGGAGGTGAAAAAGAGATTCTGGAACCTCTCTACTTAAAAGTGTTTAAGTAGTGGCTCCGGAATAAAAAAGAGTTGGCTATACTCGTTCAAGACAGAAATGAACGAGGTATGCCAGCGGAAAGAATGTTAGTTTGGTCAACTATGGGCATGGACTTACTACCAATTTATGAAAGCAAAACCATCTGGTCCAAATGGAGAGAGGAACTGCTCCCCAGCGAAGTCGCCAGAAAATTGTTGGCCTCATTTTTTAAATTTAGATTTATGTATGTATATAGTTTTAAATAGTTTTGGAAAATATTATTTGATTTTTGAAAATATGAGACCAAACCGATCCCATATCTTTAATAGTTTAAATAATTGAACACCGCACCATAAACTATGCATTTATCCCGAGGAATAGATGCACTGTTTAATAACTCAGTTCAATTAAGTAAAACAGTAGATTTACGACATCCGTTTGGTATGAGAACCAATTTTATGTTGACCCACAAATTCCCCTATTTAATAAAAAAAAATTAAATAGGGTTTATATTAAACTGGGTTCCAAAATTTCCTATAAGGGCAAGTGCTTATAGTTAATTACATCTTAAATGATGGGAATCACTTAAGAAAAATCTCGATAAATATCAGTGGTTTCACTTTCAAGAAATGCAAAGTTTAGGTTTCCAAGTTTGGACATTGGAGATTCAAAAAAGAATGAATCGAATTCGAAGCGTTTCTTTTAAGAATCCAAAGGAGTGAAAAGGTAGGGGATGTCATGGATTCGAAGCGAACTTCGATGACTTCCCAACTATCCTATTGTTTGGCTTCGATTTAGAGAGATAATATTTAATGTTTTAATTCTACCAATTTTAATTAATTGGGACTTATATTCGTATGACATGAACATATAAATAGCCTAGAAATTATGAGGGTTTATGTCATAATGAATGACAAGCACGGAGTCCTAAGATGAGTTTAGGGCTTAAGTTGCATTAATACGATTATGCATGTGCCTAAAGGAGGAAGTGAATATTTATGTTGCTCTAGGCAAACTACCTCGGAATCCTATGGCTTGGTTGTTTATTTCTAAAAAAGGATGCTGACGATTTAATTTAGTTATAATTGTAGTTTTATTATTTTGTTAGTGATTAAATTTTGAGTTGTCTTATATTTTGAATGTTGTGGTAGTGAGTTTTATCTTATTTTGATTTTAATTTAGTTTTAGTTCCAATTTTGCGGCTAACCTAAGCGTTTTAGTTTTCATAAAAGGTGACATTATTATTTTAACATGCAAGCTTGCAGGAAAGGAAAGTAAAATACAGCGTAGGTAAGTAAATTGCAATAAAATAAAAGCGTACCTGGCGGATCTTCTCTTCATTTCCAACTGCACTTGAAATGCATGTTAAGCCATTTACATATTTAAAAGAAAACACCTAGGTAAAGCTAAGGGAAGGTTCTGGTTGTCTACCAAAATCCTAATCCTTTTACTAGTTAATTCCTAAGGTGTGTTTGAGGATGATTTTCTTCATCAAAGAACAACGAAGTTCAATTATTCTTCTAAAACATTCCATTGGATTGATAAAATGCTTAGGATGGGTCCTGAACATCTTTTCAATGCATTTAGGATTATTTTGAGTCCAAATGAATTTCATTACGTGGGTGAATTTACCATCCGGGGTTTAGTTGAGACTTAACTCTTGCTCAGTGAACTTGGACGTTGATTATCCTATGAGTAAGGTGACATTTCATTTGACACTCCTTTCAAGAGTTATAATGATGAAAGCCTTTAGGGGCAAATTAGTTCATTAAAGAACTTCACCATTATTAATTTGGAGTTTGAGTTGATGATTTAAAGTGATTCGATTTAGTTATAAAGTTTTAATCATTCATGTTTAACTGGACTTTAATGATTTAAATTGTTTTGATTATCACATTTTAATTGTAAATTTCTTTAAAATTAATCTTAATATTTCAAATTTGTTTTAACTTTAGTTTTAAATTAGTTTTAACATGTTAAGTTTGTTTTAATTTGATTTTAAGTCATTTATTCTTTAAAGTTTTAAGCTTTAATTTGATTATAATGTTTCAGGATTATTCTCCTTTTTTTAATTATTAGTTTCAATCATCATTTTTATGGTTTCATTAAAAAAATTAAGTGATATATGATCAATTCATTAGTTAGGGATTCAATTCAAAGAATTAGCATCTTTCTATATCAAATCTCATAACCTTAATAATTTATGCCTTGATTAACTTCCAAAGTTTAATGACTTAATTAATTGAGATTCATCCTTCAATATTAAAGGTGATTAATGGGTTTCTACCCCTTAGTTCCCTATGTTTCAATCATCCAAGAGGAGAATTAAAATCAAATATTTACCCTTCCCTATGGATTAAACCTAAATATTAATTAGGTTATAGTTCTTTAATTAACTTTATGCCCTCTCAAGCTTGTTCATCTCATAATTTATTAAATTAAGCTCAAATGAATTTAAAATTTTTATGTCACCTTACTCAATGTCAATTAAGACATTAGAGGAGAAAATGTGATTTTTCTATTTTTAATTTAATTTATATAATTATCTTAGTGAAAAATAGGGATTTTCAATGAAAATTTGACAACATGACCAAGATGAAGTTTTTGTCCTTATGAACATGATAGGAGGTTCCTAGTGACCAGAGTTTTTGGTTATTTTTTGAATTTTAATTTATTTATTATAATTATTTTAAGTTTTGGAGTATTAATTAATTATAAATAAAATTAAAGTTGAAAAATAAGTTTTATATTTTTTTTTTAAATCTCTCTAAGGTCAGAGAACTCAGAGAAACAAATTTTATATTTTTCTAATTTTTCCTTGAATTTTTAGAATTATTTTAGTGGAAAGGTTGAAAAAATCCATTTTTTAATATTAAAAAATACCTTAAACTTTCAAAATTCAATATCTTTACTTAGAGACTTAAGAAAAATGTTTGGTTGGTTCTCAAAGGATTAGGGGACCAAATATAACATTTCGGTGAATTTTAATATTTTAATGATTTTTATAATTTTTTAATTATTAAAATATTCAAAAATAGGTAAAAAATGATAATTTTATGAAAATTCTAATTTTAATTTTCTTAAACTCCTCTGACTTTAGAGAACTCCTAAAATTGATTTACTCAATTTTTTAGTTATATTTTGGATTTTATGAATTTTTTAATTTCAAATAGAGCCATGTAACTTAGGTAATTCATTTAGTGGGTTAAATCAATTCCAATTGACTTGAAATTTTTATGTGAGGTTCTCCTAATCCTAGAGAACAGTGGAGGATGAATTTCATGCAATTTTGATGTGTAGCTGTTCAAAATTAATTTAATTTCAGTTTTGAGTGTTTGGCTAAATTAAGGTCTTTTTTAATGAATTAAATTAAACCATAATATTCCTAGAGTCCTCTAGTCCAGAGATACTTCTTCTAATTTTTTAGATTTTTATCAACAACATGCTCATTTTTATAATTAGTTATCAAGAAAATAGCTCTGGATTTAGAAAATAGATAACTTCATATAAACATAGCCTCTGGCCTTGGAAAATTCAGGGAATGTTTCCAAGATCAGAGGCTACAAAAGCTCTATAGTCTCATGCCATGGTGAATTATGCATGCTAGTGGAGAATTAAAATACTTAGGACAGTAAATAAATAATTAAAAATCAAATACTCCGTAAAATATTTTAATTTTAATTCCACATTATTCTCCTCCGTTCACTGAGCAAGGGGGTATTTTTAGTTTATTTTTAGGATTTCTATATGCAAAGATATGCAATTTTAAAGTTCTGGGATTTAAATAAATAAATAAAAAATAAACCTAATTTCCTACTTAAATTACTCGGCGGTGACTAGATCCTGCGGCGGATCCAAAGCGCACCCGACGTGGTATGATTCAGCGCCTCCATTTGACTCGGTAGCCACGCGTCCCGCTGTTCTGTCCCATCTCCTGGTCCGGTGTAATCTGAGCCCTTCACTGGATGTACTCGCGATCTAACGGCTCTGGGTCATCGTCTCTGTCTGGTGTGAAACCGCAACCGCACGCTTTCTAAACCTAATTTCTCCCTCATTTCTCAACCAAATTAAGTACAGTTTGTTTCTACATGCTCGTCTAAGCTAAACGAACACATCCATACAGTAACATGCATTGAAATCAAGAAAAATGAAATGGAGAATCGATAGAAGCTCGAGAGGAAGAAAGGTTCAATACCTTTGCTCTGAGAGGTAAGGCCTCAATCAGAGATGCTCAACACATTCTTTAGAGTTCTAGAAGCCTACAGATTGAGCCTCTAGTCGTGGTGAATTGCCTAGACCCAAGTTTGTCCAAACCTGATTGGAGCTCTGACCGATAGAACAAATGGGTGGCCTGGTGTTTGGGCTTTCACTGGGCAACTTCTTCTCTTGGTGTGGGAATGGTGTGGGTATAAAATTAAAATAAAAATACCTCTAGAGTCAGTGAAAAGAGAAGAATTAATAAAATATAGATTAAAATATTAACACTATAATTAATTTTTAATTAATTAAATACCACAGAGGGTATTTTAATTATTAAAAATTAAATATAAATTACCACGACATTAAATTTTGAAGGATTTTTCTCTCTGTGGTTAAGGATACCCTCTGGTGTTTTCAAGGTCAGAATACTTCTCTAAAATAAAAAGCCCCACTATTTCATGCCAATGGTCACTGTTTTAATAAAAATCCCTTTGAAAAAAAGAAAAAAATCAGAAAATTGAAAACTAAAAGATATGTTGGACTCAGGAAGATCATAAGCATTTAGGGAGAAAAATAATAATATAATGTTAAGAGGTGAATTTTTCTTATTTTTATAACCTTAGAACATTAAAAAAATCACAAGAGAATCGAAGTTTAATCAAATGACATAGAATTTTCTCTGGTTGAAGCTTATCACCCTAAGAAGCTTCTGCAAAGTTTTGATAGAGAGAGAACTTGTTTGTAATAGTTTAATAATTTTCTTTATAATTGTACAATTACATATTAAAATAACTATAAAAAAACATGCTTTAGAAAGATATAAAATCAGTTTTCATATGTATTGACCTTACTTTTGTTGAGGTCTAGTCTCTCTTCCTTAGGAACCTAGGATCTAGCCATAGAACTTTCATGTTGACTATCGTAGAAGACTAGTGATAGAACCTTACCCCATAAGAAATTCTAAACTATTCGTTACTCTTCTTGGAGCACCACATGTTTACTTCTAACCTCTAGCACATAGTAGGATGGAGCCAGACATGAGGGAGCTCAAGAGGCATTCCCATAGGATTGCTTGACCTTAGGGTTAACTTTGGCTGGTGTGGCCTTGTTCATTCTTGCACACACACACTTGAACCCTTCACTTTCAGTCACAACCTAAAACCCTAAACCAATCACCCTTAACCTGGTTCCCCACTCTTTTGGAAACTCATGTGGGTGGTCCCCCAAACCCTTAGTCCTAGGCTAGGGTTTGGCTAGGACCAACACATGGAGGATCCAAAATGAGATTTCCCTTGGTCCTATGACTCAATAGGGGTAATTCTATGATTAACTTTCTTAATTGATCCCAATTTTGCCAAATCCTCAATTTTGAACCTTTTTAGCTCCAACTTTTCCAAAATTGTCAAATGTCCCTAGAACCCTAATTTTCCTAAAATTTTTCAATTTCTCAAATTTTCTTCAAAAATCATTTTAAACCATTCAAAACCACTTAAATTACCCAAATTACCCTCATTTTCCTCATAATTCCTAAAATACCCCAAAATTTTCCAAAATTACCAAAATGCCCCCATGCCCCAAAAATTCCCAAAATATCCAAATTCACTCTGAATGTCCCAAAAATCGATTTGAACGACTCCATATCTTCAATTTAACCCAAATCCACTAAAATTAGCCAAAATTGCCTTATTGCACTTAAGTGCCCAAATTCCCCAAATCATCCCTAATTTCCACCAGATTAGTTTCAAACTCACCCAATTTCAATCCTAAATCAAATTTCATCATGTGCAAGATCAATTTAAACCAAATCCAAGCTCAATTGAACACAATTTCAAACTCAAATTCCAAACCCAATTCAAAATCCCCTATTTGAAAATATCTCCAAATTCCACCAAATTGAACCTCATAACCAATCCAATTTCCCCAAATTCGAATTCTAAACTCTTCACAAAATTCACCTAGAGTAATTTGAACCTTCAATTGGACTAAACCAAAGATCAAACCTAACCTAAATCCAACTCAAACTAAAATCCCTAATTTTACCAAAAAATCTAAATCTCACCAAATTGAACTCTTTAGCCTGTCAATTTTCATCTAATTGACTTCCCAATGCTTATGACAATCTTCTAAATTAAATTAGTCAATCAATTAAGCTAAATCCAAACTCTAGCAAAGCCTAAACCCAAGTCCAAGCTAAATCCAAGAATTTGAACCCAAACCCTAAACCCACTTGGAGCCACTTGGCCAGACCCAACTTCGACCACCACAACTTCGATTTGGACTTAAGAAGCAACCTAGATCCACCTAGCCCACCCTAGGTGAGCCATGGACCAAGGGTCCCTTTATTTGGTTGATCTCTTCCCATATTTAGCCAAATGACCCATTCTTTGCCATTAGCCATCAAACCTCCAACTAATCACATTTAAACCTTCCTTTGGCTCCCCTGACCTAGCTGACCACCAGCCCTGCCATGGCCGGCCGGCCTAGTTTCCAGAAAACATAAAATTGAGAGTCATCCCCACGAATCAAACTCAATTTCACCCATCCAATGTGGCTCGCCCTCATTGGTTGGTTGCTCCACTCAGACCTCCACCTAAGCAATCTTCTCCAACCTCCGGCCTGACCGATTAAGCATTAAAGGCATGCCTATTTAAATAACACCCCTGTGAAACATAAAGATGATCAAATTCCTTGGGGAGACTCTACCAAAATCATTCCAGAGCTTCTCTAGAGCTTCCTAAGCTCAAGCCCAAAATTTTGCAGCCATCTCCCTCACTGGCTGAGGCCAATTTCCCCACCTGAAAATCACCCAAAATAGGACACTATATGTCACTCCACCAACCTTCTCAAATCTCTAAATTAAACTAATCTTGAGCTTCCCTAGGCTAAACGAGGAAGATCCCCATTGAAACCCCCATCTCCCACTACACCTAACTTTGATCAAGGACGCACCACCCTCAAGAGGAACTCCTACTCAAACCCATTCCCAAAGAAAGTTGACACTTCAAGGAGGTTTTCTAGACTCCACTGAAGCTTCTGCAAGCACCCAATTGAGGCCCCACCTCTTGGGCTCAAGTATACACCATTTTCCCCCAAACCGAGCTCGGTTTGAGCCTTTATGAAGAGGAGTTTTATTTCATGCTTGATTAGTCGTATAGATGTGTTCAACTGGAGATTTGGTTGAGTATCAAGTGAGATATTAGGGTTTGAGTGTGGACGATTATCTGTTTAAACCTGTTGGGGATGAAGATGGAGGACCGTTGGATCGTGCATGTATTGGATGGACGGCTGGGATTGGGCTAGATAGGAAGACGAGAAATAAAGCGCGGGCTGCGTGGCAAATGATGCGGAAGGCGGTGCTGAACCAGAGTGCACCGCGTGGGATTTTGGAGCCGTCATAGGTTGAGTTAAAGTTGTGTGGATAAGTAGAAAAATAGAGTATTTTAATTTATTTACTACTAAAAATTTAAAAATTCATAACTCGGTGTAGAGAAATCAATAAAAAAATAAAAATACCATGTTACTCAGCTAACAGAGGAAAAAATTATGGAGTAAAAGTAAAAATTATTTGTTAAATATTTTATTTTTAAATAATTAAATACTTCAGATAGTATATTTTAACTTTATTTAATTAAATATTAATCATCTTGGCTTAGAATTTAGAGGGCTTATTTTATAGGTGGATCGAGACACCTCTAACCCTAAAACTCCTAATTTAAAATTCTAGTTGCACATTTTTTCTTAAAATAACTATATAAATGAAGATAAAATCAGAAAAATATGGGACTTGTTTTGGTAGGTTCCCTGTGGTTAGAGGAGACTATAAAAAATTTAAAATGAGTTTGAAAAATTATGTACATTACTTTAGCTAATTAAGTCATTAAAATTAATAAAAATTTAAAAAAATATTAAATAATCTAAAAATTATAAAAATTTGTTCCACAATGTAAATAATGAGAATTCCAATCCTTTGTAAAAATTTGAAACCTATGTGAAGCATATTTTACATTAAAGTTCATTTTTCAAGAAAAATGACATTTTTCCATTAAAATAATTATAATAAATAAAATATAAATATTAAAATTATGAAAAGTGGTTTAAGTGTTCCTTATGATCAGGGGAACCTGAAATAATTAAAATTGATATTAAAAAAAATAATTCATTTTTGAGCTACTTTTTAAATAAAAAATAATTAAAAATTACAAAAACAAAAAAATGTTCTAATATATTCCTAAATGTTACTTGCTCTTTTGTGACAGTTTGAAATATTTTTCCTAATTTTTTTAGTGTTTTTAAGTATTTTTAAATGCTAAAAATTTATTTTTCTTAATTTTTCAATAAAATAATTATAATAAATAAAATAAAGATCATAAAATTGAAAGGTTTATTTCTTTGAGCTCTATGGACTTACAAAGATTTAATAAAAATATAAAAAGTAAATTTTGAAATTAATTTATATTTTCTTTTAATTAATCACTAAAATTAATAAATAATTATATAATTAAAATATTTAAAAAATCATGAAATTTAGCCCAAGTGGTTCTCTGACTTAGGTGAATCTCTAATAATTTTCTTATAAACAGAAACTTTACATTGAATAATTAAATGAATTAATATTAAAAATCCTTATTTTTAATAAAATTATTATTAAAAAACTAATTGAAAATCATAAAAAAAATCATAATTTCTCCTCTGATATTTTAATTGACCCATGAGTATGGTAACTATGAAATTTCAAAGTCATTTGATTTTTATTTGCTCAATTTTGAAGTGGAGAGCCCTAGAGGCAAAATGGTAATTTTGGGATTTTGTTAACCTAATTACATTTTAGGTTAAGCTAAGGGGTAACTGAGTAATTTTGATCATAATAAGCTTTTTTGGATGTTTGAAAAATAATGGGTTAAGAGGTAGAAACCAACATGTCCTTCATTTTCACAATAAGGGTAAAAATGCAATTCTCTAAATATTTAGGTTTGGAAGTTAACTTAATTGGATGGCACTAAGGTAGTGGGCTTAAGATAGGAAGATAATAACTTACTTATTTAAAGCTGTAATTGGTTATTAGATGATAAGTGTGACCCTTTAATGAGAATTAAATCTCATTTAACTTAACGTTTCGATTATTGCAAATCTACCCTGAAGATTGGACTTAAGGGCTCAGTAGTGAGCTAGCCTTGATATTTAAACATATTCAATGAGGATAATAAAAGAGAAACATCATCAATTATTAAATACCTTTAAACACTACGAGCCCAATTTTAATCATGGGTATAAATTCTTTAATGACTTGAGTTTGCCCTTAAGGGCATCCACCCACATAATTCCTAAATAAAACTTCAAGTGAATACTTAGTTACCATGATTAAGGGTTAATCAAAAAATCAAAGTTCTTTGAGCACAAGTTAAAACATCATCACTAAACCTTAATTACAGATGAATGATTTATCAATAAATAAGTTTAAAAGAACTCGAAATGATTCAAAATGCTTCAAAAGATGTTTAGGGTTGCTCCTTGAGCATTTTTATAATATTTTGAGTGTTTTAAAGGACAATTGAATCTATTATGCTTTGATGAAGAAAATCGTCCTTAAAATCTTTAGGGACCCACCAAGTTATGCCCCGGTAGAAATGCCCAAAACTACTTATTCTACATTCATAACCCAAAGCTTAAGGACTTAAGTCTTTCCTAAGGTATTTAAGTCCTTATTAGCAATTGGAGACATTTGTTTTTACCACATATGGATCATTGGACTGGTATAAATTTGAGTTCTAGGTGGCTAGGGCGATGACGATAATGCTAATGTGTTCTAAAATGAGGGATACGACACGATGTGAGAATTTTCAGAATAGTATCTTCTATCTCAAGGATCTTCAATAAGGGAGAGGAAAGGGTCGATGATACTATTCTTTGATTCTTGATGGGATTGTTGCCTCGACACTCTTAAGTTATTAGTAGTCCTAGTTTGATTGGAGCGACTAACCTGTGGACTACACTACTTTACAAAATTAAAATAAAATTTCTTTTGCATGTTAAACAAACTCTGTATGAAAACTTTCAAATGAAAAAATTAAAGAATTTTTTATAAGAACTTATAAAGTTCCATGGTTAGTCATTTAGATCAAGGTTAGGATTACCCTCTGTAGGTTGTTGGGTTGGTAGCTCTTACTCAAGAGTAAGAAGCACAAAGTCTAGCTCTGAGCCCCCACCTTTACTGATGTCTTATACCTAGTCTTGGTTTTCACTATGTGACTACGGATTTTTTTGTTTGTGTTTCTTACGGCGTACATTTCTAATTTTCTTGTACTAGATTTTTCTTGGTTCGATTACTTTATTTTCTTGCAATTTATTTGAATTTCCAACTAATCATATTATGCTTTGTGGACTCACCATGTAGTGGTAGCAGAAGACCAGGTACACTTTTACAATTTATTTATAGCATTTTACTTCAGTGTACTTTATTTTCCAACATCGTTTATTTTACCTGCATTTACTTTACTATGAAAATATGTAGGATAAAACAAACGAAACAAAAACACATTTTCAAAAATTAAATACACTTTTAAACTTAGTGAATACTCTTAAATCACTGCTTTTGGATGACAAGAATCTTTTAGATGAGGTAACCAACGGTTGCTAATGAGATTTTCCCGATTTAAATGAGTGTGACAACTTGTTTAGACTGTCAATCCGAAATTAACTAGTGGTGCCGGAATGAGGGAACCGTGGGATCCTAATCGGTGTTGCTCTAACTAAATTAAAATTACCTCAAAAAACATATGTGAACAACAACAACAACCACCAAACCCAAAATAAAACATTGAAACACACATGGCAAAACCTTTTAAACCTTATAATCTAGGACTACTACTTCAACTAGGAGCTCAGAGCATGCATCGTGGGCAGCACAATGAGGACCTACAGAAGGACATCTTCAAGGGAGCAAAGCAATCTACAATAGCAAACTTTTTCCTTAGAAATAAATAACAAGTCGTAGGACTTCGAGGTTGTCTGCCTAGTGCTACATAAATCATCAACTTATCTTTAAGCCATTGTACAACTACGTTGTGAAATATAAGTCTTAACTCGTCTTAGGATTTTGAAGTCGTCATTCGGTACGACGTAAATCTTCCTATCTTGCAGGCTATTTATATGATTGGTATCACACAAATGTAAGCCCTAATTAATAAAATTGGCAGGATGAAACATTAAATAATTTCTCTACGAAACTGAAGCCAAACCATAGGATAGTTTAGGAAGTCACCAGAGATTCTCCTCAGGATCTTTAGTATCCCCTACCTTTCTTCCTTTTGATTTCACAATAATTTTTCCAATTTAATCCTTTCCCATTTGAATTTACTATGTCTGACCTTGAAGATCCTAAACTTAGAAATTCATGAATACAATACCTCTGATCAAAATCAATAGTTTTCTTAGGTGACTTTGGTCTTCTAAGATGTAATTAACTATAGTGGCTTGCCCTTATAGGATACTTAGAGGACCCGGTTTAATATAAACCTTTTCTAATCTTTCATATTAGATAGGGGAACTTAGCGTTCAACTTAAAAGTTTTTCACAGACTAAAATGAATGTCATATTTTCTAAAGTTTATTTAGTCTAGCCTCATTATCAAGCAATGTGTTATTTTTTGGGGATGCATGATTTGCGATGTAATGCTCATTTATTTAAATGATTTTTATATATGTGATCGGTTCGGTCTCATATTTTCAAAATTAAAATATTACTTTTCAAAATTATATATATATATATATATATATATATATTAATTCTATTATAAAGCAGACGACGAAATTCCAATTCCAATGATCGACAATTTGCCAACTAGCCAGTGGTGAGTGACTAACAAAGTTTAACAGTGAATGAAATCATGGTGCAATAGTTAGCAAAGCCTTTAATCTATAGAGGTAATTATAAACACTTGAGTTACATAAATAAGCTTTTTATTAGTTAATGTTAGGGTTAATCAAAGGTTAAAGGGGTAAAACTTATGATAAGATGTTACTGAACTGTTTGAAATGTAATGGGGTAATTAGGATAACCATTAAGTTATTAAAATCAAATGAGGGTAAAAATGTAAATTTGTGAGTTATTCAAGACTGGAGGATGAAATTATTTGGATGATTAGGTGGTAGAGAGCGTAGTTTGGAGATGCACAATTCTCTGATTTGAGCTTCCCACCAAAAGCTGGAGAGATTCATGCAATCATTTGGATGAGATTTACGAATATTATATAAATTGCAAGTTTACCCCTATTGTTTTAGAAGTTCCATAATGAGCCACACATAACCCAAATTTATTAGGGTTTAAAATTAAAGTTCTTGAATAAAATATAAACAAAAGAATACTAATATAGGGGTTTATTTGCAAACATTTTCAAAATTACAAAAATACATTAAGTAGTCTTTCATTTATTTAAGGATAAAATTATAAATAATGAAGGATAATGAAGGCGAACTTACTCAACTAGATAGGAACCCATAATGAAATATTAATGGGTTAAACGAAGGTCATTTAAGTTTCAAATTAAACATTTACAACTACACCTCTCTTGGAAAAATTTCAATAACTCCTATCATAGAATTTGAAATTGAGTAAAGTCTTCATCTATAGGCTAATTGAATCATAAGGATAAAGAGTACACATAACATATTTTAAATTATTATTTTTTAAAATTATTTCCTATTTGAAAATTAGTTGGTAAATTTAATTATTAATGAAAATTTTAGATGAACTTGAAATGACTCTAAAAATTTTAAGATTGTTTAGAATCACTTTCCAAGTGTCTCAGCACAAGAATTTTGGAAGTCATCTAAATTTATTATGAATTTTTAAGAGGAATTTATCTCCAAATGTAAAAATAATTCTAAAGAATTAAATAAAATACTACA
This sequence comes from Papilionanthe hookeriana x Papilionanthe teres, assembly GCA_022702705.1. Taxonomy (NCBI): domain Eukaryota; kingdom Viridiplantae; phylum Streptophyta; class Magnoliopsida; order Asparagales; family Orchidaceae; genus Papilionanthe; species Papilionanthe hookeriana x Papilionanthe teres. The sequence goes on from CM040430.1 coordinate 26,503,052, forward strand.
TTCCACAAAAATTTAACCTAGTAATTTTTAACTCAGAACACTTCTATAAAAAAATATTATACTATTTTGAAATTATTTAAGTTAAAATATTTAAACCCCTAAAAATTACTTATTTTTCAGAAAATAAATCATCAAAACATATAAAACAATTAGAAATTTTTAAAAATATAATAATAGAGTTTATAAGAACAATATTCAGTTCCCTAAGTTATTTGTGGGGTCTCATAAGCTCCAGTAAATCAAAACTCTTATGTTATCCAAAAGGGCATGCATATGTGTATATTTTAATATATATATATATATATATATATATATATATATATAATATATATATATATATATATATATATATAAAATAAAACAACAATAATAATTCACTCTATAGATTTATAAGGATTTCTTGGATGAGGTAACACATGGTAGCTAACAAGAGTCCTCCAGTTTAAAGAAGATTAATAACTTATTTAGACACAGTAAATTCAAGCGGTATCGGGATGATGGAACCACGGGATCTTGACCAGTGTCGCTTCACATAAAATTAACCCCCCTCCCTCATTTTGTCACATTAAAAATAATGATAATCATCAATTCAAAATACACTTCACAGGATCACAACAAATAAACAACAAGAACCTAGGAAGGCCTCCTGGAGCATAATTTTCTCTTTCTTTTCAAAGAACTAGGAGGTGATACGATCAAGCAGTTGTTAACCTTTAAGGCAGTCAAGACAAGGCATGAATCAAAGGATGAACCCCAATTAAAAGTTCCATATACTTAATAACCTAAAACCTTAAGACTTCAAGGTTATTTGTTTAGCACTACGTAAATTCTTACACTATTAATTAGGCCTTCGCATGATTGTGTGTCATGTGACATAAGCCCTAACTCTTTTTAATATCCCGAGGTTATTGTTTACTCCAACTTAAATCCTCCCATCTTATTAGGATATTTACATGATTGTATGTTGTGAAAATGTAAGTTCTTATCTTAACTAAATTACAGGAGTGAAATATTAAGTAACATCTCTTCCAAAATATAAAGCCAAACAATAGGATAGTTTGGGAAGTCACTAATGTCCTCTCATTATCTGTGACATCCCCTACCTTTCGCTCTTTTGAATACCAAAAATAACTATTCCATATTGAGCCTTCCCAACTGATTTTCTTATGATCAATCGTGAAATTTAAACTTTGAATTCTTGAAGAAAAAACCTTGATCTTAATTAAGAGTTTCCTTAATTTATTTTGGTCACTTAAGATGTAGTTAACTATAAAGGCTTGCGCATATAGGAGAATTAGTAACCCAGATAATCTAAGACCTATCTAATCTTTATATTAGGAAGGATAATGATCTGTTGGAAATTTTATAGACCAAATAAATATCATAAATCTCTTAGTTTGAATTATTGATACCTTTATCGTGTTATTCTCATCTTCTGAGATAAACTATTACTTGTAATATGGTATCTGATTATTTAACCCATTTACTATATGAGATCGATTTTGTGTTATTTTTTAAAATTAAAAATTTCCTTTTTCAAAACTAAAATAATATATATAAAGCTAAATTATTTTAATTTAGAAAAAAAAACATTATCCCTTGTCCTCCAATTCCTCTCTTCTCTAGATCATCCCTATGATCTGAGAGGGGGAATTATTCAGAGAAAAGGGGCTATACGATAAGCTGGCGACTCCACACAACAACAACACACGCTCGACGATGGACTCGTGGCAGTAAGGAGCAACCATTTTCAATTTTTTTTTCTTTTTTCTTTGATATTTGAGTGAGTGTGACATAGAAAAAAGGATCTAAAGGAGAAATACACAAGGAAGGCCATTCAACTAGAATAAGAAAGGTACAAAATTGGTTTCTTTTATAGGATGACAATACACTCCTCAGTTAAGGATAAAATCTCATAATCACATAAATTTCATTTTTTTTTATTTTGAATGTCATCATGAATATAAGTCCATATAGGGTTTATTTTAATTCTAATAGTTGAAGTTTCCCAAAGGAGCAAGTTCCTAAGGTTACATACATCCCAAGTATATCTTAGAGTACTCTTATTTAAGGAATCAATGCTTGTGTTCATAATCAAATTAAGATTTTGATGGACTTGATCAACGGAAGGAAGACTATGTGACTAGATCAGGAAAGGAAGCAAAATGAAATCACACATTGCCTGAGAGCTTGTCGGGTGATTAGATCAAAAAATGAAGCTTGAAGACCCACACCTAACATAAGAGCTACAAAAATCAATTTTTTTCTTTGAACAAGTGAGACTTATACGTAGATTTGGTCTCAAACTCGTTGATCTGGAAGTGAGGGAAATCTAACGTTGTCACTCAAGCTTATTGAATTGGCTTAAATACTTGAGCTCAACCTTCAAATTTGTGTGCTTTGTATATTAGCTCAGATTTCAGTCTTGTTGCACCAGAGAAAAGTGTAGTTAGCTTCTAAGTCTTCAAACTTGTGAACCATGTATGATGGCTTGGTCTTTGACTTGTTAAGTTTAAAGAAAAGTGGATCCAACTCGGCTACTTTAGCTTATTCAATTAAATCAAACACTCAAACTTGGCCTTCAAAACATGTGATCATTTTATATAAACTCGATTTCCAAACTTGTTGAACTCGATAAAGGAGTAGAAAGTTTATAATTTAGTCTATGAACTTGTGAAGCATTTCTTGATCCAACTTAGTTATTAGGGCTTGTTAAATTGGATCAAACACTTGAGCTCGGCCTTTGATCTTTTGAGCCTTATTTGTAGACTCATCTCTGGGCTTATTTAACTCAACATGAAGAGCAAAAAACTTGTAATTTGGTCATTAAAATTGTGAACCATATATTTTGTCTTGATCAAGAAGAAGAGTGGATTCAACTCCACCAATAAGATTTCTTAAATTACATCAAAGACATCAGCCTTTAAAATTGTGTGCCTTATATATAAACTCAGTCTCCAAAATTTTTTAGCTCAATGGAAGAGAAAATATCTAATTAAGCCTTCAAATTTGTGAGCCATATATGTTGGTTCAGTCTCCTATTTATTGAACTAGAAGACAAGTGGATCTAAGTTGACCCTCAAGCTTGCTAAGTTGGATCGAACATTAAAGGTCAACCTTCAAACTTATGAGCCTCTTATGTAGACCGAGTCTCTAGATATTTTAAATTGAGAGAAGGTAGAAAACTCTAATCCGATCTTTAAATGTTTGAACCATGTATGTTTCTTCAATTTTCAACTTGTTGAACTAAAAGAAGAGTTGATCCAACTTGGCTAATTAGGCTTGCTAAGTTGGATCAAACACTCAAGCTCGGCCTTTGAACTTATGAGCCTTAAATGTAGACTCCATCTTAGGACTTGTTAAACCCACAAAAAGAGTAGAAAGCTTCTAATTTGGTCTTCGAACTCAAGATCCATGTATGTTCTCTATCTTGTTGAATTAATAAAAAAGAAAAAAGAAAATACAAAGTGGATCAAACTCTACTACTTGGTCTTGTTGAATTTAATTAAAAATCCTATGAATTTGAAGCTATACATGTATACTCAATATCTAGACTTTTTGAACTTAAAAATAGAATTGTGTTGACTCAATCACCGAGGCTTGTTAAATCAATTAAGAATCTGGTTCTAGAGCTTATGAATTGAAGTCTCATCTTTGAACATATCATCAAACACATTATGATTTATTTATGAGCTATGCCCACAAACTATCAAGTTAAGTATGGATAAAGTAGCTTATTGCATATTTTTTTTGCAATATGGATTTGATACTTAAATTTTGCAATTAAGTTCTGATAACCTAAATCATATTAAAAGATTAAATCAGTGATTTGTAATTACTTCTTGAATTGTATGAGTTTTTTTAATCTTGACTCAGCTTATGGTCACGCTAAACTTGGGATTATTGAAAGATAAGAAGTACATTTGAGTTTTATTAACCTGCACTTAACTTATGGTCAAGCTAAAATGGAAATTTGAAAGTATTACATGAATTTGAGTTTTGTTAACCCAAATCTATCTTATGGTCTAGCTGAACTTTGATTGTTGAAGGTTTTTTTATAAATTGTGTTTGAGTTTTGTTAACCTTGACCCATCTTAAGGTCATGCTAAACTAGGAATTGTAGAAGGTTTTGCGTAAAATGTATTTAATTTTTATTAACTTAAAGCCAACTTCTTGTTAAGCTAACCTGGTGACCAAAAAAATATATATTGTGAAATTTATACCAATTTTATTTGAAATTGCACTTTAAAGAAATGTATTTTCTTTATTTTATTGCAGGAATGAAGATTTATAAGTACTGAAAGCAAAAAGAACTCAATATGATAAAAAATGAACTGTCCCACCGACGGCGAGATTTAAGCCGTCGACGGTGAGATTTTCCCGAGAGATATTGAATATATTATAAGGAACTCGCTGACGGCGAGATCGAGCCCGCCGACAGCTAGATCGGCGCTGTTAGCCCATCTTCTAGAAGCCTGCCGATGGCGAGATCGAGCTGGCGACGGCGAGACAGTTGAAAAGAGCCAAAATACATTGAACCTGGACATTTTTTTAAGAGGTGCTTAAGCAACTTTTGGAGATTTGACTCCTTCTATAAATAGAGACAAATTCTAGTCAGTTGTGTGTCATTTGAGTGGAAGTTAAGTGTAATTTAAGTGTAATTTTAAGTGTCATCCTAGAGTCTTTTTAGTGAGTAGATAAAGTTTTTAGCGTTTTGGTGTGTTGTACTGGAAGGAAGAGTCAAAGGAACTTCAAGGAGTGTGCTTGGGGAGAAGAATTGAGATAAGTATATTTGTTATTTGTTTGTTAACTTTAATGAAATCCATGCTTTGTGTTATTTTTTCCATGCGTTCTGAGTAGTTTCCTTAGTTTTTCTCCTTGTTATCGAGATTTCGTGAAATGATGAATTAAAGTAGTTGTGCCTAAAAATATGAAAATAGAAATTGTGCTAATCTTTTACTTAAATCTTAATTTACTTTCAATCTGGCCAATTGATTTGTTAACATGTGTTGAATTATCAACTATAGTAAAGATTACATCCAAGATTCGAGGAAGTCAAAAGCCTTGGAAGGAGGGTGCAAATAAATAGGGAAATATTAACTATCGGGTGTAGAATTGGACATTTTAGTGTGACGGACTAAAATATTCAATTCGGTCTTATTGTTTGGGAGCTGAAGTGTAGATGTTAGCCCTCAGGCGAGGGGAACGTGGGAGCTACGAGCCGGCGGTCGGTATCCTCCCGACCTAGCCGCGGATTCGGTAATCAAACATAAGACTAGTCGATGTTCTTTGCACTCGGACCAAAGGGTAAAGAATAGGAATGCTCCTATTTGGTACAATACAATTAAAAACTCAATTAATTCTTCATTCACTTAATTCTCTCAAACAAAGAGAAAGATACTTTTATAAAATCTTATTTTTAACCTTTAAGCATTAGTTTATTTTAGTCTAAGTGTTCTTAATTTCTGTATACTAGATTTGTAAGTAAGTCTACTTTAATTTGTCTTTGAAATTCTCTAACTTCCTTGTGGGATCGATATCTAGGACTCCATTAAAGCATTATATTACTTGATAACGATACGTATACTTGCGTAGTATCCACAATATAAATCATAAATTCCATAACAGAATCATCAGTATATATATATATATTCAGTGCGGGATCAAGTTTTTGGTGTTGTTGCTAATTTTCATATCATAGTTGTAAGTATAAATATCGAAAAGTGGATCAAGTTTTTGGTGCCATTGCCGGGGAAGTAAAGTAATTATTAAGGTAATTAATAGAATTATTAAAATAATTACTAGAGTAACGGACTATTTTAAATATTACTTAAAAATTGTATGTGTAAATTTGGAAACGAAAATTTAATACCTTACGATTCAGAATTAGAGCGCACAATTAAAAGAATTAGAAAATAAAAGAGAGAAATTATAAATTTAACACAAATGACAAATAATCCAAAAATTAAAAATATAAACCAACAAAGACCATTAAGAGATTATGCCAACCCTACATTAGATAAAATTCACCTAACTATTCAAAACCCTGATGTAGCTGCTAACTCATTCGAACTTAAACCTGCAATTATCCAAATGGTACAGAATAATCAATTTAGTGGTTCACCTAATGATGATCCTAATTTACATCTTGCGAGTTTTTGGAACTATGTGCTACTTTTAAATATGAAGGAGTATCTAATGATGCTATTAGACTTGGGCTTTTTCCTTTTTCTTTAAAGGATAAGGCTAAGATGTGGTTAAATTCATTAGCACATGGATCTGTTAAAACTTGGGGAGAATTATCACAAAAATTTCTATCCAAATATTTTCCTCCTTCGAAAAATGCAAAACTTAGAAATTATATAACATCTTTTGGTCAGTTTGATGGAGAATCCATATATGAAGCTTAGGAGAGATTTAAAGAACTTCTTAGGAAATGCCCACATCATGCATTACCAGTTGGTTAATTATACAAACTTTTTACAATGGATTAGTAGGATCTCTTAGATCAATCATTGATGCTGCTGCTGGAGGTTCATTAATGTCAAAATCATTTGATGAAGCCTATGCATTAATCGAAGAAATGACTAATAATAATTTTTAATGGCTTGCTGAAAGAATAAATCCCAAAAAGATTGCTAGTGTTCATGAAAATGATGTAATATCTATGTTAGCTTCTCAAATTGCTGCTATATCAAAGAAATTAGATCATTTTGGAATGAATTACTCTCCTACTATATTAGAAGAAAACTCATCTGGACAAATTATAGATTCTCAATCTCCTTATGAAACTATAAATGTTTTTAATATTAGACCCAATAATCCTTATGCGAATTATTATAATCCTGGTTGGAAGAATCATCCAAATTTTAATTGGAATAACAATACAGCTAATCAACAATGGATGAACAACTCTATAGGTAATCCACCTAATCAAGTAAATACAAATTATAAACCTTCTTATCCACCTGGATTTAATAACACTCAATTTAAAGATAAGAAGTTATTTATAGAAGAATTAATATTGAGTATGGGTCAGCACTTGGAAAATCAAGGAAATCAATTACAAATTCAAGGAAATCAATTACAAAATCAAGGAACAACAATTAAAAATATTGAAACTCAACTTGGGCATATCGCTACCGCGCTTAACAATAGAATTCCTGGAACTTTTCCTAGTAATGTGGAAATAAATCCTAAAGACCAAGGAAAAGAATAAATTAAAGCGATACAATTATGAAGTGGAAAAGAGTTAGAAACTAAAATTAAAAAAGAAATAAAAAGTAAAAATGATGAAGTGGAAATCGAAAAAGAAAAGGATCAGCAAGATCACAACTTAGAATATCCATTGATCCCTATGAAAATATCTATAGAAAAACCACCTCCACCATTTCCTTAACGACTAAAGCAACATAAAAAAGATAAGCAATTTGCTAAATTCCTTGAAATTTTAAAAAAATTAACGATAAATATTCCTTTTGTAGAAGCATTAGAACAAATGCCTAATTATGTAAAATTTATGACAGATATTTTAAATAAAAAAAGGAAATTTATAGATAATGAAACTGTTGTACTTAGCGAAGAGTGTAGTGCAATTATTCAAAAAAAGCTTCTTAAAAAATTAAAAGATCTTGGTAGTTTCACTATACCTTGCGCTATTGGAGAAAAATTTTATGGAAAAGCTTTGTGTGATTTAGGAGCAAGCATAAATTTAATGCCTCTATCAATTTTTAAAAGATCAGAATTAGGAGAAATTTCACCTATTTCAGTAACTCTTCAGTTAGATGATCGTTCTGTGACTTATCCTAAGGGAGTTATTGAACATGTGTTAGTAAAAGTGGATAAATTTATCTTCCCGGTAGATTTTATTATTCTAGATATTGAAGAAGATAAAGAAATTCCAATAATATTAGGAAGACCCTTTTTAGCCACTGGAAAAGCTATGATTGATGTTCAGAAAGGAGAATTGACTATGACAGTAAAAGATCAAAATGTAACTTTTAACATAGCAAAATCAATGACATATCCTGCTTTAGAAAAAGAAGATGAATGTTTTTGAATGGAAATACTTGAACATTTGCAAAATGAATATTTTAAAAGATATTATGAAGAAAAGTTAGAAAAAGAAAATCCTGAATTAATTGAAGAAGCAGATAATGAAAAACTGGATTATATACAGGAAAAATTTGAAATGTTGGATAATACTCAAAACGCTGAAAAGAATATAGTTTCGTCAATTATTAGACCTCCTTAACTCGAATTAAAAATTTTACCTAATCATTTAAAATATGCTTACTTAGGTAACCATTCAACCCTACCAGTTATTATATCAACTGAATTGAATGAATCACAAGAACAAAAACTGTTAGACACATTAAAAAAATATAAGAAAACTTTTTGTTGGACTTTAGCAGATATTAAAGGAGTTAGTCATTCAATCTGTATGCACAGAATTATTTTAGAAAATGAACATAAGCGAAGAGTAGATGCCGAAAGGAGATTAAACCCAATAATGAAAGAAGTAGTTAAGAAAGAAATATTAAAATGATTAGATAATGGTATTATATATCCTATTTGGGACAGTGCATGGGTAAGCCCAATTCACTGTGTTCCTAGGAAAGGAGGAGTGACCGTTAAAGCTAATGAAAATAATGATTTAATACCTATAAGACAAGTTACTGGATGGCGTATTTGTATTGACTATAAAAAATTAAATGCAGCCACCAGAAAAGATCACTTCCCATTATCATTTTTAGACCAAATGTTGGATAGATTAGCCAGACATAAATATTTTTGTTTTTTAGATGGATATACCGGTTATCATCAGATACATATTGCTCCTGAGGATCAAGAGAAAACGACATTTATTAGTCCTTATGGAACATTTGCTTTTCGAAGAATGTCTTTTGGATTATGTAATACACATGCAACATTCCAGAGATGTATGATGTCTATATTTAGTAAATTAATTGATGATGGAATAGAAATATTTATGGATGATTTCTCTGTATTTGGAACGTCATTTGACGCATGCTTAAATCATCTTGAAAAATTATTAGAAGTATGCGAGAAAACTAACTTAGTTCTAAATTGGGAGAAATGTCAATTTATGGTTGCAGGAGGAATTGTATTAGGTCATAAAATTTCAGAAAATGGCATGGAAGTAGACCCTGCAAAGATTCAAGTTATAGTTAAATTACCACCTTCAACTACAGTAAAAGGGGTAAGAAGTTTTCTTGGACATGCTGGATTCTACAGACGCTACATAAAAGATTTTTCAAAAATTACTAAACCTATATGCCAACTTTTAGAAATTTGAATTCACAAGTGAATGCCTAAATGCTTTTGAATTATTAAAAGATAAATTAATCACAGCACCTATAATAGTTTCACCTGATTGGGAGAAACCATTTGAACTTATGTGTGATGCTAGTGATTATGCTATAGGAGCAGTACTTGGGCAAAGATATGATAAAATTTTCAAAGTTATGTACTATGCTAGTAAAACTCTTAATAATGCTGAAATGAATTATACAGTTACTGAAAAAAAAGCTATTAGCAATTGTTTATGCTTTTGATACATTTAGGTCTTATCTAATTGGAAATAAATGTATTGTGCATACTGATCACTCTGTTATTAAATATCTAATGCAAAAGAAAGATTCCAAACTAAGATTAATTAGATGGATATTACTAATGCATGAATTTGATTTTGAAATCATTAACAAAAAGGGAACTGATAATCAAATTGCAGATCATTTATCAAGACTAGAATATAATGAATAATCTGACACTGATAATGAAATTACTGACAGTTTTCCTGATGAACAACTATATAATATAAATGAGTGGAAAATACCATGGTATGCTGATATAGTAAATTATATTGTAAGTGATATTTTACCACCTATGTTAACTTTGCAACAACAGAAAAAATTCATTTATGATACTAAAACATATTTTTGGGATGAACTATATTTATATAAGCAATGTAAGGATCTTATAATTAGAAGATGTGTGCCTTATGAAGAAACAGAACAAATCATTCAGAAATTTCATGATTCTGATTTTGGAGGGCATTTTGGAATAAATAATTAGAAGAATGTAAAACTGCTTATAAAATTTTACAATCTGGATTTTATTGGCCTACTCTTTTTAGAGATGTTTATAGATATATTAGAACTTGCGACAAATGCCAACGAGTAGGTAATATATCTAGAATAAATGGAATGCCTCTAAATTTTATATTAGAAGTTGAGATTTTTTATGTTTGGGGATTATATTTTATGGGACCATTTGTTCCTTCATTTGGAAACTCATATATATTAGTTGTTGTTGATTATGTTTCTAAATCGATTGAAGCACAAGCTTTAGCTCGATGTGACACTAAGAGTGTTTCAAAGTTTCTAATGAAAAATATTTTTACTAGATTTGGAATACCGAGAGTGATTATCACTGACAGAGGATCTCATTTTAGAAATAAATATATTCACAAACTAGTAGAAAAATTTAACTTTATTCATAAGATATCAACTGCATATCATCCACAAACCAGTGGATTAGCTGAAGTTTCTAATCGAGAAATTAAATGTATTTTAGAAAAGACTGTAAACTCTAATAGATTGGATTGGTCTATAAGACTAGACACTACATTATGGGCATACAGGACTGCTTATAAAACTCCGATTGAAATGACTCCTTACAGGCTTATTTATGGAAAGACTTGCCACTTACCAGTTGAATTAGAACATAAAGCTTATTGGGCAATTAAAGAATTTAATTACAATATGAAAGAATCTGGTGAGAAAAGATTATTGTAATTGAATGAATTAGATGAATTAAGAAATGAATCTTATCATAATGATAGAATTTATAAAGAAAAAATAAAATTATGGAATGATCGGAAGATTAACCTGAAGAATTTTGAGCCAGGACAAGAAGTTTTGCTTTATAATACAAGATTGAAATTATTTCCTGGGAAATTGAAATCTCGATGGTTAGGGTCTTTCACTATAACTCAAATATTTTCATACGGAACTATAGAAATTGAAGATCCAAAAACTGGGCATAGATTTAAAGTAAATGGACACAGATTAAAACCTTATTTTGAAGGGAGAAGACTAAATTTTAAAGAGGTTTTAATGCTCATTCAACCTGATTACTAACTAAATTAGGTCGGGCTGACGACGTTAAACCAAGCGCTTTATGGGAGGCAACCCATAGTAATTATTAGTTATGATCTATTAATGTTATTGAAAATTAAAATATAGAATAAATTCTACTACTCATTTTACTTTTTAAAATCAACACAAATTTGAATCTATACGAAGAAATAAGAAAATATTCGGACCGGAATGAATATTAGGCAATCTACCTAATCTCACTGACGGCGAGATCGATCCCGCTGATAGCGAGATCGGCGCGATCAAATTCAATTTAAATATATTAACTATTCCGCTGACGGTGAGATCGTTACCGCGGACGGCGAGATAGTTAAAAAGTGGTTTTTGTGAGTTATTTTGTGGTTTTGGACGGTCCTAAAGCCATTTCTCTATATAAAACGTTTAGAACTTCATATTTACACTATCTTCTTCCTTAGAAACGATTAGAGCCCATCCAAAACAATCTATTATGGCCCCCAATCCACTAGAAACCACAAAATCTGTAGTTTTTAACAGACAAAAATTCGTCAGTTCTGAGGCTCAGCGACTATTCAATAAGGTTTTGATGAAGAAGCAACTGATTAAAGAACGAGGATTCGTAAACAGAGGAGCGGAGAATTCAACAACAACAATTGAAGAAATGATTGTTCAGCGACGTTGGGAGGAATTCTGCTATACAACATCTACTGTAGTTATTCCCGTAGTCAAGGAATTCTACTCTAATCTGCATGCGATCCATAATGGAAGTGTTTACGTAAAAGGCAGATGGGTAACTTTCACTCCTTCTAGAATAAATGAATTATACTCGATTGAAAATACCCCTGTTTGCCACTATACAAATTTTGTTCCTACAAGATACAACATGAATGAGATCTGCAGATATCTGACCGATGAACCTAACGATTAGGAATTACGAGAAGACGGGTACGTTAAATTTTTTGCATCACTTTTTAACTCCGTCTCAAAGCATTGGCATTTCTTTATTTCGTCAATGTTATCACCCACTATGAGGGTAAACAAAGTCTCGAAGGAATGCACAATTTTAAATTACTGTATTCAATCTAGATTGCCTATTGATGTTGGATCTATCATTGTGAAGTCTGCATTAAGATTAATTGTGCATGGGTCGATTCATGGACTTGGACACCCATCAACTATATTGGCTTTATGTAGTCAGTACCAAGTTTCCTACGAAGCTTGGGAAAAAGTGTTATTGTCTTGGAAATCACTAGATCCGACAGATATGTTTCCTACATTGGATAACAATGATGAAACAATAATTATTTCTGATCAAGCATCTCAAAACAATCCTTTAATTAAGCCCCTGACTGATAGAACAAACCTCATTTTATGGAAACTTAAAGGATTGGAGAAGGAACTACAGAATGTGATGAATTCTATTGATAATATCTCTGATTTATTCGATCACATCGATTGGAGAATGAAGGAGCACTTTGACCATACAAGACATCCGGAGGCAAGTTTCATACGACTGTTGAGACGAAGGGATGGATTGAAGAAGATTCTACTTGCGAATTCCCTTTCAGACCTTTCTATAATTTTTTTGTGCACCTGTGTTCTATTGGAAACATCAGAGAAGAGATCAGTTCAGATTCCGATGAGTAGCAGAAATTTCTATTCATATTATATGTATGTGTGTTGATTTGAATTTAGTTTTTGAAATAATTTGAACTTTACATAGATAATCTCAGTTTAGGTGAGATTGTATGTTGTTTGTTCAGTCTCAGCAATTAGAGTATCATGGTGTGGATTGCAATGTTGAGTTAGATGTGTTTGGGTTAAATTGATAAGTCAATTGTTAGTTTTGTGGTATTTGAAGTTTGTAAGTTCATGGATTTCATTTATAAACGTTATATTGTTTGTGTTGTGTAAACCTTATATGAATCAGTAGAATATCTAATCTTAGAAAATATTTCAAATTAAGTGACCGAAAATTTAAAACAAGGCTTAATTAAATTGAACATAATTGAAAATATAAAAAAATTTAAAAATTCAGAAATTCCGCCGACGGTGAGATTTTCCCGAAACTTTGGCCTTGGTGAATTAATTAGCTCGCCGACGGCGAGAAATTTCTCTCCAACAGTGAGATCGCGAAATGTACTATATTTTGACTGGTCAACCGACACTATTCATCATCCTCTTCCTCAAAACTTCGAAAAACCGACTTAGGGCTTGATAGATCTGGGATTTGGAGCGATTTCAACACATTTTGATGCCACATTTCATCTTCCCTTGGTAAGAGCTTCACTCCTTTGTAAAAATTTTTTATTTTCACCATGAATTTCTTCTACATTAAGGAATTTTGGAAAAAATTAAAATGAGAAGAAAAGACTTGGAAGAAATTCATGGAACTTGATTTAGATTGATTTTTAGTAACTATTGCAAGCCATCTTAGTAATATTTAGAAGTTTAGTTAAGATTTTTATGAATTTCACAGATCGAAAAATAGCTCCACGACAAAAGAGAAAAATGAATTACGACGAAACTCGCTTTGTGAATGCAAGGGCACAATCAAGATATTTTCACAATATTCTAGCCAGAAAATGCATTCAGGATCGAGTTTTCAAAAATCTTGGAGGTGAAGTAGAGCGAATAATAAAAGAAAGAGAATGGAAAAACTTCTGTTATATAACCAACAAAGCCGCTGTGGAAGTAGTAAAAGAATTCTATGCCAACCTGACTGCGATTGAAGATGCACCAATCAAGGTGAGAGGATTTTTGGTAGATTTCAGTGCTGCAAGGATTAATTCATTTTATGAAGTAAGAGACTCATACACCAGTGAGTACGATACCTTTGGAACTATGGAAGGACCACTAGAAGAAGTGATCAACTTTCTCAATAACGGGACAAGAGTTTGGAAGATTAAGCAGTGTGAAAGGGTAAACTTTTCTCTCTCCATGTTGAATGCATTATCTAAAGTCTGACACTATTTTATTTGTTCTACCTTGTTACCCACTTATCACCATAGTGAGGTAACAAGAGATAGAGCAGTTCTGAATTTCTGTATTCAGAACCAAAGAAGTATTAATGTGGAAAGTATAATTTATAAGAATATATTAGCCACTACAAGAAGTGAAAGTGGAGGAGGACTGAGACACCCTGGTCTGATTTATGCACTCTGCCAATTATCTGAGGTAGAGGCAAGGGATGATGAGGAATGGGTGGAGCCTATGAAACCCATTACTCCTGCTAATATTAAAAAATATGAATCCCACGAAGGATAGAGATCTGGGACTAGGAGCTATGTACCTTCTTCGAGTAGAGATATTTCCTCTACCAGTTATGACCCTCCTCCCTATAGTACTCCTACCCTTCATGATTTGATGAATGAGATGACTCTACAGCGGAAAAGTTTTGAGAAAATAGAAGAAAAACTGGAACATATTGATCAAAGAATTTGAGGCTTAGAGAGAAGACATGATTATGACAGTGAGTATCTCCAGAGACATTCAGAGTATGAAATAGCCTATTATGATGCTGAGAATTGTTATAGGAGAGGAGAGCTCGAGGTTGTATTTCCTGAGTGCCCCTGATATACTCATTACCAGCCTAATCCACCCACTGATCAAGGAAACGACGATATAGTTTGGGACTTTGATGTGGAAGATTAGATTCTATGTTTATTTGTTTAGTTATTTGACTTATAAACTCTAATGTTGTTATTGTTTGTTTGTTATCTTAAATTTTAGTATTAATGTTTTAGTTTATGAATTTGATTATGATGTGGTGTAGATTTTTTTAAATGTTGTTGTTAAAGTTATATAGTTTTTAAATTTTTAATGTTTTCAGACTGCTATTGTAACCTTGGATTGAATTAGTAAATGTATGTGGATGTAGTATAATATGTTAGCATAAAATGTGGTAGTATTGTGTTAAACTTCTTTACCCGACACTTTCTTTAATATTATGTGTGTAGAAAAATACTAACAAGATGGAGTTAATTAAGTAATGAAAAAAACCTCGTGAACTTCAAAAAGAAGAAATACCTAAAGCTTGAAGGTATGATTTAAATATTACAGTTTATTTCATTTTCACCCTATATAGATAGATAGAAAACTTTAAGTTTAGGGGAGGGAAAAATACAAATTTAATTATTAAATTGTTCTCAATTTAGATTTTCAAAATTATTATAAAAATGAATTTCTGTAGTAATTTTAATTCAGTAACTAGAATTAATTTATCTAATTATCATAAAAGTTGAATAAAATATTTCTAGTAATTAAACTAATTGTATAGATTAATAAATTTAGTTTAAAAGGATAAGAATATAGTTAACTATTTAAAGTAAGGAAAACTATATTTTAAAATATGAAATTCTTAAATATATAGTTGAGAAAGAAAAGATTGAAACTCAATGAAGTAAATACTTTGAAATACATATAAGAGAAGTAAATGTTTCCAGTTTCAAATTTAGGAAGAGGAAAATGAAATTTAAAATTATTAACAGGCTAACCAAAAATAGTGATCCTCACTTAAGAAAGTAAAAAAAAAGGATTGAAAATCAATCCAGGAAGAAAATAAAAAGAAATATATATATATATATAAAGTGAGGAGAAGCTTGAGGAAATGTCTTATCAAAAATTGGCTTCATTTGAATCAACCTAAAGGGTAAACTTCAATTCCATTTCTGAACTTATATGTATGGATTAGTATTTTACTGAGTAGTGTTTTCAAGAAGTTCCTATCATCTAAATATTTTAAGTAATTTAATATTTCAAATATAGCCATTCTTGAAATAAATAGAAGACTAAAAATCTTAAACTTAATGACTAAATAGCCTTATATCTATAAAATTAATTTAAATATCTAAAATATTTCAATTAAACTTTACTATAATACTTATTAAAATCAATTTCATAGTATTTCTGAATTAAAACTTTACTACAAATAATCATTACTTTTATGTAGTATTAAAATTACTTGAGGACAAGTAATAGTTAAGTTTAGGGGATTTTGACCACAGAAAAATATATTGAGAAATTTATACCAATTTTATATGAAATTGCACTTTAAAAAAAGGTATTTTCTTTATTTTATTGCAGGAATGAAGATTTATAAGTACTAAAAGCAATAAAGCACAAAAGAAGCGGATTTGGAGCATAAAGGACTCAATATGATAAAAAATGAACTGTCCCGCCGACGGCGAGATTTAAGCCACCGACGGCGAGATTATCCCAAGAGATTTTGAATATATTATAAGGAACTCGCTGACGGCGAGATCGAGCCCACCGACAGCGAGATCGGCATTGTTAGCCCATCTTCTAGAAGCCCGCCGACGGCGAGATCGAGCCGCCAACAGCGAGACAGTTGAAAAGAGCCAAAATACATTAAACCTAGACGCTTTTTGAAGAGGTGCTTAAGCAACCTTTGGAGATTTGACTCCTTCTATAAATAGAGATGAATTATAGTCAGTTGTGTGTCATTTGAGTGGAAGTTAAGTGTAATTTAAGTGTAATTTTAAGTGTCATCCTGGAGTCTTTTTAATGAGTAGATAAAGTGTTCAGCGTTTTGGTGTGTTGTACTGGAAGGAAGAGTCAAAGGAACTTCAAGGAGTCTGCTTGGGGAAAAGAATTTAGATAAGTATATTTGTTACTTGTTTGTTAACTTTAATGAAATCCATGCTTTGTGTTATTTTTCCCATGCGTTCTGAGTAGTTTCCTTAGTCTTTCTCCTCGTTATCGAGATTTCGTGAAATGATGAATTAAAGTAGTTGTGCCTAAAAATATGAAAATAGAAATTGTGCTAATCTTTTACTTAAATCTTAATTTACTTTCAATCTGCCAATTGACTTGTTAACATATGTTGAATTATCAACTATAGTAAATATTACATCTAAGATTCAGGGAAGTCAAAAGCCTTGGAAGGAGGGTGCAAATAAATAGGGAAATATTAACTATTGGGCGTAGAATCGGACATTTTAGTGTGACGTACTAAAATATTCAATTCGATCTTATTGTTTGGGAGTCGAAGTGTAGATGTTAGCCCTCAGACGAGGGGAACGTGGGAGCTCTGAAGTGGTAGTCGGTATCCTCCCAGCCTAGCCGCAGATTCAGTAATCAAACATAAGACTAGTCAATGTTCTTTGCACCTGGACCAAAGGGTAAAGAATAGGAATGCTCTTATTTGGCACAATACAATTAAAAACTCATTTAATTCTTCTTTCACTTAATTCTCTCAAACAAGGAGAAAGATACTTTTCTGAAATCTTATTTTCAACCTTTAAGCATTAGTTTATTTTAGTCTAAGTGTTCTTAATTTCCGTATACTAGATTAGTAAGTAAGTCTACTTTAATTTGTCTTTGAAATTCTCTAACTTCCTTGTGGGATCGATATCTAGGACTTTATTAGAGCCCTATATTACTTGATAACGATATGTATACTTGCGTAGTATCCACAATATAAATCATAAATTTCATAACAGAATCATCAGTATATATATATATATATATTCAGTGCGGGATCAAGTTTTTGGTGTCGTTGCTAATTTTCATATCATAGTTGTAAGTATAAATATCGAAAAGTGGATCACTCGGGAAGTTGAATGTATTGAATTCATTTGAGTTTTTTCAACCCGAACCTAGCTCATGATCAAGCTAAACTAAGAAGCTGAAAATATTACATGAATTATGTTTGAGTTTTATTAATACATACCAAACTTATGGTCAAGCTAAATCTAAATGTTGATTGTATTTCATGAATTGCAATCGAAACTTTTTTTTTTACCTGGACCGACCTTACAGTTAAGATAAATAAGGATCATTGAATGTTTTATATAAATTGTATTTGTGCTTTTTTAACTTGGACCAATCTTATGGTTAAGCCAAACTAGAAAGTTGAAAGTATTAATTCACTTGAGTTTTGTTAACCTAGACCCAACTTATGATTAAGCTAAATTGGGATGTCAAGGTTTTTTTCTACTTCTTCAATCATTGGAGGTGTTTCTTTGGAGCTAAATTGGGATGTCGAGGTTTTTTTCTACTTCTTCAAACATTGGAGGTGTTTCTTTGGAGTTGTGGTTTAATATGGACCTTTTTAAAGGGATTATATGTATGTCTTCTTTAGATTCTACATCTTGATTGACAAGAACTCTTTGGCATAAGTGAGTCTCTAAAGTTTTTTATGGTGGTCAGCATATCATATGTCACTAATAATTCCTAATCCATCAGTTATTCATTGTCATCTAAGTAGAAGGGAAAATTCATCATGGTAATATCTCTATGAACTAGAGAATGTAAAGGGTGACAAGTCAAGTTGATATGAGGGTGACAACTCTTTAGTTCAACTTGAGCTTTGCTTTTAGATTATCTCCTAGAGACATAAAATCAATGGAGATGGTAGTGAATGTTAAGACAAAATAAGAGTAGCATGTCTAGATTAGAGGTATAAAACTCTAGCAGGTTGACCTGAGGGTGTCTAACCCGGCTCCCCATCAACATCGAATATGGTCGACTAGAAGTGCAAGGGGCCTAGGAGTGTCTACATATGGTCTCTGCATACCCTAAACATAGTCAACTAGATGTACAAGGTAACTGACAGTGTCTGGAAATACTCTCCACCTATAATCAAGTTTATTATCATATCTTATAAGAGAACATTAAGTGTTATCACTGCTCTTTATTTATGCTCACTAGTAGATCAAATCTAATAAAAATTGTGTGATTATATCAATTTTTAACAATATTAGAAGTGCACCTCATGAGGGACCAAGAAGTCTGACTCTCTGATCTCCACCCATGAGTATGAACTACATCATCAATAGCAATGACGACACTGTGCTAATGATTCACATCCTTTAAACTGATAATTATTCTATCAAGAAATTGTCACCCATACTGATAAAATAGCATTCATTATTGATTCAATAACTCTATTAATCTCTATGTAAAGGCATACCCTTGTTGTAGTTGATATAATCTTAAATAATGGTCAAGGACTAATAGAATTTTTTCATTGTCTTAGTAGTAGTCTCCTCTATGCTATCAACTAATCCTTCAAAATTATTCTCTATTTTCATTAATGAATATGTCTATTTTTATTTCTCTAGTTATTTTTTCAATATTCTATTTTGTGTACTTATGGCCCTTCTTCCAAATTGAACAGTAGCAAAGCCATTTGTCTCAATAATAACAAGGGCAATGATAATGGGGGTATCATGAAGACTAGCATTGGACAACTCAAGGACAAACAACTTACTGAACGACTACCCTCAATCCTCAGTATTGATAAAGGAATTTTTTTCATTTGAAAGAATATCCTCAATATGACAAAGTAGTGGCTAACAATTTGGATATGCTCTTGAACCTTTTTTCTAAAAACGACATATAGCAACTACCTCAGCAGGTGTAATACCCAAGTATTGATATATGGGAATCAACCATAATATTCAATTTGAGTATATATTCCACTAATATTAGATACATTTTAATATGTCCATTAAGATACATTTTTATGTTAATTTAGCATTTAAATTATTTTTTAAATAATTAGTTCATAAAATAGTAAATAAATATTGAAAATATATATAAAAGAAAGATTTGGTTTGTAAACATAAAATATTTTTTATGACAAAAATATATAAAGGAAAGATTTGATCTGTAAATTTCAAATATTTTTTATGCCTCTGTTGTAAGCTCGATTTACAAAGTGTCTTCACCAAAATATAAGATTAACAGTGTAAATGTAATTTCTTAAGAAATGTATATGTATAGACATAAATTTATTTTTTGGGTTGTTTGACATCCATATTATAAGTCATTTTTCAAGAGTTCACTGCACTTGATAAGCAAATTTATGGAATTTTTACATAATTTTTGGAGTTTTAGGTATCATTATATAAAAGATTGTTATAAACTTTGTAAATGAATTCAAATAATTATTCACTTCTTTTTATATGTGTTCCACTAAAATTCCATTTTAGAACTTTTATTTTAGCTTCTTTTTTTTCTTTCCCAAACCTTGAGGAACTATTAGAAAATGTGAGGGAGAGAGAGAATGTAGGCCCGACTCGATTTTTGTGCATCGGACCAATTATGAAAATTCTCCTGAATCTTATTTCATTGATTTTGCTATTTTGTGTATTTTACAAATATATCATTGTCCAAAATTTGCCAAATTTTTTGTATCTCTATATTTTGGAAACTTTCACCTCAAAACTTCTAATTTGTTCTTGGCATAGTTATTATATACCTTTTGGCATAAGGAAATTGAATTTTCACGTGATATTTTTGTTATTGAAGGAAAAAAGCCCTAATTTTTTATATAAAACTTTATTATAATTTAAATACAATTTTATTATTATTATGAAATACTGACACTGGATGACTACATACATGCTTAATATGCAAATTCTATTTTGATTGTTGCATATAGTTTGATCATATTATTTCAAATTGTAAATTTCTTCATTTACTTTACATGCATACTTTACATGTACACTATGAAGCCGAGCATATCATGATTACTTAAAAATACTATGATATGATAAAATGTGTATGCAAGAAAAACATCTTCTATAATTCATCTTGGAAGAGATATGATGCCATGCATGGGAGGGAGGGCCAAGAGGCGTTTTTTCTAATGAGTTAATGTTGTAAACTCAATACAAGTTGAGAGGTATAAGAGCTAAATATGATATGATATATGTGCTGAAAAGTTGAGTGAAGACTTATGTGTACTATGCCACCTGACAGACTGTTTGATTGTTTATCGTTATATAATATGATATGATACCGTACCAGCTTTATTATGACCAATACAGGGAAAAATCCATTCCATATTAGTTAGGTCACCTATCTTGCATAATAGATATGTGATTATAGCTAGGCTTGATAATATAAATGTGTACCCTACTACTATTATAATTTGATATCATATCGTGGTTACAATTCTTACAGTATACATATACATGTTTCGGGACCTACTTTTTTACTTTTATAGCATATATAACAAGATTGTGATGTAATCAAGAAAACTATTCTATTTTCATGCATTGATTTTATTTGTAGGTTTCGCGTAATCAACTAAGTTGCTATCTCATTTTTGTTGTATTTCCATAATTTTGAGGAAGATTAAGGCTCCAGTAGAGTGAGTTGACAGTACTTGCTAATAAATGTATATTTTATATATGCATTTTATTCTCACGATAAGTTTCTATCTTTAATTGGGATTATTAGAAAACCACAAAAAAAGTATATAATTTTTTTTTATTAAAACAATTATGATGTATACAGAGAAAGTTTATGATGATGATCGTTAGCTTTATTTTTATACTATTATTAATGAATTAATGGTTCTGTGTAATGAAAATTAGAAGGCAAAAAAAAACCCTTCCAAATAGATCTCAAGCTAAAAATTTGATGTGTACTAGACTAGTTATAATATATTACTGCATGTAAATTATATCATGTTGGGTCATGACAACAAGTGTGAAATTAATCAGAGTATAATAGCCTGAAATTGAATGTCTCCAAATTAAATAGTTGTTTCAACATTATATTCAGTTGACAATGAAGGTGACAGCTGATCGTTACTCTAATAGATTACTTAAAACAGATTTGAGGGTTATATTCCTTTTTCATAAAACCTTGAGAATTTACACATAGCCTCATATTAAACATCTTGAATATCATCCCCAAAACACTGTAATATTTAAACTCAAACTCCATTTCAACTTCATTTAGTTTTGGCCATCAAATATCTAAAAGTAATGCACCAACTACATGCATGTGAAGCAGCAACTGAAATATTCGAGAACACTCTTGATTAAGAAATCAATACTTCTGTTCATATTCAATTAAGATTTCAGTGGATTTGATAAAGGGAAGGAAGGTCAAAATGGATCCTATAGGACTGTAATATGATGATGGAAAATTTAGAAGTGTCATGATAAAAATAAGGAAGGGCATAAAGTCATTAAAATGAGTCGAAGAAGAGGGCCAACATACCAAGTGGATATGATGATTTAGATGAAGATCTCCTGGATTTGATGAAGATGATCAGAGGATATTTGTTAATAATCATGAGCTACCTCCTCTAAGGAGACTTTTTAGACAAGGAGTTTAGACCTAATCCTGCCCACTCCCATATAATGAGCCCGGGTTGGGCTTATTACATCACGTGTGATGGTGCATGCCAAAGTAGACATTGACTACTTAGGGTTCCAACTCTTAGGGGAAGAAAAGATAAGATATATGGGATTGGGACTCATAGCTTGATCACATTAAATAAAGATGTGTAAAGCTTCACCTCATTGCAGTGTGATCATATACATAAGATATTGAAATTTTCTTCAATAAAATGTGAGAAGAAAGAAGCATGTGGACATCCTTAATATCATGTGAAAGGAGATCCAAATGAGGATTCCCATATTATAGATTAAGGGAGACTAAGAGACATAGAATCTCCTTAGAAAAGAATCACAAGGATTCTAATATATGGTTTTCCTCAATATGGTGTGAGAAATAATAAAGGAAGATTTCTCTCAATATAGTGTTAGAGAAATTAAGAGGTAATGGCTCTCCTCAACATGTTATGAGGAGAGGTCATGATAAAATTTTCTTCAATATCAGCTTAAAGAAAAACTCTGGTGATGTGTAGACTTTTCTCAATATGGGGTAAGGAAGAGTCTAAGAGATGATGTTTTTCAGTATAGTGTGAGAAAGAACCAAGGGTATATTCCCTAAATACAGGAGATCACTGAGGTGACTACTCTTCTCAATGTAGTTTGAGATATGGTTAGGAAGGAAGATTCCTTCAAGGTGGTGTAAGAATAATGGAAGGGTGATTTCCCTCAAAATAGTGTGAGAGAGATGTAGAGGTAACCAAGCTCTTTAATATATTGTGAAAAGAGTTCAAAAGAGAGTTTCCCTTAGTATGAGGTGAGGGAAGACTAGAAAGGTGAGGACCATTCTCGAAAAATAAATCAACTCAATATGATTTGAGGACAGGCTCAGAGACGATTCTACTCAATATCACATGAGGGGAATTAGTGGGTGGTAGTCTTCTTGAATATGATGTGAGGAGGCATCCAAACAAAATATCCTCAATATAGGTTGAGAACAACCAAATGATGGGGAAATAAATAGAAAGTCTCCTTAAAATGGTAGAGGAAAACACATGAGAGATGAACGATCGGGACTTGCGCTTGAGTACATAAACTCGAAGCAAGCTCGAATGTCATACATCTTGGAAGAGAATGCATCAGCATGTCTTATAATTTAATCATCTTTGATTGAAATGTCCAAATGTTCTTGTACTGTAGTGAGAAGAAAGAAACTTGGACTTACATCCTGCTTTGGTCAGGAATGTCAGCTAACTACTTAGTTGTGCATGCAAATAGAAAGGGTTGGTCAAATCGAGATTAGTAAAAAATAGTTTCCCTAAAATGCCTAGATGTAGATAGCTAAGTGTAATGTGAGTAGATTTATGTTTATTATCCTAGCACGAAATCCTGGACTACATGCCGACTCATGATGCTAATAAATGACATGTGTCAGCAAAGGGGGTTTAAATTTGATAAGTCACAATATGATGAGCACATGCCAGGTCATCATTAATATTTAGTTCTAAATATGTTTTATTTTTATAATGTGCATAACCTGTAAGTGTGTGATATGTGATACACTAAAAATATGTTAGATTTTTGTAATATAATTTGTACTCATTTTTTTGTGATATTGCACTTTGAAGGAAGATATTCTTCATGTTTATTTGCAAGTATGATGATCATAGGTGTTTGGAGCAAAAAGAAGCAAAAAGGAACGAATTTAGAGCAAAAAGAGGCAAAATAAGAATATCAACCTACTAGCACCGTCGGTGCTCAATTTCAGAGAGTTCATAATTAATATGACGGAGCAGCGCCAACGACATCCTATCCAGCTCCGTCGGTGCCCTATGTCGGTGGAAGTCAATGCATTTGGATGATTTTTGAAGGGTTGATTAAGGAAACTCTTGGAGAATTCATTTCTAAACTATTTCAAACATATTTGGACGCCAAAAAAAAGTGAGAGAAGAGAGGGAGAGGTGTCTTTTGGTGTGAGAAAAAGTGTGTTAGGTTTGTGGAGAGTGTGTTGTTAAGTGAGTAAAAGTGTCTAGAAGTCTTGTTTTGTGAGGGATTCTTCTCTAAAGATTGTAGGAGAAGGAGGAAAGTGATAGAATGCTTCTTTCTTACTGTTCTAAAGAGATAATTGAGTGTTGTTGTGAAGAGAAGAAAAAATTCAAAGGAACTTCAAGGGATTTGATTGGGGAAAAAATTAAGATAAGTTGTATTTACTTCTTGTGGTTTGTATGACATTGCTTCTATATATAAAATTCATGTTTTAATGTAACTTTCTCATGAATTCTGAGTGAATTTCTTTTTCTTTCTTCTTGCAATGAGATGTGGTGAAGTAGTTATGTAGATTTGATGTGCCATTAAAATGTTACAAAATTGTAATGCTTTTCACTTTAAACTTCATTTACATTTTGATCTGGCCAATTAAATTGTTAAAATTTGTTGTGAAACATTCAATCCGAGAGGACTTGGCATTCTACTGACAATGATGGAATTCATTCGATCTCCGGGAATAGATTCTGCACGTAGTTCATGGGAATTGAGTGCGAATAAATAGGAAAATGTGGTTTGATGGTCGTCGGAATTGGAGAATTTAGAATGTATTTGAAATCCCCGATTGTTCCTAAAGTTTGGTAACTAAAGCTAGGGTTAGGCTTCGAGGTGAAGGGAAGTGGGAGCTGCGAAGTTGGTTCCGGGATCCTCCCGGCCCTAACCATGGATTTAGGGACTACGCTAGGGCCCCGATGTTCTTTACATAACTTGGAAGCGAGGGTACTCCGAAGAGGGTAAAAAATATGAATGCTCCCATTTAGCACAATACAAGTTTATTATCAATCTATATCACTCACACATTATAGAATCATTGTAAGGCGAAATATGTTTTTTCATATTTGAACATTTCAATACAAAACTTAGTCCGTGTTAGTTAATTTTGTCTACAACTTAGAAAGTAATTTTAGTTAGTTTAGCTTTAGTCATCTTTACACTAGCAACTTAAATATTACGAACTTACATTTGAATTGAGTATTGGACTGTCTTATCTTATACTTTGAAAAGTTCATTATCCTCGTGGGATTGATAATCGGGACTATTAGAGCTACGTATTATTTGAACAATACGTATGTACATATCAGTTATTTTTTAATTAATAAATTGATTTTATTATGAAATTGAGCTGAAACTATCTTTTGAATATTTATGTTAGTGGCCGTGCACGTCGGTATGTGAGAACCTATGACTAGTCGGCGATCACAGAGGGTTTTGATCACAAAAATATTGAGTTTGTGATCAACACGAAACGAGAAAAAGTGTGTAATAACCTATAATTTTACTTATACATTTTGATACCCTAGGGTTCAATAGTAGTTGATGATATGAACCAGTTGAGTTTGAAGTCCTAAGATTTTAAGTTCCTATATTTTGTTATTCTAGGTTCCTTGCAAAATAAACAATAGTAATGTATAATAAAATCATTGATCGTATGGCATCATATTCCGTTTCCCTTGATATAAACCTACATTTTTACAATTTGCTTTACACAAATGTAGAATCAAGATCGTATAATGTGAGAGCAAATGCTTAAATTTTTAATTAAATATGATAATAGCGATCAAATTCACGAAGTTAGTGTTAATAAAACAGTCACAATTCTTCCTTTTTAAATGCATATATAAACATAAATGTGAATCTTAAATTATTAAATTGAAAATTTTCATGATTTATTTAATAGCTAATAACATAGAAATTTCCAAGTTACTTCTTATTTCAAACTGAATGATCTGAACATACTCCATCATCTTTTGGCATCATAAATCAATGGCATTCTTTCTCATCACAATTGATAAAATTGGTAAATATCATCTACACTTACTCGGAAACATGACTGATGTAAATAATTGCGTCGAAACTTGTCTGATGTAATATTTTCATTATCTTTACATCGGATTTATGGTGAGCATTACTAATGATGAATTTTGCATTGTGATATACCGTCACAATAACTTTACATCATAATTAGCAATGACATTATTCGTCATTATCTCAGTCTCTTAAAAACAAGGAAATTTTTTAGATGCTAAAGATGATGTAAATTATGTAGCTTTTAAAAAGGACTGATACAAATTTAATACCTAGACCTTAAAATCTAAAACCTCACCCATTAGACTCATTCTCACTCTCCACTAATTTATTATTTCTCAAGAAATCCTATCTCTCTCGAATCATTCTAGTGACCCCACAACCACTCCTCTCCAGCAATCATCTGATGACCGTCTGTTGATCTTGCTACTGCAATAGTCCTTATATTTGAGATTTCTCCAAGTTAATTTTCCTTTATTTTCTATTGTACTTTGTCAAATCCTTTATTTTGACTTTGGTAAATTATTCAATTTTTCGTTCATGTATTAGGGTTAGTCTATGCCTTGTAGAGTGTTCGGTTGTACATAGGATTTATTAAATCAAACGATGGTAAATTTATTAATTTTGATCTACCCTCCTTGTGGATTTAGTAAAGTTGAATTTAAGAAAAAATCAATGGCAAAATTTCAGCCCTTCAAACCTAAAATTCATAAGTCTGCAGGTCTCTTGCGTCTTTGCATTTTGTTTGGGAGTGTTAAGGTAATATATATGTATGCATGCATGAATGTATGTGTGACTGTGTGTATATATATGTGTGTGTGTGTGTGTGTGTGTGTGTGTGATATGTGTGTAATATATATATGTATGTATGTATATATATATATATATATATATATGTGTGTGTATATATATATATATATATATATATATGTATATATACATACATACATACATATATATATATACATACATACATACATATATATATACATACATACATATATATATACATACATACATATATATATACATATATATATATATACATATATATATACGTACGTATATATATATATATATGTGTGTGTGTGTGTCTGTTGCTTAGGCTCGTTGGTTGCGGCTGGTGTAAGTCGCGCAGGTCGAAAGGTTCGAATCCCGCATTACGGGTGAATTTGAATATCACATCGAACGCAGGGGTCCGCTCCTCGGTCAGTTCCGTAGTAGGGTTGATCGGCGGTCTCATTTGTCGATCAATCTTTTTTAATATATATATATATATATATATATATATATATATATATATATATATATATATATATATATATCTGCTTAGTGAGGGCGGTGTTTTGCTTTCTGGGGGTGAAAAGCTTTCTGGTTTTTCTCTCGTCTTAAGGCTTCTTAAGAGAATTTCAGGGCTAGTGATACATTAACAATTTGATTTCATTTCGTTTGTTGCCTTCTGCGATATTCCCGTTTTTCTGAAAGTAAGTCCCACATACTCATCCTCTGCTTAACTTTCTTATACGATAGCATTTTTTAAGCATTGAAGGTAAGAGCGCTTTTATTTCATCCTCTTCTTTCCATTGCATTCTTAATATTTGTTACTTCCTGCGAGTTATGAACGGAGTTCTCGCTTTCTTATCCAATAAACCCTTGAAGTATGCTTAATTTTCAATCGTTATACCGCTTTTTGTGAAGATTTGGTTTATTTTATTTGAAGATTAATGTGCTTTGAAGATAGGATTACTTTGAGTCATGATTCTTGATCTGTTGGCTTTCTTGATCCATCTAAAAAAAAAAAAACTGGAAGCACCATGTGTTAAGATATTTGTTTAGTTGATATACATGGTTAGAATGAAAATTTTAATAAGGGGGTTGGTGATGTTTTGCTGCCGCGATTTGGGGATTTTAGAAGCATTTGCTTGCTTTTTCTGGGTTTTTTCGTTTTCTTTGAGTAAGTCTTACATATATTTACGAATCACGGAGTTGACTATCGTATCTGTATGTAAGTGTTATCATGTACATGTGCGTAACCCGTTCATATATGAATCTTATGATATATTTCACATTAATTCTGTAAAAAAAAAAAAAAATTATTATTTGGAAAGATCTATCCATATCTTGATTTATTTATCATCATGAGATGAAAATGATAATGTGATTAGTTTATTTCCTGTTGAGAATAAATGGCTTGGTATTTTCTTGAAGGTGGGGATGAACCATCACATTCCAGTTAGTCATGTGAAATTTGGACGATTGTGTATAAGAATTCTTTATTGTTTTCCATAGCGAAGATCTTCTTCCTTCTGATCTTATCTTGATGCGATATTTCATTTTCTTCAATCTAAATTGTAAGAATGCAAGAATTTATTCCTTCTATTTATTTGATTTGCTTTATGGATGAATTGGTTAAACGATTAACTGGTTGCTTCAAGGAAGTGAGTTTCTTTCTTTTACCCATCTGGTTGATCACGTAAAGGAAATGGCTCTTGCAGAAGATTTGTTGAGCATTTAGGTCAGATACCCAATCTCTCTGTGATAGCTACATGTGGCACAAAGTTAATAAGCTGTGCAAAATTATCAATCTAAGAGCTGAATGGGATCCTCACTTCGTATTATATTAATCTTGCGAGGACTGTCAAAATGTATATCTATCTGTATTACTTATGTATGGTCACTTTGAATATGAAAGCAACGGTCTTGGTCTTTGGCGAAGGTGTTGTAAATAGAAACACATCAGTTGTGCATTTCAGTACCACTCAGAATTTTGATTTAGTGCACATTGATGCTGTAATCAGATTGAGGTTCATTGGTAACTTCATCTATTTTGTTTCTTTACATATCACGCAAATTTTATATATCTAATACCTACACTGGAAAATTTACATAAATGCCATGCATTTTAATTTGCTAAAATATAGATATATATATCTGCGTGTCAAATGATTGTCTATCTATATTTATTTGCGTGTCTATGTATATATATATTTGTGTTTTTATGTATATAATTTTGTTTGTGTCTATATTTCCATGTATAGTATACGCTACATTTGTAGGCTCAGGCATATATGCATGATTATGTACAAAATAACCTTTGTATAAAAGATAATTTAAATTTCATATTCTTTAAATCTACATATATGATACTTATGGATTCTCAAAGATTTGAGACCGTGGAAGTGTAATATTTTGTATTTTGGCATAAAATGGACTCACTATTGAGTTGGATGTTATAGAAGAATTTGTGCGAGTGGCGTAAGTAGTTAATCGTTATCTTTCAAAAATGTATGTTCTGATATCTTAGTACGAAAAGCAAAAATCGAGCGTATCGTACATGATGAAGTCAACATAGATTTATATCGTAAGGGCATTCAACCTACTTAGTTATATTGGACTCATGGAAAGTATGAACAAGATGTTTAGTATGGTCATGTTGGTGATTTATTAAGTTTTACCCCTCTAATGGAATAAGATCCAAGCATATATGAAGAAATAATTGTTAATACGAAAATGACTCATTTTGTTGGGAGTGCTCCTATGGATGATCAAACGCGTTTGAATAGAAGTGCAAAGGGTATATGATTCTTGAATGATGCATAATGAAACAGTCGATGACCACATATGTTAAGTTGTAGTGATGATTAGTAGTGATAAAATGAGGAGCCTCGGTATCACGTAAGTCGTTGCTTTATAGCGTATGCGTGAATGCCTCAGTAAGCAAATCTTGAAGATGTATTGTTGCAAGCTCTTTGGGACGGTATCTAATGTTCGGGATGATATGTCGGCACTGCCTCTTTACTTCGTGGCTTGTACAATGTTAGTTTCACTTCGCACGGTGCTTCACTGCGAAAAAGAGCGGTTGGAGGTCGGTTAGTGATGGTACGCGTCAAGCAACTACTAGTGGTTGGCAACAAGCGGTGGTGGTCGACGGCAAGCCGGTGGCTAGCACGACGATAAGTTTGCTAAAATTGACTTTTTGAATAACTGCGCAATTGAAGTTTAAATATTTTTACTCAAAAGGTATAAAGAGAGATTCACGAAGACGGTTAGGAATTTTGATGGCCAATCACTACTTACGAGGATTTATCTCTAGAATTTAGCTTAAAACTCACCAAACATTAAAAAAAAATAAAAATTAAACGCAATACTCTGTTAAATCAAAAACTGTCATTCTGTTAAATGAATAACATTTATTAAATATAACTAGAGGGCAGATTTATGAGACATCACTCGTCATTGCTCAGGATGGCTCACTTGAGATCGAACAGAACTCAATAAATCATAATCTAACAGAATTCGATAAATCCTATTTTAACATAGAAGTTATTACCAATGCAACATTCCATAATTCTTGCGCTAAAATTATTGACATATTATATTATATATTTTGCCCAAAAAGGCCATCAACAAAGGCCTTGAGGTTTCTGGACGATGATCCTTCCTGTGCGAGCGCCGCTCTAGCCTTGGCCTTCCACTCCTGGCTCTTCATCCTAATCTCACTTGCCCTCTCATCATCCCCCATTACCACATCCAAACCACGCCTTAGCTCGGCCGCCTCCACAACCCCATCCTCCCCTGCCTGCGCAACCAACCCAATTCCCCATGCCGCCTCCACCAACCTAGCATTTGTCGCTTTGCTCAATCCTTTGCGGCAGCACCACCATCGGCACACCGCTCAGTATGGCCTCCGACGTAGAGTTCCACCCACCGTGCGTCACAAAGCACCCCACAGCCTTATGATCTAACACCCGCACTTGCGAGCACCACTCCACAACCATCCCCTTGGTTACTTTCAAAGCCGCATCCATTCCAATCCCTTCTGGTCTACTGTCCTTCCTCAGCACCCACAAGTACGGCCGCCCACTGCGCCTTCGGTCCATATCCAACTCTTCCACTTGCCGCAAAGTTAGCCGGGTCAAGCTGCCAAAAACCCCGTACACCACCGAACATTCGTCATGAGCATCCGCCAGCTCAACGTGTATCCTCCACTTGTTATCCTCAAACAAATCCTTGCTTGTCGTTATAAGGCACGTAGGCACATTGTCTACTACCGGCCCAACGATCAGTTCGGGTCGGGGTCTCATCTGTCACTAGTGCGCAGTTGATAAAATGTGTTCACCAAAACTTTGGGTTTTTGACACTTGCAAGGGTTCTATGAATATATCTTTGTGGGCAGATAGGTAGGGAGTTGGCGTGTCATGATAGAGGTAGGTCCTTCCTCCTCAGAGGAGGTAAGCCTGGTAGTTCTATGGTGAAAGATGATTCTTTCTCATCAGCGATGATCGAAGTGAAGCCTTGGTGGCCTTGGAAGTAGTGATGGTAGATTGTGAAGACTGACGCAGGTTGTATCCAATAGTGAATGACAGGGATACCGAGATCTCGCGCAATGTCAGTCACCCAAGTGAGCAATTAAATTATTGAAGACTGTACACCCATATATGGTCGTACTCAAACCGCGTTAAGGTTGATTTACTTTAATATTTTGATTTTTAAATTTAATTTATACTTAATTTGTTTATATCAATTGAATAAATATTTAAATGAGTTAATAAATGAGTTAAAGTTTTGAATGAATATTTTAGTTTACATACAAAAATTTTCACAAATGATTTTACAGAGGGGGGGGGGAAATCTAATGTTTTTAAAAAACGGAATAAATTTTGAATTAGTTTCTATTTATTTTACACAAATTAAGAAAATATGCATTGCTTTTTAGTGTTTCTCCTTTTCAATCAAATAACATAAATAAAGTGATTGAGAGCTTCATCTAATCTTCTTTAAACCTAAAGATTGTGGGTGCAAGGCAAGGCCTTTACAAATGCCATGTGCTTGTGTTTCGTTGTTTGTGTGATAAAAAAAAATTAATTACTAATATCTCAATTCATTAAAATAAAAGACAAAGAATGAATTACATTAAATTAACCAGCATATTCAACAATTATAACTTAAATAATTTGGAAAGAGATTAAGAGCTTATGTTTCATATTTTAATTACAAATGTGTTATTTTTAAATCATTATAAACTTGGGTATAAGTAAAAGGGAATTTCAGGAAATTATAAATGGGAAAAAAATGATGCGAGTAATAAAGAATTATGGAAAGAGAAAAGACGGTTTGAGGGTCGAAAGCAATTAAGTGTTGAACGAATAGTGATCGTAAATGAACAAAAGATTAAAAAAATATAGTTGTTGAATCCGAGATTGTGAATTACGTAAAAGGAATAAGAGATGTAAATAAGGAGAGAGAGAGAGAGAGAGGGAGAGGGAGAAGAACGGTTATGAATGCTCACGTGTTCTTTATAAAATATTTATATAATAGATAATACGATGATGATATTATATTTTAATGTGTCTTAGGGTGTTTTGGTATTTTAATGTGTTTATTTTAGATGCATTTAGCTCGTGTTAAGTTAATTATTTGAACGAGATGGAATGGGGTCGGTACAGTCGGTATGTTTGGTCTGCGATCCATCCTAGTTGACTCTTATATCGCTAGTAAGGAGTCTTTGGGGTCAATAAGAGATACTCGTGAAATTGGATTTTTCTTTGGTTCCGCTACACTAAGGAATAGACTATCACATCGAGTGGATATTCTTACGGTGGATGGTTCGGACATTCTCTTATCTTATTTTTTCGATCAAATGGCTCATTGTTGGATCACTTTGTCATCTTCTTGTCGACCTCATGGCTCAGAGGTTTTGGCCTAAGCTGCTTGGCTTGCATGATTTTCTCGTTCGGTCGGGCGGGCGCGATCTCCTACCGGTAGGCCCGCCTCCATTACGTGTTTAGAAATTTGATCTATATATTTTATCTTAATATTATTTTATATTAATTTTTTACATGTGGAAGGTGTTTCTTATGTATTTTTGAAAGAATCAAGTTAGAAGATTCATCGAAATTAATGAAGTGGAAATTAAGAAAGTTAGAGGAACAGTGTCTAGGCGTTTACGGGAAGCACTTAGGCGCCTCAAGAGTAAAAATTTAATCTAAAATTTAGAGAATGCAAAAACTATGTGCTAGGTGATGACGCTTCGTCTTTACGACGTAAAATTTAGGTCTTAGATACGAGGCCGGTCACACAGACTCGAGATTTTAAAACGTAGGAGCGAGCTTGTCGGTGCTCGAAGTAGGGAACCGGCGACTAGGAGCCGCAGGCTAGCGCCTTGGCATCATTTGCAATTTTGATGGTTTGATTAGTTCACATGCATCGATTCACGATGGAAAGCATAAATACCACTGTCGAATTTAAAATGTGGCATTTGAGGAAGCATAACCTTAGCATATCATTCAATGAAGGAAGAGAGACAAGGTTGCAATCATCTTGATAATTCCATTGGGTTTATCCTTTTAAACATTTATTTTATATTTATTATCAAAAAAATGGTTATGTTATTTTCAAGTATGATTAGTGAATAAAATTGTTTTTTTCCCTTGAATTGGTGATTTAGGAATTTAAAGTTTGGTTTTTCTTTTGTGTTTTTTCTAAACTTTTTTTAAGGTGTTGTTTTAACCATCAACTTTTTAGTTTAAATTTAACTTTGACCGATTGGGTATTTAAAAATTATTGTGGTCTTCAATTTCGAAAGATCCTTCATAGAACAACTATGTTAAAATACATTAAACTAGAAGCATTAGAATAATCCTTCTATGATAGTGAAATTTTGTAGGGAAATAATGAATCATGGGATAATCACTTGATTTATGAAACTAAACATATTTAATTATCAAACCTTCTATGATGCACGGGAGGGGATAAGGAGGATATCTTCTCCTGGTTGTTACCCACATTTTGAATCACCTAATGGAACTTAGATTATTGTAGAATCAATTCAAGGGAGTACTTTACTAGCATGAGAGAAACTTTGCTAAAATTCTCACATTGTTAGCTTAGGTTTTACTATTTTGAAAAGTAGGATTATTGACTTTTCAAAATCATAGAATTTTGAAACTTCATGCTAGATTCAAAATTAGTATGCTAAATTTTTTTTCATTTTGTAACTTTGCACATTCCTCAGGGGATCGACATATTGACTCTATTTCATATACTACTAGGAGAGCATGTAGACTTGTGTAATTGGTCGTTGCTTCAAAACACTTGGTCTATGCGAGTTTTTAACAACATTACAAGGGAAAACCATTGAATTTCTAAATTTTAAGAAAACTTTTGTATGGAATAATTATGATTTATACTTGATAATTATTTTACTCTAAGTTTATTACAATCTATTTGTTATTTGCTGTATTAACAAAAATCCAAAAAATCTTGTGTCGTGTGCTTCATATTTTGCTAATTCAGTGCGGCCATTTCTTGTTCTTTCATTACTTTGTGATTTGTTTGTTTTTTTTTTACTTTTGTAAGTTTTTTTTTTTTTATTTTTTATTTTTAGTGGTTTGATTATGACTTACTAACTTTGTTAGTTTAGGGCCGCTTCACCATATTGTTCTAATTGTATATTTGTAGGTACGAAACATTGGAACAAGTATATTATGACATTGAACTAGAAAAATCATTAAAAGTAGAAAAATAGGCAATTTAAAATAATTGAAAAGAGATGAAAACATACGTCATGAAGAACACAACACATATATACCCGTGCCAAGTCATGATCGCTCGGGGAATATGTCTTCCCAATCGATGAAGAGATTAACTTTCAGTATCGATAGCATAAAAGCAAATGCTGCACTAGACTCGAATCCCATGTCATCAGGATGATACAAAGTAATCAATTCATTTGAGGATCACTCACAGACCACAACACTCACTTAGCAAACTTCCTCAAACAATTTGTTATCTTCGATACAATGGCATCGACATTATTGGACTTGACTTTTCCCATTCTCACTTCGGGATAAGGCAAAGATGTGGCTAAGTTTGTTAGCATCGTAATCTATTACCACATGGAATTCAGTGCTAGAAATTCCTAGCAAAGTGTTTCCATCTATCTAAAATAGTAATACTTAGAAATGACATCATCTACGTTATCCGATTAGATGGAAAATCGATCTATGAACCTTGTGAGAGAGATTTAAAAAACTACTTAGGAAATATCCTCACCATGCCTTACCGGACTAACTCACAATTCAAACATTTTATAATTGGTGGTGGGAGTCATTGAGATTCATAACGGATGTTGCATACGGGAATCACTTTTGTAAAGCCATTTGAAGAGGTGCATTCAGCGAAGTTAATCGATGGAGAGAAATAATTTTTAAAGACCATTCGATAGATTCGAAACTACGAAGATATGTAGTACATGATACAAACGAGTTAGCAATTTTTTACCTTTCGAGTAAATCTTATCTCTAGTTGGTTAGATGATATATGGGCCCAGATTACTTGAAGGATCATGATGCGAGAAAAATACGTAAAGAAATTCGTATATTTTTGATGAAATTACACTTTAAAGAAAGGTATTTTCTTTATTTTATTAGGAATGAAAGATTTATTAGTGATAGAAGCAAAAGCATGAAATGGAGCAAATTTGGATCAAAGGGGAGGAAATTCATGCAAATATAACTACTCGCCGACGGCGAATCAAGACACGCGGGCGAGATCGTGAGAGAAATTTCGAAGGAATTATAACTACCTCGTAGACGGCGAACGAACTGTAGACGGCGAGATCGCGCGGTTTGAAGACATTCTAGAAGCCCGTGACGGCGAGGTCGTTTCCGCGGCAATGAGCTAGTTGAAAATGCATATACATTGAACCCCGAGACACTTTTTGAAGAGGTGTTTAAGCACCCCTTGGACCTTCTTTACCTGTTATAAATAGAGGCCGAATTCTAGAGTCTTGTGTGTGTCTTTTGAGTCTTAAATGTGTCATTTCTAGTGTCTTGATGTAATTTGTGTGAGAGTAATTTAGTTAAGTGTATTTAGTGAGTTCATTAGTTTAATTGAGTCTTTATTTAGTTGTTGTCTTTTAGAAGAAAAGTCGAAAAGGCTTGAGGAATGCATGGCAGGAAGAAATTAAGATAAGTATCTTTGTTTATTGTTGTTAACTTTAAATGAAATCCATTACTTTTGTTTTATTCCCATGCATTATGAGTAGTTTCTTAATCTTTCTCCTTGTTTATGAAAACTATGCGGATTGATAGAGAACACGTAAGCAATATAATATAAATACGTTATGATAATTTCTTGCATTAAATTTACTTTCAATACGCGATTAGGTAGTTAAAATATGTTGATTATCCGTATAGTAAAATTACATCAATATTAGCGAGAATCAGCCTTGGAAGGCGGGTGCGAATAAATAGGAAAATATTAATTATCGGGGCGTAGAATTGGATATTTTAGTGTGACAGTAAAATACTCGATTCGTCTCTTGTTATTTGAGAGTTGAAGTGTAGATGTTAGCCGAGGGTGAGACGTGGGAGGGGCCTACCGAAGTGAGCCGGTATGCATACGACCCTGGCCGCGGTTCGGTAATCGAGCATAGGATTAATCGATATTCTTTGCCTGGACGAAAGGGTAAAGAATAGGAATGCTCTTTATTTGTCACGATACGATTTAAAATTAAATTTAAATTCATCATTTCACTTAATTTTCTAAAAACAAGGAGAATGATACTTTTTAAGATTAATTAAATCAACTTATTTCAAGCATTAGTTTACTTAGTTTATTATAATTGCTACGGAATTTGTTCACTTTATTATTAAGTAATTGGCTAATTTTAGGCGATAACAAATCTGTTAAACAAGCTTGCTGTGGGATGGAAATCGCAGGGACTGTTAGAGCACGTATTACTTGATACGATACGTATACTTGCGCTAGAATACGTTATACATTAAATCGTATCTTATATTTAAAACGATCGAAGTTTTTGGTTCCATTTGTTATAAATATAATTAAATACATATTAAAAAGTGGGTAAGTTTTGGTGTCGTTGCGGGGGAAGTAAGAAATTGTTACTGAAGTAACGGACTAATGTTAAAATACATTTTAAAATTGTATGCGAAAATTTGGAAACGAAAATTTAATACCTTACGATTCGAATTGAGCGTACGATTTAAAAATTAGAAAAGTAAGAAATTATAAAATTTAACACGAATGGCAAATATACTGAAAACGAAAATATGATAAAGCCGAACCGTTAGAGATTATACGGCATAAATTAGATGAGGAATTCGTTTAAGCGGTAAACACGATGTAGGCTGTTGAATTCATTCGAACTTAAACTGCTGATTATCCAAATGGTACAAAACAATCAATTTAGTGGTTGCTGCGAAGATCATTTACATCTTCTAGCTGATCTTTTAGAACTATGTCTTTACTTTCGAATATAAAAGGGTATCTAGCGATGCTAGACTTAGACTTTTTCCTTTTTCTTTAAGGGATAAGGCTAAAATGTGGATTAAATTCGTTGCTTTTTGGATCGATTAAAACTTGGGGAGAATTATCATAAAAATTTCTATCCAAATATTTTCCACCATCTAAAATGCTAAGCTTAGAAATGATATAACTTCTTAGTGGAGTTTGATGGAAGTGATATATGAATGCTTGGGAGAAGATTTAAAGCTTGCCTAAATACATGTGCGTTGCAGGATTAGTTGAATTATCAAACTTTTTATAATGGATTAGTAGGATCACAAGATTAATCATCGATGCTGGCTTTGGAGGATCATTAATGTCAAAGCCATTTTGATGAAGCCTATGCCTTGTCGAAGAAATGGCGAGCAAATAATTTTCGATGGCTGTGATAGAATGAATCAGAAAAAATAGTTAGTATTACGTGAAAATGATACGATATCTATGTTAGCTTCACGGAAATTTTACGCATATATCTAAAAAATTAGATCATTTGGAATGAATTACTCTCCAGTTATAACGGAAAGAAATTCATCCGGACAACTTATAGAATCTACGATCTCAATATGAAACAATTAATCCAATTCATAATGGGCTAATAACAATGTATCTGAAATTATTATAATCCTGGATGGAAAAATCATGCAATTTTAATTGGAATAATAATACAGCTAATCGGCCGTAAGGATGAATAATATGACACAACAATTAGGAAATCCATCAATCGAGGAAATCATAATTATAAACCTATTTATGCACCTGGATTTAATAATAATAACTTGCAAATTTAAAGAAAAGAAATTATCTATAGAAGAATTAATATTAAATATGGGTCGACATTTACAAAATCGAAATCGGCTAAATCTGAGGAAATCGATTACAAAATCGAGCAATTTATCAAAAATATTGAAACTCAACTTGGACATATCGGCTACGCATAATAATAGAATACATGGAACATTTCTAGTAATGTAGAAATAAATCTTAAAGGCAAGGAAATGAACGAATTAAAGCGATACAATTACGAAGTGGAAAAGAATTAGAACCTCGAATTCGAAGAACTTGAAAGTCGAAAAGAGGAAGTGGAAATTGAAAAAGAAAGAATCAACAAGATCACGACTTAGAAAATCCTTTAATACGAATGAAAATTTCGTTGAAAAACATAAGCGCGATTATCGTGTTAATTCAACATAAAAAACACAAACAAATTTGCTAAATTCCTTGAAATTTTGAAGAAATTAACGATAAATATTCTTTTGTAGAAGCTTTAGAACATATGCTGAACTATGTAAAATTCATGAAAGATATTACAAGTAAAGAAAATTTAACGTAATGGAAATGGTTGCACTTAGTGAAGAGTGTAGTCTTATTATTTAGAAAAAACATCTGAAAAATTAAAAGATCTGGTAGTTTCAGCATACAACGTATTGGAGAAAATTCTATGGAAAAGCTTTGTGTGACTTAGGAGCGAGCATCAATCTAATGTCTGTATCGATTTCCCGAGATTAGGATTGGGAGAAATTTCTACTTCGGTAACTCTTCGGTTAGGCGACGTTCTGTTACGTATCTGGGGAGTTATTGAAGATGTATTAGTAAAAGTGGATAAGATTTATCTTATATTAGATTTTATTGTTCTAGATATGGAAGAAGATAAAAGTTACTTATTATTTTAGGAAAGTAATTTTATGCTAGGAAAAGCTATGATTGATGTTCGGAAAGGAGAATTAACTTTGAGAGTAAATGACGAAAAGTTACTTTTAATATTGCTAAATCGATGAAATATCATAACGCTAGAAAAAGATGATGAGTGTTTTTCGAATGGAAATACTTGATCATGTTCCTGAAAAGAACATTTTAAAGAATATTATGAAGAAAAAATTAGAAAGAGAAAATATTGAATTAATTGAAAAAACGATATAAATGAAAAATTAGATTATATTTAAGAAATTTGAATTTTTGGATAACACGAAGAAAATGCGAAAAAAATATAGTTTCATCGATTATTAAGCCTCCACAGATTTGAGTTAAAAATGTTACACAATCATTTAAAATATGCTTACTTAGGTAATTTTTCAACTGCACGGTTATTATTTCATACGAATTAAGTAAGATCACCGAGAACAAAAACTTTTAGATACATTAAAAAAATATGAAAATTTTGGTTGGACTTTAATGGAATATTAAAGGAATTAGTCCTTGATACGTATACGCGAGTGTACAGATATTGACATGTAAAACAAAACTGACGATGTGAGGAGATTAAGTAGATAATGAAAGAAGTAGTCGAAAGAAATTTTAAAATGGTTAGATAATGGTATTATATATCATTTAAAATAGGTGTAGGTAAAATACAATTAACATACCTAAAAAAGGAGGGTAGTATGAAACTAATGAAAATAATGATCTTATCCATAGACAAGTTCTTTGAATTTGTGGAAATATGTATTGATTATAGAAAATTAAATACGACCCTTTAGAAAAGATCACTTCCTTTACCATTTCTAGACCGGATGTTGATAGTTAACTTTGAACAATAAGTATTTTTGTTTTAGATGGATATCTAGGTTATCATGAAATATAATTATGAGGTGATAAAGCTACATTTACTAGTCACTTATGGAACTTCTGCTTTTCGAAGAATGCCTTTTGGATTATGTAATGCACATAACATTCGAAGATGTATGATATACATATTTAGTAAATTAATTGATAATGGAATAGAAGTATTTATGGATGATTTCTCTGTGTTTGGAACAACATTTGACATACTTAAATCATCTTGAAAAAGTATTTAGTATGTGAGAAAACTAATTTAGTTCTTAATTGGGAGAAATGTTAATTTATGGTTACGAGGCGGCATTGTATTAGGGCACATAAAATTTGGAAAAAGGCATGGAAGTAGACCCTCGAAAATTCGAGTAATAGGTAAATTACCTCAAAACTGCGGTAAAGGGGTAAGAAGTTTTCTTGGACATGCGGGATTTTACGGGCGTTATATTAAAGATTTTCAAGTGCTAAACCTGTTATGCCAACTTCTTGAAAAGGATAAGAAATTTGAATTTACAATGAGATCTTTGAATGCTTTCGAATTATTAAAAGATAAATTAATTACGGCTTTTATAATAGTTTCGCTGTGGGAAGAGCAATTTAAGCTATGTGTGATCTTAGTGATTATGATATAGAGACAATTCTTGGGCAGAGATATGATAAGATTTTCAAAGTTATATATTATACTAGTAAAACTAAATGATCTTGCAGATAAATTATACGATTCTTGAAAGGGTATGCATGATTGTATATACTTTTAATAAATTTAGTATACGACGGAACTAAATGCATTGTACATATGATCATTCTACATATTTAATACGAAAGAAAGATTCTAAACGAAGATTAATCGGATGGATATTATTAATGCGAAATTTGATTTTGAAATAGATTATAAGGGAGGGCGAAAATCGAATTGTTGATCATTTATCGAATTAGAAAATCATGGCAAGATTATATTTATCTTGATAATGAAATTTTAGACAGTTTTCACGATAAACAACTTTATAATATTAATGAGTTGAAAGTACCTTGGTATCTTTGATATAGTAAATTATATTGTAATGCTTTACCATTTTATGTTAACTTTGCAACAATAAAAATTCATTCACGATCTTTTAATCACTATTTTGGAATGAACCATACTTATATATAACAATGTAAGGATCTAATTATTAGAAGATGTATTTTTATGAGAGATTGAACCAATTATTCGAAAATATCATGATTCGATTTTGGAAGACATTTGGGACGGATACGCTAAATGTATAAAATTCTACCAAAATCACGGATTAAACGGCTACTGTTATTTAGAGATGTATATAGATATATTTCGAACTTGCGATAAATGCGAAAAGTAGGAAAGCATGTAGAAAAAGTAAATCATACGAATTTTATATTAGAAGTTGAAATTTTTGATGTTTAGGGGATTAGATTTCATGGGACCTTTTATTCCGTCATTTGGAAACTCATATATATTAGTAGGTGTTGATTATATTTGACGGATTGAAGCACAAAAGCTTTACTGAGTGTGATGCTAAAAGTGTTTGAAATTCTTAATGAAAAATATTTTTATTTAGATTTGGAATGCGAGTGAATATCAACGACGGGAGGGAACTCATTTAGAAACAAATATATTCACGAAACTAGTAGAAAAAAATATAATATTATGCATAAGATATCAACGCAACATCATCAACGAAGCAGTGGATTAGCGAAGTTAATCGAGAGATTAGCGTATATTAGAAAAGTCTGTAAATCTAAATAGATCGGTAAGTGTCTAAGACTAGACTTAACTGCATTATGGGCATACGGGGCTTGCTTATAAAACTCCGATTGAAATGACTCCTTATGAAGCCTGCCATGGAAAAACATACGCGCACGAGTTGAATTGAAACATAAAGCATATTGGGCGATTAAAAGAATTTAATTATAATATATGAAATAAAGTGGTGAGAAAAGTTGTTAACGATTAAATGAATTGGAAGAATTAAGAAATGAATCAATATGATAATGATAGAATTTATAA
Source organism: Papilionanthe hookeriana x Papilionanthe teres (assembly GCA_022702705.1). Lineage (NCBI taxonomy): Eukaryota > Viridiplantae > Streptophyta > Magnoliopsida > Asparagales > Orchidaceae > Papilionanthe > Papilionanthe hookeriana x Papilionanthe teres. Next base: position 26,545,027 of record CM040430.1, read on the forward strand.
AGAAAGAATGAAATTATGGCATGATCGGAAGATTAATCGAAATTTTGAACCGAGGACGAGAGGTTTCTTTATAATGTTTAGATTGAAATTATTTCTTGGGAAATTGAAATCTCGATAGTTGAGACCTTTCACCATAACTCAAACATTTTCATATGTAACTATAGAAATTGAAGATCCAAAAACGGGACATAGATTTAAAGTAAATGGACACAGATTAAAACCGTATTTCGAAAATAGACGACGAATTTTAAAGAGGTTTTAATGCTTATTGACTTCAGACTCATATTATTAAAACAAATCTTCTTGCACTCGGAATTTTTATTAGAATCATCAATTGAACTGTTTGATGAGATCGGAAAATATTCGGACCGGAGAGCGAAAACGGGCGATTTTTACGAATCTCGCCGACGGCCCGAGCACTGACCGGCCGACGAGCGAATCGTGAATGGCTCCTAGATTCGATTTTATAACTAAGTCGCCGACGAGCGGAACTTCCGCCGACGGTGAGCGGTCATTGGTTTCTTAAAGATTTTCGTGCGGTTTTGGACGGATCTAAGCCGTTCCTTCGTAAGAAATTGTTACGAATCCGATTTTACACCATTTTCTTCCTTCGTTGTTAAGAGCCAATCCATTCCATCGAAAATGGCCTCAGTCCCAAAGCCACAAAAGCGATTTTGACGGGAAAAAATTCGTTAGTTCGGAGGCACAACGAATCTTCAACGAGCTTGATGAAGAAAAGACTTATCAAAAGAAAGAGGATTCGTCGATAGAGGAGTAGAGAATGCTACTACAAAAATCGAAGAAATGATCGTGACGGCATTGGGGTATTTTGTTATACAACTTCCGTTGTAGTTATACCGATGGATAAAGAGTTTTACTCACAATTTACATGCGATCGACAATGGAAATGTCTACGTCGAAGGAAGATGGGTAACATTTACTCTGCAAGAGTAAATGAATTGTTTTCATAGAAAATACCTCACATGCATCATTATTCAACTTTGTGCCTTCGAATCGTATGAGCAGAATCTATGAATGCGGTGATGAACGGATGATTGGGAGTTACGAGAAGACGGGTATGTCGGTTTTATGCATCACTTCTAAACCTGTCTCGAAGCACGGCATTTCTTTATATCATCAGAAATTATTACTACCATGAGGAAGTAAATAAAGTTTGAAAGGAATGCGGCTTATTTTAAATTATTGTATTAAAATGGATTACTATCGATGTTGGATCAATAATAGTAAAGTACGTGGGATTAATCGTGCATGGGTCGGTGCGCTGGACTTGGACACCCATCTCTTATGTTTTAACATGGAGTCGATACCAAGTTTCTTATGAGGCTTGGGAAAAAGTACTTTTCTGTGGAAACCCATGGATCTCTTGTCCTCATTTCCTTTGGATAACGATGATGAGATCGCGTTATTTCGACGGAGCGTGAAGAACAATCCTTTAGCAAGGCCTTTTGCGATAAGACTAATTTCATTACGAAAAGATTAAGGGATTGGAGAAAAAATTGCAAAATGTGATGAATTCTGTTGACAATATCTCTGATATGTTTGATCGCGTATTGATTGGAGAATGAAGGAGCACTTTGATCATCTTGGGCATGCGGAAGCGAGTTTTATTCATCTACTAAGACGGAAAGGATGGATTAATGAAGAATCTGCGAGAATTCCCTTTGGGGCCTTTCTACGATTTATTTATGCACACAAGTCGCATCGGAAATATCAGAGAAGATATTAGTTCGGACAACGCGAAGAGTAGGAAAGATTTATGTTTATGTTATATTTGTGTATGTGTGTGTTTGATTTGGAGTTAAGTTTTATTATGAGTCGAACTTTGATTTGATCATCTCAGTTTGATGAGATTATTTGTAAATTGTTATGTCTCGGCATTTAGAGTGTTGTGGTTTGGATTGCGATAGAGTATTATCGATTTGAAAAATTAAGTTAACGACTGATATGTGTGTGAAGTTGTTAGTGCTGTGAAATTTGTAAGTTTCATGGATTTCATTTATGAAGTTATGTTGTTTGTATTTGTGTGAAGCTTTTGTGAGTTTAAGTATCCCCAATCTTCATACTATTATTAAATTAAGTGATCGGAAGATTGATTAAAGCAATTCGAGGTTGAAAATGATTGACGAATTTCAAAAATTGAAAATTTTGGAACCTCATCGGCAAGCGGGGAGTATCTCGCAGACGGCGAGACCGAGCTCTCCGACGTCGGATTTTTCCCAACTTTTGCCTTATGAAATTAATTAGCTCGCCGACGGTGAGAAAAACCTCGACGGAGAAGAACGCGAAAAAGACCTATATTTGACAGTCGGCCGACAACTATTCATGTCCCTTTCCTCGAATTTTCGAAAAAAACCGACCACAGGGCTTAAAAAAGTCTTGGATTTGAAGCGATTTCAACACTTTTTGACATCGGATTTCATCTTCCCTTGGTAGAGCTTCACTCATGCAAAAATTTTGATTTCGCGAAAAGCGAATTTCTCCTACGTTGGGATATTTTGAAAAATTTTGAAATGTAGAGAAAATACTTGAAACTTCATAGAAATTGATTTAAATGGATTTTAGTTGTTGTAGGAAGCCTTCTTAGTAATATTTGCAAGAGTTTAGTTAAGAATTTTGTAAATTTCCTGAGATCGAGAAATGGTTCTGCGACAAAAGCGACGAATATATTATGACGAAACTCGATTCATTAATGCGAGAGCACAAACTCGATATTTTCAAAATATATCAAAAATAAGAAAATGCATTCGAAGATCGAGTTTTCCAAGAATCCGGGGAGGAGAAGTAGAGCGAGTTATAAGGGAGCGAGGATGGGAAAAAATTTTGCTACGTTACAGCAGGCGTGACCAGAAGTTGTGAAGGAATTATACAAATTTAACACGAAGTGAAGATGCCTAGGTTAAGGTTAGAGGATTTTTTGTGAATATGTTGCTAGAATAAACGCTTATTATGAAGTTAGAGACACCTACATGAGCGAATATGAAACTTTTGGAACTATGGAAGGACCATTGGAAAGGTGATCGACTTTCTCTTGATGGGAAAGGGTACGGAAAGATAAGCGACGGGGAACGGGTAAACTTCCTCTTTACATGCTAAATACACAGCATCTAAACTGTTATTTTTATTTGTTCTACTTTGTTACCTACCACATAGTGAGGTAACAAGAGATAGAAACGATTCTGAATTCTGTGTTGGGAACAGGAAAGTGATATTAATGTGGGAAATGTTATATATAAAACATATTAGCATTGTAGAAATGAAAGTGGAGGAGGACTAGGACATCTTTGGTCTTATACATGCACTTTGCAATTGTCTAGGGTAGAGGCAAGAGATGATGAGGAATGGATAGAGCTTCAGCAAACCCCTTACTCGAAATTTAATATAAGGAAATATGAATCCCGAAGAATGGAGATGCGGACGAGGGATTATGTACCTTCTTCGTAGAGATATATACCTACTCTTAGTTATGAACCACCCCCTCGGTACACCACTCCTACCCTTTGAAGATTTGATGAATGAGTTAACCCGAGTAGAAAGAGTTTGTGAGAGTTGTTGGAAAATATGGAAAGAAGATTTGGCATATAGATCGAAAGGATCGAGCTTGGAGGAAGACACGATTATGATAGCGAATATCCTGGGCGACATTCGAGTACGAGATTGCATACTATGAAGGCGGCGTCGTTATAGGAGTGGTGATTTAGATGTTGTCTTTCACAGGTGTGCCCCCGATATTCGGGGGTACCGGCCACTGCTCGGCCTTCAGGCACGGAGATCGGGGAGATGACATAGTTTGGGATTTTAATGTGAAGATTAGAGTCTTTGTTTAGTTTGTTTGATTTGTTTAGATTTGTTGTTTTTTTGCAAACTTTATTATTTCTATGTGTAATATTTTAGTACTTTAAATTGGGCTTTGGACTTGATATGTTGTTGTTTGCTTGAGTAGTGATATTAAATTTCTTATGTGTGTTTAATTAGTTGCAAATTTTTATATATATAGGATGTTAGTCTTTCTTTAATGTATTGTTTAAATTTTAAATGTATGTGTAGTAACAAATTAAGTTTTCTTTGTTATGTTTGATACTTATTTTAAAAAAAAAAATTTTCCATCCTTTTACTTTCTTTTTAAATATTATATGTGGAAGAATATTAACGATGTGAAATTGCCTTAGTATGAAAAAGCGCACTTAAAATTTTAAGAAAAGAAATACCTAAAGCTCAAAATTATGGTGAATTTTATTTATATAACACTTTCTTATGAAGTAAAGATAGAAAAATTTAAGTTTGGGGGAAAGTAAAAATCTAGTTAATTTATTAAAATTGTTACAAATATATTTATTTTTCAAAAATTATTATTAAATGATTTTCTATCGTAGTTTTGATTCGATAAATATGAGTTATATAAAGTTAAAGAAAATATTTACAATAGTTCGATTAATTAATAGAATAAAATATTTGGTTAAAAGGAATAAGAATATATTAAGTTATTTAAAGTAAGGAAACTATATTCTAAAGTGGAAATTCTTAAGTATATAGATGAAAAAGAAAGGATAGAAACTCGATGAAGTAAAAGTTATGAAATATATATATAAGCGAAAGAAATATTTTGAGTTTCAAATTTAGGAAGAGAAATTGAAGTTCAAAATTATTAACGAGGAAATTTATCAGGATACGTGTCATAGAAAGCAAGAAAAAAAAAAGAAAAGAAAAGAAAAGAAAAAGAAAAGAAAAGAAAAATATAAGTGAGGAGAAGCTTGAGGAATGCGCCCATCGAAATTAGAACGATGGATTCAGCATAAAGGAGTAAAAATGCCCAATTATATTTCTAAACTTATATTTATGGATTAGTATTTTCTTTTAAATTGTGTTTTCTTGAATTTATCATGCAAAATATCTTAAGTAATTTACTATTTTAAATATAGTCGTTTCTGAAATAAATAGAAAATTTTAGAAATCTTAGACTTGATAACTAAGTAATCTTATGCACATAAAACTAATTTAAATTAATTAGAAATATTTCTATTTAACTTTATTATAATGTTATTTAAAATTAATTCATATATTATTTCAATTGAAAAATTCTATTATAGAAATCATTATTTTTATTTAGTACTAAAATTAACGAGGACGAGTAATAATTAAGTTTGGGGATTTTGATCGAGAAAAATACGTAGAAATTCGTATCATTTTGATAAAATTGCTAAAGAAAGGTATTTTCTTTATTTTATTGCGGGAATGAAGATTTATTAGTGATAGAAGCAAAAAGCATGAAATGGAGCACATTTGGATCAAAGAGAAGGAAATTCATGCAAATATAAACTACTTCGCCGATAGCGAGATCGAGGCCGCCGACGGCGAGATCGTGGGAAATTTACGAAGGTACCAGCCCCTGCATGTGCAGACGAGCGGCGCCGAGCCGCCGACGGCGAGATCGCGCGGTTTGAAGACGTGTCCCCAGAAGCCCGGCCCGAGCTACGGTCGTTTCAGCAGACGGTGAGCTAGTTGAAAATGCATATACATTGAACACGGATACTTTTGAAGAGGTGTTTAAGCAATGGCGTGGACCTTTACTTTACTGTAAATGAGGCCGAAGTTTAGAGTCTTGTGTGTGTCTTTTGAGTCTTACGTGTGTCCATTTCTAGTGTCTTGAGTGTAATTTGTGTGAGAGTAATTTAGTTGAGTGTGTTTAGTGAGTTCATTAGTTTAATGGGTCTTTATTTAGTTGTTGTACTAGAAGGAAAGATCGAAAGGCTTGAGGAGTGTAACTTGGGAAGAAATTAAGATAAATGTCTTTGTTTATTGTTGTTAACTTTAAATGATAAATGCTTTGTTTTGTTAAGTGCGTTAGGGTAATTTTGTAGTCTTTCTCCTTATTTATGAAATTATGCGGATTGATGAAATTAAATAGCTAATATAATATAAATAAATTGTGATAATTTTCTTTATAAGCTTAATTTCTTGATACAGTGATTAATTGATTAAAATATGTTGAATTATCAACTATAGTAAAATTACATCGATATTCGGGAAGTCGAAAGCCTTGGAAGGCGGGTGCAAATAAATAGAGAAATATTAATTATCGGGCGTAGAATTCGATATTTTAGTGTGACGGACTAAATGTAATTCGATCTCTTGTTGGTAGAAGTGTAGATGTTAGCCTCGGGTGAGGGAACGTGACGGGCTACGAAGTGACGTAGGTATCCACTCGACTAGCCGCGATTCGGTAATCGGAGCATAGGATTAGTCGTGTTAGCACTTTTTGGACCAAAGGGTAAAGAATAGGAATGCTCTTTATTTATCACAATACGATTTTAAAAATTCTATTTAAGTTACCATCATTTCATTTAATTTTCTAAAAACGAGGAGAATGATACTTTTTACCGGAATTAATTAAATCGACTTATTTCGAAGCATTAGTTTACTTAGTTTATTATAATTCTTTTGAATTTGCATTCCCTTTATTAGTAAGTAATTAAATTTAATTTTAGTGATAACAAATACGTTAAATAACTTACTATGGGATCGATAACTTTTTGGACTCGCATTTTAGAGCCGCATGTTAACGATACGATACGTATACTTGCGTGAAATGCGTATACATTAAATCGTATCTGCATATTTAAAACGGGATCGGATTTTTGGTTACATTGCTAAAAACATAAATTACATACATATTAAAAAGTGGGTCAGATCACTAGTAATAAAGAAGAATTATTATGAACAACTAGTTGATCATTGTGTTATGCATCTAGAATTTATGAAATCTATAAACAATAAGTTTAATAGCACAGCTATTCAACACACAAACCCATGCTACAAGAATCACCAGAACTATAAATCGAATAGGAATAATAAAGGTGCGAGAACTCGGTAGTGGGGTAATAACTAATCTAAACTAGCGAGGAGGTAATTAAGTTAATTAGGGTAATAACGACCTTTAGACCTCTTCGCCCATCTTGATTCACTTTAAATACACGGTTTGGGCTCATTTGAGGGTAGTTTTACTCTAGTTGAGGTGTACATAAAGAAGAGGCTGAGAGGCCCTCATTTGAATGAGGACTTTTGAGCTTCCTTACTACCCACAAGCTATGTCTGGCAATTTGAGCTTGATGGCTCATGACCTTTGGACATAAATTCTGTGTTAGGTAAGTATAAATGCTTGATTTATTTTTCTTTATCTGTCAGCGTAGATTTCCTAAACTTTTCTCTCACTGGCAAACTTCATAAAGAAGAAGGTTGAGATTATTGCAATAAAGTGATGGTTGCGTCATTTGTCTCTTAGATTTTAGAAAAAAGGAATTCGCATTTGAGTAATTATCATTGTTTTTTTTTATTGAGGATGTCTTGATTGATGCTTGAGCACAACAGCAAACTTGTCTGTTGTAGGACTCGACACAAATCAGGAAGAGATGTCGAAAGAATTTGACCAACGAATGTGGAATTATTAGCTTTGATAAGCTCTTATTTGGCGAGTTGAAGGATCCTATATTTTGCCTTCATAGGTGGAATGGATTTACAAATGGAAATATGAAAAAGTGAAATTAAAGGAGCAAAGTTATGAAAAGAAAAAGAAATAAAAATCAAATATGTATGGGATGAATACTTACATATATTTATGCATTATTAGTTATTATGAGAGAGAGAGAGAGAGAGAGAGAGAGAGGGAAATAAAAAAGAAAGAAAAGCATATGATTTCGTCTGTGTGCATCTTTCTCGTAAGTTGTGTTTGAAACAAATCTTATTTTCTTTCATTCTTCCTTCATTGTGGTGAATAGGTTTTATTAGCTTACGGATTTTTTTAAAGGGGTTATTACCGTGCTAACTTTCAATATTATTATTATATTAAAAAGCACACACAAGTTTTATTCGAACAAACATTTAATTTTACCTTGCAAACTTTATAGTGTGACTTTTACAATGTGGCTTTTTAAGCAAAATTTTTATGAAAGGTAAAGTGTCCATAAAGGGTCTTGAAGAAAAAAATTGCCTTAAAGAAAAAATATCTTTGGAATAGATTGTGATGTAAATGGGAAATCGATAGGTAAAGATTATTTCTTGACAATAATAAACATAATCACTTAGAAAACTGACTCATTGAGCACTAGACCCGAGAACTACTAGATAGTAATGCCGAAGTGAATCCCAAGATAAAGGGGCCAGAGCATGTTAAAGCCATGTTGACCTCATTTTTGATGAGGTCTCTTCCTGCTTTAGTGCGTAGGATCTAGCCTTAGGCTTTTCCTTTGACTATCTTAGAGAATTTAGGAGTGGGACCCATTCTTTAGAAGCCCAAACCACTTCTTGTCTCCATGCAAACCCCACAAGCTTGATTGTAGACCCCAATCACCTAGAGGGTTGAGATCGAAAATGAGTTTAAAGGATGAGTTCCGTATAGGACTCTTTGGCCTTAGGACCACCACAGGTGGGCAGTGCAGTGAGGGTTGAATTACGCGCTCACTACACTGTCCCTGCCACTCTCGCACACACCACAATCCAAATCTAAAACCACACCCATTGACTTGACTCCTTGACTCATGTAGGTAATTCATATGGATGGACCTTAACATAAGCACTTAGTTAAGGGTTAAGAACAACGTAGTGAATCTCTCGAATGAATCTCTCGTAGCTCATATAGGCTTAACATGGCTCCATGGCTTAATTAAAGTGATTCCATTTCACTCATATTTTCTCCGATCTTCATTCTTCCAAAATTTCAATTTTGTGGCAGGGAACCCTACACCTATCGAGCCTAAAAAATGCATAAGGTAAAATCCTCCAAAATTTCAAATACTTCCAAAATTCTGCAAAATTAACCTTGAACATTTCAGCAACGAATTGATCATCCATAGCCAAAAATACCAAAAATACCCCCCAATACCCTCGAATACCCCGAAAATGCCTCTTAACTAATCCAAAAAATTCAGAAAATTCCCGGAAAATTCTAGAAAATCCCAAATATTCTCAATTCGTTTTATCCGATTACCTGATGGGCGATTTTGTCGATTGCCCGCTTTTACCGAAAACCCCGATTTGGCAATTTCTTAACCGCTAGTGAACGATGTCGAACGAAACTACCCGATTGACCCGATTTGGTGGGTCAATTCTAAACTTCGATTAAATATCCTGATATCAATCTAGACCAAATTCAGGTCAATTTGATTGGCGTTGAATGTTCGCTTTTTAGCGGCCAAGCGATTTAGACCGTGACCCCGAGCTTAGCGTGGCGATTGCTAAATTGACCTGACGCTTTTCTAAACGCCTGCAACACCCTTGAGCAAACACTAACATAATTTAACCAAAATTTGGACCCAAACCCCGCCGAATTGACGAAACCAAAAAGCCCGATTTTGACCTAAACACGGAAATCTAGCAAAATGGCAAAGATCCCAAAACGAAAACCCGACCAAAAGTTGAAACCTCTTTGAAAACGGTCATCGCCGTTTAAAGCGTTAATTTCGTCAATTTGACCCTAGCCCAAAATTGGCCCAAATTAGCCCGATTTGACCTACATTAGCCCATGTACCAAATGAACACGGAAATCGACGGTCGGCTTAAACTCTTTCAATTTATTGAATGTGTAACCGCATCATAAACCAAACCCAACAATTATTTGGCCCAAACGTTAACAAAATTCCCATCCATGAACTTATTTTCAAAACCTAAGGCTCGCTCCCTTAAACCTTCCTAAAAGCCCACCTTTACCACATTTTAAAAGCCCAAATCAATCTAAAGCCCACATGACACTTTCCTGCATCCTGCAATCAATTTAAAATCGTTCTTAAATCTAATTTATTAATTAAACAATTCAAATCAAGCCTCATAACAAATTCCCATCAAAATGCAGAAATTCACAAAATCTTTGCACATGAAAGTTGACTCTTGCCCGAGCCATATGTGAGCCGAATAAGCCATGTACAAGCCATATGAAGCCATGGGATATTTGACATGTGACCATACCCAAAGTAGCAAAAGGAGGGCCCCCTTTCTTAAACCTTCATTAAGCTTTTTAACTCCTTCCATGTTAAACAATAAACCATGATTAGCCACATCACTTTAGATGGGGACTTCACCGACCCTTTCTAGTGATGCAAATGATCCTCCCTCGGCCAAAATCGGTAGGGAGGTGAACCTAGCCCAAAATCATGGCTTGGACCAAATCGAGCCAAAATTGACCTTCATACCATTTTAATCCAAGCCTTTGACACATGACAGTACCGATTACTGCAAACCATGCGGCCACTTTGAACTTGAGAGGTGACCCGTACTGCCCGACGGCCGCTTTGGATCGCCGGAAAACACCACACCCGAGAGCTCATGTGAGCCGACATTGAAATTCCCCCTTCTTTGAGGGCGCCCCCAGTCCGAGTGGCCACCATGGTGTTCTTCTCTTGCATAGAAGCGGTGATCCCAATACTAACTCCCCACCAGGAGGCCCTCGGCCGGCTACATTTAAACACCACCTCTCTGAGCGAGAGAGGTGCTGAACGAGCCTTGCGGGAAACCTGCCAAAATCATCTGAGACCGCTCTCTACACATAGAGAACTTGATCCGTGAAATCCCTGTCATTTCCTCTCTGTCGGCTAGATTTCGAGTTGAAATCCGAGCTGAAGCAGGACACTTCGCATACGGTAGACGATCCCCAAATTGATTGGCTCTACACTTTCTCACAGGGCAGAAAGAGGTTACCAGCAAAAGCCCCTCTCCACGGGCAGTAATTCTTAGCGCCGAGCTTTGTGATCGGGCGTGGGCACTTTCATACACAGACGATTCACCGGACGAGGACTTCATACGGAGTTTTCTTGGACTCGATCGAACGTGACACGACTCTCGGATCGAAGCTTCACTTCTGCGAGCAAGGTATGAGGCTGCTCTTCCTCTAGAGGCTTCCGAGGAGATTCTTCATTTAGTTTGAGTCGATTTCGTGCATGTTCTCGTATGGATGTGTTCGTCGCGAGACGAATCGGCAAACGTAAAACTGGCAAAATCCGTTGAGAATCGAGTGAAAGTGGGTTAGAAGGTTGGCGGTCCGGGTTCACACCGGTCGTAGACGATGACGGGCGTCGGATCGCGCGTGTATCGAGAAGCGGACGTAGGAATCGCGCCGGACGGAGACGGCAGGACATGAACCGCCGGCCTCGTGCCATCGAGTCAGATGGAGGCCCGAATCGAGACGACGTGGGCTTCGGAGGCGCGAGGTTGACGCGACGCCGCGTGGATAAGTAGAAAAATAGGTTATTTTTATTTATTTAATTACCAAAACTTCGAAATTCATAACTTTGTGTAGAAAAATCTAAAAATAAAATAAAAAATACCCTCTTGCTCGGTGAACGAGAGGAGAATAATGTGGAAAAGAAATAAGTAATTTCATTAAGAAAGTATTTTATTTTTAATGATTTATTTCTTTCTTTGCGTTGTTTAATTAAATGCATATAGGAAATTCACCGTAGCATGAGACATTAAGAACTTTGAAGCCTACGAACTTGGGAACATTCTTGAATTTTTCAAGGTGTTAAATCCTATGAGAAGTTATTGATTTTTCGAAGTTAAATGTTCTTGTTTTGAATATTTTAATTCGATAATTAGCATGTTGAGAAATAAATTAGAAAAATTTGGTGATGTTTCTTGTGGCCAGGAGGGACCTAGAAAAATAAGCTTTTGAGTTAATTGGCACAGGCAACACAATTGGCCTAAATACCCAAAATTAGTTTTAATTAGTTAGGGTTAACCATCAGTAGTGCTTTTAAAAAGCAATTCTCATTTTAATATCTGAGGATAGGAGAAACATGCAATAAAAATTTGAGATCGGTGGAGCTTAGTTAGCCAGCGAATGGGTTGATTAAGCCTCTTAAGTAATAATGAGTAAAATTATTTTAAAAATTCGTAACTGCGAAATACTTTTCAAAAATTCACGAAAATGGTTTTGGAGAGCCTGCGATATCGGAAGGAACTTAGGAAAATTAATTTGCAATTTTAAAAAAAGTTGATTTTATCATTATTTTAATATTTTTAATAATTAAAAAAGAATAAAATCATAAAAATATTAAAAATCACCAAAATGTCATATTTTGAATTCTAATCGTTTAGGAGCAGGCAAATATTTTTTTAAGTCCCTAGGATAAGATAATGAATTTTAAAGGCTTAATGTAATTTTTAATATTAAAAAATGTATTTTCCATCCTTTTCACTAAAATAATTCTAATAAATAAAAGAAAAATAAAAAAATATAAAATTTATTTCTTGGACTCCTTGAGGTCGAGAGATTTAGAAAAATATAAAATCGTTTCATTTTAATTTTATTTAAATTTAATTAATGCTCACGAAACTCGAAATAGTTAATAAATAAAATATAATTAAAAAAAATCACAAAAATTGAGTAGAATGAATTATGCCGAGTCGTTAAGTGCGTAATTTTCTTAAGGACGAGAAGAAATTCCCTTGGTCATCTTATTGAATTTTCCTTGAAAATCCACCATTTTCCATCAAAAATAATTACATAAATAAATTAAATACGAAGAAAATCGCATTTTTATATACAATGTCTTAATTGACATGTAAGTGAGGTGGCATAAAAATTTTAAGTTCATTTGAGCTTAATTTAGTGAGTTATAGAATTATTGAGCAAGAAGGGCGAAATGGTAATTAAAATTTTTGACCTTTAATTAAAATTTTAGTATTATTCGAAAAAAGGGGGAGGGTAAAATATTTGATTTAAAAGTGATTTTGGATAATTGAAATTTAAATAATTAAAGAGGTAGAGACGTCAATCGTTTTAAGATTAATTAAAAGTAAACCTTAATCGATTAATTAATTAAATTTGGAAGATTAATGGAAAAATTGAAATTATTAAAGTGAGGGATATTTAAGAAGATATTTATTCTTTAATTTAAAAATTAAATAAATCGACGATAATGTTTAAAAGAAAATTAAAAGAATAATCTAAATTAAATTAAAATTGAAATTAAATTAAAATTTAATTTAATTAAATTAAATTAAAATAAAATTAAATTAAATTAAATTAAAATTAAATAGAAATTAAAATTAAAATTAAAATTAAATTGAATTAAATTGAAATTAAATTAAAATTAAATTAAAATTAAATTAAATTTAATTAAATTAAAATAAAATTAAATTGAATTAAATTAAATTAAATTAAATTAAATGAAGTTAAATTGAATTAAATTGAAATTAAATTGAAATTAAATTAAATTAAATTAAATTAAATTAAATTAAATTAAATTAAATTAAATTTGTCAAAAGTTAAATTAAATTAGATTAAATTAAATTAAAATCATTTATTAACGAGCCTAAATCGTTAAGAAATAAGCACAAATTAACACGAACCTTTATTCCCGAACTTAAACTAATTTTTTTATTATAATTAAGTGAAATTGAAATTAAATCATTAAGTTTAAATCATGAAAATATTTAATAATTTAATTTGCCGCTTTTTAAGTTAACATTATTATAACTCTTAAATGAGGTATCGAGTGAGTGTTATACGAGCATAGGATATTGAGTAATGCGGATTCAACGACGAAAGAACAAAACTTAAACTCTCGGATGATTAATTCAACTTGTATAATTAAATTCTTGGGTTTAAAACGATCACCAGAAGTATTGAAAAGATGTTTAAGACTCGTCTTAATCACATCCTCGATATGATAGGAGGTTTTATAAACGATTGAACTTAATTGTTCTTTGATAGAAAGTGTCAACCAAGCCATCTGAGAACTTCTAGACGTCATAGGAGATAGTAGTATAGGATTAGGACTTTGATAGACAACGAAAACCTTTTACTTAGCTTTACAGAGTACTTGTTAGAATGTCTAAATGCGTGTATGTGTTTTAGAGTGCGGCTTGGGATGAGGGGAAGACCCTCACAGGGTACGCTTTTATTTTATTGCGATTTACTTTATTGCGAATGCGGCACTAACTTCTTGCATGATAAGCAATGTTAATGAAAACTAAAACCTTTAGGATAGTCTGGTAAAACCAAAACTAAATTAAAAGTCATTACAAGATAAAAATCACATGCACAACATTTTAAAATATAAAACAACTCGAAAATTTAATCCATGACGAACACGAAACTGCAACTAAATTAAAACGTCTCGTTGAATGATCGGGAATACCTCGGATGATGTAACCCGCGTGTTGCTAACGGGATTTCCGAGTCACAAATGAAAGTGTGGAACTCATTCGGTTGAGTTTAACAACTAATAAGGACTAAGTGAATTCGATGAAAATAACGGTGCGGGATGACGAGCCGTGGGATCTTAATCGGGGATTACATTTAAACAACTTTAAGATTTGTTTTAATTAAAATATTAAAAACACTCAGATTTTAAGATTTTTCTCTAAGCGAAAACACTTCTCTCATCTCACGATTTATGACTTCTAAAACTAAACCTGCGTGACAAGGGAGCTCGGGCATGGTGGGCGGCACGGCCGAAATCCGTCATCAATGAGAAACTCGGATGCTAAATCGATTAAACTTCCCACAGAATTTAAATAACGAGCAAGCGAACAGAATGGATTTCTGGCCCCGCAACATAAATCCTCGACTCTTCGTTAGGAATTTGCACAATCATGGTCATGTAAATTAAGCTAATCGGTCTTAGGACTCCCGAGGTAGTCGTTTGGTACGACACGAACTCTCGCGTCTTGAAAATTTATTTGTATGATTTTATCATACAAACATAAGTCAATTAATTAAAATTGACGAGATTAAAATATCGAATGTATATTAGGATTTCTGCCATCTAGTAAGCAAATGAGATAGTTTGGAAGTTACGAGATTTTTATTTGGATGCATAAACTTCTCTCCTTCTCTTCGTGGACTCATGAAAAATAACGGTTTAATTTGATCGATTTCTATTGAAATTTCAATTCGATACGCTGAAAACGGCAAAGCTTTGAAATTAACGAGAAGCCAGCATGATGAATTTATCGAGAGTTTTCATAAGTGATTCCGCGTCATTAAGATGTAATTATTTAGCAAGGGCTTGCCCTTGCGAGAACTTTAAGAACACAAGTGTATAAACACCCAGCAATTCCTTTATATTAAGCGGGGGGAATTTCAATAGAACACATAAATTGGTTTAGCGACGAAACGGATATCATAATCTAGTTTATTTGCGCCCAGGCTTGCTCATCCAAGCATTGTGTATGCATTCTTCGGGATTGGATACGCGGTTTGTGATGCGGTCTTCAGATTTATATAAGCTTATTTGGGATGTGAGATAGGTTTGATTGTATCTTAAAGTATTTTAAAATCAAATACTTTTTCTAATGCATATATACATATTTAAATTAATTTAAAATCTAAAATTCAGCGACAATTTCATTAGGCGACCCCTTTTACAAATAAAGCAACTGACTTCAAAAATATGCGAAATGACAAATTAAATTAAGTGGAAAAATGTGGAAAAGTAGTATAAAAACTGTTGTAGAAGAAGTTAACATAACTTGACCGAAAGACTTATTAAAAAGCCCACCTTTGACTTAGGAAAATTAGACTCATTTCACAAGAAGGAACTAAAAAACAAAATTACATGGTTGATCCTTTCATTGTATTTGAGAACATGTTGCTTAAATGACAAAGACTAATTATCGAAGAATAATGAATGAATGATGATGATGGAACGTTAGTTTTTTGGCGACGATATATGAAGAATTGATGGTAATTAAAGAATAACATATAGATGATAATAATCGAGCAAGATGAATGAGCAACAGTCATTTTGAGACACGGTCACATAATGATGGTTGTTATTGATGGCCTTCGGATGAGCTCTAGAATTTTTTAGGATCTTGACTCTTTCAATTTCAAGTATAGATCCTTTTCATGTCAAGAATGTAGTATTTATAATTTTAAGAGTAACATTTTGGTTGTTTTACATGTCACAAAAGTACTTCGTCGAACTCGTGTTGTTTCATTTAAGCTTGTATATCTTAAGTACTTTAATAACCTCAAAATCGGGTGATTTAAGGAAGCAGCGAATCAGACATTTGATTCGGCTATAAGTATTAAAGATTGGTAGATATTTGACGATTAATTAATAATGCAAATTTTTAATCACATTTCAATTTGCTTGATTTGCATTTTATTTGAACTTACAGAATATTTTTATTTTTAATATCTTTATGTTTGTCTTCCTAAAATTTAGTTGACCTAAGTTGTTAAAAGAGAGTTTCAGCTGACCTTGAATTTAAATCCAAGAATTTTTAATTAAAAGGTTACTTTCTGGATTAGTGTTTGATTGTAAATTTTTTGGCGGTGAAAAATTAATAACAATAATAATCATATTAAAAATTAGAGGATTATGTAAAATGAAAAAAAACTTAATATTTTCATTATATATAGAAGCACATATGCTAACCAAAAATTATTGTAAATTAAGGGTGAAAGTTTCAAAGAGCCAAAAACATTTGGAAATATTTGAAATATCATAAAGATAATAATGTACATTTTTTTTGCAAATTACATGTCTATATTTATTGAAAAAGCAAAAGATTTACAACATATCACACAATTTGAATATAATTGCATATTTAATGTCTTTTTTTTCTTACAACATACATATAATGAAAATGCTATTTTGTTTTATAAAAAATAATAATATGGATTTTTATATGTAAAATGAAGATTTGAATGCTATAAATATAAAAATTATAATTGAATTTGTTAGACATGTCAAAGTAAAATAAATTATTTCGTATGTAAGAAAATAGCCATTTCTATACACACACACACACACACACGCACACACACATATATGTTGCTGTGTACACAACCTGCTGTTTATCTTTCTACTAGTGATTGGGCCAAGGCTACTTGTGGGGTGGTTGTGGCAAGTTCATCACATAGCAATGACCCTGCTCGGCCAGTTTTCCCTCATTGTATGATGCAGTGGTTAAAGGCTCTGCCCATTTTTAACCCCATTGGTGTTAAGGATGGGTGTCTGTATATTTTTGCTGATCCCAAATTGGAGGCTCTTAATGAGAATTGAAGCTCACCTAATAGGCAAATTTGCTCTGGGCCACCCCGAGATGGAGCTGGTCGAAACTTCTTTGATTCTACATCTTTTATGTGCGATTGGAAGATTGGGCTTTTGGATGGAAGACAACATTCTCATCCACCTCACCGAAGAAGGCGGCAGGTGTTGCTAAGCAAGTGGTTACAATTGCGGGAATGGAGATGAAGCTGTCAGTGAACACGAGGATTTGACTGACCCAAAACCCCTTCAATGTACTATGGTTCAAGTTCCCCCGATCTCCTACCCAAGGGTTCTTCAATCAAAATGCTCTTTTCCAAATTGGCAAGAGCTATTGGCACGCCTTTGAAACTTAATGATGCGACCTTTAACAAAGACAAAACGAGAAGATGCCGAGTCAATTGAGAGGGACGTTTCCCTTGAGAATTAAAGAATGCGGATGAGTTCGGCTATTGATGGCATTTGGGCGAGGAGGTGATCATGCAACGGAAGCCTTACTCTTTTGCTCCCATTGTAAGATGTTTGGGCACACACATTGAGAGATGCTATAGGCTCACCCCTTAAAGAAACTACTCCTTATACTAGAGATGTCTTTGCTTTGCTAACATTCCTGGCTTTGCTCCCGGATTGGAGAAACGGACCCCTTGTCTGCGGAACTGAAATTTCACGGTGGGAACGATCTCGGGGGACCTATCAGCGATATCGGGCTTTATCTTAACGAATAGTAAGTCTACTTCCACCTTCGATAAGTTCTACTCGTCTTTCCTTACCGTCGGGATGGATACCCCCTTCGACCTTTCCCGGTAATACCCGCTCTTGAAGCCACTCTTCTCTAACCCCGAAAATCACTACTTATTATCAAAATGGCCGAGGCATTTGCCTACCCCTACGTGCATTAAGCTAATGATAACAAGTCTATGAATGTTGAAGCGGGGAAATTCCTTGGTTGCCCCTCTTACGAAATGTTGGGTGAGATGCGACACTTTCAAATGGAGGAAGCATGGGTGATACAAACAGCTAAAAAGAAAAAGAAACACAAAATGAAACTCAAAAATTATCTAGTACAACATCAAATGTGAAAAATGAAGTCTCCCATTTCTCAAAGGTAAGAACTAGATCCGGATCCCGAACATCCCCCTTCCCTCCTAATTCTCCATGATCAATTTTCTTTGTTGGAACATTAGGTGTGGCACACCCTCGATCTTTGAAGAGACTCTTACATTTAAACAAAAAACACACTCTTTGAGTGCATAGCTAATTTGGAGCCATTGGTTCATAATAATTCGGCGAAAAATATTAGCAAAAATTATTATTTATTTTGGAACCAATTCTGGCCATAAGATATGGATTTCTGCAGAAAAGAGAAGTTGCTTTAGTCTCATTTTGATGGTAATAAACAATTGGTTCACCTTTCTGCTCCCGGCTAGGCGGACACGGTGCTTTGCCATTCATTTTATGCGAGGTTGTAGGAAAGGCTGACGGATCTAATCTGCGGGAACAAATTCGCCCACATTAGTAACCAACATGAGCTCACATGAATAGTGGGGGGACTTCGTATGTGCCGATCAAGTTTTGAGAGAATGGAAATTGCAAATCGATTTGAACATCATGAATGCTTTCTGTGATAACATTAACCTAGCGGAGTCTCTTTGACCTGTGGTTTATGGGTCCTCCTTTCCTTGGAAAAGAAGTCATATTTGGGAGAGGCTTGATAGATTTTTGTCAATGATCTTTGGAATTCCCATTTTTTACTCACTTTTGTCACTCACCTCTCTCTTGTTTTGACCTTTGAGACCTTTACTCTTGACTATTTACGCTCCTCGGCTTGTGTATCCGGATCACAATTTAGATGTCGAAAACATTTGGTCTACCGTCGATTTTATAGTTCATGAAGTTACATTGGAGAGGAGTGGCCCATCAAGAACATTTGGATTAGTATGTTTGCTTCACTTGAAAATCAACAAAGAGCTCAGATGGGGTTGGGAGAAATTTGGTAATGTTTTCATTGTTGTGGAGGAGCACGAGAAGGAGTCCGGCTACTAGAGTCTCGGAGTTCGGTGCGGGAGCTCACGAACATCAGAAGTTTTAGGCACACTCGGCAAGTGAGTTCACTCGTAGAAACACAGATCTTTTCCTCGACGAGCTCACAACACATTTGCGAAGAGGACGGAAATACCGAGATACTTTCATGCTTACATCTGGAGTATAGAAGGAAGTGTAATACAATTCACAACATCCGGCGGGGAGAATGGAGCTGGATTTATAGTAATCGGGATGTTGGTAGGAGTGCCACCCACTATTTTCGAGGAATGCGGTGGAACAACCTCCTGTGGAAGGTTCCCATCGGCTCTTCTTACTTTCAAGACCATCACCCCGATACAGCAGCCTGATTCTAACCAATCTGCCCACTAAAAGTGGGTGGCAAGCCCATCGTTTATAAATAACTCGCTTGTTGGACTGATGGGTATACGCTGATTTTTATAAGAAGGCTTGGTACGTATCGAGCGGGGAGGTAATTGGCGGAAACTAATTACTAGCTTCTTCCGAGGTGGGGATATCTCTCGGTATTTCGATTATTCTAATATTGTCCTCGTCGAGCAATGTACATAATAATTGGGACCAATTTAGGCCATACGCACTCCACATTAGTTCTCGGTAAAACAATTAGCAAAATCATTGTGGCTGAGCTCGACCACATTTGGGTAAGCTGATCGGCTTGAACAAGCGCATTTGTCGAGGAAGATCCATATCGGATAATATCCTGCGACCCCGAGAACAACATTGGATACAGAATACAATATGCAGAGGGGTAATCTTATCTATAAGCTTGATATTAAGAAAACTTATGACATTATAAATTGGGAATTCCTCCTTGAGATACTTTACGCTAGGGGCTTCCACGAGAGATTTACGTAGAGGCGGGTCATGAATGGCTAAGTGTTAACTCTAGTTTCCATTCTCATAAATAGTTGAAGGCACAGGCCCTGTTCTGCGCATGCAGAGGGCTAAAGCAGGGGACCCTCTATCCCAGCTCTTTTCATTTGTGATGGAATATTTCTACGAAGTTGTTGAATCATACAATTACTTCCCACAACTCACTCGGTACCATCACAAATCTAATATTCTTATATCCCATCTCATTTATGCGATGATGTAATGATTTTTTATAAATCTTACTAAAAATGTAGTGAAGCACATATACAAATGTTTGCGGTTATTTCGAAAGCATTCGCATGGTTTTCAACTGCGAAATGCCAAATTCTTTTTCTGTAAGATCTCACGGGAGGTGAAACATTGGATTCTTAGCTACTGCTGGCTTTCACACTCGGTTGCCTGCGAAATATCTTGGGGTGCGGCTTAACATTGATAGAACCAAACGAAGACATTTTGATGAGATACTAAACGAAGTTAGTACTACCTTGCCAAGCTTAGTCTCATCTCTACTTGTCCCGATGGAGGCAGACTTACTTTGCTTAAGAGTATTATCACAACCCGTCCCTCATGTTATGCGAATGACTACCATGAGAAAACACCCAAGTGCGGTTTGAAAGGTCTTTCGATCACTTCTTTGGGCGAGACGAAAAGAAACAAATCCATTGGGCTTCTTGGCGAGAAAGTGGCTAAACCAGTACGGGCGAGGTGGTTTGGGGTTGAGCGACTTCACCCAGTTATTCGAGTAGGGCACAAGCAAAGCTGTTTCTTAAGTTAAGGTCTCGGGATTCTCTTCGAGGCCAAATTTCTATCAGACGGAAATATTGTAAGCACATTCACCCCTCACGAGGTTTCTAAAAAGTTGGGGGACTCGAAATTATGGGGGCTATCTTGAAAACCAGGCAACCAGCGGAAAATTTGTATCTATGGAATCTTAGCGAAGGGAAGCTTTGTTTGGTTAGATCATTGGTGTCCCTATTTGATTGGTACAACCTTGTAAAAAAATCTTAATTTGAATCTTCGGATAGGTGAGTGTTGAGATGAGACAGCGGGTCCTTACCTACACTTTTAAACATTAGAGGCTCCTTCGCCGGACTAGTAGCTTCTTGTGTAGTTTGATAGAAGCAAGAAGGATACATTAGTACGGAACACCATTCAACAACAGATTCTTGTCCAAGACCATTTATGCTAAACTTTCCGATTGGAGCATTTCCATGGGGGGACATCCCTTGGAACAAATACCTTTCCCCATCCATGAATTTTCTGTTGGAAGTCTTGAGAAGTTCCTCCCTACGATATCTGGCAAGGCGAAGGGACATGAGGCCCTTCTGTTGCGGTGTGTTTGATGGTGAAGAATCAATCCCCCACACAATTTCTTTGCTTGTAAGTTCTCCCGGCAAATGGAACAAAGTGATTATGTCTCTCTCATCCTTAATTCTCGACGCATCTGTTATGGGATAACATTTTCTCCGCTGGGCTGGTTGGAATAAGAATTAGGGGCTGGTGCTTTACCTCTCTTCACTACATGGTTCAATAAGATGTCCAGAAATAAGGCTAAATTTGATGGCATTATACACAGTGTGCGGAAGTGACCATTGCCTCACTTATATTAATAAATATCGAATATAAAAAGTTTCCAAATATCTGCTCTCTTCCTGATATCCATAATCTTAATCCTCTCAAAATTGTCGAGTGTTTTGGCACCCCCCGGCCTCCATTTCATCAAAGTTAACATTGATAGCGAGTTTCGGGGGGGAGTTGGCATGGGGGGATTATTCGAAAATCATATGGGGGGAATAACTACTTTTCCTTGCATGCTCCCATCATTGTCAGTGATGCATTGGAGATACGAGGTTAATTGCTATCTACTTGGCACTTCGGCTTGCTTTGAAAATTCGATGGACATCTGCGAGGTGGAAGGAGACTCGTATTTTAATTCGAATGCTTAACTCGACAGCTACACTCTTTGGCATTATTATCGGTGGGTTCGAGAAAATTTAACTTCTTAAATCTCAACTTGAAATACATTTCCGGTTTATTTATAGGGGAAGGAACAAACTGGGTGATTTATTAGCTTGTTTTAGCTCGCACTCTCTTCGGTGGCACTTTCTACTATCCTCCCTCCCCAATTAAACTTGCGATAGGTGGTGATCTTCTTGCTGCCCCTCACCTCAGAATAGAGACCAGCTAACTCATTTTATTGTTTTTTATATTACCGTTGTTTTGATTGGTATACACAGCAAGTATGGGTTTATACTACTTGTTTTACACTGCTTTGTGTGGAGTTGTAGTTGAAGAAGGAACCACCTGTCTGTTTTGGGCTTTAGAGAGACCTCCTTCTTTCAACATGTGTTTTGTAACTTTGACATCTAATTAAATGGGAGCACTAGTGGTTCCTCTCTCTCTCTCTCTCTCTCTCTCTCTCTCTCTCTCTCTCTCTCTATATATATATATATATATATATATATAGAAGATTGATCGAGTAGAAATAGCTCGAGCCTCTTTTAGTGCTTTGTGTCTTTATTTGAATCTTCGTAAGGGCTGCGATTTGAACTACATCTACGAGGTGCTTACGCCAAAATAGCTATCAATGAGCCAGGGCTCGCGCAAGTTTAAAAGTATAATATTAAAGCATTCAGGAGAGCACAAACCGATGGGTTAGATGTTAAATATGTATATATATTGAAATCTAAGCAAGAGAACACAAACCGATGAATTAGATTGATAACGTATAGCTCAACATGGTAGAAAATCAAACTGAAACTTCGATAAAGCATGCAAGTGAACACAAATTTAGATTGATAACAGCTCTTACTGCTTATTATTAATTCTCAATTCACGCAGCCTGCACAGCCTTCGCCATGCCGAAGGCTGCAGCAAGCTTTAACAGCGCCGATAAAAGTGGTCTGGAATGCGCTAGACAGCGGGCGGTTGCCTGTGAATCGGCCTTTGACGTAGCCGAAGAAGAAGTGCCGCAAGTGTAACAACAACCGACAAGAGCATTGCTTTCTGGGCAGTAGAGACGAACGTATGAGAGCAGCCAGCACAACCCACCTGCGATGTATGAGAAGGCGATTGTCATTGCGCTCTCCACAGCCCTCTTTGGCTCCGGCTTCTCAAGTCCCAATTCAAATCTGGAAAATTAAAATAGCAGTATTTCTAAAATGATATGAAATATTTTGATGGTATAAATGTAAAGAAAATAAAGTTTGGGTATTAGATATGTAAATAGATTGGAATTGAGAGGTATGTATATAAATGCCCCTCTAAAATATTGCACGTTTATACAATGCAGGAATATCTAATCACCTCATCATAAAGTCTAGCCAGGCTTGAGGATTCCTGCGGAGCGCGCTAACTACGGGGCCGTATTCGTGGGGCTCCAGGCCATACTCAGCGAGTATTTCGCCTACCTCAGCCGCCTCTGCCACGTGGCAAACAAAGAAAAAACATCAAGAGATTAAAATCAATGGTCAAGATTACGTCGGTGCATCACGGAAACAACGGAGCAGCACCAGTGTCTGGAAGGCTGAGGATCTCCTCCTGCTCCCGTTTATATTCCCGCGAGTAGTGGTCCGCCTCGCTCTTCGCCGCTAGGTACCTGCCAAGTGGCCATAAAAAATGGTTAAACGGCGCGAAAACCCTAGATCTAAAAGTGAAATCTCCGGCGAGCGGGGCGGTTGCGGAGCTTACCCGCCAAGGCCCATAGCAATGGCGCCGGCTGCAACCTCAGCGAGTCCGGCGGTTAGAATAACGGAGGAGGGTACGGAGGCACCGGAGAGGCCGGCTGCTAGGGCAAAGGGGACGGTGAGGCCATCGGAGACGCCGATGATGACGTCGCGGACGATTTCACCAGCGGTGAAATGCTTCTCCTTGTGATGAACCAGAAGCTTTTCTGACGGACTTTCGTTCGCCGAAGATCTCCCATGTTCTAAGACCATTCTTAATTTTCCGCGTGAGAGAGAGAGAGAGAGAGAGAGAGAGAGAGAGCAGGTGGGGGAAGACGTACGCCTCTAGTGCGGCGTGTATTTATACTGAACGGAGAGGCCAAAGGAAGACTAACGGTCAAATTGGCTGCGAATTGGTTTCCTCAAATTTTATTTAATATGGTGAAAGTCATTAAATTCAGTTAAATCATTTTGACTCCTTGTTTTGACATTCAAGATTTATATATTTGTGATATTTTATCATATTAATTTAATCTATGCAATGTTAATTAAATTAATTAAATTATAATTACCCTAATATCTCAATTATTCATTAACTTATTTTAAATAAATAAGTAAATAATAATGAATTTAATTTGGAAGTTATTATTTAATCAAACTAAATCATAAATAGCATTAATTTTTATTTAAATGTTGACCTCATTTTTTATGAGGTAGAACACCTCATTTTTGATGAGGTCAGTCTCTCATCTTAAATTCGTGATGTGTCATAGCTTTGTTGACTGCCACTGAAGGAGTAGTGAAAGAGCTTATTTCCCTTAGAAACTCGGCCATTTCCTTACTCTTCCTAGAGTTTCACATTGGTGGTTTCTTGACCTCACAAACGAGTTAGAAGGTTAAGACCAACTTGTGAAACTCGAAGTGGTAACGGTCGGCCTTTGGCGCCAGGGCGGCCTGGGTGGCTTGGTCTTAATCACACACACACACTTAGGCCCATCAAACTCACAAATTCCAAAACCTAAAAATTACTTGCACTTAACCTACCTCCTAACTATTTTTTTGGAAGCTCATATGGGTGGTCTCAAACTCTTAGCCATTGGATAAGATGACTAGGACCGACATGTGGAGGATCCCAGAAATGAGTTCTCACATGAGTCTTATGATTTTTAGGGGGCTTCATTGCTTACATGGTCCACTCATCCAATCTATTCGAATTCCACCAAAATATTCATCTTTTGGGCAAATCTACCCCAAATTTCCCCAACTGCAAAATACTCTAAACACCCAAAAAATACTCGAAACTTCACCAATATCTAGAATTCACTCAACCACCCAAAATCATCTCATCATCAATTTTCACAATTCACCTTCAAAATTTCTAAATACCCTAAAATTGGCCAAATTATCAAAATACCACTGAGTCTGAAAGTCTCAATTGACCTAATACCATAACCACAAATCATCTCCATATTACCCAGTGCCCCAAAATTTCCAAAATTGACCAAAATGCCTAATTTTACCAAAATTACTAAATTATCCCTAATTTCTAAAACTATCAAATTACCCCATTTCAAATTCAAACCCAATTTCATTAATCTAAGCCCAATTTCTCTAAATCAAAACCCAATTCCAAACCAAATTTGAAATCAAACCCACGACCACTCCAATTAACCACAAATCTAATTTTTTACGAATTTGAGCATGCTTGATCAGTTTCACAAAAATCACGTCCTAACTTCATCATGACAATTTCAGACCCAATTGAACAATCTTTTGGTTTAGGTCCTCACCCAGGAGCCAAGCCCGAATCCACATCAAAATAGATGATTTTAAACTTAAATCTAAAATTTAACCCAAGAATCTCTTGATTTAATTAAAAGTCTAATCACCTAGTCATATATTAGCTAAGATGTGATCACATCACAAGTTAATCCCGATTTGTGCCATGGACCCGATGGTTCCTGGAATTAAGCAACCCCCCTTTAATTTGTTGCTCCCTTATCTGTCTGATAGGTAGCTCAAAACCACCCCCATTATTTGGCTAACTCCACTTATCTGTCTGATAGTGGCCTCCAAACCCCCCCCCGCCCCCCCCGCCCCAGTTGGTTAACTTTCCGCCCATCATGCAACGAGCTAGCTTAGCTTCCAAACTAATCACCATTAAACCTCCCGGCCATTAGCCACCACCCCCAACCCAGTGTTACCACTGATGGCGAAAAACCCCGAAATCGATAAGGCTCCCCTTGGCTTAAACCCAAAATTTCCAGCCATCAATGTAGCAATCCCATAATTGGACAATTGCCTCGCATTCCCTCCATATCCCAACTTCTTAAAATGATGGGAATCCACAGAGCTACTATTGATCGAGATTATAAGTCCAGCCTTTACACCTCGACCAAAAGGAAAAGGCTTCAAAATCTTGAGGAAAACTGCGTAATTGCTTCAGCTTTTTACACTAATCCTAAGATTAATTCCACCATTCTTAACTATTGCGTTCCACTTGCACTTGATTCGATTTCACCCTTTGAAACCCATGGCATTTCACGTAAATACCATTAATTAAATTAAAACTCTAAATTAACCCTTCCATAAGCTTCACCATACCTATAAACTAATTCCTCGAAAAAGCCCCTTCTATCGAATCATATACTTGGCTATAAAGGGCCAGCTTTTGGAGCCACCTTTCGGTTTAAATCATACATAAGCCTCAACACGGCTGTTAACACTTTGAGAAGATTCGTGAACTCGGCGGGGAATTATCTCCAACAAGCTTAATTGAGTCCTCACCTCTTGGGCAAGGTATAGCACAAAATCCATAAAATTTTTGCACTCGTTTGGATCTTTGTGAAAGAAATGTGCATTTCATTGTATTTAAATATATAGATAAGTTCATCTCGCTTAGATGAAGTTGTAAGAATAATCCGCAGAAGTGATTGGGGTAGTATCAAGTCGAGATATTAAGGTTAGAACATGGACGGCTCTTGGTTTTAGAATGATTTGTATGACGAACAGATGTCATCCGTTTACGTGTATCGAATGGACAATCGAGATGGCATGGGAAGAGCATATGGTACATTAACCACGGGCTAAGTCGGCGGGGCGGCATGGGGAAAGAGCCAGCTTTGCTTTGCAATGCGACACGTGGTCTTTGGAGCTGCGAGGTTTGACGCGAGGCGCTAACTTAGATAAGTAGAAAAATAGGGTTTTTGAATTTAAGTAAATATAAAAAATTTAATCATCCATATGCTTGCTGTTGAAAATTCATAAAAAATAAAATTAAAATAACTCTGTGCTTGCGAGCGGGGGAGAATTTATTAAACAAAAAATAAAAAAATATTTGCTAATTATTTTATTTAAATTAATTAAATACCTCAGAGAGTAATTAAATCATAACTAATTAAATAATTATATAAATTATATTAAATTTTAAGATTTATTCTTAATGAACTTAGGATTATTCTGCGATTTTTCAGGTCGAAACACCCCAATGATCAAATGCACTGGTACCAAGATAGTGACATTATCTAAATTAAATAAGCTATAAAAAATAAAATAAAGATAAAAAAAATATAAATTCAGTTTGGGTAGGTCTTTTATGGTCAGAGTACCTTAAGAAGAATAAGATCGGAGTTTAAAAAGTTAAAATGTATTTCTTAATTTTAAAATTAATAAAAAAAATTAATAAAAAATTAGAAAAATATAAAATAATTTAATAAATTATCAAAATGGTCAAATTCAAGATAATCACCTTATTAGGCCTCCGTAGAAATTTGAAAGTCGTAAAAATAGTTTTATATGTAAAAATGTATTTTTCTAAGTAAATGATAATTTTGGCTTAAAATTATTATAAATTTAAAATAAAAATATAAAATTATAAAAATTGGTTTAGAGTGATCTTTGAGACCACGGACACTTAGGGAAAATGAAATAGAGCTTAAATAAAAATGTTAATTTTTAAACATTTTATAATCTTAAAATATTTAAAATAAAAAAATCACAAAAAATATGAAAATACTTCAAATTGTCACAAATATCATCCTAACCACAGAGAACAAAAAAAAAAATGTGTTTAAAATTTTTTAGAAGTGTAATTATATATTTTTAGTATTTAAATGTATTTTTCTTTATTTGTGAATAAAATAATTATATAAAATAAAATAATTATCACAAAAATATAAAATAAATTTATCTGATTTCTCTAAAGTTAGATGGATTTATGAAAAAAAATATAAAAATGAATTTTTGAAATAAAAAAATGTATTTTCTATTTTATTTAATTATTAAAATCAATTAAACCAAATTGTAAAAAGTTAAAATATAATTCACAATTTCACAAAAATTGTTTATGGTGGTACTCTAACCTAAATGAACCTCCTAAAATTTCTTTAAAGACAAAAAAATATGTTTTGGTCATTTAAATTAATTAACCTTGAAATTTTTTTATTTTAATTTAAAAAATATTTATCAATTCATCAAAAATAAAAAAAAATAAATTCTTCTACGTATATAAATTAACTTATGAGTAGGGTAGTAGCAAAGTTTTAAAGTCATTTGAGTTAATTGAAAGAAATATGAAGTGGAAAGCTTTAGGGCCAAATAATAATTATGAAATTTTGAACTATAATTAAGATTTAGGAAAAACCGAAGGAGGGTAAATGGGTAATATTGACCATAATTTGACTCTCTAAAATGATTGAAACACGAAAGGGTTAAAGGGTAGAAACCAATTCTTGGCATTATCTACAAGAAGGGTAAAAATGAAATTTCCCTAGAGAATTGTTATGATTTTGGGGGTTAATTAAGTTGGATGATCTTATGTGATGGGCTTGATTTAGGAAGATGATAACCTTAATTTGAAGCACCAAACCAATGGTTAAATGATAATACAATCTTTTAATAGGAATTAAGTTATTTCATTTATTTTTAAATTTTCAAATATATCATTAAGGTTTCAGGAGCTTAGTAGTGAACTAGGCTTAATCTAGAATCATTTAATAAGGTTTAAAAAGAAAAAAAAGTCAATTATGAGTCTCTTTAAAATACTACAAGCTCAATCTCGATTGAAAGGGGTAAGGATTCCTTAATAACTTAATTTCCCCCTCGAGGGCTTCTAGCCACATGAATTTTTAAACATAACGCCAAATGATCTTCTAGTTACCATATTCATGGGATAGCAGAAATATTAAAGTTAATTGAGCATAAGGTTAAGACAACACTACTAAATCTTGACTTAGTGTGGGATGATTAATTTAACGATATAATAAGTCCAAATGAACTTGAAATGATTCAGAAGATTTTAAAAGTTGCTTAGAGTTATGGCCCAACACTTTTGCAATCTTTTCGGCATTTAAAAAGACACTCGGACTGTTATGCTTTCTTGAATAAAATCATCCTCAGTCTAGGGATCTGACAAGTTGTAGCTCTGGACTGTTAATGCATGCTTCCGAAATAAAGTACCTTATCACTTTACTTATGTGACATTAGTAACCTAATGTGACGTTTATGTATTGTATAAGGTATTCGAATCATTTTGAGAGCAGGGGATATTTTTTAATGCCATGTGTGGATCATTAGACTGAACTAACTTGGAGATGCAGGTGGCGGGTGGTAAATATTTCTTATGTGCCGCAAGCGAGAAATACACAATGGGATTTGAAATAGTATCTCCTATTACAGGAATCATTCGGGTAAAGGGATAGGACCGATGATACGTACTTAGCTTTTAGGTAAAACTTGCTCCTAACCTCTAAGTAATCGGTATTCTAATCGATTAGAGTAATTAATCTGTGGAACATCTTTGCTTAACAAAAAAAAAAAACTTAAAATATAAGGTAACAACCATCCTTTTTGTGACATGATTACTCTTTCTTGCTAAAAGTAAACTTAACATGCTTGGAAAAAAAATTAAAGATTTTGATGAAAACTTATAAAGGTACGGTTAATCACTTGAATTGAGGTTAGGGTGCCCTCCTTACATTGCGAGTTGGTAGCTTTTATCGTAGTTGGATTTTATAAAACACAACCCAACTTTGAGCCCCCACCTTTACTAAATTCTTACACTTAATACAGTCTTTCATATGTGATGTTGGGCTTATCTTTTTTTACGAAGCATTTGCATTTTTCTAATAATAGGCTTCTCTTGCAATTTACTTAAATCTTATGTGACTATACTAAGTTTATTGTACTAACCCTTTTGCAACGATATGAGAGGTGACACGCATTTACGGTTTATTTACTATGATTTTATTTTATTGTCACTTTACCTTACCATACGTGCTTTGTATTATACACTGCAAAATAAAAATACAGATTAAAAATAATAATACACGTTCAAAATATCAAACAAACATAATTCACTCCTTTTGGATTTATGAGAATCATTTAAATAAGATAACCGACAGTTGCTAATGAGAATTCTCCAATTTAAATGAGTTTAATAACTTGTTTAAACTAAGTAAATTCAAAGAAAATAGTGATGTCGAAGACGACGAAGCGAGTGGGTTCTTAACCGATGTCGCTTAACTTAAATTAAAATTCGACAAACACTTGAACAACAACAAAAAGCAAAAAAAAAAAGACACATAAACTATAAAACCATAACCTTAAAGCTACTACTTCAATGAGGAGCATTGGAGCAAAGGAAATCGCGACGGACGAGAAGACGAAGATCTACAACGATGAGCAAGTGTACATCGGCTAAATCATTCTGTTTTAAAATAACGAGAACCCATATAACTCCAGGGTAGTTCATCTAGCACGACTTAAATCCTTCATTTCTCTTTAAGCTTCTACATAATCATATTATGTAGCATAAGTCCCAACTCTCTTTAGGCTCTGAGGTTGTCGTTCGACATGACGTAAACATCATATATTTCTAGGGTATTTGCATGATCGGGATCATGCAAATGACATTCTTAAATAATAGACAACATGAAACATCAAATAATATATTTTTAAAATCGAAGCCAAACAATATGATAGTTTGGAAAGTTTTGCTCAAAGTCCTTAGTCTCCACTGCTTGCTCATTCCTTTAGACTTTGATAATATCTATTCTTATTTGAACCATTGCCACTCGACTTTTCAATGCTTGACATTGAAACCCTAAATGTTGAATTCTTGAGGACAAGTACCTCTGATCACCAAGATTTTTCTTAAGTGACTTCGAGTAATTTAAAAATAATTAAGTATAGGGGCTTGCCTTTATAGAGAACAATTCTGGGAGTGAATAAATCTGTTAATCTTTATACTATATAGGGGAACTTATAAATCAATATATAAAAGATTTGTAGACCAAAATGGATGTCATAAATTCTTTAATTATATTATTGAGCCCACTATCAAGTAGTATGTCTACCTCTCGAGGTAGTGCATAACTTGTATTGTTGTGATCGATACGTTTAAGCTTATTAAATGAATGAGATGTTTATTCGGTCTCATTTTGAAAATTAAATATTATTTTCAAAATCAAAATTATATATATGTATATATTAAATTAATTTTTTTCAATACCACAAACAAACTTTAAAAATCCATGGTCAACATTAAGTTAATATATTTTAATATAATTAATGATAATTATTAAGTTCAAAATTTAAAAGAAAATTTAGCTCACCTTGGCAATAATTGAAACTCTTTTTTCTCGCCCTTTCATTATTTTCTACTCAAAAGCCTTGATAAGAAGGGAAGCACGGGAAAATTTGTAATATAACTTTGGTAGCTAAGGCACCTTAGAATTGGCTATAGTATTTTATAATAGTGGTTATAAATTTTGGTAGAGAAATATTATGAGGATAATTTAGTAAAATTATAAGTATATATATTTTTATTGAAAAATTAAACAACCACTTTATTACAACCATCATAATTTAACGGGTCATATTAAAAAACGGCTTCCGAAGAGAAGGGTACACAGAAAGTACTAAGAAAGTAGTTCCTCAGCGGCATTAGATTCGCCGAAAAAAGCTATCGAATGGGTCCCACGAAACGGACCCTAAGGCATTAATGAAATTATGGCATTCAGAATTGTCATCTTTTCTCCTTTAAATTATATCCTCGAAACAAAGAAAACTAAAGTTTTGTTCTCATTTTTGGTTAACACCCCCCACCCCTTTGAGAGTCCTTCTGGAGGCTTTAGGTTGTTGTGTTAGCCTTGGCTTGGTGGGCTGAGGTTTAGTTGATTTAGGCCTTGTATTAGCATGTATATGCTTTGGTTGAACAACTTGTATTTGGGTTTAATCTAATTTAAAAATTAAATGAAAATCAACCCAAGAAGTTAAAACTAAAACCAATAATAATTTAAATATATTAATTTAAAATTAACTCTAAATTTAAAACATAAATCAAATTGAAGTATTAATCTAAAAATAAAATTTAACATAAACCCATTTCAAGCTGGACATAAAATTTAGCTTCGATTAAACATAATCCAAAACTAAAATCATGTGTGTGTGTATGTGTGTGTGTATGTGCGCGCGTGCACATGTGCGTTCATGTGTGTTCCCGAGGTTGTAAATTGATAAATATATAAAAGATTACATGTAAGTGGCAGAAATCTCTGTACATAAATGCATAACATGTGTATATATGGATATATATCCATTTAAACCCAAATGAACTTTATATATGGGTATACATTTTTTGCGGGGAAGGAGTGATCTCGAAATATTTATGCTTACATTTTATATATGAATTGATACTTCTCTTTAATGATATTATGAAATTAGATACTACGCATTACGGATCGTTATCGAAGTAATATAGGACTTTATGATTAAGCTCTGAGATATTGAACCCACGGGGACAATATTAAATAAAGAAAATAGAAAAATAACTTTTTTACTTTTGAGGAAAGTCTAACCCGAACTAAAAATAATATTCTAGGAAAGAAAATTCAATTCTTTTTGCTAATTTTTATAATTTAAAATGAAGTAAAAAACTACTTTAAATAAATTTTTGTAAGAAGAAAGAAAATGCAAATAAAATATCTTTTTCCTTATTATGAATCAGTAAACAAGACATAGAATTCTATTGTGGAAGTATCTAAAATGTGTTGTGACAAATATGAGCAATTATATTCTTTACGCTTTGCTTCTTTTAAAGATGCTATAAAACACGGAGTTAATCGGCTTGCTTTATAAATCTTGAAGACGGGCAAGCCAAGAAAGATCTTAGCTCTCTCTAGAGTTTCCTCTTCTCCCTCCACCTAGGGGTTAACATCTTATATTAAAACATAAAACAATAAATCGAATTGGAGTCTTTAGCTTGCCATTCTAAAGTCCTCTAATTTTTCACCCATCAAAGTATATCTCCTTATTTATTTGCACTAAATCATATGGATTACATTCTAGCTTAGTATAATTTCATGTGATTCTTTCCAATTGTTGCTTGAGACAATACTATATTGGTTCTTATATGTTCTCTCAAAATATATTAACATCTTAATTGGACAAATCAATAAGTAAATGAATGTTGACCTCATTTTTGATGAGGTCTTCTCTTCTTCTTTTTAGTACTTAGGATCTAGCCTTAGGCTTTTCCTTTGACTATCTTAGAGGACTAGAAGTGGAACCCACTACTTAGAAATTCAAACCACTTCTAAACTCCCTACAAACTCCACAAACTTGATTGTAGACCCCTAATCACCTAGAGGGTTGAAATCAAATGTGGAAGTTTAAAGGATGAGTTCCTATAGGACTCTTTGGCCTTAGGACCATCCCGGGTGGCCCGGTCCAGTGAAGGGCCGACTTACACACACACTACACTTATACACTACACTTTCACACACCTCCTAAAACCACACTCATACCCAACTTGACCTCCTGACTCATGAAGGTGATTCACATGGATGGTCTTTAACCCCTAAGCCCTTGGCTAAGAGGGTTAGGAACAACATAGTGAATGCCTCAAATAAGTCTCTTCATGGCTCATGTGGGCTTGATATGGATTCATGGCTCAACCAAAATGATTTCATTTCACTTACATTTACCCAATCTTCAATTTTCTAAATTTTCAATTTTTGACCCCCGGGACCCTACACCCGTCAGCACTACCCAAACCTTGAAATTACCCAGAATTTTTCAAAAAAATCTCCAAATACCCAAAATTCCTAAGGACCAATCCCAAACATTCCCACATTACTCAAATTGATCATCCATATCCAAAAATACCAAAAATTCCAAAAATACCTCCCAATACCCTCCAAATACCCAAAATGCCCCTCTTGACCCAAAAATCCAAAAATTCTGAAAATTCCTAGAAAATTCCAGAAAATCCCAAATATTCCCAATTTCATTTTGTTCAACTACACCATGGGCCAATTTTGTCAATTTATCCCACTTTTGTCAAAATCCCCAATTTGACCCATTTTAACCCAAAATGAACCCAATGTCAAACCAAACCTACCCAATTGAACCAAATTCTGGTCTGATTCAATTCTAAACTTCAATTAAATATCCCCAACACCAATCTAGACCAAATCCAAGTCTAATTTGATTGGAATTTGAATCCAATTTCACTTTTGATCTTAAAGCCCAATTTGGACCCATGGTCCAAACTTAGCCCAAACTAACCCAATTCAACTCCAATTAACCCCAAAACTTTTCTAAACCTTCCCTAGCATCCCCACAAACAAAACACTAACATAATTTGCCCAAAATTTGGACCCAAACCCCACTCAAATTCAACCCAAAACCAAAAAGCCCAATTTTGATCTAAACCCAAACCTAACCCAAATAAGCCCAAACCCCAAAATCAAAACCCAACCAAAGCCAAAACCTCTTTGAAACACTCCCATAAACATTTCCCAACATTAATTTTACATCAATTTCAACTCTAGCCCAACATTGGCCCAAATTAGCCCAACTTGACCTACATTGAGCAAGTTACCAAAGAGGCCCAAATTCAAACCAATTCAATTCCAAATCACACCAAATTGACTCGAAACCATTCATGAAACATCCCTAAACCAATTGCAACATTTACTTGACATGGTCCTTCACAAAATTTTCACCCAAAAGCCCATCCTAAAATCGAAAAAACCCACTTCCCTAAATCACTTTAAAAGCCCATCTAAAACCATTTCAAAGAGCCCAAAATCTACCCTAAATCCCATATGACATTTTCATTTGCCATCCATTTAATCAAAGTAATTCCCTAAGTTCCAATCCCATCATCAAATGATTCCAAATCAAGCCTCATGCCAAATCACCCCTAAATGCCAAAATTCACAAAATCCTTCTCCATGAAAGTTGACTTAACTTTTCCCAAGCCAAATGGAGCCATGAAGCCATGCATGAGCCCCATGAGAGCCATGAGAGCCATGGAATGTACTTTCCACCTCACCAAACCATTAATGGCAAAGAGGGGATCTCTTTCTTAAACCCTCTTAAACCCTTTTTCACCTTAAGCATGTCACACACTAAACCATGCTTAGCCACCTCACCATGGATGGAGACCACACCATTTTGTCTTGGCTGACCCAAGTGACTCTTTTCAGCCCAAAACCAGGCCTTGGGTGGTGAACCTAGCCCAAAAACCATGGGTTGACTCATATGAACCAAAAATAGCCTTCCCCCTGATCACTGAAAAATTTATTAAGAAATTCATACCTATTTTTGATGAAATTGCACTTTAAAGAAAGGTATTTTCTTTATTTTGTTGCAGGAATGGAGAATTTAGGTGATAAAAGCAAAAATCATAAAAAGGAGCGGATTTGGAGCAAAAAGGAAGAAAATAATGCAATTTGTGCTTGAGTCGCCGACGGCGAGATCGAGCCCGCCGACGGCGAGGGTACGAGGAAGAAATTCGAAGGATTTATAAGCGTCTCGGCGACGGCGAGCACGAGCCCGCCGACGGCGAGATAGCGCGGTTCGAAGACCTTCTAGAAGCCTCGCCGACAGGCGAGGTAGTTCGTCGCCGACGGCGAGCTAGTTCAAATGGCGCGAGATACATTGAACACTGGACACTTTTTGAAGGGATGCTTACACACCTCTTGGTCCTTTGCTCACCTCTATATATAGAGGCCGAAATTCAGACTCTGCGTTAAGTGTGTCGATTTGTGTCTTAAGAGTTTTTTATTTATGTGTGTGAGCGAGTCTTTAGAGTCTTAATTAGTGTAATTAGTGAGTCTTTAGTGAGTTAGTGAGTTTTTAGTGAGTCTTCTTTGTCTTGGAAGGAAGAGTCGAAAAGGCTGCGAGGAGTACGCAGGGATAAATCGAGATAAGTATTTGTATTTATTGTTTTTAACTTTAAATGAAATCCATGCTTAGTTTAGTTCACATGCATTCTGAGTAGTTTATTAGTCTTTCTCCTTGTTATGAAATTAAGTGACTTGATGAACTTAAAACAGAAGTACTTTTATATATATTAATAAATTGTGATAATTTTTACTTAAAACTTAATTTACTTTCAAATTGGCCATTTGATTTGTTAAAATATGTTGAATATCAACTATAGTAAAAATTACATCGGATATTCGGGGAATTCAAAAGCCTTGGAAGGAAGGTGCGAATAAATAGGAAATAATATCCTTGGGCGTAGAATTGAGCATTTTAGTGTGACGGACTAAAATATTCAATTCGGTCCTATTGTTTGAGAGGCTGAAGTGTAGATGTTAGCCCTCGGGCGAGGGAACGTGGGAGCTACGAAGTGGCGGTCGGTATCCTCCCGGCTAGCGCGAGATTCGGTAATCGAACATAGGATTAGTCGATATTCTTTACACACGGACCAAAGGGTAAAGAATAGGAATGCTCCTATTTGTCACAATACCTTAAAATTATACTATTTAAATTCATCAATCACTTAAATTTCTAAACAAGGGGAAAGATACTTTTTACGAATAGTTAAGACTTATTTAGCGATTAGTTTAATTTCCTGCACTTTCGATACGTATTAATTTTCTACTTAGTTAAGTTACCTAATTAAAATACTTAGTTTACTTTATTGCGCTTAAATTTAGAATTCCAAATTTTCGTATACTATTTTAAAATTATTATTATTATTATTTTAAAATTAGTTGTTATTTAATTTTCTATTTCACTGTGGGATCGATAACCAGGACTCCACTAGAGCCCTGTATTACTTGATACGATACGTATACTTGCGTAGCATCCACAACATAAACAATTACAATTCTATACATATAATATAGCGGGGTCGAAGTTTTTGGCGTCGTTGCGATTAAATTAAAAATATCATAATATAAAATTGTGGGTCGAGTTTTTGGCGCCGTTGCTTGGGAAAGTAAGAAAAATTTACTAGAGTAACGGACTATTTTAAAATAATCATAATAAATAAATTAATATCTATTCTAAAATTGTATGCGCAAATTTGGAAACGAAAATTTAATACCTTACGATTACGAATTAGAGCGTACGATTAAAAGAATTAGAAAACAAAAGAAACAAATTATAAATTTAACACAAATGGCGAATATTCACGAAATTCAAAATATGAACCAACAAAGACCATTAAGAGATTATGCCAACCCTACATCGAGATGAAATTCATTTAACTATTCAAAACCACGATGTAGGCTGCTAATTCATTTGAACTTAAACACTGCGATTATCCAAATGGTACAAAACAATCAATTTAGTGGTTCACTACTGAAGATCCTAACTTACATCTTGCTTAGTTTTCTAGAACTTTGTGCTACTTTTAAATATCGAGAGTATCGACGATGCTTATAAGACTTAGACTTTTTCCTTTTTCATTAAGGGATAAGGCTAAAATGTGGTTGAATTCGTTAGCACTTGGATACTATTAAAACTTGGGGAGAATTATCACAAAAATTTCTATCCAAATATTTTCCACCATCTAAAAGCTGCTAAGTTTAGAAATGATATAACTTCTTTTTGTCGAGTTAGATGGAGAATCGATATATGAAGCTTGGGAGAGATTTAAGGAACTTCTTAGGAAATGCCCGCATCATGCGCTACCGGATTGGTGATTATTCGAACCTTTTATAATGGATTAGTAGGATCTTTAAGATCGATCATCGATCTTCGTTGCTTGGAGGTTCATTAATGTCTAAACCATTTGATGAAGCTTATGCACTAATCGAAGAAATGGCAACAAATAATTTCCAATAGCCTGCTGATAGAGTAAATCCAGAAAAGATAGCCGGCATTCATGAAAACGATGCAATATCTATGTTAGCTTCTCAAATTGCTTGCTATATCTAGAAATTAGATCATTTTGGAATGAACTACTCTCCTACTTTAGAAGAAAACTCATCTGGACAAATCATAGAATCTCAATCTAATTATGAAACTTTAAATGCTATTAATAATAGAACTAATAACCCTTATTGAACTATTATAATCCTGGTTGGAAAACTCATCAAATTTTAATTGGAATAACACATCTAATCAACAATGGATGAATCAACCTAATCAAGCAAATCCAAACTATAAACCTAATTACCCACTTGGATTTAATAACAATAACCCTCGATTCGAAGATAAGAAATTATACATGGATGAATTAATTTTGAATATGGGTCATCGACTACAAAATCAAGGAAATCAACTACAAATTCGAGGAAATCAATTACAAATTCAAGGAACATCTATTAAAAATATCGAAACTCAACTTGGACATATTACTCTTACGCTAAATAATAGAATACTGGAACTTTTCCTAGTAATGTGGAAATAAATCCTAAAGATCGAGGAAAAGAACAAATTAAAGCAATACAGACTAAGGAGTGGAAAAGAATTAGAACCTCAAATTCAAAAGAACTTGAAAGCCAAAAGAGGAAGTGGAAATTGAAAAGGAAACACTTGACAAGATTGAAACTTAGAACATCCTTTAATACTATGAAAATTTACGTTGAAAAACCTCCACCACCATTTCCTCGACGACTAGCTCGACATAAAAAAGATAAACAATTTGCTAAATTCCTTGAAATATTAAAGAAATTAACAATCGATATACCTTTTGTCGAAGCTTTAGATCAGATGCTAAATTATGTAAAATTTATGAAAGATATTCTAAATAAGAAAAGAAAATTCAACGATAATGAAACGGTCGCACTTAGTGAAGAGTGTAGTGCTATTATTCAGAAGAAGCTTCTGAAAAATTGAAAGATCACGGTAGTTTCACTATACCTACAGCTATAGGAGAAAAATTTTATGGAAAAGCTTTGTGTGACTTAGGAGCAAGCATCGATCTAATGCCTCATCGATTTTTAAGAGATTAGGATTAGGAAAAATTACACTACTTCGGTAACCCTTCGATTAGGTGATCGTTCGGTTACCTATCCTAAGGGAGTTATTGAAGATGTGTTAGTAAAAGTGGATAAATTTATCTTCCCGGTAGATTTTATTGTTTTAGATATGGAGGAAGATAAAGAAATTCCTATCATTTTAGGAAGACCATTTTTAGGCTATCTTGGAAAAGCTATGATTGATGTTCGAAAGGAGAATTAACTATGAGAGTAAATGACCAAAAAGTTACATTTAATATTGCAAAATCAATGAAATATCTGTGCTAGAAAAAGATGATGAATGTTTTCGGATGGAAATACTTGAACATTTACAACAAGAACATTTTAAGGAATATTACGAAGATAAATTAGAAAAAGAAAACAACTTGAATTAATTGAAGATAATAATGAAGAACTAGATTATATTCGGGAAAGATTTGAATTTTTGGATAATGCTTGAAAACAACGACAAGAATATAGTTCCATCGATTATTAAACCTCACGAACTTGAGCTAAAAATATTACACGATCATTTGAAATATGCTTATTTAGGTAATTCTTCAACTTTACCGGTTATTATTTCATACGCATTAAACGAATCTCGAAACAAAAACTTTTAGAAACTTTAAAAAAATATAAGAAAACTTTTGGTTGGACTTTAGCAGATATTAAAGGAATTAGTCCTTCGATACTGTATGCATAGAATTATTTTAGATGATGAACATAAACACTAAAGCGAGATCCCGAAAGGAGATTAAACTAGATAATGAAAGAAGTAGTTAAGAAAGAAATTTTAAAATGGTTAGATAATGGTATTATATATCATATTTACGACGAGTTCTTGGGTAAGCCCGATTCTTTGTGTTCTTAAGAAGGGAGGAGTGACCGTCACTTGCCAATGAAAATAACGATCTTATTCCTATAAGACAAGATTGCTTGGTTGGCGTATATGTATTGATTATAGGAAATTAAATACGCGCACGGGAAAGATCACTTCCCTTTACCATTTCTAGACCGGATGTTAGATAGATTAGTCGGACATAAGTATTTTTGTTTTCTAGATGGATACACCGGTTATCATCGAATACAAATTGCTCACGAGGATCGAGAAAACTACATTTACTAGTCCTTATGGAACTTTCGCTTTTCGAAGAATGCCTTTTGGATTATGTAATGCACAGCAACATTCGAGAGATGTATGATGTCATATTTAGTAAGTTAATTGACAATGGAATAGAAGTATTTATGGATGATTTCTCGTATTTGGAACATCATTTGACACATGCTTAACTCATCTTGAAAAAGTATTAGAAATATGTGAGAAAACAAATTTAGTTCTAAATTGGGAGAAATGTCGATTTATGGTTGCGGGCGGCATTGTATTAGGGCATAAAATTTCGGAAAAAGGCATGGAAGTGGACCACTGCAAAAATTCAAGTTATAGCTAAATTACCACCTCCAACTACGGTAAAAGGGGTAAGAAGTTTTCTTGGACATCTTGGATTCTACGGACGCTATATAAAAGATTTTTCAAAAATTACTAAACCTCTATGCCAACTTCTCGAAAAGGACGAGAAATTTGAATTTACTAATCGAATGCCTGAATGCTTTTGAACTCTTAAAAGAAAAATTAATTACAGCACCTATAATAGTTTCACCTAGCTGGGAGAAACCATTTGAGCTTATGTGTGATGCTAGTGATTATCTTGTAGGAGCGGTTCTTGGGCGAAGATATGAAAAGATTTTTAAAGTTATATACTTATCTTAGTAAAACTCTAAATGATCTTTGAAATAAATTATACGATTACTGAGAAGAGAATTATTAGCGGTAGTATATGGTTTTAATAAATTTAGACCTTATCGATTGGAACAAAATGTATCGTGCATACTGATCATTCTGTTTATCGAATATTTAATGCAAAAGAAAGATTCGAAACCAAGATTAATTAGATGGATGCTATTAATGCAAGAATTCGATTTTGAGATCGTTAATAAGAAAAGGCTGATAATCGAATTGCGGATCATTTATCGAGATTAGAAAATCATGAATTATACGATATTGAAAATGAAATTATAGACAGTTTTCTACGATGAACAACTATATAATATCGATGAGTGGAAAATACCATGGTATCTTGATATAGTAAACTATATAGTTAGTAATATTTTACCACCTATGCTAACTTTGCAACAACGAGAAAAAATTCATCCATGATACGAAAACTTATTTTTGGGATGAACCATATTTATATAAACGATGTAAGGATTTAATTATTAGAAGATGTGTACCTTATGAAGAAAGCTGAACCAATTATTCAAAAATGTCATGATTCGATTTTGGAGTACATTTTGGGACTGATAAAACTGCTTATAAGATTCTACAATCTGGATTTTACTAGGCTACTCTATTTAGAGATGTATACAGATATATTAAAACTTACGATAAATGTCAAAGAGTAGGAAATATATCTAGAAAAAAAGAAATGCCTCTGAATTTTATATTAGAAGTTGAAATTTTTGATGTTTGGGGATTAGATTTTATGGGACCTTTTATTCCTTCGTTTGGAAACTCATATATATTAGTAAGTTGTTGATTATGTTTCCAAATGGATTGAGGCATAAGTTTTACCTAGGTGTGATGCTTAAGAGTGTTTCAAAATTTACGATGAAAAATATTTTTACTAGATTTGGAATGCGAGAGTGATTATCACTGACGGAGGAACTCATTTTAGAAATAAATACATTCACAAACTAGTAGAAAAATACAATATTACTCATAAGATATCCACTTGCTTATCATCCACAGACTAGCGGATTAGCTGAAGTATCTAATCGTGAGATTAAACGTATTTTAGAAAAATTTGTAAACCCGAATAGGTTAGATTGGTGCTATTAGATTAGACAACTGCATTATGGGCTTATAGGATCTGCTTATAAAACTCCGATTGGAATGACTCCTTACGAGCTTATATATGGAAAAACATGCCACTTACCGGTTGAATTAGAACATAAAGCATATTGGGCGATTAAAGAATTTAATTATAATATGAAGGAAAGTCTGGTGAGAAAAGATTGCTTGCAATTAAATGAATTGGAAGAATTAAGAAATGAATCATATGATAATGATCGGATTTATAAAGAAAAGATGAAATTATGGCATGATCGGAAGATTAATCGAGAGAAATTTTGAACCGGGACGGGAAGTTTTGCTATATAATACTAGATTGAAATTATTTCTGGAAAATTGAAGTCTCGATGGTTAGGACCTTTCACCATAACTCAAATATTTTCATACGGAACTATAGAAATCGAAGATCCAAAAACTGGACATAAATTTAAAGTTAATGGACATAGATTAAAACCATATTTCGAAGGTATAAGACCTAACTATAAAGAGGTTTTAATGCTTAGTCGACCTGATTAATAATTGAAATTAGGTCGAGTGACGACGTTAAACTAAGCGCTTTATGGGAGGCAACCCATATTAGTTATCTATTTTTATTGTATCTTAATAGTTAGTCTATATTATTGAAACTTTCTTACTCGATTATTATTAAGAATCATCACATATTCGAACCATTATGATGAGAAAAGAAATTATTCGATTTAGAGCGAAATTGGACATTATTTTGGAATCTCGCCGACGGCGAGGTCGATACTCGCCGACGGCGAGGTTCGCGCCTAGAATTAAATTCAGTTTATTTATCGAGCTCGGCGACAGCGAAACGTCCCGCCGACGGCGAGAACATGGGAGCGGTTTTATAAGCGAGTCGCCGACGGCGACTTCTCGCCGAGCGAAGTTATAAAGATGAGTTATTTATAATTTGAATGCCGATTTGGACGGTTTCAACACCAATTCCTTTGCGAAAACCCATTCTTAAATCATTCT
Source organism: Papilionanthe hookeriana x Papilionanthe teres (assembly GCA_022702705.1). Taxonomy (NCBI): domain Eukaryota; kingdom Viridiplantae; phylum Streptophyta; class Magnoliopsida; order Asparagales; family Orchidaceae; genus Papilionanthe; species Papilionanthe hookeriana x Papilionanthe teres. Next base: position 26,587,736 of record CM040430.1, read on the forward strand.
AGATCTGCCTTCTTCACTAGAATTCATTCCATTCACCATAATGGCCTCCAAATTCTTAGATTCCTCTAGTGCAGGTGTTTAGCCGGAGGAAATTTGTGAGTACGGAAGCGCGGCGGATCTTCGACAAGGTTTTGGTAAAGAAAAGAGTTATCGAGACGGGGATTTGTCGATCGAGGATTAGAGAATTCCACTACGAAGATAGAAGAAATGATCGCGCGGTGGCACTTGGGAGGTATTTTGTTACACTACGTCTGCTATTGTTATTCCAGTTGTGAAAGAGTTCTACTCTAACTTACATGCGATCAACAATGGGAATGTCTACGTTATAGGAAGACATGTGACGTTTACTCCTTCAAGAGTAAATGAATTATTCTCTATAGAAAACACCCCGGTATGTCACTATTCAAATTTTGTGCCTTCTCGATATAATATGAATGAGATATTTCGATATCTATGATGAACCGGAAGATTGGGAAATGCGTGAAGACGGGTATGTTAGTTTCTCTGCATCACTTTTGAATCTGATCTCGAAAGCAACTGACACTTTTTCATCTCATCTAAATTGTTACCTACTATGAGGGTAAACAAGGTTTCGAAGGAATGCGCTATATTGAATTATTGTATTCGAAATGGATTGCACTATTGATGTTGGATCAATAATTGTTAAGTACTGCATTGGGTTTAATTGTGCATGGGTCGGTTCGCGGACTAGGACACCCATCTACTATTTTTGCATTATGCGATCGGTACCGAGTTTCTTATAAAGCTTGGGAAAAGGTTCTGTTACCTTGGAAGCCGCTTGATCCTACATATATGTTCCTACTTTGGACAATAATGATGAAATTACATTTATCTCGATAGAGCTTCACGAGAATAATCCTATAGCAAGGCTATTTCGGATAAAACGGAGTTACTTATGAAGAAAATTAAAGGAATGGAGAAAGAACTACAGAATGTGAGAGATTCGATCGACAATATATCCGATTTATTTGATCACATTGATTTGGAGGATGAAGGAACACTTTGATCATTACTGGACACACGGAAGGCTAGCTTTCTTCATTTGCGAGACGAAGGGTTGGATCAGCTGAAGAATGCGCCGGAGTTTCCCTTCGAGGCCTTTCTATAACTTATTTGTGCATCATCGTCATATCGGAAATATCGGATGAAGATGAAGATTCGACATTGAAGAGTAGTAGTAAAAATTTCCATAGTATGTTTGTATTTATGTTATTTGATTTGATTTAGATTTTATTATGTGTGGAGTGATGATTTGAATATCTCGAAACTTAATTGAGATATGCGTCATAGTTTTGTATCGGCATTTAGTGTGTCGTGGATTGGTTTGCGATGCTGATTAGTAGTAAGGATTGGAGAATTGAAGTTTGATTATAGAGTTTAAAATTATGTTAGTTTGTACATCTCATGGATTTCAATATTAAAGTTAATTTGTTGTGTTGTGTGAATTTGTTTGTGTATAAGTAGCTAATCTTCATATTAAATTAATAAATGATGTGATCGGAAATATAATATAAGGCAAATCGAGGACGAAAATGAGTGACGAATTTCGGAAATTAAATTTTTTGGAATCTCGCCGACGGCGAGAAAAATCCCGCCGACAGCGAGATCGATCTCGCTGACAGCGAAGGTTAGAGCAAAATTTTCTCGCCCCGAGAGTTTTTAGTTCCGAAAAATATTAGTTCGCCGACGGCGAGAAAAACCTCGCTGACAGCGAGGGCGCGAAAAACATATATTTTGACCGGTCAAAAACACTATTCATCATCCCCAACCTCTCATTTTGGCAAAAACTACCCTAGGGCTCACGAAATTTCGGATTTAGATGGGATTTCATCACTCAAAAACACCAGATTTCATCTTCCCTCGGTAAGTGCTTCACTCCTATGCAAAAATTTTTTGATTTTCACGATGTATTTTCTCCACATTAAAAAATTTTGAAAAATCCTAAATGTGGAAGAATTACTCAGTAGAAATCCATAAAATTTGTTTTAATTTGATCTTAGATGTTGTAGGAAGCCTCCTTAGTAATATTAGGAAGTTTAGTGACAATTTTTGTGAATTTCATAGATCGATCGAAAAATGGCTCCGCGACGAGAAAAGACGAGTAGATTACGATGCGGCCGATTTGTCAATGCACGAGCACAAAATCAGTATTTTCAAAACATTCAAGCAAGAAAGTGCATTGTGAATCGAGTTTTTAAGAATCCGGGAGATGAAGTTGAGGGGATCATTAAAGAACGAGGTTGGGAGAATCTCTACTACAACACCAATAGAGCTGCTTGTGGAAGTAGTAAAGGAATTTTATTCTAACTTTGCTTGTAGAGGACGCACCGGTAAAGGTACGTGGATTTATGGTTGACTTCAGTGTTGCTAGAATTAACGCCTTCTATGAAGTTCGGGACGGTCCAAATGAGTACGAAACATTTGGAACGATGCTGGGAACCTCTAGAAGAGGTGATAAATTTTCTTGCTGACGGGATTGGAGTTTGGAAGATAAAGCGGCGGGAAAGAGTGAATTTTCCTCTTTCTAAGTTAAATGCAAATTCTAAAGCATGGCATTATTTTATTTGTTCTACTTTGTTACCTACATACCACGCGGTGAGGTAACGAGGATAGAACGATTCGAATTTCGGATTCGGAACAATAGAAGTATAAACATTGGAAGTGTCATCTATAGAAATATCTTAGCCACTCTTTGAAATGAAAGTGGAGGGGGATTGGGACATCTGCAGGTTGATTTATGCAATACTGTCGACTCTGCGGAGTTGAGGCGGCGAATGATGAGGAGTGGATAGAACCCATGAACCCACTCGCGGCGACGATATTAAGAAATATGAGTCTCATGAAGGGTGGAGATCGGGAGTGAGAAGTTATTTCACTCGGTCAAGTAGAGATATACCCTCTACTTAGCTATGAACCTCCCGAGCCTACCACCCCTACCCTACAAGATCGATGAATGAGGCGACACTGCATAGGAGGAGTTTTGAGCGGTTTGGAGAGACAATGGGGAGAAGATTTGATCATTTTGATCGAAAGGATTGATAATACTGGAGAGGAGACATGATTATGATAGTGAGTACTGCGGAGACATTCGAGTACGAGATAGCATATCATGAAGGCTGAACGTCGCTACGAGAGTGGAGATTTAGATGTCATCTTTCCAGAATGCCCCGAGGTATACTCGGTATCATCATGCTCGGTCTTCTCGGCCTACGAGATCGAGGAGGGGATGATAATATAGTTTGGGACTTTGATATAGAAGATTAGGACTTTATTTGTTTTGTTTGTTTGATGTTAAGTTATTTTGGAAACTTTTATATGTTTGTAATATTCAGTACTTTATGTTGTGAGACATTGGATGTTTGTTAGATTATTTGCTTGAATTGTTATAGTAGTTTAGTTTTTGTTTTTGTGTTAGTTAATTGCATTTGTTTTTATGTTAAATAGGATGTTAGTTTTCTTTAGTATGTTTTTATTTTATTATGTATTGTTTTAAGTTGTAAAATTGTTAATCTGTTAGTTGAATGTTTTTAATGTGTTAGTAATTCATATGTGTAGTGTAGAGTTAATTTTAATTGTTGTATTTAATACTTATCTCGGATTTTATCCACTGCATTTTCTTTAAATTGTTATATATATATATGGAGAATACTAACGGTACGGGTTCGATGAAAAATGAAAAAGCGTGCAAAAATTTCAAAGAAAAAAGAAATACCTAAACTTGAAAGGTATGATTTATTTACTTTCCCTTTTTCATTATTTAGAGTAGATATAAAAATTTAAGTTTGGGGGGGAGTAAAATACAAATTTAGTTATTAATTTGTTCTCGGTTTCTATTTTCAAATTATTATAAAATGATTTTTATAGCAAATTTTTCAATTTAATTAATATGAATTATTTTATTTAATTATTATAAAAGGTTAAATGAAATATTTCTAGTGCTTTAATTAATTAAATAGAATAAAATATTTGGTTAAAGGGAATAAGAATATAGTAAACTATTTTTAGTAAGGAAAACTATATTCTAAAATTAAAATTCTTAAGTATTCAAGTGAAAAAAGAAAAGATTGAAAATTAATGAAGTAAAAACTATGAAGTATATATAAGCTAAGAAATATTTCTAAGTTTCAAATTTAGGAAGATGAAAATGAAGTTCAAAATTATTAACGAGCTCTCCAGGATACGGTAATCCTCATTAGAAAAAAGAAAACGAAAAAGAAAAAGAAAAAGAAAAGAAAAATGAGGAGAAGCTTGAGGAGATGCCTTATCGAAAATTGGCTTCATTTGAATTAACTAAAGGGAAAAACTTAGATATTTCCAAACTTATGTTTATGGATTAGAATTTTACCTAATAGTGTTTTCTTGAATTTCTTATCATATGAATATCTTAAGTAGTTATTCTTTTAAATATAGTCATTCACTGAAATGAATAGTAAGCTAGAAATCTTAGACACGATAACTAAATAATTTATTTCTATAAGATTAATTAAATTACATGAATTATTTTTATTTAACTTTATTATGATATTAATTAATCTAATTCATAGTTTATTTAAATTAGAAAAAATCTTATTATAGAAATCATTATTTTTATGTAATACTTAAAATTACTTGAGGACGAGTAATAAGTAAGTTTGGGGGATTTTGATCATTGAAAAATTTATTAAGAAATTCATACTTATTTTTGATGAAATTGCACTTTAAAGAAAGGTATTTTCTTTATTTTGTTGCGAGGAATGGAGAATTTAGGTGATAAAAGCAAAAATCATAAAAAGGAGCGGATTTGGAGCAAAAAGGAAGAAAATAATGCAATTTGTCTTTGAGTCGCCGACGGCGAGATCGAGCCGCCGACGGCGAGGGTACGAGGAAGAAATTCGAAGGATTTATAAGCTGTCTCGGCGACGGCGAGCCCGAGCCCGCCGACGGCGAGATAGCGCGGTTCGAAGACCTTCAGAAGCCTCGCCGACAGCGAGGTAGTTCGTCGCCGACGGCGAAGCTAGTTCAAATGGCGCGGATACATTGAACACTGGACACTTTTGAAGGGATGCTTACACACCTTTTGGTCCTTTGCTCACCTCTATATATAGAGGCCGAAATTCGGCTTCTCGAAGTGTGTCAATTTGTGTCTTAAGAGTCTTTTATTTATGTGTGTGAGCGGTCTTTATAGTCTTAATTAGTGTAATTAGTGAGTCTTTAGTGAGTTAGTGAGTTTTTAGTGAGTCTTCTTGTCTTGGAAGGAAAAGTCAAAAGGCTGCAGGAGTACGCTTAGGGATAAATCGAGATAAGTATTTGTATTTATTGTTTTTAACTTTAAATGAAATCCATGCTTAGTTTAGTTCCCATGCATTACGAGTAGTTTATTAGTCTTTCTCCCTTGTTATGAAATTAAGTGGCTTGATGAACTTAAAACGGAAGTACTTTTATATATATTAATAAATTGTGATAATTTTTACTTAAAACTTAATTTACTTTCAAACTGGCCATTTGATTTGTTAAAATATGTTGAATATCAACTATAGTAAAAATTACATCGGATATTCGGGAATTCAAAAGCCTTGGAAGGAAGGTGCAAATAAATAGGGAAATAATATCATCTGGGCGTAGAATTGAGCATTTTAGTGTGACGGACTAAAATATTCAATTCGGTCCTATTGTTTGAGAGCTGAAGTGTAGATGTTAGCCCTCGGGCGAGGGAACGTGGGAGCTACGAAGTGGCGGTCGGTATCCTCCCGAGCTAGCCGCAGATTCGATAATCAAACATAAGATTAGTCGATATTCTTTACACACGGACCAAAGGGTAAAGAATAGGAATGCTCTATTTGTCACAATACCTTAAAATTATCTATTTAAATTCATCGATCACTTAAATTTCTAAACAAGGGAAAGATACTTTTTCGAATAGTTAAGACTTATTTAGCAATTAGTTTAATTTCTGCACTTTCAATACGTATTAATTTTATACTTAGTTAAGTTACCTAATTAAAATACTTAGTTTACTTTATTGAGCTTAAATTTAGAATTCTAAATTTTTGTATACTATTTTAAAATTATTATTATTATTATTATTTTAAAATTAGTTGTTATTTAATTTTCTATTTCCCTGTGGGATCGATAACCAGGACTCTACTAGAGCCCTATATTACTTGATACGATACGTATACTTGCGTAGCATCCACAACATAAATAATTACAATTCTATACATATAATATAGCTGGGTCAAGTTTTTGGCTTCGTTGCAATTAAATTAAAAATATCATAATATAAAATTGTGGGTCACCCCCCATTCCATTTCAATTCAACTCCTTTACACATGTCCATGGCCAATTGACTGCACTAAGCCCCAGCCACGACCTCCACGACCTTGAGGGTGACTTGACCACTGGCCAGGCCACCACGGCCGCACGGAAACCAGACAGGCCGAGAGCACCCATGTGAGCCAAAGTTTGGAATTCCCACTTGTCGAGTCGCCCCATGCACTAACGCTTATCATGCTGTTCTTCCTCGACCTGAGCAGTTGATCCCAAGCCTTAAACCCCCGCAGAGGCCCTCCACCCTCTCCTATTTAAACCTCACCTCCTCTCGGCCATGGGGGGCTGAACCAGATCTTACTGAAACCCTACCAAAATTGCTCCAGACCACTCTCCACACTTAGAACAGTTGATCCCCAGTGACAATTTGCCCTAATCCCCACCAACAGAGCTAAATTTCTCAGCCAAAATTCCACCCAAAAACAGGACATCTCCCAACTCTCCACCAAATTCAAATTAAACTCACCCACAGCTGCACAAGGTCAAGAGAAGGAGTTCCCCAGTGAAAGCCCCCTCTCCAGGCCACCCATCTGTTCCAGACTCTAAGCTTTGTAATCGGTTGTGGTCGAAATCATACCTGGACAATTCACCAACCCAAGGGACTTCATCTGGAGCTTGCATGGACCCAATCGAAGGTGACACAACTCTCAGATCTAAGCTTCACTTCTCCGAGCAAAGGTATGGACTCACTCCTCTTCCCGAGCTTACGGAGATTCTCTATTTAATTTGAGTCGATTTCGATACATGTTTACCGTATGGATGTGTTCGTCTCCTCAAGACGAATCCATAGAGCATAAGAACACCAAAATCAGTTGAGAATCGAGTGAGAAATTAGGGTTAGAAGGTTAACGGTCACGGGTGCACATTAGTCGTAGACGATGACTGGGAGCCGTCGGATCGAGCGTGTATCGAGCGGACGGTCTGGATTGAGCCTGACAGCGCGATGGTACGTGAACTGCGGGGTCCTGGAGCGCTGAGTCTGATGGCGACGCCAAATCAGAAGACGACACGCGGCGTTTCGGAGATGCCTAGGTTGAGCTGGCGCCGCTTCACTTAAGTAGAAAAATAGGGATTTTCTTATTTATTTAATTCCCTAAACTTCAAAAATGCATAACTTTGTGTAGGAAAATCAGAAAAATAAAATAAAAATACCCTCTTGCTAAGTGAACAGAGGAGAATAATGTGGAAAAGAAATCATGTAATTTCATCAAGTATTTTATTTTTAATTATTTATTTACTCTCTGCACTATTTCAATTCTCCATGCATATGTACAATTCACCATGGCATGAGACCATAGAGCTTTTGAAGCCTCTAAATTTGGGAACATTCCCTGAATTTTCCAAAGTCAGAAGCCACCTCTATGAAGAGTTATTGATTTTTCAATTCTAGGTCACTATTCTGAGTATTTTAATTCTAATAATTAGCATGTTGTGAAATAAATTCTAGAAAAATAGCATGTTGTGAAATAAATTCTAGAAAAATTTGGTGATGTTTCTTATGACCAGAGGACCCTAGAGAAAATAGGTCTTGAGCTAACTCACTTGTAATGACCCTAATTGGCTTAAACACCCAAAATGGAACCTTAATTAATTAGAGCTAATCATACATCAAATTGACTTGAAATCAATTCTAAACTAACCTTTAGGATTAGAGGAACCCACCATAAAAGTTTGAAGTCAATTGGACTTGGTTAGCTTTATCAAATGGGTTGATTAAGCCATTTAGCCAAACTTAAACTTTGAAAATTCATAACTTTCAAAATACTTTTAAAAAATTCACCAAATTAGTTTTGGAGCCTCTCTGATATTAGAGGAATTTAGGAAAATTAAAATTGTAATTTTCCAAAAAAGTTGATTTTTTGCATTATTTTAATATTTTTAATAATTAAAAAATAATAAAAATAACAAAAATAATAAAATTCACCAAAATGTCACATTTTGAATTTTAATCACTTAGGAACAAACCCCATATTTTTCTTAAGTCTCTATGATGAGATATTAAATTTTAAAGCCCTAAGGTAACTTTAAAATTAAAAAATGTATTTTCTAGCATTTCCACTAAAATAATTCTAATAAATCAAAGAAAATTCAGAAAATTATAAAAATTGGTTCTCTAGTTTCCTTGATATCAGAGAGATTTTTGAAAAATATAAAATTCATTTTTCAACCTTTATTTTATTTTTAAATTAATTAATACTCCAAAACTCAAAATAATTATAATAAAAATAATACAATTCAAAAAATCACCAAAATTGGTCCAAGTGGTCCTCTAGTCATTAAGAATGTCCCATAATTTTCTTAAGGATAGAAACTTTCCCTTGGTCATGTTATTAAATTTTCCTTGAAAATTCTTATTTTCCAACAAAAATAATTATATAAATAAATTAAATACAGAAAAAATCACATTTTCTCCTCTAATGTCTTGATTGACATATGAGTGAAGTTACATAAAAATTTCAAATTCATTTACGCTCAATTTAGTGAGTTATGAAATTAGTAAGTTTAAAGGGCAAAATAGTAATTAAAATTTTAACCTATAATTAAAAATTTTAGGTTTAATTAAAAGGGTGGGTAAAATATTTGATATTAAGTTGATTTTGGATGTTTGAAACTTAGGTAATTAAAGGGTAGAAACCTACCAAATAATTTGAAAGTAATTAAAATAAACCTTAATTAAATAATTGTTTAAACTTGGAAGAAAAATAAAAAAATTAGAATTATTAAAATAGGGATATTATTAGGAAGAAATTTATTCTTTAATCTAAGAATCCCTAAATTAATCACCTCAATAATATTTAATTCCTAATTAAAATGATAATTCAAATTCAAAATTTAAAGTGCTTAAAAGACTTAATCATTAAATTAAATTAAAAATTAAAACATTTAAATTAAATCCTTTTAAAATTTTAATTAAATCAATACTTTAACAATTAAAATTAAATCATCACTAAAGCATAAAAAAAATAATAATAAAATATTAAATTAAAATTAAAAAAATAATTAAATTAAATTAAATTAAATTAAATTAAAAATTAAATTAAATTAAATTAAATCACATTAAATTAAATCAAAACATATTAAATTAAATTAAATTAAATAAAAAAAATAAAATAAAATCAAGTTAAAATAAAATTAAAATTAAATTAAATAAATAAAATTAAATTAAAATTAAAACTAAACCAAACCAAATTAAATTAAAATTAAATTAAATTAAATTAAATATAACATCACTTAAGACATAAAGAATTCAAAAATAAATGCTAAAACAACTTGAACACTATTCGAATTTAAAACCATTAATTAAAATTAAGTCGAATCACGAAATCACTTGAATATCGATTTGCCCTCAAAAGCTCTTATTGTCATAACTCCTAAATGAAGTGTTAAGTGAAGTATTACTTCACTCATAGGATATTCGAAATGTCTAGATTCATCGAGCGAGATAACAAAACTTGAACTCTGGATGATTGATTCATTGTATAATTAAATTCTCTTGGACTTAAAATAATCCTAGAAGTATTGAAAAGATGTTTAAGATTCGTCTTAAGCACTTCCTCGATACGATAGGATGTTTATAAGAACAATTGAACTTAATTGTTCTTTGATGAAGAAAATAGTCCTCGAAACCAAAACACAAGAACCTAGACGTCGTAGGAGATGACTAAGTATAGGATTAGGAACTTGGTAGAAAACCATAACCCTTCCCTTAGCTTTTCCTAGGAACTTGCTTTAAATGCTTAAATATTCTAAATTGTGTTTAAGTGCGGCACAGGATGACGGGAAGACCCTCAGAGTACGCTTTTATTTTATTGCAATTTACCTTCTTGCAATTTACTTTATTGCGAAATGCACTTACTTTTCTTGCATGATAAACAACTGTTGCATGAAAACCCACACCATTAGGATAGTCCCTAAAACTGAAACCAAAACTAAATTAAAAGTCATTACAAGATAAAATTCACCGCCACAACATTTCAAAATATAAAACAACTCAAAATTTAATCACGAAACGGAATACAAAACTACGATTACAACTAAATTAAAACGTCTTGTTGGATGATCGGGAATACCTCGGATGATGTAACCTACGTGTTGCTAACGGGATTTCTCACGGTCTAAATGAAAGTATGGAACTCATTTAGTTGAGTTTAGCAAATTCATCGGGACTAAGTGAATCCGATAAAAATAACGATGCGGAAGGATGGAGCAGTGTGGATCTTAACCGGTGTTGTTATAATCAACTTTAAGATTTGTTTTAATTAAAACATAAAAAACACTTGGACTTTAAGATTTCTAAAACCAAACTCCTCTCTTCTCTTTTGATTACAATTTTCTAAAACTAAACCTCTGCAACAACAAGGAGCTCGGAGCATGGTGGGCAGCACGGCCATCGTCATCAGCAAAACCTGGGTCTACTTCAGCAAAACTTTCTTAGAATTAAATAACCAAGCCATAGGATTTCGAGGTAGTTTTCCTAGTGCAACATAAATCCTCAACCTTTTGTTAAGCATTTGCATTGCAAATTAAGCCCTAACCGATCTTAGGACTCCGAGGTAGTCGTTCGATACGACATAAACCCTCACATCTTCGAGGCTATTTGTATGATCATGTTATACGAACATAAGTCCTAATTAATTAAAATTGGCAAGATCAAAACATTAAATAAACATTAGGACTTTCCTAAATTCAATCCAAACAATAGGATAGTCGGGAAATTACCGAAGTTCGCTTCGAATTTGTAATTTCTCCTACCTTTCTTCCTTTGAATTCCCAAAACAAAATGTTCCAAATTTTATCCATTCCCTATTGAAATTCTAAAATTCAATCCCTTTGTCGGCAACTATTTTCAGGTTGTGTGTTGTGTTTTGAAGAGGGGTCGCCTACAGAAATTGTCGGCGAATTTTAATTTAATTTAAATAAATAATTTGAAAAAATAATATTTGATTTTGAAAATAATTTTAAATTTGAAGGTTTTAAGATATGAGATTAAACCGATCTCACATCCCAAATAGTTTATATAAACGAGCACCGTACCACAAGCTGTGTATTTATCCTAAGGATAGACACCGCTTGTGACGGTGGGGCTCGATTAAATAAACTAGAAGATTTGTGACATCCGTTTGGTACGTGAACCAATTTTATAAGTCGACAAATTCCCCTGTAACATGAAAGCATTAAACGGGGTTTATATTACTCGGGTTCTTTAAAATTCCCTATAAGGGCAAGCCCCTATAGTTAATTACATCTTAAGTGACGGGAATCACCTAAGAAAACTCTCGATAATAATCAATAATTACGCTCTCAAGAATTTGAAAGTTTAAGTTTTCGAGGGATTGAATTTTGGAAATTTCAATAGGGAATAGATCGAATTTGGAACATTTTTGTTTTGAGAATTCAAAGGAAGAAAGGTAGGAGAAATCACAGATTCGAAGTGAACTTCGGTAATTTCCCGACTATCCTATTGTTTGGCTTGAATTTAGGAAAGTCCTAATGTTTATTTAATGTTTTAATCTTGCCAATTTTAATTAATTAGGGCTTATATTTATATGACAAAATCATACAAATAGCCTCGAAGATGTGAGGGTTTATGTCGTATCCGACGACTACCTCGAAATCCTAAGACTCGGTTAGGGTTTAATTTGCAATGCGAAGTGCCTAACGAAGAGTTGAGGATTTATGTTGCACTAGGCAAACTACCTCGAAGTCCTATGGCTTTGTTATTTAATTCTAGGACAGTTTTATTGAAGTAGACTCAGGTTTTGCTGATGACAATGGCCGTGCTGCCCACCATGCTCCGAGCTCCTTGTTGTTGCAGAGGTTTAGTTTTAGAAATAATAAATCAGGGGATGAGAAAAGTGTTTTGGTTTAGAGAAAATCTTAATTTCCGAGTGTTTTCGATATTTTAATTAAAACAAATCTTAAAGTTGATTATAACGACACCGGTTAAGATCCCGCGGTTCCATCCTTCGGCATCATTATTTTTATCGGATTCACTTAGTCCGGATGAATTTGCTAAACTCGATTGAATGAGTTCCACACTTTCATTTAGGCCAGTGGGAAATCCGTTAACAACACGTAGGTTACATCATCAGAGGTATTCCCGATCATCCAACAGGACGTTTTAATTTAATTGTAATTGTAGTTTTGTGTTACGTTTGTGATTAAATTTTGAGTTGTTTTATATTTTGAAATGTTGTGGCGGTGAATTTTATCTTGCGATGACTTTTAACTTAGTTTTGGTTTCGGTTTTAGGGTACTATCCTAAAGGTGTGGGTTTTCATGCAACGAGTTGTTTATCATGCAGAAAAAGTAAGTGCAATGCGATTAAATAAATTGCAAGAAGGTAAATTGCGAAAGTAGATTGCGATAAAATAAAAGCGTACACGGAGGGTCTTCCAGTCATCCCAAGCTGCACTTAAAACACGATTAGGATATTTAAGCAAGTTCTAGATAAAGGCTAAGGGAAGGGTTATGGTTTTCTACCAAATTCCTAATCACATAGCTAGTCGTCTCCTATGACGTCTAGGTTCTTTGTGTTTTGGTTTAAGGATGATTTTCTTCATCGAAAGAACAATTAAGTCGATTGTTCTTATAAATGTCTATCATATTGAGGAAGTGCTTAAGAATAATCTTAAACATCTTTTCGATATTTCTAGGATTGTTTTAAGTCGAATGGGTTTAATTATACAAATGAATTAATCGTCAGAGAATTCAAGTTTTGTTGTTATTTTACTCGATGAACTTAGGACATTTGAATATCCTATAGGTGAGGTAACATTTCATTTAATGTTACGTTTAGGAGTTATAATAGCTGAAGCTTTCGAGGGTAAATTGGTATTGAATGATTTGATTTAAGTTAATGGGTTTAAATTTGGAATAGTGTTCAAGTTGCTTTATATTTAATTTCTTTCTGTTTTAGGTGATGTTATTTAATTCAATTTAATTTAATTTAATTTAATTTAATTCAATTTAATTTGATTTGATGTTACATTAAATTAATTTGATTTGATTTAGTTTTAATTTAATTTGATTTAATTTAATTTAATTTAATTTAATTTAATTTAATTTAATTTTATTTTTAATTTAATTTAATTTAATTTGTTTTTTTAATTTAATTTAATTCATTTAATTTGATTTAATTTAGTTTAATTTAATTTGATTTTATTTATTTAATTTAATTTAAGTTATTTAATTTAATTTAATTTGTTTATTTAATTTAATTTAATTTAATTTAATATTTAATTTAATTTTTAATTTAATTGACTTTTAATTTCAATTTAATTTAATTTAATTTAATTTAATTTAATTTACTTAATTTAATTTAATTTTTAATTTAATTTTATTTTTAATTTAATTGAAATTTTTAAAAGAGTTTAATAATTTAATTTTAGTTTAATGATTAAGTCTTTTAATGTTTTGAATTTGAGTTATCATTTTAATTAATAATTGAATATTAATGAGATAATTAATTTAGGGATTTTTAAATTAAAGAATAAATCTCCTCCTAATAATATGCCTATTTTAATAATTCCAATTTTATTATTCTTCCAAATTTAATCAATTATTTAATTAAAGTTTAATCATTTTAAATTGCTTAATGGGTTTCTACCCTTTAATTATTTAAATTTCAATCATCCAAATCAGATTAGGATCAAATATTTTACTTGTTAATTTTTTATTAAACCTAAAGTTTTAATTAAGGATTAAAAATTTTAATTACCACTTTACCCTTTAAGCTTAATAATTTCATAACTCACTAAATTGAACTCAAATGAACTTGAAATTTTTATGTAACTTCACTCATATGTCGATAAAGACATGAGAGGAGAAAATGTGATTTTTCTGTATTTAATTTATTTATATAATTATTTTTGGTAGAAAATAGAGATTTCCAAGGAAAATTTAATAACATGACCAAGGAAAGTTTACGTCCTTAAGAAAATTAGGGGACATTCCTAATGACCGAGAGGACCACTTGGACTAATTTTGGTGATTTTGTGAATTATATTATTTTTATTATAATTATTTTAAGTTTTGGAGTGTTAATTAATTTAAAAATAAAATAAATGTTGAAAAATGAATTTTATATTTTTCAAAAATCTCTCTGATATCAAGGAAATCAGAGAAGCAAATTTTGCAATTTTCTGATTTTTCTATGATTTATTATAATTATTTTAATGAAAAAGCTAGAAAATATATATATATATATATATATTTTTAAATTTTAAAATTACCTTAAAGCTTTAAAATTTAATATCTCACTAAATGGACCTAAGAAAAATATGGGGTTTGTTCTAAGTGATTAAAATTCAAAATTTGACATTTTGGTGAATTTTATTATTTTTGTGATTTTTATTATTTTTTAATTATTAAAAATATTAAAATAATATTAAAAATCAACTTTTTTAGAAAATTGAAATTTTAATTTTCTTAGATTCCTCTAATATCGGAGAGGCTCCAAAACCAATTTGGTGAATTTTTGAAAGATATTTTGAAAGTTATGAATTTTTAAAGTTTAAAATGACTAAGTGGCTTAATCAACCCAATTAGTGGGGCTAACCAAGTCCAATTGACCTCAAATCTTTATGGTGGGTTCCTCTGATCCTAAAGGTCGAGTGGAGAATTGATTTCAAGTCAATTTGATGTATGGTTAACTCTAATTAATTAGAGACCTATTTTGAGTGTTTAAGCCGATTAGGGTTGTTTTAAATGAACTAACTCAAAACCTATTTTTCCTAGGGTTCTGCGGTCATAAGGAACATCATCAAATTTTCCTAGAATTTATTTCACAACATCTTATTTATTGGAATTAAAATACTCAAAACGAGTAACATGAACTTGAAAAATCGATAACTCTTCATAGGGATGGCCTCGACTTTGGAAAATTCGGGGAATGTTCCCAAATTCGGAGGCTTCAAAAGCCACTATGGTCTCATGCCATGGTGAATTGTATACATGCATGGAGAATTAAAAGTATGCAGAGAGTAAATAAATTATCAAAAATAAAATACTTGATGAAATTAAATGATTTCTTTTCCACATTATTCTCCTCGTTCCACTGAGCAAGAGGGTATTTTTATTTTATTTTTCGATTTTTCTACACAAAGTTATGAATTTTTGAAGTTTAGGGAATTAAATAAATAGAAAATACCCCTAATTTTCTATTTATCCACGCGGCGCCAACTCATCCTCGGCATCTCCGAACGCACGCGCGTCGCGCTCCCATTCGACGCCGCCATCGACTCGGCGCTCCGGGCCCCGCGGTTCTTGTACCGATCTCCTGGTCCGACGCCATCGCAGCCGTCCGTCCGCGCGTGTATTGAATGGACGGCATCCGTTCATCGTCCCGAGCGTCCTCGCCTGAGAGCCGTCCACACTAAATCACTAAGATCTCGCTCGATACTCGATGGATTTTCATGTTCTTATGCTCTATGGATTCGTCTTGAAGAGACGAACACATCTATACGGTTATCATGCATTGAAATTAAAGCATTTGAAATGGGGAATCTCCAGAAGCTCGGGATGAAGAATTAGCTCATACCTTTGCTCAGAGAAGTGTGGCTTCGATGCGAGGTTTGTTGCACCTTCGATTGGATCCCGGCGAGCTCAGGATGAAGTCTCTGGTGCAGTGAATTGTCTAGATGTGATTTCGACCAAGCCCGATCACAAAGCTTGGAGGCTGGAGCAAGCTGGGTGGCACTGGAGATGGGGCTTTTGCTGGTGGACACCTTCCCTTGGTACGAGTGAAGGTGTAGGACCGATCAATTTGAGGATTGGTCCACTGTGGAGAAGTGTCCACGGTTTTGGGTGGAATTTCGACTGCGAAATTGAGCTCGCGGAGAAGAAATGGCGGGGGGATCTCCTCGGGGATCAAGTGCTCTGTGTATGGGGAGGAGTACGGAACAATTTTGGCGGAGTTTCCTTAAGGTTTGTTTCGGCACCTCTCATGGCCGAGAGGGGTGGTGTTTAAATAGGAGAGGGTGGAGGGCCTCCAGGGAGAGTTAGGGCTTGGGATCGGTTGCTCTTGGCGAGAGAAGAACGAGCTCCGATGGCCGCTAGGGATGGGGCGACTCGGCGGGTGAGAATTCCGAGTTGGGCTCACATGTGAGCTCTCGGCCATGGTGTTTTCCGGTGGCTCAGTGGCCGGCCGGCCGAGCATTGGTCACCCTCGAGGTCGGGTGGGTCGGGGCGGGACTTGGTGCAAGCGATTGGCAAATGCCATGTGTAAAGAGCTTGGATTGAAATGGAATGGGGGGAAGGCCATTTTGGGTTCAAATGAGTCGACCCATGGTTTTGGGCTAGGTTCACCACCCGAGGCCTGGTCTTGGGCTGAAAAGGGTCACTTGGGTCGGCCGAGAGAGAATGGTGTGGTCTCCATCCATGATGAGGTGGCTAAGCATGGTTTAGTGTGTGACATGCTTAAGGTAAAAATGGGTTTAAGGAGGATTAGGAAAGGGGCCCCTCCTTTTGCCATTAATGGCTTGATCACATGTCGAAGCCTTCCATGGCTTCATGTGGCTTGTCCATGGCTTGCATGGCTCACCTTTGGCTTGGGAAAAGGTTTGGTCGATTTCATGAAAATGGATTTTAGGAATTTTTGGTAATTTGATGGAAATTTGTATGAAACTTGATTTGGAATAATTTGATAGTGAATTTAGGACTTAGGTAATGGCTTTAATTAAGTGGATGGCAAATGGAGATGTCATGTGGGCTTTAGGGTAGATTTTGGGCTTTTGAATTTGAAGGAAGTGGGCTCTTAGGAAAGTTTAAGGGAAATGGGCTTTTTGATTTTAGGATGGGCATTTGGGTAAAGATTTTGTGAAGAACTTTGTCGAATAAATGTCATAATTGGTTTAGGGATGTTCTATGAAGGGCTTGGAGTCGATTTGGTGTGATTTGGAGTTGAATTGGTTTGAATATGGGTTTGATTTGGGTCATGGGTCAAAATTGGGCTTTAAGGCCAAAAGTGAAATTGGATCCAAATGTCGATCAAATTGGACTTGGATTTGGTCTAGATTGGTATTGGAGATGTTGCAGTTGAAGTTTAGAATTGAATTGGACCAAAATTGGGGTCAATTGGGTAGGTTTGGTTTAACATTGGGTTCACTTTGGGTTAAAATGGGCGAATTGGGGGTTTTGACAAAAGTAGGGTAAATTGACAAAATTGGCCCATAGTGTAGTTGGACAAAATGAAATTGGGAATATTTGGGATTTTCTGGAATTTTCTGGGAATTTTCTGAATTTTTGGATTTTTGAGTCAAGAGGGGTATTTTGGGTATTTGAAGGGTATTGGGAGGTTTTTCTTGGAATTTTCGGTATTTTTGGGTATGGATGATCAATTTAAGTGATGTGGAAATGTTTGGGATTGATTTTGGAGAATTTTGGGTAATTTGGAAATTTTTGAGAAATTTGGGTAATTTCGAGGGTTTTGGGTAAGGCTAGCGGGTGTAGGGTCCAGGGGTCAAAAATTGAAAATTTGGGAAATTGAAGATTGGGTGGATGTAAGTGGAAAGAAGTCATTTTGGTTGAGCCATGAAGCCATATCAAGCCCATATGAGCCATGAAGGGACTCATTTGAGGCATTCATTATGTTGTTCTAACCTCTGCAGCGAGGGCTCGGGGGTTAAGGACCATCCATGTGAATCACCTACATGAGTCGAGGAGGTCGAGTTAGGTATGGGTGTAATTTTAGGAAGTGTGTGAAAGTGTAGTGTATAAGTGTAGTGTGTGTGTAAGTCGGCCCCTCACCGGACCAGGGCCACCCAGGGCGATCTGAGGCCGGAGAGTCCATAGGAACTCATCCTTTAAGCTTCCACATTTGATTTCAACCCTCACAGGTGATTAGGGGTCTATAGTCGAGTTTGTGGAGTTTGCGGGGAGTTAAGAAGTGGTTTGAATTTCTAAAAGGTGGGTTCCGATTCTAGTCCTCTAAGATAGTCGAAGGAAAAGCTGAAGGCTAGATCTGAAATCTTAAAGAGAAGAAGAGAAGACCTCATCAAAAAATGAGGTCAACACCCTTGAAAACTTAAACTTTGAGATTCTTGAGAGCAGAACTACTGATTATTATCGAGAGTTTCCTTAAAGTGATTCTCGTCACTTAAGATGTAATTAACTATAGGGGCTTGCCCTTATAGGGAATTTTAAAAACCTAGGTAATATAAACCCTGCTTAATTCATTTATATTAAGCAGGGGAATTTGTCAGCTTATAAAATTGATTCGCACACCAAACGGATGTCACAAATCTTCTAGTTTATTTAATCGAGCCCCATCACGAAACAGTGTGTCTATTCTTCGGGATAGATACACGGTTTGTGATGCGGTGCTCGTTTATATAAACTATCTAGGATGTGAGATCGGTTTGATTTCATATCTTAAAATTATTTTCAAAATTAAAAACTACTTTCTAAATCATATATATATATATTTAAATTAAAATTAAAATCTTAAATTCGCCGACAACTTCTGTTAAGCGACCCCTTTTCAAAATAAAACACATAACTTAAAAATATGCCAACAACTTCTGGCGACTCCACTGGGGAGAATTCCTCTCTCCATTTTTTAATCAGATAGTTCTGCTTTCAAAAATCGGTAGTGTATCCATTTCCCTAGTGGATCAAACTACCCTTCTTTCCGTTGGAATACTATGTTTTTTTCTACCTTGAACGAGTATAGCCGACATTCTCTCGGAT
The DNA here is from genome assembly GCA_022702705.1 of Papilionanthe hookeriana x Papilionanthe teres. Lineage (NCBI taxonomy): Eukaryota > Viridiplantae > Streptophyta > Magnoliopsida > Asparagales > Orchidaceae > Papilionanthe > Papilionanthe hookeriana x Papilionanthe teres. The sequence continues at coordinate 26,606,753 of CM040430.1, forward strand.
TTAGGAGCCATTGTTTAGACATCCCTAAACAGAGAGGTTCCGAGATCCTTTTACCTCATTTCTGAGGTGGGGTGGGCCCCCAATAGGTATTAGTTTAGGAGCGGTCTTGTGGGTCGAGAAGTTTCTACAAGACTTTCTTTTCCAGTTCCTAGTCAATTCCTTTTACCATTCCTACAACTCTCCTTCTTTTAATAATTCTCTATCTTAACGAACAAATCTTTTCAAAAAACAATTATCTAAATAAATTTTCTTTTAATACCACAAATACACTAAGATAAACGGAAATGTGTTCGGACTCTTTCTTTTGCGTCATAAGTTTTACGACAAGAAGAAGCACGATTCGGGGACTAACTCTTGGAATGCGCCTGCGGAAATGGAAGCCCCAAAGTTGATCTTCTCCTTCGTCGACGGACTGGACACAGTTGTGTTCGAGGACGAACTGCCGATAATGGAATCATTCGATTCGGACAAGGATTCGGGGACACCGACATCAAATCCCCGACGTCACTCTCTTTTCACTCGCAAGCAAAGTACCGGAAGCGAGAAGCCGTTGATTGAGTTTAACCTCGAGTCAACTCATGAATTCCTCCTCTGCAAAAGATTCCAAGCGAGAGAAGTCTTGTTGTTCGCAGAAGGATCATTGTTGCTACCCCCACTGGTCTAGTTGTCTCGCACCTACCCCGGCACGACGGACTAAAGGGGAAGGAAATTCGGAAGCGTGATGAACTTGTTGCCGTGGAGGGTACGGATCTTCTCGTAAAACCTTCCGTTTTTGAAATCGGGTCCGGCTCGAGAATTCCATCAACGACACGGACTCGGAGGAGGAACGAACTAGAAGGATTGCTAGAGAAGCCGGAGCTGCTGAAGTTTCTTTCTGGAGGAAATCCCGAAGCTGCCGAGTATACACCGTTGCTGAATACATACCACTTTTGGGAGGAAGTAGGTTCCATCCCCTTTTCGCCGCAGAGGATGAGGAAAATGTCCGCAAGATTGCTTCTGCATTGCCTCAGCCCGCATATTACAACGACGGCCGTAAGAAAAGGGCTAGAATTACGCCATTTGCTCGACTGCAGACTGTGATAGAAAAGTTAGCAAAGAAAGAAAAATGCCCTGTATCGGAAATTTTAAGAAGGATAGGCCGGGTGCCGGCCAAATCCGTCTTGGGCCACGAGTAGAACCTTGCTATCGGCTGGAAAAGCCGAATAAGAGAATGAAAGCTAGTCCACTGTCGTTGTTTCGGGACTACAAATTAGGGAGGATACCACCTTCCGGCATTTGGTGACGGACCATCCGGTCCTAGACCTTCGCTGCTAGAAGGATGGTATGGTGTCCCACTACTCGAACAATTAAGATTAAAACAACGACTCGAGAAGGAAAGTCTCGTCGGGGAGACTTGAGTCCGAAGAAAGTGCTACCGCGATGAAGGGGACTCATGAGAAGGAAACCCGACGAGCTATCGCATGACAAGCTGCAAAGATGTACGGAAAAGACCACTAGAAGATGCTTATGGAAAAGCTAAGGAGCTGATATTCGGCGATTATCAAGAGAAGAGAAGAAAAATTCGGAGATGAAGTCGACTCGTCGAGTTCATGGATGATGAATATGCAGAAATTAACATGGTTGAAACACGAGCTTCGTCGGCTTCATAAGGTGCTCTGCGGCCGCGAAAGAGAGGAGCCGGAAGTAATGAGGATGCGGCTTCGGGAGAAAGATGATACGATCGCCCAAATGGCAAAAAGGATGGAAGAGATGGCTGCGGCCCTAGCCACTCTCCGAGTCGGGTTCAACCCCGAAGAGAAACACCCAGAAGTTATTCACATTGTAGACGGAGGAAAGGAGATTACATCCGTCAACGGGGATGATCGATTAAAAAAGGATGCAACACAAAGCATGATTCCGGAAAAGGATATCAAGAGCTTGGTGGAACAGCGAGTGCGAGAAGCCTTGGCACAATCAAAGAGCGGGACATCCATTCGGACGGGTAGACCTTACCCCGAAGAATTCGACGTCGTCCAATATCCGAAAGGCTTCGTACCACCTGCGTTCAGAGACCTTTGATGGAGCAGGAAACCCTCGGCGGCATGTTGCACATTTTCGTGCCGGTTGTTGCAATGCGGCGGAAGTGATGCTTTACTCTTCCGACAATTTGTCGACGGCACTGTCGAGGATCGCCTTTGATTGGTATGCGGAATTACCGAACGGTTCGGTGAAGACATTTTCGGAATTAGAGAACCTCTTCATCGAGCGATTTGCGGAGCTCGGCACCACATCACTATAGGTGATTTAGTGGTAAGAAGCAGAAGCCGAATGAAACTTTGGTGGACTACATACTTCGATGGAGGAATCTAAGTATGAAGTGTGAGCCACGGCTACAAGAACAACATGCGATCGGCATTTTACTTGAAGAGCATTCATGGCCCGATAGCACTTCTCCTCGAGGATTTACTATTAAGACTTTCGAGAAGTTGTTAAGCGAGGCGGAAGCTTGCAAGAGGAGGCGAAGCAATTAAGTTTCACCGACAAAATAGACAAACAGAAGCCCGTGAAAACTTTTGAAAAGAAGTCCGGGATCGTCGCAGCAGTCGATAAAGGCAAGCAGCCAATACAAATACAGCCAGAACGGCCGCAGCAAATTCAACAGAATTACCAGCGGCCCGACCCGGCTATCGGTCATCCCGACAGTATGAACAACCGCCTCGTCCACAACGTACGTTAAGGGAGGGAGTACGTTCGAACGAGGCGGTGCCGAAAATGTTCCGCGATCGATGAAGACTCCGGATTTGCAAGCTGCAGAGCCTAAGAAACCGGAAGAAGTCGACAAGAAAGGTGATCCCGACTTTTGCCCTTACCACGGATGCTTGGACACAAGATAGAAGATTGCATTACCTTCAAAAGTTGGCTCGATGACAATCTTCGAAAAGGGAATATAACGATCCCGAAGGAATACATGAAGGAACCCCGGAAAGGAGGTTCCGTCAATGTTATCTCGACGGATCTCATTGTTTCGATAGATCCTATGCGACTGATGATGGATGGACTACCGCTTAGACAAAGTCTTCGAAGAAGATTTTGGATCGCATCCAAACCACTTCGGTGCGAGCCTCAATTCAGAGTTCAAAACCTGTCAAGTCGGCATTATCACTTACGATAGAAGAACCACCTCAATAAGAGACGATTGAAGAAAAGAAGAAAATTGATGAAGAAGAAAAGACTGAGACTCTTAAGGCTAGACTAGGGGGCTGCTTATCCTAGGATGGTCGTTTCTGATTCGGGGGAAAAATCCCTCGAACCTCTGACTCTGTATGATTATTTACTCACTCCGGTGGGATCTTATAATGATAAGTGTTATGGCATTGGCTACATTTTGACTGTTTCTAACGATTACGTAACTAGCGACAACCAACCTAATCCGAACATCGATTCTGATACAAGTAACAATTCTCAAATCATACACAATCTCGACGATCACAATGATGAAGAAGACATCGACCAAGGAGGCTACGAGAGTTCAACAAGCAACGAATCTATTTGCGAGTTTCGAGGAGCTCCAGTCACAATAGAGTTAGAGCCTTCAGACTCTGAAGCTAATCCAGAAGAACCTGTCATTCCGATTCGGGAGGAGACACCGGCAAACTCGATACTAGATTCGGGAGAAATTACGAAGTCAATTTAAGAAGTGGAAGAGTTCTTCCTCCGAGAATGGGTCCGAAGGACAAAGGAAAGCGAGTGGTTGTTCGGGAAGAACCAACCTCGGCGGAAGAAATACCCATTCGGGAAGAAATCGAGACACATGGAAATAAAGTGGACTACAACGTGCTAGCCCATCTTAGGAAACTACCGACCGAGCTAAGCATCTATGACGCTCTCATCTTATCAAAGGAGATGAGAGAAGCTCCGATCAAGGCCTTACTTGATCCGAAATTTGCTTAGCTCAAATGACCGGAGATTCCTTAGATGAGGTTTGCTCGTTAAAGGAACGACGAGTGTTACCTTCGCGGACAATGACCTACTACTTGGGACGACGAGACCACAACCGACCGTTGTACATTTCAGTTACAATTAGGAAGTTTACACTCTCTAGAGTATTGGTGAATCCAGGAGCATCAATCAATATAATGAATCTTCGAACGCTAGCATACTTGGAAATTGATGCTCTCGAGCTCGAAGCAGACAAAATGTTATTAAGAGGATTCAACCAGAAAGGAGAAAGAGCCCTCGGATCAATAACACTGCTGATGAAGACCGGTGACTTAGCAAAGACAACCGCAAAATTTCACATAATCGATTTAGAAACATCATTCAACGCTCTACTGGGTCGACCATGGATACATGAAAACCGGATGGTACCATCATCCCTACATCAGTGCATCAAATACTACGATGGAGGGGAACAGTGCATCAAAGGTGACTTACAACCATTCTCCGTACATGAGATTGGAGTCCATGAAGATGCAACTTATTATGCTCCTCCGAAGAAATCAATCTTTTCCAGAGATACTATATCGAATGAAGCAAAGGAAGACGAAGAACCTGAAGTTCTAGTCCAACAGTCACTCATCACTCCCTTACGGCGAGATGGTGAAGGTTTCTCCACAACTCGCATCCGAGGTCGAGGCCGGGGACGAGGTCGTGGCAGAGATGTTAAGACAGTTGGACAGAGAAAACCAGCCATCAATGTTGATTGGGAAGATAGTTCTGAAGAAGAGAAAGAAATCAAGCAAGAAGCAGAGACAATAAGTCGGAAGAAGCCGCAATTTAGGATTTCTCTCGAAGATGAAAAGAACGAGGAATATAAGTCGATGTACGAGAAGATTAACCACTATGTACATACTATGACCCTGACCCCGATCCATTCTAATAAGATCGAGGGTATGGTGGTCAAAGAGGAACGTAGCGGCGGCGCAAAGCCCATCAAATTCTACCCTGGTGCTCCTTCCTCTAAAACTGAAAACAATGTACAATTTGAAGATGTCACTTCTTCCGAATTAATGGAATTGCCTTTTGAGTGGTACTCTCCGTGTGTTCAAAATTTAATTCAGTGTGGTTTCTTACCTCGACAATGGACAAAAGGCCAATAACAACATTTTGAAAAATTATGGAATAACTCCGGTCGTCCACCCAATTCAAAGCATGGTCTCGGATTCGGCACAGTAGGATCAGTTGACGATACTGAATTTTGCTTGGTTGTCACTTGCGAGTCTAATGAAAGCTGCATGGAAACTACAAAAGAATTTGAAGATTTACAAATTGGAAACGCTCCACCGTGAGTTCGAAGAAGAGATCGAATCTACGATAGATGAGTTAACGGAAGTTAACTTAGGTACTAGCGAAGAGCCTAGACCTACCTTTGTTAGCTCCTTACTCAATAAAGAAGACTCCGAAGAAATAATCAAGTTATTAATGGAATTTAAAGACTCGTTTTGCTTGGAACTACGATGAGATGCTAGGATTAGCTCCGGAGGTCACAGATCCATAAGCTAGGAGTGGATCCTACTTCGTTCCGGTCAGACAAGGTCACAGAAGAATGCTTCTAGAAATCGAACAACAAGTCATAGCTGAAGTTAAAAAGCTAATAGAAGCTAAATTTGTCCGTGAAGAACAATACCAGACTTGGTTAGCCAATGTGGTGCCAGTCAGGAATAAGAATGGTCAAATCAGGATTTGTGTGGATTTCAGAGATTTAAACAAGGCATGTCCAAAAGATGAATTCCCTCTACCGATCCCAGAATTAATGATCGACATTGCTTCAACACATGAAATATTCTCATTCATGGATGGATCTTCGAGATACAACTAGAAAAAAATGGCTCCAAAAGATGAAAAACTTACAGCATTCAGAACGCTGATCGGAGTATATTGCTACATAGTGATGCCATTCGGACTGAAGAACGCAGGAGCAACATACCAGAGAGCGATGACAAGAATTTTTGATGATCCGATCCACAATCAAGTCGAATGCTACGTGGATGATGTGGTCATCAAAAGCAAAGTAAAGGAAAATCACTTGTATGATTTGAGGATTGTTTTCGAACAATTAAGACAATTTAACCTTAAGATGAATCCCTTAAAATGTGCCTTCGGCGTCACCTCTAGGAAATTCTTAGGATTCATTGTCCGACATCGTGGAATTGAAATCGACCTGGAAAAGATTAAAGCTATCTTAGAAATGCCGCCTCCCAGAACCTTAAAACAACTACGATCTTTTCAAGGGAAGTTGGCATATCTTCGACGCTTTATCTCAAACGTGTCAGGTAGGTGTCAGCCTTCCTCGGCATTAGTTAAAAAGGACGCCAAATTTATTTGGGAAGAGAAATGCCAGAAGGCCTTTGAGGATATTAAACAATATTTAATGACACATCTTGTCTTAGCAGCCTCAGTCTCAGGTAGACCGTTGATACTTTATACCGCGGCTTTAGACGACTCACTCGGAGCCCTGTTAGCCCAGGTCAATGATGAGGGTAAAGAAAATGCTCTTTTCTACCTAAGCCGTCATTTACTTCCGACGGAAATAAAGTATCCCACAATTGAAAAGCACTGTTTGGCCCTGATCTTCGCCGCTCAAAAGCTCAGGCACTACATGCTTTCTCATAAGGTCAACTTGATCTCGAAATTTAATCCATTGCAATACTTGATGACCCGTCCAACGCTTTCTGGCAGACTTGCCAGGTGGTCAATGATATTATTGCAATTCGATATAACTTTCGTGCCTCTTCGTGCCGTAAAGGGACAAGTCCTAGTAGTCTTCCTCGCAACACACCTTTTGCTGGCAGAATCTCCTCTCAATGACGACTTGCCAGACGAACAAATAATGAGCTTAGAAGACCCTGATGATCGACGTTGGGAATTATATTTCAACGGAGCATCTTCAGCCACACAAAGACGAAGAATCGCAAGTGATAGTGCCGGTAAGGCGGGAATCGGACTAATCTTTATAACACCTGGAGCGGGGATGCTAAGATACTCCTACCACTTAACAGAGCCATGTACAAACAACGAAGCAGAATATGAAGCTCTCATAACAGGACTGAAATTAATTATTCAAATGGGGATAACAAACATCAACATCTACGGGGATTCACAGTTAATCATTCAACAGATTGTCGGACAATACAAAATTTTAAAGCCAAGACTCAAGCAATACTTCCAGTATGCCATACAGTTGTTGGAACAGATTCCGAATGTGGCAATCTACAAAATTCCCAAAAAAGAAAACGCTTTAGCAGATGCTTTAGCCCGCCTCGCAAAAGAATTTGCCTGCTTGCAAGATGAATCAGTGGAAGTGTCAGTTCATGGACGTCAGGTCCTACAATAGGTCGACATAGACACAATACACAAATCAGAAAAAGAAAAAGAATCAGTTGCAGAGAGTGACGTGAAAACACGAAGATCGACGAAAGCCATTAATGGACTACATGCAAACCGGAAAACTACGGACGATAGGTCGCTAGCACCATCAGATCAAGAAAAGAACTCTGTCCTACGCATTAATAAACAACACGTTATACAGAAGGTCTTTCGATGAAATGTGGCTAAGGTGCCTAAGGGGGTCTGAGGCCCGTGAAATTGTTAAAGAGGTGCACTTAGGACTCTGTGGTGCTCACCAGTCGGGTCCGAAGATGAAAATGAAACTTAAAAGACTAGGGTACTACTGGCCATCGATGATGACCGACTGCATGAAAATCGCCAAGAGCTGTCACCAATGCCAAGTGCACGGAGTGGTTCTACACCAACCTCCAAATGTGCTACATCCGACAATTGCGTCATGGCCATTTGAATGTTGGGGCACGGATATAGTGGGTCCAATAGAACCACCATCTTCAAAAGGACATCGCTTCATTCTTGCGGCTACGGATTACTTTTCCAAGTGGGCGAGGCGGTTCCACTCGGAGAAGTGAAAGCACACCACGTGCTACGGTTTTCAAGAACCAAGTTGTCTACCATTTCGGAGTGCCGCGCAGGATTATCTTAGATAATGGGCCAGCATTCAAAAGCACGCAAATCAACAATTTTGTCAGGAGACACGGAATCGACTGGCGGTATTCAATAATTTACTATCCAAGAGCAAACGGCCTGGTCGAGAGCTTTTAATAAAACTCTCGTTCAAATTTTAAAGAAAACTTTGGACGATAATAAGAGAAATTGGCACGAGAAGTTATTGAAGCCTTATGAGCCTACTGGACAACCTTCGAACTCCTACCCAAGCTACACCTTACGCTCTAAGTGTATGGGTCCGAGGCGAGTGTTACCCTTAGAGGTCCAAGCCTTCCTTCACTCGTAATTGCGATTCTGCAAACAAAATCACGACGAAGAGAGTGCCAAATTACTACTAGAGGAATTAGAAAGCCCGGAAGGGAAAAGACTTGCAGCGCGACAGAGATTTAGAACTATACCAAGCTAAGATGGTTCAAGCCCATGATGGATCGGTCCGCCCAAGAACCTTCAAAGTTGGTGACTTAGTTCTCGTTCTCAAGATACCTATTCTCGCACACCGCAAGATGGGAGGAAAATTCGAACCCACTTGGAAGGACCGTTTGTGGTTAAAGCAGTCTACTCGGGAGGCTCTTACCGGCCTAGTGAATTGCCAAGGAGAACGACATATGCTTCCGATCAACGGACGATACTTAAAGAAGTATTACGCTACCTGATGTTTCAAAGGAATGAATTCTTCATCCCTAAAAGCACGGGCAAAGTAATTACTTATGATTGGGTCCGAACCCAAAAATAATAAAAAATGTGTTAAAATAAGTAGAATCATGATAGTAAAGTTTTCCTTGTTCTCTCTTCGAAATCAAAATCTTTTTTTCGATCTTTTCCCACTTCATTCCTGTTGAATTTAAAAATATAAAAGTAAAAAAAACAGAAAATTTTGTCTCTAATAAACTTTTTCTTAATGTTCTTGTTCTTAGTACAGCCCTTGATCTTTTTCCTTGTCTTTTCACAGGGAAATGTCGAACGAGCGGTTGGTCCTGAACTTTAGAAATGGCATAAGCCTTGCACTCGACGAAAAGAGGGTGAAAGATGGAGCGATAATAGAGATTGACTCGGACTTCGCACCGGCGGGCCCGCGATACGAGGAAAGTGACTCGGATCCCGAGTTGACCGAGGAACCGCCCGATCGAGACGATAATGAAAGTGGGTGGCCCAAGCCACCAACCCAGCGAACAAGAAAAGGAAAAAAACACCGAGGAGGACAAGAGAATCAAGTCCGTGGTCGCTACGATGAGAGGGCGGGCTTGTCAGCGCCGCGCCCACAGAGATTCAGGAAGTACGAAGAGCTACTCTCACAACAACTCAGCGAAGAAATAAAAATCGCCGTATCTGCAAGATGTTACCTAAACTAGCAGCGGACCAGTGCGACGAGGCAGTCACTACTACCAATGCATATACTTCAAGAGTACCGGTTCACTAGGAACCTAAAGAAAGGAGGCCAGCTCCGAGGATAACAGAAGAGACCAGGGAAATCTCAAGAAGATCAGAAGAAGGAAGGCTACCACGCCACCAGATAAAGCCACTAGTAATGTATAGCCTTGTTGCAGAAGCAACACCGGAGGATGTCCCGACGGAGACCATCCCTGAGGAGCCGAGGTATGCAGGAGAACGCGAAGGGATTGAGCCATATATCCCACAGTGCGTCACCAGGCCTCGCCATTTGCAGATTATTCTAGAATACGAGCTAGAAAGAATGCAAAATGTCGAGAAGCAAACTTTTGAATACTTCGAGAGAATTAGAGGCAGGAGGATCAATATACTAGAAGGCCTCGAGCTACATACAAACGTGTTCTCAGAATACGAACAACAACAAATCGTGGACTGCATCCGGGATTTGAAAAGAATGGGTCGAGCAGGCCGCTTAAGAGAAAACACTTATTAGGAACCCCGGAGATGGATGCCAGGGAAAGGGAGAATTACCATACAATGTGGATGCTGCTACAACTTAGCAAAAGACAGGAAGGGAAACCCACCGGGAATACTCCGTCATGGCAAGGTAGATCCAATGCCATTGGTCATCAAAAGGATGGTAAAGAGAATGATAACATGGAGGGTACGATAGCGGATTGCATACCCAACAGGTTGCATCATTAACATTTACAAGCGGGGTGATCGCATACCCCCGCACATAGATCACCACGACTTTGTCGGACCTTTACGCATAGTTTCTTTTACGAACGAATGTAATATCATGTTCGGATCTGGCCTCCGGATAGCAAGCCCAGGTGAGTTCCGAGGGCCAGTAAAGATACCATTACCGGTAGGTTCCGTCATGATACTAAAGGGAAACAGAGCAGATGTTGCTAAACATTGCATACCGGGAGTATCAATGAAGCGGATCTCAGTTACTTTCAAAAGGATGGATGACAGGAAAGCACCTTACCACTTCCAGCCAGACCCAGAGCTAGAGAGCCTCCAGTTTTACGAGCTGTGAGTTGCATGGAAAATATCACACCTCCAACGTACATCCATACAGCATCCTTGCCAACGATGGCTTGGAAGGTGATGTTATTGACCATGTACCTCACTATTCAGACATGGATTTTTTACAGATGCCTTTTTGGATGGATCGACAAAGATCAAACATAGTCCTTTTTGAGTCTACATGGATTGTATGAGATGTATTCCAGATCGAGTTGTATGATGTATCTTTGACATGATTGGAATGAAAGTGACCATGTCACATTTTGGCCTTCACCTCTTTCGTGCAAATTGGTCAGGAAACGCCATTAAAGTTAAATGAACTTCGAACAAAGAACAGAAAAGAAATAAGAAGAATAAAAGAAAACTTTCCTTAAAAATCTAAATAAAAAAAATGATGAACGCCAAATTCACATGAACATTAAATGAACGATAAAATAAATTTGAATTGTTAAAGGATAAACAAAACGAGCACAAATTTTAAATCAAATTTTAAATTCAACCCTCCATATCTCAAATCAAATCTCAATCAAATTCAAACTCAACCTTCCAAATCTGAAATCCAATCCGTTCTACTCTCTCCCTTGTTTGGGATGGAAGTGGTCGATTCCATTGACACATAGCCATAAGGTTTTCGATTCGAATCTGATGGCGAGGAATTGTATCCAATCCAAACCAGCAACTTTCGATCAACTCTTTTGAGTGGGATATGTAACATCTACACATTCCCTCCTAATCTATTTCTTTCCATAAAAATCTTTTACAACTTTCATGAAATTCTCGAAACACCAAAATTCCACACATTTCAAATTAACCTTACAAATCTTTGCAAAATCAATTACCATCAAAATCAAACTTTTGGGGTTGAGGATTTTACGTCCGAGACTGCATTGCTTTATGTTATTTCCCTATCACAATGAGATACATCAAAATCAAACTTTTGGGGTTGAGGATTTTACTTCCGAGACTGCATTGCTTTAGGATTCTTTCCCTATTGCAATGAAATACATCAAAATTAAACTTTTGGGGTTGAGGATTTTACATCCGAGATCGCATCGCTTTAGGTTCTTTCCTCATCGCAATGAAATACATCAAAATCAAACTTTTGGGGTTGAGGATTTTACATCCGAGACTGCATTGCTTTAGGATTCTTTCTCTATCGCAATGAAATACATCAAAATCAAACTTGTGAAATGAAAATGATGTGTTTATTTATTATGAATAATTTGTGATGACCTTTTCACTTAGAACTTCATTTACTTTTTGATCTGGCCAATTGAATTGTTAAAACTTGTTGGGAAACATATGTTCCGAAAGGATTATGAGTTCCATAATAAAAGTGAAGGTCACATTCAATGTCCATGAATGAGAAATGTAATTCATGGGGATTGAGTGCAAATAAATAGGGAAATATACTTTGATGGGCGTAGAATTGGAGATTCTGAAATCCTCAATTTGGTCCTAATGTTTAGAAACTGAAGCGAGAGTTAGCCTTCGAGTGAAGGGAAGTGAGAGCTCCGTAGTGAGAGCCGATATCCTCCCGACCTTAACCACGGATTTGGGGACTAAACTTAGGATTAGCCAATATTCTTTATACGCTGAAATATGGGTAAAGAATATGAATGCTCCTATTTGGCACAATACATTTTTTCCCTGATCTATGTCACAATAAACATCACATCATAAATGTAAAGGAGGAAAACTCTTTCTTGCAACTGAACTTTGCTATAAATTTAGTCTTTTGTTAGTTTAACTTGCTGGAATTTAGAATGTGCTTGGTAGAAATAGTAACTGAATTTGTTTGTCTTTACTTTAAGAATTAAACCACATGCAATTGTACTGTGATTCGATAAGTGATTTTTGTGCTACGCCATAAAATTAAAGCCTCCTTGTGGGATCGATATTCCAGGACTCTATTAGAGCCATGTATTACTTGAGCGATACGTATACTTACATTAATTGTGTGACTCATTATCATTTAAATCAATATATAAATCTAAATCTAAGTTCATTAATTTTTGCAAATTTAAAAAGTCGCACCATTATTCTCCCAGCCTAACCACAGATTTGGGGACTAAACCTAGGATTAACCAATGTTCTTTATGCACTCGGAAGAGGGTAAAGAATAGGATTGTTCGTATTCGGAACATATAATATCTAATGCATCTCATTTCTTTACATTATCCAATTCACTACATAAGAATAGTTGATTTTATTATCTCAAAATTCACCAAACCAACTCCTCCAGAAAGGTTTATCTTTCATATTAATATTTTTATTTAGGAGTAGTTATTAGTTATTTTAAAATTAAGATTTACCTTTAAGAGTAGTTGTTAAAAAAATCACTTATATCGACCTTTGAAACTAAAGTCTAATAGTAGTAGACTAGAATTTGACTAAGAACCTCTTACCTTGCTTCCCTATGGGATTGATAAACCGGACTCCATTAGAGCCCTGTATTACTTGAGCGATACGTATATTTGTGTTTGAAATTGTGACTTTACAAAAATCATTATAAATATACAAATATGGTTCATAAATTCTTGCATATAAAAAGTCTCATCAAGTTTTGGTGCCGTTGCCAAGGAAGCTTCAATAAGAATTTTAGGAGAATTTTAGTTGAAGTAATTAGGCTTAGGATTGGAAAACTTTAGTGTTTTAAAATTGTTTTTTGTATGAAAAAGTGTTGTGAAAAAACTGTTTGTGTGAAAAATAAGGTGTTTGCGAAAATGTTTTGTTGTGTTGAATATATTTTTTGATTTATTTGTTTTATTGTTAATGCATTGTTTGTTGTATTATGTATGAAAAATAAATGATATGTAGGACTTGTGCCTATTGGTCACGAGTTTAAAAAATGGAAAAAATCAAAAAACAGAAAGGACTTGTAAAACTAGAAATGGAAATGGTAAACATTCAAAACCATAACTTGAAAAGTCATCATAAATCATTAAGGGATTATGTAAATCCTACGATAGATGTAATTCACTCAAGTATGCAAAACCCTGTTGTAGAAGCTGACTCATTTGAACTAAATTCTGTGATTATCCAACTTGTGCAAAACAACCAGTTTAGGGGAACTCTTTCGGAAGATCCCTATATACACTTATCTAGTTTTCTAGAACTTTGTGCTACATTTCATTATAACGGCATGTCAGACGCTGTTTTTAGGCTAAGGATTGAATAAGGTTTTGTGGTTATACTCATTAGCATCTGGTTCTATTAAAAATTGAGAAGAATTAACTCAGAAATTTATAGCTAAGTATTTCCACCTTCAAGGACTACTAAACATAGAAAAAATATTATCTCATTTTGTCAGTATGAAGGGGAATGAATATACGAAACCTGAGAAAGATTTAAGGAACTCCTAAGAAAGTGTCCAAATCATGCTCTGCCAGATTGGTTAATCATTCGTACTTTTATAATGGGTTAGTAGGTTCCCTTAAATAATTATTGATGTTGCTGCTTGTGGTTCATTAATGTCAAAATCATTTGATGAAGCGTATGCATTAATTAAAGAAATGGCTACAAATGATATTCAATGGCCCTCTACAAGGGTAAATCAAAAAAATGTAGCCAGTGTATATGATACAGATGTGATTGCAATTCTTGCATCTCAGGTTGCTGCAATATCAAGAAAGTTGAAACAATTTGGAATGAACCAACCTCAATTTACTCCTGTAAGTGAGGAAAGTTCATTAGGGTGTATGATTGATTCCAATTTCTTATTTAAGACTTTAAATATCATAAACAACCCGTATTATAACTTTTACAACTCAGGTTGGAAGAATCATCCTAATTTTAACTGGAATCATACTACCGAGGGTGGAAACCAATAATGAGAAAACAATCATGCAAATCCTAATGAAAGTTGGAATAAGAAGGGGAATACAAGCTATAGACCTTCATATCCACTCAAATTTAATAATGATCAACAATTTGAGGATAAGAAGATTATAGAATAAGTGGTATTGTAAATGAGAAACTAGTTGCAAAGTCAAAATACTACACTTAGAAATATAGAGAATCAACTGGGACAAATTGCTAATTCACTTAGCAATAGACCCCATGGAACACTTCCTAGCAACACAGAGATCAAACCTAAAGAGAACAAAAATGATCCAGCTGAGAGAAAGGATGATGATTGCTTTTGGATGGATGAAATTGATTATCTAAGTAAAGACCATTTTTAAAAAAGTTTTTAAAGTAAGTTAATAATTGAGATCGGAATGGATTTTCATGATGAGTTGAAAACGTTATCAATAGAAACCAGTATGTATGTTTAGGAGAGATGTGAAATGATGGAAGCTACCAAAAATAGTGAACTTTTAATTTCATCTGTTGAAAAATCTCATGAACTTAAGATGAATGTACCTCATACAATTTTAAAGCCTACTTATTTAGTGAATTCATCTACACTACCAATCTTTATATTTTTAGATTTGACTCAATCACAAGAAAATACTGAATTGAATGATGAACAAGATAAAGTTTTTGAATTAAGAATTGTAAGAGAATTTGAGGATATAATTCAAAAGAACTTTGAGTTGAGAAAAGAGGATAAGGAGATTGAAATACCATTGGAAGAAATTTCTAATGAATTAGGAAAACCTATTTCCTCAACTAAGATAGAATAGAAGGATCACCTCCATCATTTAATAATTACCAAGGGGAAGAATTGGAAGATAACCTGAAACAGAAGAGTGACATAGAAGATTTTGATCCCGAATCTGAATTATCTAGAGAGGATTCGATCCAAATTTTGGGAGATCTTAAATTATCATATAAAGATCCATTTATTATAAATTTCAAGGATTATATTAATATGAAATTAAGAAAATTAATCGAAGAATATTGGATCTAGAAAGGAATATGAGGAACAATGATATAAATCAATCTGAAAAGGAAGAGCTGAATGAAAAATTAAAATTTGAGGATTTTGTAGGAATCCGTAGATCTGGAAAAGATTAGGCGATTGATCAAGGATTACTTGAATGGAATTTTTATCCAGGAGGAATGATTTGTCACGCCCACAACGTTAAAACCAAGTGCTTTATGGGAGACAACCCATAGTTATTAGTGTGCTTTGATTTAGTATGCTTGAGAGTAATGATTGTTAGTGTTGTATTGTGTTTGTTTTAGTGTGGATAGATAAGTTTGATTGTTGATTGATAGATTTTTGGATTGTTAGTAGCTTGATTTGATCTTTGTGTGTCATGAGGGAGATGATTGTTTAACTTCTTATTATGGTTAGATTTCTATGTTCTATTGTAGTAGTAGGGTTGACAAGTCCACGACAACTCGAGTCTTATCCTGACTTGGGTTTTACATGAGACATCAAGAATTTGAACAATGACAGTTCTATCTCTATTTTGTTACTTCCGTTATCTAACGTTTCTTTCATTTGGTAGGAGTCACGAACCTATTTGATGAATAACATTAGGATGATCTTACACTATGATTTACAACTATTAGAGGAGCTTAATTAAGGGGATTAGATGATGCCTGAGGTTGGTGCACGGGAGCCAATATATCAGGGATAATCTTATCTTTAGAATTATAATCTAAAAAATCATTTTAAAATGTACCTAATTTATTATTGTAGTGATTCCATTAGAAATTGGAGGTAAGTAGTGAGACGTGATGAGTAAAGGATAAATTGACCTCATTTATCATATGTGTGTTTGTGTTGGTGTACAACTTTATATAAGACTTGAATAACATTTTTATATTCTCATGCTGATACCTGCTATGCTAGTTAAACTTTTATTTAGTAAATTTCATTCTTGCATGATTAGTTTAGATTTAGGGCCCGTTTGGAGCAGCTTATTTGGTGCTGTGCCGTTTTGAAAACGCACCTGTCCTGTTTGGGTAAACTGCATTTTGGCAGCTTATGCGTTTTCAAAAAGCTGAAAACAGCGTTTTCACACTGCACCTACTTAGGTACGGTGGGAGCTTTCTGGCTGCAGTATGGCTTTTCCAAAAAAATAAAAAATTGAAATAGCCACCGCACCAAACTTATCAGCAGATTATTTTTAATCAGCTTATCAGCAGATTATTCAATAAGCTGCAGCTGCCCCAAACAGACCCTTACTCTCTGCTGCATATTGTTTTGTCCTGATGAATATTTGAAGATGTTTTTGATAGACATTTATGGTAGATAGAATTTCTAAACTGTTTTTCTTATTGCATATATTTTTTGTAGCTATATATGTTAAAATTAAGTTTGAGGGTAGACAGAAAAATAAAATTTTAAAGTGAGAAAACTTCCTTTTAGTGTAATTTTATTGCAAGCAAGTATTAGGCTGGATTTACTTTCTTCTACTGTCATTTTATCCTAGTTATGCATGTATATGAATTTGATAGAAAGTTGTAGTTGTAAGTAGATTCAAACTTTAATTTTTCTTCCTACTAGATTTTATGGAATTAATTGCAAAAATATTTAAAAATATGAGTTTTGGGGAGAGAGAATTAACTCTTAGTTGTTCTCATTTAAAATTGTTTTCAAAATTATTAACATGATTTCCTATGATGGAGCTCAATTTCAGATAACTGTATTTTAATTTTATTTGAGTACTTTAGTGGACTTGAATGAAATTTTTTGATAATGAAAAGTAATTTTGTAGGATAAGATATTTGGTATAAGAGAATAGGACTATAGTCAGCTATTCAAAGTAAGAAAAATTGTATGTTTGAAATATTAAGAATCTTAAAACTTTATGTGAAAGGAAAGGATTGTGACTCTATGATGAATCAATAATAAGCTAAAGAAATGCCTATAAGGTAAAGGATTGTGGTAAGTTTCAAATTTAGGTGAGAAGGGTGAAGTTCAAAATTATTAAAAGCTATCCAGATATAGTAATCATCACATAAAAGAAAAAAGAAAAGAAAAAAAAAGTGAAAAAAAGGGGATTGAAAATGATCCCTAAGAAAGAGAAAAGAGAAAAAGAAGAAAAATAAAAGAAAAAGTGAGGAGAAGCATGAGGAGATGCCTAATCAAAAATTGATTTCACTTGGATCTACTTAAAGCTTTCCTGAACTTATATGTATGGATTAACATCTTTACTAGTAGTGTTTTCTTAAACTTCTTTTCATGTAATCCTTTTAAGTTACTTAATAGAATAATCTACATTCATTTTTGAAATGAATAGAAGGCTAGAACTCTTAGACTTCATGACTAGATAGCCTTATACCTGCAGAATTTATTTGAATTATTCAAAGATATTTTTGAAAATTTTAGTACTGTATTTATCTAAGTTAAAATCATGGTATTCTAGAAAGAAAGTTCATTGCAGTGGGTCATTATTTTATGTATTAACTTAATTACTTGAGGACAAGTAATATTTAAGTTTGGGGGATCTTGATCCACTGAAAATTTGATGGCTTTTTACTGTCTATTTCTTACCTATTTTTGATGATATTGCACTATAAAGGAAGGTATTTCGTTTATAGTTTTTGGTACAAGAAATGTCTTTTGGAGAAAAGGAAACAAAAATAGTGCAATTTGGAGAAAAAACGATAAAAAAATGCAAATTCTGGCTTGACACATTTTGATAAGTCTTTCTTTGCTTAAACTCTTTTATACTTCTTGCATATTTTTGAATGAGATTATACTTTAAACAAAGGTTTTTTTTTATGTTTATGTATGTCTATTTTTTACGAACGGAACGCAACTGAAATGGGGTAAATCAGAGCTGAAATGGAGCCACATGAAGTAAAATGGTGGAGCTGCATAGAATAGAGCGCCAGACGGTGCCCTATCCAGCGCGGACGGTGCCAGTGTCTCGAGAGCACGAAAAATTCATTGGAAACAGAACCAAACACCGCCTAAACAATGTTGGACAGCGCCCAAATAGTGCCAGGCTGCTCCCAAATAGCACCGGACCGCGCCTAAACAGTTTGGACTGTTGGGGGT
Organism: Papilionanthe hookeriana x Papilionanthe teres; assembly: GCA_022702705.1. Classification (NCBI taxonomy): domain Eukaryota; kingdom Viridiplantae; phylum Streptophyta; class Magnoliopsida; order Asparagales; family Orchidaceae; genus Papilionanthe; species Papilionanthe hookeriana x Papilionanthe teres. The sequence continues at coordinate 26,625,075 of CM040430.1, forward strand.
CGAGATTCAATATATTTGGACGCTTTTTGAAAGGTTTCTTGTGGAAACTCTTCAAACTTCGTCCCTACACTTTAAAAGAACAATTTTAAGTCAAAAAAAAGAGGAGGAATGTTAGGAAAAACGTGGAGATGTTGAGAGATCTTAGAATAGGAGTAGAAATGTAGATTTCTATCTTTTTGGAGGGATTAGTGAGGGGATTTTGAGAGACTTTGTAAGGGTTTGTTCCAGCATTGCGTGGATCATCAGGAGAGTTTGTGGGAGAGATCTTCTTCTTTCTTTCAAGGGGAAAAAGCTAAGTATTGTGTTCTTCATTATCTTATGATTTTGTAAACACTTATTTTGTGGATTTTCTTTGAAATGAAGTTTTCCGTTGTGCTTCATTTGTGCTTTGTGATGTCTTTCTCTTACTCTTTCTTCTTCTTAGGAAATAGTGGCATTAGAAGATTATGTCGTTATTTTCCTTTTACTTTTCTTTTACAATGAGTAGGATTCATGTTTAGGATATTGTGATGCATGTTTGAAGTGAATTTAATTATAAATGTGATGGTTTTTACTTGCACTTCATTTACATTACAATAAAAGCTCGTTGTAGTGTTAAAATTTGTAGTAATTACGCTATGATCGGAGAGGGCGGTGTAATTCTCAACAAACTAAAATCACATTCAAATTCCATGGATGGTGAAGTTCATGGGGTTGAGTGCAGATAAATAAGGAAATATACTTTGATGGGCGTATAATTGGAGATTTTAGGGTGACAGACTAAAATCTCCAATTCAATCCTAGTGTTTGGAAACTAAAGCGAGAGTTAGCCTTCAAGGGAAGGGAAGTGAGAACTCTGGAGTGAGAGCCAATATCCTCCCAGCCTAACCACGGATTTAAGGAATAAACCTAAGATTAGCCAATGTTATTTATGCACTCAGAATAGGGTAAAGAATAGGATTACTCCTATTTGGCACATACAATATTTAATGCATCTCATTTCTTTACATTATCCAATTCACTACATAAGAATAGTAGATTTTATTATCTCAAAATTCACCAAACCAACTCATCCATAAAGGTTTATCTTTAGTATTAATAGTTTTCTTTATGAGTAGTTATTACTTATTTTAAAATTAAGATTTACCTTTAAGAGTAGTTGTTAAAAAAACCACTTATTTCGACCTTCCAAACTTAGACTATAATTTGACTAAGAATCTCTTACCTCGCTTCCCTGTGGGATCGATAAACCAGACTCCATTAGAGCCCTGTATTACTTGAGCGATACATGTGTTTGAAATTGTGACTTTACAAAATCATTATAAATATATAAATCTGGTTCATAAATTCTTGCATATAAAAAGTAGCATCAGTAGGCTGATAAGGAATTCTAGCAATCTTTAAAGCATTTTGCTCACCAACCAAAGAGCACAACATATCTACAATTCATTCCCCTTGAAGCCAGTAATCAGAGACAAGTAAATGGCTAGTATGAGATGAGTGTGGGTAGCCCATGAGGTTAGGCATACCCCACTTATCATACCAAAATGGGGTTGTCCCATCTTCAGGATCCAAAAAAATGAAATTGCTAGTAGTTGATCTAGCATTCAAGATAGCCTTCCAAATCTTGGAATCTCCCACCCTCGAATCTACTTGGGAAGGATGAGAAGATCCACAATATTTATGATGCATGAAAGAATACCATTAAGAAGAGCCCAAAAAAAAGTTTAAACTAAAGCTTACACATATTAACCTTTACAGTGTGGTGAAAAGATTTGGAAACTAAGCCCCCAAATTGCTTTGGTTGGCAAATTTTATTCCAAGAAGCCCATATCTTCTTAGCCCCACCCTCAAACCATAAGAATCTGTTGAATAGTCTCTCTAAAGTTCTTAAAGCACTTTTTTTAGGGTTAAAAACCTGCAAAGCATATAGTGGAATACTTTGAAGAACACTAGAAAGAAGTGTCAGCCTACCCTACTAGATAGAAAAATATTTCTCCAGTTAGCAATTTTCTGCTTAATTTTGTCAATTACATCATCCATTTAATTTTCTTTTTATGACCTCTAAGAAAATTTACACCAAGATACATCAAAGGGAGTGAGGATGAATGATACCCAGTATAGGAATCCCCCAATTAATATTAGAAACTTTGACATGCTTGCCAAAGTAAATTTGTCATTTATCACAGTTAAAAACCAAACCAGAACAATTTTGAAAATACTCTAAAACCAACGTCAAGTATTTTATAGCAAGTTTGGAAGTATTAGCAAAAAATAATGACATCATTAGCATAGGCTAAATGGCTAACAAAAAATTTAGCCTTATGTGAGAATTGAATTGAAATCGATTAAGTAATCTAGAAAAATAGTCAAAAGCAATAATAAAGATAGTGGGGGGAGAGAGAGTATCCCTACTTTATACCCCTTTTTGCAGAAAAAAAATGATAAGCGTTTACATTGACCAACACACTATAACAATTTTTTGACAACCATCTTTTAACAAGAAAACATAAAGAAAACATTGAAACCCCTAGTAATCAAAACATTGATAATGACATCCTAGGTGATTGTATCAATGGCCTTTTTAATATCAAGTTTAAGCACTAAATTTCCTCCCCTCCATTTTTTTCAAGATCCACAATAATTTCTTGAGCAAGAAAGATGTTATCAGTAATTTATCTTCCTTTAATGAAAGCAGATTGCTGAGGAGATATAATAGAAGGTAGATGGGGTTGTAATCTAGCCACAAGCAATTTACTTTTGACCTTGGATACGATAGTCGTAAAAGAGATGGGTCTAAAATTCTTCTAATGTGTTTTATCATTAGTTTTGTGAATTAAGACAATCATAGAAGCAGTGAAGAACTTACCTGGATCCTCTCCATTATAAAAACTTTGTATGGCTAAGATTACCTCTCTTTTAATAATGTCCCAACATGTGATGTAGAAAGATGAACTCAAGCCATCAGATCCAAGAACTTTGGGGGAGTGAATATTTGTAAGAGCAAAAAAGATCTCATGTTTAGTAGGAGGATTAGAGAGGGAAAGGGAAGACACAAGCTCTCTTTCATCAGCAAAATAGATCTGAACCTCCGAAGAAACCTGTAAAGCTTCTGCATAAAGAGTAGTAAAGTAGTTAGCAACATTAGTACCAATTTGATCAACATCAGTAAGAGTAACCCTCTCATAAATAAATAAAATTTAAGTATAGCATTTATGTTCATTCTATGTTTGATGGTGGCATGAAACTAATGAATGTTACGATCCCCCCTTTAAAAAGTGCACATCATTAGCCCTTTGCATTAAAAAATCTTTTTCAATTGATATTGCTTCAAGAAGCCTATGATGAGCCTGGGATACTTCATCAACAAGGCTGGGGTCACAGATAACATGTGCTTCCCGCTCATCAACAATGTGTTGTGCTTTAAAAACTTTAGTTTGTACATTACCAAAGACATCAAAATTCCATTTCATTAAAGAAACCACAACTTTTTTGTGCAAAAGCCATAGAATAAGCCAAGTACTGCCACTTCAGTCTCCAAACTTGCTTAATTAAAGTCAAAAAGGGGCCAAACATTAAAAAACTTAAATTGATAGTGAGCAATTTTAGGATGAAAAGCCATAGTAAGAAAAATAAGATTATGATCGGAAGCTACATGGTCAAGATGTTGAACTCTAGTGATATTATAATAATCTAGAAGGTTTTTATTCCCCAAAAATCTATCCCCAATCTCTGGATTAGGAGTTCCCTCCTCCAAGTATAGGGGGAACCAGAGTATCCCAAATCAAAAAGTCCAGCTTTAGAAAGATGCTCATAAAAATGATTGATAAGATTTAAATCAGCTCTAGCACCAACCATTTTTTCCAAAGGAGAAATGATCATGTTGAAATCTCCACGAACCAACCAATTCTTAAATATAGCTCCTCCCATATGGATAAGCTGCTACCAAAGTATAAACTTATCATGTAATAAAAAACTGGCATACACAAAGGTGGCCCAACCATGGAAATTATCCAAATGAAAACGAGCAAGAACAAATTGCACATCATCTTCCATAAAGTCAAGATTTATGACCCTCCTCCAAAAGAGTAAAAATCTTATTATTTCTATTGCTGTAGTGCCCATACCTTTTGAATTTTTTGACAATGTTATCCTTATGTACATACACCAAAAGTTCCAAAAGAGCAAAGATAACAGATTTGTGGACCCTACACAAATGTTTTAAATGATTAAGGGAATGAGGGTCTGCCACTCCCCTTATGTTCCATACCAGAATATTAAACATTAGGTCTTAAACCATGCCTCCTAGTGATCCTAGGGGGATGATCTAAATGTTCTCCATCAAAATGATAGGTGACTTCAATTTTATTTGTGTTTTGCAGTTGTGTAAACTCAACCTTTTCTCTACCTCTTTTTTATTTGATTTTTGAATGAGCCATCAGATTCCAAGGAATTAGAAGCAACAATAACATTTTTCAGTAGCTGAGAAGAAATATGAGCAATGCAGATGAACCTATTAGATTACCAGGTTCACCAGGAAGCAATATGTCAACATCAAACAAAGAAGTATGTGGCAAAGCTGAATTAGAATCAAGAAGTAGAATGGGAGTGGGTAATTCATTGGGTAAATCAGAGGGAACATTGAAAGTAGTTATGGTATGGAAATTATCTGTATTAGACTAGAGATTTTTCTAGAGGAACAGCTTCACCACAAACCTCCTCCCCAAGAGAAGGGGAATAATAATTTGAGGAGAAGAAAAATCAGAAGGAATAAAATTATCCATGAGAGTAATATCAGGTAAGGGTGAAACATAATCAACCTTAGCATTATAAGAAAGATCATCATTAGCAATATAAGAAAGATTAGCATTAGGGGGAAACTCCTGAGCATCCATGGAAACATCTTTCTGTGGCCGTTGAACAACAGTAAGTCTCAAGTCAGGATGTAATTGATAACATACAGAGAGCTTGTAACAAACATGGAGCAATGTGTGCAGTGGTGAGGATGAGCTCCCATGACCACTTGCCGCTAATAGCCTTTGTCAGCAGAACGAATCCAAACCTCATCTAGGTATGGTTGGGTAACATCCCTTTCCACAAGGACACAAGCATCAGAAGGTTGGGTAATCTCCAAAGTGGGATTGCCAACATGAAGGGGTTTACCAAAACCTTTGGCTAGAGAGAAAATAGTTTCATAATTAAATAGATGAGCTTTTATCCAGAGGAATTTAATCTAGACAGGTATAATTGGGACCTTGTTGACCTCATTTTTGATGAGGTCTTCTCTTCTTCTTTTTAGTACCTAGGATCTAGTCTTAGGCTTTTCCTTTGACTATCTTAGAGGGCTAGAATTGGGACCCACCACTTAGAAATTCAAACCACTTCTTAACTCCCTGCAAACTCTACAAACTTGACTATAGACCCCTAAACACCTAGAGGGTTGAAATCGAATGTGGAAGTTTAAAGGATGGGTTCCTATAGGACTCTTTGGCCTTAGGACTACCCGGGTGGCCTGGACTGGTGAAGGGGCTGACTTACACACACACTACATTTATACACTACACTTTCACACACCTATACTCAACTTGACCTCCTGACTCATGTAAGTGATTCACATGGATGGTCCTTAACCCCTAAGCCCTTGGCTAAGAGGGTTAGGAACAACATATTGGATGCCTCAAATGAGTCCCTACATGGCTCATGTGGGCTTGATATGGCTTCATGGCTCAACCAAAATGATTTCATTCCACTTATATTCACCCAATCTTCAATTTTCCAAATTTTCAATTTTTGACCCCCGAGACCCTACACCCGCATAGCCTAACCCAAAACCCTTGAAATTACCCAAATTTTTGCAAAATATCCAAATCACCCAAGAATTCCTTAAAATCATTCCCAAACATTCCCACACCAATCAAGTTGATCATCCATAGCAAAAAATACCAAAAATTCCAAAAATACCTCCCAATACCCTCCAAATACCCAAAATACCCCTGTTTACCCAAAAATCCAAAAATTCCGAAAATTCCTAGAAAATTTCAGAAAATCCCAAATATTCTCAATTTCATTTTGTTCAACTACACCATGGGCCAATTTTGTCAATTTACTCCACTTTTATCAAAACCCCCAATTTGACCCATTTTAACCCTCGGTGAACCCAATGTCAAACCAAACCTACCCAATTGACCCAAATTCTGGTCCAATTCAATTCTAAACTTCAATTCAACATTCCCAACACCAATCTAGACCAAATCCAAGTCCAATTTGATTGACATTTGGATCCAATTTCACTTTTGGCCTTAAAGCCCAATTTGGATCCATGACCCAAACTTAACCCAAACTCACCCAATTCAACTCCAATTAACCCCAAATCTTTTCTAAACCTTCCTTAGCATCCCCACAAACAAAACACTAACATGATTTGCCCAACATTTAGACCCAAACCCCACTCAAGTTCAACGCAAAATCAAAAAGGCCCAATTTTGACCTAAACCCAAACCTAACCCAAATGAGCCCAAACCCCAAAATCAAAGCCCAACCAAAGTCAAAACCTCTTTGAAACACTCCCATAAACATTTCCCAACATTAATTTTACATCAATTTCAACCATAGCCCAACATTGGCCCAAGTTAGCCCAATTTGACTCTATATTGGCCCATTCACCAAAGGAGCCCAAATTCAACCCAATTCAAACCCAAATCACTCCCAATTTGCTCCAAATCACTCATGACACATCTATGAGCTAAACCCAACAATTATTTTGCCCAAGCCTTTACCAAAATTTCATCCCAAAATCCATTTTAAAATCCAAAAGCCCACTTTCCTAAACCATTCTAAAAGCCCATTTCCACTTAATACAAAAGCCCAAAATTGGCCCTAAAGCCCACATGGCAATTTCTTTTCATCATACCTCTAATTGATATCACCCCTAAGTTTCAAAATCATCATCAAACCATTCCAAATCAAGCTTCATACAAATTCCCATCAAATTACCAAAAAATTTCTAAAATCCATTTTCATGAAATTGACCAAGCTTTTCCCCAAGCCAAAGACAAGCCATGCAAGCCATGGACAAGCCACACGGAGCCATGGAAGGTTTGACATGTGATGAAGCCATTAATGGTAAAAGGAGGGCCCCCTTTCCTAATCCTTCTTAAACCCTTTTTTACCTTAAGCATGTCACACACTAAACCATGCTTAGCCACCTCATCATGGATGGAGACCACACCATTTTCTCTAGGCTGACCCAAGTGATCCTTTTCAGCCCAAAACCAGGCCTTGGGTGGTGAACCTAGCCCAAAATCATGGGTTGACTCATTTGAACCCAAAATAGCCTTCCCCCCATTCCATTTCAATCCAAGCTCTTTACACATGGCATTGGCCGATTGATCGCACTAAGCCCCAGCCTTGACCTCCCCGATGACAACGGTGACCGACCACTGGCCGGCCGGCCACCACGGCCGCCGGAAACCACCGGGCCGAGAGCTCACATGTGAGCCCGAACTTGGAATTCTCACTGTCTGAGCTGCCCCATCCCCGAGTGACCATTGCGGTTGTTCTTCTCTTGCCAAGAGCAGCCGATCCCGAGCCCTAACTCTCCACGGGAGGCCCTCCACCCTCTCTTATTTAAACACCACCCCCTCTCGGCCATGAGAGGTGCTGAACCGGACCTTATCGAAACCACCGCCAAAATTGTTCCGGAACACTCTCCATACTTAGAGCAGTTGATCCTCAGTGACAATTTGCCCTAATCCCCACAAACAGAGCCCAATTTCTCAGCCAAAATTCCACCCAAAACCAGGACACTTCTCCATAGTGGATCAATCCTCAAATTGATTGGTCCTACACCTTCACCAGACCAAGGGAAGGAGTCCACCAGCAAAAGGCCCCTCTCCAGGCCACCCATTTGCTCTAGCCTCCAAACTTTGTGATCGGCTGTGGTCAAAATCATACCTAGGTGATTCACCAGACCAGGAGACTTCATCTGGAGCTTGCTGGGATCCAATCGAAGGTGACACAACCCTCGGATTGAAGCCACACTTCTCGAGCAAAGGTATGAGCTAATTCTTCATCCCGAGCTTCTGGAGATTCTCCATTTCGAATGCTTTAATTTCAATGCATGATCACCGTATAAATGTATTCGTCTCTTCAAGACGAATCCATAGAGCACAAGAACACTAAAATCCATTAAGTATTGAGTGAGATATTAGGGATTTAGTGTGGACGGCTCTCGGGTGAGGACGCTTGGGGACGATGAACGGATGCCATTCATTTAATACACGCGCAGACGGACGGCCAGGATCGCGTCGGATCAGGAGATGGAACGACATTGCGGGGCCCCGGAGCGCTGAGTCAGATGGCGGCGTCGAACCAGAACACGCCGCGTGGCCTTTCGGAGCTGCCGAGGTTGACGCGGCGCCGCGTGGATAAATAGAAAATTAGGGTATTTTTGATTTATTTAATTCCCTAAACTTCAAAAATCCATAACTTTGTGTAGGAAAATCAGAAAAATAAAATAAAAATACCCTCTTGCTCGGTGAACGGAGGAGAATAATGTGGAAAAGAAATTATTTAATTTCATCAAGTATTTTATTTTTAATGATTTATTTCCCTTCTGCATTGTTTTAATTCTCCATGCATATAGGAAATTCACCATGGCATGAGACCATAAGGCTTTTGAAGCCTCTGAATTTGGGAACATTCTCTGAATTTTCCAAAGTCAGAGGCCATCCTATGAGAAGTTATTGATTTTTCAAATTCATGTTACTTGTTTTGAGTATTTTAAATCCAATAATTAGCATGTTGTGAAATAAATTCTAGGAAAATTTGGTGATGTTTCTTATGACCAGAGGACCCTAGGAAAAATAGGTTTTGAATTAGATCATTTAAAATAACCCTAATTGGCTTAAACACCCAAAATAGGTCCCTAATTAATTAAAGCTAACCATATATCAAATTGGCTTGAAATCAATTCTCCACTGACCTTTAGGATCAGAGGAACCCACCATAAAAATTTGAAGTCAATTGGACTTGGTTAGCCCTACTAAATGGTTTGATTAAGCCATTTAATCAATTTAAATTTCAAAAATTCATAGCTTTCAAAATACCTTTCAAAAATTCACCAAATTGGTTTTGGAGCCTCTCTGATATCAGGGGAATTTAAGAAAATTAAAATTTCAATTTTCTAAAAAAGTTGATTTTTTTAGTATTATTTTAATATTTTAATAAATAAAAAATAATAAAAATCACAAAAATAATAAAATTCAACAAAATGTCACATTTTGAATTTTAATCACTTGAGAACAAATCCCATATTTTTCTTAGGTCTATTTAATGAGATATTAATTTTTAAAGCCCTAGGGTAATTTTAAAATTAAAAAAAAAATGTATTTTCTAGTATTTTCACTAAAATAATTATAATAAATCAAAGAAAAATCAGAAAATTGGAAAAATTGATTCTTTGATTTCCTTGATATTAGAGAGATTTTTAAAAAATATAAATTTCATTTTTCAACCTTTATTTTATTTTTAAATTAATTAATACTCCAAAACTTAAAATAATTATAATAAAAACAATATAATTAAAAAAATCACCAAAATTGGTCCAAGTGGTCCTCTAGTCGTTAGGAATGTCCCATAATTTTCTTAAGGGCAGAAACTTTCCCTTGGTTATATTATTAAATTTTCCTTGGAAATTCCTATTTTTCACCAAAAATAATTACATAAATAAATTAAATACAGAAAAATCACATTTTCTCCTCTCATGTCTTTATTGGCATATGAGTAAAGTCACATAAAAATTTTAAGTTCATTTAAGCTCAATTTAGTGAGTTATGAAATTATTAAGCTTGAAGGAGCAAAATGGTAATTAAAAATTTTAACCCTTAATTAAAACTTTAGGTTTAATAAAATTAACAAATAAAATATTTGATCTTAATCTAATTTGGATGATTGAAATTTAAATAATTAAAGGTTAGAAACCTATTAAACAATTTGAAGATAATTAAAATAAACCTTAATTAAATAATTGATTAAATTTGGAAGAATAATAAAATTGGAATTATTAAGATAGGAATATTATTAGGAAGAGATTTGTTCTTTAATTTAAGAATCCCTAAATTAATCACCTCAATAATATTTAATTCCTAATTAAAATGATAATCCAAATTTAAGATTTAAAATGCTAAAAGACTTAATCATTAAATTAAATTAAAGTTAAATTATTTAAATTAAACTCCGTTAAAATTTCAATTAAATTAATACTTTAACAATTAAAATTAAATCATCTTTAAAATTAAAAATAAAATATTAAATTAAAATTAAAAATAAAATATTAAATTAAAAATAAATTTAAATTAAATAAAATTAAATTAAATCAAATTAAGTTAAATTAAATCAAATTAAATTAAATTAAATTAAATTAAATTAAATTAAATTAAATTAAATTAAATCAAATTAAATCAAATTAAATTAAAATTTAAATTAAATTAAAATTTAAATTAAATTAAAATTTAAATTAAATTAAATTAAATTAAAGTTAAATTAAATTGAATTAAAAATAACATCACCTAAGACATAAAGAAATTCAAACATAAAGCAACTTGAACACTATTCCAAATTTAAATCCGATAATTGAAGTTAAACTAAATCATAAACCATTTGAACAACAATTTGCCCTCGAGAGCTTTGGTTATCACAACTCCTAAACAGAACGTTAAATGAAATGCTGCTTCACTTATAGGATATTCAAATGTCCTAGTTCACTGAGCAAGATAACAAAACTTGAATTCCCGGACGATTGATTCATTTGCATGATTAAATTCATTTGGACTTAAAACAATACTAGAAATATTGAAAATATGTTTAAGATTCGTCTTAAGCACTTCCTCGATATGATAGGACATTCATAAGAACAATTGAACTTAATTATTCTTTGATGAAGAAAATCGTCCTCAAACCGAAACACAAGGACCTAGACGTCATAGGAAATGACTAGCTATAGGATTAGGAATTTGGTATAAAACCATAACCCTTCCCTTAGTTTTACCTAGGAACTTGCTTAAATATTCTAATTGTGTTTTAAGTGCAGCTTAGGATGACGGGAAGACCCTCCAGGTACGCTTTTATTTTATTGCAATTTACTTTATTGCAATTTATTTAATCGCATCGTACTTACTTTTCTTGCATGATAAACAAACTGTTGCATGAAAACCCACACCTTTAGGATAGTCCCTAAAACTGAAACCAAAACTAAATTAAAAGTCATTGCAAGATAAAATTCACCGCCACAACATTTCAAAATATAAAACAACTCAAAATTTAATCACAAACAGAACACAAAACTACAATTACAACTAAATTAAAACGTCCTGTTGGATGATGTAACCTACGTGTTGCTAACGGGATTTCCCACGGTCTAAATGAAAGTGTGGAACTCATTCAGTTGAGTTTAGCAAATTCATCTGGACTAAGTGAATCCGATAAAAATAACGATGCCGGAAGGATGGAACAGTGGGATCTTAACCGGTGTTGTTATAATCAACTTTAAGATTTATTTTAATTAAAACATAAAAAAGACTTGGAAGTTAAGATTTTCTCTAAACCAAAACACTTTTCTCATCTCCTGATTTATGACTTCTATAACTAAACCTCTGCAATAACAAGGAGCTCGAAGCATGGTGGGCAGCACGGCCATCGTCATCGATGAAACCCGAGTCTACTCAACGAAAACTTTCCTAGAATCAAATAACCAATCCATAGGATTTTGAGGTAGTTTGCCTAGTGCAACATAAATCCTCAACTCTTCGTTAGGCATTTGCATAGCAAATTACGCCCTAACCGGACTTAGGATTCCGAGGTAGTCGTTAGGAACGACATAAACCCTCATAACTTCAAGGCTATTTGTATGATTCTATCATATAAATATAAGTCCTAATTAATTAAAATTGGCAAGATCAAAACATTAAATAGATATTAGGATCTTCCTAAATTCAAGCCAAAAAATAGGATAAGCGGAAATTACCGAAGTTCGCTTCGAAGCCGTAATTTCTCCTACCTTTCTTCCTTTGAAATCCCAAAATAAAATCTTCCAAATTTGATCCATTCCCTATTGAAATTCCAAAATTCGATCCCTTGAAAACTTAAACTTTGAAATTCTTGAGAGCGAATTATTGACTATTATCGAGAGTTTTCTTAGGTGATTCCCGTCACTTAAGATGTAATTAACTATAGGGGCTTGCCCTTATAGGGAATTTTAAAGAACCCAGGTAATATAAACCCTGTTTAATGCTTTCATATTAAGCAGGGGAATTTGTCGGCTTATAAAATTGGTTCGCAGACTAAATGGATGTCACAAACCTTTCTAGTTTATCTAATCGAGCCCCATTATCAAGCGGTGTGTCTATTTTTCGGGATAGATACACGGTTTGTGGTGCGGCACTCGTTTATGTGAACTTTTTGGGATGTGAAATCAGTTTGATTTCATATCTTAAAATCTTCAAATTTAAAATTATTTTCAAAAATTAAATACTATTTTTTCAAATTATTTATTTAAATTAAATTAAAAATTCGCCGACAATTTCTGTTAGGTGACCCCTCTTTTTAAAATACAACACACTTAACCTAAAAATATGCCAACAATTTACGGCGACTCCGTGAGGAGAATTCTCTCTCCATTTTAATCGAACGAGTTCCGCTTTCAAAAATCGGTAGTGTATTCATATTCCTAGTAGATCAAACTACCCTTCTTTCCGTTGGAGTACTTATGTTCATTTCTACCTTGAACAAGTATAGCCAACATTCTCGCGGATTTAGGAGCCATTGTTTAGACACCCCTAAACGAGAGAGGTTTCGAGATCCTTTTACCTCGTTTCGAGGTGGGGTGGACCCCAATAGGTGTTAGTTTAGGAGTGATCCTCCGAGTCGAGAAGTCTTGCATAAGACTTTCTCTTCCTTTCCAAGTCTGAATCAGATTCCTTATTGTTGACCTCATTTTTGATGAGGTCTTCTCTTCTTCTCTTTAGTACTTAGGATCTAGCCTTAGGCTTTTCCTTTGACTATCTTAGAGGACTAGAATTGGGACCCACCTTTTAGAAATTCAAACCACTTCTTAACTCCCTGCAAACTCCACAAACTTGACTATAGACCCCTAATCACCTAGAGGGTTGAAATCGAATGTGGAAGTTTAAAGGATGAGTTCCTATAGGACTCTCTGGCGCTTAGGACTCGCCACAGGTGGCACAGTGCAGTGAGGGGCTGACTTACACACACACTACACTTATACACTACACTTTCACACACTTCCTAAAACTACACCCATACCTAACTTGACCTCCCGACTCATGTAGGTGATTCGCATGGATGGTCGCTTAACCCCGAGCCCTTGGCAAGAGGTTAGGAACAACATAGTGAATGCCTCAAATGAGTCCCTTCATGGCTCATATGGGCTTGATATGGCTTCATTGCTCAACCAAAATGACTTCTTTCCACTTACATCCACCCGATCTTCAATTTCCCAAATTTTCGATTTTTGACCCCGGGACCACTACACGCTAGCTTACTCAAAGCCAGTTGAAATTACCCGAATTTCTCAAAAATTTCCAAATTACCCAAAATTCTCCAAAATCAATCCCAAACATTTCCACATCACTTAAATTGATCATCCATACCCAAAAATACCAAAAATTCCAAGAAAACCTCCCAATACCCTCCAAATACCCAAAATACCCCTCTTGACCCAAAAATCCAAAAATTCAGAAAATTCCCAGAAAATTTCAGAAAATCCCAAATATTCCCAATTTCATTTTGTCCAACTACACCATGGGCCAATTTTGTCAATTTACCCTACTTGTGTCAAAACCCCAATTTGGCCCATTTTAACTCAAAGTGAACCCGATGTTAAACCAAACCTACCCGATTGACCCCAATTTTGGTCCAATTCAATTCTAAACTTCAATGCAACATCCCCAATACCAATCTAGACCAAATCCAAGTCCAAGTTGATTGGCATTTGGATCCAATTTCACTTTTGGCCTTAAAGCCCAATTTTGACCCATGACCCAAACCTAACCCAAACTCACCCAATTCAACTCCAATTAACCCCAAACCTTTTCTAAATCTTCCTTAACATTCCCACAAACAAAACACTAACATGATTTGCCCAAAATTTAGACCCAAACCCCACTCAAATTCAACCCAAAGCTAAAAGGCCCATTTTTGACCTAAACCCAAACCTAACCCAGAATGAGCCCAAACCCCAAAATCAAAGCCCAACCAAAGCCAAAACCTCTTTGAAACACTCCCATAAACATTTCTCAACATTGATTTTACATCAATTTCAACCCTAGCCCAACATTAGCCCAACTTGGCCCACTTGGACCCATATAGGCCCACTTAGCAAATAAACCCAAATTCAAACCAATTCAACTCCAAATCACACCAAATTGACTCCAAGCCCTTCATAGAACATCCCTAAACCAATTATGACATTTATTTGACAAAGTTCTTCACAAAATCTTTACCCAAATGTCCATCATAAAATCAAAAAGCCCATCTCCCTTAAACTTTCCTAAGAGCCCACTTCCTTCAAATTCAAAAGCCCAAAATCTACCCTAAAGCCCACATGACATCTCCATTTGCCATCCACTTAATTAAAGCCATTACCTAAGTCCTAAATTCACCATCAAATTATTCCAAATCAAGTTTCATACAAATTTCATCAAATTACCAAAAATTCCTAAAATCCATTTTCATGAAATTGACCAAACCTTTTCCCAAGCCAAGGTGAGCCATGCAAGCCATGGACAAGCCACATGAAGCCATGGAAGGCTTGACATGTGATCAAGCCATTAATGGCAAAAGGAGGGGCCCCTTTCCTAATCCTCCTTAAACCCTTTTTACCTTAAGCATGTCACACACTAAACCATGCATAGCCACCTCATCATGGATGGAGACCACACCATTCTCTCTTGGGCGACCCAAGTGACCCTTTTCGGCCCAAGACCGAGGCCTTGGGTGGTGAACCTAGCCCAAAACCATGGGTTGACTCATTTGAACCCAAAATGGCCTTCCCCATTCCATTTCAATCCAAGCTCTTTACACATGGAATTTGCCGATTGCTTGCACCAAGTCCAGCCACGACCCACTGACCTTGAGGGTGACCAATGCTCGGCCGACCAGCCACCGAGCCGCCGGAAAACACCATGGCCGAGAGCTCACATGTGAGCCCGACTTGGAATTCTCACATGTTGAGCTGCCCCGTCCCGAGTGGCCATTGGAGTTGTTCTTCTCTTGCCGAGAGCGGGCGATCCCGAAGCCCTAACTCTCCACAGGAGGCCCTCCACCCTCTCCTATTTAAACACCACCCCTCTCGGCCATGAGAGGTGCTAAAAACAAACCTTAAGGACACTGCGCCAAAATTGTTCCGGACTCCTCCCCATACACGAGCACTTGATCCCAGGTGAGATCCCCCTACCATTTCTTCTCTGCGAGCTCGATTTCGAGTTAAAATTCCACCGAAAACCGGGACACTTCTCCACGGTGGACCAATCCTCGAATTGATTGGTCCTACACCTTCACCGGACCGAGGGAAGGTGTCCAGCCGGCAAAAGCCCCATCTCCAGGCCACCCAGTTGCTCCAGCCTCCAAGCTTTGTGATCGGGCTTGGTCGAAATCACATCTAGACAATTCACCAGACCAGGAGACTTCATCTGGAGCTTGCTGGAATCCAATCGAAGGTGCAACAAACCTCAGATCGAAGCCACACTTCTCTGAGTAAAGGTATGAGCTAATTCTTCATCCCGAGCTTCTGGAGATTCCCCATTTCAAACGCTTTAATTTCAATGCATGATAACCGTATAGATGTGTTCGTCTCTTCGAGACGAATCCGTAGAACATAAGAACATGAAAATCCATTGAGTATCGAGTGAGATCTTAGGGATTTAGTGTGGACGGCTCTCGGGTGAGGACACTCGGGGACGATGAATGGATGCGCGTCCATTCGATACACGCGCGGACGGACGGCTCGGATGGCGTCGGACCGGGAGACGGTACAAGAACCGCGGGGCCGGAGCGCGCGAGTCGGATGGCGGCGTCGAATGGGAGCGCGACGCGTGTGCGTTCGGAGATGCCGAGGATGAGTTGGCGCCGCGTGGATAAATAGAAAATTAGGGGTATTTTCTATTTATTTAATTCCCTAAACTTCAAAAATTCATAACTTTGTGTAGAAAAATCGGAAAAATAAAATAAAAATACCCTCTTGCTCGGTGAACGAGAGGAGAATAATGTGGAAAAGAAATCATTTAATTTCATCAAGTATTTTATTTTTTATAATTTATTTACTCTTTGCATACTTTTAATTCTCCATGCATGTATACAATTCACCATGGCATGAGACCATAGGGCTTTTGAAGCCTCTGAATTTGGGAACATTTCCTGAATTTTCCAAAGTTAGAGGCCATCCCTATGAAGAGTTATTGATTTTTCAAGTTCATATTACTTGTTTTGAGTATTTTAATTCCAATAAATAGCATGTTGTGAAATAAATTCTAGGAAAATTTGATGATATTCCTTATGACCGAGAGAACCACTAGGAAAAATAGGTTTTGAGTTAGTTCATTTAAAACAACCCTAATTAGCTTAAACACTCAAAATAGGTCTCTAATTAATTAGAGTTAACCATACATCAAATTGACTTGAAATCAATTCTCCACTGACCTTTAGGATCAGAGGAGCCCACCATAAAGATTTGAGGTCAATTGGACTTGGTTAGCCCCACTAATTGGGTTGATTAAGCCACTTAGTCATTTTAAACTTTAAAATTCATAACTTTCAAAATATCTTTCAAAAATTCACCAAATTGGTTTTGGAGCCTCTCTGATATTAGGGGAATCTAAGAAAATTAAAATTTCAATTTTCTAAAAAAGTTCATTTTTAATATTATTTTAATATTTTTAATAATTAAAAAAAAATAAAAATCACAAAAAATAATAAAATTCACCAAAATGTCAAATTTTGAATTTTAATCACTTAGGAACAAATCCCATATTTTTCTTAGGTCCATTTAGTGAGATATTAAATTTTAAAGCTTTAAGGTAATTTTAAAATTAAAAAAATATATTTTCTAGCTTTTTCATTAAAAGAATTATAATAAATCATAGAAAAATCAGAAAATTTCAAAATTTGCTTCTCTGATTTCCTTGATATCAGAGAGATTTTTGAAAAATATAAAATTCATTTTTCAACATTTATTTTATTTTTAAATTAATTAACACTCCAAAACTTAAAATAATGATAATAAAAATAATATAATTCAAAAAATTACCAAAATTAGTCCAAGTGGTCCTCTGGTCATTAGAAATGTCCCCTAATTTTCTTAAGGACAGAAACTTTCCCTTGGTCATGTTATTAAATTTTCCTTGAAAATCTCTAGTTTCTACCAAAAATAATTATATAAATAAATTAAATACAGAAAAATCACATTTTCTCCTCTCATGTCTTTATTGACATATGAGTGAAGTCACATAAAAATTTCAAGTTCATTTGAGTTCAATTTAGTGAGTTATGAAATTATTAAGCTTAAAGGGTAAAGTGGTAATTAAAATTTTTAATCCTTAATTAAAACTTTAGGTTTAATAAAAAAATTAACAAGTAAAATATTTGATCCTAATCTGATTTGGATGATTGAAATTTAAATAATTAAAGGGTAGAAACCCATTAAGCAATTTAAAATGATTAAACTTTAATTAAATAATTGATTAAATTTGGAAGAATAATAAAATTGGAATTATTAAAATAGGGATATTATTAGGAGGAGATTCATTCTTTAATTTAAAAATCCCTAAATTAATTATCTCATTAATATTCAATTCTTAATTAAAATGATAACTCAAATTCAAAACATTAAAAGACTTAATCATTAAACTAAAATTAAATTATTAAACTCTTTTAAAAAAATTTCAATTAAATTAAAAATAAAATTAAACTAAAAATTAAATTAAATTAAGTAAATTAAATTAAATTAAATTAAATTAAATTAAATTGAAATTAAAAGTTGAATTAAATTAAAAATTAAATAAAAGATTAAATTAAATTAAATTAAATAAACAAAGTAAATTAAATTAAATAACTTAAATTAAATTTAATTAAATTAAATTAAATTAAATCAAATTAAATTAAAACTAAATCAAATCAAATTAATTTAATGTAACATCAAATCAAACTAAACTGAATTAAATTAAATTAAAACTCAACTCAATTAAATTAAATTACATTAAATTAAATTGAATTAAATAACATCACCTAAAACAGAAAGAAATTAAATATAAAGCAACTTGAACACTATTCCAAATTTAAACCCATTAACTTAAATCAAATCATTTGAATACCAATTTACCCTCGAAAGCTTCGGTTATTATAACTCCTAAACGGAACATTAAATGAAATGTTACCTCACCTATAGGATATTCAAATGTCCTAGTTCATCTGAGTAAGATAACAACAAAACTTGAATTCTCGGACGATTAATTCATTTGTATAATTAAACCCATTTGGACTTAAAACAATCCTAGAAATATTGAAAAGATGTTTAAGAATATTCTTAAGCACTTCCTCAATATGATAGGACATTTATAAGAACAATTGGACTTAATTGTTCTTTGATGAAGAAAATCGTCCTTAAACCAAAACACAAGGAATCTAGACGTCATAGGAAATGACTAGCTATAAGATTAGGAATTTGGTAGAAAACCATAACCCTTACCTTAGCTTTACCTAGGAACTTGCTTAAATATTCTAATTGTGTTTTAAGTGCGGCTTGGGATGACGGGAAGACCCTCAGGTACGCTTTCATTTTATTGCGATCTACTTTCTTGCAATTTACCTTCTTGCAATTTATTTAATCGCATTGCACTTACTTTTTCTTGCATGATAAACAACTGTTGCATGAAAACCCACACCTTTAGGATAGACCCTAAAGCCGAAACCAAAACTAAGTTAAAAGTCATTGCAAGATAAAATTCACCGCCACGACATTTCAAAATATAAAACAACTCAAAATTTAATCACAAACGGAACACAAAACTACAGTTACAATTAAATTAAAACGTCCTGTTGGATGATCGGGAATACCTCGGATGATGTAACCTACGTGTTGCTAACGGGATTTCCCACGGTCTAAATGAAAGTGTGGAACTCATTCGGTTGAGTTTAGCAAATTCATACGGACTAAGTGAATCCGATAAAATAAATGATGCGGAAGGATGGAACCGTGGGATCTTAGCCGGTGTCGTTATAATCAACTTTAAGATTTGTTTTAATTAAAATATTGAAAACACACTGGAAATTAAGATTTTCTCTAAACCAAAACACTTTTCTCATCCCCCGATTTATGATTTCTAAAACTAAACCTCTACAACAACAAGGAGCTCGGAGCATGGTGGGCGGCACGGCCATCGTCATCGGCAAAACTCGAGTCTACTTCAATAAAACTGTCCTAGAATTAAATAACAAAGCCATAGGACTTCGAGGTAGTTTGCCTAGTGCAACATAAATCCTCAACTCTTCGTTAGGCACTTGCATTGCAAATTAAGCCCTAACAGGTCTTAGGATTCCGAGGTAGTCGTCCGATACGACATAAACCCTCACATCTTCGAGAGTTATTTGTTTGATTTTATCATACAAATATAAGCCCTAATTAATTAAAATTGGCAAGATCAAAACATTTAAATAAATATTAGGACTTTCCTAAACTTAAGCCAAACAATAGGATAGTCGGGAAATTACCGAAGTTCACTTCGAATCTGTGATTTCTCCTACCTTTCTTCCTTTGAATTCTCAAAACAAAAATGTTCGCACCCTTGAGTGGCTTTGGGTGCTGTGGGGGATCAAGGGATCAGCTGGTTTGGCATGGAGAAGTCTCCATCCAAATATGTTGGATTAAATTTAGGTTTAGGTGAATCATGATTAAGGCTAATGAGCTTTAGGGATTAAGGAAAGGGGCCCTCCTTCCTACCCAATATGGTATGGTGACATGTCGAAGGCTCTCATGGCTTCCATGTGGCTCATGCATGGCTTCATGGCTCACCTTTGGCTTGGGAAGAGTATTTGGTGATTTCATGTAAAATGATTTAAGAAAAATTTAAATGTTTGATGCTGAATTTGTATGGGGCTTGATTTGGAATTGTTTGATGATGGAATTATAACTTAGGGAATGGCTTTGATTAAATGGATGGCAAATGGAAATGTCATGTGGGCTTTAGGGCCAATTTTGGGCTTTTGTATTTGGTGGAAATGAGCTTTTGGGAAGGTTTAGGAAGTGGGCTTTTAGGTTTGAAAATGAATTTATGAATTAAGAAATTTTGTAAGGAGGTTGGGCAAAATAATTGTTGAGTTTGGTTTAGGGATGTGTCATGAGTGGTTTTGGAAGTCAATTTGGTGTGATTTGGACTTGAATTGGTTTGAATTTGGGTTTAATTGGTAAGTGGGCTTTATGTAAGAGTCGAATTGGGCTAACTTGGGCCAATGTTGGGCTAGGGTTGAAATTGATGTAAAATTAATGTTGGGAAATATTTATGGGAGTGTTTTAAAGAGGTTTTGGCTTTGATGGGTTTTGATTTGGGGTTTGGGCTCATTTTGGGTTAGGTTTGGGTTTAGGTCGAAAATGGGCCTTTTTAACTGAGTTGAATTTGAGTGGGGTTTGGATCGAAATCTTGGTAGATCATGTTAGTGTTTTGTTTATGGGGATGTGGGGTTTAAGAAAAGATTTGGGGGTTAATTGGAGTTGAATTGGGTGATTTGGACTAAGTTTGGGTCATGGGTCCAAAGGTGGGCTTTAAGGCCGAGTGATGGATCCAATTTTCAATCAAATTGGGCTTGGATTTAGTCCACAGATTGGTGTTGGGGATGTTGAATTGAAGTTTAGAATTGAATTGGACAGAATTTGGGCCAATTGGGTAGGTTTAGTTTTGACATTGGGTTCACTTAGGGTTAAAATGGGTGAGTGGGGGGTTTTGACAAAAGTAGGGTAAATTGACAAAATTGGCCCATGGTGTAGTTGAACAAAATGAAATTGGGAATATTTAGGATTTTCTGGAATTTTCTGGGAATTTTCTGAATTTTGGATTTTTTGGCTAGGAGGGGTATTTTGGGTATTTGGAGGGTATTGGGAGGTATTTTTGGAATTTTTGATATTTTTGGTATGGATGATCAATTTGGGTGATGTGGAAATGTTTGGGAATGATTTTGGAGAATTTTGGGTGATTTGGAAATTTTTTGAGAAATTTGGGGCACATTCGGGGCTTTGGGTAAGGTTGGCGGGTGCTAGGGTCCGGGGGTCAAAATTGAAAATTTGGAAAATTGAAGATTGGGTGGATGTAAGTGGAATGAAATCATTTTTGTTGAGCCATGAAGCCATATCAAGCCCACATGAGCCATGAAGGACTCATTTGAGGCATCCGGTATGTTGTTCACTAACCTCTTGCTTCGAGGTTTAGGGGTTGGGACCATCCATGTGAATCACCTACATGAGTCGGAGGTCGAAGTCGGGTATGGTGTGTTTTTAGGAAGTGTGTGAAAGTGTAGTGTGTAGGTGTAGTGTGTGTACGAAATTGACCTTCACCGAGACCCGAGGGCCTTGGGCGATCCTAAGACGAAAGTCCTATGGGAACTCATCCTTTAAACTTCCACATTTGATTTCGACCCTCACAGGTGATTAGGGGTCTACGGTCAAGTTTGTGGAGTTTGCGGGGAGTTTAGAAGTGGTTTGAATTTAAAAGGTGGGTCAGTTCTGAAAATCTCTAAGATAGTCGAAGGAAAAACTGGTAGATCTAGCGCTAAAGAAGAAGAGAAGACCTCATAAAAAATGAGGTCGACAAGGCTCTCACTCCAGGCTCCACATTCATGCATGAAAGGCTAACTCAACTTGGATTTCGAACACTAGGACGAATTGGAGATTTTAGTGTCTCGGCTAAAATCTCAAGATTACATGCCAAACAGAACATATTTTCATTGTTGCACTTGACACTCCATAAACTTCACCATTCATAGAGTTTGAATATAATCTCCACTTTTGTTGTAGAAAACATAGCCCTCTCGGATCTTATGTTTCACAACATATTTTAGCTTATTCGATTGGCCAAATCAAAAGTAAATGAAATGAAGTGAAAAATCATCCATGATTTACATTCTTTTATGTCACATCCGATCTGCACTTTCACTTTAATTATCATGCAGACAAGACAAGAAATCATTCATAATTCATGTGATAAATAATAAAGTTTTATGTATAAAGCAAATCAAACAAACTGTGAAAATAAATACAACTTATCTCAGTTCTTTCAAAATCATGAAGTTCTGATCTCTTCTCTTTACATGTTGCAATTCCTCTCTTCTGATAATCAGGAGAAGAAATCTCACTTTCCTCTCCTCTCAAGCTCTTTTGGAATCCTCACAAATCAACAATAAAACTCAAACCCTAGACTCTAAACTCTCTCTAAACACTTCATCTCCACTCACACACACTTTTTCTCCACTTAAATAAAAACACCCACCCTTGTTTTGGCCGCACAAAAGAAGTTATATTTGTCTAGGAATGAATTCCCCTAGAGTTTTTCAAGAATCCCTTCAAAAAGCGTCCAAATACATTAAATTTGACTTAAACCAACATTGGGCGCCGTCGACGGCAGTAAAGGTGTTAATCGGTACTATCCCGACATTTAACTACGGGCCTCTCACAAACGCAACTGGCGGCGCCAGATCTTCAAAAATATAGCTTTTGCCTTTTTCTGCTTCAAATTCATGCATTTTAGCTTCTTTTTGCTCTAATTGTACAAAATCGTAATCTTTATGACAAATACGGCGAAAATACGCTTTAATTAAAGTCACATTCAAAAATGATGTAAAATATATGAATATTCAAGCATATTTTTGTTGCATCAGTAGTTCGGGGAATATCTTGTTCAAGTCAACCTTCGATATTGTGCATATATTAGTCAACTAGTTGGTGGCACCGACTGAACCACTAAATAGATTTTCTTGCGAATGAAAGGAAGCCCTGAGAATAATCTGGATATTAGTCACCTGGTGGGAAGGTGACAGCCAGTTTACCAACATGGATAATGTTTTGGTGGTTGATGCCCCATGAACTTATGATTCTTTCATCGGTCAACCACTACTCAATCACTTCAGAGATGTGGTTTATACATGCCACGTTGCGGTAAAGTTTTCATATGACGGGGATAAATTTATTGTCTTGGGCAATCTAGAACAGTTTTGGATGTTCTATCTCTGGGCGATCGACAACAAAGAACAAGTGTATATTCAAAAGCAGCTAGAGGATGGTCTTGAGACCAAAAATACCATTGTAGAGATTCCTACCGCTGACAAAGAACTGGGTAATTATTTTTTAATTTGTGAGTCTTTTGATGCAGGAAACACAAACATGTTTATTTTAAATCTCGGGAAGCATTAGGATGTTTTTGTGTGGTTGATTGTTAAAATTTCAGGCATCCCGATTAACGTAGCGTGCCACCATCTAAATATTAATTCTATCACCTGGCTAGTAAAGCAATAAATGAGAACATCAGCCATGACATTGGTCGAATCAATCCCCGAAGAGGTGTAGAAGCTTAAAGAGGTGTGCTACACATGGAAGGTACAATTCATAACTTGGGTCTCCAATGTGGTCATGGTCCAGAAGTCGAAAGACAAATAGAAAATGTGTGTTGACTTCACAAACCTGAACATTGTCTACCAAGGATAACTACCTTCTATCGAGGATTAACACTAAAGTAGATTCAGTAGTCAGTCATTCAGTAATGAGCTTCATGGATGCTTTCTCTAGTTATCATCAGATTAAGATGCATCCAACCGATGTGGAGAAGATGACATTCATTATGAGTGAAGGCTTGTATTGTTATGATATAATGCCTTTTGGTCTAAAGAGCATTAAGGCTACCTACCAGTGTTTAATGGATTTAATCTTTTAAATCAGAAAGGAAAAACATTAAAGTTTATGTGGATGATATCTTAATCAAAAATTGGTTGGCCAAGTAACATATAAACAATCTAAAAAAAATTCAAATGTTCCAACTATATAGCATGAAACTGAATCTCTTTGAAATGTTTGAAACTTCAATACGCAAATTCCTTGGATACTTCCTTACACCAAAAGGTATAAAGTTCAACTTGGAGAATGATAAATGAATGTTAAATGTGCTCTCCCCCTGGAACACTAAAGAGGTGCAAAGAACGACTAATTTGGATAACATCACTGGTGGTTCATTCTGAGGATTGGAGTGGATATGCATCATTTTTTAAAAATGCTAAG
Organism: Papilionanthe hookeriana x Papilionanthe teres; assembly: GCA_022702705.1. NCBI lineage: Eukaryota > Viridiplantae > Streptophyta > Magnoliopsida > Asparagales > Orchidaceae > Papilionanthe > Papilionanthe hookeriana x Papilionanthe teres. Next base: position 26,649,376 of record CM040430.1, read on the forward strand.
AAAAGCCAAGAGCTTTGAATGGTTAAATGAATGTGAGCAAGCATTCCAAAACTTTAAACAATCTCCAGTCTCATCATCGCTTCTATAAAAACCCAAAATCAAAGGATGAATTCTCTATATATTTATAAGTCGGACGACCATCGGCATGCGTCCGCCCAGTTCGAAGGGAGTTGGGAAAAGCAATTCCCCGATCTACTATACGGTCGAGGTTTTCGAGGCGTTGTAGTCGGAAGTACCTTATCTTGGAAAAGCTTACGTTTATTCCAATTATCTCTGCTCACATGCTTTGGCCATATTTCAAGACACGTCTAATTAGGGTGATCACCAACCACCCTCTCAAATCCATGCTAACTAGGATAGAATATTTTGATCGACTCCTGAAGTGGGTTATAAAGGTCAGTGAATATGACATTTTACCTCATCATTTGTTAAACAACTCACGTTTTACTCATCGCACACTCATGAACCCTCCCTGGATTGGGTCTGCCTGGTTCGGGCATAGCCATGCCAAAAGGTTCCTAAGCATGGTCACATCAGGATTGGGCGTCACTACTCTGAGAAGTCTTTGGGTGTGGTCATGTCATATGACCGCACCCGAATGTTCTCGATGTGCTCTTGCCTAGTTCAGGCATGCCTACGCCAAAATGTTTCTCGGCTTTAGACGTAGCTAACTGAAAGGCGGTATGACCATGCTCATGATCCGCACCGGTGATTCGTGGACTTCTTTTGCGGTCCCGATGATGGCAGATCATCATGTCGCTTCACTGGTGATGATCTGTGGCACTTCCAACCACCAAAATAATCACGATCGTCGACTCACCACCCAATTGACCGCTGTGAATGCCTTTACCACCGCCTTCCCAGCTTATAAATAGGCATATCTTCTACTGTTCTTGACATGCTTGAACACTTCAAACTACTAAAATAAGATAATAAAAAGGAAGAAGATGTCCTCTAGTGTGCCTCCTCCTCTGATCAACCAACTTTACGGAAAGCCTTCTCCCTTCCCTTTAAATTACTTAGTCAAAATTAAGTCTTGGTTTAGGCTAACCCAACTTAGTAGCCTTGAATTAGGCTTGGGTTTGGGCAGTTTGACTCGGGTCGGCTCAGAGCCTGGTCAGGCAAAAGCTAACTGACCCAAGGCCAGAACCCGACGACCCCGAACCCAAACCTAACTCGACCCCATCCTAACCCCAATTGACGAAATCTAACACAGTTAAACACAACGACGAGAACCCTAACCCAACACGATTCAAACCCAACCCATCCTGAGTTACACTTAACTCTAACCCAACCTGACTGAAACCTAACTCAAAAGTAACACAACCTAACCACAGCTTTAACCTAACCCCGAACTTGACCACCCAGTCGACACAATCACTTTGATCTAAATCAGTGACCATATCATATATATACTCAATTGGAATTGACTCATTTGCAAAATCTAGCTCACTTCAGCTCAATGTCAGTCACATTTTTTGAAAAATGCTTTAATTTAATATGTATATAATTTTGATTTTAAAAATAATGTATTAATTTTGAAAATATGAGATCGAACAAATCACATACCTTTAACAATTTAAACATTGGAGCATAACACTGTGATACACCTAAAATATATTATTTTTTATACACATTTTTATACCTATTCTTGAAGATATTACAATTTAATGGAAGGTATTTTGTGTATTTTTCTTACAGGTATGATTAAATCGATGAATGTGATGAAATGAGTGAAAAAGGATCAAATTTGAAGCAAAATCAAGAAAGGTGCAAAATTGATTTGTGTCGGCTAAGCGCACAGTCCTGGCACTTACGTGTCAGAGCTTCACGGCTAAGTGTCGGGACCTCGTCCTTAAGCGTGGCTGTTACTTTAAAGAATTTGAATAATTTTTTATGCCATTTTGAATGGGTGTTTGAGGCATCCTTTGGTACAAATGTGAGTAACTTCCTATTGGCGCCAAAATTAACTTAAATTTCTCTTGAAAGGATGCATCTCTTGGAGGATTCATTGGATACGGACGTATTTTAAAGAAACACCAAAGCACTCATTGGAAAATTATATAAAGAAGACTTGAAGATCAGATGTTGGTTGTTGTTGGAGGGTGCATGGTTTATGTTTAGTGAGTAGGATAGCTCTTCAAGTATCACACTACTCCACTTCACCATATATAGTTTAGTATAGATTGTATTAGGATTGGAAGAGAGATTTGGAGTCCTTGAGTTGAGCATACCCTCCTAAGAGAAGATTGTAAGGGAAAATCAGAGACTTGAAAGGCTTGAGGATTTGAGTGGAGAAAATTTTTAGATAAGTCATTATCATTGTTACTTCATTTGGATTTTAATTAACACTTCTTATTTTTTCACTATGATTTCCACTTTTAAACCAAGTTGTGATTGTATTTTCTCCATGAATTTTGAGTAGTTTTATTTATCTTTTTTTCCTTAAAATGATGAAGTAATTAAGTTATGGATGGAAGTTGTGTAGTAGGAAATCAATGTTGGAAGAAGTTATGATGATTCAGAACCACACTTCATTTAATTCTTGATTTGACCAATTAAGATATTAATATATGTTACGAGAACATGTAAAGAATTGGTATGGTGTTGTCTCCATTCAATGATTTGCTTAAGAATCACATGAGATTATATGGGTGAGAATGTAGTCCATATGGTTGAGTGCAAATAAATAGGGAGATATCTTTTTGATGAGCGTAGAATTAGAGAATTTTATTTTGTAACTATCTTTAGTAGGAAAAGTTGTATTTTTGGAAAAATAGAAGGATTAAACTTTTATTTTTAATACTTAAATTTTTTTTATCGAAAATAATTTTCAAAACTTTTATTATATTTCTAAGTAAAAGATATATATCTACCTTATGCTTTGGGAAATGAATGGTGGAATTCATAATTATTAAAGGCCTATCCAGATATAGTAATCATTTCCTAAAAAAAAAGTGAAAAATAGTATGTGAAAAATGAAGTAGAAGCTTGAGAATTAAAGAGCCTAATAAAAAATTGGTTCCACACTTCACCATTTTAGAGTATAAGATTTGAGAAAATCATGAAGCTATGAATATAATATAGTTAGTATCATTATTTTTAGTAAATAATTTTTAAGTAAAGAAAATAAAATTCACAATACTATATTTTAAAAAATGTACAAGTATTTGAATAAGATAGAAAGCTAAATATTTTTCATAAACCATTACCTAAGAGATTTCAAAACTTTAAATTGGTCTCATTTACTAAAGTTTTTCTAGGTTAGGACTATAGTTTCTGAAACCAATTTGGAAACTCACTAAAGAAAATCATTCAAATAATTTGTTTGTTTGATTTTATGTGATTATAATGTACGCTTCGAGGACGAGTAACGTTTGAGTTTGGGGGATTTTGATACGGCACAAATATATAATATTTTTATACATATTTTTATACTTATTTTTGATGATATTGCACTTTAATGGAAGGTATTTTGTGTAATTTTCTTACAGGTATGATTAAATGGATGAATGTGATGAAAGAAGTGAAAAATGATTAAATTTTGAGCAAAATGAAGAATGGTACAAAATTGATCTGTACTGCTAAGCGACCCAGACCTGGCGCTTACGCGCCAGAGCCTCGTGGCTATGCATCCAAACCTTGCGGCAAGTGCGAGTTGCTAGATAATTTTTTGTTGCCATTTTGAAAGGGAGTTTGAGGCATCCTTTGGTACGAACGTGGAGTAGCTCATACGGCATGAAATTAATTTTAAATTTCTCTTGGATGGATCTCTTTTGAGGGTTGTTGAATTTGGACATAATTTTAAGAAACACAAAACCATTGGAAAATTATATTAAAAGACTTGAAGATTAGAAGTTGGTTTTTGTTGGAGGGCGTGTGATTTATGTTTAGTGAGTAGGATAGTTTTCAAGTATCTTGCCACTCCTTCCTGCTATCTGCTTATTTTTTTATAGATTGTGATAGGATTATAAGAGAGATTTGGATTCCTTAGAGTTGGGTGCCACCCTCTAAGGAAGATTGTAAGAAAAGTAAAGTTTTGAAAGGCTTAGAGTGTTTGGTGGAGAAGGATTTTTCAGATAAATCTTTATCTTTGTTACTACATTTGGTTTTAATTAGAAACTTCTTGTGTATTCACTTTGATTTCTACTTTTAAACCGAGTTGTGATTATATTTGTCTATGAATTATGAGTAGTTTCTTTATCTTTTCCTTAAAATGATGAGTAATTATGTTATGGATGGAAGTTGTGTGAAGTATAGGAAATCAATGTTGGAAGAAGTTGTGATGATTGAGAGCCTTGCCTTACATTCTTTCTTGATTTGGCTAATTAAGATGTTAATATATGTTAATTACATGTAAGAAGCAGAGCATGGTATTTTATCAGTCAACGATTGATAAGAATCCATGAGATTATATGGGTGAGAAGAATATGATTCATATAGGTAGGTACGAATAAATAGGAATATATACTTTGTTGGGTGTAAGAATTAGAGAGGACTTTCGACGGTAAAGCCCTAATTTGATTTAATGTTTTATGTCTTGATATGTGATGTTAGCTCTCGAAGTGGAGGGAGAAGAGGAAACTCTAGAGTGAGAGCTAATATCTTTCATGCCTAGTCTGTCTTGAATTACTAAAGCATTAGATTAACCTATGTTCTTTATAGCATCTCTTGTAAGGGTAAAGAATATAATTGCTTCTATTTGACACAACAAATTTTAGATACTTTCACAATAGAATTCCATGACTTGTTCTTGATTCATAATAAGGAAAAGGGTATCTTATTTGCATTTTCTTTTATCTTACAAAAATCTAGTTAAATTTAGTTGTTTGCTTTCATTTCGAATTACAAAAATTACGAAAAAGATAAAAAACTTTCTTTCTGGGGAATATTATCTTTAGTTTGAGTAAGATCGTTCTTAAAATGTAAAAAGCTATTTTTTTTTGTTTTCTTTGTTAAGAATATTTAATATTTTCCACCAATGAGTTCGATATCTCGGGGCTTAATCGGAAAGTCACATATTACTTGATAATGATACGTATACTTGCGTAAGAAGCTAATTTATAATAATAACAATTAAACTCTCTTTTCATCGGCATCAAGTTTTTGAATTATTCTTGAAAGAAAGAATATAATCAAAAGAGTATAAAGTATAAACTCATATATAAAATGTAAGCATAAATATCAGAGATCACCTTATAAAGTAATATACCATCCCGAGAGATTGGCATACGCTTGACATTGGGCTCGACATAATTTATGACATCCGTTTGGATTGTGAACCTTTTATGTGTGACCAACAAGTTCCATTATATATAAAGATTAGGTAGGGTTTATTTTTCTTAGGTTCCAAGTTCCACATAAGGCGAGCCCCATATTTAATTATATCTTAAATGGCCGAAGTCGCTTAAGAACTCTCGATTAAAATCGGTAGTACAAGTCTTGAAAAGTTTAACGTTCATGTTTTTAAGTTAGGATTCAAGTGGGAAAGGACTAAATATGAGCGGTTATTTTAGGGTCAGGGAGGAAAGAGTAGGGGATGCGCGGTTGCAGGGATAAGCCTCGATGACTTACATCATTATTTGGCTACATGTTTGAGCGATGTTATCGTGTTCGCTCATATCGATTTTATTATTTGAGGCTGCAAACTGCATGATGCGTCGTGTAAACGACTGTGAAGATAGGGGGGTTTACGTCGCATCGAAAAGCCGGCCTTAGAACCTACGAGTTAGGACTTATGTTTCGCGACATGATAGTGTAGGGGTTTAATGGTAGTGCGAGTTGTAATAGTGAATGAACCGCCTCGAATTCCTAGGGCCATGTTTTTTAAGACTAAGGAATGGTTCGGTTGGAGTATACCTTGTTCGTGTCGGGTCTTGTTTTCTTTGCTTGAACTTATCCTCTGTCTGTGCTTCCTCGTCGTGCTACCCGCAACGTTTGCTCCAAGCTCGATATGTAGACTTTAGATTTAGTGTTTTATATGTAAACATGCAAAATTTTTTTTGTCGATGGTTTACGCGGTAATACCTCCTAATCAACGTCACATCTTATTCTCTAACTTTAAAGGGCTTTCTAGGTCTTATACATAAATGTAACTAAAACCGGTAAAACACGGTAAAGTGCGGTAAAGAAGAAAAGAATAGTGTGCATACTTGGGATCTGTCGTTGTACAAGGTTAGCATTACAAACGAATATCATGTAGATTAAAGAAATTGAGCAAATGTAGAAAAGCAAACATGTAAAACCATTTGTATGATACATATAGAAGATCGAGAATGGGTACAGAATTTAGTCATGGGGCAGGAATCAAGATCGGTGCCCACTGATAATTCTTCCCGAAGGACTACGTAGGCAACCATTCACATCATATATAGAGACCCAACATATGGTAAAAAGCTTCCAACCAGACAATCATAAGAGGTGATCTCCAACTTGGGTCTATGTAGTGACACTAGGATTTGTCCAATGTAACACTTTAAAATGAGTTTTAATTTGTCATGCAAAATAATTCGAGTTTGTGTTTATTGCAAAGAAAATATGGGTTTTATTCAAAAATACATTTTTATTGTTATATGCACATTTTGAAAATCAGACTTTTCATGAGTCGATCCTGCAGGTAAATTTAAGATTGTCGATAAAGAGTAACTACTTACTAAATGTTAGAGAGCGATAATACTAATCCTTGGCCCTCCTATCATCGGGTTAGGATATACGTCGCTCTCGCATTACATGGGTAACACCATCATTACTCTTACCACTAATACGCAGGCTTACACCGGTTCATGATTCATATGTGGCCACTTTCAAATATCCCCGATTATTGGAAGGGTTTGAGTGTAATGTTCAGACTCATACTCCCCAAAGCATTAGTATTACTATAAGTTAAGTTGTAACTAGAATTTTCATTGATGTCATTTAGTTAAAATGGTTATGAATCATATCTTGGTGTTTACTTATGTTTGAGGATAATTTTTCTTCGACAAGTTTTATAATTTCAGAGTGTCACCCATAAAATATCCGAAGTCTTGCGAGGTGTTGATGACTGCGGGCAATCTTAGCGATCACCACTATCGGCCAGGAGCGCTCTGACATTTAAATCTAGGAAGAAAGAGGTGTCGAGACTAGTGAGACCCTCCTCACAGGTGCCCATGACTGGCAAGGATGAACCTAGTAAGAATTTTCTAATCGACGTGCTTTGATGCGGGGGCAGATGGACACATTGGTGAGCCCTCGAAGTGCAGTGAGACGTGTTTATAGACGGTCTGAGGAGAAGACTTGGGTTCCAATCGACATCGCATGCCACAAGCTTAACCATTTACTCGACCGGTCTGATAAAGAAATCTTGAATGACCACTAGGTGTTTGCTGAACCAATAGCTAAGGAAGTCGAAAACTAAGGAGGCGAGTTACATTCGAGAGGAGGTGCAATGCAGGCCTGGTTCTCGAACATGGTGATGTTTTGAAAACGATAATAAATGAAGAATGTGTGTTGACTTGAATGTGTGTTGACTTCACTAACCTCGATGTCGCATGTCGAAAGACACATATTCCTACAGCATCGAAGATTGACACCTTTGGTTGATTCGATGGTCGGCTACTCAGTGATGGCTTCCTCGATACACCTCGGGCTATTACTAGATAAACATGCACTCGACGAGTTTGCGAAAAGTACATTTATTTTTGCACGAGGAGTTATTTGCTTTGATGTAATACCTTTTGAGCTAAAATTGCGAGCAACTGCTCGATGCATCATGGATGTAATATTTTCAAACCAGAAAAGGAAAGAAAGTTGTGAGGTGTATATCGAAAGATGATACAGTGAAAAGTAAATCGGCGAACAACTTATAGAAGACCTAAAAGAAACCTTTAAAACACTTAAACTTTGAAAATCTTAAAAATTAACATGAAGTTTAACCCTTTGATACGTCTTTAGAGTGTCGATTGGCAGTTTAAGGTTTTTATTAACCATTGATGGGGTTAAAGGCTAACCGGAGAACGTTCGGACGATCCCCAAACCTTACCCCCCCCCACCCCCCCTTTAATTCTTAAAGAGATACAAAGGCTAGTCGGACGAGTAGTGGGACTCGGCCAAGCCGATTTCGGGCGGCAAAAAAATGTGTTGTATTCTCTAAAATTCTAGGGAAAAACTAGAATTTTGAATGGAGAAGCGATTGTAAGTCAGCATTCGAAGGCTTTAAAAGTTTCTACAGAGCTCGCCTCCGTTCTTTCCCAAAGTCAAAAATTGTGGAAGAATTATCGTTATACTTTGGGGTCGGATGAGAAGCGATTGACTCGATGTTATTGAAAAGTTAGAAAATAATTAGGTGTATTACACAGCTATATTTTTGAGGAGCCGAGATAGTGCGATTATGGAAAAATTGATGTTTGCCTTAATTATCTACTCTAGGATCTAGTTATATTTTTAGATGCACAACATTCGAGTTATTCACGAATATGTGCTCACTCAACCAAAACATTCGTTTGGTTGCTAAAATGAGCAGTAGAACTCGATAAATATGACATCGAAGTATGTCCCACGAAGAAATTTATAAAGACATGAGGCGATCACGGATTTTCTGGTGGATTTCTGCGAGGTGGAAGAATCGTGATGAACTGATCGATGACGGAACTAGGATCTTGCACATCGACGGGCTATCAAACAGGCGACCGTCGAGCTAGGATTGGCATTGAGCAATCCAACAAGAGAACACTTCTACCGGTCGGTCCTTGGTTACAAATAATCAGCAGTATAAGGTGTTGATCCTTTAGTCATTGTTGGAGCTGCGAGATAGGCACTCACGAGCGCTAGCAAAATCGGACTCCTTGTGGTTGTAAATCAAGTGAATAGGGGTTCTTAGGCCCAAGAAAAAATGTTTATCAAGTACCTCACTAAAATACGAAAAGAAATAGGAAGGTTCGAAAACTTGCATGAATCACGTAAGTCTACGAGGAAAACTACATCATTGATATCCCTACATCCCTCTGCCTTAAGACGAGTAAATATATTGAAGGAGGTTATAGATCCGAGACATTCCAATATCGAGGCTGCATTGTACTTGATGATAGTAGGAAAGCTCTTCGAGAGATCGGTTACCTAAGTATGCACAAGGTTCTGGGGAACGCGGCTTTGGACATTCGAAGTGCACTTCGAATGCATGAACTACACCAAAAATAAAATTTTATCTGATAGGTACAACGATAAGGCTACTTATGGTTGAGCTGCTCGAAACCTCACCCAAAAGAAATAAAACTTTCCGAAAATGTGAGCATGTTAAATATGCACCTGCAAAGCATCGAAACAACATGTAACCTTTAGCGATCCTGAAATTACTTGGACATCCTGGGCCCTTTTCACATGCAGAGACAATATAAGTTCCATATAGTAGTGATTGATTATTTTTTCCAAATGGATCGAGGCGAATCCACTTGCTCGGATCATCGTAGGGTACGAAACTTTATCTGGTCGGATCTCGTATGTGATACAACAATGATTGACACACATGTGGCTCACACAAGTGCGCATGTCGTATCATTAATATCCAAATTAGAGTACGAAATGTTGATTCAACGGTTAATGAAGCTGATTCTTACCGGGGAAAATTTCTAGCCTACAAGTTTAGTTTTAACACCGAAATTGGATTTTGTTGAAGTCCTACAAAACGATCCTAATGTTTCTGAAAATGCAATTAGTGTCGATACTTTAGTGGTTGTTCTTTGAAATGAGTTAAGTTGATTTCATAGAATTAAGAATTACAAATAGAAAAGACGGTGACAAATACTGAACAACGTGCTTCTTTACCCCCTCTAGGTGGCATAAAAATTCTTGATCGAAAATAACTTTGTTTATAAATCCCATAGCCAACTTATCATGACATATTTCCCCCCTTTTTGTAGCTCCCTATAGGATATATCCATATTCCTATGATAAATGTGATTAACATAATTAATTCCACCATAATTATTCCCCAGACATACGGTTCACAATATATTTTAATAAATCACTTGAGTAGAATGAAATGTAAATTAACTTCTCACTATACATATTAAATAGAAATTATAAACCATTTATTCCAACTGTATCCAACTTAATCATTAAAAGGAAGAATAAAAGCTTACTTAAGAAGCATGCATAAGACATTAACAATATTCATTGAGTCGAGGAGAAGTACACTAAATGACTTAGCTTTCCACTTTACATTAGTAACGGATAGACTAATAGCAATCTCTTTGACTCCTTAAGTCTACGGTACTATAGTGTTGCTCCTCTTCTACTTGTTCGGGAAGGAAGTATAGACTCCGGCGCGGTAGGAACCACCCAGTAACGACGGCATTAATCTCCTCTGGTTCTGCGATTCTTTGTTATTTATATCCTTCTTCTCTTAGGTTCCATGACCCCCTTGCACCTCTACCGATCCCCCACATTTGAAGCCCCGAAATACGCAAGCTAGCAATTTTGAATTCTTCAGCGCTAGGTACGAAGCTCTCTATGCATTGGTGGAGAAGTAACGGGGGCTTAAGCACCTGAGTCCATGACTTCTCTTGCTTTTGACATGACTCCACGGTGTTACTGCAAAATAAACACAAAATGCATTTCTCGATAGTGTAATTTCATCAATAAAATGTATAAAAACAATCCACATTACTTGACATACTTATCCACATACCAAAATATCATAAACTTAAAATGTTACTTGTCCTCAGAGTAATATGAAGATTAAATATTGGTTGATTAACTAAGTAGGAGTTGGTTACATAGGGAGCTACATACAAACATGCTTCAGAAGATTGAAAGTTAAGAAAATGCAATTTCTCGAAATGATTAAGTCTATATCATAAGATATAAGAAGCTTTGAATTCATAAGAAAAAAAAATATTATGTCATATTCATTTAAAAAATTAGTAAGTCTTAACTAGTAAAAATTAGGTGTCGGAAATATAAGGAATAAAGCCCCCATTAAGTGATCTACTAATAATTCATAAACATATGTAAATTTAAGAAGGTTGTGGAGTTTTTAATTTAAAAAGAATGTTAGTAAAACCAGATTTTGGTAAGGCCACTAGCACTCTTCTTCTTAATATATTTTTTGCATTTTTCTTACTTTAGGATGTCTTTTTTCATTCCTAAGCATAATTTCTTAAGGATTACTATATACGGATAAGCCTTTTTAAAGATTTTGAATTATAATACAATTTTCTTAAATTAAAATACTCCATATTCCTTTTCTATTCAATGCTTTAATATTTTAAGAATTATTAGAATGAAAATACAATCATATAGAGGCTATGTTTTTATTAAATACACATCTAAGTACTTTTTAATTTAAAAAATAACTTAATTCAACTTAAAAATAAATATCTTAATCATTTTTTCGATTCTTTGACTTTCAAGGTTTACTTAACACTACGATAACGTAACTTACAAAGAGTTTGAAATAACTTTAATTTTCGACTTTAAGATAGCTATAGTTCCACATTTATCCCCACTTTTCGATGTTAATGTTAACCTAACTTTTGTCGAGGTTGCATTATGAATGACATTCATAATCCACCTTCGAATAAATCTACCATTGAACTTCCCGAATATATCCGAATCTAAACCACAGAATTTAAGGTAAAATTAAATTATACCCTTTTGAACGAAAATTTTGGAGACGTCTTTAGATGAACCCGAACAAATGACAGTAAACCTAATTTAGGGACATAAATAATTTAATTAGACAGACCAAATTGGTGAACTTGATCCAAAAGACCAAATTAGTCAAACTTGGTAGTAGTCAATTTGAATGACTGGCCACTTCACATTGACCATTTGGTTAACCCAAAGGCAATTGCTCAGGCTTGATCAAGCAGATCGATTTTGGACCTAGTGACCACATCATTAACCATTTGGTGACCTAAACTATCAAATTGGTCAAACTTGACAGCCAGTTAACTCGACACCAAAATGACCACGACATATTGAATTTAATTAAACCCAAACCAAAAAATTGATGAAACAGTGAGCCAAATTAAACTAAAGACGCTATGTTAACAAAAGACTTCACGATACGGTGATTTAGTATCATGGTCGATTTGACCATCATGTCAACCGATCACGGAAAAATATGTTAAGACATTCATGCTATTTTTGCTAGGTACACTTTAAAGAAAGGTATTTTCTTTATTTTATTGCAGGAATGAAGATTTATAAGTGATGGAAGAAAAAAGCATAAAATAGGAAAGCGAATTTGGATCGAAAAGGAAGAAATAGATGCGAAATGAGCCAGAGTCGCCGACGGTAATCGAGCCGCCGACGGCGAAGATTATAAAGAATTTCTTAAAGGTTGCACGCTCTCATGACAATGACTTAAAACTGCCATTTCACCGAAATTCAGCATGGTTTGAACCTTCTTGACCCGTGACGGCGAGTCGTTTCTCGCCAAGCCGGCGAGGCCGTTAATGCGGATGCATTGGACACGGACGCTTTTGAAGAGGTGCTTAAGTACCCTTGGACGCTGTACTGCATACATAAATGGGGAATAATTTTAGTATGTGGTGTGTATTTTGGAGTCTTAGGTATTACATTAGTGTGCTTTTAATTAAGTTGAAGTTTAGTGTGAGTAAGTGTAAGAAGTAGTGGGTTAAGAGTGTCATCTTGAAGGAAAAGTCGAAGGAACTTGAGGTACGCAGGAGGAAATTGAGATAAAATATCTTTGTTTATTGTTGTTAACTTTAAATGAAATCCATGCTTTATTTACTTCATGCATTCTGAGTAGTTTTTCTTAGTCTTTCTCCTTGTTTATGAAATTATGTGAATTGATGAAATTAAATAGAATTACGTATATTAAAATAAATTGTGATAATCTTTTACTAAAACTTAATTTACTTTAAATCGTAAATTGAATTGTTAAAATATGTTGAATTATCAACTATAAGTAAAGATTACATCGATATTCGGGGAAGTAGCCTTGGAAGGAGGTGCAAATAAATAAAGGGAAATATTATTTATCGGAATTAGAATTGGACATTTTAGTGTAATGACCAAATATTGATTTAGTCTTTTGTGTTTGAAGGGCGGAAGTGTAGATGTTAGGCCTCGGTGAGGGAAAGTGGGAGCTGCGATATGGCTGACCATTATCCTCCCGGCTAGCCTCGTATTTAGTAATCGGCGTAGGACTAGTCGATGTTCTTTGCTGGACCAAAAGGTAAAATAGGAATGCTCTTTATTTGTCGCGATACAATAAAAAAATCTATTTGAATTCATCATTCACTTAAGTTTCTAAAAACAAAGGAAGGATACTTTTTGACTCTTTAAATCAGCTTTATTTAAAAGCGTTAGTTTCTTTAGATCGCTTTAGTTAAGTATTGTTAAAATTATCTTATATTAGTAAGTAAATCACTTTAAATTTAATTATTCTGAAATCTTTTAAAACTTCACATTAGGATCAGCCAACAGGACTCTACTAGAGCCTGTATTACTTGATACGATACATATACTTCCATTAGAATCCATTATACATTCCATCATAAAATTAAATATATATTAGCGGGATCGAGTTTTGGTGTCTAGATTCTTCATTACTAGCATTAAAAGTGGGTCATCGACCATGGTCGATTTTAGTCAGCATTTACTTCAAACTAAGCCATACCACATAGTACCCGGTGACTAACCTAACCATGAAAGAGTCAAGTAAGTCGACACAATTGACCTTAGACCCCGAATTTGTCAGCATTGGTCAAGCTCGGTCAAAAGTCGACCTTGGACCAACTTCATGAAAAATGGTGAATGGTCGGCAAAATCATTTTGATGTTGTCTAGGTTAATATTATAATTTAATATATTTTTAGTTAATTATATAATTAATTCAAAATGAAATTATATTTAAATAACCGTAAATTGAAGTTGAACTTATGACATCGTACATGACATCGAAAACCCATAAATGATTTTCAAAATCAAATTCAACTTATGAGGGTCTGATAGGTCATCCATGACCCATGAGACTCACCATTACATGGTTAACACATTAACCAACCCATGAAATAGTGCACTGTGCCAAGGTTAAAATTTATCATGACACCGTCATGAAGAGATGATATGTGTCATTCACCCACTTTAAAATTGATGTATGACATGTATGCTTAAGTAGGAGAGCAACTCAACCTTCACCCGTGGAAAGACCATACAAAGTCAGCCAGATTTCATATGATTAAATCTCATCATGACTAGCCATGGAAATAAGGGAAGGATAAGCTTATGTGTCATTCCTCTCGAGCTAAATGGAGTAAACTTGTAAAGGTTATGTAGGTGAGGTTAAGCCGACTTAAGCTAAGGATCTTATCCACCTGGAATTTCCTTCCCGATAATAATAAGACAAAACCACTTATTACCTCCATTTTAAAATTTTTTGAAAGATAAGATGAGCCAACCTTAGGGATGCTAAATGCGATCATTCTCGACTGGTCGATACATTTGGGATCCTTAATCTTACGAGTTGTCACTTCCTCCCCCGAAAACCCAAGCTTATTCATGGCCATTCATGGCTATAAAGTGGCAAACCATAAAATATATACACTTTTTGCTATATAATTTTACTTATTTATGATGATATTACACTTAAAAGGAAGGTATTTTGTATGTTTTTTAGTTTTAGGTACAAGAAATGGTGATTGGAGAAAAAGGAAGTAAAAATAGTGTAATTTGGAGGAAAAACGAGTAAGAAAGCAAATTTTGACTTGACCCCTTTTGATAAATCTTTCCATGTTTAATCTATTTTACACTTCTTGCATATTTTTTAATGAGATTACACCCCCTTTGAAAATATTATTTTTATGCTTATTTTGTAGAGCTATACGGTAGAATCTGTGTAACCTAAAACGGGACTGCATTATAGAGCCATGTACTACTTGATACAATATGTATACTTACGTTGGATCATTTGACTTTATAAAAATTATTATATATCTATTATTCATAAATCCTTACATATAAAAATAGTCACATCAAGTTTTTGGCGACGTTGTCGGGAAGCCGATAAGAATTTTAGGAGAATTTAGGTTGAAGTAATTAGAACTTAAATTGGAAAAGCTTTAGTGTTGTAAAATTGTGTTTGTGTGAAAAGTGTTTTTTGTATTAAAAAATTTTGTGAAAAAAAAAACTATTTGTGTGAAAAATAATGTGTTTGTGAAAATGTTTTGTTGCGTTGAATATATTTTTCATTTTTTTTGTTTTATTGTTAATGTATTGTTTGTTGTGTTAAAATAATAAACAGGGATGTACGTAGAACTTGTGCCTTATGATCTAGAGTTAGAAAAATGGAAAAAAATAAAAAAACAAAAAAGGACTTGAAAAACTAGAAATGGAAATGGAAAACATTCGAAATAACAACTTGAAAAATCATCATGAAATCATTGAGGGATTATATGGAAATCTACGATAAATAAAATTCACTCGAGAGTAAACAAAACACATTGTAGGAACTGACTTGTTTGAACTAAATCCAGTGATTATCTAACTTGTGCAAAACAACCAGTTTGGGGGAACTCCTTCAGAGGATCCCTATTTATACTTATCTAGTTTTCTGGAACTTTGTGCTACATTTCGTTTTAATGGCATGTCAGACGATCTTTGTTAGGCTAAGGTTCTTTCCTTTCTCACTAAGGGATAAGGCTAAAATGTGGTTATACTTATTAGCACCTAATTCTATTAAAAATTGGGAGGAGTTAACTCAGAAATTTCTAGCTAAGTATTTTCCAATTTTAAGGACTACTCAGCTTAGAAACGATATTATCTCATTTTGTCAGTATGAAGGGGAATCGTATAAGAACACAGGAAAGATTTAAGGAACTCCCAGAAAGTGTTCACATCATACTTTCCGCAGTTGATTAATCATTCAAACTTTTTATAATGGGTTAATAGGATCCCTTAGGTCCATTATTGATGTTGCTGGTGGTGGTTCATTAATGTCGAAAACATTTGATGAAGTGTATGCATTAATTGAAGAAATGAAACACGAAATGAATTTGACTGGCCTACGAGGTAAATTATAAAAATGTAGCTAGTGTTCATGATACAAATGCGATTTCAATTCTTGCATCTCGGGTTGTTGTAATATCGAAGTTTGAAGACGATTTGGAATGAGCAGAGCCTCGATTTACTCCGTAAGTGAGGAAAGTACGTTAAGGGCGTATGATTGATTCCAATTTATTATATGAGACTTTAAATACCATAAAAAACCCACATTCTAACTTTTACAACCCATGTTGGAAGAACCATCTTAATTTTAACTGGAATCATACTACTGAGGGTGGAGACGATAATGGGAAACAATCATACAAATCCACAATGGAAGTTGGAATAGACGGGGGTAACACGAGATATAGGCCTTCACATACTTGGACTACAATATTGATCGAAGCAATTTGAGGATAAGAAGATGTACATAGATGAGAGTATTGTAAATGGGAAACATTACGAAGTCAAAATGTTGTGATTAGAAACACTTAGAGAATCGGCGGGAGAAATTGCTAATTCACTTGAAAACGATAGGCCCGAACACTTCTAACAATGCGGGGGTAGAGCTTTAAGAGAATGATAATGAATATTATTCATTGTTATTAGACAATATGATAGATGTCTGAAAAGAGGAGAGTTGAAGTTACTTTTGATGTGTTATTAGACAAACTATGAATATCGGCCAGTCACTTTTGATGTGTTGAAGACTATGAAATTTCCAGTTGAGAGAAAAGATAATGAATGTTTTTGGATGAATGAACTTGATTATCTAAGTACATACCATTTCTAAGAAAGTTTTGAGAGTAATATAACAGATGAGGTCGGAATGGATTTTCATGATGAGTTGAAAACTTTATCTAAAGAAGGCTTGTATGTATGTTCGAAGACTGTGAAATGATGGAAGGGTTGCCAAAAATAGTGAACTTGTAATTCCATGTAGTGAAAAATCTCATGAACTTAAGATAAATAATACCCCACACAATTTTAAAGCCTGCTATTTAGGGAATTCATCTACACCACAGTCTTTATATCTTCATATTCGAAAGCTCGATTACAAGAAAAACTGAATTGAATGATGAAACAGATAAAGTTATTAGTATTTAGGGCTTGAGAGAATTTGAGAATAAATTTCAAAAGAACTTTGGGTCCCAGAGAAAAAGAGGATAAGGACATTGGAAGACCATTGAAGAAATTCTTTAAGGAATTATAAAAATATATTTCCTCGACTAAGATAGATCTTCCATCATTTAATAATTATAAAGAGCGAAGTGGAAGATAGCTTGAAACGATTGAGTGACGAGAGAAGAATTTAATCTTGAATACAGATTATACAGAGAGAATCAGATCAGAAATTTGGGAGATCTTGAATTATCTTATAGAGATCCATTTTTTATAAATTTCGAGATGATATTAATATGCAAATTCGAGAAAATCAATAGAAGATATTGGATGTAGAAAGAAATGCGAGAAGCAATGATATAAATCCATGCGAAAAGGAAGAGCTTAATGAAGAATTGTAAAGTTTTGTAGGAATTGCTGGATGCGAAAAAGGAATGGGCGATTGATCGAGGATTACTTAATTAATATTGTGATCCGGGAGGAATCATTTGTCGGGCCCACGACGTTAAAACGAAGCGCTTTATAAGAGCTGACCCACTTATTTATCAATGTGCTTTGATTTAGTGTGCTTGAGGAAGTCATGATTGTTAGTGTTGTATGGTGTTTGCTGAAGTCAATTTAGATATATACAAGTATATACAAAATAGAAAAATAAGAAGATAAAATCGAAGGAAGACTAAACAACTTATCTATTATTCTTTTATTTATTGTTAGAGCCATAGGCTGAAATCCTTGGGGTTGGTTTGGTGAATCATTTTATATTCCTTAGGTTGGCATTTGGGGCAAAGGTGAGGTGGCAATAGGTGTTGCACTGTACTTTTTTGAGTTTGGTAAAACCATTTTTTGTTTGTTTCTTCAAAAAGTTCCAGCTAAAAGTTGCATTTTGCAACTGGATAGAAAACTAAGTTCTGACTTTTAGAAGAAAAAAATGTATCAACCGTCTCAACATTTTGAACCGCGACTTCTTCTGCAGTCGCCACAACTTCTTTAAACAGATGCATCAAGCTTAAACATTTTAGCTCTAAACACTTATTTATGATAAAATATTGAAAATATAACATTCAAATTTACATGAATTTTTTGGCATATTTGATCAAAACTAGTAAACCAATGTCTGATTTCACAAATAAATAATATTTTAGATGCACTTTGTTGCGGAGTGAAAAAAAAAAAACCATTCTAACATTAGCACAAATTAAAATTTTCAAACAATTTCTCAATCTTTTTTAATCCGAGCATGTGATCAACATTGGTGGGTTAATTTTTTTTTTTTTTGTTAGAACATGTTAATATAAAAAATTAAAATATATGAAATGAAAGATGGTTGACATTTAATATGACTGAACCATTTAAGACGACTCTCTCTAATCTTTTCTACCACTGGAGCTACACCAACCCTATCACACATATATTAATTTCATATTTGGACTGTAAGTGTCAAGCCATTCATCCACCTATGCATTCTCATCTCAACAACACTTATTTTTGTTTTATACTTCTCTTTTAAAGGCCAGCATTCTACGCCATATAGCATTGCAATTCTGACCACCATCTTATAAAATTTTCTCTTTAAGTATAAGCGGTACTTTTCTATCACACGATAGGTCTGATGCATTCCTCCACTTCAACCAAACAACTTAAAATCTACTAATAACATCCTCATCTATATCACCGTCACTTTAAACAGTAGACCCGAGATATCTAAAATCTTCACACCTTTTAATGGATTGATCACCCATAGTTACTACTCTGTCACTAGAGCTACTACTTCTAAAACTACATTCCATGTATTTAGTTTTAAATCTACTCAAATGAAGGGCTTTAGACTCCAATGTAGATCTCCAAAATCTAAGTTTTTCCTAAACTCTTTCTCTAGCCTTATCCACAAGAAGTATATCACCAGCAAAAAGCATACACCAAGTTACATCCTAAGTGACCAGTAAGAGCATCCATAACTAAAACAAAAGGATATGAGCTTAAAGCCCATCCCTGATGTAATCCAACTGAAATAGAAAAGTACTTTGTCGATCCTCCTTCTGTTCGAACACAAGTTACAACTCTAATATACATATTTTTAATGCCTTGAATATAAATTATATCAACACATTTCTTCTTTAGAACTCTCCAAAGGACTTCTCTTGGAACCTTATCACAAAAATCAGATATAGATCATTGTTACTCTCTTTGTACTTCTCCATCAACCCTCTTAATAAATGTATAACTTACATCTGACATAAAGCCAAACTGATTATGAGAAAATTTTAACATATCAACTTAATTTCTTTATAATTTGCACAACCTTGTGCATCCCCGTTATTCTTAAAAATGGAAACATGGAAAAATACTTAAAAATTTTATTCAATTTAAAAATTATTATTCATCTAAACTTAGTAGAAATTTAATATGTTAAAAAAATAGTTTTAGAAAATTATATAGGGTTTTCACTTTTAACAACATCCCCCCCCCCACCCACACCCCAAGTGATTTTTAAGAGATATACTTTTGAAAAATTTTAATTTATATGCATTCATTCATTATTTATAATTTTTTAAATGCAAAAAACATGAGAAACTATTTTTTATACTATTTTTTTAAAAATGAACTTTTTAGCCTCAAAAAGTGATGAATGAGAAGAATGTTTGTGTGTGTATTGTGTAGCGTTTTAGTGTTGCATGAAAATAAATTACACGTAGATTTAAAAAAAATACTTGATGTGAAGAGCTTATCTTTTTTCAGTAGTCTAAGGAAGTTTGATAATCTCACTAATTTATTTCCCTAAATCTAGTGAAATGCTCAAGACATACAAGCACAAATTCAATGATACTATTCCAATTACAACAAATTTATGCAGTTAACTTAATCGTTCCACTCAAATTTCTTCCAAATTTCTCCATGAGTTCTCCACACTCCAAAATAGCAGAAAAAAATCCCTTCTTCTTTGTTTCCAATGTTATTATAGTTCTCCCAGCAAAGAGGTGCATCCTGACTGCTGAAACTACAAATTTATGTAAACTGGCACCTACGTGCTCGTTTTTAGTGCCTAGGTGTTGGTCAAGCAATTTTGAGTTAGGACTTCAAACATGTAGGCACCAAGATGCAGCTGATGCACAAAAAATATATACGGTTTTTACTATATAAATTTACTAATTTCTGGTGATATTACACTTTAAAAGGAAGGTATTTTGTATGTTTTTTAGTTTTAGGAACAATAAATTGTGATTGGAGCAAAAGGAAGCTAAAATGGTGCAATTTAGAGAAATGGGACGAAACGGAGCTAAAACAGAGCCAAACGGAGTTAAAACAGAGCCAAACTTGAGCCCGCCAACGGCGCGCTAGACGACTATGGACCGAATTTTGGCGGTTATGGGCCGAAATTAAAAAAAAAGAGGAATGTTAGGAAAAATTTGGAGAATGTTTAGGGTTCTTAGATTAGGAGTAAAAATGTAGATTTCTACCCTTTGAAGAGATTGGAGAGGAGATTTTGAGAGAATTTGTAAGGGATTGCACTAGCATTGCATGGATCGATGGGAGATTTTGTGGGAGAGATATTCATCTTTCTTTCAAAAGGAAAAAAGCTAAGTATTGTTTTTCATTATCTTATGATTTTGTAAACACTTACCTAGTGGATTTGCTTTGGTTAAATGAAGTTTCCGTTGTATTTTATTCATGCTTTGTGATGTATCTCTCTTACTTTTTCTTCTTATTTGGAAATAGTAGCATAAGAAGATTATGTCATTTTTTCCTTTTACTTTTCTTGTGTAATGAGTAGAATTCATGTGTAAGATATTGAGATACATGCTAAAAGAAGTTTTATATATGAATGTGATGGTTTTTACTTGCACTTCATTTACATTGCAATTAAGGCCTGTTGTAATGTTAAATTAGTTGTGAAAACTTACGATCCGAGAGGGTTATGCTTTCTACAACTACGTACGAACCAAATTCAAATTCCATGGATGGTGAAGTTCATGTGGATTGAATGCAAATAAATAGATAAATATAATTATTGGACGTAGAAGTGGAGATTTTAGAGTGACAGACTAAAATCCCTAATTCGGTCCTATTGTTTGAGTACCGAAGCAGAGATGTTAGCCCTCAGACGAGGGGAACGTGGGAGCTCCGAAGTGAGAGTCGGTATCCTCCCAGCCTAGCCATGGATTCAGTAAACAAGCATGGGATTAGTCAATGTTCTTTATGCCTGGACCAAAGGGTAAAGAATAAGATTGCTCCTATTTGGCACATACAATATTTAATGCATCTCATTCCTATACATTATCCATTTCATTACATAAGAGTAGTAGTTTTTAGTATATCAAAGTTCTCCAAACTAATTC
Organism: Papilionanthe hookeriana x Papilionanthe teres; assembly: GCA_022702705.1. Taxonomy (NCBI): domain Eukaryota; kingdom Viridiplantae; phylum Streptophyta; class Magnoliopsida; order Asparagales; family Orchidaceae; genus Papilionanthe; species Papilionanthe hookeriana x Papilionanthe teres. The sequence continues at coordinate 26,670,821 of CM040430.1, forward strand.
ATCCAAAAAGGGTTGTCTTTAGAATTAACACTTGCATTTAGGAATAGTTGTTAGATAAAACATCATTTTAATCGACATTCCAAACTAAGGAGTAATTGTAGTAGACTAGAATTTGACTAAGGACCTTTTATCTCGCTTCCCTGTGGGATCAATAACCAGGACTCCACTAGGGTCCTATATTACTTCAGCGATACGTATAATTGTGTTGATATAAGTGATTTTATTATTAATCAATTGCACTTGATCAAGTTTTTGGCGTTGTTGCTGGGGAAGCTTCTGTAAGAACTTTAGGAGAATTTTAGTTGAAGTAATTAGGCTTAGACTTGGAAAACCGTAGTGTCGTAAAAACTATTTTTGTGTGAAAAGTGTTTTTATATGAAAAATTATTGTGAAAAAAGAAAAAAATTTGTTTGTTTGAAAAATAAGGTGTTCATGAAAATGTTTTATTGTATTGAATATATTTCATCTATTATTTGTTTAATTATTAATGTATTGTTTGTTGTGTTATGTATGTGAAATAAAGGATTTGCAGAACTTGTGTTTTATGATCTCGAGTTTGAAAAAACTAAAAAAATAAAAATACAGAAAGGACTCGAAATACTAGAAAATGAAATGAAAAACTTTCAAGATAATAACTTGGAAAATCATCATACTTCATTGAGGGATTACCTAAATCCTACAACAGATGAAATTAACTCAAGTATAAAAAACCCTATCATAGAAACTGATTCGTTTGAAATAAATCCTGAGATTGTCCAACTGGTGCAGAACAATCAGTTTGGGGAAACTTTTTTGGAGGATCCCTATTTACGCTTATCAAATTTTCTAGAACTTTGTGCTACATTTCGTTGTAACGATGTGTCAGATGATGCTGTTAGATTAAGGCTTTTTCCTTTCTCACTAAGGGATAAAGATAAAATGTGATTATATTCATTAGCACCTGGTTCTATTAAAAATTGGGAGGAGTTAACTCAGAAAATCCTAGCTAAGTATTTTTCACCTTTAAGGACTACTAAACTTAGAAATGATATTATCTCATTTTGTCAATATGAAGGAGAATCAATATAAGAAGCATGAGAAAGATTTAAGGAACTCCTAAGAAAGTGTTCACACCATTCTCTACCCGATTGGTTAATCATTCAAACTTTTTATAATATGTTAGTAGGATCCCTTAAGTTTATAATTGATGCTGCCACTTGTGGATCATTAATGTCAAAACCATTTGATGAAGCGTATGAGTTAATTGAAAAAAATGGCTACAAATGAATTTCAATGGTCATCTGCAATGGCAAATCCTAAGAAGGTAGCCAGTGTTCATATTTTGGATGTGCTTATAATTCTTGCATCTTCAGTTGCCGTAATATCAAGGAAGTTGGACCAATTTGGAATGAACCAGCCTCAACTCACTCCAGTAAGTGAGGAAAGTTCATTAGGGAATATGATTGATTCTAACTTATCATATGATGCTTTAAATACCATAAACAACCCGTACTCTAACTTTTAAAACCCATGTTGGGAGAACCATCCTAATTTTAATTGGAATCATACCACTGACGGTGGAAACTAAAAATGGAAAAATAATCATGCAAATCCTAATGGAAGTTGGAATAATCAGGGGAACACAAACTATAGACCTTCATATCCACCGGACTCTAACAATGATCAATAATTTGAGGATAAGAAGATGTCTATGGAAGAAGTGGTATTGCAAATGGGAAATCAGTTGCAAAGTTAAAATGTTGCGATTAAAAATATAGAGAATCAAATGGGACAAATTGCTAATTCACTTAGCAATAGACCCCAAGGAACACTTCCTAGCAACATTGAGATCAACCCTAAAGAGAACACTAATGAACACGTAGAAGCTGTCCAATTAAAAAGTGGAAGAGAGATAGAGGATGTGATTAGAAAAGAGAAAGATGTGAGGAAACAAAGGAAACTAGAAGACCTGAAGAACATGTTTCTAAGGATCTGGAAAAATTAATGTCTCCAACTAAAATCAGTTTGGAAAGACCACCACCTCCATTTCCTCAAAGACTTAGAGAGCATGAGTTGGATAAAAAATTTTCAAAGTTCGTGAAAGTACTTAAGAAGTTAACGATAAAAATTACTTTCACTAAAGCTTTGGAACATATGCCAATTTATGTAAAGTTTATGAAAGAGATATTAAACAAGAAAAGGAAATTTGAGGATTATGAGAAAGTTGCACTAAGTGAAGAGTGCAACGCTATACTTCATAAAAATTTTCCTCGGTAACTTAAAAATCATTGTAGCTTTACAATTCCTTGTGCAATTGGAAAAAGATTATGTGGAAAAGGTTTATGTGATTTAGGAGTGAGCATTAATGTGATGCCTCTATCTATATTTAGAAGGTTAGGTTTAGTCGATATCTCTCCCACTACTGCAACCCTTCTGTTAGCTGATAGATCTATCATTTATTCAAAAGGAGTTATAGAAGATGTGCTTGTTAATGTAGATAATTTATCTTTCCTTTGGACTTTATTGTATTAGATATGGAGGAAGATAAAGAAATTCCAACTATTTTAGGGAGACATTTCCTTGTTACTAGACAAGCTATGATAGATGTACAAAAAGGAGAGTTGACTATGAATATTAATGACCATGAAGTCACTTTTGATGTATTAAAGACTATGAAATATCCAGCTAAGAAAAAAGATGATGATTGTTTTTGGATAGATGAAATTGATTATCTAAGTAAAGACCATTTCCAAGAAAGTTTTGAGAGTAAGTTAACAGATGAGATTGAAATAAACTTTCATGATGATTCAAAAATGTTATTTAAAGAAGACTGTATGTATGTTCAGGAGAGGTGTAAAATGATAGACGCTACCGAAAATAGTAAACTTTTAATTCCATCTGTTGAAAAATCTCATGAGCTTAAGATGGATGTACCTCATACAATTTTAAAGCCTATCTATTTAAGGAATTCATTTACACAACCAGTCTTTATATCTTTAGATGCAAATCAATCACAATAAAAACCTGAATTAAATAATGAACAAGATAAAATTATTGAACTAAGACTTGGAAGAGAATTTAATGATATATTTCAAAAGAACTTTGAGTTGAGAAAAGAGGATAAGGATATTGAAAGACTAATAGAAAAAATTCTTATGGAATCAGAAAAACTTATTTCCTCAACTAAGATAGATATAGAAAGACCACCTCAAAAACTATAGGAATTCCATGATCTGAAAAGGATTGGGTGATTGATCGAGGATTACTTAATTAGAATTTTGATCCAGGAGGAATCATTTGTCAGGCCTACAACGTTAAAACCAAGCACTTTATGGGAGGCAACCCATAATTATCAGTGTGCTTTGATTTAGTGTGCTTGAGAGTCATGATTGTTAGTGTTGTATGGTGCTTGCTTTAGAGTGGATTGACTTGATCTTTATGTGACATTATGGATTGATAAGTTTGATTATTGATTGGTAGATGTTTGGATTGTTAATAGTTTAATTTGATCTTTATGTGTCATGAGGGAGGTGATTCTTTAACATCTTATTATGGTTAGACTTGTATGTTCTCTTGTAGTAGTTAGATTGACGAGTTCACTATAACTCGGGTCTTACTCGGACTTGAGTTTTACAAGAGATATCATGAATTTGAATAATGACAGCTTCATCTCAATTTTGTTACTTCCTTTCTGTAACTTTATTTTCATTAGATAGGAGTCGCGAACCTATCTGATGAATTCCATGTGGATGATCTTACATTACAATTTATAATAGTTAAAGGTTCTTAATTAAAGGGATTAGATGATTCTTGAGATTGGTGTCCGGAAGCCAGTATATCAGGGGTAATCTTATCTTTTAGATTATAATCTATAAAAGCATTTAAAATGCACCTTATTTATCTGTGTAGTGATTTCGATAGAAATTGGAAGTAAGTTAGTAAGATGTGATGAGTTTATGGAAGAATTGACCTCATTTATCATGTGTGTTTGTATTTGAATTGTGTGTTTGTGCTAGTGTTACAATTTTATATAAGACTTGAAGAACATTTTTATATTCCCTTGCTGATACCTGTTATGCTAGTTAAACTTTATTTAGTGAATTTCATTATGGCATGATTAGTTTAGATTTACTTTCTTCTGCATATTATGCTGTCCTAATGAATACTTGTAATTAGTTTTGATAGACATTTATAGTAGATAAAATTTCTAAATTGTTTTTCTTCCTGCTTATATTTTCTGTACTGAATGATATACATGTTAAAAATCAAGTTTGGGTGTAGGAAGAAAAATAAAATTTTAAAGTGAAAATACTTCCTTTAAGTTTAATATTATTGTAAGCATGTTTTAGGCGAGATTTAATTTCTCCTACAGTCTTTCTATCCTAATTATGCATGTATATGAATTTGATAGGATGTTTTAGTAGCAAGTAGATTCAACATTTACTTTTTCTTCCTGCTACATTTTATGAAATTAATTGCAAAATATTTTAAAATTTAAGTTTGGGGGGAAGAAAAAAAAATTAAAATGTAACTTTATTTGTCCTCAGTAGCCTATATTTAATTTGATATCACTTTTAAAATGAGGTGTTACCTTTAGGTTACTATAATGCAATTTTAGGAATGTTAGAAAAATAATCTAGTTGAAATCCTATGTGAAGAAATTGTTCTAGAGTTAAGATATTTTGTAGGAACATTGGAAAAATGATTTTTCTATTTATGTAGAAAGGAGTTGAATATTTGAAAGCTAAAATTCTTAGATTTATACTTAATGAGAATTGAGCCTTTATTGAAAACCTTTTTCGAACTAATACTTAGACTTATAAAAAGTGAGGGAAAGTTTTGAGTTTTGGATTTTTGAGAGAAGATAGTGAAACTCAAAATTATTAAAGGCCTATCCAGATATAGTAATCCTCACATAAAAAAATAGTGAAAAAAAGGATTAAAAATGATCCCGAAAGAAAAAAAAAGAATAGAAAATAAGTGAGGAGAAGCTTGAGGAGAAGCCTAATCAAAATTGGTTTCACTTGAATCTTTTTAAATGAAAAGACTTAAAAATAATCCTAAGCTTATTCTTATTTCAAAAGGTATTGGTTAAATTGGTATAGATAAGGAGCTTAAATTCTGTTTTTATACTTTCTATGAATCTTTAGTTTGATAATTTTCAATAACTTTTGAAGTAAATAAAAAAATCAGGATTCCTAAGTTGAATATGAGATATTCTTACACTCTAGTCCTAGGTTGATTTTCTAGAATTTCTCCTATGTTATATTATAACATTTCTGAGATGAAATTATAGAAAACTCTATTGAAACCCACAAGCACAAGTTAATATATTTGGTTTTTAGAGTTATAGTGTTACTTGAGGACAAGTAACAGTTAAGTTTGGGGGATTTTGATGCACTAAAAATATATACAGTTTTTACTATATGATTTTACTCATTTTTGATGATATTATACTTTAAAAGGAATGTATTTTGTATATTTTTTGGTTTTAGGTACACGAAATGATGATTAGAGCAAAAGGAAGCAAAAATGGTGCAATTTGGAGCAAAAATGAGCTAGAAAGTAAATTTTGGCCTGACACATTTTGATAAGTCTTTCTATGTTTAATCTCTTTTACACTTCTTGCATATTTTTGAATGAGATTACACTTTAAAGGAAGGTTGTTTTCATGCTTATTTTGTAGGGTTATCTGTTAGGAACGCAACGCAACTAAAATGGTGCAAAACGGAGCTAAAACGGAGCCAAACGGTGGAGTTGCGCAGTCTGATCACTGACGGTGCCCTCGAGCTCGCCAACGGTGAGATTTTCCCGAGAAGACCGAAAAAAGACAGAAAAGCTCGCCGACGGCGCCCTCGAGCCCGCCGACCACGCCCTGGACGATTATGGACCAAATTTTGGCAGTTATGGGCCGAAATTCAACCTATTTGGATGCTTTGTGAAAGGTTTCTTGTGGCAACTCTTCAAACTTCATCCCAACACTTTAAAAGAACGGATTTTAGGTTAAAAAAAGAGGAATGCTAGGAAAAACTTGGAGAATGTTTAAGGTTCTTAGATTAGGAGTAGAAATGTAGATTTCTACCCTTTTAGAGAGATTGGAGAGGAGATTTTGAGAGAGTTTGTATGGGATTGCACTAGCATTGCATGGATCGACGGGAGACATTGTAGGAGAGATCTCCATCTTTATTTCAAAAGGAAAAAACTAAGTATTTTTCTTCATTATCTTATGATTTTGTAAACACTTAACTAGTGGATTTGCTTTGGTTAAATGAATGCTCTGTGACGTATCTCTCTTACTCTTTCTTCTTCCTTGGAAATAGTGACATGAAAATATTATGTCATTCTTTTCCTTTTACTTTTCTTTTGTAATGAGTAGAATTCATATGTAGGATGTTGAGATACATGCTAGAAGAAGTTTTATATATAAATCTAATGGTTTTTACTTGCACTTCATTTACATTGCAATTAAGGCCTGTTATAATGTTAAAATTCGTTGTGAAAATATACGATCCTAGAGGGTAATGCTTTCTACAACTATGTACGAACCACATTCAAATTTCATGGATGGTGAAGTTCATGGGGATTGAATCAAATAAATAGGGAAATATAATTATTGGACGTAGAAGTGGAAATTTTAGAGTGACAGACTAAAATCCCCAATTCGATCCTATTCTTTGAGTACTGAAGCGGAGATGTTAGCCCTCAGGCGAAGGGAACGTGGGAGCTCCGAAGTGAGAGTTAATATCCTCCAAGCCTAGCCACGGATTCAGTAAACAAGCATATGATTAGTCAATGTTCTTTATGCCTGGACCAAAGGGTAAAGAATATGATTGCTCCTATTTGGCACATACAATATTTAATGCTTCTCATTCCAATACATTTTTCATTTCATTACATATGAATAGTAGTTTTTAGTATATCAAAATTCTTCAAACCAATTCATCCAAAATAGGTTGTCTTTAGAATTAACACTTGCATTTATGAGTAGTTGCTAGATAAAACATTATTTTAATCGACATTCCAAACTAAGGAGTAATTGTATTAGACTAGAATTTGACTAAGGATATTTTATCTCGCTTCCCTGTGGGATCGATAACTAGGACTCCACTAGGGCCTTGTATTACTTGAGCGATATGTATACTTGTGTTGATATAAGTGACTTTATTATTAATCAATTTCACTCATTTTTATCACCACAAAAAGTCACGGTCAGCAGCGCCTAGGTGCTCAAGGTGTAATGCCTACTAGCTAAAATCGCGACACCTACTCTTGACGCCTAGGCATTGAGGGTGTAGTGCCTACTAGCTGCAATATCAGCATCTACTTTTCATACTATTTGTATTCTAGACAATTTCTGAATGGCATCGGGCACTTAGGCATCTAAAGGCAGTGTCAAGGCACCCAGTCTTTGGTACATAGGAGCCACTATCGTGAAACCCACTTTTCATCTGCTCTATTTTGTGCCTACTTTGAGCGTCTAGGCTCCCAATTCCGACTCGTAGGAGCTTAAGCTTGACTCCTAAGCGTTGGTATGCTAGGGTCTACCTTCCAAGCAACTTACACCTACTTTCCACCTGCAATGTCAGTGAGCAGAAATTGTTGTAAATAGATCTCCTTGGTTGCCTGAGTGCCCAGTCCTGGCGCCTAGGCCTCAGTTCAACAACCTTGCATGTTTTTAAGATAATTCAAGCTTTGATCAACCTCCTTCCCTGAATCCTACAACACAATACTAAATCTTCCAAAAAGCATAAAATAAACATATAAAATGATGGAAATATGATGACACCTGAACACATATTACATGCAAGTCAATAGCCAGCTGTCGGAGGAAGACTATAAATATCACGATGGCCACAATCAAATTTGGCATCACTTATGTAGGAATGACACCATAGCAATTGAATCAACCGCAAGTTCCGACAGAAGGGTAGCTTCAGCTCACACTTGAACTGATCCCTATAGAAGACCAAATCATTGTTGTGAACGTTAGTCGTTCGGTCATATTTCTGATCACTCTCAAAACTATCAAATTCTAAAACACATGAGACTCTTAAAAGTGTTCCACCATACATGCCATCACGATCAACACTTACTTAGAAGGAATGGAGCTAAAGAGCTCATTTGAATATGTGGGAGCCATGAAAATGAGATGAAGACAGAAGCTGAAAGAAGAAACTGACAGAGAGAACTCAACAAAAATGGAAGGAAATTGAACCGTTACAAAGGCAATAATGTCATTTACCACCCAAATTTGTGGAAAGGGAGTCAAATCAAACACACAAATTGAGATGGAAAACTTTATTTTTTATCTCAATAATAATATTTACATTTAGTCACTCAGATGCTATTCAAGAAAATATTTTATAAATTTATTATTAGATATTTTAGCTGAGGAAAACCCCTTATACAAGAATTAAACTAATAATTTAAACCTATCTACCTTATTTACTCTAGCTTGTGCTCGTGCGGCTAAAGATGCCTCCCAAAAGGGCCACCAGCTATACCAAAAGAATTGCAAATTTTCACAGAGGGCAGCCTCCCAAGCATGGATGGCAGCCCCCTCTTCCTCCAACTTTTCTAACAGGTTCACCAGCTCATCCAATAAGTGCATCTCTCTAGCCTGATGGTGGACGAGCCCGTCGTCGCCGCTTGGATTGCTCCGTGCGCCATATTCGGTCACTGTGGTTATCATTTTCATTAGGTGAAGTCGCCAGCTTTTCTACCATCGTATAGCCATTTCTCTGAACTCTCTCTATAAACACGTGGATGATTCAAAGAGAGAAAAGACTGGAGGGCTAAGACATACGATGATGGGGACAAATAATAGAAACACGCGAGGGAAAGCTTTCATGAGGTGGACTTTGTGTAGAGAGCTCCAAAACGTATGTCCGAGGTAAGATCAACTCAAAATACTCTTGAGACAGATCTACGAAAAAGACTTTATGAAAAGAAACCACAAAACTAGAGATTCAGGTTGTTGTACCTGTTCTAGGGGTTCATTTTTTACCATAAGGGCTAGCCCCTATGTTTAATAACATCTTAAGCAACTGAGAATTTCTTAAAAAAACTCTCAATTAAGGTTGCAACTCATCCTCAAAGTTTGAATGTTGTTGTTTTTTAAGGAAAGAGTTTCAAAGTCTTATCCTTAAGGTAGTTGATGCTTGACAAATCAAAAGAATAGTGTCAAGATGTCAAACTATCCTATGGTTTTGTGTTGTTGTCAATGGTTTAGTTGATGTTCATCCTCCACTTTGGGTTTTAGGTAACTCGAATGGTCATCCCTACAAAATAGAGTTAACACACTTTAAAAACATGCAAAGTAAATATTGGGTGATGTTTTCCTTTTATATTCAGTAGCACAATAAAGTTAGCATGAAGTATTTTTAATTCTTTTGATTTGTTGTTATTTTTTACTTAATACAACCCGATCAAAATGCCCATGACATTCCATTGTCTCGGGGATGTTAGGTTCCATGATCTACTTAGTTTGATAGGCGATTAAACCTACTCTGATTGGAAGATTTTTGTCAGCAATCATGGGTTGCATCGTCCAAGAGATCTTCGTAGAACCGGGTGGCTGAGTTAAAGTTGTGTTCAGTGATCTTTATGTATTTGGGTTTCATTTAAGTTTTAATCCCTTTTTCAAAATTTAGGGGTTGAAAATTGTAAGTTGCATAAGACTTATTTGCCGATTAATTTTTTTATCATTTTGAGATTTTGTTTTTGTTGTTTGAAATGACATGGTCAAGATCCCATGGTTCCATTGTCCCAGGGTCTTTAGACTTTGCGGTTTGATTAGTCACGAATGAGTAGAGGGCACTTGTTAACGTACCATGTGTTGTCTCATCCAAAATACCAACTTAAACTAGGTTGTGTTTTGTGGTTAAAGTTTAAGTTTTAGTGGCTTTTAAGGTGAATTTTATGTCTTTTTTTAGGTTGGTTTGGACCTTGACCTGAAATTGCTCTTGGCTGAGGTTAAGTGTGCTTTTGTTCACTCGAGAAGTCAAATGCTCCTTAGCCCCAAGTCATCCAAGTCCGAGTTAAATTGAGTTTGGATTAGCCAAAGTTAGGTTGGACTAATCCTGAGTGAGTTTCAAAATAATATGAGCTAGCTCAGGTTCAGATCAATTTTGAATTGGTTTAAGTCAACCAGAGTTTAACAGGATTATCTCAGGTTGGCGTAGTTTGACAGAGCTCAAGCAAAACCTGATTTGATTCAGACTAAACTTAGGGCAAGATTGAGTTGACCCAAATCAAGCTAAGCTAACATTGAGTTGTTTCGGGCTGGATTGATTCAACTCAAGTTAAGTCAAATCTAACTTATGGTAGACATGGACGAAATCTAAGTTTATTTAGATTTAATTTATACTTAAAATCGAATTAAACCTAAATATGAGTTATAATTGAGTCAATCTTTAATCAAACCTGATTTAGGTTGAACTCAATTCAAGTTTGACATCGAGTTATGATTGGGTTGACTTGAGTTAAGTCATATTAACTTGGATTGACATGAGTTAGGTCAGGTCGACCCAGTGAGTTAAGTTGGTTCGCGTTGATCGTTGCCGACCCTTTCAAGATTTAATTAATTAATTAATTAATTAATTAATTAATTAATTATATATATATATGTGTGTGTGTGTGTGTGTGTGTGTGTGTGTGTGTGTGTGTGTGTGTGTGTGTGCGTGCGCGCGTGGCCCAGTGGTTTGGGCGGGGTTCACGGTAAGTCCCTCGAAGGTCCCGGTTCGATCCCTACCGAGGCGCCGACGAGTCGGATAGGCACATGAGAAATAGGTATTTGTAATCGAACTGTGGTCTACTAAATATCGATTTGCTTTTAAATATTATATATATATATATATATATATATATAATGTGTGATTTTTGAAAAGTAGTTTTTTAATTTTGAAAATATGAGGTCGAATCAATCTCATACATTTAAAAGTTTAAATAAATGGGAAAACACCACAAGTAATGCACCAATCCCGAGGAATAGAAACGTTACTTGGTAGTGAGGCTTAGTTAAATAAACTTAAAATTTTATGACATTTGTTTGGTTTGCAAACCATTGATTTGTGGCCAACAAGTTACCCTATCTAATATAAGAAGTTAGGTAGAGTTTATATTACCTAGGTTCTAAAGTTTCCTATAGAAGAAACCCCTATAGTTAATTACATCTTAAATGAACAAAGTCACTTAAGAATACTTTTGATTCAGATCAGCGGTTTTGCTTTCAAGAACTTTAAAGTTTAACTTTTCAAGGATAAACTTGGAAATATCAAATGGGAGTGGTTAAAATAAGAACCGTTATTTTCAGGAACCAAATAAACAAAATGTATGAGATGTCACTGACCCAAGGGAAAGCCCCAGTGACTTCCCAAACTATCCTACTGTGTGGCTTTATGTTTTGAAAATGACATTTATTTGATGTTTTAGTCCTGTCGATTTTATTTATTTAGGGTTTATATTTGCACGATACGATCGTACAAATAACCTATGAAGAAAGGAGAGTTTATGTCGTACCAAACGAAAACTTTATAACTTAATAAGAGTTAGGGCATATATTGCACAATATGATCGTGCGAAGGCCTAAAGATAAAGATGAGGATTTATGACGCGCTAGGCGGACATCCCCGAAATCCTATAGGTTGTTATTTAATTCTAAGGAAATGTTTGCTGATGTAGACTTGTTTTCTCTCCCGTAGATGTTCTTCTGTATGTCCTTGTCGTACTGCCCATGATGCTTGCTCCGAGCTCCTCATTGAAGTTGCAGTTTCAAGGTTTAAAGTTTTATGTTTTTGGTGTCGAAGTTTGATCTTTTTTTGTTGTTGTTGTTGTTGTTGTTCAATTACTTTATTTGGGGGATTTTAATTTTGTTAGAGCAACATCAGTTAGGATTCCATGGTTCTCTCCTTCCAGTACTACTATTTTCTCTCAAGTTTACTTATTCTAAATAAGTAGTTAAGCTCATATAGACCGGAGAACTCTCGTTAACTATAGTAGGTGACTGACCCGACCCACAATTACGCAGTAAATTAACTTCCAAAAGATGGCCAAAAACTTGACCCAATTTATAAATAGCGGCTAGTGTGCAAAATCTTAAAGGATATAAAAATTAGAAAATATTTTACACACTAGGGTACTACGCAAGTATACGTATCGTTTCAAGTAACGTAGAGTTTTCTTTAAAAATCCCAGTATCGATACCACAAGGAAGTGAAGTAAGAGGTCCTTAGTCAAATTCTAGTTTACTACAACTAGTCCTTAGTTTGGAATGTCGATTATATGATGTTTTAACTAGCAACTACTCATAAATGCAAGTGTTAAATGTAAAGATAGTAACTATAACTAAATGCAAATATTAATTCTAAAGATAACCCTTTTTGGATGAATTGGTTTGGATAATTTTGAGATACTAAAAACTACAATTCTTATGTAATGAAATTGATAATGTATAGGAATGAGATGTATTAAATATTGTATGTGCCAAATATGAGCAATCCTATTCTTTACCCTTTGGTCTAGACATAAAGAACATTGACTAAACCTATGCTTGGTTACCGAATCCGTGCTAGAGCTGGGAGGATACCTGGCTCTCACTTCGGAGCTCCCACGTTCCCTCGCCCGAGGGCTAACAATCTACACTTCGACACTCAACGATAGAATGACGATCGAGGATTTTAGTCCGTCACTCTAAAATCTCCAATTCTACGCCCAATAATTATATTTCCCTATTTATTCGCATTCAACTTTCATGAACTTCACCATCCATGGAATTTGAATGTGGTTCCACTTTGTTGAGAATTACATCGCCCTTTCGAGTCAATACAATTACAACGAATTTTAACACTACAATGGGCCCTTATTGCAATGTAAATGAAGTCGCAAGTAAAAACTATCACATTTATAATTAAATTTACTTCTACCATGCATCACAAAATCCTAAACATGATTTCTACTCATTGCAAAAGAAAAGTAAAAGGAAAACAATGACATAGTCTTCTTATGCCACTGTTTTCAAAAAAGAAAAAAGAGTAAGAGAGATACGTCACAAAGCATGAATAAAACACAAAGGAAATTTCATTTAACCAAAGTAAATCCACTACGCAAATGTTTACAAAATCATAAGATAACGAAGAACAATACTTAGCTTTTTCTCTTTGAAAGAAAGACGAAGATCTCTCTCATAAAGTCTTCCGGCGATCCATGCAATGCTAGCAAAAATCCCTTACAAATTCTTTCAAATTCTCCTCTCTAATTTCTCCAAAATGGTAGAAATCTACATTTCTACTCTTAATCTAAGAATCCTAAACATTCCTCTAAGTTTTTCTCTCCTTTCCTTTATTGTTTTCTCTCTTTTTCTAACATATATTCGCCATTTTAAAGAGTATGAACGAAGTTTGAAGAGTTTCCATAAGCACCCATTCGAAAAAGTGTCCAAATACGTCGAATATTGGCCAAAAATAGCCAAAAATCGGTTCATGGTCATCCGGGCCGCTGTCAGCGGGTTCGAGGCCGCTGTCGGCGGCCTTTTTGGCCATTTTCCGGCTGTCTCGGGAAAATCTGGTCGTCAGCGAGATCGATCTCGCCATCGGCGAGCAGGCTGCTGCGCAGCTCCACCGTTTCGCTCTGTTTGACTCCGTTTTAGCTTCGTTTCGCCCCATTTCAGTTGCGTTGCATTCGTAACAGATAGACCTACAAAATAAGCATAAAAAAACATTTCTTTAAAGTGTAATCTCATTAAAAATATGTAATAAGTGTAAAAGAGATTAAGCATCAAAATACTTATCGAAAGGTGTCAGGTCATAATTTCATTTCTTGCTCGTTTTTGCACCAAATTGCACCGTTTTTGTTTCCTTTTGCTTCAATCACCATTTCTTGTACTTAAAACCAAAAAACATACAAAATACCCTCCTTTAAAGTGTAATATCATTAAAAATTAGTAAAATGATATAACAAAAAACGTATATATTTTAGGCGTGTCAGTTACCTAATCCAAGAAATCATCATAAACCCAAAAGAAGTGTATTATGTTTGTTCATTGTTTTGAAAGTGTAGGTTTAATTTTGAAAGTATATTATTTTTTATTTTTGTTTTTTTTTGCATGCAGAGTAAGTAATTACAGATAAGCAATGCGGTAAGTAAATAAAAGAACAACAATACAAAAATAAAATGCGTACTTATCCTCTTCTCGTTGTCTCTGCTGAAATGTTAGTATTTATATCATGTATATATTTGAAAAGCAAAAAGCAAAAGTAATTGCCACTAGAATAAATAGTGATGAAATCTTAATGATTCAAAAAGAGGCCTCAATCCATAACTTGGTGATCCCTAAGAAGTTTCAATTTAATTGTTCTTATTAAGGGATGATTTTTTTCAACAAATCATAATGGATTCAAATCTCCTAAGGGATGTCTAAAATCTTGCAAAGATGTTCGAAGCATGTTTCTAAATAACTTTAGAATTATTTAGATCATTCCAAGTTCATTTGATCTTGTTATGCTATTGAATAGACCACCACGAAGTTCATCATGTTTTAAATTGTGCTCAATTTTATACTTCAATTGACCCATAAGAGAAGGGCATGTATAGTGAGCTTGTAGTGTTTGGAGGGGGTCAATTATCGTTCATCTTTCAGCTAACCCTCAAGTGATTAAGGATCAAGCATAGCTCACTATAAAGCTCTTAAGTCTTTTAGGGGTGGATGTGTAATTTTGAAATTTTCATTAAAAGTGTTTGACTTTTATTGAAAGATTGAGCTGTAGCTCAGCCATTGGTTTGAGACATTAAATTGGTGAATTATCAACTCCCTAATTCATGTCCCAAACACTTAGATCATTTGATTTTAATTTCTTCTTCCGATACTTAATAATTTGGATAAATTAAACTTATAGCCTTTCAAAGAAAGTGAAGGTGAATTAGTTTCTACTTATTATCCTTAAGTTTAAAACACCTTAGGATGTTTATCCTTTAAGCCCTTAGTTCACCCTAAATTTTGATTAGGCGGATGAAGGTTAAAATTACAATTTTGCCCTTAAGGCCCACATTTTTGCATAAAACTTTTAAATTAATTCACATGGGCTTAAAAATTTGTTGAACTATCACTCATGTCAATTGAGGCATCGAGAAAAAACTAAATTTTTCTAATCTCTATCTTATTTTTTATAATTATTTTAGTCCAAAATTAGAGATTTCCAATGTTAATTCATTTGATTAATAAAAGTAAAACTTGTCCTTCAGAAAATTATAGGAGGTTCCCCCTGAGTCGAGGACTACTTAAGCCAATTTTCAAGATTTTTTAGGTTTTATTTTAATTATTATAATTATTTGCATAATTTTGGTGTTTAATTAAATAGAAAATATAATTTAATCTTAAAAATTACATTTATATTTTTATTTAGTTCCTCTAAGTTTAGAGAACTCAAAGAAACAAATTTTACATTTTTTGTGATTTTTATTTTATTTATTGTAATTATTTTAATGCAAATGTAAGGAAAATACATTTTTTAGGCAATCAAAAATATATAACTATATTTTTAAATTTAGAAAAAATAATTTTAAGTGGTCCCAGGTGGTCAGGGAGCAATTTATGACATTTTGGTGCATTTTTGTATTTTCATGATTTTTATGATTTTTTAATTATTTAAAAATTAGAGAAAATAATGGAAAATAAAATTTTTATCCAAAACTTAATTTTATTTTTCTAGGGTGCCCCTGGTTACAAGGATCACTCCAAATCGCTTTTCATTATTTCATGATTTATATTTTATTTATTATAATTATTTTAGTGCAAAAATCTCATTTACTTTGGAAAATAGACTTTAGTATTAAATATATTTCAAACATGTGTCAATTTTTTGCAGAGACTTATTATTTTAAGGGCCTAATCAAAAATCGATTCCACACCTGATCTTTTTAGAGTAAAAAGATTTGAGAAAATTGTGAAGCTTATGAATATAATATAGTTAGTATAATGATTTTTGATAAAGACTTTTTAAGTAAAGAAAACAAAATATCTAAGCCCTATATTTTGGAAAATCTACAAGTATTTCTGAATAAGATAAAAACTAATATTTTTCATTAACCTTTACCTAAGAGATTTCTAAACTTTAAATTTGGTCTCAATTACTAAAATTTTTTCTAAATTGGAGTACTACATTTCTAGAACAAAACTTTAAAAACTCCTAAAGAAACTCATCACATAATTTACTTGTATGATTTTTATATGATTATAGTGTCACTTGAGGACAAGTAACATTTCAAGTTTGGGAGATTTTGATATTCATAAAATATATAGTATTTTTATACACATTTTTATACCTATTTTTTGATGATATTGCACTTTAATGAAAGGTATTTTGTGTATTTTTTTACATGTATGATTAAATGAATGATTGTGGTGAATAGAGAAAAAAACCAAATCTGGAGCAAATATAAAGAAAATTAAAAAAATGATTTGTGGTGGCTAAGCGCTGGAACCCACCCGCGCTTACGCGCGCCAAGGCCCCGCGGCTATGCACCCATATCTGGAGGTTACACGCCAGAAGGCTCGCGACTAAGCGCCAGAACCCCGTGCTTACACATAGGCAATTACTAAAGATGAATTATTTAAAATTTGGCGCCATTTTGAAGAGGCGTTTGAGGAATCTCTTGGTAAGAACGTGTGTAACTTCCTATTGACACCAAATTCAATTCGAAATACTCTTGAATGGATGCATCTCTTGGAAGATACGTTGAATCGGGACGCAATTGAAGAGATATGAAGACACTATTGGAAAAATATAAAAAGAGGACTTGAAGATCAGAAAAATGGTTGTTGTTTGAGGGTGTGGTTTATGTTTAAGAGTGTGGTTTATGTTAGAGAGTTATTTTCAAAACACACCACTCCACTTCACCATTTTTACTTTACTTTATTACAGTTTGTATTAGGATTAGAAGGAGAATTGAAGTCCCCGTAGTTGGCGCCAACCTCTAAGGGATATTGTAAGGGAAAACAAAGTTTTCAAAGAAACTTCAAGAGTTTGGTAAAGAGGATTTTAAGATGAGTCTTTATTTTTGTTATTACATTTAGTTTCTAATTAAGACTTATTGTGTTCTCACTATGATTTCTACTTTTAAACCAAGTTGTGATTGTATTTTCTCCATGCATTCGGAGTAGTTTTATTTATCTTTTTCCTTAAAATGATGAAGTAATAAAGTTATGGAAGTATGTTATGTGAAGTATAGGATTTTAATGTTAGAAGAAGTTGTGATGATTTTAAACATGCACTTCATTTACTTCTTTTTTTGGCTAATTAAGATGTTAAAATTTGTTGTGAGAACATGTAAGAACCGGTATGGTATTGTCTCAGTCAACAATTGGAAAGAATCACATGAGATTATATGGGTGAGAATGTAATTTATATGGTTAAGTGCAAATAAATAGGGAGATATACTTTGATGGGTGTAGAATTAGTGGACTTTAGAGTTACAGGCTAAAATCGCCAATTTGTTTTATTGTTTTATGTTTTGATACGAGATGTTAGCCCCTACGTGGAGGGAATAGAGGAAACTCTAGAGTGAGAGCTAGTATCTTTCCTGCCTAACCCGTCTTTAAATTTTTAAAATAGTAGATTAACCTATGTTCTTTATAGCATCTCTAGTAAGGGTAAATAATATAATTGCTCCTATTTGACACAACACATTTTAGATACTTCCACAACAATAATTTCCATGACTTATTACTGATTCATACTAAGGAAAAAGATAGTTCATTTACATTAGTTTTCATCTTACAAAAGATTAGTTAAATTAGTTACTTTCATTTCAAATTATAAAAATTAACAAAAATAATCGAATTTTATTTCTTAGAATATTTTCTTTAATTTAAGTAAAATCTTTTTTAAAAAGTAAAAAATTGTTTTTCTGTTTTCTATGTTAAAAATATATTTTCTTTATTTATCAATTTATCTGTGTGTTCGATATCTCGGGGCTTAATCGGAAAGTTCTATATTACTTGATAACGATACGTATACCTGTGTAGTATCCACATTATAATATCATTAAAAAGGAGTATCAATTCATATATATAACGTAAGCATAAATATTGGTAGATCACCAACCGGAAAATGTCACAGAGGCCTAGAAGACCAATTGACTTGTGCTAGGTAGAGATCACCCAAGTTAATTCCACAGTGTACGCCCAAATGGCTCATCCTGATGCCAGAGACTGCCGAGGGTTCCCTCGAGGTACCATGAAGTCATGGACTTCGAACACCTTCAGCGGGATCTGCTTGCCCAAAGAGTAAACTACATGTCAGGTTATAATGATTCATCATCTACCTAATAACCTAGTTTTATTCGGCCAGCAGGAATTAATGTTTGTAGGTCGGATCAACACATCCAGTCGGCTAATGTCAACCTGTTGGTTCAGTCCTACCGATCATTTTTAGAAATTCAACCGGTCGCCTAGACCTGAAGGACCGATAGACCGATGGTCCTCATCCAGAAGACTGTCTAACAACATTGATCAATTCACTTCTTCGACCTCAATCGATCGAGCTAGAGAACGACAAGTCCCTGGGCCCACACAGGGATAATTACTAGAATAGTTTGTACAACCTTGGTTAAAGCAATGTTATAAATATAATTTTCCTTCATTGTGTTTCCTCTCCTGTACATGGAGGAGTCATTTCATGTAATAAGACTTTTTGCCTCACCCTTCTCTAATATATCTTCACATAGGAAGAGACTAGACTCTTCAACCTCTCCATGTACCATGATTATTCGATTATATGAATAGTGGTCACTAGAGCTTGGGAATACCTCATTTTGCCCCAGAGGGGCGTGTCTCTTTGCACTCTTCTCCCCTCTCTCCCTCATTCTCTTAGTTCAAATACTCAAATCTCTTGGGTGCATTAAATGTCTCCCAAATAAATTCAGATTCAACACAAATAAATAGGTTTATGTAAAAAATCAATTGTAAGTTGGGAAAGAACTATATAAATATCGTAATTAGAAGTGTGCATTAATTGGTCTAAACTAAAAGCCAAATCTTATTTAATGTTTTTTAGTGGTTTCATTTCTCACGTTGAAATAAGGGATACTTTGCATATATATGTTACTAATATTTCGTTTGTAATTTTCTTATGTTTTAATTTAATTTTGGATTTTACATTAATCTTTTATTTTATTTATTTCAAAATTTGGTTAAATAAAAAACAAACTAAACCAAACTAGGTTATTTACTTCAATTCTATTTATAATTTTATTGGTCCAATTTTACCAACGCGGAGATTTTGAGATTTACATACATACCACTCAAGCTTATATAAATTTACATATCTAACACACAGGCTTCAATTTTTAAACGTACAATCTTTTTATGCATGAAATAGTGTACTTCACTTTTTAAAAATTAAAATTGTTATATTTTTAATGCGATGTTAAAGGTTTAGGTGAAATGGCATAATATATAAAATGCTAAATTTAGGCTTAGATATATAATAACATAAAAATTCGACAGCAGGTATGTGAATGCCTCTAGGTTTTATAAATCATTCAACCAATCCAACTGAATCAACCCATACTTTTAGGTTTATTTTGGGCAGCTTCAGCTTATTGAATAATCCGTTGAAATCTGTTAATAAACTAATAATCTAGGTGCAGTGGCTATTACAAATTTTTATTTTATTAGAAAAGTCAGACTGTAGCCTGAAAACTACCACCGCAATTAGATAGATGCAGTGTAAAAACGTCGTTCAGTGTTTTGAAAACGCATAAACTATCAAAATACAGTTTACCGAAACAAGTCTGCCGCGTTTTCAAAACGCCACCGCACCAAATAAGCTATCCCAAATGGGCCATTTATCTTCAATGATCCCAAACGGGCCATTTATCTTCAATAATCCTAACACATGCCTATAATGGACCATAACTTTACAAGGACTAGAACAAATCTCAATGTAATTAACCCAACACAACTCAGATAACTGAGATAAAGAGAACTAGTTGACGGCTCCACAAAAACTGCAACATTTTACTAACATAGTTTCCGAAGAATAAGAATGAACGTTTACAACTAAAAATTTTACATTAAGCAGGAGATCAACACAACAGAAAGAAGAATAAGAATAAACTCACTAGCACAGCATGTACACCCACTCTAACCAGAGTTAAATTTACACTGGCTCCATCCAACCTTAACTGCTCTTAGTAGTTGCCGGAGAAAACTGTTGACCAAACTACCCACTACCATCCCAAGAGAATAGAGACGGTTTTCCCTCAAGATTGAATAGCTTCATCTCAGAGACATGGAAGCAGCAGATCCAATTAAGCCAGAAGCGTTATTCAAATATATTAGTTAAATCATTAGCACTGCAAAGGTTTTGAAGCCACAAACTTAGCTACTGCTTGATATAATTGCTCTTCATCAAAGGGTTTGGAGACATAACCATCCATTCCACACTTCATACACTCCTCATAAGTTGCCTGAATGACATCAGCTGTCATGGCTAGAATTGGGAGGTGCCACTGAGGAGGTTCGGTATCAGAGTCATTAAATTGAACTCCTCTCAATCTAGCCTGTTCATTGGCTTCATTTTCCATCAATCGAATTTGTCGGGTTGCCTCAAATCTGAAAGAAATGAAGTATAAGAAACTATAATTGTATTCTTCATATAAAAATTGAAGGTGAATATAGAAATTGCAATGTTGATTGGGATTAAAAAGCTAAAAATAAACCGCTTTAGAACCAATATAAGACGCTTTAACAGTGCACAGTAAATGAATCAAAACAGCATTTCAAAGTAAATAGGAATCAATCAATCCAATCTATGATCAGAAAGCAAATCAAAATTATCAGAGCTGCTCTCTCTCTCTCCATTCCGAAAGGAACTCCATTGAAGAATCAATATAAATTTAAAATCCCCTTTCTTTTAAAGTCCTCTAAAGTGTCAGTGAATAGGAAGAACTGGGCATTACCTTCAAGCAAATTGTATATGTAATGACACTGAGTTGTATATGCTTTTTAAAGAAGGTCAATATACTTTGCCAAGTGAATAACAAACTATTCATAATAAAGAAGCACTCGTGTAATTGGTTCAGGACATTGATACTGCTAAGACTATCATCTCCCTTCTCCGCTTTAAGAGCGTCTTCATCTCCACTTTCTAATTCAAAAATTTATCCCTACCATGAATTGAAGCTTAACATCCTCTCACATCTCTCTTCATTACTCTATTTTTTTGTGGTCATGAATTGCTTCAATACAATGCAACCATCTATTCATATAATGCTCAATGGTATGAGGTGACAAGCTTAAGCATATTGGTAGATGGTAGTATATAGATGATAGCTAGAGAATGGTGGGTGAAAAGTTCGTAGAAGAGAAAAAAATTTATCTTCCCATCTTAACAAGAACCCATTTGAAGATTAAATATCCAATAGACTTTAATAGTATCTGATGTATAAACATCTCGTTATGCAGCACCAATATATCATTGCAAAGCCTCAACATTCAAAGAGATTAAATGAATCTTTGCAAAGCCGCAACATTCAATGGGCACTACTTATAAGAGCATATTAGCAATATTTTCTATTCGTCTGATTATGACAAATTATAAAGCATCATCTTTGAAACAAACTATTTATTAAGTGATACTTGAGTTGTATGCACTTTATTCAAGGGGCAAAGTGGCATTCTTTGCCATGTGCATACATGTTACCTGCCACAGAATAGAGAAATACTTTCTTATAGGATTAGTTCTAAAAAGCCTTTTGGCCACATAATCTTCTTACTGATTATGGTGACATAGATTCAACATCTACTATTACTAGCGCAACTAACTTGCAGAAGGATTGTTTAAAACCTAATCTGTAGATTCATAACATGGACTTAAACAGGTATTACAATATTTTACAAATAAACCACTAGATTTCTTCAATATTATCGTTTCTCTAATAGGACCCTAGATAAGGTCCAATTCTCAACACTCCCCCTCAAGATGGGCAAAACATCTTGTCACATAACCTAGACAACAGTAATGAACCAAGTACTTTAGTACGGCAGCCAACCACTTGCTCTCCAGTGGCTACATGACCTAGCTCCAGTGGCCCGTTAGTTGCCTTTCCTTGATGAATTGCACTAAGTTGTTGGCAATGCTAATTGTGGACTTACTGTCGTACCACAACTTCATTTGAGTTCCTTGGTCCACCTTGAGCTCAACCAACAAGGTTCTCAGCCACATCATCTCAACAACTCCTAAGGCCATGGCCCTGTACTCTCTCTATTGTTGACCTTGCTACTACATATTGTTTCTTGTTCATCAAGAGACCAAGTTGCCCACTATGAACATGTCGTATCTTGAGGTAGATCTTCTGGCATCTGCACAACTTTCCCAGTCAACACCACAAAAGCCCTAAATGCTAACATGCCCATTCTTCCTGAAAATCAACTCCTTCCTCGATGTACTCTTCAAGTACCTTAGAATCTAATACTTGTATCATGCATGAGCGGCCACCACGCTCACTGCAAAAGAGATGTCAAGTCGAGTGTGATACAGAAAGATCAAACGGCCCATTTATCTTTGGTACGTCTCACGATCAACCAATTCCTCTGCCTCTGCACTCAACCTGGCCTTTAGGTCAATTTGAGAGATTGTAGGTTTGCACCCCAGCATGTCTATTTCCAGGATAACTTCTAACAAATACTTTCTCTGGAACAAGACCATCCTCTTAGGTCAAAGAATCAATTCAATCCTATAGTGTCCGAGTCGTCCAAGATTCTTCAACTAAAATTCATTACCCGACCTTATCTTTAATTAGGAATCTCTCTCATAATCACCGGTGACAATAATGTCATCAACATATTCAACATATATAGTGAAGTGACCTCCATGTTGTTGAAAGAACAATGTATGATATGCATTGATTTGTTGATATCATATGCCTAACATAGCCTTTCTAAACTTGTCAAACCAAGCTCGATGGAGACTGCTTCAAGCCATACAATGACTTCCTGAGCCTACACACCTTGCCCATTGTCTTAATTGTATCAAATCACAGTGATATGTCTATATATACCTCCTCCAGTAACTCACCGAGAAGAAATGCAATCTTCACATCAAGTTGGTGTAACATCCACCCACCATTCACTGTAAAAGAAACAAGTGTCATTATTGTGCTCATCTTTGCTACTGGTGTAAAAGTTTCATCATAGTCAATATCATATGTGACTGTACCCTATTGCCGCCAGTCGTGCCTTGCATCGCTCCACTTTTCCTTCTAGAGTTTGTTTTACTATGAAGATCCACTTGCATCTAACTGCCCCATTTCTAGATAATAGTGGCACTATCTTTCCTGGTTCAATTTTAATCGAGAACCCTAAACCTTTCCTGCATAACCACTTTCCACTTGGGATCCTCCTTAGCAATCTGTCAACACTTGGGTATAGAGATGGTGCTAAAGATGCAATTAATGCTACATGTAGAAGTGATGTGTTAGAAGAGAAACAAAGTTAGCAATGTCAAGCTCCCACCCAAAATGATTTGGAGGATGTCCCGCATTACTGCTGGAGGTCCTTAAATTTCTTTTGTTTGGGGGTTGGGTTAGGAGGGAATCATATCACCTGAGAGTTTGAAGTCAGAGGTGGATGGTTTAGGTGGCTGGCACAAGTGGCACTACAAGCACCATTCTCTCATTTTGCTTCATTTGTGTATACAAACTTAACTCACCTTCATATTGAATCTTACCACCTCTGGTTTTAATCCTTTTTTGATTCCACAAATAATTCCTCCCACATCATACGACAATATATTGCTTCCACGTGTACCACTCTCTCACCATTGCTAGTCACCCTATCTTGTCTCGTATCTCCAGTATCTAACGAGTCATCGAAGGGTGAAGTCACCTAAGTGTAGTACGGTTTAAACTCTCTAAAGAATACATCAATGCTCACAAATAGTCTCTTGTCTGTCGAGCTCTAGTAAATGTATTCCTTTTAGACAGTAGAATAACCTACAAACACATTTAACAATTCTGGGATCCAGCTTTCCTATTGATGGTCTGTTATCATTCACAAAACATGACATCAAACACTTTTAAAGGGAGGATCGCAATATATTATCTCATTTTAACATCTGACAAGAAAACTTTCAATCCAACACCCTCAATAGTATCCTGTTGATCTATTGAACAACTTTCAAAACTGCTTGCCTCATAAGTGCTTTGAAATATTCGTTGCGATCATCATGCTTTGGGCAAACTCTAGAGATGTCTATTCATTCTTTCTGTTACTTCACTTTTTGTCGGTGTGTGGATATATGGTTTGATGTTGTATCCCCTGAGCTGAAAGGTATTCATCAAATGCTTTGTTAGTATAATGTCTTATTGTCATACCTCTATACATTCACCACTGTATCATATTGAGTCTTTATTGCCTTCTGAAAGTTCTTAAAGCAAGCGAACACATCACCCTTAATTTTCATCAAGTAAAACCAACACGAGAAAGCAACTAATAAAAGTCATAAAATATCAAAAACCATTACTAGAACTTGCGAAAAAAGGGCCCCAAACATCAGAATAATCAAGTCAAAAACACAAAAACTCCTATTCCTACAATTGAAATAAGAGCTCCTAGTAAGCTTGTCAAACTCACAAGCATCACAAACAAGCTTTTATTTATTTGTATTTTAATACAAAGAAGGATAAAATTAGCTCAATAAACTAAAACAATGGTGTCTCACGCGTCTGTGATGTAGCAGCAACACATCCTCCACACTACTCCCAAATTCTCCCACTACATCACTCTCTACCATTGATGTTATTGTTGTCCAACCTTTCTCGATCCAAGTACCAGAGTCTACTATGCCACATTCCAATCCTGTGTCCGACCAGTTCCTTTCTCTTGGACAATGGTGTCTCACGCGTTTGTGATGTAGCAGCAACACATCCTCCACACTACTCCCAAATTCTCCCACTACATCACTCTCTACCATTGATGTTATTGTTGTCCAACCTTTTTCGATCCAAGTACCAGAGTCTACTATGCCACATTCCAATCCTAAGTGTCTGACCCGTTCCTTTCTCTTGGACAATGGTGTCTCACGCTTCTGTGATGTAGCAGCAACACATCCTCCACACTACTCCCAAATTCTCCCACTACATCACTCTCTACCATTGATGTTATTGTTGTCCAACCTTTTTCGATTCAAGTACCAGAGTCCACTATGCCACATTCCAATCCCAAGTGTCTGACCAGTTCTTTTCTCTTGGAAGATCACTTTAAGGATATTAAAAGAAACAACACATGTCAATTGAAAAATAATGACACTAATAGATAAATGCTTCACAAGAAAATGAGCATCTAAAACATTAGACAATATCATATAACTGGAACCCCTCACTGTACCATTGCCAACTATAGGCTGTGATGTGTCATAAGTAGTTTGGATGCTCTCTGATATTGTTAGAGATGCATATGAAGAAAACTCTTTAGCAGTACTTATCACATGTTGAGATGCATTAGAATCTCTTATCTATATTGGTGATCATGTGGTGAAAATAGAGGTAAGAGCATGTGCATCACAAATGCCTTTCTCCGATTGAGCAAAAGTGACAATGTTACTCTTTGATGACAACTGGTTGGAAGTATCCTAAGCCCCATCTCTTGCTGTTTTTTGCTTCTTCAACTCCAGAACTCGTAATCTCATTGGTAAAAACATCTCTGCTAGCATCAAATTTGCCCAATAGCTTCATTTTCATTTTTCAGACCACCACGACCACCCACCCTATCCACGTTCACCAATATCTCTTTAGTGGCCTAAAGAAATTCTTGCTTAGATGCCCAACTTCACCACAGTTTTAGCACTTGTGAGTCTCCCCTTGAACACCTGTCATACTTGAGCTAGAGGCGGCTAGCACTGATCGTGTACCCGGAAGTTCACTTGGCTTAGAGTGTAGCACGATTAGCTTCGTGCGAGTCTCTTGTCTCATTTCAACAATAGCCTCATCCTCTGAAAGGATGGTCGACTAAGCTAGGAGGACTGATCTTCTCAGATCAAAAGGTAGGTTCAGATAGGAAAGATACTCCCCATAGTCCTCATCTATGTAAAGATCTCCACATTCTTGCACTTCAGACCACCACACGAGAAATCAGTGAGAAGTGATCAAGATCTGCCCACAGATGTCTCCAATTCTATAGAGTATTCCTAAAACAATCTATCACATTGTACCACTGCTTATATTTCCTGTTGAATTTGGAACACCCTCATGTTCTTTGTTCTAGCATAAATCCTTTTCAGTTTTTTCCCATATGTCCCTCACTTTTCAAATGTTATCTACTGAGGATGCAATTGACGAAATTATCAAGTTGAGTAGCCAGGTGTATCCTCCACTAATCCCCCTCAACACTGGCACTATTTAGTTTGTATTTTAGTCAGATATCCATCTAGTTTCATCCTTATTAGAGCAGCCTCGATTTGACGAAACCAACTTAAATGTGTGGCCGATCCATCAAGCTTCAGATACACAGGAGGTAGATCTAGCTTCACCTATATAGGAGCACGTGCTGAGGTAATAGTTCGTCGAGACACTAGCTTATTGTCTGAGCCAGATCAAGATCTTTGAAACTTCGAGATTTTATTGCCTAAAGGCTCCGAACGTTTATCTCCTGCACTATCTCTATCTCCTGACATCTTCAAGTTAAATATTCCTCAGCCTTCATCAATCTCTCCCGCATGTAGAACCAAAGTTCTACACTGCTTTGATTTCATACGCACTATACCTCTGCACTACACCGAGCCACTCGGTCCTACAGCTAAGGCGTCGTCAGTTTAGTCTTAGGGCACCCCTGAGTACATCGTGGACTTTCCAGCTCAAGGCAATTGAGACAGTATAGCGAGGGTTCACGCAGCGATCCGTTGGTTGCCTTCTGAGCAGAGGTTGCCTTCCCAACAAGCCACGATCTGCTCGTTGTCTTCCCAGTGAGCCGCGATCCGCTGGTTGCCTTCAAAGAGAGCCGCGATCAGCTGGTTGCCTTCCCAGTGAGCCACGATCACAATGTTGCCTTCCCAGTGAGCCACAATCGCAATGTTGCCTTCCCAGTGAGCCGCGATCCAGTGGTCGCCTTCCTAGTTAGTGTGACTGTATCACGAGGAACAAAAGGATGCAACGGCTTGAAAACTCTGATAACATGAAGAAGAATTGTTCAATACCTAATCTGTACATTCATAACAAAGACTTAAATAGGGTACTACAATGTTTTACAGATAAACCCCTAAACTTCTTCAATATTATTTGTTTACCAATAGGATCCTAAATAAGGTCCAATTCTCAACATATCCTGTGTGCTTATGAAAATTAATTGATAGCAGTACCACCTAAGGAGTAGATGGACCAAGTAATATTCTAACATGTATCCAAGTCTTCACCTAAATCAACATCAATATATCCTATAGTTTCAAGTTATCACTTATAATTTAACAACACCTTTCAGGTAGCAAAGAATCAATTTTACAGCTCCCTGGCGTTTCAATCTTAGATTTGACAAATATGGACTGCAAGCTTGGATTATATGCACAATTCCAGGACTTAACACAAATTATTACATAAATTAAAGAGCAAATTGGAAGGTTTTCTAAAAAAATGACCTACGTAGAACATTAGCAAAATCATGAGGGATCTGTGATATTTATGCTTGATTATATATAATCTTAAGCCTAATCTATGATAATCATGATATGCGGGCAATTTATACCAATAGAGCATGCTTTCTTACTTATGATGAAAGCATCAATTGATATACCAGATTTTCATGATAAGTGATAACATATTAACTCGAGTCAGTTTAATGAGAAATCCTACTGTGCAAAGTAATTCAAGTTATACCGGCATGCTTTATTTGAAAATTTTCTCAAGTTTTAAGAACCATTTAGAGTGCTTTATTTTTGCATGCCATGTCAATAGTTCCTTTTAGAATTAAAGAATTTAAAAATATTAAGGCACTTTATCTAACTTCAATGCTCAAAATTTAACTTAGTGTCATCTATTTTTGTATTAAGTACTCAATTAGTGCTCAACTAAGATTTTGAAATTTGATTCTGATTTGATTAGTAATCATTCGTCATAGTACTATTTCACCTGTATACTACCTTAAATATTGATAATCTATTCACATGTAGAATTCAATGTAAGCAACTAGCCGCACGGCTCTATATAGTGATTTGCCTACTCAGGCTTTGGTCTAATGGTATTAATTATGATACACCAATACAAATATTGTTGTATGTCGGACTATTCACAATGATAGAGTGATAATTTAATATCTTAGCTTAGTACGAAGATCTAACACACACACATGATAAAAAAATAGCAATAAAGGACATCAAGATTTTTTACGTGAAAAAACTCTCAGTAAGGTAAAAAGCCCAAGTCCAATCAAAGAAATCTATACATGATTGTGAAAATATAAGTCCACTCTTCTCTTGAATTAAAGATAAAATTATAAAGCCAAAAATCACATATGTACAATAGTAATTTAACTATAATAGCCGCAATAGAGCTACAATAAATATAGTTGATCATGAAAGCTATAGTCGGTGGCTATAATAACAACAATAGGTTACAAAGATTGCAATTAAAAGTTGTAACAGTAATAGTTGGCCTATAGACAATAATTGGCTGTTGCATAAGTAGTAGTTGGCCAAGAAAACCGTTGTTGAAAGCAACAATATCATTAGTTGGTCACAGAGATCATACTTAGTGACTGCAATAGTTTCTATTGGTCACAGATGTCGTAGTTGAAAGTTGTAATAGTGGTAATTGACCACATATCATAATTTTTGATTGCAATATCATCAGTTTTCCAAATGCACCTGGTTGGAAACTGCAATAGTAATAGTTAGCCAAATAGGTCATAAATGATGACTACAATATCGTTAGTTGGCTGCATAGATCATAATTGGTGATAACAATATCGTCAGTTGGCCACAGAGATCGTAGTTGGAAGTTATAAAAATAATAGTTGATCACATATGTCATAGTTGATGATTGCAGTATCTTCAATTAACTACATAGGTTATAGTTGTTGACTGCAATAACATTGGTTGACTACAGAGGATGTAGTTGAAATTCATAGTAGTAGTTAGCCATATAGGTCATAGTTGATAGCTGCAATAGCGGGAGTTAGCCACAAATGTCGTAGTAGCGACTGCAATAGCGTTCGTTGTCCATTGAAGCCGTAGTTAATGATTGAGATAGTGTTAGTTAACCACAAAGGCTATAATTAAAATTTGTAATAGTAATAGTAAGCCACCAAAACTCGTAGTTTATTGCTACAAAGGAAATAATTGGCAATGAAGATTGTAGTCGTTGGTTCCAATAGCAATAGTTAACCATAAAAGCCATAGTTTAAAACTGTAATGCTAGTAATCAACCATAAAAGTCATGGTTGGTGGCTACAAAGAAAGTATTTAGTCATAAAGACCGTAGTTAGTGGCTATAATAGTTGTAGTTGGCCACAAAGGCCATGGTTAAAAGTTATAACAACACAATTGGCCGAAAAGACTATAGTTGGTTGATGTAATAGTGGTGCTTGGTTACAGAGGCCGTATTTTGATTATGACATTGCAAGCAATGGTCAGCGACGATTGATGACAGTCGGCGGTGACAATCGACACTTGTCGATGTTGATTGGCAGTTACGAAGATCGGTGGTTACTCACTTGGTCTTCAATATAGGTGGTAGGCACAACAAACGTATTTAGACTACAACGTTTACAAACAGGGGTCGTTGGTGTCATATGGTCGGCGACGGCGAACAATGATGGTCGAAGATGTTCGAAAGTGGCCGAAGAGCGGTGGTCGGTGGCTATGGTTATCATCATGTCTTCAATACAGATGTTAAGCACATTGGTAGTATTCAAACTATGGCATTTGCAAATAGTTGTTGTCAGCGGTCGATGGTTGAGGTGGCAGGCAGTGATGTCTAGTGGTGGTCCACGATAGCAGAAAGGCTATAATCGACGGTGGTCGACGGCTACAGATGCCGGTGCTTATTGTCGGTCCTTTAATAAAGGTTTTAGGCACAACTACATTCAGAATACGATGTTTGCAAATAGGAGAAGGTGACGACTAGTGGTTGCTGTCTGCTAGTGCTTGGCGACGGGTAGCGACTACAAGCAGTGGTCTATGGTGGCTGACATCAGTGGTTATCCCCGGGTCTTCTCTCCAGAGCAAGCTCTAGAATGCTTCTTATTCATCCACACCAAGTGAAAAGAGGTCTTTTTATAGGCTATAGGAGAAAGACATTTTAGTCCTTCGGCGAATAGCTGCCCAACTACCTGATCGTACGGCTCATATTGAAATCTTCGATTATAAGAATCTTTTTTAATAATTTGAGGCCCTTAATGACGTCGGCGATTTAAATATAAATATGTTAAATATGAAGTTCATTTTGACCGTTCAATTGATAATCAAAAACCTCCAAATGTGATTTAATGGCTTGGCTTGATAAATGTTTGATTGGACTTGGATTGAACCAATTATGGTATCATTGGGTTCATCTCGAGAATGTCAATTTGATTATAAACTTTCTGAAATCGAGGCCTTGGACTATCTTGAATTTGAATTTGGAACAATTTTTAATAAAAAATGTCTTGAGATTAGTGTCAAATAAAAAAATATGGACGGTGTATCAATATGAATAGCAAAAGAACAAATATCTCTTCAGGTTACTTTAATAGAAGTTATTGAAAATAAAGATAAAAAAAATGGATTCCAAACTAGCAAACTATTATATATTAGAACTTGACTGCATTCGTCTATTAAATTAATAAAATAATAACTTAGGCATTTTAATATAACCTGAAATCTAATTATCTGTATTACTTAATAGAAGGGACAATCACATGCATACCACCCAAAACTTGCTATTTACAAATCAACCACCCTTTTTCATCTATTTTTCAAATTCTCATTCAAATATCAAAATTCACAGTAAAATCCCATCCCATATTTTTCATTTTATCAAATTCTCAATTGTTTGATCGTGGCACGCATAAATACATTAGTTCTTTAGTTCAAAAAAATCACCTGGATGTTTAATATGTAATTATCAAAGTTCCAGATGGCATGTATGTAATTATCCCTACTTAATAACCAACCACCAGTAGTACTCATTTCTACTACACCAGGCTTTATGGGATTGAACTAGAGACAACTCTTAATCTTAACCTTTAACTATATGCATTATTATTTCTAATAATTGTATTTTTACTAGCAAAAAAATATTAATTGTTTCCCATAACATATGATGAGCAAATAATATACATTACATAAAATGGAAAAACATTGATAATGGAACTTATCAAATAAGCAAGTTAAAGTTTTTCATACCCATCCATCTCTGGCATCTGGACATCCATGAAACAAGCATCAAATTTGTGTGGCAGTTGAAGTAGTGAAAGAGCTTCTTTCCCACTTTCAGCACAATCAACTTTAGCTCCATACTTTTTTAGAGCTGCAGCAGCCACTCTAAGATTTACCTTATTATCATCAACCACTAATATATTCTTCCCTGCCAGCAGGTTACGTAAGAAAACAACACCCTTAGGTATGTCTTTTCTTGGCTGGTTATCTATTCCAAGTACTTGCTGAAGGCATACTGCCACTGTACTAGCTCTCAGAGGCTTTACTAAAACCATATCCACAAGAGAATCACCCATTGCTTTATCACATTCAGAGATAACCAGCAGAATAACCTTAGGCACTTGATGCATATGACCTGTTCGCTTCCGCTCGAGAAAATGGTCGTGCAAGCAAGCATCACTATTGTTCCAAGAATCTTTCTCAATAAATAAAACCTTTGGCAATTTACTGTATGATGACAACGATAGGGCAATATAAGCACATGCTTGAACTTAAATAAATCAAACATATTTACAGCATGATGTATAATAATAAAAATGGAAAACTATTGAAAATATAATCATAAGCGGAGGAGATTAATGTATTGCTAAGCTATGAATTTAATACAAGAAACTTGCTAATGTTATTTGAAAATTTATATTAGAAGTCAACATTCAGAGAATAAAACAACTGAAAGCTTACTGGTCAGCAATAACAAGTAAACATTTGAGATAAACTGCTTGCACAAACAACTTACCCGTTCATCAAACAGCCATTTTTTTGAGTTAAAGCGTTGAGAGCCATCTTGGTATTCTTTGCAATTTCAACGCTTATGCCAAGCCTATGGAGATGATACTTTGTCACGGCACTTCTGACCGACCTTTCATCAACTAGAAGTGCTTTTAATCCATTGAAACAAGCTGGTAAATCCTCCGATAGAGATCTCTTTGGACCACCTCCTGCATTTCTAGTACATCGTTGGAGGACAACAGAAAAGGTAAATGTACTTCCAATATTAGGCTTGCTTATGAAATTGATTCTACCCCCCATTAGTTCAACTAGGCATTTACTTATGCTTAAGCCAATACCAGTTCCACCATAATTTCTGGATGTAGAGCTGTCAGCCTGCATGAAGGGTGTAAAAACCCGATCTTGGGCATGTAATGGGATTCCTATCCCAGTATCCTCAACACTTACAATCAAATTAACACTTTCGGGATACTTTTTATTCGCTAGCCCATTTTGAGAGACAGAAGCATGAGATGCTTCAGTTGAAAGTAATAGCTTGAAATTCTCCCAGCTGTTCCTATTATCAGCTGCTTTATATCCACTCAAAGTATTGAATACTGTGCCACCAGACATTGTCTCAACTTCATCCACCTTTCCATTTGCGGAGGAGCACATCATGCCCTCAATTGGCATATTAGAGTGCTCGGCTAAATGAACTTGGATGAAGATGTGACCTCGATCAGTAAACTGTTAAAGATTACAAATAATTTGATATTAGTATTTGCGCTTGAAACAAAAAATCATGCAAACTTTGTATGCACTTTTAAGTTTTTGCTTAATTGAATTTCCAAAGACTAAAAAAACTCCAGAAATCATAGCTCAATGAATTATAAGCTCTAGATCAAGTGGTACGAAAACAATATCCAAGAACACAAAAAATTTGTTACCTTTACTGAATTTCCAACAAGATTTGTGATTATTTGTCTGAATCTCCCTGGGTCACCAGTTAGAACATGTGGAACGTTATCCGAGACAAATGCAGAAAGCTACAAAATAATAATACAGCGTTGTGAGTTAAAAAGATGCATTAAGGATGACAGAAAGTAGAAACTAGATAGAAGAGAAGTAAAGACGAACGACAGATAACAGCTAGTCTGTGTATTAAAATTAAAAAATTAAAAAATTAAAAAAAAATCTTCTAATAATCGCCAGATAATTTCTAAAGTTAATCATGCTAAACTGAACTAACCTCAATGCCCCTCTCCCTCGACTTTGCAGAAAACAACGAAACAACATCATCAAGAATGGAGCGCAGGTCAAATGGTACAGCTTCAATCTCTAACTTGCCAGCTTCAATTTTTGCCCGATCAAGAACCTCATTGATCAATGCTATTAAAGCTTTCCCACAAACTTGAGCAGTCTGGGCATAATCTTTTTGAGTTAAATTCAAATCCGTATCTAAAAGCATATCCAGCATGCCTGGAATATAAAGCACATTTTTTAACATAAATGAGAGAATATAAGATATTTTTAGAATATATGATGTATTGATATTGGTGATCATACCAAGGACACCATTCATAGGTGTTCTGATTTCATGTGAAACGGTTGCAAGAAACTACATAAAGAAAGCGGGAATGAGAGCATAATGTTCAGAAAAAATTGGTATTATCTCCCATAAAAGATTAAATTTCAAACCTGAGATTTTGCTACATCAGCAGCTTCAGCTTGAACTTTCAGCTCCTCCATCTTTCTACAATCCTCCATAACCATGACATAGCGCTTCTGAGCAGCATACAATATATAGGCTACTAACATTAAGATAACAACCATACCAGATGGTGAGGTGATTGCTGACCATGGGATGGGAGGCTTTTGGCTATAACTATGAGTGACAATATTCAAAAATTAAATTTTATCCATTCAAAATTCTTGGTGAAATTATAATATGTACTGGGACTTACCGGCACACCATTTGGTGCTTCCTGAATGGATCCCCAAAATCAAGCATACTCACATGAGACAATGGTTTATAACCTTCTGAATTTTGGGCTCCATACATAATCAAGGGATCAGAAATGTTGGTAACATCATAAACATTCACCTCTATATCCTGATTACCAGCAAGTTTCTTCAACAAATTCTCCACAAGTGATTCAACATCAAAAGCTCCACCAAGATATCTGCACAACACAATCACGAGCACAAAAATTCAGTCAGACAACAATCAATCATCTTCTTGAGTACAAATAACAGAATAAAATAACTTAAATTGCTGTTGATTTGGATCAGAAAATCTAGCAAAAATCTAGAAATCAAAGGCAACCATTCTAACAAAACTGTTTCAAGCACAAAATCTCACCCTGCTGTAGCTTCCACACGGTCTTCAACAGTAGCATCTGCAGGAAGTCCCATTCGATAGACTGGGAACGTGAGAACTACACCGAGATGATTTGATTCCAGTAACCTAAAAGGGTTTGTAAGTACAGCTTTGCCAGTAGCTCTAGCCCTCAATATATTCTCTCTATCTTCCTGCAGTGAAAAAGGAAACAATTAAAGACAGAAGAATAAAGTAACAAAAAGATTTGAAGAGTAGCAAAATGAGCAAAAATTAGAAAGTACCTCTCCGGACATCATATCCAGGACCTCAAGATAGGAAACAGTCTCCTGTGAAAAAATAACTGGTGCATATTCATCTTGCTCAGGTGATGGCTCACGTTTCATGGTTTTGATTGTCCAACCTTGCTGACTCTCAAAATATTCTCTATCATGATGAAGGACTCGTTGTGCATATGCCACACCGCTCAACAGTGGCCGCTCAAATGCAGTCATTCCGGTGTAAAATGCAAATGTATCCTAGATCACCGCATAGAGTAAAATAAGTAAAAGTAAACTAAAAGACTAAATTTAGTAAATCTTATACATCCAGATTTAATAATCTGCAAAAAAAAATCCAAAAAAATCATTCAGTATGATAGGTGTTCAATGCAATTTATATTGGCATATTTATACAAGCATCATAATCATCAAGTAAAGTGTTGTTTTTATGGCCTTACTCAATCTTAATTAAACTAATTAAATCATAAATAATATAAAACAGCAACCCTATTAATCATCAATAATTTACTAAGGTGGATACAATAACTTATATTTAGCCAAACTCAAGCACAAATAATATTTGATTAAGTTAATTTTTTATTAATTAATATTAATTATTAAGGCAAAATTAAGTTTTTTAATTAATGCATCTCAATCTAAGTTTGATTAAATATCAATAATTTTAACGAAATTTTTTCAATCATAATCAAAGTAATAACATCATAATTAGTGTGAGAAAACATTCTAGTTAATCATTATTTAGTAAGTTATTAATCTAATTAAATATAATAACTTTTATTAATCAAATTAAATATAAAATAATATCCATTTACTTAAATTAATACATATTAAATTAATTAATATTAAATATTAAGGCTGATATCTTTAAATAAAAAATTAAAGCTTAATATATTTTATTAATTAATATTTAATTAATCGCATCTCCTTTGCTGCTCCTGCCCCTCTAAAGCCTACTTGACAACGCATAGCGAGGAAGTTGCGATGGACCTGACCACAGCATATGAAAGAAGAGCTCATTGCAGCAGCTCACTGAATGAACTGGTGCATCTCAGCAATTTAGTTAAATCCACTAAACAGACGAACTTGGTTAATCGAGTATTCAAGATAAAAATGGGGAATAAATATGATTTAAGTTCTCCTTCATTTTTTCTGTTTGGCAAATAAATCCTTCCTCAAAACCTGTTGCCAAACAGCATTCAATATAAATTTCCTAGAAATAAGAAAACAATTATTATAACATCATCTAGTACAGCGAGTAGATTAATGAGTAGATTAAAAAAGAAAAATTAGTAAGTTTTATTTAGAAAAAAAAATCGAGAGTAAGGCCCCAATCGATCTGAGAAGTAAGAAAATGAGAAGTCAACGAAAGGATTCAACCATCTTCAAGTAAATACAAAGAGGAAGATTGAACGCATAAACAAGGGGAAGGACCGTCCACATAAGCCTTAATTATTGCAAAGCTTTGTTTTAAGAGTATTAAACCTAAGAAAATACGAAGAAATTAACATCAAACTGAAATTAGAGCTTTAATTTAGGAGTTTTCTTCCCAATTACCATGACTATGAAGGGAACTGTAAGACCAAAATCTAAAAAGCTCGAAATAAATTGCAAAGAAAACCCTAAATAACCCAAAAAACAAGATAAGAAATACCTTAAAGACTTCGCTTTAATTTAGTGACAAGTAAACATAAGATGAAAGGGAAAGAAACCAACCTGATCCATGGCGCTCGGATTCTTTTGGTAATGGAAGGTGGAGATGAGAACAGCAAGTGCGTGGACATGGTTAACACTGACGGCGAACTGGTCCTGAAGCATTCTCGCCCTCTCATCGCACATACTAACCAAGGCCTCCTGGGCCGTCGTCATGATTGATTCCAGATTGTACCAATGAATTGCCACCCAGACAGACACCATCAACATCATCCACAAAATCCATGCCGTCCATGTCTGCCACCATCGTTGCCTCGCCACAGGAATCTCCGTTCCCATGGCCCGAAGGACGTTCAACCAACCACAATTCCCCTAATCCTTTCGGTAATCTATTAACATATATGTTTTTCAACTTCCACTCTTCCTTAATCCTGTTGTCCCAGCCGCATTGGCCCGTGTGCGAGATGAGAAAAAATAAAGTATAAAATAGGAAAGCGAGGTAACACAGCGTGGGCGAAGGGCTTCTCAAAAGAAGGGAAGTCACAAACTCCAATAGCAAAAAAATCGATGCAATGAAAGAAGCAGAACCGCTTTTCCTCCTCTCACAAGTTATAGAATATTTTTGTCTTCTCCCAAAAAGACAACTTCAGACAGTGCCGAGAAACCCGACGGAGCAAAACAGAGGAATCGAATAGTAGATGACGGACGAGAAAAGGAGAGATACAGTAACAGAGGAAGTGCTCGTCGAGTGATGATATCTGCAACACCTCTCGTGCAGTGTATCTAGCTTAAAGAAATATTCTCAAATCCTGCTTTCCGCGAAGCATCTGAATAATAAGCCTTGATATTTTAAATGCGCAGTTATTAAATAATCTTCCCTTACAGCATTCTGTTATTCCCCTTCCCAACCCCACTTGTACCCCTTCTTACACCTTTTATTACATCAACTACTTCCTCATCTCCCTCTCCTCGCACCAGCAAGAAAAAGCCAGCAAAGAAAGAGGAAGATATAAGATATATAAACTAACTCCGTTAATATCTTTCTGTTTTGATCAGCTCCTCAAACCAAACCAACATCCTAACAGTAGCCAACAGCAGTCCATACAACCGTCGACCTCATCGGAGAACTTGATGATTGCAGTGTTGAATCGGTCACCGAGAATTTAGAGTTAGGGTTTCGTCTCAGGTACGAGACGCTGCAGAAGAGCCCAAAAGAAATCGCTCCCCGAGATCTTTTCGACAGCGACGACTGACAAAGAGTGAAACGAACCCTTCACATGCGAGAAGAAGTGGATCAGCTGAAATTACTATATGCCCTTCATATTCTGAATTCTTTTACCGATGCGTTTCCTTTTATAAAAGGGCAATCTCGTCATTGAAAATACGACGTGGAGATTAACGGGCGAGAGAGGCAGTTAGGGGTGTTTTAGACTATTGTAATTGGCAGCTAGCACGCAGTTGACTGGCCTACTTTTAATGACTATTTTACCCTTCAGATAAAACAGGGTTTTAATTGTTTTGATAGGGGTAATAAAGTCCGTTAGTATAAAAATATGGCCCCGGGGTCGGTAACTTCGGCTGTATTTCCATAAATAAGTGTGAATTTGAGATTAAATTAATTTAAATATTTCATTAAAAAAGTATTTCCACGTGGCAATGGTAGCTGGCGCCGGCAGACTTTTAAATTTGTATTAATAATTAATGGGTTTTCCAAACGCCAGCAAAAAGAGAAAGCAGCTGAGTACGGAACAGTTATTAAAAGTAAATTCGCTCAGATCTTTAATTTTAATTTTTTTATTATAAAATTTGTATCTTTCGGTTTTATGCTTTATTTTGTGAAAGATTTGTTTCGATAAATAATTTTATTAGGATCTCGATGTAAATACTTTTGCCAACGTGGACAAGTGCTTCTCAGAGTGGCTAAATATTTTGACCATAATAAAATTTTGGATATTTTATGTTCGGATATTTTTTAAAAGTATTATAGTTTGTATTTAGAAATTAAATATTTTAAGAGGTGAAATGAATGAATAAATAAATAAAAAGAACATGCCATTTTGTGGTTAACTTATATTTTATTATATTCAATAAATTATTTTTTTTATAAAATTAAAGAATTAATGAAAATTAATATTTAAATTGCTTATAAATATTAGGAACAAAAATTAGAATGAGTAATTCTTTATATATATATATATATATATATATATATATATATATATATATATATTTGTCCACATTTTTAATGTTTTTTGTGTGTCGAAAGGTCCGCAATGATAGTATTATTATTTAATTTCTTAACATTATACAAAGATCCAACAAATATGGATAAAAGAATAAAAGTAAGCAGGAGAAGACAAATCGATTTTTTACGTGGAAAGCCTTAAAGAAGAAAATCAAGGGGTACACTAACCTTATATTAGATGAAATTCATTTAACTATTCAATACCCTAATGTAGCGGCTAATTCTTTTGAGTTTAAACCTGCAATTATTCATGGTACAGAATAATCAATTTAGTGGTTCACAAAATGAAGATCCTAATTTACATCTCGCTAGTTTTTTAGAACTTTGTGCTACTTTTAAATACGACGGAATATCTAATGATGTTGTTAGACTTAGGTTTTTTTCCTTTTTCTTTAAGGGATAAGGCTAAGATGTTAAATTCGTTAGCACCTGGATCTATTAGAACTTGGGGAGAATTATCATAAAATTTTCTATCCAAATACTTTCCTCCTTCAAAAACTGCTAAACTTAGAAATGATATAACCTCTTTTAGTCAGTTTGACGGAGAATCAATATACGAAGCTTGGGAGAGATTTAAAGATCTTTTTAAGAAATGCCCACATCATGGTTACCAGATTGGTTAATTTTTCAAACTTTTTATAATGGATTAGTAGGATCTCTTAGATCTATTATTGATGCTGTCGTTAGTGGTTCATTAATGTCAAAACCATTTGATGAGGCTTATTCGTTAATTGAAGAAATGGCTTCTAAACTATATATATAAATTAAATCTATTTCAAATACCCATTTAGAGACCGACACCTTATTTCATAAATTCTAAATTTATACTCTTATGATGTAAGTTTTAAGGTTTTCATTTTATGGATCTTATATTTCCCTAGACGTCTTTTTTATGCAAAAACTTTTGATGTTGATGTCTAACTTTTCGATCGTAATTTATTTTTTATCAGATGCAATAAGAATGTCAAAAATCATTTACAAACTATGACTTCCGCCCATTGCTTAATGGAACGAGTAGGTTAACCAAAAAAACATAGTAGAATAGACATAGTCTGTTAGAATTTTGCAACATAAATGTGAGATATGAATAATGCTGGGTAATACAATATGGTTAAATGGAACTTAACTTTATGAGTATGATTATTCTTCTGATCAAGGCATATGCTTAAGGAGAAAAAATATATCCATGGCTGTCAACAATAGGTTTGGTTCCATAAGAAAAGTACAAGAAATCACTCGACCTGTGTCACAGGAGTATGAATTTTACATATCTAAAAAAACTCAACTCTTTTTCTTTTATTTATGTTTAATGCATTTTGAGGACTATTAGATTCATCTCTTGAATTCAATCATTTTAAACTAGATTTAGCGATTAAGTAAACTAGAAAATTATCTGTTAGAAATATGTTGGCACTATCTTCGTGAGATAGATACACGGACTCATATATTGCATATTACTTGACACTTGTACTTGTATGATTGATCAACTTACTTTGCGGTAAGTTTTTGACTACCACCAGTGATATGCAAGAATTGTGATAACTTTTGTGGACTGTAGAGGTTAAACTAGGATTGTATTAATTGTAATAATGTTCGTAGGCCATTGAGGCTAGAGTTGGGAGTTGCATGAGCTGTGAAAAAATTCATAGGTCACAAATGCCAGAGTTGAAAGCTGCAGGAGTTGTGGTAATGTTTGTAGGCTATGGAGGCTGACTTTAGGAGTTGGATGAACTATGATAATGTCTGTAGACTAAGAAACGGTGTTGGGAGTTGCATGAGTTATGATAACATTCGTAGGTGCAAAGGCTAAAGTTGGGAATTGCATGAAATTTAAGAATGTTTGTAGGTCACAAAAGTCAGAGTTGGGAGCTGCATGAATTGTGATGATGTCAATAGGCCGTAGAGGTTAGAGTTGGGAGCTGCATGAGATGTGAGAATGTCCGTAGACGTAGAGGCTAACTTTAGGAGCTGCATGAGCTGTGAACCACGTAGATTGTAGTTGGTCACATAGGCCATAATGGAGGGCTAGATGGAGAGAACTTTAGAAGTCTGAAGAAAGTCACCGCATTTGAGTACCACAATTGTAAGAAATTATTGTGGATTGCGTTGTTACATCATCTTTGAGAGGCGTAGTTGCACCATATGCAGGGTGCGTTATTACATCATAGGGGTGTATCTTTGCACAATATGCATAACACGTCATTACACTGTATTTGTAGTATGTCGTTACATTGTCATCTGAATGTATTATTATATCATCATTAGTGTGTGTTGTTACACCATAATTGGAGAGTTTTGTTACACCTCCTTTGGAATGCCTCGTCATATTGTATATGGGGTGCATCATTACACCGTATGCGGGGTACGTTGTTGTACCATATTTGGGGTGTGTTATTATACCATATTCTATGTGCATTGTGTTGACCTCATTTTACAATGAGTCAATAACCTTATGACCTAAAAAGTCAACTTTGGTCAAACTGGTCAAACCAGACCTAATGACCTACACTATTGACCCCATAGGTCAACCCTATGACCTAAAAAGTTAACTTTGGTCAAATTGGTCAAACCAGACCTAGTGACCTACACTGTTAACCCCATAGGTCAACCCTATGACCCAAAAAGTCAACTTTGGTCAAATTGGTGAAACCAGACCTAATGACCTACATTGTTGACCCCATAGGTCAACCCTATGACCTAAAAAGTCAACTTTGGTTAAATTGGTCAAACCAGACCTAGTGACCTACACTGTTGACCCCATAGGTCAACCCTATGACCTAAAAGTCAACTTTGGTCAAATTGGTCAAACCAGACCAAGTGACCTACACTGTTGACCCCGTAGGTCAACCCTATGACCTAAAAAGTCAACTTTGGTCAAATTGGTGAAACCAGACCTAATGACCTACACTGTTGAGCTCATAGGTCAACCCTATGACCTAAAAAGTCAACTTTGGTCAAATTGGTCAAACCAGACCTAGTGACCTACACTCGTTGACCCCATAGGTCGACCACTATGACCTAAAAAGTCAACTACGGTCAAATTGGTCAAACCGGACCTAGTGACTGCACATCGTGACATAGGTCGACCCTATGACCTAAAAAGTCGACTTTGGTCAAATTGGTCAAACCAGACCTAATGACCTACACTGTTGACCCCAAAGGTCAACCCTATGACCTAAAAAGTCAACTTTGGTCAAATTGGTCAAACCAGACCTAATGACCTACACTGTTGACCCCATAGGTCAACCTTATGACCTAAAAAGTCAACTTTGGTCAAATTGGTCAACCAGACCTAATGACCTACACTGTTGACCTCATAGGTCAACCTTTTGACCTAAAAAGTCAACTTTGGTCAAATTAGTCAGACCAGAGCCAATGACCAGTCCTGTTGGCCCATAAATCAACCTTTTCACCTGATGACACATTTAAAACACCACAATGACAAAATCACAAGAATTGGACATCTTAAAGTCAATTTGATCAATTTGGGCTGACTTGGGTCAACCCAAGTCAAAATTGGTCAATACTTTTCTATTTTGATTAAAATAGATACTAATGAAATAAAATAACAAAATTAATCAAATAATTAATTTCAAAATTATTTTGATTAATTAAAATGACTAATGATTTAATTTTCAAAATTTTAATTAAATGACATAATTAATTAAAATGAAAATTAAATTAAAATCATAAAATAACAAAAATGACAAAAATAATCAATTAATTAATTTGAAATTATTTTCAATTAATAAATTGATTAATAAAATAATTTCCACCAATTTTAGTTAATAAAATAATTAATTAAAATGGGAATTAAAGAAGAAATGAAATAACTTTTTAGCCTCTTCATAATTAATTAGGCTAAACCATCTTAAAGGCTTATTTAACACTTAATTAAGCCCATCTTAAGGCCCATTACCCATGGCTTAACATTCATGGTTATGCATGGGATGAGGTGTCACCACCTCCTTCACTCTAAACACATTCTCTCCATGAAGTGGTCGGCCAACACAAGACCATCTTCTCCACCTCCCAAGCCACCCAATGGGAGGAAAACCACACATGAAACCCCCCTTACCATGGTTAATGGTGATGATGAAGGCTAGGCATATGTGTCACCATTTACCAAGCCTAAGAAGTGAGGTGTAAGCTCATTAGCAAGTGAAACAACAGCTCACAAGTAACCTCCCACAATGGCCAATGGACAAGAGACAAAGAGAAGAAATTCATCATGACAAACTTAGGGAGAAGCATCCAAGCCTATCTCCAGCCAATTGATCACCCAATCAGCTAATAGAGGAGGTAAGTAATCCCCTAGAACAGCCTAAGCCAAGCCAACACCATCCCCTTGCTATAAATAGGCCCCATGGCCAAAACTAGCAAGAGAGGAGAAAATATTTAGGGAGGTCCATAGGCTGCTCAAACCCTCTTGCTCCCAACACAAAACTTCTTCCTAAGAGCTTCCATAATCTTTTAGGATCAATCCCAAGCCATAGTTTCAGCCCATTTGAGCCAATTTGACCAATTTTCAAAAACAGCCCAAATTAGGCATTTTTCCCAAATTCCTCTCTAAGCACTACTTCTGGAACAAATTGCTGCAGCAATTATCTTCTATTAGGGTCCTAGAAGGCAACCATAAAGTCTGATCTAGCTTGATTTGCTTGTGGCCAAGGTATGGAATTTATCTTTGCAAAATAAATCATGTTTTTGATAAATCATGTGATATAGCTCAAAAGTGTATTATCACCGTATGGATAGATACCTCTCATTCAGATGAGCATTTTAAAAAAATCACTCAATTTCGCCAAGAAATGAGTGAGATATTAACATTTGAAGTTTAAGGGTTGTGGAATTTTTTTGGAATTAAATCTGAATTATCCAAGCCTTCCGTTCCCGTGTTTTGGGACGGACGGCGTCGATTTGTGCCTGCCATGTTTCCTGTTTTGCGCCGCGTACGGGATCGTCCCGCTCATTCGATCGGTACGAGGACACGCGGCACGTCCTCAATTTTCTGAAATAATTTAATTCCAGAAAACCTTAAAAACTTCAAAAATTCATATCTTTCTAACCAGAGGTCATAAAAATGAAATAAAAATACCTCTAGAAAGCTCTTGAAGAGGAGAAAATTATGAGACCAAAATCATAATTTTATTCTCAGTATTTAATTTTTAATTAATTAAATACTCTCTGAAGTATTTTAATTATTAAAAATTATTTACAAATCAAAAAAAAATATGAAAATTTGAGGCATTTATCTTTATGTTCTTAGGGACCTTCCATAATTTTTCTAAGGACAGAAAACATGCCTAGGATACTTTTCTTGAATTTTCAAGTTTCTTTGTAATTATTTCAAATAATAATTATAA
Organism: Papilionanthe hookeriana x Papilionanthe teres; assembly: GCA_022702705.1. Classification (NCBI taxonomy): domain Eukaryota; kingdom Viridiplantae; phylum Streptophyta; class Magnoliopsida; order Asparagales; family Orchidaceae; genus Papilionanthe; species Papilionanthe hookeriana x Papilionanthe teres. The sequence goes on from CM040430.1 coordinate 26,714,788, forward strand.
AAATTTGAAAATTAAGAAAATAAAAATACAAATGACTAGGAATGATAGGGCAACAGACAATGACCCTAGGAAAAATATTTCTAAGTCATAGAAACAATCTTGAATGACATTTGGAAATTTAGGGTTAAAATTATTTATTAATTAAATAATTTTGATCCTAAAATGACCCTTTATAAAATTGAACTATTTTCATCAACAATTTAAGTTTGAAAATGGTTCTAGCCTATGATAGGCTAATAATAAACTTCACTTGAGTCTAAGATGACAAGATTAGATTCAATTAAGGCTTAAAATGGCATTAACCAATTAAACCTTACCTAAATTATGTTTAATAAAAATTAAACTTCTTTAATTAAGTTTAAAGACATAATAAACTTAATTAACCCATTAAACCTTATCTAAATTAGGTTTAATAAAAATTAAACTTCTTTAATTAAGTTTAAAGACATAATAAACTTAATTAAACCCATTAACCCTTACCTAAATTAGGTTTAATAAAAATTAAACTTCTTTAATTAAGTTTAAGGACACACTAAACTTAATTAACCTATTAGACCTTACCTAAATTAGGTTTAATAAAAATTAAACTCTTTAAGTTTAAGGACATATTAAACTTAATTAACACAAAACCAAACACCCTTTAATTAGGTTTAAAGACATATTAAACTTAATTAATCAAAACTAAACTCCCTTAATTAGGTTTAAAGACATACTAAACTTAATTAACCTCCTTAAACATAAGGTTTAATAAAACCTAAACCTTAATTAAGTCTAACCCTTAGACCTAATTAAACCATTAGACCTTAACTAACTTCCCTTAGACCTAATTAAACCATTAGACCTTAACTAACTAAGGATTAATCAAACTTAAACCCTAATTAGGTCTAACCCTTAGACCTAATTAAACCATTAGACCTTAACTAACTAAGGTTTAATCAAACCTAAACCTTAATTAGGTCTAACCCTTAGACCTAATTAAACCATTAAGCCTTAACTAACTAAGGTTTAATCAAACTTAAACCCTAATTAGGTCTAACCCTTAGACCTAATTAAACCATTAGACCTTAACTAACTAAGGTTTAATCAAACTTAAACCCTAATTAGGTCTAACCTGAGACCTAATTAAACCATTAAACCTTAACTAACTAAGGTTTAATCAAACTTAAACCCTAATTAGGTCTAACCCTTAGACCTAATTAAACCATTAAACCTTAACTAACTAAGGTTTAATCAAACCTAAACCCTAATTAGGTCTAACCCTTAGATCTAATTAAACCATTAAACCTTAACTAACTAAGGTTTAATAAAACCAAAACCCTAATTAGGTCTAACCCTTAGACCTAATTAAACCATTAAACCTTAACTAACTAAGGTTTAATCAAACTTAAACCCTAACTAGGTCTAACCCATTAGACCTAATTAAGTCATTGAACCTTAACTAACTAAGGTTTAATCAAACTCAAACCCTAATTAGATCTAACCATTAGATCCAATTAAACCATTAAGCCTTAATTAACTAAGGTTTAATAAAAAATCAAACCAGACTTAAGTCTAACCCATTTAGACTCAAGTCAAACCAAACTTAATTAGATTTAAGTCAGACCAAACTTAGGTTCAACCCACATTGAACCTAAATTAAACCTAAACCTAACTTAAGTCTAACCCACATTAGACTTAAGTCAAACCAAATTTAGGTTCAACCCACATTGAACCTAAATCAAACTTAAACCTAACTTAAGTCTAATCTACATTAGACTTAAGTCAAACCAAATTTAGGTTCAACCCACATTGAACCTAAATCAAACTTAAACCTAACTTAAGTCTAATCTACATTAGACTTAAGTCAAACCAAACTTAGGTTCAACCCACATTGAACCTAAATTAAACCTAAACCTAACTTAAGTCTAACCTACATTAGACTTAAGTCAAACCAAACTTAGGTTCAACCCACATTGAACCTAAATTAAACCTAAACCTAACTTAAGTCTAACCTATATTAGACTTAAGTCAAACCAAACTTAGGTTCAACCTGACATGAACCTAAGTCAAAATCAAACCAAACTTAAGTCTAACCCATATTAGACTCAAGTTAAACCAAACTTAACCAAACATAACCTAACTCGAGTCCAACCTAAACTTGAACTCAAGTTAACCTAAACCTTAGGTTCAACCCACATTGAACCTAACCTAAACCTACCTAACTTGAGTCCAACCTAACTTGAACTCAAGTTAACCTAAACCTTAGGTTCAACCCACATTGAACCTAGCTTAAACCTAACATAACTTGATTCCAATCTAACTTGAACTCAAGTTAACATAAACCTTAGGTTCAACCTACATTGAACCTAACCTAAACCTAACCTAACTTGAGTCTAATCTAACTTGAACTCAAGTTAACATAAACCTTAGGTTCAACCCACATTGAACCTAACCTAAACTTAACCTAACTTGAGTCCAACCTAACTTGAACTCAAATTAACCTAAACCTTAGGTTCAAGCCACATTGAACCTAACCTAAACCTAACCTAACTTGAGTCCAACCTAACTTGAACTCAAGTTAAGCTAAACTTTAGGTTCAACCCACATTGAACCTAACTTAAACCTAACATAACTTGAGTCCAATCTAACTTGAACTCAAGTTAACCTAAACCTTAGGTTCAACCCACATCGAACCTAACTTAACTTGAAACCTTAGGTTCAAACCATATTGAACCTAACCTAAACTGAACTAAACTTGAGTTCAATCCAACTAGAATCTAATTTAATCGAAGTCAAACCTTAACTTAGGTTCAACCCATATTGAACTAAAATCGACCTTAAGTCTAGGATCAACCTGACTTGAATCTAACTTAACCTAAACTCAAAACTTAACTTAAGTTCAACCCATATTGAACTTAAGTCGACCTTAAGTCTAGATTCAACCCTAACTTGAACTTAAGTCTAACATCAAACCTTAGGTTCAACCTGACATGAACCTAAGTCTAACCTAAACCAACTTAAGTCTAGCCCATATTAGACTTAAACCATACGTAGGTTCAACTTGACATAAACCTAAGTCTAACTTAAACCTAACTTAAGTCTAACCCATATTAGACTTAAGTCAAACCATAATTAGGATCAACCTGACATGAACCTAAGTTTAACACAAACCTAACTTAAGTCTAACCCATATTAGACTTAAGTCAAATCATACTTAGGTTCAACATGACATGAACCTAAGTCTAACCTAAACCTAACTTAAGCTCAACTCATATTGAAACCTTAGGTTCAACTGACAGTGAACCTAACTCAGCTTAGCTTGACATAAACCTTAGGTTCAACATACATGAACCTAATCTTAACCTAACTTAAGTTCAACATACATCGAACTTAAGTCTAAACCTAAACATTAGGTTCGACTCAACTTGAACCTAAACCAAAACCTAACTTATGTTCAACCTACATTGAACTTAAATCCAAATCTAAACCTTAGGTTCAACCAACAATGAACCTAACTCTACTAAACTGAACATAAACCTTAGATTCAACCCAAATTGAATCTAAATCGACATAAACCTTAGGTTCAACCCAAATTGAATCTAAATCGACATAAACCTTAGGTTCAACCCAAATTGAATCTAAATCGACATAAACCTTAGATTCAATCCAAATTGAATCTAAATCGACGTAAACCTTAGGTTTAACCCAAATTGAACCTAAATCGATATAAACCTTAGATTCAACTCAAATTGAACCTAAATCGACATAAATCTTAGAGTTCAACCCAAATTGAACTTAAATCGATAAAATTGAACTCAAATCGACATAATCAACATAAATTTGACATTCCGAACATTTAATCGACAAAACCGACATAAATTTGACATTTCAAACGTTTAATTGACAAAATCGATATAAATTTGACATTTCAAACGTTTAATTGACAAAATCGATATAAATTTGACATTTCAAACAAAAATCAACATAACCGACATAAATTTGACATTTCAAACGAATATCGACATAATCGACATAAATTCGACATTTCAAACCAAAATCGACATAACCGACATAAATCTGATGTTGACATAATCAACGAAAATTTGACATTTCAAAAATAAAACAATATGATTAACATGAAGTTGACATTTCAAAATAACTTGACATTCAAAAAAAATATTCTGTGACATTATTTCTGAGAATATTTTCTTTGCAGGATGAAGACAATAAATTCCGTTTAGATTTTCTTTGCATGTTATAGGGTGTGTTAACTCTGTTTTGCAGGACATCGACGACGGAATATTGACAACAAAACAAAACAAAACTTTTAGGTTAGACATATAACCTGAAACTTTTTAACAAAACAACGACATTAGTAACAAAACAAAACAAAACTTTTAGGTTAGACATATAACCTGAAACTTTTCAACAAAACAATGACATTAGCAACAAGACAAAATTCACTACCACGACAACACTCACACTTTTTCGAGGATAAATGTTAACCTTAATTGGGAGTTTTCCTAGGCAATATTACTTGCTCGGGATGTAATTAACTATAGGAGCTTACTCCTATAGGAGATTAAAGAACTCAGGATAGGTATTTTACCTACAAGACCTCTCTGGTTATCCAAGATCTTCATATGATCTTCTTATATGAAAAACTTCAGTAATTACACAATCCGAAGACTTTTTCTACGAGATTATCATTTTGATCTCTTTTCTCTCAATCTCTATCATGATTAATCATTCTTCAAAATTTCCAAAGACTTCTGATAGTAAGTCTAGGAAGGATAAGAATTAAGGTGATAGATATAGAAAGAGAGTGATGGCTCCTTGACATTGACATGATACAGGAATTGATGGCGACGACATGCGACAAATATATATGTTTCATCGCCATCACATTGTTGTATGGTGTACTTGACAACATACTACTCTGCCGAGTGCTTCACTGTTCCACCACGTACGTTGGAATTCCGCCATGCAAGTTGTAGCTCCATTGGATGCCGATGATGATTGGTGGCGCCCGATGAGTGGTGGTCTATGGTGGTCAGCAACTGCAATAACAAGTATCATTCACTAGACCTTCGGTGTAGAACACGGGGGATCAACTCCTCAATGCTTCAGTCTTCCTCTAGTTCAAGTTATAACTCCCTTCTGTCAAGCAGGGGACAAGACTCTATTTATGAAATTTGGGATAGGTCTCCCTGCAAATAAGGAATGAATCTGAACCACTCCATCGAACAATCGGGAATCAGATGATGTTTTGTGGATATTTGAGTACTCCAATGATATTGCAATTGAGTAATCTTGGGCCCATTGGATTCATCCCGTCGAGAAGCCTGATTTGACTAAAAGCTTTTCAGTTTTGAAATACATTTGACCTTCCAAGTAGATACTAAAAACTTCTAAAAATAGCTTAATGTCTTGATCCAAGTGTAATTTGACTCGGATTATACCAATTTGGTGTCATTTGATCCGTCTCACCGAGCCAGCTAGTTTCACTGCATGTTTGCTCAAATCAAAATTTTAGATAATTTTTTTTAACTAGAATTCAAATATATATATTTTTTTATCTAAAATGACATCGAAATTTAAGTTAGATGATGAAACCTTATTGATGGCATATCAATGTTTATTTAATATATATCTGTATATTTTTGTCTCGTTCAATCCTTATCTTACTAAGATATCGTCTGCATTAATCTGATTCCATAGCTGAGGAAGATGAAGCTTCAACTAAAATATTAGTAGGTATTATTATATTTTAAAAGTAGAAAATCTTTAATTCAAACTTTCTAATCTGATTATTCCAAGTCAAAATAAATAGCCGCATTCAACCGCAGCGGCCGAAAATTGATAGTTGAACATAATTAATATAAATTACTATCATTTAAATTTACTTGAAATACTTTGGCAGGCTTGAAATATTTCAAGTAAGATGCCTTTTAACTTTTCTTGGAATAAGACGTAAACTTATTTAATTTGTTTTATTATTACGTTGCAATTTTACAAAAAGAAAATATTATAAAAAAACAAAAAAAAGAACAAGAATAAAATTTAGTAAGAAGCACTTCCACGTGCAGATAAGTCAAGGGACTCCCACATGTTTTGGTTACTAAGAAAATTAAAGAGAATAATAAAAAAATTATAAAGGCGCCATTAAATTTAAAATATAATATAAAATGGAGTTTAAAAATGGATAGTTACATATAGATCTATTGAAATATTTATATTTATAAATTAATCACTCATATGATTTCTTTAAAATACCGAATAAAATTATTGAGAATTTTATACAAATAAAAAATATTAATTGGCGTTTTATCATGGAAGAATAAAAGAAAAGTATTTCGTGTTAATGTATCATTAAAATAATAATAGATATTGATAAATTAAAAATGAATTAAATTAAAATTGTATGAAGAGAATGTTTTTTATTACTTTTAAATTTTTCGAGTCATTACTAATTATTGTTATATGCCAACAAGTCGAGTGTGAGTTCAAAGTTGTAAGAGATATTAAAATTTTTATGTGAAGATTTCTAAAATGAGCAAATTTTATAGTGTTTTTGTAGTTAAAATGATTTCATTAATGTTTTTTATCCATTATAAAGGTGCCTTTCTTTCTTAATAGAGAAAGACTGTTAATATAGTTTAGTAGACATGAATTATATAGGCATGAATTTTTAGAGAGCCTTGAAACATTGTTTTGACATATATATATATATATATATATATATATATATATATATATATATATATATATATATATATATATATATATATATATATATATATATATATATATATATATATATATATATAGGAGCTATAGTTGACATGCATCAATATTAGTATCAATAACATACATCAATATTATAAGTAGCGTTGTGTATTGACAATAAACCTAATAAATAATTGTGGGTTCCGATGACATGCATCTACGTTCTAGGTGACTACCTATATTAGTATTATTTGCAATAAGGTCAGTTGGCATTATCATTACCATTAATACCATGCTTCATTTTAATATTTCATTGTGCGAGTCAACTTTAATTGTGATAGTATGCGATGAATTCAACTCACGTCGATATTATTGTTGATGACATGCATTAGTCTTTTTGGTATGATATACATTAACATTATTAGCGACGATGAGAGTGTATTATTAGGCAGAGATAAATGAGAGTCCAGAATTATTCAATAGAAATAAGGTGATGATGATTAAGAGATAGTAGTACGGTGATTATAAGCAAGTGATATCGGTTAGCAATCATGGATGAGTGACTATCATTTGGATCTGATAATTAAATAATGGCGATCAAGTGATAGCCACTGCTCTTAGTGATTTCATTATCAAATATTGGGTGGCAGCCCTGAATGTTTTGGTCAAAGAATAGTGACCTATAAAGAGTGGCCAGGTACATCATTCTGATAATGATGACGAGGTAATAATAGTTCAATTGCAACTCAATGGTGGCATTGGTTTGATAATGGTAATGATTTGATAATAATGGTCTAATGGTGGTGATTTGATGGCAATGATAATCGTATTATTTCCATTCAATGGTGGTGATTGGGTGGTGTTACTTTGACATTGATAATCAATCTAATGGGTTTAATTGATGGAAGCAGTATGATAATTGTGATTAGAAGAAAACGGTATAGTTGTGATGGTAGACAAATAGAGAATGAGAGTATATTTATCATTTTTTGGAGTGATATTTTGATTTTCTTTAGCAAAATGCCAAAACACTGTATTAAATGTCTCATAACAACCTTGCTTAACTAATAATATTTTTAAATATTTAATTACCTTAATAATATTAGAATTAAGCAATCTTAGGCTCATCAAATTTATCTATCAAGATAATTGATCTGAATGTTTGCATTAAAGATTTGATGATCATTTTTTCCTATAATTTATATCTCAAAAAAATTTTAATTATTTTTAAGTGTTTGATTTTGGTTCATTTAGAGTAAAATCAAACCACTATTGGCATTGGTAGGTTCATCTCATTGAGATGTTCAGTTTAGCCATAAGTTTGTTGATATTAGAATTTTAGATAGCACTAAATTTAATTCACGAAAGTTTCAACTCAAATATTGTACTCATATTTATGCATGATCAAAATAATTTTAGGGTGACTTCATTCACCCCATTTTTTTTACGTTGAAATATTTGTTAGTATCTGGAATTTTTTTTACATAACATTATTATTTTAAGAAGCTAAATTAAATGATCCTCCCGAGACATCAACATGGATCACATCGCACGACTATGAGCCTATTAATAATTTCTAAAATTTAAATTCAGCATTCGTTGAAGTTGGCACATTGATTGAAGTGACAATTATTAAAATAATATGCTCTAAATTCTTTAAAATTACACAAAATTAAATTTTGAGGTTTTGTTGAGCTTCGAAGTTGTTGAAATAGAGTTCAACAAAACGAAACCACTAGCCTATGCAGTCAAGTGCATAAATATAGAAAATAAATATTTTTAACATATTCTTGTTTAATTATTCTTCAAGAAGAAGAAAAAATAAAATATACTAAAAGATCTAAAGGCATATAAGCATTTATTTTTTATTTTTTTTAAGTTTTCTTCCTCTATAATAACCTTTTTAGGACTACAAGGCAAGTGCAATTGTTTAACACAAACTCCATTATTTTTTAATCTTAATCACCATCAATGAAGACATCAATGAAAACTCTATATTTTGAGGAAGACACTTGCATTTAAAGTTTGGTAAGAAAAATAAAATGATGAAAGATGATAATGTGACAATTCATTAATAAAGTGATGTGGAAGCAACAACAACAAGACATTACCTCAAAATATTGAAAAATTGGTTAGTATGCTGATTTTTCTATTCTAGAGCAAGTTTTTTGCTTGTTCATTACTTTTCAGTGAATTTAAGTTTGATGTTTTCTTAGAAGACCTCTAATGTCCTTATGACTCTCATTTTTTGTCTTGTTGCAAAACTGTCATTTTGATTTTTTTTTTTTAAATTTATTTTTTAGGGGTCCAATGTTGAAATTATGTTTTTTTTTTTAATTTTTTAATGATTTTTATGATCATATAAATTTTTTTAAAAAAATTGAATTAGTAGAAATTATTTTTTGGCTATATTTAAATTTTTTATCTCAAGTTATGTCATTTGATAGAGTAATAATTCATGAAAAATAATTTAATAAAATATAATATTTCCTTAATTATATATTCAAGAATTTATTGTGATTATATACAAATAAAATAAATCAATTTTTTCTAATAAAATCTCCTCTAAATCTGTAGAAGCTTTATAAACAATTTTGGCATTTTTCTCAAACTAATTTTGTTAAGAAAATTTTCAAATAGATATTGATGTGCTTTTTCTAAGCTACTTTATCGAAAAAATTAATTTTCCAACATTGTTGTTTTTTGGTGAGAAATGTGAAGAATGATTGTACCACAGAAGGGATTATTTTGATTGTTCATCAAATGATTATCTAATTGAGATAAGGACTATATTTATTTATTGAACATTAAAGAGTTGATTTTATTGATATAAAAGGTAAAATCAACACTGAAACATTCTCTTTAAAGGTCATAAAAATCCTCAATTTAAGAAAACTACGACACCAAAATGGGGAGAGTAACTTCATATTTATAGTGATGAGAAATCTGTTGACATTTTATAGATGAAATAAATTTGTTTTACATTTTAATATGTGATTATGAAATTATAATTTTCTCTTATTCAACTCATAGTTGTTTGCTTCACTTTATATATATATATATATATATATATATACACACACACACACACACACACACACACACACACACACACACACACACACACACATATATATATATATATATACATACATACATATATATACATACATACATATATATATACATACATACATATATATATGTATATGTAAGTTTTGATGTGACAATATAGGCCCTTTCAATATTATAATTTTAACTAATTGCTATGCTTGTGCTAGTGAAGGACCATAAAGAAATTTTAAGATTTTTTATCCTTCTTAGGTTTTCAATATGGGATACCACTCGTCTTGAACACACGCCAGAGTGTCATAGATGGTTATCGTGAGCTATGGGACAATATGAATGAGCAATAGATCATCCCCAACCAGTATTTAGAAACCCCACATGTGACATCAAAAATTGATGCCGACAGATTCATTCAGTGGTTATTCCAAAGCCCAACCATCCATTACTTCTACAATGGCCTCGACATCATACTATGCTCTCTATTATCACTTAGTTGCTCCATCACTTGTGTTGTAGGGACACCTAGATCAACATGTGGTGCTTCCCGGATGTTGTTCATGCTCGTCTTCCTCTCATAAGTTTGGAGGGGGTTTCTAAGCTCAGGGTGTAAACTATAGCGTTGTTCCACCAAAAACTAGGCATTCTATACTGACTACAGTAATGAGGCTTTTGTTCCATGATAATTTGTTGTCAATAACTATTGTGAGTTGAACCAATCCAAATCACTCATGCCACTATTAATTTAATGTCCCAGTCTATTAAAATTCACGCCGTTGAAGGTCTTGCGAGGTTTAAAGTAGGGATGCCCAGTTTTATACGTCTCCCCAACATTGCTCCCAAGGAAAAGAGGATTTGGTGATTGAGCAAGTGTAGTTTAAGTCCAGGGAATTTGAATCAATTGGCACAGTAGGCGGCTCCAAATTAGGATCACAATCAGGTGATTATTTAAGAAGTTTTATGTATTTTCTATCAATTTTGATTTATTTTTAGCAAATATTTATGTATAATCTTCTTCCCTATTGAGTTGAATCATAATGCCTTCCATCTAGTAGACCAATCTTTCATTCATCTAAGAGTCTTAAATTCACAAACACTTTTCTTATTACTTCCATTTTTAGATGACCATATAGAAATTTCCTCACCAAAATGAACATACAAGATTCATATAGAATTGTAGTATCTTTTTTAGATAAAAGAAGAACAAGCTTACCACTTTTTCGACCTGCTATTCTCAGCAAAAGGCATTCACCACTCCCATCTAGAGAGTCATGAAAGGCTGAGGAAATAGTGTTTTCTTTCGACTGCTTCTGTTGAAGTTTGTTGAGCAACCACAACTATAAAGGAAGACCTATCCATAACTAAATGTGGAACATACAAAGAAAAGTGGTAATCTAAACTATGAAAACTCGATGGCACAGTAACCATGGCTACGACAACCAGAGCAGGTGGCTCCTCCATGACCTATGTGTGCATGTATGTATGTTGATATATATATAGACATATACATATATATCTACACATATACATATACATACATATAGACACAACCACACACACAACCACACACACACACACACACCCCGATATATATATATATATATATATATATATATATATATATATATATATATATATATATAAGTGTATATATGTATATATTTATATACATACATACATACAAATATACATACATACATACAAATATACATACATACATACATATATATCTATATATATATATATGCCTTAAACTAATGAGTAAGGAAAACAAAGCGGGCGGTGGGAACTACCCGCCGCGCTAAGTATTTGCTCGCGCATATAATATTTTGAGGGTATAATATATATATATATATATATATATAATTACTAAAATAAATCTGACATTTGTCCTTATTGAAAACCAGACCAGAAGCAACCTCAAACTCATTCAAGACTTTCATCATAATTTTAATAGTGGCTTTAGATGCGTTCTCATCAAATGACAAAAGTTATCCTGAAAACCTCTAGCTAATAAAACATTAATAATAAAATCCCAATTAAGAGTGTCAAAAGCTTTTTTAATGTCAAGTTTAAGAATGAGATTACCTCCGCGGTATTTTCTATCCAAATCTTCAAGAAGCTCTTGGGCAGGGAGAATGTTATCAGTAATCTTCCTACCTTTAACAAAAGGCAGATTGTTGGGGAGATATCAATTGATTGAGATGAGGTTGAATTCTGGCTACCAAAATCTTACTAATCACTTTAGATAAGACTGATGTTAAAGAAATAGGTCTGAAATTATTCCAATCAGATTTGTCATTACCTTTAGGAATGAGCACAATCAGAGCCGCAGAGAAATACTTGCAATGATTCTCCCCCATAAAGATACTTTGAATAGCCAAGATAATTTCTTTTTTTATAATATCCCAACAAGTAATATAAAAACAGGAAGTGAAACCATCAGGGCCAAGAGCCTTGTTGGAATTTAGATTTTTGAAGGCATTATAAATCTCATCCTCAGAAGGGATGTCAGTAAGGCACAGAGAGGAGACATAAAGTCTATCAGCATTAAATAGATTATCATCAATACAAGAAACCTGCACTTGATTAGTAAATAAATCAGTAAAATAATTAACAGCACTAGATCCAATTTCCTTAATATCGGTAATGACATTTCCAGTGCTATCATTGATTTGAATAATGTTGTTCCAGTTAATCCCGCTTTTAATCGAAGCATGAAAATAATTAGTGTTCCTATCCCCATTAATAAAATGACTGTCATGAGCTTTCTGCATGAGGAGATCTTCCTCAAGAGCAATATCAGCAAGTAGAGTATTGTGAGCCTGAGCAAGTTCCTCCAACTTCTCGGCAGACATGTTATCACTAGATTCTAAATCATTGACAATTTGCTGGGAATTGACAACCCTAGTATGAATATTACCAAAAACATCATAATTCCATTTTTTCAACCCAGTGACCACCTTCTTATGAAGCTGCCACAGTACATACCAAGGAGAACCACATCTAATGGGTTGCCACAAAGCCTTAATGAGATCAATAGAAGTGGGGTGAGAAACCCACATATTAAAAAATTTAAAGGGTGTGATGACAGGCTTAGAATGAAAGGCTAAGGACAATAATAGTGGGTTATGGTTAGAGGAAGCATGACTCAGATGCTGAACACGAGATAAGTGATAAAAGTTGAAGAAATTTGGATTACCAAAAAATCTATCTAACCTCTGAAAGAGTAAACCTCTTCTCCAGGTGAAAGGGGGCTCATTGTAACCCAAGTCAAACGAGACCGAGCTTGGGAAATGCGATCACGGAACTCGTGTATTATATTTGTGTCAATATTGGCTCCCCCTTTTCTTTCAGAAAGGGACATGATCATATTGAAATCCCCCCACACCAATTATCGTTTAAAGTAGATCCTATAGCAATAAGCTTATTCCATAGAAGATGTTTATCAGCAAGAGCAGAACTAGCATAGACAAAAGTAATCCAACCTTTAAATGAATCAGAAGTGTAGTGAGCCAGCACGAATTGTTTATCATCTTCAATGATGTGAAGATTAATATTTTTTTTCCAAAACACCCAGATTTTATTATTACTGTTACAGTGATGAGAGTAAAGAGGAAAAAAGGAGATAATTTTATCTTTGTGTGTAGTGACCATAGGTTCCAATATAGCAAAGATGTCCAAGTGGAGTATCCTACAAAGATGTTTCAGACCCTTAAGGGAGGGAGGATCAGCCACTCCCCTAATGTTCCAAACCATAATGTTAAACATGATGCTTTCCACCCCTTCTAATGGTCCTAGAAGGAGGGGGCAAGGTTTCACTTTCAGAAAAGCTAGAAGCAATTGGTTCAGTATTCAGTCTAATGCCTGAGGTTTGCTCTTGCTTTTTTTCCTATTAGATTTTTGTATGATCCATTCAGCTTCCATATCTAAATTTGCCTCTATTATAGTAGTATTATTCACATTGAGACAGGTGATCACTGAAAAATTTATTAAGAAATTCATACCTATTTTTGATGAAATTGCACTTTAAAGAAGGGCATTTTCTTTATTTTATTGCAGGAATGAAGAATTTAGGTGATAAAAGCAAAAATCATAAAAAGGAGCGAATTTGGAGCAAAATCATGCAATTTGTGCTGAGTCGCCGACGGCGAGATCGAGCCCACCGACGGCGAGGCTACGTGGAGACATTTCTGAAGGAATTATAACTGTCTCGCTGACAGAGAGCCCGATCCCGCTGACAGCGAGCTACCGCGGTTTGAGATCTTTTAGAAGCCTCGCCGACAGCGAGGTAGTTCATCGCCGACGGCGAGCTAGTTCAAATGGCTCTTATACATTGAACCTGGACACTTTTTGAAGGGATGCTTACACACCTCTTGGTCCTTTGCTCACCTCTATATAAAGAAGCTGAAATTAAGTCTTTAGTGTCTAGTTTTGTGTCCAGTTTTGTGTGCGGCTTTGTGTCTTAAGTGTGTGTCTTAGAGAGTCCTTGAGTGTTATAAGTGAGTATTTAGTGAGTTAGTGAGTTTTTAGTGAGTTTTGCTGTACTGGAAAGAAGAGTCAAAGGAACTGCGAGGAGTCTGCTTGGGGATAAATTGAGATAAATATTTGTATTTATTGTTTTTAACTTTAAATGAAATCCATGCTTAGTTTAGTTTCCATGCATTCTGAGTAGTTTATTTAGTCTTTCTCCCTATTTATGAAATTAAGTGACTTGATGAAATTAAAATAGAGATACTTTTATATATTAATAAATTGTGATAATTTTACTTAAAACTTAATTTACTTTTCAAACTGGCTATTTGATTTGTTAAAATATGTTGATTATCAACTATAGTAAAAATTACATCTGATATTCGGGGAATTCAAAAGCCTTGGAAGGAAGGTACAAATAAATAGGGAAATAATATCATCGGGCGTAGAATTGAGCATTTTAGTGTGACGGACTAAAATATTCAATTTGGTCCTATTGTTTGAGAGTCGAAGTGTAGATGTTAGCCCTCGGGCGAGGGAAACGTGGGAGCTACGAAGTGGCGGTCGGTATCCTCCCGACTAGCCATGATTCGAGTAATCAAACATAGGATTAGTCGATATTCTTTACACTTGGACCAAAGGGTAAAGAATAGGAATGCTCCTATTTGTCACAATACCTTAACATTATCTATTTAAATTCATCAATCACTTAAATTTCTAAACAAGGGGAAATATACTTTTTCTGAATAGTTAAGACTTATTTAGCAGTTAGTTAATTTCCCGCACTTTGAATACGTATTAATCTTCTACTTAGTTAAGTTACTTAATTAAAATACTTAGTTTACTTTATTGTACTTAAATTTAGAATTCCAAATTTTCGTATACTATTTTAAAATTATTATTATTATTTTTTATTTTAAAATTAGTTGTTATTTAATTTTCTCTTTCCTCGTGGGATCGATAACCGAGACTCCACTAGAGCCCCGTATTACTTGATACGATACGTATACTTGCGTAGCATCCACAACATAAATTATTACAATTCTATACATATAATATAGCGGGGTCAAGTTTTTGGCGTCGTTGCAATTAAATTAAAAATATCATAATATAAAATTGTGGGTCAAGTTTTTGGCGCCGTTGCCGAGGAAAGTAAGAAAAATTTACTAAAGTAACGGACTATTTTAAAATAATCATAATAAATAAATTAATATCTATTCAAAAATTGTATGTGCAAATTTGGACATGAAAAATTAATACCTTACGATTCTGAATTAGAGCGTACAATTAAAAGAATTAGAAAACAAAATAAACAAATTATAAATTTAACACAAATGACAAATATTCCTGAAATTCAAAATATGAACCAACAAAGACCATTAAGAGATTATGCCAACCCTACATCAGATGAAATTCATTTAACTATTCAAAACCCCGAAGTAGCTCGCTAATTCATTTGAACTTAAACCCGCAATTATCCAAATGGTACAAAACAATCAATTTAGTGGTTCACCTACTCGAAGATCCTAACTTACATCTTGCTAGTTTTCTAGAACTTTGTGCTACTTTTAAATATCAAGGAGTATCCGACGATGCTTATAAGACTTAGACTTTTTCCTTTTTCATTAAGGGATAAGGCTAAAATGTGGTTGAATTCATTAGCACTCGGATCTATTAAAACTTGGGGAGAATTATCACAAAAATTTCTATCCAAATATTTTCCACCATCTAAAACTCGCTAAGTTTAGAAATGATATAACTTCTTTTTGTCAGTTAGATGGAGAATCAATATATGAAGCTTGGGAGAGATTTAAGGAACTTCTTAGGAAATGCCCACATCATGCGCTACCAGATTGACTGATTATTCAAATCTTTTATAATGGATTAGTGGGATCTTTAAGATTAATCATCGATGCTGCTGCTGAAGGTTCATTAATGTCTAAACCATTTGATGAAGCTTATGCACTAATCGAAGAAATGGCAACAAATATTTTCCAATGGCCTGCTGATAGAGTAAATCCAAAAAAAATTGCCAGCATTTATGAAAACGATGCAATATCTATGTTAGCTTCTAAAATTGCTGCTATATCTAAGAAATTAGATCATTTTGGAATGAACTACTCTCCTACTTTAGAAGAAAACTCATCTGGACAAATCATAGAATCTCAATCTAATTATGAAACTTTAAATGCTATTAATAATAGAACTAATAACCCTTATTCAAACTATTATAATCCTGGTTGGAAAACTCATCCAAATTTTAATTGGATTAACACATCTAATCAACAATGGATGAATCAACCTAATCAAGCAAATCCAAACTATAAACCTAATTACCCACCTGGATTTAATAACAATAACCCTCAATTCAAAGATAAGAAATTATCTATGGATGAATTAATTTTGAATATGGGTCATCAACTACAAAATCAAGGAAATCAACTACAAATTCAAGGAAATCAATTACAAATTCAAGGAACATCTATTAAAAATATCGAAACTCAACTTGGACATATTGCTATCTGCGCTAAATAATAGAATACCTGAAACTTTTCCTAGTAATGTAGAAATAAATCCTAAAGATCAAGGAAAAGAACAAATTAAAGCAATACAACTAAGGAGTGGAAAAGAATTAGAACCTCAAATTCAAAAAGAACTTGAAAGCCGAAAAGAGGAAGTATAAATTGAAAAGGAAACGATTCAACAAGATTCAAACTTAGAACATCCTTTAATACCTATAAAAATTTCTGTTGAAACACCTCCACCGCCATTTCCTCAACGACTAGCTCAACATAAAAAAGATAAACAATTTGCTAAATTCCTTGAAATATTAAAGAAATTAACAATGAATATACCTTTTGTCGAAGCTTTAGATCAGATGCCAAATTATGTAAAATTTATGAAAGATATTCTAAATAAGAAAAGAAAATTCACCGATAATGAAACGATCGCACTTAGTGAAGAGTGTAGTGCTTATTATTCGAAGAAGCTTCCGAAAAATTGAAAGATCTCGGTAGTTTCACTATACCTCGCGCTATAGGAGAAAAATTTTATGGAAAAGCTTTGTGTGACTTTGGAGCAAGCATCAATCTAATGCCTCTATCGATTTTCAAGAGATTAGGATTAGGAAAAATTACACCTACTTCAGGTAACCCTTCAATTAGCCGATCGTTCGGTTACACTATCCTAAGGGAGTTATTGAAGATGTGTTAGTAAAAGTGGATAAATTTATCTTCCCAGTAGATTTTATTGTTTTAGATATGGAGGAAGATAAAGAAATTCCTATCATTTTAGGAAGACCATTTTTAGCTACTTGGAAAAGCTATGATTGATGTTCGAAAGGATAATTAACTATGAGAGTAAATGACCAAAAAGTTACATTTAATATTGCAAAATCAATGAAATATCCTGCGCTTAGAAAAATATGATGAATGTTTTCGGATGGAAATACTTGAACATTTACAACAAGAACATTTTAAGGAATATTACGAAGATAAATTAGAAAAAGAAAACACTTGAATTAATTGAAGATAATAATGAAGAACTAGATTATATTCGGGAAAGATTTGAATTTTTGGATAATGCCGAAAACACTAACAAGAATATAGTTCCATCAATTATTAAACCTCCCGAACTTGAGCTAAAAATATTACCCGATCATTTGAAATATGCTTATTTAGGTAATTCTTCAACTTTACCGGTTATTATTTCATCCGCATTAAACGAATCTCAAGAACAAAAACTTTTAGATACCTTAAAAAAATATAAGAAAACTTTTGGTTGGACTTTAGCGAGATATTAAAGGAATTAGTCCTTCAATCCGTATGCATAGAATTATTTTAGATGATGAACATAAACCTAAAGCGAGATCCCCAAAGGAGATTAAACCCGATAATGAAAGAAGTAGTTAAGAAAGAAATTTTAAAATGGTTAGATAATGGTATTATATATCCTATTTACGGCGAGTGCTTGGGTAAGCCCAATTCACTCGTGTTCCTAAGAAGGGAGGAGTGACCGTCATCGCTAATGAAAATAACGATCTTATTCCTATAAGACAAGTTACTGGTTGGCGTATATGTATTGATTATAGGAAATTAAATACCGCCACCAGGAAAGATCACTTCCCTTTACCATTTCTAGACCAGATGTCAGATAGATTAGCCAAACATAAGTATTTTTTTTTCTAGATGGATACACCGGTTATCATCAAATACAAATTGCTCCTGAGGATCAAGAGAAAACTACATTTACTAGTCCTTATGGAACTTTCGCTTTTCGAAGAATGCCTTTTGGGTTATGTAATGCACCAAGAACATTCCGAGAGAGGTATGATGTCTATATTTAGTAAGTTAATTGACAATGGAATAGAAGTATTTATGGATGATTTCTCCGTATTTGGAACATCATTTGACACATGCTTAACTCATCTTGAAAAAGTATTAGAAGTATGTGGGAAAACAAATTTAGTTCTAAATTGGGAGAAATGTCAATTTATGGTTGCGAGCGGCATTGTATTAGGGCATAAAATTTCGGAAAAGGCATGGAAGTGGACCCTGCAAAAATTCAAGTTATAGCTAAATTACCACCTCCAACTATGGTAAAAGGGGTAAGAAGTTTTCTTGGACATGCTGGATTCTACAGACGCTATATAAAAGATTTTTCAAAAATTACTAAACCTCTATGCCAACTTCTTGAAAAGGACAAGAAATTTGAATTTACAATCGAATGCGTGAATGCTTTTGAACTCTTAAAAGAAAAATTAATTACAGCACTTATAATAGTTTCACCTAACTGGGAGAAACCATTTGAGCTTATGTGTGATGCTAGTGATTATCTTGTAGGAGCAGTTCTTGGGCAAAGATATGAAAAGATTTTTAAAGTTATATCTTATCTTTAGTAAAACTCTAAATGATGCTTTGAAATAAATTATACAATTACGAAAGAGAATTATTAGCGGTAGTATATGGTTTTAATAAATTTAGACCTTATATGATTGGAACAAAATGTATCGTGCATACTGATCATTCTCGCTATCAAATATTTAATGCAAAAGAAAGATTCCAAACCAAGATTAATTAGATGGATGCTTATTAATGCAAGAATTCGATTTTGAGATCGTTAATAAGAAAGGAACCGATAATCAAATTGCGGATCATTTATCGAGATTAGAAAATTATGAATTATCCGATATAGAAAATGAAATTATAGACAGTTTTCCTGATGAACAACTATATAATATCAATGAGTGGAAAATACCATGGTATGCTGATATAGTAAACTATATAGTTAGTAATATTTTACCACCTATGCTACGTTGCAACAACAGAAAAAAATTCATCCATGATACGAAAACCTATTTTTGGGATGAACCATATTTATATAAGCGATGTAAGGATTTAATTATTAGAAGATGTGTACCTTATGAAGAAAGCGAACCAATTATTCAAAAATGTCATGATTCGATTTTGGAGGATATTTCGGGATCGATAAAGCTGCTTATAAGATTTTACAATACGGATTTTACTTGGCCTACTCTATTTAGAGATGTATACGGATATATTAAAACTTGCGATAAATGTCAAAGAGTAGGAAATATATACTGAAGAAACGAAATTCCTCTAAATTTTATATTAGAAGTTGAAATTTTTGATGTTTGGGGATTAGATTTTATGGGACCTTTTATTCCTTCGTTTGGAAACTCATATATATTAGTAGCTATTGATTATGTTTCCAAATGGATTGAGGCACAAGCTTTACCTAGGTGTGATGCTAAGAGTGTTTCAAAATTTCTGATGAAAAATATTTTTACTAGATTTGGAATGCCGAGAGTGATTATCACTGACGGAGGAACTCATTTTAGAAATAAATACATTCACAAACTAGTAGAAAAATACAATATTACTCATAAGATATCCAATGCTTATCATCCACAGAATAGCAGATTAGCTGAAGTATCTAATCGTGAGATTACACGTATTTTAGAAAAATTTGTAAACCCAAATAGGTTAGATTGGTCTATTAGATTAGACACTGCATTATGGGCTTATAGAATTCGCTTATAAAACTCCGATTGGAATGACTCCTTACGAGCTTATATATGGAAAACATGCCACTTACCGATTGAATTAGAACATAAAGCATATTGGGCGATTAAAGAATTTAATTATAATATGAAGGAAGTTCGGTGAGAAAAGATTGCTGCAATTAAATGAATTGGAAGAATTAAGAAATGAATCATATGATAATGATCGAATTTATAAAGAAAAGATGAAATTATGGCATGATCGAAAGATTATTCAGAGAAATTTTGAACCGGGACAGGAATTATTGTTATATAATACTAGATTGAAATTATTTCCTGGAAAATTGAAGTCTCGATGGTTAGGACTTTTCACCATAACTCAAATATTTTCATACGGAACTATAAAAATCGAAGATCCAAAAGCTGGACATAAATTTAAAGTTAATGGACATAGATTAAAACCATATTTCGAAGGTATAAGACCTAACTATAAAGAGGTTTTAATGCTTAGTCGACTTCGATTAATAATTGAAATTAGGTCGGGTCGACGACGTTAAACCAAGCGCTTTATGGGAGGCAACCCATATTAGTTATCTATTTTTTTGTATCTTAATAGTTAGTCTATATTATTGAAACTTTACTACTCAATTATTATTAAGAATCATCACATATTCGAACCATTATGATGAGAAAAGAAATTATTCGATTTAGAGCGAAATTGGACATTATTTTGGAATCTCGCCGACGGTGAGGTCGATACTCGCCGACAGCGAGGTTCACGCCTAATTTAATTTAGTTTATTTATCGAGCTCGCCGACGGCCGAGAAACGAGCCCGCCGACAAGCGAGAACACGAAAGGCGGTTTTATAAGCGAGTCGCCGACGGCGAGAAACTTCTCGCCGACAGCGAGGAAGTTATAAAGATGAGTTATTTATACTTTGAATGCTGATCTGGACGGTTTCAACACCAAATCCTTAGTGAAAAACCATTCTTAATTCATTCTAAATCTGCCGTCTTCACTAGAATTCATTCCATTCACCATAATGGCCTCCAAATTCTTAGATTCCTCTAAATCTGGAGTGTTTAACCGGAGGAAATTTGTGAGTGCGGAAGCGCAGCGGATCTTCGACAAGGTTTTGGTAAAGAAAAGAGTTATCAGGAACGAGAATTTGTCGATCGAGGATTAGAGAATTCCACTTACGAAGATAGAAGAAATGATCGCACAGCGAGCACTTGGGAGGTATTTTGTTACACTACATATGCTGTTGTTATTCCAGTTGTGAAAGAGTTCTACTCTAACTTACATGCGATCAACAATGGGAATATCTACATCCGAGGAAGATGGGTGACGTTTACTCCATCAAGAGTAAATGAGTTATTCTCTATAGAAAACACCCCGGTATGTCACTATTCAAATTTTGTGCCTTCTAGATATAATATGAATGAGATATTTCGATATCTAACTGATGAACCGGAAGATTGGGAAATGTGTGAAGACGGGTATGTTAGTTTCTCTGCATCACTTTTGAATCTCGTCTCAAAGCATCGACACTTTTTCATCTCATCTAAATTGTTACCTACTATGAGGGTAAACAAGGTTTCGAAAGAACGCGACTTATATTGAATTATTGTATTCAAATTGGATTGCACTATTGATGTGGGATCAATAATTGTTAAGTACGCATTGGGTTTAATTGTGCATGGGTCGGTTCACGGACTAGGACATCCATCTACTATTTTTGCATTATGCGGTCGGTACCGAGTTTCTTATGAAGCTTGGGAAAAGGTTACTGTTACCTTGGAAGCCGCTTGATCCTACATATATGTTCCCTACTTTGGACAATAATGAAGACATTACATTCATCTCTGATAGAGCTTCACAAAATAATCCTATAGCAAGGCCTATTTCAGATAAAACGGAGTTACTTATGAAGAAAATTAATGGAATGGAGAAAGAACTGCAGAATGTGAGAGATTTAATCGACAATATATCTGATTTATTTGATCACATTGACTGGAGAATGAAGGAACACTTTGATCATTCTGGACACCTGGAAGCTAACTTTCTTCATTTGCCGAGACGAAGGGTTGGATCACCGAAGAATCCGCCGGAGTTTCCCTTCGAGCCTTTCTATAACTTATTTGTGCATCATCGTCTTATCGGAAATATCAGAGAAGATGAAGATTCTGACCTTGAAGAGTAGTAGTAAAGATTTCCATAGTATGTTTATGTTTATGTTATTTGATTTGATCTAGATTTTATTATGTGTGGAGTTATGATTTGAATATCTCAAACTTAATTGAGATATGCGTCATAGTTTTGTATCAGCATTTAGTGTGTCGTGGTTTGGTTTGCGATGTCGATTAGTAGTAAGGATTGAAGTTTGAAGTTTGATTATAGAGTTTTAAATTATGTTAGTTTGTATGTCTCATGGATTTCAATATTAAAGTTAATTTGTTGTGTTGTGTGAATTTGTTTGTGTTTAAGTAGCTAATCTTCATATTAAAATTAATAAATAATATGATCGGAAATATAATATAAGAAAAATCAATGATGAAAATGAGTGACGAAATTTCAAAAATTTTAAAATTTTTTGGAATCTCGCCGACGGCGAGAAAAATCCCGCCGACAGCGAGATCGATCTCGCTGACAGCGAAGTATTTCTCGCCGACAGTGGATTTTTCCCGAAAGTTTTTGATTCTCTGAAAAATATTAGCTCGCCGACGGTGAGAAAAATCTCGCTGACAGCGAGGTCACGAAAAACACTTTAATTGACCGGTCAAAAATACTATTCATCATCCCCAACCTCTCATTTTCGCAAAAACCGACCTAGGGCTTGAGAGATCTTGGATTTGAAGCAATTTCATCACTCAAAAACACTGGATTTCATCTTCTCTTGGTAAGTGCTTCTCTCCTATACAAAAATTTTTGACCACATTGCAAATTTTGGGAAAAATCAAAATATGGAAGAAATATTCGGTGGAAATCCATGGAATTTGATTTAAATTGCTTATAAAAGTTGTAGGAAGCCTTCTTAGGATTATTTTTTAAGTTTAGTGAAAATTTTCACGATTTTCACAGATCGATCGTATGGCTCCACGACAGAAACGTTGAGTAGAATTCGACGAAAACCGATTCATCAATGCACGAGCACAGGCTAAATATTTTGAAAATATACAAGGAAGAAAGTGCATTGCGGATCGTGTATTCAAAAATCCGGGAGGAGAAGTAGAGCGGATTATAAAGGAACGAGGTTGGGAGAATTTACATTACGTACAATATAGAGCGATTTGTAGAAGTGGTTAAAGAATTTTATGCCGATTTGTCGCGGCTGAACATGCACCGATAAAGGTACGAGGGTTTTTGTAGATTTCAATGCCGCAAGAATTAACGCGTTCTATGAAGTTCATGACTCGCACTTTAGCGAGTATGAAACTTTGGAACGATGGAAGGACCACCTGGAGGAAATCATTAACTTTCTCACCGATGGGACCGAAGTTTGGAAAATTAAGCGAGCATGAAAGAGTGAATTTTCCTCTTTCTAAATTAAATGCGATCTCAAAGCTCGACATTACTTTATTTGTTCTACTCGTTACCCACATATCACCACGGTGAGGTAACACGAGATAGAGTAATTCGAATTTCGCATTCGGAATAACGAAGCATCGACATCGGGAGAGTTATTTATCGAACATCCCGGCCACTCCTCGAAATGAGAGTGGAGCCTGGATTGGGCCTACCCGGATTGATTTTTGCACTCGCCAACTCTGCGGAGTTGAGGCTAGAAATGATGAATAATGGGTGGAACCTATGAAACCACTCGCAGCTGCCAACATTAAGAAGTATGAATCTCATGAAGGGTGGAGATCGGGAGTGAGAAGTTATTTCACTCGGTCAGGTGAGATATACCCTCTACTAGCTATGAGCCTCCCGAACCTACCACACCTACCCTACAAGATCCGATGAATGAATTGACCTTGCATAGGAGGAGTTTTGAGCGGTTGGAGAAACAATGGGGAGAAGATTTGATCATTTTGATCAAAGAATAGATAATCTGGAGAGGAGACATGATTATGATAGCGAATATCTCCAACGACATTCGGAATACGAGATTGCATACTATGAAGCTGAACGTCGTTATAGGAGTGGAGATTTAGATGTTGTCTTTCCAGAATGCCCCAGGTACACTCAGTATCATCCTGCTCAGTCTTCTCAGCCTACAGATCAAGGAGGGGATGATATAGTTTGGGACTTTAATGCTGAAGATTAGGACTTTATTTGTTTTCTTTGTTTGGTGTAAGTTATTTTGAGGACTTTATATGTTTGTAATATTTAGTACTTCATATTTTGAGACATTGGATGTTAGTTAGATTAATTTGCTTGAATTGTTATAGTAGTTAGTTTTTGTTTTTGTGTTAGTTAATTGCATTTGTTTTTATGTTAATTAGGATGTTAGTTTTCTTTAATATGTTTTTTTATTTTATTTTGTATTGTTTTAAGTTTTTAAAATTGTTAATCTGTTAGTTCAATTGTTTTTAATATGTTAGTAATTCATATGTGTAGTATAAAGTTATTTTAATTGTTGTGTTTAATACTTATCTCAGATTTTATCCCTGCATTTTATTTAAATTATTATATATATATGGAGAATACTAACAGTACAAGTTCAATGAAAAATGAAAAAGCCTGCAAAAATTTCAAAGAAAAAAAAAAGAAATATCTAAACTTCAAAGGTATGATTTATTTTCTTTCCTTCTTTTTCATTATTTAGAGTAGATATAAAAATTTAAGTTTGGGGGGGAGTAAAATACAAATTTAGTTATTAACTTGTTCTCAAATTTCTATTTTTCAAATTATTATAAAATGATTTTTATAGCAAAATTTTTTTTCAATTTAATTAATATGAATTATTTTATTTAATTATTATAAAGGTTAAATGAAATATTTCTAGTGCTTTAATTAATTCAATAGAATAAAATATTTGGTTAAAGGGAATAAGAATATAGTAAACTATTTTTAGTAAGGAAAACTATATTCTAAAATTAAAATTCTTAAGTATTCAAGTGAAAAAGAAAAGATTGAAAATCAATGAAGTAAAAACTATGAAGTATGTATAAGCTAAGAAATATTTCTAAGTTTCAAATTTAGGAAGATGAAAATGAAGTTCAAAATTATTAACAGGCTCTCCAGATACAGTAATCCTCAGTAAAAAAAAAGAAAAAGAAAAATGAGGAGAAGCTTCAGGAGATGCCTTATCAAAAATTGGCTTCATTTGAATTAACCTAAAGGGAAAAACTTAGATATTTCCAAACTTATGTTTATGGATTAGAATTTTACCTTATAGTATTTTCTTGAATTTCTTATCATATGAATATCTTAAGTAGTTATTCTTTTAAATATAGTCATTCACGAAATGAATAGTGAGCTAGAAATCTTAAACACGATAACTAAATAATTTATTTCTATAAGATTAATTAAATTACATGAATTATTTTTGTTTAACTTTATTATGATATTAATTAATCTAATTCATAGTTATTTAAATTGAAAAATCTTATTATAAAACTCATTATTTTTATGTAGTACTAAAATTACTTGAGGACAAGTAATAAGTAAGTTTGGGGATTTTGATCATTGAAAAATTTATTAAGAAATTCATACCTATTTTTGATGAAATTGCACTTTAAAGAAGGGTATTTTATTTATTTTATTACAGGAATGAAGAATTTAGGTGATAAAAGCAAAAATCATAAAAAAGAGCAAATTTGGAGCAAAATCATGCAATTTGTGCTGAGTCGTCGACGGCGAGATCGAGCCCGCCGACGGCGAGGCTACGAGGAGACATTTCTGAAGGAATTATAACTGTCTCGCTGACAGCGAGCTAGCGCGGTTTGAGATCTTCTAGAAGCCTCGTCGACAGCGAGGTAGTTTGTCGCCGACGGCGAGCTAGTTCAAATGGCTCTGATACATTGAACCTGGACACTTTTTGAAGGGATGCTTACACACCTCTTGGTCCTTTGCTCACCTCTATATAAAGAAGCCGAAATTAAGTCTTTAGTGTCCGAGTTTTGTGTGCGATTTTGTGTCTTAGTGTGTGTCTTAGAGAGTCCTCGAGTGTTATAAGTGAGTATTTAGTGAGTTATTGAGTTTTTAGTGAGTTTTGTTGTACTGGAAGGAAGAGTCAAAGGAACTGCGAGGAGTCTGCTTGGGGATAAATTGAGATAAGTATTTGTATTTATTGTTATTAACTTTAAATGAAATCCATGCTTAGTTTAGTTTCCATGCATTCCGAGTAGTTTATTTAGTCTTTCTCCTCGTTTATGAAATTAAGTGACTTGATGAAATTAAAATAGAGATACTTTTATATATTAATAAATTGTGATAATTTTTACTTAAAACTTAATTTACTTTTCAAATCGGCCATTTGATTTGTTAAAATATGTTGATTATCAACTATAGTAAAAATTACATCCGATATTCGGGAATTCAAAAGCCTTGGAAGGAAGGTGCAAATAAATAGGGAAATAATATCCTCTGGGCATAGAATTGAGCATTTTAGTGTGACGGACTAAAATATTCAATTTGGTCCTATTGTTTGAGAGCTGAAGTGTAGATGTTAGCCCTCGGGCGAGGGAAACGTGGGAGCTCGAAGTGGCGATCGGTATCCTCCCACTTGCCATGCGATTCGATATCAAACATAGGATTAGTCAATATTCTTTACACTCGGACCAAAGGGTAAAGAATAGGAATGCTCCTATTTGTCACAATACCTTAACATTATCTATTTAAATTCATCAATCACTTAAATTTCTAAACAAGGGGAAATATACTTTTTCGAATAGTTAAGACTTATTTAGCGGTTAGTTAATTTCCCGCACTTTCAATACGTATTAATCTTCTACTTAGTTAAGTTACCTAATTAAAATACTTAGTTTACTTTATTGCGCTTAAATTTAGAATTCCAAATTTTCGTATACTATTTTAAAATTATTATTATTATTTTTATTTTAAAATTAGTTGTTATTTAATTTTCTCTTTCCCCGTGGGATCGATAACCAAGACTCCACTAGAGCCCCGTATTACTTGATACGATACATATACTTGCGTAGCATCCACAACATAAATAATTACAATTCTATACATATAATATAGCGGGGTCAAGTTTTTGGCGTCGTTGCAATTAAATTAAAAATATCATAATATAAAATTGTGGGTCAACAGGGTTCAACATCAGAATTACTATCTCCATTGAAAGACTGTGTGCTAACGCCCTGTGCAGGCATATCAAAAAAGGGGGTAGGAGCAGGGATTGGAACAAATGGGAGGAGAGGTTCAGGGGGAGTGTCCATTGCAATAGCATCAATAGACTCGGTGGGAAGGATGGGAAGGGTTGTATTATGGGTAGATATGGGATCAGGGAGATGGGAAATTTCAGCAATTTTTTTTATATCAGAGGCTGATAATGAAGGAGGATCTATAGCAGGCAGTAGTATCTGAATATTTTGATCATCTTCCACAGTTAAGGATAGCTCATTAGTAGAACAATGTTATGATTTAACATCTTCATCATTATCCACTAACAAAATGTGCTCAGTAACATACAAAATGGGGTCGGCAACAGCAGTGGAAAGAGGATCCACAGGAGCTTCAAGAGGAAAACCCAGGTGTAGAGAGGTGGGGGGAAACTCATGTAAAGTCTCCCCAGGGGGAAAAGGTTGTAAAGGGATGGTAGAGGGAAGCTGAACATGTTCAGGCATAGCTGGGACTTGAAAAGGTTGTGGTAGGATTTCCAATGAAGGATGCACATGGAGAACGGATGGTGTTTAAACTGTCCTCTAGAGGGGGAACAGGGGGGTTAGAAGGTAAAGTGGAGATTCTTGGAATAGGAGGGGGTTTGAGATGTGGGTGAAGTCTATAACAAATCGTGACCGAATGACCAAACATAGCACAATGAGAGCAATAAGGTGGGTGAGGTCCCATGACCACCTTCTGCCAGTAACCCTTGTGAGAAGATCCAATCCATACCTCATCAGGATAAGGCTGAGTTATATCCCTTTCGATAAGAAAACGTGCATCAGCTGGTTTAGTACGTTCAACAGTAGGATTGTCAACACGAAGTGAATTACCAAAGCCTTTCGCTAATGAGTAAAGAATCTCATGATTAAATAGGTGGTATTTGTATTTAGGGAATTTAATCCAGACAGGGATAATGGGAGATTCTGAACGAGGATCAAAATCTACACTCCATTTGAGCATCTTCATGAGCCGGTTTTCTATTTTCATTATCTTACGCGCAAAGACATTAGTGTAATCAACATCATTTGAGAGTTCAATGAGAATATGCCTACCATCTAGCGAACCAATCTCCCAGGATCTAGTGAGCTTTAGTAAATCAAAGTCCTTATGAATAAGATCTAGCTTAGGGTGTCCATAAAGGAACTTACTAATTAGAACATAACGACAGGCCGAAGCCAGGATGTTCGTTTCTTCATCAGAAAGAAAAAGCGCAGGTTTACCATTTTTTCTGCCAAGCTTTTTTATGAAACTATAATCACCACCACCTAGTTCCCAAGCATCATGAAAAGATTATGGGAAATAGCAAGAATGCTTCTTAGACGGTGGAGAAGTACCTCCATTAACCTCATCCGCGTAGGATCTAGCCATCAAACACAAAAGAAAACCAAAAAGGAAAGAAAACAGAGCAAAGGAAGAGATCACCAGAGCTGGAAGACGCCGATCGCCTAGACGAAGCCATAGGAGAGGCAAACCCTAGCTAAAAACATGACGAAACTAAAATTATGATAAGGTGAAATACAAAATTTAATTAGGGGCAGATGTAAGCAAATTCAGATGGATGATGTTATTGATAAGGTGAAATACAAAATTAATAACTAGAAGAACACTTTCCTATCTAATGGAGGTAGTTTAACACTGTTGAATAGTGTGCTTCACAGTATTCCTTTATATGCTCTTCAAGTTTTTAATGCTAAGAAAAGCGCTATTGCAATGCTTGAAAAGATTTTTAATCACTTTCTCTGGGAGGGAGGGGGTGCCAAGAAACATTGGCTCTCTTGGAGAAAGATGTGTAAGCCTAAATATTCTGGGGGTCTTAGCTTCAAAGCACTCCCTCACATTGTTGAAATTAACATGTGTAAGTGTCGGCATATTTTTAGGTTGTGTGTTTTATTTTGAAAAGGGGGTCGCCTAACAGAAGCTGTCGGCGAATTTTTAATTTAATTAAAATAAATAATTTGAAAAGTAGTATTTGATTTTGAAAAAAATTTTAAATTTGAAGGTTTTAAGATATGAGATTAAACCGATCTCACATCCCAAATAGTTTATATAAACGAGCACCGCACCACAAACCGTGTATCTATCCCTAAGGATAGACACACTCTGCTCGACAGTAGGGCTCGATTAAATAAACTAGAAGATTCGTGACATCCGTTTGGTCCGCGAACCAATTTTATAAGCCGACAAAATTCCCCGCTTAATATGAAAACATTAAACAGGGTTTATATTACCCAGGTTCTTTAAAATTCCCTATAAGGGCAAGCCCCTATAGTTAATTACATCTTAAGTGATGGGAATCACCTAAGAAAACTCTCGATAATAATCGATAATTCCGCTCTCAAGGATTTCAAAGTTTAAGTTTTTCAATGGATTGAAATTTGGAATTTCAATAGGGAATGGATCAAATTTGGAACATTTTGTTTTGGGAATCCAAAGGAAGAAAGGTAGGAGAAATCACAGACTCGAAGCGAACTTCGGTAGTTTCCCGACTATCCTATTGTTTGGCTTGGATTTAGGGAAGTCCTAATATTTATTTAAATGTTTTGATCCTGCCAATTTTAATTAATTAGGATTTACATTTATATGATAGGATCATACAAATAGCCTCAAAGATGTGAGGGTTTATGTCGTATCAGACGACTACCTCGGAATCCTAAGATCGATTAGGGCTTAATTTGCAATGCAGTTAAATAAAGATGTTAGGAGTATCTTAACATCCCCCGCTCCGGTGTGAGTTTTCATGCAACAATTGTTTATCATGCAAGAAAAGTAAGTGCAATGCAGTTAAATAAATTGCAAGAAGGTAAATTGCAAGAAAGTAGATTGCAATAAAATAAAAGCGTACCTGGAGGGTCTTCCCGTCATCCAAAGCTGCACTTAAAACACAATTAGAATATTTAAGCAAGTTCCTAGGTAAAGCTAAGGTAAGGGTTATGGTTTTCTACCAAATTTCTAATCCTATAGCTAGTCATTTCCTATGACGTCTAGGTCTTTGTGTTTTTGGTTTGAGGACGATTTTCTTCATCCAAGAATAATTAAGTTCAATTGTTCTTATGAACATCCTATCATATCGAGGAAGTGCTTAAGACAAATCTTAAACATCTTTTCAATATTTTCTAGGATTGTTTTAAGTCCAAATGAATTTAATTATACAAATGAATTAATCGTCCGAGAATTCAAGTTTTGTTAACTTGCTCGATGAACTAGGACATTTGAATATCCTATGAGTGAAGTAACATTTCATTTAATGTTCTATTTAGGAGTTATGATGACTAAAGCATTTGAGGGTAAATTGGTGTTCGGATGGTTTGTGATTTAGTTTAATTTCAATTAATGGGTTTAAATTTGGAATAGTGTTGAAGTTGCTTTATATTTAATTTCTTTCTGTTTTAGGTGATGTTATATTTAATTTAATTTAATTTAATTTAATTGAGTTTTAATTTAATTTAATTCAATTTAATTCAATTTAGTTTGATTTGATGTTACATTAATTAATTTGATTTGATTTAGTTTTAATTTAATTTGATTTAATTTAATTTAATTTGATTTAATTTAATTTAATTTAATTATTTAATTTAATTTAATTTGATTTAATTTAATTTAATTTAATTTAATTATTTAATTTAATTTAATTTGATTTAATTTAATTTAATTTAATTTAATTTGTTTAATTCAATTTAATTTAATCTTTAATTTAATTTAATTTTTAATCTTAATTTAATTTAATTTAATTTAATTTAATTAATTTAATTTAATTTAATTTGAATTTAATTTTATTTTTTAATTTTAATTGAAATTTTTTTTAAAAGAGTTTAATAATTTAATTTTAGTTTAATGATTAAGTCTTTTAATATTTTGAATTTGAGTTATCATTTTAATTAAGAATTGAATATTAATGAGATAATTAATTTATGGATTTTTAAATTAAAGAATAAATCTCTTCCTAATAATATCCCTATTTTAATAATTCCAATTTTATTATTCTTCCAAATTTAATCAATTATTTAATTAAGGTTTAATCATTTTAAATTGCTTAATGGGTTTCTACCCTTTAATTATTTAAATTTCAATCATCCAAATCAGATTAGGATCAAATATTTTACTTGTTAATTTTTTATTAAACCTAAAGTTTTAATTAAGGATTCAAAATTTTAATTACCACTTTACCCTTTAAGCTTAATAATTTCATAACTCACTAAATTGAACTCAAATGAACTTGAAATTTTTATGTGACTTCACTCATATGTCAATAAAGACATGAGAGGAGAAAATGTGATTTTTCTGTATTTAATTTATTTATATAATTATTTTTGGTAGAAAATAGATATTTTCAAGGAAAATTTAATAACATGACCAAGGGAAAGTTTCTGTCCTTAAGAAAATTAGGGGACATTCCTAATGACCAGAGGACCACTTGGACCAAGTTTGGTGATTTTTTGAATTATATTATTTTTATTATAATTATTTTAAGTTTTAGAGTGTTAATTAATTTAAAAATAAAATAAATGTTGAAAAATGAATTTTATATTTTTCAAAAATCTCTCTGATATTAAGGAAATCAGAGAAGCAAATTTTGCAATTTTCTGATTTTTCTATGATTTATTATAATTATTTTAGTGAAAATGCTAGAAAATACATTTTTTTTTTAATTTTAAAATTACCTTAAAGCTTTAAAATTTAATATCTCACTAAATAGACCTAAGAAAAATGTGGGGTTTGTTCCTAAGTGATTAAAATTCAAAATGTGACATTTTGGTGAATTTTATTATTTTTGTGATTTTTATTATTTTTTAATTATTAAAAATATTAAAATATTATTAAAAATCAACTTTTTAGAAAATTGAAATTTTAATTTTCTTAGGTTCCCCTGATATCAGAGAGGCTCCAAAACTAATTTGGTGAATTTTTGAAAGGTATTTTAAAAGTTATGAATTTTTAAAGTTTAAAATGACTAAGTGGCTTAATCAACCCAATTAGTGGGGCTAACCAAGTCCAATTGACCTCAAACTTTTATGGTGGATTCCTCTGACCCTAAAGGTCAGTGGAGAATTGATTTTAAGTCAATTTAATGCATGGTTAACTCTAATTAATTAGAGACTTATTTTGGGTGTTTAAGCCAATTAGGGTTGTTTTAAATGAACTAACTCAAAACCTATTTTTCCTAAGGTCCTCTGGTCATAAGAAACATCACCAAATTTTCCTAGAATTTATTTCACAACATGCTATTTATTGGAATTAAAATACTCAAAACAGCAACATGAATTTGAAAAATCAATAACTTTTTATAGGGATGGCCTCTCGACTTTGGAAAATTCGGGGAATGTTCCCAAATTCGGAGGCTTCAAAAGCCCTATGGTCTCATGCCATGGTGAATTGTATACATGCATGGAGAATTAAAAGTATGCAGAGAGTAAATAAATTATAAAAAATAAAATACTTGATGAAATTAAATGATTTCTTTTCCACATTATTCTCCTCTCGTTCACCGAGCAAGAGGGTATTTTTATTTTATTTTTCCGATTTTTCTACACGAGTTATGAATTTCTGAAGTTTAGGGAATTAAATAAATAAGAAAATACCCTAATTTTCTATTTATCCATGCGGCGCCAACTCATCCTCGGCATCTCCGAAACGCCGCGTGTCGCGCTCCCATTCGACGCCGCCACTTGAGTCAGCAGCCCGGGCCCCGCGGTTCTCGTACCGTCTCCTGGTCCGACGCCATCTGAGCCGTCCGTCCGCGCGTGTATTGAATGGATGGCATCCGTTCATCGTCCCCGAGCGTCCTCACCCGAGAGTCGTCCACACTAAATCCCTAAGATCTCACTCGATACTCAATGGATTTTCGTGTTCTTATGCTCTATGGATTCTTCTTGAAGAGACGAACACATCTATACGGTTATCATGCATTGAAATTAAGGCATTTGAGATGGAGAATCTCCAGAAGCTCGGGATGAAGAATTAGCTCATACCTTTGCTCGCAGAAGTGTGGCTTCGATCCGAGAGTTGTTGCACCTTCGATTGGATCCCGCAAGCTCCGGATGAAGTCTCCTGGTCCAGTGAATTGTCTAGATGTGATTTCGACCAAGCCCGATCACAAAGCTTGGAGGTCGGAGCAACCGGGTGGCTCGGAGATGGGGCTTTTGCTTGGTGGACACCTTCCTCGGTCCGGTGAAGGTGTAGAACCAATCAATTTGGGAATTGGCTTACCGTGGAGAAGTGTCCCGGTTTTGGGTGGAATTTCGACTGGGAAATTAGATTTTATCGGTGGGGATTAGGGCAAATCGACACCTGGGATCAACCGCTCTAAGGGTGGAGAAGGGTTTGGAACAATTTTGGCGCAGTTTCGGCAAGGTTTGTGCAACTCTCCTCCATGGCCGCGAGGGTGAGGGGTTTAAATAGGAGAGGTCGGAGAGCC
Source organism: Papilionanthe hookeriana x Papilionanthe teres (assembly GCA_022702705.1). Classification (NCBI taxonomy): domain Eukaryota; kingdom Viridiplantae; phylum Streptophyta; class Magnoliopsida; order Asparagales; family Orchidaceae; genus Papilionanthe; species Papilionanthe hookeriana x Papilionanthe teres. The sequence goes on from CM040430.1 coordinate 26,748,766, forward strand.
TTCCGGGGAAGTCGAGGCATGGGATCACCTGCTCAGTGAGGAGAAGAACAGCCATAGTGACCATTTGGCATGGGGCAGCTCAACAAGTGGGAATTCCAAACTTCGGCTCCTCCCAAGGTCTCGGCCATGGTGTTTTCCGGCGATCCAGTGCGCTGGCCGGCAGGGCATGGGTCACCCTCGAGTCCAGTGGGTCGTGGCTGGAGGTTTGTGCAATCAATTGGTAATTGCCATGTGTAAAGGCTTTGAATTAAAATGGAATGGGGAGGGGGTCATTTTGGCCTTAATTTGGTCAACCCATTGGTTTGGGTTGGGTGCACCTCCCCATGGCCTCGATTTTGGGTCGAGAGGATCAGTTGGGTCGCCCAAGGGAGAGTGGTGTGGTCTCTATCCATGATGAGGTGGCTAAACATGGTTTAGTGTGTGACATGCTTAAGGTAAAAAATGCTTAATGAAAGATTAGGAAAGGGGCCCCTCCTTTTACCATTAATGGCATGGTCACATGTCAAGCCTTCCATGGCTTCATGTGGCTTGTCCATGGCTTGCATGGCTTGTCTTTGGCGTGGGGAAAGTTGAGTCAATTTCATGGAAATGGGTTTTAAGAATTTTGGATATTTTGGTGAAAATTTGCATGAAGCTTGATTTGGAATGGTTTAATTGATGATTTTGAAACTTAGGGGTGATTTTTATTAAATGGATGATGAGGGGAAGTGCCATGTGGGCTTTGGATGGGTTTGGGCTTTTGAATGTGGTGAAGTGGGCTTTTAGGAAAATTTAAGGGGAATGGGCTTTTTGATTTTAGGATGGGCATTTGGGTAAAGATTTTGTGAAGAACTTTGTCAAATAAATGTCATAATTGGTTTAGGGATGTTCTATGAAGGGCTTGGAGTCAATTTGGTGTGATTTGGAGTTGAATTAGTTTAAATTTGGGTTTATTTGGTAAGTGGGCCTATGTAGGTCCAAGTGGGCCAAGTTGGGCTAATGTTGGGCTAGAGTTGAAATTGATGTAAAATCAATGTTGAGAAATATTTATGGGAGTGTTTCAAAGAGGTTTTGGCTTTGGTTGGGCTTTGATTTTGGGGTTCTGGGCTCATTCTGGGTTAGGTTTGGGTTTAGGTCGAAATAGAGCCTTTTAGCTTTGGGTTGAGTTTGAGTGGGGTTTGGGTCTAAATTTTGGGCAAATCATGTTAGTGTTTTGTTTGTGGGAATGTTAAGGAAGATTTAGAAAAGATTTGGGGTTAATTGGAATTGAATCGGGTGAGTTTGGGTTAGGTTCGGGTCATGGGTCCAAATTGGGCTTTAAGGCCAAAAGTGAGATTGGATCCAAATGTCAACCAAATTGGACTTGGATTTTGTCTAGATTGGTATTGGGGATATTGAATTGAAGTTTAGAATTGAATTGGACCAAAATTGGGGTCAATTGGGTAGGTTTGGTTTGACATTGGGTTCACTTTGGGTTAAAATGGGTCAAATTGGGGGTTTTGACAAAAGTTGGGTAAATTGACAAAATTGGCCCATGGTGTAGTTGGACAAAATAAAATTGGGAATATTTGGGATTTTCTGGAATTTTCTGGGAATTTGCTGAATTTTTGGATTTTTTTTTGGCCAAGAGGGGTATTTTGGGTATTTGGACGGTATTGGGAGGTATTTTTGGAATTTTTGGTATTTTTGGGTATGGATGATCAATTTAAGTGATGTGGAAATGTTTGGGGATGATTTTGGAGAATTTTGGGTAATTTGGAAATTTTTGAGAAATTTGGGTAATTTTAAGGGTTTTGGGTAGGCTAAGCGGGTGTAAGGTCCCGGGGGTCAAAAATTGAAAATTTGGGAAATTGATGATTGGGTGAATTTGAGTGGAGTGAAATCATTTTGGTTGAGCCATGAAGCCATGTCAAGCCCATATGAGTCATGAAGGGACTCATTTGAGGCATTCACTATGTTGTTCCCAACCCTCTTAGCCAAGGGCTTAGGGGTTAAAGACCATCCATGTGAATCATCCACATGAGTGAGGAGGTCAAGTTAGGTATAGGTGTGTGAAAGTGTAGTGTATAGGTGTAGTGTGTGTGTAAGTCAGCCCCTTCACTGCACCGGGCCACCTGTGGCGGTCCTAAGGCCAAAGAGTCCTATAGGAACTCATCCTTTAAACTTCCACATCCGATTTCAACCCTCCAGGTGATTAGGGGTCTACAATCAAGTTTGTAGAGTTTGCAGGGAGTTAAGAAGTGGTTTGAATTTCTAAAAGGTGGGTCCCAATTCTAGTCCTCTAAGACAGATCAAAGGAAAAGCCTAAGGCTAGCTCCTAAGTACTAAAGAGAAGAAGAGAAGACCTCATCAAAAATGAGGTCAACAAATGGACCCCCAATAGGTGTGGTGAGCTGACGGAGCACACCGCGCGTATTGGTGTTGACCGAAGCGATCAACAAAACCAACACAGATGTCCAAGTCACGAACTTAGGACGAAGTAGAAGAGTTTCCACTGGGGAGTAGCAAGTATATCTCTGAAACCGGAGATTCCTGAACTCTCGTTGGGGAAAGGAAAAGGAGGTGAATCCCAAATCACATGACCTGGGGGAATTTCGATTTAGATTTTATTTTGTTTTAGTTTAAGTTTTGATGTGTGAGTTTAGATTTTAGTTTGGAGTTTCGATTTAGATTGAAGTTTTTTTTTTGTCAAAATTAATTTGAGGGATTTGATTTGAAATGAAAATTGGAATTCTGAGGTTTTAGATGTAACATCTTCAACCTCGAAATAAAATTGAATTGATTAGATTGAATCATTGCAATGAGAAGAGGTCTCAGAGCAATGCGGTATTGGATGTAAAATCCTTAACCTCAAGAGTTTGATTTTGATGTATTTCCTTGCTGTAGGGAAAGAATCCTAAAGCAATGCGGTCTTGGATATAAAATCCTCGACCCAAAAGTTTGAATTTGGTGTATTTCGAGTGCAATAGGGAAGAATCCTAAAGCAGTGCAGTCTTGGATGTAAAATCCTCGACCCAAAAGTTTGAATTTGATGTATTTCAGTGCAATAGAAAAGAATCCTAAAGCAGTGCAGTCTTGGATGTAAAATCCTCGACCCAAAAGTTTGAATTTGATGTATTTCAGTGCAATAGGAAAAGAATCCTAAAGCAGTGCAGTCTTGGATGTAAAATCCTCGACCCAAAAGGTTGAATTTGATGTACTTCAGAGGCGATAGGAAAAGAATCCTAAAGCGGTGCGGTCTTGGATGTAAAATCCTCGACCCAAAAGTTTGAATTTGATGTATTTCAGTGCGATAGGAAAAGAATCCTAAAGCGAGTGCGGTCTTGGATGTAAAATCCTCGACCCAGAAGGTTGAATTTGATGTATTTCGGTCGTCGTAGGAAAGAATCCTAAAGCGATGCGAGTCTTGGATGTAAAATCCTCGACCCAAAAATTTGAATTTGATGTACTTCGAGTGCAATAGGAAAGAATCTAAGCGATGCGGTCTTGGATGTAAAATCTGTTGACCTCATTTTTGATGAGGTCTTCCCTTCTTCTTTTTAGTGCTTAGGATCTAGCCTTAGGCTTTTCCTTTGACTATCTTAGAGGACTAGAATTGGGACCCACATTTTTGAAATTTAAACCACTTCTAAACTCCACGCAAACTCCATAAACTTGATCTATAGACCCCTAATCACCTAGAGGGTTGAAATCGAATGTGGAAGTTTAAAGGATGAGTTCCTATAAGACTCTTTAGCACTTAGGAGCGCCTTACTAGGTGGCACAGTGCAGTGAAGGGGCCGACTTACACTACACTTACACACTACATTTCCGCACACTTCCTAAAACCACACCCATACCCAACTTAACCTCACGACTCATGTAAGTGATTCACATGGACGGTCCTTAACCCCTAAGCCGCTCGGCTAAGAGGGTTAGGAACAACATAGTGAATGCCTCGAATGAGTCCTTTCATGGCTCATATGGGCTTGAAATGGCTTCATGGCTCAACCAAAATGATTTCCTTCCACCTAGATTCACCCAATCTTCAATTTCCCAAATTTGCGATTTTTGACCCCGGGACCACTACACTACTAAACTCTACCCAAAACACTCGAAATTACCCAATTTTTGCAAAATTTCCAAATTACCCAAAATTTTCCAAAATCAATCCCAAACACCTCCACATCACTCAAATTGATCATCCATACCCAAAAATACCAAAGATTCCAAAAATACCTCCCAATACCCTCCAAATACCCAAAATACCTTTCTTGGCCTAAAAATCCAAAAAATTCAGAAAATTCCCAGAAAATTCCAGAAAATCCTAAATATTCTCAATTTCATTTTGTCCAACTACACCATGGGCCAATTTTGTCAATTTACCCTACTTTTGTCAAAACCCCCAAATTGACCCATTTTAACCCGAAAGTGAACCCGATGTTAAACCAAACCTATCCAATTGACCCAAATTCTGGTCCAATTCAATTCTAAACTTCAATTCAACATTCCCAATACCAATCTAGACCAAATCCAAGTCAATTTGATTGACATTTGGATCCGATCTCACTTTTGGCCTTAAAGCCCAATTTGGACCCATGACCCAAACTTAACCCAAACTCACCCAATTCAACTCCAATTAACCTCAAATTTTTTCTAAATCTTCCTTAACATCCCCACAAACAAAACCCTAGCATGATTTGCCCAAAATTTAGACCCAAGTCCCACTCGAAACTCAACCCGAGGTTAAAAGGCCCATTTTTGACCTAAACCCAAACCTAACCCAAATTCAACCCAATTCAAATCCAAATCACCCCCAATTCATTTCAAATTACTCATGACACATCTATGATCTAAACCCAACAATTATTTGGCCCAACCTCTTTACAAAATTCCCATCCATAAATTCATTTTTAAACTTAAGGGCCCATTCCTTAAACCATTTTAAAAGCCCACTTCCACCAAATCCAAAGCCCAAACTTCTTCCAAAGCCCATATGACATTTCCCCTCATCATACTTTCAATTAAAATCATCCCTAAGTCCTAAATTCATCATCAAATAATTCCAAATCAAGCCTCATGCCAAATCACCCCTAAATACCAAAATTTTCCTTAAATCCATTTCCATGAAATTGACTTCACTTTTCCCAAGCCAAATGGAGCCATGGAGCCATGCACAAGCCATATGCAAGCCATGAGAGCCTCTTTACATGTCACCATGCCATTTTGGGCAAAAGGAGGAGGCTCTTTCCTTAATTCCTAAAGGTGATTAACCACTTCCATGACTCCACTAAACCATGCTTAAGCTCTAATTGTACTTGGATTGTGACTTGACCCCACTAATCAAGCTGATCCAAATCACTTTCTCTTCGGCCTAAACCAGGCCTTGGGTGGTGCACCTAGCCCAAATGGGTGGGTTGACCCATTTAGGTCCAAATCTAGCCATGCCCCATTCCACTTTGGATCAAAGCCTTTACACATGTCCATGGCCGATTGATTGCACTAAACCTCCAGCCACGACCACCGACCTCGAGGGTGACCCATGCTCGGCCGGCCGGCCACCAGGCCGCCGGAAAACACCATGGCCGAGAGCTCGCATGTGAGCCGACATTGAAATTCTCACTTGCTGAGTCGCCCCTTGCCTAGTGGTCACCATGGTCGTTCTTCTCCTCACAGAGCAGTCGATCCCAAGCCCTAACTCCCCACGGGAGGCCTCCGACCTGCTCTGTTTAAACTCCACCCCTCTCGGCCATGAGAAGAAAGAAGCATAAACCTTGCCAAAACTGCGCCAAAATTGTTCCGGACCCTCTTCCACCCTTAGAGCACTTGATCCCAGGTGGAATTCCCCTGCCATTTCTCCTCCGAAAGCTCGATTTCGGAGTTGAAATTCCACCCAAAACCGGGACACTTCTCCACGGTGAGCCGATTCCCAAATTGATTGGCTCTACACCTTCACTCGGACCAAGAGAAGGTGTCCACCATCAAAAGCCCCATCTCCGGACCACCCGGTTGCTCCGACCTCCGAGCTTTGTGATCGGGCTTGGTCGAAATCATATCCGGACGATTCACTGGACCGGGAGATTTCATCCGGAGCTTGCTAGGACCTAATCGAAGGTGCAACAACTCTCGGATTGAAGCCACACTTCTCCGAGCCAAGGTATGAGCTAACTCTTCATCCCGAGCTTCGAAGATTCTCCATTTCAGATGCCTTAGTTTCGATGCATGTTAGCCGTATAGATGTGTTCGTCTCTTCGAGACGAATCCATAGAGTATAAGAACGTAAAAATCCATTGAGAATCGAGTGAGATCTTAGGGATTTAGTGTGGACGGCTCTCGGGTGAGAACACTTGGGGACGATGAACGGATGCGCGTCCATTCGATACACGCGCGCACGGATGGTCGGGATCGCGTCGGACCGGGAGACGGTACGAGAACCGCGGGGCCGGGCCGCCGACTCGGGTGGCGGCGTCGAATGGGAGCGCGCCGCGTGGTCTTTCGGAGGCTGCGAGGATGCGGCGGCGCCGCGTGGATAAATAGAAAAATAGGGTATTTTCCGATTTATTTAATTCCCTAAACTTCGAAAATTCATATCTCCGTGTAGAAAAATCAGAAAAATAAAATAAAAATACCCTCTTGCTCAGTGAAGAGAGGAGAATAATGTGGAAAGGAAATCACTTAATTTCATCAAATATTTTATTTTTTATAATTTATTTACTCTCTGCATTGTTTTAATTCTCCATGCATGCATACAATTCACCATGGCATGAGACCATAGGGCTTTTGAAGCCTCTGAATTTGGGAACATTCCCCGAATTTTCCAAAGTCGAGGCCATCCCTATGAAGAGTTCTTGATTTTTCAAGTTCGAGTCACTGTTTTGAGTATTTTAATTCCAGTAAATAGCATGTTGTGAGATAAATTCTAGGAAAATTTGGTGATGTTCCATATGACCAGAGAACCCTAGGAAAAATAGATTTTGGCTTAGTTCATTCAAAACAACCCTAATTGGCTTAAACACCCAAAATAGGTCTTTAATTAATTAGAGTTAACCCGGAATCAAATTGACTTGAAATCAATTCTCCACTGACCTTTAGGATCAGAGGAATCCACTATAAAAATTTGAGGTCAATTGGACTTGGTTAGCCCCACTAATTGGGTTGATTAAGTCACTTAGCCATTTTAAACTTTAAAAATTCATAACTTTTAAAATACTTTTCAAAAATTCACAAAATTGATTTTGGAGCCTCTCTGATATCAGGGGAATCTAAGAAAATTAAAATTTCAATTTTCTAAAAAAGTTGACTTTTAATAATATTTTAATATTTTTAATAATTAAAAAATAATAAAAATCACAAAAATAATAAAATTCACCAAAATGTCACATTTTAAATTTTAATCACTTAGGAACAAATCCCACATTTTTCCTAGGTCTATTTAGTGAGATATTGAATTTTAAAGCCCTAGGGTAATTTTAAAATTAAAAAAAATGTATTTTCTAGCATTTTCACTAAAATAATTATAATAAATCATAGAAAAATCAGAAAATTGCAAAATTTGTTTCTTTGGTTTCCTTGATGTCAGAGAGATTTTTGAAAAATATAAAATCCATTTTTCAACATTTATTTTATTTTTAAATTAATTAATACTCCAAAACTCAAAATAATTATAATAAAAATAATATAATTCAAAAAAATCACCAAAATTGGTCCAAGTGCTTCTCTGGTCATTAGGAATGTCCCCTAATTTTCTTAAGGACAGAAATTTTCCTTGGTCATGTTATTAAATTTTCCTTGAAAATCTCTATTTTCCACCAAAAATAATTATATAAATAAATTAAATATAGAAAAATCACATTTTCTCCTCTCATGTCATTATTGACATATGAGTGAAGTCATATAAAAATTTCAAGTTCATTTGAGTTCAATTTAGTAAGTTATGAAATTATTAAGCTTAAAGGGTAAAATGGTAATTAAATTTTTTTTTAACCCTTAATTAAAATTTTAGGTTTAATAAAAGAAAATCAACAAGTAAAACATTTGATCTTAATCTGATTTGGATGATTGAAATTTAAATAATTAAAGGGTAGAAACTCATTAAACAAATTTTAAAATAATTAAACTTTAATTAAATAATAGATTAAATTTGGAAGAATAATAAAATTGGAATTATTAAAATAAGGGATATTTATTAGGAAGAGATTTATTCTTTAATTTAAAAATCCCTAAATTAATTATCTCATTAATACTCGATTTTTAATTAAAATGATAACTCAAATTTAAAATATTAAAAGACTTAATTAAATTATTAAACTCTTTTGAAATTTCAATTAAAATTAAAAATAAAGTAAATTAAAGATAAATTAAAATTAAATTAAATTAAATTAAATTAAATTAAAATTAAATTAAATTAAATTAAGTTAAATTAAAACAAATTAAATTAAATTAAACTAAATTAAAATTAAATTAAATTAGATTAAATTAAATAATTAAATTAAATTAAATTAAATTAAATCAAATTAAACAATCAAATTAAATTAAATTAAATTTAATTAAATAATTAAATTAAATTAAATTAAATTAAAAAAAAATTAAATCAAATTAAATTGAATTAAATTAAATTAAATAAATTAAATTAAATTAAATAATTAAATTAAATTAAATTAAATTAAATTAAATCAAATTAAATTAAAATTAAATCAAATCAAATTAATTAAACATCAAATCAAATTAAATTGAACTATGTTAAATTAAATTAAAACTCAATTAAATTAAGTTGAATTAAATATAACATCACCTAAGACATAAAGAATTCAAGATAAATGTAAAGCAACTTGAACACTATTCCAAATTTAAACTCTTTAACTTAAATCAAATCATTTGAATATTAATTTACCCTTGAAAGCTTTGATTATTATAACTCCTAAATGAAACATTAAATGAAGTGCTTACTTCACTCATAAGATATTCGAAATGTCTTAATTCATTAGGCGAGTTAACAAAACTTGAAAACCTCGGACGATTGATTCATTTATATAATTAAATTCATTTGGACTTAAAACAATCCTAGAAATATTGAAAAGATGTTTAAGATTCTTCTTAAGCACTTCCTCGATATGATAGGATATTTATAAGAACAATTGGATTTAATTGTTCTTTGATGAAGAAAATCGTCTTCAAGCAAAAACACAAAGAACTCTAGACGTCATAGGAGATGACTAAGCTATAGGATTAGGAATTCGGTAGAAAACCATAACCTTTCCCTTAGCTTTACCTAGGAACTTGCTTAAATATTCTAATTGTGTCTTAAGTGCGGCTTGGGATGACGGGAAGACCCTCAAGTACGCTTTTATTTTATTGCGATTCACTCTCTTGCAATTTACTTTCTCGCAATTTACCTTCTTGCAACTTACTTTATTGCAAATGCATTTATTTTTCTTGCATGATAAACAATCTGTTGCATGAAAACCCACACCTTTAGGATAGTCCCTAAAGCTGAAACCAAAACTAAATTAAAAGTCATTGCAAGATAAAATTCACCGCCACGACATTTCAAAATATAAAACAACTCAAAATTTAATCACAAACGGAACACAAAACTACGATTGCAACTAAATTAAAACGTCTTGTTGGATGATCGGGAATACCTCGGATGATGTAACCTACGTGTTGCTAACGGGATTTCCACGGTCTAAATGAAAGTGTGGAACTCATTCGATTGAGTTTAGCAAATTCATACGGACTAAGTGAATCCGATAAAAATAATGATGCGGAAGGATGGAACTAGTGGGATCTTAGCAGGTGTCGTTATAATCAACTTTAAGATTTGTTTTAATCGAAACACAAAAACACTTGGAAAATTAAGACTTCTCTAAACCAAAACATTTTTCTCATCCCCTGATTTATGATTTCTAAAACTAAACCTCTGCAACAACAAGGAGCTTGGAGCATGGTGGGCAGCATGGCCATCGTCATCAACAAAACTTGAACCTATTTCAGCAAAACCTTCTTAGAATTAAACAACAAAGCCATAGGACTTCGAGGTAGCTTGCCTAGTGCAACATAAATCCTCAACCTCTTCGTTAGGCATTTGCATTGCAAATCAAGCCCTAACCGGTCTTAGGATTCCGAGGTAGTCGTCCAGATACGACAATAAACCCTCATATCTTCTAAGTTATTTGTTTGATTCTATCATACAAATATAAGCCCTAATTAATTAAAATTGGCGAGATTGAAATACTAAATAAACATTAGGACTTTCCTAAATTCGAAGCCAAACAATAGGATAGTCGGGAAATTACGAAGTTCACTTCGAATCGGTGATTTCTCCTACCTTTCTTCCTTTGGATTCACAAAATAAAATGTTCCAAACTTGATCCATTCCTTATTGAAATTCCAAAATTCAATTCCTTGAAAACTTAAACTTTGAAATTCTTGAGAGCGAATTATTGATTATTATCGAGAGTTTTCTTAGGTGATTCCCGTCACTTAAGATGTAATTAACTATAGGGGCTTGCCCTTATAGGGAATTTTAAAGAACCCGAGTAATATAAACCCTGTTTGATACTTTCATATTAAGCGAGGGAATTTTTCGGCTTATAAAATTGGTTCGCGGACCAAACGGATGTCACAAAACTTCAGTTTATTTGATCGAGCCCCACTCATCGAGCGATGTGTACATCCTTAGGGATAGATACACGGTTTGTGGTGCGGTGCTCGTTTATATAAACTATTTGGGATGTGAGATCGGTTTAATCTCATATTTAAAATTATTTTCAAAATCAAATACTACTTTCTAAATTATATATATATATATTTAAATTAAAAATTTAAAATTTAAAAATTCGCCGACAACTTACGTTAGGCGACCCCTTTCAAAATATCACACAACCTAAAAATAGTGCCGACAACTTCTGGCGACTCCGCTGGGGATGATTCCTCTCTCCATTATAATCGAATAATTCTGCTTTCAAAAATCGGTAGTGTATCCATGTCCCTAATGGATCGAACTACCCTTCTTTCCGTTGGAATACTATGTTCATTTCTATCTTGAACAAGTATAGCCAACATTCTCTCGGATTTAGGAGCCACTGTTTAGACACCCCTAAACGAGAGAGGTTCCGAGATCCTTTTACCTCATTTACGAGGTGGGGTGGACCCCAATAGGTGTTAGTTTAGGAATGATCCTTCGAGTCGAGAAGTCTTGCTTAAGACTTTCTTTCCCTTTCCAACTCGAATCGGATTCCTTACCTTCTCTACACCTTTGAACATTCCGTTCTAAATAAACAAACCCTCTAATAAGTGATTCTTTTAACAAATGATTCTTTTTTTATAAATACATGAACGAGAGAATGAGTTCGGACTCTTTTCAATTCCTTTCTTTTCGTCCTAAAGAAAAGAAGCATAACTTAGGACTGACAACCAGAATCTACCTTGCAGAAATGGAAGCCCCGAAACTGATTTTCTCCTTCACCAACAGACTGGACTTTGCTGTTTATAAGGATGAGCTGCCCGACAATGGGATCATCTGATTTGGACAAGGATTTGAAAACACGAACGTCAAGGTCACCGACGTCTCCCTCTTTGCAGCGACGAACAAGGTATCCGAGGCGAGGAGCCATCGCTCGAGTTCAACCTTAGATCGACCCAAGAGTTTCCTCCCCTGCAAAGGATCCCGACTAGGAGGAATACTTGCCGTCCGCGGGAGGACTCGTTCTTACTACCCCCACTCGGTCTAGTTGTTCTCGCACCCACCCCGACTTCGCAAATCAAAGGGGAAAGAAATCCAGAACTATGGTAAACCCGTTACCGTGGAGGGTACGGATCTTCCTGTAAGACAGCTTACGTCTTCGAAATCGGGTCCAGTTCAAAGATTCCGTCGGCGACGAAGACCCAAAGAAGAAATAGAAATAGAAGGATTGCCGGAGAGGCCGGAGCTGCTCGAAATTGCTTTCTGGAAGAAATTCCGAGTTGCCGAGAATATACACCGCTACCGGAATATACACCCATTGCCTAACTACATACCACTTTTGGGAGGAAGCGGGTTCCATCCCCTCTCCGCCGCGAGAGGATGAGGAGAATGTTCGCAAGATTGTCGCCACGTTACCTCGGCCCGCATATTACGACGATAGCCGCAAGAAAAGAACTAGAACTACGCCGTTTGCTCGACTACGAGCTTTGGTAGAAAAGCCTAGCAAAGAAGGAAAAGCGCCCCGTGTCGGAAATTCTACGAAGGATAGGGCGGGTGCCGGTCGAATCCCGTCTTGGGCCCGAGTAGAACCCGCCGTCATGATAGAAAAGCCAAGCAAGAGAATGAAGGCTAGCCCGCTCGTCGTAGTATCGGGATTACAGATTAGGGAGGATACCACCTTCCGACATTTGGCCGATGGACCATGCGGTCCTAGACCTTCCGCTGCTAGAAGGATGGTGTGGCGTCCCACTACGGGGCGATTGAGATTGAAACAGACGGCCGAGAAAGAAAGTCTCGCCGGGAGGCTGGAATGCGAAGAAAGTGCTACTTGCGATAAAGGGGACTCGTGAAAAAGGGACCGGCAACCATCGCATGACAACCACAAAGATACACGAAGCTCCGCTAGAAGATGCCATGGAAAAGTTGAGAACCGACATCAGACGGTTGGCGAAAAGAAAGAGAAGAAAAGTTCGGAGATGAGATCGACTCATCGGAATTCATGGACAATGAATATGCGAGAAATCAACATGATTGAGACACGAGCTTCATCGGCTTCTCGAGGTGCTCCTGCAGACTGCAGAAGAGAGGAGCCGGAGCGATGAAGAGACGGCTTCGGGAAAAGGACGACACGATCGCTCGAATGGCGAAGAGGATGGAAGAGATGGCCATAGCTCCGGCCACTCTCCGGAGTCGAAGTACAACCACATAGAGAGACACCCCCGAAGTCATTCACATCGTAGACGGAGGAAAGGAGATTACATCCGTCGATGGGGATGACCAGTGAAAAAGGATACGGCACGAAGTATGATCCACGAAAAGGATATCAAGAACTTGGTAGAGAAGCGAGTGCGAGAAGCCTTAGCACGATCGAAGAACGGGACATCCATTCGGACGGGTAGACCTTACCCAGAAGAATTCGATGCTGTCCAATACCCGAAAGGCTTCGTACCACCTCCGTTTAAGACCTTCGACGGAGCCAGGAACCCCGACCGGCATGTTGCACACTTTCGTGCCGGTTGTTGCAATGCCGGCGGGAGCGATGCGCTACTCTTCCGACGAGTTCGTTAGCGGTCACGTCGGGAATCGCCTTCGGCGGGTATGCGGAATTACCCAAAGGTTCCGTGAAGACATTCTCGGAGCTAGAGTCTCTTCATTAAGCGATTTGCGGAGCTCGGCACCACATCACTATAGGTGATTTAGTGGTAGAGAAACAAAGGCCGAATGAAACTCTAGTGGATTACATACTTCGATGGAGAAATTTAAGCATGAAGTGTGAACCACAACTCGCAAGAACAACATGCGGTCGGCATCTTGCTTAAAAGCATTCACGGCCCGATAGCGACTTCTCCTCGAGGGATTCACTATTAAGACTTTTGAGAAGTTGTTAAGCAAGGCCGGAAGCTTGCAAGAAGAGGCGAAGCAATTAAGTTTCGCCGACAAGACGGACAAGCGGAAGCCGGTGAAGACCTTCGAGAAGAAATCCGGGATCGTTGCGGCGGTTGACAAAGGCAAGCAACCGTATGCAAATACCACCGAACGGCCGCGACGAACCGCAACGGAATTGCCAAGCAACCCTGGTCCAGCTATCGATCGTCTCCGCGAGTATGAACAATCGTCCCGTCCGCAACGTACATTAAGGGAGCTTCGAGCGAGAGAATATCCGTTCAAAAATGAAGCGATGCCGAAGATGTTCCGTAGCCTAATGAAGACTCCGGATTTCCAGTGCACGGAGCCCAAAAGACCGGAGGAAGTCAACAAGAAAGGTGATCCCAACTTTTGCCCCTACCATCGGATGCTTGGGCACAAGATAGAAGACTGCATTACCTTCAAAAGTTGGCTCAATGACAACCTTCGGAAAGGAAATATAACAATCCCGAAGGAGTACATGAAGGAACCCCGAAAGGAGGTTCCGTCAATGTTATCTCAACCGATCCCGTCATTCCGATAGATCCCTATGCAACCAACGATGGATGGACTACCGCCTGGATGAGATCTTCGAAGAAGATTTTAGACAACATCCGAACCGCTTCGGTGTGAGCTTCAATTCAGAGTTCGAGACTTGTTAAGCCGGTACTATCACTTGCGATAGAAGAACCACCTCGACAGGAGACAATCGAAGAGAAGAAGAAAATTAACGAAGAAGAGGGGACCGAGATTCCTAAGGCTAGACTAGGGGCTGCTTATCCTAGGATAGTTGTTTCCGATTCGGGGGAGAAATCCCTCGAACCTCTGATTTTGTATGATTATCTCGCTCACTTCGGTGGGATCATATAATGATAAGGGTGATGGCGTTGGCTACGTTTTGATCGTTTCTAACGATTACGTAACTAGCGACAATCCGGGCGTCGATTTCGATACCAACAACAATTCTCAAATCATACAAGATCTCGACGATCAAAATGACGAAGAAGACATCCATCAAGGAGGCTACGAGAGTTCAACAAGCAACGGATCTATCTGTGAGTTTCGAGGAGCTCCGATTACGATAGAGTTAGAGCCTTCGATTTGGAAGATAATCCGGAAGAGCCGAGTCATTCCGATTCAGGAGGAGACACCGACAAACTCAACACTAGATTCGGAAGAAATTACGAAGTCAACCTAAGAAGTGGAAAAGTTCTACCTCCAAGAATGGGTCCAAAAGACAAAGGAAAGCGGTGGTTGTTCAAGAAGAACCAACCCCAGCGGAAGACATACCCGTTCGAGAAGAAACCGAGACGCATGGAAACAAAGTGGACTACAACGTGCTAGCCCGTCTTAGGAAACTACCGGCCAAACTGAGCATTTACGATGCTCTCATCTTATCAAAGGAGATGAGGGAAGCTCTGATCAAGGCCTTACTTGATCCGGAAATTTGCTTAGCTCAAATGGCCGGAGATTCCTTAGATGAGGTTTGCTCGTTAAAGGAACAACGAGGCGTTACCTTCACGGACAATGACCTACTACTGGGACGACAGATCACAACCGACCGTTGTACATTTCGAGTTACAATTGGGAAGTTTACGCTCTCCGCAGTATTGGTGGATCCGGGAGCATCAATCAATATAATGAGTCTTCGAACACTAGCATACTTGGAAATTGATGCTCGTGAGCTCGAGGCCGACAAAATGTTATTAAGAGGATTCAACCGGAAAGGAGAAAGAGCCCTCGGGTCAATAACACTACCGATGAAGACCGGTGATTTAGCAAAGACAACCGCAAAATTTCATATAATCGATTCGAAACATCGTTCAACGCTCTACTCGGGCCGACCATGGATACATGAAAACGAGGATGGTACCATCATCTCCGCATCGGTGCATCAAATATTACGATGGAGGGAACAATGCATCAAAGGCGACTTACAACCATTCTCCGTACATGAGATTGGAATCCATGAAGAT
Source organism: Papilionanthe hookeriana x Papilionanthe teres (assembly GCA_022702705.1). Lineage (NCBI taxonomy): Eukaryota > Viridiplantae > Streptophyta > Magnoliopsida > Asparagales > Orchidaceae > Papilionanthe > Papilionanthe hookeriana x Papilionanthe teres. Next base: position 26,764,288 of record CM040430.1, read on the forward strand.
GCAGCTTATTATGCACCGCCAAAGAAAACGATCTTCTCCGGAGATACCGTAACAAATGAAGCAAAGAAAGTTCGGGACAACGAAGAACTCGAAGTTCTAGTCCAACAATCACTCACCACTCCCTTCCGGCGAGATGGTGAAGGTTTCTCCACAACTCGCATCCGAGGTCGAGGCCGGGGACGAGGCCGTGGTAGAGACACTAGGACAATTGGACAGAGGAAACCAGCCATCAATGTTGATTGGGAAGATAGTTCGAAGAAGAAAAAGAAATCAAGCAAGAAGCAACGACAATAAATCGAAAGAAGCCGCAATACAAGATCTCCTCGAAGATGAAAAGAACGAAGAATACAAATCAATGTACGAGAAGATTAACCACTACGTACATACTATGACCCTAACTCCGATCCATTCTAATAAGATCGAGGGTATGGAGGTCAAAGAGGTACGTAGTGACGGTGCAAAGCCGATCAAATTCTACCGCGGTGCTTCTTCCTCCAAAACTGAAAATAATGTACAATTCGAAGATATCACTTCATCAGAATTAATGGAATTACCTTTTGAGTGGTACTCTCCCTCGTGTTCAAAATTTAATTCAACGTGGTTTCTTACCTCGACAATGGACAAGAGGCCAATCACAACATTTTGAAAAGTTATGGAATAACTCCGGCCGTCCTCCCAATTCAAAGTATGGACTCGGATTCGGCACGATAGGGTCGGTTGACGATACCGAATTTTGCTTGGTTGTCACTTGCAAGACCAATGAAAGCCGCATGGAAACTACGTGACGAACCCGAAGATTTACAAATTGGAGACGCTCCACCGTAATTCGAAGAAGAAATTAAATCCACAATAGATGAGTTAACGGAAGTTAACTTAGGTACTAGCGAAGAGCCTAGACCTACCTTTGTTAGCTCCTTACTCAATAAAGAAGACTCCGAAGAAATAATCAAGTTATTAATGGAATTTAAAGACTCGTTTTGCTTGGAGCTACGATGAAATGCCAGGATTAGCTCCGCAGGTTGCAGTCCATAAGCTAGGAGTGGATCCTACTTCGTTCCGATCAGACGAGGTCCCGGAAGAATGCGTCTAGAAATCGAACAACAAGTTATAGCCGAAGTTAAAAAGCTAATAGACGCTAAATTTGTCCGTGAAGAACAATACCCGACTCGGTTAGCCAATGTGGTGCCGGTCGAAAGAAGAATGGTCGGATCGAATTTGTGTGGACTTCGAGAGATTTAAACAAGGCATGTCCAAAAGATGAATTCCCTCTACCGATTCCGAACCGATGATCGATATTGCTTCGACACATGAAATATTCTCGTTCATGGATGGATCTTCGGGATATAACCGGATAAAAATGGCTCCAGAAGATGAAAAGCTTACGACGATTCGAACGCCGATCGGAGTATTTTGCTACACGATGAATGCCATTCGGATCGAAGAACGCAGGAGCAACCTACCAAAGAGCAATGACAAGAATTTTTGATGATCTCATCCACAATCAAGTCGAATGCTACGTGGACGATGTCGTCATCGAAAGCAAAGTAAAGGAAAACCACTCGTATGATTTGAGAATTGTTTTCGAACGATTAAGACAATTTAACCTTAAGATGAATCCCTTAAAATGCGCCTTCGGCGTCACCTCCGGGAAATTCTTAGGATTCGTTGTCCGACATCGTGGAATTGAAATCGACCCGGAGAAGATTAAAGTCATCTTAGAAATGCCGCCTCCCAAAACCTTAAAACAATTACGATCTTTTCAAGGGAAGCTGGCATATCTTCGACGCTTTATCTCAAACCCGTCAGTAGGTGTCAGCCTTTCTCGGCACTAGTTAAAAAGGACGCCAAATTTATTTGGGAAGAGAAATGCCGAAAGGCCTTCGAAGACATTAAACAATATTTAATGACACCTCCCGTCTTAGCGACCCCGGTCTCGTGTAGACCGCGATACTTTACACCGCGGCTTTAGATGACTCTCTCGGAGCCCTGTTAGCCAGTGTCAATGATGAGGGTAAAGAAAATGCTCTTTACTACTTAAGCCGTCGTTTACTTCCGACCGAAGTAAGGTATCCCGCAAATGAAAAGCAATGTTTGGCCCTGATCTTCGCCGCTCAAAAGCTCGAGCACTACATGCTTTCTCATAAGGTCAACTTGATTTCGAAGTTTAATCCATTGCAATACTTGATGACTCGTCCAACACTTTCCGTCAGACTTGCCAGATGGTCAATGATATTATTGCAATTCGATATAACTTTCGTGCCTCTGCGTGCCGTAAAGGGACAAGTCTTAGCGGACTTCCTCGCAAAGACACCCTTTGCCGGCCGAATCTCCTCTCAATGACGAGCCGCCGGATGAACAAATAATGAACCTAGAAGACCTCGACGATCGACGTTGGGAATTATATTTTGACGGAGCATCTTCAGCACACAAAGACGAAGAATCGCAAGTGATAGTGCCCGTAAGGCGAGAATCGGGCTAATCTTTATAACACCGGAGCGGGGGATGTTAAGATACTCCTACCACTCGACGGAACCGTGTACAAACAACGAAGCAGAATACGAAGCCCTCATAATGGGATCGGAATTAGCTATTCAAATGGGGATAACGATCATCAACATCTACGGGGATTCACGGTTAATCATTCAATAGATCGCGGACAATACGGAATTTTCAAACCAAGACTCGAACAATACTTCCGGTATGCCATACGATTGTTGGAACGATTCCAAATGTGACAATCTACAAAATTCCTAGAAAAGAGAATGCTTTAGCAGATGCTTTAGCCCGTCTCGCAAAAGAATTTGCTCGTTTGCAAGATGAATCGATGGAAGTGTCGGTTCACGGACGTCGGGTCCTATCACAGCTCGACGTAGACACAATACACAAATCGAAAAAGAAAAAGAAGTAGTTGCAGCGAAGTGACGTGAAAACACGGAAGATTGGCGACGACCATTGATGAACTACCCGCAAACAGGAAAGCTACCGGACGATAGGTCGCTAGCCCATCGGATCAAGAAAAGAACTCGTCCTACGCATTAATAAACAACACATTATACGGAAGGTCTTTTGATAAAATGTGGCTAAGATGCCTAAGCGGGTCCGAGGCCCGTGAAATTGTTAAAGAGGTGGATTCAGGACTCTGTGGCGCTCATCGGGTCCAAAGATGAAAATGAAAATTAAAAGACTAGGGTACTACTGGCCCTCGATGATGACCGACTGCATGAAAATCGCCAAGAGCTGTCATCAATGCCAAGTGCACGGAGTGGTTCTACACCAACCTCCAAATGTGCTACACCCGACAATTGCGTCGTGGCCATTTGAATGTTGGGGCACAGATATAGTGGGTCCGATAGAACCACCATCTTCAAAAGGACATCGCTTCATTCTTGCGGCTACAGATTACTTTTCCAAGTGGGCGGCAGGTCCACTTAGAGAAGTGAAAGCACACCACGTGCTGCGCTTTTCAAGAACCAAGTTGTCTACCGTTTCGGAGTGCCGCGCGAGATCATCTCGGATAATGGGCCGCATTCGAAGCACACAAATCAACAATTTTGTCGGAGACACGGAATCGATCGGCGATACTCGACAATTTACTACCCAAGAGCAAACGGTCTCGCTGAGGCTTTTAATAAAACTCTCGTTCAAATCTTAAAGAAAACCCCGGACGATAATAAGAGAAATTGGCACGAGAAATTGTTAGAAGCCTTATGGGCCTACCGGACAACCTTCAAAACTCCTACTCAAGCTACACCTTACGCTCCGGTGTATGGGTCCGAGGCAGATGTTACCTTTAGAGGTTCAGACTTCCTTCACTCGAATTGCGAGTTGCAAACAAGATCACGACAGAAGAAAACGCCAGATTGCGACTCGAAGAATTAGAAAGCTTGGAAGGGAAAAGACTTGCAGCACAACAGAATTTAGAACTATACCAAGCTAAGATGGTTCAAGCCCATGACAAACTGGTCCGCCCGAGAACCTTCAAAGTTGGTGACTTAGTTCTCGTCCTCAAGAGACCTATTCTTGCACACCGCAAGATGGGAGGAAAATTTGAACCCACTTGGGAAGGACCATTTGTGGTTGAAGCGAGTATACTCGGGAGGTTCCTACCGGCTAGTGAATTGCCAGGGAGAACGACATATGCTTCCGATCAACGGACGATACTTGAAAAAGTATTACGCTACCCGATGTTTCGAAGGAATGAATTCTTCATCCCTAAGAAACACGGGCGAAGTAATTACTTATGATTGGGTCCGAACCCAAAAATAATAAAACGTGCTAAGATAAATAAAATCATGATAATTAAGTTTTCCTTGTTTTCTTTTTCAAATCAAAATCTCTTCCCTCATCTTATCCTACTTCATTCCTGTTAAATTTCAAAATATAAGAATAATAAAAAAATGTATCTTTAATAAACATTTTCTTAATGTTCTTGTTCTTAGTACAGCCCCTGATCCTTTTCCTTGTCTTTTCACAGGGAAATGTAGAACGGGCGGTTGGTCTTGAACTTTAAGAATGGCGTAAGCCTTGCACTCGATGAAAAGAGGGTGAAAGATGGAGCGATAATCGAGATTGACTCGGATTTCGCACCGAGCAGGCCTACGATACGAGGAAAGTGACCGGGTCCCAGCTAACCGAGAAGAACTGCCCGGACGTGACGATGATGAAAGTGGGTGGCCCAAGCCACCAATCCAAGCAAGAAGAAGAGAAAGGCAAATACTGAAGAAGACAAGAAAATGAAGTCCGTAGTCACTGCAGCAGAGGGCAGGCTTGTCAGCGCCGCACCCGCAGAGATGCAAGAAGTTCGGAGGGCTACTCTCACAGCCACGCAACGAAGAAATAAGAATCGCCGTATCCGTAAAATGTTAACAAAACTAGCTGCGGACCAGCGCGACGAGACAGTTGCTAATGCCAGCACTCACATTTCAAGGACACCGGTTCACCGGAACTCGAAGAAAGGAGGCCGGCTCCTAGAATAACGAAAGAACCGTGGAAATCTCCGGAAGATCGAAGAAAGAAGGCTACCACGCCACCGGATAGAACCACCAGCGGTGCATGACCTTGTTGCGAAGCAACCCCGGGGATGTCCCGACGGGCATCATCCCCGAGGAGCCGAGGTATGCGTGGGAACGTGAAGGGATTAAACCATATATCCCACAATATGTCACAAGGCCTCGCCATCTCGGATCATTCCGGAATACGAGCTGGAGAGGATGCAAAATGTTGAAAAGAAAACTTTCGAATACTTCGAGAGAATTAAAGGAAGAAGAATCAACATACTAGAAGGCCTCGAGCTACACACCGACGTATTCTCGAGTATGAACAACAACGAAATCGTGGACCGTATCCAGGATCCGAAGAGAATGGGCCGAGCAGGCCGCCTAAGGAAAACACATACTCGGAACCTCGGAGATGGATGCCGGGGAAAGGAAGAATCACAATACAATGCGGATGTTGCTACAACTTTGTCGAAGACGAAAGGGAAACCCACCGGGGATACTCCGTCATGGGCAAGTAGATCCGATGCCATTAGTCATCAAGAGAATGGTAAAAAGATTGATAACATGGAGGGTACTCGCGCAATATTGCATACCCAATAGCTGCATTATCAACATCTACAAACAAGGTGACCGCATACCCCCACATATTGATCACCACGACTTCGTCGGACCTTTCCGCACGGTCTCTTTCTTGAATGAGTGTAACATCATGTTCGGATCCGACCTCCGGATAGCGAGCCCGGGTGAGTTCCGAGGGCCGATAAAGATACCTTTACCGGTGGGTTCCGTCATAATACCTGCAGGGTAACGGAGCGTATATCGCAAAGCATTGCATACCAGAGTGCCGATGGAGCGCATCTCGGTTACTTTCGGGAGGATGGACGACAACAAGATACCTTACCATTTCCAACCGGACCCGTAGCTAGAGAACCTCCCGTCGTACTGAGCCGTGAGTTACATGGGAAATATCACACCTCCAACGTACATCCAGTCGGCATCCTTGCCAAGGATGGCTTGGAAGGTGATGTTATTGACCATGTACCTCACTATTCGTACATGGATTTTTGACGGATGATTCTTTTGATGAATCAACAAGGATCATACACGATCCGTTTTGAGTCTACATGGATTGTATGAAATATATTCCGGATCGAGTTGTACGACGTATTTTCAACATGATTGGAATGAAAGTGACCATGTCACGTTTTTGGCCTTCACCTCTTTTGTGCAAATTGATTGGGAAACGCCATTAAAGTTAAATGAACTTCGAACAAAGAACGAGAAAGAAAAAAAAAGAGAATAAAAGAAAACTTTCTAAAAAAAAAAATCTAAAAAATGACAAATACCAAATTCACATGAACGTTAAATAAACGATAAAATAAAATAAATCATTAAAAGATAAACGAAATCAACACAAATCTCAAATTCCATCCTTTCAAATTTTCAATCGAATTTCAAATTCATCTTTCCAAATTCCAAATCAAATCTCAATCAAATTTCAAATCCACTCTCGATCAAATTTCAAATTTGATCTTTCCAAATTCCAAGTCAAATTCTCAATCAAATTTCAAACCCAATCTCGATCAAGTTTCAAACTTGATCTTCCAAATTTCAAATCAAATCTTAAATCAAATTTCAATCGAGTTCAAACTCATCCTTCCAAATTTCCAAATTCAATCTTTCCAGGCTTCAAGTCTCAATCAAATTCAAATTCAATTTCTTCCAGATCTCGAATCAAATTATCAATCAAATCAAATTCAACCTTTTGGGTCGAGGATTTTACATCCAAGACTGCACTGCTTTAGGATCCTTTTCCTATTGCACTGAAATACATCAAATTCAAACCTTTTGGGTCGAGGATTTTACATCCAAGACCGCATCGCTTTAGGATTCTTTTCCTATTGCACTCGAAATACATCAAAATCAAACTCTTTTGGGTCGAGGATTTTACATCCAAGATCGCATCGCTTTAGGATTCTTTTCCTATTGCACTTTGAAATACATCAAAATCAAACTCTTTTGGGTCGAGGATTTTACATCCAAGACTCGCATCGCTTTAGGATTCTTTTCCTATCGCACCGAAATACATCAAAATCAAACTCTTTTGGGTCGAGGATTTTACATCCAAGATCGCATTCGCTTAGGATTCTTTTCCTATTGCACTGAAATACATCAAATTCAACCTTTTGAGTCGAGGATTTTACATCCAAGACTGCACTGCTTTAGGATTCTTCCCTATTGCACTGAAGTACATCAAATTCAAACCTTTTGGGTCGAGGATTTTACATCCAAGACTACACTGCTTTAGGATCCTTTTCCTATTGCACTGAAATACATCAATTCAAACTTTTGAGTCGAAGATTTTACATCCAAGACTGCGCTGCTTTAGGATTCTTCCCTATTGCACTGAAGTACATCAAATTCAAACTTTTGGGTCGAGGATTTTACATCCAAGACTGCACTGCTTTAGGATCCTTTTTCTATTGCACTGAAATACATCAAATTCAAAACTTTTGGGTCGAGGATTTTACATCCAAGACTACACTGCTTTAGGATCCTTTTCCTATTGCACTGAAATACATCAAATCAAACTTTTGGGTCGAGGATTTTACATCCAAGATCGCACTTGCTTTAGGATCCTTTTCTATTGCACTGAAATACATCAAATCAAACTTTTGGGTCGAGGATTTTACATCCAAGACTGCACTGCTTTAGGATCCTTTTCCTATTGCACTGAAATACATCAATTCAAACTTTTGGGTCGAGGATTTTACATCCAAGACTGCACTGCTTTAGGATTCTTTCCTATTGCACTGAAATACATCAAATTCAAAACTTTTGGGTCGAGGATTTTACATCCAAGACTGCACTGCTTTAGGATTCTTTTCTTATTGCACTGAAATACATCAAAATCAAATTCTTGAGGTTAAGGATTTTACGTCCAATACCGCATTACTCTGAGATCTATTCTCATTGCAACGATTCGATCTAATCAATTCAATTTTCTTTCGAGGATGAAGATGTTACATCTAAAACCTCAGAATTCCAATTCTCATTTCAAATCAAATCCTTCAAATTAATTTTGACAAACTTCAATCTAAATTGAAACTCCAAACTGAAATTTAAACTCACACATCAAAACTTAAACTAAAACAAAATAAAATCTAAATCGAAATTCCCCGCATCATGTGATTTGGGATTCACCTCCTTTTCCTTTCCCGCCGAGAGTTCGAGAATCTCCGGTTCCGGAGATATACTCGACACTCCCCAGCAGAAACTCTTCTACTTCGTCCTAAGTTCGTCACTTGGACATCCGTGTTGGTTTTGTTGATCGCTTCGGTCAACACCAATACGCGCGGTGTGCTCCGTCGACTCACCACACCTATTGGGGGTCCATTTGTTGACCTCATTTTTGATGAGGTCTTCCCTTCTTCTTTTTAGTGCTTAGGATCTAGCCTTAGGCTTTTCCTTTGACTATCTTAGAGGACTAGAATTGGGACCCACATTTTTGAAATTTAAACCACTTCTAAACTCCCTGCAAACTCCATAAACTTGACTATAGACCCCTAATCACCTAGAGGGTTGAAATCAAATGTGGAAGTTTAAAGGATGAGTTCCTATAGGACTCTTTAGCCTTAGGACTGCCCTAGGTGGCCTGGTCTGGTGAAGGGGCTGACTTACACTACACTTACACACTACATTTTCGCACACTTCCTAAAACCACACCCATACCCAACTTAACCTCCTGACTCATGTAAGTGATTCACATGGATGGTCCTTAACCCCTAAGCCCTTGGCTAAGAAGGTTAGGAACAACATAGTGAATGCCTCAAATGAGTCCTTTCATGGCTCATATGGGCTTGAAATGGCTTCATGGCTCAACCAAAATGATTTCCTTCCACCTAGATTCACCCAATCTTCAATTTCCCAAATTTGCAATTTTTGACCCCGGGACCCTACACCTACTAAACTTACCCAAAACACTCGAAATTACCCAAATTTTTGCAAAATTTCCAAATTACCCAAAATTTTCCAAAATCAATCCCAAACACCTCCACATCACTCAAATTGATCATCCATACCCAAAAATACCAAAGATTCCAAAAATACCTCTCAATACCCTCCAAATACCCAAAATACCTTTCTTGGCCTAAAAATCCAAAAAATTCAGAAAATTCCCAGAAAATTCCAGAAAATCCTAAATATTCCCAATTTCATTTTGTCCAACTACACTATGGGCCAATTTTGTCAATTTACCCTACTTTTGTCAAAACCCCCAAATTGACCCATTTTAACCCAAAGTGAACCCGATGTTAAACCAAACCTATCCAATTGACCCAAATTCTGGTCCAATTCAATTCTAAACTTCAATTCAACATTCCCAATACCAATCTAGACCAAATCCAAGTCCAATTTGATTGACATTTGGATCCAATCTCACTTTTGGCCTTAAAGCCCAATTTGGACCCATGACCCAAACTTAACCCAAACTCACCCAATTCAACTCCAATTAACCTCAAATTTTTTCTAAATCTTCCTTAACATCCCCACAAACAAAACCCTAGCATGATTTGCCCAAAATTTAGACCCAAGTCCCACTCAAACTCAACCCCGAGGTTAAAAGGCCCATTTTTGACCTAAACCCAAACCTAACCCAAATTCAACCCAATTCAAATCCAAATCACCCCCAATTCATTTCAAATTACTCATGACACATCTATGAGCTAAACCCAACAATTATTTGGCCCAACCTCTTTACAAAATTCCCATCCATAAATTCATTTTTAAACTTAAGGGCCCATTCCTTAAACCATTTTAAAAGCCCAGCTTCCACCAAATCCAAAGCCCAAACTTCTTCCAAAGCCCATATGACATTTCCCCTCATCATACTTTCAATTAAAATCATCCCTAAGTCCTAAATTCATCATCAAATAATTCCAAATCAAGCCTCATGCCAAATCACCCCTAAATACCAAAATTTTCCTTAAATCCATTTCCATGAAATTGACTTCACTTTTCCCAAGCCAAATGGAGCCATGGAGCCATGCACAAGCCATATGCAAGCCATGAGAGCCTCTTTACATGTCACCATGCCATTTTGAGCAAAAGGAGGAGGCTCTTTCCTTAATTCCTAAAGGTGATTAACCACTTCCATGACTCCACTAAACCATGCTTAAGCACTAATTGTACTTGGATTGTGACTTGACCCCACTAATCAAGGCTGATCCAAATCACTTTCTCTTCAGCCTAAACCAGGCCTTGGGTGGTGCACCTAGCCCAAATGGGTGGGTTGACCCATTTAGGTCCAAATCTAGCCATGCCCCATTCCACTTTGGATCAAAGCCTTTACACATGTCCATGGCCGATTGATTGCACAAACCTCGCGCCCGACCCACCCGACCTTGAGGGTGACCCATGCCTGGCTCTCCGGCCACCAGGCCGCCGGAAAACACCATGGCCGAGAGCTCACATGTGAGCCAACATTGAAATTCTCACTTGTTGAGCTGCCCCTTGCCTAGTGGTCACCATGGCTGTTCTTCTCCTCACCGGAGCAGGTCGATCCCGAGCCCTAACTCCCCCAGGAGGCCTCCCAGCCAGCTCTATTTAAACTCCACCCCTCTCGGCCATGAGAAGAAAGAAGCATAAACCTTGCCAAAACTCTGCCAAAATTGTTCTAGACCCTCTTCCACCCTTAGAGCACTTGATCCCCAGTGGAATTCCCCTGCCATTTCTCCTGCGAAAGCTCAATTTCAGAGTTGAAATTCCACCCAAAACCAGGACACTTCTCCACAGTGAGCCAATTCCCAAATTGATTGGCTCTACACCTTCACCAGACCAAGAGAAGGTGTCCACCATCAAAAGCCCCATCTCCAGACCACCCAGTTGCTCCAACCTCCAAGCTTTGTGATCGGGCTTGGTCGAAATCATATCCGGACAATTCACTGGACCGGGAGATTTCATCCGGAGCTTGCTTAGGACCCGATCGAAGGTGCAACAACTCTCGGATTGAAGCCACACTTCTACGAGCCAAGGTATGAGCTAACTCTTCATCCCGAGCTTCGAAGATTCTCCATTTCAAATGCCTTAGTTTCGATGCATGTTAACCGTATAGATGTGTTCGTCTCTTCAAGACGAATCCATAGAGTATAAGAACGTAAAAATCCATTGAGAATCGAGTGAGATCTTAGGGATTTAGTGTGGACGGCTCTCGGGTGAGAACACTTGGGGACGATGAACGGATGCCGTCCATTCAATACACGCGCGCACGGATGGTCAGGATCGCGTCGGACCAGGAGACGGTACGAGAACCGCGGGGCCCGGGCTGCCGACTCGGGTGGCGGCGTCGAATGGGAGCGCGCCGCGTGGTCTTTCGGAGTCGCCGAGGATGCGGCGGCGCCGCGTGGATAAATAGAAAAATAGGGTATTTTCCGATTTATTTAATTCCCTAAACTTCAAAAATTCATATCTCCGTGTAGAAAAATCGGAAAAATAAAATAAAAATACCCTCTTGCTCGGTGAAGAGAGGAGAATAATGTGGAAAAGAAATCACTTAATTTCATCAAATATTTTATTTTTTATAATTTATTTACTCTCTGCATTGTTTTAATTCTCCATACATGCATACAATTCACCATGGCATGAGACCATAGGGCTTTTGAAGCCTCTGAATTTGGGAACATTCCCTGAATTTTCCAAAGTCGAGGCCATCCCTATGAAGAGTTCTTGATTTTTCAAGTTCAGGTCACTGTTTTGAGTATTTTAATTCCAGTAAATAGCATGTTGTGAGATAAATTCTAGGAAAATTTGGTGATGTTCCTTATGACCAGAGAACCCTAGGAAAAATATATTTTGGCTTAGTTCATTCAAAACAACCCTAATTGGCTTAAACACCCAAAATAGGTCTTTAATTAATTAGAGTTAACCCGGAATCAAATTGACTTGAAATCAATTCTCCACTGACCTTTAGGATCAGAGGAATCCACTATAAAAATTTGAGGTCAATTGGACTTGGTTAGCCCCACTAATTGGGTTGATTAAGTCACTTAGCCATTTTAAACTTTAAAAATTCATAACTTTTAAAATACTTTTCAAAAATTCACAAAATTGATTTTGGAGCCTCTCTGATATCAGGGAAATCTAAGAAAATTAAAATTTCAATTTTCTAAAAAAGTTGACTTTTAATAATATTTTAATATTTTTAATAATTAAAAAATAATAAAAATCACAAAAATAATAAAATTCACCAAAATGTCACATTTTAAATTTTAATCACTTAGGAACAAATCCCACATTTTTCCTAGGTCTATTTAGTGAGATATTGAATTTTAAAACCCTAGGGTAATTTTAAAATTTAAAAAAAATGTATTTTCTAGCATTTTCATTAAAATAATTATAATAAATCATAGAAAAATCAGAAAATTGCAAAATTTGTTTCTTTGGTTTCCTTGATGTCAGAGAGATTTTTGAAAAATATAAAATCCATTTTTCAACATTTATTTTATTTTTAAATTAATTAATACTCCAAAACTCAAAATAATTATAATAAAAATAATATAATTCAAAAAAATCACCAAAATTGGTCCAAGTGCTTCTCTGGTCATTAGGAATGTCCCCTAATTTTCTTAAGGACAGAAATTTTCCTTGGTCATGTTATTAAATTTTCCTTGAAAATCTCTATTTTCCACCAAAAATAATTATATAAATAAATTAAATACAGAAAAATCACATTTTCTCCTCTCATGTCATTATTGACATATGAGTGAAGTCATATAAAAATTTCAAGTTCATTTGAGTTCAATTTAGTAAGTTATGAAATTATTAAGCTTAAAGGGTAAAATGGTAATTAAATTTTTTTTTAACCCTTAATTAAAATTTTAGGTTTAATAAAAGAAAATCAACAAGTAAAACATTTGATCTTAATCTGATTTGGATGATTGAAATTTAAATAATTAAAGGGTAGAAACTCATTAAACAAATTTTAAAATAATTAAACTTTAATTAAATAATAGATTAAATTTGGAAGAATAATAAAATTGGAATTATTAAAATAAGGGATATTTATTAGGAAGAGATTTATTCTTTAATTTAAAAATCCCTAAATTAATTATCTCATTAATACTCAATTTTTAATTAAAATGATAACTCAAATTTAAAATATTAAAAGACTTAATTAAATTATTAAACTCTTTTGAAATTTCAATTAAAATTAAAAATAAAGTAAATTAAAGATAAATTAAAATTAAATTAAATTAAATTAAATTAAATTAAAATTAAATTAAATTAAATTAAATTAAATTAAAACAAATTAAATTAAATTAAACTAAATTAAAATTAAATTAAATTAGATTAAATTAAATAATTAAATTAAATTAAATTAAATTAAATCAAATTAAACAATCAAATTAAATTAAATAAAATAATTAAATTAAAAAAAAATTAAATCAAATTAAATTGAATTAAATTAAATTAAATAAATTAAATTAAATTAAATAATTAAATTAAATTAAATTAAATTAAATTAAATCAAATTAAATTAAAATTAAATCAAATCAAATTAATTAAACATCAAATCAAATTAAATTGAACTATGTTAAATTAAATTAAAACTCAATTAAATTAAGTTGAATTAAATATAACATCACCTAAGACATAAAGAATTCAAGATAAATGTAAAGCAACTTGAACAACTATTCCAAATTTAAACTCTTTAACTTAAATCAAATCATTTGAATATTAATTTACCCTTGAAAGCTTTGATTATTATAACTCACTAAATGAAACATTAAATGAAGTGCTACTTCACTCATAAGATATTCGAATGTCTTAATTCACTGGGCAAGTTAACAAAACTTGAAAACCTCGGACGATTGATTCATTTATATAATTAAATTCATTTGGACTTAAAACAATCCTAGAAATATTGAAAAGATGTTTAAGATTCTTCTTAAGCACTTCCTCGATATGATAGGATATTTATAAGAACAATTGGATTTAATTGTTCTTTGATGAAGAAAATCGTCTTCAAACAAAAACACAAAGAACTCAGACGTCATAGGAGATGACTAAGTATAGGATTAGGAATTCGGTAGAAAACCATAACCTTTCCCTTAGCTTTACCTAGGAACTTGCTTAAATATTCTAATTGTGTCTTAAGTGCGGCTTGGGATGACGGGAAGACCCTCGAGTACGCTTTTATTTTATTGCAATTCACTCTCTTGCAATTTACTTTCTCGCAATTTACCTTCTTGCAACTTACTTTATTGCAAATGCATTTATTTTTCTTGCATGATAAACAACTGTTGCATGAAAACCCACACCTTTAGGATAGTCCCTAAAACTGAAACCAAAACTAAATTAAAAGTCATTGCAAGATAAAATTCACCGCCACAACATTTCAAAATATAAAACAACTCAAAATTTAATCACAAACAGAACACAAAACTACAATTGCAACTAAATTAAAACGTCTGTTGGATGATCGGGAATACCTCGGATGATGTAACCTACGTGTTGTTAACGGGATTTCCCACGGTCTAAATGAAAGTGTGGAACTCATTCGATTGAGTTTAGCAAATTCATCCGGACTAAGTGAATCCGATAAAAATAATGATGCCGGAAGGATGGAACCGTGGGATCTTAACCGGTGTCGTTATAATCAACTTTAAGATTTGTTTTAATCAAAACACAAAAACACTTGGAAAATTAAGACTTCTCTAAACCAAAACATTTTTCTCATCCACCGATTTATGATTTCTAAAACTAAACCTCTGCAACAACAAGGAGCTTGGAGCATGGTGGGCAGACACGGCCATCGTCATCAACAAAACTTGAACCTACTTCAGCAAAACCTTCTTAGAATTAAACAACAAAGCCATAGGACTTCGAGGTAGCTTGCACTAGTGCAACATAAATCCTCGACCTCTTCGTTAGGCATTTGCATTGCAAATCGAAGCCCTAACTCGGTCTTAGGATTCCGAGGTAGTCGTCCGATACGACAATAAACCCTCATATCTTCTAGGCTATTTGTTTGATTCTACCATACAAATATAAGCCCTAATTAATTAAAATTGGCAAGATTGAAATACTAAATAAACATTAGGACTTTCCTAAATTCAAGCCAAACAATAGGATAGTCGGGAAATTACGAAGTTCACTTCGAATCAGTGATTTCTCCTACCTTTCTTCCTTTGGATTCACAAAATGAAATGTTCCAAACTTGATCCATTCCCTATTGAAATTCCAAAATTCAATTCCTTGAAAACTTAAACTTTGAAATTCTTGAGAGCAGAATTATTGATTATTATCGAGAGTTTTCTTAGGTGATTCCCGTCACTTAAGATGTAATTAACTATAGGGGCTTGCCCTTATAGGGAATTTTAAAGAACCCGAGTAATATAAACCCTGTTTGATACTTTCATATTAAGCGGGGAATTTGTCGGCTTATAAAATTGGTTCGCGGACCAAACGGATGTCACAAAAACTTCTAGTTTATTTGATCGAGCCCCACCATCGAGCGGTAGTGTCTATCCTTAGGGATAGATACACGGTTTGTGGTGCGGTGCTCATTTATATAAACTATTTGGGATGTGAGATCGGTTTAATCTCATATTTGAAATTATTTTCAAAATCAAATACTACTTTCTAAATTATATATATATATATTTAAATTAAAAATTTAAAATTTAAATTCGCCGACAACTTCTGTTAGGCGACCCCTTTTCGAAATATCACACAACCTAAAAATAGTGCCGACAAATCCTCGACCCAAAAGTTTGAATTTGATGTATTTCAGTGCAATAGGAAAAGAATCCTAAAGCAGTGCAGTCTTGGATGTAAAATCCTCGACCCAAAAGGTTGAATTTGATGTATTTCAGTGCCGTAGGTCATGCATCACTGGTGGTTCTATCCGGTGGCGTGGTAACCTTCTTTCTTCTGATCTTCTGGAGATTTCCCTGGTTCTTTCTGTTATCCTAGGAGCTGGCCTCCTTTCTTCGGAGTTCTGGTGAACCGGTGTCCTCGAAGTGTATGTACTGGCATTAGCAACTTGTCTCGTCGCGCGGTCGCGGCTAGTTTTGTTAACATCTTACGGATACGACGATTCTTATTTCTTCGTTGCGTGGCTGTGAGAGTAGCCCTTCGAACTTCATGAATCTCTGTGGGCGCGGCGCTGACAAGCCTGCCCTCTGCTGTAGCGACTAAAGATTTCATTTTCTTGTCTTCTTCAGCATTTGTCTTTCTTTTCTTGTTGTTGGATTGGTGGCTTGGGCCACCCACTTTCATCACTGTCTGCCCGGGTAGTTCTTCTGCGGTAAGCGGGACCCAGTCACTTTCCTCGTCTTGTAGGCCTGCTCGGTGCGAAATGCGAGTCAATCTCGATTATCGCTCCATCTTTCACCCTCTTTTCATCGAGTGCGAGGCTTACGCCATTCTTAAAGTTCGGGACCAACCGCCCGTTCGACATTTCCCTGCGAAAAGACAAGGAAAAGGATCAGGGGCTGTACTAAGAACAAGAACATTAAGAAAATGTTTATTAAAGACAGATTTTTTTATTTCTCTTATATTTTAAAATTTAAATGGAATGAAGCGGGATGAGATTAGGAAAGAGATTTTGATTTGGAAAAGAAAACAAGGAAAACTTTATCATCACGATCTTATTTATTTTAAAACATTTTATTATTTTTGGGTTCGGACCCAATCATAAGTAATTACTTTGCCTATGTTTCTTAGGGATGAAGAATTCATTCCTTCGAAACATCAGGTAGCGTAATACTTTTTCAAGTATCGTCCGTTGATCGGAAGCATATGTCGTTCTCCCTGGCAATTCACTAGCTGGTAGGAACCTCCCGAGTATCTTGCTTCGACCACAAACGGTCCTTCCCAAGTGGGCTCAAATTTTCCTCCTATCTTGCGATGTGCGAGGATAGGTCTCTTGAGAACGAGAACTAAGTCACCAACTTTGAAGGTTCTTGGGCGGACCGGTTTGTCATGGGCTTGAACCATCTTAGCTTGGTATAGTTCTAAATTCTGTCTGCGCTGCAAGTCTTTTCCCTTCCAGGGCTTTCTAATTCTTCTAGTCGTAATTTGGCGTTCTCTTCGTCGTGATCTTGTTTGCAACTGCAATTCGAGTGAAGGAAGGCTGAACCTCTAAAGGTAACACCGCCTCGGACCCATACACCGGAGCGTAAGGTGTAGCTTGAGTAGGAGTTACGAAGGTTGTCCGGTAGGCCCATAAGGCTTCTAACAATTTCTCGTGCCAATTTCTCTTATTATCGTCCAAGGTTTTCTTTAAGATTTGAACGAGAGTTTTATTAAAAGCCTCGGCGAGGCCGTTTGCTCTTGGGTAGTAAATTGTTGAGTATCGCCGGTCGATTCCGTGTCTCTCGACAAAATTGTTGATTTGCATGCTTCGAATGCGACCCATTATACGAGATAATTCGCGCGGCACTCCGAAATGGTAGACAACTTGGTTCTTGAAAAGCGTAGCACGTGGTGTGCTTTCACTTCTCTAAGTGGAGCCGCCTCTGCCCACTTGGAAAAGTAATGCTGTAGCCGCAAGAATGAAGCGATGTCCTTTTGAAGATGGTGGTTCTATCGGACCCACTATATACGTGCCCCAACATTCGAATGGCCACGACGCAATTGTCGGATGTAGCACATTTGGAGGTTGGTGTAGAACCACTCCGTGCACTTGGCATTGATGACGGCTCTTGGCGATTTTCATGCGGTCGGTCATCATCGAGGGCCGGTAGTATCCTAATCTTTTAATTTTCATTTTCATCTTCGGACCCGACGGTGAGCGCCACGAGTCCCGAATGCACCTCCTTAACAATTTCACGGGCCTCGGACCCGCTTAGGCATCTTAGCCGCATTTGATCGAAAGACCTTCGTACAAAGTGTTTTTTAGTAATGCGTAAGACGAGTTCTCTTCTTGATCCGATGGGCTAGCGACCTATCATCCGGTAGTTTTCCTGTTTGCGGGTAGTCCATCAATGGTCGTCGCCGATCTTCAGTGTTTTCTAGTCACTGCTTCATACTGATTCTTTTTCTTTTTCGATTTGTGTATTGTGTACTATGTCGAGTCGTGATAGGACCGACGTCCGTGAGCCGACACTTCCATCGATTCATCTTGCAAACAGGCGAAATTCTTTTGCGAGGCGAGCTAACGCATCTGCTCAAAGCATTTTCTCTTACGGGAATTTTGTAGATTGTCACATTTGGAATCGTTCCAACAATTTGTATAGCATACTTGGAAGTATTGTTCGAGTCTCGGCTTTAAAATTCGCATCTTGTCCGCGATCTGTTGAATGATTAACTGCGAATCCCGTAGATGTTGATGTCCGTTATTCCCATTTGAATAGTTAATTCCGGTCCCGTTATGAGGGCTTCGTATTCACGCTTCATTGTTTGTACACGGTTCGTCGAGTGGTAGGAGTATCTTAACATCCCCGCTCCGGTGTGGGTTTTCATGCAACGGTTGTTTATCATGCAAGAAAAGTAAGTGCGATGCGAGTTAAATAAATTGCAAGAAGGTAAATTGCAAGAAAGTAGATTGCAATAAAATAAAAGCGTGCACTGGAGGGTCTTCCCGTCATCCAAAGCTGCACTTAAAACACAATTAGAATATTTAAGCAAGTTCTAGGTAAAAGCTAAGGTAAGGGTTATGGTTTTCTACCAAATTTCTAATCCTATAGCTAGTCATTTCCTATGACGTCTAGGTCTTTGTGTTTTTGGTTTGAGGACGATTTTCTTCATCCAAGAATAATTAAGTTCAATTGTTCTTATGAACATCCTATCATATCGAGGAAGTGCTTAAGACAAATCTTAAACATCTTTTCAATATTTTTAGGATTGTTTTAAGTCCGAATGAATTTAATTATACAAATGAATTAATCGTCCAGGAATTCGAGTTTTGTTAACTTGCTCGGTGAACTAGGACATTTGAATATCACTATGAGTGAAGTAACATTTCATTTAATGTTCATTTAGGAGTTATGATGACTAAAGCATTTGAGGGTAAATTGGTGTTCGGATGGTTTGTGATTTAGTTTAATTTCAATTAATGGGTTTAAATTTGGAATAGTGTTCAAGTTGCTTTATATTTAATTTCTTTCTGTTTTAGGTGATGTTATATTTAATTTAATTTAATTTAATTTAATTGAGTTTTAATTTAATTTAATTCAATTTAATTCAATTTAGTTTGATTTGATGTTACATTAATTAATTTGATTTGATTTAGTTTTAATTTAATTTGATTTAATTTAATTTAATTTGATTTAATTTAATTTAATTTAATTATTTAATTTAATTTAATTTGATTTAATTTAATTTAATTTAATTTAATTATTTAATTTAATTTAATTTAATTTGATTTAATTTAATTTAATTTAATTTAATTTGTTTAATTCAATTTAATTTAATCTTTAATTTAATTTAATTTTTAATCTTAATTTAATTTAATTTAATTTAATTTAATTAATTTAATTTAATTTAATTTGAATTTAATTTTATTTTTTAATTTTAATTGAATTTTTTTTTTAAAAGAGTTTAATAATTTAATTTTAGTTTAATGATTAAGTCTTTTAATATTTTGAATTTGAGTTATCATTTTAATTAAGAATTGAATATTAATGAGATAATTAATTTAGTGATTTTTAAATTAAAGAATAAATCTCTTCCTAATAATATCCCTATTTTAATAATTCCAATTTTATTATTCTTCCAAATTTAATCAATTATTTAATTAAGGTTTAATCATTTTAAATTGCTTAATGGGTTTCTACCCTTTAATTATTTAAATTTCAATCATCCAAATCAGATTAGGATCAAATATTTTACTTGTTAATTTTTTATTAAACCTAAAGTTTTAATTAAGGATTAAAAATTTTAATTACCACTTTACCCTTTAAGCTTAATAATTTCATAACTCACTAAATTGAACTCAAATGAACTTGAAATTTTTATGTGACTTCACTCATATGTCAATAAAGACATGAGAGGAGAAAATTTGATTTTTCTGTATTTAATTTATTTATATAATTATTTTTGGTAGAAAATAGAGATTTTCAAGGAAAATTTAATAACATGACCAAGGGAAAGTTTTTGTCCTTAAGAAAATTAGGGGACATTCCTAATGAGCAGAGGACCACTTGGACCAATTTTGGTGATTTTTTGAAATATATTATTTTTATTATAATTATTTTAAGTTTTGGAGTGTTAATTAATGTAAAAATAAAATAAATGTTTAAAAATGAATTTTATATTTTTCAAAAATCTCTCTGATATCAAGGAAATCAGAGAAGCAAATTTTGCAATTTTCTGATTTTTCTATGATTTATTATAATTATTTTAGTGAAAATGCTAGAAAATACATTTTTTTTTTAATTTTAAAATTACCTTAAAGCTTTAAAATTTAATATCTCACTAAATAGACCTAAGAAAAATGTGGGGTTTGTTCCTAAGTGATTAAAATTCAAAATGTGACATTTTGGTGAATTTTATTATTTTTGTGATTTTTATTATTTTTTAATTATTAAAAATATTAAAATATTATTAAAAATCAACTTTTTTAGAAAATTGAAATTTTAATTTTCTTAGGTTCCCCTGATATCAGAGAGGCTCCAAAGCCAATTTGGTGAATTTTTGAAAGGTATTTTAAAAGTTATGAATTTTTAAAGTTTAAAATGACTAAGTGGCTTAATCAACCCAATTAGTGGGGCTAACCAAGTCCAATTGACCTCAAAATTTTATGGTGGATTCCTCTGACCCTAAAGGTCAGTGGAGAATTGATTTTAAGTCAATTTGATGCATGGTTAACTCTAATTAATTAGAGACCTATTTTGGGTGTTTAAGCCAATTAGGGTTGTTTTAAATGAACTAACTCAAAACCTATTTTTCCTAGGGTCCTCTCGGTCATAAGAAACATCACCAAATTTTCCTAGAATTTATTTCACAACATGCTATTTATTGGAATTAAAATACTCAAAACAGCAACATGAATTTGAAAAATCAATAACTTTTTATAGGGATGGCCTCGACTTTGGAAAATTCGGGAATGTTCCCAAATTCAGAGGCTTCAAAAGCCCTATGGTCTCATGCCATGGTGAATTGTATACATGCATGGAGAATTAAAAGTATGCAGAGAGTAAATAAATTATAAAAAATAAAATACTTGATGAAATTAAATGATTTCTTTTCCACATTATTCTCCTCTCGTTCACCTGAGCAAGAGGGTATTTTTATTTTATTTTTCTCGATTTTTCTACACGTAGTTATGAATTTTTGAAGTTTAGGGAATTAAATAAATAAGAAAATACCCTAATTTTCTATTTATCCACGCGGCGCCAACTCATCCTCGGCATCTCCGAAACGCCGCGTGTCGCGCTCCCATTCGACGCCGCCACTTGAGTCAGCAGCCCGGGCCCCGCGGTTCTCGTACCGTCTCCTGGTCCGACGCCATCTGAGCCGTCCGTCCGCGCGTGTATTGAATGGACGACATCCGTTCATCGTCCCCGAGCGTCCTCACCCGAGAGCCGTCCACACTAAATCCCTAAGATCTCACTCGATACTCAATGGATTTTCGTGTTCTTATGCTCTATGGATTCGTCTTGAAGAGACGAACACATCTATACGGTTATCATGCATTGAAATTAAGGCATTTGAACTGGAGAATCTCCAGAAGCTCGGGATGAAGAATTAGCTCATACCTTTGCTCGGAGAAGTGTGGCTTCGATCCGAGAGTTGTTGCACCTTCGATCGGATCCCGCAAGCTCCGCATGAAGTCTCCCGGTCTCAGTGAATTGTCTAGATGTGATTTCGACCAAGCCCGATCACAAAGCTTGGAGGCCGGAGCAACTCGGGTGGCTCGGAGATGGGGCTTTTGCTGGTGGACACCTTCCCTTGGTCCGGTGAAGGTGTAGAACCAATCAATTTGGGAATTGGCTCACTGTGGAGAAGTGTCTCGGTTTTGGGTGGAATTTCGGTTGGGAAATTGGATTTTATCGATGGGGATTAGGGCAAATCGACACCTGGGGATCAACCGCTCTAAGGGTGGAGAAGGGTTTGGAACAATTTTGGCGCAGTTTCGGCAAGGTTTGTGCAACTCTCCTCCATGGCCGCGAGGGTGAGGGGTTTAAATAGGAGAGGTCTGGAGAGCCTTCCGGGGGAGTTGAGGCATGAGATCAGCTGCTCTGGTGAGGAGAAGAACGAGCCATAGTGACCATTTGGCATGGGGTAGCTCGGCAAGTGGGAATTCCAAACTTCGGCTCCTCCCGAGGTCTCGGCCATGGTGTTTTCCGGCGATCCGTGCGGCTGGCCGGCGGCATGGGTCACCCTCGGGTCCGGGTGGGTCGGGGGCTGGAGGTTTGTGCAATCAATTGGCAATTTCCATGTGTAAAGGCTTTGAATTAAAATGGAATGGGGAGGGGGTCATTTTGGCCTTAATTTGGTCAACCCATTGGTTTGGGTTGGGTGCACCTCCCCATGGCCCGATTTTGGGCCGAGAGGATCAGTTGGGTCGACCAAGGGAGAGTGGTGTGGTCTCTATCCATGATGAGGTGGCTAAACATGGTTTAGTGTGCGACATGCTTAAGGTAAAAAATGCTTAATGAAAGATTAGGAAAGGGGCCCCTCCTTTTACCATTAATGGCATGGTCACATGTCAAGCCTTCCATGGCTTCATGTGGCTTGTCCATGGCTTGCATGGCTTGTCTTTGGCTTGGGGAAAGTTGAGTCAATTTCATGGAAATGGGTTTTAAGAATTTTGGATATTTTGGTGAAAATTTGCTTGAAGCTTGATTTGGAATGGTTTAATTGATGATTTTGAAACTTAGGGGTGATTTTTATTAAATGGATGATGAGGGGAAGTGCCATGTGGGCTTTGGATGGGTTTGGGCTTTTGAATGTGGTGAAGTGGGCTTTTAGGAAAATTTAAGGGGAATGGGCTTTTTGATTTTAGGATGGGCATTTGGGTAAAGATTTTGTGAAGAAATTTGTCAAATAAATGTCATAATTAGTTTAGGGATGTTCTATGAAGGGCTTGGAGTCAATTTGGTGTGATTTGGAGTTGAATTGGTTTGAATTTGGGTTTATTTGGTAAGTGGGCCTATGTAGGTCCAAGTGGGCCAAGTTGGGCTAATGTTGGGCTAGAGTTGAAATTGATGTAAAATCAATGTTGAGAAATGTTTATGGGAGTGTTTCAAAGAGGTTTTGGCTTTGGTTGGGCTTTGATTTTTGGGTTTGGGCTCATTTGGGTTAGGTTTGGGTTTAGGTCAAAATAGGGCCTTTTAGCTTTGGGTTGAGTTTGAGTGGGGTTTGGGTCTAAATTTTGGGTAAATCATGTTAGTGTTTTGTTTGTGGGAATGTTAAGGAAGATTTAGAAAAGATTTGGGGTTAATTGGAATTGAATTGGGTGAGTTTGGGTTAGGTTTGGGTCATGGGTCCAAATCGGGCTTTAAGGCCAAAAGTGAGATTGGATCCAAATGTCAACCAAATTGGACTTGGATTTGGTCTAGATTGGTATTGGGGATATTGAATTGAAGTTTAGAATTGAATTGGAACAAAATTGGGGTCAATTGGGTAGGTTTGGTTTGACATTGGGTTCACTTTGGGTTAAAATGGGTCAAATTGGGGGTTTTGACAAAAGTAGGGTAAATTGACAAAATTGGCCCATGGTGTAGTTGGACAAAATGAAATTGGGAATATTTAGGATTTTTTGGAATTTTCTGGGAATTTTTTGAATTTTTTGGATTTTTAGGCCAAGAAAGGTATTTTGGGTATTTGGAGGGTATTGGGAGGTATTTTTGGAATCTTTGGTTTTTTGGGTATGGATGATCAATTTGAGTGATGTGGAGGTGTTTGGGATTGATTTTGGAAAATTTTGGGTAATTTGGAAATTTTGCAAAAATTTGGGTAATTTTAAGGGTTTTGCAGTAAGTTCAGCGAGTGTATGGTCCTGGGGTCAAAATTGAAAATTTGAGAAATTGAAGATTGGGTGAATTTGAGTGGAGTGAAATCATTTTTTTTGAGCCATGAAGCCATGTCAAGCCCATATGAGTCATGAAGGGACTCATTTGAGGCATACACTATGTTGTTCCTAACCCTCTTAGCCAAGGGCTTAAGGGTTAAGGACCATCCATGTGAATCATCCACATGAGTCAGGAGGTCAAGTTAGGTATAGGTGTGTGAAAGTGTAGTGTATAGGTGTAGTGTGTGTGTAAGTCAGCCCCTTCACTCGACCAGGGCCACCTGAGGCAGTCCTAAGGCCAAAGAGTCCAATAGGAACTCATCCTTTAAACTTCCACATCCGATTTCAACCCTCTAGTGTGATTAGGGGTCTACAGTCAAGTTTGTAGAGTTTGCAGGGAGTTAAGAAGTGGTTTGAATTTCTAAAAGGTGGGTCCCAATTCTAGTCCTCTAAGACAGTCAAAGGAAAAGCCTAAGGCTAGCTCCTAAGTACTAAAGAGAAGAAGAGAAGACCTCATCAAAAATGAGGTCAACAGTAAGTTATGGTATAAGTTTAGATTATGGGAGTCCATTTGGGCTAAATATATGCATGCTAAATATTGCAAAGATGCCCATCTAGCTACGGTAAATTGGAAAACTGGGGACTCCAAAATATGGAAGGCAATTTTGAAAAATAGGGCTGCTGCTTCTCAGGCTATCTTCTGGGATATTGGTGATGGGAAGATATCTTTCTGGCATGATAGCTGGGGTATCCCAAATCTTAGTCTGAATGTCCAGCCTTCTTTTCAAGAGAACCTTTAGGTTGCTGATTACTGGTCTCTTGGGCATTGGGATATTACTAAACTTAGAAATCTGGTTGGTCATGATGCTGCTATGCTCATTAACCAAATTCCTATTAATGTGTCTCACCAGGATAAACCAATCTGGAAGAAAAATCCTCATGTATCTGTAAGTAAACATCTGTATTACTCGTTTAACTCCTTTTCAAAGTTGAATTGGGGTATTGATGTATGGAAGCCTTTATTTACCCCATCCATATTTTTTTTCCTTTGGCGGTATTTCTTCTTTATTTTACCATTAGATGATATTTTAAAGTTAAAAGGGCTGAGACTTGCTTCCATTTGCCTGCTATGTAAGAATGCTGAGGAGACCTCTCCTCATATCTTTTTTAACTGCACTTATTCTAAAAATATTTGGACTAGGCTGGCCAATGTTTTTGGCATTTCATGGCCTGTTTGCTGCTCTATTAATGGTTATTTGAAAGTCTGGAAAGATATTAATTAGGCTGGGAAATGCTTAGATTTGTTTCCTTATGTGGTGTTTTGGTTCATTTGGAGTGCTAGGAACTCTTTTAAGCACTCGGATAGTTATCCATCACCTGAAGTTACTTTCTCTAAAATTATGGTCTATTATAACAGAGCATCTAGGATGTTACATACAGTTATCACACACTCCAGGAGGCCTTTTATTGTAAAGTGGCTGCCACCACTGATGGGTTTCATCAAAGCTAATATTGATGGTAGCTGGTCCCTCTCTCACTCTGGTGCGGGGGGTCTCTTCAGGGACCACCAGGGAACCTGATTTCCTTCTTCTGCTCCCCAGTGGTGGCTGATTATCCTCTCTAGGCTGAGGCTTGGGCACTCTTCTTAACTTTAAAATATGCTATAACTTTCAATTTCAAATTCTTACAGTGTGAAACCGATTCCGGAATGCTTATAAATTTGTTTCTTAAGCTTGCCGATACTCCATGGAATCTGCTATTTCGTTTAGGCGTATTTGGGATCTCATTGCCTCATCCGATTTGCAAGTACATTTAACTTTTATTTATAGGAAGGAAATAAAGCCAATTGATCAAGTTAGCAAAAAATGCTGGGATTTCTCCCTTTGTTGGTAATATACCATCTCAACAGGTTGCCCTGCTTTTGCATGGGGATCGGATGAATCTGCCTTACATTAGATATAGTTAGTTTCTGTGTTTCTGACTTGGGTTTTTTGCTATATTTTTCTAGTATTGTTTACAGTTTCTCCCCTTCTAACACAATGAATGTATGTGCACTTGGTTGGATGATATCACTTTTGGCCTGTGTTTTGTTTGGGCCTGCTTTTGTTTCATGTTTGCCTGGTCTGTGGATTGGCTGTCCCCTCCTGTGGAGGTCCCATATATCCAAGGTTCCTATGCTATCCTACCTCCAATGTCTGATGATGATTGTGGTTTCCTTTGAAGATTACTTGTCATATGTTTACTGTGTTTATTCTGTTTCCACTAGACCTATTTTTGTTACTTTTGCTGATGGATACCATTTTTGGTACATCTGATTTTGGGCGAATGTTTTATGATCCTTACTTTTATGCACACTATCTTTATTTTGGAGTTTTTATTTTGCGTGAGTTGTATCGTGGGAGTCGGGACCCTAGGAGTGCGTGGGTATTGTATTTTTTTGGGATTTTATAGTTGGGGATCTGCCTCCCCAACCCCTATTTTGTAACCTTTTTTGAAAATTAACACGTAGGGAGCCCAAAGTGCTTCTTTCCCAATATATATATATATATATATATATATATATATATATATATATATATATATATATAAACATTTATACTCAGCTTAATAATAGATACAAAACAAAACGATGAAAACTTTCATCCTGGATTCACTTAAAACACGAATTAAACTCAAATTATGTCAACGTGCGTAAATAAAGTTAGTTGAGCTGCACATTAAAAGTTATTTGGGTTGAAAGTATTGCTTAATTATTACTAATATATTCTGATGAATTTGTATACTCCACGTTAAGTCTAAAATGACCAGTTTAAAATACAAATCAGCATCAACTATTGCTTAAGAATAAAGTCTAAGAAATTTTCCGGTGTTGTAGTCAAACTGAAATAAGAAGAGAATATTCTGCAAATATAAATTACAAAACTTTGAGTGTTCTTTTCTAAAAATGTAATATATTAAAATTTATCCTTAATAAACCTATACTAAATCTTCTTTCCCAAAATTTAGCCTCCACATCAGAAAATAAGTAATTTATCTTGAGTTTGTATGTTAGATATCATGTTGGCCTCTTTAGTAAATGGAATAATATTATTTTTATTAATTTCATTATTTAGATCATCATAGTTAACTTCATGAGTAAGTCCTTCAGCAAATATATAAATTTTTTTTCTTAATTGATATAATTTTTAAATATTAAAAAAGAATTTTTATGAAATAAACAACTACATGGATGTCATCAAAATTGATTATCTCATATTTTCTTTATAATTTTGGTATATAATTTAAATAACTTTTTTACATTTGTAAGAAAATTTTCTTCTTCTTATTATTTTTTGGTTTTTACATGCTATGATTAAGGTATCAGAATCAATAACTCAAAATAACCAATAATCATTGAAGAATTATTAATTAATGTAGAATGTCGATATTGTTAATGTGTTATATTGCAGAAATATAATTATATAGATGAGAAATATTTATGTTATCAAAGGACATTTAAAACGAAATTGCAGAAATATAATTATATAATGTAGAATGTCGATATTGCAGAAATATAATTATATAACAGAAGCCTCCTCTTTTCCCATTATAGTCTTAGAAAAATTTGAGTACATATAGTTCTATAGATGAGAAAAAAGATTCATGCAGATGACCCAACTTAATGACATAAAGGCTTGTTGTTGTTGTTGTTAATGTTGTTTGTAGTGATAAATGCCTATTTCGGACGTTAAAATTTTTAGAAGTTGCTGGTCGTCTGAATAGGAATCCTGTCGCCTGCTTTAAAATATTCAATTTAAATTAATATTTGTATAATTTAGAAAATAACATTTTTATATGAAAATATTAAATCAAACTAACCTCATATATGCAATAGTTTAAATAAACGAGCACAAAATTGCAAGCTATGCATCTACCCCGATAAGTAAACACATTACTTAATAATGATACTCGATTAAATAAACAAAAGAATCTATGACATATGTTTGGTCTGTGAAACCTGTTTGTTGACCAACAAGTCCCCTTATCTAATACGAGAGATTATATAGGGTTTATTAAGCTGGGTTCTTCAAGTTCCTATAGTTAATTACATCTTAAGCAACCAAAGTTACCTAAGAAATCTTACGATTTAGATTAGAGTTATCTTCATGAATTTTCAAACTTTAAGGATTTTAAGGTCGGACATAGGAAATTCAAATGGGAAAAGATCAAGTTGAAACAATTATTATGGAATCCAATAAAAGAAAAGATAGGGGATGTCACAAATCCTGAGGAGACCCTCAGTGACTTCTCAAACTACCCTATGGTTTGGCTTCAGTTTCGAAGAGAGATCATTTAATATTTCATTCTGCCAATTTTATTATGTAGGCACTATTTAAAAATCAATTTTTTGCAAGAGAAGAACCCATCTAATTAACCTTGACTTTTCATCTTTCTTTGACATTAAATATTTAATAGCGGAATGATCTGTGTGGACTATACATTTTGTTCCATATAAATTTGGTCAAAATTTATCAAAAGTATATACTATTACCAATAGCTCTTTTTCAGTTGTAGTATAATTAATTTGAGTTTCATTAAGAGTCATAATAACATAATATATAAATTTAAAACTCATATCATATTTTTATCATAAAACCGCTCTAATAGCATAATCACTTGCATCACACATTAACTCAAATGGTGATTCCCAGTTAGGTGAAACAATAATAGGTGCAATAATTAATTTTTCTTTTAATAAATTGAAGGCGTTTAGACAATTTTCATTGAAATCAAATTTAGTGTCTTTTTCTAAGAGATGGCATAGAGGTTTAACAATTTTAGAAAAATCTTTAATATATCTCCTATAAAATCCAGCATGTTCGAGAAAACTTCTCACAGTTGTAACTGAAGTAGGAGGTTGCAATCCAACAATATTTTGAATTTTTTATTGTTAAACTTCCATACCAATTTTAGAAATTTTATGTCCCAAAACAATTCCTTTTCTAACCATAAATTAACATTTTTCCCAGTTGAAAACCAATTTTGTTTCTTCACAACATTTTAAAACCTTAGTTATATGATCTAAACAAGAATCAAAAGATGTTCCAAACAGGGGAAATTATCCATAAAAATTTCAATTCCTTTCTCAATTAAATCACAAAAAATAGACATCATACATCTTTAAAAAGTTACAGGTGCAGTACATAACCTAAAAGACATTCTTCTAAAAGTAAAAGTTTCGTAAGGACTTGTAAATGTAGTCTTTTCTTGATCATATGGAGTTATCGGTATTTGGTGGTAACCAGAATATCCATTCAAAAAGCAAAAATATGAATGTCCAGCTAATTTATCCAACATTTGATCCATGAAAAGCAAAGGAAAATGATCCTTCCTAGTGGCGGTATTTAATTTTCTATAATCAATACAAAGTCACCATCCAGTGACTTGTCTTGTTTGAATTAATTCATTCTTTTCATTAGCAACTACAGTCACTCCTCCTTTCTTTAGAATACAGTAAATAAAACTAACCCAAGGGCTATAAGATAAAGTCAAAGGTATCCATTCTATAACATTTTTCTTTAGCAGGATACCTCATTGATTTAAGAACATTAAATGTTATTTCCTGATAATTAACTCTCATGATTAACTCCCCTTTTTACACATCAATCATAGCATGTCTAGTAGCAAGAAAAGGTCTCCATAAAATAATAAAAATCTCTTTATCTTCTTTTATATCAAGTACAATAAAATCTACAGTGAAGATAAATTTATCCACTTAAACAAGTACATCTTTTATAACTACTTGAGGATAGGTAATTGCTAATTATAAAAACTAAGAGGATAAGAAGGTCGATAGTTTGAACTTCCCTGATTATTCCAATTCCCAATTGGGTTTACCTGATTATTTCCCCATTGTTGATTTCCATTATTCAAGTTAAAATTTGGGTGATTTTTCCAACTTGGGTTATAATAGTTAGAATATGGGTTATTAGTTTTATTAGCAATAACATGTAATGTTTCTAATGTTTGAGAATCGTACATATTTCATAAATTTTCATCATTCACATGAGATATTTGGGAAAAATTCATAGCATAATTATCAAATTTCTTAAAGATGCTAAGGTAGAAAAGACATCATTATCATCAATATTAGCCACTCTTTTAGGATTTACCCTTTCAGAAGGCCATCGAAAATTATTAGTTTTTATTTTTCAATTAAAGCATAAGCTTCATCAAATGATTTTGCCATTAAAGAGCCTCCAGCAGCAACTTCAATTATAGATCTAAGGGAACCTATTAATCCATTATAAATGTTTGAATGATTAACCAGTTTAGTAAAGCATGGTGTGGACACTTTCTAAGGAGTTTTTTAAATCATTCCCAAGCTTCATGAATTATCTCCCCCTCATATAGAGTAAACAAAGTTATGTCATTTCTATGTTTAGCAGTTTTAGAAGGAGGAAAATATTTAGCCAAGAATTTTTGTGCCATATCTCCACAAGTTTTAATAGATCATGTTGTTATCAAATTTAACCACATTTTATCTTTCCCCCTTAAAGAAAAAAATAAAAACTCTAAGCCTAATAGCCTCATTAGATACACCATCATATTTAAAAGTAGCATAAAGTTCTATAAAACTTGTAAGATGTAAATTTAGATCCTCATTTGGTGATCCTCCAAACTAATTATTTTGTAACATTTATATTATAGCAAGTTTAAGTTCAAATGAATTTGATGCTACAGCAGGGATTTGAATACTTAAATGAATTTCATCTGCTGTAAGGTTAGCATATTCCCTTAAAGATTTTTGTAAATTTTGATACTTATTATTATCAATTGTAATTTCAGTATTATTACAAGGAATGTTCTCCATTCCTTGAATATTATGAAGTTGTTTTCTTTTCTAATTCTTCATATAGTTTGTTCTATTTCAAAATTGTAAGACACTATATCTTCAGATCCTGAACTACACATGCAAAAATTAAAAAGATTTGCTGAAAATAAAATATACCTGAAAAATGAAAATATTTTTGTATTTTAAATTTTTGATATATTTATTTTATTTTTTTTTTAAATTCGTGTATATATATAAAAATAAATTTCTCTTAATTCCATAATGATCCCCGGAAACGGCGCTAAAAACTTGACCCGGCCCGCAATTACACAGATAATTATACTTCCAAAAGATGACCAAACTTGACCTAAATCATATTAAACGGCTGGTGTGCAAATTCAAAATATTATAATTTTTAGAAAATAGTTTACACACTAGGAGTACTACGCAGGTATACATATCATTTCAAGTAAAATAGGATTTTCTTTTAAAAACCTCAGATATAGATCCAGTAGGGAAACAAATAAGGATTAAAATAAATTTAATTTTAAAATACCAAAAACTTTAAGAAGTGTTAATTCTTAATTTTTTTTTTAAAATAACAAGAGTAAAATATAAACTTACTAATTTCTAGATTATGCAAGAAATTGTAAAGAGAATGATTTAAAAAATATATTTAAAGAAAATTTCCCCTTACAAAAAGTTTATAATTAGTAAATGATTTCAGATGTTTCAAACTTAAAAATGTGGTATTTTGACAAATAGGAGCATATATATTCTTTACCTTATGGTCAAGGTAGGTGTAGGAGTGTTATTAGTAGTGCTGGGTAGGTTCTAGTCTCTCACTTCTATATTAACCACTGTGTCATCTGTATAGGAGATACCAATGACCATTTCTTCTCTCTTTAAACCAAATTGGTAAAATTTAGTCTGTCACTCTAAATACATCAGTTCTATGCCCAACAATACTAATCTCCCTATTTGTTTTCACTCCCCCTCGAACGATTATTTCTGATTTTCCAAAGTGAAATGTGATACTTACAAGTTAAGAAATCTTAGCCCACAGTCTGGTCCTTAAGATTTTTCCCCAGGTTTTAACAATACAAGAGGCCAAATTGTAAAGTAAAAGAAGTTATGGTAAAATATCATCACAATTTTTATTAGGGAAAGAAAAAGTTATTAAACAAAATCCAAACCTGTTTACTTAATCACATCATATTTGTAAGGAGAAAGAAAAGAAAACTACTCAGAAGGCATTAGATTAACACAATAAAACATATTTATGAAACCTCAAATACAAAATACACAACTTAAGAACTAAGTTACAAGTACTTATCTGGAATGTTCCCTAAATCAATCCTTCGAAGTCTCTGACTTTTCTGACTCCCTCACACTCTTACATGTCTTCAAACTTCAGAAATTACAAAAACTCACTAAGTACTTACACACTTAGAACTATAAGTGAACGAAACTAAAGAATATTTAAGAACGACTCTGAAATGACTCTCCTAGGCTGTAGAATAAATCCATATTTTTTAATCTTAAAAAATGATCAGGGGTTGCTACAGACATCTCTTCAAAATTCGTCCAAATTTGTTAAATCTTCTATAAGATAAATGTCGCGCGTAAGCGCCAGCCAAGTTTTACATTCTGGCGCCTAGGCGCCAGTTCTGGTGCATAGGCACTAGGTCAACTGGTTTATCAAATTTTCTTTATTAAGCCCTTTTTTCTTCTTTTTGTTGTTACTTAGCTTCTTTTCATCCTTAAACTTCTTTTCTTATATCTGAAACCAAAAAATAGAAATAAATTTCATTAAAGCATAATATCCTTAAAAGATTAAGCATAAACTACACATAAAATGGTTAATTTTAAAGTAGATCACCAACCGTCACAAGAGCCGTAAGTTGGACAGGATAGAAATAAGACAAGCCATAGAGACAGCTGCAGAGCTTCCTTTAATTCCTGAGAAGTTTTGTGAGCCAGAAATGAAAGAGACAAACTTTAGCTCGCCTTCTACAGAGATTGAGCCAGAGTTCACTGAGCCTGTGCCGACATGGGATCCGATTGAGGAGATTTTTCCTGGGTGTTCGACTTGCAACTCGGGTTTACCCAGGCAGTTGTCAGCTACAGGGGCATTTTTAGAATGCCCAAATTGTAATTTTTTGCATTATGTACTTGGAAGAGTATGGGACGTTCGAGGCATATGCAGCTGCCTCGATGCTACTAAGAAGCAGAGAGCACGTGGATGTAGAGCTATACATACCGAAGTATGTTCAACCGCAACAGAAGAATGAAATTTCAAACTGTACAATGACAAAGATACGTCATGTCAGAAAGATAGAGTTCGAGCATTATGTAGAAATTCAAGGAAGATTTGTCAATATCCTGAAAGACCTCAAGCTATACATCGATGTATTCTCGAGAAGTGATGAAAGTAAGATTCTAGAGTGTGATTTTACTCTTCGAGATTTGGGCAGAGCTGGCAGCTTGAGGGACATAGTCAGAACCGACGAAATGGAAAAGAGGAAAAGGCAGGATCACGATCCAATGTGGTTGCTGTTACAACTTCGCAAAAGATCGACAAGGAAATCTACTCGAAATTCTGCAAAAATGATGAAGTGGATCCAATACCATCAGAAAGAAAGAAGATGATAAAGAGGATGGTTGAGTGACACATAATGCCCGGGGATTGCATCCCGAATAGTTGCATTATCAATATCTACGAAGAGCGAGATTGCATTCTGCCCCATATTGATCACCATGACTTTGTGAGACCTTTCTGCATGGTCTCATTCATGAGTGAAAACAATATTCTATTAGGAAGGAAAATTCAAATTGTTGGGCCTGGAAAATTCAGAGGTTTCATCAAGATCCCGTTGCCAGTTGGATCAGTTCTAATATTAAAAGTAAATGGAGAAGACTTGTCCAAGAACTGCATACCCAGAGTTGTACACCACCGAGTTTCATTTACTTTCCATAAGATGAGTGAAGACAAGACGCCATACGGATATGAGCCGAACCCATACTTGGAGGGTCTTCGACCATTGGAGCTGTGACATAGTTGTACCTATAAGCACAAGCTAGGGGAATTTTGTCTCAGAGTGCAGCTTAGGAGGCTAGCTCATTCACATAGTGACCTTAGAGGATATACAGTTGCTACTTTCTACCAGCAAACAACATATGACATGTTTTTTTCTAGTTTTTTGTTCAAATGTACTGCATATGTTTTGGATGCCTTGCATCACATGATTTCAGTTGTATTACACTTTAAAATCAAGATCAACAAAGAGCTAGTTTCTACCATTGTAGTTTGTACTTTTAATTGCGCTATGGAGGAAAAGACGTAGGACCATATGTTGGTCCAAATTTGTAAAGCACAAAGAACAATACAAAAGAGAAATTGGAAAATAAATGATAAATCAGAAGATTAACAAAAAATTGGAAAAGAAAAAGAAACAAAGAGAAAAATTGAAAATGAAAACTCTCTTAATAAAGGAAAAGCAAAATGATAAAAACAAAGAAAATGAATCCGTTCGTGATTCTGAGTTCCTTAATCTTCTCACAAATGTAAGCTTTCTCTATCTTTGCTGAAATTTCATGATGTCGTGACATTTTATCACAAATCTCAAATTCTCCATAAATGCTACATTAAAATTCTCCACGAATCTCTACAATCTCTATAAGCTTCCATGAATTCTCCTTCAATTTCCCTAAATCCCCACCTTTCATTTCCACAATTTTTTCCATCCTCATAAATTCTGGGATCAATACCTAAATTTTGATTCCCCTCGATCATTTTTTAAGTTGGATGTAATATCATCCTTGAAATTTATAAGAAATGGATCTTTATAAGATACTTCAATATCTCCCAAATTTTGGATCAAATTCTCTCTAGATAATTCAGATTCAGGATCAAATTCTTCTATGTCACTCTTCTGTTTGAAATTATCTTCCAATTCTTCCCCTTTATAATTATTAAATGATTGAGGATCTATCTTAGTTGAGGAAATTGGTTTTTCTAATTCCCTAGGAATTTCTTCTAATTGTCTTCCAATATCCTTATCGTCTTTTCTTAACTCAAAGTTCTTTTGAAATTTATCCTAAAATTCTCTTCCAAGTCCTAGTTCAATAATTTTATCTTGTTCATCATTTAATTCAGGTTTTTCTTGTGATTGAGTCGTATCTAAAGATATAAAGACTGTTGGTGTAGATGAATTTCCTAAATAGGTAGGCTTTAAAATTGTATGGGGTGGGGTACATCCATCTTAAGTTCATGAGATTTTTCAACAAATGGAATTAAAAGTTTACTATTTTTGGTAGTGTCCATCATTTCACACCTCTCCTGAACATACATACAGTCTTCTTTAAGTAATGTTTTCGAATCATCATGAAAATCTATTTCAATTTCATCTGCTAACTTACCCTCAAAACTTTTTTGGAAACGATCTTTACTTAGATAATTAATTTCATCTTTCCAAAAAAAATTCATCATCTTTTCTCTCAGCTGGATATTTCATAGTCTTTAATACATCAAAAGTTACTTCCTGGTCATTAATATTCATAGTCAACTTTCCTTTTTGCATATCTATCATAGATTGTCCAGTAACAAGGAAAGGTCTCCCCAAAATAATTGTAATATCTCTATGTTCCTCCATATCTAATATAATAAAGTCCAAAGGAAAGATAAATTTATCCACTTTAACAAGCACGTCTTCTATAACACCTTTTGGATAAATGATAGATCGATCGACTAACAGAAGGGTTACAGTAGTGGGAGAAATATCCACTAAACCTAACCTTTTAAATATAGATAGAGGCATCACATTAATGCTCACTCCTAAATCACATAAAGCTTTTCCACATAATCTTTTTCCAAGTGCACAAGGAATTGTAAAGCTACAAGGATCTTTAAGTTTCTGAGGAAAATTTTGAAGTATGGCATTGCACTCCTCACTTAGTGCAACTGTCTCATAATCCCCAAATTTCCTTTTCTTGTTTAATATATCCTTTATAAACTTTGCATATTTTAGCATCTGTTCCAAAGCTTCAGTGAAATGAATATTTATCATTAACTTCTTAAGTACTTTCATGAACTTTGAAAATTTTTTATCCAACTCATGCTATCTAAATCTTTGAGGAAATGGAGGTGGTGGTTTTTCCAAACTGATTTTAGTTGGAGATATTAATTTTTCCAGATCCTTAGAAACATGTTCTTTAGGTCTTTTAGTTTCATTTGTTTCTCTCACAACATCTTTCTCTTTGCTAACCACATCCTCTATATCTCTTCCAATTTTTAATTGGACAACTTCAATTTGTTCATTAGTGTTCTCTTTAGGGTTGATCTCATTGTTACTAGGAAGTGTTCCTTGGTGTCTATTGCTAAGTGAATTAGCAATTTGTCCCAGTTGATTCTCTATGTTTCTAATCACAGCATTTTGACTTTGCAACTAGTTTCCCATTTGCAAAACCACTTCTTCCATAGACATTTGCTTATCATCAAATTGTTGATCATTATTAGAGTCCAGTGTATATGAAGGTCTATAGTTTATGTTCCCCTGATTCTTCCAACTTCCATTAGGATTTGCATGATTATTTTCCCATTTTTGGTTTCCACCATCAGTAGTATGATTCCAGTTAAATTTACGATGGTTCTCCCAATCTGGGTTGTAGAAGTTAGAATACGGGTTGTTTTTGGTATTTAAAGTCTCATATGATAATTTACAATCAATTATAGGCCCTAATGAACTTTCCTCACTTACAAGAGTAAATTGAGGTTGGTTCATTCCAAATTGGTCCAACTTCCTTGATATTGCAGCAATCTGAGATGCAAGAATTGAAATCGTATCCGTATCATGAATACTAGCTACATTTTTATGATTTACCCTTGCAGAGGGCCATTGAAAATCATTTGTAGCCATTTCTTCAATTAATGCACACGCTTCATTAAATGATTTTGACATTAATGATCCACCAGCGACAGCATCAATTATAGACTTAAGGGATCCTACTAACCCATTGTAAAATGTTTGAATGATTAACCAATCGGGTAGATCATGGTGTGGACAGTTTCTTAGAAGTTCCTTAAATCTTTCCCAGGCTTCGTATATTGATTCTCCTTCATACTGACAAAATGAGATAATATCATTTCTAAGTTGAGTAGTCCTTGAAGGTGGAAAATACTTAGCTAGGAATTTCTGAGTTAACTCCTCCCAAATTTTAATAGAGCCAGGTGCTAATGAGTATAACCACATTTTAGCCTTATCCCTTAGTGAGAAAGAAAAAAGCCTTAACCTAACAGCATCATATGACATTCCATTGTAACGAAATGTAGCACAAAGTTCTAGAAAATTTGATAAGTGTAAATAGGGATCCTCTGAAGGAGTTCCCCCAAACTGATTGTTCTGCACCAGTTGGATAATCTCAAGATTTATTTCAAACAAGTCAGCTTCTACAACCAGGTTTTGTATAATTGAGTGAATTTCATCTGTCATAGAATTTGCGTAATCCCTCAATGAATTATGATGATTTTCTAAGTTATTATCTTGAAAGTTTTCCATTTCCATTTCTAGTTTTTCGAGTCCTTTCTGTATTTTTATTTTTTTATTTTTTTCAAACTCGGGCTCGTAAGACACAAGTTCTGCAGATCCTTTGTTTTGCATATGTAACACAACAAATAATACATTAACAATTAAACAAATAATAGATGAAATATATTCAATACAAAAAATATTTTTACGAACACCATATTTTTCACACAAACATTTTTTTTTTGTTTTTCTTTCACAACACTTTTTCATATAAAATCACTTTTCACACAAAAATAATTTTTACGCTACTACAGTTTTCCAAGTCTAAGCCTAATTACTTCAACTAAAATTCTCCTAAAGTTCTTATCGAAGCTTCCCCGGCAACGGCGCCAAAAACTTGACCCGACCCGCAATTACGCAGTAAATTAACTTCTAAAAGATGGCCAAAAATTTGACCCGATTTATAAACAGCGGCTAGTGTGCAAAATCTTAAATGATATAAAATTTAGAAAATATTTTACACACTAGGGGTACTACGCAAGTATACGTATCGTTTCAAGTAATATAGAGTTTTCTTTAAAAACCCCAGTATCGATCCCACGAGGAAGTGAAGTAAGAGGTCTTTAGTCAAATTTTAGTCTACTACAATTACTCCTTAGGTTGGAATGTCAATTAAAATTGTGTTTTATCTAGAAACTACTCTTAAATGCAAATGTTAAATGTAAAGATAGTAACTATAACTAAATGCAAATAACAATTCTAAATATAACCCTTTTTGGAGGAATTGGTTTGGAGAATTTTGAGATATTAAAAACTACTATTCTTATATAATGAAATAGATAATGTATAGGATTGAGATGCATTAAATATTGTATGTGCCAAATAAGAGCAATCATATTGTTTACCCTTTCGTCCAGGCATAAAGAACATTGACTAATCCTATGTTTGTTTACTGAATCTGCGGCTAGGCTGGGAGGATACCGAGTCTCACTTCAGAGCTCCCACGTTCCCCTCGACTGATGGCTAACAATCTACACTTCAGC
Organism: Papilionanthe hookeriana x Papilionanthe teres; assembly: GCA_022702705.1. Taxonomy (NCBI): domain Eukaryota; kingdom Viridiplantae; phylum Streptophyta; class Magnoliopsida; order Asparagales; family Orchidaceae; genus Papilionanthe; species Papilionanthe hookeriana x Papilionanthe teres. Next base: position 26,802,630 of record CM040430.1, read on the forward strand.
ACCCAAACGATAGGACTGAATTGAGGATTTTAGCCTATCACTCTAAAATCTTTAAATATACGCCCAATTAATATTATTTCCCTATTTATTTGCATTCAATTTCCATGAACTTCACCATCCATGAAATTTGAATGTAGCTCCATTTTGTTGAGAATTACACCGCCCTTTCGGGTCAATACAATTACAACGAATTTTAACACTACAATGGACCCTTATTGCTATGTAAATTAAGTGCAAGTAAAAACCATCACTTTTATAATTAAATTCACTTCTATCATGCATCACAAAATCCTAAACATGATTTCTACTCATTGCAAAAGAAAAGTAAAAGGAAAACAATGGCATAATCTTCTTATGCCACTATTTTCAAAGAAAAATAAAGAGTAAGAGAGATACGTCACAAAGCGCAAAGAAAACACAACGGAAACTTCATGTAACCAAAGCAAATCCACTAAATAAATGTTTACAAAATTATAAGATAATGAAGAACAATACTTAGCTTTTTCCCTTTGAAAGAAAGACAAAGATCTCTCCCATAAAGTCTCTCAGCGATCCATGCAAAGCTAGCAAAATCCCTTACAAATTCTCTCAAAATTTCCTCTCCAATCTCTCCAAAAGGGTAGAAATCTACATTTCTACTCTTAATCTAAGAATCCTAAACATTCCTCAAGTTTTTCTCTCCTTTCCTCTATTGTTTTCTCTTTTTCTTTTATAACATAAATTCACCATTTTAAAGAGTATGAACAAAGTTTGAAGAGTTTCCTTAAGCACCCCTTCGAACAAGCGTCCAAATACGTCGAATATTGGCCCAAAACCGTTAAAAGTCGGTTCATGGTCATCTGGGCTGCTGTTGGAGGGTTCGAGGCAGCTGTCGGCGGGTTTGAGGCAGCTGTCGGTGGCCTTTTTGGGCACTTTTCAGTGGTCCTGGGAAAATCTCGCCGTCAGCGAGCAGGCTGCTGCGCGGCTCCACTGTTTCGCTTCGTTTGACTCCGTTTCAACTATGTTTCACCCCATTTCAGTTGCGTTGTGTTCGTAACAGATAGCCCTACAAAATAAGCATAAGAAAAATATTTCTTTAAAATATAATCTGATTCAAAAATATGCAAGAAGTGTAAAAGAGATTAAGCATCAAAAGACTTATCGAAAGGTGTCAGGGCAGAATTTCATTTCTTGCTCGTTTTTGCTCCAAATTGCACCTTTTTTTGTTTTTTTTTTTGCTCCAATCACCATTTCTTGTACCTAAAACCAAAAAACATACAAAATACCTTCCTTTAAATTATAATTTCATTAAAAATGAGTAAAATGATATAGCAAAAAACGTATATATTTTAGGCATGTCAGTAGACAGAAAAGAAAATCCAGCAGGGATACTCCGTTGCAGTCAGGTGGATCCGATGCCAAGAATTATCAAAAGAATGGTTTCATCATTAACATTTCAAGAAGGTCGACTGCATACCTCCACACATAGACCATCATGACTTTGTCAGACCTTTTTGCACAGTCTCTTTTGTAAACCAGTGTAATATCATGTTCAGATCTAACCTTCGGATAGTGGGCCCCAGAGAATTCCATAGGCCGATGGAAATACCACTACCAGTAGGTTCTGTCATGGTATTAAAAGGAAATGGAGCTGACATATCAAAACACTGCATCCCAGGAGTGCCTGTTGAGTGAATCTCTGTCACCTTCAGAAGGATGGACGCAGTAAGATGCCTTTTCATTTTCAGCCCGATCCGGAGTTAAAGAGTCTCCGGCCCTACGAGCCGTGAGTTACATGGGAGATAGCACACCTCCAATGCACATCCGTACGACATTCCTGCCAAGGGTGGCTTGGAAGGTGATGTTATTGTCCATGTATCTTACTATTCAGACATGGATTTTGACAAATGCTTTTGGAAGAATCAACAAATCTTACACAATCTGCATTGGATTTATGGGAATTGTATGAGATACTGAATTTTCGAGGAAAATATCATCATGTTTTGGATCAAGTTGTATGATTTATTTTCAACAGATTAGAATGAGAATGATCATGTCATGTTCTGCCTTCACCTCTTTTTGTGCAAATTGACTGGGAAACACCATTAAGCTAAATAAACTTCGAACAAGAACAAAAAGAGAAAGAAAATGAATAAGGAACTCCTTCTTTTTAAGAATTTGAATGTCAAAATAAACTACAAATAAGCACGAACTCCAAATAGACGAAAATGAAATCGAATCACTAAAACGAATAAAACAAATCTGAATCTCAGATTGATTTTCATTCTGAATCCTTAAATTCCAACCTTTCAATTCTCCTTCCTCTGTGTGTTAGAGGATCGACTAGTCTATTGACACGAAGCCATGAACTTTGTTCGATTTAGTTATGATGGCAAGGGATTGAGTCCCTCTTCATACATATCAAATTTTCGAGGCTGGAGCTGAACTTCCAGTTCTTTTCGAGGCTAGAACCGAACTTCTAGCTCTCTTTCAAATTTCCGAGGCTGGAGCTAAACTTCCATTTCTCTTTGAGGCTAGAGCCAAACTTCTATCTCTCTTTTAAACTTCAGAGGCTGGAGCCGAACTTCCAGTTGTCTTCGAGGCTAGAGCCAAACTTCTATCTCTCTTTCAAACTTTCGAGGCTGGAGCCGAACTTTCAATTCTCTTCGAGGCTAGAGCCGAACTTCTAGCTCTCTTTCAAACTTCCGAGGATGAAATCGAACTTCCAGTTCTCTTCGTGGATAGAGCCAAACTTCTAGCTCTCTTTCAAATTTCTGAGGCTGGAGCCGAACTTCAAGTTCTCTTCGAGGCTAGAGCCAAACTTCTGGCTCTCTTTTAAATTTCCAAGGCTGGAGCCGAACTTCCAGTCCTCTTCGAGGCTAGAGCCGAACTTCTAGCTCTCTTTCAAATTTCTGAGGATAGAGCCTAAACTCCAACTCTCTTCTTGAGGCTAGAGCCTAAATTCTAGTTCTCTTAAAATTCCAACTCTCTTCTTAAGGCTAGAGCCTAAATTATAATACTCTTCAAATCCCGAGGTTGGAACCTAGGTTTCGATGCTCACCTCAAATCCAGGATTTCCACGAAATCCCTCTTGAAATAAATCTTGAATCGAAATTCAATCAGAATTGAAACTCAAACCAAAATCCAATCTCTTGAAATTTTGTGATTTGAAATTAACCTTCATCTTCCCCAGTGAGAGTTCTGGAAACTTTATTCATGAAGGTTTACCTGATACTCCCCAGCAGGAATTTTCTACGGTTTGTTCTGAGTTAGTCACCTAGACATTTATTTTGGTTTTGTTGATCTCTTCGGTCAACGCCAATACGCGTGGTGTGCTTGGTTAGCACACCACACCTATTGGGGGTCCATTTGTTGACCTCATTTTTGATGAAGTCTTTTCTCTTCTTTCTCCTTAGTACTTAGGATCTAGCCTAAGGCTTTCTCCTTGACTATCTTAGAGGACTAGAAATGGGACCCATCACTTAGAAATTCAAACACTACTTACCTCCCATCAAACCCCACAAGTTTGATTGTAAAACCCTAAGCCACTTGGAGGGTTAAAATCAAATGTGGAGGTTTAAAGGATGAGTTTCCTATAGGACTCTTTGGCCTTAGGATTACCCTGGGTGGCCTAGTCTAGTGAGGGTTGACGTGCACACACCTCACTCCCACACACACGTTCCAAGCCCTAAAACTACCTTTAACCAATTTGACTCCCTGACTCATGTAGGTAATTCATATGGATGGTCCTCAACCCCTAAGCCCCTAGCTAAGAGGGTTAGGAACAACATATTGAGTGCCTAAAATGAGTCCTCTCATGGATCAACCAAAATGATTTCATTTCACTCACACTTGATCAATCTTCACTTTTCCAAAATTTCAATTTTTGACCCCCGGGACCCTAAACCCACCAAGCCTACCAAATGCCCTTGAAATTGCCCAAAATATGCAAAATTGTCTAAATTACTCAAAATTCCTCAAAACCAATCCTAAACACTTCCCCCCACTCAAATTGATCATCCATGGACAAATACACCAAAATTTTCTAAAAATACCCCTCAATACCCTCCAAATACCCAAAATACCCTTTTAACCCAAAAACTCCAAAAATTCAGAAAATTCCCAGAAAATTCAAGAAAATCCCAAATATTCCCAATTTCATTTATTCAACTACACCATAAGCCAATTTTTTCATTTTGGCCCATTTTTACCAAAACCCCAATTTGACTTATTTTTAACCTAAGTGATCCAATGTCCCACTAAACCAACCCAATTGACCTCAATTTTGATCCAATTAACTTCTAAGCTTCAATTCAATATCCCCAATATCAATTTAGACCAAATACAAGCCCAATTTGATAAAAATTTGGATCCAATTTCAATTTGAAGCTTAAGGCCCAATTTTGGCCCATGACCTAAACTTAGCCCAAACCAACCCAACTCAACTCCAATTAACCCCAAATATTTTCCTAAACCTTTCTAACATCCCCAAAAACAAACAATAACATGATTTGTACTAAATTAGAAACCAAACTCCACCCAAAGTTAACATAAACCTAAAATCCCCAATTTGGCCTAAACCCATCATGAACCCAAATGAGCCCAAATCCCAAAATCAAAGCCCAACCAAAGTTAAAAAAACTCTTTGTCACACCCCCATAAACATTTCTCAATATTAATTTTACATGAAACCCAACATTAACCCAACCTTAGCCCAAGTTAGCCCAATTTGGCCCATTTTGACACCATTACTAAAAAAGCCCAAATTGAACCCATTTCAACTCCAAATAGCATTAAATCTCTTCTAAAATTCTCATGACACATTCCTAAACCAATCCCAACATTTATTTGACACAACCCCTCACCAATTTTCATCCATCAATTTATTTCAAAACCTAAAAGCCCATCCAAAATGATTTCAAAAAGCCCAAAATTGATTCTAAAGCCCATATGACAAACCTCCCTTCATCCATTTGATCTATATCAATCCCTAAATTCCAAACCAATGATCAAATCAACCTAAATCAAGCTTCACCCAAATCTTTCACCAAATGGCCAAATTTCCTAAGACCCATTTCTATGAAAACAAGCCAACTTTTTCCAAGCCATAAGCAAGCTAAATGAAGCCATTCACAAGCCATATGAAGCCATGAGAGCTTTGCCTTGTCATCAATCCATTTATGGCAAAGGAGGGAATCCCTTTCTAAGCTCTCCCTTAAGCCTTTTTTACCTCTTTAATGTCACACCCTAACCCAAAATTAACTTAAAAAATTTTGATGGGGACTTCACCACACATGTGAGGCAGACCAAAGTGATTCTTTTCAGCCTAAAACCAGGCCTTGGGTGGGTGTTGGTATATTTTTAGGTTGTGTGTTTTATTTTAAAGGGGGGGGGTCGCCTAACAGAAGCTGTCGGCGAATTTTTAATTTAATTAAAATAAATAATTTGAAAAGTAGTATTTGATTTTGAAAATAATTTTAAATTTGAAGGTTTTAAGATATGAGATTAAACCGATCTCACATCCCAAGTAGTTTATATAAACGAGCACCGCACCACAAACCGTGTATCTATCCCTAAGGATAGACACACCGCTCGACGATGGGGCTCGATTAAATAAACTAGAAGATTTGTGACATCCGTTTGGTCCGCGAACCAATTTTATAAGCCGACAAAATTCCCCCGCTTAATATGAAAACATTAAACAGTGGTTTATATTACCTCAGGTTCTTTAAAATTCCCTATAAGGGCAAGCCCCTATAGTTAATTACATCTTAAGTGATGGGAATCACCTAAGAAAACTCTCGATAATAATCAATAATTCCGCTCTCAAGGATTTCAAAGTTTAAGATTTTCAAGGGATCGAATTTTGGAATTTCAATAGGGAATGGATCAAGTTTGAAACATTTTGTTTTGTGAATCCAAAGGAAGAAAAGCAGGAGAAATCACGTATTCGAAGTGAACTTCGGTAATTTCCCGACTATCCTATTGTTTCGCTTCGGATTTAAGAAAGTCCTAATATTTATTTAAATGTTTTGATTTTGCCAATTTTAATTAATTAGGACTTATATTTATATGATAGAATCATACAAATAGATCTCGAAGATGTGAGGGTTTATGTCGTATCGAACGACTACCTCGGAATCCTAAGACCTAGTTAGGGCTTAATTTGCAATGCAAATGCCCAACGAAGAGTCGAGGATTTAAGTTGCACTAGTGCAAACTACCTCGAAGTCCTATGGCTTTGTTGTTTAGTTCTAGGAAAGTTTCGTCGAAGTAGACTCAGGTTTTCATCGATGACGATGGCCGTGCTGCCCACCATGCTCCGAGCTCCTTGTTGTTGCAGAGGTTTAATTTTAGAAATTATAAATCAGGGGATGAGAAAAGTGTTTTGGTTTAGAGAAAATCTTGATTTCCAAGTGTTTTTTTTTATGTTTTAATTAAAACAAATCTTAAAGTTGATTATAACGACACCGGTTAAGATCCCACTGTTCCATCCTTCCGGCATCATTATTTTTATCGGATTCACTTAGCCCGTATGAATTTGCTAAACTCAACTCGAATGAGTTCCACACTTTCATTTAGACCGTGGGAAATCCCGTTAGCAACACGTAGGTTACATCATCCGAGGTATTCCCGATCATCCAACAGACGTTTTAATTTAGTTGTAATTGTAGTTTTATGTTCTCGTTTGTGATTAAATTTCGAGTTGTTTTATATTTTGAAATGTTGTGGCGTGTGAATTTTATCTCGCAATGACTTTTAACTTAGTTTTGGTTTCAGCTTTAGGGACTATCCTAAAGGTGTGGGCTTTCATGCAACAGCTTGTTTATCATGCAAGAAAAGTAAGTGCAATGCGCTTAAATAAATTGCAATAATGTAAATTGCAAGAAAGTAAATTGCAATAAAATAAAAGCGTACCCTGAGGGTCTTCCCGTCATCCCAAGCTACACTTAAAACACAATTAGAATATTTAAGCAAGTTCCTAGTAAAGCTAAGGGAAGGGTTATGGTTTTCTACCAAATTCCTAATCCTATATCTAGTCATCTCCTACGACGTCTGTGTTCTTTCGTGTTTTGTTTAAGGACGATTTTCTTCATCAAAGAACAATTAAGTCCAATTGTTCTTATAAATGTCCTATCATATCGAGGAAGTGCTTAATAATAATCTTAAACATCTTTTCAATATTTTCAGGATTGTTTTAAGTCCAAATGAGTTTAATTATACAAATGAATTAATCGTCCGAGAATTCAAGTTTTGTCATTATCTTACTCAGTGAACTAAGACATTCGAATATCCTATAAGTGAAGTAACATTTCATTTAATGTTCGTTTAGGAGTTATAATAACCAAAGCTTTCGAGGGTAAATTGGTATTCAAATGATTTCGATTTAAGTTAATGGGTTTAAATTGGAATAAGTTGTTCAAGTTGCTTTATATTTAATTTCTTTCTGTTTTAAGTGATGTTATATTTAATTTAATTTAATTTAATTTAATTGAGTTTTAATTTAATTTAATTCAATTTAATTCAATTTAATTTTGATTTGATGTTACATTAATTTAATTTGATTTCGATTTAGTTTTTAATTTAATTTGATTTAATTTAATTTAATTTGATTTAATTTAATTTAATTTAATTTAATTATTTAATTTAATTTATTTTTTAATCTTAATTTAATTTAATTTAATTTAATTTAATTTATTTAATTTAATTTAATTTTAATTTAATTTTATTTTTAATTTTAATTGAAATTTTTAAAAGAGTTTAATAATTTAATTTTAGTTTAATGATTAAGTCTTTTAATATTTTAAATTTGAGTTATCATTTTAATTAAGAATTGAATATTAATGAGATAATTAATTTAGGGATTTTTAAAATTAAAGAATAAATCTTTTCCTAATAATATCCTTATTTTAATAATTCCAATTTTATTATTCTTCCAAATTTAATCCATTATTTAATTAAAGTTTAATCATTTTAAAATTGCTTAATGGGTTTCTACCCTTTAATTATTTAAATTTCAATCATCCAAATCAGATTAGATCAAATATTTTACTTGTTAATTTTTTATTAAACCTAAAGTTTTAATTAAGGGTTAAAAAATTTAATTACCACTTTACCCTTTAAGCTTAATAATTTCATAACTCACTAAATTGAATTCAAATGAACTTGAAATTTTTATGTAACTTCACTCATATGTCAATAAAGACATGAGAGGAGAAAATGTGATTTTTCTGTATTTAATTTATTTATATAATTATTTTTGGTAGAAAATAGTAGATTTTCAAGGAAAATTTAATAACATGACCAAGGGAAAGTTTCTGTCCTTAAGAAAATTAGGGGGACATTCCTAATGACCAGAGGACCACTTGGACCAATTTTGGTGATTTTTTGAATTATATTATTTTTATTATAATTATTTTAAGTTTTGGAGTGTTAATTAATTTAAAAATAAAATAAATGTTGAAAAATGAATTTTATATTTTTCAAAAATCTCTCTGATATCAAGGAAATCAGAGAAGTAAATTTTGCAATTTTCTGATTTTTCTATGATTTATTATAATTATTTTAGTGAAAATGCTAGAAAATACATTTTTTTTAATTTTAAAATTACCTTAAAGCTTTAAAATTTAATATCTCACTAAATAGACCTAAGAAAAATGTGGGATTTGTTCCTATGTGATTAAAATTCAAAATGTGACATTTTGGTGAATTTTATTATTTTTGTGATTTTTATTATTTTTTAATTATTAAAAATATTAAAATATTATTAAAAATCAACTTTTTTAGAAAATTGAAATTTTAATTTTCTTAGGTTCCCCTAATATCGAGAGGCTCCAAAACCAATTTGGTGAATTTTTGAAAGGTATTTTAAAAGTTATGAATTTTTAAAGTTTAAAATGGCTAAGTGGCTTAATCAACCCAATTAGTGGGCTAACCAAGTCCAATCGACCTCAAACTTTTATGGTGGATTCCTCTAATCCTAAAGGTCAGTGGAGAATTGATTTCAAGTCAATTTGATGCATGGTTAACTCTAATTAATTAAAGACTTATTTTGGGTGTTTAAGCCAATTAGGGTTGTTTTAAATGAACTAAGTCAAAACCTATTTTTCCTAGTGGTTCTCTCGGTCATAAGAAACATCACCAAATTTTCCTAGAATTTATTTCACAACATGCTATTTATTGGAATTAAAATACTCAAAACAAGCAACATGAATTTGAAAAATCAATAACTTTTTATAGGATGGCCTCCGACGTTGGAAAATTCAGTGAATGTTCCCAAATTCGGAGGCTTCAAAAGCCCTATGGTCTCATGCCATGGTGAATTGTATACATGCATGGAGAATTAAAAGTATGCAGAGAGTAAATAAATTATAAAAAATAAAATACTGGATGAAATTAAATGATTTCTTTTCCACATTATTCTCCTCTGTTCACTGAGCAAGAGGGTATTTTTATTTTATTTTTCTGATTTTTCTACACAGAGTTATAAATTTTTGAAGTTTAGGGAATTAAATAAATAAAAAAAATCCTAATTTTCTATTTATCCACGCGGCGCCAACTCATCCTCGGCATCTCCGAAACGCCGCGTGTCGCGCTCCCATTCGACGCCGCCACCTGAGTCAGCAGCCCGGGCCCCGCGGTTCTCGTACCGTCTCCTGGTCCGACGCCCTCCGAGCCGTTCGTCCGCGCGTGTATCGAATGGACGCGCATCCGTTCATCATCCCCGAGCGTCCTCACCCGAGAGCCGTCCACACTAAATCCCTAAGATCTCACTCGATACTCAATGGATTTTCATGTTCATATGCTCTACGGATTCGTCTTCAAGAGACGAACACATCTATACGGCTATCATGCATCGAAATTAAAGCATTCGAAATGGAGAATCTCTAGAAGCTCTGGATGAAAAATTAGCTCATACCTTCGCTCGTAGAAGTGTGGCTTCAATCCGAGAGTTGTTGCACCTTCGATTGGATCCCAGCAAGCTCCGCATGAAGTCTCCCGGTCCGGTGAATCGTCTAGGTGTGATTTCGACCAAGCCCGATCACAAAGCTTGGAGGCCGGAGCAACCGGGTGGCCCGGAGATGGGGCTTTTGTCGGCGGACACCTTCCCTCGTCCGATGAAGGTGTAGAACCAATCAATTTGGGGATCGGCTCACCGTGGAGAAGTGTCCCGGTTTTGGGTGGAATTTCAGCTGGGAAATCGGATTTTATCAGCGGGATTAGGGCAACTCGACACCGGGGCTCAACTCGCTCTAAGGGTGGAGAAGGGTTTGGAACAATTTTGCGCAGTTTCGGCAAGGTTTGTGTAACTCTCCTCCATGGCCGTGAGGGTGAGGGGTTTAGATCAGGAGAGGCCGGAGAGCCTTCTAGGGGAGTCGAGGCATGGGATCAGCCGCTCGGTGAGGAGAAGAACAGCCATAGTGACCATTCGGCATGGGCAGCCTCAAGAAGTGGGAATTCCAAACTTCGCTCCTCCCAAGGTCTCGGCCATGGTGTTTTCCGGCGATCCATGCGGCCGGCCGGCAGGCATGGGTCACCCTCGGTGTCCAGTGGGTCGTGGTCGGAGGTTTGTGCAATCAATCGGCAATTGCCATGTGTAAAGGCTTTGAATTAAAATGGAATGGGAGGGGGTCATTTTGGCCTTAATTTGGTCAACCCATTGATTTGGGTTGGGTGCACCTCCCCATGGCCTCGATTTTGGGCCGAGAGGATCACTGGGTCGCCCAAGGGAGAGTGGTGTGGTCTCTATCCATGTTGAGGTGGCTAAACATGGTTTAGTGTGCGACATGCTTAAGGTAAAAAAGCTTAATGAAAGATTAGGAAAGGGGCCCCTCCTTTTACCATTAATGGCATGGTCACATGTCAAGCCTTCCATGGCTTCATGTGGCTTGTCCATGGCTTCGTATGGCTTGTCTTTGGCTTGGGGAAAGTCGAGTCAATTTCATGGAAATGGGTTTTAAGAATTTTGGATATTTTGGTGAAAATTTGCATGAAGCTTGATTTGGAATGGTTTAATTGATGATTTTGAAACTTAGGGGTGATTTTGATTAAATGGATGATGAGGGGAAATGCCATGTGGGCTTTGGATGGATTTGGGCTTTTGAATGTGGTGAAGTGGGCTTTTAGGAAAGTTTAAGGGGAATGGGCTTTTTGATTTTAGGATGGGCATTTGGGTAAAGATTTTGTGAAGAACTTTGTCAAATAAATGTCATAATTGGTTTAGGGATGTTCTATGAAGGGCTTGGAATCAATTTGGTGAGATTTGGAGTTGAATTGGTTTGAATTTGGATTTATTTGGTAAGTGGGCCTATGTAGGTCAAATTGGGCTAACTTGGGCTAATGTTGGGCTAGGGTTGAAATTGATATAAAATCAATGTTGAGAAATGTTTATGGGAGTGTTTCAAAGAGGTTTTGATTTTGGGGTTTGGGCTCTGATTTTGGGGTTTGGGCTCATTTGGGTTAGGTTTGGGTTTAGGTCAAAATAGGGCCTTTTAACTTGGGGTCGAGTTTGAGTGGGGTTTGGGTCTAAATTTTGGGCAAAACATGTTAGTATTTTGTTTGTGGGAATGTTAAGGAAGATTTAGAAAATATTTGGGGTTAATTGGAATTGAATCGGGTGAGTCTGGGTTAGGTCTCGGTCATGGGTCCAAATCGGGCTTTAAGGCCAAAAGTGAGATCGGATCCAAATGTCAATCAAATTGGGCTTGAATTTGGTCTAGATTGGTATTTAGGATATTGAAATGAAGTTTAGAATTGAATTGGACCAAAATCGGGTCAATCGGGTAGGTTTGGTTCGACATCGGGTTCACTTAGGGTTAAAATGGGTCAAATCTGGGGTTTTGACAAAAGTAGGGTAAATTGACAAAATTGGCCCATGGTGTAGTTGGACAAAATGAAATTGGGAATATTTGGGATTTTCTGGAATTTTCTGGGAGTTTTCTCGAGTTTTTGGATTTTTAGGTCAAGAGGGGTATTTTGGGTATTCGGAGGGTATCGGGAGGTTTTCTTGGAATTTTTGGTATTTTTGGGTATGGATGATCAATTTAAGTGATGTGGAAATGTTTGGGAATGATTTTGGAGAATTTTGGATAATTTGGAAATTTTGAGAAATTTGGGTAATTTCGGTGTTTTGGGTAAAGTTAAGCGGTGTAGGGTCCCGGGGTAAAAAATCGAAAATTTGGAAAATTGAAGATTGGGTGGATGTAAGTGGAAAGAAGTCATTTTGGTTGAGCCATGAAGCCATGTCAAGCCCATGTGAGCCATGAAGGGACCCATTCGAGGCATTCACTATGTTGTTCCTAACCCTCTGACCAAGGGCTTAGTGGTTAAGGACCATCCATGTGAATCACCCACATGAGTCGAGGTCAGGTCATAGGTGTGGAGGTAGTGTAGTGTAGTGTGTAGTGTGTGCAGCCCCTTCACTGCACCAGTGCCACCTGTAGGGGCTCCTAAGGCCAAAGAGTCCTATAGGAACTCATCCTTTAAACTTCCACATCCGATTTCAACCCTCTAGTGTGATTAGGGGTCTACAATCAAGTTTGTGGAGTTTGCAGGAGTTAAGAAGTGGTTTGAATTTCTAAAAGGTGGGTCCCAATTCTAGTCCTCTAAGATAGTCAAAGTAAAAGCCTAAGGCTAGATCCTAAGTACTAAAGAGAAGAAGAGAAGACCTCATCAAAAATGAGGTCAACAAATGGACCCCCAATAGGTGTGGTGAGCTGACGGAGCACACCGCGCGTATTGGTGTTGACCGAAGCGATCAACAAAACCAACACAAACATCCAAGTGACAAACTTAGGATGAAATGAGGAGTTTTCGCCTGGGAGTAGCAAGTATATCTCTCGAAACCGGAGATTCCTAAACTCTCGCCTGGGAAAGGAAAAGGAGGTGAATCCCAAATCACATGACCCTGGGAATTTCGATTCAGATTTTATTTAGTTTCAATTTAAGTTTTGATGTGTGAGTTTAGATTTTAGTTTGGAGTTTCAATTTAGATTGAAGTTTGTCAAGATTAATTTGAAGGATTTGATTTGAAATGAAAATTGGAATTCTGAGGTTGTAGATGCAACATCTTCAACCTCGAAAGAAAATTGAATTGATCGGATTGAATCATTGCAATGAGGAGAGATCTCGTAGTAATGCGGTATCGGATATAAAATCCTTAACCTCAAAAGTTTGATTTTGATGTATTTCATCGCAATAGGGAAAGAATCCTAAAGCAATGCAGCCTCGGATGTAAATCCTCAACCCAAAAGTTTGAATTTTGATGTATTTCAAAGGCACAGAAAAGAATCCTAAAGCAGTAGTGCTTGATGTAAAATCCTCGACCCAAAAGTTTGAATTTTGATGTACTTCAGTGCAATAGGTGTCGGCATATTTTTAGGTCGTGTTTTATTTTGAAGAGGGGTCGCCTAACAGAAATCTGTCGGCGAATTTTTAATTTAATTAAAATAAATAATTTGAAAAGTAGTATTTGATTTTGAAAATAATTTTTAAATTCGAAAGTTTTAAGATATGAGATTAAACCGACCTCACATCTCAAATAGTTTATATAAACGAGCACCGCACCACAAACCGTGTATCTATCCCTAAGGATAGACACACCGCTTGATCGTGGGGCTTCGATTAAATAAACTAGAAGATTAGTGACATCCGTTTGGTCCGCGAACCAATTTTATAAGCCGACAAGTTTCCCCCGCTTAATATGAAAACATTAAACAGGTTTATATTACTCGGGTTCTTTAAAATTCCCTATAAGGGTAAGCCCCTATAGTTAATTACATCTTAAGTGACGGAATCACCTAAGAAAACTCTCGATAATAATCAATGATTCTCGCTCTCAAGAATTTCAAAGTTTAAGGTTTTCAAAGATCGAACTTTGGAGTTTCAATAGGGAATGGATCAAATTTTTGGAACATTTTGTTTTGTGAATCCAAAGGAAGAAAGGTAGGAGAAATCACCGATTCGAAGTGAACTTCGATAATTTCCCGACTATCCTATCGTTTCGCTTCGAATTTAGGAAAGTCCTAATGTTTATTCGATATTTCAATCTCGCCAATTTCAATTAATTAGGGCTTATATTTGTATGATAAAATCAAACAAATAGCTTAGAAGATGTGAGGGTTTATTGTCGTATCGGACGACTACCTCGGAATCCTAAGACCGGTTAGGGCTTAATTTGCAATGCAAATGCCTAACGAAGAGTCGAGGATTTATGTCGCACTAGTGCAAGCTACCTCGAAGTCCTATGGCTCGGTTGTTTTAATTCTAGGAAAGTTTTGCCGAAGTAGACTCGGGTTTTGCTGATGACGATGGTCGTGCCGCCCACCATGCTCCGAGCTCCTTGTTGTTGCAGAGGTTTAGTTTTAGAAATCATAAATCGTGAGTCGAGAAAAGTGTTTTGGTTTAGAGAAAATCTTAATTTCCAGGTGTTTTTTATGTTTTATTTAAAACAAATCTTAAAGTTGATTATAACGACACCGGTTAAGATCCCACTGTTCCATCCTTCCGCATCATTATTTTTATCGGATTCACTTAGTCCGTATGAATTTGCTAAACTCAACCGAATGAGTTCCACACTTTCATTTAGACCGCGGGAAATCCCGTTAGCAACACGTAGGTTACATCATCCGAGGTATTCCCGATCATCCAACATGACGTTTTAGTTTAGTTGCAATCGTAGTTTTGTGTTCGTTTGTGATTAAATTTTGAGTTGTTTTATATTTTGAAATGTCGTGGCGGTGAATTTTATCTTGCAATGACTTTTAACTTAATTTTGGTTTCAGCTTTAGGGGCTATCCTAAAGGTGTGAGTTTTCATGCAACAGCTTGTTTTATCATGCAAGAAAAATAAACGCAATTGCAATAAAGTAAATCGCAATAATGTAAATTGCAAGAAAGTAAATTGCAATAAAATAAAAGCGTACCCTGAGGGTCTTCCCGTCATCCCAAACCGCACTTAAAACACAATTAGCATATTTAAGCAAGTTCCTAGGTAAAGCTAAGGGAAAGGTTATGGTTTTCTACCAAATTCCTAATCCTATAGCCTAGTCATTTCCTATGACGTCTAGTGTTCTTCAGTGTTCTAGTTTAAGGACGATTTTCTTCATCAAAGAATAATCAAATTCAATTGTTCTTATAAATATCCTATCAAATCGAGAAAGTGCTTAAGAAGGATCTTAAACATCTTTTCAATATTTCTAGGATTGTTTTAAGTCCAAATGAATTTAATTATATAAATGAATCGATCGTCCGAGGTTTTCAAGTCTTGTTAACTTGCTCGATGAACTAGGACATTTGAATATCCTATGAGTGGAGTAACATTTCATTTGACGTTTAATTTAGGAGTTATAATAATCAAAGCTTTCAAGGGTAAATTAGTATTCAAATGATTTCGTTTAAATTAAAGAGTTTAAATTTGAATAGTGTTCAAGTTGTTTTATATTTAATTTCTTTTATGTCTTAGGTGATGTTATATTTAATTTAACTTAATTTAATTGAGTTTTAATTTAGTTTAACATAGTTCAATTTAATTTGATTTGGTATTTAATTAATTTGATTTGATTTAATTTAATTTAATTTAATTTAATTTAATTGTTTAATTTAATTTAGTTTAATTATTTAATTTAATTTAATTTAATTTAATTTAATTTAATTGATTTAATTTAATTTTAATTTAATTTTTAATTAAGTTTTATCTTTAATTTTAATTGAAATTTTTGAAAGAGTTTAATAATTTAATTAAGTTTTTTTTAATATTTTAAATTTGAGTTATCATTTTAATTAAAAATTGAGTATTAATGATATAATTAGTTTAGGGATTTTTAAATTAAAGAATAAATCTCTTCCTAATAAATATCCCTATTTTAATAATTCCAATTTTATTATTCTTCCAAATTTAATCCATTATTTAATTAAGGTTTAATCATTTTTAAAATTATTTAATGGGTTTCTACCCTTTAATTATTTAAATTTCAATCATCCAAATCAGATTAAGATCAAATATTTTACTTGTTGACTTTTTATTAAACCTAAAGTTTTAATTAAGGATTAAAGATTTTAATTACCATTTTACCCTTTAAGCTTAATAATTTCATAACTCACTAAATTGAACTTAAATGAACTTGAAATTTTTATGTGACTTCACTCATATGTCAATAAAGACATGAGAGGAGAAAATGTGATTTTTCTGTATTTAATTTATTTATATAATTATTTTTGGTGGAAAATAGAGATTTTCAAGGAAAATTTGATAACATGACCAAGGGAAAGTTTCTGTCCTTAAGAAAATTAGGGGACATTCCTAATGACCAGAGAAGCACTTGGACCAATTTTGGTGATTTTTTGAATTATATTATTTTTATTATAATTATTTTAAGTTTTGGAGTGTTAATTAATTTTAAAATAAAATAAATGTTGAAAAATGAATTTTATATTTTTCAAAAATCTCTCTGATATCAAGGAAACCAGAGAAACAAATTTTGCAATTTTCTGATTTTTCTATGATTTATTATAATTATTTTAGTGAAAATGCTAGAAAATACATTTTTTAATTTTTAAAATTACCTTAGGGCTTTAAAATTCAATATCTCACTAAATAGACCTAGGAAAAATGTGGGATTTGTTCCTAAGTGATTAAAATTCAAAATGTGACATTTTGGTGAATTTTATTATTTTTGTGATTTTTATTATTTTTTAATTATTAAAAATATTAAAATATTATTAAAAATCAACTTTTTTAGAAAATTGACATTTTAATTTTCTTAGGTTCCCCTGATATCAGAGAGGCTCCAAAACCAATTTGGTGAATTTTTGAAAATTATTTTAAAAGTTATGAATTTTTAAAGTTTAAAATGGCTAAGTGGCTTAATTAACCCAATTAGTGGGGTTAACCAAGTCCAATTGACCTCAAATTTTTATGGTGGATTCCTCTGATCCTAAAGGTCAGTGGAGAATTGATTTCAAGTCAATTTGATACCTGGTTAACTCTAATTAATTAAAGACCTATTTTGGGTGTTTAAGCCAATTAGGGTTAATCCGAGTGAATTAACTCAAGTCCTATTTTTCCTAGAGTTCTCTGGTCATAAGGAACATCACCAAATATTTCTAGAATTTATTT
Organism: Papilionanthe hookeriana x Papilionanthe teres; assembly: GCA_022702705.1. Classification (NCBI taxonomy): domain Eukaryota; kingdom Viridiplantae; phylum Streptophyta; class Magnoliopsida; order Asparagales; family Orchidaceae; genus Papilionanthe; species Papilionanthe hookeriana x Papilionanthe teres. The sequence continues at coordinate 26,819,724 of CM040430.1, forward strand.
CACAACATGCTAATTTTTGGAATTAAAATACTCAAAACAGCAACATGCATTTGAAGAATAAATAACTTTTCACAGAGATGGCCTCCAACCTTGGAAAATTCGAGGAATGTTCCCAAGTTCGAGGCTTCAAAAGCCCTATGGTCTCATGCCATGGTGAATTGTATACATGCATGGAGAATTAAATGTATGCAGAGAGTAAATAAATCATAAAAAATAAAATATTTGATGAAATTAAGTGATTTCTTTTTCACATTATTCTCCTCTGTTCAACCGAGCAAGAGGGTATTTTTATTTTATTTTTGTGATTTTTCTACACAAAGATATGGATTTTTGAAGTTTAGGGAATTAAATAAATAAGAAAATACCCTAATTTTCTATTTATCCACGCGGCGCCGCCGCATCCCCAGCCTCCGAAGGCCACGCGGCGCGCTCCCATTCGACGCCGCCACTCGAGTCGCCAGCCGGGCCCCGCGGTTCTCGCACCGTTTCCCGGTCCGACGCCATCCCGAGTCGTTCGTCCGCGCGTGTATTGAATGGACGGCATCCGTTCATCGTCCCCAAGTGTTCTCACCCGAGAGCCGTCCACACTAAATCCCTAAGATCTCACTCGATTCTCAATGGATTTTTATGTTCTTATACTCTATGGATTCGTCTCGAAGAGACGAACACATCTATACGGTTAACATGCATCGGAACTAAGGCATTTGAAATAGAGAATCTTCGAAGCTCGGGATGAAGAGTTAGCTCATACCTTGGCTCGTAGAAGTGTGGCTTCAATCCGAGAGTTGTTGCACCTTCGATTGGGTCCCAGCAAGCTCCGCATGAAGTCTCCCGGTCCGGTGAATTGTCCGGATATGATTTCGACCAAGCCCGATCACAAAGCTTGGAGGCCGGAGCAACCTGGGTGGCCCGGAGATGGGGCTTTTGATGGTGGACACCTTCCCTTGGTCCGGTGAAGGTGTAGAGCCAATCAATTTGGGAATTGGCTCACCGTGGAGAAGTGTCCTGGTTTTGGGTGGAATTTCAACTCGAAATCGAGCTTACGGAGGAGAAATGGCAGTGGGATCTCACCTGGGATCAAGTGCTCTATGTGTAGAGAGTGATCCGGAGTGATTTTGCGCGAGTTTCCTTAAGGTTTTTGTTTCAGCTCCTCTCATGGCCGAGAGGGGTGGAGTTTAAATCAGGAGAGGGTGGAAGGCCTCTCGCAGGGAGTTAGGGCTTGGGATCGACCTGCTCCGGTGAGGAGAAGATCAGCCATGGTGACCACTAGGCATGGGGCAGCTCAAGCAAGTGAGAATTTCAATGTTGGCTCACATGCGAGCTCTCGGCCATGGTGTTTTCAGGCGGCTCGGTGGCCGGCCAGCCGTGCAATGGTCACCATCTTGGTCGAGTGGGTCGTGGTCGGGGTTTAGTGTAGCAATCGAGGTTTGACATGTGTAAAGGAGTTTGATTTAAATGGAATGGGAGAAGGCTCACTTTGGCTTGGTTTGGGTCAACCCACCATTTTGGGCTTGGTGCATCCTTCCAAGCTCGATTTTGAGCCGAGGGAATCATTTAGGTCAGCTTAGAAGGAGTGGTGAAGTCTCCATCCATGATGAGGCGGCTAAACATGGTTTAGTGTGCGACATGATTAAGGTAAAAAGGGTTAAAGGAGGTTTAAGAAAGACCCCCTCTTCTTGCCATAAATGGACTAATGACAAGTCAAAGCCCTCATGGCTTCATGTGGCTTTAGAATGGCTTGTTCATGGCTTCATTTGGCTTGGGAAAAGGTTGATTTGTTTCATGAAAAGGGTTTTAAGAAATTTTTTGGTAATTTGATGGGAATTTGGATGAAGCTTCATTTGGGATAATTCAATGATGATTTTAGGACTTAGGTAATGGATTTAATTAAATGGATGACAAATGGAGATGTCATGTGGGCTTTAGGGTAGATTTGGGCTTTTGAATTTCAAGGAAATGGGCTTTTAAGAAGGTTTAAGGGAAGTGGGCTTTTAAGTTTAAGGATGTGTTCATGGATGGGAATTTTTGTAGAAGTTTGGGCCAAATAGTTGTTGGTTTTGGTTTAGGGATGTTTCATGAATAATTTGAAATAGATTTAAGGTGGTTTGGGTTTGAATTGGTCGAATTTGGGTTTATTCTGGGTTTAGGTCAAAATTGGGCTTACTTGGGCCAATGTTGGGCTAGGGTTGAAATTGATGTAAAATAAATGTTAAGAAATGTTTATGGGAGTGTTTCAAAGAGGTTTTGGCTTTGGTTGGGTTTTAATTTTGAGGTTTGGGCCTATTTGGGTTAGATTTGGGTTTAGGTCAAAATTGGGCTTTTTGATTTTGGGTTGAATTTGAGTGGGGTTTGGGTCAAAATCTTGGGCAAATCATGTTAGTGTTTTGTTTATGAGGATGTTAAGGAAGGTTTAGAAAAGATTTGGGGTTAATTGGAGTTGAATTGGGTTAGTTTGGGCTAAGTTCGGGTCATGGGTCCAAATTTGGGCTTTAAGGCCCAAAGTGAAATCGGATCCAAATGTCAATCAAATTGGACTTGGATTTGGTCTAAATTGGTATTGGGAATGTTGAATTGAAGTTTAGAATTGAATTGGACCAAAATTGGGGTCAATTGGGTAGGTTTGGTTTGACATCGGGTCCACTTTGGGTTAAAATGGGTCAAATTGGGGGTTTTGACAAAAGTAGGGTAAATTGACAAAATTGGCCCATGGTGTAGTTGGACAAAATTAAATTGGGAATATTTGGGATTTTCTGGAATTTTCTGGGAATTTTTTGAATTTTTGGATTTTTAGGCCAAGAAGGGTATTTTGGGTTATTTGGAGGGTATTGGGAGGTTTTCTTGGAATTTTTGGTATTTTTGGGTATGGATGATCAATTTGAGTGATGTGGAGGTGTTTGGGATTGATTTTGGAAAATTTTAGGTAATTTGGAAATTTTGCAAAAATTTGGGTAATTTCAAGGGTTTTGGGTAGGTTTAGTAGGTGTAGGGTCCCGGGGGTCAAAAAATTGAAAATTTGGGAAATTGGAGATTGGGTGAATTTAGGTGGAAAGAAATCATTTTGGGTTGAGCCATGAAGCCATTTCAAGCCCATATGAGCCATGAAAGGACTCATCTGAGGCATTCATTATGTTGTTCCTAACCCTCTTACCAAGGGCTTAGTGGGTTAAGGACCATCCATGTGAATCACCCACATGAGTCGGAGGTTAAGTTGGGTAGGGGTGTGGTTTTAGGAAGTGTGTGGAAATGTAGTGTGTAAGTGTAATGTAAGTCAGCCCCTCATCGCACTGTGCCACCTGTGGTAGTCCTAAGGCCAAAGAGTCCTATAGGAACTCATCCTTTAAACTTCCACATTCGATTTCAACCCTCTAGGTGATTAGGGGTCTATAGTCAAATTTCATGGAGTTTGCAGGAAGTTTAGAAGTGGTTTGAATTTCTAAAAGGCGGGTCCCAATTCTAGTCCTCTAAGATAGTCAAAGGAAAAGCCTAAGGCTAGATCCTAAGCACTAAAAAGAAGAAGGAAGACCTCATCAAAAATGAGGTCAACAATAGGGAAGAATCCTAAAGCAGTGCAGTCTTGGATGTAAATCCTCAACCCAAAAGTTTGAATTTTGATGTATTTCAGTGCAATAGGAAAAGAATCCTAAAGCAGTGCAGTCTTGGATGTAAAATCCTCGACCCAAAAGTTTGAATTTTGATGTACTTCAGAGTGCAATAGGGAAGAATCCTAAAGCATAGATACTTGGATGTAAAATCCTCGACCCAAAAGTTTGAATTTGATGTATTTCGATGCAATAGGAAAAGAATCCTAAAGCAAGTGCAGTCTTGGATGTAAAATCCTCGACCCAAAAGTTTGAATTTGATGTATTTCAATGCAATAGGAAAGAATCCTAAAGCAAGTGCAGATCTTGGATGTAAAATCCTCGACCCAAAAGTTTGAATTTGATGTACTTCGATGCAATAGGAAAGAATCCTAAAGCGAGGCAGTCTTGGATATAAAATCCTCGACCCAAAAGTTTGAATTTGATGTACTTCGGTGCAATAGGAAAGAATCCTAAAGCAGTGCAGTCTTGGATGTAAAATCCTCGACCCAAAAGTTTGAATTTGATGTACTTCAGTGCAATAGGAAAGAATCCCCCTGGGAAGCCCTCCAGCCACCTCTATTTAAACACCACCACCTCTCGGCCAAAAGAGGTGTTGAACAAAACCATACAAAAACTCTGCCAAAATTGCTCCAGACCTTCCTCCTAGCATAGAGCACTTGATCCCCACTGAAATACAACCCTAATTTCTCCTCTGTGCGCACAATTTCAGAGTTGAATTTCAAGCCCAAAACTAGGACACTTCACCACAGTGAGTCAATCCTTAAATTGACTGACCCTACACCTTCACCAGACCAAGAGGAGAAGTTTTCCAGCAAAAGCCTCCTCACCAGGTCAGCCATTTCTTCCAGAGACCAAATCTTGAAATCAGGTTTGGTGGAAGTTATACCTAGACAATTCCCCAGAGCCAGAGACTTCATCTGGAGCATCCCTAGGTTCAATCGAAGGTGCCACAATTCTCTGATTGAAGCTTCACTTCTCAGAGCAAATGTATGGATCGCCTCCTTCCCGAGAGCTTCCAGCGATTCTTCATTTCATTTTGAGTCAATTTTATAGCATGTTATCCATATGGATATGTTCATCTTGTCAAGACGAGTCTGTAGAGCATAAGAACGTGAAGATTGGTTAAGTATCGAGTGAGATATTAAGGTTTTAGGGTGGACGGCTCTCGGGTTGAACCAGACGGAGACGATGACTAGGAACCGTCGGATCATGCATGTATCGAACGGACGATCCAGATCGCGTTGGACGAGTGAACGGGACATGAACTGCGGGCCCCTGGAGCTCTAAGTCAGATGGCAGCGTTGAATAGGGAGGTGACGCGTGGCTTTTCGGAGCTGCCGAGGTTGAGTCAGCGCCGCGTGGATAAGTAGGAAATTAGGGGTATTTTTGATTTATTTAAACACCCAGAACTTGAAAAATCCATATCTTTGTGTAGAAAAAACACAAAAATAAGATAAAAATACACACTTGCTCAGTGAACAGAGGAGAACAATGTGAAAAATAATTAAGTTATTTTGATGAGAATTTTATTTTTAATTAATTATTACAGATTTCAGTATTTTAATTCTCCATGCATGCATACAATTCACCATGACATGAGACCTAGGGCTTCTGTAGCCTCTGTTCTTGGGAACATTCTCTGAATTTTCCAAGGCCAGAGGCCATCTCTATGGCAAGTTATTGATTTTTCAAATTTAATTGTCTGTTTTGGCATTTTAATTCCAATAATTAGCATATTGTTTAATAAATTCTAAGAAAATTAGGAGAAGTATCTTAGGACTAGAGGACCCTAGGAAAAATATATTTTGAGTTAACTCATTAAGAATGACCCTAATTGGCCTAAACACTCAAAACTGAACCCTAATTAATTAAGAGTAACCACACATCAAAATTGCTTGAAAATAATTCTCCACTGTTACTTAGGGTATGGAGAACCTCACATAAAAATTTGAAGCTAATTGGAAATGATTTGACCCACTAAATGGATCATTTAATTTGCGTGGTCACTTTAATACTTTAAAAATTCATAAAACACAAAATACATTTAAAAAATTCATAAAAATGGTTTTGGGGCTTCTCTGATGTTAGGGGAGTCTAAAAAAAATTAAAATTAAAATTTTCTAAAAATTTTCATTTTTAACCACATTTTCAATATTTTAATAATTAAAAAATAATAAAAATCATAAAAATATTAAAAATCATAAAAATATTAAAAATCATAAAAATATTAAAAATCATAAACATGTCATATTTTGCTTCCTAATCACTTAGGAACAAACCAAATATTTTTCCTAAGTCTATAGAATAAGATATTGATTTTTAAAGGCTTGAAACAATTTTTAATATTAAAAATGAATTTCCCTACCTTTTCACCAAATTAATTCTAATAAATCAAATAAAAATCAGAAAAAATATAAAATGTGCTTCTCTAAACTCCTTGAGGTCAGAGATATTTATGAAAAATAAAAAATCCATTTTTCAACTTTAATTATATTTTATTAATCTAAATGGTCCTCTGGTCAATAGAAACATTCCATAATTTTCCTAAGGACAGAAACCTTATCTTGATCATGTTGTTGAATTTTCATTGAAAACCCATATTTTTCACAAAAATAAATGTATAAATTAAATTAAATTCAGAAAAATCACATTTTCTCCTCTAATGTCTTAATTGACAAGTGAGTGAGGTGATATAAAAAATTTAAGTTCATTTGAGCTTACTTTGATGAGTTATGAAATAAATAAGCCTAAAGGGGCATAAATGTAATTAAAGGATTTTAACCTTAATTAATATTTAGGTTTAATCAAAGGGAGGGTGAAAAATCTGATCTTAAATTTCTCTTAAATTATTGAAACTTTGGGCAATAAAGGGGTAGAAACCCATTAACCACTTTGAAAGTATCAAAATGGAACCTTAATTAATTAAATAAATTAAATTTTGGAAGATTAATTGAAATTTGAATTATTAAAATGGGGGGTATAGCTTAGGGAGACTATAACCCTTTAATTTAAGATCCCTTAATAAATCACTTTAATAATATTTAACTCTTAATCAAACTTAAGGATGGTACTTAATAAATTAATAATTAAAAGAAAGTAACCTTTAATTAGATTATAACTTAAAACATTAAGTAATTTAACAATCAAATTAAAATAAGTTTAAAACATTAAGATTAATTTGAAATCACTTAAAAAACAAATCTAAAACAAATTTGAAACATTAAAGAAAATCAACCTTGAGACAATTCATAATTAAAAACATAAAAAATCAAACCAATTAAAATTGACCTAAAGTGTTACAATTAAGTCAAATTAAATTTAAATCATTAAAAGTTTAATTAAATTAAATAATCTAAACACCTCTTTCAAATCAAACAATTTAAAACACTTAAGAGAAAATCAACTTGAATTTTGAAACTAAATCATCCTAAATCATCAATTCGACTTTAATCAAAGCGGTTAAATTCTTTAACAAACTGATTTTCCCCCTAAAGGCTTTCATTATTATAACTCTTAAGTAAAGCATCAAGTGAAATGTCACTTTACTCATAGGATAATCAAACATCTTAATTCACTGAGCAAGAAACAAACTGAACTAAATTTTTGGATGATCAATTCACCAATACAATAAAACTCATCTGGACTTAAAATAATCCCAAAAATATTGAAAAGATGTTTAGGACTCGTCCTAAACACTTCCTCTATATGATGGGGTGTTTTAGAAGAACAATCAAACTTAATTATTCTTTGGTGAAGAAAATCATCCACAAAAATAAAAGAACCTAGACGTCATAGGGATTGACTAGCAATAGGATTAGGATTTTGGTAGACAACCAGAACCTTTCCTTAGCTTTACCTAGGTACTTGTTGTAAATATATAAATACATTAACATGTTTTTTAAGTGCAGCTTGAAAATGACGAGAAGACCCTCCAGGTACGCTTTTATTTTATTACAATTTATCTACTTACCTACACTGCACTTTACTTTTCTTGCATGTTAAACAAGATTGACACCCTGCATAAAAACAGAAACCTTTAGGATAGCCACAAAACTAAGACCCAAAACTAAAATAAAAGTTACAACAAGATAAAATTCACCGCCACAACATTCAAAATATAAAGCAACTCAAAATTTAATCACAAACAGAACAACAAAACTACAATCGCAACTAAATTAAAATGTCTCGTTGGATGATCGGGAATACCTCGGATGATGTAACCCATGTGTTACTAATGGGATTTTTCATAGTCTAAATGAAAGTGTGGAACTCATTCAGTTGATTTTAGCAAATTCATCTGGACTAAGTGAATCCGATGAAAATAACAGTGTCGGGATGACTGAACCGTGGGATCTTAATCGGTTTTGTTTAACCAACTTTAATATTTGTTTTAATTAAATTATTAAAGAAATTTGGACTTTAAGATTTCTCCAAACCGAAACACTTCTCTCATCTCTTGATTAACACTTTCTAAAACTAAACCTTTGCGACAACGACAAAGAGCTTGGAGCACGGTGGGCAGCACGACCATCTTCTTCAGCAAAACTCGGGTCTACTTCAGCAAAACCATTCTTAGAATTAAATAACCAAGCCATAGGATTTTGAGGTAGTTTGCCTAGTGCAACATAAATCCTCAACTTTTCGTTAGGCATTTGCATAACCATATTATGCAAATTTAGCTCTAACCGGTCTTAGGACTCCGAGGTAGTCGTTTGGTATGACATAAACCGTCACATCTTTCAGGCTATTTGTATGATTATGTCATACGAATATAAATCCTAATTAATTAAAATTGGCAGGATTATAACATTAAATAAACTCCCAAATTGAACCAAACAATAGGATAGTTTGGGAAGTTGCCAAGATTCATCTTGGATTCTCAGCTTCTCCTACCTCTCTTCTATTGGACTCTTAAAATAAACTGTTCCAAATTTGAGCTAATCCCTTTTGAAATTTCCAAAATCTAATCCTTTGAAAACCTTAAACTTTGAAATTCTTGAGAGCAAAACCACTAATCATTATCGAGAGTTTTCTTAAGTGTTTTCGGACATTTAAGATGTAATTAACTATAGGGGCTTGCCCTTATAGAGGACTTTAAGAACCCAGGTAATATAAACCCTATTTAATTCCTTTATATTAAGCAGGGGAACTTGTCGGCTTATAAAACTGGTTCACAGACCAAACAGATGTTACAAATCTTCTAGTTTATTTAATCGAGCCCCATCATCAAGCAGTGTGTCTATTCTTCGGGATAGATACACGATTTGTGGTGCGGCGCTTGTTTATATAAACTATTCGGGATGTGAGATTAGTTTGATTTCATATCTTAAAATTTTTTAAACTTAAAATTATTTTCAAAATCAAATGCTACTTTCTAAACTATATATATATATTTAAATTAAATTTAAAATCTGAAAATTCGCGCAACTTCTGTAGGCGACCCCTTTTCAAAACACACAAACCTAAAAATAAGTCGTACACGCATTATTCCCTCATTTGGCTTGATCTGATGCGTCCATCAGATACATGCGCGATTGGATGGCTCTCCGTCTTCATCCCCAACAGACCTAACTCGTAAATCATCCACCTTCTTAACCTAAGATCTCGCCATATACTCAACTATATCACATGGGGTTTGTTCCTACACCTTCATCTAGTTAAGACGAACACATCCATATGTCCAATCAAGCATGAAATTAAACTTTTCTTCATAAAAGCTCAAACAAGCTCAATTTGAGGGAAAATGGTGTATACCCGAGCCTAAGAGGTGTGGCCTTGATTGGATGCTTACAGAAGCTTTAGTGGAGTCTGGAGAACCTCCTCGAAGTTTCACCTTGCTCTAGGATGGGTCTGAGTAAGAGCTCCTTCAAAAGGTGGTGCAACCTTAATCAAATTCAAGTTCAGAGAGCTTGGAAGATGAGGCATTCAGAGGGGATCTTCTTCGTTTAGTTTTGGGAAGCTCAGTGAATGTTTAATTTAAAGGTTTATAGAGTTTGGTGGAGTGAAAAATAATGTCCTAATTCTGGCCTATTTTGGGTGAAGAAATTGGCCTCAGGGAGTGGGGAGATGGATGGAGAATGGTGGGCTTGAGCTTAGGGAGGTCTGGAGAAGATCTGGAAACAATTTGGCATAGTTTCCCCAGGGCATTGTGCACTCTCTCTACTTGGTCGTGAGGGGGTGGTTTTTAAATAGCCATGGAATTAGGGCTTAATTGGCTAGGCTAAAGGTTGGAGAAGATTGCTTAGGTGGACGGCTAAACGATGTAAGTGACCAATCAAGTTAAGCCAGCTTGGATGGGTGGAATGGGTTTGAGTTATGGGGATGGCTCTCTTGGCTTTAGGTTTTCGGGTGACTAGGCCGTCTTGCCATGGCTGGGCTGGTGGTTAGGCGGTTCTAGAGAGTCAGAAAACTTAATGGTGATGGCTTGGGGGCTTGGAAGTTTGGTGGCAAGAATCCTTTTGGTTTAGCTATTTTGGGAGGAAATCACCAAAAATAAGGTATTCTTGGTCCGTGGCTCACCTAGGTTGGGCTTGGTGGATCTAGGCTTGGTCTTAGAGTTCAAATAACTGATGTGGTAGCTAAGGTTGGGCTTGACCAAGTGACTTGGGGTGACATTTGGGTATGGGCTTAAGTCATGACTTGGACTTAAACTTGGGTCTAGGTTTGGCTAGAGTTTGTATTTGATTCAATTGAATGTTTGATTTGGTGCAGGATATTGTCAGGAATAATTTGGATTTCAATTAGGTGGAAATTGGAGAGGGTTTTGAAGTTCAATTTAGGGGATTTTGGATTTTTGACTAAAATTGGAGATTTTGATTTGGATTGGATTTGATTTATGTTTTAGCTTATTTCTAGACCACTTGAGGGTTTAAAATGATCTAGGGGAGTGTTGAAGGGTATATGAAGTGAATTTGGTGAAATTGAATGGGTTAAGGAGTTCAATTTGATGGAATTTTGGCTTAGGTTGAATTTGAGGAATTTTGATTAGGCTTATGATTTAGTCATGAAAATGGTTTCAATTGGACAAGAATTTGGTTTCTCTTGGGTCTAGACATGATGAAAATTTATTTGGGATTGAAATTGGTAGAGTTTGAAATCAATTGGTGGAAATTTGAGGTGATTTGGAGAGTTCTGGCTAATATTAGTTCATTTTGGTGAATTTGGGTGAAATTGAAGGTATTGGGTGGTTCAATTGGTTTTTGGGATATTTGGAATGAATTTCGAGATTTTGGAAATTTTTTGAGTATGAGTGGTATTTCGATAATTTTGATAATTGTGGGGCTATTTTGGGTATTTTTGAGTATTTTGGCCAATTTGAGTGGTTTGGAATGGTTTGAAATGACATTTTAAGAGAACTTGAGAACATGGTAATTTTGAGAAAATTAGGACTTCAGGGGAATTTTCGCAATTTTTGAAAAGCTTGGGGCTATAAGGTCAAAATTTGGGAATTTGGCAAAATTGGGATCAATTGATAACGTCAATCATAAAATTACCTTCTTTTGAGCCATAGGACCAAGGGAGATCCCATTTTGGATCCTCCATGTGTTGTTCCTAGCTAAACCCTTGGGGGACCACCCACATGAGTTTCCAAAAGAGTGGGAAATCAGGTTAAGCATGATTATTTTAGGGTTTTAATTGAAGGTAAGGAGTTGTGTGTGTGTGCAAGACTGACCAAGGCCACACCACGCAGGGTCAACCTTAAGGTCTGGTAATCCTATGGGAAGCCTCCTTGAGCTCCTTCAGGTTTGGCTCCATCCTACTAAGTGCTAGAGATTAGAACTAAACATGTGGAACTCTAAGAAGAGTAAAGAAGTGTTTAGAATTTTCAAAGAGGGAGGCTTCCATCACAAGTCCTCTAAAATAGTCAACAGGAAAGCTCTATGACTAGGTCCTAGCTCTTAAAGAAGAAAGACTAGACCTCAATAAAAGTGAGGTCAACAGCCTATAAATTATATTTATGCTTATGAACACTTTTCAAAGTAGTGACAAATGTATTACTTCAGGATGCACAATCTTTTTCAAGTTAGGTCTTTTTGATAGCCATTGAAGTATTAAGATATATATATATATATATATATATATATATATATATATATATATATATATGTATATATAAGATCTTCCAGGTTTTGATGCATTATGCTCAATGATACCCATAATATTAAATACTTTCAAGATAAGATTAAGATAGAGTGAAATATTAAATGATTGATAGATGTTGTCATATTTCTTATGTAATCACTCTTCAATTTTCTTGTAGTTTGCGAGCATTATTAGTTACTAATTATATCACATTCTGAAATTCTACCCTCTTTGTTAACTTTAAAAAATTAAGAAAAAACTATTATTACATTTTTTTATATCTTAGAAGCATTAACAAATTTTAGCAACAAGAATCACTTGGACAAAAAATTAGCATGTTGATAAACTTTCACTTCTATCATCTATACATCCCTAAATAATTATAATACATCCATTATTTTTCTAATTATGCTTATAAGACTCGATGTTTTTATCATTACATATATGATCATATTAATTTTGTAGCATTATAATAACTATTCACATCAAATTATACTATAAGTAGAGTGATATAATTGATGCATAAAAATACACAAGAAACAATGGAAAACCCACTCCACAGTAAATTCATCAATAGTTTTTTTGTAATATCTTTATACTAAATGGTCTTCCTTCATATTTTTTTTATGCATGTGAGATTGTACCTGATTTTGTATAATTATCCAAATATAGAAGTGCTCAAATTAGCATCACAACACTTACCAATCATTAGCTGTTCAAAATTTTTTCTTCCTAAAATTTGGAAGTCTAATGAATATTAACTCATCATATTGATTAGTTAATCCACTGTCTTCCATAGAACTCAATTCCAATGGGGTATCTCATGGAAAGAAATGCCTACTAAAAAATTATTATTTATTTTGAGCACTGAATTTCTCAATGATAGAATGTTTTCTCAATCTGAATGTTAATAACCCAACTATATAACATGCTGTCTCAAAAAAAATGTGGTATAATACTCTTTTTCTAAATCATTAAGAAATTGCAAGTAGGACTCTTTTCATAATCACAATTTTAGTGTGCACTTGTAGAAGTAGCACTGTTTATCTAAGGACACAAATGCTAATACAAAACTTCAATTGCTAGCTTTTTTAGATATTTTGCTATATTTGATAGATACAAAAGGAAAAAGAAGAAAAAGAATAACACATCTTTGGATTCTTATCTTGACATTTTCTCATTGTGATATTTGAGGTCAACGATAAAAACATATACACAAGCTTGTCGACCTAATATTACCTTCTTTTATCGAAAAGCCATATCTTGTCGTACAACTTTCACAAAAATGAGCCTCTATAGCTAACATATCATTGAAAAAATCTGTTTGTGTTGCACTTTAATAGAATATATTATATTTGATAGGAAAATATAAGCTTCATAATATTAGCTCTCTTAAATCTCCCATACAGTCACCATGCATTACTATTAGATACACTTATATGAAGAGGTTGGAAGATCTTCTTCAAAATTTTGGTTGCTACTATTCACCATCACAAATACACAAAAGAATAATAATTGTAAAATTACTAAAATGAAGAGTTTCAGGTATAAAACAAACTCTTAATCAAAAGAAATGTACCTTTAACTTAACAAGATTATGATATGGTGTATATCCACAACTTCTGTGATATTAAAAATGAATGATGGTGTGTTTACTCATATAGAGTCAAGCTCTCCAAATTTCAAATGTAGTGGCACTAATTAAAATGGTTAGAAACTAAGTTGATGAAATAATTTAACACATACTTAAGATTTGTTTAACTTCATGAGAGCAGTTTCTTATAATCATTAAATAAAAAATCAAAAGAAAAATTAAATTTTCATAAAAGTTGATAATATTATTTCATATCAAGTTACAAGATTAGACCTACTACTTTATATAACATTTTCTAAGAAAATATCCCAAATCTTTACCATTTCATACTTAAAAAGAATAAATGTTATGCAATTTTGTTTTTGTGCACAAAAAATTAGAAAACCTACTAGGTGATTTGTTATTATGTTAATGTAATTGATACATAAAAACACATATGAATCGCTCTAAAACCCACCCTATTGTAAAGTCATCAAAAATTTTGTGAAATTCCTTTACACAAGAATGTATTCCATCAGATTTTGTTCATGAATATGAGGTTGTGATCAATTTTTTACTTAGATAAAGTAATACATAAATTGTTATCATAACTATTATCAATCATCAATTACTAAAAAAAAAATTTCCTTAAATTTGGAACTTTAATCAGTATCAACTCGTTATATCAATTACTTAAACCATTATCTTCCATAAAACTAAATTTAGATGTTGTATCTCCTTGCAATACTTAACTATTTAAAATATATTTCTTATTTTAAGCCACATCTTTTACCTTATGATCCAATTATTTCTTAATATGAATCTTAATATCCTAACTACATTACATGTATTTTTTTATACAATACTATTTATCTCAATTACTAAAAGTTAACATCTAGGATTATTGTTCATAATCATACTTCTGGCATAAAACTGTAGAAGTAACTCTGCCTAATGGTCTAGTGATGGTCAAAATATTATGAAACTTCATTTGCTAGCTTATTTAGATACTTTGATACAACTGTTGGATATAAAATGAAAAAAAGAAGAAGCACACATCATTGGATTCTTATCTCAACATTTCCTCATGATGTTTGAGGTCAATGTTAATAACACACAAGCTCATCTTTTCAACCCGTTAATGTCTTATTGGATTCCATAAAATCTTATCTTCTAATGCATTTTCCATTGAGGCTTTAAGATAACCTATTATTAAAAATATAATTTTGTGGTGCTCTTTAAAATAATATACTCTATTTTATGAGAATAAAATAGATTCACATTATTAGCTCTCATAATATTACCTTATTATCATTGTAAATTTCCATCAAACACAACGCGGCTGAAAGATGCTTCATTAAATTTCTTGTTAACTGTTATTAAGCACCACTAAAACGTAGAGGATTTGTAATATTAAAATTATTAAAATGAAGGCCACTAGTAATAAAAAATATTTCATCAATCGAAATGGACCTTTAACTTTAACAAGATTGTGATATGATATATATTTGTAGATTCTATGATAATGAAGATGAGTGATGGTGAGCATGCTCATATAAGATAAGCTCTCCATATTTTATTGTATTGGTAACACTAATTAATAAAATGGTTAGAAATTAAGTTGATGAAATAATTTAATGCACAAATAACATTTATTTAATTTCTTAAAAATACTATTTTATAATCATTAATAATGATAATCAAAAGAAAATAAAACTCTTATAAAAATTGGTAATATTATTACTTACCATGTAATAAGATTAGACAATCTATTTTACCTAACATTTTATAAGAGAATATACCAAATTGAAAACAAGTATACTTCAAATAAATTTTTGTTAAGAACATTTTTGTACATGCATCGAACAAAATAGCAAATCCACTAGATGATTTCTTATTTTAGTAACATAATTGATGCATAAAAATACATAAAACACTCTAAAATGATATGATAAAGCCAATCAATATTTTTTGTAATACCTTTATACCAAAATGTCTTCCTTGATATTTTTTTATGCATACAAGATTGCACGTGACTTTGTATAATTTTCCAAATAAAGTAATACTCAAATTGTCATACAACTCTTACCAATAGAGACTGTTAAAATTTTTTATTCTTGGCATTTTAAAGTCTGATGAATATCATCGACTTATCATATAAATTAATTAAACCATTGTCTTCTATAGAACTCGGTGGTATTTCATTGCAATCTTTATCTTTTTGAAAATTATTTCTGATTTCAGTCATAGATTTCTCTATAAGATACAATGTTTTCTCAATATGAATACTAGTAGACCTACTAAATGACATGTTTCCTCAAAAAGTTTTTGATTCAATAGTTTTATGGTGGCGATAAAAAGAAAGGGGTGGATGTCAATGTTGAGGAGTCGCCATTTTGTCTAATATTAGCCTAATTTTATTCTTGTAAATCCTATGAAGGATTTGAAAAATTTAGGACTAATAGTAGAAAAGGATATTTATGATAATCCTTATATGAGAATGTTCTAGAATAACATAACCTAGAATTTTCATATAAGGAAAATCATGAAAAACCAGAGATTTCAATCGTAGGTTCTTTTAGATCTCCTATAGAAGCAAGCTTCTATAGTTAATTACATCTTAAACAATTTTTAATTGTTCAAGAAAACTTCTGATTAATGTCTATCATTTGTTTTCTAAAATTTTATTTTTAAGGAGAGATGTACCCACTATCAATCCTAAATGTTATGTCATATTTATAATTTTATAATTAAAGTTTTGGTTTTGTTTCCCATGTCATTATTTTATTTTTTATTGTTGAAAATGTTATGTTTGATGGCTATCCTAAAAGTTTTTTATTTTGTTTTCCATGTCGTTACTTTATTTTGTTTTGTTGAAAAAGTTATGTTTGGTGGCTATCCTAAAAGTTTTTAGTTCTGTTTTTCGTGTCATCCTGCAAAACAAAGTTAGCACACCCTATAAAATGAAAAGAAAATCTAAACAAAATTGTAGTCTTTTTAGTTATCCTGCAAAATAGAGTTAGCATATTTAAATCTAATTATTAGATTTATTTGTCAGGTTTAGATTCAATGTCATTTGATTCTTTAGATCAATTAAGTTTAATTTAAATTTAATTTGAATTTTAATATTTTTGAACTTAATTTTCGAATAAATTAAATTTAAGTTTAACTTAATTGAACTTAATTTTTGATTTTATACTTTGAGATTGATTTAAATTTGGAATTTAATTTAAATTTTAAATTAAGGTTAGATCCTTAATTTGAAATTTTAGTTATCTTGATGTTTAAATTGATTTAGAATTAAGTTATATTCAACATAGGATAAACCTAAAGTTTAAATTAACTTGGATTTATGTTGAATTCAAGTTAAATTTTGGGTTAAACCTAAGATTTAGGTTAATCTTGAATTCAAGTTAGATTGAACTGAAGTTTAGTTAGGTTTAGGATAGATTCATTATGGGTTGAACCTAAGGTTTTATGTTGGCTTGAGTTCAAATTAGGTTGAACTCAAATTTGGTTAAGTATAGGTTAGGTTCAGTATAGGTTGAACCTAAGGTTTAGGCTAACTTGCTTTCAAGTTAGGTTGAACTCAAGTTTCATTGAGTTTGAGTTTAGTTAGGTCCAATGTGGGTTGAACCTAAGATTTAGGTTAACTTGAGTTTAAGTTAGGTTGGACTCAAGTTTGGTTGAGTTTAATTTAAGTTAGGTTCAATGTGGGTTGAACCTAAGGTTTAGGTTAATTTGAATTCAAGTTAGGTTGGACTCAAGTTTGGTTAAGTTTAAGTTAAGTTAGGTTCAATGTGGGTTGAACCTAAGATTTAGGTTAACTTGAGTTCAAATTAGGTTGGACTCAAGTTTGGTTAAGTTTAAGTTAAGTTAGGTTCAATGTGGGTTAAACCTAAGGTTTAGGTTAATTTGGATTCAAGTTAGGATGGACTCAAATTTGGTTAAGTTTAAGTTAAGTTAAGTTCAAAGTGGGTTGAACCTAAGGTTTAGGTTAACTTGAGTTCAAGTTAGGTTGGACTCAAGTTTGGTTAAGTTTAAGTTAAGTTAGGTTCAATGTGGGTTGAACCTAAGATTTAGGTTAACTTGAGTTCAAGTTAGGTTGGACACAAGTTTGGTTAAGTTTAAGTTAAGTTAGGTTCAATGTGGGTTGAACCTAAGATTTAGGTTAACTTGAGTTCAAGTTAGGTTGGACTCAAGTTTGGTTAAGTTTAAGTTAAGTTAGGTTCAATGTGGGTTGAACCTAAGGTTTAGGTTAACTTGAGTTCAAGTTTGGTTGGACTCAAGTTTGGTTAAGTTTAAGTTAAGTTAGGTTCAATGTGGGTTGAACCTAAGGTTTAGGGACTAATTAAACATAATTTAGTTATGTTTAATTAAGGTTAATGGATTACTTAACCTATTATAAATAGGGCTTAAGGATTAATTAGATTAGACTTAATTGGAGTTTAGAGGTTACCTAAGCTTAATTTAAGCGAAGCTTAGGGATTAATTAAGTCTAATTGGATTGGACTTAATTAGGGTTTAAAGGTTACTTAAACCTAATTTTAAGTAAAGCTTAAGGGTTAATTAAGTCGAATTAAATTAGACTTAATTAGGGTTTATGGTGTTAAACCTAATGTGATTATGGCTTAACAAGGTTTAATGGGGTCTAATTGATGTCTTAGACATAATTGGGGGTTTATTAAGTTAAACCTAATGTGGTTAAGGTTTAACTTGGTTTTACTAGGTCTAATTGGTGTCTTAGGCCTAATTGGGGTTTATTAAGTTAAACCTAATGTGGTTAAGGTATAACTTGGTTTAATTAGGTCTAATTAGTGTCTTAGACCTAATTGGGGTTTATTAAGTTAAACTAATGTGGTTAAGGTCTAACTTGGTTTAATTAGGTTTAATTAGTGTCTTAGACCTAATTGGGGTTTATTAAGTTAAACCTAATGTGGTTAAGGTCTAACTTGGTTTAATTAGGTCTAATTAGTGTCTTAGACCTAATTGGGGTTTATTAAGTTAAACCTAATGTGGTTAAGGTCTAACTTGGTTTAATTAGGTCTAATTAGTGTCTTAGACCTAATTGGGGTTTAGATGAGGTTTGAATTTATATGGGTTCAACCTAATTCATAGGTTAGGTTTTGATTTGGATTTGGGTTCATATGGGTTGGACCTAGGTGTCTAAAGTTTGGTTTGGGTCCATTTTGATTAAACTCAAATATTTTTTTTTAATTTTGACTTAGATTCATGTAAGTTGAACCTAAGTATTTAGAAGAAGATATAAGTTCATTTGGATTAAACCTAAAGCTTCAGGGATGTGACTTAGCCCAATTGTTTTTAAGGCTTAGTTTTACTCTAGGTCTAATTAAGAATTAAACATAATGATTAGGATTAGGTCATTCAAAGCAATCCTTCAAACCTAAGGGTTTTTTTTTATATGTAAATTTGAAAATTTATAATTTTACCCTAAAATGTGATTTTGATTTTTCAAAGGTTAGAAATTGTCATTTTATGGTTTGAATTTATTTATTTAAGTCACTTAACCAATTTCTGATTTTTGTTCATTTTATTTTTAATTTTTATAATTATTATTAGAAATAATTATAAAATCTAGCAAAATTAGAAATTCTTGTGTTAGAGAGTTCCCTTAGCCTAGGAAAAATGACAGAATGTCCTTAAAGACCTAAGGATTGATCCACGAAAATTTCATTATTATCCGACTTATGAATAATTTTTAATAATTAAAATACTCCGAGAGTATTTAATTAATTAAAAATTAAATATTGAGAATAAAATTATGATTTTGGTCTCATAATTTTTCTCTCTTCAAGAGCTTCCAAAGGTATTTTTATTTTATTTTTGTGACCTCTGGATTAAAAAATATTAATTTTTGAAGTTTTTAAGATTTTCTAGGATTTATCCAGCCCAGAAAATTAAGGCTTCGATGCGTGTCCTCGTACGCATCGAAGGGTGGAAAGATCCCGTGCGTGGATCTGAACAGTAGACACGACGGGCGCAGATCAGCACCGTTCGTTCCAAAACACGGGAACAGACGGCGGAAATAAATCCCGCATTAATTCAAAAATTTTCGAACAGTTAAACTTCAAACATTAATATCTCACTCATTTCTCAATGAAATTGAGTGATTTTTGAACCTATGGAATCATCTGGATGTATAGATTATATCTATATGGTGATGATACATATATGGGCTAATAAAACCTATGATATTTCAAAAACATGAATTATTTTGAAGAAAATAATTCCATACCTTGGCTACAAGTGTATCAAGCTTGATCAGAGCTTATGACTGGGTTTTAGGACTCCTAAGGAAGATCTTTGCTACTCCAATTTGGTTTTATAGCTAGCCTTGGAGGAGAACTTTGAGAAAGTGGCTAATTTGGGCTGGTTTTGGATTTTGATCAAATTGGCTTGATTGGGCAAACCCTGTGGCTTGGGTTTGGTTGGAATAGATTGCTAAGATTCCTAGGAAGAATTTTGTGTTGGGGACCAAGTGGTTTGAGCAGCCTATGGGTCTCTACCAATTTTTTCTTCTTCTTTTATGGTTTCGGGTAGAGGGGCTTTTATAGCCATGGAAATGGCTGTGGTTGAGTTTGGGCTGAAGAGGATCATTTGGGGGAGTTGTTATCTGCCTCATTAATGTCTTGGGGGAAGATTTAGGCTATGGCAATGATGAATTGCCAATCTCCAAGCCTAGGCATGATAGGCTTAACCATGGTGAAGGCTTTGAGTTTGGATCATGTCTTGCCCTCATTGGACCCCTTGTGAGGTGGCTTGGGCTTGATGATTCTTGCTGAATTCACCTCCCCTAGGTGATTTCTAAATTTATTTGTTTGATTTAGGGGGATGGTGACACATTAGCTACTTAGTCATCCCATGCATGCCTTAGCCATAATGGCTTCTAACCATGATGTGGCATGAGTTAGATTCCTGTTTCTCCTCCATTGGGTAGTCTAGGAGGTGAAGGATGAGTCATGAGAGTGAGCCCTCCCCCTTCCAACATGTCATCTAAGGTTTAGATGAGAGGGAGACACATATTTTTCTCATGCAAAATTCTTAAAATTTGGTTATAACCATGGTTAAGTATGTTACTCATGTGGGTTTAATTGGTGTTTAATTTTTATTGGTGAGTTCATGAGGATAAGACACCTCAAATTTTAATTTCATGAGAGGATGACACCTCATTTCCTCTCTTGATTACCTTCTTTAACCATGGTTAAAATTATAGGTTATAAGTTATTTTAATGTGTTAACCTACACCTAATAAGTCCCATGAGTCATGAATAACCCATGGATGAGGTCATTTATGATGTAATAAAGAGATTTGAAATTTTGAAAATCATGGTTTCATTCCATTTTATGCCCTTTTCATTTTTAATTTCCATATTTAATTAATTATGTCATTATTTAAATATTGGAAATTATTTTATTAAACAATAATTAATTGGAAATAATTCTAAATTAATTATTTGATTAATATCCATGTCATTAAAATTGATTTTTGTCTCTTTTCATGACTTTTCAATTTAATTTTCACTTTAATTAATTAAGTCATTAATTAAAACATGAAAAATTAAATTATTGGTCAATTAATTAATTAAAAATAATTTTGGGATTAATTATTTGATTAATTCAATTATTTTTAATCAATTTCTGGATTTTAAGTTTTTATGTCTTTTTTAATTTTTCATTTTAATTAATTATGTTATTAATTAAATTTTGAAAATTAATTCATTAATCAAAATAATTTTGAGATCAATTATTTGATTAATTTTATCATTTTATGACTTTTAATTTAATCTTCATTTTAATTAATCTTATCATTTGATTAATTTAAAATATTGAAAATTAATTTATTAGTCAATTTAATTAATCAAAATAATTTTTGAAATTAATTTAATTAATTTTTTACTGGTTATTTGATCAAAAATTGATCATTTTAACCAAAATTGAGTTTTTAGGTCATGTGTTGACTCATTGGGTTAATAAGGTTGGTGATTGGATCTGGATTGGTTATTTTGATCAAAATTGTCATTTTAAGTCGAAAGGTTGACCTATGGGGTCAACAAGATTGGTAATAGGGTCTAGATTGACCATTTTGACCAAAATTGTCATTTTAGGTCAAAAGGTTGACCTATTGGATCAACAGGATTGGTCATTGGGTCTAAATTGACCATTTTGACCAAAGTTGACTTTTTAGGTCAAAAGGTTGGCCTATTGGGTCAACATGGTTGGTCATTGGGTCTGGATTGACCATTTTGACCAAAGTTAACTTTTTAGGTCAAAAGATTGACCTTTGGATCAACAAGATTGGTAATTAGGTCTATATTGACCATTTTGACCAAAGTTAACTTTTTAGGTCAAAAGATTGACCTTTGGATCAACAAGATTGGTAATTAGGTCTATATTGACCATTTTGACCAAAGTTAACTTTTTAGGTCAAAAGGTTGGCCTATTGGGTCAACATGGTTGGTCATTGGGTCTGGATTGACCATTTTGACCAAAGTTGACTTTTTAAGTCAAAAGGTTGACCTATTGGTCAACGGGATTAGTCATTGAGTCAAGATTGACCATTTTGACCAAAGTTGACTTTTTAGGTCAAAAGGTTGAGCTAGGGGGTCAAAAGGGTTAGTCATTGGGTCTGGATTGACCATTTTGATCAAAGTTGACTTTTTAGGTCAAAAAGTTGACCTAGGGGGTCAACAGGGTTGGTCATTGGGTCTGGATTGACGATTTTGACCAAAGTTGACTTTTTTGGTCAAAAGGTTGACCTATTGGGTCAACAGGATTGGTCATTGGGTCTAGATTGATCATTTTGACCAAAGTTGACTTTTTAGGTCAAAAGATTGACCTAGAGGGTTAACAGGGTTGGTCATTGGGTTTGGATTGACCATTTTAACCAAAGTTAACTTTTTAGGTCAAAAGGTATTGACTCATTATAAAAATGAGGTCAACAAAAGGGCCCCCAATATGTCTGGAATACTGTATAAGTATTCTGCACATATTGGCGTTGACCGAAGTGGTCTAAAGAAATGTGTAATAATAATCAGGAAAGGAGTGGGTGTCGTATCGTTCTTAAGGAATCTCAGATATCTCCTATGTTGGTTCTGAGAAGGAATATCTTTTTCATGTCTGGAAAGGGACTTATATCTGATAATTGGAGAGAGAAAATGGATGTCATATTCCATTTCTCGAAATGTCAATGTCGATATTTAGTTAAAGGAAAGCCATGTTTTCCGTGTCAATATAGGGTTTACATCCAATAACCGGAAAGAGAAACGGATGTCATTTTCCATTTCTTAAAATGTCAATGTCAAGATTTGGTTAGAGGTAAGCCATGATTTCCGTGTCAGGAAAGGACTTACATCCCATAACCGGAGAGAGAAATGGATGTCATTTCCATTTCTGAGAATGTCAAAGTATTGTCGTAGTCGTTCAAAGACAATTCTCAAATCGTATATATGATCATCTTTTTGTTTACTGTTGACAACTAGATCGTCCACATAACATTCGACTTGATTGTGTATTAATTCATCGAAGATTCGTGTCATGGCTCTTTGATAGGTTGCACCGGCATTTTTTAGTCCAAATGGCATAACCTTATAACAATATATCCCCATGGGTGTTCGGAAAGCCGTATTTGCTTCATCCTCCGAAAACATTTTTATTTGGTCATATCCTGATTATCCATCCATAAAGGAGAATATTGCATGTTTTGATGCTATATTAACCATTAATTCAGTAATAGGTAAATGGAATTCATCTGTTGGACATGCTTTGTTCAGATCCCTGAAGTCTATACAAACCCTTATCTGTCCATTTTTCTTTTTAACTGACACCACATTGTCTAACCATGTCGGATAATTCTCTTCTCGTATGAAGTCAGCTTCTATCAATTTCTTGACTTCTGCAATGACTGGTTGCTCTATTTCAACACGCATCCTTCTCGGAGCTTGTTTAACAGGGATCGTGATTTGATTTATCCCAAGTTTATGGACTGCGACTTCTGGAGATAAGCCAGGCATCTCGTCATAAGTTCAAGCAAAGCAGTCTTTGTATTCTATCAACAATTGAGTTATGTCTTTTGCTTCCTCATCATTAAGGAATGAACTAATAAAAGTTAATTTTGGATTTTCATCAGTTCCTAAATTTATTTCTTTTAGTTCATCAATTGTCGATTTAATTTCTTCTTCCAATTCTGGAGGAGCATCTTCAATTGGAAGATAAGATAATAGTTCAGAATCATATTCTCCAGCGACGGCCAGACAAAATTCTGTATCATCTAATGGCCTCAGAGTGCCAAATCCAACACCTTCTTTGGAGTTAGAATTTTGTTTATTATTATTCCACATTTGTTCAAAGAAATGTGGTTGTTTTAAAGACCATTGTTTGAGTATTAAACTATTTTGAATAATTTTTTGTGCCCAAGGAGAATACCACTTAAAAGGAATTTTCATTGATTGTGGAAGATTTTCATCTTCTATTTTTACATCATTTTTAGTACAAGAAGAAGTAGAGCCAATTTTAAACTTAATTGGCTTTTTGTCAGAATTACATACTTCTTTGACTATTAGATTCTCAATTTTAGTGAGGGAGATTGGAGTTAGAGTCATAGAATGTATATAATGATTGATTTTGTCATACATAGATTCAAATTGTTTTTCTTTGTCTTCTTCTTCCAGAGATATTTTGAATTGAGGTTCTTTCAAAACCATAGATGTTGTTTCTTCTTCAGAATTCAGGTGAATTTTGAATTTCAATGGTTTCTTCACTGTGACAGTTGGATCTTCCTTCCCTCGTCCTCGACCTCGAGTTTGAGTTTGACGGGAATTAGTTTTTCTTATTTTTTATTGAAGATGAATGATCTTTTTCATTTATTTACTTTTCTTTTTTCTTTTCTTCCACATCCACCATTGTTTCTTTGGAAGACATTGTTTTATTTATAGGAGCATAATATGTTGCATCTTCATGTATACCGATTTCATGGATTGAAAACGGTTACAAATCTTCTATACTACGACATTCTTGTCCTTTTCGTAGATATTTTATACATTGATGTAGTGAAGAAGGAACCATTTTATACTCATGATGCCATGGTCTGCCAAGTAAGGCGTTAAAAAAGGTATATGAATCAATAATATGAAATTTTGCTGTTGTTGCCAAATCGGCTATTTTTAAGAGTAATGTTATTGATCCAAGAGCTCATTCTCCTTGCTGATTGAATCCTCGTAACATCATCGTATTCCTTGATAGTTGAGAGGCATCAATGTCTAAGTATGCAAGAGTTCTCAAATTCATAATGTTGATTGAAGCACCTGGGTCAATAAGAACTCTTAAAAGTATTGTATCGTTTATGTTCACTGTAATATATAGTGGACGATTATGTTCAGTCGTTCCGAGCAATAAGTCTTTGTCAGAGAAGGTAATCTTTGTTGATTCCTCTAATGAGTAAGCTTTATTTTGGGTAATATTAGCAAGTTGAGTTAAGCAGATATCTGGATCTGAAAGGGCCTTTATTAATGATTCTCTCATTTCTTTGGAAAGTATGAGAGCGTCATAGATGCTTAACTTCGCAGGTAATTTTCTCAAATGAGCTAGTACGTTATAATCCACTTTGTTATGAAGATCATCCTTACTTCTTTCAGGGAATTAGGGATGTATTGGAGGAATGATCTTGTCCGATGTGATTATTTGTTTTTCTTTTTCTTGTGGAGTTATCCTAAGAGGTAAGATTTTTCCACTTCTCAAATTAATTTCAACTATTTCTTCAAGTTGATTATCCAACTCTTTTGTCTCCGAATCTAAGGATTCCAATTCTATGGAAATCGGAGTTCCTTGTAGTTGAAGTGTAGGGACGTCATTTTCATTTTCATCATTGTCAGATTTTTCATTTATATTTTCATTATTTTGGTTGTCTTTGGGTTGATCATATACGATTTGAGTATCGTCTACAGGGTTAGAATTCAAATGATTTTTTTCAGAAGCATCGCCAAAAATAGACAAGATATAAGCAAAACTAGGATTGTTATTATTCATGGTAGCAAAAAGGAAGTCATACAAAGTTATCGGTTTGAGGATCCTTCAGCCGATATAACTATCCTAGTATAAGAGGGAAATGAACTAGAAGGTACAAAAGGAGTTGTAGCCCCTATATTTGGAAGACGTCCGGTCTTTTTTTTGTTCCTTATTTTTCTTTTTCTTTTCTTTCTTGGGAGACTTTGTGATTTGATATTTAGCAAGGATTTCTTTAGAAGTGCTATCCTTGTTTCCAGCACTAAGTTTTTCTACCGAAATCATATTGACCGAACCTTTTTCAGGTTCTTTCAATATTCTTTCGGGATTACTATATTTCCATCTTTAAAATTATGCTCCAACCAGTCTTTGAAGACAGAACATTCTTCAATTTTATGTCCAAGCATTCTGTGATATGGACAGTAATTAGGGTTGTTTTTCATTGATTTTTGTCGACCTTTTAGCTTCTGGCAGCTTAAATTCTGGTACTTTAAGCAGACTACGAAATATTTTGCTGACGGCTTCAATTTTGAATGGATGTTCTTTATTCATTCTTTCGGACATTGTTTTCTTTTCTGCTGGTACTGGAATCAGTTGTTGAAGTTGTAGTTGAGGCGATGTTTGTGATGTTGACGGATTTTGTTGTTATTGTTTCTTTTGTTCTGGTTGAATCTGCATCACCTGTTTACCTTTTTCTACAACATTTCCAGGTTTCTTTTCAAATGTTTTGAAAGTTTTTATTTTTCAGTCTTCTCTATTATACTCATTTGTTTTGCTTCTTCTTGGAGATTAGTGTCTTTACTGAGTAATTTTTCAAATGTCTTTATTGTGAATCCTTTGAGCATAAATGCTATAGGACCATGAATATTTTTAAGCAAAATTCCGACAGCGTGTTTCTCTTGTAGTTGTGGCTCACATTTCATGCTGAGATTTCTCCAGCGTAAAATATAATCCACTAAACTTTCACCTTGTTTTTGTTTTTCTACCACCAAGTCACCAACTGTGGTGTGATGTTGTGCTCCTGCAAAACGTTGAATACAGAGGCTTTCAAGTTCCACAAAAGTTTTGACAGATCCATTGGGAAGTTCCGCATACGAGTCAAATGCAACTCCTGTGAGACTGTTAACGAATTGTTGGAATAGAAGAGCATCACTTCCCCATGCATTACAGCAGCTTGCTCTGAAATGTGCTAGATGTTGTCGTGGATTACTTGTTCCATCAAAGATTTTGAAGATAGGGGGAACAAAACCTTTAGGGTATTGGACAGAATCAAACTCCTCTGGATATGGTCTACCCTTTGGAATTAGTGATCTAGCTTTTACCTGAGCCATTGTTTCTTTTATCTTTTGTTCCACAAGTTGAGTGATATCTTTTTCTGGAGTTCCGCTATGAGCGAAATACTTTTTATTTTGAGTGCTTTCTTCAATGTTTATTGGCTCTCCTTTGTATTCTAAAATTTGGACAGCCTCGGGCCTAACAATTTCAATGGCCGGTGATGGATTTGTTGGTGGATTTTGCAAAGTTGCTACCAACTCTTCCATTCTTTGTTCAAGATGACTGATTTGCTCGTCTTGCTGTCGTATAATTGCTCGTAATTCATTTGTTGCATCTTCTTCATTTAATTATCGTGTTAAGGAAGTAGATCGTGTTTCTACCATGTTAACATTGGCAACTTTTTCATTGGAATTATCATAATTATTTTATTTTCTCCATACTGACAATTGTTTGATGTCATTTTTTATTTTTTTTAATCTTTCTTTAAATGATTTTGTAGAATGTTTTTTGCAAGTTTCTTATTCTGAACTATTTGTAGGAGTGTTGATGGTATCTGAATTTCTTTCAGACAATTTGCGTCTCCATACATTATTTTTAAGTACAGGACGAGAATTTCCAGGTGGTGTATCGTAACCTGTGTAAGGACAATTTGCTTTTTGTAGCATTTGGACCAGATATGACATCTTAGCAGTTGTATCTTCTGCTTATGACATCAATTCATCATATCTAGCTTTGTCATTTGTGACTACCACATCTTTTATTCTAGGGCCCAATCGGAACTTTACTGGCACTCAAACACAATGTCTATTAGTTAGGGATTGATAGTTGACCCGACCTGCAATAACGCAGTAATATTCACTTCCAAAAGATGACCAAAAACTTGACCCAATTTATAAATAGCGGCTAGTGTATAAAATCAAAATGTTGTAAAATTTTAGAAAATATTTTACACACTAGGGGTACTACGCAAGTATAAGTATCGTTTCAAGTAATATAGGGTTTTCTTTTATAACCCCAGTATCAATCCCACAGAGAAGCGAGGAAAGCAATCCTTTAGGCTAATTCTAGTCTATTTCTATAAGGCCTAAATTTGGAATGTCGATTAAAATGGGTTTTCTAATAACTAATCCTAAATTAAATTCTTTAATAAAAAGATAACTTATGGATAAATTGGTTCGGAGAAATTCGAGATATTAAAAATTACCTTTCTTTTGCAATTACATAGATAATGTGTAAGAAAGATATGCTTAGAATTAATGTAGTAGTGTCAAATAGAAGCATTCCTATTCTTTACCCTTTGGTGCTGAGCATAAAGAACATTGGCTAATCTATAGATCGGTTCGGGATGTTTTATTAGTAGAATGGGTTAATCTAGGCTCACACTACTAGATGTCCGAGGGTGGCTATGATCGGCCCAACCAAGTGACCCGTTCCCTTTCTATAGATCAAATTATTAGAATTTAGTCTGTCACTCTAAAAACTAATCAATTCTGCACCCAATAAACAATATCTCCCTATTTATTTGCACTTCACCTTGAATAACCTGCACAAGGCCTTCGACTACCCAACGATTCATGTGATATCTACTAGTTAAGAATTCATCTCTTTCTAGGTCTCAGAATTCTTCAACAGGTTTTAATAATACAAGTGATCAATTTGTAAAGTAAATGAAGATCTGGTATGAATATCATCACCATAAATTGATAAGAGAATATCAAAGCAAATCTTAATTCCTAAACATGCATCTATTTTATTACAAAACAAAAGTAAATGAAAATAATGACATAAGAAGTAAAAGAATTGATAGAACTATAATAATAAATTAAGTGTCAATAAGGAACTTATTTCATTAGTATTTTATTATATTTATGCAACTATCTGTCACCTAGAAGCATCTAATAGATAATTCTATCATAAAAATGATTTTCCTACACATGCCACTACTTCATATTAAAAGAAAGAGTAAAAAAAATAACTTAGGAAACATGGATAATTCACGACAGAAAACTTGGTTTAAAACAAAGAAAATCCACTAGAAAGTGTTTACAACAATTACAAGAGAATGAAGAACACAATACTTACCTTTTTTCTTCTGAAAGAAAGAAGAAGATCTCTCCACCAAAGTTTCCCACTAATCCATGCGACGCTCGTACATCCCTTACATAAATATCTCAAAATCCCTCACCAATCTCTCCATAAGATGTAAAAATCTACATCTTCATAACTCTAAATGACTAAAATGACTAAGGGGGAAGAAAGAGACTATAGGGTGCGATTTTTTTTTAAGGAGTACCCTCCTATTTATAGACTTCAAGGGTTGCCTCAAGGCACCTCTTCAAAATGTGTCCAAATTCAATGAATCTTCTAGAAGGTGTGTCTGGAACATAGGCGCCGGAATCTGGGGCCTAGGCGCCGGAATCTGGGGCCTAGGCGCCGGACACCGGGTCCAGTTCTCCGCACCTCTTCACTTTGGCTCGCACCTCTTCACGATTTAAACCGCTCCAATGTGTCTAGATTCATTGTATCAGATGTCCTATATATTAGGAATAACTTCCAGGCTTTTAGAAGGTCTAGAAACTACTTAACACCGTCAAAATAACTCCCAAAGTCGTCAAAAATCCGTCCATAACCGTTTCTGGATGATTCTGGCGCCTAGGCGCCACCCTGTGCGCAGCTCCACCGTTTTGCTCCTTTGGCTCCGTTTCAACTCCGTTTCGCTCCATTTTAGTTGTGTTGCGTTCCTAACATCTTCACCTACAAGATAGACATAAAAAACAACCTTTCTCAAAAGTATAATTTCATTCAAAAACATGTGAGAAATATGAAAGATAGTAAGCATAGAAAGACATATTGATATGTGCTAAGTCAGAAGTTTCTTTCTTGCTCATTTTGGCTCAAAATTGCATAGTTTCTGCTTAATCTTCTTTGAAATCATATTTTTATACTTGAAAACGTAAATATGCAAAATTACTTCCTTTATAGTGTAATATATTTAAAAATATGCATAAAGTAGGCATGAAATGAATACTAAAAATAGATGGATCAATAGTTGATTTCTTGATAGTCAGGATTTTCCATTGCTAAAATTCTCCTTTTCATGGTGTTGGAGACTGCACAACCCATTTTGTTTGATAATTTAGATACTGAACATCTATCTTTTCCTGCTAATCTTTTAAACACTGAATATATAGCACAAATTGAAGGAGAGCTTTTAGGTTGAAAGGAATTATCTGTGTATTCAACAGGAATTGGAATATATCGATTCTCTTCTAAAAAGGATGGGTTTCCAAAAATGTTCTGTTGAAATTCAGGTGTTTCAAAATTATCATTTTCATCCCACCTTTTCTTTCTTTTGAATGAAGGAGTTTTATGAATGTTCTTTGAACGAGATTCAACTTCAAACACAGGCGATGATGGAACATCATCTTCCTTGTAAACTTGTTTTCCTTTCCTATCAGCTTGTCTTTTCTTTTCCTCGAGGGTATAAGGTTCTTCAGGTATATATTTAGGTAAGTCTTTTGTCAAATTTAAAAAGTCTTCATAAGATTGTAAGTCAAAGTCTTCAAAAGATTATATATCAGTCTGATATGGATTATCTAATGTAAATTTTGTTTCACCAAATAATCCATAATCATTTTGATAAAAGGAAGGATCTTCCTCTATTGGTATGTTGAAGTCTTGAAAATAAGAAAAGATTGAATTCGGAGAATCCATTGCAATTTTTCTGAAATTTCAGGAAAAACGAATATTATTGACTTATTTATAAACTGGGAATTTATTTTAAAATTTGAAATGAAAACAAATGATGAAAAATTATGAGAAGAAAGATCATCCCCAGCGGAGTCGCCAAAACTCTTGGTGGCGATAAAAAGAAAGGGGTGGAGGTCAATGTTGAGGAGTCGCCATTTTGTCTAATATTAGCCTAATTTTATTCTTATAAATCCTATGAAGGATTTGAAGAATTTAAGACTAATAGTACAAAAGGATATTTATGATAATCCTTATATGAGAATATTCAAGAATAACATATCCTAGAATTTTCATATAAGGAAAATCATGAAAAACCAGAGATTTCTATCGTAGGTTCTTTTAGATCTCCTATAGAAGCAAGCTTCTATAGTTAATTACATCTTAAACAATTTTCAATTGTTCAAGAAAACTTCTGATTAATGTCGATCATTTGTTTTCTAAAATTTTATTTTTAAGGAAAGATGTACCCACTATCAATCCTAAATGTTATGTCATATTTATCATTTTATAATTAAAGTTTTGGTTTTGTTTCCCATGTCATTATTTTATTTTGTTTTGTTGAAAAAGTTATGTTTGATGGCTATCATAATAGTTTTTTGTTTTGTTTTCCATGTCGTGACTTTGTTTTGTTTTGTTGAAAATGTTATGTTTGGTGGCTATCCTAAAAGTTTTTTGTTCTGTTTTCCATGTCATCCTGGAAAACAAAGTTAGCACACCTTATAACATGCAAAGAAAATCTAAACGAAATTGTCGTTGTTTTAGTTATCCTGCAAAATAGAGTTAGCATATTTAAATCCAATTATTAGATTTATTTGTCAGGTTTAGATTCAATGTCATTTGATTCTTTAAGTCAATTAAGTTTAATTTAAATTTAATTTGAATTTTAATATTTTTGAACTTAATGTTCGAATAAATTCAATTTAAGTTTAACTTAATTTTTGATTTTATATTTTGAGATTGATTTAAATTTGGAATTTGATTTAAATTTTAATTTAAGGTTAGATCCTTAATTTGAAATTTTAGTTGTCTTGATATTTAAATTGATTTAGAATTGAGTTATATTCAACATAGGATAAACCTAAAGTTAAAATTAACTTAGATTTATGTTGGATTCAAGTTAAATTTTGGGTTAAACCTAAGATTTAGGTTAATATTGAGTTCAAGTTAGATTGAACTCAAGTTTAGTTAGGTTTAGGTTAGATTCAATATGGGTTGAACCTAAGGTTTTATGTTGGCTTGAGTTCAAATTAGGTTGAACTCAAATTTGGTTAAGTTTAGGTTAGGTCCAGTGTAGGTTGAATCTAAGGTTTAGGTTAACTTGAATTGAAGTTAGGTTGGACTCAGGTTTCATTGAGTTTGAGTTGAGTTAGGTCCAATGTGGGTTGAACCTAAGATTTAGGTTAACTTTAGTTCAAGTTAGGTTGGACTCAAGTTTGGTTGAGTTTAAGTTAAGTTAGGTTCAATGTGGGTTGAACCTAAGGTTTAGGTTAATTTGAGTTTAAGTTAGGTTGGACTCAAGTTTGGTTAAGTTTAAGTTAAGTTAGGTTCAATGTGGGTTGAACCTAAGGTTTAGGTTAACTTGAGTTCAAGTTAGGTTGGACTCAAGTTTACATAAGTTTAAGTTAAGTTAGGTTCAATGTGGGTTGAACCTAAGGTTTAGGTTAATTTGAGTTCAAGTTAGGTTGGACTCAAGTTTGGTTAAGTTTAAGTTAAGTTAGGTTCAATGTGGGTTGAACCTAAGGTTTAGGTTAACTTGAGTTCAAGTTAGGTTTGACTCAAATTTGGTTAAGTTTAAGTTAAGTTAGGTTCAATGTGGGCTGAACCTAAGGTTTAGGTTAACTTGAGTTCAAGTTAGATTGGACTCAAGTTTGGTTAAGTTTAAGTTAAGTTAGGTTCATTGTGGGCTGAACCTAAGATTTAGGTTAACTTGAGTTCAAGTTAGGTTGGACTCAAGTTTGGTTAAGTTTAAGTTAAGTTAGGTTTAATGTGGGATGAACCTAAGGTTTAGGTTAACTCGAGTTTAAGTTTGGTTGGACTCAAGTTTGGTTAAGTTTAAGTTAAGTTAGGTTCAATGTGGGTTGAACCTAAGGTTTATGTTAACTTGAGTTCAAGTTAGGTTGGACTCAAGTTTGGTTAAGTTTAAGTTAAGTTAGGTTCAATGTGGGTTGAATTTAAGGTTTAGGTTAACTTGAGTTCAACTTAGGTTGGACTAAAGTTTGGTTAAGTTTAAGTTAAGTTAGGTTCAATGTGGGTTGAACCTAAGGTTTAGGGTCTAATTAAACATGATTTAGTTATGTTTAATTAAGGTTAATGGATTACTTAAACCTATTATAAATATGGCTTAAGGATTAATTAGATTAGACTTAATTGGAGTTTAGAGGTTACCTAAGCCTAATTCAAGCGAAGCTTAGGAATTAATTAAGTCTAATTGGATTGGACTTAATTAGGGTTTAAAGGTTACTTAAACCTAATTTTAAGTAAAGCTTAAGGATTAATTAAGTCTAATTAGATTAGACTTAATTAGGGTTTATGGTGTTAAACCTATTGTGATTAAGGCTTAACAAGGTTTAATGGGGTCTAATTGATTTCTTAGACATAATTGGGGGTTTATTAAGGTAAAACTAATGTGGTTAAGATCTAACTTGGTTAGTTAGGTCTAATTGGTGTCTTAGACCTAATTGGGGATTATTAAGTTAAACCTAATGTGGTTAAGGTCTAACTTGGTTTAATTAGGTCTAATTAGTGTCTTAGACCTAATTGGGATTTATTAAGTTAAACCTAACGTGGTTAAGGTCTAACTTGGTTTATTTAGGTCTAATTAGTGTCTTAGACCTAATTGGGGTTTATTAAGTTAAACCTAATGTGGTTAAGGTCTAACTTGGTTTAATTAGGTCTAATTAGTGTCTTAGACCTGATTGGGGTTTATTAAGTTAAACCTAATGTGGTTAAGGTCTAACTTGGTTTAATTAAGTCTAATTAGTCTCTTAGACCTAATTGGGGTTTATTAAGTTAAACCTAATGTGGTTAAGGTCTAACTTGGTTTAATTAGGTCTAATTAGTGTCTTAGACCTAATTGGGGTTTAGATGAGGTTTGAATTTATATGGGTTCAACCTAATTCATAGGTTTTGTTTTGATTTGGATTTGGGTTCATATGGGTTGGACCTAGGTGTCTAAAGTTTGGTTTGGGTCCATTTTGATTAAACTCAAATATATTTTTTTTAATTTTGACTTAGATTCATGTACGTTGAACCTAAGTATTTATAAGAAGATATAAGTTCATTTGGAATGAACCCAAAGCTTCAGGGATGTGACTTAGCCCAATTGTTTTTCAGGCTTAGTTTTACTCTAGGTCTAATTAAGAATTAAACCTAA
The DNA here is from genome assembly GCA_022702705.1 of Papilionanthe hookeriana x Papilionanthe teres. NCBI lineage: Eukaryota > Viridiplantae > Streptophyta > Magnoliopsida > Asparagales > Orchidaceae > Papilionanthe > Papilionanthe hookeriana x Papilionanthe teres. The sequence continues at coordinate 26,853,397 of CM040430.1, forward strand.
GGATTAGGATTAGGTCATTCAATGCAATCCTTCAAACCTAAGGGTTATTTTTCTTTTTATATGTAAATTTGAAAATTTACAATTTTACCCTAAAATGTCATTTTGATTTTTCAAAGGTTAGAAATTGTCATTTTAAGGTTTTTATTTGTTTATTTATGTCACCTAACCAATTTCTGATTTTTGTTCATTTTATTTTTAATTTTTATAATTATTATTAGAAATAATTATAAAATCTAGCAAAATTATAAATTATTGTGTTTGAGAGTTACCTTAGCCTAGGAAAAATCACGAATGTCCTTAAAGACCTATAGATTGATCCCTGAAAATTTCATAATTTTCTGACTTGTGAATAATTTTTAATAATTAAAATACTCCAGAGAGTATTTAATTAATTAAAAATTAAATATTAAGAATAAAATTATGATTTTGGCCTCATAATTTTCCTCTCTTCAAGAGCTTTTCAGAGGTATATTTATTTTATTTTTTTGACATCTGGATTAAAAGATATTAATTTTTGAAGTTTTTAAGGTTTTCTAGGATTTATTCAGCCCAGAAAATCGAGGCTTCGACGCGTGTCCTCGTACGCATCGAAGGGCGGGAAGATCTCGTGTGTGGATCCGAACAGCGGACACGGCTGGCGCATTTCAGCGCCATCCTTTCCAAAACCCGGGAACGGATGGCAGAAATAAATCCCCCATTAATTCGAAAATTTCTGAACCGTTAAACTTCAAACATTAATATCTCACTCATTTCTCAACAAAATTGAGTGATTTTTGAACCTATGGAATCATCTGGACGTATAGATTATATCTAAATGGTGATGATACATTTCTATGCTAATAAAACCTATGATATTTTAAAAAAATGAATTATTTTTGGGAAAATAATTCCATACCTTGGCTACAAGTGTATCAAGCTTAATTAGACCTTATGACTGGCTTTTAGGACTCTCAAGGAAGATCTTTGCTGCTCCAATTTGGTTTTATAGCTAGCCTTGGAGGAGAATTTTGAGAAAGTGGCTAATTTGGGCTGGTTTTGGATTTTGATCAAATTGGCTTGATTGGGCTAACCCTGTGGCTTGGGTTAGGTTGGAATAGATTGCTAAGGTTCCTAGGAAGAATTTTTATGTTGGGGACCAAGTGGTTTGAGCAGCCTATGGGTCTCTACCAATTTTTTCTTCTTCTTTTATGGTTTCGGGTAGGGGGGCTTTTATAGCCATGGAAATGGCTATGGTTGAGTTTGGGCTGATGAGGATCTTTTGGGGGAGTTGTTATCTGCCTCATTAATGTCTTGGGAGAGCCAATCTCCAAGCCTAGGCATGATAGGCTTAACCATGGTGAAGGCTTTGAGTTTGGATCATGTCTTGCCCTCATTGGACCCCTTGTGAGGTGGCTTGAGCTTGATGAATCTTGCTGAATTCACCTCCCCTAGGTGATTTCTAAATTTATTTGTTTGATTTAGGGGGATGGTGACACATCAACTACTTAGTCATCCCATGCATGCCTTTGCCATAATGGCTTCTAACCATGGTGTGGCTTGAGTTAGATTCTTGTTTCTCCTCCATTGGGTAGTCTAGGAGGTGAAGGATGAGTCATGAGAGTGAGCCCTCCCCCTTCCAACATGTCATTTAAGGTTTAGATGAGAGGGTGACACATATTTTTCTCATGCAAAATTCTTAAAATTTGGTTATAACCATGGTTAATTATGTTACTCATGTGGGTTTAATTAGTATTTAATTTTTATTGGTAAGTTCATGAGGATGAGCCACCTCAAATTTTAATTTCATGAGAGGATGACACCTCATTTCCTCTCATGATTACTTTCTTTAACCATGGTTAAAATGATAGGTTATAGGTTATTTTAATGTGTTAACCTACACCTAATAAGTCCCATGAGTCATGAATAACCCATGGATGAGGTCATTTATGATGTAATAAAGAGATTTGAAATTTTGAAAATCATGGTTTCATTCCATTTTATGCCCTTTTCATTTTTAATTTCCATATTTAATTAATTATGTCATTATTTAAATATTGGAAATTATTTTATTAAACAATAATTAATTGGAAATAATTCCAAATTAATTATTTGATTAATATCCATGTCATTAAAATTGATTTTTGTCTCTTTTCATGACTTTTCAATTTAATTTTCACTTTAATTAATTAAGTCATTAATGAAAACATGAAAATTAAATTATTAGTCAATTAATTAATTAAAAAAATTTTGGGATTAATTATTTGATTAATTCCATTATTTTTAATCAATTGTGGATTTTGAGATTCTATGGCTTTTTAATTTTTCATTTTAATTAATTATGTCATTAATTAAAATTTTAAAATTAATTCATTAATCAAAATAATTTTGAGATCATTTATTTGATTAATTTTGTCATTTTATGACTTTTAATTTAATCTTCATTTTAATTAATCATATCATTTGATTAATTAAAATATTGAAAATTAAGTTATTAGTCAATTTAATTAATTAAAATAATTTTTTAAATTAATTTGATTAATTTTTGACTGGTTATTTCATCAAAAATTGATCATTTTAACCAAAATTGACTTTTTAGGTCATGTGTTGACCCATTGGGTTAATAAGGTTGGTGATTGGACCTGGATTGGTTATTTTGATCAAAATTGTCATTTTAAGTCGAAAGGTTGACCTATGGGGTCAACAGGATTGGTCATAGGGTCTGGATTAACCATTTTGACCAAAATTGTCATTTTAGGTCAAAAGGTTGACCTATTGGGTCAACATGATTGGTCATTGGGTCTAGATTGACCATTTTGACCAAAGTTGACTTTTTAGGTCAAAAGGTTGGCCTATTGGGTCAACAGGGTTGGTCATTGGGTCTGGATTGACCATTTTGACCAAAGTTGACTTTTAGGTCAAAAGGTTGACCTATTGGGTCAACAGGATTGGTCATTGGGTCTAGATTGGCCATTTTGACCAAAGTTCACTTTTTAGGTCAAAAGGTTGGCCTATTTGGTCAACAGGGTTGGTCATTGGGTATGGATTGACCATTATGACCAAAGTTGACTTTTTAAGTCAAAAGGTTGACTATTGAGTCAACAGGATTGGTTATTGGGTCTAGATTGACCATTTTGACCAAAGTTGACTTTTTAGGTCAAAAGGTTGACCTAGGGGGTCAACAGGGTTGGTCATTGGGTCTGGATTGACCATTTTGACCAAAGTTGACTTTTTAGATCAAAAGGTTGACCTACGGGGTCAACAGGGTTGGTCATTGGGTCTGGATTGACCATTTTGACCAAAATTGAATTTTTAGTTCAAAAGGTTGACCTATTGAGTCAACAGGATTGGTCATTGGGTCTAGATTGACCATTTTGACCAAAGTTGACTTTTTATGTCAAAAGGTTGACCTAGGGGGTCAACAAGGTTGGTCATTGGGTCTGGATTGACCATTTTAACCAAAGTTAACTTTTTAGGTCAAAAGGTATTGACTCAATGTAAAAATGAGGTCAACATTTTATTTAAACCTTTAAGAAATTACAAAATAGGACTCTTTTTCATAATCACAAGTTTGGCATGCGACTTTAGAAGCAACTGTGATTAACGATTCAATGACGCTCATTATAGCTACATTCATTTGCTAGCTCGTACAAATACTTTATTATATCTAATTGATGCAAAAGGGAAAAAGAAGAAGAACTAGAGGAAGAACAACCCATCCTTGGATTCTTATCTCATGTTTGAGGTCAATATTGATAACTGATCCCAAATATTTATGCTTACGTTTTATATATGAGTTCATACTTTATACTTCCTTTTAATTATATCTCTTTCTTTACAACGACACCAAAAAATTGATGTCGATGCAAATGAGAGTTTAATTGATTTATTTAAAGGGATTTTACGCAAGTATACGTATCGTTATCAAGTAATATAAAGATTTCTGATTAAGCCCTGAATATCGATCACACAGAGATCGCGGTTAATCACAACGACTTTCAAGAGAAGTTCTAGTCTACGATAACACGCCCTAGCTTGGAAGTTCGATAAAAGTTTGGTTTTGATTATATACTACAATACTACTTCTAAAATAAAACACTTAGTGAAAATTAGAAAAGTGGAGTTTAATATATTAAAAGTACTCTTCCTCATGCAATGAAATTAGTGACATGTGTAAAAGTAAAACAAGTAGCGAGAGAGATTGTGACAAATAAGAGCAATTATATTATTTACCCTTACTTGGTTCTATAAAGAACATAGGTTAATTTGATGATTTGAAATCTTGTAGATGGGTTAGGTAGGGAAGATACTAGCTCTTACTCTAGAGTTCCCTCTTCTCCCTCCACTTGGGGCCTAACATATCCTAACAAAACTTTTCACATCAAACCAAATTAGGGGCTTTAGTCTGTCACCCTAAAGTCCTCTAATTCTACACCTCTTAAACATGCATATCTCCCTATTTATTTGCACTAAATTATATGGATTACATTCTCACCCATATAATCTCATGTGATTCTTATCAATAGTTGATTGAGACAATACCGCATTAGTTCTTACATGTTCTCACAACAGATTTTAACATGCAAGTTGATCAAGTTTACATGTAAATGAAGAACAAAGCAAATTCATCACAATATATTCTAACTCTACTCAATTTTATATCCTACACATGCATACTAATTTATTGTAAGAGGGAAAAGTAAATAAAACTACTCACTATATATGGAGAAACAACAAGAACTTTTCATTGAATAAGTATTTGAAACTATACAAACAAACTACTAAATTCAAATCAAAATACAATGAAAATACTTATCTCTGATGAAAATGAAACTCTCCTAGTATAGAAAAAGCAATCTCCTTGCAATCCTCTCCAAGAACAAAGTGAAAAGAAAAGAAGAAATTCTCACACTCTCTCTTTCTCTCTCACTTTGTCGCCCCACTTGGGGCTCACGCCCAAGTCTTCTTCTTCTCAGCCTTCTTCTCCACTTCTAATAGTTCCTCCTCCTTTTCTATATCTCCTTCTTCAAGAGTTTGCAAGCCTTAATTATAATTTTTCAAGAGATGCTTAATTGTTTCTTCAAAAAAATGCACATTCAATGAATCATCCAAAGGATGTCTTAAGTGTCTTTTCACTCCAAGAGACACATACCTTCCATAATAACTCCTTATAACTGACCAAAACTCTTCTATAAAGTTTATTTTATCATTCCCAATGAGTTTCCCATGAAATAATCTTTGCAACGCTTCAAAAATCGTCCAAATCCGACGTTTCTACAAGAAGTTATGCCAAAAACTGTCACCAACCGTCACTGGCGGCTATGCGCCGACTGTTTGGCGCACAGGCGCCACTTCTTGGCGGCTAAGCGCCAACTGGGTGGCGCTTAGGCGCCAGATACAGGTAAAAATGTGTCTGATTCGACCCATTTTGCTCCAGTATGCTACGGTTCGACCTGTTTTGCTTCGATATGCTCCATTTTGGTCAATTTTTGTTCTTTTTTCTAAAATCACTATAAATTCTTCAATTTGATGTATCCAGAACCAAAAACACAAGAATACATACCTTTAAAGTGCAATATCATTATTAAATATGACATAAAAAATAATACATTTTTAGTTTGATCATTAACTCATGCATCAATCTTCTCAGCCCATTAATAACTTGATGAATTCTAGGAAGTCATACCTTGTAGTGCATCTTCCACACCATCAGAGCTCTTTAACTAGCCTATTATTGAACATATCAACGTGTTGCTCTTTAAGAGAATATAATCTATTTGATTTGTTTGGGGGCACCATCACTAAAATATTGAAGAGTTATGATAATAATAGTACTGAAACAAATGGTTACGAGAAAGACAAAAAACTCCATCAAATGTGATGAAAGTTTAACTCTAATAAAATTATGTTATGGTTTATATCTATGGATTCTATAATATTGAAGATCAACGATGGTGAAAATGCTCATATAAAGATAAGCACTCCATTTTTTAAATGTACTGATAAAACAAATTAATAATTTTTTTTAGAAATTAAGTTGATGAAATAATTTAATGCATACCTAACAAGTATAATACAAGTATGCCAGCACAACTCTCAATAAAATTGAACGATCAGCAATAGAGGTGCACAAGTGAGGTTATAGAAGAAGGAGCAGAGAACTCATCAGCAAATAGTTGGTCGACTTTACGGTCTGGTGGATCGACATAATCTGCCGACCGACGAAATCTTTTGTCTAGCGAAATATGTCAACCGAAGGATTTACTAATCATAAGACTGCTAGCGAAGGTCCACACGTCATGTTCGAGCGACCAAAAATCTCAAGGAAGATGATATGGCCGATTGTCACAGCAGGTCGACACACATACACGATGGACGACTGACACAGCCGGCTGGTCTCAAGGCTTTGGGCGATCTACCAGACGCCACCGCTTATTACTCATTATCATGTAATTGCAATTCAATTGTTTCATACCATTATGGAAACTACACATTTCTTACATGCACTTGTCTTCTTCGACTCCTATAAACATAAGGTCATGACATCAATAAATGAATTTTTAGATTCTGTCACTTTTAGGTCGTCACGCTGAAAGGTTCTGACATGACAATTCTACTCTCTCTCTCTCTCTCTCTCTCTCTCTCTCTCTCTCTCTCTCTCTCTCTCTCTCTCAACACACACACACATAGCTCGTCATTGTATGTTCTAACTCTCAGTATATGTTCCGGCAGACAACCGAAAATTCAACATAACATTTATTCAATTTTATGGGTATAATTTTTTTATAATAATTAATAACCAAATTCAAAAGCAAATAAAACTCACACAAAAAAGTTTGCAATATTGTTATATATCAATTCACATGATCAAAGATACTATTTTATCCAACATTTCCTAAGAAGATATTCCCAATTTGTAGCACAACATATTAAAAAATATATATATTTCGTTATGTGCATTTTTGTGTGACAAATAACAAACCTACTCCACTATTTACCATATTTAAAAAATAATTAATTTAAAATTAAAAGCCTCTTATCAGTATGACTTTTTTTAAATATACATTTCTATTTTTTTATTTCATTTAATATATAACATCCATGTTCAGTACATGAATTATTTATTAATTTTAAATTAAATATATATCCGTAAATTTTGATAATATTAAATATTGATGCAACATTAGAATAAATAACCCTCTCGATAATAGAGGAACATATAAACTATAAAGTCAATGCGAATATAAAGATGCATTTTGGATGCAAGTGCTAAGGTTGATGAAATCTCAGTTGTTCAAAGTAGATTAAATTATTCATAAAATAATAGCATAGCTAACTGTCCTTTAGAATGACTAAGTAGATAGGGAAAATATAATTATTTGATTAAAAAAGTTAATAAACTAGAAATTATTGTTTGTCCTATCCTTAGTATTACATCACTAGGTGGTGTACTTGTTGCTGAGCAGCTTCGTGTGCCTAACCAGCTTGGATTAAGCTGAGTTAGGTGAGCTCATGATATCATATTCAAAATTTTTATTAATTATGAGAGAAATTAGCATAGATAAAATTTAAATTTATTATATTTATATGATTCAATAATTTTTATTTATTCACAGAACATCAGAGGTGAAACTGAAAGGGTGGAACACCTTCTTTTGTGAATAAACTAATGTTAACAATGTGAAATGGAAACCGCATTAGTGAAGAGAATTAAGTTTTGGATTTCATTATCAACGATACAAGGAACAAGTAATTATGTTTTTTTGTTTATTATGTATTCTTTTGATAATGGTGTGCCATATTTTCCTCTTTGCCAAAAAAAAAAAAATTAAGATTAAAAACTTTAAATTCACTAAATTTTGATTCTTCAGGTTAAACGCAATGCAAGTAGATTAGAATTTTTTTGGAATTTATGAGTTTTCTCGTTTCTTATGGGAACGATACAAGAACAAAATTTTGTATGCTACAATGACGACACATATTCTTGCATGTGTTTACCGATGAATCTCAAAATTTTGGCTGTATCAAAATTTTGACGTAGTTATTGGGGAATGACACTGAATTTCTAATTTTAGAAAGATTTTAGATGCACTATTAGAGTTTAGATTTGAAAATCATTGTGTCGGACTTTTTTATGTAGCTTACATACAATTTTTCTATTTTAGAAAATAGAGAAAAAAGAAGGTTCTTTGTTGTTGCTATTTTTAATTTCTTTATATACTCTTGCTTTACTTTACTTTCTGTGAAATTTGGTTGTGTATTGTTGTTTCCTATTAGTATAGGATACGTTTTTAGTATAAGGTTTGTAAGTGTAGGGCGACCTTTGTTGAACTAGTATCATACGGCGCTACTTGAAGAACAGTAAAGATAAACTAGAAAATTAAAGAGACTTAAAGAAAAGTAGGAGAGATGATAATCTCACCCTAGAAAGAAAATAACATCCCTAGGTTCTATACCATGCCTACACCACTTAGAGAGTATATCAACCCAACGGTAGAAGATATTTAATTAAGTTTTAACAATCCTACCATAGAAGCAAGCTCGTTTGAACTGAAATAAACTATCATCCAGATGATGCAAAATAATTAGTTTAGGGCCACACCCCCACAGAAGAATCAAACCTCCACTTAGGTACTTTCTTAGAAATTTTTTCAATCTTTAGGTATAGTGATGTTTTAGATGTTACCAATTTACAAAGGCTTGTCCCTTTCTCAAATTGGTATAAGGCCAAAATGAGGCTCAACATCTTAGCATCAATAGCAATTACTAAATGGAATGAATTCGCCAAAACCTCTTGTCCAAATACCTTCCTCCATCCAAAAAAAAAAAATTAGGAATGATATTACCTTATTTTTTGAATTATACGGAGAATCAATTTATGAATCTTGAGAAAGATTTAAGGAACTACTTAGGAAATATTCTCACCCCGCCTTACTAGATTGAGTTATAATTCAATTCAAATAGATGCTACAGCTGGGAGGACACTCCTATCAAAGCCTTTTAAAGAGGCTTGTTCACTGATTAAAGAGATGGCCATAATTAATTTTCAAATGTCTGCAGATAGAGTAATTCTTAGAAAGGTAGCTAGTGTGCATTGATCACTGAAAATTTTATTAAGAAATTCATACCTATTTTTAATGAAATTGCACTTTAAACAAATGTATTTTCTTTATTTTGTTGCAGGAATGGAGAATTTAGGTGATAAAAGCAAAAATCATAAAAAGGAGCGGATTTGGAGCAAAAGGAAGAAAATAATGCAATTTGTGCTGAGTCGCCGACGGCGAGATCGAGCCCGCCGACGGCGAGGTTACGAGAAGAAAATTCTGAAGGATTTATAACTGTCTCGCTGACAGCGAGCCCGAGCCCACCGACAGCGAGATAACGCGGTTTGAAGATCTTCTAGAAGCCTCGCCGACAGCGAGGTAGTTCGTCGCCGACGGCGAGCTGGTTCAAATAGCGCAGATACATTGAACCTGAACACCTTTTGAAGAGATGCTTACACACCTCTTGGTCCTTTGCTCACCTCTATATATAGAAGCCGAAATTCAGCTTCTATGAGTGTGTTAATTTGTTCTAAGTTAAAATTTTATATAAGTGTATTAGTTGTGTGCAGTTTTTAGTGAGTCTTTAGTGAGTTAGTGAGTTAGTGAGTTTTTTAGTGAGTCTTGTTGTACTGGAAGGAAGAGTCAAAGGAACTGCTAGAAGTCTGCTTGGGGATAAATTGAGATAAGTATTTGTATTTATTGTTTTTAACTTTAAATGAAATCCATGCTTAGTTTAGTCAACATGCATTCTGAGTAGTTTATTAGCCTTTCTCCCTCTTATGAAATTAAGTGACTTGATGAACTAAAAATAAAAGTATTTTTATATCTATTAATAAATTGTGATAATTTTTACTTAAAACTTAATTTACTTTCAAACTGGCCATTTGATTTGTTAAAATATGTTGATTATCAACTATAGTAAAAATTACATCTAATATTCGGGGAATTCAAAAGCCTTGGAAGGAAGGTGGGAAATAATATCATCTGGCGTAAAATTTAGCATTTTAGTGTGACGGACTAAAATATTCAATTCAATCACATTGTTCGAGAAGTCGAAGTGTAGATGTTAGCCCTCGAGCGAGGGGAACGTGGGAGCTACGAAGTGCAGTCGGTATCCTCCCAGCCTAGCCGCGGATTCGTAATCAAACATAGGATTAGTCAATATTCTTTACACTCGGACTAAAGGGTAAAGAATAGGAATGCTCCTATTTGTCACAATACCTTAAAATTATTTATTTAAATTCATCAATCACTTAAATTTTTAAACAAGGGGAAAGATACTTTTTCTGAATAGTTAAGACTTATTTAGCAATTAGTTTAATTTTCTGCACTTTCAATACGTATTAATTTTCTACTTGGTTAAGTTACCTAATTGAAATACTTAGTTTACTTTATTGCGCTTAAATTCAGAATTCTAAATTTTCATATATTATTATTATTATTATTATTATTATTATTATTATTATTATTTTAAAATTAGTTGTTATTTAATTTTCTCTTTCCCTGTGGGATCGATAACCAGGACTGCACTAGAGCACTGTATTACTTGATACGATACGTATACTTGCGTAGCATCCACAACATAAACAATTACAATTCTATACATATAATATAGCGGGGTCAAGTTTTTGGCGTCGTTACAATTAAATTAAAAATATCATAATATAAAATTGTGGGTCAAGTTTTTGGCGCCGTTGCCGGGGAAAGTAAGAAAAATTTACTAGAGTAACGGACTATTTTAAAATAATCATAATAAATAAATTTAATATCTATTCTAAAATTGTATGCGCAAATTTGGAAACGAAAATTTAATACCTTACGATTCTGAATTAGAGCGTACAATTAAAAGAATTAGAAAACAAAAGAAACAAATTATAAATTTATCACAAATGGCGAATATTCCCGAAATTCAAAATATGAACCAACAAAGACCATTAAGAGATTATGCCAACCCTACATCGGATGAAATTCATTTAACTATTTAAAACCCCGATGTATCTGCTAATTCATTTGAACTTAAACCTACAATTATCCAAATGGTACAAAACAATCAATTTAGTGGTTCACCTACTGAAGATCCTAACTTACATCTTGCTAGTTTTCTAGAACTTTGTGCTACTTTTAAATATCAAGGAGTATCTCACGATGCTATAAGACTTAGACTTTTTCCTTTTTCCTTAAGGGATAAGGCTAAAATGTGGTTGAATTCGTTAAGACTCTGGATCTATTAAAACTTGGGGAGAATTATCACAAAAATTTCTATCCAAATATTTTCCACCATCTAAAACTGCTAAGTTTAGAAATGATATAACTTCTTTTTGTCAGATAGATGGAGAATCAATATATGAATCTTGGGAGAGATTTAAGGAATTTCTTAGGAAATTCCCACATCATGCGCTACCAGAATGGCTGATTATTCAAACCTTTTATAATGGATTAGTAGGATCTTTAAGATCAATCATCGATGTTCTTCATTGGAGGTTCATTAATGTCTAAACCATTTGATGAAGCTTATGCACTAATTGAAGATATGGCAACAAATAATTTCCAATGGCCTCATTGATAGAGTAAATCCGAAAAAATAGCCGGCATTTATGAAAACGATGCAATATCTATGTTAGCTTCTCAAATTGCTGCTATATCTAAGAAATTAGATCATTTTGGAATGAACTACTCTCCTACTTTGAAGAAAACTCATCTGGACAAATCATAGAATCTCAATCTAATTATGAAACTTTAAATGTTATTAACAATAGAACTAATAACCCTTATTCAAACTATTATAATCCTGGTTGGAAAACTCATCTTAATTTTAATTGGAACAATACATCTAATCAACAATGGATGAATCAACCTAATCAAGCAAATCCAAACTATAAACCTAATTACCCACCTGGATTTAATAACAATAACCCTCAATTCAAAGATAAGAAATTATCTATAGATGAATTAATTTTGAATATGGGTCATCAATTACAAAATCAAGGAAACCAACTACAAATTCAAGGAAATCAATTACAAATTCAAGGAACATCTATTAAAAATATTGAAACTCAACTTGGACATATTGCTACTGCACTAAATAATAGAATACCTGGAACTTTTCCTAGTAATGTGGAAATAAATCCTAAAGATCAAGGAAAAGAACAAATTAAAGCAATACAACTAAGGAGTGGAAAAGAATTAGAACCTCAATTTCAAAAAGAACTTAAAAGCCAAAAAGCGGAAGTGGAAATTGAAAAGGAAACAATTCAACAAGATTCAAACTTAGAACATCCTTTAATACCTAGGAAAATTTCTATTGAAACACCTCCACCACCATTTCCTCAACGACTAGCTCAACATAAGAAAGATAAACAATTTGCTAAATTCCTTGAAATATTAAAGAAATTAACAATCAATATACCTTTTGTCGAAGCTTTAGATCGTATGCCAAATTATGTAAAATTTATGAAAGATATTCTAAATAAGAAAAGAAAATTCATCGATAATGAAACGAGTCGCACTTAGTGAAGAGTGTAGTGCTATTATTCAGAAGAAGCTTCCTGAAAAATTGAAAGATCCTGGTAGTTTCACTATACCCTGCGCTATAGGAGAAAAATTTTATGGAAAAGCTTTGTGTGACTTAGGAGCAAGCATCAATCTAATGCCTCTATCAATTTTTAAGAGATTAGGATTAGGAAAAATTACACCTACTTCAGTAACCCTTCAATTAGCTGATCGTTCGGTTACCTATCCAAAGGGAGTTACTGAAGATGTGTTAGTAAAAGTGGATAAATTTATCTTCCCAGTAGATTTAATTGTTTTAGATATGGAGAAAGATAAAGAAATTCCTATCATTTTAGGAAGACCATTTTTAACTACTGGAAAAGCTATGATTGATGTTCAGAAAGGAGAATTAACTATGAGAGTAAATGACCAAAAAGTTACCTTTAATATTGCAAAATCAATGAAATATCCTGCACTAGAAAAAGATGATGAATGTTTTCGGATGAAAATACTTGAACATTTACAACAAGAACATTTTAAGGAATATTACGAAGATAAATTAGAAAAAGAAAATACTTGAATAAATTGAAGATAATAATGAAGAACTAGATTATATTCGGGAAAGATTTGAATTTTTGGATAATACCGAAAACAACGACAAGAATATAGTTCCATCAATTATTAAACCTCCCGAACTTGAGCTAAAAATATTACCCGATCATTTGAAATATGCTTATTTAGGTAATTCTTCAACTTTACTAGTTATTATTTCATCTCGCATTAAACGAATCTCAAGAACAAAAACTTTTAGAAACTTTAAAAAAATATAAGAAAACTTTTGGTTGGACTTTAGCGGATATTAAAGGAATTAGTCCTTCAATCCGTATGCATAGAATTATTTTAGATGATGAACATAAACCTAAAGCAGAATCCCCAAAGGAGATTAAACCCGATAATGAAAGAAGTAGTTAAGAAAGAAATTTTAAAATGGTTAGATAATGGTATTATATATCCTATTTTCGACGATGCTTCGGTAAGCCCAATTCATCGTGTTCCTAAGAAGGGAGGAGTGACCGTCATCGCCAATGAAAATAACGATCTTATTCCTATAATACAAGTTACTGGTTGGCGTATATGTATTGATTATAGGAAATTAAATACCGCCACCGGAAAGATCACTTCCCTTTACCATTTCTAGACTCGGATGTTAGATAGATTAGCTGGGCATAAGTATTTTTATTTTCTAGATGGATACACCGGTTATCATCAAATACAAATTGCTCCCGAGGATCAAGAGAAAACTACATTTACTAGTCCTTATGGAACTTTCGCTTTTCGAAGAATGCCTTTTGGATTATGTAATGCACCAATGAACATTCCGGAGATGATTGATGTCCATATTGAGTAAGTTAATTGACAATGGAATAGAAGTATTTATGGATGATTTCTCCGTATTAGGAACATCATTTGACACATGCTTAACTCATCTTGAAAAAGTATTAGAAGTATGTGAGAAAACAAATTTAGTTCTAAATTGGGAGAAATGTCAATTTATGGTTGCGGGCGGCATTGTATTAGGGCATAAAATTTCAAAAAAAGGCATGGAAGTGGACCTCGCAAAAATTCAAGTTATAGCTAAATTACCACCTCCAACTACGGTAAAAGGGTAAGAAGTTTTCTTGGACATGTTGGATTCTACGTACGCTATATAAAAGATTTTTCAAAAATTACTAAACCTCTATGCCAACTTCTTGAAAAGGATAAGAAATTTGAATTTACAATCGAATGCTCGAATGCTTTTGAACTCTTAAAAGAAAAATTAATTACAACACCTATAATAGTTTTACCTAACCTGGGAGAAACCATTTGAACTTATGTGTGATGCTAGTGATTATCGTCGTAGAGGCAGTTCTTGAGCGAAGATATGAAAAGATTTTTAAAGTTATATACTATGCTTAGTAAAACTCTTAATGATGCTCGAAATAAATTATATAGTTACAGAAAGAGAATAATTAGTGGTAGTATATGGTTTTAATAAATTTAGACCTTATCTGATTGGAACAAAATGTATCGTGCATACTGATCATTCTGCTATCAAATATTTAATGCAAAAGAAAGATTCCAAACTAAGATTAATTAGATGGATGCTATTAATGCAAGAATTCGATTTTGAGATCGTTAATAAGAAAGGAACCGATAATCAAATTGCGGATCATTTATCAAGATTAGAAAATCATGAATTATCTAATATTGAAAATGAAATTATAGACGGTTTTCCGATGAACAACTATATAATATCAATGAGTGGAAAATACCATGGTACTGCTGATATAGTAAACTATATAGTTAGTAATATTTTACCACCTATGCTAACTTTGCAACAACGAAAAAAATTCATCCATGATACGAAAACCTATTTTGGGATGAACCATATTTATATAAGCAATGTAAGGATTTAATTATTAGAAGATGTGTACCTTATGAAGAAATCTGAACCAATTATTCAAAAATGTCATGATTCGATTTTGGAGGACATTTTGGGATCGATAAACCGCTTATAAGATTGTACAATCTGGATTTTACTGGCCTACTCTATTTAGAGATGTATACAGATATATTAAAACTTGCGATAAATGCCAAAGAGTGGGAAATATATCTAGAAGAAACGAAATGCCTCTAAATTTTATATTAGAAGTTGAAATTTTTGATGTTTGGGGATTAGATTTTATGGGACCTTTTATTCCTTCGTTTGGGAACTCATATATATTAGTAGTTGTTGATTATGATTCCAAATGGATTGAGGCACAAGCTTTACCTAGGTGTGATGCTAAGAGTGTTTCAAAATTTCAGATGAAAAATATTTTTACTAGATTTGGAATGCCGAGAGTGATTATCACTGATGGAGGAACTCATTTTAGAAATAAATACATTCACAAACTAGTAGAAAAATACAATATTACTCATAAGATATCCACTGCTTATCATCCACAGACTAGCGGATTAGCTGAAGTATCTAATCGTGAGATTAAGCGTATTTTAGAAAAGTCTGTAAATCCTAATAGATCAGACTGGTCTATAAGACTAGACACTACATTATGGGCTTATAGGACTGCTTATAAAACTCTGATTGGAATGACTCCTTACAGGCTTATATATGGAAAAACATGTCACTTACCAGTTGAATTAGAACATAAACCATATTGGGCGATTAAAGAATTTAATTATAATATGAAGGAAGTCTGGTGAGAAAAGATTGCTGCAATTAAATGAATTGGAATAATTAAGAAATGAATCATATGATAATGATCGGATTTATAAAGAAAAGATGAAATTATGCTATGATCGGAAGATTAATCAGAGAAATTTTGAACCAGGACAGGAAGTTTTGCTTTATAATACTAGATTGAAATTATTTCCTGGAAAATTGAAGTCTCGATGGTTAGGACCTTTCACCATAACTCAAATATATTCATACGGAACTATAGAAATCAAAGATCCAAAAGCTGGACATAAATTTAAAGTTAATGGACATAGATTAAAACCATATTTCGAAGGTATAAGACCTAACTATAAAGAGGTTTTAATGCTTAGTCGACTCGATTAATAATTGAAATTAGGTCGGGCGACGACGTTAAACCAAGCGCCTTATGGTAGGCAACCCATATTAGTTATCTATTTTTATTGTATCTTAATAGTTAGTTTATATTATTGAAACTTTACTACTCAATTATTATTAAGAATCATCACATATTTGAACCATTATGATGAGAAAAGAAATTATTCGATTTAGAGCGAAATTGGACATTATTTTGGAATCTCGCCGACGGCGAGGTCGATACTCGCCGACAGCGAGGCTCGCTCATAAATTAAATTCAGTTTATTTATCGAGCTCGCTGACAGCGAGAAACGTCCCGCTAACAGCGAGAACCTGAAAAGCAGTTTTTATAACTGAGTCGCCGACGGCGAGAAACTTCTCGCCGACAGCGAGGAAGTTATAAAGATGAGTTATTTATACTTTGAATGCCGATTTGGACGGTTTCAACACCAATTCCTTTGTGAAAACCCATTCTTAAATCATTCTAAGTCTGTCTTCTTCACTAGAATTCATTCCATTCACCATAATGGCCTCCAAATTCTCAGATTCCTCTAATCGCAGGTGTTTAACCGGAGGAAATTTGTGAGTGCGGAAGCGCGACGGATATTCAACAAGGTTTTGGTAAAGAAAAGAGTTATCAAGGAACGGGGATTTGTCAATCGAGGATTAGAGAATTCCACTACGAAGATAGAAGAAATGATCGCACAGCAGCACTGGGAGGTATTTTGTTACACTACATCTGCTGTTGTTATTCCAGTTGTGAAAGAGTTCTACTCTAACTTACATGCGATCAACAATAGGAATGTCTACGTCCGAGGAAGATGGGTGACGTTTACTCCATCAAGAGTAAATGAATTATTCTCTATAGAAAACACCCCGGTATGTCACTATTCAAATTTTGTGCCTTCTCGATATAATATGAATGAGATATTTCGATATCCGATCGATGAACCGGAAGATTGGGAAATGCGTGAAGACGGGTATGTTAGTTTCTCTGCATCACTTTTGAATCCTGTCTCGAAGCACTTGCACTTTTTCATCTCATCTAAATTGTTACCTACTATGAGGGTAAACAAGGTTTCGAAGGAATGCGCTATATTGAATTATTGCATTCCAATTGGATTGCCTATTGATGTTGGATCAATAATTGTTAAGTCTGCATTGGGTTTAATTGTGCATGGGTCAGTTCACAAACTAGGACACCCATCTACTATTTTTGCATTATGCAGTCAGTACCAGGTTTCTTATGAAGCTTGGGAAAAGGTTCTGTTACCTTGGAAGCCCCTTGATCCTACAGATATGTTCCCTACTTTGGACAATAATAAAGACATTACATTTATCTCTGATAGAGCTTCACAGAATAATCCTATAGCAAGGCCTATTTCAGATAAAACGGAGTTACTTATGAAGAAAATTAAGGGAATGGAGAAAGAACTGTAGAATGTGAGAGATTTAATCGACAATATGTCCGATTTATTTGATCACATTGATTCGGAGGATGAAGGAACACTTTGATCATTATGGACATCCGGAAGCTAGCTTTCTTCATTTGCCGAGACGAAGGCTTGGATCACCGAAGAATGCGCCGGAGTTTCCCTTCAGGCCTTTCTATAACTTATTTGTGCATCATCGTCATATCGGAAATATCAGAGAAGGTGAAGATTCTGACCTTGAAGAGTAGTAGTAAAGATTTCCATAGTATGTTTGTATTTATGTTATTTGATTTGATTTAGATTTTATTATGTGTGGAGTGATGATTTGAATATCTCAAACTTAATTGAGATATGCGTCATAGTTTTGTATCAGCATTTAGTGTGTCGTGGATTGGTTTGTGATGCTGATTAGTAGTAAGGATTGGAGAATTGAAGTTTGATTATAGATTTTAAAATTATGTTAGTTTGTACATCTCATGGATTTCAATATTAAAGTTAATTTGTTGTGTTGTGTGAATTTGTTTGTGTATAAGTAGCTAATCTTCATATTAAATTAATAAATGATGTGATCGAAAATATAATATAAGGCAAATCAAGGACGAAAATGAGTGACGAATTTCTGAAATTTAAATTTTTGGAATCTCGCCGACGGCGAGAAAAATCTCACCGACAGCGAGATCGATCTCGCTGACAGCGAAGAATTTCTCGCCGACAGCGGATTTTTCTCGAGAGTTTTTTATTCCGAAAAATATTAGCTCGCCGACGGCGAGAAAAATCTCGCTGACAGCTAGGTCGGAAAAAAAACATATATTTTGACCGGTCAAAAACACAATTCATCATCCCCAACCTCTCATTTTCACAAAAACCAACCTAGGGCTTGAGAGATCTTGGATTTAAAGCGATTTCAATACTTTTTGACACTGGATTTCATCTTCCCTTGGTAAGAGTTTCACTCCTATGCAAAAAATTTTTATTTTCACCATATATTTTCACCACATTGCAAATTTTGAGAAAAATCAAAATGTGGAAGAAATATTCGGTGGAAATCCATGGAATTTGATTTAAATTACTTATAAATGTTGTAGGAAGCCTTCTTAGTATTATTTTTAAGTTTAGTGAAAATTTTCACGATTTTCACAGATCGATCGTATGGCTCCACGACAAAAACGTCGAGTAGAATTCGACGAAAACCGATTCATCAATGCACGAGCACGAAGCTAAATATTTTGAAAACATGCAAGGAAGAAAGTGCATTGCGGATCGGGTTTTCGAAATCCAGGAGGAGAAGTAGAGCGGATTATTAAGGAACGAGGTTGGGATAATTTCGTTACGTTCAATATAGAGCAAGTATGTAGAAGTGGTTAAAGAATTTTATGCCAATTTGATCGCCGCGAAGATGCACCGAGTAAAGGTACGAGGGTTTTTTGTAGATTTCAATGTCGCAAGAATTAACGCGTTCTATAAAGTTCATGACTCGCACTTTAGCGAGTATGAAACTTTTGGAACGATGTAAGGACCACTGGAGGAAGTCATTAGCTTTCTCACTAATGGGACCGGAGTTTGGAAAATTAAGCAGCACGAAAGAGTGAATTTTTCTCTTTCTAAATTAAATGCAGTCTCCAAAGCCTGGCATTACTTTATTTGTTCTACTCTGTTACCCACATATCACCACAGATGAGGTAACATGAGACAGAGACAATTCGAATTTCGTATTCGGAAAAATAGAAGCATCAACATCGGGAGAATTATTTATCAAAACATCCTAGCCACTCCTCGAAATGAGAGTGGAGTCTGGATCGAGACACCCCGGATTAATTTTTGCACTCGCCAACTCTCTGGAGTTGAGGCTAGAGATGATGAAGAATGGGTGGAACCTATGAAACCACTCACAGCTGCCAACATTAAGAAGTATGAATCTCATGAAGGGTGGAGATCAGGAGTGAGAAGTTATTTCACTCAGTCAAGTAGAGATATACCCTCCACTAGCTATGAACCTCCTGAGCCTACCACCCCTACCCTACAAGATCCGATGAATGAATTGACCCCGCATAGGAGGAGTTTTGAAGCGGTTGGAGAGACAATGGGGAGAAGATTTGATCATTTTGATCAAATGATCGATAATCCGGAGAGGAGACATGATTATGATAGTGAGTACCTCCAGCGACATTCGGAATACGAAATTGCATACTATGAAGGTCGAACGTCGTTATAGGAATGGAGATTTAGATGTTGTCTTTCCGCATTGCCCGTGTATACTCGGTATCATTACGCTCGGTCTTCTCAAGCAGCTTACGGATCAAGGAGGGGATGATAATATAGTTTGGGACTTTGATGCTCGAAGATTAGGACTTTATTTGTTTTGTTTGTTTGATGTTAAGTTATTTTGAGGACTTTATATGTTTGTAATATTCGAGTACTTTATTTTTTCGAGACATTGGATGTTAGTTAGATTAATTTGCTTGAATTGTGATAGTAGTTTAGTTTTTGTTTTTGTGTTAGTTAATTGCATTTATTTGTATGTTAAATAGGATATTAGTTTTCTTTAATATGTTTTTATTTTATTTTGTATTGTTTTAAGTTTTTAAAATTGTTAATATGTTAGTTAAATTGTTTTAATATGTTAGTAATTCATATGTGTAGTGTAGAATTATTTTAATTGTTGTGTTTAATACTTATCTTAGATTTTATCCCTGCATTTTCTTTAAATTGTTATATATATATGGAGAATACTAACAGTACAGGTTCAATGAAAAATGAAAAATCCTGCAAAAAAAAAGAAAAAAAAAAGAAGAAGAAAAAAAGAAATACCTAAACTTCAAAGGTATGATTTATTTACTTTCCTTCTTTTTCATTATTTAGAATAGATATAAAAATTTAAGTTTGGGGGGAGAGTAAAATACAGATTTAGTTATTAACTTGTTCTCAATTTCTATTTTCAAATTATTATAAAATGATTTTTATAGCAAATTTTTCAATTTAATTTAATATGAATTATTTTATTTAATTATTATAAAAGGGTAAATGAAATATTTCTAGTGCTTTAATTAATTAAATAGAATAAAATATTTGGTTAAAGGGAATAAGAATATAGTAAACTATTTTTAGTAAGGAAAACTATATTCTAAAAATTAAAATTCTTAAGTATTCAAGTGAAAAAGAAAAAATTAAAAATCAATGAAGTAAAAACTATGAAGTATATATAAGCTAAGAAATATTCCTAAGTTTCAAATTTAGGAAGATGAAAATGAAGTTCAAAATTATTAACAGGCTCTCCAGATACAGTAATCCTCATTAAAAAAAAAAGAAAAAGAAAACTTAAAAGAAAAAGAAAAATGAGGAGAAGCTTGAAGAGATGCCTTATCAAAAATTGGCTTCATTTGAATTAACCTAAAGGGAAAAAACTTAGATATTTCCAAACTTATGTTTATGGATTAGAATTTTACCTAATAATAATTTCTTGAATTTCTTATCATATGAATATCTTAAGTAGTTATTTTTTTAAATATAGTCATTCCTGAAATGAATAGTAAGCTAGAAATCTTAGACCTGATAACTAAATAATTTATTTCTATAAGATTAATTAAATTACATGAATTATTTTTATTTAACTTTATTATGATATTAATTAATCTAATTCATAGTTTATTTAAATTGAAAAATCTTATTATAGAACTCATTATTTTTATGTAGTACTAAAATTACTTGAGGACAAGTAATAAGTAAGTTTGGAGGATTTTGATCACTGAAAATTTTATTAAGAAATTCATACCTATTTTTGATGAAATTGCACTTTAAAGAAGGGTATTTTCTTTATTTTGTTGCAGGAATGGAGAATTTAGGTGATAAAAGCAAAAAATCATAAAAAGGAGCGGATTTGGAGCAAAAAGGAAGAAAATAATGCAATTTGTGCTGAGTCGCCGACGGCGAGATCGAGCCCGCCGACGGTGAGGTTACGAGAAGAAAATTCTGAAGGATTTATAACTGTCTCGCTGACAGCGAGCCCGAGCCCGCCGACAGCGAGATAGCGCGGTTTGAAGATCTTCTAGAAGCCTCGCCGACAGCGAGGTAGTTCGTCGCCGACAGCGAGGTAGTTCGTCGCCGACGGCGAGCTAGTTCAAATGGCGCAGATACATTGAACCTGGACACCTTTTGAAGAGATGCTTACACACCTCTTGGTCCTTTGCTCACCTCTATATATAGAAGCCGAAATTCAGCTTCTATGTGTGTGTTAATTTGTTCTAAGTTAAAATTTTATATAAGTGTATTAGTTGTGTGCGAGTTTTTAGTGAGTCTTTAGTGAGTTAGTGAGTTAGTGAGTTTTTTAGTGAGTCTTGTTGTATCGGAAGGAAGAGTCGAAGGAACTGCTAGGAGTCGCATCGGGGATAAATTGAGATAAGTATTTGTATTTATTATTTTTAACTTTAAATGAAATCCATGCTTAGTTTAGTCAACATGCATTCTGAGTAGTTTATTAGTTTTTCTCCCTGTTATGAAATTAAGTGACTTGATGAACTAAAAATAGAAGTATTTATATATCTATTAATAAATTGTGATAATTTTTACTTAAAACTTAATTTACTTTCGTATCGGCCATTTGATTTGTTAAAATATGTTGATTATCAACTATAGTAAAAATTACATCCGATATTCGGGAATTCAAAAACCTTGGAAGGAAGGTGGGAAATAATATCATTGGGCGTAGAATTGAGCATTTTAGTATGACGGACTAAAATATTCAATTCGGTCCTATTGTTTGAGAGTCGAAGTGTAGATGTTAGCCCTCGGGCGAGGGAACGTGGGAGCTCGAAGTGGCGATCGTATCCTCCCGAATCTAGCCGCGATTCGCAATCAAACATAGGATTAGTCAATATTCTTTACACTTGGACCAAAGGGTAAAGAATAGGAATGCTCCTATTTGTCACAATACCTTAAAATTATCTATTTAAATTCATCAATCACTTAAATTTCTAAACAAGGGGAAAGATACTTTTTCTGAATAGTTAAGACTTATTTAGCTATTAGTTTAATTTCCTGCACTTTCAATATGTATTAATTTTCTACTTAGTTAAGTTACCTAATTGAAATACTTAGTTTACTTTATTGCACTTAAATTCAAAATTCCAAATTTTCGTATATTATTATTATTATTATTATTATTATTATTATTATTATTTTAAAATTAGTTGTTATTTAATTTTCTCTTTCCTCGTGGGATCGATAACCGAGACTCCACTAGAGCCTCGTATTACTTGATACGATACGTATACTTGCGTAGCATCCACAACATAAACAATTACAATTCTATACATATAATATAGTGGGGTCAAGTTTTTGGCGTCGTTACAATTAAATTAAAAATATCATAATATAAAATTGTGGGTCATGCATAACATAGATGTATTAGCAATCATAAATTAACTAATAGCTGTAATATCCATCAAGTTACACAATTTAGAATTAAATTTTGGTGTTAGGATCAGTTGTAATAGAGGAAAATGCTTATGGGTAACTAGTTGTCCTAGTGCTACATGTACAATTTATGAGTATTATAACAAATATGTACAATAACCTGTACTCTAGCACCTACAGTAGAGGTTGGAAGAATTTTAGGCAAACCTTTTCTAGCCACATGAAGACCAATGATTAATGTTCATATGGGCTAGTTGACTATGGGGGTTAATTATCAAGAAGTGACACTCACTATTTTAAAATTAATTAAATTCCCCCAGGACTCTAGTGATGACTCTTATTGTACGTTAGACTTAGTGGATGGGTTGAGTAGAAGCCAATTTCAAGACACATTTTAGGTTGACCCGGCAAAGCACAACTCAATAAGTAAAAAAACAAGAACTCTAAGAAAGAATCTGCTCTACATTTAGAACTGATCCATAGAGTGATGAATGATAGATTTAAAATTTTAGACACCTCAACTAATACTAAACCCTTAGTGTCATCTATAGTTGAGGCCCTGATTTAAAACATAAAATTGTCCTGAGACATTTGATATATGCATTTTTAGGAGAATTTTCTACTTTGACTATTATTATTTGTTGACTGAATCATAAGAGGCAAAGTTAATGTGAGTGTTGAGAAATTTTAGAAAAGCTTTAAGTAAACTATAGATGATATAAATTATATTAGCCTTTAACTTTGTAAGCATAGAATTTTGATGAAAGGAAATCACCAATTCAAATTTGATCCATAGAGTAGACTGACCTGACCCGCAATTACGTTAATATTTATGTTTATTAAAATTGCTAAAATCTTGTCTTAAATTATATTTAGCGACTAGTGTGAATAAATATAATGATTTAGAAAGCATGTAATAAGGTTTCACACTAGGGGTACTATGCAAGTATATGTATCATTTCAAGTAATATATGATTTTCCTTAAAAACCCCTATATCGATCCCACGGGGAAAGTTGTAACTCTTAAAACTTACAAAATTCAATCTAAATTACAGATCAATACAACAGGGGAACAAAGTTGATATGTTTGCAATTGTAAAAAACTAATTCTAAGCAAGAAGTAACAACTATACTTAAAAGTTTTAATAAAGTTCAATAGGCTAATAAAATATAAAAATGAGCTTGAATATTATGAGAAGATCTTTCACCTTACAAAAAGATGTTAATCAGTGTAGGATTTGAACGGTTAAAAATACAAAATGTTGTATTATGATAAAGAGGAGCATTATTATCATTTACCCTCTCTCAGCGCTAGCAAAGAACTTTGGCTAATTTAGAGTTTTTCACCAGCTTATGTAGTAGTGCTGAGTAGATTCTAGCCTCTCACGTCTAAATTACCCACTGTGCCCTCTCAATAGGACTTACTGTGTACCCTTGCGATCCAAAATCTAAACCAAATGGATAAAAAAATATAGTTTGTCACCCTAGAAACATCAATTCTACGACCATCAATACTTATCTTTCGATTTAATTGCACTCCCCCTCGGGTGATCGCAACAAGTTTTTCCAAAGTGAATTGTGGTATTCACTAGTTGGATGAAATCATATCCCTCCCGGGTCATTATGCTTTTCAACAGATTTTAATGTCACAAGTGGTCAATTTATAAAGTTAATGAAGAACCGTTGAAAATATCATCACAATGTTTATAGTGAAAATAAGTCTTTAAATCATTCTTATCCCACATGATTAAATCTCGATATGCAAGGAGAAAAAAGGGAACTACTCAAAATTCATAGAGATAAAATAAAAACACATGATTTGTATTGAAGGCCAAGTCTTAACAATAAAAACTTAAACACAAATACAAAAAAACCTTACGTCTTCTCCCTCATGCAAATTCTTGAGTCTCCTTTAAGATATCTCCAAACAAAAAAAAATAAACTCTTACTTACACACACTTACACAAACTAAAAAGATCACTGAAAATCTACCAAATCTCTCCAAAGTCTCTAATTTTCGGCCAAAATGTTCTCATTCAATATATCTCTAAAAGTAACTAAGCGTTGCTTCAAACCACCCTTCAAAATTCGGCCAAATTAAATGCATCTTCTAAAATGGTGGTTATTGCCGCTATAGCACCAGTCTAGGGCACTATAGCATGCATTTCACTCACAAGTGGTGCTATGGCACGAAGGTTGGCGCTATAGAGCTGTATAAAATAACCCATTTTGCTCCATTTTTCTTTCATTTTCTCTAAATGTCCATTCCATGTACTTGAAACCAAAAACATAAAAAATATCATGAAAAAAATACATAAAATGACCAGAAAATGTACACTAAAAACATGTAATTTTTAAGTGGATCAGAGATAAAACCTTAATATTAAGAAAATTGTGACAAAAAATATTTAAGTGGTTAGTTGCAGGAATCATCTACCCCACTTTTGCTAGTGTGTGAGTTAGGCCAGTACATTTTGTCTCTAAGAAATGTGTGACAGAAATGAAAAATTCCTAGAAAGAATTTTTACCCACTAAGAGTGTCGCGTGGTGAATAATAAGCATAAACAATAGAAATTAAATAAAGTCACTATAAAAGATCATTTTACCATGCCTTTTCTTGACCATATGTTAGAAAGATTTGTTGAGCACCCTTATTATTATTTTTCTATATGAAGATTATGTATATCAACAAATTCCAATAGCTCCAGAAAATCACGATAACATCATCTTTACCAGTCCTTGGGGAACTTTTGCCTTTAGAAGAATGCATCTTTGATTTTATAATGCTCCTGCAACATTTCAAAGTTGTATGATGGCGATCTTTTCATATTTGATAAAAAATGGGATAAAAGTTTTAATGGATGATTTTTCTGTATTTGTTATGTCCTTTGACGCTTGTCTTGAACACTTAGAATAACCTTGTGTTAAATTGGAAAAAATATCAATTTCTAATTTTTAAAGGGATTGTACTTACACATAAATTTTAATAAAAAAGGATGGAAGTAGACCAGACTAAAATTGAAGTTATACTAAAACTACCTCTACCCTAATATATTACAAATAATAGGAATGAGCATGCATGATTATATTGAAATGAAATGAAATGAGCACTAGCTAAAGAATAGGAAAAGGATTAAAAAAAAACTTAGAGTGGCTCTTTCATTTCAAGCATTTTCTTTTTCTTCTACTCTCAATAAATAGTATTTATAAAATTACAAGGACTTGGAAGACTCCATTAGCTATTCATTAACACTATAAAGTTGTAGCTCCAATAATCCTAATATTGAAAAGCGAATGTCTAGGTTTTGGCTTTGATACTAAGTTGATATAGTTATAGAGGCGTGGATCTAATGCTTTTAATTATTTTGGATGGAGATTAAGGACGTGTGGTAGACTTCTAGGAATGTTAGAATTTTATGTGGGGTTTAGGCAAAGGAAAGAAGGTTGGCTAAGGGCTTAGGTCCAACTGGCTTTAAGACTGCTCTTCAAGATCTTACCTTTAAGACTGACATGGAAGGGGTTTTTGGGAATGTATTCTCTTGAAAGTTGTAGAGGAACGTTAGGATACATGATATGATATTTTAGGAAGTAACCTAATAGGTTTAATGATGTTTGGTGGGGTATGTATCAAGACTAGTTAAATGTCTATTCATAAAATATGTAACCAAGGAAGGTCTTGATGGTGTCTGTAAGGGCTGAGAAAATTGAGAAATTTAAGGGATCGATGAACATTTGATCTAGATCTATAGTTGAATTCGAGAAGCCTGGAGGATGGTGGATGTGGAAAGTCTAACTAGGTTGAGAATGTTCTTATTTTGGCCAATGACTTGTGAGAGGCTTGGTTTTTTTTGCCCCTTTTTTTGGCTATAAGGGATGGGGAAAGCTTATAAAACTAAAATAAGTTATGCAGGGATTAGGAGATGTTTTGAGAGGGTTTAGCCACTAATATGAGGGATATCTACGTCTTCCATCGAGAAGAATCCAAAGTGGTTAATCATCAAGTACACCCGTAAAAGATGTTGGTTGTCGAACACGATTTCCTAAGTATTTAAATTTTAGAATTTTTTCAGGTATCCAGATTTGAATTTTGTTATTCAAAGAATGTCTTTAAAGTACCACATCTCGCTCTTGTTCTCTCTCATTCCCACTTTGCTTTCTAGTTTTTCCTTACAAGTTTGGAAGAAAAAAGCTTAAAAGATGCAATATGCATAACATTTGACATTTTAATAAGAAAATGTAACATTATGTTATTTTTATAATTATAAAGAATACATAATTTTATATAATTTTTTTATATCATCAAATTCAAATTTTCAAATTATGTAAAAATAATTATAAAATAGTACTTCATATTTAGAAAACTTTTTGAAAACAACTTACAATTGGAGATCAAATGATTCAAAAAATTTATTTGTACCAACATGTAAAATTATCTATTAAGTATTTAAGGAATCTATCACAATTTCTTAGTCAGATGTTTTAAAAAATATTTTGAATGCCAAGTTAATCTAAAAATTTATCAGATTATAAATTTGATTGAATATATTCTAAATTGACATATTAAAAGTAATCATATATTCAAGTGTATTATGACGAAAATTTTAAATGGATTGTTTATATGGATATTACTATTATTTAGCTCAAAGTAAAATCGAAATAAAACTTAAGGGTCGGTTTGGGGTGGTTGCAGTTTTTAAAATTGTGTTTGTAAAATTATGTTGGAGAAAATAATTATTTAAAAAGTTGTACTATTAATTAATGAATAAATATTCGATTTTCCAAAAAGCCAGAGACAACAACTTTCTTACAACCAGCGAACTTTAACATATCAGGTTGAAAAAAATAGCTCTGTATCAAAAGAATTTCTAAAAAGCAATAATAAACTAAACTGCCAAACAGAACTATGACGACAATCTGAAACACAAAACATATATGAAACTATCCTAAACAGACCCTTAACTTGGACCCAAATCATTTCTTTCAATTATCAAGTAAATTTAATTGGAGCATGAGTCAAGTTGGTTGAGGCAACTTATTTGTCCCATAAATATACACACTCGTTCATAACTTTATTTAAGCTCAATTTAACACATTAAATTTCAGTTCAAGTTGAACTTAATTATCCATTAATGTTCAAGTGAAATTTACAATCCTACCCAT
This sequence comes from Papilionanthe hookeriana x Papilionanthe teres, assembly GCA_022702705.1. NCBI lineage: Eukaryota > Viridiplantae > Streptophyta > Magnoliopsida > Asparagales > Orchidaceae > Papilionanthe > Papilionanthe hookeriana x Papilionanthe teres. The sequence continues at coordinate 26,881,503 of CM040430.1, forward strand.
TTTTTACACAGTATTGCTTTCTTCTTTACCGTTGCGCGTTACTTTATAATGATATTGAATTTGACTTGAAAGATAGGACGTTGAAAAATAAAATAAAATAAAGATTTATAAATTGAACCTATCCCTTATTGGACACAGTGCGGGGAATAGGTTAGGTTAGGTGACACTCGCTTTCCATCACCGCTCAAAAAGTAGTCGTCTCTATAATTGAGAATGTCCGAAATTTATGTACCTATCACACAATTCTTATATATGTAATGCCAAAAATTTGTTATTTATATTTATAACTCTTTTGGTTCTATATTTAGGCATAAAAACGTACTTTCACTTTAAAAAAATAATAATAAATAATTTAAGCGATATGTATATTTGCATGTATTGGGTGACTGTCAAATTATTAAAATTAATCTTATTGTGAAATTAAACTGAAACTTTCTTTTGAATATTATTTTAGAGACGGCATATCGGGCAGCACCGAAAGCCCTGATCAATCACCCAACCCTAAAGGGTTAAAATCTCTCAGTTTTATTAACAAATAATGAATTCTTACTTATAACTATCTAACCACCTTCTACTTCACTAAGAATGAGATAAGTGAGAAGCAACTCTAAGTAATATTAAATCTATAATTTAATCAAATTTATTGGGAGTATTGCACGTTTAAGCTTGAATGATGATATTTTAAGGGAAATTTATAAACATATCACATAATTCCTATGTATTTATATATCTAACGACTAAAGTTAGATATCTATACTTATAATATTTTGGTGTCATAAATCTATATATTCAGAGGTATATTTCACTTTTAAAAAGTTAATAATAATAATATTTTTGAAGTTACCTTAAAATTTTGAGTGTTACAAAGAAATAATATGAAAGTTTGGTATTAGATATATAAATACATAAGTATTGTGTGATATGTATGTAAATGCTTCTATTTTATAATATGGGGAGGTAATTGTACTTTGGCTTCGAAAAACATTATGTTTAGGTCAATGAATTATTTTTCTCATATTCAATAAATTTATGCATAATAATAACTAATCAATTATCTATTATTTTACATTAATAAATTAAAGTAAAATTTTAAATATTATTTGAAGTATTTGATTAATGTTTTTCATAGACTTCTAAAATTTTACACACATAACACATATATGGCACATGGTGGGTGGTTATTCTGCTCTTCATTATTGTTGCGAAGCATTGAAGTATACGACTACTAAGTAAACATTTTAATGGCATGAGAGTATAAAAATTATTGCATCATGATTCCAATCAGAATTTTTCATGTTTACATATAAACTCACACATATCTTAAATTGATGGCTATATGTACATGTAGCAGATGCTGATTGTAGTCCTGATGCAAAACTGCATCAAAACTTTTAATGCAATAATTTCTTCATGAGAGAGACTACTATTTTTTTGTTGAATAAATTTAGCATTTTGATGTAACACTATTTATTTTAAAAGATACTTAAAAAATAAGTAGACAGACTAGATAGATTTCCAAGTGGGTAATCACATACGTGCATTATCACAACTAGAAGTTAATATAATTAACTATAGAAATATAAGCAATTAATGATAAAATGACTATGGCCGACTCTTGGTATCTAGTACCTTATTTCATGCTCTCCTCAGCACGTAGTTCTAATAATTGTGACTAAGTTGACTTCCATATTATTATAAATAATAACTTGTTTATTATCAAATTAGTTAAATAAATCTTAAACTTATTTTAGAGAGACAAAATAATTGAAAATTTGCAATGATTTTTGATAATAATAATTTTCTTATTAAAATATATATAAACCTCTCTGAAGATCATATGTCCTTTCAGGTCCCGGGTTCGAATCCTCCAGTATATAGGATGTGGTAATCAAATATGTACACATAGCCCGCCCCCAAATCTAATGGGGGTGGCGCGTAAGCAATAAGTCATTCCTTTTTATAATATATATATATATATATATATATATATATATATATATATATATATATATATATAGTTGGAAATGTATAAGAGTTTTTTATTTCAGACAAATTTTGTCATAATTAAATTATATTTTTATCTTATCAAACGCATATTTTATAAAGTTTTGTCAGGGATGACATTTGATTAATTAAAGTGTTAGTTCAGAGCACAACTATTGATGCTGCGGTAGGGCAAGAAGTTTATAATATAGCGAATTATTAATGGCTATCCAACAGAGTTTAGTTGAGTTTTGTACTTATTCCTCTACTTGCTACGGTGCATGTAATAGAGGAAAGAACTCTCCCTCTCCCCCCATGTTAGGTTTAGCGGTATATTAATAATTAATTAAACCATAGTTTAGTACGCAGTTAACATCCGCACGCGCACAGTTAAAGTGTACGGCGCACCGTATAAAACAAGCACGCGTGTAACGACTTACTGTGCTGCTCGGAGCATTTAATTAGGTGTTATTCCACTAAACAGCTTTGTTGCTTTAATAAAGCTTGTCCGATTTAACGAGCTCTTTTATTGAAAAGAACATTATGGGGAGGACTATTTTTCTATACTTTTCTAGTTAAATAGTAAAAGCAATAGCTATAAAATAATAGAAGCGGTTTCATGGACTAATTTAATTAAAAAAAAAAGATTATTAAAATATGATAGAGAAATTATTTTTTTAAAAAAATTATGATAGAAATTATATATATATATATATATATATATATATATATATATATATATATATATATATGATGAATCAGTTAACCACTTTTTATAGTTACTGTATTTTAATTGTCAGGATAAAAAATTTCAGTTTTTCACGACAAATTTTTGAAATTTCTAAAATGTGGCAGCAAAATAATTCTTTAAAGAGAATTAAGATTGTGGTATGAAATGAAAAGCAGACATAAAACTATCCCAAAGAGAACTTTAATCTCAAACCGATTTGATGCCAATTCAGATTAAGCTCAGATTTATCAAATTAATTTTTGAGTCGTCATTTTTGTTCTTTAGATAAACTAATTGAATTTTTATTTGAGCTTGACATAAGACATTAACATTTATTAAAAGTTAATTGAAGTAATAGAGAATTCAATCACAGTGACTTTCCTATAATATAAATATATATATGATCTTAAGTTCATTCATGTTCAACCTCATTGAGGCTTGATTAATTACTCAATTAATGATTTGATCTAAACTTAATCCAATTTAAATCCGATCAAAACTTTGAATAGCACCATATCTATAATACTAATTGATGCATGCTAAAAAATTGTAACAGTAGATTAATTATTAAGAGTCTTAGCGTTACACGCAACTCCATCACACATAAGAGGCATGAGGAGATCTTGACTTTCTACGTGAAAATCCCTCGAAAAAAAGACATAACATGGGCCTTATTGCAATTGAAATAATCCACCATCTAATGGTAAGTACATAGACTCGCTATGTTATGAAAAATCGGAGAACAAAACGCAAATCCAGAAGAAGAACACAAAGATTTAACGAGGTTCGGCAAAGAATTGCCTACGTCCTCGGAAGCGAGCCGACGAATTTCACTATTTCAGAGGAGTTCAATTTACATCCCATAGGTTACAAATATATATAGACAAACCCACATGTAAATTACAAACACGCCCTCGCTCCCCACAACCCACTAACTTCCAAGAGACACTCCTTTTCACCAGGAGTCACACCTCTTCACCAAGAAACTCCAACTCCCTAGATATGAGTCATACCTAACAACTCTCCACCTTGGCGAATATTTAGCACCTTAGGAGAAATGCTTCACCCGGTATATATGCCTACCAAACAAATCTCCACCTTAGCAAATATCCAGCCCCTTAGGAGAAATACATCTAACAATCTCCACCTTTGTGAATATCCATCCCCTTAGGAGAAAATCTCCACCTTGCTAATATCCAGCCCTTTAGGAGAAATAGATCATGGAGTTTCTTACACCAGTGGGTTGGGCCACCAAACCATCTAACCTGGCTTGGTCAAAGTTCCTGTTGCAATTCCATCATATGATTCGACAGAGTGTACTCCACCTACAACTGTACTCCCCAACAGTTGATAGATAGTACCATCAGGTTTCGAAGCTCGCAATGCCTTCAAAATTCCTTGTCACACCAACAAATCTTTCACTTTTGTTTGCCACAATCCGAAGTTCCCGGTTCCACCGAACTTCACTATCTCGAATTTTGCACCATACATTGTCATCCGAATTTAATCTTGCACCGTATTTTCCTTCCTTGCTTCGAAAAACAAAAGAAAATACTCCGCAAATAAATTCAAAGAAACCTGAAATTTTCTCTGTCAAATGCAGCAACTTTCCCGGATTCTCCTGTGATTCGTGAATCAAATTTTCCACATGAAGCACAATTCCTGTTCGTACCAGTAACCTCGACCAATTGCTGTTTCCGCGAGCTACGAATCCCTTCGCACCTGTTCCAGGAATACTTCCACGAAACTCCTGTTCACGAAATAATCGTGCCTGCTAGCCACCTGCACCCTGCCGAACTCCACCTGTCGCAAAATCTCCTGCGACAATCCGGTGAATTTAACTGATTGAACACCACAATTTACTGCAAAATAAGGTTCCTGTTCGCGGTGGACAGCCTGTGTTTCTCGCGAATTATTGAACCGGTCGAACTACTCTGCAGGAATTTAAAAAAAAATTCCGCTGCTCAGATTTTTCACTTGGCAGCTCATCCAAGAGCTAGGCTGAGAATTTTCTTCTTCTCTGAGACAAGAAGGAAGGAATATTCCACTGGTACAAATGCAATGTTACTTCTTCTTGTACCTGGTGCCACATAATGCCTTCCTCCCTGCAGCGTTATGAGAGGTGGAGGGAATATTCCCTTAGTAGAAATCAAAGAATCTTTTATTCCTCTCCTGCTCCGCCGACCTGACCCGACCGCGAACTGGCGCGAACGCTCCCAGCCAGCGAGCAGCACTGCAACCGCCTGCAACCACTGGAGAGGCCTCCTGCGAACCGCCTCGGCTGGAATTGTCGCGAACGCTCTCGCAGAAGACCTTCGTCCTCCTAAACGAATTTCTCTCCTCCGCGGTGATTCTGAACTGATCTGTCGCCTGCTTCGCAGTTGCCTTTCGCGGTTCCGGAACTCCTCCTCTGCGCGAATCAGAAGCACCTCCTCTTCCTGTCGCAACTCCCCTCCGATTCTTCCTCTTCTGCCACCTGCCGCAAACACAAATCGCCTGTGCCGAATGCAGCCTTCCAGAAGAAATTCAGACGAACCCAAATCTTGCAAGAATTACTCTTCCAAGATGAATTGCGCCTACTTGCAGAGGGTAGTCGAACTGCTTCTCTCGAGACTTCTGCCTGCTTTGAAATCAAACAACCCACGACACTGAAGCCTCCTTCGCGAATTGTCGCTCCACGCCAAACTCCCGTCTAGAACACCGCAATTCCTTTAATCTCGAACCCAAATCTTCTTAACTTCTTCGATCTCCCGTGTCAATCTCCTCCGCCTTCGAACGAGGCTCTAATACCAATTGTTATGAAAAATCGGAGAACAAAACGCAAATCCAGAAGAAGAACACAAAGATTTAACGAGGTTCGACAAAGAATTGCCTACGTCCTCAGAAGCGAGCTAGCGAATTTCACTATTTCAGAGGAGTTCAATTTACATCCCATGGGTTACACATATATATAGACAAACCCACATGTAAATTACAAACACGCCCTCGCTCCCCCCAACTCACTAACTTCCAAGAGACACTCATTTTCACCAGGAGTCACACCTCTTCACCAAGAAACTCCAACTCCCTAGATATGAGCCATACCTGACACACTATTCTCAAGATTTACGGAAGATGGAATTACAAAGTTGATTTACAATGATATTTTGATAATAATAGTGGTTACAGATTGTGAAGACCATAGTTTATTGCTTTGGAGGCTGCAGTCTTTCATCAATTTTGTAGATGGTGGTTATATCACTAGTTTGTCATAGAGGCTGGAGTTGAAAGCCATGATAGCAGTTAACTACGCAGGACGTAGATTGTTGTTTTAGGAGCACGAGTTGGAGTTGCATGAGCTTTGAGCAATTTAGGCCTTAGTTGGTCACAATGGTTGTAGTGGGGAGCTGTAATAATGTCCTTAGGGATTATAGTCTAAAGTTGAGAGCTGTGTGAGTTGTGTACCATGTAAGTCATAGTTGGTCATATAGTTCATAGCGAAGAGGTATAATAACGTTTGTAAGCTACAATGATCGGGTTTAGAGCTGCATGAGCTTCGATAAATTTTATACGCCATAGAGGTTCGTTTTGGGAGCTACGTGAGCTGTGAGGCATGAGTTGAGTTGTATGAGCTATGATAACGTTCGTAGGTCAATACACCAGAGTTGAGAGCTACTTAAGATGTGAAAACATTCATCTTCCTTAGAGGCTGAGTTGGAACTTGCATGAGATATGATAATATGTGTAACCCGCAGATGCTAGACTTAAGAGCTGTCTGAGCAGTGATAACATTCATAGACCACAAAGGCTAGAGTTAAAAGCTGCATCAGCTATGATAATGTTCGTAAGCTGTAGAGGTTAGGATTGGGAGCTGTATGGGCTGTGATAACGTCTAAAGGATATAGAAGCCATATTTTTTTAGCATTAAGAGCTATGGGCCATGTAGTTTGTAGTTGGTCATATATGCTATAGCAGTGAGCTGTGTAAATCGTAGTTGCTTACATAGGCCGTAGTGAGGGCGGCTGCTGTATCGACAAACAAAAGTCGTAGGCTGTAGTGGGGAGCTGTGAGGAGAGAACTTCAGGAATATGGAGTTTGGTCATCATATTTTGAGTATGATGGTTGCAAGCAGTTATTGTGAGGTACATTGTTACACTATTCTTAGGATTCATAATTGCATCGTATGCATAGTGCATTATTACATTGTCTGTGGGGCACATTATTATGATGTCTTCAAAGTAAGTCATCACACTGTATTCGAGATGCATTGTTATACTATAAGCGGGGTGTGGGTTGAACCGTCATTGGGGGCATTGTTACACCGCTTTTAGGGTATGGTGCTCCGTAGAATACTTCATGACTCCTTAATGGCTTTGTTGCAACAAATAGGAGGATATTGATAGTCGTCTACGATGGCTTGTGGCTATAGGAGCGGGTGGTGTTTGCTTGACCTTCCGTGCAAAGCACTAGACTCCAGTTTCTTCTCCAAGCTCTTGGCTTTCTTAGGTTCAAGTCTAGCTCCCTTTACATGAAGAGGTTATGGCTCTATTTATAGAGTCTGGGAGCTCCTCCCCTACGAAAAACATAGATTATGGATCACTCCATTGGACGACCCAAAGTCAATTCCACCATCAGACAAGGTTCTTTTATGGATGTTTAAGTTCCTTAACAATTTTGCAATTAAGTGAGATTGAGCTCGTTGGATTCACCTCATCATGGCGCTCACATTGAGTATAATGAAATTTATTTGACCTTCCAGGTAGACAACATAAGCTTTTAAAAATGGTTTAACGGCTTCATCTAGGCTGATTTGACTCAAATTGGGTCAATGTTGGTGTCGTTGGGTTCGTCTCGTCGAGCTAGTCTGTGTTTTGGATGAATTTTTATCTGAGTTTGAATATTTCTTGCTCATTACATGCTTGAAGATTCATGTTGAACGCCTCGATATTTATGCCAAATAATAAATTTTAAAGATGAAGTATCAATAATAATAATAATAATAATAATAATAATAATAATAATAATAATAGTAATAATAAATCTCTAGATATCTTTGACCACGTATAAGACAACCATATAAATTTTAACAAGTTTAATTATATATGAAGTCCTAAATATAATTGTTGAAATATACCAAACCAACTATACATAAACTTTTATTGCCAAGTGAGCAACACAATATACCCCTCAATTCCGATTTATTTACATGTTTAACACCTAAAAATTAATTTTTACATATAGGCAGCCTGACATGTAAGAAAAATGTTTAGTTTACTTTTTAAATGTTAAACTAGTGATAATTTTTATGAGACATGAAAGTTGGGCTAACTATAAATAGTAAAGTTTCGGTGCTAAAAATGTAAATACATAGGAATTGGGTGGTTACATATTTAAATGCACAATAATTCAATTCAAATAAAAACCCCAATATATATTATGGATAAAATGATGGATCATTTACATACACACCACAAAATTCTTATGTATTTAAATATCTAACACCTATAGATTCATATTAATATGCATGCTACTTAACATACTAAATATCACATAAAAGATAACACGATTACCATATTTTTACAAGTCAAATACACCTTTTCATATATATATTTATCACAACAAGAGGTTATATGGGTAAATATCAAGTTTTGAGTGGTATATATATAAATACATAAAAATTGAAGTGTATTTATGTACATTTGGCTAAATTAATTTTAGTAAATGAAATAGTATTTTGGTTCTTCGCCAATTAATAAAGATCGGACAACTTTAATAACTACTGATTAAAAAAGAAGAGAGGCTTCAACCACTTTGCTTAAATGGCTTAAACGTTCTTAACATCGTTAAGGGCCAATTTGGGATTTTTTCTTCTCGTTCGCATGGTTGAATAGCCCAAATGTTAAAAATCAGGTAAAACAATACGCAAAGATCCGATGAATTGCATTAACGTAATTAATGTACGATATTATCTAATTATAATTAGACATCTATTAATACAACGTATAATAATTAACTTAAGTAATGTTCAAATACGGTTTCGGTATAACTTTATAATGATTAGGACTCGTGCTATATTCATGTATGGATTGAAAAATATAATAATATTATTGACATCAAAATTAATTATTTCATAAATATGAAATCTTGACAGAAATAAAATAAAAAGGCATTTACATACGTACCTCGTATATCACATGTAATTACACAATACTCCTATTTACAATCATATCACTCAAATCTTTAATATGGCGTAAAAAGTATCATCTTCTATTTTCCTTCTAGTAATGAAATATATATATATATATATATTTCTATAGATTAATTACACTAATATGTTATAAGTATAAATATCAAATTTTAGATGTTGGATTGATAAATGGATAAAAATTAAGTGGGATATATGTAATAATTTCTAAAATAAAATGAATTTGATTCAATTAATCTTTGGTAGGGGTGCAAACGAACTGTACACAAACGAACACATTCGTGGTGTTCGGTTCGTTTGAAGTTAAGTATGTTTGAAATATGCTCGTGCTTGAAATTGTTCGCGAAATTAATGTTCGTATTCGGTTCAATTTGTTTGAAATTAATTTGAAATGTTTGAAATATTTAAATTATTCGAATTATTCGAATTGTTTGAATTGTTCAAAATCTTTCAAATTTATTTATATTTTTGAATTGATTAAATGAGAATAAATTTAATTATTAATTCTCAAAGTTGATAGTAAAGGGGTGTGGGGGGATTTTTTTTTGTTTATATATATATATATATATATATATATATATATATATATATATATATATATATATATATATATATATATATATATATATATAGTGTATTAATATATTATTGTTAATAATTTATTATATATTATAATTTATAGGAAAACTTAGAGATATCCTTGTGATGATCAATATTGTCACTAACTTGGAGCGGATTAGAAGAGGGAATCTCTACATCTACATCTTGCTGAGCACTTTGTTTTTTTGTTTTTAGATGGGGTTGAACACGAACTGTTCGCGAGCAATGAGCTTTTTTGGCAGCTCTAGTCCTTGATATTGAGTTTAGAAAAAAAAATGTAGCTGAGAAGGTTGTTTTTTATTGCACTTATTTTATATATCTGAAAAAAATTATTATACTCAAGAGATTTGAAATTTTTCAAAAATTTATAAATATTTCTATCATGCAGCTAAATAATATTTTTAATTTATATATAAGTATTCAACTCTCTTGAGTAAATTTAATTAATTTTAAAATCATATTTTTAATTTATATATAAGTATTCAACTTAGAGCTGTCAAAAAAGCTCGTTGTTCGCGAACAGTTCGTGTTCGGTTCACTAAAAAGTTCGTGTTCGATTCGTTCGATAAGCAAACGAGACGAACACGAACAATTTTTTTTGTTCGGTTTGTTAAACGAACCAAACACGAACAGTGATGTGTTCGTTCGTGTTCGGTTCGTTATTGTTCGAAATATAAAATAATTTAAAATAATATATATAAAAAATTTATGATATTTTAAAAATAATTTATATATTATAAAAATTTATCATATTTTAAATAATTAAACTTCTATAAATTATAATATATGATAAATTATTAATAAAAATAATAATATTATAGTATTAATTATATTAATATAAATATTATAATATTATAATTAATATACTATACTATATATTAAAATAAAATCCTAATCAAAACCCTAAACGCCTTATTCGATTTGCTTCATTTTGAGGAAGTATGGGTTACCTGATGTGTACGGAATACTTGATCAATTTGCTTCATTTTGAGGAACTATCCTATCAAAGCTAGGGCTGTCAAAAAAGCTCGTTGTTCGCGAACAGTTCGTGTTCGGTTCGCTAGGAAGTTCGTGTTCGTTCGATAAGCAAACGAACCAAACACGAACAGTGATGTGTTCGAACATTTCAAACACGAACACTAGCTCTGTTCGTTCGTGTTCGGTTCGTTTACACCCCTAAATTTCAACTCACCCATATTTTGACTTAAAACTTTTATTCAAAAAAAAAAAAAAAAAAAAACTTTATTTGAACTAAATTAATTAATAATCAATGATTTAAAAAGAGATTTACATATATGTCTGTTGAAATTTTCTAATTTCTTTATTAACTTTTAATTTTCACAATTTAGTTATACGGCTTTGCTTTGATATCTTTAGGAGTCGTAAGATAACTACTATTTGTTTTTTGTTCCTGTGTCAAATGTGAATTTGAGTGTGTTTAAAATTTTATTGTGCATTCTTAAAGTTTTAAGGGTTTCCTTAAGATCATTTATATAGTTTTCTTGTCATTTGCTTTTTAACTAGCACATAATTTAAATATAACCCGATATATATTTGTTATTAATGAAGAATACATCGATCATTTGTTGGTAAGTAGTACCATCAATATATATATATAATAAACTCTATCCCTAATAATGAGTGTGTTCTTCTTAGTATTAATTAGGTGCATTTTGATTTGTTGATAATCGAAAAAGGCATCCAAGAATTTCATAATTGAGTAATTGACTACAGTGTTGATGAACATTAATCTGTGGTTGTGAGTAGCTATATTTTGTGCATGCTGAATTTAAATTTATTAAGTCGACGCACATCCACAACTTTTTATTTGACTTCAAGTATCATCATAATGTTTGTGATCCAGTACCGTTCTGAAACTTTTGAATGAAGTGGAGCACGGACTCCCTTGCTTTTATTATCATTTCTCTTTTCATTATTATCATTTGTTGCTTCAATTCATTAATCTGTTAAGTCACAAGTTTTTTTTGTTAGAATCCATCTTACCGATAATCTCATTTTTGTTGAGTTCTTCTTAATTCACAACTCTTTTTATAAGTGGCATGATCCATGCTTATCGTAGTTTTGAAAAAATATGGAATCCCACTCGGTTTGTTGATTCAATTCTCAAGAAAATGCTAGGAAATAGTGGGAAGAACACATGGGGTCTTTGTATCCACTAGAAAAGGATAGATATATTGTGTTCAATGATTAATCAACCATCCCTTATTTATAGAGGGCATTTCTCAAATGATAAGAAAAGCGATCATCATACATAGATATATATCTGGGGATCCGTTACTTATCCCTTTTATTTTATTCTGACATTAACATATAATTAGTATTATCTCTACCATGTTAAACATTGGTTGCATCATATTTTATTCTCTATTTTCCAAGCTTTTATCAGGTCATATCCTCATTAGCTAATTTTGCTCTTGAGAGAATTCATTGCGAGGCCAATTCACCTTGATACAAAATGGATTTTCCTCAGTTAAGTTGATCCAGCTACAATGAAGCAAATTTGGTTGCCCCATCAGATGGGTGACTTAAATTCAATGGATGAGAGTATAATATTTGTCCATTGGCTTTAATTGTACTTCTTGCACTTCATTTGTGCATGCTCAATAACTCTTATACTTCAATGTTACATATACTCATTGACCAAAGAATGTTTGCAACTGTAGAAGCATTCCCTGCGGATGTTGGGTTCAAGGGGAACCAATCCCTCTGAATGTTAACCAGGTCGAGACTTGAATCAGATTTCATATAAACCTTCTTCTTATCATTTGACAGAGGAATCCAACGGTCTTGCCCCTCTTTCTTCCTTCCTGGTGAATTTGGAAGGAAAGGGTCAAAGGAAACAACTTTACCCTTTCTCTTATGCTCATCTGACTCAGCTAAAATATGGCTTTCCCCCGAATCGTCGCCGCCGGGCTCTCCCTCAACCTGAACTTATGGCAACTGACGGCTTGCTACAGCTCTTTTAGACGTAGAGATAAAACCAGTTGAGGACGGCCGAAACATCTTTTGTGCCAAAAGGCGTCTCAGTGACCCTTCAGTATTTGTGGGGAAAAGGGAGGGAGTCGCATTATCTCTTGAGGTCACCTACAAATATATCGAGGGATGTTTTCGTTTGATAAGTATCAATTTTCCTGTGACTTTATTTTGAATAACAATGGAAGTTTTTAAAACTGAATGAATGAAACTTGAATATGATATTTGTCCTTTTGATGGGCTAGCTTCTTCAGTTTTCTTTTCTGTTCCTCCAACGGGGATACCGACCGTTTTCATCCTCCTTTTAGATGCCTTGTTTGAGAGTCGAGCGGTTTTCTACAGTTGCATTTTTTTCCTTGGCATCATCAAAAGCAACTCACAACTCTTCTTTCATCGGGTCATATTCTCTCGAGTTTAACACCTGATTTATATTTAAGGGGTCAATGTAATGGACCACTAACAACTGTAGGCCGAGATTGACCTGCTCCATTGCTTTCAGCTGAAAATAAACTGTATTGCTTTTTTATATAAACCTATTGTGGCTCTAGTCGAGATATCTCATTCATCACAGGAATCCTCAAGAACCAGAGCTTCCAATCTTTTATATTGTTTTCCAGATCGAATAAATGAAAATTCCAAGTAGTGCTAAAAACTACGTACATGTCTGGCTTGACTTTAAGTGAGAACATATGAAAAATAGTTCACAAGGCCAAGTAAATCAACAATTAAAAGTAAATCACATATGTCATAACCGCAACAATTGAATTTTGCTTCACTTGGGCTGGTATTAAGCCATAGAAGTTGAAAAATGAGCGGGCCTCTGTACATAAGGGCGGTCGAAGCCCACCACAAAGTTGGTCTTAATAAAAGATTAGGTCATCGCCGAGGTAATCAGAACTCCACAGAGCCGCATCAGCTACCTCCAAAATGACACTTGTATCGTAGCCACAAGATTTGACTAGAATCCTAACCTCAAACTCAGTAAGGATAGACCCCACTCGGACGATCTAATCAACCAAAAATCTTAAGAGAATATTTGGGAGCCGTTGAGCTTTGAAGACAAAACATCCTAATGGCAACCAAAGAAAAAAATGAAAATGTTTTGCTTAACACCCGTTCAAACATTTATATTGGCCTCTTGCGGAAGCCAAAATGCCCCAGCGAGTTTGTCAAAATGTCACTTTGGCACGAAAATCAAGAAAAGCATTGATGATTTAATTATATAGAATTTTTATTTATAAAAAGAAAAATTTTACGGTTGGGTCGTCTACCGCTTCGGGCGTGACTAATGCTTGGTTCATCAAATTCATGTACATTGCATGCCCACCAAACTTATATTTCTCTATCTTCTCTTTCTCAGTGCATACGTGAGAAATCACACTGGTGATCCAAAATTTGGCTAGTTCATTCCGTAGAGTTTCCGCTCGGCCCGAAGATTTTCCACTCTTGCTACCTCGGCCTAGAGATTTTGCACAACCGTTAACTTGGCTTGGAGAGCTTCCATATCTGTAACCTTAGCCTGGAAAACCCTCAAAATTGTGATTTGGGCCTGGAGAGCTTCTATATCTACAACCTTTAAGAAGAAAACCTCTACATAAACTACATGGGCCCGAAGAACCTCCATGTCTGATACACAACTGACAACTCCTACCGCAAGTCTAGTACGGTGGTTTCCCGCTGGAGATTAGCAGCTCGAGCAATCGAGTCCACTGTCTTGTACATATGACGCTTGAAATAGGTTTTAGGATCAAAAAGAAGAAGTGGGGTTGATACCCCCTTGGCTGCAATGTATGCAGAAGGACCAACTGGCTAGATCGGTTTGGTGCGCCATCTCTGTGAGCCCAAAGTAAATGATATCCATTATTTCCTCTGCAGTAAATAAGTTTTTGTTGTAATTAAAATACAATAAAATTCACATGTGCAGAATCCGCACCCAATAATTTTTCCATTAAAGGAAGAGTTCTCATGTCTGGTGGATGTAAGTGCGAAGGAGGCCCGCAATGAGCCTGAAAAGAATTAGCGGCCCTCCTCTACACCTGCGGCACAAGCATACGAAGGAAGACATTATCGAAGTCTCTTCTAATCCCTCTAAAATCTGAAGCCTCAACACACTCCTTCCATGTGATCATTTCAAAATCATCAACAATTTGCTCTCCTTCTCCTTCGTTCTGTCGCTGCATCCGACCTATGAAGCAGCAACAGCTTCTAAAAAGCATCAAACTTTAACGCCCCCACCGCAAACCTCTCCCTTCTCCCTTCCTCCCACTCTCCACACTTCTTATAAATCTTCCATATCCTCGAAACCATAAATTCTGTCGCTATATCCGACTCGAAACAACTTCTTTACAAGCACAGGCATGGCAAGTGCATGGGCCGCCGCACATTATCTCTCCTTCTTCTCCTCAAGAACTCCATCAAGTGCCGCCAACATTTTTTCAGACAAGCTCTTACCGACATCAACAAGCATCTCCAATAGAGCAGGAACTAGCCCTGTTTCAGCGAGCATCGTTGCTCGGGAGAAGGATAAATGGTAGGCTGCAATGAGAGATGCTTTCATTGCTTCTAATTGAATCGGAGTCTTGATCATCATCACAATTTTTTCAACCAACTGTTCGGTTTTAGCAACCGTGATTAATTGTTCTCTTTCATGAATATCAGCGAGCAGCTCCTTTAGTAACACAATGGTGCCAAGCTTCCCCGGCAAGGACCCGTCACCTAAGATGAGGATAATGGATTTAACAGATTCATCGGAAGTAAACTGCAAGATGGTTTCTTTATCGTTTAGATTTGACACTAAAAAAAGCTAAAAGAAAATCCTCAGTATGGAAGCGGAGGAAGGCGGCGGCGAGAACTGTCATTACTCTATTCGACGAAATGCAGCGCAGGTTTCTTTCACTTTCATCAGCCCTTTTCTTCAACATGAGATTAGTTAGGCGCATCGAGCGCGGTCGCTGCCCTGACAAGCGGTGGATATTTCTGTGAGCTTGTGGTTAACCTGGAGGGAGTTGATGGGAGAGTTTGGTGTGGTGTGGTTATGCGCTCAATGCCATGGGAGCAGTGATCATGCGGCGGAAGGAGTGGTAGGGGATGGGGGAGTGATCATCGTCTTCGAAGGAGAGGAGTGTGACAGGACAAGTGCGGTGGCCGAAGGCGAGCTAGACTTCGATGGTGTGGCAGTCGTAGGTGATGCCGGAGGGCAGAATGACGACGCCTTACCTAAGGTCAAGGGATATGGGATAGAGGAAGTTGTGTGGGATAGAGAGGGAGGAGATGGGTTTGGGTCGGAGGCATAAGGGGAACCACCCTGGTTTTGATTGAATTCAGGATCATATTAAAAAGATAAATTCATATTTTTGCAGATCTATAGTGGACGAGAGGAAGAAGAAGAGATGGATTTAAGAAATGGAAAGGATGTGGAAGAGTTTGTAATGGGGATTGCAGTCAGGGTTTGAATTTTGACCCTTGAAAGTTTGAATTAGGGTAGGGGAAATGTTGAAACGGTTGGATTTGGATCAGTTGGTCTCTTTGGCGTATATTTACGTGAGTACTGTTTTCTAATAGAGTATATCTCTGCGATAACTTGTTATTATTTTTCATCATTTTGTTTTGTTATTTATTTTATTTTTAATTTATTTTGACTTGTATTTTAAGGTTGTATTATGGAGGATGATCATACATACCACTACATATTTTAAGAGGACAATTCAACAAATAATTTCATATGCCTAAAGAAGCATCGATGAAGTTAAAAATACGCTCAATGCTAAATACAAATAATTTAGTTGAAGGTTTCAATTAAATTAATTTATTTTGTTTGATATTATATATCATAAATATTATGCCGCCATAGAATTGGAAATCTTTTATTTTAACAGTTTTAAATGTGTGAATATAGAGAGTTTCACTTTGAAATATACCACATTTTTACAAGTTTTATCCTATTTTTAGGAGAAAAAAAGACTAACAATGCATTTTTGCACGGTATTTTGAAGCCTTGGTTTAGGACATGTTGATTTGCAGAAATAAGGAAAGTTGGCCATGCATGATTTCACTGGTAGTAGACATTAATATTTTGAAGAGTGAGGATATTAATGATGTTTAATGGAAGGCCATTATTTGGAATTTTATAAATATTATATATATATTGAAGATGTGTTATACAACTTTATGAGATCACTACAAACTTTATCTCATATAGTAAAAATCATTAAAGGTAAATATCTATTAGGTAAAGTGAAAGCTACTTCTATTGGTCTTTCAAAATATTATCTTCAAAACGAATTTTATGATGAAAGAAAATGAACCAATCCATGGAATGAAATATTTTTTACTCGTTTTGTCATAATTCTCAAATGAAAGATCGAGTAGCTCATCCAATAGATTTTCTTTTAGAAAACTATGAATTTAATATCATTTACTTTAATTTTGATGGTCATTACCTTATATAAGAGAAAACAACCACAATTTATTCTTTCTCAAATATATCTCATGAGAAAACTCTTAATTATAAAGCTTTCTTATATTTAACATCATCAATAAGATAGTTCTTATCAAGATTAATTAAGATTTTAATATCATATGAAAATATATTTTTTAGTGAAGAGTTATCAAAATCATGTTTGAATGATACTTATGGTTTAGAGAAGATACTCATGTTTCATGAAGAGAATAGTCATAAAAAGAATAGAATTGTTATTCATGTTCAATAGTCCAATAATCTATAGAGGGAGATGCTTAGGTTTGGCTTTTAATATCATTAAGGATATCTACCTTGGAAGCTTAAGAAATAGTTCCAATCTAAATTATTCAAATTTTATTAAAACACAATCTCTAGATGGAGATGCCCAAACTGGGCTTATGATACTGATGCGACTTTTTTATATGTAAGAATTTATGACCTCATATTTATATATTTATAATGATTTTGTAAAGTCACAATTTCAAATGCAAGTATACGTATCTTATCAAGTAATACAGGGTTCTAATGGAGTCCTGTTTATCGATCCCACAGGGAAGCGAGATAAAATGTTATTAGTCAAATTCTATTATACTACTAACAACCTTAGTTTGGAAGGGTAATATAAGTGGTTTTCCTAACAACTACTCCTAAATGCAGATGATTATATGTAAGAATAATAACTACTCCTAAATGCAAATATTACTTCTAAAGATAACCCTTTTTGGGGAAATTGGTTTGGTGAATTTTGAGATAATAAAATATACTATTCTTATGTAATGAATTGGATAACATTTAGGAATGAGATTCATTAAATATTGTATGTGCCAAATAGAAGCAATCCTATTCTTTACCCTCAAAAGAGCACCCCCTCTTCCAAGCATGTAAAGAACATTGACATATCCTAAGTTTAGTCACTAAATCTAAGGCTAGGCTGGGAGGATACCGACTGTCACTACGGAGCTCCCACTCACCCTTCACTTGAAGGCTAACCTTCGACTTTAGTTACCAATCTTAGGACCAAATTGGGGATCTCAGCCTGTCACCCCGAAACCTCCAATTTGACTCCCATGAAACCATATTTCCCTATTTATTTGCACTCAATCCCCATGAAATACGTAACTCATTCATAGACATTGAATGTGGTTTCACTTTGTTGAGAAATACACCGCCCTTTTGGGACAATGCAATTACAACGAATTTTAACAATACAACGTACCCTTTTTGTAATGTAAATGAAATGCAAGTAAAAACCATCACATTTATAATTAAAACATCTTTTAGTAAGCATCCCAATATCCTAAACATGAATCCTACTCATTGCAAAAGAAAAGTAGAATAAAAGCAATGACATAATTGTTAACCTCATTTTTATAATAGGTCAACCTTTTGACCTAAAAATTCAACTTTGGTCAAAATGGTCAATCCTGACCCAATGACCAACCCTGTTGACCCAATAGGTCAACCTTTTGACCTAAAAAGTCAACTTTGGTCAAAATGGTCAATCCTGACCTAATGACCAACCATGTTGACCCCATAGGTCAACCTTTTGACCTAAAAAGTTAACTTTGTCAAAATGGTCTATCTAGACCCAATGACCAACCCTGTTGACCCCATAGGTCAACCTTCTGACCTAAAAAGTCAACTTTGGTCAAAATAGTCAATCCTGACCCAATGACCAACTCTATTGACCCAATAGGTCAACCTTTTGACCTAAAAAGTCAACTTTTATCAAAATGGTCAATTCTGACCCAATGACCAACCCTGTTGACCCAATAGGTCAACCTTGTGACCTAAAAAGTCAACTTTGGTTAAAGTGGTCAATCCAGACCCAATTACCAACCCTGTTGACCCCATAGGACAACCTTTTGTCATAAAAAGTCAACTTTGGTCAAAATGGTCAATCCTGACCCAATGACGAACCCTGTTGACCCTATTGGTCAACCTTTTGGCCTAAAAAGTCAACTTTTGTCAAAATAGTCAATCCTGACCCAATGACCAACCCTGTTAACCTCATAGGTCAACCTTTTGACCTAAAAAGTCAACTTTGGTCAAAATGGTCAATTTTGACCAAATATTGACCCAATGACATGTTTAAAACCCCAAAATGACAAAATTATTGAAATAATTAATTTCAAAATTTTTTTGATTAATTAAATGAAATTGACTAATAATTTAATTTTCAAATATTTTAATTAGTTAAATGACATAATTAATTAAAATGAAAATTAAATTAAAAGTCATAAAATGACAAAATGCACCAAAATGAAATAAAAAAGACAAAATTAATCAAATAATTAATCTTAAAATTATTTTGATTAATTAATTGGCTAATGATTTAATTTTTAAAATTTTAATTAATGACATAATTAATTAAAATGAAAAGTTAAATTCAAAAGCCATAAAATGCACAAAATATTTAAAAATGATGGAATTAATCAAATAATTAATTCCAAAATTATTTTTAATTAATTAATTAACCAATGATTTAATTTTCATATTTTAATTATTGACATAATTAATTAAAGTGAAAATTAAATTGAAAAGTCATGAAAAGAGACAAAAATTAATTTTAATGACATGAATATTAATCAAATAATTAATTTGGAATCATTTCCAATTAATAATTGATTATTAAAATAATTTCCAACATTTAATTAATAACATAATTAATTAAAATGGAAATTAAATCAAGAGGGGTATTAAATGGAATTTTTAAACTTATGACATTTTGGTTTTCTAAAATTTCTAAAACTCCTTTATGACATCACACATGACCCATGGATGACTTATATTTAACCATGGTAAAGGAGCATAATGACATGAAGGTGATGTGGCAAAATCATGGTGATTTAAAGTGTGACTCACCCCTTTTACAAAGTGAGGTGTCTTGCCATGGTGAAATGAGTTTAGCCACCTCCCTAACCACCCAATGGTAAGAAGACAAAACTTTAACCATCCTCCACTCTATGGTTAACCTCATCATAACATTTTATAAAAATATTAAGGAGGGGAGCTAATGTGTCACCACCCTATGAAATATTAAATGAGGTGTTGCAAGGAGAAGGTCTCAACCATTTGAGTCACCTTTAACCTCCCACATAGCCAATGGAATGGGAACAAAGAGCTCTTAACCCATCATGAAAAATTTGAAGCCATAATTGCCATGAAATGTGCACTTGCTTAAGTGGCAAAATTCTCATGGGAGAAGAAGAGGTGAGGGTTGGTTTACATGGGGGAGGTTGTACTCTACAACTCTAACCATACTATGATCAATCCTAAGCTAACCAAGGTTGAACCATAGCCATTCATGGCTATAAAAGGACCCCTTGGCCGAAATTCACAAGAGAGAAGAAAAAATCCATAGAAACCTATAGGCTGCCCAAATCCCTTAGCTCCCAACACAAAAAGTCTTGCTAAGGACCTTAGCAAACTATTCCAACCAAAATCAAGCCATAGGATTAGCCCAATCAAGCCAATTTTGCCAAAATCCCAAATCAGTCAAACCTAGTCACTTTACCAAAATTGCTCACCAAGGCTAGCTATAAGTCCAAATTGAAGTGACAAAGATCTTCTTTGGGAGTCCTAGAAGCTAACCATCAGGCCTGATCAAGCTCGAAAAACTTGTGGCCAAGGTATGGATTTATTTTGTCCAAAATAATGCATATAATCGAAAAATCATGGGTTAAACTAGCTCAGAAATGTATCATCACCGTATAAATATAATCTATACGTCCAGATGATTCCATAGGTTCAAAAATCACTCAATTTCATTAAGAAATGAGTGAGATATTGAGCTTTGAAGTTGGACAGTTCGAAATATTTTCTAATTTCTGGGGATTTATCTCCGTCGTCCGTTCCAGTGTTTTGGAACAGACGATGCTGATCACGTCTCCCCTTGTCTGCTGTTCGGATCCTCAAATCGGATCATCATGTCCATTCGACAGTACGAGGACGCGTGGCAGCACCTCGTTTTTCTGGGCTATTTTAATTCATAATAACCTTAAAATCTTCAAAAATTCATATCTTTTTATCCAGAGCTCTTAAAAATAAAATAAAAATACCTATGGAAAGCTCTTGAAGAGAAGAAAATTATGAGACCAAAATCATAATTTTATTCTTAGTATTTAATTTTTAATTAAATAAATAATCTATGGAGTATTTTAATTATTAAAGATTATTTACAAATCAAAAAAATGTGAAATTTGGAGGGAAGAACCTTTAATTTCTTAGACACATCTCCTAATTTTTTTAAGGCTATGATAGCTCTCTAGGATGTGATTTTCTAATTTTCATGATATTTTTAAATTATTTTCAAAAATAATTATAAAATTTGGAAAATTGAAAAATTAAAATTCAAAATGATTGAGAATCTTAGAGTGATACATAACAATCCTAAAACAATAATTCTCAAGTCATCAAATCAATCTAAAAGACATTTTAAGTAAAGGTTAAGATTTATTAATTATAAAATTAATATTTCAAAACCTTTCTTTACCTACTTAATCCATTTCATGATGGATTAAGCAAATGATGAATCCAAATCTAAATGAACTCAAATCAAACAATAATTAGGTTTAAAGACAACTTAAACCTAATTAGAATCATTAAACCTTAGGGTTTAAAACAAAATCAAGACTTTAATTAAGTTTAAGGACATATTAAACTTAATTAACCCATTAAACCTTAACTAAATTAGGTTTAATACAAAAATCAAAACTTTAATTAAGTTTAAGGACATATTAAACTTAAGTAACCCATTAAACCTTAGGGTTTAAGACAAAAATCAAAACTTTAATTAAGTTTAAAGACATATTAAACTTAATTAACCCATTAAACCTTAACTAAATTAGGTTTAATACAAAAATCAAAACTTTAATTAAGTTTAAGGACATATTAAACTTAATTAACCCATTAAATCTTAACTAAATTAGGTTTAATACAAAAATCAAAACTTTAATTAAGTTTAAGGACATATTAAACTTAATTAACCCATTAAACCTTAACTAAATTAAGTTTAAGACAAAAATCAAAACTTTAATTAAGTTTAAAGACATATTAAACTTAATTCCTTTAAACTTAATTCCATCAAACCTTAGGGTTTAAGATAAAATCAAAAATTTAATTAAGTTTAAGGACATATTTAACTTAATTAACCCATGAAACCTTAACTAAATTAGGTTTAATACAAAAATCAGAACTTTAATTAAGTTTAAGGACATATTAAACTTAATTAACCCATTAAACCATAACTAAATTAGGTTTAATACAAAATAAAAACTTTAATTAAGTTTAAGGACATATTAAACTTAATTAACCCATTAAACCTTAACTAAATTAGTTTTAATGCAAAAATCAAAACTTTAATTAAGTTTAAGGACATATTAAACTTAATTAACCCATTAAACCTTAACTAAATTAGGTTTAATACAAAGATCAAATCTTTAATTAAGTTTAAAGACATATTAAACTTAATTAACTCATTAAACCTTAACTAAATTAGGTTTAATACAAAACCAAACTTAAATTAAGTTTAAAAACAAATTAAACTTAATTAACACCTTAAACATTAGGTTTGAGGCAAACCTAAACCCTAATTAGGTCTAACCCCATTAGACCTAATTAAACCATTAAGTCTTAACTAAATTAGACTTAATCAAAACCTAAACCTAATTAGGTCTAATCCATTAGACCTAATTAAACAATTAAGTCTTAACTAAATTAGACTTAATCAAATCTAAACTCTAATTAAGTCTATCACATTAGACTTAATTAAACTATTAAACCTTAACCAACTAAGGTTCAATCAAATTTAAACTCTAATTAAGTCTATCACATTAGACTTAATTAAACTATTAAACCTTAACCAACTAAGGTTTAATCAAATTTAAACTCTAATTAAGACTACCACATTAGACTTAATTAAATTATTAAACCTTAACCAACTAAGGTTTAATTAAACATAAACCATAATTAAGTATACCACACTAGACTTAATTAATCTACTAAACTCAACTAATTAAGGTTTAGTCAAACTCAAACCAAAAACAAACCTTAACTTAGGTTCAACCCAACTTGAACCCAAGTTTAACCTCTAACTTAAGTTTAACCCAACTTGAACTCAAGTTTAACCTTTAACTTAAGTTCAATACAACTTGAACCCAAGTTTAACCTTTAACTTAGGTTCAACACAACATCAACTCAAGTTCAACCTTTAACTCCAGCTCAACATAACATAAACCTAAGTTCAAAATCTTAACTTGAGTTCAACCCATGTTGAACTTAAGTCAACCTTAAGTCTAGGTTCAATCTAACTTGAACCTAACTTAACTCAAACTTAAATCTAACTTGAGTTCAACCCGTATTGAACTTTAGTCAACATCAAGTCTAGGTTCAACCTAACTTGAACCTAACTTAAATCAGACTTAAACCTTAACTTGAGTTTAACCCACATTGAACTTAAGTCAACCTTAAGTCTAGGTTCAACCTAACTTGAACCTAACTTAATTCAAACTTAAATCTAACCTGAGTTCAACCCATATTGAACTTAAGCCAACCTTAAGTCTAGGTTCAACCTAACTTGAACCTAACTTAACTCAAACCCAAATACAACTTAAATTCTAATTAAGTCTACCACATTAGACTTAATTAAACCATTAAACCTTAACTACCTAAGGTTTAATCAAACTTTCCAACCTAAAATCCTAATTAAGTATACCACATTAGACTTAATTAAACCATTAACTAACTAAGGTTTAATCCAATCTAAAATCCTAATTAAGTCTACCACATTAGACTTAATTAAACCATTAAACCTTAACCGACTAAGGTTTAATTAAACTTAAACCCTAATTAAGTCTACCACATTAGACTTAATTAAACCATTAAACCTTAACTAACTAAGGTTTAATCAAACCTAAACTTTAATTAAGTCTACCACATTAGACTTAATTAAATCATTAAACCTTAACTAACAAAGGTTTAATCAAACCTAAACTTTAATCAAGTCTACCTCATTAGACTTAATTAAATCATTAAACCTTAATGAACTAAGATTCAATCAATTCTAAACCAGGCATAAACCCTAATTAAGTCTAATACACTAGACTTAATTAGCTAAGGTTTAACTAAGTTAAGTCTAACTAACTAGGCTTAATTAATGTTTAAACTTTACTCAAGTGAATCCCGGTTAAATTAAAGTAGACTTAATTAAAACTTAAGCCTTACCTAAAAAGGACTTAGATGGTCTATAATTCTGATTAAGTCTAAACCATTTAGGCTTAATTAAACTATAAGTACTATTTAAATAAGGCTTAAAACTTAATTTGGTTTATTCTAGTTAAACCTAAATCTTAACTTAAGTTCAAACAAACATGAAATCAAGTTAATTAGATTTAATCTCCATTAAATCTAACTTAAGTTCAAACAGACACGAACTCAAGTTAATTCAATCTACATTAAATCTAACCTTAAATTCTAACTTAAGTTCAAACAGATATGAACTTAAGTTAATTCAATCTACATTGAATCCAATTTTCCAAATGAACTTGAACTTGAACTTGAAATTTAAGTATTAAACTTAATTTGAATTTAAGTCAAAACTTAAGTTTGATCCACCTCAAACTAATCCGACATCAAACATAAATCAACAAAATCAAACTCAAATCAACATAATCAACATAAATTAGACATTTCAAACTCAAATCAACATAATTGACATAAATTAGACATTTCAAACAAATATCGACATAATGGACATAAATTTGACATTTCAAACAAATATCGACATAATGGACATAAATTTGACATTTCAAACAAAAATCAAATAGACATAAATTTGACATTTCAAATGAAAACCAAATCGACATAAATTTGACATTTCAAAAATCGACATAACTGACATAAATCCGACATTCCAAATAAAACTTAACAAAATTCGACATTCAACAATCACCAACATTAAATGACATTAATTGACATTTCAAACCAAACTCAATCGTCATGATTCTACATAAACCGACATTTAAGACATGCTAAATCAAACTTAGACATCCTACAAATTCTGAGACAATAAACATTTCATGATATTATTTCTGACAATGTTTTCTTTGCAGGATGAAGACAAGTTTCGTTTAGATTTTCTTTGCATGTTATAGGGTGAGCTAATTCTATTTTGCAGGATGACATTTCTAGAAATGAGACGAACAACAAAACAAAACAAAACAACTACATTGACAAAACAAAACCAAACAACGACATTGACAAAACAAAACAAAACAACAATGACAAAACCAAAAAATTTTAGGTTAACCACAAAACCTAAAACTTTCAACAAACAACAAAAATGACATAAAACCGACATGACAAAATGACATTTGGGATCGATAGTGGGTACATCTTTTCCTAAAAACAAAAAATTCTAAAAAATAAATGATCAACATTAATTAGAAGTTTTCTTAGAGAATTACAAATTGCCTAAGACGTAATTAACTATAGAAGCTTGCTTCTATTAGAGAATTAAAGAACCCATCATATCTAAAAATCTCTGGTTAACACTTCGTGATTTTTTTTATATAGAAACTTTAGAATACGACATTCTAGAATCTTCTTTAAGGATTATCATCCTTCTTTTTTTTTCTGTTTTATATTAGCCCTAAAATTTCTTAATTCCTTTATAGGATTTATAGAAATAAGATTAGGGCAATATTAAAATAGAGTGGCGACTCCTTGACATCGACATGATACGGGAATTGATAGTGATGCGAATCGAATCCGACACAGGAGGAGATTTTGTTGCCATTAATAATCTTCTTATGCCACTATTTCCAAATAAGAAGAAAGAGTAAGATAAAGACATCGCAAAGAACGAAGAAAACACAACAAAAAACTTCATTTCAAAGAAAATCCATAAAATAAGTGTTTAAAAAATCATAAGATAATGAAGAACACAATACTTAGCTTTTTCCCCTTGAAAGAAAGATGAAAATCTCTCCCACAAAGTCTCCCACGAATTCATGCAATGCTAGAACATTCTCTTACAAATTCTCTCAAAATCCCCTCTCTAATCTCTCCAAAATGTAGAAATCTACAATTCTAATCTTATTCTAAAATCTCTAAGCATTCTCCAAGTTTTCCCTCTCTTCTCCTCTTCATTTTTGGCTTCAAATTTGGTTTAAAATAGAGTAGAAACAAATTTCCCAAGAGGTGCACGAAGAAACCCTCCAAAAAGTGTCCAGATTTGATGTATTTGGCCAGAAACAGCCCAATATCGCGTCCAGGCCGTCTCGGGCGCTGCCGGCACTGAATAGGGCACTGTCAACACCTTATTTTTTGTAGCCTCGTGCTTCTGGCGCCCCCGGCACCCATCCTGCGCAGTTCCACCATTTTTCTCCGTTTGGCTCCGTTTGAGCTCTGATTTGCCTCATTTCAGTTGTGTTGAGTACATAACAGATAGCCCTACAAAATAAGCATAAAACAACATTTCTTTAAAGTGTAATCTTATACAAAAATATGCAAGAAGTGTAAAAGAGATTAAATATAGAAAGACTTATCGAAAGGTGTCAAGCCAAAATTTGCTTTCTTGCTCATTTGTGCTCTAAATTGCACCATTTTTGCTTCTTTTTGCTCCAATCACCATTTTTGTACCTACAACCAAAAAACATACAAAATGCCTTCCTTTTAAAGTGTAATATCACCAAAAATGAGTAAAATCATATAGTAAAAAGCCTATATATTTTTGGTGCATCAGAATCCCCCAAACTTAACTGTTACTTGTCATCAAGTAACACTATAACTTTAAAAATAAAATATGTTGACTTGTGATTGTGGGTTTAAATAGATTTTCCTATAGTTTCATCTCAGAAATGTTATAGTATAACATAGGAGAAATTCTAGCAAATCAACATAGGACTAAAGTGTAAGAATATCTCCTCATATTCAACATAGGAATCCATATTTTTTATTTACTTCAAAAGTTATTGAAACTTGTCAAACTAAGAATTCAAAGAAAGTATAAAAACAAAATTTAAGCACCTTATCTATACCAATTTCACCAATACCTTTTGAAATAAGAATAAGCTTAGGATTGTTTTTAAGTCTTTGTATTTAAAAAGATTCAAGTGAAACCAATTTTTGATTAGGCTTCATCTCAAGCTTCTCCTCACTTATTTTCTTTTCTTTGGGGATAATTTTCAATCTCTTTTTTTTCACTTTTTTTTCGGGATCATTTTAAATCTTTTTTTCACCTTTTTTTCACTTTTTTTTCGGGATCATTTTTAATCCCTTTTTTCACTTTTTTTTTATGTGAGGATTACTATATCTGGATAGGCCTTCAATAATTTTGAATTTCACTATCATCTCTCTAAAATCTAAAACTTAAAACTTTCCCTCACTTTTTATAAGTGTAAGTATTAGTTCAAAAAAGGTTTTCAATAAAGGCTTAATTCTCATTAAGTATAAATCTAAGAATTTTAGCTTTTCAAATATTCAACTCCTTTCTACCATAAATAGAAAAATGATTTTTCCCAATGTTTCCTACAAAATATCTTAACTCTAGAACAGTTTCTTCACATAGGATTTCAACTAAGTTATTTTTCTAACATTCCTAAAATCAAAATTATAGTAACTTAAAGGTAACACCATATACCACAAGTCATTTTAAAAGTGATATAAAATTAAATACAGGCTACTGAGGACAAATAAAGTTACATTTTAAAAATTTTTCTTCCCCCCGAACTTAAATTTTAAAATATTTTGCAATTAATTCCATAAAATGTTGTAGGAAGAAAAAGTAAAGGTTGAATCTACTTACTACTACAATATCCTATCAAATTCATATGCATGCATAATCAGGATAGAATGATTGTAGGAGAAAGTAAATCTAACCTAAAACATACTTGTAATAAAATTACACTAAAAGGAATTATTTTCACTTTAAAATTTTATTTTTCTTCCTACCCCCAAATTTAATTTTAAACATATATAGCATTCAGTACATAAAATATAAGCAGAAAGAAAAATATTTTAGAAATTCTATCTACCACAAATTTCTATTAAAATCATTTACAAGTATTTATTAGAATAAAATAATATGCAACAGAAAGTAAATCTAAACTAATCATGCCAGAATGAAATTCACTAAATAAAAATTTAACTAGCATAGCAGGTCTCAGCAAGAGAATATAAAATGTTCTTCAATTATTATATAAAATTATAATACAAACATAAACACACATATGATAAATGAGGTTAATTCATCCTTTAACTCATCGCATCTCACTAATTTACTTCCAATTTCTAACGGAATCACTACACTAGTAAATTAGGTACTTTCAAATGATTTTATGGATTATAATCCCAAAGATAAGATTATCACTGATAAATTGGTTTTCAGACACCAATCTCAGGCATCATCTAATCCCTTTAATTAAGCACCTATAACAGTTATATATCGTAATGTAAGATCATCCTAATGTTATTCATCACATAGGTTCGCGACAACTACCAAATGAAAACAAAGTTAGAGAAAGAAAGTAACAAAATTAAGATGAAGCTATCATTGTTCAAATTCATGATATCTCTTGTAAAACTCAAGTCCGAGTAAGACTCGAGTTATAGCGAACTCATCAATCCAACTACTACAAGTGAACATACATGCCTAACCATAATAAGAAGTTAAGGAATCACCTCCCTCATGACACACAAAGATCAAATCAAACTACTAACAATCCAAACATCTTCTAATAAATAATCAAACTTATCAATCCATAATGACACATAAAAGATCAAGTCAATCCACTCTAGAGCAAACACCATACAACACTAACAATCATGACTCTCAAGCATACTAAATCAAAGCACACTAATAACTATGGGTTGCCTCCCATAAAGCGCTTGGTTTTAACGTCGTGAGCCCGAAAAAAATTCCTCCTGGATCAAAATTCCAATTAAGTAATCCTCGATCAATCGCTCAATCCTTTTCAGATCTAGGAATTCCTACAAAATCCTCAAATTTTAATTTTTCATTCAGCTCTTCCTTTTCAGATGGATTTATATCATTGTTCCTTATATTTCTCTCTAGATCCAATATTCTTCTATTGATATTCTGAATTTGCATATTAATATCATCCTTGAAATTTATAAGAAATGGATTTGTATATGATAATTCAATATCTCCCAAACTTTGGATCGAATTCTCTCTAGATAATTTAGAGTCGAGATCAAACTCTTCTATGTCACTCTTCTGTTTCAATTTATCTTCCAATTCTTCCCCTTTATAATTATTAAATGATGGAGGATCTATCTTAGGTGAGGAAATAGGTTTTTCTAATTCCTTAGAAATTTCTTCCATTGTTATTCCAATATCCTTATCCTCTTTTCTCAACTCAAAGTTCTTTTAAAATTTGTCCGCAAATTCTCTTCCAAGTCCTAGTTCAATAACTTTATTTTGTTCATCATTCAATTCAGGATTTTCTTGTAATTGAGTTGAATATGAAGATATAAAGACTGGTGGTGTAGATGAATTCCCTAAATATGCAGACTTTAAAATTGTATGGGGTACATCCATCTTATGTTCATGAGATTTTTCAACAAATGGAATTACAAGTTCACTATTTTGGCAGCTTCCATCATTTCACACCTCTCTTGAACATATATACATTCTTCTTTAGATAACATTTTCAACTCATCATGAAAATCCATTCTGACCTCATCTATTATCTTACTTTCAAAACTTTCTTGGAAATGATCTTTACTTAAATAATCAATTTCATTCATCCAAAAACATTCATCATCTATTCTCTCAGCTAGAAATTTCATAGCTTCAACACATCAAAAGTGACTTCCTGGTCATTAATATTCATAATCAACTCTTCTTTTTGCACATATATTATAGTTTGTCCAGTAACAAGGAATAGTTTTTCATTATCGTTCTCTTTAGGTTTGATCTCAGTGTTGCTAGGAAGTGTTCCTTTGGGTCTATTGCTAAGTGAATTAGCAATTTCTCCCAGTTGATTCTCTATGTTTCTAATCGCAGCATTTTAACTTTGCAACTGGTTTTCCATTTGCAATACCAATTTTTCTATATACATCTTCTTATCCTCAAATTGTTAATCAATATTAGAGTATAGTGGATGTGAAGGCCTATATCTTGTGTTACTTTGCCTATTATAACTTTCATTAGGATTTGCATGAAAACATTGTTGGTTTCCACCCTTAGTAGTATGATTCTAGTTAAAATTAGGATGTTTCTTCCAACATGGGTTATAAAAATTAGAATATGGGTTGTTTATAATATTTAAAGTCTCATATAATAATTTAGAATCAATCATACACCCAAATGAACTTTCCTCACTTACTGGAGTAAATTGAGGTTGGTTCATTCCAAATTGGTCCAACTTCCATGATATTGGAGCAACCTGGGATGCAAGAATTGCAATCGCATCTGTATCATGAACACAGACTACATTTTTATGATTTACCCTTGTAGAGGGCAATTGAAATTCATTTGTAGCCATTTCTTCAATTAATGCATATGCTTCATCAAATGTTTTTGACATTAATGAACCACGAACAACAGCATCAATAATGGACCTAAGGATCCTACTAACCCATTATAAAAAGTTTGAATGATTAACCAATCTGGCAAAGCATGATGTGGACACTTTCTTAGGAGTTCCTTAAATCTTTCCCAGGCTTCGTATATTGATTCCCCTTCAAACTGACAAAATGAGATAATATCGTTTCTAAGTTTAGTAGTCTTTGAAGGTGGAAAATACTTAGCTAGGAATTTCTGAGTTAACTCCTCCCAAGTTTTAATAGAACCAGGTGCTAATGAGTATAACCACATTTTAGCCTTATCCCTTCATGAGAAAGGAAAAATGCTTAGCCTAACAGCATCGTCTGACATGCCATTATAACGAAATGTAGTACAAAGTACTAGAAAACTAAATAAGTGTAAATAGGGATCCTCCGAAGGAGTTCCCCCAAATTGGTTGTTCTACACAAGTTGGATAATCGCTGGATTTAGTTTAAATGAGTCAGCTTCTACGATAGGGTTGTGTATACTTGAGTGAATTTTATCTATCATAGGATTTACATAATCCCTCAATGATTTATGATGATTTTTCAAGGTGTTCTTTTGAATGTTTTCCATTTCCATTTCTAGTTTTTCGAGTCCTTTCTGTATTTTTATTTTTTTATTTTTTTCAAACTCAGGATCATAAGACACAAGTCTTGTAGATCCTTTGTTTTGCATACGTAACACAACAAATAATATATTAACAATTAAACAAATAATAGATAAAATCTATTCAACACAACAAAACATTTTCATGAACACCTTATTTTTCACACAAATAGTTTTTTTTTCACACTTTTTCATACAACAAAACACTTTTCACACAAACACAATTTTATGACACTAAAGATTTCCAATTCTAAGCCTAATTACTTCAACTAAAATTCTCCTAAAATTCTTACCGAAGCTTCCCTAGCAACTGCGCCAAAAACTTGATGGTACTTTTTTATATGTAAGAATTTATGACCTCAGATTCATATATTTATAATGATTTTGTAAAGTCACAATTTTAAATGCAAGTATACGTATCGTATGAAGTAATACAAGGCTCTAATAAAGTCCCATTTATCGATCCCACAGGGAAGCGAGGTAAAAGTTTCTTAGTCAAATTCTAATATACTACTAACAGCCTTAGTTTGGAAGGGTGATATAAGTGATTTTTCTAACAACTACTCCTAAATGCAAATGATTATATGTAAGAATAATAACTACTCCTAAATGCAAATAGTACTTCTAAAGATAACCCTTTTTGGGGAAATTGGTTTGGTGAATTTTGAGATAAAAAAATCTACTATCTTATGTAATGAATTGGATAAACTTTAGAAATGAGATGCATTAAATATTGTATGTGCCAAATAGGAGCAATCCTATTCTTTACCCTCAAAAGAGTACCCCCTCTTCCAAGCATGTAAAGAAAATTGATCCTAAGTTTAGTCACTAAATCTAAAGCTAGGCTGGGAGGATGCCGGCTGTCACTACGGAGCTCCCACTCACCCTTCACCTGAAGGCTAACCTTCAACTTTGGTTACCAATCTTATGAACAAATTGGGAATCTTAGTCTGTTACCCTGAAACCTCCAATTTGACTCCCATCAAAATCATATTTCCCTCTTTATTTGCACTCAATCCCCATGAACTATGTAACTCATTCATGGACATTGAATGTGGTTCCACTTTGTTGAGAATTACACCGCCCTTTTGGGATAATGCAATTACAACGAATTTTAACAATATAACAGACCCTTTTCTTAATGTAAATGAAGTGCAAGTAAAAACCATCACATTTATAATTAAAACATCTTTTAGCAAGCATCCCAATATCCTGAGCATGAATCCTACTCATTGCAAAAGAAAAGTAGAATGAAAGCAATGATATAATCTTCTTATGCTACTATTTCCAAATAAGAAGAAAGAGTAAGAAAAAGACATCACAGAGCATGAAGAAAACACAACGAAAAACTTCATTTCAAAGCAAATCCACAAAATAAGTGTTTACAAAATCATAAGATAATGAAGAACACAATACTTAGCTTTTTCCCCTTGAAAGAAAGATGAAAATCTCTCCCACAGAGTCTCTCGTGGATCCATGCAATGCTAGAACATTCCCTTACAATTTCTCTTAAAACCCCCTCTCCAATCTCTCCAAAAAATAGAAATCTACATTTCTACTCCTATTCTAAAATCTCTAAGCATTCTCCAAGTTTTTTCTCTCTTCTCTTCTTCATTTTTGGCTTCAAATTCGGTTTAAAATAGAGTAGGAATGAATTTTCCAAGAGGTGCATGAAGAAACCCTCCAAAAAGTGTCTAGATTCGATGTATTTGGCCAAAAACCGCCCAATATCATGTCTAGGCCGTCTCGGGTGCCGCCGGTGCTGAATAGGGCGCTGTCGGCACCCTATTTTTTGTAGCCTCGGGCTTCTAGCGCCGCCGGCGCCAGTTTGGGCTCCCCCGGCGCCCATCCTGCGCAGCTCCACCATTTTGCTTTGTTTGGCTCAGTTTCAGCTCCGATTTGCCCCATTTTAGTTGCGTTGAGTTCATAACAGATAACCCTACAAAATAAGCATAAAAATAACCTTTATTTAAAGTATAATCTCATTAAAAAATATGTAATAAGTGTAAAAGAGATTAAACATAGAAAGACTTATTGAAAGGTGTCAAGTTAAAATTTGCTTTCTTGCTCGTTTTTGCTCCAAATTGCACCATTTTTGCTTCTTTTTGCTCCAATCACCATTTTTGTACCTACAACAAAAAAAATACAAAATACCTTCCTTTTAAAGTGTAATATTATAAAAAATGAGTAAAATCATATAGTAAAAAGCGTATATATTTTTGGTGCATCAGATACCAAAAGGATATTTTCCTTTACAAACATCATATTAAGGAGGAGGATTATTCTTACATTTAGAGATAGATATCTAAATCAGATACATGATTAAAAAAGGATCTGTCATCAACAAGCATTAAGGATATTATAGTCTATCTGTAAATGGAACACCAAAAATTAGACTAAAAACCCTAAGAAGTGCTCATGACTTGAACTAATAATGAATCTTAAATGCTAAGGCCAGATGGACAATGTAGGATTATTCTTTTGCCCATCAAAAAGTTGCTTATTAGGCAAATTTATACCATTAAAATATAATATTATAAAGCAAAGGCAAAAGATAAATGTTCCCGCTTCTATGTTAAATGTTGCATCTAAAGACTGACACTATTTTATTTCTACAAGATTACTATCTACCTTTCATCATAGCTAAGTTACAAGAGATAGAGTTATTTTGAATTACTGTATTCAAAATATGAAAATGATTAATATTGGTGTTATTATTTATAAATGTATCCAGACTATGGCCAATGGAGAAACCATTGAAGGATTAGATCATCCTGCCCTGATTTACACATTATGTGTACAATCAGTTGTTGAGTTTGATAGTAGTGAAGAGTTGGCCCATCCTTTAAAATCTATCAGTAAGGACAACATTTGTACCTATGAATCTCTTGTAGGATGGAAACCTGGGAGTAAGAGTGGTGATGTTCCTTATACTAGTCATGAAATAACTTTTACCTCTATAACTCCTACTCTTTCTGATGTTATGGTTGATGATACAATAGGCTAATATTGTGAGGCTCCATAACAGAACTGGTGGATTAGAAACAAGGAATAATATTAATGATGATTATCAGAAGAGAAGAGTTGAGTATGATATAGCTTACCATGATGCTTAGATGAGATTAATGAGGGGTGATTCTGGTGTGATATTTCTGACTTACTGGTGCGAATTTTTAATTTACAAAAATTAATAAACTCAGATTTAGATTTATATATTGATTTAAATGATAATGAGTCACACAATTAACACAAGTATACGTATCGCTCAAGTAATACAGGGCTCTAGTGGAGTCCTGGAATATCGATCCTACAAGGAGGCTTTACGTTTATGGTGTAGCACATAAATCTCTTATCGAATTACAACACAATTGCAAGTAGTTTAATTCTTGAAGTAAAGATAAACAGGTTCAATTATTATATCTACCAAAGTACGTTCTAAACTTTAGCAAGTTAAACCAACGCAAGACTAAATTTATAACAAAGTTCATTTGCGAGATAGAGACTTCCTCCTTTCCTTTTATAATGTGATGATTATTGTGACATAAATCAGTGATGCAAATGTATTGTGCCAAATAGGAGCATTCCTATTCTTTACCCATATTTCAACGTACAAAGAATATTGACTAATCCTAAGTTTAGTCCCCAAATCCGTGGTTAGGCTGGGAGAATACTGGCTCTCACTTCAGAGCTCCCACTTCCCTTCACCTGAAGGCTAACTCTTGCTTCAGTTTCTAAACATCAAGACCAAATTAAGGATTTCAGCCTGTCACTCTGAAATCTTCAATTCTACATCCATCAAAGTATATTTCCCTATTTATTTTCACTCAACCCCAATGAACTTCATCATTCATGGAATTTGAATGTGACATTAAATTTTGTTGTAGAACTCATAATCCTTTCAGAACATATGTTTCCTAACAAGTTTTAACAATTAAATTGGCCAGATCAAAAAGTAAATGAAGTTCTAAGTGAAAAGGTCATCACAAATTCTTCATAATAACATATCACATCATTTCTATTTCACAACATTAACAAATCATATGAAAAGAAGAAAGACAAAGAAATCTATTCAAGACTCATAAGGAAAAGATGACAAAACATGGATTTCATATATAAAAACAATGTCATACAAATAGAGTAAAGTAAATACAACTTATCTCAAACTCTTCCCAAAGCGAATCTCAAGGAATTCCTCTGACTCCTCTCCTTTCTTCACAACAACACACAATTCTCTCTTTAGAATAGTAAGGAAGAAGATATCTCTCACTTTCCCTCTCCTCTCACACTCCTTAGAAGAGAAAAATACAAACCTAACTTCCTACACAAAATGGAAAGAACTCACTCTCTAAAGTCTAAACTCTTCTCTTCCTTTCTTCCCCCCTTTGAAATGTGGCTCTAAAAGTGTTTAAATTCAGCCAAAATTGAATTCCCAAGAGTTTTCTAAAGCAACCTTTCAAAATCCAGCCAAATACATTGAATCTAGTTCAAAATTGGGATAGGGCGCCGTCCGATGTTGGTAGGAGTGCCATTTGGCCCATTATTCTGCCAAAATGTTGTAACTCGCTGGAAACTGGCGCTATCCGGTGTTGGTGACAGTGTCGTTCGGCGCTAGTTCAATAAAATGCACTTTTGTCCTTTTTCACTCCAAATTTTCTCCTTTTCGCTTCCATTTGCTCCAAAGGCCTAAAATCATTGTACCTGCATGAAATCATCAAAAATACATTCCTTTAAAGTGCAATATAATCAAAAACATGTATGAAATGAATAGTAAAAAATTATCAAATTTTCAGTGGATCAAGATCCCTCAAACTTAAATATTACTTGCCCTCAAGTAATTCTAGTTAATACATAAAATTATGATCCACTACAATGAAATTTCTTTCTAAAATATCATAATTTTGATTTAGATAAGTACAATAGTAAAATTTTCAGAAAGATATTTGAATAATTCAAGTAAATTCTGCAGGTGTAAGAATATATAGTAATCAAGTCTAAGAGTTCTAGCTTTCTATTCATTTCAAAAATGACTGTAGATTGTCCTATTAAGGCACTTAAAAGGATTACATGAAAAGAAGTTTATGAGAGCTCACCCACAATTTTATATTATGATATTTTTAATTTAATTGTAACGACGCCAAAAACTTGACCCCGCTATATTATGTGTATAGAATTGTAATTGTTTATGTTGTGGATGCTACGCAAGTATACGTATCGTAGCAAGTAATACGAGGCTCTAGTGGAGTCCTCGGTTATCGATCCCACAGGGAAAGAGAAAATTAAATAACGACTAATTTTAAAATAATAATAATAATAATAATAATAATATACGAAAATTTGGAATTCTGAATTTAAGCGCAATAAAGTAAACTAAGTATTTTAATTAGGTAAATTAACTAAGTAGAAAATTAATACGAATTGAAAGTGTAGGAAATTAAACTAATTGCTAAATATGTCTTAACTATTCAGAAAAAGTATCTTTCCCCTTGTTTAGAAATTTAAGTGATTGATGAATTTAAATAGATAACTTTAAGGTATTGTGACAAATAGGAGCATTCCTATTCTTTACCCTTTGGTCCAGTGTAAAGAATATCGACTAATCCTATGTTTGATTACCGAATCTGCGGCTAGGCCGGGAGGATACCGATCGCCACTTCGAGCTTCCACGTTCCCCTCGCCCGAGGGCTAACATCTACACTTCAGCTCTCAAACAAGTAGGACCGAATTGAATATTTTAGTCCGTCACACTAAAATGCTCAATTCTACGCTCGATGATATTATTTCCTATTTATTTGCACCCTCCTTCCAAGGCTTTTGAATTCCCCGAATATCAGATGTAATTTTTACTATAGTTGATAATCAACATATTTTAACAAATCAAATGACCAGTTTGAAAGTAAATTAAGTTCTAAGTAAAAATTATCACAATTTATTAATATATATAAAAATACTTCTATTTTTAGTTCATCAAGTCACTTAATTTCATAACAGGGAGAAATACTAATAAACTACTCAGAATGCATGTTGACTAAACTAAGCATGAATTTCATTTAAAGTTAAAAACAATAAATACAAATACTTATCTCAATTTATCCCTGCGTACTCCTGGAAGTTCCTTTCGACTCTTCCTTCCAGATGACAGCAAGACTCACTAAAAACTCACTAACTCACTAACTCACTAAAGACTCACTAAAAACTGCACCAATTAACAAAATAACACACACACTAATACACTAATTAATACTTAGAACACAAAAATAACAACACTTAGAAGCTGAATTTCGGCTTCTATATATAGAGGTGAGTGACACGCCTAAAATTTATATGCTTTTTGCTATATCATTTTACTTATTTTTTGATGATATTAAACTTTAAAAGAAGGTATTTTGTATGTTTTTTGGTTTTAGGTACAAGAAATAGCGATTGGAGCAAAAGGAAACAAAAATGGTGCAATTTGGAGCAAAAACGAGCAAGAAATGAAATTCTGCCCTGACACCTTTCGATAAGTCTTTCGATGCTTAATCTCTTTTATAATTTTTGCATATTTTTGAATGAGATTAAACTTTAAAGAAAGGTTGTTTTTATGTTTATTTTGTAGGGCTATCTCTTACGAACGCAACACAACTGAAACGGGGCGAAACTGAGCTAAAACGGGGCTAAACGGAGCGAAACAGTGGAGCTGCTTAGAGCCATCTCGCCGACGACGAGATTTTCCCGAGACCACCGAAAAGTGGCCGAAAAGCTCGCCGACAGCGAGCTTGAACTCGCCGACAGCGGCCCGGATGACCATTCGTCGTTTCGGCCGCATTCGACGTATTCGGACACTTTTTCGAAGGGGTGCGTAAGGAAACTCTTGGGAATTCGTCCAAACTCTTTAAAAATGGCGAATATAAGTTAGAAAAAGAGAGATTAAGAGAAGATTAGAGAGAAAAATTGGAGAAAAACTTAGAGGAATGTTTAGGATTCTTAGATTAAGAGTAGAAATGTAGATTTCTACCCTTTGGAGAGATTGGAGAGGAGATTTTTGAGAGAATTTGTAAGGGATTGTACAAGCATTGCATGGATCGATGAGAGACTTTATGGGAGAGATCTTCCTCTTTCTTTCAAAGGGAAAAAACTAAGTATTGTTCTTCATTATCTTATGATTTTGTAAACATTTATGTAGTGGATTTGCTTTGTTTAAATGAAGTTTCCTTTGCGTTTTCTTCGTGCTTTGTGACGTATCTCTCTTACTCTTTCTTCTTCTTTGGAAATAGTGACATGAGATGATTATGCCATTGTTTTCAATTTACTTTTCTTTTCTAATGAGTAGAATTCATGCTTAGGATTTTGTGGTGCATGTTAGAAGTTAATTTAGATATAAATGTTATGGTTTTTACTTGCACTTCATTTACATTGCAATTAAGGCCTGTTGTAATGTTAAAATTTGTTGTGAAAACATACAATCCGAGAGGGCTATGCTTTCTACAACTAAGTACGAACCACATTTAAATTCCATGAATGGTGAAGTTTATAGAAGTTGAATGCAAATAAATAGGGAAATAATATTAATCGGGCGTAGAATTGGAGATTTTAGAGTGACAAAGCTAAAATCCTCAATTCGGTCCTATCGTTTGAGTGCTGAAGTGTAGATGTTAGCCCTCGAGTGAGGGGAACGTGGGAGCTCCGAAGTGGCAGTCAGTATCCTCCCAGCCTAGCCGCAGATTCGATAACCAAGCATAGGATTAGTCAATGTTCTTTATGCCTGTACCAAAGGGTAAAGAATAGGATTGCTCCTATTTGGCACATACAATATTTAATGCATCTCAATCCTATACATTATCTCTTTCATTATATTGTCGGCATATTTTTAGGTTGTGTGTTTTATTTTGAAAAGGGGTCGCCTAACAGAAGTTGTCGGCGAATTTTTAATTTAATTTAAATAGATAATTTGAAAAGTAGTATTTGATTTCTGAAAATAATTTTTAAATTTGAAAGTTTTAAGATATGAGATTAAACCGATCTCACATCCCAAATAGTTTATATGAACGAGCACCGCACCACAAACCGTGTATCTATCCCTAAAGATAGACACACCGCTCGAGGTGGGGCTCGATCAAATAAACTAGAAGTTTTGTGACATCCGTTTGGTCCGCGAACCAATTTTATAAGCCGACAAATTCCCCGCTTAATATGAAAGTATTAAACAGGGTTTATATTA
Source organism: Papilionanthe hookeriana x Papilionanthe teres (assembly GCA_022702705.1). Classification (NCBI taxonomy): domain Eukaryota; kingdom Viridiplantae; phylum Streptophyta; class Magnoliopsida; order Asparagales; family Orchidaceae; genus Papilionanthe; species Papilionanthe hookeriana x Papilionanthe teres. The sequence continues at coordinate 26,920,832 of CM040430.1, forward strand.
CTCGGGTTCTTTAAAATTCCCTATAAGGGCAAGCCCCTATAGTTAATTACATCTTAAGTGACGGGAATCACCTAAGAAAACTCTCGATAATAACCAATAATTCTCGCTCTCAAGAATTTCAAACTTTAAGGTTTTCAAAGATTGAATTTTGGAATTTCAATAGGGAATGGATCAAATTTGGAACATTTTGTTTTGTGAATCCAAAGGAAGAAAGGTAGGAGAAATCACTGATTCGAAGTGAACTTCGGTAATTTCCCGACTATCCTATTGTTTGGCTCGAATTTAGGAAAGTCCTAATGTTTATTTAGTATTTCAATCTCGCCAATTTTAATTAATTAGGGCTTATATTTGTATGATAAAATCAAACAAATAACTTCAGAAGATGTGAGGGTTTATGTCGTATCGGACGACTACCTCGGAATCCTAAGACCGGTTAGGGCTTAATTTGCAATGCAAATGCCTAACGAAGAGTCGAGGATTTATGTTGCACTAAGCAAGCTACCTCGAAATCCTATGGCTTTATTGTTTTAATTCTAAGAAGATTTTGTCGAAGTAGGTTCAAGTTTTGCTGACGACGATGGCCGTGCTGCTCACCATGCTCCAAGCTCCTTGTTGTTGCAGAGGTTTAGTTTTAGAAATCATAAATCAGGAGATGAGAAAAGTGTTTTAGTTTAGAGAAAATCTTAATTTCCAAGTGTTTTTTTTATATTTTGATTAAAACAAATCTTAAAGTTGATTATAACGACACCGGTTAAGATCCCACGGTTCCATCCTTCCGGCATCATTATTTTTATCGGATTCACTTAGTCCGTATGAATTTGCTAAACTCAACCGAATGAGTTCCACACTTTCATTTAGACCGTGGGAAATCCCGTTAAGCAACACGTAGGTTACATCATCCGAGGTATTCCCGATCATCCAACAGGACGTTTTAATTTAGTTGTAATTGTAGTTTTGTGTTCGTTTGTGATTAAATTTTGAGTTGTTTTATATTTTGAAATGTTGTGGCGGTGAATTTTATCTCGCAATGACTTTTAACTTAGTTTTGGTTTCAGTTTTAGGGACTATCCTAAAGGTGTGGGTTTTCATGCAACAATTGTTTTATCATGCAAGAAAAGTAAAGTGCATTTGCAATAAAGTAAATTGCAATAAAGTAAATTGCAATGAAATAAATTGCAATAAAATAAAAGCGTACCTGGAGGGTCTTCCCGTCATCCCAAGCTGCACTTAAAACACAATTAGAATTTTTAAGCAAGTTCCTAGGTAAAGCTAAGGGAGAGGTTATGGTTTTCTACCAAATTCCTAATCCTATAGCTAGTCATCTCCTATGACGTCTAGGTTCTTTGTGTTTTTGTTTGAAGACGATTTTCTTCATCAAAGAACGATTAAATCCAATTGTTCTTATAAATATCCTATCATATTGAGGAAGTGCTTAAGAAGAATCTTAAACATCTTTTCAATATTTCCAGGATTGTTTTAAGTCCAAATGAATTTAATTATATAAATGAATTAATCGTCCAGTGGATTCAAGTTTTGTTAACTCGCTCGATGAACTAGGACATTTGAATATCCTATAAATGAAGTAACATTTCATTTAATATTCCGTTTAGGAGTTATGATAACTAAAGCTTTTGAGGGTAAATCGGTGTTCAAATGGTTTGTGATTTAAGTTAATGGGTTTAAATTTGGAATAGTGTTCAAGTTCGTTTTATATTTAATTTGAATTCTTTATGTCTTAGGTGATGTTATATTTAATTCAACTTAATTTAATTGAGTTTTAATTTAATTTAACATAGTTCAATTTAATTTGATTTGATGTTTAATTAATTTGATTTGATTTAATTTTAATTTAATTTGATTTAATTTAATTTAATTTAATTTAATTATTTAATTTAATTTAATTTATTTAATTTAATTTAATTTAATTTAATTTGATTTAATTTTTTTAATTTAATTTAATTTAATTTAATTATTTAATTTAATTTAATTTAATTTAGTTTAATTTAATTTAATTTGATTGTTTAATTTGATTTGATTTAATTTAATTTAATTTAATTATTTAATTTAATCTAATTTAATTTAATTTTAATTTAGTTTAATTTAATTTAATTTGTTTTAATTTAATTTAATTTAATTTTAATTTAATTTAATTTAATTTAATTTAATTTAATTTAATTTGATTTTTAATTTAATTTAATTTAATTTAATTTAATTTGATTTAATTTAATTTAATTTAATTTAATTTAATTTGATTTAATTTAATTTGATTTAATTTATTTTAATTTAAGTTAATTCAATTCAATTTACTTAATTTAATTTAATTTTTTTTAATTTAATTTTATTTTTTTAATTTTAATTAAAATTTTAAAAGAGTTTAATAATTTAATTTTAGTTTAATGATTAAGTCTTTTAATGTTTTGAATTTGAGTTATCATTTTAATTAAGAATTGAATATTAATGAGATAATTAATTTAGGGATTTTTAAATTAAAGAATAAATCTCTTCCTAATAATATCCCTATTTTAATAATTCGAATTTTATTATTCTTCCAAATTTAATCAATTATTTAATTAAAGTTTAATCATTTTAAATTGCTTAATGGGTTTCTACCCTTTAATTATTTAAATTTCAATCATCCAAATCAGATTAGGATCAAATATTTTACTTGTTAATTTTTTATTAAACCTAAAGTTTTAATTAAGGATTAAGATTTTTAATTACCATTTTTTTTACCCTTTAAGCTTAATAATTTCATAACTCACTAAATTGAACTCAAATGAACTTGAAATTTTTATGTGACTTCACTCATATGTCAATAAAGACATGAGAGGAGAAAATGTGATTTTTCTGTATTTAATTTATTTATATAATTATTTTTGGTAGAAAATAGAGATTTTCAAGGAAAATTTAATAACATGACCAAGGGAAAGTTTCTGTCCTTAAGAAAATTAGGGGACATTCCTAATGACCAGAGGACCACTTGGACCAATTTTGGTGATTTTTTGAATTATATTATTTTTATTATAATTATTTTAAATTTTGGAGTGTTAATTAATTTAAAAATAAAATAAATGTTGAAAAATGAATTTTATATTTTTCAAAAATCTCTCTGATATCAAGGACATCAGAGAAGCAAATTTTGCAATTTTCTGATTTGTCTATGATTTATTATAATTATTTTAGTGAAAAAGCTAGAAAACATATTTTTTTTAATTTTAAAATTGCCCTAGAGCTTTAAAATTTAATATTTCACTAAATAGACCTAAGAAAAATATGGGGTTTGTTCCTAAGTGATTAAAATTCAAAATGTGACATTTTGGTGAATTATATTATTTTTGTGATTTTTATTATTTTTTAATTATTAAAATATTAAAATAATATTAAAAATCAACTTTTTTAGAAAATTGAAATTTTAATTTTCTTAGATTCCCCTAATATCAGAGAGGCTCCAAAACCAATTTGGTGAATTTTTGAAAAGTATTTTAAAAGTTATGAATTTTTAAAGTTTAAAATGGCTAAGTGACTTAATCAACCCAATTAGTGGGGCTAACCAAGTCCAATTGACCTCAAATTTTTATGGTGGATTCCTCTGATCCTAAAGGTCAGTGGAGAATTGATTTCAAGTCAATATGATGCCTGGTTAACTCTAATTAATTAAAGACCTATTTTGGGTGTTTAAGCCAATTAGGGTTGTTTTGAATGAACTAAGCCAAAGTCTATTTTTCCTAGTGGTTCTCTCGGTCATAAGGAACATCACCAAATTTTCCTAGAATTTATTTCACAACATGCTATTTACTGGAATTAAAATACTCAAAACAGTGATCTGAACTTGAAAAATCAAGAACTCCTCATAGGGATGGCCTCTGACTTTGAAAAATTCAGGGAATGTTCCCAAATTCATAGGCTTCAAAAGCCCTATGGTCTCATGTCATGGTGAATTGTATGCATGCATGGAGAATTAAAACAATGCAGAGAGTAAATAAATCATAAAAAATAAAATATTTGATGAAATTAAGTGATTTCTTTTCCACATTATTCTCCTCTCTTCACTGAGCAAGAGGGTATTTTTATTTTATTTTTCTGATTTTTCTAGACAGAGATATGAATTTTTGAAGTTTAGGGAATTAAATAAATCGGAAAATACCCTATTTTTCTATTTATCCACGCGGCGCCAGCGCATCCTCGGCAGCTCCGAAAGACCACGCGGCGCGCTCCCATTCGACGCCGCCACTTGAGTCAGCAGCCCGGGCCCCGCGGTTCTCGTACCGTCTCCTGGTCCGACGCGATCCTGGCCGTCCGTGCGCGCGTGTATTGAATGGACGACATCCGTTCATCGTCCCCAAGTGTTCTCACCCGAGAGCCGTCCACACTAAATCCCTAAGATCTCACTCGATTCTCAATGGATTTTTACGTTCTTATACTGCTATGGATTCGTCTTGAAGAGACGAACACATCTATACGGTTAACATGCATTGAAACTAAGGCATTTGAAATGGAGAATCTCCAGAAGCTCGGGATGGAGAGTTAGCTCATACCTTGGCTCAGAGAAGTGTGGCTTCAATCTGAGAGTTGTTGCACCTTCGATTGGGTCCCAGCAAGCTCCGGATGAAGTCTCTTGGTCCAGTGAATTGTCCGGATATGATTTCGACCAAGCCCGATCACAAAGCTTGGAGGCCGGAGCAACCGGGTGGCTCTGGAGATGGGGCTTTTGATGGTGGACACCTTCCCTCGGTCCGGTGAAGGTGTAGAGCCAATCAATTTGGGAATTGGCTCACCGTGGAGAAGTGTCCTGGTTTTGGGTGGAATTTCAACTCGAAATCGAGCTTACGGAGGAGAAATGGCAGGGGAATTTCACTTGGGGATCAAGTGCTCTAAGGGTGGAGGAGGGTCTGGAACAATTTTGGCAGAGTTTTGGCAATGTTTGTGCTTCTCTCTCCTTCATGGCCGAGAGGGGTGGAGTTTAAATAGAGCTGGCTGGGGGGCCTCCCAGGGGGAGTTAGGGCTTGGGATCAGCTGCTCTGGTGAGGAGAAGAACAGCCATGGTGATCACTAGGCATGGGGCAGCTCAGCAAGTGAGAATTTCAATGTTGGCTCACATGTGAGCTCTCGGCCATGGTGTTTTCCGGCGGCCTGGTGGCCGGCCGGCCAGGCATGGGTCACCTTCAAGGTCAGGTGGGTCAGGGCTGGAGGTTTGTGAATCAATTGGCCATGGACATGTGTAAAGGCTTTGATCCAAAGTGGAATGGGGCATGGCTAGATTTGGACCTAAATGGGTCAACCCACCCATTTGGGCTAGGTGCACCACCCAAGGCCTGGTTTAGGCCGAGGAGAAAGTGATTTGGATCAGCTTGATTAGTGGGGTCAAGTCACAATCCAAGTACAATTAGGCTTAAGCATGGTTTAGTGGAGTCATGGAAGTGGTTAATCACCTTTAGGAATTAAGGAAAGAGCCTCCTCCTTTTGCCCAAAATGGCATGGTGACATGTAAAGAGGCTCTCATGGCTTGCATATGGCTTGTGCATGGCTCCATGGCTCCATTTGGCTTGGGAAAAGTGAAGTCAATTTCATAAAAAAGGATTTTAAGGATTTTGGATAATTTGGTGGAAATTTGGATGAAGCTTCATTTAGAAATATTTGATCATTGGTTTAGGACTTAGGGATGATTTTAATTGAAAGTATGATGAGGGGAAATGTCATATGGGCTTTGGAAGAATTTTTTTGGGGCTTTGGATTTGGTGGAAGTGGGCTTTTAAAATGGCTTAGGGAATGGGCCCTTAAGTTTAAAAATGAATTTATGGATGGGAATTTTGTAAAGAGGTTGGGCCAAATAATTGTTGGGTTTAGCTCATGGATGTGTCATGAGTGATTTGAAACAAATTGGGGATGATTTGGATTTGAATTGGGTTGAATTTGGGTTAGGTTTGGGCTTAGGTCAAAAATGGGCCTTTTAACCTCTGGGTTGAGTTTGAGTGGAGTTTGGGTTCAAATTTTGGGCAAATCATGTTAGGGTTTTGTTTGTGGGAATGTTAAGGAAGATTTAGAAAAGATTTGAGGTTAATTGGAGTTGAATTGGGTGAGTTTGGGTTAAGTTTGGGTCATGGGTCTAAATCGGGCTTTAAGGCCAAAAGTGAGATTGGATCCAAATGTCAATCAAATTGGACTTGGATTTGGTTTAGATTGGTATTGGGAATGTTGAATTGAAGTTTAGAATTGAATTGGACCAGAATTTGGGTCAATTGGATAGGTTTGGTTTGACATCGGGTTCACTTTGGGTTAAAATGGGTGAAATTGGGGGTTTTGACAAAAGTAGGGTAAATTGACAAAATTGGCCCATGGTGTAGTTGGACAAAATGAAATTGGGAATATTTGGGATTTTCTGGAATTTTCTGAGAATTTTCTGAATTTTTGGATTTTTAGGCCAAGAAGGGTATTTTGGGTATTTGGAGGGTATTGAGAGGTATTTTTGGAATTTTTGGTATTTTTGGGTATGGATGATCAATTTGAGTGATGTGGAGATGTTTGGGATTGATTTTGGAAAATTTTGGGTAATTTGGAAATTTTGCAAAAATTTGGGTAATTTTAAGGGTTTTGGGTAGGTTTAGTAGGTGTAGGGTCCCGGGGGTCAAAAATTGAAAATTTGGGAAATTGAAGATTGGGTGAATCTAGGTGGAAAGAAATCATTTTGGTTGAGCCATGAAGCCATATCAAGCCCATATGAGTCATGAAAGGATTCATTTGAGGCATTCACTATGTTGTTCCTAACCCTCTTGCCAGGGCTTAGGGGTTAAGGACCATCCATGTGAATCACCTACATGAGTCAGGAGGTCAAGTTAGGTATGGGTGTGGTTTTAGGAAGTGTGTGGAAATGTAGTGTGTAAGTGTAGTGTAAGTCAGCCCCTTCACTGCACTCAAGCCACCTGTGAGCGGTCCTAAGGCCAAAGAGTCCTATAGGAACTCATCCTTTAAACTTCCACATTTGATTTCAACCCTCTAGGTGATTAGGGGTCTATAGTCAAGTTTGTGGAGTTTGCAGGAAGTTTAGAAGTGGTTTGAATTTCTAAAAGGCGGGTCCCAATTCTAGTCTTCTAAGATAGTCAAAGGAAAAGCCTAAGGCTAGATCCTAAGCACTAAAAAGAAGAAGGGAAGTCCTCATCAAAAATGAGGTCAACATATATAAGAATAGTAGTTTTTAATATCTCAAAATTCTCCAAACCAATTCATCCAAAAAGGGTTATCTTTAGAATTATTATTTGCATTTAGTTATAGTTACTATTACATTTAACACTTGCATTTAGGAGTAGTTGCTAGATAAAACACAATTTTAATCGACATTCCAAACTAAGGACTATTAGTAGTAGACTAGAATTTGATTAAAGACTTCTTACTTCACTTCCTCGTGGGATCGATACTCGGGGTTTTTAAAGAAAACTCTATATTACTTGAAACGATACGTATACTTGCGTAGTACCCCTAGTGTGTAAAATAGTTTCTAATTTTTATATCATTTAAGACTTTGCACACTAGCCGCTATTTATAAATCGGTTCAAGTTTTTGGCCATCTTTTGGAAGTTAATTTACTGCGTAATTGCGGGTCGGGTCAAGTTTTTGGCGCCTTTGCCGGAGAAGCTTCGGTAAGAACTTTAGGAAAATTTTAGTTGAAGCAATTAGGCTTAGATTTGGAAAACTGTAGTGTAGTAAAAACTATTTTTGTGTGAAAAAATTTTTTGTTGTATGAAACATTGTTGTGAAAAAATTGTTTGTGTGAAAAATATGGTGTTCGTAAAAATATTTTGTTGTGTTGAATATATTTTGTCGTTTATTTGTTTAATTGTTAATATATTATTTGTTGTGTTACGTATGCGAAACAAAGGATCTGTAGGACTTATGCCTTATGATCCCGAGTTTGAAGAAAATAAAAATATAAAAATTCAGAAAGGACTCAAAAAAACTAGACGTGGAAATGGAAAACTTTCAAGATAATAAATTGGAAAATCTTCATAAATTATTGAGGGATTGCATAAATCCTACGACAAATGAAATTCACTTAAGTATACAATACCCTGTCGTAGAAGCTGACTCATTTGAAATAAATTCTGAGATTATCCAACTGGTGCAGAACAATCCGTTTAGAGGAACTCCTTTGGAGGAACCCTATTTACACTCATCAAATTTTCTAGAACTTTGTGCTACATTTCACTATAACGGTATGTCAGATGATGTTGTTAGACTAAGGCTTTTTTCCTTTCTCACTAAGGGATAAGGCTAAAATGTGGTTATATTCCTTAGCACCTGGTTCTATTAAAAATTGGGAGGAGTTAACACAGAAATTCTTAGCTAAGTATTTTCCACCTTCAAGGACTACTCAACTTAGAAACGATATTATCTCATTTTGTCAGTATGAAGGGGAATCAATATACGAAGCATGGGAAAGATATAAAGAACTCCTAAGAAAGTGTCCACACCATGCTCTGCCCGATTGGTTAATCATTCAAACTTTTTATAATGGGTTAGTAGGATCCCTTAGGTCTATAATTGATGCTACCGCTGGTGGATCATTAATGTCAAAATCATTTGATAAAGCGTATGCATTAATTGAAGAAATGGCTACAAATGAATTTCAATGGTCCTCTACAAGGGAAAATCATAAAAATGTAGCTAGTGTTCATGATACGGATATAATTACAATTCTTGCATCTCGTATCGTCGTAATATCAAGGAAGTTGGACCAATTTGGAATGAACCAACCTCAATTTACTCCCGTAAGTGAGGAAAGTTCATTAGGGCCTATAATTGATTCTAAATTATCATATGAGACTTTAAATACCATAAACAATCCGTACTCTAACTTTTACAACCCAGTGTTGGGAGAACCATCCTAAATTTAACTCGGAATACTACTACCGACGATGGAAACCAACAATGGGAAAATAATCATGCAAATCATAATGGAAATTGGAATAATCGTGGGAACATAAACTATAGACCTTCATATCCACCGGACTCTAACGATGATCAACAATTTGAGGATAAGAGAATGTCTATGGAAAAAGTGGTATTACAAATGGGAAACCAAGTTGCAAAGTCAAAATGCTCGTGATTAGAAACATAGAGAATCAATCTGGACAAATTGCTAATTCTCTTAGCAATAGACACCAAGGAACACTTCCTAGCAATAATGAGATCAACCCTAAAGAGAACACTAATGAACAAATAGAAGCTGTCCAATTAAAAAGTGGAAGAGATATAGAGGATGTGGTTAGAAAAGAGAAAGATATTATGAGAGAAACAACGAAAATTAAAAGACCTGAAGAACATGTTTTTAAGGATCTAGAAAAATTAATATCTCCAACTAAAATCAGTTTGGAAAAACCACCACCTCCATTTCCTTAAAAACTTAGACAGCATGAGTTGGATAAAAAATTTTCAAAGTTCATGAAAGTACTTAAGAATTTAACAATAATTATTCCTTTCACTGAAGATTTGGAGCAGATGCCAAGTTATGCAAAGTTTATAAAGGATATATTAAATAAGAAAAGGAAATTTGGGGATTACGAGACAGTTGCACTAAGTGAGGAGTGCAAGGCCATACTTCGAAAACTTTTCCTCGGAAACTTAAAGATCCTTGTAGCTTTACAATTCCTTGTGCAATCGGAGAAAAATTATGTGGAAAAGCTTTATGTGATTTAGGAGTGAGCATTAATGTGACGCCTCTATCTATATTTAGAATGTTAGGTTTAATCGATATTTCTCCCACTACTATAATCCTTCATTAGCCGATCGATCTATCATTTATCCAAAAGGAGTTATAGAAGATGTGCTTGTTAAAGTGGATAAATTTATCTTTCCTTTCGACTTTATTGTATTAGATATGGAGGACGATAAAGATAATCAAATTATTTTAGGGATACCTTTCCTTGTTACTGGACAAGCTATGATAACTGTGCAAAAAGGAGAGTTGACTATGAATATTAACGACTAGGAAGTAACTTTTGATGTATTAAAGACTATGAAATTTCCAACTGTGAGAAAAGATGATGATTGTTTTTGGATGGATAAAATTGCTTATCTAAGTAAAGAACATTTCCAAGAAAGTTTTGAGAGTAAGTTAACAAATGAGATTGAAATAGACTTTCATGATGAGTCAAAAATGTTATGTAAAGAAGACTGTATGTATGTTCAGGAGAGGTGTGAAATGATGGATGCTACCAAAAATAGTAAATTTTTAATTCCATCTGTTGAAAAATCTCATGAACTTAAGATGGATGTACCCCATACAATTTTAAAGCCTATCTATTTAGGGAATTCATCTTCAGAATTAGTCTTTATATCTTTAGATGCGACTCAATCACAAGAAAAACCTGAATTGAATGATGAACAAGATAAAATTATTGAAATAAGACTTGGAAGAGAGTTTGATGATAAATTTCAAAAGAACTTTGAGTTGAGAAAGAGGATAAGGATATTAGAAGACCATTGGAAGAAATTCCTACGGAATTAGAAAAACCTATTTCCTCAACTAAGATAGATCCTCAATCATTTAATAATTATAAAGGGGAAGAATTGGAAGATAACTTGAATCATAAGAGTTATATAGAAGAATTTGATCTTGAATCTGAATTATCTAAAGAGAATCTTATCCAAAATTTGGGAGATATTAAATTATCTTATAAAGATCCATTTCTAATAAATTTTAAGGATGATATTAATATGCGGACTGAGAAAATAAATAGAAGAAATTTGGATCTAGAAAGAAATATGAGGAAAAATAATATAAATCCATCTGAAAAGGAAGAGCTGAATGAAAAATTAAAATTTGAGAATTTTATAGGAATCCCTGGATCTGGAAATGATTGGGCAATTGATCGAGGACTGCTTAAATGGAATTTTGATCCAGGTGGAATCATATGTTGGGCTAATGATGTTAAACCAAGCGCTTTATGGGAGGCAACCCCATAGTTATCAGTGTGTTTTGATTTAGTATGTTTTGAGAGTCGTGATTGTTAGTGTTGTATGATGTTTGCTTTATAATGTATTGATAAGTTTGATTGATGATTGGTAGATGTTTAGATTGTTAGTAGTTTGATCTTTGTGTGTCTTGAGGGAGGTGATTCCTTAACTTCTTATTATAGTTTCATCTTAGTTTGTTACTTCCTTTCTACAACTTTATTTTCATTAGGTAGGAGTCGCGAACTTATTTGATGAATACCATATGGATGATCTTACACTATCTTTATAACTATTATAGGTGCTTAATTATAAGAATTAAATGATACTTGAGATTGGTGTCCGAAAACTAATTTATCAGGGATAATCTTATCTTTGAGATTATAATCTATAATTTGAAAGTACCTAATTTACTAGTGTAGTGATTCCGTTAGAAATTGAAGGTAACATAGTGAGATTGGATGAGTTAAAGGATGAAATATCCTCATTTATCATTTGTGTTTGTATTTATTATATGTGTGTTTATATTTGTGTTACAACTTTATTTAGGTCTTGAACATTTTATATTCCCTTGCTGATACCTGCTGTGCTAGTTAGACTTTGGTTTAGTTAATTTCATTCTGACATGATTAGTTTAGATTTACTTTCTGCTGCATATTGTTCTGCCCTAATGAATACTTGTAAATGGTTTTGATAGACATTTGTGGTAGATAGAATTTCTAAATTATTTTCTTCCTACTTATATTTTCCGTACTAAATGCTATATATGTTAAAAATTAAGTATGGGGGTAGGAAGAAAAATAAAATTTTGATATGAAAATACTTCCTTTTAGTGTAATTTTATTACAAGTATATTTTAGAGCTAGATTTACTTTCTCCTCGTAGTCATTTTATCCCGATTATGCATGAATATAAATTTGATAGAATGTTGTAGTAGTAAGTATATTCAATCTTTACTTTTTCTTCCTGCTATATTTTATGAAATTAATTGCAAAATATTTTACAATTTAAGTTTGGGGGGAAGAAAAATATTAACTCTTATCTGTTCTCAATTGTTATATTTTCAAAAAAAAAATTATTAACATAACTTCTGGCAATTGTACCTCGCTTGAAATGACTAAAACTTTTTATTTTAATTGAATATTATGGAAGGATTGGATGAAATTTTTTTTTGTAATATAAGTTAATTTTATAAGGGTAAGATATTTGGTAGGAAAGAATTTGATTATAGTTAACTATTTAAAGTAAAGAAAACTATATTTTTGAAATATTAAGATACTTAAAGTATTATGTGTTAAGAAGAGATTGTGACTTTATGATGAATAATAAAGCTCATACATAATTATAAAGTAAGGATATGATTTAAGTTTGAACTTTAGAAAGAGAAGAGTGAAGTTCAAAATCATTACAGGCTCTCCAGATACAGTAATCCTCATATAAAAAAAATAATAAAGAAAAAAAGAGAGTGAAAAAAGGGATTGAAAGTGATCCCGAAAGAAAAAAAAAGAGAAAGAAAAATATTTATGAGGAGAAACTTGAGGAGATACCTAATAAAAAATCGGCTTCACTCGAGTCACTCTAAAGGGAGAACTCGATTTCATTTCGAATTTATATTTAAAGTATTGGCCTACATTTTGAAAAAGTTTGCATGAACTCCTTTTTCACATAGTATTTCAAGGCATTCTTAATGTAACAAATTATGGTTTATCTTGAAATAAATAGAAGACTAGAACCCTTAGACTTGATTGCTGAATATTCTTATACTTGTAATGTCAACCCGAGTTACTAAATTTCTTTCTAAAAATCTAACCATTATATTCTTTTAAATGAAAAATTTTAGTGTCTTACAGGTGAAAATTACATTGCCTTGAGTTATATTTTTATGTAGTAAAAGTGTTACTTGAGGACAAGTAACAGTTAAGTTTGGGGGTATTTGACACGCCTAAAATATTTATGCTTTTTGATATATCATTTTACTTATTTTTTTGATGATATTACACTTTAAAGGAAGGTATTTTGTATTTTTTTGGTTTTAGGTACAAGAAATGGCGATTGGAGTAAAAGGAAACAAAAATGGTGCAATTTAGAGCAAAAACGAGCAATAAATGAAATTCTGCACTGACACCTTTCGATAAGTCTTTCGATGCTTAATCTCTTTTATAATTTTTGCATATTTTTGAATGAGATTACACTTTAAAGAAATTTTATTTTTATGTTTATTTTGTAGGGCTATCTCTTACGAATGCAACACAACTGAAACGGGGCGAAACGGAGATAAAACGGGGCCAAACGGAGCGAAACGGTGGAGCTGCTCAGAGCCATCTCGCCGACGGAGAGATTTTCTCGAGACCACCGAAAAGTGGCCGAAAAGCTCGCCGACAGTGAGCTCGAACTCGCCGACAGCGGCCCGGACGACCACGAACCGACTTTTGGCTGTTTTGGGCCAATATTCGACGTATTTGGACACTTTTTCGAAGGGGTGCGTAAGGAAACTCTTGGGAATTCGTCCAAACTCTTTAAAAATGGCGAATATAGGTTAGAAAAAGAGAGATTAAGAGAAGATTAGAGAGAAAAATTGGAGAAAAACTTAGAGGAATGTTTAGGATTCTTAGATTAAGAGTAGAAATGTAGATTTCTACCCTTTTGGAGAGATTGGAGAGGAGATTTTTGAGAGAATTTGTAAGGGATCGTACGAGCATCGCATGGATCGACGGGAGACTTTGTGGGAGAGATCTTCCTCTTTTTTTCAAAGGAAAAAAGCTAAGTATTGTTCTTCATTATCTTATGATTTTGTAAACATTTATGTAGTGGATTTGTTTTGTTTAAATGAAGTTTCCTTTGCGTTTTCTTAGTGCTTTGTGACGTATCTCTCTTACTCTTTCTTTTTCTTTGGAAATAGTGACATGAGATGATTATGCCATTGTTTTCAATTTACTTTTCTTTTCTAATGAGTAGAATTCATGCTTAGGATTTTGTAATGCATGTTAGAAGTTAATTTAGATATAAATGTGATGGTTTTTACTTGCACTTCATTTACATTGCAATTAAGGCCTCGTTGTAATGTTAAAATTTGTTGTGAAAACATACGATCCGAGAGGGCTATGCTTTCTACAACTAAGTACGAACCACATTTAAATTCCATGAATGTTGAAGTTCATAGAAGTTGAATGCAAATAAATAGGAAATAATATTAATCGGGCATAGAATCGGAGATTTTAGAGTGACGAGGCTAAAATCCTCAATTCGGTCCTATCGTTTGGGTGTCGAAGTGTAGATGTTAGCCCTCGGGCGAGGGAACGTGGGAGCTACGAAGTGGCAGCGGTATCCTCCCGGCCTAGCCGCGATTCGAGTAACTCAAGCATAGGATTAGTCAATGTTCTTTATGCCCTGGACCAAAGGGTAAAGAATATGATTGCTCCTATTTGGCACATACAATATTTAATGCATCTCAATCCTATACATTATCTCTTTCATTACATAAGAATAGTAGTTTTTAATATCTCAAAATTCTCCAAACCAATTCATCCAAAAAGGGTTATCTTTAGAATTATTATTTGCATTTAGTTATAGTTACTATTACATTTAACACTTGCATTTAGGAGTAGTTGCTAGATAAAACATAATTTTAATCGACATTCCAAACTAAGGACTATTAGTAGTAGACTAGAATTTGTTTAAAGACTTCTTACTTCACCTCCTCGTGGGATCGATACTGGGGTTTTTAAAGAAAACTCTATATTACTTGAAACGATACGTATACTTGCGTAGTACCCCTAGTGTGTAAAATAGTTTCTAATTTTTATATCATTTAAGACTTTGCACACTAGCCGCTATTTATAAATTGGGTCAAGTTTTTGGCCATCTTTTGGAAGTTAATTTACTGTGTAATTGCGGGTCGGGTCAGTAAGCAAAGGACCATGAGGTGTGTAAGCATCCCTTCAAAAAGTGTCCAGGTTCAATGTATCTGTGCCATTTGAACTAGCTCGCCGTCGGCGACGAACTACCTCACTGTCGGCGAGGCTTCTAGAAGATCTTCAAACCGCGTTATCTCGCTGTCGGCGGGCTCGAGCTCGCTGTCAGCGAGACGATTATAAATCCTTCAGAATTTTCTTCTCATAACCTCGCCGTCAGCGGGTTTGATCTCGCCGTCGGCGACTTAGCACAAATTGCATTATTTTCTTCCTTTTTGCTCCAAATCCGCTCCTTTTTATGATTTTTGCTTTATCACCTAAATTATCCATTCCTGCAATAAAATAAAGAAAATACCTTTCTTTAAAATGCAATTTCATCAAAAATAGGTATGAATTTCTTAATAAAATTTTTAGTGATCAAAATCCCCAAACGTACTTATTACTTGTCCTCAAGTAATTTTAGTACTACATAAAAATAATGAATTCTATAATAAGATTTTTCAATTTAAATAACTATGAATTAGATTAATTAATATCATAATAAAGTTAAATAAAATAATTCATGTAATTTAATTAATCTTATAGAAATAATTTATTTAGTTATCAGGTCTAAGATTTCTAGCTTACTATTTATTTCAGGAATGACTATATTTAAAAGAATAACTACTTAAGATATTCATATGATAAGAAATTCAAGAAAATACTATTAGGTAAAATTCTAATCCATAAACATAAGTTTGGAAATATCTAACTTTTTTCCCTTTAGGTTAATTCAAATGAAGCCAATTTTTGATAAGGCATCTCCTCAAGCTTCTTCTTATTTTTCTTTTTCTTTTTCTTTTTTTTTATTTTTTTAAATGAGGATTACTGTATCTGGAGAGTCTGTTAATAATTTTGAACTTCATTTTCATCTTCCTAAATTTGAAACTTAGGAATATTTCTTAGCTTATATATACTTCTTAGTTTTTACTTCATTGATTTTCAATCTTTTCTTTTTCACTTGAATACTTAAGAATTTTAATTTTAGAATATAGTTTTCCATACAAAAAATAGTTTACTATATTCTTATTCCTTTTAACCAAATATTTTATTCTATTTAATTAATTAAAGCACTAGAAATATTTCATTTAACCTTTTAAAATAATTAAATAAAATAATTCATATTAAATTAAATTGAAAAATTTGCTATAAAAATCATTTTATAATAATTTGAAAATTGAAATTGAGAATAAATTAATAACTAAAATTGTATTTTACTCTCCCCCCCAAACTTAAATTTTTATATCTACTCTAAATAATGAATAAGAAGGAAAGTAAATAAATCATACCTTTGAAGTTTAGGTATTTCTTTTTCTTTGAAATTTTTGCAGGCTTTTTCATTTTTCATTGAACCCGTTCTGTTAGTATTTTTCATATATACATAACAATTTAAAAAAAATGCAGGGATAAAATCTAAGATAAGTATTAAACACAACAATTAAAATAACTCTACACTACACATATGAATTACTAACATATTAAAACAATTTAACTAACATATTAACAATTTTAAAAACTTAAAACAATACAAAATAAAATAAAAAACATACTAAAGAAAACTAATATCCTATTTAACATACAAATAAATTCAATTAACTAACACAAAAACAAAACCTAAACTACTATCACAATTCAAGCAAATTAATCTAACTAACATCCAATGTCTCAAAAAAATAAAGTACTGAATATTACAAACATATAAAGTCCTCAAAATAACTTAACATCAAACAAATAAAACAAATAAAGTCCTAATCTTCAGCATCAAAGTCCCAAATTATATTATCATCCCCTCCTTGATCTGTAGGCTGAGAAGACTGAGCAGGATGATACTGAGTATACCTGGGACAATCTGGAAAGACAACATCTAAATCTCCACTCCTTTAATGACGTTCAGCTTCATAGTATGCAATTTCGTATTCCGAATGTCGCTGGAGGTACTCACTATCATAATCATGTCTCCTCTCCAGATTATCAATCCTTTGATCAAAATGATCAAATCTTCTCCCCATGGTCTCTCCAAACTGCTCAAAACTCCTCCTATGCAGGGTTAATTCATTCATCAGATCTTGTAGGGTAGGGGTGGTAGGCTCAGGAGGTTCATAGCTAGTAGAGGGTATATCTCTACTTGACTGAGTGAAATAACTTCTCACTCCCGATCTCCACCCTTCATGAGATTCATACTTCTTGATATTGGCAGTGTGAGTGGTTTCATAGGTTCCACCCATTCTTCATCATCTCTAGCCTCAACTCCGCAGAGTTAGCGAGTGCAAAAATTAATCCGAGGTGTCCCAATCCAGCTCCACTCTCATTTCGAGGAGTGGCCAGGATATTTTGATAAATAACTCTCCCAATGTTGACGCTTCTGTTTTTCTGAATACAGAAATTCAGAATTGCTCTATCTCGTGTTACCTCACTGTGGTGATATGTGGGTAACAGAGTAGAACAAATAAAGTAATGTCGAGCTTTAGAGATCGCATTTAATTTAGAAAGTGGAAAATTCACTCTTTCCTGCTCGCTTAATTTTCCAAACTCCGGTTCCATCGATGAGAAAGCTAATGACTTCCTCCAAGTGGTCCTTCCATCGTTCCAAAAGTTTCATACTCGCTAAAGTGCGAGTCATGAACTTCATAGAACGCGTTAAATCTTGCAGCATTGAAATCTACAAAAAACCCTCGTACCTTTACTCGGTGCATCTTCAGCGCAATCAAATTGGCATAAAATTCTTTAACCACTTCTACAATGCTCTATATCGAACGTAACGTAAATTCTCCCAACCTCGCTCCTTAATAATCCGCTCTACTTCTCCTCCTGGATTTTTGAAAACCCGATCCGCAATGCACTTTCTTCCTTGTATGTTTTCAAAATATTTAGCTTGTGCTCGTGCATTGATGAATCGGTTTTCGTCGAATTCTACTCGACGTTTTTGTCGTGGAGCCATACGATCGATCTGTGAAAATCATGAAAATTTTCACTAAACTTAATAATAATACTAAGAAGGCTTCCTACAACATTCATAAGTAATTTAAATCAAATTCCATGGATTTCCACCGAATATTTCTTCCACATTTTGATTTTTCCCAAAATTTGCAATGTGGTGAAAATATATGGTGAAAATCAAAAATTTTTGCATAGGAGTGAAGCTCTTACCAAGGGAAGATGAAATCCGGTGTCAAAAAGTGTTGAAATCGCTTCAAATCCAAGATCTCTCAAGCCCTAGGTCAGTTTTTGCTAAAATGAGAGGTTGGGGATGATGAATAGTGTTTTTGACCGGTCAAAATATATGTTTTTCCCGACCTCGCTGTCAGCGAGATTTTTCTCTCCGTCGGCGAGCTAATATTTTTCGAAACCAAAAACTCTCGGGAAAAATCCGGCTGTCGGCGAGAAATTTTCGCTTTCGGCCGACATCGATCTCGGCTTGTCGGCGGGATTTTTCTCGCCGTCGGCGAGATTCCAAAAATTTTAAATTTCTAAAATTCGTCACTCATTTTCGTCCTTGATTTGCCTTATATTATATTTCAGATCACATCATTTATTATTTTAATATGAAGATTAGCTACTTATACACAAACAAATTCACACAACACAACAAATTAACTTTAATATTGAAATCCATGAGATGTACAAACTAACATAATTTTAAACTCTATAATCAAACTTCAAACTTTAATCCATACTACTAATCAGCATCACAAACCAATCCACGACACACTAAATGCTGATACAAAACTATGACGCATATCTCAATTAAGTTTGAGATATTCAAATCATCACTCCACACATAATAAAATCTAAATCAAATCAAAAAACATAAATACAAACATACTATAGAAATCTTTACTACTACTATTCAAGGTCAGAATCTTTATCTTCTCTGATATTTCCAATATGACGATGATGCACAAATAAGTTATAGAAAGGCCCGAAGGGAAACTCCGACAGCATTCTTCGGTGATCCAACCCTTCGTCTCGCAAATGAAGAAAGCTAGCTTCCGAGTGTCCGTAATGATCAAAGTGTTGCTTCATCCTCCGACCAATGTGATCAAATAAATCGGACATATTGTCGATTAAATCTCTCACATTATGCGTTCTTTCTCCATTCCTTTAATTTTCTTCATAAGTAACTCCGTTTTATCCGAAATAGGCCTTCTCTATAGGATTATTCTGTGAAGCTCTATCAGAGATAAATGTAATGTCTTCATTATTGTCCAAAGTAGGGAACATATCTGTAGGATCAAGCGGCTTCCAAGGTAACATAACCTTTTCCCAAGCTTCATAAGAAACCTGGTACTGACTGCATAATGCAAAAATAGTAGATGGGTGTCCTAGTCCGTGAACTGACCCATGCACAATTAAACCCAATGCAGACTTAACAATTATTGATCCAACATCAATAAGCAATCCAATTTGAATACAATAATTCAATATAGCGCATTCCTTCGAAACCTTGTTTACCCTCATAGTAGGTAACAATTTAGATGAGATGAAAAAGTGTCAGTGCTTCGAAACAGGATTCAAAAGTGATGCAGAGAAACTAACATACCCGTCTTCACGCATTTCCCAATCTTCCGATTCATCAGTCAGATATCGAAATATCTCATTCATATTATATCGAGAAGGCACAAAATTTGAATAGTGACATACCGGGGTGTTTTCTATAGAGAATAATTCATTTACTCTTGATGGAGTAAACATCACCCATCTTCCTCGGACGTAGACATTCCCATTGTTTATCACATGTAAGTTAGAGTAGAACTCTTTCACAACTCGGAATAACAACGACGGACGTAGTGTAACAAAATACCTCCCAGTCGTCGCCGTGCGATCATTTCTTCTATCTTCGTAGTGGAATTCTCTAATCCTCGATCGACAAATCCCCGTTCCTTGATAACTCTTTTCTTTACCAAAACCTTATCGAATATCCGCCGCGCTTCCGCACTCACAAATTTTCTCCGGTTAAACACTCCGAATTAGAGGAATCTAAGAATTTGGAGGCCATTATGGTGAATGGAATGAATTCTAGTGAAGAAGGCAGATTTAAAATGATTTAAGAATGGGTTATCACAAAGGAATTAGTGTTGAAACCGTCCAAATCGGCATTCAAAGTAAGTGACTGGATGAAATAAAAATAGAAGTACTTTTATATATTAATAAATTGTGATAATTTTTACTTAAAACTTAATTTACTTTCAAATTGGCCATTTGATTTGTTAAAATGTGTTGATTATCAACTATAGTAAAAATTATATCTGATATTCGGGGAATTCAAAAGCCTTGGAAGGAGGGTGCAAATAAATAGGGAAATAATATCATCTGGGCGTAGAATCGAGCATTTTAGTGTGACAGACTAAAATATTCAATTCGATCCTATTGTTTGAGAGCCGAAGTGTAGATGTTAGCCCTCGTGCGAGGGGAACGTGGGAGCTTCGAAGTGGCAATCGGTATCCTCCCGACCTAGCCGCAGATTCAGTAATCAAACATAGGATTAGTCAATGTTCTTTGCACCTGGACCAAAGGGTAAAGAATATGTATGCTCCTATTTGTCACAATACCTTAAAATTATCTATTTAAATTCATAAAGCACTTAAATTTCTAAACAAGGGGAAAGATTCTTTTTCTGAATAGTTAAAACTTATTTAGCAATTAGTTTAATTTCCTGCACTTTCAATACGTATTAATTTTCTACTTAGTTAAGTTACCTAATTAAAATACTTAGTTTACTTTATTGCGCTTAAATTTAGAATTCCAAATTTTCGTATACTATTTTAAAATTATTATTATTATTATTTTAAAATTAGTTGTTATTTAATTTTCTATTTCCCCGTGGGATCGATAACCGAGGACTCCACTAGAGCCCCGTATTACTTGATACGATACGTATACTTGCGTAGCATCCACAACATAAACAATTACAATTCTATACATATAATATAGCGGGGTCAAGTTTTTGCGTCGTTGCAATTAAATTAAAAATATCATAATATAAAATTGTGGGTCAAGTTTTTGGCGCCGTTGTTTGGGAAAGTAAGAAAAATTTACTAGTAGTAACTGATTATTTTAAAATAATCATAATAAATAAATTAATATCTATTCTAAAATTGTATGCGCAAATTTGGAAACGAAAATTTAATACCTTACGATTCCGAATTAGAGCGTACAATTAAAAGAATTAGAAAACAAAAGAAACAAATTATAAATTTAACACAAATGGCGAATATTCCTGAAATTCAAAATATGAACCAACAAAGACCATTAAGAGATTATGCCAACCCTACATCAGATGAAATTCATTTAACTATTCATAACCCTCATGTAGCTGCTAATTCATTTGAACTTAAACCTGCAATTATCCAAATGGTACAAAACAATCAATTTAGTGGTTCACCTACTGAAGATCCTAACTTACATCTTGCTAGTTTTCTAGAACTTTGTGCTACTTTTAAACATCAAGGAGTATCTTACGATGTTATAAGACTTAGACTTTTTCCTTTTTCATTAAGGGATAAGGCTAAAATGTGGTTGAATTCGTTAGCACCTGGATCTATTAAAACTTGGGGAGAATTATCACAAAAATTTCTATCCAAATATTTTCCACCATCTAAAACTCGCTAAGTTTAGAAATGATATAACTTCTTTTTGTCGATTAGATGGAGAATCAATATATGAAGCTTCGGGAGAGATTTAAGGAACTTCTTAGGAAATGCCCACATCATGCGCTACCAGTATCGGCCGATTATTCAAACCTTTTATAATGGATTAGTAGGATCTTTAAGATCAATCATCGATGCTCGTCGCTGGAGGTTCATTAATGTCTAAACCATTTGATGAAGCTTATGCACTAATCGAAGAAATGACAACAAATAATTTCCAATGGCCTGCTGATAGAGTAAATCCGAAAAAGATAGTCCGCATTCATGAAAACGATACAATATCTATGTTAGCTTCTCAAATTGCTGCTATATCTAAGAAATTAAATCATTTTGGAATGAACTAATCTCCTAATTTAGAAGAAAACTCATCTGGACAAATCATAGAATCTCAATCTAATTATGAAACTTTAAATGCTATTAATAATAGAACTAATAACCCTTATTCAAACTATTATAATCCTGGTTGGAAAACTCATCCAAATTTTAATTGGAATAACACATCTAATCAACAATGGATGAATCAACCTAATCAAGCAAATCCAAACTATAAACCTAATTACCCACCTGGATTTAATAACAATAACCCTCAATTCAAAGATAAGAAATTATCTATGGATGAATTAATTTTGAATATGGGTCATCAACTACAAAATCAAGGAAATCAACTACAAATTCAAGGAAATCACTTACAAATTCAAGGAACATCAATTAAAAATATTGAAACTCAACTTGGACATATTGCTACCGCACTAAATAATAGAATACCCGGAACTTTTCCTAGTAATGTGGAAATAAATCCTAAAGATCAAGGAAAAGAACAAATTAAAGAAATACAACTAAGGAGTGGAAAAGAATTAGAACCTCAAATTCAAAAAGAACTTGAAAGCCAAAAAGAGGAAGTGGAAATTGAAAAGGAAACAATTCAACAAGATTCAACCTTATAACATCCTTTAATACCTATGAAAATTTCTGTTGAAAAACCTCCACCACCATTTCCTCAACAACTAGCTCAACATAAAAAAGATAAACAATTTGCTAAATTCCTTGAAATATTAAAGAAATTAACAATCAATATACCTTTTGTCGAAGCTTTAGATCAGATGCCAAATTATGTAAAATTTATGAAAGATATTCTAAATAAGAAAAGAAAATTCACCGATAATGAAACAGCCGCACTTAGTGAAGAGTGTAGTGCTATTATTCGAAGAAGCTTCCGAAAAATTGAAAGATCCTGGTAGTTTCACTCTATCCTGCGCTATAGGAGAAAAATTTTATGGAAAAGCTTTGTGTGACTTAGGAGCAAGCATCAATCTAATGCCTCTAGCGATTTTTAAGAGATTAGGATTAGTAAAAATTACACCTACTTCAGTAACCCTTCAATTAGCTGATCGTTCGGTTACCTATCCTAAGGGAGTTATTGAAGATGCGTTAGTAAAAGTGGATAAATTTATCTTCCCGAGAGATTTTATTGTTTTAGATATGGAGGAAGATAAAGAAATTCCTATAATTTTAGGAAGACCATTTTTAGCTACTGGAAAAGCTATGATTGATGTTCATAAAGGAGAATTAATTATGAGAGTAAATGACCAAAAAGCTACATTTAATATTGCAAAATCAATGAAATATCCTGCGCTAGAAAAAGTTGATGAATGTTTTTGGATGGAAATACTTGAACATTTACAACAAGAACATTTTAAGGAATATTACGAAGATAAATTCGAACAAGAAAACACTCGAATTAATCGAAGATAATAATGAAGAACTAGATTATATTCAGGAAAGATTTGAATTTTTGGATAATACCGAAAACATTAACAAGAATATAGTTCCATCAATTATTAAACCTCCCGAACTCGAGCTAAAAATATTACCCGATCATTTGAAATATGCTTATTTAGGTAATTCTTCAACTTTACCGCTTATCATTTCATCTCGCATTAAACGAATCTCAAGAACAAAAACTTTTAGAAACTTTAAAAAAATATAAGAAAACTTTTGGTTGGACTTTAGCATATATTAAAGGAATTAGTCCTTCAATTTGTATGCATAGAATTATTTTAGATGATGAACATAAACCTAAAGCAGATCCCCAAAGGAGATTAAACCCGATAATGAAAGAAGTAGTTAAGAAAGAAATTTTAAAATGGTTAGATAATGATATTATATATCTTATTTCTGACAGTGCTGACCGTCACTGCCAATGAAAATAACGATTTTATTCTTATAAGACAAGTTACTGGTTGGCGTATATGTATTGATTATAGGAAATTAAATACCGCCACCAGGAAAGATCACTTCCCTTTACCATTTCTAGACTCGTATGTTAGATAGATTAGCCGGACATAAGTATTTTTGTTTTCTAGATGGATACACCAGTTATCATCAAATACAAATTGCTCTTGAGGATCAAGAGAAAACTACATTTACTAGTCCTTACGGAACTTTCGCTTTTCGAAGAATGCCTTTTGGATTATGTAATGCACCAGCAACATTCCAGAGATGTATGATGTCTATATTTAGTAAGTTAATTAACAATGGAATAGAAGTATTTATGGATGATTTCTCTGTATTTGGAACATCATTCGACACATGCTTAACTCATCTTGAAAAAGTATTAGAAATATGTGAGAAAACAAATTTAGTTCTAAATCGGGAGAAATGTCAATTTATGGTTGCGGCGGCATTGTATTAGGGCATAAAATTTCGTAAAAGGCATGGAAGTGGACCTCGCAAAAATTCAAGCTATAGCTAAATTACCACCTCCAACTACGGTAAAAGGGGTAAGAAGTTTTCTGGACATGCTCGGATTCTACGGATGCTATATAAAAGATTTTTCAAAAATTACTAAACCTCTGAGCCAACTTCTCGAGAAGGACAAGAAATTTGAATTTACAATCGAATGCCCGAATGCTTTTGAACTCTTAAAAGAAAAATTAATTACAAGACCTATAATAGTTTCACCTAACCTGGAGAAACCATTTGAGCTTATGTGTGATGCTAGTGATTATGTCGTAGGAGCAGCTTCTTGGGCAAAGATATGAAAAGATTTTTAAAGTTATATACTATGCTAAGAAAACTCTAAATGATGCCGAAATAAATTATACAGCTTACGTAAAGAGAATTATTAGCGGTAGTATATGGTTTTAATAAATTTAGACCTTATCCGATTGGAACAAAATGTATCGTGCATACCGATCATTCTCGCTATCAAATATTTAATGCAAAAGAAAGATTCCAAACCAAGATTAATTAGATGGATGCTATTAATGCAAGAATTCGATTTCGAGATCGTTAATAAGAAAGGAACCGATAATCAAATTGCGGATCATTTATCAAGATTAGAAAATCATGAATTATCCGATATTAAAAATGAAATTATAGCATGGTTTTCCTGATGAACAACTATATAATATCAATGAGTGGAAAATACCATGGTATGCTGATATAGTAAACTATATAGTTAGTAATATTTTACCACCTATGCTAACTTTGCAAAAATAGAAAAAATTCATCCATGATATGAAAACCTATTTTTGGATGAACCATATTTATATAAGCAATGTAAGGATTTAATTATTAGAAGATGTGTACCTTATGAAGAAATCGAACCAATTATTCAAAAATGTCATGATTCGATTTTGGAGGACATTTTGGGACCGATAAAACCGCTTATAAGATTCTACAATCTGGATTTTACCGGCCTACTCTATTTAGAGATGTATACAGATATATTAAAACTTGCGATAAATGTCAAAGAGTAGGAAATATATCTAGAAAAACGAAATGCCTCTGAATTTTATATTAGAAGTTGAAATTTTTGATGTTTGGGGATTAGATTTTATGGGACCTTTTATTCCTTCGTTTAGAAACTCATATATATTAGTAGTTGTTGATTATGTTTCCAAATGGATTGAGGCACAAGCTTTACCTAGGTGTGATGCTAAGAGTGTTTCAAAATTTCGATGAAAAATATTTTTACTAGATTTGGAATGCCGAGAGTGATTATCACTGACGGAGGAACTCATTTTAGAAATAAATACATTCACAAACTAGTAGAAAAATACAATATTACTCCTAAGATATCCACTGCTTATCATCCACAGACTAGCGGATTAGCTGAAGTATCTAATCGTGAGATTAAAAATATTTTAGAAAAATCCGTAAACCCAAATAGGTTAGATCGGTCTATTAGATTAGACAATCGCATTACGGGCTTATAGATCGCTTATAAAACTCTAATTGGAATGACTCCTTACAGGCTTATGTATGGAAAAACATGCCACTTACTAGTTGAATTAGAACATAAAGCATATTGGGCGATTAAAGAATTTAATTATAATATGAAGGAAGCTGGTGAGAAAAGATTGCTGCAATTAAATGAATTGGAAGAATTAAGAAATGAATCATATGATAATGATCGGATTTATAAAGAAAAGATGAAATTATGGCATGATCGGAAGATTAATCGGAGAAATTTTGAACCAGGACGTGATGTTTTGTTATATAATACTAGATTGAAATTATTTCCCGGAAAATCGAAGTCTCGATGGTTAGGACCTTTCACCATAACTCAAATATTTTCATACGGAACTATAGAGATCGAAGATCCAAAAACTGGACATAAATTTAAAGTTAATGGACATAGATTAATACCATATTTCGAAGGTATAAGACCTAACTATAAAGAGGTTTTAATGCTTAGTCGACCTGATTAATAATTGAATTTAGGTCGGGCTGACGACGTTAAACCAAGCGCTTTATGGGAGGCAACCCATATTAGTTATCTATTTTTATTGTATCTTAATAGTTAGTCTATATTTTTTAAACTTTACTACTCAATTATTATTAAGAATCATCACATATTCGAACCATTATGATGAGAAAAGAAATTATTCGATTTAGAGCGAAATTGGACATTATTTTGGAATCTCGCCGACAGCGAGCTTCGCGCCTAAATTAAATTCGGCTTATTTATCGAGCTCGCCGACGCCGAGAAACGTCCCGCCTACAAGTGAGAACATGGGAGGCGCTTATAACCGAGTCGCCGACGGCGAGAAACTTCTCGCCGACAGCGAGGAAGTTATAAAGATGAGTTATTTATAATTCGAATGCCGATTCGGACGGTTTCAACACGAATTCCTTTGTGAAAATCCATTCTTAAATCATTCTAGATCTGCCTTCTTCACTAGAATTCATTCCATTCACCATAATGGCCTCCAAATTCTTAGATTCCTCTAATTCTGGAGTGTTTAACCAGAGGAGTGCGGAAGCGCATCGGATCTTCAACAAGGTTTTGGTAAAGAAAAGAGTTATCAAGGAACGGAGATTTGTCAATCGAGGATTAAAGAATTCCACTACGAAGATAGAAGAAACGATCGCGCAATGCAGCTCGGGAGGTATTTTGTTACACTACGTCCGTCGTTGTTATTCCAGCTTGTGAAAGAGTTCTACTCTAACTTACATGCGATCAACAATGGGAATGTCTACGTCCGAGGAAGATGGGTGACGTTTACTCCATCAAGAGTAAATGAATTATTCTCTATAGAAAATACCCCGTATGTCACTATTCAAATTTTGTGCCTTCTCGATATAATATGAATGAGATATTTCGATATCCGACCGATGAACCGAAAGATCGAGAAATGCGCGAAGACCGGTATGTTAGTTTCTCTCGCATCACTTTTGAATCCTCGTCTCAATGCACCGACACTTTTTCATCTCATCTAAATTGTTACCTACTATGAGGGTAAACAAGGTTTCGAAGGAATGCACTATATTGAATTATTGAATTCAAAATGGATCGCCTATTGATGTTGGATCAATAATTGTTAAGTCCGCATTGGGTTTAATCGTGCATGGGTCGGTCTCACGTACTAGGACACCCATCTACTATTTTTGCATTATGCGATCGCACTGTGTTTCTTATGAAGCTTGGGAAAAAGTTCCGTTACCTTGAAGCCGCTTGATCCTACGGATATGTTCCATACTTTAGACAATAATGATGAAATTACATTTATCTCTCGATAGAGCTTCACGTAATAATCCTATAGCAAGGCCTATTTCGTATAAAACAGAGTTACTTATGAAGAAAATTAAAGGAATGGAGAAAGAACTGCAGAAAGTGAGAGATTCAATCGACAATATATCCGATTTATTCGATCACATTGATCGGAGGATGAATGAACACTTTGATCATTCCGGACACCCGGAAGTCGGCTTTCTTCATTTATCGAAACGTATGGGTTGGATCACCGAAGAATCCGTCGGAGTTTCCCTTCGAGCCTTTCTATAACTTATTTGTGCATCATCGTCATATCGGAAATATCGTAGAAGATGAAGATTCTAACATTGAAGAGTAGTAGTAAAGATTTCCATAGTATGTTTGTATTTATGTTATTTGATTTGATTTAGATTTTATTATGTGTGGAGTGATGATTTGAATATCTCAAACTTAATTGAGATATGCGTCATAGTTTTGTATCAGCATTTAGTGTGTCGTGGATTGGTTTGCGATGCTGATTAGTAGTAAGGATTGGAGAATTGAAGTTTGATTATAGAATTTAAAAATATGTTAGTTTGTACATCTCATGGATTTCAATATTAAAGTTAATTTGTTGTGTTGTGTGAATTTGTTTGTGTATAAGTAGCTAATCTTCATATTAAATTAATAAATGATGTGATCAGAAATATAATATAAGGCAAATCAAGGACAAAAATGAGTGATGAATTTCAGAAATTAATTTTTTTGGAATCTCGCCGACGGCGAGAAAAATCCCGCCGACAGCGAGATCGATCTCGCTGACAGCGAAGGTTAGAGTAAAAATTTCTCACCGACAGCGGATTTTTCCCGAGAGTTTTTGGTTCCGAAAAATATTAGCTCGCCGACGGCGAGAAAAATCTCGCTGACAGCGAGGTCGCGAAAAACACTTTAATTGACCGGTCAAAAACACTATTCATCATCCCCAACCTCTCATTTTCGCAAAAACTATCCTAGGGCTCACGAAATTTCGGATTTAAAGGCGATTTCATCACTCAAAAACACCGAATTTCATCTTCTCTTGGTAAGTGCTTCACTCCTATGCAAAAATTTTTGATTTTCACCATGTATTTTCTCCACATTGAAAAATTTTGAAAAATCCTAAATGTGAAAGAATTACTCGGTAGACATCCATAAAATTTGTTTTAATTTGATCTTAGATGTTGTAGGAAGCCTCCTTAGTAATATTAGGAAGTTTAGTGACGATTTTTGTGATTTTCATAGATCGATCGAAAAATGGCTCCACGACAGAAAAGACGAGTAGATTACGATACTGACCGATTTGTCAATGCACAAGCACAAAATCGGTATTTTCAAAACATTCAAGCAAGAAAGTGCATTGCGAATCGAGTTTTTAAGAATCCGGGAGGCGAAGTTGAGCGGATCATTAAGGAACGAGGTTGGGAGAATCTCTGCTACATCACCAATGTAGCCGCCGTGGAAGTAGTAAAGGAATTTTATTCTAACTCGATCGTCGTAGAGGACGCACCAGTAAAGGTACGTGGATTTATGGTTGACTTCACCGCTGCTAGAATTAACGCCTTCTATGAAGTTCGGGATGGTCCAAATGAATACGAAACATTTGGAACGATGCCAGAACCTCTAGAAGAGGTGATAAATTTTCTTACTGACGGGACTGGAGTTTGGAAGATAAAGCAGCGGGAAAGAGTGAATTTTCCTCTTTCTAAGTTAAATGCAAATTCTAAAGCATGACACTATTTTATTTGTTCTACTTTGTTATCTACATACTACCAGAGTGAGGTAACAAGGGATAGAGCAGTTCTGAATTTCTGTATTCAGAACAATAGAAGTATAAACATTGGAAGTGTCATCTATAGAAATATCTTAGCCACTGCTGGAAATGAAAGTGGAGGGGGATTGGGACATCCCGGGCTGATTTATGCAACCGCCAACTCTCCGAGTTGAGGCGACGGATGATGAGGAGTGGATAGAACCCATGAACCCACTCACAACGGTCAATATTAAGAAATATGAGTCTCATGAAGGGTGGAGATCGGGAGTGAGAAGTTATTTTACTCAATCAAGTAGTAGATATACCCTCTACTAGCTATGAACCTCCCGAGCCTACCACCCCTACCCTACAAGATCCGATGAATGAGCCGACCTCCGCATAGGAGGAGTTTTGAGCAGCTTGGAGAGACAATGGAGAGAAGATTTGATCATTTTGATCAAAGGATTGATAATCCGGAGAGGAGACATGATTATGATAAGTGAGTACCGCAGAGACATTCGAGTACGAGATAACATATCATGAAGTCGAACGTCGCTACAGGAGTGGAGATTTAGATGTCATCTTTCCGTAATGCCCTGAGTATACTCGGCATCATCCTCGCTTCGTCTTCTCGACTTCGTGATCAAGGAGGGGATGATAATATAGTTTGGGACTTCGATGCCGAAGATTAGGACTTTATTTGTTTTGTTTGTTTGATGTTAAGTTATTTTGGAAACTTTTATATGTTTGTAATATTCAAGTACTTTATGTTGTGAGACATTGGATGTTTGTTAGATTATTTGCTTGAATTGTTATAGTAGTTTAGTTTTTGTTTTTGTGTTAGTTAATTCCATTTGTTTTTATGTTAAATAGGATGTTAGTTTTCTTTAGTATGTTTTTATTTTATTCTCGTATTGTTTTAAGTTGTAAAATTGTTAATCGTTAGTTCAATGTTTTTAATATGTTAGTAATTCATATGTGTAATGTAGAGTTAATTTTAATTGTTGTATTTAATACTTATCTCGATTTTATCCCCGCATTTTCTTTAAATTGTTATATATATATGGAGAATACTAACGAGTACGAGTTCAATGAAAAATGAAAAAGCCTCGCAAAAATTTCAAAGAAAAAGAAATACCTAAACTTCAAAGGTATGATTTATTTACTTTCCCTTTTTCATTATTTAGAGTAGATATAAAAAATTAAGTTTGAGGGGGGAGTAAAATACAAATTTAGTTATTAACTTGTTCTCAATTTCTATTTTCAAATTATTATAAAATGATTTTTATAAAGCAAGTTTTTTAATTTAATTAATATGAATTATTTTATTTAATTATTATAAAAGGTTAAATGAAATATTTCTAGTGCTTTAATTAATTAAATAGAATAAAATATTTGGTTAAAGGGAATAAGAATATAACAAACTATTTTTAGTAAGGAAAACTATATTCTAAAATTAAAATTCTTAAGTATTCAAGTGAAAAAGAAAAGATTGAAAATCAATAAAGTAAAAACTATGAAGTATATATAAGCTAAGAAATATTTCTAAGTTTCAAATTTAGGAAGATGAATATGAAGTTCAAAATTATTAACGAGCTCTCCAGGATACGGTAATCCTCATTAGAAAAAAGAAAAAGAAAAAGAAAAAGAAAAAGGAAAAGAAAAATGAGGAGAAGCTTGAGGAGATGCCTTATCAAAAATTGGCTTCATTGGAATCAACCTAAAGGGTAAAACTTAATTATTTCTAAACTTATGTTTATGGATTAGAATTTTACCAAATAGTGTTTCTTGAATTTCCTATCATCTGAATCTCTTAAGTAATTACCCTTTTAAATATAGTTATTCCTGAAATAAATAGTAAGCTAGAAATCTTAAGCCTAATAACTAAATAATTTTTCTCTATAAGATTAATTAATTTACATGAATTATTTTTTATTTAACTTTATTATGATATTAATTAATCTAATTCATAGTTTATTTGAATTGAAAATTCTTACTATAGAAATCATTATTTTTATGTTGTACTAAAAATTACTTGAGGACAAGTAATAAGTAAGTTTGGGGGATTTTGATCACTGAAAAAATTTATTAAGAAATTCATACCTATTTTTGATGAAATTGCACTTTAAAGAAAGGTATTTTCTTTATTTTATTGCAGGAATGGAGAATTTAGGTGATAAAAGCAAAAATCATAAAAAGGAGCAGATTTGGAGCAAAAAGGAAGAAAATAATGCAATTTGTGCTGAGTCGCCGACGGCGAGATTGAGCCCGCCGATGGCAAGGGTACGAGGAAGAAAATTCTGAAGGATTTATAACTGTCTCGCTGACAGCGAGCCCGAGCCCGCTGACAGCGAGCTAGCACGGTTCAAAGACCTTCTAGAAGCCTCGCCGACAGCGAGGTAGTTCGTCGCCTACGGCGAGCTAGTTCAAATGGTGCAGATACATTGAACCTGGACACTTTTTGAAGAGATGCTTACACACCTCTTGGACCTTTGCCTACCTCTATATAGAGGCCGAAATTCAGCCTCTAAGTGTGCAGTTTTTGTGTCTTCGTGTGTCAATTTGCGTCTTAAGAGTCTTTTATTTATGTGTGTGAGCGATCTTTAGAGTCTTAATTAGTGTAATTAGTGAGTTTTTAGTGAGTTAGTGAGTTTTTAGTGAGTCTTCATCGTACTTGGAAGGAAGAGTCAAAGGAACTGCGAGGAGTCTGCTTGGGGATAAATCGAGATAAGTATTTGTATTTATTGTTTTTAAATTTAAATGAAATACATGTTTAGTTTAGTTCCCATGCATTCTGAGTAGTTTATTAGTCTTTCTCCCTATTATGAAATTAAGTGACTGGATGAACTAAAAATAGAAGTACTTTTATATATTACTAAATTGTGATAATTTTTACTTAAAACTTAATTTACTTTCAAACTAGCCATTTGATTTGTAAAAATGTGTTGATTATCAACTATAGTAAAAATTACATCTGATATTCGGGGAATTTAAAAGCCTTGGAAGGAGGGTGCAAATAAATAGGGAAATAATATCATCGGCGTAGAATCGAGCATTTTAGTGTGACGGACTAAAATATTCAATTCGGTCATATTGTTCGAGAGCCGAAGTGTAGATGTTAGCCCTCGTGCGAGGGGAACGTGGGAGCTCCGAAGTGGCAGTCGTATCCTCCCTGACCAATGATTCGCATTCGTACAAACATAGTGATTAGCCAATGTTCTTTGCACTCGGACCAAAGGGTAAAGAATAGGTAGTTTCCTATTTGTCACAATACCTTAAAATTATCTATTTAAATTCATAAAGCACTTAAATTTCTAAACAAGGGGAAAGATACTTTTTCTGAATAGTTAAGACTTATTTAGCAATTAGTTTAATTTCCTGCACTTTCAATACGCATTAATTTTCTACTTAGTTAAGTTACCTAATTAAAATACTTTGTTTACTTTATTGCGCTTAAATTTAGAATTCCAAATTTTCGTATACTATTTTAAAATTATTATTATTATTATTTTAAAATTAGTTGTTATTTAATTTTCTATTTCCCCGTGGATTGATAACCGTGACTCCACTAGAGCCCCGTATTACTTCGATACGATACGTATACTTGCGTAGCATCCACAATATAAACTATTACAATTCTATACATATAATATAGCGGGGTCAAGCTTTTAGCGTCGTTGCAATTAAATTAAAAATATCATAATATAAAATTGTGGGTCAGCAACGCATCTGAAATGGGGCAAAACGGAGTTGAAACGAAGCCAAACGGAGCAAAACCGTAGAGCTGAGCACAGGGTGGCGCCTAGGTGCCAAAACCTGGTGCCTAGGCGCCAGAATCATCCAGAAATGGTTATTGGACGTGATTTTGACGTCTTTGGGAGTTATTTTGACGGTGTTAAGTAGTTTCTATACCTTCTAGAAGCCTGGAAGTTATTCCTAATATATAGGACATGTGATACAATGAATCCAGACACATTTGAGCGGTTTAAATCACGAAGAGGTGTGAGCCAAAGTGAAGAGGTGCGAAGAACTGGATGCGGTGTCCGGTGCCTAGGCGCCAGATTCCGGCACCTAGGCGCCAGACACACCTTCAAGAAGATTCATTGAATGTGGACACATTTTGAAGAGGTGCCTTGAGGCAACCCTTGAAGCCTATAAATAGGAGGGTACTCCTTCGGAGAAAAATCACACCCTATAGTCTCTTGCTTCCCCCTTAGTCATTTTAGTCATTTAAAGTTATGAAGATGTAGATTTTTACATCTTATGGAGAGATTGGTGAGGGATTTTGAGATATTGATGTAAGGGATGTACGAGCGGCGCATGGATCGGTGGGATACTTTGGTGGAGAGATCTTCTTCTTTCCTTTAGAGGGAAAAAGCTAAGTATTGTGTTCTTCATTCTCTTGTAATTATTGTAAACACGTTCTAGTGGATTTTCTTTGTTTTAAACCAAGTTTTCTGTCGTGAATTATCCATGTTTCGTAAGTGATTTCCTTTACTCTTTCTTTTAATATGAAGTAGTGGCATGCTTAGGAAAATCATTTTTATGATAGAATTATCTATTAGATGTTTCTAGGTGACATATAGTTTCATAAATATAATAGAATACTAATGAAATAAGTTCTTTTTTGACACTTAATTTATTATATAGTTCTATCAATTCTTTTACTTCTTATGCCATTATTTTCATTTACTTTTATTTTGTAATGAAATAGATGCATGTTTAAGAATTAAGATTTGCTTAGATATTCTCTTATTAAATTATGGTGATGATATTCATACCGAATCTTCATTTACTTTACAAATTGATCACTTGTATTGTTAAAACCCGTTGAAGAATTTTGAGACCTAGAAGGAGATGAATTCTTAACTAGTAGATATCACATGAATCCTTGGGTAGTCGAAGGCCTCATGCGGGTTATTCAAGGTGAAGTGCAAATAAATAGGGAGATATGATTTATTGGGCGCAGAATCGATTAGTTTTTAGAGTGACAGACTAAATTTTAATAATTTGGTCTATAGAAAGGGAACGGGTCACTGGTAGGGCGGACCATAGCCACCCTTGGACATCTAGTAAGTGTGAGCCTAGATTAACCCATTCTACTAATAAAACATCCTGAACCGATCTATAGTTTAGCCAATATTCTTTATGCCTGGACCAAATGGTAAAGAATAGGAATGCTTCTATTTAGCACTGCTACATTAATTCTAAGCATATCTTTCTTACACATTATCTATGTAATTGCAAGAGAAAGGTAATTTTTAATATCTCGAATTTCTCCAAACCAATTTATCCATAAGTTATCTTTTTATTTAAGAATTTAATTTAGGATTAGTTATTAGAAAACTTATTTTAATCAAAATTCCAAATTTAGGCCTTATAGAAATAGACTGGAATTATCCTAAAGGATTGCTTACCTTGCTTCTCTGTGGGATCGATACTGGGGTTATAAAAGAAAACCCTATATTACATGAAACGATATGTATACTTGCATAGTACCCATAATGTGTAAAATAGTTTCTAAAATTTTACAACATTTTGATTTTATACACTAGCCACTATTTATAAATTAGGTCAAGTTTTTTGCCATCTTTTGGAAGCGAATATTACTGTGTTATTGCGGGTCGGGTCAAGTTTTTGGCGCCGTTGCCGGGGAAGCTTCGGTAAGAACTTTAGGAGAATTTTAGTTGAAATAATTAGGTTTAGACTTGGAAAATTGTAGTGTCGTAAAAATTTTTCGTGTGAAAAATAAGGTGCTCGTGAAAATGTTTTGTTGTGTTGAATATATTTTATCTATTATTTGTTTAATTGTTAATGTACAGTTTGTTGTGCTCTGTATGCGAAACAAAGGATCTGAAGGACTTGTGCCTTATGATCCTGAGTTAGAAAAATGGAAAAAATTAAAAATACAAAAAGGACTCAAAAAACTAGAAATGGAAATTGAAAACTTTCAAGATAATAACTTAGAAAATTATCATACTTCATTGAGGGATTATGAAAATCCTACGACAGATGAAATTCACTCAAGTATACAAAACCTTGTCGTAGAAGCTGACTCGTTTTAAATAAATCCTGAGATTATCCAACTTGTGCAGAACAATCAGTTTGGGGGAACTCCTTTGGAGGATCCCTATTTACACTTAACATGTTTTCTAGAACTTTGTGCTACATTTAGTTATAACAGCATGTCAGACGATGTTGTTAGACTAAGGCCTTTTACTTTCTCACTAAGAGATAAGGCTAAAATGTGGTTATACTCATTAGCACCTGGTTCTATTAAAAATTGGGAGGAGTTAACTCAGAAATTCCTAGCTAAGTATTTTCCACCTTCAAGGACTACTAAACTTAGAAACGATATTATCTCATTTTGTTAATATGAAGGAGAATCAATATGCGAAGCCTAGGAAAGATTTAAGGAACTCCTAAGAAAGTATCCACATCATGCTCTGCCTGATTGGTTAATCATTCAAACTTTTTACAATGGGTTAGTAGGATCCCTTAAGTTTATAATTGACGCTGCCGATGGTGGATCGTTAATGTCAAAATCATTTGATGAAGCATATGCGTTAATTGAAGAAATGGCTACAAATGAATTTGAATGGCCCTCTACAAGGGTAAATCATAAAAATGTAGCTAGTGTTCATGATACAGATGTGATTACAATTCTTGCATCTCAGGTTGCCGCAATATCAAGCAAGTTGGACCAATTTGGAATGAACCAGCTTCAATTTACTTCTGTAAGTGAGGAAAGTTCATTAGGGAATATGATTGATTCTAACTTATCATATGAAACTTTAAATACCACAAACAACCTATATTCTAACTTTTACAACCTAGGTTGGGAGAATCATCCTAAATTTAACTGGAATCATACTACTGATGGTGGAAACATAAAATGGGAAAATAATCATGCAAATCCTAATGAAAGTTGGAATAATCAGGGGAACACAAACTATAGACCTTCATATCCACCAGACTCTAACAATGATCAATAATTTGAGGATAAGGAGATGTCTATGGAAGAAGTGGTATTGAAAGTGGGAAACCAGTTGCAAAGTCAAAATGCTGCGATTATAAACATAGAGAATCAATTGGGACAAATTGTTAATTCACAAAGCAATAGAACCCAAGGAACACTTCCTAGCAACATTGAGATCAACCCTAAAGAGAACAATTATGAACAAGTAGAAGCTGTCCAATTAAAAAGTGGAAGAGAGATAGAGGATGTGGTTAGAAAAGAGAAAGATGTTGTGAGAGAAACGAAGGAAACTAAAAGACCTGAGAAACATGTTTCTAAGGATTTAGAAAAATTAATCTCTCCAACTAAAATCAGTTTGGAAAGACCACCACCTCCATTTTCTCAAAGACTTAGACATCATGAGTTGGATAAGAAATTTTCAAAGTTCATAAAATTACTTAAGAAGTTAATGATAAATATTCCTTTCACTGAAGCTTTGGAACAGATGCCAAGTTATGCAAAGTTTATGAAGGAGATATTAAACAAGAAAAGGAAATTTGAGGATTACGAGACAGTTGCACTAAGTGAGGAGTGCATCGCTATACTTCAGAAAAATTTTCCTTGGAAACTTAACGATCCTTGTAGCTTTACAATTCCTTGTTCAATTGGAAAAAGATTACATGGAAAAGCTTTATGTGATTTAGGAGTGAGCATTAATGTGATGCCTCTATCTATATTCAAAAGGTTAGGTTTAGTCGATATTTCTCCCACTACTGTAACTCTTATGTTAGCTGATCGATCTATCATTTATCCAAAAGGAGTTGTAGAAGACGTGCTTGTTAAAGTGGATAAGTTTATCTTTCCTGTGGATTTTATTGTATTAGATATGGAGGAAGATAAAGAAATTCCAATTATTTTAGGGAGACATTTCCTTGTTACTGGACAAGCTATGATAGATGTGCAAAAAGAAAAGTTGACTATGAATATTAATGACCAGGAAGTAACTTTTGATGTATTAAAGACTATGAAACATCCAGCTGAGAAAATTGATGATTGTTTTTAGATGGATGAAATTGATTATCTAAATAAAAACCATTTCAAAGAAAGTTTTGAGAGTAAGACAACAGATGAGGTCGGAATGGATTTTCATGATGATTCAAAAATTTTATTTAAAGAAGACTGTATGTATGTTCAAGAGAGGTGTGAAATGATGGACGTCACCGAAAATAGTAAACTTTTAATTCCATCTATTGAAAAATCTCATGAACTTAAGATGGATGTACCCCATACAATTTTAAAGCCTACCTATTTAGGGAATTCCTCTACACAACCAGTCTATATATCTTTGGATTCGACTCAATCACAAGAAAAACCTGAATTGAATGATGAACATAATAAAATTATTGAACTAAGACTTGGAAGAGAATTTGAGGATATATTTCAAAAGAACTTTGAGTTGAGAAAAGAGGATAAGGGTATTGGAAGACCAATGGAAGAAATTCCTAAGGAATTAGAAAAACCTATTTTCTCAACTAAGATAGATCCTCCATCATTTAATAATTATAAAGAGGAAGAATTGGAAGATAATTTGAAACAGAAGAGTAATATAGAAGAATTTAATCCTGAATCTGAATTATCTAAAGAGAATCTGATCCAAATTTTGAGAGACCATGAAGTATCTTATAAAGATCCATTTATTATAAATTTCAAGGATGATATTAATATGCAAATTCATAAAATCAATAGAGGAATATTGGATCTAGAGAGAAATATGAGGAACAATGATATAAATCAAAATGAAAATGAAGAGCTGAGTGAAAAATTAAAATTTGAGGATTTTATAGGAATCCCTGGATCTAGAAATGATTGGGCGATTGATCGAGGATTACTTAATTGGAATTTTGATCCAGGAAAAATCATGTGCCGGGCCCGCGACGTTAAAACCAAGCGCTTTATGGGAGGCAACCCATAGTTATCAGTGTACTTTGATTTAGTGTGCTTGAGAGTCATGATTGTTTATGTTTATGTTTTGAGTTTGCTTTAGTGCGGATTAGATTTGTGAGGTTATGCCTTGGTCTTGACTAAATTTGTATATTACTTCTGCTGGTAGTAGGCTGACGAGCCTGTTATAACTCAGTTCTTAACTAGAGCTGAGCATTACCTTAAGGCATGTAGAGTTTAGACTTGGACCACTCCATGTCAACTCTGTTACTTCCTTTAACTAACTTTGTTTTCACTAAGTAAGGTCATGAAATTGCTTAATGAACAACATATGAATGAATTGCACTATTTTTATTTTTCAGATTATCATTATTAGTGTAGTTTCTTTCTTTAGAAATTGAAAGTAAGGGGGGAAAATGTGAGTAGAAAGGAGACCAAATTAACCTCAATTGATATTTATTTATGAATCTATAAGTTTATGTATTTTAGTTTGTGTGTTTGTGTTTGTATTTGTGTTACAACAATTTAGAGATTTGAAGAACACTTAAATATATATTCCTATGCCGATACATGTCCTGTTTATTTAACCTTTCTTTAGTTTAATTTTATTCTAGCATGTTTAGTTTAGATTTACTTTCTATTTCAAATTGTTCTGTCCTGATGAATACATGTAGACGTTTTTGACAAACATTTGTGGTAGATAAAATTTCTGAACTATTTTTCTTCCCGCTTTTATTTTTTGTGCTGAATGCTATACATGTTCAAATTCAAGTTTGGGGGTAGGAAGAAAAATATATTTTAAATTTAATATACTTCCTTTAAGTTTAAAATTATAACAAGCATGTGTTAGGCTAGATTTACTTCCTTCTGCAATCATTTTATCCTGATTATGCATATATATAAATTTTATAGGATGTTGTAGTAGTTAGTAGATTTATCTTTTATTTTTCTTCCTCCTACATTTTATGAAATTAATTGCAAAATATTTTAAAAAATTCAAGTTTGGGGGGGAATGAAAAATAATTTTCAAAAACTTAAATTTTATTTGTCCTCAAAACTGCTATAAATAAATTTGATTTTGATTGAAAAATAAATATGTGTATGAAGTTAAATTAGGGAAATAAAATTTTGAGTATAGAAATAAGTAAGAGAATTTAGTTAAAATTTATAGTAGTGATGAAAAATTTAAAGTTAATTTTTCTTAGTAAAGAAATGATAAATATTGTGTAACCATCTTTAGTAAGAAAAGTTGTATTTTAGAAAAATAGAAGGATTAGACTTTTGTTTTCAATATTTAAATTTCTATTATTGAAAAATAATTTTCAAAAATGTTATTATATTTCTAAGTAAAAGGTATATATCTATCTTCTGCTTTAGGAAAGGAAGGGTGGAATTCAAAATTATTAAAGGCTTATCCAGATATAGTAATCCTTGCCTAAAAAAAGAAAAAGAAGAAAAGAAAAAAGAAGAAGAAGAAGAAAGAAAAGAAAAAGGAAAAGAAAAAGAAAAAAGAAGAAGAAGAAGAAAGAAAAGAAAAAGGAAAAGAAAAAGAAAAGAAAAGTATATACGTGAAAAAGGAAGGAGATGCTTGAGGATTAAAGGGCCTAATCAAAAATTGGTTCCACACCTGAGCTTTTTAAAGTATAAGATTTGAGAAAATCTTAAGCTTTAAAATATAATATAGTTAGTATAATTATTTTTTATAAAGATTTTTAAGTAAAGAAAATAAAATGCCTAACTCCTATATTTTGAAAAATTTACAAGCATTTCTGAATTGGATAACAACACATATTTTCATACTCTTTCATCTAAGAGATTTCTAAACTTTAAATTGGTCTCATTTACTAAATTTTTTTCTAAATTGGACTACTATATTTCTAGAACAAAATTTTAGAAACTCCTAAAGAAACTCATATACATTATTTGCTTATGTGGTTTTACATGATTATAGTGTTATTTGAGGACAAGTAACGTTTAAGTTTGGGGGAATTTGATCCACTTTAAAAAGTACCTATTTTTAGTGTGCATTTCATGCCCACTTTATGCACATTTTTTTTAAGATATTATAATATAAAGGAAGAAATTTTGTATTATTTTGTCTTCAAGTATAAAAATATGATTTTAGAGAGAATTAAGCAGAAACTATGCAATTTTAAGCCAAAACAAGCAAGAAAGAACTTCTGACTTAGCACATATCAATATGTCTTTCTATGCTTACTATCTTTCATATTTCTCACATGCTTTTAGATGAAATTATACTTTTGAGAAAGGTTATTTTTATGTCTATCTTGTAGGTGAAGATGTTAGGAACGCAACGCAACTGAAATGGGGCGAAACGGAGTTGAAACGAAGCCAAACGGAGCAAAACCGTAGAGCTGCGCACAGGGTGGCGCCTAGGCGCCTAGGCGCCAGAATCATCCAGAAATGGTTATTAGATGTGATTTTGACGACTTTGAGAGTTATTTTGACGGTGTTAAGTAGTTTCTAGACCTTTTAGAAGCCTGGAAGTTATTCTTAATATATAGGACATGTGATACAATGAATCTAGACACATTGGAGCGGTTTAAATCACGAAGAGGTGCGAGCCAAAGTGAAGAGGTGCGAAGAACTGGATGCGGTGTCCGGCGCCTAGGCGCCAGATTCTGGCGCCTAGGTGCCAGACACACCTTCTAGAAAATTCATTGAATGTGGACACATTTTGAAGAGGTGCCTTGAGGCAACCCTTGAAGCCTATAAATAGGAGGGTACTCCTTCAGGAAAAATCGCACCCTATAGTCTCTTTCTTCCCCGTTAGTCATTTTAGTCATTTAGAGTTATGAAGATGCAGATTTTTACATCTTATGGAGAGATTGGTGAGGAATTTTGAGATATTGATGTAAGGGATGTACGAGCGGCGCATGGATCGGTGGGATACTTTGGTGGAGAGATCTTCTTCTTTCCTTTAGAGGGAAAAATCTAAATATTGTGTTCTTCATTCTCTTGTAATTGTTGTAAACACGTTCTAGTGGATTTTCTTTGTTTTAAACCAAGTTTTCTGTCTTGAATTATCCATGTTTCGTAAGTGATTTCCTTTACTCTTTCTTTTAATATGAAGTAGTGGTATGCATAGGAAAATCATTTTTATGATAGAATTATCTATTAGATGCTTCTAGGTGACAGATAGTTGCATAAATATAATAGAATACTAATGAAATAAGTTCCTTGTTGACACTTAATTTATTATATAGTTCTATCAATTCTTTTACTTCTTATGCCATTATTTTCATTTACTTTTATTTTGTAATGAAATAGATGCATGTTTAAGAATTAAGATTTGCTTAGATATTCTCTTATTAAATTATGGTGATGATACTCATACCGGATCTTCATTTACTTTACAAATTGATCACTTGTATTGTTAAAAACTGTTGAAGAATTCTGAGACCTAGAAGGAGATGAATTCTTAACTAGT
The DNA here is from genome assembly GCA_022702705.1 of Papilionanthe hookeriana x Papilionanthe teres. Classification (NCBI taxonomy): domain Eukaryota; kingdom Viridiplantae; phylum Streptophyta; class Magnoliopsida; order Asparagales; family Orchidaceae; genus Papilionanthe; species Papilionanthe hookeriana x Papilionanthe teres. The sequence goes on from CM040430.1 coordinate 26,962,492, forward strand.
AGATATCACATGAATCCTTGGGTAGTCGAAGGCCTTGTGCAGTTTATTCAAGGTGAAGTGCAAATAAATAGGGAGATATGATTTATTGGGCTTAGAATTGATTAGTTTTTAGAGTGACAGACTAAATTCTAATAATTTGATCTATAGAACGGGAACGGGTCACTGGTAGGGCCGACCATAACCACCCTTGGACATCTAGTAGTGTGAGCCTAGATTAACTCATTTTACTAATAAAACACCCTGAACAGATCTATAGATTAGCCAATGTTCTTTATGCCTGGACCAAATGGTAATGAATAGGAATGCTTCTATTTGGCACTACTACATTAATTCTAAGCATATCTTTCTTACACATTATCTATGTAATTGTAAGAGAAAGGTAAATTTTAATATCTCGAATTTCTCCAAACCAATTTATCCATAAGTTATCTTTTTATTTAAAAATTTAATTTAGGATTAGTTATTAGAAAACTCATTTTAATCAAAATTCCAAATTTAGGCCTTATAGAAATAGACTGGAATTAGCCTAAAGGATTGCTTACCTCGCTTCTCTGTGGGATCGATACTGGGGTTATAAAAGAAAACCCTATATTACTTCGAAACGATACGTATACTTGCGTAGTACCCCTAGTGTGTAAAATAGTTTCTAAAATTTTACAACATTTTGATTTTATACACTAGCCGCTATTTATAAATTGGGTCAAGTTTTTGGCCATCTTTTGGGAGCGAATATTACTGCGTTATTGCGGGTCGGGTCACCTACACAAAATGGAAAGAACTCACTCTCTAAACTCTATACTCTTCTCTTCCTTTCTTCCCCCCCCTTTGAAATTTGGCTTCAAAAGTGTTTAAATTATGCCAAAACTGAATTCCCAAGAGTTTCCTAAAGCAACTTTTCAAAATCCAGCCTAATACATTGAATCTAGTTCAAAATCGGGATAGGGCGCTGTCCGACACTGGTAGGAGCGCGTTCGACACATTATTCAGCCAAAACGTCGTAACTCTCTGGAAACTGGTGCTGTCTGGAGATGTCATTGTTTGGTGCTAGTTCAATAAAATGTACTTTTGTCCAGCTTGAAGTAGAAAAAGAAGCAGAATAAGAAGAAGAAGAAGAAGAAGAAGAAGAAGAGGAGACTAGCATAGTAGTATTCTCTTAGTTGATTATTGATGTGTGAACTTGTGTTTTTGTTACTTGCTTTTATGTGATTGATGTGTGTGGGGATTGTACTTTGTTATGTTAGTAAAGTTGTGATGAATTTGTGTTTGTTTGTTTATTAGTTTGGATTGAGACTGTAATGATTGTATGTTTATGTTAAATGTTTAAAGTTTACGTTTTAAAATTTTCTTCACCCTGCAGATCTCTGATATATTATGTGTAATAAAGCTTCTAACTATTTTATGTCATCTAGTTTAAATTTTTGATTAATACATGCATAGCTTCAGAAATATCAAAAGCCCGGAACAAAAAGGTTAGTTTTCTTTTTTTTTCTTTCTCGTCTATTAGTTTGATATATACTGAAAATCTTAAGTTTGGGGGAGGAAAGATTAACTTTTATTTGTTCTCAATTAAATATATTTTCAAAATATCTTTAATATGACTTCAGGTAGTAGAGCTTAACTTTAGATAACTAACTTTTTTATTTTATTTAAATATCAGTAGATTTAAATGAAAGTATTTAGTAATGAAGGTTAACTTTATGAGCTAAGATATTTAGTATAAGAGGATTAGACTATAATTGACTTTTTAAAGTAAATAAAACTATATTTTTGAAATTTTAAAAGTCTTAGAAGTTTACGTGAAAAGAAAGATTGGGACTCAATGATGAATCATTTAAAAGCTAATATATATCTATAAAGTAAATAGATGTTACAAGTTCCAACTTTAGGGGTAGGAGGGTGAAGTTCAAAATAATTAAAGGCTATCCAGATAGAGTAATCCTCACTTGAAAAGAAAAGAAAGGACTGAAAGCTATCCCAAAAAAAAGAAAGAGAAAGAAAAAAAGGGATTGAAAAGCAATCCATATATAGAAAAGAAAAAGAAAATGTGCGGAGAAGCTTAAGGAGATGCCTAATAAAAATTGACTTTACTTGAATCAACTTAAAGAGAGAGCTTAATTGCATTTCTGAATTTATATTTAAGTATTAGCATTCGTACTAATAGAGTTCTCATGAGCTACTTTTCATATGATCCTTCAAAGCACCTTAAATATGACAAATTATGGTTATTCTTGAAATGAACAGGAGAATAGATGACTAAACGTTTTTACACTTATAGTTTCGACCCAAGTTACTAAAATCTTTGTAAAAGTCTTACTTTTTTATTCGTTTTATTAAAAAATCATGGAATTCTTTAAGTAAAGTTCACTACTATGAGTCATATTTTTATGTAGTAAAATGATTGCTTGAGGATATATACTAGTTCAGTTTGGGGGATTTTGATGCACCAAAAATATGTTGAATTTTTATATATTTTTTGTACTCATTTTTTGTGATATTGTAATTTAAATGAAGGTGTTTTTCACATTTTGTTGCAGGTATGATGATTTTAGGCATTTGGAGTAAAAAGAAGCAAAAAGGAACGAATTTGGAGAGAAAATAGGAGAAAACCTAAATTCTGCTTTCTTGAGCTGGCAGCACCCAAATCCACAAAACACTAGAAATTAAAATGCTTTGGACGCCGACGGCATCCAAAAACGGTGCTGCTGGCGCCAAATGTTGGTGGAGGCCAGATTCAATGCATTTGGATGACTATTGGAGGGTTTCTTGAGGCATCTCTTGGGGAATTAGTCCCTATACTATTTTAAAGTGAATTCGGTGCCAGAAAAGTGTGTAGAAGTTAGAGTTTGGTCATTGAAGAGAGTTTAGATTCTGGGGTTTAGTGTGAGAAAGTGTTGTTTTATGAGGGATTCTTCTCTAAGAGTTGTAGGAGGAGAAGGAAAATGAGAGATTGCTTCTTCCTTACTATTCTAAGAGGGAATTATGTGTTGTTGTGAAGAGGAAAATAGATTCAAAGGAACTTCAAGGGATTTGCTTGGGGAGGAAATTGAGATAAATTGTGATTACTTCTTATTGTTTGTATGAATTTGCTTTTATATATAAAATCCTTGTTTCAGCATATCTTCATCATGAATTATGAGTAGATTTCTTTGTCTTTCTCCTTACAATAAGATATGTGAAGTGATAATTTAGATTGGATGTGCCATGTGAATGTTAAGAAATTGTGATGATTTTTCATTTCGTACTTCATTTACTTTTCGATTTAGCCAATTGAATTGTTAAAATTTGTTGTGAAACATACGATCCGAGAGATCAATGTGTTCTACAACAAAGGTGCTATGAAGTGAGAGCCAACATCCTTTTAGCCTAACCACGGATTTATGAACTAAAACTAGAATTAGTCGATGTTCTTTATAGCACACAGAAAAGGGTAAAGAATAGGTATGCTCCTATTCGACACAATACAAATTTTCACCAATCTTTATCATTCACTTATCATAACATCATTATAAGGGGAATGACACTTTCACCAAATTTGAACCTTTCAATGCAAAACTTAGTTTAGTGATAGCTAGCTTATTTCGAAGTTTCGAAAGTACTTTAGTGATCTTAGAATCTTTAGCATCATTAAACCTTAACAACTATAGTATTTATTGTACGTGCATTGTAATTTGAATATTGGATGTATGTGCTACGCTTTAAAGATTTACGTCCTCCATTTGGGATCAATAACTAAGACTCCATTAGAGCCCTGTGTTACTTGAATGATATGTATACTTTCATATAAATTAGTTTTATTCTTATTAAATTGATTATAATTTGTGAATGAACTGAAAATAGTTTTTAAATACTTATTTAAGACAGCTGCGATTAGTAACCAATGATGGAGAAAGCAAGAGAAGAGCCTACTGCCCCGCTAGTAACACTAGCGAATGCTACTAAAGGAGATTTATCTTTTGTACTTTTAAGTGAGAGTTCAAATAAATAATTCTAAGCTTTAAGCTCATATTATTTTTATTAGGTAACTAAATCAAAACAAACTATTTTTTACTTCTTTATTAAATGCAAGCATACAATTTCTTAAGAATTTATATAAAGTAAGAAATGAAAGATGCTATGAATGAAAAAATAAAGCAATTTAGAGGAATAACACATAAGAGAAAGTTTCATTTTTTGAAGGATACAAGTTGATTTGCATGAAATAAGCATACAAGAGAAAATTTTGTTGCAGAGAAGTTGGGAGATAAAACGAAAGATTGGCAACAAAAGGAAACTACCAAAAAATATTCATCGATTTTGATGAGTTATTTTCTATTATTGCTTAATTAAAATCTATTTAACACATCATTTTCTTAACTCAAAATAGGTTAAGAATACATCATATGGGTGTAAAATCTATCTAACTAAATGGCACTAAAAGAAAAATTCTACAATTAGTAACTTGTATGTTTTGAAGCAGAGGATAAAAGAGAAGATTATACTGCTAAAGAAAGCTCTTTGAGTTGAATGAAACACCGAGGGTGGAAAATTGCTAAATAGATAAGTACTTATAAGTCTCTTTTGTAAGTATTCTTATGAACATGTCCTTCATATCAATAATAAGGAAGGAGATGTTTAATTAATTAATTTTTTTATTTGGTGATTTTATCTTCACCAAAAGTGATCTAAGTTTGTTCAGAGAGTTAAATGAAGTAATGACTAAGGAGTTTGAAATGATTGATACTAGGTTTATTATGTACTCTTTAGGCAAATAGTTCAACCATCTAAAATATTTAATCGTTATCACACAAGAAGGCTATATAATAGAGTTATGAAGAAGTTTAACATGGATAATAATAGGCTCATAAATACTCCGATAAATTGTGGATCCCTGCTATAAAGTACAATGAAGAATGAAGAAGACATAATTAATAAAACATCTCCTATGAGTTCAAATAAGTGTTTATGCTATTTGACATGAATAAGTTTTGTTGTTTTTTATATTGTTGGACTTGTCATTCATTACATGGAAACTCTAGTTAGCACTCATTTGATAATTGAGAAGTTAATCTTGCATTAAATGAAAGGTATGAGTGACTTTGGCTTGCTCTATTCACCATTTGATAATTTCAAGTTTGTAAGATATATGATATGAATGGCTAGAGATGAGAATGATAAATAATGACCAATGACATTTATATTAATTTTTTGGTACTATCACTGCTCTTACATGAATATACAAAAATAACAATTTGCCATCTTTTAAATAGTGACCAATGTATAACAAACAATTACTCTGGTTCACCCACATAGTTATTTTAAATGAAAAAATTTTATACAGAATTTTGATCATTTTCTTTTTCATTGAACTTTATTTATAGCGGGCATTGTGTCATTAGAATGCATTTCTAATCAAGGATATTTTGGCTGCTTTGCTTTCGTCAAAATTCCATCGTAAAATAGCTTTACTAACAAAAAATGCTTTATTTCTTATGGATTAGACCATCGAAAATGATAGTTTTTTTTTAGTAGTTTCACTTCAAAAAATTAGTAAAAAACCTTATGAAGCTAATATACTACATTAAATTCTTAAATATTGTAGATCCTTCAATAATATCATATAATAGAAAGAAATGAATAAAATCATTTTTGATATGATGAGAGGCATGCTTTGACACTAAATAGGACGCAATGGAGAAAAATGATTCATGTAGCCGACCCCACTTGGTGGGATTAAGGCTTTGTTGTTGTTGTTGTTGTTGAGAGGCATGCTTAAAAATAAGAGATTTTTGTAGGATTTTTTTGAGCAAAACTAGTTCCAAATTTATTTTATTTGGTCAATTGATAGATTTTGTTGGGGTTTAGAATCAAACATGAAGTAAAAAAAAGTATAAAACCTCTCATCTAAGAGTCTTTGGAAATATTTGTTATGTGAATGCATTTGATAGGACATGAAGCTACGTGATAAGAGTAAGAACTTCAATTTACTTGATTACGAAACCAATTCAAAAGGATAAATGTTATATAATAAAAATATTGGGAAGAAAATCGTCAATAGAGATGTTATATTTTGATGACAAATTATAATTGGATAAAAGATCACAAAATGGAGAATATAATTTTTTTTTCTTTTTATAAATTTTAGAAGATACTGTGGAGTAACCAATGATAGAGAGAGCAAGAGAAGAGCCTAGCCTACGGCCTCGCTAGTAACACTAGGATAGGTACTAAAGGAGAATTATCTTTTGTACTTTTAAGTGAGAGTTCAAATAAATAGGTTCTAAGCTTTAGGCTCATATTATTTTTATTAAGTAACTAAATCAAAACAAACTCTTTTTTACTTCTTCATTAAAAGCAAGCATACAATTTCTTAAGAATTTGTATAAAGTAAGAAATGAAAGATGCTGTGAATGAAAAAATTAAAGCAATTTAGAAGAATAACACATAAGAGTTAGTTTTATTTATTGAAGAATACAAGATCATTTGCATTAAATAAGCATACAAGAGAAAATTTGTTGAAAAGAAGTTGGAAGATGAAAAGAATGATTGGTGACAAAAGTCAAGCACCAAAAAATATTCATTGATTATGATGAGTTATTTGCTATTATTGCTTAATTAAAATCTATTTAACACATCATTTTCTTAACTCAAAGTAGGTGAAGAATACATCAAATGGATGTAAAATCTATCTAACTAAATGACCCTAAAAGAAAAATTCTACATTTAATAATTGATGTGTTTTGAAGTCAGAGGTTAAAAGAGAAGATTATATTGCTAAAGAAAGCTCTCTAGGTTGAATGAAACAACGAGGGTGGAAAATTGCTAAAGAGATAAGTACTTATAAGTGTCTTTTGTGAGTATTCTTATGAACATGTCCTTCATATCAACAATAAGGATGGAGATGTTTAATTTAGTAATTTATTTTTTTCGGTGATTTGATCTTCACCGAAAGTGATCTAAGGCTAAAGGAAGTAATGAAGAAGGAGTTTGGAATGATTGATACTTGGTTTATTATGTACAATTTGGGCAATGAGTTCAACTAACTAAAAGATATAATCTTTATCACACAAGAATATTATATAATACAATTATGAAGAATTTTAACATAGATAATTATAGGCCCATAAATACTCCTATCAAATGTGTATCCATGCTATTAAAGTACAATGAAGAGTGAAGATGATATAATTAATCAAACATCTTCTAAGAGTTTCATTAAGTGTTTATGTTGTTTGACATGAATAAGTCTTGCTATTTTTTATATTGTTCGAGTTGTCATTCATGACATGGAAATACTAACTAGCACTCATTTGATAATTGAGAAGATAATCTTGAATTAAATGAAAGGTATAACTGACTTTGGCTTGCTCTATTCACCATTTGATAATTTCAAATTTGTAAGATAATGATATGAATGGGCTAGAGATAAGAATGATGGAAAGTGACCGTGAGATTTATATTCACTTATTCAATCATGAGATCCTCTACTCCTTAGCTAAGGGATTTGGCTCGCCACTTCGAGTGGACAATCCTACTCTTGAACGAACTAAGCCCGCAGATGCTTGTTTTCTTGTTGAAAGAGACATCACTCAACCAAACCCTGATGAAGTCTGGATTGGCTCTCCGCACACGGGATACTGGCAAAAGGTCGTCATGGGTTCTCATCCACCGTATTGTTCCCATTGTGCCATGTTTGGTCATTCTGCTATGATTTGCTATCGTTTACATCCACATTTAAAACCCAATACTTTACCCAAATCATCGCAACACACTACCCCCCCACCTCTGCAACCCCTACCTTCACAAAACCCATTTCCTCTAGATTCACAACCACCCACTCCTCCTCCGCAAATCTCCGAACACCCTACCATTTTCAATCCGCCTGACGGCCCCCCCTTGTTTCCCTTCCCATCCCTGTGCCCCCTAACGATGCTTTACACATCCGTGATGATGACAGTAACTCACAACAAAGTTCTAACAATGAAGTATTGGTTTCTGTGGAGGATGATCAAAGTATTCAAATCATCTTACCTTTAGATGTTCCACAAAATTTAAATCCTTCTTTCGAATTGGATACAAATAATTCTGTTTTAGCTCAATCTGATTTGCCACCCTCAGATCATCCCTACAACACTATTGCTCTAAACACATTGCCTTCTGTTGAATCCAGTCATCATCAGATGGTTGAAAATCCCGCCAACTCCCCCATCCCTATTCACCCTGTACCTACTGTAAGCATGGTATGTCGTCCTTTTGATCCTACATCACCTATTTTGGAAGCCTCTAATGTTTTGGAGACGGAATGGCTCATTCAAAAGTCCACAAGGAAAAAAGGGAAGAAGTATTTTGACACATCACAAAACATGGGTGATTCCATTGAAACAAGCATTTCTGAAGGAGAATTACTACCCCCTTCTTCTAGGATTACTAGAAGAGGTGGAAAACATCATGCTTAATATAATGGTTTGGAACATTAGGGGAGTGGCTGACCCTACCTCCCTTAATCGTCTAAAACATCTGTGTAGGGTCCACCACCTTGATATTTTTTTTGTGCTTGAACCTTTGGTTTCTACTCATAAAGATAGAATTCATTCATCCTTTCCTCTATATTCTCATTATAGCAATAATAATAACAAAATATGGGTTTTTTGGAAGAGGCATTTACAATTACAAATCATTGATGATGATAAGCAATTTGTTCTTGCTCATTTCACTGTTGGTTCCTTTAACAGCTGGATTACTTTTATTTATGCCAGTACCTTACTTTCTGATAAATACCTATTGTGGAATAAACTTATTACCATGGGTTCCACAATCACTGAAAATTGGTGTATGGGAAGAGATTTTAACATGGTTATGTCTCGTACTGAAAGAAAAGGGTGTGCTCGGGTTGATACAAATCTCATGCAACGTTTCTGTGATAACATTGCTAGTGCAGGTTTATTTGATTTGGGTTTCACTGGTACTCCTTTCACATGGAGACGTGGTTTACTATTTCAAAGAATAGATAGATTCTTTGGCAATTCAAATTTTCTTAATTTTTATCACATTGCCCGAGTGCAGCACTTAAGTCATGCTTCTTCTGATCATAACCCCCTCTTACTCTCCTTAGCTTTCCATCCTAAACCTGCTACCACACATTTTAAATTTCTTAATATTTGGAATTCCCATACTACGTTTATTGATCTTATCAAGAGCCTGTGGCATCCAGTTCGTTGTGGTTCCCCTTGGTACATGTTATGGCAATTACATAAGAAAGTGGCTGATGGGTTGAAATGCTAGAATTTTGAGGTCTTTGGTAATATTCATTCAAGATTTTCCAAGTCTCAACAGAAGGTGAATTCTCTTGAAGCTAGGGAGAGCTTAACGCCTGACATCTCTGCTGAGCTTTCTCAAGCTCATCTTACACTCCTTGCTGATATTTCCTTGGAAGAGGACCTTATGAAACAAAAGACACATGAAATTCATTTCACTAATGGGGACAAAAACACTAAATATTTTCATGCTTCGATTAAAAGTAGACTCAATCATTCCATCCTAAAAATTATTACTGAAGACGGACATGTCATCACTGGGGATGACTAAATTGGCTTAAATGCAGCTCATTATTTTACTAATTTGTTCTCTAATCATATGCAGGTTCCTTCTATTAATGAGGATTTTTTTCTTCTGAAAAACACCTAGTCTCCTCCCTGCATCTCTCAGATATCCCTACCGAGGAAGAAATATTAAATGCTCTGAAAGATATCAATCCTAATAAAGCTCCTGGTCCTGATGGTTTTACTCCTGCTTTTTATGTCACCAACTGGGATATCATCAAAAAAGAGGTTGTTATGGCCATTCAGAGCTTTTTTAATGGGGATGATCTCTGTAAGTATTTTTTTGCTGCTTTAATTGTACTCATTCCTAAGGGAAGAGATAAATCCCATTGGTATAACTTTAGGCCAATCTCTTTAACCACAGTCATCTCCAAAGTTATTAGTAAAATTTTGGTGGCTATAATTCAGCCTTATCATAATAGCATAATCTCCCCTCATCAGTCTGCTTTTATTAAAAGCAGGGAAATTACATATAACATCCTACTGACACAGGAACTCCTTGATGAGTTAGACAGAAAATGTAGGGGAGGCAATCTTGTGATGAAACTGGATATTAAAAAGGCTTTTGATACTATTCATTGGGACTTTATTATTAAGGTCCTTAGTGCTAGAGGCTTTCATATTACTTTCTGCAATTGAATTAAGAGGTGGCTTTCCAACAATTTTTATAGTGTGATGGTTAATGGTTCTTCTTATGGATTTTTCTCTGCACAAAGGAGAATTAAACAGGGCGATCCCCTCTCCCCTATTATTTTTATACTTGCATTTGATTATCTTTCTAGGATATTGAATCTTTATCAGACACAACACTCTCACACAAGATATTCTCATAGAGCTCATTGTATTGTTTCTCACCTAGCTTATACTGATGATATTATTGTTTTTTCCAATGCTTCTAAACCTGCTATCAAGAAACTCATGCATGTGCTGGAAAAGTTTGAAAATTTATCTGGGTTATCTTTTAATAGAGATAAATGTCATCTTTATTTTAGCAAGCATTTGTCTCATACTCATACCAGCTGGGTCACTATTTACACTGGTTTCAAATTAGCTAGTCTGCCTCTTAAATATCTTGGAGTTAATTTAATTAGGGGTAGAAGTAAGCAAATTCAAATGGATGAGGTTATTGATAAAATCCAAGGTAGGATTAAGGATTGGAAAAATACTTTCCTGTCCACAGGAGGTAGATTAACTCTTTTATCTGCTGTGCTTCATAGCATACCTTTATATGTTTTACAAGTTTTCAATGCTAAAAAGAGCTCTATTAGAATGTTATAAGGCATTTTTAATCGTTTTCTCTGGGAAGGTGGGGGTGCCAAGAGACATTGGCTCTCTTGGAAAAATCTGTTCAAACCTAAATTTTCTGGGGGTCTTGGTTTCAAAGCCCTTTCTCACATTGTGGAAATCAACATGTGTAAACTATGGTTTAAATTCAGGCTTGGCGAATCTATGTGGGCTAATTTTATGAACTCTAAATACTGCTCTTCTGCCCATCCCTCCACTGTTATGTGGAAGGTTGGTGACTCCAAGATATGGAAGGCCATTTTAGGGGCAAGAGCTTTAGCTAAAGATTTTTTCATATGGGATTTAGGTGATGGTAGAATCTCCTTTTGGAATGACTGTTGGGGAGTGCCTCAGCTGGAAAATTTGCCTCATCATCCTCACTATGATAATACTTTAGTGGCTAACTGTTGGATACAGGGTCATTGGGATTTACCGAAGCTTCGAGAGTTAGTGGAAAATGATGTTGCTATGCTTATTAACCAAATTCCTTTACAGGACACTCTGAGAGATAAACCTATATGGAGGAAAACTTTTTCCCTGTCTGTGAGTAAGTACATTTATAATTATATTACCTCTCACTCTAGATGGTATTGGGGAAACATTTTCTGGCAGCCTCTTTTCACACCATCAATGTTTTTTTTTTGGCGTTTATTCTCTTCTTTACTCCCCCTGGATGACATTTTAAAGCTTAAAGGTATACGAATGACTTCTATTTGTCCTTTATGTAAGCAAGATGAAGATTCATCCCATCATATTTTTTTCAATTGTAGTTAAACTAAAGTCATTTGGAATATGTTGGAAAATGCTTTCAATTTGGTTTGGCCTAGCTACTGTTCTATTGAATTTTTTTTTACTGTATGGAAGAATTCCACTCATGTTGAGAAACCATTACACCACTTTCCTTTGGTGGTTCTCTGGTTTGTGTGGATGGCCAGAAACAGTTTTAAGCATACTGATAAACACCCCACACCGGTTGTTACTTTCTCACACATTTGGGCTTATTATCAAAAAGCCATCAAATTGTGTTCTCCTAAGTTCGATTTTCCCGCACTCGTAAGCTCGTATCGGTTAGATGGCTGCCTCCCATATCTGGGTGGATCAAAGTGAACATTGATGGCAGTTGGTCTATGAATTGTTCTGGTGCTGGTGGCTTGTTTAGAGACCATTCAGGCAAACTTTTATATTTTTTTCTTCTCCTGTAGAGGCTGATACACCATTGTGTGCTGAAGTTTGAGCTCTTTTGCTTGCTCTCAGAACTGCTGTTTGTTTTAATTTAACTCATATTCAAGTGGAAATTTATTCAAAGGTGCTCATTAATTTATTTTATAAATATACACCTCTGCCTTGGACCCTTATTTATCTGTTTAGACGCATATGACATATCATTACCACCTCCTCTATGCGGGTGAATCTAACTTTTATTTACGAGAGGGCAACTCACTCGCGGACCGGCTTGCCAAGCACGCACTGAGACATACCATTGGTGGGGACTGTAACCTTCAAGGCCGCTCTCGCGTTTATTACACAGTGATCCAATGAATTTACCTTACATTATATATTGATTATCTGACAGCTTTATTTTTTTGGGTTTTTTGAATTTGCAATTTTTTCTCACTTCTAAGAGCTGCAGATTGCCATCTTGCTGGGTTACAATTTTTTTTAGGAAGTTTTCACCCCTATGGATTCTGGGACATGGAGGCTGAGTTGATTAGAGCAATTTCTAGACTTGGAGCAGTTTGTTATGTGTAGATTGCCATTTTGCTGGGTTACAATTTTTTTGAGGAAGTTTCACCCTATGGCTTCTGGGAAATGGAGGCTGAGTCATTTTGAGAAATTTCTGGATTTGGATGCAAGTTGTTTTGTGCAGGTCCTTAGAATTTATTTGCTTATCATTTTTAGGATTTTATTGCTTTATCTGTTTCCTCTGTTCACGATTCTTGCATGGTTTATACTCTTTTTTGGTATTTCCTTCACTGCATCTTTTTAGAGTTTTCTTGCTTGTGTAGTACCGAGGGAGGCTGAACCCCTAGGGATGCGTGGAAATTGTATTTTTTTGGGTTTTATTAGTTGGGGATCGGCCTCCCCAACCCTTTTGTACTGATCTTTTTTATTTAACACGTAGGGAGCCACATGTGCTCTTTCCCAAAATATATATATATATATATATATATATATATATATATATATATATATATATATATTAAAGAAGCCCTAAGGCCTTTTTCATTAAGATAAAAGGGGTTACAAAACAAGTAGTATGAGAGGGCCCAATGATGGAGCTCTGCTCATAGAAACAAAGAGCAAAAAAGCTCGAACAAAAAGTACAAAAGATAGGACAAAAGTAAAACATGCAACTAAAACTTTTTCAGTGGACGAGGTCGCCAAGGCCTTCCTCTTCCATGGGTTCTTGTAGTGCATTCAATAATCAAGCTCTGAAGTGATTCTCCATTACTAGGAGAGACCAAGGTGTCATCCATAAGATTCCCAAGTAGCATAGTACCTTCAGCTTTCTTCTTCTGTCGGGATGTATACACTTGCCATTTTTTGGGGAAAACTGGTCTGTCTGAACCATAGAAGGAAGTACAATTGCGGTGGTAGGTACCAGTATCTGTGTAGTAGCAGTAAACAGAGTATTGTTTAAAGCCTCGATAGTAGTAGGCACATTCTCCGTCATCGGACTGTGAACATTCACTTCATTACTTTGTTCTATCACGTATGGGAGGGAAGCCTGAGCACCCCCCACAGTAGGTGTTGCTCCAATAGAAGAACTGAGAAGAAAGGGCAGCAGCCGCACCCTGACCTACCAACAATTTATCTTGATTGATATGCTCTGAATCAGCATCATTATTCTTTTGCACTGTATCCGGTGTGGGCGTTGCTATAGGTATCACAGGTAGTGAGGAAGAGGGAATATCTGTCGCAGGAATGTGCGTCATAGTAGCATATTTACGTGGAGTTTTGAGATTCAGATGCATGTGGTAAACTGATGGTGGGAGTGACCAAACATACGACAATGGGTGGAGTAAAGAGGTACCTGTTCAAGTTCTGCTGGTTGCCAAAAACCCTGATGCTATGTGCCAATCCATAGTTCTTTTGGGAAGGGTAGTGTAATGTCTCGTTCTATCAATATTTAACCTCAGAGGGTCTAGTTAAATGCTCTGTAGACGAATTAGTTTGGAGGGGTGAGCCATATATCTTTGCAAAAGTAAATAGAAGCTCTTGATCATAAAGGTCAACCTGCAAATCTGGGAAACACAGCCACACCAAAATGATAGGTGGTTCAGTATGACGGTCAAAATCCACGGTCCATTTCAGCACCTTCATCATCTAATTGTCAATACGAAGTATTCTTGTAGCAAACACTTGTGTGTAATCTCTATCATCCGTTAATTGGATGAGAACGTGTCGACCATCCAATCTCCCAATCTTTCAACTCCCATTCAGCTTCATTTGTTCAAATTCCTTATGGATCAGTTCAAGTTTAGGATTACCGTAGAGGAACTTACCTACTAGAAACAGCCGGCAGGGTGCAGCTAGGGTGGAGATCTCTTCCTCTATGAGAAAGATTGCAGGTTTGCCGTCTTTATGGGATGCTTTTTTTGAGAAACTTGGTTTCGACTCCTAGCGTGAATGCATCATGGAATCTCTGCGGGAACATGTTAGAACGTGAAGGAGCGCGGGCGAGGTTGTTGCCGGCGAGGGCGTCGGCGTAAGATCGACCAGAGGCTATTTCTACGACTGCGCAATACCCACTGACAATGTGAACCGTCGAGCTTGCAGCAGGGTCGCTGATTGGAGGGTAGTATCGAAGGGTTCGAATGAAGAGAAGACGCAGGGATGGAGTGCAGCCAGCTCGACACGAACCCGAAGTCGAATCGGGTGTAGCACAGCAGCTCAACACGAACAGCAGGCGAGCAACTCGACACCGGAGCAAGCATCCACCAGAGACGACAAAGACGCATTATCGATGGCGAAGACGATGCAGAGGTTTCGACGCGAGTAGTAGAGGAACGTAGCAGACTCTAGGGTTCTCCATGCGGCGAAACCCTAGCAGAACGGCGGAGAAGAAGGAGAAGGCGCATCTTTTATATATATGAATATATATATATATATATATATATATATATATATATAGTTTGTCAACTTTTTATCTGTAAATTGGAGAATGTGGCCGCAAACTCGTGTTTCCCACCATTACATTTTGCTTCAAATTTTATTGGAGTTAAGTTTATTGAATTAAAAAAAAAGTAGCAACCAAGATTTGTAAATATAACCAATAGACAATGGCACTAGCTAATAATTTAATTGTTTATAATTAAAAAAAAACCCCAATTTATTCACAACATTGCTACATTAGAAAATGTACCACAAAAAAAGTTGGTGCAAGGGGAGAATATGAATTCTAAATTCCAAGTCATAAATGACTTTTTATCAAGCCACTCAAATGTAAATATTTTATTAGAATATGATGTTTATTTAGAGTTGCAAATCAATTTTAAGAGTGGTTGTTTAAAATTAAACTTGATTTAGTAGGATAACAAAAGGCTACCTAAGGGAATTTGAATTTTATCTTGTTCCCATGTACCAAGCTCAAAACTTATAACTTAATTGTAATTTACAGGACAAATAATAAGTCTTCTCCGTTAGCACGTAAATATTTCACCTAGAACTTGGGACGCGCGGCTCATAAAACTGTAAAAATACAGAAGTTCCAAATTATATAGTCCGCTAATTCTATAAACTACAATAAAATCAGCAATTCGGTAAGTTTTAATCAATGCATAAACATTGAATACGCACCTTCGACGAGGTAATAATTCAACAATGAAGAGAAGAAACTAGGAAAAGAGCTAGAGGCAACTACTTTGTAATTCATGCTATTCATTGTTTCAATACCGGAAGCAGAGCCACTCAACAATGGGGGTGAATATTACGTATGGAATTTAGATATATCATTTCCTGATATTATGATGATATTATCATGTCACCAAAATACCAAAAGAATAGTCTTAAATTTGCACCTACAAGTAATATTTTTTTCCACAACTGCGTCTTTGAATGAAGAAAATGATAGAATAGGACCGCCATAATGAGAAAAAAATGCACCCAGAGATATAGATTATAAGAATATTGGCATCAACATCTTCCTTCCGAAATTCACTCTCTCTTCTGCCCTTTTGCCTAACAAAGAAGAAAGAAAAAATGTACACAAAGTTAGGTTGGCACTACCCAACCGCGCCACCGGTGATGGCCCGCCGGCCGCCGGAACCTACTACTATCCTTCCCCACCAGGTGTACCGTACAATCCTTCATCACCTTCGACACCTACTATAGGGATGCCGGCTCATGGATCTGTGCCATGGTCCGCCGGCCTCTGCTACAGCTGCCATGACTGCGGCAACTGTAAATCTCTGAAGCTTTTATTTGTCAGCTTGGTAACTCCTTTCTTTATAGTTGAGATTTTAATATTTATACGGTGCGGTTACCACCATATGGACTATGCAGTACATGCTTATATAATTCACAAAATTTGCTTTTTAAATTTTTTTCTCTCTCAATTGTATGCTAAACTATGTTGAAGGATATATTTTACTTTAAAAAATTGGAGTATGAAATCCTGTATTGCTGTGCATGATATTTAATTATATTGAAACTTATATAACTATGTTACATCTCATCTTTCTAAGTTATATATTATTTGCATGATCAAAACTGAAAAGAATTTTGAAGGATAGATTGTAAAATATAAGACTCTGAATATTCATTTGGTGTTAAGAAAATGAATATTTTTTTAATTAATTAGTAGGTTTCTGATCATCTATTCAAATAACCAACGTAGTGCAGCGATAATAATAATCAGTTATTTTTGCAATTCTAAGAAATTAAGTAAGAATATCTGATTTAATTTGTTTTTTTAATTTATTTGAAAGAGTAAAAGCTAATTAATTATTTATGCATTGCTTTTATTTTAAAATAAATTCAAATAACTATAAACTTTAGTAATTTTTGTTTTGTATGATGTATATCTTCAAGGAAATACATTAGTTGATGATTTTGTTACATTTATATATATAAGTATTTTTTAAAAGAATGGCAGGAGATTATTATAGGAGCTCTAGCCACCCTCACTACTGGCAAACTGGTCATAGGGGGATTCGAACCGATTCGAACCCATGACCTGAGGGGACTTACGACCTTCAAAAGGCTGCTCTACCAACATGTCATAGCTGACGGCACCGTTATATATATATATATATATATATATATATATATATATATAATATAATATAATATAATATAACCTTTTTTTTCTTGTACAACTGCGGTCGATAACAATATATGGTCAAAATTAGCTTGCATTGTTTACTAAATTTAAGCTGGGCCTTTCAGAAAAAAGACCTTTAATTAAGATAAAAAAATGAAAATAAAAACCAGT
Organism: Papilionanthe hookeriana x Papilionanthe teres; assembly: GCA_022702705.1. Lineage (NCBI taxonomy): Eukaryota > Viridiplantae > Streptophyta > Magnoliopsida > Asparagales > Orchidaceae > Papilionanthe > Papilionanthe hookeriana x Papilionanthe teres. The sequence continues at coordinate 26,979,787 of CM040430.1, forward strand.
TGGGGCTAACTTTGACTAATGTTCCTTTAAACAAAAAGCCAAGCAAATTCATCTAGAATTCAAATATTTTAACAGAAAAAAGACACATTTTCAATAAAATATGCAAAAATATGTCTCATATTGCCAAGTTTTTTTAAAATTTGATCGATAATTTACGGAGTCAAATAAAAAAAAAAAAATCAAAACATAATATCATTATTGGTGACATATTTCATTCAAAGTCCAAACTCTTATAATATAAATCCCAAAAATTTCATCTGTATTATGAGCTATTTGTATCAACTGATTTTTTTTCTTTTAACATGTTAATGTTCCTCGGAATACCATCATTGTTTTGCTTGACACTATACAAATAAACATAATTCATTCAAATTATGTATATTATTAGAATAAGGAAATCCTATTAAAAATAAAAATTCCCTTCACCCAAGGACACAAAAGGGGAATGCCCCTCACCACTAGAGTTCAGCTCCATGATTAAGTATAGCATCTGCATCAGACAATTCCGGTCTTAAAATATATTCAGAATGATTTGCTTTGAAATCTCTGCAAATCAAAGTTGGGTTCTTATCCATCATAATATAGATCTCCTTTTTAGCTCAAAGGGTGTGCCAACTTATCGATAAAGGCAAAGTTTTCAAGAAATGAAATTAAGATGGAACACTTGTAGCTTGCAAAGGGTGACAATTTAAACACTCCATTCAATCCCATGCAATGCATTTGACACTTTGTCATCTCCTTATAAATATACAAAACTATTAATGTAAAGAACACCAAGAGTTTTAAAGGCAGTAATGGTGATGCCAACAAATTAATGAGAACATCAATCAATACACTCATTGAGTATAACATAATGTATATTTTCAACGTATTTATAAAAGTTACATGAAATAATCTTATAATTTAAGTTATGACATGAGGGAGGAGGAGGTGGAATGAATTGTTTTATAGCTTAATTTTAAATTTAAAAAAATTTCTCTCAAATCATTATTTTGCTAGCAAATATTTTTTTTTCTTTCTAACAAGATTACGAAGGCATGTAACAAACATATTTTAGTTTCTTTCTTTACAGAAAAAATATTTATATTATTTGGCATAGATTTTTAATGATGTAAAAAATAATTTAAATTTGGCCTTTTCTCTTCGATGCAACATTACTTGCAACAGAGATCTAAGTACGAGTTAATGATAGAGCTATGATAATGAGCGAAAAAATAAAAAAAAAGATAAAAAAATTTGTAAAAATCAAACACAAAAAAATCTATGGAAGTTTGGGCGCCACTCAGGGGCGTATGTGGACTCCTTATCTTCTTATCTCATGATTTTTCCGCACTCTCTTTTTCAGTCCATAGGTGGAAAAACCTCCCTTCTACGTAGGGAATGAATTCAACCTCTATTTCACTCAAAGCAAAAGGCTCACTATTTTTAGGACAACTTAGTTGGTCATAATTCCCTACTTCAAGTCATGGAACAGATCACTTCAAGCACAATCGACTAGATAGTTCCATTTTTTATATATAAAAAATAATAATAAATTCAAGTTCTCTCTTTGAGTACTAATGAACAATGTGTACTGAAAGCTTAATTTATGAACTCATGAATTATATATGGGGAGAGAGACGACTTGGCATGTAGGAAGAAAGCTCTCTCTAAATTATATATATATATTGCTACGCTCTAGTTTATTCCATAGGAATCTGCGTTGGCACTAAACATAATTTTCACATTTTTAGATTAAATTGTAATATAATCAATAATTAATATTAATTTCAAATATAGTTCAAAACATAACTGTTGATATCATATGACCAATATAGTGTAAAATGTGGGGTAATATTTGCATGCTAGCTTTATAAAATGTGGGGTAAATTTTGAATGCTAGAACTATAAATTAAACATAGTATTTGTGCAATCTTTGAATTCAATATAGTGTGACTTCACTATTTGAACAATTTGCTAATAAAAAACTTTCCTGTTTCTTAATTCTCTCTCCACAAAGTTTGAATGAACTTCAATTGATTCTGTCATGTACTTAATTTTTTTGCTTCAATACTAATGAACTAGAAGATAAAATACTACAGAGAGAGGAAGAGAGAGACCAAATCATAATACTCTCTCTCTAAACGTTCATTCGATGAACATACCTATTTTTGCTTGTTTAACAAAAATTCTACAACTAATGAATTTTTTAGGACAATGATTTAGTTAAAAAAAATCAATTTTTGAACAAATTGTAAATAAAAGATAGTATTTGTACTTTACTCATATTAAGTACAGAAAATATGTTAAACATGGATTATTTTGAGCTTAATAGAATATCTAAAACACAATAGATTAATATAAATGTTAACATGTCAATTTGAGCAGTTCATCTTAAGAAGATCATTTAACACTCAATTTAGAAATTTTGCAATGAACCATGATTGAGTTTATGTTCCCATAAGAAAAGTGCAAGATAGATAATCCTCGCACAAAAATCTTCCTTTTTGGTTTTGTTTTCATAAATATTCTCTTTTTGCTGATATCTATTATGCATCAAATAATTTTGAGGCGCTTAAGAGGAAAATTTAATCCTTTTACGGATTATAATCAAGAGAAAAAATTTTACTTTATCCTTATTGTATGTTGAAATACTCTTTAATGTTAATGTAGTTTGGTTCGAAGACTGACCTGAGCTTAATATTTTATTCTACCACTATAGGAAAAAGTTGCTATTATCAACTGACAAATCAATCAGTAATAGCATAAATTTGCCTAAACATACATTAAAAATAAAAAAGATATAGAAAATCAATTAAAATTTTGATACCTACAAACATAGATCATAACGTTAACACCAACATCAACCACATCTTACAACAGACAAATCAAAGACAATTTGATAAAGAATGAAATCGCCATACCTAACTCAGAAAATACAATAATATCATCTAATACATAAATTCCTAAAATATTTGCATAATAAAAATATATAAAATTTCACGTCCAAATAAAAAATAATAATAATAAATACATAAAACATCTATGGCGCATCATCTCCTCCTCCATTCCTCCTCTTTTGGCACATCACTAAGTGATCCCTTGAGACGGCGTTGCACGTTGCATCATAGTTGTGCAAAGGTGAGCTTGAGCCTCTAGAAAAACAATCTCTTTCCTAGCATGCAAATCAACATTGCGCTTCACATGTAGCTCTTTAGCTAACGTTAACATACCCCTAGCAATTCGTCGTCAACCAATGATGATGATCGTAAGTAAATTTACCAATATGCATGCCATTATTTTTGGCTTTCTCCTTAATATTTATCATAGTGCTGAAGATATTATAAAACAATTTTTTAATATTCATGACATCCACTACAAAAAATAACTAAAACCTAGCACGTTGGTTATTCAAGGTTACAAACCAACGTCTATTTGATATCAACCGATGGATAAATTATCGGTTATTAAGTCATTAAAAACCGACATGCTTAATACTGCTGGTAAGCCATTGCAAAACCTTAATATTAGCAACCTGAGTCTAAAATCATTCATTTCTATCTCCCACGCACACTCGAGCTTCGGAACCAATGTTCACCCCCTTCAATCCCTTTTTCTCTACACTGCACCATTTCTCAATTTCTTATAATCAAATCAAAGGTAATCTCGATTTAATCTTTCCTTTAAATTATTATCTAATTTAAACCATTAGTTTTTTTATATTATTAGATTACATGTTTTTTGATAAATTCAAATTTTGATTAGGTTTTGTATGTTTTTCATTGTTTATATTATTGCTACGTTCTTAGGGCTTCATTCTTATGTTTTTCCCTGTTTAACAACTAAATTTTAAGAGAAATTTATATATGTAGATTGCAAATCTTATATATTTACATATCTCACATCTAAAGTTTCATAATTATATGCATATCATTGTCGCTTTAAATCTAATCATGACAATGTGTATTCTAATTTTAAAAAGTGATAATAGTGTCATTTTTTGTTGTGATATTAAAGATTGGAATGCTATGTGCGTAAAAAAGAGAAAATATATTTATATATGATCGCCAATTTTTAGATGGCTCGGTTAAGGATTTTCATGAAGACAGTAAAATGACTTAAACTTGATGTTCTATGTTAGAGTTTCCAATCTCCTTATTTTCCAAAAATGTAACGACGTTTATTCAACTCTTGACATATTTTCTTAGGAGTGTGATGCCAATATTTTGCTATTCTAATTTGTTAATCGACATTTGAAAACCTTAGCTCTATCACAAAATATTGGCACAATAAATAGGAATATTGGCAGTTTATATTTGTATCCACCTATCGTTTGAGTTTCCATATAATAACACTATTTTAAAAATAACTTAGAAACGATCATTTAATGTTATTTATGCATATTTTGGTAGATATTTTGTATTTTCATTCTTAGATACTACACACCTTTGAAAAAAATTTCATGAATCAGATGAATAAGTAATAACAATAAATTATGTGAATGCTATAAATTAGAAATACACTTCTAATTAGTATAATGAAGTTCATCAAGTGGTAATTCAAATTCATCTTGAGTGTTATCTTACTTAACATAGTAAGAAATATGCTTGGGCACAACATTTAAAATTCATTAAGAACATTATTAAAAACTTATGTCCTTGAATTGCCCCTAATATATGTATAAGTTATATTTTTACTATTCAGGATATAGAGCCTAATTAAGAAATTATTAATCCTTAAGATTTGTAAAATAACACTATTATAGAAGAAAAAAAGTAATTTTAGAATAATTTAAAAGCTTAATTTAAGGACACTTGAAAGGTAGGTGATTAGCTTAAATGTTGTACGCAAGTGTATGTATCATACAAATAATATAATATGAATTTAATATTTTTCACAAGGATCATAATTTAAAATTTAATAAGTTAATTACTAATTTATGTTACTAAATTTTATTATTCAATAACATTAATTAATTTAATTAAAAGGAACAAAAAAAACTAACCACTTCATTAAACTTGATAATAAAGCAAAGAACATCGTATGAGTATGATCTTACGTTTTTTTTTTTCATTTTTTAAAGTTGACATTATTACTTTGTTAATAAAAAATTATTATATTTTACAATCTTTATCATTAATTTAGAAAATATAATTAATCTTCCTAATTCAGCATATGTTTATATGCACTAGTGAAATTGATTGCATTAGGAAGAATTTCTTCTTAAATTAAAGTTTTTAAGTAATGATATGTCTATCTTATTTAAAAATCTATCAGCTTACTTCTACTTGTTCTTCTAAGACTGTGTTGATATTTATCGATTACATTAAGTTTGAAATAAGTATATGACTAATACACAAAGTAAAATTTGAAGTAAATTGAATAAAATTTTAGCTTTCAACTAATTAACTCAAGGCCTTAATAGGAATAATATAAATATATTATTATTACATTTTAATAATCATATATTTATATTATTCCTATTAATAAATAGGAAATAATATAATTATTACATTTTAATAAGATTAACTCAAGGCCTTAAAATTTTCTTGTTGGGAACATGGATCAAGATGCATTATTATTACATTTTAATAGGATTAATCAAGAAAAGCAAAACATTGCTCTCTAGAAGATAACACAGTAAAATTCTAGGAAACTTTAATATAATATCACTATTTTAAATTGGTTCTTTAAATTATGCAAATACTTATAAAACTATTTGAAATATTTTTATCTTGTTTAAATTAAATTACTTTAGAAAAAAAAAAAAATTAATTTAATTCTTATTCAATATTTTGCATAATCTAAACATTTTCTCATTGCTTAGACTTTTTGTTTCAACTTAAGAATGTTTTATTCATATCTAACTACAAAGATAAAGAAATAAAATGAACCTAAATCTTATTTTTATGGTATAAAATGATTAGATGTTACCATCTAATGTAGGGCTATGAATCCATATTAATCTTGATATGCATATTAAAACTGGAATAAAAGTATTAATTATATATATATATATATATATATGTATATATATATTGTAACAACGTATAATCTACATTCTATTACTTATATTTCTTTTGTAAATTTATATTAAGTTCAAAATTATTCAATAAATGAATAAAATTTTCTATATAATATTTTGAATGACATCTAAATTTTGTATTATGAAAACAGAAAAATCGAAATCGATTTGGTCGATTTTTAATAAATTTTAGTGGGACTGAGCCCTCCTTTTTCATTGTTTTAAAGTACCGTATTTTAAAATTTTGCTTTGCCATTAAGTACATTAAGTACTTGTAGAGTCTTCGGAGCACTGCATGGCTTGCTCTTCGTCGGGAAGCGCTATGTCTTTAATTAACGAGGACATCACTTGCAGGCCTTGGCTACAATCAACTCATTTTTAATAGTCCAGTAAGTAAAAAACAATAAGAAAAGCAATTAAAGACAATGTTACCTTGACTACAATATACAGTATATCGTTCTCCATGCTACTTCCTCTTGTTGACAAGTGGCATTCTTAATTTTTAATTTTAATATCTTTGACCGCTTAATGAAGTAATTAATACACTAATGACTAATATTTTAATGCAAAATCTTTTGGTATCCAAATGCCATCTTCAGATCATAACTTCTTATTTTGTACAAATGTAAACAGACTCTGCAGTATGGCTGGCAAATATTGGAATTTTCCAACCGTTTATATAGTTTGACATGAAGAATAAGGACGGGGAATTTTTGGCTTATGATAAATTATTTAGAGTTTTATTCAGGATAAATAATATATATTTGAGATAATAAGATACTGCTTAACGTATTAGATGACTTCTTTTTTATGTTTTATGATTTATAATATTAAAAAATAATAATAATAAACTATACTTTATAAATAAATTATTTTCTTTATTGTTATTAAGAGTAATTATTTTATAATCAAAACAAATGTGATCGAGATTTCAAGTTAAATTTTGAGAAAATAAGCTTCTGCCGTACTAATTAACTAAGTTGGCAGCTTGTCAATAGAACTTAGTGCACCATCCAAAATTCATGATTTCTATCTATTTCTTCTGCCAAAATGTATATATATAGATATATAAGCCATTCCCTCAAATTCTCCATCACCAAGGGAAGAAGAAGACAAGAAAAAAGAAGAAGAAGAAGAAAAAGAAGAGAAGGAGAAGAGGAGACTTTGCAAGGGAAGAGATGAGTGAAGAGAAGCAAGCAGTGGTAAAGGTGGAAGCCATTCTGATGCTTCTTCTGCTTATTCTCTTATTGCAGTTTTCATCATCAATGGCAATAAGACCGTTGGGGGAGAAGCTAGGGTTTCAGGTGGGAACTAAATTGTTTCTTCAGTCCCTACCTCAAGGGCCAACAGTACCTTCAGGCCCATCTTGCTGGACACATGGTCCCACACGCTGCCCTCCATCGATGCCACGTTGATCAACTCTGCAAGTGCTTAGAGTAGTTTTTAATTTGTTCTTCATTTTTGTATTATGGGCATAAATTTATATACTATAATCAAATTTTTATTTTTTTGGAAAGTAGAAATATCTATAAAAAAATTCTCTTCATCATTTATTTTGAATTGAAGTTTAAATTCTTCCTGCATCAATGTGATCCATCACTAATGGGACTTGCAGAAATTATTGCATCAGGACATCAATCAGGATACGTTATGTGTACAGACAGACTCACCCATGCATTAAATTGGAAGTCTGACTGCCACAAGTGACAAACACTGATTTAAAATCCTGATGCAAAACTGTATCAAAACTCTTAATACAATAATTTCTCTGCTGAAGGAAACTTGTAAAAAAATAAGAAAAATATGTTTATGAACACTTTAAATTTCTTATAGCCATTGTCTATAAGAAAAATTTATAGAATCTCAGTCCATAAAGCATGTTATATGTTTTCGTTTGAATGTTTAAGCACCAATTTTGACGTAGGTTAGATCCAAACTTATAATTTTAACAAAAAACTTTATGATCATTACCAATTAATTAATGTATATCCACCATATATAAGAGATAAAAAACAATAAATAATAAAAATGTGGGCCAAAATGAAATTTTTATGAAATTTTCATTAAGAGATAATGCTGAAAATTTGATTAATTGAGTGTAAAGATCATTTATAATTTATTTTTTATCTATTAATATTACATTCTTTATAGTTTATGTGTAACATTGGGATTAAAAACAGGTAATTAGTATAGTATATGGGTTTTCAAACTTGGTTGGTAATGCCTGTTGAACTTACAGAACTGGTTCCACATCTTGCATGAGAAAAATAACAAAGGAGATGAGATATTGAGTTAAATTATTTGGGCCGTACAAATGGAATCATAAATTCATTTAATTTTGACCTGTTCTTATAGAAATGAACGCTAAATACATTCTTATTTTTAAAAGGAGTTCTCCAATATTATATGCATTCCAGTTGTTAATAGTTCAGCCCTTCAACGCTAGAAAGGTTTTTCCTGTTAGAATAAAGTAGCACATGATTTTCTTTCATGCAGAGCAATCACATTAGGGTCATTTTTTGAATTATTATTATTATTTTGTTCGACAAAACTGGTTGGACAATGGACATAACAGGAGTATCAACGCAATATTAATGTTTTGGTGACCAAAGGCTAAATGCTGATATAGATATACATACCTACATCCACACACACACACACACACACACACACACACACACACACACATATATATATAATATGACCGCATAGATCGGAGCCATGAGCCAACTGAATGAAAGCTCAACCAATTGAAACAAGAGGAACTCGTTTCGAAGGATGACTAGCTAGAAGTAGCTCTCACTACAGGAAAAAATGTTAAAACCGACGTCCTCAATTTGCGTTAGAAAAAATGTTATATTTTGCGTCTGTTTAGCGATGGTTTATGATATGAGTTATTTGCAATGACATAACTACATGACAAGTCATCGCTTATCAATAGTAATATTTTTTCTGACGAGTTTAGTTATTACCAATACATTCAACCGTTAATTATAAGTAAATATTAATCTACGACTATATTTTGTCTGTTATTTTCGAACCCGTCATCTAGCAGGGTATTATCTAACGCGTTGATTTAATAAACGACAAAAATTTCCGTCGATAATAGTATTAATAACCGACGAATTTAAAGATGTTTATAAGCAATAAAAAATAATCCATTATACCAACAAAATTGCAGCCCTCCCCCTCTTTCCCTATTCATCTCCCTCACTCACTCCTCTCTCCCTGAAGCCCTCTTCTCTCTGAAATTTTTGCATCTCCCTCCACCCCCTCACTATTTCATTCAAAACCATTGCATTCATCACAGAACCCTCGTGAGATACTCATAACAGGAGCTAGCTGGGAACACGTCGATGGAAATGAGGTTTATAATGATAGAAAAGTCCCAATTTTCTCCTCAATTTGTTCCTCTCTTATCTGAAACGATCGAGGAAGGCAACCTCATCTTCATTTTCATTTTTATTTTCATTTCTTCGGATGAATGTGTTTATGGTTTAGAGTTTAGGAACTAGAATGAAATTTAACGAAATATTTTCCTATTTTAGTTGGATTATTGACCCGATATAAATATATGCGTACTAAAATCTTCTTCCCCAGCACCGGCGCCAAAAACTTGACCCGAAGTCCTCTGAAAATCAACGTACTAATTAATGCTTTCAAAAATATATGTTATAAATAATAATAGCGGCTAGTGTATATAAATATAATTTTATGGAAAATATTTTACACACTAGGGGTTCTACGCAAGTATACGTATCATATCAAGTAATATAGGGCTTTGAAATAAAGACCCCGGTATCGTTCCCATGAGGAGAGAGCTATAGATCTTTAAATATTTTTATTTCAAAGTATTTCTTTTATAATCAAAAATAAAATATCTTTAATTTACTAGATGCAATAATAAAGCGTAAATAAAATAATCGATATAAATAAGAATAAGAAAACAACTTTCTCCCTTTCAATTAATCCAAGATTTTCTAAGATAATGATAATATTCGTGGAGAATATAAATTTATGGTATTGTGTCAAGTAGAAGCATTCATATTCTTTACCCTTTCGATCCAGTGCAAAGAACATCAGCAAATTTATGATCGTGCCGGATGTATCGTTAGTAGAATGGGTTAATCTAGCTCACACTACTGGATGTCTAAGAGTGGCTGTATGGTCGGCCCTACTAGTGACCCTTTCCTTTTCTATAAACCAAATCATAAGATTTTAGTCTGTCACTCTAAAAACTTATCAATTCTACGCCCAATATATAACATATTCCTATTTATTTGCACTTCACCTTGAATAACCCGCACAAAGCCTTCGACTATCCAATGATTCATGTGATATCTACAAGTTAAGAATTCATCTCCTTCTAAGTCTCAAAACTCTTCAACAGTGTTTTAACAATTTAAATGACCAATTTAAATAAGTAAATTAAGAACCAAGCATTAATATCATCACAATGTTTTGAAAATATATGATTTTTAATTCTTCGATGAATTTTGTATTATCTTATTTATCTTTTCATAATTGAAAGGAGAAAGTAAAGTAACTACTCAGAACACATTGAAATAAAATAACAAAATATAATAAATAAACTTTGAATAAAAATAAAAATACTTATCTTAGATGTTTCTCCTACTGAACTTCTGATTCCTACTGACTCCACAGCGTAATGAACTACGTATGCACCAACTCTTTCAAACTCTAAATACAAACTCTAAAATAAACTCACTAATTTATGAAGGAAAGTAAAAAGGTGGCCCTAATATGATCTCTCTAATTCTCTCTCTAGGTTAGACTCTATATAGGGGGGGTAGATGGGGCGTTTTTCTCTGAAGGAATACCCTCCTATTTATAGGCTTCAAGGGTCGCCTCAAGGCACCTCTTCAAAATGTGTCCACATTCAATGAATCTTCTGTAAGGTGTGTCCGGCGCCTAGTGTGCCGGACACCGCGTCCAGCTCTTCACACCTCTTCACTTTGGATCACACCTCTTCGCGATTAAAACCGTTTTCAAGCGTCCAAATACATCGTATCACATGTCCTATAAACCAGAACAACCGCGCCTTCTGAAGGTCCAATAACCGCTCACACCATCAAAATAACCACCTAAAAGTAGTAAAAAACTTAGCAGCTTTTCGTATCGAGTCGGCACTTAGGCGTCGGACTTCGGCGCCTAGCGCTGTGCCGCAATTTCGACAATTTTGCATTTTGGCTCTATTTTTGCTCCTTTTTCATATTTTTCTCCTTCTTGAACATTTTTGTATCACCTACTTCCAAAAACACAAAAATACATTTCATTAAAGCATAATATCCTTAAAATTTAATAAAAATCAAGGCTTAAAAATAGGTATTTTTTTCTTGGATCAATTATATCAGAGATCGTTAAGTTTATATGTTTTTGCTATAGCTCTTGATGCACTAGACATTTAAAAGAGGATTTATCTTGGTGTATGCTTTTCGTGGTGACATCCTTTTTGTGGATAAGACTACAAAAAGTGTTTAAGAAAAAAACTTAATTTTGGGAGGTCAACATTGGAGTCTAAAGGCCTTTGTTTGAGTACATCGAGAAAATTTTGTGGTAGAAGCTCTAGTGGCAGAGTTGTAACTACAGGTGATCAAATCATTAAAGATGTGAATATTTTTGATATGTTGGGCCCCTTGTTCAAAGTAATAGTGATATAGATGTGGATGTGATTAGTTGATTTCATGTTGGTTGGTTGAAGTGAAGGAATGCATCTGGACTATTGTGTGATAGAAAATACCACTTAGACTTAAAGGAAAATTTTATAAGATGGTAGTGAGATCCTCAATGTTCTATGGCACATAATGTTGGCATTTAAAAGAGAAGCATCAAAGAAACTTAAGTGTTTGGGTCTTTTTGGTAGCCACTTTTAAGCAAGATTATGCTATATACTGTCAAACAAAAAAAAGTGATCGTGTAAATCCTTCCCTCAGTTTCACAAAACAACCCATTTATGTAAAAATTGAAATTTAAACATTATAAAAGTAATACATAAGATTTGTGTGGTTTGCATATAAAAATTACAATATGTGTTAGATACACATACATATGAATTGTGGTTTGTACGTAACAAATTATATTTTCAGCGTTGGATACGTTGCGAGAAAATTCTCTGGATTTAAATCATTCAGGATTTTGTAAATCCGAACTTACAAGATTTACTGGATCGAATTTAGTGAGAACTATGAAAATCGCTCGAAAATTAATTTTGGATCAATTTTTTTTGAAAATGTCTTGGATCGAAATTAGATCGTTTAACATCATATTGATGTTAGTTATGTTGAAGATCGTTAAATCCATTAAGACAACTCGTTCGAATATTGAGTGCAAATGTACCTACTACAAGCCTATCACATGCATATTTGTTTTGTATTTTGTTTTCAATTGTAAAGCAATCATAAAACAAAGCATTCTCGTCCCTGCAGCCCCTTATGCGATCAACTACATACTTTGAAATATTTTCATTAAAGAAGATATTTCATATGATGTAAAAGTTGTCACTTTTTTGTCCATTGTAAAGTCTTAATTCACAATAGCAGATGCAGTGAAAACTCTTACATCATTTGAAATATTTCATTTTAAGAACATATTTTGAATTGTGCAGTTAATCACATATGAGGTTTGTAGAGAAAAGGATAATCATATTAATGATCGACTTTTCATTTGTAAAATAAAATGCGAAAGAAATAAACTCATGCAGGGTTTGGTGTAGTTATGGTAACAAACAATATTAGATCAGATAATTTGAATAAATTTATGAGAGATTATCAATCTTCGATAGCCCTAACAGCCTCAATAGGCTGTTAACATTCTTATTTTGAGCTTAACTGTTGTCGGCTCTAAAGAAATTTAATCTTAACTTATTGGCTCAAAGCTTGGGTCATTTATTTTGATCCACTCTTTATACGAGTCAAAATTAAAATAAGTTAAGATGCATCCATGATGCTGCAGCCACGAAACATTTTTTTACTCTTATTTTTTATGTCAATGCTAAAAAAAAATAAGAGTAGAAAATAAGTTCATTACAAGCGTCTCTTCTATATACTGTTTATTCCACGTCTTCAGAGACAATTTGTTTTCTCTCGTACTACTTCAGATATGATGCGACATCATAGCAAATCAAAGGATATCACTTCAATGACTCATCCTACAAATGGAGAGGCATGAAAAATTTTTGATCATTTACATCTTGTGTTTGCTTCGGAACCACGTAACTGTTGACCTCATTTTTGATGAGGTCTTCTCTTCTTCTTTTTAGTACTTAGGATCTAGCCTTAGGCTTTTCCTTTGACTATCCTAGAGGACTAGAATTGGGATCCACCACCTTTTAGAAATTCAAACCACTTCTTAACTCCCCGCAAACTCCACAAACTTCGACCGTAGACCCCTAATCACCTAGAGGGTTGAAATCAAATGTGAAAGTTTAGAGGATGGGTTCCTATAGACTCTTCGCCTTAGATCGCCCCGGCGGCCTCGGTCTCGGTGAAGGGCCGACTTACACATACACTACATTTATACACTACACTTTCACACACCTCCTAAAAACACACCCATACCTAACTTCACCTCCCCGACTCATGTAGGTGATTCACATGGATGGTCCTTAACCCCTAAGCCCTCGGCTAAGAGGGTCGGGAACAACATAATGAATGCCTCAAATGAGTCCCTTCATGGCTCATGTGGGCTTGATATGGCTTCATGGCTCAACCAAAATGATTTCATTCCACTTATATTCACCCAATTTTCAATTTTCCAAATTTTCAATTTTCCAAATTTTCAATTTTCCAAATTTTCAATTTTTGACCCCCGAGACCCTACACCCGCTTAACCTACCCAAAACCCTTGAAACTACCCAAATTTTTCAAAAATTTCCAAATCACCCAAAATTCTCCAAAATCATTCCTAAACATTTCTCTCCACTCAAATTGATCATCCATAGCCAAAAATATCAAAAATTCCAAAAATACCTCCCAATACCCTCTAAATACCCAAAATACCCCCCTTGACCCAAAAATCCAAAAATTCAGAAACTTCCCAAAAAATTCCAGAAAATCCCAAATATTCCCAATTTCATTTTGTTCAACTACACCATGGGCCAATTTTGTCAATTTACCCCACTTTTGTCAAAACCCCCAATTTGACCCATTTTAACCCAAAGTGAACCCAATGTCAAACCAAACCTACCCAATTGACCCAAATCCTGGTCCAATTCAATTCTAAACTTCAATTCAACATTCCCAACACCAATCTAGATCAAATCCAAGTCCAACTTGATTGACATTTGGATCCAATTTCACTTTTGGCCTTAAAGCCCAATTTGGACCCATGACCCAAACCTAACCCAAAATCACCCAATTCAACTTCAATTAACCCCAAATCTTTTCTAAACCTTCCTTAACATCCCTACAAACAAAATACTAACATGATTTGCCCAAAATTTAGACCCAAACCCCACTTAAATTCAACCCAAAACCAAAAAGCCCAATTTTGACCTAAACCCAAACCTAACCCAAATAAGTCCAAACCCCAAAATCAAAGCCCAACCAAAGTCAAAACCTCTTTAAAACACTCCCATAAACATTTCCCAACATTTATTTTACATCAATTTCAACCCTAGCCCAACATTGGCCCAAGTTAGCCCAATTTCGACCTACATCGGCCCATTCACCAAAGGAGCCCAAATCCAACCCAATTCAAACCCAAATCACTCCCAATTTGCTCCAAGTCACTCATGACACATCCATGAGCTAAACCCAACAATTATTTGGTCCAAGCCTTTACTAAAATTCCATCCTAAAATCCATTTTAAAATCCAAAAGCCCACTTCCCTAAACCTTCCTAAAAGCCCATTTCCACCAAATACAAAAGCCCAAAATTGGCCCTAAAGCCCACATGACATTTCCATTCGCCATCCATTTAATCAAAGCCATTCCCTAAGTTATAATCCCATCATCAAATAATTCCAAATCAAGCCTCATGCCAAATCACCCCTAAATACCAAAATTTTTCTTAAATCCATTTCCATGAAATCGACTCGACTTTTCCCAAGCCAAAGGTGAGCCATGAAGCCATGCATGAGCCACATGGAAGCCATGAGAGCCTCTTTACATGTCACCATGCCATTTAGGGAAAAAGGAGGAGACTCTTTCCTTAATTCCTAAAGGTGATTAACCACTCCCATGATTCCACTAAATCTTGCTTAAGCTTAATTGTTCTTGGATGGTGACCATTCCCCATCGATTAAGCCGACCTAAATCACTTTCTATTCAACCTAAACCGTGCCTTGGGTGGTGCACCTAGCCCAAATGGAGGGGTTGACCAATTTGAGCCAAAATGAGCCCTCTCCCATTCCATTCTAATCCAAGCCTTTTACACATGGCATTTGCCAATTGCCTACACTAAACCCCAGCCCTGACCCACCTGAACAAGATGGTGACCAATGCCTGGCCGGCCAGCCACCAGGTCGCCGGAAAACACCACACCCGAGAGCTCACTTGTGAGCCCAAAATTGAAATTCTCACCTGCTGAGCCGCCCCATCCCCAATGGCCATCGTGCACTGTTCTTCCCATGCCCGCAGCAACTCGATCCCAAGCCCTAACTCTCCCCGGGAGGCCCTCCACCCTCTCCTATTTAAACACCACCCCCTCACGGCCATGAGAAGAGAGTTGCACAAACCTTGCCGAAACTCTGCCAAAATTGTTTCAAATTCTTCTCCACCTTTAGAGCAGTTGATCCCCAGTGTCAATTTGCCCTAATCCCCACTGACCAAGTCCAATTTCTCAACTGAAATTCTACCCAAAACTAGGACACTTCTCCACAGTGGATCAATCCTCAAATTGATTGGTCCTACACCTTCACCGTACCAAGAGAAGGTGTCCACCAAGCAAAAGCCCCATCTCCAAAGCCACCCAGCCTGCTCCAGCTCTCCAAGCTTTGTGATCGGCCGTGGTCGAAATCATACCTAGGCAATTCACCGTACCGAGAGACTTCATCCGGAGCTTCATCGGATCCAATCGAATGTGACACAACCCTCGGATCGAAGCCACACTTCTCCGAGCAAAGGTATGAGCTAATTCTTCATCCCGAGCTTCCGGAGATTCTCCATTTCAAATGCTTTAATTTCAATGCATGGTCACCGTATAGATGTGTTCGTCTCTTCAAGACGAATCCATAGAGCATAAGAACACGAAAATCCATCGAGTATCGAGCGAGATATTAGTGGATTTAGTGTGGATGGCTCTCGGCGAGGACGCTCGGGACGATGAACGGATGCCGTTCATTTAATACACGCGACGGACGGACGGCCAGATCGCGCCGACGAGGAGACGGAACGATACAGCGGGACCCGGCCGCCGACTCAAGCGGCGGCGTCGAATGGGAGCGCGCCGCGCGGCCGTTCGGAGATGCCGAGGATGACGCGGCGCCGACTCGGATAAATAGAAAATTAGGGATTTTTCTATTTATTTAATTCCCCGAACTTGGAAAATTCATAACTTTGTGTAGGAAAATCATAAAAATATAATAAAAATACCCTCTCGCTCAGTGAACGTAGGAGAATAATGTGGAAAAGAAATCATTTTATTTCATCAAGTATTTTATTTTTAATGATTTATTTCCCTTCGCATTGTTTTAATTCTCCATGCATATAGAAATTCACCATGGCATGAGACCATAGTGGCTTTTAAGCCTCTGAATTCGGGAACATTCCCCGAATTTTCCAAAGTCGAAGGCCATCCCTATGAAAAGTTATTGATTTTTCAAATTCATGTTACTGATTTGAGTATTTTAATTCCAATAATTAACATGTTGTGAAATAAATTCTAGGAAAATTTGGTGATATCTCTTATGACCGTAGGACCCTAGGAAAAATAGGTTTTGAGTTAACTCACTTATAATAACCCTAATTGGCTTAAACACCCAAAATAGATTCCTAATTAATTAGAGCTAACCATACATTAAATTGACTTGAAATCAATTCTCCACTGACCTTTAAAATCAGAGGAACCCACCATAAAAATTTGAAGTCAATTGACTTGGTTAGCCCTACTAAATGGGTTGATTAAGCCATTTAGCCATTTTAAACTTTAAAAATTCATAACTTTCAAAATACTTTTTTAAAAATTCACTAAATTGGTTTTGGAGTCTCTCTGATATCAGGGAAATTTAAGAAAATTAAAATTTCAATTTTATAAAAAAGTTGATTTTTTGATATTATTTTAATATTTTAATAATTAAAAAATAATAAAAATCACAAAAATAATAAAATTTACCAAAATGTCACCAAAATGTCACATTTTGAATTTTAATCACTTAGGAACAAATCCCATATTTTTCTTAGGTCTATTTAATGAGATATTAAATTTTAAAGCCCTAGGGTAATTTTAAAATTAAAAAAAATGTATTTTCTAGCATTTTCACTAAAATAATTATAATAAATCAATAAAAAAATCAGAAAATTGCAAAAATTGATTCTTTGATTTTCTTGATATCAGAGAGATTTTTGAAAAATATAAATTTCATTTTTCAACCTTTGTTTTATTTTTAAATTAATTAATACTCCAAAACTCAAAATAATTATAATAAAAATAATATAATTCAAAAAATCACCAAAATTGGTCCAAGTGGTCCTCTGGTCATTAGGAATGTCCCAAAATTTTCTTAAGGACAAAAAACTTTCCCTTGGTCATATTATTAAATTTTCCTTGGAAATTCCTATTTGCCACTAAAAATAATTATATAAATAAATTAAATACAGAAAAATCACATTTTCTCCTCTCATGTCTTTATTGGCATATGAGTGAAGTCACATAAAAATTTCAAGTTCATTTGAGCTCAATTTAGTGAGTTATGAAATTATTAAGCTTGAAGGGCAAAATGGTAATAAAAATTTTAACCCTTAATTAAAACTTTAGGTTTAATAAAATTAACAAGTAAAATATTTGATCTTAATCTGATTTGGATGATTGAAATTTAAATAATTAAAGAGTAGAAACCCATTAAACAATTTAAAATAATTAAAATAAACCTTAATTTAAATAATTTATTAAATTCTGGAAGAATAATAAAATTGGAATTATTAAGATAAGGATATTATTAGAAGAGATTTGTTCTTTAATTTAAGAATCCCTAAATTAATCATTTCAATAATATTTAATTCCTAATTAAAAGTGATAACTTAAATTTAAATTTTAAAATGTTAAAGGACTTAATCATTAAATTAAATTTAAAAAAAAATATAATAAGTTAAATTATTAAACTCTTTTTAAATTTTCAATTAAATTAAAATAAAAAATAAAATTAAATTAAAGATTAAATTAAATTAAATCAAATGAATTAAATTAAATTAAATTAAATTAAATAAATTAAATTAAATTAAATTAAATAAATAAATTAGATTAAATTAAATTAAACTAAATTAAATTAAAAAAAATATTAAATTAAAAAAAATTAAATTAAATTAAATCAAACAAATTAAATCAAATTAAATTAAATCAAATAAATTAAATTAAATTAAATTAAATTAAATTTAATTAAAATTAAATCAAATTAAATCAAATTAAAGGAAATTAAATCAAATTAAACTAAATTAATTTAACATCAAATCAAACTAAATTGAATTAAATTAAATTAGATTAAAATTAAAATTAAATTAAATTAAATTAAAGTTAAATGAAATTGAATTAAATAACATTACCTAAGACATAAAGAAATTAAATATAAAGCAACTTGAACACTATTCCAAAGTTAAACCCTTTAACTAAAGTTAAACTAAATCATAAACCATTCAACACCAATTCGCTCTCGAGAGCTTAGTTATCATAACTCCTAAACAGTAACATTAAATGAAATGCTACTCCACTTATATGATATTCAAATATCCTAGCTTCACCGAGCAAGATAACAACAAAACTCGAATTCCTGACGATTAATTCATTTGTATAATTAAATTCATTCGGACTTAAGACGATTCTAGACAATATCGAAAAGATGTTTAAGATTCTTCTTAAGCACTTCCTCAATATGATAGGATATTTATAAGAACAATCGAACTTAATTGTTCTTCGATGAAGAAAATCGTCCTCAAACCAAAACACAAGAACCTAGACGTCATAGAAATGACTAACCATATGATTAGGAATTTGGTAGAAAACCATAACCCTTCCCTTAGCATTACATAGGAACTTGCTTAAATATTTTAATTGTGTTTTAAGTGCAGCTTGGGATGACGAGAAGACCCTCTAGTACGCTTTTATTTTATCGCAATTTACATTATTGCAATTTCTTTAATCGCATCGCACTTACCTTTTCGCATGATAAACAATCGTTGCATGAAAACCCACACCTTTAGGATAGTCCCTAAAACCGAAAACCAAAACTAAATTAAAAGTCATTACAAGATAAAATTCACCGCCACAACATTTCAAAATGTAAAACAACTTCAAAACTTAATCACAAACGTAACAACAAAACTACAACTATAACTAAATTAAAACGTCATGTCGGATGATCGGAATACCTCTGATGATGTAACCTACGTGTTGCTAACGGGATTTCCCACTGGCCTAAATGAAAGTGTGGAACTCATTTAGTCGAGTTTAGCAAATTCATCCGGACTAAGTGAATCCGATAAAAATAACGATGCCGAAGGATGGAACCGTGGATCTTAACCGGTGTCGTTATAATCAACTTTAAGATTCGTTTTAATTAAAGCACAAAAAAAAACACTTGGAAATTAAGACTTCTCTAAACCAAAACACTTCTCTCATCTCCCGATTTATGACTTCTAAAACTAAACCTCCGCAACAACAAGGAGCTCGAGGCATGATGGCAAGACGACCATCGTCATCGCAGAAACTCGAATCTACATCAAGAAAACCATTCTTAGAATTAAATAACCAAGCCATAGGACTTCGAGGAAATTTGCCTAGTGCAACATAAACCCTCAACCTTTGTTAGGCATTTGCATGATCACGTCATGTAAATTAAGCCCTAATCGGTCTTAGGATTTCCGAGGTAGTCGTCCGATACGACATAAACCCTCACATCTTCGAGGCTATTTGTATGATTATGTCATACTAATATATGTCCTAATTAATTAAAATTGGCAAGATCAAAACATCAAATAAACATTAGGACTTTCCTAAATTCAAGCCAAACAATAGGATAGTCGGGAAATTACCGAAGTTCACTTCGAATCCGTAATTTCTCTTACCTTTCTTCCTTTGAATTCTCAAAATAAAATGTTCCAAACTCGATCCATTCCCTATCGAAATTCCAAAATTCAATCCTTTCGAAAACTTAAACTTCAAATTCTCGAGAGCGAACTATCGATTATTATCGAGAGTTTTCTTCGGTGATTCCCGTCACTTAAGATGTAATTAACTATAGGGGCTTGCCCTTATAGGAATTCTAAAGAACCTGTGTAATATAAACCCCGTTTAATGTTTTTCATATTAAGTAGTGGAATTTGTCGTGCACATAAAATTGGTTCGCGCACCAAACGGATATCACAAATCTTCTAGTTTATTTAATCGAACCCCATCGTCAAGCAAAGGTGCCTATTCTTCGAGATAGTATACACAGTTTGTGGTACGGTGCTCGTTTATATAAACTATTTGGGATGTGAGATCGATTTGATTTCATATCTTAAAATCTTCAAATTTAAAAATTATTTTTAAATTAAATACTACTTTTCAAATCATTTATTTAAATTAAATTAAAAATTCGCCGACAATTTCTGTAGGCGACCCCTTTTCAAAATACAACACAACCTAAAAATATGCCGTCAACTTCTGGCGACTCCGCTGGGGACAATTCCTCTCTCCATTTCAATCGATGATTCTCGCTTTCAAAAATCGGTAGTGTATCCATGTCCTTGCGGATCAAACTACCCTTCTTTCCGTTGGAATACTATGTTCATTTCTACCTCGAACAAGTATAGCCAACATTCTCTCGGATTTAGGAGCCACCGTTTAGACACCCCTAAACGAGAGGTTCCGAGATCCTTTTACCTCATTTCGAGGTGGGGCGGACCCCCAATAGGTGTTAGTTAGAGTGATCCTTCGAGTCGAGAAGTCTTGCATAAGACTTTCTTTTCCTTTTCAACTCGAATCGGATTCCTTACCTTCTCTACACCTTTCGAACATTCCGTTCTAAATAAACAAACCCTTTAATGAATGACTCTTTTAACAAATTACTCCTTCTTATAAATACATGAACAAGAATGTGTTCGCACTCTTTTCGATTCCTTTCTTTTCGTCCCGATGAGAAGAAGCATAACTCGGGACCGACAATCGGATCTACCCCGCAAATGGAAGCCCCAAAGCCGATTTTCTCCTTCACCAATGGACCGGACTTCGCCGTTTACAAGGATGAGCCGCCCGACAATGGGATCATCCGGTTCGGACAAGGATTCGAGAACACAAATGTCAAGATTACCGACGTTTCCCTTTTCGTGCCGACGAACAAAGTATCCGAAACCGAGAAGCCGTCGCTCGAGTTCAACCTCAGGTCAACTCGAGAGTTTCCTCCCCCGCAAAAGATTCCAACCGAGAGGAGTACCGCCGTCCACAGGAGGACCGCTCTTGCTACCCCCACCGGTCTAGTCGTCTCTCGCACCTACCCCGGCTTCGCCGATTAAAGGGGAAGGAAATCCGAACTATGGTGAACCCGCTACCGTGGAGGGTACAGTACTTTCTCGTGAGACCTTCTCGTTTTGAAATCGGGTCCAACCTCAAGAATTCCATCACTAACACGGACCCAAAGAAGGAACATAGTAGTAGAAGATTGCCGTGAAGGCCGTAGCCGCCGAAGTCGCTTTCCGGAGGAAATCCCGTAAATCCCCGAGTACACACCACTACCCGAATACACACCATTGCCCGAAGATACACCCTTTTGAAAGGAAGTAGATTCCATCCCCTTCCGCCGCAAACTCGATGAGGAAAATGTCCGCAGGATTGTTTCTACATTACCTCGACCAGCATACTACGATGACAGCAGAAAGAAAAGGGCTAGGATTACGCCATTTACCCGACTACAGACTGTGATCGAGAAGCTAGCAAAGAAAGAGAAATGCCCCGTATCGGAGATTCTAAGAAGGATAGGGTGGGTGCCGCCAAATCCCGTCTCGGGCCACGAGTAGAACCCGCCATCGTTACGTAAAAGCCAAATAAAAGGATGAAGGCTAGTCCGCCCGTCGTCGTTTCAGATTACAGACTAGTGAGGATACCACCTTCCAAGATTTGGCCGACGGACCATCCGGTCCTGCACCTTCCGCCGCTAGAAGAATGGTATGGCATCCCACTACCGGACAGCTAAGATCGAAACAACAGCTCGAGAAGGAAAGTCTCGTCGGAGACTCGAATCCGAAGAAAGTGCTACTGCAATGAAGGGACTCGTGAGAAGGGGACCCGACAGCTATCGCACGACAACTGCGAGGATGCACAGAAAGGCCCGCTAGAAGATGCTATGGAAAAGTTGAGGACTGATATTCGACGACTAGAAAAAGAAAGGGAAGAGAAATTCGGAGACGAGATCGATTCGTCGAATTCATGGACGATGAGTATGCGTAAATCAACATGGTCGAAACACGAGCTTCGTCGCCTTCACAAGGTGCTCCTGCAACCGTAGAAAGAGAGGAGCCGGAAGTGATGAGAAGACAGCTTCAAGAGAGAGACGATACGATCGCCCAAATGGCGAAGAGGATGGAAGAGATGGCTATAGCTCTAGCCACTCTCCAAAGTCAAGTGCAACCCCAAAGAGAGACACCCCCAGAGGTCATTCACATTATAGACGGAGGAAAGGAGATTACATCCATCAACGGGGATGATCAGCTAAAGAAAGATACAACACAAAGTATGGTTCCAGAAAAAGATATCAAAAGCTTGGTGGAACAACAGAGTGCGAGAAGCCTTAGCACAATCGAAGAGCGGGACATCCATTCGGACGGTAGACCTTACCCGAAGAATTCGACGCCGTCCAATACCCAAAAGGCTTCGTACCACCTCTCGTTCAAGACCTTTGATGGAACCGGAAACCCCCGACAAGATATTGCACACTTTCGTGCCGCTTGTTGCAACGCCGCTGAAGCGATGCATTACTCTTCCGATAGTTCGTCGCCACTCGTCGTGGATCGCCTTTGATTGGTACGCGAATTACCGAATGGTTCAGATGAAGACGTTCTCGAACTAGAAAACCTCTTCATCAAGTGATTCGTCGGAGCTCAGCACCACATCACTATAGGTGATTTAGTGGTAGAGAAGCAGAAGCCGAACGAAACTTTGGTGGATTACATACTTCGATGGAGGAACTTAAGCATGAAGTGTGGTTCCCACAATTACAAGAACAACATGCAATCGACATCTTACTTAAAAGCATTCACGGCCCGATAACACTTCTCCTCAAAGGATTCACTATTAAGACTTTCGAGAAGTTGTTAAGCAAGGCCGGGAGCTTGCAAGAGGAGGCGAAGCAATTAAATTTCACCGACAAGACGTACAAGCAAAAGCCCGTGAAGACTTTTGAAAAGAAATCCGGATCGTTACAAGCAATCGACAAAGGCAAGCAACCGATACAAATATCGTCCGAACGGCCACAAAGAACCTCAACAGAATTACCACAAGAACCCGACTCCAACCTATCGACTCATCTCCACAAGTATGAACAACCGCCTCGCCCGCAACGTACATTAAGGGAGCTTCGAGCAAGGAATATCCATTGAAGAATGAAGCAAAGGCCGAAAATGTTCCGTAGTCCGATGAAGACTCCGCATTTCCAACCGCCGAGCCTAAGAGACCGAAGAAGTCAACAAGAAAGGTGATCCCAACTTTCGCCCTTATCACCGGATGCTCGGACACAAAATGAAGATTACATTACCTTCAAAAGTTGGCTCAACGACAACCTTCGGAAAGGGAATATAACAATCCCGAAGGAGTACATGAAGGAACCCCGTAAAGGAGGTTCCGTCAATGTTGTCTCGACCGATCCCATCATTCCGATGGATCCCTATACAACCGACGATGGATGGACTACCGCTCGGACGAGGTCTTCAAAAAGATTTTAGACAAGATCCAAACCGCTTCGGTGCGAGCTTCAATTCAAAGTTCGAAACCCGCTAAGCCGACACTCGTCACTTGCGATGAAGAACCACCTCAACAGAGACGATCGAAGAGAAGAAGAAAATCGATGAAGAAGAGAAGACCGAGGCTCCTAAGGCTGGACTAGGGGCCGCTTATCCTAGATAGTTGTTTCGGATTCTGGGAGAAATCCCTCGAACCTCCGACTCGTATGATTATCTCGCTCACTTCGGTGGGATCTTATAATGATAAGGGTGATGGCGTTGGCTACGTTTCAACTGTTTCTAACGATTACGTAACTAGCGACAATCCGGACATCGATTTCGATACAAATGACAATTCTCAAATCATACACAATCTCGACGATCACGATGACAAAGAAGACATCCATCAAGGAGGTTACGAGAGTTCAACAAGCAATGAATCTATTTGCGAGTTTCGAGGAGCTCCAACTACAATAGAGTTAGAGCCTTCGCACTCGAAGCTAATCAAGAAGAACCCGTCATCCCAATTCGAGAAGAAACACCAAGAAACTCAACACTAGATTCGAAGAAATTACGAAGTTAACTTAAGAAGTGGAAGAGTTCTACCCCCGAGAATGGGTCCAAAGGACAAAGGAAAGCGTGTGGTCGTTCAAGAAGAATCAACCCCGACGAAGAAATACCCATTCAAGAAGAAGCCGAGACACATGGAAATAAAGTGGATTACAACGTGCTAGCCCATCTTAGGAAACTACCGACCAAACTAAGCATCTACGACGCTCTCATCTTATCAAAGGAGATGAGAGAAGCTCGATCAAGGCCTTACTTAATTCGAAATTTGCTTAGCTCAAATGGCCGGAGATTCCTTAGATGAGGTTTGCTCGTTAAAGGAACAACGAGGTGTTACCTTCACTGGACAATGACCTTCTACTGGGGATGCAGACCACAACCGACCGTTGTACATTTCGCTTACAATCGGGAAGTTTACACTCTCCAGAGTATTGGTGGATCCAGGAGCATCAATCAATATAATGAGTCTTCGAACACTAACATATTTGGAAATTGATGCTTGTGAGCTCGAAGCCGACAAAATGTTATTAAGAGGATTCAACCAGAAAGGAGAAAGAGCCCTCGGATCGATAACGCTATTAATGAAGACCGGTGACTTAGCAAAGACAACCGCAAAATTTCACATAATCGATTCGAAACGTCGTTCAACGCTCTACCGGGCCGACCATGGATACATGAAAACAGGATGGTACCATCATCTCTACATCGTTGCATCAAATACTACGATGGAGGGGAACAGAGGCATCAAAGGTGACTTACAACCATTCTCCATACATGAAATTGGAATCCATGAAGATGCAAATTATTATGCACCTCCGAAGAAAACAATCTTCTCCAGAGATACCATAACAAATGAAGCAAAGAAAGTTCGGGACAACGAAGAACCTCGAGGTTCTAGTCCAACAGCTCACTCACCACTCCCTTACGGCGAGATGGTGAAGGTTTCTCCACAACTCGCATCCGAGGTCGAGGCCGGGGACGAGGTCGTGGCAGAGACGTTGGACAGATGGACAGAGGAAACCAACCATCAATGTTGATCGGGAAGACAAGCTCAAGAAGAAAAAGAAATCAAACAAGAAGCAGCGATAATAAGCTCGGAAAAGCCGCAATTCAAGATCTCTCTCGAAGATGAGAAGAATGAAGAATATAAATCGATGTACGAGAAGATTAACCACTATGTACATACTATGACCCTGACCCCGATCCATTCTAATAAGATCGAGGGTATGGTGGTCAAAGAGGTACGTAGTGGCGGTGCAAAGCCAATCAAATTCTACCATGGTGCTACTTCCTCCAAAACTGAAAATAATGTACAATCTGAAGATGTCACTTCATCGAATTAATGGAATTACCTTTCGAGTGGTACTCTCCCCGTGTTCAAAATTTAATTCAGCCGTGGTTTCTTACCTCGACAATGGACAAAAGGCCAATCACAACATTTTGAAAAATTATGGAATAACTCCGGTCGTCCACCCAATTCAAAGCATGGTCTCGGATTCGGCACGACAGAGATCGCCGACGATACCGAATTTTGCTTGGTTGTCACTTGCGAGTCTAATGAAAACCGCATGGAAACTACGTAAGAATTTGAAGATTTACAAATTGAGACGCTCCACCGTAATTCGAAGAAGAAATTAAATCTACAATAGACATGAGTTAATGGAAGTTAACTTAGGTACTAGCGAAGAGCCTAGACCTACCTTTGTTAGCTCCTTACTCAATAAAGAAGACTCCGAAGAAATAATCAAGTTATTAATAGAATTTAAAGACTGTTTTGCTTAGAACTATGACGAGATGCCAGGATTAGCTCCAGAGGTTGCAGTCCATAAGCTAGGAGTGGATCCTACTTCGTCCCGACCGTACAAGGTCCTCGAAGAATGTGTCTAGAAATTGAACAACAAGTCATAACTGAAGTTAAAAAGCTAATAGACGCTAAATTTGTCCGTGAAGAACAATACCCGACTTGGTTAGCCAATGTGGTGCCGCCGTAAAGAAGAATGGTCGATCGGAATTTGTGTGGACTTCGTAGATTTAAACAAGGCATGTCCAAAAGATGAATTTCCTCTACCGATCCCAGAACTAATGATCGACATTGCTTCGACACATGAGATATTCTCATTCATGGATGGATCTTCGTGATACAACCGGATAAAAATAGCTCCGTAAGATGAAAAGCTTACAAGCATTCGAACGCCGATCGGAGTATATTGCTACACGTTGATGCCATTCGGACTGAAGAACACAGGAGCAACATACCAGAGAGCGATGACGAGAATTTTTGATGATCTCATCCACAATCAAGTCGAATGCTACGTGGACGATGTGGTCATCAAAAGCAAAGTAAAGGACAACCACTTGTATGATTTGAGAATTGTTTTCGAATGATTAAGGCAATTTAACCTTAAGATGAATCCCTTAAAATGCGCCTTCGGCGTGACCTCCGAGAAATTCTTAGATTCGTTGTCCGACATCGTGGAATTGAAATCGACCCGGAAAAGATTAAAGCTATCTTAGAAATGCCGCCTCCCAAAACCTTAAAACAACTACGATCCTTTCAAGGAAAGCTGGCATATCTTCGACGCTTTATCTCAAACTTGTCAGGTAGGTGTCAGCCTTTCTCGGTATTAGTTAAAAAGAATGTCAAATTTATTTGGGAAGAGAAATGGCAGAAGGCCTTCAAGGACATTAAACAATATTTAATGACACCTCCTGTCTTAGCGGCCCCGGCCTCAGTGTACCGATCGATACTTTATACCGCGGCTTTAGACGACTCTCTCGGAGCCTCGTTAGCTCATGTCAATGATGAGGGTAAAGAAAATGCTCTTTACTACCTAAGCCGTCGTTTACTTCCGACGGAAATATGGTATCCCACAATTGAAAAGCATTGTTCGGCCCCGATCTTCGCCGCTCAAAAGCTCGAGCACTACATGCTTTCTCATAAGGTCAACCCGATCTCGAAGTTTAATCCATCGCAATACTCGATGACTCGTCCAACACTTTCCGGCGTACTTGCCGATGGTCAATGATATTATTGCAATTCGATATAATTTTCGTGCCTCTTCGTGCCGTAAAGGGACAAGTCTTAGCAGACTTCCTCGCAAAGACACTCTTTCGCCGGCAGAATCTCCTCTCAACGACGATTTGCCGCATGAACAAATAATGAGCCTAGAAGACCCCGATGATCGACGTTGGGAATTATACTTCGACGGAGCATCTTCAAGACACAAAGACGAAGAATCGCAAGTGATAGTGCCCGTGAAGGCAGAATCGAGCTAATCTTTATAACACCGGAGCGGGGGATGTTAAGATACTCCTACCACTGACGTAACCTTGTACAAACAACGAAGCGAATACGAAGCCCTCATAACGGGCCGGAATTAGCTATTCAAATGAAGATAACGTACATCAACATCTACGGGGATTCGCAAGTAATCATTCAACAGATCACGGACAAGACATAATTTTTAAACCAAGACTCGAGCAATACTTCCAAGATGCCATTCAATTGTTGGAACAAATTCCGAATGTGACAATCTACAAAATTCCCGTAAAAGAAAATGCCTTAGCAGATGCGTTAGCTCGCCTCGCAAAAGAGTTTGCCCGTTTGCAAGATGAGTCGCAGGAAGTGTCGGCTCACGGACGTCGGTCCTATCACGACCGACATAGTACACAATACACAAATCGAGAAAGAAAAAGAATCAGCTGCAATAAAGGATGTAAAACACGTAAGATCGACGACAACCATCGATGGACTACCCGCAAACAGAAAGCTACCAGACGATAGGTCGCTAGCCCATCGTATCAAGAAAAGAACTCCGTCTTAAGCATTAATAAATAACACGTTATATAGAAGGTCTTTTCGATCAAATGCGGCTAAGGTGCCTAAGCGGGTGCGAGGCCCGTGAAATTGTTAAAGAGGTGCATTCAGGACTCCGTGGCGCTCACCGCTGGGTCCGAAGATGAAAATGAAAATTAAAAGACTAGGGTACTACCGGCCCTCGATGATGACCGACCGCATGAAAATCGCCAAGAGCCGTCACCAATGCTAAGTGCACGGAGTGGTTCTACACCAACCTCCAAATGTGCTACATCCGACAATCGTATCGCGGCCATTTGAATGTCGGGGCACGTATATAGTGGGTCGATAGAACCACCATCTTCAAAAGGACATCGCTTCATTCTTGCGGCTACATGATTACTTTTCCAAGCGGGCAGAGTGCGCTCCACTCAAAGAAGTGAAAGCACACCACATGCTACGCTTTTCAAGAACCAAGTTGTCTACCGTTTCGGAGTACCGCGCAGATCATCTCGTATAATGCGGTCGCATTCGAAGCACACAAATCAATAATTTTGTCGTGAGACATGGAATCGACCGGCGATATTCAACAATTTACTACCAAAGAGCAAATGGCCTCGCCGAGGCTTTTAATAAAACTCTCGTTCAAATCTTAAAGAAAACCTCGGACGACAATAAGAGAAATTGGCACGAGAAGTTATTAGAAGCCTTATGGGCCTACCGACAACCTTCGTAACTCCCGCTCAAGCTACACCTTACGCTCCGGTGTATGGGTCCGAGGCGTTGTTACCTTTAGAGGTTCAGCCTTCCTTCACTCGTAATTGCAGCTGTAAATAAGATCACGACGTAAGAGAATGCCAAATTACGACTAGAGGAATTAGAAAGCCCGGAAGGTAAAAGACTTGCAGCAGCAGCAGAATTTAGAACTATACCAAGCTAAGATGGTTCAAGCCCATGACAGATCGGTTCGCCCAAGAACCTTCAAAGTTGGTGACTTAGTTCTCGTTCTCAAGAGACCTATTCTCGCACACCGCAAGATAGGAGGAAAATTTGAACCCACTCGGGAAGGGCCGTTTCAGTGGTCGAAGCAGCCTACTCAGAGGCTCCTACCAGCTTGTGAATTGCCAGGGAGAACGACATATGCTTCCGATCAACCTGACAATACTTAAAAAAGTATTATGCTACCCGATGTTTCGAAGGAATGAATTCTTCATCCCTAAGAAACACGGCGAGGTAGTTACTTATGACTGGGTCCGAACCCAAAAATAATAAAAATGTGCTAAGATAAATAAAATCATGATAATAAAGTTTTCCTTGTTTTCTCTTCCATATCAAGATCTCTTTCCTGATCTTATCCCACTTCATTCCTGTTAAATGTAAAAGTATAAAAGTAATAAAAAAACTGTCTTTAATAAACATTTTCTTAATGTTCTTGTTCTTAGTACAGCCCCTAATCCTTTTCCTTGTCTTTTCGTAGTGGAAATGTCGAGCGGGCGGTCGGTCTCGAACTTTAGAAATGGCGTAAGCCTTGCAATCGATGAAAAGAGGGTGAAAGATGGAGCGATAATCGAGATTGACTCGGATTTCGTACCGACAGGCCTACAAGACGAGGAAAGTGACCGGGTCCCGCCTGATCGAGAAGAACCGCCCGAGCAGACAGAGGATGAAAGTGGGTGGCCCAAGCCGCCAATCCAAGCAAGAAGAAAAGAAAGGCAAACACCGAAGAATATAAGAAAATGAAGTCCGTAGTCGCTACAGCAGAGGGCAGGCTTGTCAGCGCCGCGCCCACAGAGATTCAAGAAGTTCAAAGAGCTACTCTCACAGCAACGCAACGGAGAAATAAGAATTGCCACATGCTCAAGATGTTGACCAAACTAGCAGCGGACCAGCGCGACGAGACAGTTGCTACTGCCAGCACATACACTTCAAGGATACCGGTTCACCAGGAACCTGAAGAAAGGAGGCCAGCTCCTAGGATAATAGAAAGGACCAGGGAAATCTCATGAAGATCAGAAGAAAGAAGACTACCACGCTACCAGATAGACCCACCAGTGATGCATGACCTTGTTGCAGAAGCAACCCCGGGGGATGTCCCAACGGACATCATCCCCGAGGAGCCGAGGTATGCAGGAGAACGTGAAGGGATTGAGCCGTATATCCCACAATACGTCACTGTGCCTCGCCATTTGCAAATTATTCCGCAGTACGAGCCGGAAAGAATGCGAATGTTGAAAAGAAAACCTTTGAATACTTCGAGAGAATCGTAGGCAGAAGGATCAATATACTAGAAGGCCTCGAACTACATACGTACGTATTCTCGAATATGAACAACAACAAATCGTGGATTGCATCCGGGATTTGAAAAGAATGGGCCGAGCGGGCCGCCTAAGGGAAAACACCTACTCGAACCCCGAGATGGATGCCGTGGAAAGGTAGAATTACAATACAATGCGGATGCCGCTACAACTTCATGGAGGACAGAAGGGAAACCCACCGGAATACTCCGTCATGGGCAAGTGGATCCGATGCCATTAGTCATCAAGAGAATGGTAAAGAGATTGATAACATGGAGGGTACCGCAGCAGATCGCATACCCAATAGCCGCATTATTAACATCTACAAGCGTGGTGACCGCATACCCCCGCACATAGATCACCACAACTTCGTCGACCTTCGCACAGCCTCTTTCCCGAACGAGTGTAACATCATGTTCGGATCCGACCTCCGGATAGCAGCCCGTGTGAGTTCCGAGGGTCGTTGAAGATACCTTTACCGGTAGGTTCCGTCATGATACCGAAGGGCAACGGAGCGGATATCGCTAAGCATTGCATACCAGGAGTACCAGCGAAGCGGATCTCGCTACTTTCGGAGGATGGACGACAGGAAGACACCTTACCATTTCCAACTGCACCTCGAGCTAGAGAGCCTCCGGCCTTACGAGCCGCGAGCTACATGGAAAATATCACACCTCCGATGTACATCCATACGGCATCCTTGCCAAGGATGGCTTGGAAGGTGATGTTATCGACCATGTACCCCACTATTCGTACATGGATTTTGACGGATGCTTCTTTGGATGGATCGACGAAGATCATACATAGTCCGTTTCGAGTCTACATGGATTGTATGAGATGTATTCCAGTATCGAGTCGTATGATGTATCTTCGACATGATTGGAATGAAAGTGACCATGTCACATTTTTGGCCTTCACCTCTTTTGTGCAAATTGACTCGGAAACGCCATTAAGTTAAATGAACTTCGAACAAAGAACAGAAAAGAAAAAAAAGGAATAAAAGAAAACTTTCCTTAAAAATCTAAAAAATGATGAACACCAAATTCACATGGACACTAAATAAACGATAAAATAAATTTGAATCGTTAAAGGACAAAAAAAATGAGCACAAATCTCAATCAAATTTCAAATTCAATCTTCCCAGATTCCAAATCAAATCTCAATCAAATTTCAAATTCAATCTTTCCAGATTCCAAATCAAATATCAATCAAATTTCAAATTCAATCTTTCTAAATTTCAAATCAAATCTACATCAAATTCAAACTTTTGGGTCGAGGATTTTACATCCAAGACTGCATTGCTTTAGGATCCTTTCCCTATCGCAATGAAATACATCAAATCAAACTTTTGGGTCGAGGATTTTACATCCGAGACTGCATTGCTTTAAGATCATTTCCCTATTGCAATGAAATACATTAAATCAAACTTTTGGGTCGAGGATTTTACATCCGAGACTGCATTGCTTTAGGATCCTTTCCCTATCGCAATGAAGTACATCAAATTCAAACTTTTGGGTCAAGGATTTTACATCCAAGACTGCATTGCTTTAGGATCATTTCCCTATCGCAATGAAATACATCAAAATCAAACTTTTGGGTCGAGGATTTTACATCCAAGACCGCATCGCTTTAGATCCTTTCCCTATCGCAATGAAATACATCAAATTCAAACTTTTGGGTCGAGGATTTTACATCCAAGATCGCATTGCTTTAGGATCATTTCCCTATCACAATGAAATACATCAATTCAAACTTTTGGGTCGAGGATTTTACATCCGAGACCGCATCGCTTTAGGATCCTTTCCCTATCTCAATGAAGTACATCAAATTCAAACTTTTGGGTCGAGGATTTTACATCCAAGACCGTATCGCTTTAGGATCCTTTCCCTATCGCAATGAAATACATCAAATCAAACTTTTGGGTTGAGGATTTTACATCCAAGACTGGATATCGCAATGAAATACGTCAAATTCAAACTTTTGGGTTGAGGATTTTACATCCAAGACTGCATTGCTTTAGGATCCTTTCCCTATAGCAATGAAATACATCAAAATCAAATTCTTGGGGTTGAGGATTTTACAGCCAAGATTGCATTGCTTTAGGATCCTTTCCCTATCACAATGAAATACATCAAATCAAACTTTTGGGTCGAGGATTTTACATCCTAGACTTCATTGCTTTAGGATCATTTCCCTATCACAATGAAATACATCAAAAAAAAAAATCAAACTCTTGGGGTTGAGGATTTTACATCCGAGACTGCATTGCTTTAGGATCCTTTCCCTATCGCAATGAAATACATCCAAATCAAATTCTTGGGGTTGAGGATTTTGCATCCAAGACTGCATTGCTTTAGGATCCTTTCCCTATCGCAATGAAATATATCAAATCAAACTTTTGGGTCGAGGATTATACATCCGAGACTGCATTGCTTTAGGATCATT
The DNA here is from genome assembly GCA_022702705.1 of Papilionanthe hookeriana x Papilionanthe teres. Classification (NCBI taxonomy): domain Eukaryota; kingdom Viridiplantae; phylum Streptophyta; class Magnoliopsida; order Asparagales; family Orchidaceae; genus Papilionanthe; species Papilionanthe hookeriana x Papilionanthe teres. The sequence continues at coordinate 27,012,973 of CM040430.1, forward strand.
TCCCTATCGCAATGAAATACATAAAAAAAAATCAAACTCTTGGGGTTGAGGATTTTACATCCGAGACTGCATTGCTTTAGGATTCTTTCCCTATCGCAATGAAATACATCAAAATCAAATTCTTGGGGTTGAGAATTTTACATCTGAGACTGCATTGCTTTAGGATTCTTTCCCTATCGCAATGAAATACATCAAAATCAAACTCTTGTGGTTAAGGATTTTACATCCAATACCGCATTACTCTGAGATCTCTCCTCATTGTAGTGGTTCAATTTAATCAATTCAATTTTCTTTTGAGGTTGAAGATGTTACATCTAAAACCACAAAATTCCAATTTTCATTTCAAATTTGAATCCCTTCAAATTAATTTTGATGTAACTTCAATTTAAATTAAAACTCAAGCTAAAATCCAAACTTACACATCAAAACTTAAACTAAAACAAAATAAAATCTAAATTGAAATTCCCGCATCATGTGATTTGGAATTCACCTTCTTTTCCTTTCCCCAGCGAGAGTTCAGGAATCTCCAGTTTCAAAGATATACTTGACACTCCCCAGCGGAAACTCTTCTACTTTGTCCTAAGTTTGTCACTTGGACATCTATGTTGGTTTTGTTGATCGGTGTGCTCCGTCAGCTCACCACACCTATTGGGGGTCCATTTGTTGACCTCATTTTTGATGAGGTCTTCTCTTCTTCTTTTTAGTACTTAGGATCTAGCCTTAGGCTTTTCCTTTGACTATCCTAGAGGACTAGAATTGGGATCCACCACCTTTTAGAAATTCAAACCACTTCTTAACTCCCCGCAAACTCCACAAACTTGACTGTAGACCCCTAATCACCTAGAGGGTTAAAATCAAATGTGGAAGTTTAGAGGATGGTTTCCTATAGGACTCTTTGGCCTTAGGACTGCCCTGGATGGCCTGGTCTGGTGAAGGGCTGACTTACACATACACTACATTTATACACTACACTTTCACACACCTCCTAAAAACACACCCATACCTAACTTCACCTCCCGACTCATGTAGGTGATTCACATGGATGGTCCTTAACCCCTAAGCCCTCGCGCAAGAGGGTTGGGAACAACATAGTGAATGCCTCAAATGAGTCCCTTCATGGTTCATGTGGGCTTGATATAGCTTCATGGCTCAACCAAAATGATTTCATTCCACTTATATTCACCCAATTTTCAATTTTCCAAATTTTTAATTTTTGACCCCCGGGACCCTACACCCGCTAACTTACCCAAAACCCTTGAAACTACCCAAATTTTTCAAAAACTTCCAAATCACCCAAAATTCTCCAAAATCATTCCTAAACATTTCTCTCCACTCAAATTGATCATTCATAGCCAAAAATATCAAAAATTCCAAAAATACCTCCCAATACCCTCCAAATACCCAAAATACCCCCCGACCCAAAAATCCAAAAATTCAGAAAATTCCCAGAAAATTCCAAAAAATCCCAAATATTCCCAATTTCATTTTTTTCAACTACACCATGGGCCAATTTTGTCAATTTATCCCACTTTTGTCAAAACCCCCAATTTGACCCATTTTAACCCAAAATGAATCCAATGTCAAACCAAACCTACCCAATTAACCCAAATCCTGGTCCAATTCAATTCTAAACTTCAATTCAACATTCCCAACACCAATCTAGACCAAATCCAAGTCCACCTTGATTGACATTTGGATCCAATTTCACTTTTGGCCTTAAAGCCCAATTTGGACCCATGACCCAAACCTAACCCAAACTCACCCAATTCAACTTCAATTAACCCCAAATCTTTTCTAAACCTTCCTTAACATCCCTAAAAATAAAAGAATAACATGATTTTCCCAAAATTTAGACCCAAACCCCACTTAAATTCAATCCAAAACCAAAAAGCCCAATTTTGACCTAAACCCAAACCTAACCCAAATAAGCCCAAACCCCAAAATCAAAGCCCAACCAAAGTCAAAACCTCTTTGAAACACTCCCATAAACATTTTCCAACATTTATTTTACATCAATTTCAACCCTAGCCCAACATTGGCCCAAGTTAGCCCAATTCGACCTACATTGGCCCATTCACCAAAGGAGCCCAAATCCAACCCAATTCAAACCCAAATCACTCCCAATTTGCTCCAAGTCACTCATGACACATCCATGAGCTAAACCCAACAATTATTTGGCCCAAGCCTTTACTAAAATTCCATCCTAAAATCCATTTTAAAATCCAAAAGCCCACTTCCCTAAACCTTCCTAAAAGCCCATTTCCACCAAATACAAAAGCCCAAAATTGGCCCTAAAGCCTACATGACATTTCCATTTGCCATCCATTTAATCAAAGCCATTCCCTAAGTTATAATCCCATCATCAAATAATTCCAAATCAAGCCTCATGCCAAATCACCCCTAAATACCAAAATTTTTCTTAAATCCATTTCCATGAAATTGACTTGACTTTTCCCAAGCCAAAGGTGAGCCATGAAGCCATGCATGAGCCACATGGAAGCCATGAGAGCCTCTTTACATGTCACCATGCCATTTTGGGCAAAAGGAGGAGACTCTTTCCTTAATTCCTAAAGGTGATTAACCACTCCCATGATTCCACTAAATCTTGCTTAAGCTTAATTGTACTTGGATGGTGACCATTCCCCACCGATTAAGCCGACCTAAATCACTTTCTATTCAACCTAAACCAAGCTTTGGGTGGTGCACCTAGCCCAAATGGAGGGGTTGACCAATTTGAGCCAAAATGAGCCCTCTCCCATTCCATTCTAATCCAAGCCTTTTACACATGGCATTTGCCAATTGCCTACACTAAACCCCGCACCCGACCCACTCGAACAAGATGGTGACCAATGCCTGGCCAGCCAGCCACCAGGTCGCCGGAAAACACCACACCCGAGAGCTCACATGTGAGCCCAAAATTGAAATTCTCACCTGCTGAGCTGCCCCATCCCCAATGACCATTGCAGCTGTTCTTCCCATGCCCAGAGCAGCTGATCCCAAGCCCTAACTCTCCCTGGGAGGCCCTCCACCCTCTCCTATTTAAACACCACCCCCTCACGGCCATGAGAAGAGAGTTGCACAAACCTTGCCGAAACTCTGCCAAAATTGTTTCAAACTCTTCTCCACCTTTAGAGCAGTTGATCCCCAGTGTCAATTTGCCATAATCCCCACTGCCCAAGTCCAATTTCTCAACTGAAATTCCACCCAAAACCAGGACACTTCCCCACAGTGGATCAATCCTCAAATTGATTGGTCCTACACCTTCACCAGACCAAGAGAAGGTGTCCACCAAGCAAAAGCCCCATCTCCGAGCCACCCGGCTGCTCCAGCCTCCAAGCTTTGTGATCGGCTGTGGTCGAAATCATACCTAGGCAATTCACTGGACCAGGAGACTTCATCTAGAGCTTCGCGGGATCTAATCAAAGGTGACACAACCCTCGGATTGAAGCCACACTTCTCCGAGCAAAGGTATGAGCTAATTCTTCATCCCGAGCTTCCGGAGATTCTCCATTTCAAATGCTTTAATTTCAATGCATGGTCACCGTATAGATGTGTTCGTCTCTTCAAGACGAATCCATAGAGCATAAGAACACGAAAATCCATTGAGTATCGAGTGAGATATTAGGGATTTAGTGTGGATGGCTCTCGGGTGTGGACGCTTGGGGACGATGAACGGATGCCGTTCATTTAATACACGCGCGGACGGACGGCCAGGATCGCGCCGGATGAGGAGACGGAACGATACAGGCGGGACCCGGGCTGCTGACTCAAGCGGCGGCGTCGAATGGGAGCGCGCCGCGTGGCCGTTCGGAGATGCCGAGGATGACGCGGCGCCGACTCGGATAAATAGAAAATTAGGGATTTTTCTATTTATTTAATTCCCTGAACTTGGAAAATTCATAACTTTGTGTAGGAAAATCATAAAAATAAAATAAAAATACCTCTTCGCTCGAGTGAACGGAGGAGAATAATGTGGAAAAGAAATCATTTAATTTCATCAAGTATTTTATTTTTAATGATTTATTTCCCTTCTGCATTGTTTTAATTCTCCATGCATATAGGAAATTCACCATGGCATGAGACCATAGGGCTTTTGAAGCCTCCGAATTTGGGAACATTCCCTGAATTTTCCAAAGTCGGAGGCCATCCCTATGAAAAGTTATTGATTTTTCAAATTCATGTTACTCGTTTTGAGTATTTTAATTCCAATAATTAACATGTTGTGAAATAAATTCTAGGAAAATTTGGTGATGTCTCTTATGACCGTAGGACCCTAGGAAAAATAGGTTTTGAGTTAACACATTTATAATAACCCTAATTGGCTTAAACACCCAAAATAGATCCTTAATTAATTAGAGCTAACAATACATCAAATTGACTTGAAATCAATTCTCCACTGACCTTTAGGATCAGAGGAACCCACCATAAAAATTTGAAGTCAATTGGACTTGGTTAGCCCTACTAAATGGGTTGATTAAGCCATTTAGCCATTTTAAACTTTAAAAATTCATAACTTTCAAAATACTTTTTAAAAATTCACCAAATTGGTTTTGGAGTCTCTCTGATATCACGGGAATTTTAAAAAAATTAAAATTTCAATTTTCTAAAAAAGTTGATTTTTTGATATTATTTTAATATTTTAATAATTAAAAAAATAATAAAAATCACAAAAATAATAAAATTCACCAAAATGTCACATTTTGAATTTTAATCACTTAGGAACAAATCCCATATTTTTCTTAGGTCTATTTAATGAGATATTAAATTTTAAAGCCCTAGGGTAATTTTAAAATTTTAAAAAATGTATTTTCTAGCATTTTCACTAAAATAATTATAATAAATCAATGAAAAAATTAGAAAATTGCAAAAATTGATTCTCTGATTTCCTTGATATTAGAGAGATTTTTGAAAACTATAAATTTTCATTTTTCAACCTTTGTTTTATTTTTAAATTAATTAATACTCCAAAACTCAAAATAATTATAATAAAAATAATATAATTCAAAAAATCACCAAAATTGGTCCAAGTGGTCCTTTGGTCATTAGGAATGTCCCATAATTTTCTTAAGGACAAAAAACTTTCCCTTGGTCATATTATTAAATTTTCCTTGGAAATTCCTATTTTCCACTAAAAATAATTATATAAATAAATTAAATACAGAAAAATCACATTTTCTCCTCTCATGTCTTTATTGGCATATGAGTGAAGTCACATAAAAATTTCAAGTTCATTTGAGCTCAATTTAGTGAGTTATGAAATTATTAAGCTTGAAGGGCAAAATGGTAATTAAAATTTTAACCCTTAATTAAAACTTTAGGTTTAATAAAATTAACAAGTAAAATATTTGATCTTAATCTGATTTGGATGATTGAAATTTAAATAATTAAAGGGTAGAAACCCATTAAACAATTTAAAATAATTAAAATAAACCTTAATTTAAATAATTTATTAAATTTGGAAGAATAATAAAATTAGAATTATTAAGATAGGGATATTATTAGGAAGAGATTTGTTCTTTAATTTAAGAATCCCTACATTAATCATTTCAATAATATTTAATTCCTAATTAAAAGTGATAACTTAAATTTAAATTTTAAAATGTTATAGGACTTAATCATTAAATTAAATTAAAAAAAATATAATAAGTTAAATTATTAAACTCTTTTTAAATTTTCAATTAAATTAAAATAAAAAATAAAATAAAATTAAAAATTATATTAAATTAAATCAAATGAATTAAATTAAATTAAATAAATTAAATTAAATTAAATTAAATAAATAAATTAGATTAAATTAAATTAAACTAAATTAAATTTAAAAAAAATATTAAATTAAAAAAAAATTAAATTAAATTAAATCAAACAAATTAAATCAAATTAAATTAAATCAAATAAATTAAATTAAATTAAATTAAATTAAATTAAAATAAAATTAAATCAAATTAAATTAAATTAAAGGAAATTAAATCAAATTAAACTAAATTAATTTAACATCAAATCAAACTAAATTGAATTAAATTAAATTAGATTAAAATTAAAATTAAATTAAATTAAATTAAAGTTAAATAAAATTGAATTAAATAACATTACCTAAGACATAAAGAAATTAAATATAAAGCAACTTGAACACTATTCCAAAGTTAAACCCTTTAACTAAAGTTAAACTAAATCATAAACCATTTCAACACCAATTTGCCCTCGAGAGCTTTGGTTAACATAACTCCTAAACAGAACGTTAAATGAAATGCTACTTCACTTATAGGATATTCAAATGTCCTAGTTCACTGAGCAAGATAACAACAAAACTTGAATTCTCGGACGATTAATTCATTTGTATAATTAAATTCATTTGGACTTAGAACGATTCTAGCAATATTGAAAAGATGTTTAAGATTCTTCTTAAGCACTTCCTCAATATGATAGGATATTTATAAGAACAATTGAACTTAATTGTTCTTCGATGAAGAAAATCGTCCTCAAACCAAAACACAAGAACCTAGACGTCATAGGAAATGACTAGCTATAGAATTAGAAATTTGGTAGAAAACCATAACCCTTTCCTTAGCATTACATAGGAACTTGCTTAAATATTCTAATTGTGTTTTAAGTGCAGCTTGGGATGACGGGAAGACCCTCCAGGTACGCTTTTATTTTATTGCAATTTACATTATTGCAATTTCTTTAATCGCATCGCACTTACCTTTTCTTGCATGAAAACCCACACCTTTAAGATAGTCCCTAAAACTGAAACCAAAACTAAATTAAAAGTCATTACAAGATAAAATTCACCGCCACATCATTTCAAAATATAAAACAACTCAAAACTTAATCACAAACTGAACAACAAAACTACAACTACAACTAAATTAAAACGTCCTGTTGGATGATCGGGAATACCTTGGATGATGTAACCTACGTGTTGCTAACGGGATTTCCCACGGTCTAAATGAAAGTGTGGAACTCATTTAGTTGAGTTTAGCAAATTCATCCGGACTAAGTGAATCCGATAAAAATAACGATGCCGAAGGATGGAACCGCGGATCTTAACCGGTGTCGTTATAATCAACTTTAAGATTCGTTTTAATTAAAACACAAAAAAACACTTGGAAATTAAGACTTCTCTAAACCAAAACACTTCTCTCATCTCCCGATTTATGACTTCTAAAACTAAACCTCTGCAACAACAAGGAGCTCGGGGCATGGTGGGCAAGCACGACCATCGTCATCAAGAAAACTCGAATCTACATCAAGCAAAACCATTCTTAGAATTAAATAACCAAGCCATAGGACTTCGAGGAAGTTTGCCTAGTGCAACATAAACCCTCAACCTTTGTTAGGCATTTTCATGATCGAGTCATGTAAATTAAGCCCTAACCGGCCTTAGGATTCCGAGGTAGTCGTCCGATACGACATAAACCCTCACATCTTCGAGGCTATTTGTATGATTTTATCATACAAATATAAGTCCAAATTAATTAAAATTGGCAAGATCAAAACATTAAACAAACATTAGGACTTTCCTAAATCCAAGCCAAACAATAGGATAGTTGGGAAATTACCGAAGTTCGCTTCGGATCTGTGATTTCTCCTACTTTTCTTCCTTTGAATTCTCAAAACAAAAATGTTCCAAACTTGACCAATTCCATGTTGAAATTCTAAAATTCAATCCTTTTAAAACTTAAATTTTGAAATTCTTGAGAGCAGAACTACTGATTATTATCGAGAGTTTTCTTAGGTGATTCCCATCACTTAAGATGTAATTAACTATAGGGGCTTGCCCTTATAGGGAATTCTAAAGAACCCAGGTAATATAAACCCTGTTTAATGTTTTTTCATATTAGGCAGGGGAATTTGTCAGCACATAAAATTGGTTCACAGACCAAACGGATGTCACAAATCTTCTACTTTATTTAATCGAGCCCCATCGTCAAGCAGTGTGCCTATTCTTCGGGATAGATACACGGTTTGTGGTACGGTGCTCGTTTATATAAACTATTTAGGATGTGAGATCGGTTTGATTTCATATCTTAAAATCTTCAAATTTAAAAATTATTTTTAAAATTAAATAGTACTTTTCAAATTATTTATTTAAATTAAATTAAAAATTCGCCGACAATTTCTGTAGGCGACCCCTTTTCAAAATACAACACAACCTAAAAATATGCCGACAGTAACATGAGACTTGGTTTATGCTCAGATGAATTCTCACTGTACAGTCAGACCGCGACACCAAATTCTATTTAGCCATCTATCATTTTGCCATACAAATCCCCCACCACCACCCTAACCAAGATGTGCATGACAACACTCTTCTTATTTTAAACCTTGATTATTCCGTGCTCCAATAGTCTTAAAGGTCAAACTGATGTATACTTGCAGCCAGTGATAGATGAGTTTTAGATTCATTGGGAAAGAGTCATCAAGGCTCATGATGTTACCATGAAATACAATTTTTTAATGAAAGTAGCATTGTTCTGAACGATTAGTGATTTTTAACTATATGGAATGTTATCTGGGTGAACCATTGCGAGAAAGTTTGCATGTCCATATTGCATGAATATATTCATCTAAGACATTCTCACTTCAGCATGACAAGAAGAATTTATGGTTTGATTGTCACCTTATGTATTTAGATTTTTGACATTCCTTCAAGAAGAACAAAAGCACATTAAAAATAAACAAAATTGATAAATCAATGTCACATCCATTAGTTGTTGGGAAACATTTATTCCAGATTATCAGTGACATTTCGAAGATTACTGTTTGTCTTGATCTATCTTTGCATTGTCCATAAGGCTTTGGTGTTATTCATAACTGGTCAAAGAAATCCATTTTTTGGGATCCGCCTAACTGAAAGAATAAAATTATCATGCATATTCTCGATGAAATGTATATAGAGAAATTTTTTTTATAATATATTGAACACTGTGATGGATGCTAAGAAAAAAACTAAAGATAACATGAATGTCACACTAGATTTAAAGGAGATCTGGAGAAGGTGGGAGCTAGAGATTCAGAAAACTATTAGTGGCAAGCTTTTGAAGCTCAAAGCAAAATATTCTATTACTTTTGCACAACGTAGATCAATTTGCTAGTGGATCCAGATATTGAAATTCAAGAGTAGATATGTGGTGCGACTTCTTTAATTTGCAAAAATTAATGAACTCAGATTTAGATTTATATATTGATTTAAATGATAACGAGTCACACAATTAACGCAAGTATAGGTATCACTCAAGTAATACAGGGCTCTAATGGAGTCCTAGTAATATTGATCCCATAGGGAGGCTTTACTTTTATGGCGTAATACATAAATCTCTTATCAAATCAAAACACAATTGCAAGTGGTTTAATTCTCAAAGTAAAGACAAACAACTTCAGTTATTATTTCTACCAAAGCATGTTCAAAATTCTAGCAAGTTGAACTAACACTAGACTAAATTTATAATATTGTTCACTTGTAAGAAAGAGTATTCCTCCTTTCCATTCATAATGTGATGATTATTGTGACATAGATCAGTGATGCAAATGTATTATACCAAATAGGAGCATTCCTATTCTTTACCCATATTTCAGCGTATAAAGAACATTGGCTAATCCTAAGTTTAGTCCCGAAATCTGTGGTTAGGTTGGGAGAATACTGTCTCTCACTCCAGAGCTCCAACTTCTCTTCACTTGAAGGCTAACTCTCGCTTCAGTTTCTAAACATTAAGACCAAATTGAGGATTTCAGCCTGTCATTTTGAAATCTCCAATTCTACGCCCATCAAAATATATTTCCCTATTTATTTGCACTTGTGCGGCTTATTTTTTTAGAGTCGTGTTTTATTTTGAAGAGGGGTCGCCTAACAGAAATCTGTCGGCGAATTTTTAATTTAATTAAAATAAATAATTTGAAAAGTAGTATTTGATTTTGAAAATAATTTTAAATTTGAAGGTTTTAAGATATGAGATTAAACCGACCTCACATCCCAAATAGTTTATCTAAACGAGCACCGCACCACAAACCGTGTATCTATCCCTAAGGATGGACATACGCTGATGGTGGGGCTCGACTAAATAAACTAGAAGATTAGTGACATCCGTTTGGTCCGCGAACCAATTTTATAAGCCGACAAGTTTCCTCGCTTAATATGAAAACATTAAACAGGGTTTATATTACTCGGGTTCTTTAAAATTCCCTATAAGGGCAAGCCCCTATAGTTAATTACATCTTAAGTGACGGAATCACCTAAGAAAACTCTCGATAATAACCAATAATTCCGCTCTCAAGAATTTCAAAGTTTAAGGTTTTCAAAGATTGAATTTTGGAATTTCAATAGGGAATGGATCAAATTTTGGAACATTTTGTTTTGTGAATCCAAAGGAAGAAAGGTAGGAGAAATCATTGATTCGAAGTGAACTTCGATAATTTCCCGACTATCCTATCGTTTGGCTTGAATTTAGGAAAGTCCTAATGTTTATTTGATATTTCAATCTTGCTAATTTCAATTAATTAGGGCTTATATTTGTATGATAAAATCAAACAAATAACTCTAGAAGATGTGAGGGTTTATTGTCGTATCGGACGACTACCTCGGAATCCTAAGACCGGTTAGGGCTTAATTTGCAATGCAAATGCCTAACGAAGAGTTGAGGATTTATGTTGCACTAGGCAAGCTACCTCGAAGTCCTATGGCTTGGTTGTTTTAATTCTAGGAAAGTTTTCGTTGAAGTAGACTCGAGTTTTGACTGATGACGATGGTCGTGCTCGCCCACCATGCCCCGAGCTCCTTGTTGTTGCAGAGGTTTAGTTTTAGAAATCATAAATCGGGGATGAGAGAAGTGTTTTGGTTTAGAGAAAATCTTAATTTCCAAGTGTTTTTGTATTTTGATTAAAACAAATCTTAAAGTTGATTATAACGACACCGGTTAAGATCCCACGGTTCCATCCTTCCGCATCGTTATTTTTATCGGATTCACTTAGTCCGGATGAATTTGCTAAACTCAACTGAATGAGTTCCACACTTTCATTTAGACCGTGGGAAATCCCGTTAGCAACACGTAGGTTACATCATCCGAGGTATTCCCGATCATCCAACAGGACGTTTTAATTTAGTTGTAATTGTAGTTTTGTGTTCGTTTGTGATTAAATTTTGAGTTGTTTTATATTTTGAAATGTTGTGGCGGTGAATTTTATCTCGCAATGACTTTTAACTTAATTTTGGTTTCAGCTTTTAGGGGCTATCCTAAAGGTGTGGGTTTTCATGCAACTCGTTGTTTTATCATGCAAGAAAAGTAAAATGCATTTGCAATAAAGTAAATTGCAAGAAAGTAAATTGCAAGAAAGTAAATTGCAATAAAATAAAAGCGTACCTGGAGGGTCTTCCCGTCATCCCAAGCCGCACTTAAAACACAATTAGCATATTTAAGCAAGTTCCTAGGTAAAGCTAAGGGAAAGGTTATGGTTTTCTACCAAATTCCTAATCCTATAGTCTAGTCATCTCCTATGACGTCTAGGTTCTTTGGGTTTTGGTTTAAGGACGATTTTCTTCATCAAAGAATAATCAAATTCAATTGTTCTTATAAATATCCTATCATATTGAGGAAGTGCTTAAGAAGGATCTTAAACATCTTTTCAATATTTCTAGGATTGTTTTAAGTCCAAATGAATTTAATTATATAAATGAATCGATCGTCCGAGGTTTTCAAGTCTTGTTAACTTGCTCAGTGAACTAGGACATTTGAATATCCTATGAGTGAAGTGACACTTCATTTAATGTTTTATTTAGAGTTATAATAACTAAAGCTTTCAAGGGTAAGTTAGTATTCAAATGATTTGGTTTAAGTTAAAGAGTTTAAATTTGGAATAGTGTTCAAGTTGTTTTATATTTAATTTCTTTTATGTCTTAGGTGATGTCGTATTTAATTTAACTTAATTTAATTGAGTTTTAATTTAGTTTAACATAGTTCAATTTAATTTGATTTGGTGTTTAATTAATTTGATTTGATTTAACTTTAATTTAATTATTTAATTTAACTTAATTTAATTTTAATTATTTAATTTAATTTAATTTAATTGTTTAATTTAATTTAATTTAATTTAATTTAATTTAATTTAATTTAATTGTTTAATTTAATTTAATTGTTTAATTTAATTTAATTGTTTAATTTAATTTAATTTAATTATTTAATTTAATTTAATTTAATTTATCTTTAATTTACTTTATTTTTAATTTTAATTGAAATTTCAAAAGATTTTAATAATTTAATTAAATCTTTTAATATTTTAAATTTGAGTTATCATTTTAATTAAAAATTGAGTATTAGTTGATATAATTAATTTAGGGATTTTTAAATTAAAGAATAAATCTCTTCCTAATAAAGATCCCTTATTTTAATGATTCCAATTTTATTATTCTTCCAAATTTAATCTATTATTTAATTAAAGTTTAATCATTTTAAAAATTGTTTAATGAGTTTCTACCCTTTAATTATTTAAATTTCAATCATCCAAATCAGATTAAGATCAAATATTTTACTTGTTGATTTTTTATTAAACCTAAAGTTTTAATTAAGGATTAAAGATTTTAATTACCATTTTACCCTTTAAGCTTAATAATTTCATAACTCACTAAATTGAACCCAAATGAACTTGAAATTTTTATGTGACTTCACTCATATGTCAATAAAGACATGAGAGGAGAAAATGTGATTTTTCTGTATTTAATTTATTTATATAATTATTTTTAGTGGAAAATAGAGATTTTCAAGGAAAATTTGATAACATGACCAAGGGAAAGTTTCTGTCCTTAAGAAAATTAGGGGACATTCCTAATGACCAGAGAAGCACTTGGACCAATTTTGGTGATTTTTTGAATTATATTATTTTTATTATAATTATTTTGAGTTTTGGAGTGTTAATTAATTTAAAAATAAGATAAATGTTGAAAAATGGATTTTATATTTTTCAAAAATCTCTCTAATATCAAGGAAACCAGAGAATCAAATTTTGCAATTTTCTGATTTTTCTATGATTTATAATAATTATTTTAGTGAAAATGCTAGAAAATACATTTTTTTTAATTTTAAAATTACCCTAGGGCTTTAAAATTTAATATCTCACTAAATAGACTTAGGAAAAATGTGGGATTTGTTCCTAAGTGATTAAAATTCAAAATGTGACATTTTGGTGAATTTTATTATTTTTGTGATTTTTATTATTTTTTAATTATTAAAAATATTAAAATATTATTAAAAATCAACTTTTTTAGAAAATTGAAATTTTAATTTTCTTAGGTTCCCCTGATATCAGAGAGGCTCCAAAACCAATTTGGTGAATTTTTAAAAAGTATTTTAAAAGTTATGAATTTTTAAAGTTTAAAATGGCTAAGTGACTTAATCAACCCAATTAGTGGGGCTAACCAAGTCCAATTGACTTCAAATTTTTATGGTGGATTCCTCTGATCCTAAAGGTCAGTGGAGAATTGATTTCAAGTCAATTTGATACTTGGTTAACTCTAATTAATTAAAGACCTATTTTAGGTGTTTAAGCCAATTAGGGTTAATCTGAGTGAATTAACTCAAGTCCTATTTTTCCTAGAGTTCTCTGGTCATAAGGAACATCACCAAATATTTCTAGAATTTATTTCACAACATGCTAATTTTTGGAATTAAAATACTCAAAACAGCAACATGCATTTGAAAAATAAATAACTTTTCACAGAGATGGCTCTCCGACCTTGGAAAATTCAGGGAATGTTCCCAAGTTCAGAGGCTTCAAAAGCCCTATGGTCTCATGCCATGGTGAATTGTATACATGCATGGAGAATTAAATGTATGCAGAGAGTAAATAAATCATAAAAAATAAAATACTTAATGAAATCGAATGATTTCTTTTCCACATTATTCTCCTCTCGTTCACCGAGCAAGAGGGTATTTTTATTTTATTTTTGTGATTTTTCTACACGGAGATATGAATTTTCGAAGTTTAGGGAATTAAATAAATAGAAAAATACCCTAATTTTCTATTTATCCACGCGGCGCCGCGTCAACCTCGGCAGCTCCGAACGCACACGCGTCGCGCTCCCATTCGACGCCGCCACTCCGAGTCGGCAGCCCGGGCCCCGCGGTTCTCGTACCGTCTCTCGGTCCGACGCAATCTCGGCCGTCCGTGCGCGCGTGTATCGAATGGACGACATCCGTTCATCGTCCCCAAGTGTTCTCACCCGAGAGCCGTCCACACTAAATCCCTAAGATCTCACTCGATACTCAATGGATTTTCATGTTCTTATACTTCATGGATTCGTCTTGAAGAGACGAACACATCTATACGGCTAACATGCATTGAAACTAAGGCATTTGAAATGGAGAATCTCCAGAAGCTCGGGATGGATAGTTAACTCATACCTTAGCTCAGAGAAGTGTGGCTTCAATCTGAGAGTTGTTGCACCTTCGATCGGGTCCCAGCAAGCTCCAGATGAAGTCTCCCGGTCCGGTGAATCGCCTAGCTATGAAAGTGACCACGACCGATCACAAAGCTTGGAGGCTGGAGCAACCGGGTGGCCTCGGAGATGGGGCTTTCGGTGGGAAACTTCTCCTCTTGGTCCAGGTGAAGGTGTAGGACCAGTCAATCTGAGGATCGGCTCACCGTGGCAAAGTGTCCCGGTTTTGGGTGGAATTTCAGCTGAGAAATCGGGCTCGTTGGTGGGGATTAGGGCAAATCGACACCGGGGATCAACCGCTCTAAGGATGGTGAAGGGTTTGGAACAATTTTGGCGCAGTTTCGGCAAGGTTTTTGCTTCGCTCTTCTCATGGCCGAGAGGGGTGGAGTTTAAATAGAGCTGGTCGGGGGCCTCCTGTGGAGAGTTAGGGCTCGGGATCAGCCTGCTCTGGTGAGGAGAAGATCAGCCATGGTGACCACTAGGGATGGGGCAGCTCAAGCAAGTGAGAATTTCAATGTTGGCTCACATGCGAGCTTTCGGCCATGGTGTTTTCCTGGCGGCTCAGTGGCCGGCCGGCCGTGCATGGGTCACCCTCGTGGTCAGGTGGGTCGAGGCTGGAGGTTTGTGCAATCAATCGGCCATGGACATGTGTAAAGGCTTCGATCCAAAGTGGAATGGGGCATGGCTAGATTTGGACCTAAATGGGTCAACCCACCCATTTGGGCTAGGTGCACCACCCAAGGCCTGGTTTAGGGCCGAGGAGAAAGTGATTTGGATCAGCTTGATTAGTGGGGTCAAGTCACAATCCAAGTACAATTAAAGCTTAAGCATGGTTTAGTGGAATCATGTAAGTGGTTAACCACCTTTAGGAGTTAAGGAAAGAGCCTCCTCCTTTTGCCCAAAATGGCATGGTGACATGTAAAGAGGCTCTCATGGCTTGCATATGGCTTATGCATGGCTCCATGGCTCCATTTGGCTTCGGAAAAGTAAAGTCAATTTCATGGAAATGGATTTAAGGAAAATTTTGGTATTTAGGGGTGATTTGGCATGAGGCTTGATTTGGAATTATTTGATGATGAATTTAGGACTTAGGGATGATTTTAATTAAATGGATGACAAATGGAGATGTCATGTGGGCTTTAGGGTAGATTTGGGCTTTTGAATTTTGAAGGAAATGGGCTTTTAGAAGGGTTTAAGGGAAGTGGGCTTTTAAGTTTATGAATGTGTTCATGGATGAAAATTTTTGTAAAAGGTTGGGCCAAATAATTGTTGGGTTTAGCTCATGGATGTGTCATGAGTAACTTGAAGCAAATTTGGGGTAGTTTGGGCTTGAATTGGGTTGGATTTGAATTCTTTTGGTGAATGGGCCAATGTAGGTCAAATTGGGCTAACTTGGGCCAATGTTGGGCTAGGGTTGAAATTGATGTAAAATAAATATTAAGAAATGTTTATGGGAGTGTTTCAAAGAGGTTTTGGCTTTGGTTGGGTTTTAATTTTGAGGTTTGGGCCTATTTGGGTTAGATTTGGGTTTAGGTCAAAATCGGGCTTTTTGATTTTGGGTTGAATTTGAGTGGGGTTTGGGTCAAAATCTTGGGCAAATCATGTTAGTGTTTTGTTTATGAGGATGTTAAGGAAGGTTTAGAAAAGATTTGGGGTTAATTGGAGTTGAATTGGGTTAGTTTGGGCTGAGTTTGGGTCATGGGTCCAAATTTGGGCTTTAAGGCCCAAAGTGAAATTGGATCCAAATGTCAATCAAATTGAACTTGGATTTGGTCTAAATTGGTATTGGGAATGTTGAATTGAAGTTTAGAATTGAATTGGACCAAAATTGGGGTCAATTGGGTATGTTTGGTTTGACATTGGGTCCACTTTGGGTTAAAATGGGTCAATTTGGGGGTTTTGACAAAAGTAGGGTGAATTGACAAAATTGGCCCATGGTGTAGTTGGACAAAATGAAATTGGGAATATTTAGGATTTTCTGGAATTTTCTGGGAATTTTCTGAATTTTTGGATTTTTAGGCCAAGAAGGGTATTTTGGGTATTTAGAGGGTATTGGGAGGTATTTTTGGAATTTTTGGTATTTTTGGGTATGGATGATCAATTTGAGTGATGTGGAGATGTTTGAGAGTGATTTTGGAAAATTTTGGGTAATTTGGAAATTTTGCAAAAATTTGGGTAATTTCAAGGGTTTTGGGTAGGTTAAGCGGGTGTAGGGTCCCGGGGGTTAAAAATTGAAAATTTGGGAAATTGGAGATTGGGTGAATTTAGGTGGAAAGAAATCATTTTGGTTGAGCCATGAAACCATTTCAAGCCCATATGAGCCATGAAAGGACTCATTTGAGGCATTCACTATGTTGTTCCTAACCCTCTTAGCCAGAGGCTTAGGGGTTAAGGACCATCCATGTGAATCACCTACATGAGTCGGGAGGTCAAGTTGGGTATGGGTGTGGTTTTAGGAAGTGTGTGGAAATGTAGTGTGTAAGTGTAGTGTATGTCGGCCCCTTCACTGGACCAGGGCCACCTGCAGGCGGTCCTAAGGCCAAAGAGTCCTATAAGAACTCATCCTTTAAACTTCCATATTTGATTTCAACCCTCTAGGTGATTAGGGGTCTATAGTCAAGTTTGTGGAGTTTGCAGGGAGTTTAGAAGTGGTTTGAATTTCTAAAAGGCGGGTCCCAATTCTAGTCCTCTAAGATAGTCAAAGGAAAAGCCTAAGGCTAGATCCTAAGCACTAAAAAGAAGAAAAGGAAGACCTCATCAAAAATGAGGTCAACAAGACTCAATCCCCATGAACTACATCTCTCATTCATGGACATTAAATGTGACATTCACTTTTATTGTGGAACTCATAATCTTTTCAGAACATATTTTTCCCAACAAATTTTAACAATTTAATTGGCCATATCAAAAAGTAAATGAAGGTCTAAGTGAAAAGGTCATCACAAATTCTCCATAATAAATTAGCACATCATTTCCATTTCACAACATGAACACATTACATGAAAGGAGAAAGACAAAGAAATCTACTCAAGACTCATGAGGAAAAGATGACTAAACATGGATTTTATATATAAAAACAATGTTATAAAAACAAAGTAAAGTAAAGACAACTTATCTCAAACTCTTTCCCAAGCGAATCTCAAGGAATTCCTTCGAATCCTTTTCTTTCTTCACAACAACACACAATTCTCTCTTTAGAATAGTAAGAAAGAAAAAATCTCTCACATTCCCTCCTGACCCGACCCGCAATAACACAGTAATATTCGCTTCCAAAAGATGGCCAAAACTTGACCCAATTTATAATTAGCGGCTAGTGTATAAAATCAAAATATTGTAAATTTTAGAAAATATTTTACACACTAGGGGTACTACGCAAGTATACGTATCATTTTAAGTAATATAGGGTTTTCTTTTATAACCCCAGTATCGATCCCACGGGGAAAAATTATAGTAATAAATTTTCTAAATATTATATTTCAAAAATATCTTTTTATCCTCTAATTTAACTATAAATTAATTTACTAGATGCAATAAAGAAAACAATAATAAGAAAATGATTTATGAAAACTATATAAAATAACAACTTTCTTTCCTTCAATTAAACCAAGATTTTTAAGATAATTTAATATTCGTTGGAGAATTTGATTTATGGTATTGTGTCAAATAGAAGCATTCCTATTCTTTACCCTTTCGATCCAGAGCGCAAAGAACATCGGCTAATTTACGTATCAGTCCGGATGTATTGTTAGTAGAATGGGTTAATCTAGACTCACACTACTAGATGTCCAAGGGTGGTGATGGTCGGCCCTACTGGTGACCCTTTCCTATTCTATAAATAAAATTATAAGGATTTAGTCTGTCACTCTAAAAACTTATCAATTCTACGCCCTTTAAATCTTATCTTCCTATTTATTTGCACTTCACCTTGAATAGCCCGCACATGGCCTTCGACTACCCAAAAATTCATGTGACATTTACAAGTTAAGAGTTCTTCTTCTTCAAGGTCTCAAAACTCTTCAACAGGTTTTAACAATTTAAATGGCCAATTTAAAACGTAAAATAAGATCATATATTAATGTCATCACAATGTTTTGAAAATATTTTGAATTTCAATTCTCCATCGAATCTTTATATTATCTTATCTATCTCTTCATAATTAAAGGAAGAAAGTAAACTAACTACTCAAAACACATTGAATATAAATAGCAAAACATAATAAATAAACTTTGAATCAAATATAAAATACTTATCTCAAATATTCCTTCTACAGATCTTCTAATTCCTACTGACTCCACAGTGTAATGAACTCCAGATGCAACAACTTGAAAATAAAATCACTAAACTAAACAAAAGTGGCCCTAAATTTCTCTCTATATTTCTCTCTCTAAGGATGAGAGATCCTAAAGTGGATAAGAGAAAGGGTTACAATGGGAGGGGCACGTTTTATGAAGAAATGGACCCCTATTTATAGGCTTCAAGGGTTGCCTTGAGGCACTTCTTCAAAACATTTCCACATTCAATGCATCTTTTAGAAGGTCTGTCTGGCGCCTAGGAGCCGGAATCTGGCGCCTAGGCGCCGAACACCGCGTCTAGTTCTTCGCACCTCTTCACTTTGGCTCGCACCTCTTCGCGATTAAAACCATTTTGGAGCGTCCAAATGCAATGTATCACATGTCCTATTATCAAGGAACAACTGCCAATCTTCTAGAATGTCCAATAACCGCTCACTCCGTCAAAATAACCGTTCAAACGTTGTCAAAAACTTGACAGTTTCTGTATCGAGTCTGGCGTTTAGGCGCCAGGCCATATTTTTTTATACTTTTTGTATTTTGATCCATTTTTTTATCCTTTTTGCTTCCTTTTCCTTTTTAGACCTTTTTACATCACCTACATCCAAAAACACAAAAAATACCTTTCATTAAAACATAATATCCTTAGAAATTAATAAGAATTAAGACATAAAGAAATATGTATTTTTTATAGATCAAAATTCCCCAAACTTAAATGTTACTTGTCCTCAAGTAACTCTTTTTACTATATAAAATATATAACCTTTGGAATAAAAGATAAATATTTAAGATTCCTGTTAATTTTTTATTTTATAAAGTTTTTAGTAAATTATTAACCCAATTTCACTAAGTAGGTTTAATTTTAAGAATTTAAAGAATATTTAACTACGAAATCATAAGATTTCAAACTTTTCATTCATTTTGAAAATAATAGAAGTTTATTATATTAAGATCTCATAGATTATTCACAAGAAAAAGATCTTGAAAAATCGTTTCTAAATAAATATTTATGTATAAAAATTAAGTAAAATATGAAACTAGTTTTCTTCCTATAAGATAATTCAGTGAAGCCAATTTTTGATTAGGCATTTCCTCAAGCTTCTCCTCTCTCTCTTCTTTTTTTTTCTTTTTCTTTTCTTCTTATTTTCTTTTTTTTCTTTTTTTTCTTATATATATATATATATATATATATAAGATTACTATATCTTGATAGCCTGTTAATGGTTTTGAACTTCACTATCCTTAACTTATATTTTCAAAACTTATACATTTCTACTTAATTATTATAACATAAATAAGAATTCAAAAAGATTTCCAATCTTTTCTTTTTCAAGTGATAATTTATTATTACTTAATATTTCTAAAATTCTATTATTTCTATCATGAATAGAAAAATTCTTTAATCTTATTCTTCTTTAAGTTAAATAATTCTATTCTTAAAATCAATCAAAGTTAGTAAAATTTTCGTTAATTTCACTAAATTATTTATAATTTCAAAAATAAAAGTGATCTCAAATAAATTCTTCATTCCTTAAGTTATGTTAAAAAGTTTTTATTTTTAAGAAAATATTAGCTCTTTAAGGACAAATAAAATTTAAATTTGATTGTATTTTCCCTTCCCCCAAACTTAAGTTTTGGTATACTATGATAATTTGAAAGTATGAGAGAAAGAAAATCATAAGAATTTTTATAAGTATGTAAAAACAATCTTAAAAAGAAAAATTACTTCTACTCATGCTTTTATGAATAATTAAGATAAAATTGAAGCATGTATAAAAAGTAAGTAGGCTAATTTTATGATGATACTAAATTTGAAACAAAATTAAAGCAGAGCAAAATTACTAAGTACTAAACAGTAGACTAAAACAAACATATAAATTAACTCTAACTTCAGTCTCAACACAATATACTAAGAATATTTTGACAACAGAATCTTAACACTAATCAATCCACACAGATATTTAAACAAATTAACATACATCAAACATAAAACTAAACAAACAATCCAAACAAAACAAACTAACGAGTAAGCACATCATAAAGATCTATAACTACTAGTCACTACCGTAGCCTCATCATCATCATCATCACCAAAGGAAAATTCTACGTCCTTAGGATCAACAAATGGTGTGAAACTTGAAAAAGTAGGGAAACTAACATCATGTTCACCCTTCAGAAATTTGACTAGGGCTTCATCATACTCAACATCATAACTACTCTTCCTCTGGGTATAATCAGATAAATGATCAAGTTTCCTATCGATAGTATCAATCCTGCAGTGAGTTTGAAATAACTCCTGCTGCTGCTCTATAAACTGATCATGCATTGATTCCCAGAAACTCGATGGTGGCTCAGCAGAAGTAGAGGGTCGAGAAGTAGAAGGTCTACTTGGAGTATTGATCGCTGAAAAATTTATTAAGAAATTCATACCTATTTTTGATGAAATTGCACTTTAAAGAAGGGTATTTTCTTTATTTTATTGCAGGAATGAAGAATTTAGGTGACAAAATAAAAAATCATAAAAAGGAGCGAATTTGGAGCAAAATCATGCAATTTGTGCCGAGTCGCCGACGGCGAGATCGAGCCCGCCGACGGCGAGGTTACGAGAAGAAAATTCTGAAGAATTTATAACTGTCTCGCTGACAGCGAGCCCGAGCCCGCTGACAGCGAGCTAGAGCAGTTGAAGATCTTCTAGAAGCCTCGCCGACAAGCGAGGTAGTTCGTCGCCGACAGCGAGCTAGTTCAAATGGTGCAGATACATTGAATCTGGACACTTTTTAAAGGGATGCTTACACACCTCTTGGTCCTTTGCTCACCTCTATATATATAAGCAGAAATTAAGTCTTTAGTGTCCAATCTTTTGTGTTCTAAGTGTGTTAAGTCGAGTTTTGTGTCTTAGTGTGTGTCTTAGAGAGTTCTTGAGTGAGTTAGTGAGTTTTTAGTGAGTTTTGTTGTACTGGAAGGAAGAGTCAAAGGAACTGCGAGGAGTCTGTCAGGGATAAATTAACATAAGTATTTGTATTTATTGTTTTTAACTTTAAATAAAATCCATGCTTAGTTTAGTTTCCATGCATTATGAGTAGTTTATTTAGTCTTTCTCCTCGTTTATGAAATTAAGTGACTTGATGAAATTAAAATAAAGATACTTTTATATATTAATAAATTGTGATAATTTTTACTTAAAACCTAATTTACTTTTCAAATCGGCCATTTGATTTGTTAAAATATGTTGATTATCAACTATAGTAAAAATTACATCCGATATTCGGGAATTCAAAAGCCTTGGAAGGAGGGTGCAAATAAATAGGGAAATAATATCATCGGGCGTAGAATCGAGCATTTTAGTGTGACGAGACTAAAATATTCAATTTGGTCCTATTGTTTGAGAGTTGAAGTGTAGATGTTAGCCCTCAGGGCGAGGGGAACGTGGGAGCTACGAAGTGGCAGTCGGTATCCTCCCGCACTTAGCCGCAGATTCGGTAATCAAACATAGGATTAGTCAATATTCTTTACACTCGACTAAAGGGTAAAGAATAGGAATGCTCCTATTTGTCACAATACCTTAACATTATCTATTTAAATTCATCAATCATTTAAATTTCTAAACAAGGGGAAAGATACTTTTTCGAATAGTTAAGACTTATTTAGTAATTAGTTTTATTTCACGCACTTGCAATTCGTATTAATTTTCTACTTAGTTAATTTATTTAATTAAAATACTTAGTTTACTTTATTGCGCTTAAATTCAGAATTCCAAATTTTCGTATATTATTATTATTATTATTATATTATCATTATTATTATTATTTTAAAATTAGCTGTTATTTAATTTTCTCTTTCCCTGTGGGATCGATAACCAGGACTCCACTAGAGCCCTGTATCACTTGATACGATACGTATACTTGCGTAGCATCCACAACATAAACAATTACAATTCTATACATATAATATAGCGGGGTCAAGTTTTTGGCTTCGTTGCATTCAAATTAAAATATAATAATATAAATTTGTGGGTCAAGTTTTTGGCGCCATTGTCGGGGAAAGTAAGAAAAATTTACTAGAGTAACGGACTATTTTAAAATAATCATAATAAATAAATTAATATCTATTCTAAAATTGTATGTGCAAATTTGGAAACGAAAATTTAATACCTTACGATTATGAATTAGAGCGTACAATTAAAAGAATTAGAAAACAAAAGAAACAAACTATAAATTTAACACAAATGGCGAATATTCCTGAAATTCAAAATATGAACCAACAAAGACCTTTAAGAGATTATGCCAACCCTACATCAGATGAAATTCATTTAACTATTCAAAACCCCGATGTAGCTCGCTAATTCATTTGAACTTAAACCCGCAATTATCCAAATGGTACAAAACAATCAATTTAGTGGTTCACCTACCGAAGATCCTAACTTACATCTTGCTAGTTTTCTAGAACTTTGTGTCTACTTTTAAATATCAAGGAGTATCCGACGATGCTATAAGACTTAGACTTTTTCCTTTTTCATTAAGGGATAAGGCTAAAATGTGGTTGAATTCGTTAGACTCTGGATCTATTAAAACTTGGGGAGAATTATCACAAAAATTTCTATCCAAATATTTTCCACCATCTAAAACTCGCTAAGTTTAGAAATGATATAACTTCTTTTTGTCGGATAGATGGAGAATCAATATATGAATCTTGGGAGAGATTTAAGGAACTTCTTAGGAAATGCCCACATCATGCGCTACCGTATCGGTCGATTATTCAAACATTTTATAATGGATTAGTGGGATCTTTAAGATCAATCATCGATGCTCACTGCTGGAGGTTCATTAATGTCTAAACCATTTGATGAAGCTTATGCACTAATCGAAGAAATGACAACAAATAATTTCCAATGGCCTCGCGATATAGAGTAAATCCGAAAAAAATAGCCAGCATTCATGAAAACAATGCAATATCTATGTTAGCTTCTCAAATTGCTGCTATATCTAAGAAATTAGATCATTTTGGAATGAACTACTCTTCTACTTTAGAAGAAAACTCATCTGGACAAATCATAGAATCTCAATCTAATTATGAAACTTTAAATGCTATTAATAATAGAACTAATAACGCTTATTCAAACTATTATAATCCTGGTTGGAAAACTCATCCAAATTTTAATTGGAATAACACATCTAATCAACAATGGATGAATCAACCTAATCAAGCAAATCCAAACTATAAACCTAATTACCCACTCCGGATTTAATAACAATAACCCACAATTCAAAGATAAGAAATTATCTATGGATGAATTAATTTTGAATATGGGTCATCAACTACAAAATCAAGGAAATCAACTACAAATTCAAGGAAATCAATTACAAATTCAAGGAACATCTATTAAAAATATCGAAACTCAACTTGGACATATTGCTACCGCACTAAATAATAGAATACCGGAACTTTTCCTAGTAATGTGGAAATAAATCCTAAAGATCAAGGAAAAGAAGAAATTAAAGCAATACAACTAAGGAGTGGAAAAGAATTAGAACCTCAAATTCAAAAAGAACTTAAAAGCCAAAATGAGGAAGTGGAAATTGAAAAGGAAACAATTCAACAAGATTCAAACTTGGAACATCCTTTAATACCTATGAAAATTTCGTTGAAACACCTCCACCACCATTTCCTCAACGACTAGCTCAACATAAAAAAGATAAACAATTTGCTAAATTCCTCGAAATACTAAAGAAATTAACAATCAATATACCTTTTGTCGAAGCTTTAGATCGGATGCCAAATTATGTAAAATTTATGAAAGATATTCTAAATAAGAAAAGAAAATTCACTAATAATGAAACAATCGCACTTAAGTGAAGAGTGTAGTGCTATTATTCGAAGAAGCTTCCGAAAAATTGAAAGATCCCGGTAGTTTCACTATACCCTGCGCTATAGGAGAAAAATTTTATGGAAAAGCTTTGTGCGACTTAGGAGCAAGCATCAATCTAATGCTTCTATCGATTTTTAAGAGATTAGGATTAGGAAAAATTACACCTACTTCGATAACCCTTCAATTAGCTCGATCGTTCGGTTACTCTATCCTAAGGGAGTTATTGAAGATGTGTTAGTAAAGGTGGATAAATTTATCTTCCCAAGTAGATTTTATTGTTTTAGATATGGAGGAAGATAAAGAAATTCATATCATTTTAGGAAGACCATTTTTAGTCACTGGAAAAGCTATGATTGATGTTCGTAAAGGAGAATTAACGATGAGAGTAAATGACCAAAAAGTTACCTTTAATATTGCAAAATCAATGAAATATCCTGCGCTAGAAAAAGATGATGAATGTTTTCGGATGGAAATACTTGAACATTTACAACGCGAACATTTTAAGGAATAGTACGAAGATAATTTAGAAAAAGAAAATATTGAATTAATTGAAGATAATAATGAAGAATTAAATTATATTCAGGAAAGATTTGAATTTTTGGATAATACTGAAAACACTGACAAGAATATAGTTCCATCAATTATTAAACCTCCCGAACTCGAGCTAAAAATATTACCCGATCATTTGAAATATGCTTATTTAGGTAATTCTTCAACTTTACCGATTATTATTTCATCTGCATTAAACGAATCTCAAGAACAAAAACTTTTAGAAACTTTAAAAAAATAAAAGAAAACTTTTGGTTGGACTTTAACAGATATTAAAGAAATTAGTCCTTCAATCTGTATGCATAGAATTATTTTAGATGATGAACATAAACCTAAAGCAGATCCCCAAAGGAAATTAAACCCGATAATGAAAGAAGTAGTTAAGAAAGAAATTTTAAAATAGTTAGATAATGGTATTATATATCCTATTTCGACGATGCTTGCGTAAGCCCAATTCACTCGTGTTCCTAAGAAGGGAGGAGTGACCGTCATCGTCAATGAAAATAACGATCTTATTCCTATAAGACAAGTTACCGGTCGGCGTATATGTATTGATTATAGGAAATTAAATACCGCCACCAGGAAAGATCACTTCCCTTTACCATTTCTAGACCAGATGTTAGATAGATTAGCCGGACATAAGTATTTTTGTTTTCTAGATGGATACACCGGTTATCATTGTCGGCATATTTTTTAGGTTGTGTGTTTTATTTTGAAAAAGGGAGGGGGTCGCCTAACAGAAATTGTCGGCGAATTTTTTTAATTTAATTTAAATAAATAATTTGAAAAATAGTATTTGATTTTGAAAATAATTTTAAATTTAAAAATTTTAAGATATGAAATCAAACCGATCTCACACCCCAAATAGTTTATATAAACGAGCACCGTACCACAAACCGTGTATCTATCCCGAAGAATAGGCACACTGCTTGACTATGGGGCTCGATTAAATAAACTAGAAGATTTGTGACATCCGTTTGGTCTGCGAACCAATTTTACAAGCCGACAAATTCACCTGCTTAATATGAAAGAATTAAAAAGGGTTTATATTACCTGGGTTCTTAAAATTCCCTATAAGGGCAAGCCCCTATAGTTAATTACATCTTAAGTGACGGGAATCACCTAAGAAAACTCTCGATAATAATCAATAATTCTACTCTCAAGAATTTCAAAGTTTAAGTTTTCAAAGGATTGAATTTTGGAATTTCAATAGGGAATGGATCAAGTTCGGAACATTTTGTTTTGGGAATTCAAAGGAAGAAAGGTAGGAGAAATCACAGATTAGAAGCGAACTTCGGCAATTTCCTGACTATCCTATTGTTTGGATTGAATTTAGGAAAGTCCTAATGTTATCTAACATTTCAGTCTCGCCAATTTTAATTAATTAGGATTTATATTTGCATAATGCAGTTTTGCAAATAGCCTCGAAGATGTGAGGGTTTATGTCGTATCGGACGACTACCTCGGAATCCTAAGACCGGTTAGGGCTTAATTTGCATGATAAGATCATGCAAATGCCTAACAAAAGGTTGAGGATTTATGTTGCACTAGGCAAACTACCTTGAGGTCCTATGGCTTAGTTATTTAATTCTAAGAATGGTTTTGCTGATGTAGATTCAAGATTTGCTGATGACGATGGTCGTGCTGCCCACCATGCTCCGAGCTCCTTGTTGTTGCAGAGGTTTAGTTTTAGAAGTCATAAATCAGGAGATGAGAAAAGTATTTTGGTTTAGAGAAATTCTTAATTTCCAAGTGTTTTTTATGTTTTAATTAAAACAAATCTTAAAGTTGATTATAACAACACCGGTTAAGATCCCACGGTTCCATCCTTCCGGCATCGTTATTTTTATCGGATTCACTTAGTCTAGATGAATTTGCTAAACTCAACTAAATGAGTTCCACACTTTCATTTGGTATTCCCGATCATCCAACAAGACGTTTTAATTTAGTTGTAATTGCAGTTTTGTGTTCTGTTTGTGATTAAATTTTGAGTTGTTTTATATTTTGAAATGTTGTGGCGGTGAATTTTATCTTGTAGTGACTTTTAATTTAGTTTTGGTTTCAGTTTTAGGGACTATCCTAAAGGTGTGGGTTTTCATGCAACAGTTGTTTATCATGCAAGAAAAGTAAAGTGCATTTGCAATAAAGTAAATTGCAAGAAAGTAAATTGCAATAAAATAAAAGCGTACCTGGAGGGTTTTCCCATCATCCCAGGCTGCACTTAAACACAATTTAGAATATTTAAGCAAATTCCTAGGTAAAGCTAAGGGAAGGGTTATGGTTTTCTACCAAGTTCCTAATCCTATAGCTAGTCATCTCCTATGACGTCTAGGTTCTTGTGTTTTGGTTTGAGGACGATTTTCTTCATCAAAGAACAATTAAGTTCAATTGTTCTTATAAATATCCTATCATATTGAGGAAGTGCATAAGAAGAATCTTAAACATCTTTTCTATATTGCTAGAATTGTTTTAAGTCCAAATGAATTTAATTATACAAATGAATTAATCGTCCGAGAATTCAAGTTTTGTTGTCTTGCTCAGTGAACTAGGACATTTGAATATCCTATAAGTGAAGTAACACTTCATTTAACGTTCTGTTTAGGAGTTATGACAACAAAAGCTTTTGAGGGCAAATTGATGTTCAAAGGGTTTATGATTTAATTTAATTTCAGTTAACGGGTTTAAATTTGGGATAGCGTTCAAGTTGCTTTATATTTATTTTTGAATTTCTTTATGTCTTAGGTGATGTTATTTTTAATTTAATTTAACTTTAATTTAATTTAATTTAGTTTTAATTTTAATTTAATTTAATTTAATTTAATTTAATTTAATTTTGTTGGATTTGGTATGATTTAATTTAATTTAATTTAACTTGATTTAATTTAATTTGATTTAATTTAATTTGATTTAATTTCCTTTAATTTAATTTAATTTGATTTAATTTAATTTAATTTTAATTTAATTTAAATTGATTTAAATTTTAAATTAATAATTTTAATTTAATTTAATTTAATTTGATTTAAATTAATTTGATTTAAATTAATTTGATTTAATTTAATATGTTTTAATTTAATTTAATTTAAATTTTGATTTAATTTTATTTTTAATCTTAATTGAAAATTTAAAAGAGTTTAATAATTTAACTTTAATTTAATTTAATGGTTAAGTCTTTTAACATTTTAAATCTTAAATTTGAATTATCATTTTAATCGGGAATTAAATATTATCGAGATGATTAATTTAGGGATCCTTAGATTAAAGAACAAATCTCTTCCTAGTAATATGCCTATTTAATAATTCCAACTTTATTATTCTTCCAAATTTAATCAATATTTTAATTAAAATTTATTTTAATTATTTTTAAATTGTTTAATAGGTTTCTATCCCTTAATTATTTAAATTTCAATCATCCAAATAAGATTAAGATCAAATGTTTTACTTTTTAATTTTATTAAGCCTAAAATTTTAATTAAGGGTTAAAATTTTAATTACCATTTTGCCCTTCAAGCTTAATAATTTCATAACTCACTAAATTGAGCTTAAATGAACTTGAAATTTTTATGTGACTTCACTCATATGTCAATAAAGACATGAGAGGAGAAAATGTGATTTTTCTATATTTAATTTATTTATGTAATTATTTTGGTGGAAAATAGGGATTTCCAAGGAAAATTTAATAATATGACCAAGGGAAAGTTTCTGTTCTTAAGAAAATTATGGGACATTTCTAATGACCAGAGGACCACTTGGACCAATTTTGGTGATTTTTTGAGTTATATTCTTTTTATTATAATTATTTTGAGTTTTGGAGTATTAATTAATTTAAAAATAAAATAAAGGTTGAAAAATGAATTTTATATCTTTCAAAAATCTCTCTGATATCAAGGAAATCAGAGAATCAATTTTTACAATTTTCTGATTTTTCTTTGATTTATTAGAATTATTTTAATGGAAATGCTAAAAAATACATTTTTTTTAATTTTTAAAATTACCTTAGGGCTTTAAAATCTAATATCTCATTAAATAGACCTAAGAAAAATATGGGGTTTGTTCTTAAGTGATTAAAATTCAAAATGTGACATTTTGGTGAATTTTATTATTTTTGTGATTTTTATTATTTTTTTAATTAATAAAATATTAAAATAATACAAAAAATCAACTTTTTTAGAAAATTGAAATTTTAATTTTTTTAAACTCCCCTGATATCAGAGAGGCTCCAAAACTAATTTGGTGAATTTTTGAAAAGCACTTTGAAAGTTATGAATTTTTAAAGTTCAAATTGACTAAATGGCTTAATCAACCCACTTAGTAGGGCTAACCAAGTCCAATTCACTTCAAATTTTTATGGTGGGTTCCTCTAATCCTAAAGGTCAGTGGAGAATTAATTTCAAGTCAATTTGATGTATGATTAGCTCTAATTAATTCGGGACCTATTTTGGGTGTTTAAGCCAATTAGGGTTATTTTAAATGAATTAATTCAAAACCTATTTTTTCTAGGGTCCTCTGGTCATAAGAAACATCACCAAATTTTCCTAGAATTTATTTCACAACATGCTAATTATTGGATTTAAAATACTCAAAACAGTAACATGAATTTGAAAAATCAATAACTTCTCATAGGGATGGCCTCTAACTTTGGAAAATTCGGGGAATGTTCCTAAATTCAGAGGCTTCAAAAGCCCTATGGTCTCATGCCATGGTGAATTTCCTATATGCATGGAGAATTAAAACAATGCAGTGGGTAAATAAATCATTAAAAATAAAATACTTGATGAAATTAAATGATTTCTTTTCCACATTATTCTCCTCTGTTCACTGAGCAAGAGGGTATTTTTCTTTTATTTTTCTGATTTTTCTACACAAAGTTATGGATTTTTGAAGTTTAGGGAATTAAATAAATAAGAAAATCCCTATTTTTCTATTTATCCGAGTCGGCGCCGCGTCAACCTTAACATCTCCGAAGTGCCGCGTGGCGCTTTCTGATTCGACGCCGCCATCCGACTCAGCGCTCCAGGGGCCCGCTGTATCGTTCCGTCTCCTCATCCGAGGCGATCCTGGCCGTCCGTCCGCGCTTGTATGGAATGAACGGCATCCGTTCATCGTCCCCAAGTGCCCTCACCCGAGAGCCGTCCACACTAAAACCCTAAGAACTCACTCATTTCTCAACGGATTTTCGTGTTCTTATACTCTATGGATTCGTCTTGAAGAGACGAATACATCTATATGGTGATCATGTATTGAAATTAAAGCATTTGAAATGGAGAATCTCCAGAAGCTCGAGATAAAGAATTAGCTCATACCTTTGCTCAGAGAAGTGTGGCTTCAATCTGAGGGTTGTGTCACCTTCGATGCGTCCCAGCAAGCTCCAGATGAAGTCTCCTGGTCTGGTGAATTGCCTAGCTATGAAAGTGACCACGCCCGATCACAAAGCTTGGAGGCTGGAACAACCGGGTGGCTCCGGAGATGGGGCTTTCAGTGGGAAACTTCTCCTCTCGGTCTAGTGAAGGTGTAGGGCCAATCAATTTGAAGATTGGCTCACCGTGGCAAAGTGTCCTGGTTTTTGGGTGAAATTTCAGCTGAGAAATCGGGTTTGTTGGTGGGGATTAGTGGCAAATTGACACTGGGATCAACTCGCTCTAAGTATGGAGTAGGGCCTGGAACAATTTTGGCAGAGTTTCGACAAGGTTTTTTGCAACTCTCCTCCATGGCCGTGAGGGGGTCGGGTTTAAATAGAGGTGGCTGGAGAGCCTCACAGGGATGGCCAAGGGTTGGGATCAGCTGCTTAGGTCAAGGGAAGAACAACCATGGTGGCCATTGGGCATGGGGCAGCTCAGCAAGGGAGAATTCCAATGTTGGGCTCACATGGGTTCTCTCGGCCTGGTGGTTTTCGACGGCTGTGGTGGCTGGCCGGCCAGGGTCAGGTCACCCTCAAGGTCAGGGAGGTCAGGGCTGGGGTTTAGTGTAGGCAATTGGCAAATGCCATGTGTCAAAAGTTTAATTTAAAATGGAATGGGAGAAGGCCAATTTTGGCTTGATTTGGTTAAGTCCACCCTTTGGGCTTGGTTCACCCTTCAAGGTGGCTTTGGGTGCTGTGAGGAATCAAAGGAATCAGCTGGTTTGACATGGAGAAGTCCTTATCCAAATATATTTGGATTAAATTTGGGTTAAAGGGAATCATGGTTAAGGCTAATGAATTTAGGAGATTAAGGAAAGAGTCTCCTCCTTTTGCCCAAAATGGCATGGTGACATGTAAAGAGGCTCTCATGGCTTCCATGTGGCTCATGCATGGCTTCATGGCTCATCTTTGGCTTGGGAAAAGTTAAGTCAATTTCATAAAAAAAGGTTTAAGAAAATTTTGGTATTTTGATGAGAATTTGTATGGGGCTTAATTTGGAATGGGTTCATGATGAGTTTTGAAACTTAGGGATTGATTTAATTGAAAATATGGTGTAGAGCAATTGTCATATGGGTTTTGGATTGATTTTGGCCCTTTGGATTTTGGTGGAGATGGGCTTTAGGAAGGTTTCATGTAAGTGGGCTTTTAAGTTTAAGAATGAATTCATGGATGGGAATTTTGTAGAAGTTTGGGCCAAATAATTGTTGGGTTTGGTTTAGGGATATGTCATGAGTGATTTGAAATGAGTTTGGAGTAATTTGGGTTTGAATTGGGTTGGATTTGGGCCTCTTTGGTAAATGGGCCAATGTAGGTCAAATTGGGCTAACTAGGGCCAATGTTGGGCTAGGGTTGTAATTGATGTAAAATAAATGTTGGGAAATTTTTATGGGATTGTTTCAGAGAGGTTTTGGCTTTGGTTGGGTTTTGATTTTGGGGTTTGGGCTTATTTGGGTTAGGTTTGGGTTTAGGTCAAAATTGGGCTTTTTGGTTTTGGGTTGAATTTGAGTGGGGTTTGGGTCTAAATTTTGGGCAAATCATGTTAGTGTTTTGTTTGTGGGAATGTTAAGGAAGGTTTAGAAAAGATTTGGGGTTAATTGGAGTTGAATTGGATTAGTTTGGGTTAGGTTTGGGTCATGGGTCCAAATTGGGCTTTAAGGCCAAAAGTGAAATTAGATTCAAATGTCAATCAAATTGGACTTGGATCTGGTCTAGATTGGTGTTGGGAATGTTAAATTGAAGTTTAGAATTGAATTGGATCATAATTTGGGTCAATTGGGTAGGTTTGGCTTGACATTGGGTCCACTTAGGGTTAAAATGGGTCAAATTGGGGGTTTTGACAAAAGTGGGGTAAATTGACAAAATTGGCCTATGGTGTAGTTGAACAAAATGAAATTTGGAATATTTGGGAGTTTTTGGAATTTTCTGAGAATTTTCTAAATTTTTGGATTTTTGGGTCAAGAGGGGTATTTTGGGTATTTGGAGGGTATTGGGAGGTATTTTTGGAATTTTTGGTATTTTTGGGTATGGATGATCAATTTGATTCGTGAGGAAATGTTCAAGGTTAATTTTGGGGAATTTTGGGTGATTTGGAAATTTTGAAAAATTTGGGTAATTTCGACAGGCTTGCAGTAAGGAAGCGTGTAGGGTCCCGGGGGTCAATAATTGAAAATTTACAAAACTGAAGATTGAGTAATTGTAAGTGGAATGAAGTCATTTTGGTTGAGCCATGAAGCCATATCAAGCCCACATGAGCCATGAAGGGACTCATTTGAGGCATCCACTATGTTGTTCCTAACCCTCTTAGCCAAGTGCTTAGGGGTTAAGGACCATCCATGCGAATCACCTTCATGAGTCGGAGGTCAAGTTAGGAATGGGTGTGTTTTTAGGAGGTGTGTGAAAGTGTAGTGTATAAGTGTAGTGTGTGTGTAGGTCAGCCCTTCACTGCATCAGTGCCACCTGTAAGGGCCCCAAGGCCAAAGAGTCCTATAGAACTCATCCTTTAAACTTCCACATCCGATTTCAACCCTCTAGGTGATTAGGGGTCTACAGTCAAGTTTGTGGAGTTTGCAGGGAGTTAAGAAGTGGTTTGATTTTCTAAGTGGTGGGTCCCAATTCTAATCCTCTAAGATAGTCAAAGGAAAAGCCTAAGGCTAGATCCTAAGTACTAAAAAGAAGAAGAGAAGACCTCATCAAAAATGAGGTCAACAATCATCAAATACAAATTGCTTCTGAGGATCAAGATAAAACTACATTTACTAGTCCTTATGGAACTTTTGCTTTTCAAAGAATGCCTTTTGGATTATGTAATGCACCAGCAACATTCCAGAGATGTATGATGTCTATATTTAGTAAGTTAATTGACAATTGAATAGAAGTATTTATGGATGATTTGTCTGTATTTGGAACATCATTTGACACATGCTTAACTCATCTTGAAAAAGTATTAGAAGTATGTGAGAAAACAAATTTAGTTCTAAATCGGGAGAAATGTCAATTTATGGTTGCTGGCGGCATTGTATTAGTGGCATAAAATTTTGGAAAAGGCATGGAAGTAGACCCGCAAAAATTCAAGTTATAAACTAAATTACCACCTCCAACTACGGTAAAAGGGGTAAGAAGTTTTCTTGGACATGCTGGATTCTACAGACGCTATATAAAAGATTTTTCAAAAATTACTAAACCTCTATGCCAACTTCTCGAAAAGGACAAAAAATTTGAATTTATAATCGAATGCCTGAATGCTTTTGAACTCTTAAAAGAAAAATTAATTACAAGACCTATAATAGTTTCACCTAACCGGGAGAAACCATTCGAGCTTATGTGTGATGCTAGTGATTATGCCGTAGGAGCAGCTTCTGGGAAAAGATATGAAAAGATTTTTAAAGTTATATACTATGCTAGTAAAACTCTAAATGATGCCGAAATAAATTATACAAGCTACGTAAAGAGAATTATTAGCGGTAGTATATGGTTTTAATAAATTTAGACCTTATCCGATTGGAACAAAATGTATCGTGCATACCGATCATTCTCGCTATCAAATATTTAATGCCAAAGAAAGATTCCAAACCATGATTAATTAGATGGATGCTATTAATGCAAGAATTCGATTTTGAGATCGTTAATAAGAAAGGAACCGATAATCAAATTGCGGATCATTTATCAAGATTAGAAAATCATGAATTATCTGATATTGAAAATGAAATTATAAACAGTTTTCCTGATGAACAACTATATAATATCAATGAGTGGAAAATACCATGGTATGATGATATAGTAAACTATATAGTTAGTAATATTTTACCACCTATGCTAACTTTGCAACAACGAAAAAATTCATCCATGATACGAAAACCTATTTTTGGGATGAACCATATTTATATAAGCAATGTAAGGATTTAATTATAGAAGATGTGTACCTTATGAAGAAACTGAACCAATTATTCAAAAATGTCATGATTATGATTTTGGAGGACATTTTGGGACTGATAAAACTGCTTATAAGATTCTACAATCTGGATTTTACTGGCCTACTCTATTTAGAGATGTATACAGATATATTAAAACTTGCGATAAATGTCAAAGAGTAGGAAATATATCTAGAAGAAACGAAATACCTCTAAATTTTATATTAGAAGTTGAAATTTTTGATGTTTAGGGATTAGATTTTATGGGACCTTTTATTCCTTCGTTTGGAAACTCATATATATTAGTAGCTGTTGATTATGTTTCCAAATGGATTGAGGCACAAACTTTACCTAGGTGTGATGCTAAGAGTGTTTCAAAATTTCGATGAAAAATATTTTTACTAGATTTGGAATGCCGAGAGTGATTATCACCGACGGAGGAACTCATTTTAGAAATAAATTCACAAACTAGTAGAAAAATACAATATTACTCATAAGATATCCACCGCTTATCATCCACGTACTCAACGGATTAGCCGAAGTACCCAATCGTCGCATTAAATGTATTTTTGAAAAATTTGTAAACCCAAATAAGTTAGATTGGTCTATTAGATTAGTACATCGCATTATGGGCTTATAGATCGCTTATAAAACTTCGATTGGAATGACTCCTTACGAGCTTATATATGGAAAAACATGACACTTACCAAGTTGAATTAGAACATAAAGCATATTGGGCGATTAAAGAATTTAATTATAATATGAAGGAAGCTCGGTGAGAAGAGATTGCCGTAATTAAATGAATTGGAAGAATTAAGAAATGAATCATATGATAATGATCGGATTTATAAAGAAAAGATGAAATTATGGCATGATCGGAAGATTAATCGAGAAATTTTGAACCAGGACGTGAAGTTTTGTTATATAATACTAGATTGAAATTATTTCCCGAAAATTGAAGTCTCGATGGTTAGGACCTTTCACCATAACTCAAATATTTTCATACGGAACTATAGAAATCGAAGATCCAAAAACTCGGACATAAATTTAAAGTTAATGGACATAGATTAAAACCATATTTCGAAGGTATAAGACCTAACTATAAAGAGGTTTTAATGCTTAGTCAACTCCGATTAATAATTGAAATTAGGTCGGGCTGACGACGTTAAACCAAGCGCTTTATGGGAGGTAACCCATATTAGTTATCTATTTTTATTGTATCTTAATAATTAGTTTATATTATTGAAACTTTACTACTCAATTATTATTAAGAATCATCACATATTCGAACCATTATGATGAGAAAAGAAATTATTCGATTTAGAGCAAAATTGGACATTATTTTGAAATCTCGCCGACGGCGAGGTCGATACTCGCCTAATTTAATTCAGTTTATTTGTAAGCTCGCTGACAGCGAGAAACGAGCCCGCCGACAGCGAGAACCTGAAAGGCAGTTTTTATAACTGAGTCGCCGACGGCGAGAAACTTCCCGCCGACAGCGAGGAAGTTATAAAAATGAGTTATATATACTTTAAATGCCAATTTGGACGGTTTCAACACCAATTCCTTAGTGAAAAACCATTCTTAAACCATTCTAAGTCTGCCCTCTTCACTAGAATTCATTCCATTCACCATAATGGCCTCCAAATTCTTAGATTCTTCTAATTCTGGAGTGTTTAACCGGAGGAAATTTGTGAGTGCGGAAGCGCAGCGGATCTTCAACAAGGTTTTGGTAAAGAAAAGAGTTATCAAGGAACGGGGATTTGTCAATCGAGGATTAGAGAATTCCACTACGAAGATAGAAGAAATGATCGCGCAGCCGGCACTCGGGAGGTATTCTCGTTACACTACGTCCGTCGTTGTTATTCCAGTTGTGAAAGAGTTATACTCTAACTTACATGCGATCAATAATGGGAATATCTACGTCCGAGGAAGGTGGGTGACGTTTACTCCATCAAGAGTAAATGAGTTATTCTCTATAGAAAACACCCCGTATGTCACTATTCAAATTTTGTGCCTTCTCGGTATAATATGAATGAGATATTTCGATATCCGACCGATGAAACGTAAGATCGGGAAATGCGTGAAGACGGGTATGTTAGTTTCTCTGCATCACTTTTGAATCCTGTCTCGAAGCACTGGCACTTTTTCATCTCATCTAAATTGTTACCTACTATGAGGGTAAACAATGTTTTGAAAGAATGCGCTATATTGAATTATTGTATTCAAATTGGATTGCCTATAGATGTGGGATCAATAATTGTTAAGTCTGCATTGGGTTTAATTGTGCATGGGTCAGTTCACAGACTAGGACACCCATCTACTATTTTTGCATTATGCAGTCAGTACCAGGTTTCTTATGAAGCTTGGGAAAAGGAGCCGCTTGATCCTACAGATATGTTCCATACTTTGGATAATAATGAAGACATTACATTTATCTCTGATAGAGCTTCACAGAATCATCCTATAGCAAGGCCTATTTCAGATAAAACAGAGTTACTTATGAAGAAAATTAATGGAATGGAGAAAGAACTACAGAATGTGAGAGATTTAATCGACAATATATCTGATTTATTTGATCACATTGATCGGAGGATGAAGGAACACTTCGATCATTCTGGACACTTGGAAGCTAGCTTTCTTCATTTACCGAGACATGAAGGGTTGGATCACCGAAGAATCCGCTTCGAATTTCCCTTCGAGCCTTTCTTTAACTTATTTGTGCATCATCGTCATATCGAAATATCGTAGAAGATGAAGATTCGACATTGAAGAGTAGTAGTAAAGATTTCCATAGTATGTTTATGTTTATGTTATTTGATTTGATTTAGATTTTTATTATGTGTGGAGTGATAATTTGAATATCTCAAACTTAGTTGAGATATGCGTCATAGTTTTGTATCAGCATTTAGTGTGTCGTGGTTTGGTTTGCGATGCTGATTAGTAGTAAGGATTGAAGTTTGAAGTTTGATTATAGAGTCTAAAAATTATGTTAGTTTGTACATCCCATGGATTTCAATATTAAAGTTAATTTGTTGTGTTGTGTGAATTTGTTTGTGTATAAGTAGCTAATCTTCATATTAAATTAATAAATGATGTGATCAGAAATATAATATAAGACAAATCAAGGACGAAAATGAGTGATGAATTTCAGAAATTTAAAATTTTTTGGAATCTCGCCGACAGCGGATTTTCCCGAGAGTTTTTGGTTCTGAAAAATATTAGCTTGCCGACAGTGAGAAAAATCTCGCTGACAGCGAGGTCACAAAAAACACTATATTTGACCGGTCAAAAACACTATTCATCATCCCCAACCTCCAATTTTCGCAAAAACCGACCTAAGGCTTGAGAAATCTTGGATTTGAAGCTATTTCATCACTCAAAAACACCAGATTTCATCTTCTCTTGGTAAGAGCTTCACTCCTATGCAAAAATTTTTGATTTTCACCATGTATTTTCACCACATTGCAAATTTTGGGAAAAATCAAAATGTGGAAGAAATATTCGGTGGAAATCCATGAAATTTGATTTAAATTGCTTACAAATGTTGTAGGAAGCCTTCTTAGTATTATTATTAAGTTTAGTGAAAATTTTTATGATTTTCACAGATCGATCGAATGGCTCCACTACAAAAACGTCGAGTAGAGTTCGACCAAAACCGATTCATCAATGCACGAGCACAGGCAAAATATTTTGAAAATATACAAGGAAGAAAGTGCATTGCGGATCGGGTATTCAAAAATCTGGGAGGTGAAGTAGAGCGGATTATAAAGGAACGAGGTCTGGAAAATTTACGTTATGTTCAAGTATAGAGCAATTGTAGAAGTGGTGAAAGAATTTTATGCCAATTTGACCGTCGCCGAAGATGCACCGAGTAAAGGTACGAGGGTTTTTTGTAGATTTCAATGCCGCAAGAATTAACACGTTCTATGAAGTTCATGACTCGCACTTTAGCGAGTATGAAACTTTTGGAACGATGAAAGGACCACCTGGAGGAAGTCATTAACTTTCTCACCGATGGGACCGGAGTATGGAAAATTAAGCGACAGGAAAGAGTGAATTTTCCTCTTTCCAAATTAAATGCGATCTCCAAAGCCCGGCATTACTTTATTTGTTCTACTCGTTACCCACAAATCACCATAGTGAGGTAACACGAGATGTAACGACTCGAATTTCGCATTCGGAATAACGAAGCATCAACATCGGGAGAGTTATTTATCGAATATCCCGGCCACTCCTCGAAATGAGAGTGGAGCCGGATTGGGCCACCCCGGATTGATTTTTGCACTCGCCAACTTTCCGGAGTTGAGGCTATAGATGATGAAGAATGGGTGGAACCTATGAAACCACTTACAGCTTCTAACATTAGGAAGTATGAGTCCCATGAAGGGTGGAGAGCAGGAGTAAGAAGTTATTTTACTCAATCAAGTAGAGATATACCCTCTACTAGCTATGGACCTCCTGAGCCTACCACCCCTACCTTACAAGATCCGATGAATGAATTGACTCGCATAGGAGGAGTTTTGACCGGTCTGGAGAGACCATGGGGAGAAGGTTTGATCATTTTGATCAAAGGATCGATAATCCGGAGAGGAGACATGATTATGATAGTGAATACCTCCGGCGACATTCGGAATACGAGATTGCATATTATGAAGTTGAACGTCGTTATAGGAGTGGAGATTTAGATGTTGTCTTTCCGGAATGCCCTGTGTACACTCGCATCACCCCGCTCGGCCTTCTCGAGCAACTTATGATCAAGGAGGGGATGATATAGTTTGGGACTTTGATGTTGAAGATTAGGACTTTATGTATTTTATTTGTTTGATGTAAGTTATTTTGAGGACTGTATATGTTTGTAATATTCAATACTTTATTTTGAGACATTGGATGTTAGTTAGATTAATTTGCTTGGATTGTTATAGTAGTTAGTTTTTGTTTTTGTGTTAGTTAATTACATTTGTTTTTATGTTAATTAGGATGTTAGTTTTCTTTAATATGTTTTTATTTTATTTTGTATTGTTTTAAGTTTTTAAAATTGTTAATCTGTTAGTTCAATTGTTTTTAATATGTTAGTAATTCATATGTGTAGTGTAGAGTTATTTTAATTGTTGTGTTTAATACTTATCTTAGATTTTATCCCCGCATTTTCTTTAAATTGTTATATATATATATATGGAGAATACTAACAAGTACGAGTTCAATGAAAAATGAAAAAGCTCGCAAAAATTTCAAAGAAAAAAGAAATACCTAAACTTCAAAGGTATGATTTATTTACTTTCCTTCTTATTCATTAATTAGAATAGATATAAAAATTTAAGTTTGGGGGAGAGTAAAATACAAATTTAGTTATTAACTTGTTCTCAATTTCTATTTTCAAATTATTATAAAAATGATTTTTATAGCAAATTTTTCAATTTGATTTAATATGAATTATTTTATTTAATTATTATAAAAGGTTAAATGAAATATTTCTAGTACATTAATTAATTAAATAGAATAAAATATTTGGTTAAAGGGAATAAGAATATAGTAAACTATTTTTAGTAAGGAAAACTATATTCTAAAATTAAAATTCTTAAGTATTCAAGTGAAAAAGAAAAGATTGAAAATCAATGAAGTAAAAACTATGAAGTATATATAAGCTAAGAAATATTCCTAAGTTTCAAATTTAGGAAAATGAAAATGAAGTTCAAAATTATTAACAGGCTCTCCAGATACAATAATCCTCATTAAAAAAAAAAAGAAAAAGAAAAAAAAGAAAAAGAAAAAAAGAAAAATGAGGAGAAGCTTGAGGAGATGCCTTATCAAAAATTGGCTTCATTTGATTTAACCTAAAGGGAAAAACTTAGATATTTCCAAACTTATGTTTATGGATTAGAATTTTACCTAATAGTATTTTCTTGAATTTCTTATCATATGAATATCTCAAGTAGTTATTCTTTTAAATATAGTCATTCCCGAAATGAATAGTAAGTTAGAAATCTTAGACTCGATGACTAAATAATTTATTTCTATAAGATTAATTAAATTATATGAATTATTTTTGTTTAACTTTATTATGATATTAATTAATCTAATTCATAGTTATTTAAATTGAAAAATCTTATTATAAAACTCATTATTTTTATGTAGTACTAAAATTACTTGAGGACAAGTAATAAGTAAGTTTGGGGGATTTTGATCGCCGAAAAATTTATTAAGAAATTCATACCTATTTTTGATGAAATTGCACTTTAAAGAAGGGTATTTTCTTTATTTTATTGCGAGAATGAAGAATTTAGGTGATAAAAGCAAAAATCATAAAAAGGAGCGAATTTGGAGCAAAATCATGCAATTTAGTCCGAGTCGCCGACGGCGAGATCGAGCTCGCCGACGGCGAGGTTACGAGAAGAAAATTCGAAGAATTTATAACCGTCTCGTCGACAGTGAGCCCGAGCCCACCGACGGCCGAGCTAGAGCGGCTTGAAGATCTTCTAGAAGCCTCGCCGACAGCGAGGTAGTTTGTCGCCGACGGCGAGCTAGTTCAAATGGTGCAGATACATTGAATCTGGACACTTTTTGAAGGGATGCTTACACTCCCCTTGGTCCTTTGCTCACCTCTATATATAGAAGCCGAAATTAAGTCTTTAGTGTCCAATCTTTTGTGTTCTAAGTGTGTTAAGTCGAGTTTTGTGTCTTAGTGTGTGTCTTAGAGAGTTCTTGAGTGAGTTAGCGAGTTTTTAGTGAGTTTTGCTGTACTGGAAGGAAGAGTCAAAGGAACTGCGAGGAGTCTGCTTGGGGATAAATTAAGATAAGTATTTGTATTTATTGTTTTTAACTTTAAATGAAATCCATGCTTAGTTTAGTTTCCATGCATTCTGAGTAGTTTATTTAGTCTTTCTCCTCGTTTATGAAATTAAGTGACTTGATGAAATTAAAATAAAGATACTTTTATATATTAATAAATTGTGATAATTTTTACTTAAAACCTAATTTACTTTTCAAATTGGCCATTTGATTTGTTAAAATATGTTGATTATCAACTATAGTAAAAATTACATCTGATATTCGGGGAATTCAAAAGCCTTGGAAGGAGGGTGCAAATAAATAGGGAAATAATATCACTGGGCGTAGAATTGAGCATTTTAGTGTGACAGACTAAAATAAATCAGAGATGAGAATCCCAATCCAACATAAATGCTGGATCTCGTAGTAGAATCCACAGAATCACAAATAATACTACAGACATCAATAGGCTTCCTCTCCTGAATGCAGTAGTTTAAGATCGCTCGATCTCTAGTCACTTCACTCAGGTAGTTGGAAGGTAAAAATCTTGCAGAAATAAAATAGTGTCATGCTTTAGAAATACCATTTAATTTAGAGGATTTGAAGTTTACCCTTTTTTCGTTCCTATTCTTCCAAGATCCGTACCGTCAGTCAAATAAGAAATGATCATATCCAAACTCCCTCAGATGGTGATAATCCAGAATAATAGCATTCAATAGTTGGTGGCAGGCCATAAAATATATTGATTCTTTCAGGACTAAATCCTACTCCGATTCCTTTGACAAAGACTTCATAATCTTCGACATCCACATAAAACTCTCGAACAGTCGGGATAACAGCAACATCAGTGAAATAATAAAATCGTTGCCAATTGTGTGCAACGATAGTGTTTTCGATCATTTCTCCAGGATGATAGAAAATTCGTTCTGAAATGAACTTTCTGGACGTCACAAATTCGTGGAAGCGAAAATGCGCAGCCGCAGTAGAAAATTTGCTGCTATCAAAGTTATCTCGTGCCTTCCCGCGTTTAGATTTTGGAGCCATCTAAACGTGAAAGAAAACAAGAACAAATTTAGGAATCAAAGATTTAAACTTTTTTTAAGTTTATAAAACTTAAAATAAGTTTAAAAATCCAAAGAAATCACTAAAAATCAAATTTTTTTTTTCAAAATTTTAGTTTTTAGCAAAACTAGGGAAATCTATGGTGAAAATAAAAAATAAATGGTTTAAAGTGTAGATCTGACCTTGAGACGAAGAAATCGAGTGGTTTCGCGCTCAAATCCTTGATTTTTTGACCTCAAAATGGATCTAAAAGGTGTATTTTCGTGAAAATGGGGAAGAAGATGAAGCTTATGCGTCAAAAATGGCTTTTGGGGGTTATTTAAGTAAATTTTTGGGTACAGGCCGAACTGGCGCTTAGGCGCCGAATTCTGGCGCCTATGCGCCAGACTCGCCTTTCACAAAAAATTTATTTTTAAATTTAATTTTCCACCAAAATTCATAAATTCAACTTCCAATTACTCATATCAGAGTAGGGCTTCAATTTCTAACTTCCACAACATTTTTCAAAAATTTATAAAAATTAAATATTTAATCCACCAATCAAACAAAAAGTTTAAATCAAACTCACTAAATTCCATTCATAATCTTTAATATTGACTCAATACATTGTAGATAAATATTATATTTGATTCAAGTTCCTAATACACACTCAAAAATAACAATTTCTAAGCAAAAACAACACACAATGAACATGAAAGCAAATACACAAATAAACACAATCGATTCTCTAAATCGATACGACGACTCAACAAACCATATAATAACTATCTCATTACCAGAATATTCTAATTTTCACAAGGGAAATTGTGTATTCCACTTAGAAAGAACACTAACTCTCTCGGGAAATCCGTAGCCGTCTTTTCGTCAATCCACTTTTTCTTCGCATACATTTCAACTTGAGCATCTTGATAAGCCGCAAAATGATCAAACTGAAGTCTCATTTGCCATTCTAGATGTTCAATTTGATGAAACATCTCATGAAGGCGATCTCCAATGCTTTTAAACTCTGCTTCAAACTTATCCAAACGACTAGAAATTTTCTCTAAACTTACAGCGATGAAACCATTGAAGTAGGGTTGAGGATCCTTTGAGACCTTGTCCCTAGCTTCTTCTCCATGATTTCTTCCTTCCATTTCTTCAAAATTTCTCAAATCTCTCAAGAATGAAGTGCAAGGGATGTAATTTTGATTGCTTGATGGTTAGGGAAGAAGATAGGTTGATTTAAAATGGAAAATCATGTGAAAAATTGAAAATTTTTGGTTTTTTCACGACCCAGTAACCGTGGCGCTTAGGTGCTGAATCTGGCGCGTAGGCGCCGGACCTATTGATACATAGTTGATTCTGGGCTTAGGAGCCGAATTCTGGAACCTAGGCGCCGGAACTATGTTCAACTCCGTTTCGCCTAATCGTCAAATTTCAAATTTTCGTTCTCCAAGATAGGTATATTATACTAGTATGAGTAATTTAGACTCAATAACTCACATTGTAAACAATCATAATGAAGGTTAACTTGATCTCCTTTTTACTCATATTCAAAATAGAGTGATCATATTTTTAAATCTTACATACTTTAAAATAATTTTTAGCCTAAGTCAACAAAGACTTATAAGCATCAAATTTTTCTAAAGTAATATAAAATTAATCTAGATCGAGGCATAACCTTACATTAAAACACAAAAACACTCATAACACAAGATAATTATGAGTTGCCTCCCACAAAGCGCTTGGTTTAACGTCGTCAGATCGACTTAAGTAAATCTTTAATCAGGTCGACTCAATTCATAAGCCTCTTTATAAATCTTTTTAATATCTCCCAAATAAGGCTTCAATCATAATCCATTTACTTTAAAAATTTTTCCTGTTTTGGGATCTTTAATATCCACAGCTCCATAATGGTATACTTTCTCAACTATATAGGGTCCAATCCATTTAGAACTTAATTTTCCAGGAAAAAGTTTTAAACGAGAATTAAACAGTAATACTTCTTGTCCAGGTTAAAAAATTTTTCCTGAAATTTTCTTATCATGCAACATCTTCATTTTCTCTTTATAAATCCTTGCATTTTCATATGCTTCATTTCTTATTTCTTCCATCTCATTTAATTGCAATAATCGCTTTTCTCCTGCTTTATTCAAATTAAAATTAAACTCCTTTATCGCCCAATAAGCTTTATGTTCAAGTTCTACAGGTAAGTGACAATGTTTACCATAAATTAACCGTAAGGTGACATTCCGATTGATGTCTTATAAGCTGTTCCATAAGCCCATAATGCAGAATCAAGTCTATCAACCCAATCAGTTCTTTTAGGATTAACAGTCTTCTCTAAAATTCTTTTAATTTCTCTCGTTTGATACTTCAGCCATTCCACTTGTTTGTGGGTGATAAGCAGTTGCAATTCTATGTTTGATTCTAAATTTTTGTAGTAATGATTGAATTCTTATATTCCTGAAATGACTTCCACCATCAG
Source organism: Papilionanthe hookeriana x Papilionanthe teres (assembly GCA_022702705.1). Lineage (NCBI taxonomy): Eukaryota > Viridiplantae > Streptophyta > Magnoliopsida > Asparagales > Orchidaceae > Papilionanthe > Papilionanthe hookeriana x Papilionanthe teres. The sequence continues at coordinate 27,057,699 of CM040430.1, forward strand.
TGATAATTACCTTAGGCATTCCAAATCTTGAAAATATCATTTTCTTTAAAAATTTAGAAACACTTTTGGAATCACAGTTTGGTAAAGCTACAGCTTCAATCCACTTTGAAACATAATCAACTGCTAATAAAATATAAATTTTTCCAGATGATTGAACAAATGGTCCCATAAAGTCTAAACCCCATATATAAAAAATTTCAACTTCCAATATATAGTTTAAAGACATTTCATTCTTCCTGGATATATTTCCCATCCTTTGACATCGATCACATGTTTTCACATAATGTCTCACATCTTTAAATAAGGTAGGCCAATAAAATCCAGAATTTAAAATTTTAAATGTAGTTTTATCTATCCAAAATCAGAATCATGACATTTTTGAATAATAGCAAAAGTTTCCTCATAAGGTACACATCTTCGAATCATAGAATCTTTACCAATTTTAAATAAATGAGGTTCTCCCCAAATATAAGATTTAGCATCATATTTAAATTTCTTAATAAATTTGTTATCGAAGTCATAAGACAAAATATTGCTAACTAAATAATTAACAATATCAGCATACCAAGGTGTTTTGCATTTTTGAATAACATATAAAGATTCATCGTGTAATTTCTCATTTATATTTTCTTCGAAATAATATCATTTTTAATTCTAGACAAATGATCGACAATTTGGTTTTCGGTTCCTTTTCTATCTACTATTTGAAAATCAAATTCTTGTAGAAGTAAAACCCATCTTATAAGTCTAAGTTTAGAATCCTTCTTAGATAATAGATATTTAATAGAAGAATGATCAGTATGAACTATGCATTTAATACCAAGAAGATAAGGTCTAAATTTATTAAAGGCATATACTATAGCTAGAAGCTCTTTCTCAGTGGTAGTGTAATTTCTTTGTGTTTTAGTGAGAGTTTTACTAGCATAATATACAACTTTAAAAATTTTCTCATATTTTTGTCCTAATACAGCTCTAATTGCAAAATCACTTGCATCACACATTAATTCAAAAGATTTATTCCAATTAGGTGCAACAATGATAGGTGCAGTTATTAATTTTTCTTTTAGAATATTAAAAGCATTAATACATTCTTTATCAAATTCAAATTTTGCATCTTTTTCCAATAAATGACAAAGAGGTTTAGCAATTTTAGAAAAATCCTTTATGTATCTTCTATAAAATCCAGCATGACTTAGAAAACGTCTCACATCGATAATGAGCTGTAGGTGGTTGCAATTCAACAATAATTTTCACTTTTGCTTCGATCTACTTCCATCCCTTTTTGTGATACTTTGTGACCAAGTACAATGCCTTCTGTGACCATGAATCGACATTTTTCCTAGTTAAGAACTAAATTTGTTTCTTCACATCTTTTCGTAACTTTAGCTATGTTTTCCAAACAAGATTCAAAAGAAGTTCCAAAGATCGAAAAATCGTCCATGAATATTTTAATTCCTTTGTCAATCAAATCACAAAATATCGACATCATACATCTTCGAAAAGTTGCGGGTGCATTACATAAACTAAAAGGCATTCTTCTAAAAGCAAATGTTCCATAAGGACTTGTAAATGTTGTCTTTTCTTGGTCATCGAAGCAATAAGTAATTGATGATAACTCGAATATCTATCCAAAAACGAAACATGAGTGTCCAAATTAATTTATCGAGCATTTGATCCAAGAAAGGTAAAGGAAAATGATCCTTTCTAGTGGCTTTATTTAATTTCCTATAGTAAATACAAATTCATCATCCAAGTAACTTGTCTTGTAGGAATAAATTCATTTTTATCGATAATAATGATGCAGTTACACCTCCTTTCTTCGAACACAATGAATAGGACTTACCCATCGACTATCCGAAATAGGATAAATAATACCAAGCATCTAACCACTTAATAATTTCTTTTTAACAACCTCTTTTATGATAGCATTTAATCTTCTTTGCGATTCTATAGTAGGTTTAAAATTTTCTTCCATTAAGATTCTATGCATGCAAATGGAAGGGCTTATTCCTCTTATATCAGCAATAGTCCAACCAAAAGCTTTCTTATAATTCTTTAACACACCTAGTAGTTTTTCTTCTTGATCTTTACTCAGCTCAGAAGAAATAATAACAGGTAAAGTTAACGAATATCCAAGAAACACATATTTTAAATGGGAAAGTAACATTTTTAATTCCAGTTTAGGGGCTTTTTTAATTGATGGTACAAGTATAACATTTTGAGTTATGTCTAAAGTTTCCCAATTATCTTTTATAAAATGAGTCTCTTCTTCTTCTACTACTTCATCTTCATCAGTTAAAAATTCAAATTTCTCTTCAGAAATGACTTTACATTTTTCTTGATAATGTTTTTCAATTAAATAATCAATTATATCCATTCGATAACATTTCTCTTTATCAGGGTACTTCATTGATTTAAGAACATTGAATTTAATTTCTTGATCATTAACTCTCATGGTTAGTTCTCCTTTTGCACATCAATCATAGCTCGTCCGGTAGCTAGAAAAGGTCTCCCTAAAATAATAGGTATCTCTTTATCTTCTTCCATATCAAGTACTTTGAAATCTACAGGGAAGATAAATTTATCCACTTTAACAAGGACATCCTTTATAACTCCTTTAGGATAAGTGATAGATCTATCAGCTAACTGAAGGGTTACAGTGGTGGGAGTAATATCTCCTAAATCCAATCTTTGAAAGATAGAAAATGACATGAGATTAATACTTGCTCCTAAATCACATAAAGCTTTTCCACAAAAATTTTCTCCAATAGCACAGAGTATAGTGAAACTTCCAGGATCCTTAAGCTTTTTAGGTAATTTCTTTTGAATTATTGCACTGCATTCATCACTTAATGCAACAGTTTCAAATGCTTCAAATTTTTATTTTTTCCTTAAAACATCCTTCATAAATTTTGCGTAAGTTGGCATTTGTTCCAAAGCTTTAGCAAAAGGTATATTAATAGTAAGTTTCTTAAAAACTTCAAAGAACTTAGAAAATTGATGATCTAATTTCTGTTGTTTCAGTCTTTGAGGAAAAGGTGGTGGTGGTTTTTTAACTTCCACATTAACAGGTATAACAGTCTGATCTTGACTAGGAGAGAGAGTTTCTTTAGGTTTTTCAATCTCTTCAATCTCAATCTCTTTTTCAATTTCATTCTGCATTCTTTCTTTTAATTCCTTTTCGCTTCTAAGTTGCACAACTTTAACTTGTTCATGTTCTTTTCTAGTTTCCTTTGGATTAATTTCAACATTACTAGGAAGTGTTCCTACAGGTCTGTTATTAATCAAAGTAGCAATTTGCCCCATTTGATTTTCAATATTACGAATAGTTGTATTTTGATTTTGTAATTGATTATTCATTTGTAAAATTAATTCTTCTATTGAGAACTTTTTCTGTTGATTATTAAATCCAGGAGGTTTATAATTTGGATTAACTTGATTATTCCACTTTCCAGTGGGATGAGATTGATTATTACCCCATTGTTGTTGTGAATTATTCCAGTTAAAATTAGGATTATAATAATTTGAATAAGGATTATTTTTTACTTGCAATAGCTTGTAAAGTTTCAATAGTTTGAGAATCTTCAATATTAGCAGAGTTATTATGTGAAATATTAATTGCAAAATTATCTAATTTCTTAGACATTGCTGCTACTTGTGAAGCTAAGATAGAAAATGCTTCATTATCGTGAATACTTGCCAGCCTTTTTAGGATTAATCCTTTCGAAGGCCATTGAAAATTATTATTAGCCATTTCTTCAATTAAAGTGTAAGCTTCTTCAAATGATTTAGACATTAAAGAACCTCCAAGCAGCGAGCATCAATAATTGATTTTAAAGATCTAATTAATCCATTATAAAATGTTTGAATAATTAACCAATCAGGTAAAGCATGCTGAGGACATTTTCTTAATAGTTCTTTAAATCTTTCCCAAGTTTCATATATTGTCTCCCCGTCAAATTGACTAAAAGAAGTACTATTATTTCTTAATTTAGCAGTTTTAGAAGGAGAAAAATATTTAGTAAGGAATTTTTGTGCCATTTCAGCCCATGTTTTAATAGAACCAGTCGCTAATGAGTTTAACCACATCTTTGCTTTATCTCTTAAAGAAAAAGGAAAGAGTCTAAGTCTAATAGCATCATCAGAAACATTGTTATATTTAAAGGTAGCACAAAGTTCTAAAAAAACTAACAAGATGTAAATTTGGATCCTCATTTGGTGTTCCACCAAATTGATTGTTTTGCGCCATTTGAATAATAGACGGTTTAAGTTCAAAAGAATTAGCATCTACAGTGGGTATTTAAATACTACTATGAAGTTCATGAACTGTAGGGTTAGCATAATCCCTTAATGGTTTATAAACATTTTGATCATTAAGTTCAATTCGATTTTGTAAAGTAGCCATTTCTTGTAATTTTTGAATTTGTCTTCCCTTTTTAATTTTTTTAATTGTTCTTTCTAATTCAGAATCTAAGGTATTAATCCTTCAGATCCAAATCTTCTCATAAAATAAGAAATAAATATATATATATATATATATCTCTTTTTTATATTTATATAATTTTTTTTAATTTTTTATTTATATAATAATTTTTTTATATTTTTATATTTTTAGAAATATAATATTTTTTTACAAAAATTTATAACTATTTTATTTCTTTCCCCAGCAACGGCGCCAAAAATTTGACCTGACCCGCAATAAGATAGTAATATTCGCTTCCAAAAGATGGCCAAAACTTGACCCAATTTATAATTAGCGGCTAGTGTATAAAATCAAAATATTGTAAGTTTTAGAAAATATTTTACACACTAGGGGTACTACGCAAGTATACGTATCGTTTCAAGTAATATAGGGTTTTCTTTTATAACCCCAGTATCGATCCCACGGGAAAAATTATAGTAATAAATTTTCTAATTATTATATTTCGAAAATATCTTTTTATCCTCTAATTTAACTATAAATTAATTTACTAGATTCAATAAAGAAAACAATAATAAGAAAATGATTTATGAAAACTATATAAAATAACAACTTTCTTTCCTTTAATTAATCCAAGATTTTTAAGATAATTTAATATTCATTGGAGAATTTGATTTATGGTATTGTGCCAAATAGAAGCATTCCTATTCTTTACCCTTTGATCCAGGCACAAAGAACATCGAGCAATTTACGTATCGAGTCCGGATGTATTGTTAGTAGAATGGGTTAATCTAGACTCACACTACTAAATGTCCAAGGGTGGCTATGATCAGCCCTACTAGTGACCCTTTCCTAATCTATAAATCAAATTATAAGGATTTAGTCTGTGACTCTAAAAACTTATCAATTCTATGCCCTTTAAATCTTATCTTCCTATTTATTTACACTTCACCTTGAATAGCCCACACATGGCCTTCGACTACCCAAGGATTCATGTGACATTTACAAGTTAAGAGTTCTTCTCCTTCAAGGTCTCAAAACTCTTCAACAGGTTTTAATAATTTAAATAGTCAATTTAAAAAGCAAAATAAGATCAGGTATTAATGTCATCACAATGTTTTGAAAATATTTTGAATTTCAATTCTCCATCGAATCTTTATATTATCTTATCTATCTCTTCATAATTGAAGGAAGAAAGTAAACTAACTACTCATAACACATTGAATATAAACAACAAAACATAATAAATAAACTTTGAATCAAATATAAAATACTTATCTCAAATATTCCTTCTATAGATCTTCTGATTCCTACTGACTCCACAGTGTAATGAACTCCAGATGCAACAACTTGAAAATAAACTCACTAAACTAAACAAAAGTAGCCCTAAATTTCTTTCTATTTCTCTCTCTAAGGATGAGAGATCCTAAAGTGGATAAGAGAAAGGGTTACAATGGGAGGGGCACGTTTTCTGAAGAAATGGACCCCTATTTATAGGCTTTAAGGGTTGCCTTGAGGCACCTCTTGAAAACATGTCCACATTCAATGAATCTTTTAGAAGGTCTGTCTGGCGCCTAGGCGCCGGAATCTGGCGCCTAGGAGCCGGACACTGCATCCAGTTCATCACACCTCTTCACTTTGGCTCGCACCTCTTCGCGATTAAAACCGTTTTGGAGCGTCCAAATGCAATGTATCACATGTCCTATTATCAAGGAACAACTACCAGTCTTCAAGAATGATCAATAATCGCTCACTCCGTCAAAATAACCATTCAAACGTTGTCAAAAACTTGACAGTTTCTGTATCGAGTCTGGCGCTTAGGCGCCAGGCCATATTTTTTTATACTTTTTGTATTTTTCTCCATTTTTTATCCTTTTTGCTCCTTTTTCCTTTTTAGACCTTTTTACATCACCTACATCCGAAAACACAAAAAATAACTTTCATTAAAGCATAATATCCTTAGAAATTAATAAGAATTAAGACATAAAGAAATAGGTATTTTTTATAGATCACCTCCCCTCTCACACTCCTTAAAAGAGAAAATATAAACCTAACTTCCTACAAAAAATGAAAAGAAAACTCTCTATAAACTTTAAACTCTTCTCTTCCTTTCTTCTCCCCTTTGAAATTTGGCTCCAAAAGTGTTTAAACTCAGTCAAAACTGAATTCCCAAGAGTTTCCTCAAGCAACCTTTCAAAATCTGGCCAAATATGTTGAATCTCGTTCAAAATCAGGATAGGGCACTGTCCGATGCTGGTAGGAGTGCTGTTCTGCACATTATTCCTCCAAAACGTCGTAACTCTCTGGAAACTGGCGCTGTCTGACGCTGGTGACAATGTCGTTGGATGCTAGTTCAATAAAATAAACTTTTATCCTTTTTTGCTCCAAATTTGCTCCTTTTCGCTTTCTTTTTCTCTAAAGGCCTAACATCATTATACCTGCATGAAATCATCAAAAATACCTTCCTTTAAAGTGCAATATAATCAAAGACAGGTTTAAAATAAATAATAAAAAGCTATCAAATTTTCAGTGGATCAATATGTCTCAAATTTGAGTCGTATTGATGTGGAGATGAAAAAAATATATGGAATGAAAAATCATGATCATCATATTTTTTTTCAAAATTTGTAGCCTACCGCATTTAGCTCGTCAAGTGATATTTTGAATCTATTGATTGAACTGAGCGTGTTCTTCAAGTAGATATATGCAACTTGTTTTACTGTTGATGACATACGAAAGTTAGAAGTAATCATTCCTATAACATTTTGTGAACGCGAAAGAATAACCTAGTTCTTTCGACTTAATAGAGCATCTGTCGGTACACCTACCACACGAAACCTTACTTGGAGGACTAGTACATTATCAATGCATGTATCCATTTGAGAGGTACATAGTAGCAATTTTTTGAATAAACATTATAGGAACTACTTCGTCAATAATATTATGAAATAATAACATTACAGATTTTTGAATAAACTGAAGTGAGCTGTCAAAAATAAAGCATGCCCAAAAGGATCCATATGTAAGGCATATTTACTATAGGAGACCAGCACTTTATGCTCCTATTATTTTGTACACGAAGAGTTTATGTCATTGGGTTTTGTGCCTCCCATGAAACTTTCAGTGTTTCAGTAGTTTAGTAGATCATCAGGGAGGTGCACATCACGTTATCTCGGTGACCTCCTTCGAGCAATGAAACTTTATGTTCTTCTAATTTTGACAAAGTTCAACTCTTTATTGAGTTAAGAAACTAAATTCTATTATTAGTTCATTCTTCTAGTGAAAACATTATGATTGGCTAAACCATAATTTTTTCATTGTGATAACAGTTTATTCATAGATTTGTTATACTCGGTTGAGAATGATATCACAAACCAGGAGATACAAAATAAAATTTTCCCAATGGTTCACTAACATGTAATTTAAGATAATTGCTGAACATCTAAGATAATTTTTACTAGGTAACTTTAAGAACTAATGTGTTATCTATGAATTGCTAGGTTCATCATTGTAATGCTGGAGTAATGGACCAGGGCTTGCTAGATCTTGCTTGGGGAACCACACGCATCATCAAAATTTAGCAAATTTATGAAGTGAATGGCTGCAAGCTTCATATGAGGTCCTAGTAAGATGAAAATATGAATTATAATTCCTGCGTGTATAATAAATCAAATAATAAATCAGATGATGAGATAGATTATAATGGTATTATCGAAAAAGTTGTCAAACTATCTTATCCTAGCGCTATTGGTGGGAGTGTATTCCTATTCAATTGTGACCAGTTTGACCCTATTCTTAATAGTGGAATAAGGGTTATACGGGCGTATAATATCTTAAAATTAAAAGTGAATAGGAGGTATGGTAAATTTGATACATTCATATTAACAAGGCATACAAGTCAAGTATTTTATATTCTATATCCTCATAAAATAAGAGGCAAAATAGAGTGGGTAGTATTCTCAATGACTATTAATAGTTATGACTCAATTGAACTAGCTCATTAGTAAATTGAAATGATAGAGTTATACATTCCACTTAATACTATCGATGAAGAGGTAAATTTAGTGGATGTTGATGATAAACACGAAGAAATCGATATCGATGATCATGATTCTTATGATGGTTTGGATGAAGTAATTTAAATTACATCATCAAGTTACTCATTAGAGGAGTGTAATGAAGATAAAACAAAGAGTTGTTTCGTTCTTAATTTTTACTTCTGTGTTTTCATTTCAGTAATTTGTAGATTGCACTTTATAGTTTTCTCTTCCTTTTATTGTGTATTCTTATTTTTTCAATTTTAATAGTCTGTAGATTGCCTACAATTTAGTGTTGCCATTTCTTTTTAATGTATATTATTTTACTTTAAATTTTAGTGTAATGTTGATGCACAAATTAAATTCTCTTTTTTTCTTGCAGATGAATTCTGGAAGGAGGGATGGTCTGTCCCCTCGTCGGTGGACGCGTTGGCTTACAGAAGTCCGTCAACTGTAGAGGCCGTGGACGTGATGGAATGTAGACCATCACAGTGGTAGTATGACACTAGCACCTCCACCTGTCATGACAATGGCACCATTACCGCCAACAGTCGCAACACCACCATTGCTACCAATTGCAACAATGACACTACCAGAGCCACTAGCCATAACCACAACACTACCGAGCCAACAACCATGACCACAACACTACCAGAGCCACCAGCCATGACCACAATACCATCGAAACTATCAACATTAGCTGTTATTGGTGTGTCATCCAGTTTGAGCAGCACGAACAACTTTCTTTAACTCTGGGTAGTTGGAAACACATAAGTTTTAATTTAATACTGATATTATTGCCTTAATTATTTTTAATTTAATAGAGAGCAAATTTTATGTTATATTTAGAATTAGTCCCTCCACACAGGCTATTCATTCCATTAGATATAAAATTCAGAGCAAGTACGACCACCCGTACTTTTCCTGGAGGGAGATCCCGATGACAGTTTCAGATATGTGGCTTAAGAAGTTTAGGGTAAACCCAAGTAATTACAATTATGTGTTTATTTGTGAATATAATAATTTATAATTCAATTTACAGAAATAATAGTCTTGGCAGCCTCCCCTTCCAGATGAAGCACACAACTGCAGGAACTTCGAGCACAAGCGAGCGATTATCTATGCAACCAATACGACGATATACATAGAGCAAGTGAGCACACTTTGTGACTGGGTGAGGATGTATTTGTTTCACAGCTCAGGGCCTCATAGTAGCTGAGGAAGAGGGAGCAGGCAAAAACAGAATCGTCACTTTGCTGCGAGGGCATGGGGGCCTCAAAGCACACCGGTGGAGCGCTCCCCATATGAAGTTTAAGATAAGATCCTAAGAATTTTTTTGCATTAAATCTTATTTTACATTAAATTTATGTTAATTATTCCATTACAGTGAAAAATACTAGAGAAGGGATGGAAGCCAACTACTACAGAGTTACACGAGCGCAACCATCGACGACAGTCTGATCAGCCCTGGGTGGATAGAAAATTGCATGGGACTAAGGTAATTCAAGGTTAATGAGTATAAAATTAAAATAACTATCAAAATTTATATAGCCTTTCACTGTCATTAATCATATGTTTTGTAGGAGGCCTTCTAGAGGCTCAAGGTGAGCCGATCTCAGCAGTCGGGGTGTTGTGATCCTTCTGAGCATGACCTATAGTGGGAGGCTATTGATGGGAAGAATGGCTGGGTCTACGGTTTGCGGTCCCAGGCACTAGACTATAAGACATGCCCTACCTTTAACATATCCAGAGCATCCACTTTCACTTCACAAGAGGAGGAGATGTGTTGCCAGGTTGTAGCTCTAGTTGCTGCTTAGGTAACCGCCCTTAGATCATATGTAACGGAAGAGATCGAGGCGGTGCTACATTCTAAACTACAGAAAAAAAGGAACCAGTGTAGGATGAGGGTGGGGATGATGATGATATGGAGAGGACACAGAAGGATTCATGAGGAGGATGAGTAGAGTTTTTTTTTAAATTAGTTTATGTATTGAATATTTTGTTGTTAGAGAACATTATTTTATTTTACGGTTTTATATTTCATTTGATTTAATTCAATTATTTTTTTATTTTTTTATATATATTATGAAGTAATTAATTTTGTTACTGTGTTGTGTTGTATTTTGATTGCACAATTACGAATGGAGGTGTATAGATTGTAACATTGAAAGTGTATGGCAGATTTTCGATTACTTGAAGATCACTTGATTATATGCGCACGGTTTTTCGATGGTATACCAAATAAGCGGTGTCCAAACAATGTTCTACAGTTTTGCTAAAGATAAAACCGCCAGTAAATTTCGATAGTTAACCAACGGTTTAGCTACATTTTACCAACAATATCGCGACACTTTTCCGATAGCAATGCAACACTTTTCCTACAGATACTTGTGTCACTTGTATAATCTACAGTTAAGCTACAATTAAATATGGCATGTTTTGAAATCTAGGGTAATGGATATGGAACGTCGGATACCCTTCGATAATATAAATCATCTCTAAATCAGTCGATAATTTCATTACCGACAAGCATTTTTGCTACGTCAACTTTATCGTTGGTAAACCGTCCTTAAATATATTTTCAAAGCTTTATATGCTATTACCGGCAGTAGTTGACCATCGGTAAAAAGATAATTTTTGTATGTCCCATGAATGATTATGGGATTCTTAACAGAGATGGCCAAAGGGTGCTTGTTTATCTTTCCAATCTTCTCAGAAGGCCCTTATCCAAGATGAACTGTCTGTCAAATTATAGCGATACACTCTTTGCCCCATGGTCCAAGTTCATCTTAATGACAAGAGGGCCTCTACCAAGTATTCTTCCAAGGAGGTCGACCAAAGATCATCTAGCTAGCCAACAAAATACTTTTTAGCAAACCGAACAACTATTAGATAACTAAATGCCAACAGAAAGAGGTCATGAAGTTTTTTCCCTTTTTAGCAATTACAAATATGGAACGGCGCCAGCGTTATTTATGGGTCCCTGAGTTTCTTACAAAATATGAAGTGGTGCATTAATTACTAGTAATAGTTTTATTAAAATAAGAACAAATATGTAAAAATTAATAGATAGAACCAATGATCTATGAATAGCAAGTCATTTATTCAAGAAAAGACTACAAAATTTATTTTTGTTATTGTGCATTATATTTATCTCTTTCTCTCTATCTCTATTCCTCTCATCTATCCAAAGATATTCCTTGGGTGTAATCCATTGGATATTTTTGTATTCAACAAAATACACACACACACAGACACACATACACACATTCCTCTCGTATCTTATTTTGAAAATTTATTTATACAGTTTTCCAATTGTTGCATTTGAAGTTTAAAATTTTTTCAACTCCTAAACCCTTTGCAAATATTATTTATCCTTGTTGTCCACACCAAATACTTTTTTCCCTAACATTCTCTAAAATTTCTCAAGAAAACCTTATTATTATTCCTCCTTGCCCATAATAGTCACCATCATACCATCCTTCTTATATTGGTAGACATTTCGTCTATCGAATACCTCTTTTACTTGTTGATGCAAACTAGCCTATCTCTTTATCTACAATGGGTCACACTACCAGTAAGAAGAAATACCTAATTACTTTTGGGATCTCTGAATTGTTTCTTCATCTATATATCGATCATCCATATATCATCCTTAGAAACTTTTAAAAGGAATGATTTAATTTCTTATTTATTTAAGATAGATTAGAATTAAATTTTTATCAAGTCTCAAATGTATTTTGTAATATATTCCTTTTTTAAATAAAAAAAATTCTTAGTTAAGCAATCTAAAGATACTCTTGTGAAAGGTTTGATGGTGATGTCGTCGCCGTGTCGGAGATTTTCTAGGTGTCGATGTCGATTTGGAATCACCACTCTATTTATCTATGATATTGCCCTAATCTTCAATAATTTTTATCTCTTTGGATCTTATAAAAGAATTCTTAGATACTAAAAAATCTAAAAAAAATAAGGGCTAATAATATAGAAAACAGTAGAAAAAGAGATGTCAGGGATAATCCTTATAGTTGATAATTCTAGAATGCCTTATCCTAGAAGTTTTCTATAAGGATATATAAATTTTTGATAACCAGAGATTTCTAGGTGTAATACCTATTTTGAGTCCTTAAATCTCCTATAGAAGCAAACTCCTATAGTTATTTACATCCTAGATAATAAAATTATCTAAGAAAACTTCTGAATATTGTTAATCACTTGTTTTTTGAAGAGCATTTAAGGAAATATGTACCAACTATTAATCCTAATTGTCATTTTGTTATATCAATTTTTATTTTATTTTTTTGTCATTTTTTGTTGTTTATTTGTTTGGTGGCTATCCTCAAAGTTTTGGTTTTGTTTTGTCATGATTTTGTTGTTTTAATGTTGTTTGTTTTGTTTTATTTTGTCAATGTTGTTGTTTGGTGTAATTGTGATTTTATTTTATTTTAATCTCATTTTTCTCATCTTTGGAATGCCATTCTGCAAAATAGAGTTAACACATCCTATAACATGTAAAGAAAATCTAGAATAAAATTTATCTTCATCCTACAAAAAAAAAATTGTCAGATTTAAAAGAAATAATGTCAGTTTTATTTCTTCAATCCTTTTATTTAGTTATATTTTTAGATAAACCGGTCAAGTTGTCACTGGTTCTCTCGTCCCAGGGTCATCAGGGGCCTTAATCTACTTAGTCCGAAAGGTGTTTAAACCAGGACCGAAAGATTTCTGACAGCAACCAGGATTGCGTCATCCAAGAAATCTTCATAGATTAAGCACACTAGGATTCAAGTTGCATTTGGTGATATTTGTTCATTAAGGTTTCATTTAAGTTTCAATATCTTTCTCCAATTTTTGGTTTGAAAAAATTTAGGTTGTTTACAATTTCTTAAGAATTTTTATGTCATTTCATGTCAAAAACTTACGTTTGTTGTCTTTTGAACCTAAAATTTTTAAATTTGATATGCGTTGATTTTAATATTCATTTTCGATTGAATCTAAAATTTGATTAGATTTGAGAAATCATGTTTGAGATTTTATTAGATCTAGGAATTTAGATTTAATTTTATTTGAATTTAAAGATTCAGATCTAATGATTTTTGAAAATTAGATTCAATGTCATTTGAATCTAATAAGTCTAAATTAGACTTAGATATAATCTAACACAAATTAGACTTTAGATTCAGTGTTTTTCGAATCTAATGTTAAGTTTAATTATGTTAAGATTTAAAATAAAATCTAACCTAAGTTAGATTTTAAAATTCTGGATTCAATGTCATTTTAATATATAAGAAGTGTTAAGTCTAATATAGATTAGACTTAGATAAAGTCGTTTGATAATCAGATTCAATGTCGTTTGAATTTAAATATCTTTGATTTGATCTTTAAAGTAGTTTAATTTTTAAAGAAATTTAAAAAAAAAAATTTAATTTCAGTTTTATGTGGTTTTATTTTAACCTAGTTCAATTTGAGTTGAACTTGAGTTAATCTTTAATTCATGTCTATTTGAACTTAAGCTAAAAGTGTTGATTTAGAATTAATGTAAATTGAATCTAAACTTGAGTTCATGTTTGTCTAAACTTAAGATAGAAGTATTGATTTAGATTCAATGTAAATTGAATCTAAAGTTGAGTTAACTTAAGTTCATGTCAGTTTGAGTTATATTCAATTTTTGATTGAACTTAATCTTGAGTTAACTTAAGTTCAATTTAAGTTGAGCTTAAGTTAGAAATGTTGATTGTAGGTTGATCCTAAGTTTTAAGTTAATTTGGGCTCAATTTAGGTTGAACCTAAGTTAGATATGTTGAGTTAGGTTCAATATGGGTTGAACCGAAGGCTTGTGTTAACTTGGGTTCGATTTGGGTTGAACCTAAGTTAGATATGTTGAGTTAGGTTCAATATGGGTTGAACCTAAGGTCTAAGTTAAGTGTAGTTAAAACAGACTTAATTAAGGTTTAAGTTTTATTTAAATAATACTCGAAGGTTAATTAAATCTAATTAGATTAGACTTTATTAGAATGTAAAGACCATTCAAGTCTTATTTAATTAAAACTTATGGTTTAACTAAGTCTAATTAAAATTAGACTTAACCAAAATTTGAAGTTATTTGAGCCTAATTTAAGTAAGACTTAAATGTCAATTAATTCAAATAAGTTAGACTTAATTAGAGTATAAGTTTGATTAAAACTTATTTAATAAGGTCTAATAAATTTATTAAGTCTAATGAGTGAGACTTAATTAAGGCTTAGGATTTATTAAACCTTAGTTGGTTAAGATTTAAAGGTTTAATTAAGTCTAATGTGATAGACTTAATTATGATTTAGGATTGATTAAATCTTAGTTGGTTAAGGTTTAATAGTTTAATTAAGTCTAATGTGATAGACTTAATTATGGTTTAGGATTGATTAAACCTTAGTTGGTTAAGGTTTAATAGTTTAATTAAGTCTAATGTGATGAAGTTAATTATGGTTTAGGATTGATTAAATCTTAGTTGGTTAAGGCTTATTAGTTTAATTAAATATAATGAGATAGACTTAATTATGGTTTAGGAATGATTAAACCTTAGTTGGTTAAGGTTTAATAGTTTAATTAAGTCTAATGTGATAGACTTAATATGGTCTAGGATTGATTAAACCTTAGTTGCTAAAGGTTTAACAATTTAATTAAGTCTAATGTGAGACTTAATTATTATTTAGGATTGATTAAACCTTAGTTTGTTAAGGTTTAATGGTTTAATTAAGTTTAATGAGATAGACTTAATTATGGTTTAGTCTAATAGGTTTAAGGCTAATTAAACCTGATTTGAGTAAGGTTTAATTGATTAATTAGACTTAATTAGGGTTAAGTCTAATGGGTTTAAAGGTTAATTAAACCTAATTTAGGGAGTTTAAAGGCTAATTAAACCTAATTTAGGTAAGGTTTAATTGATTAATTAGACTTAATTGGGGTTAAGTCTAATTAGTTTAGGGGTTAATTAAACCTAATTTAGGTAAGTTTTAATTGATTAATTAAACTTAATTAGGGTTAAGTCTAATTGGTTTAAAGGTTAATTAAACCTAATTTGGGTAAGTTTAATTGATTAATTAGACTTAATTAGGGTTAAGTCTAATTGGTTTAAAGGTTAATTAAACATGATTTGGGTCAGGTTTAATTGATTAATTAGACTTAATTAAAGTTAAGCCTAATTGGTTTAAGGGTTAAGTAAACCTAATTTTGGGTAAGGTTTAATTCATTAATTAGACTTAATTAGGGTTAAGTTTAATTGGTTTAAAGGTTAATTAAACCTAATTTGAGTAAGGTTTAATTGATTAATTAGACTTAATTAGGGTTAAGTCTAATTGGTTCAAAGGTTAATTAAAGCTAATTTTGGGTAAGGTTTAATTGATTAATTAGACGTAATTTAGGTTAAGTCTAATTGGTTTAAAGGTTAATTAAACCTAATTTGGGTAAGCTTTAATTGATTAATTAGACTTAAGTAGGGTTAAGTCTAATTGGTTTAAATGTTAATCAAACTCGATTTGGGTAAGGTTTAATTGATTAATTAGACTTAATTAAGGGTAAGTCTAATTGGTTAAAGGGTTAATTAAACCGAATTTTGGGTAAGGTTTAATTGATTAATTAGACTTAATTAGGGTTAAGTCTAATTGGTTTAAAGGTTAATTAAACCTAATTTGGGTAATTTTTAATTGATTAATTAGAGTTAATTAGGGTTAAGTCTAGTTGGTTTAAAAGTTAATTAAACCTAATTTAGGAAAGATTTAATTGATTAATTAGACTTAATTAGAGTTAAGCCTAATTGGTTTAAGGTTAATTAAACCTAATTTGGGTAATGTTTAATTGATTAATTAGACTTAATTTGGGTTAAGTCTAATTGGTTTAAAGGTTAATTAAACCTAATTTGAGTAAGGTTTAATTGATTAATTAGACTTCATTAGGGTTAAGTCTAATTGGTTCAAAGGTTAATTAAACCTAATTTTGGTAATTTTACTTGATGAATTAGACTTATTTAAGTTTAAGTCTAATAAGATTAAGGGTTAATTAAAGCTAATTTTGGGTAAGGTTTAATTGATTAATTAGACGTAATTTAGGTTAAGTCTAATTGGTTTAAAGGTTAATTAAACCTAATTTGGGTAAGCTTTAATTGATTAATTAGACTTAAGTAGGGTTAAGTCTAATTGGTTTAAATGTTAATTAAACCTGATTTGGGTAAGGCTTAATTGATTAATTAGACTTAATTAAGGGTAAGTCTAATTGGTTAAAGGGTTAATTAAACCGAATTTTGGGTAAGGTTTAATTGATTAATTAGACTTAATTAGGGTTAAGTCTAATTGGTTTAAAGGTTAATTAAACCTAATTTGGGTAATTTTTAATTGATTAATTAGACTTAATTAGGGTTAAGTCTAGTTGGTTTAAAAGTTAATTAAACCAAATTTAGGAAAGATTTAATTGATTAATTAGACTTAATTAGAGTTAAGACTAATTGGTTTAAGGTTAATTAAACCTAATTTGGGTAATGTTTAATTGATTAATTAGACTTAATTAGAGTTAAGTCTAATTAGTTTAAGGTTAATTAAACCTAATTTGGGTAAGGTTTAATTTATTAATTAGACAATCTAATTGGTTTAAGGTTAATTAAAGTTGATTTGGTTAATTAAGCCTAATGTGGTTAAGGCCTAATGGTTAATTAGGTCTAATGGGTTAGACCTAATTAATGTCTTAAGGTCGATTAAGCCTAATGTTATTAAGGCTTAATAGATAATCACTTAATATGTGTTTAAACTTAATTAAATTTTAATTTTGTATTAAACCTAATGTAATTAAGGTTTAATTGGTTAATTAAGTTTAATATATTCTTAAACTTAATTAAAGTTTGATTTTATATTAAACATAATGTAATTATGGTTTAATGGGTTAATTAAGTTTAATATGCCTTTAAACTTAATTAAACTGACATTGCTTAAGATTTGTTTATTTCTTGTCTGTCTTTAAGCTTGATTAAGGGTTTGATTAGGATGATGATTAAGCCTAATTTGTCATCTTAGTCTTAACTAGATTTTATCATGAGTCTATTGTGAGTTTGACTCATTTTGAACTTAGTCTTTTATGAAAAATAGGCTAAGTAATAAAAATGTGATTTTTAGGATTTAAATTTATTAATAAATAATGAATTTTAAATCCTAAATTTTTAAATATCATTTAAAATTGTTTAATGACATAAAAATCATTGTCTTAGGGTTATTATAAGTTACCCTAAAATTTCTAGTCATTTTCCAATTTTATTTTTTTTAATTCCTAATTTTTGTAATTATTTTTAGAAATAACTATAAAGTGGCTTAGAAATTATTAAATGTCTCCCTAAAGAGTTTTTCTGTCCTTAGAAAAATCAGGGAATATGAGTTATGATAAGCGGATGTGTTTGTGAAAATTTCTTAATTTTTGAAATTATAATTAATTTTTAATAATTAAATTACTCCAGAGAGTAATTAATTAATTAAAAATAAATTATAAATAAAAATTATAAATATTGATTCCACATTATTCTCATCTTTTTTTCTCTTTCTTGGGGTATTTTTATTATATTCTTGTGATTTTTGTGTGCAAAGATATGTAATTTTGATGATTTTAAGGTTAATCTGGATTTATTTAAATCCAAATTAACTTAGAAATCTTCGGGGAAGACACGTGTTTTTACGCGTTTAATCCCTTGTGGTGATCCTAATAGCGGATCCGGGGTATTTAATCTCGGCTGTCCATTCCCAAAACACAGAACGGACGGTTCTGGATCATTTTCTTCATCCCGTCTGATCCTGTAGATCGTCCATGGTCTAGAAGTAAATTGTCCCTCGATTCTTGATGAAATCGAGTGAAATTTGTTCCTGTAGGATCTGGGTGAGATGACGAACCTACCCATACGGTGATGTATAGGTTTTGAAATAGTTTATTTCATAAAGTATCAAACCTGAACGCCATTGAAATGAAAAATCTATACCTTAGTTTTAATCAATTTGAGTTCGATTTGAGTGGTTCTGGAGCTTCGTCTTGACCTTAAAAAGCTTCTCCACAAGTCAATTTGAGTTCAAATTGAAGTTATATATAAGTTTGGTTTTGAAGTGGCTCGGCTTGGAGGGGGTTGGTCAAATAGTGGTCTAGAGGCTTTGGGAAGACCTAATTTCGATTGGGATTACCTTCGTTCAGTCCCTAGATGGATTTGGGATAGCTAATTTAAAGGGTTATGAAAGTTTGTTTCACTCTTCTAATTTGTCGTCATTTTGTGAAGCCTCTCGGGTTAGTCAAATTGAGAGGCTTTCAATGGGTTTCATGGCTTGAATTGATGAGGAATCAATTGCGTAGGCCCTAGGGGACAATTTTGATGTTGAAGATATGAGGATTTGAGCAGTGTTTAGGGGTTTTCAATTTCTTCCCCTCTCCCTCCATAGGCTCAGGTTTAGGCTTATTTATAGCCATGTGAAAGCTTGGGTGAGCTTGGGCTGAGCAAGGCTTGTCTAGGGGAGTTGCCAACTTGTTCATTAATGCTTAGAGATAGGATTTTATCTGTTGGAATGATGGAGTTTGCAATTTCCAAGGGTAACCCATGTGTGGTTTACTCATGTTGTGAACCTAATTCCATGATTTGGCTTGCCTCCATTAGATGTCTTGGGAGTTTTGTGGATTGGTTTAAAGGTTGTGGTTTAGCCTTCCCTAAGTGAATTGGCTTGCCTCCATTTTGTGGTCGGGGGGGGCATGGGTTAGCCAATTTGACCAATTTTGACTTATCTAGGTCAATGGTTGACCAAAATTTTCTTAATGGTCATTGTGACATCTTTAAGTGGTTAAATGAGTCATATTTGATCATTTTAGTGTCTTGATTGACTTGGTAGTCAATGGTTGGTCACTGGATTAAAAATTGATCAATTTAACCAAAGTTTTCTTTTTAGGTGAAAAGTTGAACTGTTGGGTCAGTAGGGTTGGTCACTTGTCAGGAATTGACCATTTTGACAAAAGTTGACCATTTATTGGGTTAGTAGGGTTGGTCACTAGGTCAGGAATTGACCAGTTGTCGACATATTTTTAGGTTGTGTTGTATTTTGAAAAGGGGTCGCCTACAGAAATTGTCGGCAAATTTTTAATTTAATTTAAATAAATGATTTGAAAAGTAGTATTTAATTTTAAAAATAATTTTTAAATTTGAAGATTTTAAGATATGAAATCAAACCGATCTCACATCCCAAATAGTTTATATAAACGAGCACCGTACCACAAACCGTGTATCTATCCCGAAGAATAGGCACACTGCTTGATGATGGGGCTCGATTAAATAAACTAGAAGATTTGTGATATCCATTTGGTCTGCGAACCAATTTTATGTGCCGACAAATTCCCTCGCCTAATATGAAAAACATTAAACGGGGTTTATATTACTCAGGTTCTTTAGAATTCCCTATAAGGGCAAGCCCCTATAGTTAATTACATCTTAAGTGACGGGAATCACCTAAGAAAACTCTCGATAATAATCAATAATTCTGCTCTCAAGAATTTCAAAGTTTAAGTTTTCAAAGGATTGAATTTTGGAATTTCAATAGGGAATGGAACAAGTTTGGAACATTTTATTTTGAGAATTTAAAGGAAGAAAGGTAAGAGAAATTACGGATTCGAAGTGAACTTCGGTAATTTCCTGACTATTCTATTGTTTGGCTTGAATTTAGGAAAGTCCTAATGTTTATTTAATGTTTTGATCTTGCCAATTTTAATTAATTAGGACTTATATTAGTATGACATAATCATACAAATAGCCTCAAAGATGTGAGGGTTTATGTCGTATCGGACGACTACCTCGGAAATCCTAAGACCGGTTAGGGCTTAATTTACATGACGTGATCAAGCAAATGCCTAACAAAGGTTGAGGGTTTATGTTGCACTAGGCAAACTACCTCGAAATCCTATGGATTGGTTATTTAATTCTAAGAGTGGTTTTGCTGATGTAGATTCAAGTTTTGCTGATGACGATGGTCGTGCTGCCCACCATGCCCCGAGCTCCTTGTTGTTGCAGAGGTTTAGTTTTAGAAGTCATAAATCAGGGGATGAGAAAAGTGTTTTGTTCTAGAGAAAATCTTAATTTCCAAGTGTTTTTTATGTTTTATTTAAAACAAATCTTAAAGTTGATAATAACAACACCGGTTAAGATCCCACGGTTCCATCCTTCCGGCATTGTTATTTTTATCGGATTCACTTAGTCCAGATGAATTTGCTAAACTCAACTAAATGAGTTCCACACTTTCATTTAGACCGTGGGAAATCCCGTTAGCAACACGTAGGTTTCATCATCCGAGGTATTCCCGATCATCCAACAGGACGTTTTAATTTAGTTGCAATTGTAGTTTTGTGTTCTGTTTGTGATTAAATTTTGAGTTGTTTTATATTTTGAAATATTGTGGCGGTGAATTTTATCTTGTAATGAATTTTAATTTAGTTTTGGTTTCAGTTTTAGGGACTATCCTAAAGGTGTGGGTTTTCATGCAACAGTTATTTATCATGCAAGAAAAGTAAGTGTGATGCGATTAAATAAATTGCAATAAGATAAATTGCAATAAAATAACAGCGTACCTGGAGTGTCTTCCCGTCATCCCAAGCTGCACTTAAAACACAATTAGAATATTTAAGCAAGTTCCTAGGTAAAGCTAAGGGAAGGGTTATGGTTTTCTACCAAGTTCCTAATCCTATAGCTTAGTCATTTCCTATGACGTCTAGGTTCTTGTATTTTGGTTTGAGGACGATTTTCTTCATCAAAGAACAATTAAGTTCAATTGTTCTTATAAGCATTCTATCATATTGAGGAAGTGCTTAAGAAGAATCTTAAACATCTTTTCAATATTGCTAGAATCGTTCTAAGTCCAAATAAATTTAATTATATAAATGAATTAATTGTCCAGGAATTCAAATTTTGTTGTTATCTTGCTCAGTGAACTAGGACATTTGAATATCCTATAAGTGAAGTAACACTTCATTTAATATTCTGTTTAGGAGTTATGACAACTAAAGCTTTCGAGGGTAAATTGGTGTTCAAATGATTTGTGATTTAGTTTAATTTCAATTAATGGGTTTAAATTTGGAATAGTGTTTAAGTTGCTTTATATTTAATTTCTTTCTGTTTTAGGTGATGTTATTTAATTCAATTTAATTTAACTTTAATTTAATTTTAATTTTAATTTAATTTAATTTAATTTAATTCAATTTAGTTTGATTTAATGTTAAATTAATTTAGTTTAATTTGATTTAATTTCCTTTAATTTAATTTAATTTGATTTAATTTTAATTAATTTAATTTAATTTAATTTAATTTATTTATTTGATTTAATTTAATTTAATTTAATTTAGTTTAATTTAATTTAATTTAATTTAATTTATTTATTTAATTTAATTTAATTTAATTTATTTATTTGATTTAATTTAATTTAATTTAATTTAATTTGATTTTTAATTTTAATTTAATTGAAAATTTAAAAAAAGTTTAATAATTTAACCTTTTAATTTAAACCTTCAACATTTTAAAATTTAAATTTAAGTTATCATTTTTAATTAGGAATTAAATATTATTGAGATGATTAATTTATGGATTTTTAAATTAAAGAATAAATCTCTTCCTAATAATATCCCTATTTTAATAATTCCAATTTTATTATTCTTCCAAATTTAATCAATTATTTAGATTAATGTTTATTTTAATTATTTTAAATTGTTCAATGGATTTCTACCCTTTAATTATTTAAATTTCAATCATCCAAATCAGATTAAGATCAAATATTTTACTTGTTAATTTTATTAAACCTAAAGTTTTAATTAAGGATTAAAATTTTAATTACCATTTTGCCCTTCAAGCTTAATAATTTCATAACTCACTAAATTGAGCTCAAATGAACTTGAAATTTTTATGTGACTTCACTCATATGTCAATAAAGACATGAGAGGAAAAAATGTGATTTTTCTGTATTTAATTTATTTATATAATTATTTTTCGTGGAAAATAAGAATTTCCAAGGAAAATTTAATAATATGACCAAGGGAAAGTTTCTGTCCTTAAGAAAATTAGGGGACATTCCTAATGACCAGAGAACCATATGGACCAATTTTGGTGATTTTTTCAATTATATTATTTTTATTATAATTATTTTAAGTTTTGGAGTGTTAATTAATTTAAAAATAAAATAAAGGTTGAAAAATGAATTTTATATTTTTAAAAAATCTCTCTAATATCAAGGAAATCAGAGAATCAATTTTTACAATTTTCTGATTTTTCTTTGATTTATTATAATTATTTTAGTGAAAATACTAGAAAATACATTTTTTTTTAATTTTAAAATTACCCTAGGGCTTTAAAATTTAATATCTCATTAAATAGACCTAAGAAAAATATGGGGTTTGTTCCTAAGTGATTAAAATTCAAAATGTGACATTTTGGTGAATTTTATTATTTTCATGATTTTTATTATTTTTTAATTATTAAAATATTAAAATAATATTAAAAATCAACTTTTTTAGAAAATTGAAATTTTAATTTTCTTAAATTCCCCTGAAATCAGAGAGGCTCCAAAACCAATTTGGTGAATTTTTAAAAAGTATTTTGAAAGTTATGAATTTTTAAGGTTTAAAATGGCGAAATGGCTTAATCAACCCATTTAGTAGGGCTAACCAAGTCTAATTGACTTCAAATTTTTATGGTAGGTTTCTCTGATCCTAAAGGTCAGTGGAGAATTGATTTCAAGTCAATTTGATGTATGGTTAACTCTAATTAATTAGGGATCTATTTTGGGTGTTTAAGCCAATTAGGGTTATTTTAAATGAGTTAACTCAAAACCTATTTTTCCCGGGGTCCTCCGGTCATAAGAGACATCACC
Source organism: Papilionanthe hookeriana x Papilionanthe teres (assembly GCA_022702705.1). Classification (NCBI taxonomy): domain Eukaryota; kingdom Viridiplantae; phylum Streptophyta; class Magnoliopsida; order Asparagales; family Orchidaceae; genus Papilionanthe; species Papilionanthe hookeriana x Papilionanthe teres. The sequence continues at coordinate 27,081,041 of CM040430.1, forward strand.
AAATTTTCCTAGAATTTATTTCACAACATGCTAATTATTGGAATTAAAATACTCAAAACAGTAACATGAATTTGAAAAATCAATAACTTCTCATAGGGATGGCCTCTGACTTTGGAAAATTCAGGGAATGTTCCCAAATTCAGGGTTTCATGCCATGGTGAATTTCCTATATGCATGGAGAATTGAAATAATGCAGACAGTAAATAAATTATTAAAAATAAAATACTTGATGAAATTAAATGATTTCTTTTCCACATTATTCTCCTCCGTTCACTCGAGCAAGAGGGTATTTTTATTTTATTTTTATGATTTTCCTACATAAAGTTATGAATTTTCTAAGTTCAGGGAATTAAATAAATAGAAAAATCCCTAATTTTCTATTTATCCGAGTCAGCGCCGCGTCATCCTCGGCGTCTCCGAACGGCCACGCGGCGCGCTCTCATTCGACGCCGCCGCTCGAGTCGGCAGCCCGGGTCCCGCGGTTCACGTACCATCTCCCGGTCCGACGCCATCCGAGCCGTCCTTCCGCGCGTGTATTGAATGAACGACATCCGTTCATCGTCCCCAAGCCTCCTAACCCAAGAACCGTCCATCTTCTGTGCCTAAGATCTCACTCGATACTCGACCGCATTTAACGTTCTTATGCTCTATGGATTCGTCTCGAGAAGACGAACACATCCATACGGTTTATGTGGGATGAAATTTACTCAATAAAAATGGAGAGTGTTCGAAGCTCGGGAAGAAGAGTGAGGCCATACCTTTGCTCGCAGAAGTGTGGCTTCGATCCGAGGGTTGTTTCACCTTCGATTGGATCCCGGCAAGCTCCGGATGAAGTCTCCTGGTCTAGTGAATTGCTCAGGTAGGATTTCGACCACAGCTCGATCACAAAGCTTGGAGGCCGGAGCAACCGGGTGGCCTTGGAGATGGGGCTTTTGCTGGTGGACAACTTCTCTGGTCCGGTGAAGGTGTAGGACCAATCAATTTTAGGATTGATCCACCGTGAAGAAGTGTCCCGGTTTTTAGGCTAAAGTTTGAACTCAAAATTGAGCTCGCTGGAGGGAATTGGGCTGGAATTCAGTGGGGATCAAATGCTCTATGTATGGGGAGTAGTCCGGAACAATTTTGCGTAGTTTCCTTAAGGTTTGTTTCAGCACCTCTCATGGCCGAGAAGGGGTGGTGTTTAAATAGGAGAGGGTGGAGGGCCTCCCGTGGAGAGTTAGGGCTTGGGATCGACCTGCTCTTGGCAAGAGAAGAACAGACTACAACGGCCACCTGGGGATGGGGCAGCTCAACGAAGGAGAATTCCAAAGTTGGCTCACATGTGAGCTCTCGGCCATGGTGTTTTCCGGCGACTCAGTGGCCGGCCGACCGGGCATTTGTCACCCTCAAGGTCAGGTGGGTCGTGGCGGGACTTGGTGCAAGCAATCGGCAATTGCCATGTGTAAAGGCTTTGATCCAAAGTAGAATGGGGCATGGCTAGTTTTGAGTCTAAATGGGTCAATCCACCCATTTGGGCTTGGTGCACCCTTCGAGGTGGCTTTGGATGCTGTGGGGGATCAAAGGGATCGACTGGTTTGGCATGGAGAAGTCTCCATCCAAATATATTCGGATTAAATTTAAGTTTAGGTGAATCATGATTAAGGCTAATGAGCTTTAGGGATTAAAGAAAGCCCTCCCTCTTCTTACCCAATATGGCATGGTGGAGTGTCCAAGGCTCTCATGGCTCACATGTGGCTCATGCATGGCTTCATGGCTCACCTTTGGCTTCGGGGAAAGTTAAGTCAATTTCATGGAAAAGGGTTTTTTGTGAATTTTGGTATTTTAATGGGAATTGGCATATGGCTTGATTTGGGATGATTTGATGATGAATTTAGGACTTAGGTATTGAGTTTAATTGAAAGTATGATGAGGGGAAATGTCATATGGGCTTTGGGACCAATTTTGGGCCTTTGGATGTGGTAAAAGATGGGCTTTTAAAATGGTTTAAGGAATGGGCCTTTAAGTTTAAAAATGAATTTATGGATGGGAATTTTGTAAAGAGGTTGGGCCAAATAATTGTTGGGTTTAGCTCATGGATGTGTCATGAGTGACTTGAAGCAAATTGGGGGTGATTTGGGTTTGAATTGGGTTGAATTTGGGCTCTTTTGGTGAATGGGCCAATATTGGTCAAAATGGGCCAAGTTGGGCCAATGTTGGGCTAGGGTTGAAATTGATGTAAAATTAATTTTGAGAAATATTTATGGGAGTGTTTCAAAAAGGTTTTGACTTTGGTTGGGCTTTGATTTTGGGGTTTGGGCTCATTTGGGTTAGGTTTGGGTTTAGGTCAAAATTGGGCCTTTTAGCTTTGGGTTGAATTTGAGTGGGGTTTGGGTTTAAATTTTGGGCAAATAATGTTAGTGTTTTGCTTGTGGGGATGCTAAGGAAGATTTAGAAAAGATTTGGGGTTAATTGGAGTTGAATTGGGTGAGTTTGGGTTAGGTTTGGGTCATGGGTCCAAATTGGGCTTTAAGGCCAAAAGTGAAATTGGATCCAAATGTCAATCAAATTGGACTTGGATTTGGTCTAGATTGGTGTTGGGAATGTTGAATTGAAGTTTAGAATTGAATTGGACCAGAATTTGGGTCAATTGGGTAGGTTTGGTTTGACATTGGATTCACTTTGGGTTAAAATGGGTCAAATTGGGGGTTTTGACAAAAGTGGGGTAAATTGACAAAATTGGCCCATGGTGTAGTTGAACAAAATGAAATTGGGAATATTTGGGATTTTTGGGAATTTTCTGGGAATTTTTTGAATTTTTGGATTTTTGGGTCAAGGGGGGTATTTTGGGTATTTGGAGGGTATTGGGAGGTTTTCTTGGATTTTTTGATATTTTTAGCTATGGATGATCAATTTGAGTGGAGAGAAATGTTTAGGAATGATTTTGGAGAATTTTGGGTGATTTGGAAATTTTGAAAAAAATTGGGTAATTTCAAGGGCTTTGGGTAGGTTAGGCGGGTGTAGGGTCCCGTGGGTCAAAAATTGAAAATTTAGAAAATTGAAGATTGGGTGAATATAAGTGGAATGAAATCATTTTGGTTGAGCCATGAAGCCATATCAAGCCCACATGAGCCATGAAGGGACTCATTTGAGGCATTCACTATGTTGTTCCTAACCCTCTTAGCCAAGGGCTTAGGGGTTAAGGACCATCCATGTGAATCACCTACATGAGTCAGGAGATCAAGTTAGGTATGGGTGTGGTTTTAGGAGGTGTGTGAAAGTGTAGTGTATGAGTGTAGTGTGTGTGTAAGTCAGCCCCTTCACTGCACCGAGCCACCTGTGAGGCGCCCTAAGGCCAAAGAGTCCCATAGGAACTCATCCTTTAAACTTCCACATTTGATTTCAACCCTCTAGGTGATTAGGGGTCTACGATCAAGTTTGTGGAGTTTGCAGGGAGTTAAGAAGTGGTTTGAAATTCTAGATGGTGGATCCTAATTCTAGTCCTCTAAGATAGTCAAAGGAAAAGCCTAAGGCAAGATCCTAAGTACTAAAAAGAAGAAGAGAAGACCTCATCAAAAATGAGGTCAACAAATGGACCCCCAATAGGTGTGGTGAGCTGACGGAGCACACCGTGCGTATTGGTGTTGACCGAAGAGATCAGTAAAACTAACACAGATGTCCAAGTGACAAACTTAGGACGAAGTAGAAGAGTTTCTGCTGGGGAGTGTCAAGTATATCTCTGAAACTGGAGATTCCTGAACTCTCGCTGTGGAAAGGAAAAGGAGGTGAATTCCAAATCACATGATCTGGGGGAAATTCGATTTAGATTTCATTTTGTTTCAATTTAAGTTTGGATGTGTAATTTTAGATTTTGATTTTTTTATTTTAAATTGAAGTTTGATTTAAAATTTATTTGAGAAAATTTGGATTTGAAATGAGAATTGAAACCTAGGTTCCAATCTCGGGATTGCAAAGAAAACTGGAATTTGAGCACCAGTCTTGGAATGAGAATCAGAGATTAAGTGTCGATTGAAAAGGATGAGAATCAGAATTTAGGCACTGATTTCGAAAGTTTAAACGAAGCTGGAGTTGAAATTTAAGTATCAATCCTGGGAGAGAATCGAAATTTAAGTATCGGTCTCGAAAGATGGGAGGCAGAATTTAGGTACTGTCCCCGAAAGAGAACTTGAATTTAGGTATCAGTCTCGAAAGTTAAGAATTGAAATTTAGGTATCAATTTGGATAAGAATCGAAATTTAGGTATCGATCTCTGAGTGAGAACTGGAATTTAGGTGCTAGTCTCGGAAATTTTGAATTGAAATTTATGTATCAATTCGGATGAGAATCGAAATTTAGGTATCGACCTCGGAATGAGAACTGGAATTTAGGTACCAGTCTCGGTAATTTTGAATTAAAATTTAGGTATCAATTCGGATGAGAATCGAAATTTAGGTATCGATCTCGGAGTGAGAACTGGAATTTAGGTACCAGTCTCGGAAATTTTGAATTGAAATTTAGGTATCAATTCGGATGAGAATCGAAATTTAGGTATCGATCTCGGAGTGAGAACTGGAATTTAGGTACCAGTCTAGGAAATTTTGAATTGAAATTTAGGTATAAATTCGTATGAGAATCGAAATTTAGGTATCGATCTCGGAGTGAGAACTGGAATTTAGGTACCAGTCTCGGAAATTTTGAATTGAAATTTAGGTATCAATTCGTATGAGAATCGAAATTTAGGTATCTATCTCGGAGTGAGAACTGGAATTTAGGTACCAGTCTCGGAAATTTTGAATTGAAATTTAGGTATCAATTCGGATGAGAATCGAAATTTAGGTATCGATCTCGGAATGAGAACTGGAATTTAGGTACCAGTTTCGGTAATTTTGAATGGAAATTTAGGTATCAATTCGGATGAGAATCGAAATTTAGGTATCGATCTCGGAATGAGAACTGGAATTTAGGTACCAGTCTCGGAAATTTTGAATTGAAATTCAGGTATCAATTCGGATGAGAATCGAAATTTAGGTATCGATCTCGGAGTGAGAACTGGAATTTAGGTACCAGTCTCAGAAATTTTGAATTGAAATTTAGGTATCAATTCGGATGAGAATCAAAATTTAGGTATCGATCTCGGAATGAGAGCTAGAATTTAGGTACTAGTCTCGGAAATTTTGAATTGAAATTTACTGTGGAGATTTGGATTTAGCGGGAGATCGAAATGAGATATGAAAGTGTTTCATATCCCATGGGAATCAATCAAAGTCCGATTACTTGGCGAGGGTACAAACCCATGCCATCCGGATCAAATTGAAAACTCTTCGTGATTCCGAAATCATCCCGAGAGAGGGTTTCAAGGGAGGTCTAGAATAGATCTTGATTTGAAGAAGGATTGGAGGGTTTGAGAAGATGGGTTTAAACTGGAATTTAGTTTGAGCTTTAAATTTGTTTTGTTTGTCCTTTAACTATCCCGTTTTTTTTGTTGTTTATTTGGTGTTCAACATTTTTTAGATTTTTAAGGAAAGTTTTCTTTTATTCCTTTTTTTTATTTCTTTTCTGTTCTTTGTTCGAAGTTCATTTAACTTTAATGGCGTTTCCCAGTCAATTTGCACAAAAGAGGTGAAGGCCAAAAAATGTGACATGGTCACTTTCATTCCAATCATGTCGAAGATACATCATACAACTCGATCTGGAATACATCTCATACAATCCATGTAAACTCAAAACGGACTATGTATGATCTTCGTCGATCCATCCAAAGAAGCATCTGTCAAAGATCCATGTCTGAATAGTGGGGTACATGGTCGATAACATCACCTTCCAAGCCATCCTTGGCAAGGATGCCGTATGGATGTACATTGGAGGTGTGATATTTTCCATGTAGCTCACGACTCGTAAGGCCGGAGGCTCTCTAGCTCCGGATCCGGCTGGAAATGGTAAGGTGTCTTCTCGTCGTCCATCCTCCCGAAAGTAACCGAGATCCGCTTCACCGGTACTCCCGGTATGCAATGCTTAGCGATATCCGCTCCGTTGCCCTTCGGTATCATGACGGAACCTACCGGTAAAGGTATCTTCACCGGCCTCGGAACTCACCCGGGCTCGCTTATCCGGAGGTCGGATCCGAACATGATGTTACACTCGTTCGGGAAAGAGACGTGTAGAAAGGTCCGACAAAGTCGTGGTGATCTATGTGCGGGGGTATGCAATCACCCCGCTTGTAAATGTTAATAATGCAGCTATTGGGTATGCAATCGCTGGCGGTACCCTCCATGTTATCAATCTCTTTACCATTCTCTTGATGACTAATGGCATCGGATCCACTTGGCCATGACGGAGTATTCCCGGAGGGTTTCCCTTCCTGTCTTCCGCAAAGTTGTAACGACATCCACATTGTATTGTGATTCTTCCTTTCCCTGGCATCCATCTCCGGGGTTCTGAGTATGTATTTTCCCTTAGGCGGCCCGCTCGGCCCATTCTTTTCAAATCCCGGATGCAATCCACGATTTGTTGTTGTTCATATTCTGAGAATACGTCTGTATGTAGCTCGAGGCCTTCTAGTATATTGATCCTTCGCCTCGATTCTCTCGAAGTATTCAAAGGTTTTCTTTTCAACATTCGCATTCTCTCCAGCTCGTATTCGGAATAATCGCGGATGGCGAGGCCCAGTGACATATTGTGGGATATACGGTTCAATCCCTTCACGTTCTCCTGCATACCTCGGCTCCTCGGGGATGATGTCCGTCGGGACATCCCCCGGGGTTGCTTCCGCAACAAGGTCATGCATTACTGGTGGTTCTATCTGGTGGCGTGGTAGCCTTCTTTCTTCTGATCTTCGTGAGATTTCCCTGGTCCTTTCTGTTATCCTAGGAGCTGACCTCCTTTCTTTAGGTTCCTGGTGAACTGGTGTACTTGAAGTGTACGTACTGGCAGTAGCAACTGTCTCGTCGCGTTGGTCCGCTGCTAGTTTGGTCAACATCTTGCGGATGCGGTGATTCTTATTTCTCCGTTGCGTTGCTGTGAGAGTAGCTATTCAAATTTCTTGAATCTCTGTGGGCGCGGCGCTGACAAGCCTACCCTCTGCTGTAGTGACTACAGACTTCATTTTCTTATCTTCTTCAATGTTTGTCTTTCTTTTCTTGCTGCTGGATTGGTGGCTTGGGCCACCCACTTTCATCATTGTCCGCTCGGGCGGTTCTTCTCGGTCAACCGGGACCCGGTCTCTTTCCTCGTCATCGTAGGCTCGCGGTGCGAAATCCGAGTCAATCTCGATTATCGCTCCATCTTTCACCCTCTTTTCATCGAGTGCAAGGCTTACGCCATTTCTAAAGTTCAGGACCAACCGCCCGTTCGACATTTCCTTGCGAAAAGATAAGTAAAAGGATCAGGGGCTGTACTAAGAACAAGAACATTAAGAAAAAGTTTATTAAAGACATTTTTTTTATATTATATTTTTTTGTATTTTCAAATTTAACAGGAATGAAGTGGGAAAAAACAGGAAAAAGATCTTGATTCGGAAAAGAAAACAAGGAAAACTTTATTATCATGATTTTATTTATCTTAGCACATTTTATTATTTTTTTGGGTTCGGACCCAATCATAAGTAATTACTTCGCCCGTGTTTCTTAGGGATGAAGAATTCATTCCTTCGAAACATCAGGTAGCGTAATACTTTTTCAAGTATCGTCCGTTGATCGGAAGCATATGTCGTTCTCCCCGACAATTCACTAGCCGGTAGGAACCTTCGAGTATCTCGCTTCAACCACAAACGGCCCTTCCCAAGTGGGTTCAAATTTTCCTCCTATCTTGCGGTGTGCAAGAATAGGTCTCTTGAGAACGAGAACTAAGTCACCAACTTTGAAGGTTCTTGGGCGGACCAGTTTGTCATGGGCTTGAACCATCTTAGCTTGGTATAGTTCTAAGTTCTGTTGCGCTGCAAGTCTTTTCCCTTCCAGGCTTTCCAATTCTTCTAGTCGTAATTTGGCGTTCTCTTCTGTCGTGATCTTATTTGCAAGTGCAATTCTGAGTGAAGGAAGCTGAACCTCTAAAGGTAACACTGCCTCGGACCCATACACCGGAGCGTAAGGTGTAGCTTCGAGGAGGAGTTCGAAGGTTGTCCGGTAGGCCCATAAGGCTTCTAACAACTTCTCGTGCCAATTTCTCTTATTATCGTCCAAAGTTTTCTTTAAGATTTGAACGAGAGTTTTATTAAAAGCCTCGGCGAGGCCGTTTGCTCTTAGGTAGTAAATTGTCGAGTATCGCCGGTCGATTCCGTGTCTCCCGACAAAATTGTTGATTTGCGTGCTTCGAATGCCGACCCATTATCCGAGATAATCCGAGTGCGGCACTCCGAAACGGTAGACAACTTGGTTCTTGAAAAGCGTAGCACGTGGTGTGCTTTCACTTCTCTAAGTGGAATTGCCTCTGCCCACTTGGAAAAGTAATCCGTAGCCGCAAGAATGAAGCGATGTCCTTTTGAAGATGGTGGTTCTATCGGACCCACTATATCTGTGCCCTAACATTCAAATGGCCACGACGCAATTGTCGGATGTAGCACATTTGGAGGTTGGTGTAGAACCACTCCGTGCACTTGGCATTGGTGACGGCTCTTGGCGATTTTCATGCGGTCGGTCATCATCGAGGGCCGGTAGTACCCTAGTCTTTTAATTTTCATTTTCATCTTCGGACCCGATCGGTGAGCGCCACAGAGTCCTGAATGTACCTCTTTAACGATTTCATGGGCCTCGGACCCGCTTAGGCACCTTAGCCACATTTGATCGAAAAACCTTCTGTATAACGTGTTATTTATTAATGCGTAAGACAGAGTTCTTTTCTTGATCTGATGGGCCAACGACCTATGGTCTGGTAGTTTTCTCGTTTGCGGGTAGTACATTAATGGTCGTCGCCAATCTTCCGTGTTTTCCGTCACTGTTGCAACTCGATTCTTTTTCTTTTTCTAATTTGTGTATTATGTACATGTTGAGTCGTAATAGGACTCGACGTCCGTGAACCGACACTTCCATCGATTCATCTTGCAAACGGGCAAATTCTTTTGCGAGACGGGCTAAAGCATCTGCTAAAGCATTTTCTTTTCGGGAATTTTGTAGATTGTCACATTCGGAATTTGTTCCAACAACTGAATGACATACTGGAAGTATTGCTCGAGTCTTGGTTTAAAAATTCTGTACTGTCCGGCGATCTGTTGAATGATTAACTGCAAATCTCCGTAGATGTTGATGTCTGTTATCCCCATTTGAATAGCTAATTCTAGCCCCGTTATGAGGGCTTCGTATTCTGCTTCGTTGTTTGTACAAGGTTCTGTCAAGTGGTAGGAGTATCTTAACATCCCCGCTCCGGTGTTATGAAGATTAGCCCGATTCCCGCCTTACCGGGCACTATCACTTGCGATTCTTCGTCTTTTCGTGCTCGAAGATGCTCCGTCGAAGTATAATTCCCAACGTCGATCATCAGGGTCTTCTAGGCTCATTATTTGTTCATCCGGCAAATCGTCATCGAGAGGAGATTCTGCCGGCAAAGGGTGTGCTGCGAGGAAGTCTGCTAAGACTTGTCCCTTTACGGCACGAAGAGGTACGAAAGTTATATCGAATTGCAATAATATCATTGACCATCTGGCAAGTCTGCCGGAAAGTGTTAGACGAGTCATCAAGTATTGCAATGGATTAAATTTCGAGATCAGGTTGACCTTATGAGAAAGCATGTAGTGCTCCGAGCTTTTGAGCGGCGAAGATCAGGGCCAAACAATGCTTTTTCAATTGCGGGATACCTTATTTCCGTCGGAAGTAAACGACGGCTTAGGTAGTAAAGAGCATTTTCATTACCCTCATCATTGACTCAGGCTAACGAGGCTCCGAGAGAGTCGTCTAAAGCCGCGGTGTAAAGTATCGTCGATCTACCCGAGATCGTGGCTGCTAAGACGGGAGGTGTCATTAAATATTGTTTAATGTCCTCGAAGGCCTTCTGGCATTTCTCTTCCCAAATAAATTTGGCGTCCTTTTTAACTAGTGCCGAGAAAGGCTGACACCTACCTGACAAGTTTGGGATAAAGCGTCGAAGATATACCAACTTCCCTTGAAAAGATCGTAGTTGTTTTAAGGTTTTGGGAGGCGGCATTTCTAAGATAGCTTTAATCTTTTCCGGGTCAATTTCAATTCCACGATGTCGGACAACGAATCCTAAGAATTTCCCGGAGGTGACGCCGAAGGCGCATTTTAAGGGATTCATCTTAAGGTTAAATTGCCTTAATCGTTCAAAAATAATTCTCAAATCATACAGGTGGTTTTCCTTTACTTTTCTTTTGACGACCACATCGTCCATGTAGCATTCGACTTGATTGTGGATGAGATCATAAAAAATTCTTGTCATCGCTTTACGGTATGTTGCTCCTGCATTCTTCGAGTCCAAATGGCATCATTTGTGTAGCAATATACTCCGATCGGCGTTACGAATGCTCGTAAGCTTTTCATCTTCCGGAGCCATTTTTATCCGATTGTATCACGAAGATCCATCCATGAATGAGAATATTTCATGTGTCGAAGCAATGTCGATCATTAATTCAGGATCGGTAGAGGGAATTCATCTTTTGGACATGCCTTGTTTAAATCTCTGAAATCCACACAAATTTTGATCTGACCATTCATCTTTCTGACTGGCACCACATTGGCTAACCAAGTCGGGTATTGTTCTTCACGGACAAATTTGGCGTCTATTAGCTTTTTAACTTCAGCTATGACTTGTTGTTCAATTTCTAGACGCAATCTTCTCGGACCTTGTCTGACTGGGACAGAAGTAGGATCCACTCCTAGCTTATGGACTGCAACCTCTGGAGCTAATCCTGGCATCTCGTCATAGTTCCAAGCAAAAAAGTCTTTAAATTATATTAAAAACTTGATTATTTCTTCGGAGTCTTCTTTATTGAGTAAGGACCTAACAAAGGTAGGTCTAGGCTCTTCGCTAGTACCTAAGTTAACTTCTGTTAGCTCATCTATTGTAGATTTAATCTCTTCTTCGAATTCTGGTGGAGCGTCTCCAATTTGTAAATCTTCGAGTTCGTCTGTAGTTTCCATGCAGTTTTCATTAGATTCGCCAGTGACAACCAAGCAAAATTCAGTATCGTCAACTGATCCTACTGTGATGAATCTGAGACCATGCTTTGAATTGGGTGGACGGCCGGAGATATTCCATAATTTTTCAAAATGTTGTGATTGACCTTTTGTCCATTGTCGAGGTAAGAAACCACGTTGAATTAAAATTTGAACACAGGGAGAGTACCACTCAAAAGGTAATTCCATTAATTCTGATGAAGTGACATCTTCAAATTGTACATTATTTTCAGTTTTGGAGGAAGAAGCACCACGGTAGAATTTGATTGGCTTTGCATCGCCGCTACGCACCTCTTTGACCACCATACCCTCGATCTTATTAGAATGGATCGGGGTCAGGGTCATAGTATGTACATAGTGGTTAATCTTCTCGTACATTGATTTATATTCTTCATTCTTCTCATCTTCGAGAGAGATCTTGAATTGCGGCTTTTTCCGACTTATTGTCGCTGCTTCTTGTTTGATTTCTTTTTCTTCTTCAGAACTGTCTTCCCAATCAAAATTGATGGCTGGCTTCCTCTGTCCAACTGTCCTAACGTCTCTGCTACGACCTCATCCCCGGCCTCGACCTCGGATGCGAGCTGTGGAGAAAGCTTCACCATCTCGCCGTAAGGGAGTGGTGAGTGACTGTTGGACTAGAACCTCAGGTTCTTCGTTGTCTCGGACTTTCTTTGCTTCATTTGTTATGGTATCTCTGGAGAAGATTGTTTTCTTCGAAGGTGCATAATAAGCTGCATCTTCATGGATTCCAATTTCATGTACGGAGAATGGTTGTAAGTCACCTTTGATGCACTGTTCCCCTCCATCATAGTATTTGATGCACTGATGTAGAGATGATGTTACCATCCTGTTTTCATGTATCCATGGTCGGCCCAGTAGAGCGTTGAACGACGTTTCCGAATCAATTATGTGAAATTTTGCGGTTGTCTTTGCTAAGTCACCGGTCTTCATTAGTAGCGTTATCGATCCGAGGGCTCTTTCTCCTTTCTAGTTGAATCCTCTCAATAACATTTTGTCTGCTTCGAGCTCACGAGCATCAATTTCCAAATATGCTAGTGTTCGAAGACTCATTATATTGATTGATGCTCCCGGATCCACCAATACTACGGAGAGCGTAAACTTCCCGATTGTAACCGAAATGTACAACGGTCGGTTGTGATCTGCTGTCCCAAGTAGTAGGTCATTGTCCGTGAAGGTAACACCTCGCTGTTCCTTTAACGAGCAAACCTCATCTAAGGAATCTCCGGCCATTTGAGCTAAGCAAATTTTCGGATCAAGTAAGGCCTTGATCAGAGCTTCTCTCATCTCCTTTGATAAGATGCGAGCATCGTAGATGCTCAGTTTGGCTGGTAGTTTCCTAAGATGGGCTAGCACGTTGTAGTCCACTTTATTTTCATGTGTCTCGGCTTCTTCTCGAATGGGTATTTCTTCTGCTGGGGTTGGTCCTTCTTGAGCAACCACCTGCTTTCCTTTGTCCTTTGGACCCATTCTCGGAGGTAGAACTCTTCCACTTCTTAAGTTGACTTCTGTAATTTCTTCTGAATCTAGTGTTGAGCTTGCTGGTGTTTCTTCCTGAATCGGAATGACAGGCTCTTCCGGATTAGCTTCAGAGTCTGAAGGCTCTAACTCTATTGTGACTGGAGCTCCTCGAAACTCGCAGATAGATTCGTTGCTTGTTGAACTCTCGTAGCCTCCTTGATGGATGTCTTCTTTGTCATTTTGATCGTCGAGATTGTGTATGATTTGAGAATTATCGTTGGTATCGAAATCGATGTCCGGATTGTCGCTAGTTACGCAATCGTTAGAAACAGTCAAAACGTAGCCAACGCCATCACCCTTATCATTATATGATCCCACCGAAGTGAGCTGATAATCATACAGAGTCAGAGGTTCGAGGGATTTCTCCCCCGAATCTGAAACAACTATCCTAGGATAAGCGGCCCCTAGTCTAGCCTTAGGAGTCTCGGTCTTCTCTTCTTCGTCGATTTTCTTCTTCTCTTCAATCGTCTCTCGTTGAGGTGGTTCTTCTATCGCAAGTGATAGTACCGGCTTAACGGGTTTCGAACTACTGAATTGAAGCTCGCACCGAAGCGGCTTTGGATGCTCGTCTAAAATCTTTTTTGAAGACCTCGTCCAAGCGGTAGTCCATCCATCGTCAGTTGTATAGGGATCTATCGTAATGACGGGATCAGTTGAGACAACATTGACGGAACCTCCTTTCTGGGGTTCCTTCATGTACTCCTTCGGGATTGTTATGTTCCCTTTCTGAAGGTTTTCATTGAGCCAACTTTTGAAGGTAATGCAATCTTCTATCTTGTGTCCAAGCATCCGGTGATAAGGGCAAAAGTTGGGATCACTTTTCTTGTTGACTTCCTCTCGGTCTCTTAGGCTCGGCAGCTGGAAATCCGGAGTCTTCATCGGACTACGGAACATTTTCGGCACTTGCTTCATTCTTGAATGGATATTCCCTGCTCGAAGCTCCCTTAATGTACGTTGCGGACGAGGTCGTTGTTCATACTCGTGGAGATGATCGATAGTCGGGTCGGGGTTGTTGATAATCTCGTTGAGGTTGTTGTGGCCGTTCGGACGATATTTGTATCGGTTGCTTGCCTTTGTCGACTGCTGCAACGATCCCAGATTTCTTTTCAAAAGTCTTCACAGGCTTTTGCTTGTCTGTCTTATCGGCGAAACTTAATTGCTTTGCCTCCTCTTGCAAGCTTCCGGCCTTTCTTAACAACTTCTCGAAAGTCTTAATAGTGAATCCTTTGAGGAGAAGTGCTATCAGACCGTGAATGCTTTTAAGCAAGATGTCTATTGCATGTTGTTCTTGTAATTGTGGTTCACACTTCATGCTTAAGTTCCTCCATCGAAGTATGTAATCCACCAAAGTTTCGTTCGGCTTCGCTTCTCTACCACTAAATCACCTATAGTGATGTGGTGTCGAGCTCCGGCGAATCGCTTGATGAAGAGGTTTTCTAGTTCTGAGAACGTCTTCACTGAACCATTTGGTAATTCTGCATACCAATCAAAGGCGATCCCTGACAGGCTGCTGACGAACTGTCGGAAGAGTAATGCATCGCTCCCGCCGGCGTTGCAACAACTGGCACGAAAGTGTGCAACATGCTGTCGGGGGTCCGGTTCCATCAAAGTCTTGAACAGAGGTGTTACGAAGCCTTTTGGGTATTGGACAGCGTCGAATTCTTCCGGGTAAGGTCTACCCGTCCGAATGGATGTCCCGCTCTTCGATTGTGCTAAGGCTTCTCGCACCTGCTGTTCCACCAAGCTTTTGATATCCTTTTCTAGAATCATGCTTTGTGTTGTATCCTTCTTTAGCTGATCGTCCCCATTGACGGATGTAATCTCCTTTCCTCTGTCTACGATGTGAATGACCTCTGGGGGTGTCTCTCTTTGGGGTTGCACTTGACTTTGGAGAGTGGCTAGAGCTATAGCCATCTCTTCCATCCTCTTCGCCATTTGGGCGATCGTATCGTCTCTCTCTTGAAGCTGTCTTCTCATCACTTCCGGCTCCTCTCTTTCTGCGGCTGCAGGAGCACCTTGCGAAGCTGACGAAGCTCGTGTTTCGACCATGTTGATTTCTGCATAATCATCGTCCATGAATTCTGAAGAATCAATCTCGTCTCTGAATTTCTCCCTCTTTCTTTTGCTAGTCGTCGAATATCAGTCCTCAACTTTTCCATAGCATCTTCTAGCGGGACTTTCTATGCATCCTCGTGGTTGTCGTATGATAGCTGCCGGGTCCCCTTCTCACGAGTCCCCTTCATTGCAGTAGCACTTTCTTCGGATTCAAGTCTCCTGACGAGACTTTCCTTTTCGGGCTGTTGTTTCAATCTTAACTGTCTGGTAGTGGGACGCCATACCATCGTTCTAGCGACGGAAGGTCTAGGACCCGATGGTCAGTCGACCAAATGCTTGGAAGGTGGTATCCTCCCCGATCCGTAACCCCGAGACGACGACGGGCGGACTAGCCTTCATCCTTTTATTTGGCTTTTCCGTAACGACGGCGGAGTTCTACTCGTGGCCCAAGACGGGATTTGACTGGCACCCGCCCTATCCTTCTTAGAATCTCCGATACGGGGCATTTCTCTTTCTTCGCTAGCTTCTCGATCACAGTCTGTAGTCGGGTAAATGGCTTGATCCTAGCCCTTTTCTTTCTGCTGTCGTCGTAGTATGCTGATCGAGGTAATGTAGAAACAATCCTACGGACATTTTCCTCATCAGCTGCGGCGGCAAGGGGATGGAATCTACTTCCTTCCAAAAAAGGTGTATCTTCAGGCAATGGTATGTATTCGGGTAGTGGTGTGTACTCAGGGATATCTGGGATTTCCTCCAGGAAAGCGACTTCGGCAGCTCTGGCCTTCCTGGCAATCTTCCTTCTTCTGTTCCTTCTCTGGGTCCGTGTTAGTGAGGGAATTCTTGAGCTGGACCCGATTTCAAAAAGGAAGGTCTCACGAGAAAGTCCGTACTCTCCAAGGTAGCGAGGTTCACCGTAGTTCGGATCTCCTTCCCCTTTAATTTGGCGGAAGCCGGGGTAGGTGCGAGAGACGACCGGGACGGCGGGGGTAGCAACAACGGTCCTCCTGCGGACGGCGGTACTCCTCTCGGTCGGGATCTTTTGCGGGGAGGAAACTCTCGAGTTGACCTGAGGTTGAACTCGAGCAACGGCTTCTCGGCTTCGGATACTTTGTTCGTCGGCGCGAAAAGGGAAACGTCGGTAATCTTGACATTTGTGTTCTCGAATCCTTGTCCAAACCGGATGATCCCATTGTCGGGCGGCTCATCCTTGCAAACGGCGAAGTCCAGTCCATTGGTGAAGGAGAAAATCGGCTTTGGGGCTTCCATTTCGCGGGGTAGATCCCGATTGTCGGTCCCGAGTTATGCTTCTTCTCATCGGGACGAAAAGGAATCGAAAAGAGTCCGAACACATTCTTGTTCATGTATTTATAAGAAGGAGTTATTTGTTAAAAGAGTCATTCATTAAAGGGTTTGTTTATTTAGAACGGAATGTTCAAAGGTGTAGAGAAGGTAAGGAATCCGATTCAGAGTTGAAAAGGAAAAGAAAGTCTTATGCAAGACTTCTCGACTCGAAGGATCACTCCTAACTAACACCTATTGGGGGTCCACCCCACCTCAGAAATGAGGTAAAAGGATCTCGGAACCTCTCTGTTTAGGGGTGTCTAAACAGTGGCTCCTAAATCCGAGAGAATGTTGGCTATACTTGTTCAAGGTAGAAATGAACATAGTATTCCAACGGAAGGAGGGTAGTTTGATCCGCAAGGGTCATGGATACAATACCGATTTTTGAAAGCAGAATCATCTGATTGAAATGGAGAGAGGAATTGTCCCCAGCGGAGTCACCAGAAGTTGTCGGCATATTTTTAGGTTGTGTTGTATTTTGAAAAGGGGTCGCCTACAGAAATTGTAGGCGAATTTTTAATTTAATTTAAATAAATGATTTGAAAAGTAGTATTTAATTTTAAAAATAATTTTTAAATTTGAAGATTTTAAGATATGAAATCAAACCGATCTCACATCCTAAATAGTTTATATAAACGAGCACCGTACCACAAACCGTGTATCTATCCCGAAGAATAGGCACACTGCTTGACGATGGGGCTCGATTAAATAAACTAGAAGATTTTTTATATCAGCTTGGTCTGCAAACTAATTTTATGTGCTTGAAATAAATTCCACTGCCTAATATGAAAAACATTAAACGAGGGTTTATATTACTCAGGTTCTTTAGAATTCCCTATAAGGGCAAGCCCCTATAGTTAATTACATCTTAAGTGACGGGAATCACCTAAGAAAACTCTCGATAATAATCAATAATTCTGCTCTCAAGAATTTCAAAGTTTAAGTTTTCAAAGGATTGAATTTTGGAATTTCAATAGGGAATGGATCAAGTTTGGAACATTTTGTTTTGAGAATTCAAAGGAAGAAAGGTAAGAGAAATTACGGATTCGAAGTGAACTTCGGTAATTTCCCGACTATCCTATTGTTTGGCTTGAATTTAGGAAAGTCCTAATGTTTATTTAATATTTTGATCTTGCTAATTTTAATTAATTAGGACTTATATTAGTATGACATAATCATACAAATAGCCTTGAAGATGTGAGGGTTTATGTCGTATCGGACGACTACCTTGGAAATCCTAAGACCGGTTAGGGCTTAATTTACATGACGTGATCATGCAAATGCCTAACAAAGGTTGAGGGTTTATGTTGCACTAGGCAAACTACCTCGAAATCCTATGGATTGGTTATTTAATTCTAAGAGTGGTTTCTTTGATGTAGATTCAAGTTTCTGCGATGACGATCGTCGTGCTGCCCACCATGCCCAGAGCTCCTTGTTGTTGCGGAGGTTTAGTTTTAGAAGTCATAAATCGGGGGATGAGAAAAGTGTTTTGGTCTGCAGAAAATCTTAATTTCCAAGTGTTTTTTATGTTTTATTTAAAACAAATCTTAAAGTTGATAATAACAACACCGGTTAAGATCCCACGGTTCCATCCTTCCGGCATCGTTATTTTTATCGGATTCACTTAGTCCAGATGAATTTGCTAAACTCAACTAAATGAGTTCCACACTTTCATTTAGACCGTGGGAAATCCCGTTAGCAACACGTAGGTTACATCATCCGAGGTATTCCCGATCATCCAACAGGACGTTTAAATTTAGTTGCAATTGTAGTTTTGTGTTATGTTTGTGATTAAATTTTGAGTTGTTTTATATTTTGAAATTTTATGGCGGTGAATTTTATCTTGTAATGACTTTTAATTTAGTTTTGGTTTCAGTTTTAGGGACTATCCTAAAGGTGTGGGTTTTCATGCAGCAGTTATTTATCATGCAAGAAAAGTAAGTGCGATGCGATTAAATAAATTGCAATAAGATAAATTGCGATAAAATAAAAGCGTACACTGGAGGGTCTTCCCGTCATCCCAAGCTGCACTTAAAACACAATTAGAATATTTAAGCAAGTTCCTAGGTAAAGCTAAGGGAAGGGTTATGGTTTTCTACCAAGTTCCTAATCCTATATCTAGTCATTTCCTATGACGTCTAGGTTCTTGTATTTTGGTTTGAGGACGATTTTCTTCATCAAAGAACAATTAAGTTCAATTGTTCTTATAAGCATTCTATCATATTGAGGAAGTGCTTAAGAAGAATCTTAAGCATCTTTTAAATATTGCTAGAATCGTTCTAAGTCCAAATAAATTTAATTATATAAATGAATTAATCGTCCAGGAATTCAAGTTTTGCTGTTATCTTGCTCAGTGAACTAGGACATTTGAATATCCTATAAGTGAAGTAACACTTCATTTAATATTCTGTTTAGGAGTTATGACAACTAAAGCTTTCGAGGGTAAATTGGTGTTCAAATGATTTGTGATTTAGTTTAATTTCAATTAATGGGTTTAAATTTGGAATAGTGTTTAAGTTGTTTTATATTTAATTTCTTTCTGTTTTAGGTGATGTTATTTAATTCAATTTAATTTAACTTTAATTTAATTTAATTTAATTTTAATTTTAATTTAATTTAATTTAATTCAATTTAGTTTGATTTAATGTTAAATTAATTTAGTTTAATTTGATTTAATTTCCTTTAATTTAATTTAATTTGATTTAATTTTAATTAATTTAATTTAATTTAATTTAATTTAATTAATTTATTTGATTTAATTTAATTTAATTTAATTTAATTTAATTTAATTTAATTTATTTATTTAATTTAATTTAATTTAATTTTATTTAATTTATTTATTTGATTTAATTTAATTTAATTTAATTTAATTTAATTTGATTTTTAATTTTAATTTAATTGAAAATTTAAAAAAAGTTTAATAATTTAACCTTTTAATTTAATCCTTGAACATTTTAAAATTTAAATTTGAGTTATCATTTTTAATTAGGAATTAAATATTATTGAGATGATTAATTTAGGGATTTTTAAATTAAAGAATAAATCTCTTCCTAATAATATCCCTATTTTAATAATTCCAATTTTATTATTCTTCCAAATTTAATCAATTATTTAGATTAAGGTTTATTTTAATTATTTTAAATTGTTTAATGGATTTCTACCCTTTAATTATTTAAATTTCAATCATCCAAATCAGATTAAGATCAAATATTTTACTTGTTAATTTTATTAAACCTAAAGTTTTAATTAAGGGTTAAAATTTTAATTACCATTTTGCCCTTCAAGCTTAATAATTTCATAACTCACTAAATTGCCCTCAAATGAACTTGAAATTTTTATGTGACTTCACTCATATGTCAATAAAGACATGAGAGGAAAAAATGTGATTTTTCTATATTTAATTTATTTATATAATTATTTTTAGTGGAAAATAGGAATTTCCAAGGAAAATTTAATAATATGACCAAGGGAAAGTTTCTGTCCTTAAGAAAATTAGGGGACATTCCTAATGACTAGAGGACCATTTGGACCACTTTTGGTGATTTTTTGAATTATATTATTTTTATTATAATTATTTTAAGTTTTGGAGTGTTAATTAATTTAAAAATAAAATAAAGGTTGAAAAATGAATTTTATATTTTTCAAAAATCTCTCTGATATCAAGGAAATCAAAGAATGAATTTTTACAATTTTCTGATTTTTCTTTAATTTATTATAATTATTTTAGTGAAAATGCTAGAAAATACATTTTTTTTAATTTTAAAATTACCCTAGGGCTTTAAAATTTAATATCTCATTAAATAGACCTAAGAAAAATATGGGGTTTGTTCCTAAGTGATTAAAATTAAAAATGTGACATTTTGGTGAATTTTATTATTTTCATGATTTTTATTATTTTTTAATTATTAAAATATTAAAATAATATTAAAAATCAACTTTTTTAGAAAATTGAATTTTTAATTTTCTTAAATTCCCCTAAAATCAGAGAGGCTCCAAAACCAATTTGGTGAATTTTTAAAAAGTATTTTGAAAGTTATGAATTTTTAAGGTTTAAAATGGCGAAATGGCTTAATCAACCCATTTAGTAGGGCTAACCAAGTCCAATTAACTTCAAATTTTTATGGTGGGTTCCTCTGATCCTAAAGGTCGGTGGAGAATTGATTTCAAGTCAATTTGATGTATGGTTAACTCTAATTAATTAGGGATCTATTTTGGGTGTTTAAGCCAATTAGGGTTATTTTAAATGAGTTAACTCAAAACCTATTTTTCCTGGGGTCCTCTGGTCATAAGAGACATCACCAAATTTTCCTAGAATTTATTTCACAACATGCTAATTATTGGAATTAAAATACTCAAAACATTAACATGAATTTGAAAAATCAATAACTTCTCATAGGGATGGCCTCTGACTTTGGAAAATTCAGGGAATGTTCCCAAATTCAGAGGCTTCAAAGCCCTATGGTCTCATGCCATGGTGAATTTCCTATATGCATGGAGAATTGAAATAATGCGGACGAGTAAATAAATTATTAAAAATAAAATACTTGATGAAATTAAATGATTTCTTTTCCACATTATTCTCCTCCGTTCACTCGAGCAAGAGAGTATTTTTATTTTTTTTTATGATTTTCCTACACAAAGTTTTGAATTTTCTAAGTTCAGGGAATTAAATAAATAGAAAAATCCCTAATTTTCTATTTATCCGAGTCGGCGCCGCGTCATCCTTGGCGTCTCCAAACGGCCACGCGGTGCGCTCTCATTCGACGCCGCCGCTTGAGTCAGCAGCTCGGGTCCCGCGGTTCACGTACCATCTCTTGGTCCGACGCCATCTGAGCCGTCCGTCCGCGCGTGTATTGAATGAACGACATCCGTTCATCGTCCCCAAGCCTCCTAACCCGAGAACCGTCCATCTTCAGGCCTAAGATCTCACTCGATACTCGACCGCATTTAACGTTCTTATGCTCTATGGATTCATCTCGAGAAGACGAACACATCCATACGGTTTATGTGGGATGAAATTTACTCAATAAAAATGGAGAGTGTTCGAAGCTCGGGAAGAAGAGTGAGGCCATACCTTTGCTCGGAGAAGTGTGGCTTCGATCCGAGGGTTGTTTCACCTTCGATTGGATCCCAGCAAGCTCCAGATGAAGTCTCCTGGTCTGGTGAATCGCCTAGGTAGGATTTCGACCACAGCTGATCACAAAGCTTGGAGACTGGAGCAACTGGGTGGCCTGGAGATGGGGCTTTTGCTGGTGGACAACTTCTCTTGGTCTGGTGAAGGTGTAGGACCAATCAATTTTAGGATTGATCCACTGTGAAGAAGTGTCCTGGTTTTTAGGCTAAAGTTTGAACTCAAAATTGAGGTCAGCTGGAGGGAATCGGGGCTGGAATTCAGTGGGGATCAAATGCTCTATGTATGGGGAGTAGTTTGGAACAATTTTGGCGAGTTTCCTTAAGGTTTGTTTCGAGCACCTCTCATGGCCGAGAAGGGGTGGTGTTTAAATAGGAGAGGGTGGAGGGCCTCCCGGGAGAGTTAGGGCTTGGGATCGAGCTGCTCTTGGCAAGAGAAGAACGAGCTACAATCGCCGCCGGGGATGGGGCAGCTCAGCAAGGGAGAATTCCAAAGTTGGCTCACATGTGAGCTCTCGGCCATGGTGTTTTCCGGCGACCTGGTGGCTGGCCGACCAGGCATGGGTCACCCTCAAGGTCAGGTGGGTCAGGGCTGGGACTTGGTGCAAGCAATTGGCAATTGCCATGTGTAAAGGCTTTGATCCAAAGTAGAATGGGGCATGGCTAGTTTTGAGTCTAAATGGGTCAATCCACCCATTTGGGCTTGGTGCACCCTTCAAGGTGGCTTTGGATGCCGTGGGGGATCAAAGGGATCAGCTGGTTTGGCATGGAGAAGTCTCCATCCAAATATATTTGGATTAAATTTAAGTTTAGGTGAATCATGATTAAGGCTAATGAGCTTTAGGGATTAAAGAAAGCCCTCCCTCTTCTTACCCAATATGGCATGGTGGAGTGTCCAAGGCTCTCATGGCTCACATGTGGCTCATGCATGGCTTCATGGCTCACCTTTGGCTTGGGGAAAGTTAAGTCAATTTCATGGAAAAGGGTTTTTTGTGAATTTTGGTACTTTAATGGGAATTGGCATATGGCTTGATTTGGGATGATTTGATGATGAATTTAGGACTTAGGTATTGAGTTTAATTGAAAGTATGATGGGAAATGTCATATGGGCTTTGGGACCAATTTTGGGCCTTTGGATGTGGTAAAAGATGGGCTTTTAAAATGGTTTAAGGAATGGGCCTTTAAGTTTAAAAATGAATTTATGGATGGGAATTTTGTAAAGAGGTTGGGCCAAATAATTGTTGGGTTTAGCTCATGGATGTGTCATGAGTGACTTGAAGCAAATTGGGGGTGATTTGGGTTTGAATTGGGTTGAATTTGGGCTCTTTTGGTGAATGGGCCAATATAGGTCAAAATGGGCCAAGTTGGGCCAATGTTTGGCTAGGGTTGAAATTGATGTAAAATTAATGTTGAGAAATGTTTATGGGAGTGTTTCAAAAAGGTTTTGACTTTGGTTGGGCTTTGATTTTGGGGTTTGGGCTCATTTGGGTTAGGTTTGGGTTTAGGTCAAAATTGGGCCTTTTAGCTTTGGGTTGAATTTGAGTGGGGTTTGGGTTTAAATTTTGGGCAAATCATGTTAGTGTTTTGCTTGTGGGGATGCTAAGGAAGATTTAGAAAAGATTTGGGGTTAATTGGAGTTGAATTGGGTGAGTTTGGGTTAGGTTTGTGTCATGGGTCCAAATTGGGCTTTAAGGCCAAAAGTGAAATTGGATCCAAATGTCAATCAAATTGGACTTGGATTTGGTCTAGATTGGTATTGGGAATGTTGAATTGAAGTTTAGAATTGAATTGGACCAGAATTTGGGTCAATTGGGTAGGTTTGGTTTGACATTGGATTCACTTTGGGTTAAAATGGGTCAAATTGGGGGTTTTGACAAAAGTGGGGTAAATTGACAAAATTGGCCCATAGTGTAGTTGAACAAAATGAAATTGGGAATATTTGGGATTTTCTGGAATTTTCTGGGAATTTTTTGAATTTTTGGATTTTTGGGTCAAGGGGGGTATTTTGGGTATTTGGAGGGTATTGGGAGGTTTTCTTGGAATTTTTGATATTTTTGGCTATGGATGATCAATTTGAGTGGAGAGAAATGTTTAGGAATGATTTTGGAGAATTTTCGGTGATTTGGAAATTTTGAAAAAAATTGGGTAATTTCAAGGGCTTTGGGTAGGTTAGGCGGGTGTAGGGTCCCGTGGGTCAAAAATTGAAAATTTGGAAAATTGAAGATTGGGTGAATATAAGTGGAATAAAATCATTTTGGTTGAGCCATGAAGCCATATCAAGCCCACATGAGCCATGAAGGGACTCATTTGAGGCATTCACTATGTTGTTCCTAACCCTCTTAACCAAGGGCTTAGGGGTTAAGGACCATCCATGTGAATCACCTACATGAGTCAGGAGATCAAGTTAGGTATGGGTGTGGTTTTAGGAGGTGTGTGAAAGTGTAGTGTATGAGTGTAGTGTGTGTGTAAGTCAGCCCACTTCACTTAGACAGAGCACCTGCAGGGCGGTCTGAGGCCAAAGAGTCCTATAGGAACTCATCCTTTAAACTTCCACATTTGATTTCAACCCTCTAGGTGATTAGGGGTCTACAGTCAGAGTTTGTGGAGTTTGCGGGGAGTTAAGAAGTGGTTTGAAATTCTAGATGGTGGATCCCAATTCTAGTCCTCTAAGATAGTCAAAGGAAAAGCCTAAGGCTAGATCCTAAGTACTAAAAAGAAGAAGAGAAGACCTCATCAAAAATGAGGTCAACACCTGTTTGACCAAACTTGACCATTTGGGTCAAAGGTTTCCCTGTTGGGTTAGTAGGGTTGGTCACTGGGTCAGAAATTTGCCATTTTGACCAAAGTTGACCATTTAGGTCAAAAGTTGACCTGTTGGGTCAGAAGGGTTGGCCACTAGGCCATGAATTGACCAGTTTGACCAAAGTTGATCATTTATGTCAAAGGTTGACCTGTTGGGACAGTAGGGTTGGTCATTGGGTCAGGAATTGACTAGTTTAACCAAAGTTGACCATTTGCGTCAAAGGTTGATATGTTGGGTCAGTAGGGTTGGTCTAGGTTACAAATTGACCATTTTGACCGAAGTTGACCATTTTGGTCAAAAGTTGACCTGTTGGGTCAGTAGGGTTGGTCATTGGGCCATGAATTGACCATTTTGACCAAAGTTAACTTTTTAGGTCAAAATTTAACCGGTTGGGTCAGTGGGGTTTGTTACTGGGTCAGGAATTGATCATTTTGACTAAAGTTGATTTTTTAGGTCAAAGGTTGACCTATTGGGTCAATAGGGTTGGTCACTGGGTCAAGGATTGACCATTTTGACTAAAGTTGACTTTTTAGGTCAAAGGTTGATCTGTTTAGTCAATAGGGTTGGTCACTGGGTCAAGAATTAACCAGTTTGACCAAAGTTGACCGTTTATATCAAAGGTTGACCCGTTGAGTCAATAGGGTTGATCACTGGGTCGGGAATTGACCAGTTTGCCAAAGTTGACTTTTTAGGTCAAAGGTTTACCTATTGGGTCAATTGTTGATCAAATCAGAGTATTGTCATTGCTAATTAGATCATTTAAAAATGTCATTAAAGTTTAGGTTTAAAAGGTCTTACTAAGTTTTTACCCTGGTTATTGGGGTTTATTAACTATCATTAAGATTAAAGAGTCAATGTCAGTGAACTTCTTACCTCAATATGATTTAGAAATGACCTTCACAAAGGTGAGGTCAATAAAGGGGTCCCTAATATGTGTGGAATATTGTATAAGTATGTCACACGTATTGGCGTTGACCGAAACGGTTTGGATGTCATAATATTCATTGTCAGTTTGTCGGCAAATATTTCATAATAATTGGAAGTGAGGATAAATGTCATACCTTCCTTAAAAAATGTTTGTATGTTGGTTTTGAGAAGGAATATTATGCGACTTATATCCTTTCTGAAGGGAATAATCATTGGGATGCCATAATTTCCGTGATAGGAAAGGGATTATATCCAATAACCGAAGGGAGAGAATGGATGTTATATTCCATTTCTCAAAATGTCAAATGTTGATGTCAACTTTTAGAAGGAATGCTTTATGACTTATATCCCTTCTCAAAGTAGTTAGAAGAAAGCCATAATTTCTGTGACAGGAAAGAACTTATATCCAATAACTAAAGAGAGAAAATGAATGTCATATTCCATTTCTTGAAGTGTCAAATGTCGATGTCATCTTTTAGAAGGAATGTTATGCGACTTATATCCTTTCTTAAAGAAGTAGTTAGTGGAAAGCCATAATTTCTGTGACAGGAAATGACTTATATCCAATAACTAAATAGAGAAAATGGATGTCATATTCCATTTTTTGAAGTGTCAAATGTCGATGTCAACTTTGAGAAGGAATGTTGTGCGACTTATATCCTTTCTCAAAGAAGTAGTTAGAGGAAAACCGTAATTTGTGTGACAGGACAAGACTTATATCCAATAACTAAAGAGAAAAAATGTATGTCATATTCCATTTCTCGAAGTGTCAAATGTCGATGTCATATTTGAGAAGGAATGCTATGCGACTTATATCCTTTCTCAAAGAAATAGTTAGAGGAAAGACATAATTTCCGTGACAGAAAAAGACTTATATCCAATAACTAAAGAGAGAAAATGGATGTCATATTCTATTTCTCAAAGTGTCAAATGTCGATGTCATCTTTGAGAAGGAATGCTATGCGACTTATATCCTTTCTCAAAGAAATAGTCATGGGATTATCATGTTCCCGTGTCAGGAGGGAACTTATATCCAATAACTGGAAATTATGTGTGAAAATCACATAAAGAAACAATTTTCCGCTGGGGAGTTGACCTGTATAGGCCGAATAATAATTCTCATGTTAGTTATCACAAGTTATTCATCATATCATTTTAGCTCATTTTGGCATTCTTGGACCTGACGATGTATTATGGTCAACTGGGAAATATTTCACAAGATTTTATTTCACTCCCAATATTGTACATAAGTGGTAAAAGTTAACAGTACATCATGTATTATACAATACACACTGCAAACTATGTGTACAATATCATGTCAATGATCAAAGATACTGATAGACCTACCACAAATATCTAGCACTTTGAGACATTGTCTATCGAATATGTCTTAGGTGTTTAGATATTCATAGGGTCATGACAGCTCTAAGGGTTGTAACCCTTTAAGTTATGGTATCAGTTGATATCCATAAGGACGCTTTTCAGGACGCTTCCTTCTCAATGTTATTGATATGTGTTGTTGACTTACACTTGGTATATAATGCTTGGAAACATCAGCTCCATTTCCTTGCAAGATTAAAATTGATCCACATGGTAAAAGAATTTGGTAAAATCCTCAAAATTCTCCAGGCCCCATAATTTGTATCTCTCTCCCAAACAGAATGGAACATCTGTTCATGAGTGACAGAGTGCAAAAGAGTCTTTCAAAATCGTGACTGTCAATGTGAGGTGGTATGCAATCTCCTTCCTCATATATATTCATGATGCAGCTTTCTGGAACACAATCAGTGGCATTATGTTCCATGTCATTAGTTGTCTGATAATTTGAATAATCACTGTCGGTAGTGGATCTACTTGTTCATGTCATAAGATTCCGGGAGGATTGTCATCTTTGACCACAACATAGTTGTAACAACACCCATATTGTATTATCATCCGGCCCTTGACATGTATCCATCTATTAGGTTCAAAGTATGTTCTACCTTTTAGGCATCAAGCTCACTCGTGATCATGTGATTCCATTACATGTTCAACAATGGCACCCTGTTCAACTTTGTCAAAAACTCCAGTAAACAACTGAATGCCTTCCAATTTGTTAACAGTTCGACCATTAATATGTTTAAATTGTTCAAATGATTGTCTTTTAATGACTTGAATACGTCTCACTTCTTCTCGAGAAGCAATTCGTTTGTCAGTTAATGTCTCTACTGTCATGAGATCTAATGTCGGTTCATAAGGAATGGGTGTGAATGTTGTTCTCTCAATTCACTCCTCTTCTTGATCAATCATTTCTTCTCCTAAGACATAATATGTCTCTTTAGAAATGTCTTTGAGTACTGGAAACTCGAACTCATTGTCTTCTTTCATCAGTTTTATATTTTATCTTTCTTTTTCTTCAAGTTTCTTGAGTTGTTTATTGCGATTTTTTCTCTGGGCTCTAGTCATTATGGAGGCCAATTTCTTCACTCCGCTAGGAGATGTCGTTCCATTTTTATGGGATGGAGCTACTATTACTGACTTCAATTTTCCATTGTCAATAACTTTTTCTATCTCAATAGTTTGTTGACAAAGCTTGAAGTCAAATACAGGTGGTTTTCCTTTTGCTTCTTCTTGATTGGCAATGGATAACAAGGGTCTATCATAGAGTAATTCAACTTGAGAAAGATCAAAGTCAAAGTGGATTTTAGATCCTCTTTCACTACATCGTAGGTCTAAAGCTAGACAAACACCACTTCGACATGTAAAAAGAAGTCTGTTGTTAGAAATTTTTCCTGAAAACAATAAGATAATGTAACATATTAAACTCTTTTTTTTTTAAATATCATTTAATTTTTATTATGTTAAGGAACCATGCTTATAAGCACTTGCTTAATGAGAAAAAAGAATATCACAAAACACAAAAGTCAAGATTTGTATCACAGAGATGATTTGAAGAAATTTATTATTGTCCCAATTTATAAACAAGTCATTATTTTTCATGTTGCATAGTATTTTTTTAAGAAAAACTCGTTGATCGATGCAAATTATTTCTCCTGATAATTCACTAGTTGGTAAGATCCTCCAGAATATGTATTTTTTTTCGATTATATATGGGCTTTCCCATATTTTTTTCAAACATTCCACCTATTTTTTGATGAGCTAGTATATGTCTTCAAAAAACTAAAACTAATTCACCGATTCGAAAGGTCCTAGGTCCAACCAATTTGTCATGGGCCCGTATCTTTTTTGCTTGATATAGTTCAAGATTTTGTTGAGCTTGTGGGCGTTTGCCTTCTAAACTCTTAAGTTCTTTAGTTCGTAATTTGATATTTTCTTCTTTAGTTATTTTATTTGCTATCACAACTCTGAGAGAAGAGTTTTGCACTTCGAGTGGTAAAATAGCCTCAAAACCATATACCAGAACGAACAGTGTTGACCGTGTTGGTGTTCAGTATGTGATCCTTTAGGCCCATAGAGCTTCTATTAATCGTTCATGCCATTGTCTTGGACTATTGATTAATATCTTTTTCAAATTTTTAACCAATGTTTTATTGATGGCTTCAGCTAAACCATTGGCTTTTGGAAAATAAATTATGGAATACCTCCAGTCTATACCATGTATTTGATTAAAATTATTCATTTTTGTATTTTTAAAGGCCAATCCATTATCTGATATAACCCTTTGAGGAATTCCAAATCTATAGACAATGTGTGTTTTGAAGAAATAAAAACATGTTACGCTTTAACTTCTCTAAGTGTTATTGCTTCTGCCCATTTTGAGAAGTAATTAGCGTCTGCTAAAATAAATTTATGACCTTTAGACGATGGAGGGTCTATAGGGCCCACTATGTCAGTACCCCAACATTCAAATCGCCATGATGCTATGGTTGGGTGTAATAGATTTGTCGGTTGGTGTAAGACCACTCCATGTATTTGACATTGATGACATTTCTTCGCGACCTCAAGATAATCAGTCATCATTATCGGCTAATAATATCCCATCCTTTTTATTTTCATTTTCATTTTAGGTCCAGATTGGTGTGCACCACATAAACCTGAATGAACCTCTTTAACAATCGCTTGAGCTTCAATTTAGTTTAGACATCTGAACCAAATTTGGTCAAAAGATCATTTATAAAGAACATCATTTATTAGAGCACATGATAATGCTCTTTGTTTAATTTGAGTGGCAATAGAAGTGTTTTTAGGTAACCTTCCGGTTTGTAGATATTGAATAATTGGTTGTCGGTAATCATCTTCTTTTTCAGTAATTATTGTCACTATCATGTTTTCACCAATTTTGTGCAAATTGTCCATGTCAATTTGAGAAAAAACTTGTCGCCCTTTTATTGAAATCAGTATGTCGTCTTCTTCTGGATAAGCAAATTCTTTTGCTAGTTTTTTTAAAGCATTTGCTGAAGAATTGTCTCGTCTTGGGATTAAAAGAAAATGTTACATCAGGAATTTGCTGAAGTAGTTTTAGAGTGTAACGAGAATATTATTCAAGTCAAGGTTTCAGAGTTTTATATTTGCCATCAATTTGTTTGATAATCAACTGAGAATCTCCATAAATGTCAATATTTTTAATTTCCATTAGTATTATTAATTCTAGACCGGTTATGAACGCTTCAAATTCATCTTTGTTATTTGTGCATGGTTCAATCAAATGATAGGAAAACGACATCATTGCTTTGTCTTGAGTGATGAAAATTAATCCTACTCCAGCTTTGCCTGGTATAATTGTCTGTTTGTATTTATCCTTTTGTGCAGATGATGCTCCATCAAAATACAGTTCCTATTGTCGTTCATTTTTACTTTTCGTTTCTAATATTTGTTCATCAGGTAAATCATCTTTGAGAGGTGATCCAGTTGGAATTGGGTGTGCTGCTAAGAAATCTGCCAAAATTTATTCTTTAACAGCATGAAACGGTACAAATGTTATATCGAACTGAAACAGTATCATTGCCCATCTAGCTAATCTTCAAGAAAGTGTCGGTTGTGTCATCAAATATTGTAATGGATTGACTTTTGAAATAAGAGTCACTTTATGAGAAATCATATAATGCCTCAGTCTCTGAACTGCAAAAATCAAGGCTAAGCAATGTTTCTCAATTGATGGATATTTTATCTCTGTTGGAACCAGATAGCGGCTTAAATAATATAATTCATTTTATTTTCCCTCGTCGTTTACTTGTGATAGTAATGCTCCAAGGAAATTATCTAATGCCATGGTGTAAAGGATTAGAGGTCTTCCTAACACAACAACTGCTAAGACAGGAGGTGTTGTCAAGTATTGTTTAATGTTTTCAAAGGCAAGTTGGCATTTTTCATCTCATACAAATTTGGTATCTTTTTTGGTTAGGGCTGTAAGAGGCTGACACCTCCCTGATAGATAGAAATGAAACATCGTATATATGCTAATTTTCCTTGAAATGATCTCAATTGCGTTAGATTTTTAAGAGTAAGCATATTTAGGATAGCTTTAACTTTGAGGGGATCAATTTCTATCCCACGATGTTGAACTATGAATACTAAAAATTTCCCTGAAGTAACACCAAAAGCACACTTTAAGGGATTCATTTTAAGACTATATTGTCATAATGATTCAAAGACAATTCTCAAATCGTACACATGATCATCTTTTTGTTTACTATTGACAACAAAATCGTCCACATAACATTCGACTTGATTGTGTATTAATTCATCAAAAATCTGTGTCATGGCTCTTTGATAGGATGCACCAACATTCATCAATCCGAATGGCATAACCTTATAACAATGTATTCCTATAGGTGTCCTGAAAGCTGTGTTTGCTTCATCTTCTGAAAACATTTTTATCTGATTATATCCTGACTACCCATCCATAAAGGAAAATATTGCATGTGTTGATGCTATATCAACCATTAATTCTGGGATTGGTAAAGGGAATTCATCTTTTGTACATGCTTTATTCAAATCCCTGAAGTCTATACAGACTCTTATTTGACCATTTTTCTTTCTAAGTGACACCACATTGGCTAACCATGTCGGATAATTTTCTTCTCGTATGAAACCAGCTTCTATCAATTTCTTAACTTCTGCGATGACTTGTTCCTCTATTTCAAAATGCATCCTTCTTGGAGCTTGTTTAACAGGGCTTGCAATTTGATTTATCCCAAGTTTGTGGACTGCAATTTTTGGAGATAAAACAGAAATTTCATCATAAGTCCAAGCGAAGCAGTCTTTGTATTCTGTTAACAGTTGAATTATTTCTTTTGTTTCCACGTCATTAAGGAATGAACTTATGAAAGTTGGTTTCAGATTTTCATCAGTTCCCTAAATTTATTTCTTTTAATTCATCAAGTGTTGATTTAATTTCTTCTTCCAATTCTGGAGGAGCATCTTCGATTGGAAGGTCAGTTTTTGATTCAGAGTTATGTTCTTCAGTGATGACTAGGCAAAATTTCGTATCATCGAAAGGTTCAAGAGTACCAAACCCAATACCTTTTTTAGAGTTAGGATTTCGTTTGTTGTTATTCTATATTTGTTCAATAAAATGTGGTTATTTTAAAGACCATTGTTTGAGCATTAAATTATTTTGAATAAATTTTTGTGCCCAAGGAGAGTACAGCTCAAAAGAAATTTTCATTGATTTTGGAAGATTTTCATCTTCTAATTTTTCATCAGTTTCAGTACTAAAATAAGTAGAGCCAAGTCTAAACTTAATTGGCTTTTTGTCATTACTATATACTTATTTGACTACTAAATTCTCAACCTTAGCAGTAGAGATTGGAGTTAGAGTCATAGAGTATATATAATGATTAATTTTATCATACATAGACTCAAAATTATTTTTCTTTGTCTTCTTCTTCAAGGGATATTTTGAATTGAGGCTCTTTTAGAACCACCGATGTCATTTTTTTCTTTTGTATCTTCTTCACAGTCTAGGTGAATTTTAAACTTCAATGGTTTCTTCATTATGACAATTGGGTTTTCTTTCACTCATCCTCGTCTCCGGCCTCGGCCTCGAGCATGAGTTTGATCAACATCTTTTATCTTTGTTGAAGAAGAATAGTCTTTTCATTTATTTTCTTCTCTTTGTCTTTTTCTTTTATATTCACCATTGTCTCTCTGGAGAATATTATTTCCTTTATAGGAGCATAATATGTTATATCTTCATGTATACCGATTTCATGGATCCAAAACGGTTGTAAATCTCTTATAATACAACATTTCTGTCCTTTTTGTAAATATTATTTACTTTGATGTAGTGAAGAAGGAACCATTTTATGCTCATGAAGCCATGATCTTCCAAGTAAAGCATTAAAAGAGGTATCAGAGTCAATGATATGGAATTTTGTCGTTGTTGTCAAGTCATCTATCTTTAGGAGCAATGTTATTGATCCAAGAGCTCTCTCTCCCTATTGATTAAATCCTTGTAACATCATTGTATCTCTTGATAGTTGGGATGCATCAATATCTATATATGCAAGAGTCTTTAAATTCATTATGTTAATCGAAGCACCTGTGTCAATAAGCACACTTAAAAGTGTTGTGTCGTTTATGTTCACTGTGATGTACAGTGGACGATTATGTTCAGTTGTTCCAAGTAATAAGTCATTGTCAGAGAAGGTAATCTTTGTTGATTCTTCTAATGGACAGACTTTACTTTGAGTAATACTAGCATATGAGCTAAGCTAATGTTTGGATCTAAGTGTGCTTTTATCAATGACTCTCTCATTTCTTTGGAGAGCATAAGAGCGTCATAGATGCTCAATTTTGCTGATAACTTTCTCAAATGAGCTAATACATTATATTCCACTTTATTATGAATATCATTCTCATTTCTTTTAGGGAGTTGAGGACATATTAGAGGAATGATCTTTATTGATGTGATTATTTGTTTTTCCTTCTCGTGTGGAGCTATTCTAGGAGGTAGAACCTTTCCATTTCTCAAATTGATTTCGAATATTTCTTCAAGTTTACTGTCTGACTATTTTGTCTCTGATTCTAAAGATTCTAATTTTATGGAAATTGGGGTTCCTTGTATTTGAAGTGTGGTAATATCGCTTTCATCTTTGTCATTGTCAGAATTATTATCAATGTTATTGTCATTTTGGTTATCTTTAGATTGATTGAGATCATGTACAATTTGAGTATTGTCTACAGGATTAAAATTTGAATGATCATTTTCAGGAGCATCACCCAAAATAGAAAAAATGTAAGCAGAACTAGAAGCGTTATTATTCATAGTAGTGGTAAACAAAAAGTCATACAAAGTTAATGGCTTAAGGGATTTTCTCCCTTCGTCCGAGACAACTATCCTAATCGAAGATGGAGACATATAAGAACTAGGAGATACAAAAGGAACTGTAGTTCCTATATCTGGAAGACCTCTAATCCTTTTTGGCTCTTTATTTTTCTTTTTCTTTTCTTTCTTAGAAGATTTTGTAACTCGGTATTCAGTAAGGATCTCCTCAGCAGTGTCATTTTTGTTTTTATTGTTGGAACTAAGCTTATCTACCGAAATCATATTGACTGAACCATTTTTACGCTCTAACCAGTCTTTAAAAACAAAGCATTCTTCAATCTTGTGTTCAAGCATTCTATGATAAGGACAATAATTGGGATTGTCCTTCATGTCAACTTCTGCTGGCCTTTTAGCTTCTTGCAGCTTAAATTATGGTATTTTAAGTAAGATACAGAATATTTTGCTGATGGCCTCTGTTTTAAATGCATATTCTTTATTCATTCTTTCGGCCAGTGTTCTTTTATCTATCGGTACTGGGATTGGTTGTTGAAGTTGTAATTGTGAAAAGGTCTATGATGATGATTGGTTATGTCGTTGTTTCTTTTGTTCTGGTTGAACCTGCATCACTTGTTTACCTTTCTCTGCAACATTTTTCGGTTTCTTTTCAAATGTCTTGACAGTCTTTTTCGTTACACTCATCTGCTTAGCTTCTTGAAGATTGGCAGCTTTACTGAGCAATTTTTCAAATGTTTTTATTGTGAATCCTTTAAGCATAAATGCTATAGGACCATGAATATTTTTAAGCACGATTTCAACAACATGTTGTTCTTGAAGTTTTGGTTCACATTTCATGCTGAGATTTCTCCAGCACAAAATGTAATCCACTAGACTTTCTCCTGACTTTTGTTTTTCTACTACTAAGTCACCAACTGTAGTATGATATTGTGTTCCAGCGAATCATTGAATGAAGAGACTTTCAAGCTCTACAAAAGTTTTAACAGACCCATTAGGAAGTTCTGTATACCAGTTAAAGAAAACTCCCGTAAGACTGTTAACAAATTGACGGAACAAAAGAGAGTCACTTCCTCCCGCATTGCAGCAGATTGCTCTAAAGTGTGCTAAATGTTGGTGAGGATTACCAGTTCCATCAAACATTTTGAAGACAGGAGGAACAAAACTTTTAGGGTATTGAAAAGATTCAAATTCCTCTGGATATGGTCCGTCCTTTGGAATTAATGATCCAGCCTTTGCCTGAGCCATTGACTATTTTATTTTTTGTTCTACAAGTTGTGTGATATCTTTTTCTGGAATTTCACTGTGACGGGAATCTTTTTTCTTTTGAGTGCTTTCTTCAACTTCTATTGGCTCTCTTCTGTCTTCTAGAATGTGGATTACCTCTTGCCTAATGATTTTAATGATCGGTGATGGATTTGTTGGGGGACTTTGTAAAGCTGCTACCAACTCTTCCATTTTTTGTTCAAGACAACTAATTTGTTCGTCTCGTTGTTGAATAATTGCTCATAATTCATTTGTTGCATCTTCTTCATTTAATTCAAGTTTTGAAGAAGTAGATCGTGTTTCTACCATGTCAATGTTAACAATATTTTCATTTAAACTATCAGAAGAGTCTTTCTTTTCTCACATCGAGAATTGTTTGATGTCATTCGTTAATCTTTTTAGTCTTTCTTCAAATGATTTTTGCAGGACATTCTTTACAAGTTCCTTCTTGTGAGCTATTTGTAGGAGTACTCACAGTATCTGAGTTTCCTTCAGATGATATTCATTTCCATACATTATTTCTTAATATGGGACGAGACCTTCTAGGTGGTGTATCATTGTATTGTGAATATGAACAATCCACATTTTGTTACTTATGAACCAAATCTGTCATTTTGGTAGACGTGTTTTCTGCTTCCAATATCAGTTTGTCATATCTGGCCTTGTCTTTTGTAACTATTACATCTTTTACTCTTAGCCCTAGTCGGAACTTTATTGGCACTCAATTACATTAATCATTGTTGGTGTTTGATAACCTGTTTCTTGATAAACAAAGTTTTCTATTGTGAGAATTTTCCTTTTCATTGTTTTAGGGACTGCACATCCCATTTTGTCATATAATCGGAAAATTAAACATTTATCTTTTTGTGCTAGTCTTTTAAACACTGAATATATAGCGTGCATTGATGGAGAACTTCTAGGTTGAAAGAAATTATCAGTATATTCAACAGGAATCAGAATATACTGATTTTCTTTTGAAAAGGAATGGTTCCATAAAACATTTTGTTCAAATTCAGGTGTTTAAAAATTATCATTCTCGTTCCACTTCTTCTTTCTTTTAAGAGAACGAATTTTGTTTTTATGAATGTTCTTAGAAAAAGATCAAACTTCAAATATGGATGGCGGTGGATTGTCATCTTTTTCATAGATTTTCTTTCCTTTCTTGTCAATTTACCTTTTCATTTATTCAGGAGTATATGGTTCTTCAGGTGTATATTTAGGCAAGTCTTCTGTAAAATTGAGAAAGTCTTCATAAGGTTACAAATAAAAGTCTTCAAAAAAGTGTATATCAGTTTGGTATGGATTATCTATTGCGAATTCAGTTTCACCAAATAATCCAAAATAATTCTGATAAAGGGAAATACCTTCGTAAATTGGTGTATTGAAGTCTTGATAATAAGAAAAGAGTGAATCTAGAGATTCCAATACAACTTTTCTAAAATTTTAAGGAGAGCAAATGTTATTAACTTTATCATAAATTGGAAATTTGTCTTTGTATTAAAAAAATGTAAAAAATAATTCTTCAAAGAGTTAAAGATTTGAAAATATGGGGTCCTTATTTGTCAAAGAACGAAATGTCAAATGAGAATAAGTGATAAAAAAAGATGAGAAGAAAGATTCTCCCTAGCAGAGTCTCCAAATAAAATCTCTTGATGGCAGTGTTGTCGTCGTGTCATAGATTTTATGGGTGTCGATGTCGATTTGGAGTCTCCATTCTATTTATCTATAATATTGCCCTAATCTTCAATAATTCTTATCTCTTTGGATCTTATAAAAGAATCCTTAGATAATAAGAAATTTGAAGAAAATAAGGGCTAATAATATAGAAAACAGTAGAAAAAGAGATGTCGATGATAATCCTTATAGATGAAGATTCTAGAATGCTTTATCCTAGAAGTTTTCTATAAGGATATATAAAGTTTTGATAACCAGATATTACTAGGTATAGTACCTATTCTGGGTCCTTAAATCTCCTATAGGAACAAGCTCTTAAAGTTAATTACATACTAAATAATAAAATTATCTAAGAAAACTTACTATTAATGCTAATCACTTGTTTTCTAAAGAGCTTTTAAGCAAAGATATACTGACTATCAATCCAAAATGCAATTTGTTATATCAATTTTATATTGTTGTTTTGTCATTTTTTGTTGTTTATTTGTTTGGTGGCTTTGTAAAAGTTTTGGTTTTGTTTTGTCTTGATTTTATCGTTTTAATGTTGTTTGTTTTGTCTTATTTTGTCAATGTCGTTGTTTTGATGTCATTGTGATTTTGTTTTGTTTTGTTGTCATTTGTCTCATCTTCGAAATGTCGTCATGCAAAACAGAGTTAGCACATCCTATAACATGCAAAGAAAATTTAGAACAAAATTTATCTTCATCCTGCAAACGAAAACAATGTTAGATTTAAAAGAAATAATGACAATATTATTTCTTCAAGGTTTTGTTTAGTTATATTTTAGATAACTCAGTCGAGATGTCAGGCCTTAATCTACTTAGTCCGAAAGGTGTTTAAACCAGGACCGGAAGATTTCTGTCAGCAACCAGGATTGTGTCGTCCGAGAAATTTTTGTAGATTAAGAACACTAGGGTTCAAGTTGCATTCGGTAATGTTTGTTCATTAAAGTTTCATTCAGGTTTCAATATTTTTTCCAATTTTAGGTTTGAAAAATTTTAGGTTGTTTATGATTTCTTAAGATTTTTTATGTCATTTCATGTTAAAATCTTAGGTTTGATGTATTTTGAACCTAAAGTTTTAAACTTGATGTGCTTTGATTTTAAGAATCATTGTAAATTGAATCTAAATTTGATTAGATTTGAGAAATCATGTTTGAGATTTGATTATATCTAGGAATTTAGATTTAATTTTATTTGAAATTAAAGATTCAGATCTAATGATTTTTTGAAAATTAGATTCAATGTCATTTGAATCTAATAAGTCTAAATTAGACTTAGATATAATCTTACACAAATTAGACTTTAGATTTGGTGTCTTACGAATCTAATGTTAAGTCTAATTATGTTAAGCTTTAAAATAAAATCTAACCTAAGTTAGATTTTAAAATTCTGGATTCAATGTCATTTGAATCTAGAAGAAGTGTTAAGTCTAATATAGATTAGACTTAGAAAAAGTCATTTGATAATCAGATTCAATGTCATTTGAATCTAAATATCTTTGATTTTATCTTTAAAGTAGTTTGATTTTTTTAGAAATTTTAAATTAAAAATTTGATTTCAATTTCATGTGGTTTGAATTTAACCTGGGTTCAATTTGGGTTGAACCTGAGTAAATCTTGAGTTCATGTCTATTTGAACTTAAGCTACAAGTGTTGATTTAGATATAATGTAAATTGAATCTAAACTTGAGTTCATGTCTGTCTGAACTTAAGCTAGAAGTATTGATTTAGATTCAATGTAAATTGAATCTAAAGTTAAGTTAACCTAAGTTCATGTCTGTTTGAACTTTAAGTTATAAATGTTGAGTTAAATTCAATTTTTGATTGAACCTAACGTTGACTTAACTTAATTTTAATTTAAGGTAAGCTTAAGTTAGAAATGTTGATTGTAGGTTGATCCTATGTTTTAAGTTAACTTGGGCTCAGTTTAGGTTGAACCTAAGTTAGATATGTTGGGTTAGGTTCAATATGGATTGAACCTAAGGTTTGAGTTAACTCGGGTTCCATTTAGGTTGAACCTAAGTTAGATATGTAGAGTTAGGTTCAATATGGGTTGGACCTAAGGTCTAAGTTAAGTCTAGTTAAAATAGACTTAATTAAGGTTTAAGTTTTATTTAAATAATTCTCAAAGGTTAATTAAATATAATTAGATTAGGTTTAATTAGAGTTTAATGACCATTCAAGTCTTATTTAAGTAAAACTTAAGGTTTAGCTAAGTCTAATTAAAATTTGACTTGACTGGAATTTGAATTTATTTAAGCCTAATTTAAGTAAGACTTAAATGTCAATTAATTCTAACAAGTTAGACTTAATTAGAGTATAAGTTTGATGAAACCTTAGTTAATTAAGGTCTAATAATTTTATTAAGTCTAATGAGTTATACTTAATTAAGGTTTAGGATTTATTAAACCTTAGTTGAATAAGATTTAATGGTTTAACTAAGTCTAATGTGATAGACTTTATTATGGTTTAGGATTCATTAAACCTTAGTTGGTTAAGTTTTAATAGTTTAATTAAGTCTAATGTGATAGACTTAATTATGGTTTAGGATTGATTAAAACTTAGTTGGTTAAGATTTAATAGTTTAATTAAGTCTAATATGATAGACTTAATTATGGTTTAGGATTGATTAAACCTTAGTTGGTTAAGGCTTATTAGTTTAATTAAGTCTAATGTGACAGACTTAATTATGATTTAGGATTGATTAAACCTTAGTTGGTTAAGGTTTAATAGTTAATTAAATCTAATGTGATAGACTCAATTAAGGTTTAGGATTGATTAAACCTTAGTTGGTTAAGGTTTAATGGTTTAATTAAGTATAATGTGATAGACTTAATTATGGTTTAGTCTAATAGGTTTAAGGCTTATTAAACCTGATTTGGGTAAGGTTTAATTGATTAATTAGACTTAATTAGGGTTAAGTCTAATTGGTTTAAAGGTTAATTAAACCTAATTTAGGTAGTTTAGAGGTTAATTAAACCTAGTTTAAGTAAGATATAATTCATTAATTAGACTTAATTAGGGTTAAGTCTAATTAGTTTAAGGGTTAATTAAACCTAATTTAGGTTAATTAAACCTAATTTGGGTAAGGTTTAATTGATTAAGTAGACTTAATTAGAGTTAAGTCTAATTGGTTTAAGGTTAATGATCCATGAAAATGTTTTTATGCCTTGGTTTTTATCAAAATTTTAAGGATATTATGCTTTAATGAAAGGTATTTTATGTTTTTAGATGTAGGTGATGCAAAAATGTTCAAAAAGGAAAAAAAGATGAAAAAGAATGAAAAAGGAGCAAAAATGGAACCAAAATGCAAAATTGCCAAAATAATGAGCCTGGCGCCTAAGTGCCGGAATCCGGCGCCTAAGCGCCAGCTCGATACCAAATCTGTGACGGTTTTTGTAACTACTTTGGACAGTTATTTTGACTGTTAGAGTGGTTATTGGACCATCTAGAAGATTGGCAGTTATTCCTGGATTATAGGATAGGTGATACATTGTATTTAGACGCTTGGAAACGGTTTGGATCGCAAAGAGGTGCGATCTAATGTGAAGAGGTGCGAAGAACTGGATGCGGAGTCCAGCGCTTAGGCGGCAAACACACTTTCTAGAAGATTCATTGAACTTGGACACATTTTGAAGAGGTGCCTTAGGCAACCCTTAAAGCCTATAAATAGGAGGTTAGTCCTACAGAGAAAAACTCCCACCCCAAGTAGCCCAATAAGAAATCCAAAAATTAGATAGATAATTTTAAGGGCCATACTTTTAGTTTACTTTCCTTCATAAATTAGTGAGTTTATTTTATTTAGAGTTTGTAGTGAGAGTTTGGAAGAGTTGGTGCTTTTGAAGTCTATTTTGCTTTGGAGTCAGTAGGAACCAGAGGTTCAGTTGGAGAAACACTTGCGATAAGTATTTGTAATTTTATTCAAAGTTTTATTTATATATTTTGTTATTTGGATTCAATGTGTTATGATTAGTTACTTTTCTTTTTCCTTTCAATTATGAAAATATAAATAAGATAATCTAAAATTCGTTGGAGAATTAGAAACTAAAATATGTTTTAAATATTGTGATGTTATTAATATCGGATCTTAATTTACTATTTAAATTGGCCATTTAAATTTTTAAAATCTGTTGAAGAGTTTTGAGACCTAGAAGGAGATGAACTCTTAACTAGTAGATATCACATGAATCCATGGATAGTCGAAGGCCTTGTTCGGGGTATTCAAGGTGAATTGCAAATAAATAGAAAAATATTATTCAATGGGCGTACAATTGATAATTTTTTAGAGTGACAGACTAAATTCTTGTAATTTGATTTATAGAGAGGGAACGGGTCACTAGTAGGGCCGACCATAGCCACCCTTGGACATCTCGTTGTGTGAGCCTAGATTAACCCATTCTACTAACAATACATCCAGACCTGATCTATAGATTAGCTAATGTTCTTTATACTATCGAGCGAAGGTAAAGAATAGGAATGCTTCTATTTGGCACAATACCATAAATTTATATTCTCCATGAATATTATATTATCTAAAAAGTCTTGGATTAATTGAAAGGAAGAAAGTTGTTTGCTTATTATTATTTACATCACTCATTATTTTAGTACTACTTTAATTCTGCTTTTAGTAAATTAAATATTAAATTTAAAACTTCAAAAGAAATACATAAAAATAAAATTTAAATATTTAAAAATATATAAACCTCCTCGTGGGATTGATACTGGGGTCTTTATTTAAAGCCCTATATTACTTGAAACGATACGTATACTTGCGTAGTATTTATAGTGTGTAAAATATTTTCCATAAAATTATATTTATATACACTAGCTGCTATTATTATTTGGGTCAAAGTATTGACTATAACATATTTTTGAGAGCATAAATTACTACGTTGTTTGCAGATTGTGGTCAAGTTTTTTGTGCTGTTGCCGGGGACTGCAAATTTTTAGATTTTAAATATTTATTTTATTTTATTTATTTCTTTTATTGTCAAAATACAAAAATATAAAATTCAAAAGCATTTATAAAAACAAAAATAAAAAAAGTAAGTAGAGATTTTATTTCTTGTTATTTTATTTTACTTTTTATACGTAGTTCTGGTTCTGAAGGATTACTACCTTTAGATTCTGAATTAGAAAAAACTGTTAGAAGAATTAAAAAAGGAAAACAAATTCAAAAATATCAAGAGATGACTAATTTACATAACAGTTTACAAAATCCAATTAAAATTAATGAACAAAATGTTTACAAACCATTAAGGGATTATGCTAACCCTACAGTTGATGAACTTCATAATAGTATTCAAATACCTATAGTAGATGCTAATTCTTTTGAGCTTAAACCGTCTATTATTCAAATGGTTCAAAATAATCAATTTGGGGGAACACCATATGAGGATACAAATTTACACCTTGCTAGATTTTTAGAACTTTGTGCTACCTTTAAATATAACAATGTATCTGATGATGCTATTAGACTTAGACTCTTTCCTTTCTCATTAAGAGATAAAGCAAAGATGTGGTTGTTGACCTCAATTTTTGATGAGGTCTTTTCTCTTCTCTCTCCTTAGTACTTAGGATCTAACCTTAGGCTTTCCCTTTGACTATCCTAGAGGATTAGAGATGGCACCCACCATTTAGAAATTCAAACTACTTCTTAACTCCCTGCAAACCCCACAAGCTTGATTGTAGACCCCTAATAACCTAGAGGGTTGAAATCAAATGTGGAGGTTTAAAGGATGAGTTCCCTATAGGACTTCTTGGCCTTAGGAATACCTTGGATGGCCTGGTCTGGTGAGGGTTGACTTGCACATACACTACACTCTGACACACATTCCAAGTCCTAAAACCACACTCTCACCCAACTTGACTTCCTGACTCATGTAAATAATTCATATGGATGGTCCTTAACTCATAAGCCCCTGGCTAAGAGGGTTAGGAACAACATAGTGAATGCCTCAAATGAGTCCTCTCATGGCTCATATGGGCTTAATATGGCTTCATGGCTCAACCAAAGTGATTCCATTTTACTCAAATTTGATCAATCTTCATTTTCCCAAAATTTCAATTTTTGACTCAGGCCCCGGACCTACTAAACCTACCAAAAGCCCTTGAAACTACCCAAAATTTACAAAATCACCTAAATTACCCAAAATTCCTCAAGATCAATCCTAAACATTTCCCCCAACTCAAATTGATCATCCATAACCAAAAATATCAAAAATCCCAAAAAGTACCCCCAAGAACCTCCAAGTACCCAAAATGCCCTTCTTAGCCCAAAAATCCAAAAATTCAGAAAATTCCCAAAAAATTCCAGAAAATCCCAAATATTCTAATTTCATTTTCTTCAACTACACTATGGGCCAATTTTGCCAATTTACCCCACTTTTATCAAAACCCCCAATTTGACCCATTTTGAACCCAAGTGAACCCAATGTCAAACCAAACCACCCCAATTGACATCAATTTTGGTCCAATTCAATTATAAACTTCAAATCAACATCCCCAACATAAATTTAGACCAAATCAAAGTCCAATTTGATTGACATTTGAGCCCAATTTCAATTTTAAGCCTAAGGCCCAATTTTGGCCCACTACCTAAACCTGGCCCAAACCAACCCAACTCAACCCCAATTGGCCCCAAATCTTTTCTAAAACCTTCCTAACCTTCCCACAAACAAAACACTAACTTGATTTGCCCCAGATTTGAACCTAAACCCCACCCAAACCTAACCCAAAACCAAACCCTCTTAAATTGACCTAAGCCCAAACCTAACCCAAATGGGCCTAAATCCCAAAATCAAAGCCCAACCAAAGTTGAAAACTCTTTGTAACACTCCCATAAACATTTCTCAACATTAATTTTACATCAAATCCAACTTTAGCCCAACCTTAATCCAAGCTAGCCCAATTTGAGCCACTTTGGCCCCTTTAACTAAGAAGCCCAAATTCAACCCAATTCTACTCCAAATCACACCAAATTGATTCCAAACCATTCATGAAACATCCCTAAACCAATTGCAACATTTATTTGACATCGTCCTTCAAAAAATTTTCATCAAAAAGCCCATCCTAAAATCCAAGAGTCCACTTCCCTAAATCACTTTAAAATCCCACCCAAGACCATTTCAAAAGCCCAAGTTTTCAATCCAAAGCCCACATGACATTTCTCTACATCATCCATTTGATCAAAATCATCCCTAAGTCCTAAACCAATGATCAAATAATTCCAAATAAAGCTTCATCCAAATTTCCACCAAAAATGCCAAAATTCATAAAATCCCCTTTTATGAAATTGACCAACCTTTTTCCAAGCCAAATGTGAGCCATTGAGCCATGTACAAGCCACATGGGAGCCATGGAAGATACTTTCCACCTCATCAAGCCATTAATGGCAAGAAGAGGGGATCCTTTCCTAATCTTTCATTAAGCTTTTTTAACCATACTCATTTCACACTCTAAACCATGCATAGCCACCTCACCATGAATGGAGACTTCACCACCCCTTCTAAGCTGACCTAAATGATTCCCTCAGCTCAAAATCAGGTCTTGGGGAGGTGCACCAAGCCTATTTCCATGGATTGACCAAACCAAGCCCAAAATACACTCTCCCCCATTCCATTTTAATCAAGCCTTTTACACATGTCAAACTCCAATTGACTTCACCAAATTCAACCCCTGACCCCACTGAGTCAGATGGTGACCCATGCCTGGTCGGCCAGCCACCACAGTCACC
This sequence comes from Papilionanthe hookeriana x Papilionanthe teres, assembly GCA_022702705.1. NCBI lineage: Eukaryota > Viridiplantae > Streptophyta > Magnoliopsida > Asparagales > Orchidaceae > Papilionanthe > Papilionanthe hookeriana x Papilionanthe teres. Next base: position 27,124,826 of record CM040430.1, read on the forward strand.
GGAAAACACCATGGCCGAGAGCTCCATGTGAGCCAAAATTTCAAATTCTCCCTTGCTGAGCTGTCCCAACCCTAGTGGACACCAGAGCTCTTCTTCTCCTCCACTGAGCAGCTGATCCCAGCCTCCAATTGCCCCTGGGAAGCCCTCCAGCCATGCCTATTTAAACACCACCACCTCTCGGCCAAAAAGAGGAGATGAACCAAACCTTAAGGAAACTCTGCCAACATTATTCCAGACTCCTCCCCAGACATAGAGAACTTGATCCCCACTGAAATCCAGCCCTAAAATCCCCTCAGTGAGCTCAATTGCTGAGTTGGAAAGCCACACAAAAAACAAGACACTTCACCACAGTGAGCCAACCTCCAAATTGATTGGTCCTACACCTTCACTAGACCAAGAGGAGAAGTTCCCCAGCAAAAGCCCCCTCACCAGGCCAACCATTGCTTCTAGCCTCCAAGCTTTGTGATCGGGCTTGGTCACTTTCATACCTAGACAATTTCCTAGAGCCAGAGACTTCATCTGGAGCTTGCCTAGACCCAATCGAAGGTGACACAACTCTCAGATCGAAGCTTCACTTCTCTGAGCAAAGGTATGAACTCACTCTTCCTCCCAAGATTCCAGTGATTTTCTATTTTGTTTAAGTTAATTTCATAGCCTATAAACCATATGGATGTGTTTGTCTCTTCAAGACGAATCCATAGAGCATAAGAACACGAAAATCCATTGAGAATCGAGTGAGATCTTAGGGTTTTAGTGTGGACGGTCACGGGTGCACACCAGTTGTTTACGATGACCGGGAGCCGTTGGATCGCGCGTGTATCGAGACGACGGTTCAGATTACGCCGGACCGGGGATGGTTACGTGAACAGTGGGCCCCCGGAGCGCTGAGTCGGATGGCGGCGTCGAATGGGAATGCACCGCGTGGGCTTTCGGAGCTGCCGATGTTGCGCTGGCGCCGAGTCGGATAAGTAGATAAATAGGGTATTTTTGAATTATTTAAATGCCCAGAACTTTAAAAATTCATGTCTTTGCATAGAAAATCATAAAAATAAAATAAAACTACCCTCTTGGTCAGTGAATAGAGGAGAATAATGTGGAAAAGAAATCAAGTTAATTGGATGAGTATTTTATTTTTAATAATTTATTTACTGTTTTCAGTATTTTGATTCTTCATTTGATTCACCATAGCATGAGACCATAGGGCTTTTGAACCCTCTGATCTTGAGAACATTCCTTGAATTTTTCAAGGTCAGAGGCCATCTCTGTGAAAAGTTATTGAATTTTCAAGTTCATGTCACTGTTTTAGGTATTTTAATTCCAATAATTAGCATGTGGTGAAATAAATTCTAGGAAAATTTGGGGATGTTTCTTAGGACTAGAGAACTCTATGAAAAATATATTTTGAATTAATTCATTCATAATAACCTTAATTGGCCTAAACCCCTAAAATTGAATTTGAATTAATTAGGGTTAACCACACATCAAATTGACTTGAAAACAACTCTCTACTGATCTTTAGGATCAGAGAGATCTCACATAAAAATTTGAAATCAATTGGACTTGATTAACCCTACCAAATGGGTTGATTAAGCCTAATAAGCAAAATGGAACTTTAAAAATTCATAACTCCAAAAATACTTTTCAAAAATTCACAAAAATGATTTTGGAGCTTCTCTGGTATCAAAGGAGTTCAGGAAAAATAAAATTAGAATTTTCTAAAAAAATTAATTTTTCACCATATTTTAATATTTTAATAATTAAAAAAATAATAAAAATCACAAAAATATTAAAAATAAAAAATGTCACATTTTGACTTCTAATCATTTAGGAACAAACCAAATATTTTTCCTAAGTCTCTAAAATAAGATATTGAATTTTAAAGGCTTAATGTAATTTTTAATATTAAAAAATGAGTTTTTAACCTTTTTCACTAAAATAATTCTAATAAATCAAAGAAAAATCAGAAAATTATAAAATTTATTTCTCTGAACTTCTTGAGGTTAGAGAAGTTTAAGAAAAATAAAAAATCCATTTTTCAACTTTAATTTTATTTTATAATTATTTAATACTCCAAAAATCAAAATAATTATAATAAATAAAATGTAATTCAAAAAATCACCAAAATTAGTCCATGTGGTCCTCTAGTCATTAACAACATCCCATAATTTTCTTAAAGACAGTAACCTTTCCTTGGTCATGTTGTTGAATTTTCTTTGAAAACCCTTATTTTCTACTAAAAATAATTATAGAAATAAATTAAAATGCAGAAAAATCACATTTTCTCCTCTAATATCTTAATTGACATGTGAGTGAGGTGACATAAAAATTTCAAATTCATTTGAGCTCAATTTAGTGAGTTATGAAATAAATAAGCTTAAAAGGGCATAAAGGTAATTAAAAATTTTAACCATTAATTAAAACTTTAGGTTTAATCAAAATGGGGGGTAAAATATTTGATTTTAATTTTCCCTTGGATGATTGAAACTTAGGGAAATTAAGGGGTAGAAACCCATTAAACACTTTGAAAATATTAAAAATGAAACTTTAATTAATTAAATAATTTAAATTTTGGAAATAATATATTTAAATTTGGATCATTAAAATAGGGATATTATTAAGAGGACATTTATTCTTTAATTTAAAAATCCCTAAATGAGTCACTTTAACAATATTTAATTCTTAACTAAAAAATTAAAATAATAACTTAAATTAATAATTAAAACTAAAATTAAAACAAATTAAATTAAAATTAAAGTTAAACTTAAATTAACAATTAAAATTAAAATTAAATTAAAATTAAATAAAATTTAAATTAAACTAAATTTAAATTAAATTAAATTAAATTAAAATTAAATTAAATTAAAATTAAAATTAAATTAAAATTAAAATTAAATTAAATTAAATCAAAAATTAAATTAAATTAAAATTGAATTGAATTAAAATCATTTAACGAAAAACCTAAATGAAATCATTAAGAATTAAATCTAAAATAATTTGAACACTATTCCAAACTTATGATTATCAATTAAAACCTCATAATTAAATTAAAACACTTTAAACCATTAATTCAAACTTTAAATTAAAAATGATTAAAATTCTCAATAAACCAACTTGCTTTTAAAGGCTTTAATTATTATAACTCTTAAATAGAGTATTAAGTGAGATGTCACTTCATTCATCAGGTAATCAAGTACCTAAGTTCAATAAGCAAGAGACAAAGTCTAACTAAACTCTTGGATGATTAATTCACCTGTGCAACTAAATTTACTTAGACTCAAAATAAATCCCAGAAATATTGAAAAGATGTTTAGGACCCATCCTAAGCACTTCCTCAATATGACAGGATGTTTTAGAAGAACAACTGAATTTAATTGTTCTTTGATGAAGAAAATCATCCTTAAACCAAACCAAGAACCTAGACGTCATAGGAGATGACTAGTTATAGGATTAGGAATTTGGTAGACAACCAAGACACTTTCCCTTAGCTTTACCTAGGTATTTCTCGCAAAATATTTAAATGCATTAACATGTGTTTTAAGTGCAGTTTGGGATGACGGGAAGACCCTCCAGGTACGCTTTTATTTAATTGCAATTTACTTTATTGCAATTTACCTACATGCACTGTACTTTACTTTTTCTTGTATGATAAATAAAACTGTTGCATGAAAACTAAAACCTTTAGGATAGTCCCTAAACTGAAACCAAAACTCAATTAAAAGACATTGCAAGATAAAATTCACCGCCACAACATTTCAAAATATAAAAAAACTCAAAATTTAATCACGAACAGAACCACAGAACTACGATTGCAACTAAATTAAAATGTCTCGTTGAATGAAAGGGAATACCTCGGAAGACGTAACCCACGTGTTGCTAACGGGATTTCCCGCAGTATAAATGAAAGTGTGGAACTCATTCAGTTGAGTTTAGCAAATTCATCTGGACTAAGTGAATTCAATGAATATAACGGTTCTGGGATGACAGAACCGTGGGATCTTAATCGGTTCTTTTTAAACAACTTTAAGATTTGTTTTAATTAAAATATTAAAAACACTTGGATTTTAAGATTTTCTCTAAGCCAAAACGCTTCTCTCATCTCTTGATTTATGTCTTCTAAAACTAAACCTCTGTAATAACAAGGAGCTCGGAGCATAGTGGGCAGCACAGCCATCTTCATCAGCAAAACTCGGATCTACTTCAACAAAACTTTCTTAGAATTAAATAACCAAGCCATAGGACTTCGAGGTAGTTTGCCTAGTGCAACATAAATCCTCAACTCTTCGTTAGGCATTTTCATGATCATGTTATGTAAATTAAGCCCTAACTGGTCTTAGGTTTTTGAGGTAGTCGTTTGCTACGACATAAACCCTCACATCTTCGAGGCTATTTGTATGATTATGTCATACAAATATAAGTCTTAATTAATTAAAATTGGCAAGAATGAAACATTAAGTAAATTCCTAAATCTAAGCCAAACAATAGGATAGTTTGGGAAGTTGTCAAGATTCTTCTTGGATCCTCAGCTTCTCCTACTTTTCTTTCTTTGGACTCCTGAAATTAACTGTACCAAATTTGATCCACCCCCTTTTGAAATTCCAAAATTTAATCCTTTGAAAACCCTAAACTTTGAAATTCTTGAGAGCAAAAACCTCTGATCATTATCGAGAGTTTTCTTAAAAGGTTCATGTCATTTATGATGTAATTAACTATAGGGGCTTGCCCTTATAGGGAACTTTAAGAACCCAGGTAATATAAACCCTGCTTAATTTCTTTATATTAAGCAGGGGAACTTGCGGCTTATAAAATTGGTTCGCAGACCAAACGGATGTCACAAATCTTCTAGTTTATTTAATCAAGCCCCATCATCGAGCGGTGGTGTCTATTCTTCGGGATAGATACACGGTTTGTGATGCGGTGCTTGTTTATATAAACTATTTGGGATGTGAGATCGGTTTGATTTCATATTTTAAAATTTTCAAATTTAAAATTATTTTCAAAATCAAATACTACTTTCTAAATTATATATATATTTAAATTAAATTTAAAATTTAAAATTCACCGACAATTTACGTAGGCGACCCATTTTTAAAATACAACACATAACCTAAAAATATGCCGACAACTTATGGCGACTCCGCTGGGGACTAGTTCCTCTCTCCATTTTTGATTAGATGGTTTTGCTTTCATAAATCGGTGGTGAGTCCATATCCCTAGTGGACCAAAACTACCATTCTTCCGTTGGAATACCCGAGTTCATTTCGTTTTGAACGAGTATAGCCAACTCCTCTCGCATTTAGGAGCCATCGTTTGGACACCCCTAAACAGAGAGGTTCCGAGATCCTTTTACCTCTTTTCTGAGGTGGGGTGGACCCCCAATAGGTGTTAGTTTTGGAGCGGTCCTTCGAGTCGAGAAGTCTTGCATAAGACTTTCTCTTCCTTTTCAATTCTAAATCAGGCCCTTTACCTTTTCTATAACATTTTTCCTTTAATCGTTTTGTTTCTAATGAACGAACCTCCTAATAAACAATATCTTTTAAAAATCACAAATGTGTTCGGACTCTTTCTTTTTCGTCCTAAACTTTACGATGAAAAGAAGCACAATTCGGGACAGACATTCGGAATCTGCCCTGCAGAAAATGACTGCCCCAAAGTTAATCTTCTCCTTCACCAATGGAATGAACTTCGCTGTTTACAAGGATGAGCTGCCTGATAATGGGATCATCTGTTTCGGACAAGGATTTGGCAACACAGATGTCAAGTTTGCTGATGTCACTCTCTTCACACTAATGGACAAAGTGTCAGAAACTGAAGAGCCCGTGATTGAGTTCAACCTGAAGTCAGCTCAAGAATTCCCTCCCCTGCAGAGGGTTCCAGCTGAAAGGAGTACTTTTGTTCGTAGGAGGACTGTTGTCTCTACCCCCTCCGGTCTAGTCATCTTTACACCTACCCCGACTTCTGCCAAACTGAAGGGGAAGGAAATCCAAGTCTGTGATGAGCCTGTCACCGTGGAGGGTACAGATTTCGCTACAATACCATCTATTTTTTAGATTGGGTCCAGTTCAAGAGTTGCACCCCTAACTCGGACTCAAAGGAAAAATAGAGGCAGGAAGATCTACAAGAAAGCCAGAGCTGCTGAAGTGGATTTTCTAGAGGAAATTCCTGAGGAAAGAGAAGAACTGCCTGAGTATATACCACTATTTGAAGGAAGCAGGTTTCACCCCCTCCCTGCCGCATCAGATGAAGAGGATGTCCACAGGATCGCCACTGCATTACCCCGACCTGCGTACTACAACAATTACAAGAGGAAAAGGGATAAGACTACGTCATTTGCCGACTGCAAGCTGTGATAGAAAGATTGGCAAAGAAAGAAAGATGCCCCGTGTCGAAATCTTAAGAAGGATAGGACGAGTGCCAGCTAAATCCCGCCTCGGACCGCGAATAGAGCCTGTTGCTGTCACAGAGAAACCAAAGAAGAAGATAAAAGCCAGTTCACCTGTTGTTGTATCGGGTCTGCAAATTAGGGAGGATACCACCTTCCAGCATATAGCCAACAGTTCATCCGGTCCTAGGCTTCCGGCTGCGAGAAGGATGGTATGGCGACCTATTACCAGCGAGCTAAGACCAAAACAATGTCCTGAAAAGAAAAGTCTCGCCAGGAGACTTGAATCAGAAGAAAGTGCTACCGCAATAAAGGAGACTCCCGGGAAGGAAGTTCAACAACTGTCACGAGACGACTGCGAGACCGTGCGGAAAAGGCCATTACAGGATGCCATGGACTAGTTGAGGACCGACATCTGATAGTTAGCAAAAGAAAGAGAAGAAGAACTAGGAGATGAAGTTGACTAATCAGAGTTCATGGATGAGGAGTATGTCGAGATCAACATGGTTGAGACACGATTATCGAGAGTTTTCTTAAATGATTCATGTCATTTATGATGTAATTAACTATAGGGGCTTGCCCTTATAGGGAACTTTAAGAACCCAGGTAATATAAACCCTGCTTAATTTCTTTATATTAAGCGTGGGAACTTGTCGGCTTATAAAATTGGTTCGCAGACCAAACGGATGTCACAAATCTTCTAGTTTATTTAATCGAGCCCCATCATCAAGCAGTGTGTCTATTCTTCGGGATAGATACACGGTTTGTGATGCGGTGCTTGTTTATATAAACTATTTGGGATGTGAGATCGGTTTGATTTCATATTTTAAAATTTTCAAATTTAAAATTATTTTCAAAATCAAATACTACTTTCTAAATTATATATATATTTAAATTAAATTTAAAATTTAAAATTCACCGACAATTTCTGTAGGCGACCCATTTTTTAAAATACAACACATAACCTAAAAATATGCCGACAATTTCTGGCGACTCCGCTGGGGACTAGTTCCTCTCTCCATTTTTGATTAGATGGTTTTGCTTTCATAAATCGGTGGTGAGTCCATATCCCTAGTGGACCAAAACTACCATTCTTCTGTTGGAATACCTCGTTCATTTCTGTTTTGAACGAGTATAGCCAACTCCTCTCAGATTTAGGAGCCACTGTTTGGACACCCCTAAACAGAGAGGTTCCGAGATCCTTTTACCTCTTTTCTAAGGTGGGGTGGACCCCCAATAGGTGTTAGTTTTGGAGCGGTCCTTCGAGTCGAGAAGTCTTGCATAAGACTTTCTCTTCCTTTTCAATTCTAAATCAGGCCCTTTACCTTTTCTATAACATTTTTCCTTTAATCGCTTTGTTTTTAATGAACGAACCTCCTAATAAACAATATCTTTTAAAAATCACAAATGTGTTCGGACTCTTTCTTTTTCGTCCTAAACTTTACGATGAAAAGAAGCACAATTCGGGACGGACATTCGGAATCGCCCCGCGAAAATGATCGCCCCAAAGTTAATCTTCTCCTTCACCAATGGAATGAACTTCGCTGTTTACAAGGATGAGCTGCTTGATAATGGGATCATCTGTTTCGGACAAGGATTTGGCAACACAGATGTCAAGTTCGCTGATGTCACTCTCTTCACACTAATGGACAAAGTGTCAGAAACTGAAGAGCCCGCGATCGAGTTCAACCCGAAGTCGGCTCAAGAATTCCCTCCCCGCAGGGTTCCACTCGAAAGGAGTACTTTTGTTCGTAGGAGGACTGTTGTCTCTACCCCCACCGGTCTAGTCATCTTTACACCTACCCCGACTTCTGCCAAAACTGAAGGGGAAGGAAATCCAAGTCTGTGATGAGCCTGTCACTGTGGAGGGTACAGATTTCGCTACAATACCATCTGTTTTTTAGATTGGGTCCAGTTCAAGAGTTGCACCCCTAACTCGGACTCAAAGGAAAAATAGAGGCAGGAAGATCTACAAGAAAGCCAGAGCTGCTGAAGTGGATTTTCTAGAGGAAATTCCTGAGGAAAGAGAAGAACTGCCTGAGTATATACCACTATTGGAAGGAAGCAGGTTTCACCCCCTCCCTGCCGCATCAGATGAAGAGGATGTCCACAGGATCGCCACTGCATTACCCCGACCTGCGTACTACAACAATTACAAGAGGAAAAGGGATAAGACTACGTCATTTGCCCGACTGCAAGCTGTGATAGAAAGATTGGCAAAGAAAGAAAGATGCCCTGTGTCAGAAATCTTAAGAAGGATAGGACGAGTGCCGCCTAAATCCCGCCTCGGACCGCGAATAGAGCCCGTTGCTCGTCATAGAGAAACCAAAGAAGAAGATAAAAGCCAGTTCACCTGTTGTTGTATCGGGTCTGCAAATTAGGGAGGATACCACCTTCCAGCATATAGCCAACAGTTCATCCGGTCCTAGGCTTCCGGCTGCGAGAAGGATGGTATGGCGACCTACTACTAGCGAGCTAAGACCAAAACAATGTCCTGAAAAGAAAAGTCTCACCAGGAGACTTGAATCAGAAGAAAGTGCTACCGCAATAAAGGAGACTCCCGGGAAGGAAGTTCAACAACTGTCACGAGACGACTGCGAGACCGTGCGGAAAAGGCCATTACAGGATGCCATGGACAAGTTGAGGACCGACATCTGACAGTTAGCAAAAGAAAGAGAAGAAGAACTAGGAGATAAAGTTGACTAATCAGAGTTCATGGATGAGGAGTATGTCGAGATCAACATGGTTGAGACACGATCATCGTCAGCTTCGCAAGGTGCTCCGATAGCTGCGAAAAGAGATGAACCAGAAGTGTTGAGAGCACAACTTCGGGAAAGAGATGATACAATTTCCCAGATGGCAAAGAGGATGGAAGAGATGGCTGCTGCCTTAGCCACTCTCCAGAGTCAGACCCAGCCTTAGAAAGAGACACCCCCAAAAATTATCCCTTTTGCGGATGGAGGAAAGGAGATCACATCCATCAACGGAGACGAACCACCAAAGAAGGATTCTACACAAAGCATGATTCCAGAAAAGGATATTAAAAATATGGTAGAACAGCAGGTGCGAGAAGCTTTAGCACAATCCAAGAGTGGAGCATCTATTCAGACGGGTAGACCTTACCCCGAAGAGTTCGATGCAGTCCAATACCCGAAAGGCTTCGTACCACCTCTGTTTAAAACTTTTGATGGAACAGGAAACCCTCGGCAGCATGTCGCACATTTTCGTGTTAGTTGTTGTAATGCCGGTTGGAGTGACGCTTTACTCTTCCACCAATTCGTCAGCAGTTTGTCAGGGATTGCCTTCAACTGGTACGCAGAATTGTCGAACGGTTCAGTAAAGACCTTTTCAGAACTGGAGAATCTCTTTGTTAAATGATTTGTCGGGGCTCAGCACTACATCACTATCGGTGATCTAGTGGTGGAACAACAAAAGCCGAACGAGAATTTAGTGGATTACATACTTCGATGGAGGAATTTAAGCATGAAGTGTGAACCACAGCTTCAAGAACAACATGCAGTCAGCCTCTTACTTAAAAGTATCCATGGCCCGATAGCACTCCTCCTTAAAGGATTTACAATCAAGAATTTCGAGAAGTTTCTTAGCAAGGCCGGGAGCTTGCAAGAAGAGGCAAAAAAGTTAAGTTTCCTGGACAAGAACGATAAGCAGAAGCCTAGAAAAACATTTGAGAAGAAATCTGGAATCGTTGCGGCAGTAGATAAGGGTAAGAAGCCATTGCAGATACCGTCAGAGCGACCGCAGCCTAGTTACCAACCACCACAATGAACATACCAACAACCTCAGCAAGGCTATCAGCAGCCTCAGCAGGGTTATCAGCAACCTTGTCTGAGCTATCAGTCACCTCAGCATTATGAACAACTGCCTCGTTCGTCACGTACTTTAAGAGAACTTCTAAATAGAGAATATCCATTCAAAACTCGAAGCGAGAGCGAAGATGTTCCGCAGCCTAATGAAGACACCGGATTTTTAGTCGCCAGAGCCCAAGAAGCCGGAGGAAGTCAATAAGAAAGATCATCTGAACTATTGCCCTTACCACCAGATGCTTGGACACAAGATAGAGGATTGCATCACTTTCAAGAGCTGTCTTGATGACAATCTCCGGAGAGGGAACATAACTATCCTAAAGGAATACATGAAGGAACCCCAGAAAGGAGGTTCCGTCAATGTTATTTCAACGTATCCCATTGTTCCGATAGACCCTTACACGACTGATGATGGATGGAGTACTGTCTGGACCAAATCATCAAAGAAAATTTTGGATCTCATCCAGGCCGCTTCGGTACGTGCTTCAACTCAGAGTTTGAAACCTGTCGAGCCGGCACTATCACTTGCGATTGAAGAACCGCCCCAGAAGGAGGAGAAGATCGTGGAAGAAAAGAAGACCGAGGCTCCGAAGGGTAGACTAGGGGATGCTTATCCTAGGATGGTTATTTCTGATTCGAGGGAGAAATCCCTCGAACTCCTGACTCTGTATGATTATTTGCTCGCCCCGGCGGGAACTTATAATGATAAGGGTTATGGCGTTGGTTACGTTTTGACTGTTTCTAACGATTACGTAACTAACGACAACCGGCTTAATCCGGATCTCGATTCCAATATAAATAACAATTCTCAAATTATACACAACCTCGACGACCACAACGAAGAAGATGTTCACAAAGGAGGCTACGAAAACTCGACAAGCAACGAGTCCATTTGTGAATTCTGAGGAGCTTCGATCACAATAAAATTAGAACCCTCAGACACCGAAGCAACTTCAGAAGAGCCAGTGGTTCCAATTCAAGAGGATACACCGGCAGATTCAACACCGAATTCAGAAGAGATAACTGAAGTAAATTTAAGAAGTGGAAAAGTTCTACCCCCGAGAATGGGTCCAAAGGATAAAGGAAAGCAGGTGGTTGCTCAGGAAGAGCCAACCCCAGCAGAGGAACTGCCATTCGGGAAGAAACCGAGGAACATGGTCTGCCCATCTTTGGAAGTTACCAGCCAAACTAAGCATATACGACGCTCTGATCCTGTCGAAGGAGATGAGGGAGGCTCCGATCAAGACTCTACTTGATCCGGAGATTTGTTTAGCCCAAATGGCTGGTAATTCCTTCGACGAGGTTTGCTCGTTTAGAGAACAACAAGGTGTTACATTCACGGACAATGATCTATTACTGGGAACAGCTGATCACAATCGACCGTTATACATTTCAGTCACTATTGGAAAGTTTACGCTCTCCAGAGTGTTGGTTGATCCAGGAGCATCAATCAACATAATGAATCTTTGGACGCTGGCATATTTGGAAATTGATGCTCGCGAGCTTGAGCGTACAAGATGCTATTAAGAGGCTTCAATCAAAAAGGAGAAAGAGCTCTTGGATCGATAACACTACTAATGAAGACCGGTGATTTAGCAAAGCCAACCGCAAAATTCCACATAATTGATTCTGAGACATCGTTCAACGCTCTACTGAGTCGGCCATGGATCCATGAAAATCAGATGGTGCCGTCATCTCTGCACCAGTGCATAAAGTATTACGAAGGAGGGGAATAGTGTATCAAAGGTGATTTGCAACCGTTCTCCGTGCATGAAATTAGAATTCATGAAGATGTGGCCTACTACGCGCCTCCGAAGAAAACAATCTTTTCTAGAAATACCATACCAAATGAAGCAAAAGAAATTCGAGACGATGAAGAACCTAAAGTTCTAGTCCAACAGTTACTCACCACTCCCTTACGGCGAGACGGTGATGATTTCTCCAGAACTCGCACCCGAGGTCAAGGCCGGGGACGAGGACGTGGAAGAAATGTTGGAACAGTTGGACAGAAGAAACCTGTCATCGATGTTGATTGGGAGAACACTTCCTAAGAAGAAGAAGAAATTGAGAAAGAAGCAGCGACAATAAATCAAAAGAAACCCCAGTTCAAGATCTCTCTCAAAGATGAAAAGAATGAAGAACATAAATCAATGTACGAGAAGATTAACCATCATGTGCATACTATGACCCTGACCCCGATCCATTCTAATAAGATCGAGGATATGGTGGTCAAGGAAGTGCATGGTGGTGGTACTAAACCAATCAAGTTTTACCGTGGTACTTCTTCTTCCAATACTGAAAAAGATGTACAATTTGAAGATGTTACTTCTTCCGAATTAATGGAACTACCTTTTGAGTGGTACTCTCCCTGTGTTCAAAATTTAATTCAACGTTGTGTCTTACCTCGACAATGGACAAAAGGCCGATCACAACATTTTGAAAATTTATGGAATAATGTCGGTCGGCCTCTCAATTCAAAACATGGTCTCGGATTCGGCACAGTAGGATCAGTTGATGACACGGTATTTTGCTTGGTTGTCACTTGTGAACCAAATAAAGAGTGCTTGGAAGCTTCAGAAGATCTCGAAGATCTACCAATCAGAGATGCTCCACCAGAATTTGAGGAAGAAATCAAATCTACAATAGACGAGTTAATGGAAGTTAACTTAGGTACAAGCGAAGAGCCTAGGCCAACCTTTGTTAGCTCCTTACTCAATAAAGAAGATTCCAAAAACATAATCAAGCTACTAATGGAATTCAAGGATTGTTTTGCTTGGAGTTACGATGAAATGCCAGGATTAGCTCCAGAAGTTGCAGTTCACAAATTAGGAGTAGATCCTACTTCCATTCCAGTTAGACAAGCTCCTAGAAGAATGAATCTAGAAATTGAGCAACAAGTAATAGCCGAAGTTAAGATGCTAATAGAAGCTAAATTTTTCCTTGAAGAACAATACCCTACTTGGTTAGCCAACGTGGTACCAGTCAGAAAGAAGAATGGTCAGATCGAATCGCGTAGATTTCGCAGATTTAAATAAAGCATGTCTCCACTACCAATCCCGTAACCGATGATCGACATTGCTTCAACACATGAAATATTTTCATTCATGGATGGATCATCAGGATACAACCAGATAAAGATGGCACCAGAAGATGAAAAGCTCACGGCATTCAGAACGCCGATCGGAGTGTATCGCTACACAGTAATGTCATTCGGACTAAAGAACGCAGGAGCAACATACCAAAGAGCGATGATGAAGATTTTTAATGATCTCATTCACAACCAAGTTAAGTGCTACGTGGATGATGTGGTTATCAAAAGTAAACTAAAAGAAGATCACATTTATGATTTGAGAATTGTTTTCGAGCGACTAAGACAATTTAACCTTAAGATGAATCCCTTAAAATGGGCCTTCGGCGTCACCTCTGGGAAATTCTTAGGATTTGTTGTCCGACATCGCGGGATTGAAATTGATCCGAAAAAGATTAAAGCTATTTTAGAAATCCCTCCTCCCAAAACTTTGAAACAGCTACGATCCTTTGAAGGAAAGTTGGCATATCTTCGACGTTTTGAATCGAATTTGTCAGGAAGGTGTCAGCCTTTTTTTGCTTTGGCTAAGAAGGATGCCAAGTTTACTTGGGACTCCAAATGTCAACATGCCTTCGATGACATCAAACAATATTTAATGACCCCTCCTGTCTTAGCAGCCCCAGTCTCAGGTAAACCGTTGATACTTTATACCGCAGCTTTAGACGACTCCCTTGGAGCCCTGCTAGACCAGATCAATGACGAGGGAAAAGAAAATGCTCTCTACTATTTAAGCCATCGTCTAATTTCGGCGAAAGTAAAGTATCCTCCGATTGAGAAGCATTGTTTGGCCCTGATCTTCGCCGCTCAAAAGCTCAGGCATTACATGCTTTCTCGTAAGGTCAACCTTATTTCGAGAGTTAATCCGTTGCAATACTTGATGACCCGACCGACGCTTTCTGCGCGACTTGCCGTGTGGTCGATGATACTATTGCAATTTGACATAACTTTCATTCCTCTTTGCGCCGTAAAGGGACAAGTCCTAGCAGACTTCCTTGCAGCACACCCTTTACCGGCACATTCGCCTCTCAACGACAATTTGCCTGTCGATCAGATAATGAACCTAGAAAACCCCGATGATCGACGTTGGGAACTATACTTCGACAGTGCGTCCTCAGCACAAAAGAACAAAGAATTGCAAATAATAGTGCCCGATAAGGCAGGAATCAAACTAATCTTTATACACCAGAGCGGGGGATGTTAAAATACTCCTACCACTTAACGAAACTGTGTACAAACAACGAGGCAGAATACAAAGCCCTTATAACCGGATTAGAATTAACTATTCAGATGGGAATAACGGACATCAACATCTACAGAGATTCTCAGTTGATCATTCAACAGGTCGCCGGATAGTACAAAATTTTAAAGCCAAGACTCGATCAGTACTTTCAGTATGCCATGCAGTTGTTGGAACAAATTCCAAATGTAACGATCTATAAGATTCCCAGAAAAGAAAATGTTCTCGCCGATTCGTTAGCCCGCCTTGCAAAGGAGTTTGCCTGCTTGCAGGGTGAGTCAGTTGAAGTGTCAGTTCAAGGACAACAGGTCCTATCACAGCTCGACATGGATACAATACACAAATCAAAAAGAGCGGAAGAAACAATTTCAATAGTGACAGAAAATACAGAAGATTGGAGGTAGTCATTAATAGACTACTTGCAGATAGGAAACCTACCAGATGATAAGTCATTAGCCCATCAAATCAAGAAAAGAACTCTGGCTTACTCATTAATAAACAATACATTATACAGAAGGTCTTTTGATCAGATGTGGCTAAGATGCCTGAGCGGGTCCGAGGCTCGTGAAATTGTCAAAGAAGTACAATCAGGACTTTGTGACGCTCATCAGTCGGGTCCGAAAATGAAAATGAAGATTAAAAGACTAGGGTACTACTGGCCCTTAATGATGACCGACTTTATGAAAGTTGCCAAAAGTTGTCACCAGTGTCAAGTGCACAGAGTGGTTCTACACCAACCTCCAAATGTGCTACATCCGACAATCGCGTCGTGGCCGTTTGAGTGTTGGGGCACAGATATAGTGGTTCCGATAGAACTGCCTTCTTCAAGAGGGCATCATTTCAATCTTGCAGCTACAGACTACTTTTCTAAATGGGCAGAAGCTATACCACTCAGAGAAGTGAAGGCACACCACGTGTTACAGTTTTTCAAGAACCAAGTCGTTTACCGTTTTGGGGTGCCGCGCAGGATCATTTCAGATAATAGGTCTGCATTCAAAAGTACAAAGATCAACAATTTTATCAGAAGACACGGGATCGATTGGCGATACTCAACGATCTACTACCCAAGAGCAAACAGCTTGGCCGAGGCTTTTAATAAAACTCTCGTTCAAATTTTAAAGAAAACTTTGGATGACAACAAGAGAAATTGGCACGAGAAGTTGTTAGAAGCCTTATGGGCCTACAGGACGACTTTTAGGACTCCTACTCAGTCTACTCCTTACACTTTAGTGTACAGATCCGAGGCCGTCTTGCCCCTGGAAGTTCAGCTTCCATCACTCCGAATTGCAATTGCAGAAAAGATCACCACAGAAGAAAATGCCAGACTACGACTGGAAGAATTGGAAAGCTTGGAAGGGAAAAGACTTTCCGCACGACAGGACTTGGAACCGTATCAAGCCAAGATGATCCGTGCCCATGATAAACTGGTCCGCCCAAGAACATTCAAAGTCGGTGACTTAGTTCTTGTTCTCAGAAGACCTATTATTGCACATCGCAAGATAGGTGGTAAGTTTGAACCAACATGGGAAGGGTCGTTCATGGTTGAGACAGTCTACTCAGGAGGTTCCTACCAACTGGTGAACTGCAGTGGAGAACGACCCATGCTTCCAATCAATGGACGGCATTTAAAGAAGTATTACGCAACTTGATGTTTTGAAGGGTGGCCTCTAAAATAGAATCTTACCCCTAGAAACACGGGTGAAGTAATCACTTTGTGACTAGGTCCGAACCCAAAACAAAATAAAATGGATGATAAAAAAAAATCTCATCAACAAAAATGTTAAAAAGAAAACTTGGGAAGTCATAATAATAAAATGTCAATCTTTCCTTTTAAATCCATTCATTCCTGATATTTTCTCTTCCTACTTCCTTTAAATTTAAAAGAAGTGAATAAGAATTTTTTTTAAATGTTTTTCTTATTGTTCTTGTTCTTAGTACAGCCCCTGATCCTTTCCTTATTTTTTCGCAGGGAAATGTCGAACGGGCGGTTGGTTCTAAACTTTAGAAATGGTGTGAGTCTAGCACTTGATGAAAAGAGGGTGAGGGATGGAGCAGTGATAGAGATTGACTCAGACTTAACACTAGCCAGTTTACAATACGAAGAAAATGATTTGATTCTAGTTGATTGAGAAGAACTTCACAGCCAGACAGTGATGAAAATGGGTGGCCCAAGCCACCAATCCGGAAACAAGAAAAGGAAAGCAAACGCCACGCATGCAACCGGAGAGGATAAGAAAGTTAAGTCCGTGGTTGCCACAGCAGAGGGTAGGCTTGTCAGCGCCGCACCCACAGAAATTCAAGGGGTAAGGAGAGTTACTCTCACTGCTACCCAGCGAAGAAATAAAAATCATCGCATTCGCAAAATGTTGACCAAGTTAGCAGAAGATCAACATGGACAGACAATGGATACTTTTAGTGCAAATGCTCCAAGGAGACCGGTTCGTCATGAACCAGAAAGAAGAAAGTCAATTCCAAGAAGGTTGGAATAGATAAAAGAAATACGAAGAAAAGCAGAAATATAGTCGGTACCTCAACGCCGAGCATATGTACCAGATTCAAAGAGTCTTGTTGCAAAAGCAACCCCGGAGGATGTCCCTACAGAGACTATCCCCGAGGAGCCGAGACATGCAGAAGAACGTGCTGGGGTTGAGCCATACATCCCGCAGTATGTTACTAGACACCGAGGACTTCTAATAATCCTGGAATACGAGCTGGAGAAAATACAGCTAGTCGAGAAGAAAACCTTTCAGTACTTTGAAAGAATTCAAAACAAGAGGGTCAACATCTTGGAAGGCCTCGAGCTACATACAGATGTTTTCTCAGACTATGAGCAACAACAAATTGTAGATTGCATCCTTGAATTGCAAAAAATGGGTCGAGCTGGCCGCCTGAGAGAAAAGACATATTCAGAACCCCGAAGATGGATGCCGGGAAAGGGAAGAGTTACAATCCAATGCGGATGTTGCTACAATTTTGCCATAGATAGAAAAGGAAACCCTCCAGGGATACTCCGTCGCGGTGAGGTGGATTTAATGCTAAGATTCATCAAGAGAATGGTGAAAGGGATGATAACATGGAGGGTATTGCCTGCAGATGGCATACCCAACAGCTGCATTATCAACATCTACAAGGAAGGCCATTGCATACCGCCGCATATAGACCATCATGACTTTGTCAGACCATTTTGTACAGTGTCATTCCTCAGCCAGTGCAACATCATGTTCAGATCTGACCTCTAGATTGTAGGCCCCGGTGAGTTCCGAGGGCCGGTGGAGATACCACTACCGGTAGGTTCCGTCCCGGTGTTAAAAGGAAACAGAGCAGACGTTGCGAAGCATTGCATTCCAGGAGTGCCTCGTGGAGCGGATCTCGCTTACTTTTAAAAGAATGGACGACAGAAAAATGCCTTACCACTTTCAACCAGATCCAAAATTGGAGAGTCTCCGGCCCTACGAGCTGTGAGTTACATGGGAAATAGCACACCTCTAATGCACATCCATGCGGCATTCCTGCCAAGGGTGGCTTGGAAGGTGATGCTATTACCCATGTTTCTTACTATTCATACATGGTTTTTTGACAGACACTTTTGGATGGATCAACAAGAATCTGACACAATTCTTTTTGGATTTACATGGATTGTATGAGACATTAAATTTCTGAGGAAAATGTCATCATGACTAGATCAAGTTGTATGATGTACTTTCAGCAAGTTGGAATGAAAATGACTACGTCGTATTTTGCCTTCACCTCTTTTTGTGCAAATTGACTGGGAAACGCCATTAGAGTTAAATGAACTTTGAACGAAGAGCAGAAAAGAAAATAAATGAGATTTTTTTCTAAAAATCTAAATATTAAAGTGAACTTCAAATTCACATGAACACTAAATAAACAACAAAAAAAATAAAATGGGATCGTTAAAGGACAAACAAAACGAATCTAAATCTCAAATCGAATTTCGATCTGAATCATCTGATTTAAACCTTTTAATTCTTCTCTCAATCGAAATCTGTTTGAAACTCTTTTGAAATTTGAATATTTCCCTTAAATTATTGCCAAGTCAAGTCTTTTCAGCTTGGTACACTTACCAGCTCTTTTCAATTCTCTTTCTTCTATGTCTTAGAGGATCGACTAATTCCATCGACACGGAGCCACAAACTTTGTTCGATTTGGTTCGATGGCATGGGATCGGGTCCCTCTTCATACGTATAAATCTTCGAGATTGGAACCGCTTCCATTTCTCATTAAAATTTTCGAGACTGGTACCTAAATTCTAGTTCTCCTTTCGAGGTCGGTACCTAAATTTTGACTCTCTTTTCGAGATCGATACCTAAATTTCGATTCACTTTCGAATTGATACCTAAATTTCAATTCTAAATTCTGAGACTGGTACCTAAATTCCAGTTCTCTTCCTTCGAGGTCGGTACGTAAATTCTGACTATCTTTTCGAGATCGATACCTAAATTTCGATTCTCTTTCAAATTGATACCTAAATTTCAATTCTAAATTCCAAGACTGGTACCTAAATTCCAGTTCTCTTTCTTCGAGGTCGGTACCTAAATTCCGACTCTCATTCGAGATCGATACCTAAATTTTGATTCTCTTTTGAATTGATACCTAAATTTCAATTCTAAATTCCGAGACTGGTATCTAAATTCTAGTTCTCTTCCTTCGAGGTCGGTACCTAATTCGAGATCGATACCTAAATTTCGATTCTCTTTCAAATTGATACCTAAATTTCAATTCTAAATTCCGAGACTGGTACCTAAATTCCAGTTCTCTTCCTTCGAGGTCTGTACCTAAATTCCAACTCTCATTCGAGATCAATACCTAAATTTTGATTCTTTTTCGAATTGATACCTAAATTTCAATTATAAATTCCGAGACTGGTAACTAAATTCCAGTTCTTTTCCTTCGAGGTCGGTACCTAAATTTCGACTCTCATTCGAGATCGATACTTAAATTTCGATTCTCTTTCGAATTGATACCTAAATTTCAATTCTAAATTTCCGAGGCTGGTACCTAAATTCCAGTTCTCTTCTTTCGAGGTCAGTACCTAAATTCCGACTTTATCATTCGAGATCGATACCTAAATTTCGATTCTCTTTTGAATTGAGACCTAAATTTCAATTCTAAATTCCGAGACTGGTACCTAAATTCCAGTTCTCTTCCTTCGAGGTCGGTACCTAAATTCTGACTCTCATTCGAGATCGATACCTAAATTTCAATTCTCTTTCGAATTGACATCTAAATTTCAATTCTAAATTCCGAGACTGGTACCTAAATTCCAGTTCTCTTCCTTCGAGGTCGGTGCCTAAATTTCGACTCTCATCCGAGATCGATACCTAAATTTCGATTCTCTTTCAGGTTTGATACTTAAATTCCAAATCTCACTCTCTCGAGATCAGTACCTAAATTCTGATTCTCATCCTTTTTTCGTCGATACTTAAACTCTGATTCTCACTCCGAGGCTGGTACCTAAATTCCAGTTCTCTTCACAATCTTGAGATTGAAATCCAGGTTTCAATTCTCATTTCAAATCCGAATTTCAAATTCAAAATTTCCTTAAATCGATTTCAAATTAAACTTCAAATCGAAATCCAAACTCACACATTGAAACTTGAAATTTAAAAGTAAAATGAAATCTAAATAGTTCAGAAATCTCCAATCTTGGAAATATACTCGATACTCCCCAGCGGAAATTCTTCTGCTTCGTCCTAAGTTTGTCACTTGGACATCTGCGTTGGTTTTGTTGATCTCTTCAGTCAACGCCAATACGCGCGGTGTGCTCCGTCAGCACACCACACCTATTGGGGGTCCATTTGTCGACCTCAATTTTCGATGAGGTCTTTTCTCTTCTCTCTCCTAAGTACTTAGGATCTAGCCTTAGGCTTTCCCTTCGACTATCCTAGAGGATTAGATATGGCACCCACCATTTAGAAATTCAAACTACTTCTTAACTCCCCGCAAACACCACAAGCTTGATAGTAGACCCCTAATAACCTAGAGTGTTGAAATCAAATGTGGAGGTTTAAAGGATGAGTTCCCTATAGGACTTTTTGGCCTTAGGAATACCTTGGATGGCCTGGTCTGGTGAGGGTTGACTTTCACATACACTACACTCTGACACACATTCCAAGTCCTAAAAACACACTCTCACCCAACTTGATTTCATGACTCATGTAGGTAATTCATATGGATGGTTCTTAACCCCTAAGCCCCTGGCTAAGAGGGTAAGGAATAACATAGTGAATGCCTCAAATGAGTCCTCTCATGGCTCATATGGGCTTAATATGGCTTCATGGCTTCATGGCTCAACCAAAGTGATTCCATTTTACTCAAATTTGATCAATCTTCATTTTCCAAAAATTTCAATTTTTGACCCCCGGGGCCCCGGACCTACTAAACCTACCAAAAGCCCTCGAAACTACCCAAAATTTACAAAATCACCTAAATTACCAAAAATTCCTCAAGATAAATCCTAAACATTTCCCCCCACTTAAATTGATCATCCATAACCAAAAATACAAAAAATTCCAAAAAGTACCCCCAATACCCTCCAAATACCCAAAATGCCCTTCTTAGCCCAAAAATCCAAAAATTCAGAAAATTCCCAAAAAAATTCCAGAAAAAATATTCCTAATTTAATTTTGTTCAACTACACCATGGGCCAATGTTGACAATTTACCCCAATTTTATCAAAACCCCCAATTTGACCCATTTTGAACCCAAGTTAACCTAATGTCAAACCAAACCACCCCAATTGACCTCAATTTTGGTCCAATTCAATTCTAAACTTCAAATCAATATCCCTAACATCAATTTAGACCAAATCCAAGTCCAATTTGATTGAAATTTAAGCCCAATTTCAATTTGAAGCCTAAGGCCCAATTTTGGCCCATGACCTAAACCTAGCCCAAACCAACCCAACTCAACCCCAATTGGCCCCAAATTTTTTCTAAAACATTCTTAACATTCCCACAAACAAAACACTAACTTGATTTGCCCCAAATTTGAACCTAAATCCCACCCAAACCTAACCCAAAACTAAAACCTCTTAAATTGACCTAAGCCCAAACCTAACCCAAATGGGCCCAAATCCCAAAATCAAAGCCCAACCAAAGTTGAAAACTCTTTGTAACACTCCCATAAAAATTTCTCAACATTAATTTTACATCAAATCCAACTTTAGCCCAACCTTAACCCAAGCTAGCCCAATTTGACCCACTTTGGCCCCTTTAACTAAGAAGCCCAAATTCAACCCAATTCTACTCCAAATCACACCAAATTGATTCCAAACCATTCATGAAACATCCCTAAACCAATTGCAACATTTATTTGACATGGTCCTTCGCAAAATTTTCATCCAAAAGCCCATCCTAAAATCCAAGGGCCCACTTCCCTAAATCACTTTAAAAGCCCACCCAAGCCCATTTCAAAAGTCAAGTTTTCAATCCAAAGCCCACATGACATTTCTCTACATCATGCATTTAATCAAAATCATCCCTAAGTCCTAAACCAATGATCAAATAATTCCAAATAAAGCTTCATCCAAATTTCCACCAAAAATGCCAAAATTCATAAAATCCCCTTTTATGAAATTGACCAAGCTTTTTTCAAGCCAAATGTGAGCCATTGAGCCATGTACAAGCCACATGGGATCCATGGAAGACACTTTCCACCTCATTAAGCCATTAATGGCAAGAAGAGGGGATCCTTTCCTAATCTTTCATTAAGCTTTTTTAACCATACTCATGTCACACTCTAAACCATGCTTAGCCACCTCACCATGGATGGAGACTTCACCACCCCTTCCAAGCTGACCCAAATGATTCCCTCAGCTCAAAATCAGGTCTTGGGGAGGTGCACCAAGCCTATTTCCATGGATTGACCAAACCAAGCCCAAAATACACTTTTCCCCATTCCATTTTAATCAAGCCTTTTACACATGTCAAACTCCAATTGACTTCACCAAATTCAACCCCTGACCTCATTGAGTCAGATGGTGACCCATGCCTGGCCGGCAAGCCACCACAGTCGCCGGAAAACACCATGGCCGAGAGCTCCATGTGAGCCAAAATTTCAAATTCTCCCTTGCTGAGCTGTCCCAACCCTAGTGGACACCAGAGCTCTTCTTCTCCTCCTCGGAGCAGCTGATCCCAACCTCTAATTGCCCCTGGGAAGCCCTCCAGCCATGCCTATCTAAACACCACCACCTCTCGGCCAAAAAGATGAGATGAACCAAACCTTAAGGAAACTCTGCCAAAATTATTCCAGACTCCTCCCCAGACATAGAGAACTTGATCCCCACTGAAATCTAGCCCTAAAACCCCCTTTGTGAGCTCAATTTTTGAGTTGAAAATCCACCCAAAAATAAGGACACTTCACCACAGTGAGCCAACCTCCAAATTGATTGGTCCTACACCTTCACCAGACCAAGAGGAGAAGTTCCCCAACAAAATCCCCCTCACCAGGCCAGCCATTGCTTCTAGTCTCCAAGCTTTGTGATCGGGCTTGGTCACTTTCATACCTAGACAATTCCCTAGAGCCAGAGACTTCATCTGGAGATTGTCTGGACCCAATCGAAGGTGACACAACTCTCAGATCGAAGCTTCACTTCTCTGAGCAAAGGTATGAACTCACTCTTCCTCCCGAGCTTCCAGTGATTCTCCATTTTTTTTAAGTTAACTTCATAGCCTATAAACTGTATGGATGTGTTTGTCTCTTCAAGACGAAACCATAGAGCATAATAACACGAAAATCCATTGAGAATCGAGTGAGATCTTAGGGTTTTAGTGTGGACAGTCACGGGTGCACACCAGTTGTAAACGATGACCGGGGGCCTTTGGATCGCGCGTGTATCGAGCGGACGGTTTAGATTGCGCCGGACCGGGGAATGTTAGGTGTACCGCGGGCCCCCGGAGCGTTGACTCGGATGGCGGCGTCGAATGGGAATGTGCCGCGTGGGATTTCGGAGCTGCCGATGTTGCGCTGGCGCTGAGTCAGATAAGTAGATAAATATGGTATTTTTGAATTATTTAAATGCTGAGAACTTTAAAAATTCATATCTTTGCATAGAAAAATCACAAAAATAAAATAAAAATACTCTCTTCCTCAATGAACAGAGGAGAATAATGTGGAAAAGAAATCAAGTTAATTGGATGAATATTTTATTTTTAATAATTTATTTACTGTTTTCAGTATTTTGATTCTTCATTTGCATAGATAATTCACCATGGCATGAGACCATAGGGCTTTTGAAGCCTCTGATCTAGGGAACATTCCCTGAATTTTTCAAGGTCAGAGGCCATCTCTGTGAAAAGTTATTGAATTTTCAAGTTCATGTCACTATTTTAGGTATTTTAATTCTAATAATTAGCATGTTGTGAAATAAATTCTAGGAAAATTTAGTGATGTTTCTTAGGACTAGAGGACCCTATGAAAAATATATTTTGAATTAATTCATTCATAATAACCTTAACTGGCCTAAACCTCTAAAATTAAATTTGAATTAATTAGGGTTAACCACACATCAAATTGACTTGAAAATAATTCTCTACTGATCTTTAGGATCAGAGAGACTTTACATAAAAATTTGACATCAATTGGACTTCATTAACCCTACCAAATGGGTTGATAAAGCCTCATAAGAAAATGGAAATTTAAAAATTCATAACTCCAAAAATACTTTTCAAAAATTCACAAAAATGGTTTTGGAGCTTCTCTGGTATTAGGGGAGTTCAGCAAAGAAAAAATTGGAATTTTCTAAAAAAGTTGATTTTTCACCATATTTTAATATTTTAATAATTAAAAATAATAATAAAAATCACAAAGATATTAAAAATCATAAAAATGTCACATTTTGACTCCTAATCATTTAGGAATAAACCAAATATTTTTCCTAAGTCTCTAAAATAAGATATTGAATTTTAAAGGCTTAATGTAATTTTTAATATTAAAAAATGAGTTTTTAACCTTTTTCACTAAAATAATTCTAATAAATCAAAGAAAAATCAAAAAATTATAAAATTTATTTCTCTGAACTCCTTGAGGTCAGAGAAGTTTAAGAAAAATAAAAAAAACATTTTTCAACTTTAATTTTATTTTATAATTAATTAATACTCCAAAACTCAAAATAATTATAATAAATAAAATATAATTCAAAAAATCACCAAAATTGGTCCAAGTGGTCCTCTATTCATTAGAAACATCCCATAATTTTCTTAAGGACGACAACCTTTCCTTGGTCATGTTGTTGAATTGTCTTTGAAAACCTTTATTTTCTACTAAAAATAATTATATAAATAAATTAAAATGTAGAAAAATCATATTTTCTCCTCTAATGTCTTAATTGATATGTGAGTGAGGTGACATAAAAATTTTAAATTCATTTGAGCTCAATTTAGTGAGTTATGAAATAAATAAGCTTAAAAGGGCATAAAGGTAATTAAAAATTTTAACGCTTAATTAAAACTTTAGGTTTAATCAAAATGGGGGGTAAAATATTTGATTTTAATTTTCCATTGGATGATTGAAACTTAGGGAAATTAAGGGGTAGAAACCCATTAAACACTTTGAAAATATCAAAAATGAAACTTTAATTAATTAAATAATTTAAATTTTGGAAAGAATATATTTAAATTTGGATCATTAAAATAGGGATATTATTAAGAGGACATTTATTCTTTAATTTTAAAATACATAAATGAGTCACTTTAACAATATTTAATTCTTAACTAAAAAATTTAAATAATAACTTAAATTAATAATTAAAACTAAAATTAAAACAAATTAAATTAAAATTAAATTAAAATTGATGTTAAACTAAAATTAACAATTAAAATTAAAATTAAAATTAAAATTAAATTAAAATTTAAAAAAATTTAAATTAAACTAAATTTAAATTAAATTAAACTAAATTTAAATTAAATTAAATTAAAATTAAATTAAATTCAAATTAAATTAAATCAAAAATTAAATTAAATTAAAATCATTTAACAACAAACCTAAATGAAATCATTAAGAATTAAATCTAAAATAATTTGAACACTATTCCAAACTTAAGATTATCAATTAAAATCTCATAATTAAATTAAAACACTTTAAACCATTAATTCAAACTTTAAATTAAAAATGATTAAAATTCTCAATAAACCAACTTGCCCTTAAAGGCTTTAATTATTATAACTCTTAAATAGAGTATTAAGTGAGATGTCACTTCATTCATCAGGTAATCAAGTACCTAAGTTCACTGAGTAAGAGACAAAGTCTAACTAAACTCCTGGATGATTAATTCACCTGTGCAACTAAATTTACTTGGACTCAAAACAAATCCCAAAAATATTGAAAAGATGTTTAGGACCCATCCTAAGCACTTCATCAATATGACGAGATGTTTTAGAAGAACAACTGAATTTAATTGTTCTTTGATGAAGAAAATCATCCTTAAACCAAACCAAGAACCTAGACGTCATAAGAGATGACTAGTTATAGGATTAGGAATTTTGTAGACAACCAAGACCCTTTCCCTTAGCTTTACCTAGGTATTTCTCGCAAAATATTTAAATGCATTAACATGTGTTTTAAGTGTAGCTTGGGATGACGGGAAGACCCTCCAAGTACACTTTTATTTAATTGCAATTTACTTTATTGCAATTTACCTACATGCACTGTACTTTACTTTTACTTGCATGATAAATAAAACTGTTGCATGAAAACCAAAACCTTTAGGATAGTCCTTAAACTGAAACCAAAACTAAACTAAAAGTCATTGCAAGATAAAATTCACTGCCACAACATTCCAAAATATAAAACAACTCAAAATTTAATCACGAATAGAACAACAGAACTACAATTGCAACTAAATTAAAACGTCTCATTGAATAATCGGGAATACCTCGGATGATGTAACCCACGTGTTGCTAACGGGATTTCCCACGGTCTAAATGAAAGTGTGGAACTCATTCAGTTAAGTTTAGCAAATTCATCTGGACTAAGTGAATTCAATGAAAATAACGATGCTGGGATGACGGAACCGTGGGATCTTAAGCGGTTCTGTTTAAACAACTTTAAGATTTATTTTAATTAAAATATTAAAAACACTTGGATTTTAAGATTTTCTCTAAGCCAAAACACTTCTCTCATCTCCTGATTTATGACTTCTAAAACTAAACCTCTGCAACAACAAGGAGCTCAGAGCATAGTGGGCAGCACGGCCATCCTCATCAGCAAAACTCGGATCTACTTTAGCAAAACTTTCTTAGAATTAAATAACCAAGCCATAGGACTTCGAGGTAGTTTTCCTAGTGCAACATACATCCTCAACTCTTCATTAGGCATTTGCATGATCATGTTATGTAAATTAAGCCCTAACTGGTCTTAGGATTTCGATGTAGTCGTTTGGTACGACATGAACCCTCACATCTTCGAGGCTAATTGTATGATTATGTCATACAAATATAAGTCCTAATTAATTAAAATTGGCAAGATTGAAACATTAAGTAAATTCCTAAATCTAAGCCAAACATTAGGATCGTTTGGGAAGTTGCCAAGATCCTTCTTGGATCCTCAGCTTCTCCTACTTTTCTTTCTTTGGACTCCTGAAATTAACTGTTCCAAATTTTATCCACCCCCTTTTGAAATTCCAAAATTTAATCCTTTGAAAACCCTAAACTTTGAAATTCTTGAGAGCAAAAACCACTGATCATTATCGAGAGTTTTCTTAAATGATTCATGTCATTTAAGATGTAATTAACTATAGGGGCTTGCCCTTATAGGAAACTTTAAGAACCCAGGTAATATAAACCCTGCTTAATTTCTTTATATTAAGCAGAGGAACTTGTCGGCTTATAAAATTGGTTTGCATACCAAACAGATGTCACAAATCTTCTAGTTTATTTAATCGAGCCCCATAATCAAGCAGTGTGTCTATTCTTCAGGATAGATACATGGTTTGTGATGCGGTGCTTGTTTATATAAACTATTTGGGATGTGAGATCGGTTTGATTTCATATCTTAAAATTTTCAAATTTAAAATTATTTTCAAAATCAAATACTACTTTCTAAATTATATATATATTTAAATTAAATTTAAAATTTAAAATTCACCGACAATTTCTGTAGGCGACCCCTTTTTTAAAATACAACACATAACCTAAAAATATGCCGACAAGTGGTTGAACTCATTAGCAACAGGTTCTATTAAAATATTTGCTGAAATGGCACAAAAATTCCTTGCTAAATATTTTCCTCCTTCTAAAACTGCTAAATTAAGAAATAACATTACTTCATTTAGTCAATTTGACGGAGAGACAATTTATGAAACTTGGGAAAGATTTAAAGAACTATTAAGAAAATGTCTTCATCATCCTTTACCTGATTGGTTAATTATTCAAACATTTTATAACGGACTTATTGGATCACTGAAATCAATTATTGATTCTGTGATGGAGGTTCTTTAATGGCTAAATCATTTGAAGAAGCTTATACTTTAATTGAAGAAATGACTAACAATAATTTTCAATGGCCTTCTGAAAGAATTAATCCTAAAAGAATGGCAAGTATTCATGATAACGAAGCCTTTTCTATCTTAGCTTCACAAGTAGCTGCAATATCTAAGAAATTAGATAATTTTGCTATCAATGTATCACATAACAATTCTGCTAATATGGAAGATTCTCAAACTATTGAAACTTTATAAGCTATTGCTAGTAAAAATAATCCTTATTCAAATTATTATAATCCTGGATGGAAAAATCACCCTAATTTTAACTGGAATAATTCACAACAACAATGGGGTAATAATCAATCCCATCCAACTAGAAATTAGAACAATCAAGTAAATTCAAACTATAAACCTCCTAGATTTAATAATCAACAAAAGAAATTATCTATAGAATAATTAATTTTACAACTGAATAATCAATTACAAAATCAAAACACTGCTATTCGTAATATTGAGAATCAAATGGGACAAATCACTAATTTAATTAATTACAGACCTCCAGGAACACTTCTTAGTAATGTTGAAATCAATCCAAAAGAAACTGGAAAAGAACATGAACATATTAAAGCTGTACAACTTATAAGTGGAAAGGAATTAAAAAAAGAATTCAGAATGAAATTGAAAATGAGATTGAGGTTGAAGAGATTGAAAAACCTAAAGAAACTCCTTCTCTTAGTAAAGATCAGACTGTTATTACTATTAATGTGGAAGTTGAAAAACCACCACCACCTTTTACTCAAAGATTAAAACAGTAGAAGCTTGATCATAAATTTTCTAAGTTCTTTGAAATTTTTAAGAAACTTACCATTAACATACCTTTTGTTGAAGCTTTGGAACAGATGCCAACTTATGCAAAATTTATGAAGGATATTTTAAGTAAGAAACGAAAATTTGTAGCTTTTGAAACTGTTGCATTAAGTGAAGAATGTAGTGCAATAATTCAAAAGAAATTACCTCGAAACTTAAAGATCCCTGGAAGTTTCACTATACCTTGTGCTATTGGAGAAAAATTTTGTGGAAAAGCTTTATGTGATTTAGGAGCAAATATTAATCTCATGCCATTTTCTATTTTTCGAAAGTTGAATTTAGGAGAGATTACTCCCACCATCGTAACCCTTCGATTAGGCGATAGATATATCACTTACCCTAAAGGAGTTATAGAGGATGTTCTTGTTAAAGTGGATAAATTTATTTTCCCTGTAGATTTCATTGTGCTTGATATGGAAGAAGATAAAGAAATACCTATTATTTTAGGGAGACCTTTTCTAGCTACCGGACGGGCTATGATTGATGTGCAAAAAGGAGAATTAACTATGAGAGTTAATGATCAAGAGATTAAATTCAATGTCCTTAAATCAATGAAGTACTCTGATAAAGAAAAATGCTATCGAATGGATATTATTAATTATATAATTGAAAAACATTATCAAGAAAAATGTAAAGTCATTTCTGAAGAAAAAATTGAATTATTAACTGACGAAAATGAAGAGCTAAAAGAAGAAGAATTATTTAAAGAAACTCGTTATATTAAAGATAACGGGGAAATTTTAGACATAACTCAAAATGATATACTTTTACCCTCAATTAAAAAAGCCCCTGAACTAGAATTAAAAATGTTACCTGCACATTTAAAGTATGTTTTTCCTGGAAATTCATTAACTTTACATGTTATTATTTCTTCTAAACTAAGGTTAGATCAAGAAGAAAAATTAATAGGAGTGTTAAAGAATTATAAGAAAGCTTTTGGTTGGACTATTTCTGATATAAGAAGAATAAGCTCTTCCATCTATATGCATAGGATTTTAATGGAAGAAGATTTTAAACCTACTATTGAACCTCAAAGAAGATTAAATCCTATTATGAAAGAGGTTGTGAAAAAAGAAATTTTAAAATGGATAGATGCTGGAATTATTTATCCTATTTTGGATAGTTAAAGGGTAAGTCCTATTCATTGTGTTCCGAAGAAAGGAGGAGTAACTGTTATTGTCAATGATAAAAATGAACTAATTCCTACAAGGCAAGTTACTGGATGGTAAATTTCTCTTGATTATTAGAAATTAAATAACGCCACTAGAAAGGATCATTTTCCTTTACCTTTCTTGGATCAAATCCTTGATAAATTAGCTGGACACTCATATTTCTGTTTTCTGAATGGATATTCTGGTTATCATTGATTACCTGTCGCTCCTGAGGACCAAGCGAAAACAACATTTACAAGTCCTTATGCAACATTTGCATTTAGAAGAATGTCTTTCAGTTTTTGTAATGCACCTGCAACTTTTTAAAGATGTATGATGTCAATATTTTGTGATTTGATTGACAAAGGAATTGAAACATTTATGGATGATTTTTCGGTTTTTGGAACTTCTTTTGAATCTTGTTTGGAAAATATATCCAAAGTTCTGAAAAGATGTGAAGAAACAAACTTAGTTCTTAACTGGGAAAAATGTCAATTTATGGTCACAGAAGGCATTGTACATAGTCACAAAATTTCACAAAAAGGGATGGAAGTTGATCAAGTAAAAGAGAAAATTATTGTTGAACTGCAACCACCTACTACTATCACTGATGTGAGAAGTTTTCTGGGTCATGCTGAATTTTATGGAAGATATATAAAGTATTTTTCTAAAATTGCTAAACCTCTTAGTCATTTATTAGAAAAAGAAGCTAAATTTGAATTTAATGAAGATTATGTTAATGCTTTCAATATTTTAAAAGAAAAATTAATAACTGCACCTATAATTATTGCAGCTAATTGAAATAAACCTTTTAAATTAATGTGTGATGCAAGTGATTTTGCAATTGGAGCTGTATTGGGACAAAAATATGAGAAAATTTTCAAAGTTATATATTATGCTAGTAAAACTCTTACTGAAACTCAAAGAAATTACACTACAATTGAAAAAGAGCTTTTAGCTATAGTCTATGCCTTTGATAAATTTAGACTTTATCTTCTTGGTACCAAATGCATAGTTCATGCTGATCATTTCGCTATTAAATATTTAATGTCAGAAAAATATGCTAAACCTAGACTGATAAGATGGGTTTTACTTCTACAAGAATTTTATTTTCAAATAGTGGATAGAAAAGGATCTGACAACCAAATTGCTAATCATTTATCTAGAATTAAGAATGATATTTTTATTGAAGAAAATATAAATGAGAAATTTCCTGATGAACAGTTATATGTTATTCAAGGATGCCAAACACCTTGGTATGCGGATATAGTTAACTATTTAGTTAGCAATATTCTACCTTATGGATTTAATAGCAAATATATTAAGAATTTTAAAAATGATGCTAAATCTTATATTTGGGAAGATCCTCATTTATTTAAATTGGGAAGAGATTTTGTAATTCGAAGATGTGTACCTTATGAAGAAACTTTTGCTATTATTCAAAAATGTCATGATTCCAAATTTGGAGGACACTTTGGAGTAGATAAAACTGCATTTAAAATTTAAAATTTAGGATTTTATTGGCCTACCTTTTTCAAAGATGTGAGACATTATGTTAAAACATGTGATCGATGTCAAAGGATGGGAAATATATCTAGGAAAGATGAAATGCCTTTAAACTATATATTGGAAGTTGAAATTTTTTATATATGGGGTTTAGACTTTATGGGACCATTTGTACCATCATCTGGAAAGATTTATATTTTATTAGCAATTGATTGTGTTTTAAAGTGGATTGAAGCTGTAGCTTTACCTAATTGTGATTCCAAAAGTGTTTTGAAATTGTCAAAGAAATGATTTTTTCTAGACTTGGAATGCCTAAAGTAATTATCACAGATGGTGGAAGTCATTTCAGAAATATAAGAATTCAATCATTACTGGAAAAATTTGGAATCAAACATAGAATTGCAATCGCTTATCACCCACAAATAAGTGGAATGGCTGAAGTATCAAACAAAGAAATTAAAAGAATTTTAGAGAAGACTGTTAATCCTAAAAGAACTGATTGGTTTGATAGACTTGATTCTGCATTATGGGCTTATTGAACAGCTTATAAGACACCAATCGGAATGTCACCTTACCAATTAGTTTATGGTAAACATTGTCACTTACCTGTTGAACTTGAATATAAAGCTTATTGGGCGATAAATGAGTTTATTTTTTATTTGAATACTGCAGTAGAAAAATGATTATTACAATTAAATGCGATGGATGTAATAAGAAATGAGTCATATGAAAATGCAAAGATTTATAAAGAGAAAATGAAGATATTACATGATAAAAAAATTTCAGAAAAAATATTCGAGTCTGGACAAGAAGTATTATTATTTAATACTCATTTAAGACCTTTTCCTGGAAAATTAAGATCTAAATGGATGGGACCATATATAATTGAGAAAGTATACCATTATGGAGCTGTGGATATTAAAGACCCCAAAACGGGAAAAATATTTAAAGTTAACGGATTAAGGCTGAAGCCTTATTTGGGAGAAATAAAAATGATTTATAAAAAGGATTACGAGTTGAGTCTACTTGATTAAAGACTTAATTATGTCAGGCTGACGACGTTAAACCAAGCGCTTTGTGGGAGGCAACCCATAGTCATTTTTGTGTATTTTTACATTTTTAATGTAAGGATATGCCTCGATCTTGACTAATTTTATATAACTTTAGAAAATTGGATGCTAACAAGTCTTTATTGACTTAAGCTAAAGATTATCTTGAAGTATATAATGTTTGGACTTTGGATCACTCCATTTTGTATGTGAGTAAAAAAGAGATCAAGTTAACCTTCATTATTTTAATTACTGAGTTTATATTGATCTTACCATTCTAATTTACCTATTTTTGAGATCAAAACTTTGAAATTTGACGTTAGGAAAAACGGAGTCGAACATGATTCTGGTGCCTAGGCGCCAAAATCCAGTACCTAAGCGCCAGAGTAAACTATGCGTCAATGGTCCGGCGCCTAGGCGACAGATTTGGCGCCTAAGCGCCACAGTTACTGGGTCGTGTAAAAACTGAAAAATTTTCAGCTTTTCACACGATTTTCTCCTATAAACTACCCCATCTTCATCCCCAATCCCTAAGCAACCATATTTACGACCTTTACACTTCATACTTGAAGAGATAAGAGAAGATTTTGAAGAAGTTGAGAGAAGAAATCATGGAGAAGAGGCTAGAGATAAGTATTCTAAGGATCCTTAACCTTACTTCAATGGTTTCATTGTTGTTAGTTTGGAGAAGTTTTCGAGTCATTTAGATAAGTTTGAAGTGGAATTCAAAAGCATTGGAGATTGTCTCCATGAGATGTATCATCAAATCAAGCATCTGGAATGGCAGGCAAAACTTCAATTCGATCATCTAGCAGCCTATCAAAATGCTCAAGTGGAGATATATGCGAAGAACAAATTGTTCGACGAGAAAACGGCTACAGATTTTCCAAGGGCGTTAGTGTTCTTCCCAAGTAGGACAAGTAATCTTCATTGCGACAAAAATGGAAATTTCTAATTTGAAGATTAGATAGTAAATGTGGTTAGATCGAGACTTTATCTAGTGTGTCGTTGTATCGATTGTGTTGTTTGTGTGTTTTTTTTATTATTAGTAAGACTTGAATCTTATTATTGTACTTATCTGTATTGTATTGAGCTTGAAATTGAAGATTATGAATGGAATTAGAAGAGTTTGACTTAAACTTGTATTTAATTGATGGATTTAATTTTAAAATTTTAAGATTTTTGGAAAATATTTTGGAAGTTAGAAACTGAAGCAATACTCTTATGTGAGTAATTAGAAGTTGAATTTGTGAGTTTTGGTGGAAAATTAATTTTTTTTAAAAAATGATTTTTGTGAAAGGTGAGTCTGGCGCCTAGGCTCCAGAATTCGGCGCCTAAGCACCAGTTCGGCCTGCTACCTGAAAAATTGGGATTTAAACCCCCAAAAGCCATGGACGACGCCTAAGCTTCATCCCCTTCCTCATTTTCACAAAAATACACCCCTTAGATCCATCTTGAGGTCAAAATGTCACGTATTTGAGCCCGAAATCACCCGATTTCTTCATCTTAAGGTCAGATCTACCTTCTAATCCATTTATTTTTTATTTCTACCATGGATTTTCCTATTTTTGCTAAAAACCAAAATTTTAGAGAAAAATTTTGATTTTTAGAAATTCTCCATGGATTTTCTTAACTCATTTTAAGTTTCTCAAGCTTAAAAGAGTTTAGATCTTTGATTTCTTTATTTATTTTTGTTTTCTTTCACGTTTAGATGGCACCTAAATCTAAGCGCGAAAAAGCACAAGAAAATTTTGACAGCATAAAGTTCGCTACTGCAGCGGCACACTTTCGTTGTCATAAATTTGCGTCATCAAGTAAATTTATCTCGGAGCGCAATTTTTACAATCCTGGAGAGATGATCGTGAACACGATCGTTGCACACAACTCGCACCGATCCTGTTATTTCACTATCGTTGTTGTTATTCCTATTGTACGAGAGTTTTATGCCAACTTTATGGATGTGGAAGACTACGAAGTCTACGTTAGAGGTGTCGGAGTGGGATTCACTCCGAAACAAATCATTATTTTCTACAGCCTACCCCCTACCGTCGAGTGCTACTATTCTGGTCTATCTTCATCTGAAGGAGATTTGGAGATGATTATTGCATATCTGACTGATGACACTGGAGCTTGGAAGATCTGGAACGACAAACGGGTAAACTTTAAATCTTCTAAGCTGAATGGTATTTCAAAGGCCTGACACTATTTTATTTCTGCTAGACTACTTCCTTCCAACCACCTGAGTGAAGTTACCAGAGATAGAGCTATTCTGAACTACTGCATTCAGGAGAGGAAGCCGATAGATGTTGGCAGCATTATCTATGATTCTGTGGAGTCTATTGCAAGATCCAGCACTTCTGTGGGATTAGGATTCCCATCCTTGATATATTCTTTATGTGTGAGCAATGGAGTTATTGCTGATATTTCAGAGGAGAAGCTGAAGACTACAAAGCTTATTGGGCAGGAGAGTGTTAGTATTTATGATCGTCTTCGCGGGAAGAGATCTACTGCTCCTTATACTTCTGTACCTACTCCGGGTAGAGCTTCTACTTCTAGACCTTCTACTTCTACTACTGAGCCACCATCTAGTTGCTGGGAATCAATGCATGATCAATTTCTGGAGCAGCAGAATGAGTTATTTCTAACTCACTGCAGAGTATATACTATAGACAAGAAGATTGATCATCTACCTGAATATACCCAAAGGAAAAGTGATTATGATGTTGAGTATTCGGAGTATTTAGTTAGATTCTTGAAGGGTGAACATGGTGTTCAGTTCCCTACCTGTTTTAGATTTTCATCATATGTTGATCCAAAGGATGTGGAATTTTCTTTTGGTGATGGCGATGACGAGGCTACAGATAGTGATTAGTACCTTGATTTACCTCTGGAGATGAGTCGATTTTGTATTTAGTTTATTTCTTATTTGTTAGTACTGATTAGTTTGTTGTTAGTTAGTGTCGATTTGTTTAAGTAATTTTGTGTGGATATTTTTTAAGTTGAGCCTGTTTTTTGAGTATCTAGTTTGATATGTGTTTAAGACTGAAATATGGATGATTCTTTTTTCATTTTCTATTATAAATGTTTATTTCTGTTTTCAGCCTACTGTTTAGTATTCTTATATAGTTATTGATGTTATTTTGTTTTTGTTATTGTGATTAGTATAGTCGTTTAATTTTGCTAATGATATAAAAATTAAGCCTGCTTACTTTTATATATGCTTCATTATTTCAGTAATATTCATAAAAAGCATGTGTAAAAGTAAATTTTTCTTTGTAGACTGTTTTTACATACTTATAAAAAAATTCCTTTTTAAAATTATGTCGTTCTTTCTCTCATACTTTAAAATTTTTCATGATATATCAAAACTTAAGTTTGGGGGAAGGGAAAATACATGTAAATTTAAATTTTATTTGTCCTTAAAGTGCTAATATTTTCT
The DNA here is from genome assembly GCA_022702705.1 of Papilionanthe hookeriana x Papilionanthe teres. Classification (NCBI taxonomy): domain Eukaryota; kingdom Viridiplantae; phylum Streptophyta; class Magnoliopsida; order Asparagales; family Orchidaceae; genus Papilionanthe; species Papilionanthe hookeriana x Papilionanthe teres. The sequence goes on from CM040430.1 coordinate 27,160,807, forward strand.
AAAGAAAATATTAACATAACATAAGGAATGAAAAATCTATTTAAAATCACTTAAATTTTTAAAATTATAAATAATTTAGTAAACTTAACAAAAAAATTTTAATAACTTTGATTGATTTTAAGAATAGAATTATTCAACTTAAAGAAGAGTAAGATTAAAAATTTTTTCTATTCATGATAGAGATAATTGAATTTTAGAAGTATTAAGAAATCAAGAATTATAACTTAAAAAAGAAAAAGATTGAAAGTCTTTTTTAAAACTATTCATGTTATAGTAATTAAGTGAAAATGTATAAGTTTGAAAATATAAGTTAAGGATAGTGAAGTTCAAAACAATTAACAGGCTATCCAAATACAGTAATCTTCACTGTGAAAAAAAAAGAGAGAAGAAGTGAGGAGAAGCTTGAGGAGATGCCTAATCAATAATTGGCTTCACTTGAATTATCTTATTAAAAAAACTAATTACATATTTTACTTAATTTTTATGTGTGTATCTTGATTAGAAAAGATTTTCATGAAGATCTTTTTCTTGTAAATAATTTATGTGATCTTAATATAATAAACTACAATTATATTCGAAATGAATGAAAAATTTTTGAAGTCTTACAATTTGGTAGTTAAATATTCTTTAAATTCTTAAAATTAAACTTAATGAAATTTGGTTAATCATTTACTAAAGCTTTTATAAAATAAAAAATTACAAGGAATCTTAAATATTTACATTTATTCCAAATGTTATACATTTTATATAGTAAAAAGGGTTACTTGAGGACAAGTAAAGTTTAAGTTTAGGGAATTTTGATCCATGAAAAAAATACTTGTTTTTATGCCTTGATTTTTATCAAATTTTTAAGGATATTATGCTTTAATGAAAGGTATTTTATGTTTTTAGATGTAGGTGATGCAAAAATGTTCAAAAAGGAAAAAAAGATGAAAAAGAATGAAAAAGGAGCAAAAATGGAGCCAAAATGCAAAATTGACAAAATAATGAGCCTGGCGCCTAGGCGCCAGAATCCGGCGCCTAAGCACCAGCTCGATACCAAATTTGTGACGATTTTTGTAACTACTTTAGATGGTTATTTTGACGGTTAGAGCGGTTATTGGACCATCTAGAAGATTGGCAGTTATTCCTGGATTATAGAACATGTGATACATTGTATTTAGACGCTTGGAAACGGTTTGGATCACGAAGAGGTGAGATCCAAAGTGAAGAGGTGCAAAGAACTGGATGCGGAATCCAGCGCCTGGGTGCCAAATGCCGGCGCCTAGGTGCCAGATGCCGGCGCCTAGGCGCCAAACACACTTTCTAGAAGATTCATTGAACTTGGACACATTTTGAAGAGGTGCCTTAGGCATCCCTTGAAACCTATAAATAGGAGGCTATTCCTACAGAGAAAAATGCCCACCCCAAGTAGCTCAATAAGAAATCCAAAAATTAGAGAGATAATTTTAAGGGCCATACTTTTAGTTTACTTTCCTTCATAAATTAGTGAGTTTATTTTATTTAGAGTTTGTATTGAGAGTTTGGAAGAGTTGGTGCTTTTGTAGTCTATTTCGCTTTGGAGTCAGTAGGAACCAGAGGTTCAGTTGGAGAAACACTTAAGATAAGTATTTGTAATTTTATTCAAAGTTTTATTTATATGTTTTGTTATTTAGATTCAATGTGTTCCGATTAGTTACTTTACTTTCTCCTTTCAATTATGAAAACATAAATAAGATAAGCTAAAATTCGTTAGAGAATTAGAAACTAAAATATGTTTTAAATATTGTGACGATGTTAATACCAGATCTTAATTTACTATTTAAATTGGACATTTAAATTGTTAAAATCTGTTGAAGAGTTTTGAGACCTAGAAGGAGATTGAACTTTTAACTAGTAGATATCACATGAATCCTTGGGTAGTCGAAGGTCTTGTGCGGGGTATTCAAGGTGAAGTGAAAATATATAGGAAAATATTATCCAATGGGCGTGGAATTGATAAGTTTTTAGAGTGACAGACTAAATTCTTGTAATTTGGTTTATAGAGAGGGAACAGGTCACTAGTAGGGCCGACCATAGCTACCCTTGGACATCTAGTAGTGTGAGCCTAGATTAACCCATTCTACTAACAATACATCCGGACTCGATCTATAGATTAGCCTAATGTTCTTTATACTTATCGAGCGAAGGTAAAGAATAAGAATGCTTCTATTTGCACAATACCATAAATTTATATTCTCCACGAATATTATATTATCTAAAAAGTCGTGGATTAATTGAAAGGAAGAAAGTTGTTTGCTTATTATTATTTTCATCACTCTTTATTTTAGTACTGCTTTAATTTTGCTTTTAGTAAATTAAATAATAAACTTAAAACTTTAAAATAAATACATAAAAATAAAATTTAAATATTTAAAAATCTATAAACCTCCTCGTGGGATCGATACTGGGGTCTTTATTTAAAGCCTTATATTACTTGAAACGATACATATACTTGCGTAGTACTTCTAGTATGTAAAATATTTTCCATAAAATTATATTTATATACACTAGCCGCTATTATTATTTGGGTCAAAGTATTGACTATAACATATTTTTTAGAGCATAAATTACTACGTTGTTCGTGGATTGAGGTCAGTTAATTAAACCTAATATAGGTAAGGTTTAATTGATTAATTAGACTTAATTAGAGTTAAGTATGATTGGTTTAAGGTTAATTAAACCTAATTTAGGTAATTTTAATTGATTAATTAGACTTAGTTATGGCTAAGTCTAATTGGTTTAAGGGTTAATTAAACGTTATTTTGGGTAAGGTTTAATTGATTAATTAGACTTACTTAGGGTTAAGTCTTATTGGTTTAAAGGTTAATTAAACCTGATCTGAGTAAGGTTTAATTAATTAATTAGACTTAGTTAACGTTAAGTCTAATTGGTTTAAGGGTTTATTAAACCTAATTTTGGGTAAGGTTTAATTGATTAATTAGACTTAATTAGGGTTGAGTCTAATTGGTTTAAATGTTAATTAAACCTAATTTGGGTAAGGTTTAATTGATTAATTAGATTTAATTAAGGTTAAGTCTTATTGGTTTAAAGGTTAATTAAACCTGATTTGGGTAAGGTTTAATTGATTAATTAGACTTAATTAAAAATATGTCTAATTGGTTTAAAGGTTAATTAAACCTAATTTTGGGTAAGGTTTAATTGATTAATTAGACTTAATTAGGGTTAAGTCTAATTGGTTTAAAGGTTAATTAAACATAATTTGGGTAAGATTTAATTGATTAATTAAACTTAATTAGGGTTAATTCTAATTGGTTTAAAGGATAATTACACCTAATTTAGGTAAGATTTAATTGATTAATTAGACTTAATTATAATTAAGTCTAATTAGTTTAAGGTTAATTAAACCTAATTTGGGTAAGGTTTAATTATTTAATTAGATTTAATTATAGTTAAGTTTAATTGGTTTAAGGTTAATTAAACCTAATTTCGGTAAGGTTTAATTGATTAATTAGACTATGTCGGCATATTTTTAGGTTGTGTTGTATTTTGAAAAGGGGTCGCCTACAGAAATTGTCGGCGAATTTTTAATTTAATTTAAATAAATAATTTGAAAAGTAGTATTTAATTTTAAAAATAATTTTTAAATTTGAAGATTTTAAGATATGAAATCAAACCGATCTCACATCCCAAATAGTTTATATAAACGAGCACCGTACCACAAACCGTGTATCTATCCCGAAGAATAGGCACACTGCTTGATGATGGGGCTCGATTAAATAAACTAGAAGATTTGTGACATCCGTTTGGTCTACGAACCAATTTTATGTGCCGACAAATTCCCCTGCCTAATATGAAAAAACATTAAACAGGGTTTATATTACCTGGGTTCTTTAGAATTCCCTATAAGGGCAAGCCCCTATAGTTAATTACATCTTAAGTGACGGGAATCACCTAAGAAAACTCTCGATAATAATCAGTAATTCGCTCTCAAGAATTTCAAAATTTAAGTTTTCAAAGGATTGAATTTTGGAATTTCAATAGGGAATGGATCAAGTTTGGAACATTTTTGTTTTGGGAATTCAAAGGAAGAAAAGTAGGAGAAATCACAGATCCGAAGTGAACTTCGGTAATTTCCCAACTATCCTATTGTTTGGCTTGGATTTAGAAAAGTCTTAATGTTTGTTTAATGTTTTGATCTTGCCAATTTTAATTAATTTGGACTTATATTTGTATGATAAAATCATACAAATAGCCTCGAAGATGTGAGGGTTTATGTCATATCGGACGACTACCTCGGAATCCTAAAACTGGTTAGGGCTTAATTTACATGACCTGATCATGCAAATGCCTAACAAAGGTTGAGGGTTTATGTTGCACTAGGCAAACTTCCTCGAACTCCTATGGCTTGGTTATTTAATTCTAAGAATGGTTTTGCTGATGTAGATTCAAGTTTTCGTTGATGACGATGATCGTGCTGCCCACCATGCCCCGAGCTCCTTGTTGTTGCAGAGGTTTCGTTTTAGAAGTCATAAATCAGGAGATGAGAGAAGTGTTTTGGTTTAGAGAAGTCTTAATTTCCAAGTGTTTTTTTTTTGTGTTTTAATTAAAACGAATCTTAAAGTTGATTATAACGACACCGGTTAAGATCCCACGGTTCCATCCTTCCGGCATCATTATTTTTATCGGATTCACTTAGTCCAGATGAATTTGCTAAACTCAACTAAATGAGTTCCACACTTTCATTTAGACCGTGGGAAATCCCGTTAGCAACACGTAGGTTACATCATCCGAGGTATTCCCGATCATCCAACAGGACGTTTTAATTTAGTTGTAGTTGTAGTTTTGTTGTTCTGTTTGTGATTAAGTTTTGAGTTGCTTTATATTTTGAAATGTTGTGGCGGTGAATTTTATCTTGTAATGACTTTTAATTTAGTTTTGGTTTCAGTTTTAGGGACTATCCTAAAGGTGTGGGTTTTCATGCAACAGTTGTTTATCATGCAAGAAAAGGTAAGTGCGATGCGATTAAAGAAATTGCAATAATGTAAATTGCAATAAAATAAAAGCGTACCTGGAGGGTCTTCCCGTCATCCCAAGCTGCACTTAAAACACAATTAGAATATTTAAGCAAGTTCCTATGTAATGCTAAGGGAAGGGTTATGGTTTTCTACCAAATTCCTAATCCTATAGCTAGTCATTTCCTATGACGTCTAGGTTCTTGTGTTTTGGTTTGAGGACGATTTTCTTCATCGAAAGAATAATTAAGTTCAATTGTTCTTATAAATATCCTATCATATTGAGGAAGTGCTTAAGAAGAATCTTAAACATCTTTTCGATATTGCTAGAATCGTTCTAAGTCCAAATGAATTTAATTATACAAATGAATTAATCGTCCAGGGATTTCAAGTTTTGTTGTTATCTTGCTCGATGAACTAGGACATTTGAATATCCTATAAGTGGAGTAGCATTTCATTTAACGTTCTGTTTAGGAGTTATGATAACCAAATCTCTCGAGGGCAAATTGGTGTTCAAATGGTTTATGATTTAGTTTAACTTTAGTTAAAGGGTTTAACTTTGGAATAGTGTTCAAGTTGCTTTATATTTAATTTCTTTATGTCTTAGGTAATGTTATTTAATTCAATTTCATTTAACTTTAATTTAATTTAATTTAATTTTAATTTTAATCTAATTTAATTTAATTCAATTTAGTTTGATTTGATGTTAAATTAATTTAGTTTAATTTGATTTAATTTCCTTTAATTTAGTTTAATTTGATTTAATTTTAATTTAATTTAATTTAATTTAATTTAATTTATTTGATTTAATTTAATTTGATTTAATTTGTTTGATTTAATTTAATTTAATTTTTTTTAATTTAATATTTTTTTTAATTTAATTTAGTTTAATTTAATTTAATCTAATTTATTTATTTAATTTAATTTAATTTAATTTATTTAATTTAATTTAATTTAATTTAATTCATTTGATTTAATTTAATTTAATTTTTAATTTAATTTTATTTTTGATTTTAATTTAATTGAAAATTTAAAAAGAGTTTAATAATTTAACTTATTATATTTTTTTTAATTTAATTTAATGATTAAGTCCTTTAACATTTTAAAATTTAAATTTAAGTTATCACTTTTAATTAGGAATTAAATATTATTGAAATGATTAATTTAGGGATTCTTAAATTAAAGAACAAATCTCTTCCTAATAATATCCCTATCTTAATAATTCCAATTTTATTATTCTTCCAAATTTAATCAATTATTTAAATTAAGGTTTATTTTAATTATTTTAAATTGTTTAATGGGTTTCTACCCTTTAATTATTTAAATTTCAATCATCCAAATCAGATTAAGATCAAATATTTTACTTGTTAATTTTATTAAACCTAAAGTTTTAATTAAGGGTTAAAATTTTAATTACCATTTTGCCCTTCAAGCTTAATAATTTCATAACTCACTAAATTGAGCTCAAATAAACTTGAAATTTTTATGTGACTTCACTCATATGCCAATAAAGACATGAGAGGAGAAAATGTGATTTTTCTGTATTTAATTTATTTATATAATTATTTTTAGTGGAAAATAGGAATTTCCAAGGAAAATTTAATAATATGACCAAGGGAAAGTTTTTGTCCTTAAGAAAATTATGGGACATTCCTAATGACCAGAGTACCACTTGGACCAATTTTGGTGATTGTTTGAATTATATTATTTTTATTATAATTATTTTAAGTTTTTGAGTATTAATTAATTTAAAAATAAAACAAAGGTTGAAAAATGAAATTTATATTTTTTAGAAATCTCTCTGATATCAAGGAAATCAGAGAATCAATTTTTGCAATTTTCTGATTTTTTCTTTGATTTATTATAATTATTTTAGTGAAAAATGCTAGAAAATACATTTTTTTTAATTTTAAAATTACCCTAGGGTTTTAAAATTTAATATCTCATTAAATAGACCTAAGAAAAATATGGGATTTGTTCCTAAGTGATTAAAATTCAAAATGTGACATTTTGGTGAATTTTATTTTTTTTTTATTTTTATTATTTTTTAATTATTAAAATATTAAAATAATATCAAAAAATCAACTTTTTTAGAAAATTGAAATTTTAATTTTCTTAAATTCCCCTGATATCAGAGAGACTCCAAACCAATTTGGTGAATTTTTAAAAAGTATTTTAAAAGTTATGAATTTTTAAAGTTTAAAATGGCTAAATGGCTTAATCAACCCATTTTGTAGGGCTAACCAAGTCCAATTGACTTCAAATTTTTATGGTGGGTTCCTCTGATCCTAAAGGCCAGCGGAGAATTGATTTCAAGTCAATTTGATGTATGGTTAGCTCTAATTAATTAGGGATCTATTTTGGGTGTTTAAGCCAATTAGGGTTATTATAAATGAGTTAACTCAAAACCTATTTTTCCCGGGGTCCTCCGGTCATAAGAGACATCACCAAATTTTCCTAGAATTTATTTCACAACATGTTAATTATTGGAATTAAAATACTCAAAACGAGTAACATAAATTTGAAAAATCAATAACTTTTCATAGGGATGGCCTCGACTTTGGAAAATTCGGGGAATGTTCCCAAATTCGGAGGCTTCAAAAGCCCTATGGTCTCATGCCATGGTGAATTTCTTATATGCATGGAGAATTAAAACAATGCGAAGGGAAATAAATCATTAAAAATAAAATACTTGATGAAATTAAATGATTTCTTTTCCACATTATTCTCCTCTGTTCACTAAGCAAGAGGGTATTTTTATTTTATTTTTATGATTTTCCTACACAAAGTTATGAATTTTCTAAGTTCAGGGAATTAAATAAATAGAAAAATCCCTAATTTTCTTTTTATCCGAGTCGGCGCCGCGTCATCCTCGGCATCTCCGAACGGCCACGCGGCGCGCTCCCATTCGACGCCGCCGCTTGAGTCAGCAGCCCGGGTCCCGTCTGTATCGTTCCGTCTCCTCATCAGGCGCGATCCTGGCCGTCCGTCCGCGCGTGTATTAAATGAAAGACATCCGTTCATCGTCCCCAAGCGTCCTCACCCGAGAGCCGTCCACACTAAATCCCTAATATCTCACTCGATACTCAATGGATTTTCGTGTTCTTATGCTCTATGGATTCGTCTTGAAGAGACGAACACATCTATACAGGTGACCATGCATTGAAATTAAAGCATTTGAAATGGAGAATCTCCAGAAGCTCGGGATGAAGAATTAGCTCATACCATTGCTCAGAGAAGTGTGGCTTCAATCTGAGGGTTGTGTCACCTTCGATTGGATCCCAGCAAGCTCCAGATGAAGTCTCCTGGTCTGGTGAATTGACTATGTATGATTTCAACCACAGCCGATCACAAAGCTTAGAGGCTGGAGCAACTGGGTGGCCTGGAGATGGGGCTTTTGCTAGTGGACACCTTCTCTTGGTCTGGTGAAGGTGTAGGACCAATCAATTTGAGGATTGATCCACTGTGGAGAAGTGTCCTGGTTTTGGGTGGAATTTCAGTTAAGAAATTGGACTTGGTCGGTGGGGATTAGAAGCAAATCGACACCTGGGATCAACTGCTCTAAAGGTGGAGAAGAGTTTGAAACAATTTTGGCAGAGTTTTGGCAAGGTTTGTGCAACTCTCTTCTCATGGCCGTGAGGGGGTTGTGTTTAAATAGGAGAGGGTGGAGGGCCTCCCAGGGAGAGTTAGGGCTTGGGATCAGCTGCTCTAGGCATGGGAAGAACAGCTGCAATGGCCATTGGGGATGGGGCAGCTCAGCAGGTGAGAATTTCAATTTTGGGCTCACATGTGAGCTCTCGGGTGTGGTGTTTTCCGGCGACCTGGTGGCTGGCCGGCCAGGCATTGGTCACCATCTTGTTCAGGTGGGTCAGGGCTGGGGTTTAGTGTAGGCAATTGGCAAATGCCATGTGTAAAAGGCTTGGATTAGAATGGAATGGGAGAGGGCTCATTTTGGCTCAAATTGGTCAACCCCTCCATTTGGGCTAGGTGCACCACCCAAGGCCTATTTTAGGCTGAATAGAAATTGATTTAGGTCAGCTTAATCAGTGGGGAATGGTCACCATCCAAGTACAATTAAGCTTAAGCAAGATTTAGTGGAATCATGGGAGTGGTTAATCACCTTTAGGAATTAAGGAAAGAGTCTCCTCCTTTTGCCTAAAATGGCATGGTGACATGTAAAGAGGCTCTCATGGCTTCCATGTGGCTCATGCATGGCTTCATGGCTCACCTTTGGCTTGGGAAAAGTCAAGTCAATTTCATGGAAATGGATTTAAGAAAAATTTTGGTATTTAGGGGTGATTTGGCATGAGGCTTGATTTGGAATTATTTGATGATGGGATTATAAATTAGGGAATGGCTTTGATTAAATGGATGACAAATGGAAATGTTATGTGGGCTTTAGGGCCAATTTTGGGCTTTTGTATTTGGTGGAAATGGGCTTTTAGGAAGGTTTAGGGAAGTGGGCTTTTGGATTTTAAAATGGATTTTAGGATGGAATTTTAGTAAAGGCTTGGGCCAAATAATTGTTGGGTTTAGCTCATGGATGTGTCATGAGTGACTTGGAGCAAATTGGGAGTGATTTGGGTTTGAATTGGGTTGGATTTGGGCTCCTTTGGTGAATGGGCCAATGTAGGTCAAATTGGGCTAACTTGGGCCAATGTTGGGCTAGGGTTGAAATTGATGTAAAATAAATGTTTGGAAATGTTTATGGGAGTGTTTCAAAGAGGTTTTGACTTTGGTTGGGCTTTGATTTTGGGGTTTGGGCTTATTTGGGTTAGGTTTGGGTTTAGGTCAAAATTGGGCTTTTTGGTTTTGGGTTGAATTTAAGTGGGGTTTGGGTCTAAATTTTGGGCAAATCATGTTAGTGTTTTGTTTGTAGGGATGTTAAGGAAGGTTTAGAAAATATTTGGGGTTAATTGAAGTTGAATTGGGTGAGTTTGGGTTAGGTTTGGGTCATGGGTCCAAATTGGGCTTTAAGGCCAAAAGTGAAATTGGATCCAAATGTCAATCAAGTTGGACTTGGATTTGGTCTAGATTGGTGTTGGGAATGTTTAATTGAAGTTTATAATTGAATTGGACCAGAATTTGGGTCAATTGGGTAGGTTTGGTTTGACATTGGATTCACTTTGGGTTAAAATGGGTCAAATTGGGGGTTTTGACAAAAGTGGGGTAAATTGACAAAATTGGCCCATGGTGTAGTTGAAAAAAATGAAATTAGGAATATTTGGGATTTTCTAGAATTTTCTGGGAATTTTCTTAATTTTTGGATTTTTGGGTCAAGGGGGGTATTTTGGGTATTTGGAGGGTATTGGGAGGTATTTTTGGAATTTTTGATATTTTTGGCTATGGATGATCAACTTGAGTGGAGAGAAATTTTTAGGAATGATTTTGGAGAATTTTGGGTGATTTGGAAATTTTTGAAAAATTTGGGTAGTTTCAAGGGTTTTGGGTAGGCTAAGCGAGTGTAAGGTCCCGGGGGTCAAAAATTGAAAATTTGGAAAATTGAAAATTTGGAAAATTGAAAATTTGGAAAATTGAAAATTTGGAAAATTGAAAATTGGGTGAATATAAGTGGAATGAAATCATTTTTGTTGAGCCATGAAGCCATATCAAGCCCACTTGAGCCATGAAGGGACTCATTTGAGGCATTCACTATGTTGTTCCCAACCCTCTTAGCCAAGGGCTTAGGGGTTAAGGACCATCCATGTGAATCACCTACATGAGTCAGGAGGTGAAGTTAGGTATGGGTGTGTTTTTTAGGAGGTGTGTGAAAGTGTAGTGTATAAATGTAGTGTATGTGTAAGTCAGCCCTTCACCGGACCGGAGCCACCACAGGCGATCCTAAGGCCAAAGAGTCCTATAGGAACCCATCCTCTAAACTTCCACATTTGATTTCAACCCTCTAGGTGATTAGGGGTCTACAGTCAAGTTTGTGGAGTTTGCGGGGAGTTAAGAAGTGGTTTGAATTTCTAAAAGGTGGTGGATCCCAATTCTAGTCCTCTAGGATAGTCAAAGGAAAAGCCTAAGGCTAGATCCTAAGTACTAAAAAGAAGAAGAGAAGACCTCATCAAAAATGAGGTCAACAGACTAATTAGGGTTATTTCTAATTGGTTTAAGGTTAATTAAAGTTGATTTGGTTGATTAAGCCAAATGTGGTTAAGGCTTAATGGTTAAGTAGGTCTAGTGGGTTAGACCTAATTAATGTCTTAAGGTTGATTAAGCCTAATGTTATTAAGGCTTAATATTTAATCAATTAATATATGTTTAAACTTAGTTAAATTTTGACTTTGATGTATTTCATTGCGATAGGGAAAGAATCCTAAAGCAATGCAGTCTTGGATGTAAAATCCTCGACCCCAAGAATTTGACTTTGATGTATTTCATTGCGATAGGGAAAGAATCCTAAAGCAATGCAGTCTCAGATGTAAAATCCTCAACCCCAAGAATTTGATTTTAATGTATTTCATTGCAATAGGGAAAGAATCCTAAAGCAATGCAGTCTCGGATGTAAAATCCTCAACCCCAAGAGTTTGATTTTTTTTTTGATGTATTTCATTGCGATAGGGAAATGATCCTAAAGCAATGCAGTCTCGGATGTAAAATCCTCGACCCAAAAGTTTGATTTGATATATTTCATTGCGATAGGGAAAGGATCCTAAAGCAATGCAGTCTTGGATGTAAAATCCTCGACCCCAAGAATTTGATTTTGATGTATTTCATTGCGATAGGGAAAGGATCCTAAAGCGATGCGATCTTGGATGTAAAATCCTGAACCCAAAAGTTTGAATTTGATGTATTTCATTGCGATAGGGAAAGGATCCTAAAGCAATGCAGTCTTGGATGTAAAATCCTCAACCCAAAAGTTTGATTTGATGTATTTCATTGCGATAGGGAAAGGATCCTAAAGCAATGCAGTCTTAGATGTAAAATCCTCGACCCAAAAGTTTGAATTTGATGTACTTCATTGCGATAGGGAAAGGATCCTAAAGCAATGCAGTCTCGGATGTAAAATCCTCTACCCAAAAGTTTGAATTTGTTGTATTTCATTGCGATAGGGAAAGGATCCTAAAGCAATGCAGTCTTGGATGTAAAATCCTCAACCCAAAAGTTTGATTTGATGTATTTCATTGCGATAGGGAAAGGATCCTAAAAAAATGCAGTCTTGGATGTAAAATCCTCGACCTAAAAGTTTGAATTTGATGTACTTCATTGCAATAGGGAAAGGATCCTAAAGCAATGCAGTCTCGGATGTAAAATCCTTGACCCAAAAGTTTGAATTGATGTATTTCATTGCGATATGGAAATGATCCTAAAGCAATGCAGTCTTGGATGTAAAATCCTCGACCCAAAAGTTTGAATTTGATGTATTTCATTGCGATAGGGAAAGGATCCTAAAGCAATGCAGTCTTGGATGTAAAATCCTCGACCCAAAAGTTTGATTTTGATGTATTTCATTGCGATAGGGAAATGATCCTAAAGCAATGCAGTCTTGGATGTAAAATTCTCGACCCAAAAGTTTGAATTTGAAGTACTTCATTGCGATAGGGAAAGGATCCTAAAGCAATGCAGTCTCGGATGTAAAATCCTCGACCCAAAAGTTTGATTTGATGTATTTCATTGCGATAGGGAAATGATCCTAAAGCAATGCAATCTCGGATGTAAAATCCTCGACCCAAAAGTTTGATTTGATGTATTTCATTGCGATAGGGAAAGGATCCTAAAGCAATGCAGTCTTGGATGTAAAATCCTCGACCCAAAAGTTTGAATTTGATGTAGATTTGATTTGAAATTTGGAAAGATTGAATTTGAAATTTGATTGAGATTTGATTTGGAATCTGGAAAGATTGAATTTTAAATTTGATTGAGATTTGATTTGGAATCTGGAAAGATTGAATTTGAAATTTGATTGAGATTTGATTTGGAATCTGGGAAGATTGAATTTGAAATTTGATTGAGATTTGATTTGGAATCTGGAAAGATTGAATTTAAAATTTGATTGAGATTTGTGCTCATTTTGTTTGTCCTTTAACGATTCAAATTTATTTTATCGTTTATTTAGTGTCCATGTGAATTTGGTGTTCATCAATTTTTATATTTTTAAGGAAAGTTTTCTTTTATTCCTTTTTTTTTTCTTTTATGTTCTTTGTTCGAAGTTCATTTAACTTTAATGGCGTTTCCCAGTCAATTTGTACAAAAGAGGTGAAGGCCAAAAATGTGACATGGTCACTTTCATTCCAATCATGTCGAAGATACATCATACAACTCGATGCGGAATACATCTCATACAATCCATGTAGACTCAAAACGGACTATGTATGATCTTCGTCTATCCATCCAAAGAAGCATCTGTTAAAATCCATGTCTGAATAGTGGGGTACATGGTCAATAACATCACCTTCCAAGCCATCCTTGGCAAGGATACCGTATGGATGTACATCGGAGGTGTGATATTTTCCATGTAGCTCACAGCTCGTAAGGTCGGAGGCTCTCTAGCTCCGGGTCTGGTTGGAAATGGTAAGGTGTCTTCCTGTCGTCCATCCTCCTGAAAGTAACTGAGATCCGCTTCACTGGTACTCCTGGTATGCAATGCTTAGCGATATCCGCTCCGTTGCCCTTCGGTATCATGACGGAACCTACCGGTAAAGGTATCTTCACCGGCCCTCGGAACTCACTTGGGCCTGCTATCCGGAGGTCGGATCCGAACATGATGTTACACTCGTTCGGGAAAGAGACTGTGTGCAAAGGTCCGACAAAGTCGTGGTGATCTATGTGCGGGGGTATGCGGTCACCCAGCTTGTAGATGTTAATAATGCGGCTATTGGGTATGCAATCTGCTGGCGGTACCCTCCATGTTATCAATCTCTTTACCATTCTCTTGATGACTAATGGCATCGGATCCACTTGCCCATGACGGAGTATTCCCGGTGGGTATCCCTTCCTGTCCTCCGCAAAGTTGTAGCAGCATCCGCATTGTATTGTAATTCTACCTTTCCCTGGCATCCATCTCCGGGGTTCGGAGTAGGTGTTTTCCCTTAGGCGGCCCGCTCGGCCCATTCTTTTCAAATCCCAGATGCAATCAACGATTTGTTGTTGTTCATATTCTGAGAATACGTCTGTTTGTAGTTCGAGGCCTTCTAGTATATTGATCCTTTTGCCTCTGATTCTCTCGAAGTATTCAAAGGTTTTCTTTTCAACATTCTGCATTCTTTCCAGCTCGTACTCTAGAATAATTTGCAAATGGCGAGGCCTGGTGACGTATTGTGGGATATACGGCTCAATCCCTTCACGTTCTCCTGCATACCTCGGCTCCTCGGGGATGATGTCCGTCGGGACATCCCCCGGGGTTGCTTCTGCAACATGGTCATGCATCACTGGTGGTTCTATTTGGTAGCGTGGTAGTCTTCTTTCTTCTGATCTTCATGAGATTTCCCTGGTCCTTTCTGTTATCCTAGGAGCTGGCCTCCTTTCTTCAGGTTCCTGGTGAACCGGTATCCTTGAAGTGTATGTGCTGGTAGTAGCAACTGTCTCGTCGCACTGGTCCGCTGCTAGTTTGGTCAACATCTTGTGGATGCGGCGATTCTTATTTCTCTGTTGCGTTGCTGTGAGAGTAGCTCTTCGAACTTCTTGAATCTCTATGGGCGCGGCGCTGACAAGCCTGCCCTCTGCTGTAGCGACTACAGACTTCATTTTCTTATCTTCTTCAGTGTTTGCCTTTCTTTTCTTGCTGTTGGATTGGTGGCTTGGGCCACCCACTTTCATCACTGTCTGCTCGGGCAGTTCTTCTCGGTCAACTGGGACCCAGTCACTTTCCTCGTACTGTAGGCCTGCTGGTGCGAAATTCGAGTCAATCTCGATTATCGCTCCATCTTTCACGCTCTTTTCATCGAGTGCAAGGCTTACGCCATTTCTAAAGTTCAGGACCAACCGCCCGCTCGACATTTCCTCGCGAAAAGACAAGGAAAAGGATTAGGGGCTGTACTTAAGAACAAGAACATTAAGAAAATGTTTATTAAAGACGGCTTTTTTATTACTTTTATACTTTTACATTTAACAGGAATGAAGTGGGATAAGATCAGGAAAGAGATCTTGATATGGAAGAGAAAACAAGGAAAACTTTATTATCATGATTTTATTTATCTTAGCACATTTTTATTATTTTTGGGTTCGGACCCAGTCATAAGTAACTACCCCGCCCGTGTTTCTTAGGGATGAAGAATTCATTCCTTCGAAACATCAGGTAGCGTAATACTTTTTTAAGTATCGTCCGTTGATCGGAAGCATATGTCGTTCTCTCTGGCAATTCACAAGCTGGTAGGCGCCTCCTGAGTAGACTGCTTCAACCACAAACGGCCCTTCCCAAGTGGGTTCAAATTTTCCTCCTATCTTGCGGTGTGCAAGAATAGGTCTCTTGAGAACGAGAACTAAGTCACCAACTTTGAAGGTTCTTGGGCGGACCAGTATGTCATGGGTTTGAACCATCTTAGCTTGGTATAGTTCTAAATTCTACTGCACTGCAAGTCTTTTACCTTCCAGGCTTTCTAATTCCTCTAGTCATAATTTGGCATTCTCTTCTGTCGTGATCTTATTTGCAACTGCAATTCTGAGTGAAGGAAGCTGAACCTCTAAAGGTAACACTGCCTCGGACCCATACACCAGAGCGTAAGGTATAGCTTGAGTAGGAGTTATGAAGGTTGTCCGGTAGGCCCATAAGGCTTCTAATAACTTCTCGTGCCAATTTCTATTATTGTCGTCCAAGGTTTTCTTTAAGATTTGAACAAGAGTTTTATTAAAAGCCTCAGCGAGGCCGTTTTCTCTTGGGTAGTAAATTGTTGAATATCGTCAGTCGATTCCATGTCTCCTGACAAAATTATTGATTTGTGTGCTTCTGAATGCTGACCCATTATACGAGATGATCCCGTGCGGCACTCCGAAACGGTAGACAACTTGGTTCTTGAAAAGCCGTAGCACGTGGTGTGCTTTCACTTCTTTGAGTGGAACCGCCTCTCGCCCACTTGGAAAAGTAATCCGTAGCCGCAAGAATGAAGCGATGTCCTTTTGAAGATGGTGGTTCTATCGGACCCACTATATCCGTGCCCCAACATTCAAATGGCCACGATGCAATTGTCGGATGTAGCACATTTGGAGGTTGGTGTAGAACCACTCCGTGCACTTGGCATTGGTGACGGCTCTTGGCGATTTTCATGCGATCGGTCATCATCGAGGGCCGATAGTACCCTAGTCTTTTAATTTTCATTTTCATCTTCGGACCCGACTGGTGAGCGCCACAGAGTCCTGAATGCATCTCTTTAACAATTTCACGGGCCTCGCACCCGCTTAGGCACCTTAGCCACATTTGATCAAAAGACCTTCTATATAACGTGTTATTTATTAATGCGTAAGACAGAGTTCTTTTCTTGATCTGATGGGCTAGCGACCTATCGTCTGGTAGCTTTCTCGTTTGCGGGTAGTTCATCAATGGCCGTCGCCAATCTTCCGTGTTTTCCGTCACCGTTGCAACTGATTCTTTTTCTTTCTCGATTTGTGTATTGTGTCTATGTCGAGCCGTGATAGGACCGACGTCCGTGAACCGACACTTCTATCGACTCATCTTGCAAACGAGCAAACTCTTTTGCGAGGCAAGCTAACGCATCTCGCTAAGGCATTTTCTTTTACGGGAATTTTGTAGATTGTCACATTCGGAATTTGTTCCAACAATTGAATGACATACCGGAAGTATTGCTCAAGTCTTGGTTTAAAAATTGCATCTTGTCCAGCGATCCGTTGAATGATTAATCGTGAATCCCGTAGATGTTGATGTCCGTTATCCCCATTTAAATAGCTAATTCCAGCCTCGTTATGAGGGCTTCGTATTCCGCTTCATTGTTTGTACAAGGTTCCGTCAAGTGGTAGGAGTATCTTAACATCCCCCGCTCCGTGTTATAAAGATTAGCCCGATTCCCGCCTTACCGGCACTATCACTTGCGATACTTCGTCTTTGTGTGCCGAAGATGCTCCGTCGAAGTATAATTCCCAACGTCGATCATCGGGGTCTCCTAGGCTCATTATTTGTTCATCCGGCAAATCGTCATTGAGAGGAGATTCCGCCGGCAAAGGGTGTCTTTGCGAGGAAGTCTGCTAAGACTTGTCCCTTTACGGCACGAAGAGGCACAAAAATTATATCGAATTGCAATAATATCATTGACCATCCGGCAAGTCCGCCGTAAAGTGTTGGACGAGTCATCAAGTATTGCAATGGATTAAACTTCGAGATCGGAGTTGACCTTATGAGAAAGCATGTAGTGCCTGAGCTTTTGAGCGGCGAAGATCAGGGCCAAACAATGCTTTTCAATTGCGGGATACCTTATTTCCGTCGGAAGTAAACGACGACTTAGGTAGTAAAGAGCATTTTCTTTACCCTCATCATTGACCCAGGCTAACGAGGCTCCGAGAGAGTCGTCTAAAGCCGCGGTATAAAGTATCGGCGGTTTACTCGAGACCGGGCTCGCTAAGACGAGGAGGTGTCATTAAATATTGTTTAATGTCCTCGAAGGCCTTCTGGCATTTCTCTTCCCAAATAAATTTGGCGTTCATTTTAACTAGTGCCGAGAAAGGCTGACACCTACCTGACAAGTTTGAGATAAAGCATCGAAGATATGCCAGCTTTCCTTGAAAGGATCGTAGTTGTTTTAAGGTTTTGGGAGGCGGCATTTCTAAGATAGCTTTAATCTTTTCCGGGTCGATTTCAATACCACGATGTCGGACAACGAATCCTAAGAATTTCCCAGAGGTAATGCCGAAGGCGCATTTTAAGGGATTCATCTTAAGGTTAAATTTCCTTAATCGTTCGAAAACAATTCTCAAATCATACAAGTGGTTGTCTTTTACTTTGCTTTTGATGACCACATCGTCCACGTAGCATTCGACTTGATTGTGGATGAGATCATCAAAAATTCTCGTCATCGCTCTCCGGTATGTTGCTCCTCGCGTTCTTCGATCCGAATGGCATCACCGTGTAGCAATATACTCGATCGGCGTTCGAATGTTGTAAGCTTTTCATCTTCCGGAGCCATTTTTATCCGGTTGTATCCCGAAGATCCATCCATGAATGAGAATATCTCATGTGTCGAAGCAATGTCGATCATTAGTTACGGGATCGGTAGAGGAAATTCATCTTTTGGACATGCCTTGTTTAAATCTCTGAAGTCCACACAAATTCTGATCTGACCATTCTTCTTTCTGACTGGCACCACATTGGCTAACCAAGTCGGGTATTGTTCTTCACGGATAAATTTAGCGTCTATTAGCTTTTTAACTTCAGCTATGACTTGTTGTTCAATTTCTAGACGCATTCTTCTGGGACCTTGTCTGACTAGGACAGAAGTAGGATCCACTCCTAGCTTATGGAGTGCAACCTCTGGAGCTAATCCTGGCATCTCGTCATAGTTCCAAGTAAAACAGTCCTTAAATTCTATTAATAACTTGATTATTTCTTCGGAGTCTTCTTTATTGAGTAAGGAGCTAACAAAGGTAGGTCTAGGCTCTTCGCTAGTACCTAAGTTAACTTCCATTAACTCATCTATTGTAGATTTAATTTCTTCTTCGAATCTCGGTGGAGCGTCTCCAATTTGTAAATCTTCAAATTCTTCTATAGTTTCCATGCAGTTTTCATTAGACTCGCAAGTGACAACCAAGCAAAATTTAGTATCGTCAACTGATCCTACTGTGCCGAATCCGAGACCATGCTTTGCATTGGGTGGACGACCGGAGTTATTCCATAATTTTTCAAAATGTTGTGATTGGCCTTTTGTCCATTGTCGAGATAAGAAACCACGCTGAATTAAACTTTGAACACAGGGAGAGTACCACTCAAAAGGTAATTCCATTAATTTTGATGAACTGACATCTTCAAATTGTACATTATTTTCAGTTTTGGAGGAAGTAGCACCATGGTAGAATTTGATTGGCTTTGCACCGCCGCTACGTACCTCTTTGACCACCATACCCTCGATCTTATTAGAATGGATCGGGGTCAGGGTCATAGTATGTACATAGTGGTTAATATTCTCGTACATCGATTTATATTCTTCATTCTTCTCATCTTCGAGAGAGATCTTGAATTGCGGCTTTTTCCGACTTATTGTCGCTGCTTCTTGTTTGATTTCTTTTTCTTCTTTAGAACTGTCTTCCCAATCAACATTGATGGCCGGTTTCCTCTCGTCCAATCGTCCTAACGTCTACGCCACGACCTCGTCCCCGGCCTCGACCTCGGATGCGAGTTGTGGAGAAACCTTCACCATCTCGCCGTAAGGGAGTGGTGAGTGATCGTTGGACTAGAACCTCGGGTTCTTCATTGTCCCAAACTTTCTTTGCTTCATTTGTTATGGTATCTCGGAGAAGATTGTTTTCTTCGGAGGTGCATAATAAGCCGCATCTTCATGGATTCCAATTTCATGTACGGAGAATGGTTGTAAGTCACCTTTGATGCACTTGTTCCCCTCCATCGTAGTATTTGATGCACCGATGTAGAGATGATGGTACCATCCTGTTTTCATGTATCCATGGTCGGCCCAAGTAGAGCGTTGAACGACGTTTCGAATCGATTATGTGAAATTTTGCGGTTGTCTTTGCTAAGTTACCGGTCTTCATTAGTAGCGTTATCGATCCGAGGGCTCTTTCTCCTTTACGGTTGAATCCTCTTAATAACATTTTGTCAGCTTCAAGCTCACGAGCATCAATTTCCAAATATGCTTAGTGTTCGAAGACTCATTATATTGATTGATGCTCCTGGATCCACCAATACTGCGAGAGTGTAAACTTCCCGATTGTAACTGAAATGTACAACGGTCGGTTGTGGTCTACTGTCCCAAGTAGAAGGTCATTGTCCGTGAAGGTAACACCTCGTTGTTCCTTTAACGAGCAAACCTCATCTAAGGAATCTCCGGCCATTTGAGCTAAGCAAATTTCCAGATCAAGTAAGGCCTTGATCAGAGCTTCTCTCATCTCCTTTGATAAGAAGAGAGCGTCATAGATGCTTAGTTTGGCTGGTAGTTTCCTAAGATGGGCTAGCACGTTGTAATCCACTTTATTTCCATGCGTCTCGGCTTCTTCTTGAATGGGTATTTCTTCTGCCGGGGTTGATTCTTCTTGAACAACCACCTGCTTTCCTTTGTCCTTTGGACCCATTCTCGGGGTAGAACTCTTCCACTTCTTAAGTTAACTTCGTAATTTCTTCGAATCTAGTGTTAAGTTTGCTGGTGTTTCTTCTCGAATTGGGATGACGAGTTCTTCTTGATTAGCTTCAGAGTCTGAAGGCTCTAACTCTATTGTGACTGGAGCTCCTCGAAACTCGCAAATAGATTCATTGCTTGTTGAACTCTCGTAACCTCCTTGATGGATGTCTTCTTCGTCATCGTGATCGTCGAGATTGTGTATGATTTGAGAATTGTCATTTGTATCGAAATCGATGTCCGGATTGTCGCTAGTTACATAATCATTAGAAACAGTCAAAACGTAGCCAACGCCATCACCCTTATCATTATAAGATCCCACCGAAGTGAGCGAGATAATCATACGAGTCAGAGGTTCGAGGGATTTCTCCCCCGAATCCGAAACAACTATCCTAGGATAAGCAGCCCCTAGTCTAGCCTTAGGAGCCTCGGTCTTCTCTTCTTCATCGATTTTCTTCTTCTCTTCAATCGTCTCCTGTTGAGGTGGTTCTTCTATCGCAAGTGACAGTGTCGGCTTAGCAGGTTTCGAACTTTGAATTGAAGCTCGCACCGAAGCGGTTTGGATGCTGTCTAAAATCTTTTTGAAGACCTCGTCCAAGCGGTAGTCCATCCATCGTCGGTTGTATAGGGATCTATCGGAATGATGGGATCGATCGAGACAACATTGACGGAACCTCCTTTCGGGGTTCCTTCATGTACTCCTTCGGGATTGTTATATTCCCTTTCCGAAGGTTGTCGTTGAGCCAACTTTTGAAGGTAATGCAATCTTCTATTTTGTGTCCAAGCATCCGGTGATAAGGGCAAAAGTTGGGATCACCTTTCTTTTTGACTTCTTCCGGTCTCTTAGGCTCTGGCAGCTGGAAATCTGGAGTCTTCATCAGACTACGGAACATTTTCGGCATTGCTTCATTCTTGAATGGATATTCCCTGCTCAGAAGCTCCCTTAATGTACGTTGCGGGCGAGGCGGTTGTTCATACTGTGGAGATGAGCGATAGCTGGGTCGGGGTTACTGGTAATTCTGTTGAGGTTGTTGTGGCCGTTCGGACGATTTTGTATCGGTTGCTTGCCTTTGTCGACTGCTGCAACGATCCCAGATTTCTTTTCAAAAGTCTTCACAGGCTTTTGCTTGTCTGTCTTGTCGGCGAAATTTAATTGCTTCGCCTCCTCTTGCAAGCTCCCGGCCTTGCTTAACAACTTCTCGAAAGTCTTAATAGTGAATCCTTTGAGGAGAAGTGCTATCGGGCCGTGAATGCTTTTAAGTAAGATGCCGATTGCATGTTGTTCTTGTAATTGTGGTTCACACTTCATGCTTAAGTTCCTCCATCGAAGTATGTAATCCACCAAAGTTTCGTTCGGCTTCGCTTCTCTACCACTAAATCACCTATAGTGATGTGGTGCTGAGCTCCGGCGAATCGCTTGATGAAGAGGTTTTCTAGTTCTGAGAACGTCTTCACTGAACCATTCGGTAATTCTGCGTACCAATCAAAGGCGATCCCTGACAGGCTACTGACGAACTGTTGGAAGAGTAATGCATCGCTATCGCCGGCGTTGCAACAACTGGCACGAAAGTGTACAATATGCTGTCGGGGGTTTTCGGTTCCATCAAAGGTCTTGAACAGAGGTGGTACGAAGCCTTTTGGGTATTGGACAACATCGAATTCTTCCGGGTAAGGTCTACACATCCGAATGGATGTCCTGCTCTTCGATTGTGCTAAGGCTTCTCGCACCTGCTGTTCCACCAAGCTTTTGATATCTTTTTCCGGAACCATACTTTGTGTTGTATCTTTCTTTAGCTGATCATCCCCGTTGACGGATGTAATCTCCTTTCCTCCGTCTACAATGTGAATGACCTCTGGGGGTGTCTCTCTTTGGGGTTGCACTTGACTTTGGAGAGTGGCTAGAGCTATAGCCATCTCTTCCATCCTCTTCGCCATTTGGGCGATCGTATCGTCTCTCTCTTGAAGCTGTCTTCTCATCACTTCCGGCTCCTCTCTTTCTGCGGCTGTAAGAGCACCTTGTGAAGCTGACGAAGCTCGTGTTTCGACCATGTTGATTTCTGCATACTCATCGTCCATGAATTCTGACGAATCAATCTCGTCTCCGAATTTCTCTTCCCTTTCTTTTACTAGTCGTCGAATATCAGTCCTCAACTTTTCTATAGCATCTTCTAGCGGGCCTTTCTGTGCATCCTCGCAGTTGTCGTGTGATAGCTGCCGGGTCCTCTTCTCACGAATCCCCTTCATTGCAGTAGCACTTTCTTCGGATTCAAGTCTCCTGACGAGACTTTCCTTCTCAGGCTATTGTTTCAATCTTAACTGTCCAGTAGTGGGACACCATACCATCCTTCTAGCAGTAGAAGGTCTAGGGCCAGATGGTCCGTCGACCAAATCGTCGGAAGGTGGTATCCTCCCTAATCTATAATCCCGAAACGACGACGGGCGGACTAGCCTTCATCCTTTTATTTGGCTTTTCACGTAACGATGGCAGGTTCTACTCGTGGCCCAAGACGGGATTTGACTGGCACCCGCCCTATCCTTCTTAGAATCTCCGATACGGGGCATTTCTCTTTCTTTGCTAGCTTCTCGATCACAGTCTGTAGTCGGGTAAATGGCGTAATCCTAGCCCTTTTCTTTCTGCTGTCGTCGTAGTATGCTGGTCGAGGTAATGTAGAAACAATCCTGCGGACATTTTCCTCATCAGCTGCGGCGGAAAGGGGATGGAATCTACTTCCTTCCAAAAGGGTGTATCTTCAGGCAATGGTGTGTATTCGGGTAGTGGTGTGTACTCAGGGATTTCTGGGATTTCCTCCAGGAAAGCTACTTCAGCAGCTCTGGCCTTCCTGGCAATCTTCCTACTTCTGTTCCTTCTCTGGGTCCGTGTTAGTGATGAAATTCTTGAGCTGGACCCAATTTCAAAACGAAGGTCTCACGAGAAAGTCCGTACCCTCCGCGGTAGCGAGGTTCACCATAGTTCCGGATTTCCTTCCCCTTTAATCTGCGAGAGCCGGGGTAGGTGCGGAGACAACTAGACCGGTGGGGGTAGCAAGAACAGTCCTTCTGTGGACAGCAGTACTCCTCTCAGTTGGAATCTTTTGCAGGGGAGGAAACTCTCGAGTTGACCTAAGGTTGAACTCGAGCAACGGCTTCTCAGTTTCAGATACTTTGTTCGTCAGCGCGAAAAGGGAAACGTCGGTAATCTTGACATTTGTGTTCTCGAATCCTTGTCCAAACCGGATGATCCCATTGTTGGGCAGCTCATCCTTGTAAACAGCGAAGTCCGATCCATTGGTGAAGGAGAAAATTAGCTTTGGGGCTTCCATTTCGCGGGGTAGATCCCGATTGTCAGTCCCAAGTTATGCTTCTTCTCATCAGGACGAAAAGAAAGGAATCGAAAAGAGTCTGAACACATTCTTGTTCATGTATTTATAAGAAGGGGTTATTTGTTAAAAGAGTCATTCATTAAAGGGTTTGTTTATTTAGAATGGAATGTTCAAAGGTGTAGAGAAGGTAATGAACCCGATTCAGAGTTGGAAAGGAAAAGAAAGCCTTATGCAAGACTTCTCGACTCGAAGGATCACTCCTAAACTAACACCTATTGGGGGTCCACCCCACCCGAGAAATGAGGTAAAAGGATCTCGGAACCTCTCTCGTTTAGGGGTGTCTAAACGATGGCTCCTAAATCTAAGAGAATGTTGGCTATACTTATTCAAGGTAGAAATGAACATAGTACCTCAACGGAAAGAAGGGTAGTTTGATCAATTAGGGACATGAATGCACTACCGATTTTTGAAAGCAGAATTATCTGATTATAATAGAGAGAGGAATCTTCCTCACGTGAGTTGCCGAAGTTGTTGGCATATTTTTAGGTTGTGTTGTATTTTGAAAAGGGGTCCCCTACATAAATTGTCGGCGAATTTTTAATTTAATTTAAATAAATAATTTGAAAAGTAGTATTTAATTTTAAAAATAATTTTTAAATTTGAAGATTTTAAGATATGAAATCAAACCGATCTCACATCCAAAATAGTTTATATAAACGAGCACCGTACCACAAACCGTGTATCTATCCCGAAGAATAGGCACACTGCTTGACGATGGGGCTCGATTAAATAAACTAGAAGATTTGTGACATTCGTTTGGTCTGCGAACCAATTTTATGTGCCGACAAATTCCCCTGCCTAATATGAAAAAATATTAAACAGGGTTTATATTACCTGGGTTCTTTAGAATTCCCTATAAGGGCAAGCCCCTATAGTTAATTACATCTTAAGTGACGGGAATCACCTAAGAAAACTCTCGATAATAATCAGTAGTTCTGCTCTCAAGAATTTCAAAATTTAAGTTTTCAAAGGATTGAATTTTGGAATTTCAACAGGGAATGGATCAAGTATGGAACATTTTTGTTTTGGGAATTCAAAGGAAGAAAAGTAGGAGAAATCACAGATCCGAAGCGAACTTCGGTAATTTCCCAACTATCCTATTGTTTGGCTTGGATTTAGGAAAGTCCTAATGTTTGTTTAATGTTTTGATCTTGCCAATTTTAATTAATTTGGACTTATATTTGTATGATAAAATCATACAAATAGCCTCGAAGATGTGAGGGTTTATGTCGTATCGGACGACTACCTCGGAATCCTAAAACCGGTTAGGGCTTAATTTACATGACCTGATCATGCAAATGCCTAACAAAGGTTGAGGGTTTATGTTGCACTAGGCAAACTTCCTCGAAGTCCTATGGCTTGGTTATTTAATTCTAAGAATGGTTTTGCTGATGTAGATTCAAGTTTTGCTGATGATGATGGTCGTGCTGCCCACCATGCCCCGAGCTCCTTGTTGTTGCAGAGGTTTAGTTTTAGAAGTCATAAATCAGGAGATGAGAGAAGTGTTTTGGTTTAGAGAAGTCTTAATTTCCAAGTGTTTTTTTTTTTGTTTTAATTAAAACAAATCTTAAAGTTGATTATAACGACACCGGTTAAGATCCCACGGTTCCATCCTTCCGGCATCGTTATTTTTATCGGATTCACTTAGTCCAGATGAATTTGCTAAACTCAACTAAATGAGTTCCACACTTTCATTTAGACCGTGGGAAATCCCGTTAGCAACACGTAGGTTACATCATCCGAGGTATTCCCGATCATCCAACAGGACGTTTTAATTTAGTTGTAGTTGTAGTTTTGTTGTTCTGTTTGTGATTAAGTTTTGAGTTGTTTTATATTTTGAAATGTTGTGGCGGTGAATTTTATCTTGTAATGACTTTTAATTTAGTTTTGGTTTCAGTTTTAGGGACTATCCTAAAGGTGTGGGTTTTCATGCAACAGTTGTTTATCATGCAAGAAAAGGTAAGTGCGATGCGATTAAAGAAATTGCAATAATGTAAATTGTAATAAAATAAAAGCGTACCTGGAGGGTCTTCCCGTCATCCCAAGCTGCACTTAAAACACAATTAGAATATTTAAGCAAGTTCCTATGTAATGCTAAGGGAAGGGTTATGGTTTTCTACCAAATTCCTAATCCTATAGCTAGTCATTTCCTATGACGTCTAGGTTCTTGTGTTTTGGTTTGAGGAAGATTTTCTTCATCAAAGAATAATTAAGTTCAATTGTTCTTATAAATATCCTATCATATTGAGGAAGTGCTTAAGAAGAATCTTAAACATCTTTTCAATATTGCTAGAATCGTTCTAAGTCCAAATGAATTTAATTATACAAATGAATTAATCGTCCAGGAATTCAAGTTTTGTTGTTATCTTGCTCAGTGAACTAGGACATTTGAATATCCTATAAGTGGAGTAGCATTTCATTTAACGTTCTGTTTAGGAGTTATGATAACCAAATCTCTCGAGGGCAATTTGGTGTTCAAATGGTTTATGATTTAGTTTAACTTTAGTTAAAGGGTTTAACTTTGGAATAGTATTCAAGTTACTTTATATTTAATTTCTTTATGTCTTAGGTAATGTTATTTAATTCAATTTCATTTAACTTTAATTTAATTTAATTTAATTTTAATTTTAATCTAATTTAATTTAATTCAATTTAGTTTGATTTGATGTTAAATTAATTTAGTTTAATTTGATTTAATTTCCTTTAATTTAATTTAATTTGATTTAATTTTAATTTAATTTAATTTAATTTAATTTAATTTAATTTATTTGATTTAATTTAATTTGATTTAATTTGTTTGATTTAATTTAATTTAATTTTTTTTAATTTAATATTTTTTTTAATTTAATTTAGTTTAATTTAATTCAATCTAATTTATTAATTTAATTTAATTTAATTTAATTTATTTAATTTAATTTAATTTAATTTAATTCATTTGATTTAATTTAATTTAATTTTTAATTTAATTTTATTTTTGATTTTAATTTAATTGAAAATTTAAAAAGAGTTTAATAATTTAACTTATTATATTTTTTTAATTTAATTTAATGATTAAGTCCTTTAACATTTTAAAATTTAAATTTAAGTTATCACTTTTAATTAGGAATTAAATATTATTGAAATGATTAATTTAGGGATTCTTAAATTAAAGAACAAATCTCTTCCTAATAATATCCCTATCTTAATAATTCCAATTTTATTATTCTTCCAAATTTAATCAATTATTTAAATTAAGGTTTATTTTAATTATTTTAAATTTTTTAATGGGTTTATACCCTTTAATTATTTAAATTTCAATCATCCAAATCAGATTAAGATCAAATATTTTACTTGTTAATTTTATTAAACCTAAAGTTTTAATTAAGGGTTAAAATTTTAATTACCATTTTGCCCTTCAAGCTTAATAATTTCATAACTCACTAAATTGAGCTCAAATGAACTTGAAATTTTTATGTGACTTCACTCATATGCCAATAAAGACATGAGAGGAGAAAATGTGATTTTTCTGTATTTAATTTATTTATATAATTATTTTTAGTGGAAAATAGGAATTTCCAAGGAAAATTTAATAATATAACCAAGGGAAAGTTTTTTGTCCTTAAGAAAATTATGGTACATTCCTAATGACCAGAGGACCACTTGGACCAATTTTGGTGATTTTTTGAATTATATTATTTTTATTATAATTATTTGAGTTTTGGAGTATTAATTAATTTAAAAATAAAACAAAGGTTGAAAAATGAAATTTATATTTTTCAAAAATCTCTCTGATATCAAGGAAATCAGAGAATCAATTTTTGTAATTTTCTAATTTTTTTATTGATTTATTATAATTATTTTAGTGAAAATGCTAGAAAATACATTTTTTTTTTAATTTTAAAATTACCCTAGGGCTTTAAAATTTAATATCTCATTAAATAGACCTAAGAAAAATATGGGATTTGTTCCTAAGTGATTAAAATTCAAAATGTGACATTTTGGTGAATTTTATTATTTTTTTGATTTTTTTAATTTTTTAATTATTAAAATATTAAAATAATATCAAAAAATCAACTTTTTTAGAAAATTGAAATTTTCATTTTTTTAAATTCCCCTGATATCAGAGAGACTCCAAAACCAATTTGGTGAATTTTTAAAAAGTATTTTGAAAGTTATGATTTTTTAAAGTTTAAAATAGCTAAATGGCTTAATCAACTCATTTAGTAGAGCTAACCAAGTCCAATTGACATCAAATTTTTATGGTGGGTTCCTCTGATCCTAAAGGTCAGTGGAGAATTGATTTCAAGTCAATTTGATTTATGGTTAGCTCTAATTAATTAGGGATCTATTTTGGGTGTTTAAGCCAATTAGGGTTATTATAAATGAGTTAACTCAAAACCTATTTTTCCTAGGGTCCTCTGGTCATAAGAGACATCACCAAATTTTCCTAGAATTTATTTCACAACATGTTAATTATTGGAATTAAAATACTCAAAACAGTAACATGAATTTGAAAAATCAATAACTTTTCATAGGGATGGCCTCTGACTTTGGAAAATTCAGGGAATGTTCCCAAATTTAGAGGCTTCAAAAGCCCTATAGTCTCATGCCATGGTGAATTTCCTATATGCATGGAGAATTAAAACAATGCAGAAGGGAAATAAATCATTAAAAATAAAATGCTTGATGAAATTAAATGATTTCTTTTCCACATTATTCTCCTCTGTTCACTGTGCAAGAGGGTATTTTTATTTTATTTTTATGATTTTCCTACACAAAGTTATGAATTTTCCAAGTTCAGGGAATTAAATAAATAGAAAAATCCCTAATTTTCTATTTATCCGAGTCAGCGCCGCGTCATCCTCGGCATCTCCGAACGGCCACGCGGCGCGCTCCCATTCGACGCCGCCACTTGAGTCAGCAGCCCGGGTCCCTCCTGTATCGTTCTGTCTCCTCATCCGGCACGATCCTGGCCGTCCGTCCGAGCGTGTATTAAATGAACGGCATCCGTTCATCGTCCCCAAGCGTTCTCATCCGAGAGCCGTCCACACTAAATCCCTAATATCTCACTCGATACTCAATGGATTTTCGTGTTCTTATGCTCTATGGATTCGTCTTGAAGAGACGAACACATCTATACGGTGACCATGCATTTGAAATGGAGAATCTCTAGAAGCTTGGGATGAAGAATTAGCTCATACCTTTGCTCAGAGAAGTGTGGCTTCAATCTGAGGGTTGTGTCACCTTCAATTGGATCCCAGCAAGCTCCAGATGAAGTCTCCTGGTCTGGTGAATTGCCTAGGTATGATTTTGACCACAGCCGATCACAAAGCTTGGAGGCTGGAGCAACTGGGTGGCCTGGAGATGGGACTTTTGCTGGTGGACACCTTCTCTTGGTCTGGTGAAGGTGTAGGACCAATCAATTTGAGGATTGATCCACTGTGGAGAAGTGTATTGGTTTTGGGTGGAATTTCAATTGAGAAATTGGACTTGGTCAGTGGGGATTAGGGCAAATTGACACTGGGGATCAACTGCTCTAAAGGTGGAGAAGAGTTTGAAACAATTTTGGCAGAGTTTCGGCAAGGTTTGTGCAACTCTCTTCTCATGGCCGTGAGGGGGTGGTGTTTAAATAGGAGAGGGTGGAGGGCCTCCCAGGGAGAGTTAGGGCTTGGGATCAGCTGCTCTGGGCATGGGAAGAACAGCTGCAATGGCTATTGGGGATGGGGCAGCTCAGCAGGTGAGAATTTCAATTTTGGGATCACATGTGAGCTCTCGGGTGTGGTGTTTTCCGGCGACCTGGTGGCTGGCCGGCCAGGCATTGGTCACCATCTTGTTCAGGTGGGTCAGGGCTGGGGTTTAGTGTAGGCAATTGGCAAATGCCATGTGTAAAAGGCTTGGATTAGAATGGAATGGGAGAGGGATAATTTTGGCTCAAATTGGTCAACCCCTCCATTTGGGCTAGGTGCACCACCCAAGGCCTGGTTTAGGCTGAATAGAAAGTGATTTAGGTCAGCTTAATCAGTGGGGAATGGTCACCATCCAAGTACAATTAAGCTTAAGCAAGATTTAGTGGAATCATGGGAGTGGTTAATCACCTTTAGGAATTAAGGAAAGAGTCTCCTCATTTTGCCCAAAATGGCATGGTGACATGTAAAGAGGCTCTCATGGCTTCCATGTGGCTCATGCATGGCTTCATGGCTCACCTTTGGCTTGGGAAAAGTCAAGTCAATTTCATGGAAATGGATTTAAGAAAAATTTTGGTATTTAGGGGTGATTTGGCATGAGGCTTGATTTGGAATTATTTGATGATGGGATTATAACTTAGGGAATGGCTTTGATTAAATGGATGTCAAATGGAAATGTCATGTGGGCTTTAGGGCCAATTTTGGGCTTTTGTATTTGGTGGAAATGGGCTTTTAGGAAGGTTTAGGGAAGTGGGCTTTTGGATTTTAAAATGGATTTTAGGATGGAATTTTAGTAAAGGCTTGGGCCAAATAATTGTTGGGTTTAGCTCATGGATGTGTCATGAGTGACTTGGAGCAAATTGGGAGTGATTTGGGTTTGAATTGGGTTGGATTTGGGCTCCTTTGGTGAATGGGCCAATGTAGGTCAAATTGGGCTAACTTGGGCCAATGTTGGGCTAGGGTTGAAATTGATGTAAAATAAATGTTGGGAAATGTTTATGGGAGTGTTTCAAAGAGGTTTTGACTTTGGTTGGGCTTTGATTTTGGGGTTTGGGCTTATTTGGGTTAGGTTTGGGTTTAGGTCAAAATTGGGCTTTTTGGTTTTGGGTTGAATTTAAGTGGGGTTTGGGTCTAAATTTTGGGCAAATCATGTTAGTGTTTTGTTTTTAGGGATGTTAAGGAAGGTTTAGAAAAGATTTGGGGTTAATTGAAGTTGAATTGGGTGAGTTTGGGTTAGGTTTGGGTCATGGGTCCAAATTGGGCTTTAAGGCCAAAAGTGAAATTGGATCCAAATGTCAATCAACTTGGACTTGGATTTGGCCTAGATTGGTGTTGGGAATGTTGAATTGAAGTTTATAATTGAATTGGACCAGGATTTGGGTCAATTGGGTAGGTTTGGTTTGACATTGGATTCACTTTGGGTTAAAATGGGTCAAATTGGGGGTTTTGACAAAAGTGGGGTAAATTGACAAAATTGGCCCATGGTGTAGTTGAACAAAATGAAATTGGGAATATTTGGGATTTTTTGGAATTTTCTGGGAATTTTCTGAATTTTTGGATTTTTGGGTCAAGGGGGGTATTTTGGGTATTTGGAGGGTATTGGGAGGTATTTTTGGAATTTTTGATATTTTTTGCTATGAATGATCAACATGAGTGGAGAGAAATGTTTAGGAATGATTTTGGAGAATTTTGGGTGATTTGGAAATTTTTGAAAAATTTGGGTAGTTTCAAGGGTTTTGGGTAGGCTAAGCGGGTGTAGGGTCCCGGGGGTCAAAAATTGAAAATTTGGAAAATTGAAAATTTGGAAAATTGAAAATTTGGAAAATTGAAAATTTGGAAAATTGAAAATTTGGAAAATTGAAAATTTGGAAAATTGAAAATTTGGAAAATTGAAAATTTGGAAAATTGAAAATTTGGAAAATTGAAAATTTGGAAAATTGAAAATTTGGAAAATTGAAAATTGGGTGAATATAAGTGGAATGAAATCATTTTTGTTGAGCCATGAAGCCATATCAAGCCCACATGAGCCATGAAGGGACTCATTTGAGGCATTCACTATGTTGTTCCCAACCCTCTTAGCCAAGGGCTTAGGGGTTAAGGACCATCCATGTGAATCACCTACATGAGTCAGGAGGTGAAGTTAGGTATGGGTGTGTTTTTTAGGAGGTGTGTGAAAGTGTAGTGTATAAATGTAGTGTATGTGTAAGTCGGCCCTTCACCGGACCGAGGCCACCACAGGCGATCCTAAGGCCAAAGAGTCCTATAGGAACCCATCCTCTAAACTTCCACATTTGATTTCAACCCTCTAGGTGATTAGGGGTCTACAGTCAAGTTTGTGGAGTTTGCGGGGAGTTAAGAAGTGGTTTGAATTTCTAAAGGTGGTGGATCCCAATTCTAGTCCTCTAGGATAGTCAAAGGAAAAGCCTAAGGCTAGATCCTAAGTACTAAAAAGAAGAAGAGAAGACCTCATCAAAAATGAGGTCAACAGACTAATTAGGGTTATGTCTAATTGGTTTAAGGTTAATTAAAGTTGATTTGGTTGATTAAGCCAAATGTTGTTAAGGCTTAATGGTTAAGTAGGTCTAGTGGGTTAGACCTAATTAATGTCTTAAGGTTGATTAAGCCTAATGTTATTAAGGCTTAATATTTAATCAATTAATATATGTTTAAACAGTTAAATTTTGATCTTGTATTAAACCTAATGTAATTAAGGTTTAAAGGGTTAGTTAAGTTTAATATATTCTTAAACTTAATTTAAGTCTGATTTTGTATTAAACCTAATGCAATTAAGATTTAATAGATTAATTAAGTTTAATATGTATTTAAACTTAATTAAATTGGTATTATTTAAGATTTGTTTATTTCTATTTAAGTTTGAATTAATTAAGCTTAATTTGTCTTTAAGCTTGGTTAAGGGTTTGATTTGGATGATGATTAAGCCTAATTTTTCATCTTAGTCGTACTTAGATTTTGGCTTGAGTCTATTGTGAGTTAGACTCATTTTGAACTTAGTCTATTATGAAAAATAGGCTAAGTAATAAAAAGCTGAATTTTAGGATTTAAATTTATTAATAAATAATGAATTTTTAATCCAAAATTTTGAAATATCATTTAAAATTGTTTAATGTCTTAAAAATCATTGTCTTAGGGTTATTGTCTGTTACCCTAAAATTTCTAGCCATTTTCAAAATTTATTTTTCTTAATTTTTAATTTTTATAATTATTTTTAGAAATAATTATAAAGTGGCTTATAAATTATTAAATGTCACTCTAAACAATTTTTTGTCCTTAGAAAAATCAGGGAATTTGTGTTATGATGAGAGGATGATTTTGTGAAAATTTCATAATTTTTGAAATTATAATTAATTTTTAATAATTAAATTACTCCAAAGGGTAATTAATTAACTAAAAATAAAGTATAAATAAAAAATTAAAATTATTGATTCCACATTATTATCCTCTTTCTCCGCTTTCCAGAAGTAATTTTATTATATTTTTGTGTGCAAAGATATGTAATTTTGAAGATTTTAAGGTTAATCTGGATTTATTTAAATCCAGATTAACTTAAAAATCTCCAAGGAAGACGTGTGTCCTCGTACGCGCGTGTAAACGCGTTTAATCCTCTATGGGGATCCGAACAGCGGATCTGTTG
The DNA here is from genome assembly GCA_022702705.1 of Papilionanthe hookeriana x Papilionanthe teres. NCBI lineage: Eukaryota > Viridiplantae > Streptophyta > Magnoliopsida > Asparagales > Orchidaceae > Papilionanthe > Papilionanthe hookeriana x Papilionanthe teres. The sequence continues at coordinate 27,193,723 of CM040430.1, forward strand.
GGATTTAATCTTAGTGCGTCATTCCCAAAACACGGGAACAAACGGTTCTGGTTCATCGTCTTCATCCCGTCTGATCCCGCAGATCGTTCATGGTCTAGAAGCAAATTCTCCCTCGATTCTTGATGAAATCGAGTGAAATTTGTTCCTGTAAGATTTTTGTGAGATGACAAACCTATCCATACAATGATGTATGGGTTTTGAAATAGTTTATTTCACAAAGTATCAAACCCGAACGCGATTGAAATGAAAAATCCATACCTTAAGTTTTATCGATTTCAGTTCGATTTAAGTGGTTTTGGAGCTTCGTCTTGACCTTAGAAAGCTTCTCCTCAAGTCAATTTGAGTTCAAATTAAAGCTGTATATAAGTTTGATTTTGAGGTGGCTCGGTGAACCACCTGCGGTTTTATCCAATTCGAATATACTTTAGTAACAATTAAATATTTTAATCTTTTAATCGCTGAGTTACTTTCAAATGCAAGTATACGTATCATCAAAGTAATACATGCCTCTAATAGAATCCTGAATATCGATCCCACAGGGAGAGATATAATAACGCTTACGGACTTAGGATTATAAAAATCAATACAGAAAAACACTGAAAATAGCTTTCTTTAAAATGCAATATCATAAAAATCAGTGTAAAATAAGCATGAAAATCTTGACCTTTTTCTCTTGGGTCAAATCACCCAAACTTAACTATTACTTGCCCTCAAGTAATCTTTAATACTACGTAAAAGTTATGATTTATTTTGTTAAAGTTTTAATTCAGAAATACTATAATTTTGATTTAAATAAATATTATAATAAGAATTCTCAGAAAGATTTTTAAATAATTAGATTAATTTTGCAGGTATAAGACTATCTAGTCATTAAGTCTAAGAGTTCTAGTCTTCTATTTATTTCAAGAATGACTATATGTTGCAATACCAATTTACTTAGAATATTCAGAAGATAGAAAATTCATGAGGAAACTATAAAGTAAAACTCTAGTCATAAATATAAGTTCAGAAATGTTTTCAGTTTTCCTTTTAGGTTAATCCAAGTGAAGCCAATTTTTTATAAGGCATATCTTCAAGCTTCTCCTCACTTATTTTCTTTTCTTTTTCATGGATTTTTTTTCAATCTTTTTTTTTTCTTTTTCTTTTTCTTTTTCATTTCTTTTTCAAGTGAGGATTACTATTTTTGAATAGCCTGTTAATAATTTTGAACTTCATTCTTTTTTTCCTAAATTTGAAACTTTCAACATTCTTTACCTTATATATACTTCGTAGTTTTTACATTATTAAATCTCAATCTTTTCTTTCTCAACTAAATTCCTAAGATTCTTAACATTTCAAACTATAGTTTCTTTACTTTAAAAAGTTAACTATAGTCTTATCCTCTTATACTAAATATTTTAATCTATAAAATAAATTTTTATTATAAAAAATATTTCGTTGAATTTTTTACAATATTTAGATAAAATCTAAACATAGTAATTAGAATTAAATTTTATCACAAAAATCATAGTAATAATTTTTGAAAATATATTATTTGAGAATATATAATAGTTAAGATTTTTCTTCCCTCCCCAAAACATAAAGTTTTGTATAAACAGAAATAGTACATGGGTAAAAAGAAAAATTCTAAATATAAAATTCATACATTTGCACTTTAGGGGTTTTCTTTTTCTCCTAAATTTTTGCAGCTTCTTTTCAAAATTTTAACTTCAAGTGACCTGTAATATTAAAAACCTTTCTACACACATAATAGTTTAAAATTTGCTGGGGTAATGAAATTTTAAAACAAGTATATAAAACTAAACATTAAATAAAAACAACTAACTACACTATACAGGGCATATACATTTCACAACACAGAACAAATAGTTTACTAATTTAAACTAAACAGTTCACAATTAAACTTACTATTATAGATATCACAAACATCTAGAAATGAAAATGTAATCTACCACACTAAAACACATATCACAGAAAATAAAGCATAGTCCACAATACAATCCATAAAAATAAAAGTTCAACAACTTAAACAAAAACAAACACAAACACAAACAATACATCACTATCAAATGATCAAGCATCAAAATCCCACACAATTTCTTCATCGCCCTGGTCAGTAGGAGGATTGGGCTGATAGTGAGTATATTTGGTGCACTCTGGAAAAGTCACATCTGGCTCTCCTCGGTAATATCTAGCCTGAGCATCGTAATAAGCCATCTCAAAATTCGAATGCCTCTGAGGATACTCACTATCATGATCATGTCTTCTTTCTAGCCCTTCAATCCAGTGATCAATCCTTTCTAATCTTTCATCTAATTTCTCAAAAATTTTCCTCTGCAAGGTCATGGCATTCATCAGATCATACAAGGTAGGGGAGCTGGAGGCAGGAGGGTCATAGCTAGTAGAAAAAATATCTCTACTAGTTGATGGTTCTTTGCTCCTACTCCCTGATCTCCATTCCTCAGGGGATGTATAAGTCTTTATATTTCCTTTTGTAATGGGTTTCATAGGATAAACCCATTCTTCATCATTTCTTGCTTCAACACCAGACAGTTAACCAAGTGCATAAATGAGGCCAGGATGCCTTAAATATCCACTTGTCTCACTCTTCGTAGTAGCCATAATATTCTTATAGATTATCTTCCTCACATTAATTCTTCTATTGTTCTGAATACAGAAATTCAGAATAGCTCTCTCTCTCGAGACTTCACTACGATGGTATGTAGGTAGCAGAGTTGAACAGATGAAATAATGTCATGCTTTAGCAGTGGCATTCATCATGGACAGTGTAAATTTAATCCGTTCATGATTTTTAATTTTCCAAACTCCTTTCCATTCAGTGAGAAAGTCGATAACATCATCCAATGGACCTTCCATTGTTCCAAAAGTTTCAAACTTGCTAGTATAATAGTCTTGAAGCTCATAAAAAGAGTTAATTCTATTAGCATTAAATTCGACAGAGAAACCCCTTACTTGGACAGGCTCGTCCTCAATTTAGTCAGATTCGAGTAAAAATCTCTAACAACTTCAACAGCAGCTTTGTTTGTTGTATAGCAGAAATTCTCCCATCCTCTCTCCTTGATAATTCGTTTCGCCTCTCCTCCAGGATTCTCAAAACTCTATATTGAATATACTTCTTACTTTGGAAAAGTGAAGTGTACCTCGATTGGGCTTTCGCATTAATGAATCTAGTTTCGTCAAATTCAAGTCTTCTCTTTTGTCTTGGAGCCATCGTTCAATCTATCAAATCACAAAAAATTCCAACTAATCTTTAAAAAAATAACACAATGGCTTCTAAATGGAGTTTAAAACAATCTAAATCAATTTCCATGAATTCCTTCCAAGTCTTTTCTCCACATTTTCAAATTTCCCAAAATTTCTCAATGAGGAAGAAATTTATGGTGAAAATCAAAAATTCTTACATATGAGTGAAGCTCCTACCAAGGGAAGATGAAATATGGTGTTAGAATTGGTTGAAATCGCTCCAAATCCAAGATCTCTCAAGCTTTAGGTCGGTTTTTCGAGTAAAAAGGGGAAGAAGATAATGAATAGTGGCATTTGACCGGTCAAAATCACAGTAAATAGGTATTTTTCGCGACTGCGCTGTCGGCGGGCTCATTCGCACCGTAGGTAGGCTCTATGAAGTTAATTACCTGTTCTTTTCGGGAAAACCGCGCCGTTGGCGACCCCGACGGCCTCAAGGGCGCCGTCGACGAGATTCTCTAAAATTGAACATTTTGTGATTTTTCTCAATTTAAAGCCTCGTCGTCATTCGTTCGATCCTTTTTATTATATACTTTACTTAATTTAGTGATGTATTAACACAAATAAACGTACACACAACAAAATTCACATTTATATATATATATATATATATTATATCCAAGTTTTTGCAACACAGAATACATAACACACATAAGTAGGTATTCCTTCAACCTAAATCCATCAATCAGCATCGCAATCCAAGCCACAACACTCAAAACGCTGAAAACAAATATTTCAAACTTAATCTCATCTATACTGAGATTAAAAGCAAGCTAATCAAACACGTAAACATACAAACATTGCTTAAATCAAACACAATAAACTAAAATAAACTAATTAAGTCTACTACTCTTCTGAACTAGTACTGGTCTCTCCTTTGATATCTCCCATCGTTTGAACATAGACAAACAAGTTGTAAAAAGGTCGGAATGGGAATTCTTCAATAGAATCTTCATTGATCCATCCCATCTTTATCATCAATCGCACTAAACTTGCTTCAATTTGTCTAGTATGGTCAAAATGTTCTTTCATTCTCCAATGGATGTGATCGAAGAAATCAAACATATTGTTAAGTGTGCTCATTAAGTTTTGTACCTAATTTTCCAGACTTTTGATTCTACTCATGAGTATTGGAGTCTTTTCTACTACTAAAGGTTGAACTGGAACATAATTATGTGAAGCTTAATCCAGGATCAAACCTACATCACTCTTCCATCATTGGATGGGAACATTTGAGTTGGATCTAAGGGTTTCCAAGGTAGCAATATCTTCTCCCAAACCTCGTATGAAACTTGAAATAAACTGCAAATCGAGAAAATTGTGGAAGGATGTCTAAGCCCTTGGGATGATCCTTGAACGATCAGGCCATAAACAGATTTCACAATAATAGATCCAAAATCAATTGGCCATCCCCTCTGAATGCAGTAGTTTAAGATTGCACTTTCTTTCATAACCTTGCCAATTTTCAACGTCGGCAAAAATTTCACAGAGATGAAAAAGTGCCAGTGTTTCAAAACAGGATTTAAGAGAGTAGTAGATAAACTAACATACCCGTTCTCTCTAATTTCCCATTCATCGGTTTCATCCGTCAAAAATTGATATATTTCGTTCATCTTTTCTTTCATCGGTACGAAATTTGAAAAGTAACAGACTGGAACATTCTCAAGCATATATAATTCATTAATTCTCCCGGAATTAAATGTAATCCACCTACCTCGCACATAAACGCTTCCTTGGTTGATTCCATGTAAATTTGCGTAGAATTCTTTAACCACTAGAACGACTACTGTGGCAGTAGTGTAGCAGAACACTTCCCATCTTCTTCACACAATCATTTCTTCCATTGGTGACAAAGAATTACTTTGTCCTCTTTTGACAAATCCTCTTTCTTTAATCAATCTTTTCTTCGAGATTACCTTGTCGAAGTGTCGCTGCGCCTCCGCACTGATGAACTTTCTCCTATTGTAAACTCAAAATTTTAGGTTGTTAATCAAATTTGAAGCCATTTGAGAAGAATTGAAGAGAGAATCCATTCGTTTTCGGGAGTTTGGAATGTTTAGAAACCGTCCATAGGAGTTTATAAAGGACAGATTCGCTAAAAACAGCCAAAAAACCGTCGTTTTGAACACGAAAAACTACCCACTCGCTAATCCCGCTGTCGGTGGCATCGAAGGTGCCGTCGGTGAGCCTTATGCAATTAAATACCAGAGCTTTTGGGAAAAACCCACCGTCAGCGGCATCGAGTGCTTCGTCGGCGCCCTAGTCAAAAATTTGCATAAAAACGCTGTGGTCCAATATGTTCCAAATTTTCTCTATGAATTCAAATTCAATGATAATCAAAGGGTAAATATAAGTAGTAAGAATTAATATTACTAAAAACTAACAATAATTTCAAACAAACATACAACTATTAAAGATAACTATGGGTTGCCTCTCATAAAGCGTTTGGTTTAACGTCGTCAGCCTGACCTATTTAAGGGTTATTCAGGTTGACTGAGCATTAAAACCTCCTTAAAATTTGGTTTTTTACCCTCAAAATATGGGTTTAATCTATGTTCATTTACTTTAAATCTATTCCTAGTCTTCGGATCTTCAATTTCAACAGCTTCATAAGCATAAACCTGAATTACAGTGAAGGGTCCTAACCAACGAGACTTCAATTTCCCAAGAAATAATTTTATCCTTGTATTGTAAAGCAAAACTTCTTGTCCTGGTTTGAAGTTCTTTTAGTAATATTCTAAACATTTCTTAACTTCAATTTTTCCTTAGAAATTCTATTGTTATTGTAAGATTCATTTCTTAGTTCTTCTAATTCATTCAATTGCAGCTTCCTCTTCTCACCAGCATTTTTCAAATTATAATTGAATTCTTTAATCGCCCAAAAAGCTTTATGCTCCAATTCTACTGGTAAGTGACAAGTTTTTCCATATATAAGCCTATAAGGAGTCATACCAATATGAGTTTTATAAGCAGTCCTGTATGCCCATAATGCAGTATCTAGCTTGCAGACCAATCTACTCTATTAAGATTAACAGTCTTTTCTAAAATTTGTTTGATCTCTCTATTAGAAATTTCAGCTAAACTACTAGTTTGAGGATGATAAGCAGTAGAAAATTTATGAACAATACTAAATTTTTCTGCCAATCTTTAAATGTAGTTATTCCTAAAATGGGATCCTCCGTCAGTGATAATCACTCTCGGCATACCGTATCTTGTGAAAATTTTTTTCATTAAAAATCTTGAAACACTTTTAGCATCACATCATGGTAAAGCTTGTGCTTCTATCCACTTTGATACATAATCAACAACAATTAAAATATATAAGTTCCCAAATGAAGGAATAAATGGTCCCATGAAATCTAATCCCCAAACATCAAAAATCTCAACTTCTAATATGAAATTTAGAGGCATTTCGTTTCTTCTAGATATATTACCTACTTGTTGGCATCTATCACATGTTTTGATATATCTATAAACATCTCTAAAAAGAGTAGGCCAATAAAATCCAGCTTGTAAGATTTTATATGTAGTTTTATCAATTCCAAAATGTCCTCCAAAATCAGAATCATGACATTTCTGAATGATCTGTTCAGTTTCTTCATAAGGCACACATCTAATAATAAGATCATTACATTGCTTATATAAATATGGTTCATCCCAAAAATATGATTTTGAATCATGAACAAATATTTTCTGTTGTTGTAATGTTAGCATAAGTGGCATAATATCTCTTACTAAATAATTTACTATATCTGCATACCAAGGTATTTTCCACTCATTAATATTATAAAGTTTTTAATCAGGGAAACTGTCTATTATTTCTTTGTCGGTGTCAGATAATACATTATATTCTAGTCTCTACAAATGATCAGCAATTTTATTTTCAATTCTTTTTCTATCAATCACAACAAAATCGAATTCTTGCATTAAAAGTTCCCATCAATTAATCTTGGTTTAGTATCCTTCTTTTTCATTAGATATTTAATAGCAAAATGATCAGTATGTGCAATACATTTTGTTCCAATTAAATATGATCTAAATTTATCAAAAGCATATACAATAGCCAGTAACTCTTTTTTAGTAACTATATAGTTAGTTTGAGCATCATTAAGAGTTCTACTAACATAGTATATAACGTTAAAAATTTTGTCAAATCTTTGACCAAGAACAGCTCCAATAGCATAATCACTAGCATCACACATTAGTCCGAACGGATTCTCCCAGTCAGGCGAAACTATTAGGTGCCGTGATTAGTTTTTCCTTTAATAATTCAAAGGCATTCATGCATTCTTTAGTAAATTCAAATTTCTTGTCTTTTTCTAAAAGTTGGCATAGAGGCTTTGTAACTTTGTACGGCTTATTTTAGATTGTATTGTATTTTAAAAGGGGGGTCGCCTAACAGAAGTTGTCGGCGAATTTAAATTTTAAATTTGATTTAAATATATATATAATTTAGAAAGTAGTATTTGGCTTTGAAAATAATTTTTAAATTTGAAAGTTTTAAGATATGAGATTAAACCGATCTCACATCCCAAATAGTTTATATAAACGAGCACCGTACCACAAACCGTGTATCTATCCACTAAGGATAGACACACTGCTATGATGGTGGGGCTCGATCAAATAAACTAGAAGTTTTGTGACATCCGTTTGGTCCGCGAACCAATTTTATAAGCCGACAAATTCCCCGCTTAATATGAAAGTATCAAACGGGGTTTATATTACTCGGGTTCTTTAAAATTCCCTATAAGGGCAAGCCCCTATAGTTAATTACATCTTAAGTGACGGGAATCACCTAAGAAAACTCTCGATAATAATCAATAACTCGCTTTCAAGAATTTCAAAGTTTAAGGTTTTCAAAGATTGAATTTTGGAATTTCGATAGGGAATGGATCAAATTTTGGAACATTTTGTTTTGTGAATCCAAAGGAAGAAAGGTAGGAGAAATCACCGATTCGAAGTGAACTTCGGTAATTTCCCGACTATCCTATCGTTTGGCTTGAGTTTAGGAAAGTCCTAATACTTATTTAAATGTTTTGATCTTGCCAATTTTAATTAATTAGGGCTTATATTTGTATGATAAAATCAAACAAATAGCACTAGAAAATGTGAGGGTTTATTGTCGTATCCGACGACTACCTCGGAATCCTAAGACCGGTTAGGGCTTAATTTGCAATGCAAATGCCTAACGAAGAGGTTGAGGATTTATGTTGCACTAGGCAAGCTACCTCGAAGTCCTATGGCTTTGTTGTTTAATTCTAAGAAGGTTTCTGTTGAAGTAGATTCAAGTTTTGTTGATGACGATGGCCGTGTCGCCCACCATGCTCCAAGCTCCTTGTTGTTGCAGAGGTTTAGTTTTAGAAATCATAAATCGGGAGATGAGAAAAGTGTTTTGGTTTAGAGAAAATCTTAATTTCCAAGTGTTTTTTACGTTTTAATTAAAACAAATCTTAAAGTTGATTATAACGACACCGGTTAAGATCCCACGGTTCCATCCTTCCGGCATCATTATTTTTATCGGATTCACTTAGTCCGGATGAATTTGCTAAACTCAGCTGAATGAGTTCCACACTTTCATTTAGACAGTGGGAAATCCCGTTAGCAACACGTAGGTTACATCATCCGAGGTATTCCCGATCATCCAACGGGACGTTTTAATTTAGTTGTAATTGTAGTTTTGTGTTCCGTTTGTGATTAAATTTTGAGTTGTTTTATATTTTGAAATGTTGTGGCGGTGAATTTTATCTTGCGATGACTTTTAACTTAGTTTTGGTTTCGGTTTCGGGGACTATCCTAAAGGTGTGGGTTTTCATGCAACGGTTGTTTATCATGCAAGAAAAGTAAGTGCGATGCGGTTAAATAAATTGCAATAATGTAAATTGCAAGAAAGTAAATTGCAATAAAATAAAAGCGTACCTGGAGGGTCTTCCCGTCATCCCAAACTACACTTAAAACACAATTAGAATATTTAAGCAAGTTCCTAGGTAAAGCTAAGGGAAGGGTTATGGTTTTCTACCAAATTCCTAATCCTATAGCTAGTCAACTCCTATGACGTCTAGGTTCTTTGTGTTTTTCGTTTGAGGACGATTTTCTTCATCGAAAGGACAATTAAGTCCAATTGTTCTTATAAATATCCTATCATATTGAGGAAGTGCTTAAGAAGAATCTTAAACATCTTTTCAATATTTTCGGGATTGTTTTAAGTCCAAATGAATTTAATTATATAAATGAATCGATCGTCCGAGGTTTTCAAGTCTTGTTAACTTGCTCGGTGAACTAGGACATTTGAATATCCTATGAGTGAGGTAACACTTCATTTGATGTTCCATTTAGGAGTTATAATAATCAAAGCTTTCGAGGTAAATTAGTATTCGAATGATTTGATTTAAGTTAAAGGGTTTAAATTTGGAATAGTGTTCAAGTTGCTTTACATTTATTTTGAATTCTTTATGTCTTAGGTGATGTTATATTTAATTCAACTTCATTTAATTGAGTTTTAATTTAGTTTAACATAGTTCAATTTAATTTGATTTGGTATTTAATTAATTTGATTTGATTTAATTTAATTTAATTATTTAATTTAATTTAATTTAATTTAATTGTTTAATTTAATTTAATTGTTTAATTATTTAATTTAATTTAAATTTAATTTAATTTAATTTAATTTAATTTAATTGATTTAATTTAATTTAATTTTATTTAATTTAATTTTAATTTAATTTAATTTATAATTTTAATTGAGATTTTAAAAGAGTTTAATGATTTAATTAAGTCTTTTAATATTTTAGATTTGAGTTATCATTTTAATTAAGAGTTAAGTGTTAATGATATAATTAGTTTAGGGATTTTTTAAATTAAAGAATAAATCTCTTCCTAATAAATATCCCTTATTTTAATAATTCCAATTTTATTATTCTTCCAAATTTAATCTATTATTTAATTAAAGTTTAATCATTTTAAAAATTGTTTAATGAGTTTCTACCCTTTAATTATTTAAATTTCAATCATCCAAACCAGATTAAGATCAAATATTTTACTTGTTGATTTTTTATTAAACCTAAAGTTTTAATTAAGGATTAAAGATTTTAATTACCATTTTACCCTTTAAGCTTAATAATTTCATAACTCACTAAATTGAACCCAAATGAACTTGAAATTTTTATGTGACTTCACTCATATGTCAATAAAGACATGAGAGGAGAAAATGTGATTTTTCTGTATTTAATTTATTTATATAATTATTTTTGGTGGAAATTAGAGATTTTCAAGGAAAATTTAATAACATGACCAAGGGAAAGTTTCTGTCCTTAAGAAAATTAGGGGACATTCCTAATAACCAGAGAAGCACTTGGACCAATTTTGGTGATTTTTTGAATTATATTATTTTTATTATAATTATTTTAAGTTTTGGAGTGTTAATTAATTTAAAAATAAAATAAATGTTGAAAAATGGGTTTTATATTTTTCAAAAATCTCTCTGATATCAAGGAAACCAGAGAAACAAATTTTGTAATTTTCTGATTTTTCTATGATTTATTATAATTATTTTAGTGAAAATGCTAGAAAATACATTTTTTTTTAATTTTAAAATTACCCTAGGGCTTTAAAATTCAATATCTCACTAAATAGACCTAGGAAAAATGTGGGATTTGTTCCTAAGTGATTAAAATTCAAAATGTGACATTTTGGTGAATTTTATTATTTTTGTGATTTTTATTATTTTTTAATTATTAAAAATATTAAAATATTATTAAAAATCAACTTTTTTAGAAAATTGAAATTTTAATTTTCTTAGGTTTCCCTGATATCAGAGAGGCTCCAAAACCAATTTGATAGATTTTTAAAAAGTATTTTAAAAGTTATGAATTTTTAAAGTTTAAAATGGCTAAGTGACTTACTCAACCCAATTAGTGGGGCTAACCAAGTCCAATTGACCTCAAATTTTTATGGTGGATTCCTCTGATCCTAAAGGTCAGTAGAGAATTGATTTCAAGTCAATTTGATGCCTGGTTAACTCTAATTAATTAAAGACCTATTTTGCGTGTTTAAGCCAATTAGGGTTGTTTTAAATGAACTAAGTCAAAACCTATTTTTCCTAGGGTTCTCTGGTCATAAGGAACATCACCAAATTTTCCTAGAATTTATTTCACAACATGCTATTTACTGGAATTAAAATACTCAAAACAGTGACACTGAACTTGAAAAATCAAGAACTCCTCATAGGGATGGCCTCCGACTTTGGAAAATTCGGGGAATGTTCCCAAATTCAGAGGCTTCAAAAGCCCTATGGTCTCATGCCATGGTGAATTGTATGCATGCATGGAGAATTAAAACAATGCAGAGAGTAAATAAATTATAAAAAATAAAATACTTGATGAAATTAAATGATTTCTTTTCCACATTATTCTCCTCCGTTCACCTGAGCGAGAGGGTATTTTTATTTTATTTTTATGATTTTTCTACACAGAGATATGAATTTTTGAAGTTTAGGGAATTAAATAAATAAGAAAATACCCTAATTTTCTATTTATCCACGCGGCGCTAGCGCATCCTCGGCAGCTCCGAAAGGCCCCGCGGTTCTCGTACCGTCTCCTGGTCCGACGCGATCCTGACCATCCGTGCGCGCGTGTATTGAATGGACGGCATCCGTTCATCGTCCCCAAGTGTTCTCACCCGAGAGCCGTCCACACTAAATCCCTAAGATCTCACTCGATTCTCGATGGATTTTTACGTTCTTATACTCTATGGATTCGTCTTGAAGAGACGAACACATCTATACGGTTAACATGCATTGAAACTAAGGCATTTGAAATAGAGATTCTCCGAAGCTCGGGATGAAGAGTTAGCTCATACCTTGGCTCGGAGAAGTGTGGCTTCAATCCGAGAGTTGTTGCACCTTCGATTGGGTCCTAGCAAGCTCCGGATGAAGTCTCCGGTCCAGTGAATTGTCCGGATATGATTTCGACCAAGCCCGATCACAAAGCTTGGAGGCTGGAGCAACCGGGTGGCCCTGGAGATGGGGCTTTTGCTGGTGGACACCTTCTCTTGGTCCGGTGAAGGTGTAGAGCCAATCAATTTGGGAATTGGCTCACCGTGGAGAAGTGTCCTGGTTTTGGGTGGAATTTCAACTACGAAATTGAGCTTACGGAGGAGAAATGGCGGGGGATTTCACTCTGGGGATCAAGTGCTCTAAGGATGGAGAAGGGTCCGGAACAATTTTGGCGAGTTTTGGCAAGGTTTTTGCTTCTCTCTTTCATGGCCGAGAGGGGTGGAGTTTAAATAGAGTCGGTCGAGGGGCCTCCCGGGGGAGTTAGGGCTTGGGATCGAGCTGCTCCGGTGAGGAGAAGAACGAGCCATGGTGACCACTAGGCATGGGGCGGCTCGGCAAGTGAGAATTTCAATGTTGGCTCACATGTGAGCTCTCGGCCATGGTGTTTTCCGGCGGCTCGGTGGCCGGCCGGCTGAGCATGGGTCACCCTCGAGGTCGGGTGGGTCGGGGCTGGAGGTTTGTGCAATCAATTGGCCATGGACATGTGTAAAGGCTTTGATCCAAAGTGGAATGGGGCATGGCTGAGATTTGGACCTAAATGGGTCAACCCACCCATTTGGGCTAGGTGCACCACTCAAGGCCTGGTTTTGGCCGAGGGAAAAGTGATTTGGCTCGAGCATAATCGGTAGGGTCAAGTCACCATCCAAGCACAATTAGGCTTAAGCATGGTTTAGTGGAATCATGGAAGTGGTTAATCTTCTTTAGGAATTAAGGAAAGAGCCTCCTCCTTTTGCCCAAAATGGCATGGTGACATGTAAAGAGGCTCTCATGGCTTACCTATGGCTTGTGCATGGCTCCATGGCTCCATTTGGCTTGGGAAAAGGTTTGGTCAATTTCATAAAAAAGGATTTTAAGGATTTTGGATAATTTGGTGGAAATTTGGATGAAGCTTCATTTGGAATAATTCAATGATGATTTTAGGACTTAGGTAATGGATTTAATTAAATGGATGATAAATGGAGATGTCATGTGGGCTTTAGGGTAGATTTGGGCTTTTGAATTTTGAAGGAAATGGGCTTTTATAAGGGTTTAAGGGAAGTGGGCTTTTAAGTTTATGAATGTGTTCATGGATGAAAATTTTTGTAAAAGGTTGGGCCAAATAATTGTTGGGTTTAGCTCATGGATGTGTCATGAGTAACTTGAAGCAAATTTGGGGTAGTTTGGGCTTGAATTGGGTTGGATTTGGATTCTTTTGGTGAATGGGCCAATATAGGTCCAAGTGGGCCAAGTTGGGCCAATGTTGGGCTAGGGTTGAAATTGATGTAGAATTATTGTTGAGAAGTGTTTATGGGAGTGTTTCAAAGAGGTTTTGACTTTGGTTGGGCTTTGATTTTTGGGGTTTGGGTTCATTTGGGTTAGGTTTGGGCTTAGGTCAAAAAATGGGCCTTAAGGTCAAAAGTGGATTTGGATCCAAATGTCAATCAAATTGGACTTGGATTTGGTCTAGATTGGTATTGGGGATGTTGAATTGAAGTTTAGAATTGAATTGGACCAAAATTGGGGTCAATTGGGTAGGTTTGGTTTGACATTGGGTTCACTTTGGATTAGAATGGGTCAAATTGGGGGTTTTGACAAAAGTAGGGTAAATTGACAAAATTGGCCCATGGTGTAGTTGGACAAAATGAAATTGGGAATATTTGGGATTTTTGGAATTTTCTGGGAATTTTCTGATTTTTGGATTTTTAGGCCAAGAAGGGTATTTTGGGTATTTGGAGGGTATTGGGGGTATTTTTGGAATCTTTGGTATTTTTGGGTATGGATGATCAATTTGAGTGATGTGGAGATGTTTGGGATTGATTTTGGAAAATTTTGGGTAATTTGGAAATTTTGCGAAAATTTGGGTAATTTCGAGGTTTTGGGTAGGTTTAGTAGGTGTAGGGTCTCGGGGGTCAAAAATTGAAAATTTGGGAAATTGAAGATTGGGTGAATTTAGGTGGAAAGAAATCATTTTGGTTGAGCCATGAAACCATTTCAAGCCCATATGAGCCATGAAAGGACTCATTTGAGGCATTCATTATGTTGTTCCTAACCCTCTTAGCGCGAGGGCTTAGGGGTTAAGGACCATCCATGTGAATCACCCGCATGAGTCGGGAGGTTAAGTTGGGTATGGGTGTGGTTTTAGGAAGTGTGTGGAAATGTAGTGTGTAAGTGTAGTGTAAGTCGGCCCCTTCACTGGACCGAGCCACCTGAGGCGGTCCTAAGGCCAAAGAGTCCTATAGGAACTCATCCTTTAAACTTCCACATTTGATTTCAACCCTCTAGGTGATTAGGGGTCTATAGTCAAGCTTGTGGAGTTTGCAGGGAGTTTAGAATTGGTTTGAATTTCTAAAAGGCGGGTCCCAATTCTAGTCCTCTAAGATAGTCAAAGGAAAAAACCTAAGGCTAGATCCTAAGCACTAAAAAGAAGAAGGGAAGACCTCATCAAAAATGAGGTCAACAAACTTTTGATAAATCTTTAATATAACGTCTGTAGAAACCAGCATGTCCAAGAAAACTTTTTACCCCTCTCACTGTAGTAGGAGGTGGTAATTTAGCTATTACTTGAATTTTTGCAGGGTCTAATTCCATTCCATTTTCTGAAATTTTATGCCCTAATACAATTCCTCCTGCAACCATAAATTGACATTTTTCCTAATTTAGAACTAAGTTAGTTTTTTTGCATAGCTCCAAAACTTTTTCAAGATGATTTAAGCATGCGTCAAATGATGTTCCAAACAAAGAAAATTATTCATAAATACTTCAATTTCATTGTCTATTAATTTACTAAAAATCGACATCATACATCTTTGAAATATTACAGGTGCATTACATAGTCCAAAAGGCATCCTTCTGAAAGCAAAAGTTTCGTACGGACTAGTAAAAGTTGTTTTCTTCTTGATCCTCAGGAGCAACAGGTATTTGATGGTAACCAGTATATCCATCAAGAAAGCAATAGTACTTATGTCGAGCAAGTCTATCCAACGTTTGGTCTAAGAAAGGAAGAGGAAAATGATCTTTTTGGGTGGCTGCATTTAATTTTCGATAATCTATACAAATAGACCATCCTAAAATTTGTCTGATAGGAATTAATTCTTTATTTTCATTTTTTTCAACAGTTATTCCTCCTTTCTTGGGAACACAATGAATTGGACTTACCCAAGTACTATCTGAAATATGATATATAATTCCAGCATCTAACATCTTTAGAATTTCTTTTTTAACTACTTCTTTCATTATAGGGTGGGTTTAATCTCCTTTGAGAGTCAATTCTTGGTTTATGTTCTTCATTTATTAAAATTCTATGCATACAAATCAAAGGACTAATTCCTTTAATATCAACTAAAGTCTAACCAAAAGCTCTTTTGTATTTTTTTAATATATCCAATAATTTTTGTTCTTGAATTTCATATAAGTCTGAGGATGCAATTACTGGTAATGTTGAAAACTCTCCTAAAAATATATACTTCAAATGATTTGAAAGATTCTTTAATTCAAGTTCAGCGGGTTTTACAACAGATGGAATTAATATTTGATTTTCTGGTGATGTGAATTAAGCTTTTCATATTTTTCCTGAATATAATCAGCTTCTTCAATTTCTATTTCTTCATAATTATCTTTTTCTATATCTTTTTTTCTTCATAATTTTCTAGGAAATATTCACTTTTTAAATAATCACAAACATCCATTCTGAACATTCATCAACTTTTTCTACGGATGGATATTTCATTGATTTTGAGATGTTAAAGGTTACTTCTTGGTCATTTACTCTCATAATCAATTCTCCTTTTTGAACGTCTATCATAGCTCTTCTTGTAGCTAAGAATGGTCTTCCTAAAATGATTGGAATTTCTTTATTTTCTTCCATATCTAGAATGATAAAGTCCACAAGAAAAATAAACTTATCAACCTTGACCAAAACATCTTCTACAATTCCCGTAGGATGTGTAATAAATCGATCAACTAACTATAGAGTTACAGAAGTTGGTGCAATATCTCCAATTTCTAACCTTTTAAAAGTTGATAGAGGCATCAAATTTATGCTAGCTCCCAAATCACATAATGCTCGCCCATAAAATTTTTCACCAATAATATACGAAATAGTGAAACTACCAGGATCTTTAAGTTTTTCAGGAAGTTTTCTTTGAATTATATCACTACACTCTTCACTGAGTGCAACAGTCTTATGATCTAAAACTTCCTCTTTTTGTTGAGTATATCCTTCATAAATTTAACATAATCAGGCATTTTCTCTAAAGCTTTAACAAAAGGAATATTTAATGAAAATTTTTTCAAAATGTCTAAAAATTTAGCAAATCTTTTTCCTTTATCCTGTTGCTTTAGTCTTTGAGTAAATGGTGGAGGTGGTTTTTCAATGGTAATTTTCATAGGTTTTAGAGGAAAATCAGGATATAAACTTTCGTTTTCTCCTTCAGTTTCTTCTTTTTCCTTTAAAACTACAGTTTCTTTTTGAACTCTTGTTTCCAACTCTTTTTCACTTCTTAATTGAATAGCTTTGATTTGTTCTTTTCCTTAATCTTTAAGATTTACTTCAACATTACTAGGTAAAGTTCCAACAGGTCTATTGCTTAATGTAGAAGAAATTTGCCCTAATTGGTTTTCTATGTTTTTAATAGCATTTCCTTGATTTTGTAATTGATTACCCATATTCAAAACTATTTCTTTCGTACAAAACTTCTTTTCCTTGAATTGTGAATTATTATAAAAACCTGGTGGATTAGAAGGTCTATAATTGGAATTACCTGGATTATTTATATTTCCTAATGGGTTTACAAGATTGTTTCCCCATTGAGGATTATTATTATTTTGGTTATTCAAATTAAAATTTGGATGATTATTCCAACCTGTATTATAATAGTTTGAATAAGGATTATTTTGTCTATTATTTAGTGCATTTATTGTTTCATATGAAGATTGAGCATCTATGATTTGTCCTAACAAATTTTCTTATAACACTTGAGGTGTTTGAGAACGATTCATTCCATATTGATATATTTCTTTGAAAGAGCATCAATTTGAGAAACTATCATGGTTAAAGCATTAGAATCATGAATACTGACTACTTTTTTAGGATTTACCCTTTCAGCAGGCCATTGAAAATTATTGGTAGCCATTTCTTCTATTAACGCATAGGCTTCTTCAAAATGTTTAGACATTAGTGATCCACCAGCAGCAGTGTCTATTATAGATCTAAGAGATCCTACTAATCCATTATAAAATTTTTGAATAATTAACCAATCTGGTAAAGCATGATGTGGACATTTCCTAAGAAGTTCTTTAAATCTTTCCCAAGATTCATATATCGATTCTCCTTTATACTGACTGAAAGATGTGATATCGTTTCTAAGCTTAGAAGTCTTAGATTGTGGAAAATATTTCGATAAGAATTTTTTAAAAGTTCTTCCCAAGTTCTTATAGATCCAGGTGCTAACAAATTTAACCAAGCCTTAGCCTTACCCTTAATGAAAAAGGAAAAATTCTAAGTCTGACAGCATCATCAGACACTCTGTCGTACTTAAAAGTAGCACAAAGTTCTAAGAAACTTGCAAGATGTAAATTAGGATTTTCATTTGAAGTTCCACCAAATTAATTGTTTTGTACCATTTGGATAATAACAGGTTTAAGCTCAAATGAATTAGCAGCTACATTAGGGTTTTAAATAGTTAAGTGAATTTCATCTAATGTAGGGTTAGCATAATCTCTTAATGGTCTAGATTATTGTTCATTTTCTATTCTTTGATTGTTTATGTTGATTTCCATTGTTTCAGAATTTATCGGTTCTTTTCTAAGTTTTCTAATTCTCCTAACAGTGCATTCTAATTCTGAATAGTAATGTATAAGATTTTCAGAACCAAATTTGCGCATACACTCGAAATATGTACATAGCAAAAATAGTGAACTAAATAAGTTGCAATTCAAAAAAGGTTTTCTAACAGTACTAAATTGTTGTTCGTTACTCTAATTATGTTATATTCCTATAACATATAAAATCTATCCCCGACAACGGCGCCAAAAACTTGGCCCACGCTGCGTTTTTATCCAATTATAATGTACTTTAGTAATAATTAAATATTTTAATCTTTTAAACGCAGAGTTACTTACAAACGCAAGTATACGTATCGTTCAAGTAATACAGGGCTCTAATGGAGTCCTAGATATCGATCACATAGGGAGAGATATATTAAAGCTTACGTACTTAGGATTATAAAAATCAATTCAGAATTACAACAAAATTGAAATGCCTATTTGTCACTAATATGCAATCGATAATAATATGAAGCTTATAATAAAAACTAGTTTAACTAACAATTTACTAATGCTACTACTAAAATTAAGTTCAAATATAGATAATAGCAAGAATCTTTCTCATTAGTCACGATATTTAACTGAAATGATAGTTATAATTAGTTTTAATGTGTTGTACCAAATAGGAGCATACCTATTCTTTACCCTTTGGTCTAGGCATAAAGAACATTGACTAATCCTATGCTTGGTTTCTGATTCTGCAGCTAGGCTGGGTGGATACCGGCTCTCATTTCAGAGCTCCCACGTTCCCCTTATCTGAGGGCTAACAATCTACACATCAGCACCCAAACGATAGGACCGAATTGAGGATTTAAGCATGCCACTCTAAAATCTTCAATTCTACGCCCGATTAATATTGTTTCCCTATTTATTTTCACTTCTGCCTTCAAGGATTTACTCGTCTACCTTGCAAAGAGCAATTTGATACATACAAGTTAAGAATCCTCAGCCCACGATCAGGTCTTAAAAATTCTTCACGAATTTTAACAATACAAATGGCCAATTCGTATAGTAAAGTAAGTTTATGTATAGTACCATCACATCTTCTTTTTATAATTTATTTAATAGACTAATTATATAATCATTTCACAAAAACATCAAAATCAGGAGAAAGATAGAATAACTACTCAGAAGTCATGAGGAGGATGCAATAAAACTTAGATTTCATAAAATAAAGTAAAGTTCTACACACTAAAAACAAATAAACACTACTTATCTTAAATTTCTCTCCAAACAATCTCCTTGAAGTTCCTCTGGATCTTTTCCTTGGAATTCTCCTTTGAAATGTCAATGTGGAAGAGTTCTCTCACTCCCTTTTCACTCTTGCAATCCCTGGAAGAATTCTTTACAAATTCTCTATTTGAACTCACTACTCACTGTCAGCATATTTTTAGGTTGTGTTTTGAAAAGGGGGTCGCCTATAGAAATTATCGGCAGATTTTTAGATTTTAAATTTAATTTAAATATATATTTTTTGGAAAGTAGCATTTAATATTAAAAATAATTTTAAGTTTGAAAATTTTAAGATATGAAATTAAACCGATCTCACATCCCAAATAATTTATATAAACGAGCACCGCACCACAAACCGTGTATCCATCCCAAAGAATAGACACACAGCTTGATGATGGGGCTCGATTAAATAAACTAGAAGATTTGTGACATCCGTTTGGTCTGCGAACCAATTTTATAAGCCGACAAGTTCCCCTGTTTAATATAAAAGAATTAAACGGGGTTTATATTACCTGGGTTCTTAAAGTTCCCTATAAGGGCAAGCCCCTATAGTTAATTACATCTTAAATGACGGGAATCATTTAAGAAAACACTATATAATGATCAGT
This sequence comes from Papilionanthe hookeriana x Papilionanthe teres, assembly GCA_022702705.1. Taxonomy (NCBI): domain Eukaryota; kingdom Viridiplantae; phylum Streptophyta; class Magnoliopsida; order Asparagales; family Orchidaceae; genus Papilionanthe; species Papilionanthe hookeriana x Papilionanthe teres. Next base: position 27,213,679 of record CM040430.1, read on the forward strand.
GGTTTTGCTCTCAAGAATTTCAAAGTTTAAAGTTTCAAAGGATTGGACTTTGGAATTTCAAAAGATAATAGCTCAAATTTGGAACAGTTGTTTTGAGAATCCAATGGAAAGAAAAGTAGGAGAAGCTGAGGATCCAAGAGGAATCTTGGCAACTTCCCAAACTATCCTATTGTTTGGCTTCAATTTGGGAAAATTATTTAATGTTTCAATCCTGCCAATTTTAATTAATTAAGACTTATATTTGTATGATATAATCAAATAAGTAGTCTCGAAGATGTGAGGGTTTATGTCGTACCAAACAACTACCTCGGAATCCTAAGACCGGTTAGGACTTAATTTGCATAAAATGATTATGCAAGTGTCTAACGAAGAGTTGAAGATTTATGTTGCACTAGGCAAACTACCTCGAAATCCTATGGCTTGGTTATTTAATTCTAAGAATGGTTTTGCTGAAGTAGACCCAGATTTTGCTGAAGAAGATGGTCGTGCTGCCCACCGTGCTCCAAGCTCCTTGTTGTTGCAGAGGTTTGGTTTTGGAAAGTGAAAATCAGGGGATGAGAAAAGTGTCTTGGTTTAAAGAAATCTTAAAGTCCAAATGTCTTTAGTGTTTTAATTAAAACAAACCTTAAAGTTGATTAAACAGAATAGATTAAGATCTCACGGTCCCGTCATCCCGGCACCGTTATTTTCATCGAATTCACTTAGTCCAGATGAACTTGCTGAACTCAACTGAATGAGCTCCACACTTTCATTTAGACCGTGGGAAATCCCGTTAACAATACGTGGGTTACATCATCCGAGGTATTCCCGATCATTCAACGAGACGTTTTAATTTAGTTGCAATTGTAGTTTTGTTGTTCTGTTTGTGATTAAATTTTGAGTTATTTTATATTTTGAATATTGTGGCGGGGAATTTTATCTTTCTGTGACTTTTAATTTAGTTTTGGGTTTCAGTTTTGTGACTATCCTAAAGATTTTAGTTTTCATGCAACAATCTTTTTTAACATGCAAGAAAAGTAAAGTACAGTGCCTGTAATTAATTTGCAGTAAGTTGCAATAAAATAAAAACGTACCTGGAGGGTCTTCCCGTCATCCCAAGCTACACTTAAAACATATATTAAGGCATTTAAATATTTAGAACAAGTACCTAGGTAAAGCTAAGGGAAGGTTTTGGTTATCTACCAAAGTCCTAATCCTATTGCTAGTCATCTCCTATGACGTCTAGGTTTTTGTATTTTGTTTAGGGATGATTTTCCTCATCAAAGAACAATTAAATTTAATTGTTCTTCTAAAATATCTCATCATATTGAGAAAGTGTTTAGGAGGAGTCCTAAACATCTTTTCAATATTTCAGAGATAATTTTGAGTCCAAGTAAATTTAGTTGCACAGGTGAATTAATCATCCAGGAGTTTAGTTAAGCTTTGTCTCTTGCTCAGTGAACTTGGGCATTTGATTACCTGATGAATGAAGTGATATCTCACTTAATACTCCAGTTAAGAGTTATAATAATTAAAGCCTTTAGGGGCAAGATGGTTTGTTGAGGATTTTAATCATTCTTAATTTGAAGTTTGAGTTAATGGTTTAAAGTGATTTAGTTTAATTATGAGGTTTTAATAATTTTAAGTTTGGAATATTGTTCAATTTATTTTTCGTTTAAATCTTTATACTTTAAGTGATCTTAATATTTTAAATTTATTTTACTTTTATTATTGAATGGTGTTAATTTATTATAATTTAAATTTAATTTAACTTAATTTAATTTAATTTAATTTAATTTCAATATTTTAAATTTAATTTAATTTAATTTTTAAAATGTTAATTTAATTTTTACTTAATTTAATCTAATTTAATTTAATTTAAATTTAATTTAATTGTTAAATCACTTAATATTTTGAGCTTTCCTTTAATTTAAGGGTTATTATTTTTTTAATTTTTTTAATTTTAATTTACTTAGTTTGGATTATCATTTAAATCTTAATTAAGAGTTAAATATTATTGAAGTGATTTATTTAAGGATCTTTTTTTATTAAAGAATTAATATCCTCTCAAGTTATATCCTTACTTTTAATAATTCAAATTTTCATTAATCTTCCAAAATTTAAATTGTTTAAATAATTAAATTTTCATTTTGGTTTATTAAAAGTGATTAATGGGTTCCTACCCCTTTAATTTCCCAAAGTTTCAATCATCCAAGAAAGATAAAATTAAATATTTTACCCTCCACTTTAATTAAACCTAAAATTTTAATAAAGGGGTTTAAATTCTTTAATTACCTTTATGCCCTTTTAGGCTTATTAATTTCATAACTCACTAAATTGAGTTCAAATGAAATTCAAATTCTGATGTCACTTCACTCACATGTCAATTAAGAAATTAGAGGAGAAAATGTGATTTTTCTGAATTTAATTTATTTATATAATTATTTTTAATGGAAAATAGGGGTTTTCAAAGAAAATTCACCAACTTGACCAAGGTAACGTTTCTGTCCTTAAGAAAATTATGGGATGTTCCTAATAACTAGAGGACCACTTGGACCAATTTTGGTGATTTTTTGAATTATATTTTATTTATTATAATTATTTTAAATTTTTGAGTGTTAATTAATTATAAAATAAAATAAAAGTTGAAAAATGAATTTTATATTTTTCAAAAATCTCTCTGAGCTCAAGAAAGTCAGAGAAACAAATTTTATAATTTTCTGATTTTTTATTAATTTATTAAAATTAATTTAGTGAAAATGTTGGAAAATACATTTTTTAATATTAAAAATTATTTTAAGCATTTAAAATTCAATATCTTTACTTTGAGACTTGAGAAAAATATTTGTTTTATTTCTAAATGATTAGGAGTAAAAATGTAACATTTTTATGATTTTTAATATTTTTATGATTTTTATTATTTTTTAATTATTAAAATACTAAATATATCATTAAAAATGAAAAAATTAGAAATTTCCAATTTTAATTTTTATAGACTCCTCTAATATCAGAGAACTCACAAAACCAATTTGGTGAATTTTTGAAATGTATTTTTGGAGTTATGAATTTTTAAAGTTTAATTTTACTCATGTGACTTAATTAATCCATTTAATGGGGTTAAGCATTTCCAATTGACTTCAAATTTTTATTCAAGGTTCTATATATCCTAAAGATCAATGGATAATTGATTTCAAGTTATTTTAATATGTGGTTAACCCTAATTAATTAAAGTTCAGTTTTGAGTAATTAGACCAATTAGGGTTATTCTTAATGAATTAACTCAAGATATAATTATCCTAGGGTCCTCTGGTCCTAAGAAACTTTCCTAAATTTTCTGGAATTTATTGAACAATATACTAATTATTGGAATTAAAATATCAAAAACAGTCACAAAAAAATGAAAAATACATAACTTTCCATAGGGATGGCTTCTGACCTTGAAAAATTCAGGGAATGTTCCCAAGATCAGAGGATTCAAAAGCCCTATGGTCTCATTCCATGGTGAATTGTCTATGCAAATGGAGAATCAAAATACTGAAATGAGTAAATAATTAATTAAAAATAAAATACTCATACAAATAACTTGATTTCTTTTTCACATTATTCTCCTCTGTTCATTGAGCAAGAGAGTATTTTTACTTTATTTTTATAATTTTTTTACACAAAGATATGTATTTTCCAAGTTCTGGGTATTTAAATAAATAAAAAAATCCATATTTTTCTACTTATCCACGCGGCGCCGACTCATCCTGGGCAGCTCCGAAAGCCCACGTGCCGTGCTCCCATTCGACGCCTCCATCTGACTCAGTGCTCCAGGGGCACTCGTTTTATGTAACGTTCTCTGGTCCGACACAATCTGGACCGTTCACTCGATACACGCTCGATCGGACGACGCCTGGTCATCGTCTACGACTGATGTGCACCCATGACCGTCCACACTAAAACCCTAAGAACTCTCTCATTTCTCAACGGATTTTTGTGTTCTTATGCTCTATGGATTCGTCTTGAAGAGACGAACACATCCATATGGTTTACATGCTATGAAATTAAGTAAATCAAAATGGAGAATCACTGGAAGCTCGGGAGGAAGGAATGATCCATACCTTTACTCTGAGAAGTGTAGCTTCAATCAGAGAGTTTTGTCACCTTCGATTGCACCCAAGGAAGCTCCAAATGAAGTCTCTAGCTCTAGGGAATTGTCTAGGTATGAAAGTGTCCACAGCCGATTTCAAAGCTTGGAGGCTAGAGCAACTGGGTGGCCTGGAGAGGGGGCTTTCACTGGGGAACTCCTTCTCTTGGTCCTGTGCAGGTGTGGGTGAGTTTAATTTGGATTTGGTGGAGGTTTTAGAGATGTCCTGGTTCTGGGCTGAGAATTGAGCTCCAAAATTGAGCTCAATCAATAAGATTTAGGGCAGGAGAGCAGTGGGGATCAATTGCTCTAGGTGACGAGAAGGTCTTGGAGCAATTTTAGCAGAGTTTTGTTTAGGTCTGGTTCATCACCTTCTTTGGCCGAGAGGGTGGTGGGTTTAAATAGACATGGCTGGAGGGCCTCCCAGGGGTGTTTGATGCTTGGGATCAGCTGCTCTATACAAGAGAAGAACAGCCATGGTGTTCAATTGGACTGTGACAACTCGACGAGGAAGAATTGAAAATTTTGGCTCACATGGAGCTCTCGGCCATGGCTTTTCCGGCGACCCGGTGGTCGGCCGGCGGGGTTAGGTCACCATCTTGATCAGCAGGGTCAGGGGTTGGCAATGGTGCAGTCAATTAGCCATGGACATGTGTAAAGAGTTTAGCCTTAAGTGGTATGGGGAGAGGGGTGATTTTGGATCCAAATGGGCCAAGTCTTGTAAATGGGTTGGGTTCACCTCTCCAAGCTCTAGTTTGGGCTGAGGGAGATCAGGTGAGTCGGCTAGCTTAGTGGGGAAAAGTCACCATCTAAGCATATTTATGTTTAAGCATGGTTTAGGGAAAACATGGGAGTGCTTAATCACTTTAAGGGAATCAAGAAAGAGGCTCCTCCTTTTGCCCAATATGGTATGGTCACATGAACACCACTCACATGGCTTGCATGGGGCTTAAGGATGGCTTCATGGCTTTATTTGGGCTTGGGGCAAGGCTTGGCTCAATTTCATGAAAATAGATTTTGGAAACATTGGCATTTTAGTGGGAAGTTCTCATGAAGCTTGATTTGGAATTATTTGGTTATTTATTTTAGGACTTAGGGATGATTTCAATCAAAGGGATGATGATGGGAATTTTACATAGGCCTTGGAATAAGTTTTGGGCTTTTGGATTTGGTAAAAATGGGCTTTCAGGATGGTTTAAGAAAGTGGGCCTTTAGGTTTGAAAACAAATTGGTGGATGGAAATTTTGTGAAGTATTGAGCCAAAAAAATATTGGGTTTAGTTTAGCGATGTATCATGAACATTTTAGAAAAGGTTTGGTGTCATTTAGAGTGGAATTGGATTTAATTTGGGCTTTTTTGGTAACGGGGCCAAAGTGGGTCAAATTGGGCTAACTTGGGCTAAGGTTGGGCTAAGCTTGGATTTGATGTAAAGTTAATGTTGAGAAATGCTTATGAGAGTGTTAAAAAGAGTTTTCAACTTTGGTTGGGCTTTGATTTTGGGATTTGGGCCCATTTGGGTTAGGTTTGGGTTTAGGCCAAAAATGGGGATTTTGGTTTTGGGTTAGGTTTGGGTGGAGTTTAGGTTCAAATTTGGGGCAAATCTTGTTAGTTTTTTGTTTGTGGGGATGTTAGGAAGGTTTACAAAAAGATTTTGGGTTAATTGAAATTGAATTTGGTTGGTTTGGGCTAAGTTTTAGGTCATGGGCCAAGATTGGGCTTTAAGCTTCAAATTGGAATTGGATCCAAATGTTAATCAAATTGGGCTTGGATTTAGTCTAAATTGACATTGGGGATATTGAATTGAAGTTTAGAATTGAATTGGGTCAAATTTGGGATCAATTGGGTTGATTTGGTTTGACATTGGGTCCACTTGGGTTAAGAATGGGTCAAATTGGGGGTTTTGATAAAAGTGGGTTAAATTGACAAAATTGGCCTATAGTGTAGTTGAACAAAATGAAATTAGGAATATTTGGGATTTTCTAAAATTTTCTTTAATTTTTTTGGAATTTATGGAATTTTGGGTTAAAAAGGGTATTTTGGGTATTTAGAGGGTATTGAGGGGTATTTTTGGAATTTTTGGTATATTTGGCCATGGATGGTCAATTTAAGCGGGGGGGGGGGGGAATTTTTAGGACTGGTTTTGAGGAATTTTGGGTAATTTAGGCAATTTTGCAAATGTTAGGTAGCTTCAAGAACATTTGGTAGGCTTGGTGGGTTTAGGGCCCTGGGGGTCAAAAATTGGAATTTTGAGAAATGAAGGTTGATCAAGTGTGATTGAAATGAAATAATTTTAGTTGAGCCATGACACCATATCAAACCCACAAAAGCCATTAGAGGACTCATTTGAGGCATTCACTATGTTGTTCCTAACCCTCTTAGCTAGAGGCTTAGGGGTTAAGGTCCATCCATATGAATTGCCTACATGAGTCAGGAACTCAAGCTAGGTAAAAGTGGTTTTAGGATTGGAATGTGTGTGAAAGTGTAATGTGTGTGCAAGTCAACTCTCACCAGACCAGGCCACCAGGGTAGTCCTAAGGCAAAAGAGTCCTATAGGGAACTCATCCTTTAAACCTCCACATTTGATCTTAACCCTCCAAGTGACTTAGGGGTTTACAATCAAACTTATGGGGTTTGCAAGGAATTTAAGAGGTGTTTAAATTTCTAAGTGGTGGGTTCCATTTCTATTCCTCTAAGATAGTCAAAGGGAAAGCCTAAGGCTAGATCCAAAGTACTAAGGAGAGAGAAGAGAAAAGACCTCATAAAAAATGAGGTCAACACTTACTAAATTAAACTCACTAATTGACACTCTTTTACACTATGGACTCACTAATAATCACTTTAGAGACCAGAAGAAGAGCACTTTCCGTTCTAAATTTGTTCCTTTTAAAGTTGTAGAAGAGTCTCTAAGGGTTGTGAAGGTACCCCTTCAAAAATCGTCCATGTTCGACGTATTTCTGGAAAGATCCGTTGACCCCGCCGTCAGCGGCCTCGAGGCGTCGTCGGCGGCCTTCTAGAAAAAATGCATTTAAACAGTCCCCGCCGTCGGCGGCGTCCCTTATAATTAATTCTGAACTCTCGAGAAAATCACGCTGTTGGCAGCCTCGGCCTCGCCGTCGGTGGCCTAGATCAAATTTGCATAATTTAGACTTTTTTTCTCCAAATCCGCCCATTTTTGCATATTTTCGTTCCCTTGTCCTTAATTCTTCATATCTGCAAAAAAACACCAAAAATACATTTCTTTAAAGTGCAATATCAAAAAACCAGTGTAAAATAAGCATGAAAATCTTGACCTTTTTCTCTTGGGTCACTCGGCTTGGAGGGGTTTGGTCAAACAGTGATCTAGAGGCTTTGGGAAGACCTAATTTCGATTGGGCTTACCTTTGTTCAGTCTCTAGATGGATTTGGGATAGCTAATTTAAAGGTTTATGGAAGTTGGTTTCACACTTCTAATTTGTCCTGATTTTGTGAAGGCTCTCAAGTTGGTAAAATTGAGAGGCTTTCAATGGGTTTCATGGCTTCAATTGATGAGGGATGAATTACCTAGGCCCTAGGGGACAATTTTGATGTTGAAGATCGGAGGATTTGAGCAGTGTTTAGGGGTTTTCAATTTCTTATCCTCTTCCTTCATAGGCTCAGTTTTGGGCTTATTTATAGCCATGGGGAAGCTTGGGTGAGCTTAGGCTGAGCTAGGCTTGTCTAGGGGAGTTGCCAACTCGTTCATTAATGCTTAGAGATAGGATTTCGGCTGTTAGCATGATGGAATTTGCAATTTCCAAGGGTAAACCATGTGTGTTCTACTCATGGTGTGAACTTAACTCCATGATTTTGCTTGCCTCATTGGATGCCTTGGGAGGTATGCAGATTGGTCCAAAGGCTGTGGTTCAGCCTACCCTAAGTGAATTTTATCATGCTTATTATGAAAGTTAGAGAGGATGCCACAAAGCCTTATCTCTTTCCTATTCTCCATGTAATGTTATGATGAATTTAATCATGGTGTAAAGGGCAGTTAAGCCAAGCTTTTCCTCCTATTGGGTGAAGGGAGAGGTGAATAATGACTCACCTAAATCGTTCTCTAAGGAAGATATGATTAATTGACACCATTTATGCCTACTCATCATGGCCTCGTGATGAATTCTCCTCTTAGTTAACCATGGTAAAAGAGAGGGTTGAAGCCATGCTCTCCTTCCATTGGGTGATCTTGGAGGTGCATGATAAGCTATTGAGATGGCCGACCACATCATCTTAAGGAAGGAGATGACTCATGCTTTGAAATGAAGGGGAGATGCCACTTCATTTCCTTCATTATAATGCCTCCATAATGACTTTTAACCATGGTTAAATGGCATGTCATGAGTCATTAAGGGGTTGATTGATTTTTAATGGGTCTAATGGGTTGTGTCTAACCTATATGAGGTCACTAATGATGTCATTAATGGGTTTAAAAATTCAAAACCATTTATTATGTCATGGGTGATGTCATGAGTCTAAATTTTACTTTATGGCTTTTTAATTATATTTCATTAATTAATTATGTCATTAATTAAAAATATTAGAAATTTTATTATCAACCAATATTTTAATCAAAATAATTTTGAAATTAATTATTTGATTAATTTTTATCATTTTTGGTTCAAAATTAGGAATTTTGGCCAAATTTGATACATATTTAATAAGGTTGACCAATGTTGACCCAAGTTAGCTTAGGTTGACCCATTTTGGTTTAACGGTGTCCAATGTAACCTATTCAACCTTATCATAATTGATTTGGTTATAAAGTTTATGGGTTTTTTTATTAAAGGTTTAATTTAGTCAATTTTGGTGTGTAGGTCAATCCAAAGGTCAATGTGGTGACACTTCGATTAACTTTTTATGGTTTTGAGTATTTCCAAGTTAATTATGTCAATGTCTATCATTGAAATCAATTTTGTGGTCGGGGGCATGAGTTAGCCAATTTGACCTATCTATGTCTAGGGTTTACCAAAGTTGTCTTAATGGTCATTGTGACAATTTTTAAGTGGTTAAATGAGTCATATTTGATCGTTTTAGTGTCTTCATTGACTTGATAGTCAATGGTTGTCACTGGATTAAAAATTGATCAATTTAACTAAAGTTGTCTTTTTAGGTCAAAAGTTAACCTGTTGGGTCAGTAGGGTTGGTCACTAGGGCATGAATTAACCAGTTTGACCAAAGTTGACCATTTATGTCAAAGGTTGACCTGTTGGGTTAGTAGGGTTGGTCACTGGGTCAAGAATTGACCATTTTGACCAAAGTTGATCATTTAGGTCAAAAGTTGACATGTTGGGTCGGTAGGGTTGGTCACTAGGTCAGGAATTGACTAGTTGAGCAATGTTGACCATTTATGTCAAAGATTGACCTGTTGAGTTAGTAGGGTTGGTCACTAGGTCAGGAATTGACGAGTTTGACCAAAGTTGACCATTGGGTCAAAGGTTGACTTGTTGGGTCAGTAGGGTTGATCACTTGGTCAGGAATTGACCATGTTGACCAAAATTGACCATTTTGGTCAAAAGTTGACCGGTTGGGTCAGTAGGGTTGGCCACTGGGTCAAGAATTGACCATTTTGACCAAAGTTAATCGTTTAGGTCAAAAGTTGACCTGTTGGGTTAGTAGAGTTGGTCACTGGGTCGGGAATTGATTATTTTGACCAAAGTTGACTTTTTAGGTCAAAGGTTGACTTATTGTGTCGATAGGGTTGGTCACAGGGTCAGGGATTGACCAGTTTGACCAAAGTTCACCTTTTAGGTCAAATGTTGACATGTTGAGTCAATAGGGTTGGTCACTAGGTTAGGGATTGACCAATGTGACCAAAGTTGACCATTTATGTCAAAGGTTGACCTATTGAGTCAATTTGGTTGGTCACCGAGTCAGGAATTGACCATTTGACCAAAGTTGACTTTTTAGATCAAATGTTGACCTATTGGGTCAATAGTTGATCAAATCAGAGTATTGTCATTGCTGATTAGATCATTTAAGAATGTCATTAAAATTTAAGTTTAAAAGGTCTTATTAAGTTTTTACCCTGGTCATTGGGGTTTATTAACTATCATTGAGATTTAAAGAGTCAATGACAGTGAACTTCTTACCTCAATATGATTTAGAAAGGACCGTCACAAAAGTGAGGTCAACAAGGTTCTCTTTCAACCAAAACTTATTAAAGAAGAACTAGAAGTCATTTTATGGTTCTAAGAACTCAAGTTATTTTTCATTGGTTATTAAGATAATCTTTTTTACTTAATTATGTGTCCTAAGATAGTCTTGCGAAGGTTCGTTCGGGAAGACAATGGTTTTGAGCGAAACCCAAAGGGAGAGAGAAATGGGGGAGAGGAAGCTTGCGAGGGGTTCAGGCAGAAGAGGAGACTGGGAAAGGCGCGGAGAAGATAAATGAAATTTATGTGCACGGGATGAGTATATTAGATAATTTGCGTCGAATTTCCGTTTAACAAGTAAATACAATTAGAGTTTTTTCGTTTTCATATTACTTTTTTCGTCAAATTTTTGAACTCAAATCAGACTCAAAATCCGCCACAAATATCAAAAATTATTATTGGCTGCTTAACAACGGCAAATCCAACTCTAATATTTGCGTCATAAAAAACCGACACAAATATCAGACACTAATAACAACATCTCATGTAGTGAGAATCTTTATAAGACTTCTCACACTTTTTCTCTCGTATAATATACTATTTTTGAATTTGTTTTTAAACAAAGATTACCAAAGCATCTCCATCATTTAACATCAAGAATGTGTACGATAATGCCCTGGTCAGTATAGATATGAATCCATCTTCGAAATATTTATTTAATCAACCATGACATTTAGATGTTTTCTTCTACCTTTGGCATCCTCTAACAAATTGATAATATGATAATCACTTATTTTATCCATTAATGGCTCATGTATTTATGGTGATTGATATTAACCAAATCATTATACAAATATTTAGATTATTTTTTAAACATAATGACTATACATAATAGATTATCTTTAATTTTTTTCTCCCTCTATAATACATCGGTTCAAAAGCCTCTTTTGCCTCAACTTCATCAGGATGTGAAGAAAAAAATGAAGAGTGCTACTGTGATTAGCCTTAATTCTGTAAAAAAGGAGGGTTGTTTCTCTATCAAAAATAATATCCATAATTAATCAAATCCTCTAAATATTTCTTAAATCATTAGCGTTACTATTAAAATGTATTTAATGTATAATTTTATCATTCTAAGTATGTTTGATTTTATCTAGAAAAATCCTATTGAGATTTAACAAAAATTATTTAAGAATAATTCTTATTACGACCAAATTTGAAGTCTTGACTACTAAATAATCTTAAAATTTATGTATGCACAACTAATATTAATAATCTTAATATTTATGTATGCACAGCTAATAATCTCTCATTTCTGACGGGGTGTTTGTCTACTTGAAAATTTAACATTGGATCAACGTAAAGACAAAAAAATTATTTATTAATTGCTTAAAATTTAATCAGAAGCTGGTTTGAAATTTAAATTATGAATGAATAAAGTATTAAGTTGTTTTATTGACCAGCTTACAATCCCAAATAATTTGACGCCATTTTTTGCTCTATTCTTAGCCAAGCAATTCTTCATAGAGTCGACCGTTCTAGAGCAGATTTCAGGGCCGGCAAAATAGGCTAGCACCTTTTTAGGTGGAAAAGTTAATGCCAATTAGTGGTTATTTATCGTTATATTTAATAGGAGATAAACCGATAAACAAATTTCTAAGGTTTTACCAACCAAAGTTTAAATTTGTAGGACTGCCAAATGTTATATTTAGTAACACGCACCCAAAAAAAAAAAAAAGAGCTTTGAGCTTTAAAGTTTTTCTGAAATGATTTTGAATTCTAGAAAAGATCTTTTAATTTTAAATGAATCTCAAAGCAAATTTGATATTTCAATTTTATAGAAGTTGGTTTAAATTTTAAAAGATTTTACCTAGATTTAGATAGGAAATGTTATTTGAGCTTTCTACATTTTAAATTAGAAACTTAATGGGTTGATTATTTAAAAAAAAAAATTAGAGCACAATTAACTATTGTAGAAAGATTTTTCATTAAGTTGTTTTTAATATTTTTAAAAATATGCCACTTTAGAATAGACTTTAATCTACACATAGATAAAAATATTCTTTTTCTTTTACATATTTTAAAATCACTGAAATCTCTCTAGAATAGACTTTAATCTCTCTAAAAATATTCTTTTTCTTTTACAGATTTTTCATTTAAGGTGTAGCCCTTAGGAAGTTTAGTCTTTCCTCTTACTCATTTTTTAACCACGCATGTATTCTACACCTACCAAAAGTATTTCTCCCAACATGCATTTGTGCTCATTAAACCCAACGTGCATCACAAAGAAGAGCGTCATTTAAGCATTCATCCATGCACGCATCATCAAAAACATGCAAATCATGCAACATACAATCACACTCATCACATCTCCACATATTCTCATTTCCTTTCTCTTATACATGTATATATAAATTACATTTTAAATGAAAGAAAAATAAAATAGACATAAACATAAACTAAGCTAACTTAACTAACATAGCAAATGAAGCATGGAAAACATTACAATAAACATAGCCCATGAACTAAAATAACATAATTATTATTTTTCATAGAGCATAAGTTCATTTTTCATTAAAAATGTTTGATATTTTATATACATTTTATGTTCATTTATGGTGATATTACACCTTAAATGAAGGTATTTTGATGTTTTGTTGTATCTATTTTGATTTTAGGCTTTTGGAGCAAAGATAAAGCAAAAGAGAAGTTTGGAGTCAAATGGAGCATTTTGCGAAATACACTGGTGCCGATGGCTCCAAAATCTAAAGAATGCAGGTTCAAAAACAAATTTGGCGCCGACAAGACCCTAATCCAGAGAAGCTGAATGCCTCGCGCAGACGGTGCTATAATGGGCGCCAACAGCGCCCTGATACAGAAAGACCAAATATTCGGCGCCGACGGTGCCAATGACGGTTATGCCCGAAAATTCATTAAATTGGGACTATTTTTGGAGAGGTGCTTGAGGAAACTCTTGGGGAAATTCATTCTAATCATATAATAGAGTGAGTTTAAGTCAGAAAAGGGAGGTGGAAGAGAGGAATAGAGTTGTAGGAAGTGTGGTGTATGTGTAGAGAGTTGGGATTTTCTCAAAGAGTTGTAAGAGAAGAGAGAATATGAGAGATTTCTTCTTTCTTACCTTTCTAAGAAAGAATTGAGTGTTTTGTATAGAAGTCAAAGAAACTCCAAGGAATTTGTGTGGGGAAGAGTCTAAGATAAGTTGTGTTTATTAATTTTTGTGTTGTATGAACTTGTTCTTATCTATATAATCTATGTTTTGTCGTAATTTCCTCATGAATTTTGAATAGATTTCTTTGTATTTCTCCTTACAATGAGACATGGTATTATGATGAATCAGAATTATTATGCAAAAATAAATGATAAAAATTGTAATGATTTAAACTTGAATCTCCATTTACTTTTCAATCTATCCAATTGAAATGCTAAAATTTATTGTGAAACATACGATCCGAAAGGGCTATGCGTTCAACAATAAGGTGAGAATCACAATCAATGTCGTGGATGAGAATGTAGTTCATAGGGTTGAGTGCAAATAAATAGAGAAATATACTTTAAGAGGCACATAATTGGAGCTTTTAAGGTGACAGTCTAAAATCACTAATTTGGTCCAAGTGTTTAGAAACTAAAGCGAGATGTTAGCCCTCATGTAAGGGGGAAGTAGGAGCTCTGAAGTGAGAGCCAATATCCTACCAACAAAATCACAGGTTTAGGAACAAACCTTGGATTAGCAAATGTTCTTTATGCACTCAAGAGAGCGTAAAAAATAAGAATACTCTAATTTGGCACAATACAATTTTGAACAATCTGATTTATTCACTAACCATAACCTCATTGCAAGGGAGAATGATACTTTCTCCAATTTTAACCTTTCATTAAAAAAAACATTGTTTAGAGTTAAAAATTTTCACTGATGTTTTTAAATTAGTTAGTAAACTTAGTATTTCTAGTTACATTAAACATTATCTACTTGCATTTCTTATCCAAGTTTATTAGCCTGAACATTGTGTATTGTGCTACCATCATAAATTTATCTCCTCCCAGTGAGATCGATACTTAGGACTCAATTAGTTCTATTATTACTTGAGTGATATGTATACTTGCGTTTACAACCTAGTGAACTATTTAATAATCATCATAACCCATTAGCTCCCTAGGGGTGGCAGTTTTAAGATAAATCTGATTATACTGAAGTGAATTGATTGTGATTGCTTAATATTTCCTAAATTAGATGCCTTGTGTGTTGTAGTGTTGAAAGACATTTACAACATACAAAAATTAAACCGACCGACCGTCACGCATCAAATTTTTAGCGTCGTTGCCGGGGACATAACAGTAAATTAAGGTAGTAATTAAAAGACCTTATTTGAACTATAAAACTTATATTTAGGAGTAGTTGAGTAAATTTATGTGCGTTTGTTTTTGTATGTGTAATTTAGGATCCAAAGGTTTAGTACCTTACGATTCTGAGTTAGAATGTACTATTAGAAAATTTTGAAAATAAAAAATTTATAATAATTTGAACGAAATGGTGAACAACTTAGATAATCAAAGGATTAAAAATGATCATCATCAAAGACCTTTAAAAGATTATGTTAATCCTACAGTATATAAAATTCATTTGAGTATACAAAACCCTATTGTAGGTGGTAATTCATTTGAGCTTAAACCTACTATTATTCAAATGGTACAAAATAATCAATTTGGGGGATCACCAACTGAAGACCCTAATTTACATCTTGCTAGTTTTCTAGAACTAGACGCTACATTTAAATATGATGCGGTGTCAGAAGATGTTGTAAGACTTAAACTTTTTCTTTTTACATTGTGGGACAAAGCTAAGATGTGGTTAAAATCATTAACACCTAGATCTATTAGAACATGGGTAGATTAATCTCAGAAATTCTTAGCAAAATACTTTCCACTATAAAAAATTGCTAAACTTAGAAATGATATCACATTTTTTTGTAGTTTGAAGGGGAATCTATATACGATGCTTGGGAAGAGACCACTTAGTAAGTGTCCACATCATGCTTTACAAGATTTGTTAATAATTCAAACTTCATATAATGGATTAGTAGGAGCTCTTAGATCAATTATTAACTTGTTGTTGGAGGATCATTGATGTCTAAACCATTCAATGAAGCCTATTCTTTAATAGAAGAAATGGCTACTAAAAATTTTCAATGGCCCGCTGAAAGGGTAAATCCTAAAAGAGTAGCTAGTGTTCATGATTTTGATATTATATCCATTTTAGCTGCTCAAATTGCTACAATATCAAGGAAGATCAATCAATTTGGAATGAATTATTCTCAAACACCTCAAGTGGTTGAGGAAAATTCATTAGGATAATTGATAGATTCACAAACGTCATCATATGAGACTTTGAATGTAATAAAAAATTGACCTATTAATCATTATTCTAATTATTATAATTCTGATTGAAAAAATCACCCTAACTTAAGTCAGAATAATAATAACTTTAATGGGGTGAACCTAATCAGAAATGCAAACAATTAGGGTAACAATAACTATAGACCTTCTTATCCACTAGATTCTAAAAGCAACTCACAATTTAAGGAGAAGAAATTGTCTATGGAAGAAGTTGTATTACAGTTAGGTAATCAATTGAAAAGTCAAGGAGCACAATTGCAAAGTCAAGGACCACAATTGCAAAGTCAAAGGGCTTCAATTAGAAACATTGAAAATCAATTGAGACAGATTGCTGCTACACTTAACATTAGACCCCTAGAAACTCTACATAGTAAACTCAAAATTAATCTGAAAGATAAGAATAAAGAACAAATTAAGGCTATACAACTAAGAAGTTGAAGAGAATTGAAAACAAAAGTTCAAAAAGAAATTGAAGTTGAAAAAGAAGGGGTGGAAATTGAAAAGTCTGATGAAAATACTTATCAAGACTTAGAGTATTCTATTAAACCAATGAAAATTACTGTAGAGAAACCTCCACATCTGTTTCCTTAAAGATTGAAATAGCAAAATAGAGATAAAAAATTTACAAAATTTATGGAAATACTTAAGAAATTAACTATACTATTCCATTTATTGAAGACTTAGAGCAAATGCCAAGTTATATAATATTTATGAAGGATATACTTAAAAAGAAAAGAAAGTTTACTGACAATGAGACCGTTGCACTTAGTGAGGAGTGTAGCGCAATTATTCAAAAAAAACTTACCGAAAAGCTTAAGGATCCTAGAAGTTTTACTATTCCTTGTGCTATTAGTGAAAGATTCTTCAGAAGAGCTTTATGTGATTTGGGAGCTAGTATTAATCTTATTCCTCTTTCTATTTTTGGAAGGTTGGGTTTAGGAGACATTTCTCCCATTACTGTAATCTTCAGTTTGTTGATTGTTCGATTACTTATCCTAAGGGAGTTGTAGAAGATAGGTTAGTTAAAGTTGATAAGTTTATTTTCCCTGTGGATTTCATTATTTTATATATGGAAGAAGATAAATAAATTCTTATTATCCTTGGAAGACCATTCCATGCAACTAGGAGAGCAATGATAGATGTTCAAAAAAGAGAATTAACCATGAGAGTCAATGATTAAGATGTTACTTTTAATATATCCAAATCTATGAAATATCCTGCCAATGGAAAAGATGATGAGTGCTTTAGAATGAAAATTTGTGATTATTTAAGTAATGAGCATTTTAAGAAAAAACTTGAAGAGAAATAAGATTAAGAACTTCAATCTAAAAATGAAGATGAAATATAAGAAAAGTCTATTGAAATGGGTATTGAAAGGTTAGATTATGTTCAGAAAAGATTTGAAATATTAAATATTACAGAAAGTAATAACAAAAGCCTTGATCCATCAATTATAAAACCGCTTGAAGTAGAAATGAAAATACTTCCAACGCATTTAAAATATACCTTTTTGAGAGATTTATCTACATTACCTGTTATTGTATCCTCAGAATTAAATGAATCGCAAGAGCAAAGGCTAGTGGAAACTTTAAGTAAGTACAAGAAAGCCTTCACATGAACATTAGCCGATATCAAAGGAATAAGTCCTTCAATCTGTATGCATAGAATTTTATTGGATGAACATTATGAACCTATGGCTGATCCTCAAAGGAGATTGAATCTAATAATGAAAGAAGTGGTTAAGAAAGAAATTTAAAAATTGTTAGATGTTGTAGTATTATATCTGATTTCTAACAGTGCTTGGGTAAGTCCAATCATTGTATTCCAAAGAAGGGGGGTGTGACTGTAGAAGTGATTTAGAAAAATGAATTAATACTAATAAGAAAAGTCACTGGTTGGCGAATCTGTATCAACTATAGAAAATTGAATTCTGCTAATAGGATAGATCATTTTCCTTTACCTTTTTTGGATCAAATTCAAGATAGGTTAGCTGGGCACAATTATTTTTACTTTTTGGATGAATATACTAGATATCATCAAATTTCAATTGCTCCATGAAATACCTAGAATATATAATATTTCTGTACACATTTTATACCTATTCTTGAAGATATTGCACTTTAATGGAAGTATTTGTATGTTTTTCTTTTATATACAATTAAATGGACCGAATATATCAAAAGGAGTGAAAAAGGATCAAATTTTGAGCAAAATGAAGGTGTTAAATCGAACAAGGACGCTATTGACCTCATTTTTCGTGAGGTCTTTCTTTTCTCTTATTGATGAGGATCTATTCATAGGACTTTCCTTTTGGCTATCCTATAAGACTAGAGATGAAACCCGCCACTTAGAAATTTAAACTAATTTCTTGCTCTCCTTGGAATTCCACATAGATTGCCATGAACCTCCAAGCTACTGGGAAGGTTAAGACCAATGTTTGGAAGGTCAAGGATGAGCCCCCATAAGATGGTCAAGCCTTAGGACTAACCCTGGGTGGTCTGGTCTTGGTTAGGTCAGCTTGTACACACTACACCTTCTCACACACCCCAAAGCCTAAACCCACTCGCACCTATCATGATTTGATCCCCTGACTCTTTTTGGAAGACTCGCATGCGTGGACTCTAACCCCTAACCCCTGGCTAAGAGGGTTAGGAACAACATGTTAAGTGTCCAAAATGAGTCCTCATATGGCTCCTATGAGTTTAAAATGGCTTCATGACTCACTTACCTACCTTAGCCCAAATTTCCCCAAAATTTTCCAAAGTCACCAATAAGTCTTAAAAATGACAACAAAACATTCTCTTTGTCACACTGAGAATTTTGACTATAAAGTTGTCCTATCTCTGGACAACTTTTTGGCATCTCGGTACCGAAATAACAGATACTTAAAAAACACTCTGAGGTTCATAAAACTTTCCAAATTGATCCAAAATGACCCCGTGCACTATCATCTTGCTCCAAATTCCTTCCTGAACCACCTCGAGCCTTTAAATCAACCTTTTGAGCACTTTGACCAAAATACCCCTCCAGAGACCAAAATTTCAAAAATTCCAAAAAAAATCTCAAAATGTTCCAAAACACTCCAAATATCCCTAATTTCAATTTAAACTACTTTATTTGACCCAATTTGATCAATTTGATCTAATTTTATCAAAAGCCCCAATTTACCCTTAAGACCCAATTTCTCCAAATTCAAGCCCAATCTTGGCCTAATTGACCTCAATATTGCCCAATTTCAATTCCAAATCAAACTTCAATATCCCCAATCTAAATATCAATCAAAATCAAGCCCAATTTGACCCCCATTTAGACTCAATTTCACCCTAAACGTGAATGTCCCAAAATTAACTAAGTAGTCCAACTCACCCAAATTAAACCTAATGTCAATCAATTTCCTCTCAATTTGAATTCTAAACTCTTTATAGAAATCCCATAAACCAAATGCAACATTTAATTTCCCTCAGTTTGAACTCAAACCTCATACAAATCCAAGCAAACCCAAAATCCTTAATTTTGCCTTAAATAATTCAAGTGCCCGAATGTCTCCAAATTGAATGACCTAACACTAAAATTTTCACCCAATTAATATTGTAAACTCTTTATCACATCCCCATAAACCTTTTGCAACCATCAATTTGCCTTCGACCCAACCTTAACCTAACATTAATCCAACTTAACCCAATTTACCCAAAATTGACCAAATACCAAAAATCCGCTAAATTGACCATTCAACTTAATTCAAAATCACCCCAAATCTTTTCTAAACTCTACATAAAATCTTCCTACACCAAATCCAACATTTAATTGAACCAAATTTTGACCTAAGTTCAACCCAAACGCAAGCCCAAGTTCACCCCCAATTTTAAAAGCCCAAATATCATGCTCAAATCCAAACCTAAACTTTAATTCATTCCAAAAGCCCAATTTTCTATTAAAAGCCCATATAACAATTTCTCCCCTTCCTCCATTTAATCAAAATCAATCCCTAAGTTTTAACTTCATTATCAAATGATTTCAAATCAAGCCTCATGACAAATCTCTAAAGAATACCCCAAAATCCTAAAAACCTTTCTCATGCAAGTCCCTGAGCCAAATGTTAGCCATGAAGCCATTCTTAAGCCACCTGTAAGCCATATGAGGCATGCCCGTGTCACCATACCATCTTGGGCAAAAGGAGGAGCCTCTTTCTTGATTCCCTTAAAGTGATTAAACCTTCCCATGAAACCCCTAACCCATGCTTAATCTTAATTGTACTTAGATGGTGACCTCTCCACACTAATCAAGCTAAACCCAAGCGTCCTCTCTTCAGCCCAAACCAGACCTTGGTGAGTGAACCCAACCCAAACCATGACTTGACCCATTTTGACCCAAAATTGCCCTTTTCCCATTCCATTTCAATTCACCACCTTTACACATGGCCAACCTTAATTGATGGCAGCAATCTCCAGCCTTGACACCCTAGGCCAAGATGATGACACATGCCTAACCGACCGGCCACCAGGGTTGCCGGAAAACCCAATTTTGAGAAGGCCACCAAGGCTAAAATTCAAAAGTTCACCCAACTGATGTGCCCCAATCTAATTGGACACTTGAGCTCTTCTTCCCTCCACTTAAGTGGCCTAATGCACCCACTGGCTAGCCCAACTGGATCCCCTAACCTCCTCTATTTAACACACCTCTCTCACGAACAAGGAGGTTGCTGAAACCAACCTTAACAAAACTCTGCCCAATTCACTCCAAACTCTCCCCACAGCACAGAGAACTCAATCCCCACTGCTTCCCTACCATAATCACCATTAACAAAGCTCAATTTTTCAGCCCAAAATCCACCCCAAAACAGGACACTCTCCAAAACTCCACCAAAATCAAATTAAACTCACCTACACCATCCCCATAACAAGAGAAGAAATTCCCTACTGAAAGCCCCATCACCAGAACACTCTAGCAGAGACTTCCACCAGACCTTCAAATCGGCCTTGGTCAATTTGGTACCTAGGAAATTCACCAAGACAAGGGGATTCATCCTAAGCTCTTGGGACATCTACGAAAGTGTAGAGCATCTATGATTAAAGCTTCACTTCTCAGAGCAAAGGTATTGAATTCCTCCTATTCCCAAGCTTCACTGAATTCTACGTGCATGTTTAGTTAATTTCAATGTGTCATGGTCGTATGGATATGTTCTCCTAGTATAGACGAGTCTATAAGACTAAACCTCACTCAATTTGGTTGAGTATCGAGAGAGAAATTAGAGTTTTAGTTTGGACAGTCACGGGTTCACACCAGACAAAGACGAAGCTGGACAATCATTCGATCGCGCGTGTAATGAATGAAAGGCTAGGATCACGCCAGACGAGCAAATGATCAGTGAACAGCAGGACGCGTGGCAGTACAGTCAGCTGGCAGAACTGAATCAAATCGTGTTGAGTGGAGTTTTGATCAGCCATAGGATGACACGGCACTGATGTGTTTAAATAGGAAACTAGGTTATTTTCAAATTATTTAATTCAGTCCAACTTTAAAATTCCATAAATTTGCCTAGAAAATTCCTAAAAATAAAATAAAAATACCATCTAGCTCAGTGAACAGCGAAATAATGTCGAATTGATTTCATGTTTATTTAATGCATGTGTGATTTTTAATTAATTAAATATGGTTTAGGGTCTTTTGATTCTCCATGCACTTAAACATTTCACCATGGCATACCATTTGGGTCTATTATAGCCTCTGTCATGGGGGATCTTTTCTAATTTTTCCAAGAATAGAGGAGACCCCCATGGGGAGATATATATTTTTCAAATTTAAGCCCCTGTTTTGGCCAATTAATTATAAAAATTAGCTTGTTATTTAGAAAATCCAGGAAAATTATGGTAGGTTCCCTATGACCAGTGGACCATAAGAAAATTAGAAATTTGGCTTAACTCATTTAAAATAACTCTAATGGTCAGTAAACCCTAAAACTTAAGGAAAATTAAATAGAATTAATTAAAAATGAAAGTACCTAAAAATCACCCTCCACTGTGGTTTAGGGTTAGAGAAACTCCCAAAAAAATTTTGAAGTCATTTGGAATTTATTTGATCACTAAACTTGATTTTCGAAGTTAATTACCAACTTTGACATTAAAAGTATTTTTAATAATTAAAATACAAGTTAAAAAATTATGAAATTGGTTTTAGGAGCTCCTCAAGACTAGTGGAATTTTATTAAAATAAAATTTTAATTAAAAAAATATTTCATTTTTAAGCCTAAAATTGAATTTTTAAAATATTAAAAATAATTAAAAAATGATAAAAATCACAAAATTAATAAAATTTATGAAAATATTCTAAATTATCTCCTAATCAGTTGGGAGCAATTGGAATAATTTTCCTAAGTCCTTAAGTGAAGATATTAATTTTTGAATGCTTAAAATAATTTTTAAAGGTTAAAAATGAATTTCTTTAATTTTCCCAAAAATAATTCTAATAATTCAGAGAAAAATCAAAAAATATGAAATATTTTCCTCTGGGTTCCCTGACCTCAGAGAGATTTAAAAAATATATAAAACTTAATTATCTTCTTTCAAAATATTTTATAATTGATTAATACTCAATAAATTAAAATAATTCTTACAATTAAATTAAAATTTTTAAAAATCTTGAAATTTGGTCTAAGTGGTCCCCTGGTCTAGGTCTACCTCTAGTAAACATTTCAAGTGTAGAGGCTTTGCTTTTGCCAAGTTATTGAATTTTTCTTAAAAAACCCTATTTTTCCTTAAATTCAGAAAAATCACATTTTCTCCTCTTATATTTTAATTGACCCATGAGTAGGGTGACATAAGAATTTCCAAGTGATTTGACCTTTATTCAATGAATTATGAAATGAACAAGCCTAAATGTGGTAATTATGGAATTTAACATTGATGAATATTTAGGCTTAACTATGGGTAGGGGCTAATAAATAATCTTAATTGATCTCCTTAGATGATTGAAACATGAGGAGTTAAGAGGGGTATAAACTAATTCACCACTTATCAACATTAAAATAAATATTATATTTTCCTTGATTATTAAGATTTGGAAGTTAATTAAAAAGAGAAGATGCTAAGTGGAGGGGGTTCAAGCTTGGAAGATTTTAATCCACTAATTTCAATCCCCTAATTAATGTTAATAAAGATTCACTTAATTCAATGTCACTTCTAATTATAAGCTCGCCCATAAGAGTTAAGCCAACTTATTAATGAAATGTGAAACAAAATAACATAATCAAATAAAAAATGGTTTTGAAATAATATAATTAATTTAAAATAATTTAAATTAATACAATTAAAATAGTTCCAAAACAATATAGTTAAATTTTAAAATAATATGATTAAGTTAAAATAACTTCAAGATAATATAATTAAAATAATATAATTAAACTAAGATAAGCAATTTAAAATAATATAATCAAATCAAAAACATATAACTAATTTGAAATATGTTAAAATATTATAACTAATTTGAAAAATTAATTTGAAACGCCCTCAAACTCTTTTCAACCTTAATTAAATCGGCTAAATTTTCTAACAATACAAATTACCCCTAAAGGCTCTCACTCACATAATTCTTAAATGAAACATCAAGTGAATGCCACCTCACTCGAGGTATAATTAAAATATCTCAGTTCATTGAGCAAAAATTAAATCACTCTTAAACCTTAATTAAATTGGGATGATTGATTGATCGTCTCGATGAAGTTCACTTGGACTCAAAATGATCCCAGCGGCATCGGAAATATGTTCAGGATACGTCCTAAGCACTTTCATATAATTTTGTACAAATAAATAGGAAAATATATATGGGTATAGAATTAGAGGACTTTAAGATGATTGACTAAAGCCCCCAATTTGGTTTATTATTTTAGGTTTTGATGTGAGACGTTCGCCTCCAGGTGGAGGGAAAAAAGGGAAACCGTTTAAAGTGTTTAGGTTTAATTTAATATATATATATATATATATATATATATATATATATATATATATATATATATATATATAATCAAACCGATCTCATATAAACAATAGCTTAAATAATCAAGCAATACACCACAAGCCATATATATCCCGAATGATGGATACATTACTTGGTGGTGAGGCTTGATTAAATAAACCAGAGAATCCATGACATCCTTTTCGTCTAAAAACCATTTATGTTGATCGATAAATTCCCCTATCTAATATAAAATAATTAGATAGGGTTTGTATTAATCTGGGTCATTAAGTTTCCTATAAGTGCAATCCTCTATAGTTAATTATATCTTAAGTAACTGAAGTCACCTGAGAAAACTCTTGATGTAGATTAAGAAATATTATCTTCATGACTTCCAAAAGGTAGGGTTCCTAAAAATATTGTGGTAATAGAAAATCTAATAGGTAAGTGGCTCAAGTTTAGAATAGTTATTGTAGGAATACAAAGGAAGAGAAAGGTAGGAGAAAACACAGCTCCAAGAAAATTCTTGGTTTGGCTTCAATTTAAGATACTTACTTAGTGTTTCATCCTGCCAATTTTATTATTTAGGGCTTACATTCACCTGATACCGATCATGTGAATAGCTTGGAAGATAGGAGGATTTATGTCATATCAGATGACAACCTCGGACTTCTAAGATGAGTTAGGGCTTATATTGCAAGTAGTGCAAAAGCCTAAAAGAAAAAATTGAGGATTTATGTTGCACTGGGCAAACTGCTTCGAAGTGCTATGACTTATTGTTTATTTCTAAGGAATTTTACTATTGAAGATGGTCGTGCTTCCCACAATGCATGCTCCAAGCTCCTTGTTATCGTAAGTTTAATTTTAGAGATGTCAAACATAGGAGATTAGAGAAGTATTGTGTTTTAGAAATGGTTTAAAATTGAGGTATCTTAATGTCTTATTATGGGAATACTTAAGTTGATTATAGCGACACCGGTTAGGATCTCACAGTTCCCTCTCTCTGGTACCACCATTTTCTTTATATTCACTTAGTCCAGATGAATTTACCAAATTCAACTAAAAGAATTTAGTACTTGCGATCAGACCTTGGGAAATCTCGTTAGCTGTCGTAGGTTTCCACCTCTAAGAGATTCTCGGTCATCCAAAGAAATGTTTTAATTTAGTTTCACTTGTTATTTTTGTTGTTGTCATTAAATTTTGAGTTGTCTTATAATTTGACTGTTGTGCATTAAGTTTTATCTTTATTTTTTTTTAATTTTTAGTTTAGGTTTTGGTTTTGTAGCTATCCTAAAAGTTTTAGTTTTTGTTGTTTAACATGTAATCTCACAACCAGAAAAGGTACGAGAAAGTAAATTGCAGTGCAACAAAATAAAATAAAAGTGTACTTGACATTTCTTCTTGTTCCTTCACCTGAAAGTTTAACCTTGCAATGCATATATATAATTTTGAGAGAATTGAAGCATGCTTGTGAGAAAAGCTGAGCAAGCCTATAGATAGGTTCGTCATGGGCCTACCAAGTCCTATATCATAACTTGGTGGGTCCTATTTTAAATGTATAAATAATTTCTCAAGCAAAGCATAATAAGTTTAATAGTCATCCAAGGTATCCAAAATGTTAAGAGAAGGATCCAGTGGCCGGACCCCAGACTCCTCATAATCTTCTGAAAATTATTAAATTCATTCAAACTCAATATATTGTTTAATGATTTATCCTCTACCATACCCTTATGCTCAATGAACTAATGTTTTGATCAACCTTAAGAATGGTGTAGTTATCACTTAATATTCTATTTAAAAATTATGTGAGTAAAGGCCCTTGGGAAACAATTGGTTTATTAAGAAATTTTGTTAATTTAATTTTAAAATTCGTCTTGTAGTGTTTGAAACATGCTCACAATTAATTTTTATCATATTTTCTAATCCATATTGGTCGAATTTGATTAAGCCTAGCTCACTACCAAGCCCTTAAGACTTAATGGGTATATTTGCAATTTAGAAAAAGTTAACTTATGTTATTAAGATTCTTAATCCTTATAAAGTATTGAATTTATTATTAAACACCACGTAGGGGTATTAGATTGATGAATTATTAACTTCCAAAGTCAAAACCCTTACCCTGGGACCATTTAGTTTTGATTATCTTCCAAATTATAATAATTAAAGAAATTACAAGTTTATCATTTTTGTGACAAAAAAAGGTGAGATTAGTTTCTACCATTTAAATCTCTTGCATTTCAATCATCTAAATATTCCAATCATGATCATTCATAGCCCATCTCCCCCTTGATTAGGCCTAAACATGTATTATGGCTTAAATTCCTTAATTACAACTTTGCCCTTTAAAACTTATCACCTCATAATTTATCAAATAAACTCAAATGACTTTAAAATTTTTTTATTGCCCCCACTCAAGGGTCAATTAGAACATCAAAGGAGAAAATGTGATTTTTCTAATTTTAATTTAATTTATATAATTATTTACATACAAAAATGAGGATTTTCAAAGATAATTCAATAACTTAATCAAAACAAAACTTCTGCCATTAAAAAAATTATTGGAGGTTCACACAGATTAATGGACCACTTGGACCAATTTTTATGATCTTTTGAATTTTAATTTAATTATTATGAGGAGTATTAATTAAATATAGAATATTATTTAAGTCGAACACTAAGTTTGGTATTTTTCATACATCTCTTTGAGGTCAAGGAACCTAGAAAAATAAATTTTAAATTTTTATAATTTATATTTTAATTATTAGAATTATTATGGTGAGAAATTAAGAAATCCATTTTTACGCTTAAAAAATATTATTAACCCTTTTAAAATTAATATCTTCACTTAGAAAATTAGAAAAATATTTTCAATTGTTCCCAAATGATAAGGAGATCAAATGTGACATTTTGGTGAATTTTAGTATTTTTGTAATTTTTGAGAATTTTAATTAATTTTAATGATTTAAATAATTTTTAAAATTTTAAAATAGGCTTAAAAAATAAAGTATTTATTTTAGTTATCATTTTATTTCTAAGGAACTCCCAAAACTAATTTTATAATTTTCCAACTTATATTTTAATTACTGTAATTATTTTAATGGCAAATAAATGTTATCTAACTTGGAAAATCAAATTAGTTGATCAAATTAACTCCAAATGACTTAAAAATTTTTATAGGAGCTCCTCTAACCCTAATCCACAGTGGAAAATCAAAATTATGTTATTTACATTTGTATTTAACTCATTTTTTATTTTATTTTATAAGTTTAATTACCATTAGTGAGATTTTGAATGAGTTAAACCTAGATTATATTTTTCATTTGATCCCCTGGTTACAGTGAACCTACCAAAATTTACTTTGCATTTTTCTGATTAATAGTTTAATTATTATAATTTTTATATCAAAACAAGGACATTTAACTTGAAAATTAGGGTTCTCCACTGAGAGATCCCCCCTAACCTTGGAAAAATCAGAGAAGGTCCCTCATGACAGAGAGAACAAGACCCCCAAAGCTCAAGCCATGGTGAAATGTCTAGAGCTAATTAGGCTCAAAATATGATTTACTGTATTTAATTAATTAAAAATAAAATAGACATAAAATAAACATAAAACCATTTCCACATCGTTCTCCTCTGTTTACTGAGGGAGAGGGTATTTTCTTTATTTATCTGATTTTTCTAGACCAAGTTATGGATTTTATAAAGTCGAGGAACTAATTTAATCATTTAAATCCATATTTTTCTACTTATTCAGCACAGCACCACCTCAACATGCGACAGCTCCGAACTCCACGTAGCACTCTCCCATTCGACGCTGCATTCTGACTTGGCAGCCACGCATCCGCGCATTATGTTCAAATCTTCTGTCTAGCGCAATCCTAGCTGTCCATTGAATACACGAGCGATCCAACGGCTCCTGGCCATCATCCCCAACTCGTATGTCCCGTAAGCCGTCCACACTAAAGCCTTAAGATCTTATCCTACACTCAACCAAATCACTTAAGGTTTGTTTCTATGGACTTGCTGACCTTACTTTTGTTGAGGTCTGGTCTCTCTTTGGAATAGCTTAGGGTCTATTCATAGGGCTTTCCAGGTGACTATCTTAGAAGATTAGTAATGGAACCCTCACCCCTTAGAAATTCAAGTCACTTCTTTGCTTCACTTAAAGTTATCAAATGTTTAAAGTCTAACCTCTAAATGCTTAGGAGGATGAGACCAAGCATTAGGAAACTCAAGAGGAGTTCCCTATAGAATGTTCAAGCCTTAGAACTGACCATGTTTAGTCTGAGGCCGGCACACACACACTTGCAAATTACACTCTTACACACTACCCCGCAACCCTAAACCAAGCTTCCTTATACTTGATCCGCTACTCTTTTGGAAACTCATGTGGGTGGATTGCCCAAGCTTTTAGCCCCAAGCTGAGGTTTGGCAAGTACCAGCACATGGAAGATCCAAATGGGGAATTCCCTTGGTCCATGACTCAAATGGGTTATCAATCCCTCTCAACTTCAATTTTACCAAAAATACCAACATTTGACCTCTTTGTCCCTAAACTCCACCAAATGACCAAATTACCCCTAAAACCCTAATTTTGTCTAAAATTCCCAAAATCAAATAAAATTATCAAACTCAAAAATCACCCCAAAACATTCCTCACCACTTAAAATACCCAAAACACCTCAAATTTATCAAATTTCTCAAAAGAAGCCCAAAACCCCAAAATTACTAATATACCCCTACTAGCCCAAAAATTCCAAAAATTCCCAAAAATTTCCAAAACTCTCCAAATATTCCCAATTTAAATTTTTAAACACTACGTGGACCCAATTTGACCAAAAGCCCCAAATTTCCCTTTAAGGCCCAAAATGCCCAAATTACCCCCAATGTCCACCAAATTGAATTCAATTCTCCTCAATTCCAAATCCAAACTTTAATTCAACATCCCTAATGGCAACCTAAATAAAATTCAAGCCCAATTTGAACCACATTTGAACCCAACTTCAACCCAAAGTAAAAAAGCTTCAATTTTGTCCATATGACCAAATCTCCCCAAACTAAACCTAATGTCAATCAATTTCCCCTAATTTTGAATTCTAAACACTTCATGACATTCCACTAAACTAAATTGAACCACCACCCAAATTTCCACTCAAGCCTCACCCAATTCCAACCCAAGCCAAAATCCCCAAATTTCCCTCAAATGTGTTACATGTCCAAATGTCACCAAATTGAATACCCTAACCCTAAAATCTCCACCCAATTCATGTCAAGAACTCTTCAAAACATCCCCATAAACCATTTTGAACCTTCAATTGAGTCTTGACCACACTCTAGCCCAACCTAAACCCAAGCTAACCCAACATGCCCAAAATTGACACAATACCCAAATCAAGTCAAACCCACCTCCCAACTCAATTCAAACCCACTCCAATCCTTTTCTAAACTCTTCATAACAATCATACACACAATATTGTGCAATCAATTTGACCCAATCCAAGCTCAAACCCAACCTAGCCCAACTTGAACCCAAATAGTCCAAATTGATCCCATGATCCAATGTAGCCAAATTAAACTAAATCTGACAAAACCAAGCTCACCATACTCAGCCTTCAAACCCTGAGGACTGAGCTAGATCCACCTAGCCCACTGTAGTGGAGCCATGGACCAAGGGTCCCCTAAATTAGGGAATCCCGATCCTTAAATGGGTAAAACCTAAGGAGATTTGCAGTAAACACTTAGCCACTTAAGTCCATCACCATGATGGCCTGACCTCTGGCTCACCTATCCACTAGCCACCTCCCCTGGCCTGGCCGGCCGGCCTAATCACTAAAGGAGCCCAAACCGAGAGCCACCCTAAGCCAAACTCAACCCAATTGACCCATACAATGTGTCAAGCTCTGGTTGCTCACTAGAGCTGATCTGCCTTCCACCTAAGAAGACAATTCCACCCACCAGCAAGCCCTGAGCTCCACCAGGCAGCCATGGCCATAAAAAGAGCTCTCCACG
Organism: Papilionanthe hookeriana x Papilionanthe teres; assembly: GCA_022702705.1. NCBI lineage: Eukaryota > Viridiplantae > Streptophyta > Magnoliopsida > Asparagales > Orchidaceae > Papilionanthe > Papilionanthe hookeriana x Papilionanthe teres. The sequence continues at coordinate 27,243,259 of CM040430.1, forward strand.
GCTAAAGAGAGGTGCTGAAAATTTCTTAAGGGAGCTCTACCAAATTGTTCCTGTAGTTTCCTTGAGATCCCCTAAGTGCAATCTTACTGTCTTCCAGCCCTAATCCCCATTGTCCAGAGCCAATTTCCCCACTAAAATATCAGCCGAAACTAGGAAAATTTTAATTGCATCTCCCCACTTCCTAAAACCCCAAACCAACTTACTCTACACCATCACCAGAGTAGGAGAAGAGGTTCCCTCATCAAATCCCCATCACAGAGAGCCTTTACTCCATACTTTGATCAACACCTGAAATCGACCTTGGTCGAATTCAGGTCCAGGCTTTTCACCACAGCAAAAGGCTTCATCTGGAGGCTCGTTGGGTCTAATCGAAGCTGCTACAACCATCTGATTGAAGCATCCCCTCTCAGATAAAGGTATTGAACTCTCTCCCTCTCACGAGCTGTTCTTCGTTCTCCATACATGTATATTGTATTTGATACAGTATAAACCGTATAGATAGGTTCATATTGCTTAGTTGAAGCTCTAGGATCAAACCCCATGTGATTTGGTTGAGTCTAGCTTGAGATTTTAAGGTTAGAAGGTGGACGGCTCACGGGATAGACCAGTTGGGGACGAAGATACGCGGCCGTTGGATGGAACGTGTATCAATTGGATGGTTCTAGTGGCGCCGAATGGAGCGTGGTGAAGAAAGTTCGAGGTCGAGCCTGCTGGCGGCGCCCAACCAGAGCGCATCGCATGGTCTTTCACTCCACCGAGGTTGAGTTGGCGCTGACTCATTTAAGAATAAAATTTAGGATTTTTTGTATTTATTTAACTCCTGTAACTTTAAAAATCTATAACTTTGTTTAGGAAAATCATAAAATAAAAGAAAATACGATCTTGCTCAATGAACAGAGGAGAACAATGTGAAAATAGTTTTAAGTTTATTTGATGCATATTTTATTTTTAATTAATTAAATACTGTTTTGTGTATTTTAATTCTCCATTTGCATGTATATTTCACCGTAGCATGAAACTTAGGGCTTTTGTTCTGTCTATTGCAGGGATCATTCTTGATTTTTCCAAGGTCATGGGAGATCTCTATTTTTTAAGTTCTAGGAGTCTGTTTTGGTATAAAAATTATAATAATTAAAATATTTATCAGAAAAATCCAAAGTAAATTTTGGTAGGTTCACTGTGACTAGGGGAACATACGGAAAATACAAAATAGATTTAACTCACTAAGTATAACCCTAATTGTAATTAAGCCATAAATCTTAAGGAAAATATAAATTCGGTTAAATGTAAATTTAAATAACCTAAAAATCATTCTCCACTGTAATTAAAGGTCAAAGAAACTTACCATAAAAATTTTCAATTCAATTGGAGTTAATTTAAACACTTAAATGAATCTTCCAAGCTAAATCACATTTTTGACATTTATATAATTATAATAATTAAAATACATTTCAAAAAAATCACCAAATTAATTTTTGGAGTTTTATGTGATTAGAGGAGTCTCTTAAAAATAAAATTGTGATTAAATTAAAATTTTCATTTTTAAACATTATTTTAATATTTAAATAATTAAAATAATAAAAATCATAAAGATAATAAAATGAATGGAAATTTTCTAAATTGCCTCCTAATCACTTAGGAACAATTGGAATAATTTTTCTGACCCTCTAAGTAAAGATATTAAATTTTAAAGGGTTAAAATAATTTCTAAAGCTTAAAAATGGATTTTTTTCTAATTTCTCACTAAAATAATTCTAATAATTAAAATATAAATCAAAACAATATGAAACTTGCTTCTCTGGGTTCTCTGACCTCAAAGAGATTTTTAAAAAATATAAAATTAATTTTTAGAGTAAATAATATTTTATATTTAATTAATACTCCAAACCATAAAATAATTATAATAATTAAAAGAAAATTCAAAAAATTATGAAATTTGGTACAAGATGTCCCCTGGTCTAGGAGAACCACCAATAACTTTTTTAAAAATAAATATTGTGTTTTGATTAAATTATAAAATTTTCTTTGAAAATCCCTATTTTTGCATTAAAATAATTGTATAAATTAAATTAAATTGGAGAAATAACATTTTCTCTTCTAATGATTTAATTGACCTATAAGTGGGGTTACATAAAAATTTTAAAGTCATTTGAGTTAAGTTTGATTAATTATGGAGTATTAAGGTCATAGGGGCAAAGTTGTAATTTTAGAGAATCCATCCTTAATTAAAATTTAGGCCTAATTAAAGGGTAAATGGGCAATGAATGATCTTAATAAACATATTGGAATGATTGACACAAAAGGGATAAGTGGTAGAAACCAATCTCACCTTTCTCATATTAAATGATAAATTGACGATTTTCTTAATTATTTTAATTTGGAAGATAATCAAAATTAAATGATCCTTACGGTTAGGGTTTGACTTTGGAAGTCAGTAATCCACTAATCTAATACCCCAGGTTGGTGTTTAATGATAATTTCAATATCTTGATAAGAGTCATAATAACATAAGTTAATATTTTCTTCAAATTTCAAATATACCCACTAAAGTCTTAAGGGCTTGGCAGTGAACTAGGCTTAATTATGTTTGATTAATGAGGTTTAGAAAAGAAAGCTTAAATAATATAAAACCTTATGAAACACTACAAGCCAAATAAAAATAAAACTGGTTAGAATTCTTAATGAATCTAGTTTGCCCTCTAGAGGCATTTACTCACATAATTCATAAATAAAATATCAAGTGATAGTTACCCCACTTTTTAGGATGATTAAAACATCAATGTTTATAGCATAAGGGTATGGAATAGATGAATCATTTAATGAGCATGATAAGTTCAAATGAAATCAAGAAAGTTCAAAATGATTGTGAAAAATCCAGGTACTCTCTGGATCTTTTCACAAGTCTTCTGGAAATCTTATAGGATGACTGAGCCTATCATACTTATTAAAGGAAAGCATCTCCCAAATGAAATAGATAGGACCCACTAAGTTATGACATAGGATTTTTGTAGGCCTATGAAGAACCTATCTATAGGCTTTTACTTTCCTGTAAATTATAATTTTTTATTGCAAGATACTAAATTTTCAGGTGGAGGAACGAGAAGACTCGTCAGGTACGCTTTTACAAGTATACAGTACCTTCTTTTCAGTACTTCCTTTACTTTATTTTTCCTGCTTATAAGTTTGCATGTTAAATAACAATGTCACCCTGCATGAGAACCAGAACTTTTAGAATAGTCACTAAACTGAAACCAAAATAAAAAAAATTAAAACAAAATAAGATAAAATTCACTAACACAATAATCAAAATACAAAACAACTCAAAATTTAATCACAAACAGAACAAAATCACAAGAGAAATTAAATTAAAACGTCTCTATCGGATGTTCGGGAATACCACAGAGGATGCAACATACGGCTGCTAACGAGATTTCTTGCGGTCTAAATGAAAGTATGGAACTCATTTAGTTGAGTTTAGTAAATTCATTTGGATTAAGTGAATCCAGAGGAAAATAGTGATGCTGGAATGAGGGAACCGTAGGATCCTAACCAGTGTCGCTATAATCAACTTAAATATTCCCCTAATAAGACATTAAGACACCTCAATTTAAACCCTTTTCTGAAACATGACACTTTTCTCATCTATTCAATTTGACACTTCTACAACAAAACCTGCTATGATGAGGAGCTTGGAGCATGCATAGTGAGCAGCACGTCCATCTTCAACAGCAAAACTCCATAGAAATAAACAAGCCATAAGACTTCGAGGTAGCTTGCTTAGTGCAGCATAAACCCTCACTTTATCTCTTTAGGCCTTTGCACCTTGTACAGTATAAGCCCTAACTCACCTTAGGTTCCGAGTTTGTCATCTGGTATGACATAAAGCCTTTAATCTTCCAGACTATTCACATGATCGATATCAAGTGAATGTAAACCCTAAATAATAAAATTGCAGAATGAAACGATAAATCAATATCTTAATTTGAAGTCAAATTATAGGATAGTTTAAGAAAGAACACCAAGGTTCTTCTTGGATTTCTGTCTTCCCCTAGCTTTCTCCTCCTTTGGATTCCTACAATAACTGTTCTGAAACTTGAGCCACTCACCTAATGGTTCATACCTTGTTCCAGGAGATGTAGCCTCAATTGGAATGGTTCTACACGTTCATTGTAGTCTGGCGAACCCCTTGTAAGCGTTACTTTGAGATGGGGTTGGAGCTGTGTAGGACTTCCTTCAACAGGTGGCACGGCTTAGGTAGAAGTCTGGTGCAGAGAGCTCAATTGATGGGGATTCCAGTGGGGAACTTTTTTTCTTGCTCTGGTAAAGCTCAAGCGTCAAACAATTTGGGGAATTGATTGAGTTTCAGAGATGGCAGTGAAAAGTCCTAGATTTCAGGTTTGAAACTAGGGCTAAACAGTGAAAATTAAGGTAGGAAAATGGTGGGGATTGACTTCTCTGGACTGCTAGAGGGTCTTAAGAAACTTCGGCAGAGTTTGGTCAAGTTTTATGTACTATTCTTATTTGCCCATGGGGGCGTGGTCTTATTTATAGCCATGACCATGGTAGCCAACACGGCAAGCCAGGGTGGCAAATAAGCAGCTTAGGTAAAGGGAAGAAGAGCTCCAGTGGCCAATTGGTTTGATCCAGCTCAGGTGGGTTTAATTTTAGGTTTTCCCCAATTGAGATCTCTTGAGCATGGCATTTTTCGGCGGCTATGGGGGTTGGCCGGCCAGGGTCAGGTCACCTCCAAGTTCAAAGAGGTCAGGGAGGTTGAGTGGTCAAGCCAATTTTGTCCTAAGGTGGCTCCATGGTGAAATCCAAAGTGGAAATGAGGTTTGGGTAAGTTGGGCTATGTTGGGTTCAACCCCTTGGGCATATGGCTAAACTTGGTCCCAATGTGGTTAGGGTTAATCTTATGTTCCTTAAGGAGGTTTTGGTGAATTTAAATGGCTGGTTTGGGGCATAAAACCAAGCTTAGACTTTGCATAAGAAGGGTAAATCCAAATGGAGTGGAAGAGGGAGTGGTCACCTCCACTTGCCAAATTTGGTAAGTTTGACCTCATGATGCCCATGGAAGGCTCCATGAGGCATGTCATGCTATGTATGAGCCCATGGAAATGTTTCATGCAAATGGAATTTATAATTTTATGCTTTTTTTAAATGAAAAAGGTCAAAATGCCTAATTTGGATAAAGTGTCATGTATGCATGGCTAGGTTTGGTATGATGCCATAGTTAAATGCTTTAAGTGCCATGAGATGATGAAGGGTTGATTTTTTTATTAAATGGGCTTAAATTAGGCTTTTCAAAAAGGGGCCTCGAGCTTTTGAAAATGGTTTATGCAAATGGGCCTTTAATCATGCATGATAGACTTTAAATATTTTGAAATTGATCATGGATTAATCAAATGAGCATGGGTTTGATTGAAATTGAATTTTGAACATATTGAATTTTGATGTAGATTTGGAAATAGGGAAATTTGAAATCAATTTAATGAAAATTGGGAGTAATTTTGGGGATTTTAGTCAAAATGGGTCAATTAGGTCAAATTGGGCACATTGGGTGGTATGGATTGGTTTAGAAGAGGTTTGGAATTATTTGGGAGGTTTTGGGAATTTTTTGAATAATTGAAGTGCATTTTGGTAATTGTTTATAAATTTAGGTGTATTTTGGGAATTTTGATGAAGTTTGGCAAAATTGGGTATTTTAGGTGGATTTAGGTTTTGGGGGTATTTGGTCATGGGTCTCAAACATACTTAACTACCTTGGAACCAAACCTAGCTAAATGGCAACCCCTTTATGAACCTTCACATATTATTCCTAGCCATCTCATTAAAAAATCAAAAGCCTCAGACTATCCATGTGAGTCTCTTAAAGGGTAAAAGAGGTTGGCCAAATGGGTGTGATTTAGGGTTTTGGGACAAGTGGGGGATTGTGATGTGCTTGAGTGTGTGAGAGACCAAAACCTAGTCACCCAGGGTTGTCCTAAGTCAAATAGACTTATGGGGACTCGTTCTTGAACCCTCACATGTTGGTCTCAACCTTCCAAGTGCTGGAGGTTCATGATCATCCATGTGGGTTCCAAAGAAAGCAAGGAAGTGGTTTGAATTTATATGTAGGAGGGCTCCATCTCTAGTATTCTAGGTTAGTCACAAGGAAAGTCCTATGGCTAGATCCTAAGCACTAAGAGGAAGGAACGACCTCACCAAAATTGAGGTCAGCATTGGGTAGTGAGGGGGAGCTTCCTCTATTTTTGATGTGCTTGACCATGAGAGCTCCAATGATGAGGAGGATGGTATGGAATAAGCTTGGGGTGATTGGGATAGGCCTATTTTGGGTGGCTTAACTCAGTTTTGATCTGATTTTATCTCCTCAAGCATTGAACTTGGGTGGGTTGGACTTGGGTTTCATATGTTGGTGCTTTTGGTTAAGTGTGCTCATTTTGCCTTTTAATGTTTGTTTTAAGTTTGATTTATTTTAATTAATTCTTAATTGAGTTGTCGTGTCATGGTGGATTATCATTAGATCATTTGGGTCTTTTTGGGTTTCAATGTTTGGGCTTGGGTCATAGGCCTTAAGGTTTGGGTTTGGGCCTTTGATAAGTTGATGGTTGAGCTTGCTTTTTTGAGCATTTGGGATTAGTTTATTTAGTTACTTAGATTAGTTTATTTAGTTAGGTGTTTATTTTGATTTTATTTGATTTTAAGTTTAATATGGTGATTTTATTTTTTGGTTGACTTAGGTCGATTTTAGAATTTGATGATTTTCATAGTTGATATTTGGATGACCATAGATATTACTTCCATTTAATTCTATGTTAGGTTAATATAATTTTAATTTCTTTAATGGATTGAGAATTTTAGTTTAGGTTTTAATTTGTTGTTTTAGTGATCATTTTGATTTAGGGCCACTTTGGTTTGGGAAAGGAAATTTGGTAGGCTCCAAATCTAATTTTGGTAACCCAATTATTTTTTGGTTTAGTTAGGCTTAATTTTAGGATTTTCATTTTAGGGATTTGGTAAGTGTGGGGGCATCTGCTTTAGTCCAGAACTAGCTTCATGTTTAATGGCCTTTTTCTAAACCAATGAGAAAGTTCAGGGTTCTTGGGGTGGACACTAGGTTACCCTGATTCATAAGATTCTAGGTTTAACTGGTAATCTTAAGGCATTTTCCATCCATGTGAATTCAAATTGAAATTTAATAGTTCAAACCACAATCATCTCAACCAAAGGTTGGGGATTTGAGTTTAACATATGAAACCCTAAGTGATAATAGACTTGGTTTTAAATTCTATGTGTGTTTTTGTTCCATCTCTAGGCATCTAAGAAAGCCACTAGGAAACTCCTAATACTAAATCCTAAGCTTCTATATAGAGGATAGTCCTCACAAAAGTTAGGTCAACATTACCAATGTTAAATGAACTATTACACCTTTGCATATTTGTAACTAGCTCTAGGATCTTTTGAAATTCGTAACCATTGTTCACATCGTTTTATATTTGTAACAGTAAGAGTTGATCGCTTTATAATCGCTCCATCAACTGGAAATCCCTCAGTTGCTTGGTAGATCATTGGTTGATTTTCTTAGGGGAACTCTATATAAGGAACTTATCCTTAGGAAGGGCTTATTCTATCACAGAGAGGTTGCGCTACCATAATCTGATGGGCAGCTTTCCTTCGGACAAGAGGACTGCAAAGAGAGTTGAAATGTTCTATGGATCGACCGTTGGTTTTTATGTGAGTGACCCAGAATCGATTGAGGGAGTCGAATTCATATGGTTGTCCCTTAGTAGGGTACAATGTCTCCACTTAGATATACTTTCTTTCATTCAGCTCATGATCCGACCGAATGAAGTGATAACTGACAATTCTACCTTTCGACTATGTCGATGATGTCCCTTGATATCATGTATGACCCGTTGAATATCCTCAATATTTGTTTAGTCACATTTTCCATGTACATTTTTAAAAGAAAGTAACAAAAATAATAAGTAAAATATGTAAACACATTAGCAGTATCCTAAACTCACGTGAGCCATCTCCAATATCACAGCTGAGCCATCTCCAATATCACAGCTGAGCCATCTCCAATATCACAGCTACAGGAACTTGATGGAATGAGTTTAGAATGCAGCTAAAGTGTTCACAAATTTTACTTATTATTTCTCTTATTATTTTAAAAATAAATATTAATTACAAAAATATCTCTAGAAGAAATAAAGATCAAATGTGCTACATTTGTTTTAAGTTTCAAAATATATAAAGATTAGATAGGTGACCTAATGAAGATTCATATATTACTTTACACGCTAAATTAACTAAAAGTATGTCTCCTATAAAAAATTGATTATAATGTTATATAATGTAGGTTATATGAGTCTTATGACCATCAAATAAAATAATACTGTGTTGTTAATATGTGCCTGTTTAGCTTGGACATGACTAGTGAGAGTATCGCTCATTAGTTGAAATGGGTAGACTCAACACTTTACTAGATCAAGTGTTGAGATACTTTAGCATACTGCCACACTTTAACGTGATACCTATGAATGCTAGTTTTCATAGAGTGAATGGTTGTAGAAAGACTAATGTCGACTAGGCTGATTACCACTAGAGATATATCATGATATAGATGAACAACCATTCATGATTATCATCAATATGATAATGGTGATTATGCTTACATTATTAATAATCAATTATACAATTCAATATCAATTTTTTTATATCTTTAAGCTTATGGTGAATGTGTGTATATTGTCAGTATTCCCTGAAGTGTATATGTTTCGTAGAGGAATTTAATATATAATATTAACATTCCATGTATCATCTTCTTGAAGTTCTCCTTGAGGTGTCTTAGACAATGCAGATTTGTATCCTACATAAAAAATTCTATACACATGAATCAATTCCAACTATATTTAATAGTGTTTTTGTACATTTATCTAATAAGAATGTTTCACTCATGCTTAAAATTGAATGGCAATGTTGCCAACTCATGATAAAAAAAAACTGAATGCACAAAAAATATAGTGAAAATAAGTAGATTCAAATGATTGAATCCTAAAAATTGATCAATGCATAACAATTAGGCTGATGAATGAAAAGATGGGAATCATCCCAACTATAAAAAATGACTTTAATTTCCTTAAGTTTAACATCTTCAACATTCATATAGAAGGTTCTAACATTAAAATTTGCTTATATTCGACCAATAGTCAATCTTAAGTTTAAATTATTTCTTAGCTAGTAACTAGTAAGAAATGGATCTGAAGCTAGGGGTGCCTTCAGTGGTGGAGCTAGTTTGAAATAGTCCTTGTTTTGGATGGTCAGAATTAGTTCAGCCTTTGACACATTGAGGGATGTCAAGCCCCGCATTTCTCGGTAGTCATGCGGTGACTCATAATATCGAGTTGATCATTGGTTAGAATGTCGCTTTGGGTCATGATGGCCTTGGTTATTTCCTTACTGATCCTGAGGCCGAGGGTTACAGTTTTTGTCACATTCCATTTTTTCGGGGAGGTGCTCGGACGATCCTAGCTTATCCTCTGGAGAGTCTTGGAGGTCTTCCTAGGCGTGTGTGATCATTCGCCATTTCAAGTTCTTCCGCAAAAATGGTAGGTTTAAACAAGTTTAATTCATATTTGAACTGCTTACTTTGAATCCCTCGTTTCAGAGATGTTCCGGCTATTTCAAGCTTCAGATTTCTCAATTCCAGCATCTCGTTTTGGAAGTGGGTGATATTGGCTCGGAGGCTGTCGTTTTCTCATTTTCTCTATGAAGAGCCTTTTAAACTTGTTGTAACTCGGGATAGTTTTACTTGGTAGACTGTAGAACCACTGGAGGACCGACTCCTTCAGGGTGGTTAAGGAGAGACGATATAGTATAGGGTCGTCAACCTGAAGTAGACCCACCGATCACTCGAAAGGCGCTACATGGTTGATCGAGTCGGTCCTCCCCTTATAGGAGTCCGGACGAGGTACCCTCAACTTGGGTAGGGTTACCGCTTCTTTGATTTGCTGATATGCCAGTCCCGCGAGCGGTAGGACAGATACCTGCATCCGCTCTTCCCATTGTTTGTTTGCCTGTGTGGAAGCGCCAGTGTTAGCTGGGACTTGCCTTGTCCCCTAGTTGCTAACTTGGTTATCGAGAACAGGAGAATTCACCGGTGATGGCCTCTGAGGGCGGACTCCCCAAGGTTGTGCTCCATATGAGGCATCTGGTCGTTCCTATAGGTGATTATGCCTGGAGGATCTTGAATTGCTCCATCATGAGTCATCTGGGCTTGCAGTCCCAAGACTTGCACCTAGACGACTGGTTATGTAGCCTGCCTATTAGGTTCCATGTGCACTATCTATCTTTGGGACTTTTCTTCTTTGTAGTTAGCTTAATTTCTCATCAGAAACATGTCTACACTTACCGCACCACCTTTCAAGTTATTGGATCCTAATTTATTTTTTTGTGAATCACGCTCTGAGAGTTAGAGCAGAGTGAATGAGAGAAAGAAGAGATAGTAAAATATTTCTAGAATCATTGTAGGGAGAATCGAGGAAAAGAGTCCCTTTATTCGTATTTTTGCCCCATACTTATAGAGGTGGTTTTTGTTCAATTACAGAAAGAATGGAACAGTTATGGAAACCGTTCTTAATGTCACTATAGCTATAATTGATTATATTTATTTTATGATATATTTGTATTACAATTTAAATCTCAATATTAGCGGTAATTAATTGGTCAGCTGGCTTGAAGGCAACTGACCGAGGAGACCGGCTAAGTGGCATTTGTGCCCTCTGGAGTATGGGTTGTTCGATTGAGGTATTGAATCGTATCACGATCTTGCTAAGTATCTTTTGGGACACTCGACTAGAGCAATCTGTTGTGAGGTGGCTGTTCAATCCGGATGCGGGGTTGGTTAGTCGAATGTGATCGGCGGGCTTATTTCATAGAGTCGTGGATTATTTTCTCTTTGGCTCGAGTCTTACAGGGCTCGCGTCTCGCCTGCCTGGTTTGTTCATCACCTTGGTCGAATCTCTCAATCTTGCAATGTCTTAAACAGATCTTGTCACATTCAACATGGGTTATCCAATGAGACTCGCTACCGAGATGATTCACGCCTCACTTTAAACCAGTCTCGCCCTTACCGGTCAAGGAACCATCTCTAGAACTTCAACTTATCTAGAATTTAGAGAACGCGGTTTCATGCTCGGCCTTGAATCATCGGTTAATTGCTTACCTCGAAAGGTGGCTCTTTCATCTTGATTGTTCGTTCACTTTGAGATTCATATTTATATTTTTGGTATTTACAATAACTCTTATACACCACTTCCACATTTTCACTTCTTTGTTATTGAGAAATATGAAGAGTAAAAGAACTTGTACTAAAGCATTATAATTAAGACGGTTCACTTATAAAAATGCATGTTCATGAGATTCAATATGATCCCATGATTTTAAACAGACAAACATTAACAAAAAAAATAAATTACTAGATGAACAATCAAATATAATTAACATGCTGTAGTCAAAATAGCTTTGCATATTTCATCATTAGTTATTGCAAAGACAATAAAACCACCACCAAAAGAAAAGCAATTGATCAATTATCATCTTCAACAAGTTGTATTTAAAAAATCTCAACATTGTTCTTTTAAGATCACAGTTGTGCTGAGATCGTGCGCTCTAATTATTATACAAAAAAAGATTAATTTTATTAACTATTGCAATAATATTAAACATATTCTGAAATGATTTGGGTACTAAGATGAGCTCTCTGTCCTCCAAAAGTTATTATTAATCATTATTTTGCCCATTAGAAATACGTTAAACATTATGTGATTCAATTAAACAATTCATCTATAATTAATAAAATAGGAAAAAAACGTTTCAAAAAAGTTAAACTTTAATCTTTAATGTATAAAAAGCTTCAGCTATTACTAATATAATAAAACTTATTTTTCTTTTCATTAGAATTTCATTCCTAAACTATATATATATATATATATATACCAAAATCACGTACATCCAGTCATTTAAAAAATAAGAAACTTGTGATTTTATACCATTTAAAATGCACGATATGCTCTCTTCGCATTTGAATTTTGTGCCAACTTTCACCTTAATTTTATACCTTAAGATAATGTGAGTGTAACATCAATAAATAATTGGAGGTGGGATTTTAATTTGCATGTTTTTGGAGATGAATAAATTGAACTCATGACCTTCTGGGTAATAAATATAGCTGAGAGTCTCAACCAACAAAGCAATTAAATATATAGGGCCCATTTGAGGCATTTTGTGCGTTTCAGGATAAGCAGCTTATCCTGAAACACGGCCCGCAAGTCGACCATAGGATTCGACCCACAGCCTGAGTTTAGTGTAAAAACCTAACCGCGTTTTCGGATAAGCTGCCGATTTTCCAAATGGTAAGGCGGCATTTTTAAAACACCGTCCACACTTATAAGCTGCCCCAAACAGGCCCATAATCTTTATTTATTGGAACACATTTAGATTGGCTATAGAATACAAATTTTACAACAAACTCAATCAATTTTAGGTTTACATGACAAGTTAATACTAGTTTGCAAAATGCATCAACAATATAGAGCAAGCTTGCAATACTGGACTGGTACAATAGTTAACTACTAAGGATTTGAGGTATGTGGCAGGGTACGGTGTGTGAATTGATTGAAACTCGTAAGGTTTGAAGTAGAGGCATTACCCGAAGTCAAGTACAGCCTTTGGCCATCAGAGATTAGCTCTATATCCAATATTTTGCCTCCATCTTCAGATAGAATACATATCCCTGAGCAGTTCAAATGCTGCTCAGCACATCTGATAAGCTCCTCCATTGTCTTAGGAATCCAAATCACTATTCCTTCCTTTCTTTTATCCCTAGAGTCCCAAGGATGGAAAGGGAATACTGTGCATTTCTGGCGTTGTGTTTTGTCTGTGAAAGCAAATAAAGAATTACCTCATTTAATAGTGAAAAAAAAAGGCAAAAAAATATCAAAATAGCAGATTGGCTATTATTTTCACTCAACATGATAAATAAAATTTAATAAATTTCACTTGATATTGTTGGATAAGAAAAAAGAATGCAGGCCATCATCCTTGAAGCTTAGCTAGGAAGGGTTGACGTATTTGCTTGAACACCAAGATAATTCTTGATATTTAGCAAGATATTATTTTGTAATGCACAAATAAACTTCATAAATCATCTGCACACATAATTAATTGAAAATTAGCCTTCACGACATGTCGATCGATCTGCTTCTTATAGGCAACATCTTTGATAGGCTTGCTCATGAAATTATTCTCTATGAAATGTAGCTAGATCTGTTTCTTGCATGCAACTTTTTTGATTGGTGTACTCATAAATATCATAATACCAATTCATGTAGGAGAATTCATTGTAATCATTTTATAACAAAATTTTTGCTCTTAAGTGTGTAGACTTCTTATTTTGCAATTTTCTTAAGATTACAATAATATGAGTCGAAAGACGGAATAAAAGTTGAGCAATTTCGTACTCCATTTTATTTGTCATGGTATTAGGATAAAAGCACTAAAATAGTCATTTTATTTCCTTCATTTGTCCTTCATGTAGATCCACAAGGTGTTGCTCGATGATTACTATTATTCTATTTCAATGAAAATCTTATGACAGATTCAATTATTTGTCTCAAAGAAAAATTCCATGAGGGATTCTTGAAAATTTCATGAAGATTCACTAACCCCTCTTCAACCCACTCATATGGGGATTTTATTCTTCATTGTTCAGCCACAACTCCGCATCGTACAACCATAACTTCACTCATGGAGGATTATTCTCTGCTCAATTCTATAGGTCGAAGCCATCCTCAGACTTCCTTGTGCTCAAAGCAATCCGCATGTACACATAAGACATGAACTCACGCATATCTCATGCCCATGTATAAACTTCACTCTGGAGCGCAGTTCATGTAACTCTGGTCTTAGTCGATCCTCAACTCTTTAATTGAACCAATTTGGACTCATTGTGATACATATTGATCTATTTTCTCTAAATTTTAAGAAATGAAATGTTGCTAGAAATTTCATCTTTGAGTCATTTTCACGAGAAAAAAATATTTATCAGGCGACATTACTCAATTAAATTTTCTCAACCTGAGCCCACATAAAATGACAAAAAATATATGGTCATTTTTAATATACATATATATATATATAGATATATATATATATATAATCAAAATAATGCATTCGCGTGTTTACAATTAGAATATAATATTATCAATTACATTCAAAGAGACCTCTCAACTCAAAATTAATTTTTATAAATTGTTTTTAGTTTTTTATATTTCTATATTTTTTATTTTTTAAAATTGTATATCTATTTTATTTATTTTTTTATAAATCGCTTTTATTTGTTCAAGAGGTTCATTAAAAAAAGATATCAATTCTTAATTGTATCTCCAAATTAAATTTGAGACGGTTCATTCCAAGTTGATAAATCATAAACCCAACGTGTCATGTGAGAAACAACCTACAACACATTATATTTCAATATCAAGCACAAGCGAATGGTGTTGCATATATAGCTCATGAGAAGAATAAAGGAAAACACATACAATAAGATACAAGAATACACTTGCAAAGTTTATAAGCATATTGATGCCAATTATGCAAGATATTTTAAAACTATAGTATGAAACCAGAACATGTGATTAAAGAATTTTAAAAACAAGCATATAATCAATAACCTTATTCTACACAATCAACAATTAGTGATCAAGATGTCAATTTGGCAGCCATAAACAAATCAAAGGTTACTCCTAAAATGATGCAACAGATGAGAATTAATGCTTCATCTACTTTAGGGCTTCAAAATATAGATTCCCTAATCTCTCCATCAGGATTAGCATCCGTCCATTTCAAACTGTTATTTCATAATCTTTCATAATATCCAACCATATCATAGATCATCATCTATTCAGATTACTAATGATAATCGATTACCTATTAGAGCTATTGGATATTACTTATACATTAAAAGAACTCACCATAATCTCATATTGTGCCAATTATTCTGATCTCAAAAGAAAAATTGACTGATAATAATCAAAATGTTCAATTTTCTAGTGATGGTTGCACCATGCAAGAATATGAGTGCTAATGAAGGGGCCTAAAATTGAACTTAGTATCTGTCCATTTCAAAATATTATTTCATAACCTTCTACCTCGATAAATCAAAATAATGATCTCTGACATGAAGGGCGAGATCATCCAAACTCCTAGTGATTCATGAGAATTAGGTTGGGAAGTTAGGTTGGGAACTCTTTTCATGTTTTCTGTCGAGAGAGTCATCGATATATTTCTCTTATAGGGTTGTATCTAATGACAAGTGGTGCTCCGCTTATATCTCGTCTGAGGTAGTGATTATCCTCGGCCTTCCCACTCCTTTACAACCTTCCTTCTGCGATATTTGCTATAGCAACTTGAAAACAATAAACTTACTAATTTCCTACAATTTTCCACCACCTCACCTCCCTTCACAATCTGTTGTCCCTTGCCGCCAAACCTTCTTCTCGCTGTCATCATCCCAAGAACAGCCTGCTTGTTGTCTTTATGTGATTCTCGCCCTCCATAATGTTGCTATTGTTGTTCCATACCTCCTACACTCCCTTTCAGCTTTCTTCCTTGCTCCTGCAACCCCATAAACCCCTCACTGTGCTGCCTACCATAGTTCAGCCATCTCCGCGCCTTCCTCCAGCCTTTCCAGCCATCCCGCATTGTTGCCGCAGCCCCACTCTGTTGCTTTGCTGCGCTGCCACTTTCCAAACATCCTACATCGCCTCCATAGCCTACCGCATTCCCCTTTTATTGCTGCCACACTATCCCACTCTCCAATCACCCATTGCTATCGATCACCACCACCATACCCCCCCCCCCCCCCCCAATCCCCCAGATCAAGCTCTAACTTGAGTTTGTGTTGTCAATTTGACAGCCATAAACAAATCAAAGGTTACTCCTAAAATGATGCAACAGATGAGAATTAATGCTTCATCTACTTTAGGGCTTCAAAATATAGATTCCCTAATCTCTCCATCAGGATTAGCATCCGTCCATTTCAAACTCGTTATTTCATAATCTTTCATAATATCCAACCATATCATAGATCATCATCTATTCAGATTACTAATGATAATCGATTACCTATTAGAGCTATTGGATATTACTTATACATTAAAAGAACTCACCATAATCTCATATTGTGCCAATTATTCGATCTCAAAAGAAAAATTGACTGATAATAATCAAAATGTTCAATTTTCTAGTGATGGTTGCACCATGCAAGAATATGAGTGCTAATGAAGGGGCCTAAAATTGAACTTAGTATCTGTCCATTTCAAAATATTATTTCATAATCTTCTACCTTGATAAATCAAAATAATGATCTCTGACATGAAGGGCTAGATCATCCAAACTCCTAGTGGTTCATGTGAATTAGGTTGGGAAGTTAGGTTGGGAACTCTTTTCATGTTTTCTGTCGAGAGAGTCATCGATATATTTCTCTTATAGGGTTGTATCTAATGACAAGTGGTGCTCCGGTTATATCTCGTCTGAGGTAGTGATTATCCTCGGCCTTCCCACTCCTTTACAACCTTCCTTCTGCTGTCGCCGACACGATATTTGCTGCAGCAACTTGAAAACAATAAACTTACTAATTTCCTACAATTTTCCACCACCTCACCTCCCTTCACAATCTGTTGTCCCTTGCCGCCAAACCTTCTTCTCGCTGTCATCATCCCAAGAACAGACCTCGCTTGTTGTCTTTATGTGATTCTCGCCCTCCATAATGTTGCTATTGTTGTTCCATACCTCCTACACTCCCTTTCAGCTTTCTTCCTTGCTCCTGCAACCCCATAAACCCCTCACTGTGCTGCCTACCATAGTTCAGCCATCTCCGCGCCTTCCTCCAGCCTTTCCAGCCATCCTGCATTGTTGCCGCAGCCCCACTCTGTTGCTTTGCTGCGCTGCCACTTTCCAAACATCCTACATCGCCTCCATAGCCTACCGCATTCCCCTTTTATTGCTGCCACACTATCCCACTCTCCAATCACCCATTGCTATCGATCACCACCACCATACCCCCCCCCCCCCCCAATCCCCCAGATCAAGCTCTAACTTGAGTTTGTGTTGTCAATTGTTGCAATTTAATTTTTTTGTGGGTCAGTTGTAAATTTCTATTTGAATTCATCAATAATATTTGGTTTTCTATTGTTATTTGGGCTACATCAGGTATTTGGTATAAAATCTAGTCAAACTCCCATCCTATCTTATTGTTTCTAGCATCCACTAATAACTAATACTACTTCCACACAATAATCCTTACCTTTACTGATTTTCAAACTGGCCACTCGAATATTTTCTTTCTCACCCTACATCATCCCTATACCCCCCTTCCACCTAATCAACCTCAAAACCCAAACATGCCACCAAAGACAGACCTATTTCGAGAAAAAATGCCGCAATGCCTTTTATAAAAAATCTACAAAAAGATGTTCAAGAACCTTCTATAAAGGATGTTCGACACGAGGCAATCTGAAAGGATCACTTGCAATGACAAAAAGTAATTTGTCATATCGAAAAAATACAATGAATCCCTTCCACTAGACAGATTTCAGAGATGAAGAACCCCTCCGGAGACTTGGCATGAAATATCAGATAATTCAGAATTTTAAAGTCAAAGTAGATTTATCATATTTTGATAGTCAACTGGATCCAGATGAATTCATCAAGTGGATCTAGACCGTGAAACTTTTCTATAGAGTACTAGGACATCCCATTGGGTATAATAGTAATGCTAGCCACCAACAAGTTAGAGAAGACAGCGTTATTTTGGTGAAAAACTTTAAAGCACCTACGCCAGTGTGAGGAAAAGGGCAAGGTTACTATCAAATCTAAGATAAAGTAAGAGATGCAGTTCCAATACCTATCTGCTCATTATAGACATGATGGTCAAACTTTAGCTTCAAGAGTGGAAAGGCAATATCACCGTGTAACTGTCACGTCTTATAGGTAATGTTCAAACCCAAATTCTTACAGTCAAAGTACACCTATAGAAACATCTAAGCCGACCCCACTTGAGGAGATACTGTTTCAAAGTGGAGAACATGTGAAACTAATCCGCATTCTCAAATCTGCCCAGTCATGAAGTGTTTCAAATGCCATGAATTTAGGCTTATTAAATCAGATTGCAATACCAGTAGAATGATCTCTTACACTGATCAGGGAGCAGTTGAAATAATAAACAATGATCTAGAAAAGGTTGATTTAGAGAGGATTCTAAACTTCCGACATACAAGGAAGAGACGCCAGTGATTCCAGTTGAACCCAAGAGAGATACTCCAACTAAATTAATCATAGTTGTGCTAGAAGATAGTGAGTCTGAGGCAATGTCGTTCATATAAAGTATGAGACTTTGGTGTCTCGAGCTACCTTTTGCAGGCATTGAGAGAAACATCGATAAGATTGACGTTGTATGTATAAAAAGGTTATAAGTTTTAGAAGCAGTTACCACAACAGTGCAACCTCAGATAAGAGAATTTCAAAACTGTTCAGATATATAGCCTATCTCCAGAGTCGACCCTAGTAAGGGAGGTCCAACCTATCAAAGATGAAAAGCTTTTGAGCTACTTTTGAAAGATCATATGGAATCATTTGGGTATTAAATTCACTTCAGCATTGTACCTGCAGACAGATTGTAAGGCAGGAGGGATGACACGCAGCATTAGAAATTACCTTAGGAGCTTGGTGTGAGAGAAAATCCTATAAGGGGATCAAGATCCTACGAAAGAAAAAAGGAAGCCTCCCTTGAGTGGTTATACTTCAGTGTGGTTTAGCCTGCCATAGATTTCGTTCAAGCGTTGATTCGTCCTTCCATCCTTGTTTCGCAAATATACTCAGACAAATACAGCGAGTGGATAAAGCCAATTATAAACTTGATGACTCGATGCTTAGTTGGTGAGGAAACACATCCACACGCATCTCCAGCTTATGTTGTACCAAAAAAGCATGGATACTTACTTATCAAGATGTACATTTGAATGACAATGCCTACAAGACTTTACAGAGAAATTATACAATTTAGGTTATCTTCAACTGGGCCAACTTCACACTAATTGAGGTGAGAGCATCTCCCACATTGATGCTAGATCGTGAGAGTTGGGGAGCTGAACTGTGCCTGGAAGCTAAATCGCAACCAGGCACATCTGAAAGGTCCAGTCCAACATCCGTGAGAACCAACCAACTTGTCTAAGGAAAGTATCACCTCTTTCAAGTAGAAGGGCCCACTCCTAATTATCTTATTACTACATATTTGATTCATCTAATTTAGGTTGACAATCTTTTCATGTTTTGTGTCAATATACCCGTTTGTGTCTAGGTTATTATTTTTAGGGTTGTATCCAACGATGAGTGGTGCTCCAATTTTATCACATCCGAGATGTGATTGTCTGCGACCTTCTCACTCCTCAGCAACCTTCCTTTCTCTATTACTATCGCCGCCATATTTGCTACGGCCATTGGAAAACAGTCACTTTACTGTTTTCTTGTAGTTGTTCACCACCTCTCATTCCTTCCCAATCTGTTGTCCCTTGCCGCCAACCCTTCTCCTCACTATTGTCATCCCGTGGATAGCCCTCTTACTGCCTTTTTGTGATTCTCAAACTCCCTATTGTTACCATCATTATTCCAACCATCCTAGTACCCTCTTCCACCTTCTCTGAGCCATCTGCCTCATTGTCACAGCCCTGTAAACCTCTCGCCTTGCTGCCCACAGTTGTGCAACTATCCCCACATCTTCCTCCAGCCTTTCCATCCATCCCGCAATGCTATTGCAGCCTCATTACCCCATTGCCTTGCTGTGCTATTGTTGCTAGTCATCTTAAATAACTATCAAAACCCACCCCGTTCTCCTTTTCCTGCCGCCCCACCATCCTACTCTCTAACCACCCATTGCTACCTCTTAGGAGGCCATCACCCTCCTCCTGGATCTTGCTCTAGCTTGGGATTGTGTTGTACTGTCAATTGTTGCAATTTCAATTTCTCGTGAATCGGTTGTATATTCATATTTGAATGCAGCAATAATAGTAACTCAAACATAATATACCCTTAGCTAATATGTATTCTCAAGTATGCCCTTATTTTATTTTTAACACCTAACTAATTTTTTCAATCAAATGAAATAATTCATTTTCTAAAAGAGTCCATTAGGTATCTTGAAACATGCCCATTAAATTTCATATCAATTAAACCGAAAATAAATAAAGCTAAGCATACACAATGTGTATCCTATCCTCTTTAAGACGGCAAAATAGAAAGATGGTCCTCATGTACATGCTTTAAAACAAAACACAATGTAAATATATTTCTAAAAATGAGCAGTTGTGTAATATACTCTATGTTTGAAATGCCACAATTGATTATTGAGGCATTTTTCATTCATGGGATGAGGAGTTAGTTTCATAATCTGAAAATTTAGTAATAAAAAAAATGGTATATATGTGTGTGTGTGTGTGGGCGCGCGGACCTAGGGTGACAACTTCATAGGAAATTGAGGTGTAAGTCCTCTATAACTCAGGTTTGATTCCTACGAGAATGAATAGCATAAAATGGAACGGTATTTCCAAATACCTCCCATTTGAGATATATGTATGTGTGTGTGTGTGTGTGTGTCATAATGAGAGCAAAACTATTAATAAACCATATTTATAATAACATTTTGAAAACTAACTAAATTTATTTTGCTAAGAAAAACCTATACTAATAGAAAAGTATCAAAATTAATAAAACCCTATAGAAGTATTATAAGTAATCCACATAAATTAATTGTGATGGCAGCAACATGCCGGCAGAGAAAGGAGGCAACAATGCAGTCAACACTAGCAGGTCCATGGCGGCATCAAAAGCAGCAGAAGGCAATGATATATATTGTATGCGTGAGGAAAGAACTTGTGCAATACAATGAGAAGGGAGATCATATGTGCTAATCACAGAAGCAACAAGAGGCAATGGTTGTGGCGCCAAAGTCTGAGGTGTTGGGGACGATCGATTGTGTTTATCATTGTGAGAGATAAGTGTGATGGCTTCGTGAGAGATGAGACGACAAGTCGGGTTGTACATGCGCAATGAATGAAAACCAAGCAGCTACGAGTCAGGTTAACTAGAAATAAAAAAAAAATCTCTAACTATCAATATGGAAACAATGAAATTTCTGGGATGAAGCATGCCTCATCAAATATGAGGTTTATGCCTCTCACGGGGAAGATGAGTTGCGCGCCTCATTGCGCTCAAGAGCCAAATTCTGTTGAGAAGAGCCTCACGTTGCGCACTTTTAAACATTAGTTATACTCTATGGAAATGAAGTAAAATTGCATGTGTCTGAACTAAGAAAGAAATGCAATATCCAGACTATCCTAACGTCGGGTCTGGCATCTTCTTTCACTCATGAACTAATGATGAAAATTGATGAATGCATCCCTTGATAATAATCACATTTATCTCCAACAGTTAAGGCTCAAGGATGTTATGATGGAAAGCGTTGTGGCTTGAGTTTCACTTGAGTACTACCTCAATGCTCTAAGTGCCACCCAACTGCAACTGAGCAATCCCCCTACTCATCATGAATTATCAATCTCATGCCCGTCACAAAAGACAGAAGGAAGGCCCCGTCAACATTCACCTTGATCCAACCAGGATAAGGGGCACCAACAATGTTGTTAAGGCAGCCTGGAGGGTAAACTTGGATGATCCTGAATTGAATAGGGTGCAAGACTTTGGCAGCCATAATTATGGGGGTCCCAAGCGATCTCCCGTGCTTCTTAACATTGTGAGCTCTCCTACTATAATGAATTGCACTACAGTAGATGCAAGCCTAGGCATTTCATGAACTCATGGTTAAGTTCAGGGCTCGTGTAGAGCTTCACAGACTGAGGACACTGATGATCTTGATAAGAACCATGTATCTCACGGCTAAAATCAATCTATCCTCCACCTCGGCACAGAAGAGCAACCAATCTGCTAACCCTCTCCCATGCAGTCACACAATGATAAAGAGGGCATCCTTTATAAGCCACCAGCATAACATAATTTCCCTCGATGTGTAGTTTATACTACCCTAAATCTGTCAATGGATGTGGCAAAATAAATTCATATGTAAGGTTCATATCTGCCTTCCCTGAGCAAATGTGGGACAATTATGGTTCATCTTCATTCAGTTCTGCATGATATTCAACCTCTAGTACCCTCTTGATGAGATCCTCCCCAAAACATTGGCTCAAAAGGTCACACATGCTCTAGCAGGTCCGCAACTTACAGTTTTTCTACCTCGTTGATGTCAAGAAACACATGGCATATGGCGAAGGGGCGGTTGTGTATCCACGAAATGAAAGTATTCTTTTATGGAGGGGTGGCTTGGCTGAAGAGAATGCAGGACATCAAATTGTTGACCTTCTGGCTGGTCAAAAGGCAAAAATCATTTGAAATTGAGTCGAGGTCTCTAGCTATCAACATAGAAGCCCAAGAAAAAAGAACGATGTCTTCAGAGTAAAAATGGTGGGATATTTAGTAACTCCATTGACAATGCTAGTCCAAAAGTGATTCCTCTTTGGTATAAGGCCATTGATAAAAGTTTCAAGCGGAGAATGAAGAGGTGCAGTGAAAGCGAGCAGCCCTGTCTGAACCCACACACGACTTCAATCCACGGTCCCCTAGCCATTGATCAACTTAGCATGCATAATGCACTGTAGAGCTCACACGATGAATCCATGCAGAAAGTCCATAGTAATCAGCACCTCTTTAAGTGCTCTCCAACTTATTCATTCATAGGTTTGCTTCATATCAATCTTGCGGGCATGAAATCCGACGTTACCATAGACCGCTTGGATTTGTTGATAACATCCCAAGCAAGTACGCCATAGCTGGAGATGGAGCAATGAGGAACAAAAGCTCCTCAAGGGAAAAAAGCATCCCAGGCAGTTGACCAAAACGATGAGCTAATTGGGATTTTGGACTCAGTGAGGCAGTTGACCTAAACCATGAGCTAATTGGGATTTTGGGGTCAGTGCAGTTGCAGTTCTCTGTAGAGTTTATTTTTGTTAGGAATGTCACGCATACAGTTTAGAAGTTGACGAGTTGCATAAGCTTCAAACTAAAACAGACAAATGGCGTCATTATTAGAATTTAAGTTTTCAGCCTTGTTTGCATCATTACCAAGGTAGAAGGTCCCGTAACACAGTAGTGCAAAAGAACTTATGAACTCATTTTTGGCGGTGTTTGCTTGCAGCCAGAATTTTCGTTCTTTTTTTTATGTTTCGCTGGATTTACAATAAATGCATGGCTACATTCTTTGTAAATTATGCTACCAAACTTCGCCTTTATGTAGTTTTGATGTTGCCCGAGGATCCTAAGATTTAACTCTAGATCATAAAAACTAGTAATGGTCAAAAATTCCGAGTAGAAGTCCTTATGAAGCGAGATCAATGTGGCTCCTTACATTAGAAATCTTATAGACCATTACATATGATATTTATGTTTGAGAATTCAATCGTTTGAGATTGTGGTGTTCTTAAATGATAAAACATGGAGATATAAACAGAAAAGGTAAATTTTTATACCTCTAATCTCTTGACACCGTTCAGGGAATTTTAACAGCTCTTCAAATTTTGCATTTTCAAATAGCTTTATCAATAATGAGTTGCCTCTCTTCTGTGCTTCATCTGGAGGAGTTGTACCCCATCTGTGTTTTCATAGAAAGTGCTAATAGATCAAAAAAATGGTCAAAACCAGAAGCTCTAAAAATTATATGCAATAAAGAAGTGTAAATAATTCCAACACTTCTGAAGAAGTAAAAGCTGGTGTTTATTTAGGACAATTTTATGTAGAAAAACGTCAGGACATATTCACATGTCTATCAAATCAAGCATTAAGCTGGTCCCTAGGAACAATCCAGTCCACACTTACGTTTAACAATAATATTGAGAAAATTTAGCTTATACTTAATGCTAAGCTTCAGTTGCGGAAAACAGTTAAAAGAACAAAAGCCAAGAATAATCGTATTAAGTTTTAATAAAGACATCAAAATATCACTATTAAATTAAGCGTGGAAAAAATTAAAAAGTGCTAAAACAAAAACATAATAAAAATAAATTATTAGGTGGTGGGAGGCATAGCACCTTTCGGGTGTTTTGGATATATAAAAATCATCTAGCACCTCAATGTTTTATCTTGCTTTGGCATTTGAATCAGTTGAACATGAAAAAAAAAAGAGTTCAAATGAAGATGTGCAAAGAGATGATCCATATGCTAGCGATGAGACTGCAATGAATCTCAAGATCATTACTATTGTAAGATGCATGGTTACTAGCACCTAAACCGATGAAGTTTGAAGAAGACCTCGCGTCATTTGTACTTGTATTTCTTGTAATAACAAAAGATGTAAATTAGTTATAAATGGGAATACTATAAATTTAGCATCTAAAGGAAGACCTTCATTAGATTCAAAATGTCAACGCAAACCACATCCTAGCCCTCCTTCAATATCATATGGGTTAATGATGAGGCATCGTATTTACTCTGATATTATCTTCTGTGACATAATATTTATAATATGCACCCTATAAAACCTATCTAACGTCATTACCCTGCCATGCATCATATTTCAAACTAGAACATCTTTCGTTGAGCATACATAAACTTCATGCCAATATGAAGAAACATATTAAATATAAAGCCCTAGCAAATGTTTATAGAGAAAAAAAAGGCAGAAATTTAATGCAGACAAGATCATCAAGAACTTAATTGTTAAAACTCATCTAGAATGCCTTCTCTACATATGTTCAAAAAGCTCAACACAAGATCATCAAGAACTCTAAAATTTCTTAAGGAATTGGGTCCAAATGCTCATTCAAGAATTTAATTTTAGTACTGCCTTTTATGCTAAAGGATCAAAATAGCTTATTATGGTATGTTCAAGCCCTTAGCATCACCAAGTAGTTTTTTTTGCAAGTGAAGCCTCTCCTTCAATAAACAATGTTGATGTTCCTACACTTCCAACCACTATTTCTATTAAAACTGACAGATTCAAATGAAATATCACTTAGGAGATTTCTATAGGGGCTTCGAGAATAAAAATGTATATAATTCGAGGGACAGATCAACTTTCAATTTGAACTCTTGGATCACACATAATGAGCTTATGAAGATAGCACTTAATCTATATAATAGTTACCGCATATGACGTTCTAGAGAGTTCTTTTGACCAAGCTAAGGGAATTGATTCAGCATAAAAAACCCAAATAAAGGATTAGTGCTAAGTCAAAGTTAAAATTGAATCAAAATAATTCATAACTTTATTTTTATGTCATTAATAAGAATTATTTTCGATTTTATATAATTATTTTTTTTAAATTAGGTTGAACTTGACTAATAATTATTCGATAAGATTTGAGTCAATAAGCATAAGATTAATTTCTTTCTTAAATTTTAAATGTATTCCTCTTTTCAACAAATAGGACGCCAATGATGAACCGCATCAATTTAAAATTATGATAGAAAATTTAACATGCTATATAAATTCATTTGTGAGACGATGCTTTCCAACTTTAAAACCCAGCAATACATTGATATAGGATCACTTCAAATTATGCACTTCCAAATTTTTTTATGGTTTTGTATTTCTTTTAACGAGGAAAATAGTTAAGCTATGGAAAAGGAGAAATAACATTGGATCTAAATTATTTGGTATGGCTACTTTTAAAATTAGACCTTCAAAAATGTTTGAATTTTTTTATTCTTTAGTTAAAGGAGAAACTATGTTTGAACTTAGTGGCTCAAGTAATGGAAAAATGTCTAAAAATATCTATTTAATCTTTCTATGATCTAATCTAATTTAACAAGCCCATAATCTTCTAATTATTGTTTACTCTCTATGACAATTATAACAAATCAATATAAAAAGAAAACACTTTTTCTAATAGAACATTTAAACCAATCAAATAATTATTTTAGATAATTCATCACTCAATTTTTTTAGAAGAAAGATTTGATTTTAATTTTTATCTGCTTATAAATATTGTAGTTTCTAAATTATTAATAATATATTTTAATATAACGTCTCAAGACATCAATTTATCGTATTTTCAAAATAGCATAATAATCTCACACTTTTATGCTTCTACAATAGTCATATGTGGTAATTAGGAGAATTATCATCTTATAAATTATTACATAATATTCAATATCTAAAATAATAGCAATAATAGGTTACTTATTAACCATGCATTGAATGAAAAATTACTTTCTTATTACTCTTTCAATCTCTTATTCTCTCCTATCAACTTTCAAAAGATTCTCCTTCATATCTCATCCCTCTATATACCTGTCACCAAGATAGTGATTAGAGCAGATAAAATCAATATTGAAGATTAAGGAAAAAAAAGAATTAAGAAAAAGTAACAAGGCCATGAGGAAAAAATGGCACATAGTCACAACTTTTAGCACTCATCTTATTTAGCACTTCAACGGTTAATTATATTTTCTATTTGAAATCTTCCAAAACATTCCCATATTTCTCATAGAATGAATGTGTCTTCTTTCTTTTTTGGACAAAGTAAATATGAAAAAAATCTTCCCATTAACGGCATAAAAGATATTTCACCTTTTAAATCTCAATTAATCTAAAGGTATAGCATTCATAAAAAAGCCAAAATAACTCGAACAAGACTAATGTTATTGGTGATTATCTCAACTTTCTGATGCTGCTAGATATTTATCAGATTAGGATGTTAGGTAAGATGCTAGATCCTACAGAGAAAGCAATGTGGAAGTGTTGACTCTACCAGTTTAGTTCCCAAGTTTATCCAAGCTCTAAAACCCTTCTAGCAATTAGCACAAGTTTTATGAGGAAGAGGTATACTCAATAACGTTAGTGTAACGAAATGTGCAATCTATCACACTTTCAACAATTCACTTTTTTAAATCAAAGAAATAAGTCTCAAATGAGAAGTTATCCCATTTGTCTAGTTTAAGCAAGGAAATAAGTAGACAATAGTTCTCGATCCTTTATCATACCTATCAACAATGAAAACACTGGCCCCAGCTTCTATAAGCACTTCAGATATCATATATAGCCCCTCACAAGCAGCTATATGAAGCGGTGTACGTTGATCATAGTCTTTTGAATTTGCATCAGCTCCATAACATAAAATCCTTTTAAGAAAGTCTATATCTCCTCTTGAAACAGCAGCACATAGCTGGTTGCCAGCATCATTGAGACCTAATTTTGCACCTTTATTAAAGAGTAGAGATGCCACTGGGTCATGTTTGCACTTTATAGCCTCTAATAAAGGTGTGCTCCCCATTTTATCTGGTAAGAATGTGAAAGACTCAATACCATCAGGTAACCATAAGCTCCAAACAACAAAGCTTTACAACATTATCACATCATCGATGATTCTTGGGGAATAAATAAATCTTCGCATATTACCGGGAGCATTAATGTCGACACCCTCTTGAATGAGAAAAAGAGCAATATCTTGGTATCCTCTCGATGCTGCTATATGCTAAAAACAAGGCATTAAAAAATGGCTCAGGTAATTGGATTAACTCAAAACGAATGCATATATTTTGAATTGATAATTATTAAATCCATCACTACCTATTTTATTCTATCAAATTATTTTAATATAGCACAGTCAGTACTTACTAAAGGGGAGCGGCCATCATAATCAGTTGTCTTGAGGTCTGCTCCAGCTCGAATCAAGCCCTTGAGGTGATTTAGGTCTCCATGCGAAGTGGCACTATTTACTTTTAGAGCAAACTCTGCCTCCCGCCTTCCAATATGTAGAGTGATATCCGATTCTAACTGCTTTATCTTGCTATTGTATACACCACCCTGCATGCTATAAAGTAATTAATTTCCCAAAAGAACTCGATAATTCTTTCCATAAATATAGGGCAATTGCCTGTGACGAGTCTAAAAATAATGAGCTATAAGGAAAGCAAGATAGCACATTGAACTAACGAGTATGTACCTCAAACAGGTTGCTTAATACTAGCCTTGCATCAACAAAATGCATCTCTAAGATAGTTGTAAAACTTTGCTTATTAAGTCGCAAGAGTCTGCAGAGCTCACGAACACGAACAGTAAAAGGCTGGGTTATATTGTAAAGAATGGCAGTCTCTCCAAGTGAACTATTACGCTCAAACCGGGAAATGATCTCTTCTGTTCCCTCTTGACCTATCTCAACACCTTCCTATACACAGAAACTTCCATTAATATCCGAATATATAAATTTTGATTCATTTGTGATTCAGAAATAATTATTATAATATCATTGCCGTAAGGCTGTCTGTTCCTAACTTAATAATTTTAAGCTCTCATTTTGAGTTTGACATAAAAGTAGTTTCATTCAAAATTGGTAATGTTGGAAATTTGAAAATAATTCAAAAGGAAATTCCTCAACAGAATTTTACACAGGGAATTGTCAATTTCCATTGGATTTCTATTGGGCTTGTTAAACATTAGACATGTGTAACATCAATCATGATAATTGAAGCACCAATTTTAATACAAATCCAATAATAAATAGCATTTTATTCCAAAACATTCCCCAAAAAAAATTGACCTCTAATTTGGAAAACCAGATCATATTAACGCTATGTTAAAAACAACATTCATTGCTTAATACTAAATGCTGCTAGAATTTAGGCATGAATGTACTGAAATTTACCAGCACCCCATGGCATACAAAATATAGTTGATCTACTGTGTTGCCCTGCTCCAGAATCAATTCACCTGGAAGAAAATACTCCTCTTGCAACCTAATCACCTGCAAATCACATGGTGGCATAAGCAAACAGCACCCAAACATTTCAAGTTTGTGCAGACCTAAGAATGGAAGCAAAAGTAAAAATTCAACATAACAAACTCAGGATACAAATACAAGGGTGGAACTACACAATACTAGACACGGCCATTAATCCATACCAGGCGAAGTTTTTTGATAGATGAATTAATTCCAAGCCTTGCTACTCAGGAGAGCTTATGGCAGTTCTAGATACTTCAGATAGGCAGTGAGAAAAAAAACTTAACCAAAAGGTTCTATCCAATGAATTTAGGCTTAATTTTTCTGAACAATTACTTTTTTTTTTTTTGCATCTAAGAAAAAGCAAAAAAAATAATAATAATAAATAAAAGAAAGCTTTTTTAAAGACATACGAAGACACATTGATGTCTACTGCAAACCATTTATCCAGGGCGAAGTAAAAGCAAGAATCGATACAAAACCAGAAGAACACACAGAGATTTAATGAGGTTCGGCAAAGATGCCTATGTCCTCGGGAGCGAGGGCGTTTTAATAATTTATCTGTGAGTTTTTTCTATAAATACATGTGTAACACTATAGGTATCTGAACTACTATTGTAACTCCCTGGAAATAGTGAAAATCGCCGCTCTGCTCCCAAGGACGTAGGCATCTTTGCCGGACCTCGTTAAATCACTGCGTGTTCTTCTGGTTTTGTGTCTATTCTTGCTTTTACTTCGTCTTAAATTGCACAACAATTGGTATCAGAGCGATGTTCTAGGACGGAGGTGATCGACGGAGGGAAGAAGAAGGATTTTAAGATTTAGTTTGCGGCAGAAGAGAGAGTTTGATTCCGGAGCGATAAGTTCCCAGATCGCTGCAGAATGATTCGCAGAAAGGTTTCGCGAGTTTGCAGGGAAAACAGAATTTCGCGTTGTTCGGCGCGAAGATCCTGCAGAAGAAATTCGCGACAGGGGTTGCGGCTTCAGCGACCAGGAAAAGAAATTCAGCATTTGGAGGAAACAGTTCCGCGGGTTAAGCGGTAGAGGCGCGGCGAGCTGTTCCAGGCGGCGCTTGGGGAGTTCGCGGCAGTCACAGGCGCTTGGCAGTTCAGGGTCGCGGCAGAAGATTCGCGGGTTCGCAGCTCTGGAGAGCATTCGCGACTCAGGCAGAGACATTCGCGGCTCCAACGACAAATTTCGCAGGCTGCAGGCGGGAAGATCCGATGCGAAGAGAAGGAAGGGAATCAAGGCGGGAAGATCCGACACGAAGAGAAGGAAGGGAAGCAAAGAATCTTTTATTTTCACAAGAGAGAATACTCCCTCCTCATCCCTTTATTTTTTTGTATCTTAGCGAGTGGAGTCTGAGAATTGAGGAAAGGGAATTTAGGAATCTTCTATTCCTACCAGTGGGAATATTCCCCAGCAGAATTTGCTTCTGAATTTCCTCCTTTGCAAAAGAGGCGGCAGGAGCGGCTCACCAGTTTCGCAGTGCAGTTCGGTGAGGTGGAATTCGCGTGGAGTTGCCGCAAACGGTAGCGTCGTTCTGCGAACAGAGGAGTTTGGATAACAGAGTTCACAGGTTTGTCGCAGAAGGAGTTGCGACAGTGGAGTTCGTGGAGGTATTTTCACGAAAGAAAAGGTGCTTCGTGTGAAGAATTTAATTCACGAATCACAGGAGAATTGTTGCATTTAACAGAAAGTTTCAGGTCTCTTTTAATTTATTTTCGGTGTGTTTTTTTTTGTTTCGACAAAAGGCAGGAAAAGTTTACTGCAGGATTAAATGTAAATGTATGGTGCAAAATTCGAGATAGTGAAGTTCGATGGAACTGAGAACTTCGGATTGTGGCAAACAAAGGTGAAAGATTTGTTGGCACAATAGGAAATTTTGAAGGCTTTGCAAGCTACGAAACCTCAGTAATTTGGAAGATGAAGATTAGGAAGAATTGCTATTTCGAGCGACGAGTACACATACGTTTATGTCTGGTAGATGAAATTATGTATCATGTTATGAATCTGAAATTTCTATGAGAAGTATGAAAGCAATTGGAATCTCATTTTATGTACAAATCTCTAGCATATAAACTGTATCTGAAGCAAAGGTTGTATGGTGGAGATGCAGGCAGACACTGATCTGGCGCAGCACTTGAATGTCTTCAATCAAATAATCACAGATCTGACACGGCTTAATGTCAGTATTAAGGATAAAGATCGAGCAATGATTTTATTATGTTCATTACCTTCCTCCTATGAAGATCTGGTGACTACTCTGACATACGGGAAAGAAACAATTAAGGATTTGTTTGGGGCAGCTGTTGATTATTTATAATCTGTTGATAAGCGAGTTATTCCGATAATCCGATAATCCGCGACTATTAAAATAAGTTGAACTTCATTGTTGTGGCAGCTTATTCAGAATAGTTTATTGGTAGTTATGGCTATATAAATGACCTTCCTGCCCAGTCTATAAAACTGTTTGGGGCAGCTTATTCAGAATAATTTATTGGTAGTAAAAAAGCATATAATGTAAAAACATAAAAAGCATCACATATCAGTTCCAAAAGATGACATACATTTCTCACACTCTCGTGAATATCAAAAAAAAATAAAAAAAGGATAAAGCCAAGTACAACTAAAATGAGAAATATTAAAATATTCAATTTCAAACTCTGGCTACGACTTTCCTCAACTTCACTATCAACCTGAGAAAATATCGGATTCTCATCACTGCTGACAGTGTAACATGTGGGAGTGTCAGCCCATCGGAAGAAACCGCAATGAGTTGAAACACCCCTGCGACAACCGTAGAACTGTCTCTATTTTTCATAGCTGATAAAGAGACATTATAGAATGTGGGATTTGCTCAAATAATCACGATGAGAGAACTTTCAAAGGATTTGGTCATAGCTATGAATCTCAAACCTTTTTTCTAACACTAATATTATGTGATGTCAGACATATTCCAGATTTGAAGAAGAATTTGATTTTCTTGGACACTCTACAAAAGAATGGTTTTATTCCTAAGGCAGATGGGATAGAGAAACCATCAAAATTATTAAATATGCATCAACTGTGATGAAACGAAAGATCACTGCAGGTAATATCTATAAACTGTTGGGGAGTACAGTTATAGGTGGAGTTCACTCTGTTGGATTATATGATGTTAATGCAGCAGGTACGATGACCAAGCCAAGTATTTTCAACAAGTTCTTGCATTGCTTAACTTGTTGAATGTTGCAACAGTTAGATGGCATGGTTGCCTAACCCACTTTGCTGTAAGAAACTCCATGATGTATTTCTCCTAAGAGGCTTGATATTCGTCAAGGTGGAGATTTGTTAGGTATGGCTCATATACCGGAATTTGGAGTCTCTTGGAATGAAGAGGTGTGACTCCTGGAATGAAAAGGTGTCTCTTGAAATGAAGAGTGTCTCTCAGAATGAAGAGATGTGTCTCCTGGAATGAAGAGGAGTGTCTCTCGGAATGAAGAGGTGTGTCTCCTGGAATGAAGAGGTGTGTCTCCTGGAATGAAGAGGAGTGTGTCTTGAAGTGAAGAGGTGTGTCTCCTAGAATTTAGTGGGTTGGGGGGAGCGAGAGCATTTTAGTAATTTATCTGCGGGTTTTTTCTATAAATAGATGTGTAACCCTATGGGTATGTGAATTGCTATTGTAACTCCCCTGAAATAGTGAAAATCGCCGCTCTGCTCCCGATGACGTAGGCATCTTTGCCGAACCTCGTTAAATCTCTGTGTATTGTTCTGGTTTTGTGTCGATTCTTGCTTTTACTTCGCCCTAAATTGCACAACAAGGGTTACATATTGACTCAATATCCATACATAAATCAAAATAAGAGATAAGTACCAAGCTTCATGCGTAAAAATTTAGAAATGGGATGGTGATTAGTTAGTCGTGGACTCAATATTTATGCATGGATTATATGACCAGGTAGGTACCTAACTTGTGTGGAAATTTGAAAAAGAGTTAGGTGATAGATTTGTATTGGTTAGTAGCTATAAGTTAGCGTGTGAAAGATTAAATTGGATAAAAGCATAGGGCAATCTTGAGTATTAGTGAAGTTGTTGAGAATTAAGTAAAAAAAAGAGGAGAAAGATTGAAAAAAAAACAAAAAAAGGGATATACCAACAAGTTCATTCTAAGTATACAAGCTCCAAAAGATTTGTGCATGGCTTTCCCGAATGCGTTTGGTTCCAAGTTCAATTTTTCAAAGACATTATATTTTAAATAGGAAATTACACATAAAATTTGTCTTCATTTTTTCAAAAATTTCATAATTTGGTAACAAGTTTTCTACAAGTATAAGCCCTTATAGTTAATTACTTATCCTGATGACAAGAGAAAATTAAATTAAAGCTAGTCATTAGAAGCTAAGTGATTAACTTATGATAGCAGCAATTTTTAAAAGAGCAGAAATTTTCACCTTCAGCTTTGAGAAGATGATAAAATAATTAATGATGACAAATATGATTAAGATTTCATGGTTATTTCATCTAAGATTGTTACAAACCCTGGTCTATTAAAGGCGAAAATCAACCAAACCTGACTCAAAAATCATTGTCAACATCCATGGACTGTGTCATCCAAAGAAATCTTGTAGACCAAGAATAAATGTGTGTCCAATTGTATAATTTCAAACCGAACTTAGCAAACAAATATTTTAGTGCATTGTCAGCTGCAATTTATAATTCAAAATTTTGAAGATTTGGGATATTGAGGAACTTTTAGGCTCTGGCAATAATTTAATAGAATTATTTCGTAATAAACAACCGGTTAGAGGACCTAAATCATAAGTATTTCTTTTCATGTGTCATTTGATAACAAGGCAACATAATCAGAGAACATGTGTCATGTTCTTAGTGGTATTATATATTAAAGAGTGGCCTTAAAGGTATACCAAAAAATTGGTCATTTATGAGCTTAAAATAAGCTTAAAGAACCAATATCAATAGCTTGTTGCAAATCGTGGATGAATTATTGTTTTAAGATTTAAATAGTACATTTCACTTAAAATTTTAGATTTTATAATTTTCATGAGGTTTTACAATTTCTTAGGATTTAAGCCTGAAATGATTTCTATTAAAATTTTGGGTGTGTTGAAGATAGAAGTCCTACATATAAGATTTTCTATCAATGCGAGCTTCATCATGGTATTTTGAATGACATTAATTTGTTGCCTTGGACCTTCTAAACATGTCTACCTGCTTACAAAAAATTGGGTTTATGATTTAAATATGGTTTGAATTTGTTTGAAGATTCATCATATTACAAATCTTGTCAACTCTATCTCTATATTTATCATATAAATATAACAGTGACAAAAATTTTAATTTTAAAATAAATTTTCCTAATAATATGCCTTGAATGTTGCATGTAAATTGAAGATAAAATTAAATTTTCATATTTATGATTGGCCATTCATCTGTAAATTTGCTTGACTAGAGAATCCTCTTTTGATTATTTTAAATAAATAAGGGATTAAACCTTAAAAGATGAGACAAACGACCCATATTAACTAGGTAAAAAATTAAAAATATATATACTAATTATTTAATAGTTCAGTATGTACTATGTCTGTACTATGTCTGATAATTTCATTTTAAGAGAGGATAAAGCTAGTTATGTTCGAATCGGGAAGGGAAGAAGAGGCAAAGAGCAAGGGAAGACAAGAGAAAGAGAATGAGTAATATAAGAAGAAAGATATCGCGCACTTTAAGGGCAGCATTCGTGAGGTCAAGACGACGTCATCGAAGAGATCCTATGCATGAAGGAATAAGGAGAGCGATGTTGAAGCCAGGGAGGAAGTCTATCTTGTGGTCATGAAGCCAGTCTCCTACAGGAGATAAGTAGAGAAAGGGCAATGCAGTGCGGCACCATCACGTGCAGAACCTAAGCCATATAGTGATGAGTGGCTTCGACGGGAGAAGGGATCACCAAAATCCATGAGTGGGAGGGATGCTAGTCGCTCGAGATGTAACATTGAGTGTAGAGAAAAAGCACAATGCAGGCTAGCATTCATGTCATGTCCTGTGCAAAGGAGAAGATAAGGGAAAAAAGAGCAAAGCGTGAAGTTTTTGTTCACGTGCATAAAGTTTTGTGTTTCTGTGCACGAAGGAGAAAAGAAGGGAGCGGCCCTATACGTGAAGGAAGAAGGTGTAGCATCCAAGTAAACTTCATGTGAAATATTGTATGACAGCAAGTACATAGCTTCATTAAGGTGAGTCAAGAGAGGAGAATGTCAATGTCAACTACTAGATCCAAAATTAGTTAATAATGCCACAGAGAAAGTCAGATTAATCAAAGACAGATTAAAAGCTGCTCAGAATCAACACTATAAAAGCTATGACCCGAAGTGCAGAACAATAAAGTTAGAGATTGGAGATCTTCTATTTTAATCTCACCAGGTCTTTTGTTGCCTAGATCCTTATGGAGAGAGATATCACATTACCTGACATTGAAGAAATTTGGTCTGGCACTGCACATAATGGGTACTGGCGACAGATTGTCATGGAACAAAGACCATACTACTGCACTCTTTGTAAGATGTTTGGACACACTCTAGAAAAATGTTTCAGGCTTCATCCTAATTTGAGACCCCAACCTCAAGTGCATCACCTAACTACTCAAGAAACACTTATTCCATTTGTTGATATGGTGGAAACTACAACTAGAGAAGATATTGCCACTAATTTTGACCCGGAGAAGCACCCCTCATTACCTCAGCCCCCTCATGTTGCTGAAAATGAGGATACTCTCTTTTTGGTGACAGATGATGCTCCATATGCTATGGAAACAATTACTGTCAATGTTGAGGACCCTCAAACCTTGGCGGAGTGTCAAGTTCAAGGTGTGCAACAGGTAGAAATTGCACCTATTGATGATCAACTCTGTGATAAGTTGGGGCAACCCTTGAAAGATGTTTGGTAAGTTTACAAAGCCTAGAAGAAGAAAAAAAAAACTAAATGAACTCGAGGATATACAGGAGGATGCTTTGCTCATTTCGAGTGGAAGCCCTAATCACAGTTTGGTGCTCGACTCTCTCTCTAGAACCAAGAATAGAGGAAAGCCCACTCATCATGATTAAGCTCTCTGATGGCATCTGATACTTCACCCCAAACATGAAGCCTCCTCTCGAGAAGCCCGCAGACCATTTGTATTTGTTTAGGGAAATTGTCCAGCTTCTTTGGGATATACTTGTAATTTTTTGTTACTTTTTTTAGTCTTGTATGCCTTGTGAGTGGGTTCCTATCACCCGCTCGCTAAAACCATTGTATCTTCTTCCCATCAATGAAATTTTTATTTTGGCGAAAATATATATATATATATATATATATATATATATATATATATATATAAAAAAACCTAAGTTACCTCACTCATTTCCTTCGCTACCACCCCCACGTCAGCTCTATTCTGCAACCTAGTAGATGGAATTGCAACAAAAAGAGCCAAAGGCTCTCAAGTGACCACTGTCTCGTAGAAACTAGGAAGAAATAGAGAGGAAAGGAAAAGAAAGGAAATGAGAGACAGAAGGGAAGGTAGGAAAGGAATCAAATGAAGAAGACAGCTTAGTTTAGGAGAGAAGGAAATTAATACATCAAAATTTTATATTTATATAAATATTTGTATCAACCTCATTTAACTTAGCCATTCTGTTTGTTTCAATAAGTTTTATAATTGCACTGGTTAGCCAAATTGGTTGGGTACAAGTTTTGGACTACTGATTTCAAAAGGAAGTATAGTGAAAGAAAAATTAGTGGCTTAAATGTGTATAAAAACAGACCAATTTGAGGTAAGATGCAATTGAAAATACAATTCGCCAAATGAATTTTAGCGCAAAAGGAATTGAATATGAGGTAGAGAAGATGGCTAGATATTATTGAAGGCTAGGATTTAGATATAAATTATTGTCCTAGTAGTGCACATTATTCAGATATAAGAAATTTAATAGTACTATCTCACAAATGTAATAGTTGATTTTTTAAGTCGTAAGTCCATAGCTATTGCAAGTTAGATCATTACTCGGGAGTCAAAATTGATTAATGAAATGAGCATTTTACAACTGCAGACAAGAAGGTCTAATGGGTGCTGGCATCAATTGACGGTGGGGCCAACATTGAGATGTAGAATTAAAGCATTACAAAAAAGTTATCACTGAATATCAAAAACTCATTAAGAAAATTTAGTTAACGAAGAGACATGCTATTATTGTGAATGAATGTGGTATTATTAAATAAGTTAGAGTTTTGGGTATCTACAGATTCAAATTTGAAACGAATGATATTGCAAGAAGCTTATCATTCAAATTACATTATTCAACCGGGCAGGGGGCAGTACAAAAATTATAGAAATGTGAAATTGATGTTTTGATGTTCGTGTATAAAGAATGATGTTGCAAACTTTATATTAAAATGTTAGGCTTGTCAAATTGTAAGACTTGAGCATCAAAGACCCAATAGATTGCTAAAATTGATACTTATACCTATCATGATTATATTATGGATATATATATATATATATATATATATATATATATATAAAAGCCCAAGGTCTAATATATTAAAAGAAAAAAGGTACAGATAGGTTATATGAGACGGCCCAAAGAAGGCAACCAACCCACACAGTATACAACACACACAAATTGTCTGAAAATAAAAAGTACTTGTACACCAAAAAACCAAAAACTGCCAAAACACTGTCAAGTAGATAGTCAACGACCCAAGTTAGTCATACCACTGCCTCTAATTCTAGGAAGAGAGCGCCTAACAAACTGTTAAGTTTAGTATCATTTCCGGAAACAACCAAAGTATCATCTATTAGGTTCCTGAGCTCGAGTAGGCCTCCAATCTTCTTCTTCCTCCTGGATGTGTAAACCTGTCATTCCTCATCCGATGACTGGCTCATCTAATCAGCGTGTAAAAAATAATTTTAATAAATGATCATGTAAAGACTGTTGCAAATTATGAGCCCCTTGCGTCTGAATAACAGTAACAACTTGCTCAGTCTAGAGAGGTGGTAGAGTCTCAGTAGAGAGATTGCCAACCATTTCTTCAATGATTGGTTCTAGGGTAGGTGAGTATGAAATGTTTCATCTGCACCCAAGACTTCCTCAACATGAGGAGCATGAAAGCCGTCATGATGATCGAACCAAACATTGTCCTGTGTAAGTAGAGTTCCTTGCCCCACAGAAATAGCAACAGTATTGTCAGGGGTAGGGTCTCCGGAAGTAAGGGGGTTATGAGAAGGGGGACTGGGGTTATGAGGAGGAAGAGTGGGAGGGAGAGCAGATGTCGGGTCTACCAAAGTTTCAATAGCAGAGGGTAGCGAAGGGACAAGTGTGAGTTGTGGGCAGGAGGCTCAATAATATTTTTATTCTGAGGTTTTAAATGAGGGTGTAAATGGTGGCACTGAGAGTGAGAGTGTCCAAACATGCGGCAATTGTTCCAATAAAGTGGGTACTATTCTGGTTCTACGCGCTGCCAAAAACTCTGGTGCTGTGAGCCAATCCAGATCTCACCCGGAAAAGTTAAAGTAATGTCACGTTCAATCAAAACTCTGGCTTCAGAGGGTCGACTCAAATTAACTATAGGAATATCAGTTTTGAAGGATTTACCGTAAACCATAGCTAAGGAGTAGAGGAGCTCGTGATTAAAAGAATGAAACTTCAGACCCGAGAAGCACATCCATACTGGAATGGTGGGAGATTCAGTGAGAGGATCAAAATCGACCGTCCATTTTAAAACTTTCATCATATGGTTTTCTATGCGAAGAAGTCTTCTCGCAAACAAAAAGCGTAGTCTTCATCATCAGATAATTGAATAAGAACATGCCTACCGTCCAGTTTACCAATCCTATATTCCCCTTTCAGACGCATTTGCTCAAACTATTTTCGACTTACTTCGAGTTTAGGGTTTTCATAGAGAAACTTACCAACTAAGACCAACCGACAGGATGATGATAAGGTGGAGATCTCAGCGTCAGAGAAAAACATTGTAGGCTTGTCATTTTTACGAGACGTTTTTTCGAGAAATCCAGTGTCAACACCCATTGCTAAGGCGTCGTGATATCGCTGCGGGAACATACACGAAATAGTAGCACCAGTGAGGGTGTTGCCTGCAAGAGCGGCAGCATAAGAACACCCCGAGGCCATCACCACTTGCAAGGAACTGAGAAGAGAAGAAAACTCGCTGTCGAAGATGGCCCTTCAAAGAGCAGCCGAACTCCAGGAGATGGTAGCAGACAAAGCCCTCTGTCGCGCTCGAAGTCCAGTATTCACATAAATCTACCGTAAGTCTCTGGATCGCGACCATAGCATTATAACTAGAGACATGATCATTATTTGGGTGATTCCATAATAAGCAAAAAAGTGAAAACCAAAGAAACTAAAAAAACTGAGAGCCAAAGCTCCCAGGTAGTTGTCGCTGCGTAGAAATAGAGAAAAGGAAATGAATGAAAAAGGAAGGAGGCAGAGGAGAAAGAATGAAAGAATTTAGAATGAAAATTGAATTTGATGTAAGATATATTTATTTATTTATATTTCAGTACAAATATTTAGTTTAATACTAATTATGATTTGTATAATTCATCCTAATTTTGTTTGTTGTGATTTTCAATTGGTTGAGCCAGTTGGTAGCAAGTTTGGCTTGTAAAGTTAGGGAGGGATTATAGTGAATGCTGAATAGAATAAGAAAAGTTTGAATGAGGAGTCAAATTGAGGTAAAAATGTAAATTAAGATTATAAATATGTTAAACTTAATTTATGAATTTCATATAATATAAGAAAAGATGATTCCAGGTTGTGTATGCTGGGTGACAAGCTCAACGCAAGTCCGAGGAAACTCATCTCGGAGTTTTTCCAGC
Organism: Papilionanthe hookeriana x Papilionanthe teres; assembly: GCA_022702705.1. NCBI lineage: Eukaryota > Viridiplantae > Streptophyta > Magnoliopsida > Asparagales > Orchidaceae > Papilionanthe > Papilionanthe hookeriana x Papilionanthe teres. The sequence goes on from CM040430.1 coordinate 27,282,973, forward strand.
AATTCATATGAGATAATTAATTGATAAAATAAGAAGCGCAAGACATATCCATTTATTATGTGATTAACGTCAGAAATTAACATTTAGAAATTCTTTCATATTGCTAGATATATGCATAGAAAAACAAAGTATAAATTACCGATTTTATTGATCTCATAGTATTTTTGTACATGTCAAATAAAAGATTTGCTTACAGGTACAATCAGATAAGCAATAATTAGATACGAACATAAATATAATAGGTAAAATTATTAAGAGAATGTCATGAGTATTGTGGTAGGTAGCTTGCTTTACTGAGGACCTACATAAGAAAAAATAGATAGAGAAATGAATAAACTTCTGACTATTGATCTTGAAATTAGAGTAAAATATTTGATATTGAAGGGACAGTTGATAAGTATCATGCTCGAATGATCAACTTTTATCAATTGTTATTTTAGCCGACAGGCTGGGTAACGACTTAAGAATATGCATGAGTCAAAGTCTATGAAGACACATGTGATACTCCTAAAACAAAAAATCAGATAATAAAAATGAATGCATAGCTAAAATAAAAGAATATAGAATTTACATAATGAATGAAAATACTGCTAGTAACAGTTTCGTTTGCATTTACTATTGCTACTTTTATAATATTTACTTCATTTTTCTCGTATTTTTAGATATTTGAGTATGTTATTGTTCATATTTTTACTTATACTAGCGACAAGCACATACGCCAATCCTTCATGTCTATTGAATTTTATTTTAGTTGTCTTATTGAGTTCATAGCTTACAGTTATTGAGAAATAAATCCAAAACTTGTATATTAAAAAGTTCAATATTAGGCAATCTAATTAAATGAGATATATTTACAGAATCTTTTCAACATTAAAGATATTCCTAATCTATAAATGTGGGAGTATATATAAATATGTAACATATGTTATTTAATTAAAGGAATGAGAAAAAGTGTGTTGCTATCCTTCACATGGTATCAAAACCTTCCGGTCTACATTTTTCGTCTTCGACATTAGCCGGTGAGAATCATTCATCTTCAGTTTTGTTTGGATCATCTAGATTGCTAGATTTCGACGTTGCCTACATTGCTTAGAATCGACAATATATTTGGCTTCACTTTCATCATTTGTGTTGTCTTCATTCAATGTCAACTGTCCCATTTCCATCCGGTGTTGTTTGCATCACTAAGCGTTGACAATATATCCGGCATCGTCTGCATCTACTTCGTACACCCTATCTACGTTGACAAGAATAGGTCATTGATGAGGTTGATGTCTGCTTTGGCCTCTGTCTACTTTAGTTTTTTTTTGTCTACTTAAGCTAATTTCCTTGTTGTTTTTAGTTGTAATGTTTTATGGTGCATAATGTTGGCCTTTAAAAGAGAAGCCGAAAATTAAGTGTTGTTGAGATGAGATTGTTTATGTGAATAAATGGCTTGACACTGAGAGACAAAACGTGAAATGAATATATTCGTGAAAGGATTGGTGTAGCTCCAATGGCAGGCAAGATTAGAGAGTTATCTTGGATATTTCGGTCACATTAAATGTTGACCATTTGATGATCCAGTTAAGAGAGTAGATGTTAAAGATTCGACTTATATTAAGAAAGGCAGAGATAGACCTAAATAAAACTTAGACATATTGTATAAAAAATAATCTTAGTTTTCTGAAATTAAATAAAAGTATAACACTTAATAGAATAAATGGAGAAAAAGGATTCATGTAGCCGACCCCACTTAGTAGGATAAAGGTTTGTTGTTGTTGTTGTTGTGCTGTGTTTGGCTACCAGTTCAGCATCTTTTGCTTCGACAATTCATTTTTTCTTTATTTGGAAAAATTTGAACTATTGGTCGTCGAGTTATTTGTCTCCTAGTGCATTGTCTTCTTCTTTGGCTCATCCTTCAAACCTAAATGGCATCGACTATGGCTGGTGGCAAAAATATCTTATAAAAGATTTGGTTTTATCAGTGATTCAAATTATGAATGAAAATTTAAATAGCATCAATTATCTTTACTAGAATAAAATTGTGAGTTTCTATTTAAGAAGTATTTCTCAAGAGAGTCACCTCAAAAAATTCCGGAATCCTTGATACATGCAAGGAGTTCTACCGAGTTAAATAATAGGAGCAGTCACTTAACACATATCACATGCACTATAAATGTGTGTATAAAGGCTTGAATGCATTATTGTTCTTCAATGCCGATGTCCGAATTCAGCAGACTCAAAGAGAACAAATGGCTATTATGAGTATTCTAGCTAGCCTTAACTCTCAACATGAAGGTGTCAAATTATAGATCATATTTGACCTGGATTACTACTCTAAGGGAGGCCTCTATTCGTGTGTTGTGTGCTAATCTGAGTTCTTAATCCTCATCAGTACAGCAACCAATGCTCTTGCTAGTCAGAAAAATACATATATTAGTAAACCTCGATCTCAAGAAAATTGTAGAAGTGGAACTCGTGGAACTCCAAATTCTTAAAATTAAGAGTCGAGTGTAGTTTGCTACTTCTGTAATGAATTTGGGCATATGAAGAGGACGTACCAAAATTGCTCAAAAAAATTAGAAGGGTTCTAGATCACAATCAGCTCGCATGATAACTACAAATTAGGCCTCTCGAAGTCACTGTCTCGACCTCTGCAGATGAATATACTAAGTTCATCCAATTTCAAGAAGCATAGAATAAATCTCCTTCTATCACTACCCTTATTGTGTCATGTAACAATGATACTTGTCTTATTTCCTCTTTTACGCAATGGGTCATTGATTCAAATGTCATAGATCGCATGTTAGGTAATCCAAAAGTTCTTCTTGCCTTTCATAAACATCTTTCTCTTGTCACCTTAACAAATGGATCTACTTCAAATGTTCTTGATTCTGGCACCATTAATGTTACATTTACACTATTGTTAACATCTATCCTGAGTTTACCTCATATCTCGTTTAATCTTGTCTCTGTTAGCAAGATTTCATGCGCTCTTAACTGTTGCATCTTATTCCTTGACCATTGTTTTTTCAGAATCATATGAAGAAAAAATTTATTGGTAAAGGACGAGAATTGGGATATATTTTGGATAACAAACTCCCTCAAATCATAGCCTGCTTCAGCACTTTATCTTCAGTTGAGGCCCATTGTCGGCTAGGGCATCCATCACTACAACAACAACAACAACAACAAAGCCTTAATCCCACTAAGTGGGGTCGGCTACATGAATCCTTTTTCTCCATTGCGTCCTATTTAGTGTCAAATTTTCGTTTAATTCTAATAAATTAAGATCATTTTCTATGCAATAAGCCCAAGTTTTCCTAGGTCCGCCTCTCGCCTTTCTTAACATAAGTTGTATTTAAAACATCTACTCTCCTAATCGGATCATCGAGTGGTCGACGTCTAATGTGACCAAACCATCTAAGGCGACTCTCTCTAATTTTATCCGTCATTGGTGCAACTCCAACCCTTTTATCGATATATTCATTTCGCATTTTGTCTCTAAGTGTAAAGCCACTCAACCACCTAATCATTCTCATCTCGGCAACACTTAACTTAACATTATGCTTCTCTTTTAAAGGCCAACATTCAACACCATAGTAGCATCGAAGGTCTCACCACCATCTTATAAAATTTTCCTTTCAGTCTAAGCGGTACTTTTCTATCACACAATAGGCCGGACGCATTCCTCCACTTCAACCAACCAACCTGAATTCTACTATTAACATCCCCATCTATATCACCATCGCTTTGAACAATGGACCCGAGATATCTAAATCGTTCACACCTTTTAATAATTTGATCACCCAAAGTTACACTGTCGTCACTAGACCTACTATTACTAAAATTACATTCCATGTATTGAGTTTTAGTTCTACTCAAACGAAGACCTTTGAGACTCCAATGTAGACCTCCATAATTCAAATTTTTCCCGGACTTTTTCTCTTGTCTTATCCACAAGGAGGATATCATCGACAAAAAGCATACACCAAGGTACATCCTCTTGTAAATGCCCAAGTAAGACCATCCATAAATAAAGCAAAAAGATATGGGCTTAAAGCCGATCCTTGATGTAAACCAACGAAATAGTAAAATACTTGGTCAATCCTCCTTCGGCTCGAACACATGTAACGACTCTAAGCATACATATCTTTAATGACTCGAATATAAGTCATATCAACACTTTTCTTCTCGAGGACTCTCCAAAGAACATCTCTAGGAACCTTATCGTAAGCTTTTTCTAAATAAATAAAAATCAAATGTAGATCCTCCTTATTATCTCTCGTAGTTCTCCATCAAACCTCTCAATAAATATATAGCTTCCATGGTAGACTCGCTCAGGCATAAATCCAAATCGATTATGAGAAATCTTCGTAATACGTCTTAACCTATGTTCAATTACCCTCTCCCATAATTTTAAAGTATGACACATCAATTTAATTCCTCTATAATTTGCACACTCTTGTCCATCTCCTTTATTCTTAAAAATGGGGACCAAAATGCTCTTTCTCCACTCCTCGGGCATCCTTTTAGTTTTTAAAATAATATTAAAAAGTTTAGTAAGTCGGAAACCCCCAAATCACCTAAACATTTCCACACTTCAATCGGGATATCATCGAGTCCTACGGACTTTCCCCTTGGTTTTCTTTAAAGCCTCATCAACTTCTTTTTACTAATGTGACGGTAAAAATGAAAAGTTTTATTATTATTAACGATATTAAGATCACTAAGGTCAATCGTACTTTCAAGATCATCATTAAAAAGTTTATCAAAATAACTCACCCACTCTATGTTGAATATCTTTTCTAAGAAAAGACTTTTGATTTTCATATTTAATACATTTTACTTGAGTTAAATCTTTACATTTCTTTTCTCTTTGTTTAGCTAGTTTATACGTATATTTTTCACCTTCCTTAAGTATCTAACATGTTATAAAGATCACTAAAAGTGAATTTTTAGCGTCACAGATTATTCTTTTACACTCATCTGTGGCCGTTTTATATTTTTCCAGGTTCTCTACGCTTTTACATTTAAACCAATTTTTATAAGACAACTTCTTATATTTTATCTTTTCTTGTACATTATTATTCCACCACCAACTATTTTTATTTATAAAGCTTTTTCTTTTGATTCTCCAAGACTATCTTTAGCAACTTGTTTAATAAGTATTAGTTAATTTTTCCCACATAACATTCGCGTCTTCACGAACATCCCAAATATTTAAATCTCGAATTTTACTCATAAAAATAATTTTATTTCGTGTCTTTTAGGTGCTCCCCATCTTATTCTACGATGTTGAATCCTAGTATTCTTTATTTTACAACTCTTCATCTTAAAATCTGAACTAATAATCGATGTTAGATACTTAATCGCTCACTTGGAATAACCTTACAATCCTTACAATCTCGACGATCTCTTCTTCTCATGCTAGAAAATAATCGATTTGTGTTTTATTAGATCCATTCTTATAAGTAATAAGATCTTCATCTCTTTCTCGAATAAAGTATTAGTAATAATCATATCATACGCTAAAGAAAATCTAAAATGGTCTACCTTCTTCATTAATCGCTCCATAACCGTAGCTTACTACGAATATTTCGAAATCTTCTACCACTCTACCGACATGTCCATTTAAATCTCCTCCAATAAAAATTTTTTCTTCAAGGGATTATCAAGTGTATTAAGTCTTCTAGATCATTCTGAATTTATCTTTAGATTCTATATCTAAACCAACTTGAAAGCATAAAGACTTATAATATTAAAAATCTTAAGTATCAATAATAATCTTAAGTCATTATAATTCTACCTCCAACTCTATTAATTTCGACAACATTATCTTTCAAACTCTTATCTATAATTACACCTACACCATTTCTAAGTACGACTCTTACCAGAATACCATAGTTTAAAACCTAAGTTATCAATCTCCTTAGCTTTTTCTCCAACCCATTTAGTTTCTTGAATACATAGGATATTTATCTTTCTATGGATCATAATATCAACCAATTCCATTAGTTTATCATTGAGAGTACCTATATTCCAGGATCCTATCCTAATACTAGTATCATGGACTAACTTCTTTACCCGCATCCGTCCGTAATGTGGGAACCTCGCTTACTTGACACTACACTCGTGCGCACGATGTAACGGCTTTGCACACTTTCCACCGTATGCGAAGCTATACAACGCGTCGCTTCTGTGGGACGCCTACAGCACTTACACAATGATCAAAAGGATTCATGTCATGATTTTTTTTCGACAAGTTTTACGCTGGCTGTTGACTACCTAACGCAACCCTCCACTTTTCACATCCGGGCTTGGGACCGGCAACGGCAGTGTGTATCAAGTGCATCCATCACTACAAATGCTAAAATTTATACCTTATAAGTTCCAGCAATTATCAAATTTAGATTGTGAGTCATGTCAATTTACTAAACATCATCATTTATCTTGTATTTCCAAAATTAATAAAAGGGTTAGTCATTTTTGAGTTGGTTCATTCTGATTTAGGGGGACTTTGTCTTGTTTTATCTATGGATTTCGAAATTTTATCACTTTTGTTGATGATTTTTCTTGTTTGACTTGGCGATACCATATGAAATCTTGCTCTAAATTACTGTCACGTTTTCAATCCTTTTGTGCTGAAATTAAAACTCAATCAAATGTTTTTGTTAAGATTCAAAGAAGTTACAATGCCATAAGAATATTTTTCTGCGTCTTTTCAGACCCATATGACAAAAAATAGGAAGCTTCACCAGTTATTTTGTGTCGATACTTCATCCCAAAATAGAGTTGTTAAAAGAAAAAATAGACATCTTCTTGAGACTGCTAGAGGTCTTTGGTTTAAAATTAATGTACCCAAATTGTTTTGGATTGATGCAGTTTCTACTGAATATTTTTTATCAATGGAATGCCTTCTACGATTCTACAGAACTAGACACCCTACCAAGTATTATTTCCAGCTAACTCTCTTTTTCAAGTTTGGACTAAAGCAGGTACATACCATAGGGGTATAGTATGTAATTGTATTAAGACCGCCTCCAATAAATATATGGCCCGTTTCATGAATGTGGGTTACGCAATCTTACTATTCAATAGTGTGGTATTGCTCATCTCTCTCTCTCTCTCTCTCCTCTTCTTTCGATTTGTTGCACTCTATTCATTGGGTGCGACTCCCAGACATATTTGGATTCAACACCATCTTAAGTATAAAAAATTCAAAAAATTGATTAAATATCTAATGAATTTAAATCTCAAATAATCGTTAGAGATCCAATGTCAGGCACCAATAAGAGCTGAAATAACCAATGTTTTTGATGAAAGAGAAAACACAAAGGCATGGTAAGCGCTTGGGACAATAATTAGAGCACATGTTCACAAGGCAATAAAGATGAAGTGATCATAATGACTTGGTGAGGGAAAAAAAGTCAGTGTGCGAGAAATAGTGATCAAGCAAGCCGATGAACGAGTAAACACGAGTTGGTGAGCGCAAGATGCATGAGAAAGTGATCCTTAGTGACAAAGTGGACTAGTGGGGTGAGCAATGAGCAAGTGGAGAACCATTTAAGTTTGCTTAAGATTTTTCTTTCTTTCTCTTTTACTAGAGCCTTTAGAAATAACTTCAAGAAATTTTGCTTAATAGATTTCAATAAAATAATAAACTCCTCACTGTCGTGTTTGAAATCTCGAAGGAGAACCTAGTTTGAAAAGTTTGTGTCTTATGATAATTGAAACAATGAAAAATACAAAGGAATTGAAGGTATTTTATTGCATTGGCTACCAATATCATAGTGACAAATAAATAAATTGAAATTAGTGTTGAAAAAATTAGCGTCTTATGATAACTGATAGCTATTAGTCACAAAGAAATTTCAAAAATTAGTGTAAAGGGGGTGTTTGATAAGTTGTAGAACAACTTCTATTTGAAATTAATCTATAAAAAGAAAATATGCGAAATTTTGCCGCATCTAATCTCAGGATATTTTTGAAGAAAGTGTCTTATGGAATAAAACACTATTATTTTCATACACCACCAAAAAATTACTTTATATCTGAGGGCATTATGTTCTCACCAAACCAATAGCATCGCAATCTTTTGTCAAAATCATTGGCTATAGAGGACACTTGAAGAAAATGGCGTTGATGGTTCAAAACACAAAATAAGAACTGATTGTCACAATCCATTTCTAGGATAAGGCGATAAGTTTCAATAGATAAAATGGACTAAAAACATGTAATTCTTATCATAGATGTCAAGGAAAAACTCACAATTTGTTGAATAAACTCTGGAGAGCATCCCTTAAAAAGATGAATACGTTCAATATATGGCTTATATAAGCTTTCTGAAATCTGCAACAAAAGATCATCTTCAAAGATAAGAGCAAGAAGTGTTATGTTATGCAAAGCAAGGAAATAACAGACAAAGCAGACAACTAATGAAGGTGACGCATGGTGTAGCACTCCTGTTAATAAAGATAAATGCAAGCTAAAAGCTTCTTAGACCTACTAATCATTCTTGAATCAGAGCTCTAAGAGTATTGTTCACGTGAAAAGATGAAGCTTATTCATTCTTAAGCACATTTAATATTTTCCAGATGAATTTATTTTTTCCTTCTATCAAAACATGCTAAAACAGAACCTACAATCCTCTAGAGAGAAGATTGTAGAATATTAGTAATGAGCAAAGCTAAAGGTGGAGAAAATGATATAAAAAACTTTAAATTTGTTTATCTATACAAAAACAGGTTGAGCTTTTCAAGGGCAAAGGACAGTCATCATCCTAAGAAATCCTTGACTTAATGGTACAAAAATATGAAAACTTTGTCATCCTCCCACCTTTGCTCTAATTGAGACAGGAATATCCTCAAGGATGGTAGCTTCTGCATAGGTTCTTTCATATTGTAAGCGAACATGTCCTTTAATTTGGTCTCGGATGTCATTTTCAAGTTTGCTCCTATTCATAAATTTAATAAGTTCTTTCATTTTATCTCTAAATCTTTCTGTCTTTGATCCTTTAACAATCAGTGCAGTCATGTTACCAATCAAGTAAGCTCCCAGAATCATGTCAAATGACATAAACATCATGACAAATACCATTTCTCTAGTGTTAACTGCATGTACATCTCCGTAACCTGAAATGCAACACCCATTAATCTGATCATCTTACACGGCAAAAATACTCAAAAGAAAGTATCACAACATAAATAGTAAATGAAAATAGACCTGAGAATGATGTATAGTTTTAAATTTTGAAGAGATACATACATTCATACATACATATATTTATTTATGATGACAGCTCCAAAGTCCAAAATATCTGAATTATGCTGATATTTTTTCATAATTTATTACATGTTTCACATATTGGGCTTGTAATGAAAGTCATAAAGCTAGGCTTTCTCATATGAACAATCATGAAGCTTGTCTAGCTCATTGATTTTACATTATGCATTTGCACTATTCACAATATACTACTAAACTCTACCTTAAGTTGGCAGCACACATAAGTTGTTCATAAGTTTTCATATCTTAATTCAACTTTTTAAACTAATCAAAATGAATAAATAATCAAAATTTTATAAGAAAATATAGCTTCTCATCTATCCTAAGATCCCCCTCCGGAAGCTTCAAAACAAAAAAAAGGCATCATATCATTTCCACATCATCATTCATTTCATCATATTTCATCTTATAGTATCTTCTACCTCAACCTATATAAATTGTCCCTTTCAATCAACCTTACACCTTGACACCTATACATTTATTTGCTTTCAGAGTATTTATTCTATCTTCTTCCACATTCATCTAAAGTCTAAAACTTATCTTTACTTAGTCTTCTCTATTTGAATAGTGAACCACAACATAATTTAATTATTGGGCTTTTTTACATATGGAGGTCTCCAAACTTTAACATTTAATTTACACCTGAAAGTCTCCGTCATGACTCGGTTGCAGTGCTTTTCGTCTTCTCTGCTGACCAACTCATCCGTCAAGCCTCAATGGTCAAGAAGAATTCCACTCCTCAAATCATTACCGGTCCTCCCTCCCTCGTGGAGAGTTCTGTATATCACAAACTGCTAACCATCTGATGCTTCTTCCCAGAACCCGACAGCAGACCATTCGCCTTCTTCATATTCCCCAGCAGCAGTGAAGAAAATGACCTACGAGACCGAGGAGTTGCAGATGAGGTATAGGACAGAGAGAATCCAGTTGAAGCAGGTGATGACAGTGGTGCGGCTCACTTCCCATCGGCGGCGTATTTTCTCGGCCCCGCTTCCGCTTCACGGACTCTCCTGGATTTACGGCCATAATCTGCGCTCTTGGTAAAGGCCGGCTTTTCGCCGCCACGGTAGCCTCCCTTTCCCCGTTGCAACGACGGAGTCGCGAGGAAGACTTTCGGGAATAAATTAAATATTTTAGGCCTTAACCTGTAAATTACAAAATTTGGGGCCTCCATATACAAAACCCTCTTAATTATTTTAATTTTAACTTCTCATGCTATATTTTTTTACTATTAACTTAAAATTTATTTTAAGCTTGCTCCGTAAACTTATTTATTATGATAATGCTATTTTGAGAAAAAAGATATTCATAACAAATTTTATGTTATTGTAATGGTATTTAAATGTGTTACATTAATTGAAAATGATAAGAGTTTGTATTTCTTAAGTATGTAATTTTCTTAATTTTTATTTTTCATTAACTTCTATTAATAATGCTAATATTTAGAGTTAAAATATATATAATTATTTAATATCAATATTTTTTATGTGTATATGTGTGTGTTAAAATAATTTATTTGATATAAGTAAATATGCATATTAAATTAAAGCATAGATTTCTTATTTTTTTTTTCTAATAAATTAATTTATTAAAAAATCTTTTATGTTATTTGATTATGTAACTTGCTTGGAACATATATATTATCTTATTTAATTGATATTGTGAATAATTTTAATAGCTGAAAATTTACTTAATTACTTCATTATTAAAATTTATAAATTTATTTGTAAATAATTTTATATAGAAAGTTAGATGCTCGATCAAATTTTTAACTAATTTATTAATTCATTAAACTATTCTTTTAAGAAAATATAAAGAAATCAAATACGATTATTAAAAATTTTAAACAATTCAAATATAAACATACATGTGAATGCTTGAATCAAGCTCGAACAAAACGTGAAAACCAAGCTGAGTCCAATCCATTTTATACTTGGATTGGACCCTCGATTATAGTCGTAATCATATTTAATCAAGGTATACCAATTAACAAACTTGCAGGCCAAAAATGATACATCATTGCAAGAGCTAAAAATAATTCTGAGCTCAAAGAATAACACGAATGTTTGAAACATACCTACAGTCGCCATGGTTACAATGGCGAAATACAATGACGTCAAATAACGTCTCCAGAAATCAATTTCCCGAAAGTTTTGGTAGTTGTAGTCACCCAACTTCAAGCTCCCAATCCACGTATAGCCTTCCTCAGACTCAGGTAGAGTGGTGGCAAGGTAGTAGAAGATGCAGGCAGCAATGTGCGTGCAGTATAGCTCCACAACAATGAGCTTCACAATCCTCGTAAACAAGTAATTGATTCGAATGTCCTTCTCTACCTTCTGAAAGAAGTCAGTCTCTTTTCGTAATCGGCACAAACGAATCCAAGTAATGTATCTCACCACTTCTCTTCTACCACAAATCTGAAATGACGACATTATAGTTGGGGTGAGGTCGTTTTGATGTAGAAGTGGGAAAAAGAGGGAGGTCACGTACCTTGAAGATAAGATCCCACGGAAGACAGCTGAGAAAATCGAGGATGAAGCCGGACCTCAAGTAGCGGAGGGCAATGGAATTATGGCTATAGACCATGCGGTAGGTTTGGGGGTCCCGGTAGGCGCCAAGAAACTGCACGATTATGTCAACGAGGAAGACAAACTGAGCGGAGAGGTTCAGAAGGAGAAGGTTGCCGGATAGTCCACGGAAGAAACCAAACTCCACAGGGGTGAAGAAGTTCGAATAAATTGCCCATAGCAAGATGAAGTACGTCCAAAGTTCGTAAAACCTGCAAGAACCACCAGTTCATACCACGCAGTAACGTGGCCTCTGTTTCCCGTAAAACAAAAAAAAGGAGCATTTACATACATAGCGCCCAATGATTATGATTTACATGTCGAACACCGAAATATTATCTTTTCACATCAATACCACCCAAATCTTCTGTATCACATCAAAAATTTCATTATATTAACTTGAAAAAAAAATAATACACATTTTCATACATAGTTAAGTTAACAAGTATGGAAAAATTAAATTTTTTATGCTATATATGTAAAAACATAGGAATTGAATGATGTGTATGCAAATATTCAAAGAAAAAAATTTGTAATTTACTATATGCTAATGAATCCTTAAATTTTTATTTCTAAAAAATAATTTTTTATTTATCTATATAAAAATATAGTTCTTAAATCATATCGAAATTATCAATATCATTGATTTATGTAAAATAAAATGAATATTTTCCTATATAAAAATTTTGATGTGATCTAAACTCTAAATTGGTATAAAATATAATGTAAAGATTGGTATATTAGACATATAAGTGCACAATAATATAGCCGCATATAGTTAAATACCCTAAAAAATTACTCATTCTGCAGCATTATTAGCCTATGGAAAAATAAAAATCGATTAAATACCACCCAATTTATGTCTATGATCTAAACTTTTATATTTACTTGTATATCATCAAAATAATTAAATTATATAAATATAAATGAAAAAAAAATATCACAAGATTGTTCATTATTTTAGATAAATTCTTTAAAAAAAAATCTCTCTAATATGTTGAGGGTTGACCACTGTACACATAAATTATGCATTTCAAGATTAAAAATGCATTTTTAGCTTATCAAGACGTACATAATCTAGGGGAATTCGACCAACTTAAAGAGTGTTCATTCTAGCATGTGTCAATTGTCGGAATATGAGATGACACTACTCCTATCATGAAAGAAGCCTTGATAATCCTTCTCAGTTTGATTGGAAAATCTCGCTTATCTCCTCACGGCATCCCCTACTAATCAGTTGAACCTTCAAAGCATTTGATTGGGCATTGCCCACGTGTACTCTCAGGGTTCGATCCATGTGCCTATAATGTTCATATTATGAATTTATTTATTCGTTTATGTTGTAAAATTTCTCATCAATGCCCGAAATACTATAAATATGAGTTCAAAATAAGCATATAGGAGCATCTATAGTATTATGAGCCTTGAACTATGATGAATAGAAATTCTCATAGCTTCGCTCCCTCCCTCCCTCCCTCCCTACCGCCCTTCTTCAATCTTACGATTGTTATGCATAAGCAATTTTAGATCCAACATCCCTTCAGGTGAAATGATAATAGATTGACGTTAAGAATCAATAACTAGATATTGCAAGAAATTGATTATCTTGTTAAGAATTAATAACTAGGTATTGCAAGAAGTTGATCACCTTGACAGAGAAACATCCGAGACTTGGCGAATCAAAAGTTTGCGACCAACAAACAACTCATCTAGATGGGGGAGGATCACACAAATTATTTGACTAGCATTACAATGAGCTACTTATGCGGTGCTAAGGGTGAAGGCATTAGAAAAATCTTCAAACTCCATTATGCAGCCGCAACCCACAGGCACCAAAATACTAATGGCCACAGTTCAGTTTATTTTTAGTAAACAAGCTAAAAATTAGAATAAATATTTTGTTTTTTATATGAATTTATTAACAAATAATTTTACAAAATCTAAATAAACAAGCAATTGCATAAATTTTAAATTAGAAATTAACTAGTTTATATCAAGTAAATAACATATTAAGTTGAAATAAACATTCTTGTAATCAAATAAAAAAAAAAAGTACAAAATAATTCAATTAAAAAATAAGAAAATTTATATTAAATCTATATGCATATTGATATTAAATTTAAATATTTTACTATTAAATATATAATAATTAAATTTTATTTAAATAAAATTTTATATAGTTACAAAGCACTTAATAAGTTATTTATTGAATAACAAGCAAGCCTATTAGTAAACATTAGTGAATATAAGTAGAATTATGTTCAAATTTTATTCACTTAACTTTCAAGTATTAAAAATGTTCGAACTTATTTATTTACTAATTTGAATAAACATGGTTAAGTTGAACTAAACCGTGTTCGACTTATTCATCAAGTGCATTAGGTCATTTGCAATCTTAGGTTTAGTCTATAGGTACTCTATAAGAACCTGGACTTGTTCAGTTCCAAAATCAACCCTAGTTCTCTAGGAATCATTTCCTAATAAATTTTAGAACCCTCCTTTGGCACTCACTGAGCCTAGAGAAGCTTAGCCAAATCAAATTGACTAAGTCAACTCATTAGAACCCCATGAGTTATATTAAAATAATCTAACATCTTTACCTAAGAATTTGATTCATAATAAACTTAACTAACTTATAGCTCATTAAAGAACCATACTATAGTTAATCTTAGGGCTACCCCGACTAAATTGGTCTAGTGGAATATCACAGGACATTGTTGAAATTTAAGAAAATTAAATTAGATTAAAAAAATTAAACTTAGCTAAGTCTCGCCTGAAAATTGTCTTAGTTATTCAAATCAAAACTCAAATCAATCAAATTCAGATTAAGTCTTCTTTTGTAGTTTGTCAAGACATGCATGATCTATTATGGAGATTGGGTTAAACTCATTTTGAGCGACCTATGTCTAACTCAAACAATATTAAACGGAATCATATTCAAACTCAACTCTAGTAATCTAAACCTAAATTGAAACTATTAAAACTTACTTCGGCCAAATGGGCTACCTTGACCCAATATGACCTATTATGGGATAATTGATTCCAAATTTTATCCAATTAAAAAATAATTCAAACGAAATTCAGTGATGTCCAATCGAATGGCTACCATAAAACAAAATTAACACAAACAAATGAATATGAGGGCTAATTGAACTTTAACCATTGAATCAAATGAACCACACTAAGCCAAGATTACCCAAATATATACAAACTTAAATTCAAACATGGGTACATAGGACCTTAAGTCAAAATATACTAAACCATAAAAAAATTGAGCCCAATTAATCCTCACCTGGTTTGATAGATCAACATAACTCATTATGAACCCAATCAAGTTATATTGAATTAAATTAATTCATTTAATCCCAAATCAATGTCAAAATTGGTAGGATATTAATTGTTTAAATCCCTAAGTTAGTCATGAATATAAATCTAAAATCATTTAAAGTTAAACCTAAATTAACTCACTAA
Source organism: Papilionanthe hookeriana x Papilionanthe teres (assembly GCA_022702705.1). Taxonomy (NCBI): domain Eukaryota; kingdom Viridiplantae; phylum Streptophyta; class Magnoliopsida; order Asparagales; family Orchidaceae; genus Papilionanthe; species Papilionanthe hookeriana x Papilionanthe teres. Next base: position 27,298,278 of record CM040430.1, read on the forward strand.
TAAATTGTTATGAAGCTAGCTTAAGTTCAAGCCAAATTAAACAATAAGTCCAAGTAAGCGCAAACTCATCCAAACTACAAAATGACTCTTTTAAACTACAAAATGACTCCTTTAATATATTTGAGAACTTTATTCAGGTCTTTAGTGACCACCAATATAACTCCATGTCTTTTTTAGGTTGATTTCAACTAAAACTAAAAAGTACAATAGTTTGCCTAAGGTTTAATTAAATTCATTAAATCATTAAATGAAACCCATAACTTTAAAATACTATAATAAATAAAGTTGACTTAAAGTTTTTCAAAATGTAAACATCTAACTGTTCATAATAGAGAACGCTTATTTAAATAATTTTAGGAGTCAAAAAATACCGAAAAGACTTTAAAAAATAAAATAACTTAAAAATAACTCAAAATTTAATGGAATGTTTCTTTGTGAGTTCTTATTCTTATAATTTTTTGAATTTATTTTAATAATATTTTCTATTTGTTTTCTTCGTAGAAATAAATAAATAGTTAAACATATTAATAAATAAGAAAATTCATCAAAACTCAAAAAATATATCTGATGTATCCCGAACCTAAAAAAATAACCACATAAAATTTAAAATTAAATAAAATTTGTAAATCAATTATTAAACCCAAGTAAATTTATTTAATTAAAAAAATATTACATTAATTCCTAAAACTTCAATTGATAAAAAAGAAATGAACTATAGCTTAAAAACTTACTAAATTTTAAATATAAGGTCTCTGTAATAAAAATAACCTAAGAAAGTTTGAATTATATTATTTTGAATAATAAAATAGTTTCTACAATTTAATAATCAAACCATTTATATAAATTTATATAAATCATGAAATAAAAAAATAATAATAATTTCAAAATAACTTTAAATTTTTTTTAGGCTCAGCCTAGTTTTTTCTTTAAAATTTGACTAAGTTTCTAATGCATTTAAATTTTAAATAAATTTATAATTAAAGATAAAAAGATTTAATCATTTAAATATGGTAAAATTAATTCAATTTTTTCTAAAGTGCTTATCAAGTTGATTGTGACCTTAGAAAAAAATATATAATTTTTGTAATTGATTTTAGTTTTAATTTGACATTTTCTTTGAAATATAATTAAAAAATTAAAAATAATAAATATAGTACAAATTCACCACATTTTTATGGAATGGTCTTAAAATGCTCAAGGAATTAATTTACTTTAATAAATTATTAAGTAAATCTTAAATGCAAAAAATTAATAATAAATTAAATTTTCAGAAAATATAAATTAATTTAAAATTGCCTCAAAATTTTGTGGGATTATTTTTTATTAATCTTTGACGTCATAGAATATTCTCATAAGTTTTTGAGATATTTGTTTATGTTAATTATTTTTTTTAAAAAAATTACTAATATATAAGAATGACTTATAAATAATAATAAAAAAAAACTAAAATGTTATGAAATATTTATAACTATGTCCCTAACATTGGAAAATAACTTCATAAAGTTAAGGAGCCACTTTAAACCTAAAACAAGAAATTAAAGGATAATTAAAATTCATAAATCAATAAGCCATAAAAATATAAAATAATTATAATTAAGAAAATAAAAAATAATTTAATAAAAACAAAATGTCTGTTGTCAATATTTTTTTTCTCCTTTGGCGTTTATACAATGATTCCCATCAAGCCGGGCTCTTTATTTATTTATATATTGATTGATCGCTACTGTGTATTTATGCGGTGTTCGCATTAGAAAAATATATTTTTTTCTTAGGTTATTTATTGGTATCTAGCATTAGCGACTGCTCGTAATTAAGAGTGTAAATGAGCTGAACAGCAGCAAGCCTGGGCTTGGCTCATGTCCAGCTCCTTAAAAAATATCACTGTTCGTGTTCGGCTCGTTTATATTTCGAACAAAAAAAAAAGTTCGTATTCGGCTTGTTTGCTTAGCGAGCCGAACACGAACTGTTCGCGTACAAAAAAAGGACATTTTGACAACCCTAGTTGTTAGGGGTCTAAAAAGGCCGAGTTTGAGGGAGCCAAGACTCGATTTGTTAAAAAATATCATTGTTTACGTTCGGCTCATTTATATATCAAGATAAAAAAAATTGTTTGTTTTTAACTTGCTTGTTTATCGAGCTGAACACGAGCTATTCATGAACAATGAGCTATTTTGACAGCTGTAAAATGTTTATTAAGGTAGGCCGAGATATAAATCTCATTATCTATATTAAAATATTCATTTAAATAGAATTTAATTTATTTTAATTCTATTTTTAATTAGTAATTTTGATTGATTATAAATTTTTATAGTGTTGTAGTCAATTAAATTTATTTAAAAATAATACTCATTATATACATATAGATATCTCGAGCGAAATGAGCCGAACACAAACAAACAAAATTTTGTTCGCGTTCGGCTCATTTATATATCGAGCGCAAAAAAATTGTTCATGTTTGGCTCGTTTGTTTAATGAACGAATTGAACATGAGTTATTTAACGAGTCGAACAGAAGTTGTTCACGAACAACCAACCGTTTTGACAGCCGTACACGTAACCAACAATAAGCGAAAATTATGGCTAGGATGAGAGAAATTATTCGGTTCGGAATCCAGACGCAGAGCAGCTTCCGGACTCCAATTAAATAACGACACAAGACACATGTCGGTCCCACCCTAAAAAAAGTGCATTTAATCACGCGGCCCGGTCCGATCCAATTTTTTCAATGAAAATGAAGCCGCGGTTGTATTCGAAAATTTCGTGGCTTTATTGAAATATTCTCTGATTTTATTATGGTAGTATTCCGATATTAATTTACGCTGTCTGCACTAATGCCAGAATACTATCAAAATAAAATCTGGGAATATTTCAATAAAGCCATGAAATATTCGAATACAACCACGTCCTTATTTACTCTATCCGAAATAATTCTGGAAAACTACTCCAATAAACCTGTGGAATATTCTAATAATACCGCAAAATATTCTGATACAACTGCGGCTTTATTTGCATCTGAAATAATATCATAATAATACCACTATATAATAAAGAATCTTCTAATAACGCCTAATGCCACGAAATATTTTGATACAACTACGACTTTATTTACTCTACCTGCAATAATATCAAAATACTGTTATAACAAAACCGAGCAATATTTCAATAAAATCGGGCCGGGCCACTTGATTAAATTCACTTTTTTATAATTTTTTTTATTTTGAGGAGTGGGGCCGACCCATGACATGTTGTTATTTAATTAGAGTCCGGACACACCTCTAGATCCGAACGCCGGACCGAATAATTTCTCCAAGGATGAGTCGTAATATGTTGTGTTTATGAAAATCAACCAAAACGAATCTTGAATACACAATTTTGAACTATATAGTAAAGATTGAATTTTAAATTCATCAAAATTTTATACATTATTAAATTTCATTTCAATTAAAGGTCAAAGTTTTTTTTAAAATAAATTATTTGATTTAGTTTACACTAGAAACACAGTCAACCAAAAGTCTTCTTTTTTTTCAATAATTTTCACATTGATTTTCTGGGTAAGATCTAGTTTAGTGTTTCAAAAAAAATTATAGTCCAGTTATTAATTTTATCAAAGTGGATATTAAAATATTGAATTTATTTTAAAAAAGGTATAATATAAATTTAATGACTGTATAATTTTAATTTAATTCCCAATGAAATTTGATAAGAATATTTTGGCCCAAATTTTTGCACGATAAGTAACCGTTCCATTTCGAATATTTTTGCAGTAACCTAAAATCGAATGTTAGTTGCAGATTGATACACCATCAATAGATTTTGATCATTTAATAAGGATCTCGAGACTAGTGTGAATATCGAGATAAATTTTAAGACAATGAACGTTTAAATTTCAATAAAAAATTAATCACAACTCTGATTTCAACAAACTTATAATCCAACTGAGCGGCTCCAAGAGATGAATTCAATGACACAAACATTGACACAATGCGAGTTAAATCAAGCCTAAATCGAGCTGTTAAACAATCTTTGGAAACTTGTAGAGCTCAATTAGAATGTCAAATAAATTATGAATCTGACAATCTTATAATCATATCGAGCGTCTTGATAAAATGAATTCAATGAGCCCAAAATCACTCAATTCTAACACCGTCTAGGCGCTCAAAAATATGTAGAATCATGAGAATCTCTTTAGGTTATCCAATGAAGTGGTTTGAATTCTTTCTTTATTTGTAGAACGTTATCCCCAAAGCTTTATAAATAGACCTTTAACTAGAGGAAGTCCGAAGCTTAGAGAAGAAGGAGCTATGGTCCATTGTTCTAAACCAAAGGTCCATCAAACACCATCCGCTTTTGCAACTGCCGACCATCACTCATCAATCATCGTTAACCACTATCTGCCTCCTCCGAATCATTGTAACAAAATACCTGATGAACAACCTAACAAATTTGCGAAGTGACAACCAATGTTGTAGAAGCAGCGAAGCATACAGTTGGACCAACAAATCCCGTAAATGGTGTAACAGTCCCCGAAAATGGTGCAATCAAATCTCACATAAAGAACAAAAATACATCCCGAATATAGTGCAATGGCATACCATACATATGATGAAACAAATCCTCCTAAAGGTGTAACAATATGCCCCATAATAATTACTTTATAAACATCGTAGTCAAGATATAGTGACTTTTTTCTAGACTTTTGAAGCACTCTCCTTGTAATCCACCACTACGATCTACTTGACAAGTTACGACCTACATAGTCCACAACTTGTGCGGCTCAAAACTTTAACATTTGAGGCTTATAAACATTATCATATCTCATGCAACTCCCAATTCCAGCCTCTATGACATACAAATTTTATCACAGTTGATGCAACTCCCAAATCTGGCTTCTGCTTCCTACTGATATTATCTCAGCTCATGCAGCTTCCAAGTCTAGCCTCTAGGGCCTAAGAACGTTATCTCAGCTCAAACAAGTCCAAACTCCAGCTTCTGTGGCTATAAACATTATCATAGCTCATGCAAAACCTAACTTTAACCTCTGTTGCTTATGAACGTTATGCTCAGCTCTTGCAACACTCAACCCCAACTTTTGCAGCCTAGGAACGCTATATCAGCTCACACAACTCCCAACTTCAATCTCTGCGGCATATGGATCATAATTTATGCAATACCCAACTTCGGCCTCTACAACCTATAAACGTCATCACAACTTATGCAGCTCCAAACTCCAGCTTCTTGAACCTAAGGATGTTATCACAACTGGTGCAGTTCTAACTCTAGCTTTTGCAGCCTAAGGAAATTATCACAGCTCATCTAACTCCTAACTTTGGTTTCTGTTACCTACAAATGTTATCACAATTCATGCAGCTCCCAATTCTGACCTATATGACCTACAAATGTTATTACAACTCTAATTACAACTTATGAGGCTCAGCTTCAAACTTTGACCTCTACAACCTATGGATATTATTGTACCTCCTTCTATTGTCTTTGCGGCCAACAAACGCTTTTGAAGCAACCATCTATGTCCCACAAGGTCAACTACTACTAGATTTCAACTATGACCTCTACAAGAAGCTACTGATACAACTACCGTCTACAACAATAATGGTGGACTACTACCTCCATAATAATCGAGTACGGCTACATGACTCGTTACGGTTATTATTGTTGAAATATCATTGCACATCAGCCTTATAATTCTATCTTCCCTAATCAGGAGAAGAGTGAGTCTGTATATTTATCATTAAATAGTTGATTATTTCAATTGAGCTATGTCCCATGATTTTTTCCACTTTTACAGAATTTTATACTTGAGAACTTTCGGCATATCAACCTATCACTTTAATCACTTGATTTTCATACAACACTGAGATGCTAAATTTATTACCGTACCTCCACAAATCTTCCGACACGCCCAAGCTCAATCAATTCCGACACCGTTAAGACACTAAAAAATCTGCAGAATGTTGTTTGATCATGAGAATTTATTTAGGTTGTCCGATGGAGTGGTCTGAATTCTTTTTTTATTTGCAAGGAGGCCTCTCTCATGCTCTAGAAGAAGTACGAAGCTTACAGAAGAAGGAGCTAAGGTCCATTGTTCTACAACAAAGGTCCAACAAACACCAATTCGCTCCTACAACCACCGACCATCACTCTTCAGTCGTCGTCAACCACCGTCGATCTCCTCTGAATCATTGCAACAAAGCAGCCTGACGAACAAACAACCAAATTTGCGATGTAACGGCCAATGTTGTAGAAGTAGCGAAGCATACAGTGGACCAACACATCCCACAAATGGTGTGACAGTACCCCGAAAATGGTGCAATCACATCTTGCATAAAGAAAAACAATACATCCTAAATATAAGGCAATGGCATAACATATACATGACGCTACAATTCCTCCTGAAGGTGTAGCAATATGCCCCGTAATAACTACCTATAATCATCGTATTCATGATATAATAATTTTGTCTAGACTTTTGAAACTCTCTCCATGTAGCCCACCACCACGACCTACTTAACAAGTTAAGACCTACGTTGCCAACTCATGCAACTCACAACTTCGACATTCGAGGCTTATGGACATTATCATATCTCATGTAGCTCCCGACTACAGCCTCTATAGCCTACCAATATTATCACAGTTAATGTACTTCTCAGCTTCGGCCTCTGCTGGCTAGGGATGTTATCTCAGCTCATGTAGCTTCCAAATCTAGCCTTTATGGCTTAGTAATGTTATCTCAGCTCATGTAGCTTTCAAATCTAGCCTTTATGGCTTAGTAATGTTATCTCAGCTCATACAAATCCAAAATCCAGCTTCTGTGGCCTACAAACGTTATCCTAGCTCATGCAGGAACTAACTCTAATCTTTGTAGCTTATGAACGTTATCCTCGCTCATGCAACACCTAACCCAAACCTTTACAACCTACAAAGTTATCTCAGCTCATGCAACTCTCAACTTCAATCACTGTGGCCTATGGATCATAATTTATGCAACAGTAAACTCTGATCTTTGCAGTCTGCATACGTTATCACACTTTATGGAGCTCCCAACTCTGGCTGCTACGACCTAAGGATGTTATCACAACTCCTGCAGCTCCAACTCTGACTTCTGCAGCTTAAGGATACAATCACAACTCATGTAGCTCCCAACTCTAGCTTCTGTGACCTACAAATGTTATCACAGTTCATGCAGCTCCCTGACATCTACGACCTACCAATGTTATTATAGCTCTCACTACAACCTATGTGGCTCACAACTCACATAGCTTCAAACTATAACCTCTGCAACTTATGGGCATTATTGTAGCTCCTTACTATTGTCTTTGTGACTAACCGACGCTATTGAACCAACCATCAATGACTACCAGACTTTTAACTACGGCCTCTACGAGTAGCTATTGCTACAACCACTATCAACAACAATAATGGTGGACTACTTCCTCCATGATAATTGACTATGGCTACACGGTTCGTTAAGGTTATTATTATTGAAACACATTGCACATCAACCTTATAATTCTATCTTCCCTAACCAAGAGAAGAGTGAGGCTGTATATTTATCATTAAATAGTTGATTATTTCAATTGATCTATGTCCCATGATTTTTTCCACATTTACAGAATTTTCTACTTGAGAACTTTCGGCATATCAACCTATCACTTTAATCACTTGATTTTCATACAACACTGAGATGTTAAATTTATTACCGTACCTGCATAATACATAAATACCTCGGAATCTAAAATCCAAGGAACTCCTTTTTGTATTAAATTATATATATTCATATTTGGTTATTATGGACAATGATTTTTATAAAAAAAAAAAAGAAAAAATAGGACAATTTTTATGTCACATTCCATTTAACGTTTTATTGTATATCAATCTCAAAATAATATTAGGAATTTTAAAAGAGATTGTTGATTAAAACTTAATCAGAATATTCTCACCCTATTTTGTTTCCTAATGTATATATCTTTCAATATTCTTATAAGAAATTTCGAACTCATTGCTCGCTTAAAACAACAAAAACAGAATTTAAAATTTCATTATTTTTTTGTCGCTATTCAATGATAAAAAAATACTATATTTATATATTTATATTCTCAATTAACAATATATTAAATTATCTTGTTATTGGAACAAAAATGAAAATTCTCAAAAGGCTTAATTCAAGCACTAACTCTACCCCAAAAAAATTACGATATTTCTTATCAAAACCAAATTAAATAAATAATAAAATATAGAAAACTATAAATACTTCAAATAAAATCGCGTTTAAATATTCTTAAGCAAATACTTGTATTTGCTTAATTTTTAATTTAAATATTTTCTAATTTCAAATCATTCACACATAATAACTACACACCACCTATAATCAAGCAAACGATACGTCAGAATTCTAATCGGATTTGCCACATATACAGATAGGCCGGCAAGCAGGCTCACAGGCAGACCTCCCAATATCTCCAATTGGGAAGACTTATTCAGTGCGAACGCCGGACGCATCTTGCATTGGGCGTCCAACGAAATTTTTTTTTAAAAAAGAAAAAATTTAAGTGGAGATCAGTCACATACACTTGTTGGTAGGGAGGGGTCCTGATTAATTCACCCTACACATTTATGTATGGTGAACGTCCAGAATAATCTTCCCTAGTTAGACGGATCTGTCTGTAAATGTGGCGAGTCCATGTAAAATTGCACTCGTGAATCAACAAGGGATGACGTACCGATTATCAGGATGGATTACGAATCGGCTAAGCATCCCCTCGTCAATCCGGCGGAGATGAAAGTGGCGGAAGGAGCGGAACTCGCAAGCGAGCAGCGCGAAGCGGCTGCACTGCGAATCCCCGTTGTCTTCGCTTATGTCCTCCACTTTGTACTCGGCTACAATCGACAGATCGTCGCCGCCGCCGTCGGCAGACTTCGCCTCCCGCGATTCCATCGCCGGCCGTCACCGTCCGTCCTAGATAGAGAATGCGGCAATCGAGGTCTAGGGATATGCGTGGCGGGAAGACCGAGGAGGCGAAGCTTTTTAATCGTTCGTTTGTGTGTTGCTGCTTGTGGTCGTGGAGACGATAAAATTTTTGGGAGAAAGCTGACAATGAAGTTTTTATTTTAGCTCTATTTATAATACCAGATTTTGGGAGGATGGAAGCTGGGTGCAGCATGAAATGATAACCATGTGGGAATTTACGAGCATATCTTACAAATTTTATATATTTACATATCCAATTATGCTAATTTTTTATATTAAAAAAAAAGCTCATAAAGAAAAAAACTTTTAAAAATAGTATTTTATTTAAATTTATTAATTTAAATAAACGCCCAAAAAATAAAATATTTAAAATAAATCAAATTGCCACGTTGAAGTTGCCGTATTAGCATGAAAATCGATGCTTACGTGACGATTATTCATTTATCATGTCAGCAAGTAAAATTATATAGCTAAGTTTGTATAGTAGAAGATTCTTAATTTTGTTGTCAAGGGTTCGAGCCCCATATTAGAAATATTCCAATAAAGCTGTGAAATATTCTAATACAACCACGGCTTTATTTTTGTTGAAAAACTGGATCGGACCGGGTCGCATGATTAAATACACCTTTTTTTTGTTTTTGAGGTAGGGCTGACACATGACATGTGTAGTTATTTAATTGGGTCTGGACGAGGCTCTGCGTCAGGACTCCGAACCGAATAATTTCTCACCCCAAGGGGGCACGTCCTCTCAACGAGCCACCAAGGGGGGGAAATTTGCTCATTTCTAATATTTTTTTTATGGCAAGCTCTTTCCCAATAATCTCCTATTATATGTGCTTCTTTTAAAAGTTTGCTATATAATATTTAAATCATTAACATTACATAAAAAATATCGTTATAATAAAAAAATATGCATTTTATGCATGGGACACCAAATGTTAGAAATATAATTATCAAATGTTAACATTAGATATGTAAATATTTGTAACTATTTCATAAATAAATTATGCTTGAAAAAGACAATAAATTTTTTATTTTTAACTAAATTGCATCTTTTAGATGGGAATATTATGAATGGAAACGAATCTTGACAATGTCTCCATCATGGCAACTGATATGTAGAAAAGAATGCTTAAATTCATTTATATTTGTACATTTTTATTGATAAAATTGCACTTTAAAGAAAGATTTTTTTGTATTTTCTTGCAGGTACAATAGGTACTAGAAGTGGAAGAGACATGAAGCAAAGTGGAGGAGACTTGGAGCTAAGGAAGTTACAAGAGACTGTAGCGTAGGTGCCAGAATTCTTGGGAGCCTTGACGCCAGTCACAGCCCTGGAAACCCAAAAGGCTGGTGTCTGGGCACTTACGCCACTTCACTAGCTCCTTGACGCCAGATTTTTTGCCTCTTAGGTACCATGCCAAACCAGGCAAAGGAAGAGACTGGCGCCAAGGTGCTAGAAACCACATGAGGCAGTTTTATGCAATTTGATCCTTCGACGTGGGGAGTTGTACGGTCTGCTTAAAGGTGATTTAAGCTAAGTCTTAAGGGAGAAAATAGGGGGCTAACCTAGAGTTATGTAATAGAGGTTGCTGGATAGAGAAAAACAAAGTCTAAGTGAGGGATTTGGAGAGTCTTTTAGTTGTAAAGTGAGGGTAGTCAACATGAGAGCAACAAGGATTTAGGAAATTTTTGGTGGAGCATTCTTAGAGCTTTGTAAAGGAGAGAATGATAAGTATTGTGTGTTGAGTTTCTTATATTATTGTATGCACAATTATTTAGGCTCCGTTTAGAGCCGCTTTTTTCAAGCGGCGCTGCCCCAAACCATGAATTTTTACCGTTTGGCTCTCAGCCTCGTGGCAGAAGGAAGCTAAAGCGGGCGGAAAGCCGGCCGCGGGATCGACCCTGTGGTCCAGCTTTTCGCCTCGCTAATATTATACATTTCCCCCATTTTTGGAGCAACCAAGCCCTCTGCCCTAGCATTCTGCCTGCTGTTCCCATATAGTCTCGCCATCTTGCCTGGTGTTCCCGACCCCGAGCTTCTTTTTCCCGACCCTTGTTCTTCTTCCTGACCATGCCCTTCTTCTTCCGCCTGATGTTTTCAGTGGACTGGTTGTTGGGGTCTGCTTACGTTTGCTGTGCTACTAGGTGGTGGGGGAGGGAGTGAAGCCGGTAGCACTGACTCGTAGCGATTTTAGTTTGAAGAGGAGCAGAGCAGCTGAAGTTCACAATTTGTCGGAAAAGGTGGCAGTTTTGTTTACTAGTTTCCTATTTTTAGTTTTTCTTTGATTTTTTAATCCCTTCGAGTTTCATGCTTCGTTGTCAAGGGAGGAGTAGAATAAATGATAAGATGAAAGCGTTGCAAAATCTGATTGTGAATTCCATGGGATTGGTAAGGTTTATGTGTTTCCATCGTTGGAGGTGCTAAATATTAAGGGATTACAAGTATTAGATGATTGGTTTGATGGAGCAGGTACAACAACATATGACTTTCTTTCCTTGCTTAACGAAAACTGTTACGACATTTCTAAATCGCTTCCCCTTGAAACATTAGAGGTCCTTTTATGTCCAAACATCAATATCTTCTTTCTCTTGGTGAACTACAACAATTGGAGAGTGGCATTGAGAAATTCCAGCTTATTCTCTGTGAAGTTGTTGTAGATGTCCCATTGCAATGCCTTAAACAAATAAATAAGTATATTTGATAATACCATTTTAAATCCGAGGAATTGGATTTCTTCTGGTTTATGGAATTGCTTCTTTGAGTTTGGAGATAATCAGAAAAGTAAAGGGTTTTTTGCTTCAGCTTTTTAATACTTTCCCTTTAATTGAGGTCCAATTCAAAGCCTAAAGCATCTACATCCAATAGCTTTTTAATTGAGGTTTTTGCTCCAGCATCTACATCCTTTATATTATTAACTTTCTTATTTGCCGAGTTTTTGAGGCAATTGTCATAATGTTTTGACACTTTAAATTTTGTGCAAACATTGTTCAGCTTGTAAAATGTGTTTGTTTTTTATGACAATATTATTCACACGAAGATTGTTATGTTAAAAGTTCTTTGTTAGAGGCATTTGACTGCTATATTTCTTCAAATCATAACTTGGTAATGCTAGAAACAAGTATAACACTTAAGTTCTGTATTGCTTGTTTAACACCTAAGATGTAATAATTACATCTTTCAAAAGATTGCAATGACTTCAATAATATTACCTCGGTTATTATGAGGCATGCAAAGTATTTTTACAATAACCACAAATGATTCCATATATTTCATAATATTATTCTTTTACAATATTTTCTAGCAGTTGAATTTATTCAATAACGTATCAAAGTTATCTTTATGTTTACTTAAGTCCATTATAATCAATTCTTATGTATTTACATATAAAATGATCCAAATGTTTACCTATCTAACAATTCAATTTACTTTATTATAATTATGCAACTCAATTCTTATGTAAGTCCTCTTAAATATTATACAATTTTTTCTAAAAAATATAGTTCATGTATTAGAAATGTAAATACATAAGAATATATTGCATATGTCTAATATTCTAAACAAAAATTTTTTAGCACGTTATGTTATATTTAGAAATGAATTTCTGCTTCTAAAGTTACGAGAGTATTGCGCTTAAAGTCTTTTTTAAATGGTTTTACTCAACAGGGGTAAATTGGTCATTTTCCAGAAAATTTGTCCTACATATGTTTTCACACAGCTGCATCAAACAAACAGACGAACTTTCCATAGCTACTTCCACTGTAACGAACTTTTACAAGGCAGTGCATTGCATGTGAAAAGTCGAGAAGCTGCAGCTGTGCCAAACAGACCCTTAGTGAGCTCTCTTGTATTTTAATGAAGCTTTGTGCTATTTTCCTTATGTTTTCTGAGTAGTTTTATTTACATTTCCTTGTGGTATACAAGTAGGATGTGTAAGAGTACAAAAAATGCTTTGAAAATTATTTTTAGATTCTTAATGGGATGCTTAGCCTTCTAGTCTTCATTTACTTTTCATTTTGTTCAAATGAATAGTTAAAATATGTTGTGATCTATAATGACTCAGGAAAGCTTTGGTAGAACAACTAGCTTAGTCACGTTGCACTATGGAGTGTAAGTGGATATACTTCGTAGGTAGATACAAATGATAGGTAAATGATCTTTTACGGCTTCAAAACGGTATTTAAGGAATTAAAGTTGTTTTAACCAATCTTCTTTATACACTCGCGAGAGGTTAAAGAAAAGAGTTGCTCCTATTTATCACATCCACATTTACAATTTGCACTTTTTCATTTCCTGCTTTCAACTTATATCATTGTAAATGAGGGTAACCTTATAACTTGATAATCACAAATCCAACTAGGTTAAGTAGGATTTTTTTAGGATTAAACCTTTAGTTTAGTTTGCAATATAGTAGGACTAGATGGTAAAACTTTAATCTAATTTGAATTCCAAGCTAAAATAAAACAGAATAGGCTAGAACATTTCCTAAGTCTAATTTCCTCGTTCTTTGTGAGATCGATAATTCAGATTTAAAATTTCCAATACTATTAAAATGATACGCGCACTTGCGTAAAAAAATTACCCATAAAGTTTTTGGCACCATGTCGGTGGTTAAATCATTTTGGGAGGTTTGAAACCTTACTTTTGAAAAGTGTGAAATGTAGTTTTATAAAATAAGGTTACGATTTAATTTAATACATATGGATTTTTAGAAATAATATTTTAATTTAAAAAATACGAAATCAAAACGATCTCATATAAACGATAGTTTAAATAATTGAGCATTTCACTACAAGACATGTATCTATCCTAAAGAATAGTTACATGGCTTAGTGGTGAAGCTCGATCAAATAAACTAAAGAATTCATGACATTCGTTTGGTCTACGAACGTTTTATGTCAACCGACAATTTCCCCTATCTAAAATGGAGGAATCATATAGGATTTATATTAATCTGGGGTCATTAAGTTTTCTATAAGGGAAAGCCCCTATAGTTAATTACATCTTAGATAACTGAAGTCACCTAAGAAAACTCTTGATATAGATCAGGAAATATTGTACTCATGAATTTCAAAGGTAGGGTTCTTCAAGAAGGAGTGGTAATATGAGATCCAATAGGTGAGTGGCTCAAATTCCAGAACAATTTTTTTAGGAATCCAAGAAAGGAGAGACTAGGGGAGAGACATAGATCCAAGAGAGATCTTGGTATTTTTCTCGAACTATCCTATGGTTTGGATTTAATTTGAGATAGTTATTTGGTGTTTCATCTTACCAATTTTATTATTTAGGGCTTACATTCACTTGATACCGATCATGTGAATGGTCTGGAAGATAGGAGGGTTTATGTCATACCCGATGACGACCTCGGAATCCTAAGACGAGTTAGGTCTTATATTGCACAACATGGTAATGCAAAGACCTAAAGAGATAAGATGAGGGTTTATGCCGCTCTAGGTAAGCTACCTAGAAGTCCAATGACTTGTTGTTTTAATTTCTAAGGAGTTTTGCTGTTGAAGATGGCCATGCTGCCCATTATGCATGCCCCAAGCTCCTCGTCGTACCAGGTATAGTTTAAAGAAATTTCAATTATAGAAGAAAAGGGAAGTATTATGTTTTGGAAGTTTTGAATTGAGGTGTCTTAATGTTTTATTTAAGAGAATATTAAAGTTGGTTATAGCGACACCGGTTATGATCCCACGGTTCTCTCCTTTCGGCACCACTATTTTCTTCGGATTCACTTAGCCCAGATGAATTTACTAAACTTAAATTAATGAGTTCCATACTTTCATTTAGATCGTGGGAAATCTCATTAACAGCTGTAGGTTGCATCTTCCGAGGTATTCCCGATCATCCGATAGAGACGTTTTAATTTAGTTGCAATTGTGATTTTTTTTTGTTTTTGATTAAATTTTGAGTTGGCTTATCTTTTTAGCTGTTGTAGCGGTGAATTTTATCTTGTTTTGTTTTAATTTTGTTTTGGTTTTAATTTTGTGGCTACCGTAGAAGTTTTAGTTTTCATGCAGGGTGACATTGTTGTTAAATATGCAAGTTCGTAAGCAAGCAAAGTAAAGTAAAGGAAATACTGAAAAGAAGGTACTGTAAACTTGTAAAAGTGTACCTGACAAGTGTTCTCCTTCCTCCACCTGAAACTTTAGTATCTTTTGCAGTAAAAATTTATGATTTGCAGGAAAAGAAAGCCAATATATTGGTTCGTCAGAGGCCTACCAAACCCTATGTCAAAACTTGGTGGATCCTATTTATTCATTTAAGAGATTTCTTCATTTAATATATATCATAAGTCCACTTTAATTAAGTATAAATATTAATTACGGCCAAATTCTTCAAAAGTACACTTTTGCCCCCAAAGGCCTTATTACTTCATAATTCATTAAGTTTAACTTAAAAGAGTTTGAAATTTTCATATCACCCAAATCATGGATCAATTAAAACATTAAAGGAGAAAATGTGATTTTTCCAAGTTTAATTTAATTTATATAATTTTTTTAATGCAAAAATATGATTTTTAAGGGAAAGGCAATAACTTAATCAAAATAAAGTTTATATTCTTAAGAAAATTATTAGAGGTTTACATAGACCAGAGGACTACTTAGATTAAATTTGATAATTTTTTGAATTTTAATTTAATTATTATAATTATTTCAATTTGTGGAGTATTAATTACATATAAAATATTATATTAGTAGAGAATTAAGTTTTATATTTTTATTAAATCTAAGTGAGGTCAAGAAACCTAGAGAAACAAGTTTCATATTTTTGTGGGTTATATTTTAATTATTAGAATTAGTTTAGTGAGAAATTAACAAAATTCCATTTTTAGCTTTTAGAAATTGATTTTATCCCTTTAAAATTTAACATATTTATTATAGAGTTAGGAAAAGTACTCTAATTGTTCCTAAATGATTAGGAGACAATTTAGAATGTTTCTAACAATTTTATTAATTTTGAGATTTTATTAATTTTTGAATTATTTAAATATTAAAATAATACTTAAAAATGAAAATTTTAATTTAATTACAATTTTTGTTTTAGGGACACCTATAATCATAGAGAACTCCTAAAATTTTTTGGTAATTTTTTAAGTGTATTTTAATTATTATAATTATATAATTGCCAAAGATGTGATTTAACTTGAAAAATTCATTTAAGCATTTAGATTAACTCCAATTGACTTGAAATTTATATGGGGAGTTTCCTTGACCTTAAATGGCATTGAAGAGTAATTTTTAGGTTCCTTACATTTATGTTTAATCCAACATATTTTTCAATAAGTTTTAGGTCTTAATTACCATTAGGGTTATACTTAATGAGTTAAATCAAGTTTCCATTTTCCTAGGGTCCTCTGATCACAAGTAACATACAAAAATTTATTTTGTATTTTCTGATCATTATTTTAGTTATAATAATTTTTATACCAAAACAAACATGATAATTTAAAAAATAGCTCCTCTGACTTTGGAAAAATCAGCGAAGATTCCCTAAGACAGAGGCAACAACATACCAAAATATCAAGCTATGGTGAAATGTCTTAGTGCATGGAGAATCAAACATTTAAAAGAGTATTTAATTCATTAAAAATCAAATATTCATCAAATAAATTTTAAACTATTTCCATGTTATTCTCCTCTGTTCACTGAGCGTTAGGGTATTTTTCTTTTATTTTTCTAATTTTTCTACACCAAGTTATGGATTTTTAAAGTTCCACCGATTTAAATAATTAAAAAATTTCATATTTTCTCACTTAAACATGCGGATCTGAGGCAGCTCCTAATGCATACGTGGCGCGCTCCTATTTTATGCTACAATTTGAGTCATCTTCGCGCTTTATGTAACAAAGGTTCATCCGGCGCAATTGATCCACTTAAATAATACCCATTTTTATGCCTTATTTATGATTTAATTCTTAAGGATATTATGCTTTAATGAAAGGTATTTTCATATTTTTGGATGTAGATGATTAAAAAGAGCCCAAGAAGGAAAAAAAGAGCAAAAATGGAGCTTATGGAGCAATTTTTTGAATTATTGGCCTGGCGCCTAGGCGCCAGAGTCCGGCGCCTAAGCGCTAGTTCGATACAGACACTGTTAAGTTTTTTAATGACTTTGGGTATTTATTTTGACGGTGTTAAGCGGTTATTGGAGCTTCTAGAAGACTGGAAGTTACTCATAATATATAGGACATGTGATACAATGTATTTGGACACAAGAAAATGGTCTGAATCACGAAGAGGTACGACCCAAAGTGAAGAGGTGCGAACGACCTGGTCACGGAGTCCGAGGCCTAGGCGCCAAATCCCGGTGCCTAGGTGCGACGGTTACCTTCTAGAAGATACATTGAATTTGGACGAATTTTGAAGAGGTGCCTTAAGCAACCCCTTGTCAAATTCAGAGCTCTATAAATAGGAGCCCATTCTACAGACCCCCCTCTTAGTACACATACCCATTTTAGCCTATTCTAGTTTAATTTAGTCTCTTCCATACTTAGGGCTCCACTTTATTTTGTATCTAGTGAGTTTATTTTGTGTGTTTATTGTGTGTAATTGCTGTTGGAGTCTTTCATCATTGCGTTGGAGTCAGTAGAAGTCAGTAGAGCTCTTGAAGGAACACTTCAGATAAGTATTTGTACTTTGGTTCAAAGTTTCATAAATAGGTTTTGTTGTGTTATTTTAATGAGTTATGAGTAGTTAGTTATCTTTCTCCTTTCAACTACAAAAATATTATAAATTAATTAAATTTCATAGGAGAATTAAATATAAAATATTTTAAAATATTGTGATGATATTAATACCTGATCTTAATTTACTTTTTAAATTGGTCATTTAATTTGTTAAAACCTATTGAAGAATTTTGAGACCTGTCTGGAGATAAATTATTAACTAGTAGATATTACATGAATCCTTAAGGTAATCGAAAGCTTTACACGGATTATTTAAGGTGAAGTGCAAATAAATAAAAAGATATTATTTATTGGGCATATAATTAATTAGTTTTTAGAGTGACAGACTAAATTCTAATAATTTGGTTTATAGAAAGGTAACGAGTCAGTGGTAGGGTCGACCATAGCCACCTTTGGACATCTAGTGGTGTGAGCCTAGATTAACCCATTCTAATAATAACACTTCCTGAGCCTAACTATAGATTAGTCAATGTTCTTTGCACCTGGACCAAAGGGTAAAGAATAGGAATGCTTCTATTTGGCACAATACTATAATCTTAATTCCCTACAAAAGATAATTAATCTATAATTCTTAGATTAGTTGAAAAAGGAGAAAGTCGTTTTTATAATTGCATTGAATTACTGCTTACTTTACTTTCCTGCTTATTGCTTACTTTCTTTTAGTAAAAGTTATTAGTTAATTAAATTTGAATATATACATATATATATATAAGTATATAAAATTTTCTTAAGAAAATTTCAAAATATTATTTTTATATATTTTTACTTTTTGTTTTTATTATCCCTGTCGGATCGATAACCATGACTCCACTAGAGCCCTGTATTACTTAAATGATACATATACTTGCGTTTAAAATTGTGACTTTTACAATAATTAAATCTAATAAAATTATAAAAGCAAACCTCGCACATCAAGATTTTGAAGCCATTTGCTAGGAATTAAATCTTCTAAAAAGTGGTATCAAAATCTTATATTTTAAAGCTTAATTAAAGTCACATCGCATCAGCAATCCTGACCATCCATTCATTACATGCGCGATCCGACGACTCCTGATCATCGTCCCAAACTGACCTAGCCCATAAACTGTCCACCTCAAAACCTTAGGATCTCTGCCTAGACTCAACCAAATTACTTGGGGTTTGTTTCTAGAGCTTCATCTGACTTAGACGAACCTATCTATATGACTAGCCTAGCCTGAAATGAACTCAGCATGCATGGAGGATCGAAAATGGCTCGCGATGAAGGTGAAGTTCAATACCTTTGTCTGTGAGAGGCCTCAATCAAATGGTTGTGGCAGCTTTGAATGGTCCCAACGAACCTCCAGATGAAGTCTTTTTCCCAGGTGAAATGTCTGGACTTAAATTTGACTATGGTCAATTTCAGGTGTTGATCAAATTCTGGTGTAGAGGATCTCTGTGATGGGGCTTTTATGGGGAGACTACTTCTTTCACTTTGGTGATGGAGTAGAGCAAGTTGGTTTGGGGTTTTGGGTAGTGGGGAGATGCAATTGCAACTGTCCTGGTTTCAGTTGAAATTTCAGTGGGGAAATTAGCTTTGGACAATAAGGATGAGTAGCTGAGGATGGCAGGGTTGCACTTAGAAGGTTTTAGAGAAGCTCTAGGAGCAATTTGGCATAGTCACTTAAAAAATTTTCAGCACCTCCCTTTGGCCGTGAAGGGTGGCTTTTATAGCCATGGCCAATGGGTGGAGCTTGTGGTATTAATGTGGGTGCTTTAGGTTGCTTATGAAGAGGACTGAGCAGTGAAATTGAGCAATGAAGAGATGTCACACTAACAAGGCTTACTTTTTTGTTTAAGGGCTATAGGGGCACTTGGGCTCAGCTATTCTGGTAGCTAGGTCAGCCGGCAAGGACAGGGAAGGTGGCTGGCAGGCTGATGGGAGGTAAGGGAGGTTTAAATGATGCTTAATTAGCTGCCATGATGAGTAGTTCGCTTGGAGTAATGGTTTAGCCAAAAAGCAAAAAGAAAGTTGATTTAGTGAGGGACCTTTGGTTCATAGCTAATTTGGGCTAGTTTTTGTGGGTTTAGACCAGTCCTTTGGGTCCTTAGGTCAGCTGTGGTGAGCTCAATTTGATAAATTTGGCTAAATTTGGTGACATTTGGGTTATGACTTGATTTGGATCACTTTGGGATTAGGTTGGGCTAGGTTAGATTTGAGCTTGGTTTGAGCCCAAATGATTGAGAAATTTAGTGTGTATGATTGTCATGAAGAGTTTAAAAAGGATTGGAGTGGTTTTGAATTGATTTGGGGGTTCAATTTGGCTTAATTTGGGATTTTGGTCAATTTGAGGCAAACATAAGAATTTTGGATTTGGGTTGACTTGGGTGAGACTTGAGCTCAAGTTCGAGGCAATTGAATGTCGTATTTGGTCTAGGGGAGTGTCATGAGAAGTTTGAAATTCAAATTAAGGAGAAATTGATACACATTGGGTCCAATTTGGGTGAAATGGGCCACTTGGTCAAAATTGGGGATTTTGAGTCTGGGTTGAAATTGGGTCCAAATGTGGGTCAAATTGGGTTTGGATTTGGTTTAAATTGAGTTCAACACACCATTATCAGACAGTGTCGTTAATTTAGAAAATTTTGTTGAATCATTAGAACTTAGACTTAGAAATTTGTAGTGTTAATTTTAGTGTGCAATTGTATGTTCATTTGAAAAAGAAAAGAAATATTCTAGAAAAAATTTTGTGTGTTTATGTTCTATGTTTGTGTGAAACTACTAGTTGAATACTTAGTGAATGTGTAGTGTAGGACCTGCAAGACTTTGACCATATGACTCAGAACTAGAGAAAACTATTGGGAGAATTTGAAAATGAAAAGGGCTTCACAAACTAGAGGACAAAATTGTGAACAATCAACAAATTAATCTAGATACCCAAGAATCAATTAATGATCGTCATAACGAGTGTAGGCCATTAAGTGATTACGCTAATCCTACGACAGATGAAATTCATTTATGTATTCAAACTTCTATTGTAGAAGCTAACACATTTGAATTTAAGTCTGCTATCATCCAAATGGTGTAGAACAACTAATTTAGGGGAACCACATCTGAAGATCTAAATTTACACTTCGTAAATTTCTTAGAAATTTATGCTACATTTCGCTATAACGGTGTTTACAATGACGTTGTTAGGCTTAGGCATTTTCTCTTTTCCTTAACGGATAAAGCCAAAATGTGGTTGAACTCATTAGAACCGGGATTAATCATGACATGGGGTGACTTAGCCCAAAAATTCGTTGCTAAGTATTTTTCTCCTTTAAAAACAACTAAACTGTGGAATGATATTACTTAATTTTGCCAACATGAAGGTGAGTCAATCAATGAGGCTTAGGAGCAATTTAAGAAACTTCTTAGGAAGTGTCCACATCATGCACTACCCAATTGGCTGATTATTCAGACATATTGTAGTGGTTTAGTAGGATCCCTTATATCTAATATTGATGTTGACGTTGGGGGATCACTCATGTCAAAGACATTTGATGAGGCTTTTTCTCTAGTTGAGGAGATGGCCACAAACAATTTCCAATGGCCATCTGAGAGATTAAACCCGAGGAAGGTAGTTATTGTTCATGACACAAATGTACTTACGATTATAACTTCTCCTGTTGCAACTATATCTATGAAGCTAGACCAATTTGGGATGATTCAACCTCAATACCTTTATCAATTAACGAAAATTCATCTTGACAATTTTTTTATGCTAACACTTCATCTTTTGAGAAATTTATGAAGTTAAATCAGAAGAGAAAGATTTGAATGAGAGAATTTGATAGACTTTAGTGATGAATCAGTTCAATTGATTAATGATCATTTCGAACAACCTTGTTCTCAATTGAGAGAAGTGCTAATTTATGGTCACTGGAGGAATTGTGTTAGGACATAAACTATCTAAAAGAGGGATGGAAGGGGATCCAAAAAAAATCAAGTTATTAAAAAAGTTCCTCCACCTACTATTGTGAGGGGAGTTAGAAGTTTTTTAGGACATGCTGGACTCTATAAGCAATATATTAAGGATTTTTCTAAATCAGTAGCCCTCTATGTCATCTCTTAGATGCTTAATTTAACTATAACCATGACTGCTAAAATGCCTTTAATACTTTGAAAGAAAAATTAGTCACTATTTATTATTGTCTCATTTGATTGAGGGAAATCATTTAAGTTATTGTGCGATGCAAGTGACTATGCTATCGGAGCAATAGTATTATAACAACTACATGATAAGAATTTTATAGCTATATACTATGCCAGTAAGACCCTTAATAAGCCCAAACTAATTATACTACTACTGAAAAGGAGCTTTTAGCTATAATATATGCATTTGATAAGGTTAGGCCTTATTTAATTGGTACTAAATGCACTATTTATACTGAACATTCTGCTATTAGATATCTGATGTCAAAAAAGGATGCCAAATCAAGAATAATTAGATGGATCTTTTTTATGGAAGAATTTGATATGGAAGTGGTGGATAAGAACAATACTGAGAATCAAATAGCGGTCCATTTATCTAAGGTGGAACAGGGGAATTCATGTGATTATGAATGAGATCAATGAGAGTTTTCTTGACGAGCAACTATTTGCTATTACTGAATGACACATTCTATGATATGCATACGTAAAAAAACTCATAGTTAGTGATATTATGCCTTGTGGTCTGACATACAATCAATGGAAGAAATTTATCCATGATGCTACATATTACTTTTGGGACGACACATACTATATAAAAAAAATGTAAGGATCAGGGGATTAGAAGGTGTATACTCATAGAAGAAACCCTTGAAGTTATTATGAAATGTCCTGATTTTAAATTTTGGGGAAATTTTGGAGTATATAGAACTGCTTCTAAGATATTAAAATTTGAATTCTATTGGCCAACTTTATTTAAGTACGTGAGTATTTATATTAAATATTATGATAGATGTCAGAGAGCATACAATATTTCTAAGCGCGATAAAATGCCCCTAAATTTTACTTTAGAGATTGAAATTTTTTATGCTTGGGTTTTAGACTTTATGAGACCCTTTATACCTTTGATAGAGAATCTATATATTTTGATTGTTGTGGACTATATCTCAAAATAGATTGAGGCAGTGGATCTACCAAAATGTAATGCTCTATGTGTAGCCCAATTTTTAAAGAAAAATATCTTTAGAAAATGTATTAGGCATTTTCTTTACCCTCATCATTAACTTGGGCTAACAATGCTCTGAGAGAGTCATCCAAATCCCCAGTGTAGAGGATTAAAGGCCTTCCCAATATAGGTGGTGCTAAAATAAGAGTTATCATTATGTATTATTTGATGCTTTCAAAAGCGCATCGGCATTTCCCACACAAATTTAACATCCTTTTTGGTTAAGGCGATGAGTGGTTGACACCTACCTGAAAAATTATATGTGAAATATCTTATATATGTCAATTTTCTTTGGAAATACCATAGTTGAGTCAAATTCCTTAAAGGAGGCCTATTTACGATCACTTCAATCTTAAGAGAGTCAATTTTTACCACAATGGCAAACAATGAATCGTGAGAATCTCTCTGAGGCGAAACTAAATGTGCACTTTAAGGGATTCATCTTAAGATTACATTGTCATAATCGTTTGAAGATGATTTTTAAATCGTATGCATAATCATTCTTTTGTCTGCTCTTAACGACTAAGTCATCCACATAACACTTGACCTAGTTGTGGATGATTTCATCGAAGAACCGTGTGATAGCCTGCTGTTATGTTACACCAGTATTCTTAAGTCCAAATTTTATTATCTTATAACAGTAAATCCTGATGTGTGTTCTAAAGGCTGTATTTGGTTCATCTTCTAGAGACATTTTGATTTGGTTTTACCCCGATGATCCGTACATGAATGAGAAAATTATGTGTGCTAAAGCGATATTTACCATTAACTCTAGGATGGAAGAGGAAGTTTGTCTTTCAAACAGGATCTATTTAAATCTCTAAATTTAGTGTGCAAATTCAATTTGGGTTATTTTTCTTCTTATAGGAACTATGTTGGCTAACCAACTTAGATAATTTTCATTTCGAACAAAGCCAACATTGATCAACTTCTTGACATTAGTTATAACTTGATATCATTCTATCTCCACACAAATTATTCTTAGAGCTAACTTTACTGCGATTGCAATTTGATCCAATACAAATTTATGGATCACCACTTCTGGAGCCAACCCAGGCATTTTATTGTAGCTCTACGCAAAGCAATCATTATACTCTTTAAGCAATTGGATTATTTCTTTTACTTTGGTATTACTAAGCAGCGAGCTAATGAACATTGGTCTTGGATCATCATCAATCTCCAAATTAACTTCTCTTAGCTTGTCTATTGTCAATTTGATTTCTTCAAACTCTAGTGGCACATCCTCAAAAAGGCTCTTCAAAATCATTAGATGCTTCTGCACATTCTATATTAAGTTCTTCAGTAACAAGGAAAAATTTTATGTCATCCAAAGGTCCTATTGTACTGAGTCCAACACCATCTTTTGAGTAGATATTTTATTTTTTATTGTTCCATAATTATTCGATTAGGTGTGATTAATCTGCCGATCACTATTTTGGTATCAAACAATGTTAAACAAGCTTTTGAACATAAGGGGAATAATTTTCAACATGAAGTTTCATTAACTTTAAGAAATTATCTTCCTCAAGTTTTACTTCAACTTTAGAACTAGAAGAAGAAGTCCAAAAATGAAACTTAATGGGTTTCAACCCTCACCATGTACTTCTTCGACCACCAAACTCTTAATTTTTTTTAAAGAAATAGGAGTCAGGGTCATAGCTTGCACATAGTGATTCATTCTTTCATACATAAACTCACATTCTTTATTTCCTCCCTCACCTTCAAGTGATATTTTGAGCTGTGGTTCTTTTCGAGTTACCACAATTGTTCTCCTTTTCTCTTTTTCTTCATCAAAATTGGAATCCAAGTTGATCTTTATCTTCATGGCTTCCTGCATTTCAACAGTTTGGTTTTCTCACCCTTAATCTCATCCCTAGCCTTGACCACAGATGTGAATTTTGTGGGAGTCTCTACTCTTTCGATGTATTGTGGTACGGTATTCTTAGATTTTCCTTTATTCTTATTTATCTTCTTTTTAATTTCTTGATTTTTATTATTTTCTCTTGCATTTATCACCATCTCCCTGGAGAAAATTGTCCTCTTTAGAGGGGCATAGTATGCAACATATTCATGTATGCTGATCTCAAGTACCGAGAATGATTGTAGATCTCCTTTGATACAAAATTCTTGCCCCTCGTAGGGATACTTAATGCTTTGGTGTAGCGATGAAGAGACCATTTTATATTCATGTAACAATGTTTGAGTTAACAATGAATTAAAGGATGTTTCAGAGTTTATGACATGGAATTTTGTCATTGTCACAAAATTACTAATTTTTAGATGTAACGTGATTGAATCCATGACCCTTTCTCCGTGTTGGTTAAAGCCACATAGCAACAACTTGCCTATCATCAACTTATGGGCATTAATGACTAGGTAAGTGGGTGTTCTTAGGTTCATAATATTGATAGAAGTGCTTGTTGATCTCATTTTTGATGAGGTCTCTTCTCTTCTCTCTCCTTAGTACTTAGGATCTAGCCTTAGGCTTTCCCTTTGACTATCTTAGAGGACTAGAAATGGGACCCACCACTTAGAAATTTAAACACCTCTAAACTCCCTGCAAATCCCATAAGTTTGATTGTAAACCCCTAAGTCACTTGGAGGGTTAAGATTAAATGTAGAGGTTTAAAGAATGAGTTCCTTATAGGACTCTTTGGCCTTAGGACTACCCTGAGTGGCCTGGTCTGGTGAGGGTTGACCTGCATACATTACACTTTCACACACATTCCAAATCCTAAAACCATTCATACCTAGCTTGACTTCCTGACTCATGTAGGTAATCCATATGGATGGTCCTCAACCCCTCAGCCCTTGGCTAAGAGGGTTAGGAACAACATAGTGAATGCCTCAAATAAGTCCTCTCATGGCTCTTATGGGCTTGTTATGGCTTCATGGCTCAACCAAAGTGATTCCATTCTATTCAAACTTGATAAATCCTCTTTTTTCCAAAATTTCAATTTTTGACCCCCGGGGCCCTACACCCGCTAAACCTACCAAATGTTTTTGAAACTACCCAAAATTTGCAGAATTACCTAAATTACCCAAAATTCCTTAAAACCAATCCTAAACATTTCCCCCCATCCAAATTGATCATTCTTAGCCAAATATACCAAAATTTCCAAAAATACCCCCCAATACCCTCCAAATACCCAAAATGCCCTTCTTAACCAAAAATTCCATAAATTCCAAAAATTCCCAGAAAATTCCAAAAAATCCCAAATATTCCTAATTTCATTTTTTTCAACTACACCATAGGCCAATTTTGTCAATTAAAGGCACTTTTACCAAAACCCCCAATTTGACCCATTCTTAACCCAAATGAACCCAATGTCAAACCAAATCAACCCAATTGACCTCAATTTTGATCCAATTCAATTTGAAACTTCAATTCAATATCCCAATATCAATCTAGACCAAACTAAAGCCCAATTTGATTGACATTTGGATCCAATTCTAATTTGAGGCCTAAGGCCCAATTTTGGCCCATGACCTAAACCTAGCCCAAAACAACCCAATTGAACTCCAATTAACCCCAAATCTTTTCCTAAACCTTCCTAATATCCCCAAAAACAAAACACTAATAAGATTTGCCCCAAATCAGAACCTAAACTCCATCCAAACCTAACTCAAAGTCAAAATCCCCATTTTTGGCCTAAACCCAAACCTAACCCAAATGGGCCCAAACCCCAAAATCAAAGCCCAACCAAAGTTGAAAACTCTTTATGACACCCCCATAAACATTTCTTAACATTAATTTTACATAAAATCCAACCTTAGCCCAACCTTAGCCCAAGTCAGCCCAATTTGACCCACTTTGGCCCCTTTATCAAAAAAGCCCAAATTAAATCCAATTCCACTCTAAATGACACCAAACCTTTTTGTAAAATGTTCATGACACATCCCTAAACTAAACCCAACATTTATTTGGCCCAATCCTTCACAAAATTTCCATTAACCAATTTGTTTTCAAACCTAAAGGCCCACTTTCTTAAACCATCCTAAAAGCCCATCTTCACCAAATCTAAAAGACCAAAATTAGCTCCAAAGCCCACATGACAATTTCTTCTCATCATATCTTTAATTGATATCATCCCTAAGTTCTAAATCAATCATCAAATAAATCCAAATCAAGCCTCATGCCAATTTCCCTTAAACTCATCAAAAATCCCAAAACCCATTCCTATGAAAATAAGCCAACCTTTTCTCAAGCCATGAGCAAGCCAAATGAAGTCATTTACAAGCCATATGAAGCCATGAGAGCTTTGACACCTCACCAAGCCATTAATGGCAAGAAGAGGGGGCTCTTTCCTAAACCTTCATCAAGCATTTTTAACCTCATCCATGCTACACTCTAAACTAAAATTAGCCACATCTCCTTGGATGGGGACTTGACCACCCCTTCCTAGCTGACCCAACTGATCCCCTTCAGCCCAAATCAGATCAGGAGGGGGGGTGAACCTAGCCCAAATACATGAATTGAACCAAACCAAGCCAAAATGAGCCTTCTCCCATTCCATTTAAATCGAACTCCTTTACAAATGTCCATGGCCAATTGACTGCACTAAAACCCAGCCTTGACCTCCCTGACCTTGAGGGTGACCTGACCCTGGCCGGCCAGCCACCACAGTCTCCGGAAAACACCAGGCCGAGAGCACCCATTTGGTTCAAAAATTCAATCCTTATTTGCTGAGCTGTCCCAACCCTATTAGACACCATGGTTGTTCTTCCCTTGACCAGAGCTGCTGATCTCAAGCCTCAACTCCCCCTGGGGAGCCCTCCAGCCATGTCTATTTAAACCCACCACCCTCTCGGCCAAAGAAGGTGATGAATCAGACCTAAACAAAACTTTGCCAAAATTGCTCCAAGACCTTCTCCTCACCTAGAGCACTTGATCCCCATTGGATTCCAGCCCCAATTTCCCCCACCTGAGCTCAATTTCTGAGTTCAAATTCAAACCCAAAAATAGGACATCTCCCAAACCTCCACCAAATCCAAATTAAACTCACCCACACCTGCACAGGACCAAGAGAAGGAGTTCCCTAGTGAAAGACTCCTCTCCAGGCCACCCAGTTGCTCTAGCCTCCAAGCAAATCGGTTGTGGACAATTTTATACCTAAACAATTCCCTAGAGCCAGTGACTTCATCTGGAGCTTCCTTGGGTGCAATCGAAGGTGACACAACTCTCTGATTGAAGCTACACTTCTCAGAGCAAAGGTATGGATCATTCCTCCCTCCGGAGCTTCCAGTGATTCTCCATTTTGTTTTACTTAATTTCATAGCATGTAAACTGTATGGCTGTGTTCTTCTCTTCAAGACGAATCCATAGAGCATAAGAACACAAAAATTCATTGAGAAATGAGAGAGTTCTTAGGGTTTTAGTGTGGACGGTCACAGGTGCACACCAGTCGTAGACGGTGAGCAGGCGTCGTCCGATCGAGCGTGTATTGAGTGGACGGTCCAGATTGCGCCGGACCAGAGAATGTTACATGAACCGCGGGCCCCTGGAGCGCTGAGTCAGATGGCGGCGTCGAATAGGAGCACGACGCGTGGGCTTTCGGAGCTGCCGAGGATGAGTCAGCGCCGCTTGGATAAGTAGAAAAATATGGATTTTTTTATTTATTTAAATACCCAGAACATAGAAAATCCATATCTTTGTGTAGAAAAATCATAAAAATAAACTAAAAATTCCCTCTTGCTCAGTGAACAGAGGAGAATAATGTGGAAAAGAAATCAAGTTATTTTGTTGAGTATTTTATTTTTAATTAATTATTTACTCATTTTAGTATTTTGATTCTCCATTTGTATAGATAATTCACTATGGCATGAGACCATAGGCCTTTTGAAGCCTCTGATCTTGGGAACATTCCCCGAATTTTTTAAGGTCAGAGACCATCTCTATGGAAAGTTATATATTTTTCAAGTTTATGTTACTGTTTTTGGTATTTTAATTCCAATAATTAGCATATTATTTAATAAATTCCAGGAAAATTTGGGGAAGTTTCTTAGGACTAGAGGACCCTAGGATAATAATGGTTAGGCTTAATTCATTAATAACCCTAATTAGCCTAAATACTCAAAACATAATTTTAATTAATTAGGGTTAACCATACATTAAAATAACTTGAAAATAATTCTCCACTGATTTTTAGGATCAGAGGGACCTCATATAAAAGTTTGAAGTCAATTGAAAATGATTAGCCCCACTAAATGAATTAATTAAGCCACATGATTAAAATTAAACTTTAAAAGTTCATAACCTCAAAAATACATTTAAAAAATTCACCAAATTGGTTTTGTGGGCTCTCTGATACCAGAGAAGTCTATAAAAATTAAAATTGGAATTTTCTAAAATTTTTCATTTTTAATCATATTTTAATATTTAAATAATTAAAAATAATTAAAAAAAATAAAAATATTAAAAATAAAAAAAATATCATATTTTGACTCCTAATCACTTAGGAACAAACCAAATATTTTTCCCAAGTCTCAAAGTAAATATATTGAATTTTAAATGCTTAAAATAACTTTTAATATTAAAAAATGTATTTTCCAACTTTTTTGCTAAATTAATTCCAATAAATCAAAGAAAAATCAGAAAATTGTAAAATTTTTTGCTCTGAACTCCTTGGGATTAGAGAGATTTACAAAAAATGTAAAATCTATTTTTTTTAACTTTAATTTTATTTCATAATTAATTAACACTCCAAAACTCAAAATAATTATAATAAATGAAATATAATTCAAAAAATTAGTAAAATTGGTCCAGGTGGTCCTCTGATCATTAGGAACATCCCATAATTTTCTTAAGGATAGAAACCTTTCCTTGGTCATGTTGTTGAATTTCCATTGAAAATCCCTATTTTTCATTAAAAATAATTATATAAATAAATTAAATTCAGAAAAATCACATTTTCTCTTCTAATGTGTTAATTGACACATGAGTGAAGTGACATAAAAATTTTAAGTTTATTTGAACTCAATTTAATGAGTTATGAAATAAATAAGCCTAAAAGGGCATAAAGGTAATTAAAGAATTTAAACCGCTTTATTAAAATTTTAGGTTTAATTAAAATGGAGGGTAAAATATTTGATTTTATCTTTCTTCGATGATTGAAACTTTGGGAAATTAAGAGGGTTGAAACCCATTAATCACTTTTAATAAACCAAAATGAAACTTTAATTATTTAAGCAATTTAAAATTTTGGAAGATTAATGAAATTTTGAATTATTAAAAATAGGGATATAACTCGAGAGGATATTAATTCTTTAATAAAAAAATCCTTAAACAAATCACTTCAATAATATTTAACTCTTAATTGAGATTAAAATGATAATCCAAACTAAGTAAATTAAAAATTAAAAATAAATAACCCTTAAATTAAAGAAAAGTTCAAAATATTAAATAATTTAATAATTAAATTAAATTAAATTAAATTAAATTAAATTAAATTAAGTAAAAATTAAATTAAAATTAAAATTAAATTAAATTAACATTTTAACAATTAAGTTAATTTAAATTAAAAAATTATTAAATTAAATTAAATTAAATCAAATTTAAATTAAGTTAAATTAACATCATTCAACAATAAAAGTAAAACGAATTTAAAATATTAAGATCACTTAAAGTATAAAGACTTCAACCAAGATAATTTGAACACTATTCTAAACTTAAAATTATTAATTAAAACCTCATAATTAAACTACATCACTTTAAACCTTTAACTCAAACTTCAAATTAAAAACGATTAAAATTCTTAACAAACCAACTTGCCCCTAAAGGCTTTAATTATTATAACTCTTAAATGGAGTATTATGTGAGATGTCACTTCATTCATCAGGTAATCGAATGCCCAAGTTCACTCAACAAGAGACAAAGCTTAACTAAACTCTTGGATGATTAATTCACCTGTGCAACTAAATTTACTTGGACTCAAAATAATATCGGAAATATTGAAAAGATGTTTATGACTCGTCCTAAGCACTTCTCAATATGACGGGATGTTTTAGAAGAACAATTGAACTTAATTGTTCTTTGATGAAAAAAATCATCCTTAAATAAAACACAAGAACCTAGACATCATAAGAGATGACTAGTTATAGGACTAAGATCTTGGTAGACAACCAAAACCTTTCCCTTAGCTTTACCTAGATACTTGTCATAAATATATAAATGCCTTAACATGTGTGCAGCTTGTAATGATGAGAAAACCCTCCAGGTACGCTTTTATTTTATTGCAATTTACTTATATGCACTGCACTTTACTTTTTCTTGCATGTTAAACAAGACTATTGCATGAAAACTAAAACCTTTAGGATATTCCCTGAACTGAAACCAAAACTAAATTAAAAGTCATCACAAGATAAAATTCACCGCCACAACATTCCAAAATATAAGACAACTCAAAATTTAATTACAAACAAAACAACAAAACTACAATCGCAACTAAATTAAAACGTCTCGTTGAATGATCGGGAATACCTCGGATGATGTAACCCACGTGTTGCTAACGTGATTTCCCACGGTCTAAATGAAAGTGTGGAACTCATTCAGTTGTGTTTAACAAATTCATCTGGACTAAGTGAATTCGATGAAACTAATGGTGCCAGGATGACAGAACTGTGGGATCTTAATCAGTTCGGTTTAAACAACTTTAAGATTTGTTTTAATTGAAATATTAAAAATATTTGGACTTTAAGATTTCTAAACCAAAATACTTCTCTCATCTCCTGATTTTCACCTTCTAAAACTAAACCTCTGCAACAACAAGGAGCTCGGAGCATAGTGGGCAGCACGACCATCTACTTCAGCAAAACTCGGATCTACACCAGCTAAACCTTTCTTAGAATTAAATAACGAAGCCATAGGACTTCAAGGTAGTTTTCCTAGTGAAACATAAATCCTTAACTCTTCGTTAGGCATTTGCATGATCATGTCCTGTAAATTAAGCCCTAACCGGTCTTAGGACTCCGAGGTAGTCGTTCGGTACGACACAAACCCTCACATCTTCCAGGTTATTTGTATGATCATGTCATATAAATATAAGTCCTAATTAATTAAAATTGGCAGGATTGAAACATTAAATAATTTTTCTAAATTGAAACCAAACAATAGGATAGTTTGGGAAGTTGCCAAGATTCTTCTTGGATCCTCAGCTTCTCCTACTTTTCTTCCTTTGGACTCTTAAAATTAACTGTTCCAAATTTGATCCATTCCCAATTGAAATTTCCAAAATCCAATTGTTTGAAAACCTTAAACTTTGAAATTCTTGAGAGCAAAACCATTGATCATTATCGAGAGTTTTCTTAAATGATTCCCATCATTTAAGATGTAATTAACTATAGGGGCTTGCCCTTATAGGGAACTTTAAGAACCCAAGTAATATAAGCCCTGCTTAATTTCTTTATATTAAGCAGGGGAACCTGTCAGCTTATAAAATTGGTTCGCAGACCAAACGGATATCACAAATTTTCAAGTTTATTTAATCGAGCCCCATCATCAAGCAGCGTGTCTATTCTCCGGGATAGATATACAGTTTGTGGTGCGGTGCTCGTTTACATAAACTATTCGGGATGTGAGATCAGTTTGATTTCATATCTTAAAATTTTCAAACTCAAAATTATTTTCAAAATGAAATATTACTTTCCAAATTATATATATTTAAACTAAATCTAAATCTAAAAAAAAAATTCCCCGATAACTTCTGTAGGCGACCCCTTTTTAAAACACAAAACCTAAAAATATGCCGACAGCTTCTGGCGACTCCGCTGGGGAATAGTTTCTCTCTCCATTTTGATTAGATGGTTTTGCTTTCATAAATCGATAGTGAGTCCAAATCTCTAGTGGACCAAAACTATCATTCTTCCATTGGCATACTACGTTCATTTCCATCTTGAACGGGTATAACCAACTTCTCTTGGATTTAGGAGCCACTGTTTAGACACCCCTAAACAGAGAGGTTCCAAAATCTTTTTATCTCTTTTCTGAGGTGGGGTGGACCCCCAGTAGGTGTTAGCTTAGGAGCGGTCCTTCGGGTTGAGAAGTCTTACAAGACTTTCTCTTCCTTTCCAATTCTGAATCGGATCCTTTACCTTTTCTATACCTTTAATCATGTTGTTCCTAACAAACAAATCCTCTAATAAATAACCCTTTTAATAAAAAAACTCTTTTAAATCATAAATACATTAAGATAAACGAAAATGTGTTCGAACTCTTTCTTTTTCATCCTAAGTTTTGCGACAAAAGGAAGCATAATTCAGGACTAATACTCAGAATCCACTACTGTAGAAAATGACTGCGCCAAAGTTAATTTTCTCGTTCACCAATGTAATGGACTTCGCCGTCTATAAGGATGAGCTGCCTAACAATGGGATCATCCTTTTTGGACAAGGATTCGACGACACAGATATCAAGTTCGCTAACGTCACTCTCTTCGCACTAATGGAAAAAGTGCCAGAAACTGAAGAGCCTGTAATTGAGTTCAACTTGATGTCGACTCAAGAATTCCCTCCCCTGCAAAGGGTTCTAGCCAAGAGAAGCACTGCTATTCGTAGGAGGACTGTTGTCTCTACCCCCTCCAGTTTAGTCATCTCTGCACCTACCCCGGCTTCTGCCAAACTAAAAGGGAAGGAAATCCAAGTCTGTGATGAGCCTGTCACCGTGGAGGGTACAGATTTTGCTACAATACTGTCTATTTTCGAGATTTGGTCCAGTTCAAGAGTTGCACCCCTAACTCAGACTCAAAGGAGAAATAGAAGCAGAAAGATAGCCATGATTGAGAAAGACAAAGCTGTTAAAGTTGCTTTTCTAGAAGAAATCCCTGAGGAAAGAGAAGAACTGCCTGAGTATATACCTCTGTTGGAAGGGAGTAGGTTTCACCCCCTCTCTGCTGCATCTGATGAAGAAGACGTTCGAAGGATTGCTGCTACACTACCCCGACCTGCATACTATAGTAACTACAAAAGAAAAAGGGTTAAGACTACGCCATTTGCTCAGCTACAAGCTGTGATAGAAAAATTGGCAAAGAGAGAAAGATGCCCTTTGTCAGAAATCCTAAGAAGAATGGGACGAGTGCTAGTTAGATCCCGCCTCGGACCACGAGTAGAGCCTGTCACTGCCATAGAGAAACCAAAGAAGAAAATGAGAGCAAGTTCACATGTTGTTGTGTCGGGCCATCATATTAGGGAGGACACCACCTACAAGCATATAGCCGACAAACCGTCCGGTCCTAGGCCTTCTGCTGTAAGAAGGATGGTGTGGCAACCTAGTATTACTGAGCCGAGACCAACACAATGGTCTGAGTAAAAAAGTCTCATCAAAGAGCTTGAATCTGAAGAAAGTGCTGTTGTAATAAAAGAAACTCCCGAAAAAGAAGTTCAACAGCCATCGCACGACAACTGTGAGACCGTCTGGAAGAGACCCCTCGAGGATGCTTTAAGAAAGCTAAGGACGGATATCCACTGGTTGGCAAAAGAAAGGGGAGAAAAGTTGGAAAAGGAAGTTGATTCATCAAAGTTCATGGACGAGGAGTATGCCGAGATCAACATGGTTGAAACATGAGCATCATCAGCCTCGCAAGGTGCTCCAGCAGCTGCGAAAAGAGATGAACCAGAAGTGATGAGAGCACAGCTTCGGGAAAGAGATGACACAATTTCCCAGATGGAAAAGAGGATGAAAGAGATGGCTGCTGCTTTAGCCACTCTCCAGAGTCAGGTGCGACCTCAGAAAGAAACACCCCTTGAGATCATCCATATTGCAAATGGAGGAATAGAGGTCACATCCGTCAATGGAGATGAGCCACCAAAGAAGGACTCTGCACAGAGCATGATTCCCGAAAAAGGACATTAAAAACATGGTAGAATAGCAGGTACGAGAAGCCCTAGCACAATCTAAGAGTGGAGCATCTGTTCAGACGGGTAGACCTTACCCCGAAGAGTTCGATGCAGTCCAATACCCGAAAGGCTTTGTACCACCTCTGTTTAAGACTTTTGATTGAACGGAAAACCCCCGACAACATGTCACACATTTTCGTGCTAGTTGCTGCAATGCCGGTGGGAGTGACGCTTTACTCTTTCGTCGGCCCGTCGCAGTTTGTCGTGGATTGCCTTCGACCGGTACACGTAATTGCCAAATGGTTCAGTTAAGACCTTTTTAGAGTTAGAGAACCTTTTCATTAAGCGATTTGTCG
Organism: Papilionanthe hookeriana x Papilionanthe teres; assembly: GCA_022702705.1. Taxonomy (NCBI): domain Eukaryota; kingdom Viridiplantae; phylum Streptophyta; class Magnoliopsida; order Asparagales; family Orchidaceae; genus Papilionanthe; species Papilionanthe hookeriana x Papilionanthe teres. Next base: position 27,333,297 of record CM040430.1, read on the forward strand.
GGGCTCGACACCACATCACCATCGGTGATCTAGTGGTGGAACACCAGAAACCGAACGAAACTCTAGTGGATTACATACTTCGATGGAGAAATTTAAGCATGAAGTGTAAACCCCAACTTCAGGAACATTATGCAGTCGGCATCTTGCTTAAAAGTATCCATGACCCGATAGCACTTCTCCTTAAAGGATTTACAATCAAGACTTTCGAGAAGCTGCTTAGCATGGCCGGGAGCTTGCAAGAGGAAGCAAAGCAACTAAGTTTTGTGGACAAGACCGATAAACAGAAGCCCGTAAAATCATTCGAGAAGAAGTCCAGAATCGTCGCGGCAGTAGATAAGGGCAAGCAGCCAGTGCAGATACGGCCAGAGCGGCCACAGCCTAGCTATCAACCACCGCAGCGTACTTACCAACAACCTCAGCAGGGTTATCTACAACCTCGACCGAGCTATCAGTCGACTCAACATTATGAACAACCACCTCGTCCACAACATTCTCTGAAAGATTTTCTGAACAAGAAATATCCATTCAAGACTGAAGCAATGGCAAAGATGTTCCGCAGTTTAATGAAAACATCAGATTTTCAGCTACCAGAGCCCAAAAGGCCGGAAGAAGTCAATAAGAAAATCATCCAAACTATTGCCCTTACCACCGGATGCTCGGGCATAGGATAGAGGATTGCATTACTTTCAAGAGTTGGCTTGACAACAATCTCCGGAAAGGGAACATAACGATCCCAAAGGAATACATGAAAGAACCCCAAAAGGGAGGTTCCGTCAATGTTATTTCAACGGATCCTATTGTTCTGATAGACCCTTACATGACCCATGATGGATGGAGTACCCTCTGGATAAAGTCTTCAAAGAAAATTTTGGATCACATCCAAACCGCTTCGGTACGCGCTTCAACTCAGAGTTTGAAACCTGTCGAGCCGGCACTATCGCTTGCAATTGAAGAACCATCCTAGAAGGAAGAGAAGATCGCAAAAGAGAAGAAAACTGAAGCTCCAAAGAATAGACTAGGGGCTGCTTATCCTAGGATGGTTATTTCAGATTCGGGGGAGAAATCCCTCGAAGTTCTGACTCTGTATGATTATTTGCTCGCCCCGGCGGGATCTTATAATGATAAGAGTTTTGGCGTTGGCTACGTTTTGACTGTTTCTAACGATTACGTAACTAACGAAAACCAATCTAATTCGGATCTTAATTTTGATATAAATAACGATTCTCAAATCATATTAAACCTCAATGACTACGACGAAGCGAAAGACGTTCACAAGGATGGCTACGAAAGCACAACAAGAAATGAGTCTATTTACAAATTTCGAGGAGCTCCAATTGCAATAGAATTAGAGTCATCAGATTCCGAAGCAATGCCAGAAGAGCCAGTGATTCCAATTCAAGAGGATACATCGACAGATCCAGCACCAGACTAAAAACAAGTAACTGAAGTCAACCTAAGAAGTAGAAAAGCTCTACCTCCGAGAATGGGTCCAAAAGATAAAGTAAAGCAGGTGGTTGCTCAGGAGGAGCCGACCCCAGCAGAGGAATTGCCCATTCAGGAAGAAACCAAGGAACATGGTAATAAAGTGGACTATAACGTGCTAGCCCATCTTAGGAAGCTACCAGCCAAACTAAGCATATACGACGCTCTGATCCTGTCAAAGGACATGAGAGAAGCTCATATCAAGATTCTACTTGATCCAAAGATTTGTTTAGCTCAAATGGTCTGTAATTCCTTCGATGAGGTTTGCTCGTTAAAGGAACATCGAGGTGTTACCTTCACGGACAATGATTTACTACTCGGAACGACTGATCACAATCGACCACTATACATCTCAGTTACTATTGGAAAGCTTACGCTCTCCAGGGTGTTAGTTGATCCGGGAGCATCAATCAACATAATGAGCCTTTGAACGTTAGCATATTTGGAAATTGATGCTCGTGACCTCGAAGCAGACAAGATGTTATTAAGAGGGTTCAATCAGAAAGGAGAAAGAGCTCTTGGATCGATAACATTACTAATGAAGATTGGTGATTTAACAAAAACAACCGCAAAATTCCACATAATTGATTCTGAGACATCGTTCAATGCTCTACTGGGTCGGCCATGGATCCATGAAAATCGGATGGTACCGTCGTCTCTTCACCAGTGCATCAAGTATTATGAAGGAGGAGAACAGTGTATCAAAGGTGATTTGCAACCGTTCTCCGTGCATGAATTCGGAATTCATGAAGATGCAGCCTATTACGCGCCTCCGAAGAAAACAATTTTTTCCAGAAACGCCGTACCAAATGAAGCAAAAGAAGTACAAGATGATAAAGAATCAGAAATTCTAGTCCAACAATTACTCACCACTCCCTTACGGCGAGATGGTGAAGGTTTCTCCAGAACTTGTACCTGAGGTCGAGGCCGGGGACGAGGTCGTGGAAGAGACATTGGAACAGTTGGACAGAAGAAACCAGTCATCAACGTTAATTGGGAGACCAGTCCAAAGAAGAGGAAATCAAGAAAGAAGCAGCAACAATAAATCAAAAGAAACCCCAATTCAAGATCTTTTTCGAAGATGAAAAGAATGAAGAGTACAAATCAATGTACGAGAAAATTAACCATTATGTACATACTATGACCCTGAACCCGATCCATTCTAATAAGATCGAGGGTATGGTGGTCAAGGAAGTGCATGGTGGTGGTACCAAACCGATCAAATTCTACCGTGGTGCTTCTTCTTCCAATAATGAAAAAGATGTAGAATTTGAAGATGTTACCTCTTCTGAATTAATGGAATTACCTTTTGAGTGGTACTCTCCCTGTGTTCAAAATTTAATTCAACGTGGTGTCTTACCTAAACAATGGATAAAAGGTCAATCACAACACTTTGAAAAATTGAGGAACAATGCCAGTCAGCCTCCCAATTCAAAACATGGTCTCGGATTCGGCACAGTAGGATCAGTCGATGATACAGGATTTTGCTTGGTTGTCACTTGCGAGCCTAATGAAGACTGCTTGGAAGATTCAAAAGATCTCTAAGATCTACCAATCGAAGATGCTCCGCCAGAATTCGAAGAAGAAATTAAATCTACAATAAACGAGTTAATGGAAGTTAACTTAGGTACTAGCGAAGAGCCTAGGAAGACCTTTGTTAGCTCCTTACTCAATAAAGAAGACTCCGAAGAGATGATCATGCTATTGATGGAATTCAGGGACTGTTTTGCTTGGAGTTATGATGAAATCTCATGATTAGCTCCAGAGGTCGCAGTTCATATATTAGGAGTGGATCCCACTGCCGTTCCAGTTAGACAAGCTCCGAGAAGAATGCGTCTGGAGATTGAGTAACAAGTTATAGCAGAAGTTAAGAAGCTAATAGACGCTAAATTTGTCCGTGAAGAACAATACCCGACTTGGTTAGCCAATGTGGTACCGGTCAGAAAGAAGAATAGTCAGATCAGAATCTGCGTAGATTTCAGAGATTTAAACAAAGCATGTCCGAAGGATGAATTTCCTCTACCAATTCCAGAACTAATGATCGACATCACTTCGACACATGAAATCTTCTCTTTCATGGATGGATCATCAGGATACAACCAGATAAAGATGGCACCAGAAGATGAAAATCTTACAACCTTCAAACGTATACTGCTACACAGTGATGCTGTTTGGATTAAAGAACGCAAGAGCAACTTACCAAAGAGCAATGACAAGAATTTTTTATGATCTCATTCACAACCAAGTCGAGTGCTACGTAAATGATATGGTCATAAAAAACAAACTAAAAGAAGATCGCTTGTATGATTTGAGAATTATTTTCGAGCGATTAAGACAATTTAACCTTAAGATGAATCCCTTGAAATGCGCCTTCGGCGTCATTGACCCGACCGCCGCGCTTAACGCAGTAATGTTTGCTTTCAAAAGATAGCCAAAAAGCTTTGACTTGATTTATAAATAGCGGCTAGTGTATAAAATTAATATTATATAAGTAATATTTTTACACACTAGGGGTACTACGCAAGTATACGTATCGTTTCAAGTAATATAGGGTTTTTAAACAAAGACCCCAGTATCGATCCCACAGGGAAGATTTATAGAAATAAATTTTCTATAAAGCAAAAGCAAAATATAATAGTAAAATTATTTTTATTTTGATTATAAATTACTATTAATTTACTAGATGTAATTTAAAGAAAATAATAATACGAAAATGATTTTATAAACTCTATATAAAATAAACAACTTTCTTTCCTTCAATTAATCTAAGATTTTTTAAGATAATTTAATATTCATTGGAGAATTTAATTTATGGTATTGTGCCAAATAGAAGCATTCCTATTCTTTACCCTTTCGATCCAGTGTGCAAACAACATCGACTAATTTACGTAATAGGTCCGGATGTATTGTTTGTAGAATGGGTTAATCTAGGTTCACACTTTTAGATGTCCAAGGGTGGCTATGGCCGGCCCTACTAGTGACCCTTTCCTAGTCTATAAATCAAATTATAAGAATTTAGTCTATCACTCTAAAAATTTATCAATTCTACGCCCTTTAAATATTATCTTCCTATTTATTTGCACTTCACCATGAATAGCCCGCACATGGCCTTCGACTACCCAAGGATTCATGTGACATTTACAAGTTAAGAGTTCTTCTTCTACAAGGTTTTTAAACTCTTCAACAGGTTTTAACAATTCAAACAACCAATTTAAAAAGTAAAGTAAGATCAGGTATTAATGTTATCACAATGTTTTGAAAATATTTTGAATTTTAATTCTCCATCGAATCTTTATATTATCTTATCTATCTCTTCATAATTGAAGTAAGAAAGTAACTAACTACTCGTAACACATTGAAAATAAATAACAAAACATGATAATTAAACTTTGAATCAAATGTATAAATATACTTATCTCAAATATTTCTTCTACGGATCTTCCGATTCCTACCGACTCCACAAGTGTAATGAACTCCGGATGCAATAACTTGAAAATAAACTCACTAAACTAAACAAAAGTGGCCCTAAATTTCTCTCTCTAATTCTCTCTCTAAGGATGAGAGATCTTAAAGTAGATAAGAGAAAGGGGTACAATGGGAGGGGCACGTTTTCTGAAGAATTGGACCTCTATTTATAGGCTTCAAGAGTTGCTTTGAGGCATCTCTTCAAAACATGTCCACATTCAATGAATCTTCTAGAAGGTCGGTCTGACACCTAGGCGCCGGACACCGCGTCCAGTTCTTCGCACCTCTTCACTTTGGCTCGCACCTCTTCGCGATTAAAACCATTTTGGAGCGTCCAAATGCAATGTATCACATGTCCTATTATCAAGGAACAACTGCCAGCCTTCTAGAATGTCTAATAACTGCTCACTCCGTCAAAATAACTGATCAAACGTTGTCAAAAACTTGACAGTTTTCGTATCGAGTCTGGCGCTTAGGCGCCAGGCCATATTTTTTATACTTTTGGTATTTTGCTCCATTTTTGCTCCTTTTTGCTCCTTTTTCCTTCTTAGACCTTTTTACATTACCTACATCCAAAAATACAAAAAATACCTTTCATTAAAGCATAATATCCTTAGAAATTAATATGAATTAAGACATAAAGAAATAGGTGTTCTTTTATAGATCAAAATCCCCCAAACTTAAATGTTACTTGTCCTCAAGTAACTCTTTTTACTACATAAAACATAACTTTTAAAAATAAAAGATAAATATTTAAGATTCCTTATAATTTTTTTTTTATAAGGTCTTTAGTAAATTATTAACCCAATTTCACTACCTAAGTTTAATTTTAAGAATTTAAAGAATATTTAACTATCAAATCATAAGATTTCAAACTTTTCATTCATTTTGAAAATAATAGAAGTCTATTATATTAAGCTTTCATAGATTATTTACAAGAAAAAGATCTTCTTGAAAAATCTTTTCTAAATAAATATTTATGCATAAAAATTAAGTAAAGTATGTAATTAGCTTTATTCCTATAAGATAATTCAAGTGAAGCCAATTTTTGATTAGGCATTTCCTCAAGCTTCTCCTCTCTATCTTTTTTTTTCTTTTCTTCCTTTTTTAATTTTTTATTATTTTTTTTATAAAGAGGATTACTATATGTGGATAGCCTATTAATGGTTTTAAACTTGACTATCCTTAACTTATATTTTCAAAACTTATACATCTCCACTTAATTATTATAACATAAATAAAAATTCAAAAAGAATTCCAATCTTTTCTTTTTCAAGTGATAATTTTTTATTACTTAATATTTCTAAAATTCTATTTTTTCTATCATGAATAGAAAACTTCTTTTTCTCATTCTTCTTTAAGTTAAATAATTCTATTCTTAAAATCAATCAAAGCTAGTAAAATTTTGGTTAATTTTCACTAATTTATTTATAATTTCAAAAATAAAAGTAATCTCAAATAAATTCTTCATTCCTTAAGTTATGTTAAATAGTTTCTATTTTTAAGAAAGTATTAGCTTTTTAAGGACAAATAAAATTTAATTTTGAATGAATTTTCCCTTCCCCCAAACTTAAGTTTTAGTATACTATGGTCGGCATATTTTTTAGGTTATGTTGTATTTTTGAAAAGGGGTCGCCTACAGAAATTGTCGGCGAATTTTATATTTTAAATTTAATTTAAATATATATATATAATTTAGAAAGTAGCATTTGATTTTGAAAATAATTTTAAGTTTGAAAATCTTAAGATATGAACTCAAACTGATCTCACATCCCGAATAATTTACATAAACGAGCACCGCACCACAAACCATGTATCTACCCCGAAGAATAGACACACTCGCTTGGTAATGGAGCTCGATTAAATAAACTAGAAAGGTTTGTGACATCCGTTTGGTCCGCGAACCAATTTTATAAGCCGACAAATTCCCTCGCTTAATATGAAGGCATTAAACGAGGTTTATATTACTCAGGTTCTTTAAAATTCCCTATAAGGGCAAGCCCCTATAGTTAATTACATCTTAAGTGATGGGAATCACCTAAGAAAACTCTCGATGATAATCGATGAATTCGCTCTCAAGAATTTCAAAGTTTAAGTTTTCAAGGGATTGAATTTTGGAATTTCAACAGGGAATGGATCGAGTTTGGAACATTTTGTTTTGGGAATTCAAAGGAAGAAAGGTAGGAGAAATTACAGATTCGAAGCGAACTTCGGTAATTTCCCAACTATCCTATTGTTTGGCTTGGATTTAGGAAAGTCCTAATGTTTATTTAATATTTTGATCTTGCCAATTTTAATTAATTAGGACTTATATTCGTATGACATGATCATACAAATAGCCTCGAAGATGTGAGGGTTTATGTCGTATCGAACGACTACCTCGGAGTCCTAAGACCGGTTAGGGCTTAATTTGCTATGCAAATGCCTAACGAAGAGTTGAGAATTTATGTTGCACTAAGCAAACTACCTCAAAATCCTATGGCTTGGTTATTTAATTCTAGGAAAGTTTTGCTGAAGTAGACTCAAGTTTTGCTGAAGACGATGGCCGTGCTGCCCACTGCGCTCCAAGCTCCTTGTTGTTGCAGAGGTTTAGTTATAGAATTCATAAATCAGGAGATGAGAAAAGTGTTTTGGTTTAGAGAAAATCTTAATTTCCAAGTATTTTTATGTTTTATTTAAAACAAATCTTAAAGTTGATTATAACAACACCGGTTAAGATCCCACGGTTCCATCCTTCCGGCATCGTTATTTTTATCGGATTCACTTAGTCCAGATGAATTTGCTAAACTCAACTAAATGAGTTCCACACTTTCATTTAGACCGTGGGAAATGCCGTTAGCAACACGTAGATCACCTCATCCGAGGTATTCCCGATCATCCAACAGGACGTTTTAATTTAGTTGTAATTGTAGTTTTGTGTTCTGTTTGTGATTAAATTTTGAGTTGTTTTATATTTTGAAATGTTGTGGCGGTGAATTTTATCTTGCAATGACTTTTAATTTAGTTTTGGTTTCAGTTTTAGGGACTATCCTAAAGGTGTGGGTTTTCATGCAACAGTTGTTTATCATGCAAAAAATGTAAGTGCGATGCGATCAAAGAAATTGCAATAAAGTAAAAAGCGTACCTGGAGGGTCTTCCTGTCATCCCAAGCTGCACTTAAAACACAATTAGAATATTTAAGCAAGTTCCTAGGTAAAGCTAAGGGAAGGGTTATGGTTTTCTACCAAATTCCTAATCCTATAGCTAGTCATTTCCTATGACGTCTAGGTTCTTGTGTTTTGGTTAGAGGACGATTTTCTTCATCAAAGAATAATTAAGTTCAATTGTTCTTGTAAGTATCCTATCATATTGAGGAAGTGCTTAAGAAGAATCTTAAACATCTTTTCAATATTACTAGAATTGTTTTAAGTCTAAATGAATTTAATTATACAAATGAATTAATCGTCCGAGAATTCAAGTTTTGTTATCTTGCTCAGTGAACTAGGACATTTGAATATCCTATAAGTGAAGTAACACTTCATTTAATGTTCGTTTAGGAGTCATGATAACCAAAGTTTTCGAGGCAATTGGTGTTCAAATGGTTTGTGATTTAGTTTAATTTCAGTTATCGGATTTAAATTTGGAATAGTGTTCAAGTTGCTTTATATTTAATTTCTTTATGTCTTAGGTGATGTTATTTAATTCAATTTAATTTAACTTTAATTTAATTTAATTTGGTTTAGTTTTAATTTTAATTTAATTTTGATTTTTAATTTTAATTTTAATTTTAATTTTAATTTTAATTTTATTTTAATTTTATTTGATTTTATTTGATTTTTATTTTATTTTAATTTAATTTAATTTAATTTAATTTAATATGTTTTAATTTAATTTAATTTAATTTAATTTAATTTAATTTATTTGATTTAATTTAATTTAATTTATTTAATTTGTTTGATTTAATTTAATTTAACCTTTAATTTAATTTTATTTTTAATTTTAATTTAATTTTAATGATTAAGTCCTTTAACATTTTAAAACTTAAATTTGAATTATCATTTTAATTAGAAATTAAATATTATTGAGGTGATTAATTTAGGGATTTTTTAAATTAAAGAATAAATCTCTTCCTAATAATATCCCTATTTAATAATTCCAATTTTATTATTCCTCCAAATTTAATCAATTATTTAATTAAGGTTTATTTTAATTATCTTCAAATTGTTTAGTAGGTTTCTACCCTTTAATTATTTAAATTTCAATCATCCAAATCAGATTAAGATCAAATATTTTACTCTTTAATTTTATTAAACCTAAAGTTTTAATTAAGGGTTAAAATTTTTAATTACCATTTTTCCCTTCAAGCTTAATAATTTCATAACTCACTAAATTGAGCTTAAATAAACTTGAAATTTTTATGTGACTTCACTCATATGTCAATAAAGCCATGAGAGGAGAAAATGTGATTTTTCTCTATTTAATTTATTTATGTAATTATTTTTGGTGGAAAATAGTGATTTCCAAGGAAAATTTAATAATATGACCAAGGGAAAGTTTCTGTCCTTAAGAAAATTATGGGACATTCCTAATGCTCAAAGGACCACTTGGACCAATTTTGGTGACTTTTTAAATTATATTATTTTTAATATAATTATTTTAAGTTTTGGAGTATTAATTAATTTAAAAATAAAATAAAGGTTGAAAAATGAAATTTATATTTTTCAAAAATCTCTCTGATATTGAGGAAATCAGAGAATCAATTTTTACAATTTTCTGATTTTTCTTTGATTTATTATAATTATTTTAGTGAAAATGCTAGAAAATACATTTTTTTTAATTTTAAAATTACCTAGGGCTTTAAAATTTAATATCTAATTAAATAGACCTAAGAAAAATATGGGATTTGTTCCTAAGTGATTAAAATTCAAAATTTGACATTTTGGTGAATTTTATTATTTTTATGATTTTTATTATTTTTTAATTATTAAAATATTAAAATAATGCAAAAAATTAAAATCTTTTAGAAAATTGAAATTTTAATTTTCTTAACTTCCCCTGATATCAGAGAGGCTCCAAAATCAATTTGGTGAATTTTTGAAAAGTATTTTGAAAGTTATGAATTTTTAAAGTTCAAATTGACTAAATGGCTTAATCAACCCATTTAGTAGGGCTAACCAAGTCCAATTGACTTCAAATTTTTATGGTGGGTTCCTTTGATCCTAAAGGTCAGTGGAGAATTGATTTCAAGTCAATTTGATGTATGGTTAGCTCTAATTAATTAAGGAGCTATTTTGGGTGTTTAAGCCAATTAGGGTTATTTTAAATAAACTTATCCAAAACCTATTTTTCCTAGGGTCCTCTGGTCATAAGAGACATCACCAAATTTTCCTAGAATTTATTTCACAACATGCTAATTACTAGATTTAAAATACTCAAAACAACAACATGAATTTGAAAAATCAATAACTTCTCATAGAGATGGCCTCTGACTTTGGAAAATTCAGGGAATGTTCCCAAATTCAGAGGCTTCAAAAGCCCTATGGTCTCATGCCATGGTGAATTTCCAATATACATGGAGAATTAAAAGAATGCAGAAGGTAAATAAATCATTAAAAATAAAATACTTGATGAAATTAAATGATTTCTTTTCCACATTATTCTCCTCTGTTCACTGAGTAAGAGGGTATTTTTATTTTATTTTTCTGATTTTCCTACACAAAGTTATGGATTTTTGAAGTTTAGGGAATTAAATAAATCGAGAAAATACCCTAATTTTCTATTTATCCATGCGGCGCCGCGTCAACCTCGGCAGCTCCGAAACGCCGCATGGCGCTCTCCGATTCGACGCCGCCATCTGACTCAGCGCTCCTGGGGCCCGCTGTGTCGTTCCATCTCCTGATCTGGCGCAATCCTGGCCGTCCGTCCGCGCGTGTATTAAATGAACGGCATCCGTTCATCGTCCCCAAGCGTGCTCACCCGAGAGCCGTCCATCCTCTAGGCCTAAGATCTCACTCGATACTTGACCAAATTGAACGTTCTTATGCTCTATGGATTCGTCTCGAGAAGACGAACACATCCATACGGTTTATGTGGCATGAAATTGACTCAATAAAAATGGAGAATGTTCAGAAGCTCGGGAAGAAGAGTGAGGCCATACCTTTGCTCAGAGAAGTGTTGCTTCGATCTGAGGGTTGTGTCACCTTCGATTGGATCCCAGCAAGCTCCAGATGAAGTCTCCTGGTCTGGTGAATTGCCTAGCTATGAAAGTGACCACAGCCGATCACAAAGCTTGGAGAGCTGGAGCAACTCGGATGGCCTCGGAGATGGGGCTTTCGGTGGGAAACTTCTCCTCTTGGTCCAGTGAAGGTGTAGGACCGATCAATTTGAGGATTGGCTCACTGTGGCAAAGTGTCCCGGTTTTGGGTGCAATTTCAGTTGAGAAATTGGATTCTGTCAGTGGGGATTAGGTCAAATTGACACTGGGGATCAACTGCTCTAAGTATTGAGTAGGGTTTGGAACAATTTTGGCAGAGTTTCGGCAAGGTTTGTGCAACTCTCTTCTATGGCCGTGAGGGGGGTCGGATTTAAATAGAGGTGGCTGGAGAGCCTCACAGGGATGGCCAAGGGTTGGGATCAGCTGCTCTGGGCATGGGAAGAACAGCCATGGTGGCCATTGGGCATGGGGCAGCTCAGCAAGGTGGAATTCCAAAGTTGGCTCACATGTGAGCTCTCGGGTGTGGTGTTTTCCGGCGACCCAGGCGGCTGGCCGGCAGGCATGGGTCACCCTCAGGGTCAGTGAGGTCAGAGCTTGATTCCTGTGAGTTCAATTGATGGTTTCCATGTGTAAAGGTGGTGAATTAAAATGGAATGGGAAAGGGGTGATTTTGGCTTGGTTTAGGTCAACCCAAGTATTTGTGCTTGGTTCACCATCCAAGGCTTGACCTTGGGCTGAGGGGAAATCATTTGGGTCAGCTGAATTGTGGTAGTGAAGTCCCCATCCATGGTGAGGTGGCTAAACATGGTTTAGAGTGTATCATGTTTGAGGTAAAAAGGGCTTAAAAAGGGTTTAAGAAAGAGACCCTCTCTCTTACCATTTATGGTTTGGTGAGGTGGAAAGTGGATTCCATGGCTCTCATGGCTCCTATGGGGCTCATGCATGGCTTCATGGCTTGTCTTTGGCTTGGGGAAAAGCTTGGTCAATTTCATGAAAATGGATCTTAGAAATTTTGGTAATTTGATGGGAATTTTTATGGGGCTTAATTTGGAATCATTTGATGATTGATTTGAACTTAGGGATGATTTTAATTAAGGGTATGATGAGAAGAATTTGTCATATTGGCTTTAGCATGAAATTTGGGCTTTTAGGAAGGTTTAAGAAGGTGGGCCTTTGGTTTGAAAATAAATTTATGAATGGGAATTTTGTAAAGGATTGGGCCCAACAAATGTTGGGTTTAGCTCATGGATGTGTCATGAGTGACTTGAAGCAAATTGGGGGTCATTTGGGTTTGAATTGGGTTGAATTTGGGCTTCTTTGGTGAATGGGCCAATATAGGTCAAATTGGGCTAACTTGGGCCAATGTTGGGCTAAGGTTGAAATTGATGTAAAATAATTGTTAGGAAATGTTTATGGGAGTGTTTCAAAGAGGTTTTGGCTTTGGTTGGGTTTTGATTTTGGGGTTTGGGCTTATTTGGGTTAGGTTTGGGTTTAGGTCAAAATTGGGCTTTTTAGCTTTGGGTTGGATTTGAGTGGGGTTTGGGTCTAAATTTTGGACAAATCATGTTAAGGTTTTTCTTGTGGGAATGTTAAGGAAGATTTAGAAAAGATTTGGGGTTAACTGGAGTTGAATTGGGTGAGTTTGGGTTAGGTTTGGGTCATGGGTCCAAATTGGGCTTTAAGGCCAAAAGTGAAATTGGATCCAAATGTCAATCAAATTGGATTTGGATTTGGTCTAGATTGGTGTTGGGAATGTTGAATTGAAGTTTAGAATTGAATTGGACCAGGATTTGGGTCAATTGGGTAGGTTTGGTTTGACATTGGGTTCTCTTAGGGTTAAAATGGGTCAAATTGGGGGTTTTGACAAAAGTAGGGTAAATTGACAAAATTGGCCCATGGTGTAGTTGAACAAAATAAAATTGGGAATATTTGCGATTTTCTGGAATTTTCTGGGAATTTTCTGAATTTTTGGATTTTTGGGTCAAGAGGGGTATTTTGGGTATTTGGAGGGTATTAGGAGGTATTTTTGGAATTTTTGGTATTTTTGGCTATGGATGATCAATTTGAGTAATGTGAAAATGTTTGGGATTGGTTTTGAGGAATTTTGGGTGATTTGGAAATTTTGGGGGATTTCAAGGGTTTTGGGTAGGCTAGGCGGGTGTAGGGTCCCGGTGGTCAAAAATTGAAAATTTAGAAAATTGAAGATCGGGTAAATGTAAGTGGAATGAAATCATTTTGGTTGAGCCATGAAGCCATATCAAGCCCACATGAGCCATGAAGGGACTCATTTGAGGCATTCACTATGTTGTTCCTAACCCTCTTACGCAAGGGCTTAGTGGTTAAGGACCATCCATGTGAATCACCTACATGAGTCAGGAGGTCAAGTTGGGTATGGGTGTGTTTTTTAGGATGTGTGTGAAAGTGTAGTGTATAGGTGTAGTGTGTGTGTAAGTCAGCCCTCACCAGACCAGACCATCCAGGGTACTCCTAAGGCCAAAGAGTCCTATAGGAAACTCATCCTTTAAACCTTCACATTTGATTTCAACCCTCTAGGTGATTAGGGGTCCACAATCAAGCTTGTGGGGTTTGCAGGGAGTCAAGAGGTGTTTGAACTTCTAAAGGGTTCGTTCCACTTCTAGTCCTCTAAGATAGTCAAAGGAAAAGCCTAAGGCTAGATCCTAAGTACTAAAGAGAGAAGAGAAGACCTCATCAAAAATGAGGTCAACAAATGGACCCCCAATAGGTGTGGTGTGCTAATCAAGCACACCGCGCGTATTGGTGTTGACCGAATAGATCAACAAAACCAACGCAGATGTCTAAGTGACAAACTTAGAACGAAGTAGAAGAACTTCCGCTGGGGAGTATCAGGTATATCTCCAAGACTGGAGGTTCCTGAACTCTCGCTGGGGAATGGAAAAGGAGGTGAACTCCAAATCACATGATCTGGGGAATTAGATTTAGATTTCATTTCATTTCATCTTCAAGTTTCAATGTGTGAGCTTAGATTTTAGCTTGAGTTTTAATTTAGATTGAAGTTTGCTTTAAAATCAATTTGAGGAAATTTTGAATTTAAAATTTGGATTTGAAATGAGAATTGAAACCTAGGTTCCAACCTCGGGATTGCAAGGAAAACTGGAATTTAGGTACCAGCCTCGGAGTGAGAATCGGAGTTTAAGTGTCGATTGAAAAGGATGAGAATCAGAATTTAGGTACTGATGTCGAAAGGGATGAGAATTGAAATTTAAGTATCAATCTCGAAAGAGAGTCGAAATTTAGGTATCAACCTCGAAAAAGATGAGAATCAGAATTTAGATACTGATCTCGGAATGAGAATTAGAATTTAGGTACTAGTCTCGAATGAGAGCTGGAATTTAGGTACCAGTCTCGGAAATTTAGAATTGAAATTTAGGTATCAATTCGAAAGAGAATCGAAATTTAGGTATCGATCTTGAATGAGAGTCAGAATTTAGGTACGGACCTCGAAGGAAGAGAACTGGAATTTAGGTACCAGTCTCGGAATTTAGAATTGAAATTTAGGTATCAATTCGAAAGCGAATCAAAATTCAGGTATCGATCTCGAACGAGAGTCGAAATTTAGGTACCGACCTCGAAGTGAGAGCTGGAATTTAGGTACCAGCCTCGGAAATTTTGAATTGAAATGTAGGTATCAATTCAGATAAGAATCGAAATTTAGGTATCGATTTCGAAATGAGAACTGGAATGTAGGTACCAGTCTCGGAAAATTTTGAATTGAAATGTAGGTATCAATTCAGATGAGAATTGAAATTTAGGTATCGATCTCGGAATGAGAACTGGAATTTAGGTACCAGTCTCGGAAATTTTGAATTGAAATTTAGGTATCAATTCGGATGAGAATCGAAATTTAGGTGTCGATCTCGGAATGAGAACTGGAATTTAGGTACTAGTCTCGGAAATTTTGAATTGAAATTTAGGTATCAATTCGGATGAGAATCGAAATTTAGGTATCGATCTCGGAATGAGAACTGGAATTTAGGTACCAGTCTCAAAAATTTTGAATTGAAATTTAGGTATCAATTCAGATGAGAAACAAAATTTAGGTATCAATCTCGGAATGAGAACTGGAATTTAGGTACCAGTCTCGAAAGTTTTGAATTGAAATTTAGGTATCAATTCGGATGAGAATCGAAATTTAGGTATCGATCTCGGAATGAGAACTGGAATTTTGGTACCAGTCTCGGAAATTTTGAATTGAAATTTAGGTATCAATTTGGATGAGAATCGAAATTTAGGTATCGATCTCTCGAATGAGAACTCGGAATTTAGGTACCGATCTCGGAAATTTTGAATTGAAATTTAGGTATCAATTCGGATGAGAATCGAAATTTAGGAATCGATCTCGGAATGAGAACTGGAATTTAGTTACCAGTCTCGGATGTAAAATCCTCAACCCAAAAGTTTGAATTTGATGTATTTCATTGCGATAGGGAAAGGATCCTAAAGCAATGCAGTCTCGGATGTAAAATACTCAACTCCAAAAGTTTGAATTTGATGTATTTCATTGCGATAGGGAAAGGATCCTAAAGCAATGCAGTCTCGGATGTAAAATCCTCAACTCCAAAGTTTGAATTTGATGTATTTCATTGCGATAGGGAAAGGATCCTAAAGCGATGCGATCTCGGATGTAAAATCCTCAACTCCAAAAGTTTGAATTTGATGTATTTCATTGCGATAGGGAAATGATCCTAAAGCAATGCAGTCTCGGATGTAAAATCCTCAACTCCAAAGTTTGAATTTGATGTATTTCATTGCAATAGGAAAAGAAATCCTAAAGCAATGCAGTCTCGGATGTAAAATCCTCAACTCCAAAGTTTGAATTTGATTGAGATTGGATTTGAAATTTGATTGAAAATTTGGTTTGGAATCTGCCGGCACATTTTTAGGTTGTGTGTTTTATCTTGAAAAGGGGCCGCCTAACAGAAGTTGTCGGCGAATTTTTAATTTAATTTAAATAAATAATTTTGAAAAGTAGTATTTGATTTTGAAAATAATTTTAAATTTGAAGGTTTTAAGATATGAGATTAAACTGATTTCACATCCAAAATAGTTTATATAAACGAGCACCGCACCACAAACCGTGTATCTATCCCTAAGGATAGACACACATCGTCGACGGTGGGGCTCGATTAAATAAACTAGAAGATTTGTGACATCCGTTTGGTCCGCGAACCAATTTTATAAGCCGACAAATTCCCTCGCTTAATATGAAAGCATTAAACGGGGTTTATATTACTCGGGTTCTTTAAAATTCCCTATAAGGGCAAGCCCCTATAGTTAATTACATCTTAAGTGACGGGAATCACCTAAGAAAACTCTCGATAATAATCAATAATTCGCTCTCAAGAATTTCAAAGTTTAAGTTTTCAAAGGATTGAATTCGGAATTTCGATAGGGAATGGATCAAGTTTGGAACATTTTATTTTGAGAAATCAAAGGAAGAAAGGTAGGAGAAATCACAGATTCGAAGCGAACTTCGGTAATCTCCCGACTATCCTCTTGTTTGGCTTAGATTTAGGAAAGTCCTATTATTTATTTAATGTTTTGATCTTGTCAATTTTAATTAATTAGGGCTTATATTTGTATGATAAAATCACACAAATAACCTCGAAGATGTGAGGGTTTATGTCGTATCCGACGACTACCTCGGAATCCTAAGTCCGGTTAGGGCTTAATTTGCTATGCAAGTGCCTAACGAAGAGTTGAGGATTTATGTTGCACTAGGCAAACTACCTCGAAGTCCTATGGCTTTGTTGTTTAATCCCAGGAAAGTTTTGCTGAAGTAGACTCAGGTTTTGCTGATGACGATGGCCGTGCTGCCCACCATGCCCCGAGCTCCTTGTTGTTGCAGAGGTTTAGTTTTAGAAGTCATAAATCAGGGGATGAGAAAAGTGTTTTAGTTCAGAGAAGTCTTAATTTCCAAGTGTTTTGTATTTTAATTAAAACAAATCTTAAAGTTGATTATAACGACACCGGTTAAGATCCCACGGTTCCATCCTTCCGGCATCATTATTTTTATCGGATTCACTTAGTCCAGATGAATTTGCTAAACTCAACTAAAAGAGTTCCACACTTTCATTTAGACCATGGGAAATCCCGTTAGCAACACGTAGGTTACATCATCCGAGGTATTCCCGATCATCCAACAGGACGTTTTGATTTAATTGTAACTGTAGTTTTGTGTTCTGTTTGTGATTAAATTTTGAGTTGTTTTATATTTTGAAATGTTGTGGCGGTGAATTTTATCTTACAATGACTTTTAACTTAGTTTTGGTTTCGGTTTTAGGGACTATCCTAAAGGTGTGGGTTTTCATGCAATGATTGTTTTATCATGCAAGAAAAGTAAAGTGCATTTGCAATAAAGTAAATTGCAAGAAAGTAAATTGCGGGAAAGTAAATTGCAATAAAATAAAAGCGTACCGGAGGGTCTTCCCGTCATCCCAAGCCGCACTTAAAACACAATTAGAATACTTAAACAAGTTCCTAGGTAAGGCTAGGGAAGGGTTATGGTTTTCTACCAAATTCCTAATCCTATAGCTAGTCATTTCCTATGACGTCTAGGTCTTTGTATTTTGGTTTGAGGACGATTTTCTTCATCAAAGAACAATTAAGTCCAATTGTTCTTATGAACATCCTATCATATCGAGGAAGTGCTTAAGACAAATCTTAAACATCTTTTCAATATTTCTAGGATTGTTCTAAGTCCAAATGGGTTTAATTATATAAATGAATTAATCGTCCAGGGGTTCAAGTTTTGTTAACTTGCTCAGTGAACTAGGACATTTGAATATCCTATGAGTGAAGTAACATTTCATTTAATATTCTGTTTAGGAGTTATGATAACTAAAGTTTTTGAGAGTAAATTGGTGTTCGAAATGATTTAATTTAAGTTAATGGGTTTAAATTTGGAATAGTTGTTCAAGTTATTTTTAGATTTATTTCAAATTCTTTATGTCTTTGGTGATGTTATATTTAATTCAACTTAATTTAATTTGATTTAATTTAATTGAGTTTTAATTTAATTTAATTCAATTTAATTCAATTTAGTTTGATTTGATGTCACATTAAATTAATTTGATTTGATTTAATTTTAATTTAACTTGATTTAATTTAATTTCATTTAATTTTAATTTAATTTAATTTAATTTAATTTGTTTTAATTTAATTTCATTTAATTTTAATTTAATTTAATTTAATTTAATTTGTTTTAATTTAATTTCATTTTTAATTTTAATTGAAATTTTTAAAAGAGTTTAATAATTTGATTTTAGTTTAATGATTAAGTCTTTTAATGTTTTGAATTTGAGTTATAATTTTAATTAAGAATTGAATATTAATGTGATGATTAATTTAGGGATTTTTAAATTAAAGAATAAATCTCTTCCTAATAATATCCCTATTTTAATAATTCCAATTTTATTATTCTTCCAAATTTAATCAATTATTTAATTAAGTTTTAATCATTTTAAATTGCTTAATGGGTTTCTACCCTTTAATTATTTAAGTTTCAATCATCCAAATCAGATTAGGATCAAATATTTTACTTGTTAATTTTTTTTATTAAACCTAAAGTTTTAATTAAGGATTAAAATTTTAATTACCACTTTACCCTTTAAGCTTAATAATTTCATAACTCACTAAATTGAGCTCAAATGAACTTGAAATTTTTATGTGACTTCACTCATGTGTCAATAAAGACATGAGAGGATAAAATGTGATTTTTCTGTATTTAATTTATTTATATAATTATTTTTGGTGGAAAATAGAGATTTCCAAGGAAAATTTAATAACATGACCAAGGGAAAGTTTCTATCCTTAAGAAATTTTGGGGACATTCCTAATGACCAGAGGAAGACTTGTACCAATTTTGGTGATTTTTTGAATTATATTATTTTTATTATAATTATTTTAAGTTTTGGAGTGTTAATTAATTTAAAAATAAAATAAATGTTGAAAAATGAATTTTATATTTTTCAAAAAACTCTCTGATATCAAGGAAATCAGAGAATCAAATTTTACAATTTTCTGATTTTTCTATGATTTATTATAATTATTTTAGTAAAAATGCTAGAAAATACATTTTTTAATTTTAAAATTACCCTAGAGCTTTAAAATTTAATATCTCACTAAATAGACCTAAGAAAAATGTGGGGTTTGTTCCTAAGTGATTAAAATTCAAAATATGACATTTTGGTGAATTTTATTATTTTTGTGATTTTTATTATTTTTTAATTATTAAAATATTAAAATAATATTAAAAATCAACTTTTTTAGAAAATTGAAATTTTAATTTTCTTAAATTCCCCTGATATCAGAGAGGCTCCAAAACCAATTTGATGAATTTTTTAAAGATATTTTGAAAGTTATGAATTTTTAAAGTTTAAAATGACTAAGTGGCTTAATCAACCCAATTAATAGGGCTAACCAAGTCCAATTGACCTCAAAGTTTTATGGTAGGTTCCTCTGATCCTAAAGGTCAGTGGAGAGTTGATTTCAAGTCAATTTGATGTATGGTTAGCTCTAATTAATTAAAGATTCATTTTGGGTGTTTAAGCCAATTAGGGTTGTTTTAAATGAACTAACTCAAAACCTATTTTTCCTAGGGTCTTCTGGTCATAAGGAACATCACCAAATTTTCCTAGAATTTATTTCACAACATGCTATTTATTGGAATTAAAATACTCAAAACAAGTAACATGAATTTGAAAAATCAATAACTTTTCATAGGGATGGCCTCGACTTTGGAAAATTCGGGGAATGTTTCCAAATTCGGAGGCTTCAAAAGCCCTATGGTCTCATGCCATGGTGAATTGTATAAATGCATGGAGAATTAAAAATATGCAGAGAGTAAATAAATTATTAAAAATAAAATACTTGATGAAATTAAATGATTTCTTTTCCACATTATTCTCCTCTGTTCACTGAGCAAGAGGGTATTTTTATTTTATTTTTCTGATTTTTCTACACAAATTTATGAATTTTTGAAGTTTAGGGAATTAAATAAATAGAAAATACCCCTAATTTTCTATTTATCCACGCGGCGCCGCGTCAACCTCGGCAGCTCCGAAACACCGCGTGGCGCGCTCCCATTCGACGTCGCCATCTGACTCAGCGCTCCGGGCCCCGCGGTTCTTGTACCGTCTCCTGGTCCGACGCCATCTGAGCCGTCCGTCCGCGCGTGTATTGAATGGACGGCATCCGTTCATCGTCCCCGAGCGTCCTCACCCGAGAGCCGTCCACACTAAATCCACTAAGATCTCACTCGATACTCAATGGATTTTCATGTTCTTATGCTCTATGGATTCGTCTTGAGAAGACGAACACATCTATACGGTTATCATGCATTGAAATTAAAGCATTTGAAATGGAGAATCTCCAGAAGCTCGGGATGAAGAATTAACTCATACCTTTGCTCAGAGAAGTGTGGCTTCGATCTGAGGTTTGTTGCACCTTAGATTGGATCCTAGCAAGCTCCAGATGAAGTCTCCTGGTCGCAGTGAATCGTTTAGATGTGATTTCCACCAAGCCCGATCACAAAGCTTGGAGGCTGGAGCAACTGGGTGGCCCGGAGATGGGGATTTTGTCGGTGGACACCTTCCCTCGGTCTGGTGAAGGTGTAGGACCAATCAATTTAAGGATTGGTCCACTGTGGAGAAGTGTCATGGTTTTGGGTGGAATTTCGACTACGAAATTGAGCTCGCGGAGAAGAAATGGCAGGGGGATCTCACTGGGGATCAAGTGCTCTGTGTATGGGGAGGAGTCTGGAACAATTTTGGCAGAGTTTCCTTAAGGTTTGTTTCAGCACCTCTCATGGCCGAGAGGGGTGGTGTTTAAATAGGAGAGGGTGGAGGGCCTCCCAGGGAGAGTTAGGGCTTGGGATCGACTGCTCTTGGCAAGAGAAGAACAGCTCCAATGGCCACCGGGGATGGGGCGGCTCAGCAGGTGAGAATTCCAAGTTGGGCTCACATGTGAGCTCTCGGCCATGGTGTTTTCCGGCGGCACGGTGGTGGCCGGCCGAGGCATGGGTCACCCTCGAGGTCGGGTGGGTCGGGGCAGGACTTGGTGCGAGCAATTGGCAAATGCCATGTGTAAAGAGCTTGGATTGAAATGGAATGGGGGAAGACCATTTTGGGTTCAAATGAGTCAACCCATGGTTTTGGGCTAGGTTCACCACCCAAGGCCTTGTCTTGGGCTGAAAAGGATCACTTGGGTCGACCAAGAGAGAATGGTGTGGTCTCCATCCATGATGAGGTGGCTAAGCATGGTTTAGTGTGTGACATGCTTAAGGTAAAAAAGGTTTAAGGAGGATTAGGAAAGGGGCCCCTCCTTTTGCCATTAATGGCTTGATCACATGTCAAGCCTTCCATTGCTTCATGTGGCTTGTCCATGGCTTGCATGGCTCATCTTTGGCTTGGGAAAAGTGAAGTCAATTTCATGGAAATGGATTTAAGGAAAATTTTGGTATTTAGGGGTGATTTGGCATGAGGCTTGATTTGGAATTATTTGATGATGAATTTAGGACTTAGGTATTGAGTTTTATTGAAAGTATGATGAGGAGAAATGTCATATGGGCCTTGGGACCAATTTTGGGCCTTTGGATGTGGTGAAGGATGGGCTTTTAAAATGGTTTAGGAAAGTGGGCTTTTGAATTTTAAAAGAGATTTTGGGATGAAATTTTGTAAAGAGGTTGGTCCAAATAATTGTTGGGTTTAGCTCATGGATGTATCATGAGTGACTTGAAGTAAATTGAGAGTGATTTGGGTTTGAATTGGGTTGAATTTGGGCTCTTTTGGTGAATGGGCCAATATAGGTCCAAATGGGCCAAGTTGGGCCAATGTTGGGCTAGGGTTGAACTTGATGTAAAATTAATGTTGAGAAATGTTTATGGGAGTGTTTCAAAGAGGTTTTGACTTTGTTTGGGCTTTGATTTCGGGGTTTGGGCTCATTTGGGTTAGGTTTGGGTTTAGGTCAAAAATGGGCCTTTTAGCTTTAGGTTGAATTTGAGTGGGGTTTGGGTCTAAATTTTGGACAAATCATGTTAGTGTTTTGTTTGTGGGAATGTTAAGGAAGATTTAGAAAATATTTAGGGTTAATTGGAGTTGAATTGGGTGAGTTTGGGTTAAGTTTGGGTCATGGGTCCAAATTGGGCTTTAAAGCCAAAAGTGAAATTGGATCCAAATGTCAATCAAATTGGACTTGGATTTGGTCTAGATTGGTATTGGGGATGTTGAATTGAAGTTTAGAATTGAATTGGACCAAAATTGGGGTCAATTGGGTAGGTTTGGTTTAACATTGGGTTCACTTTGGGTTAAAATGGGCCAAATTGGGGGTTTTGACAAAAGTAGGGTAAATTGACAAAATTGGCCCATGGTGTAGTTGGACAAAATGAAATTGGGAATATTTGGGATTTTTTGGAATTTTCTGGGAATTTTCTGAATTTTTGGATTTTTGGGTCAAGAGGGGTATTTTGGGTATTTAGAGGGTATTGGGAGGTTTTCTTGGAATTTTTGGTATTTTTGGGTATGGATGATCAATTTAAGTGATGTGAAAATGTTTGGGATTGATTTTTAGGAATTTTGGGTAATTTGGAAATTTTTGAGAAATTTGGGTAATTTGAGGTTTTGGGTAAGTTAAGCGGGTGTAGAGTCCGGGAGTCAAAAATTGAAAATTTGGAAAATTGAAGATTGGGTGGATGTAAGTGGAAAGAAATCATTTTGGTTGAGCCATGAAGTCATATCAAGCCCACATGAGCCATGAAGGGACTCATTTGAGGCATTCATCTATGTTGTTCCTAACCCTCTTAGCCAAGGGCTTAGGGGTTAAGGACCATCCATGTGAATCACCTACATGAGTCAGGAGGTCAAGTTAGGTATGGGTGTAGTTTTAGGAAGTGTTTGAAAGTGTAGTGTGTGTGTAAGTCAGCCCCTCACCAGACCAGGCCACCCAGGGCAGTCCTAAGGCCAAAGAGTCCTATAGGAACTCATCCTTTAAACTTCCACATTTGATTTCAACCCTCTAGGTGATTAGGGGTCTACGATCAAGTTTGTGGAGTTTGCAGGGAGTTAAGAAGTGGTTTGAATTTCTACAAGGTGGGTCCCAATTCTAGTCCTCTAAGATAGTCAAAGGAAAAGCCTAAGGCTAGATCCTAAGCACTAAAAGAAGAAGAGAAGACCTCATCAAAAAATGAGGTCAACAAATGGGCCCCCAATAGGTGTGGTGAGCCGACGGAGCACACCGCGCGTATTGGCATTGACCGAAGAGATCAACACAACCAACACAGATGTCCAAGTGACAAACCTAGGACGAAGTGGAAAAGTTTCCACTGGGGAGTGTCAAGTATATCTTTGAGACTGGAGATTCCTGAACTCTCGCTTGGGAAAGGAAAAGGAGGTGAATTCTAAATCACATGATCTGGGGAAAAAAAAATTCAATTTAAATTTTATTTCGTTTTAATTTAAGTTTTGATGTGTGAGTTTAGATTTCAATTTGGAATTTCAATTTAGATTGAAGTTTGCCAAAATTGATTTGAGGGATTTGATTTGAAATGAAAATTGGAATTCTGAGGTTTTAGATGTGACGTCTTCAACCTCGAAAGAAAATTGAATTGATCAAATTGAATCATTGCAATGAGGAGAGAGATCTCAGAGCAATGCGGTATTGGATGTAAAATCCTTAACCTCAAGAGTTTGATTTTGATGTATTTCATTGCAATAGGGAAAGAATCCTAAAGCAATGCAGTCTTGGATGTAAAATCCTCGACCCAAAAGTTTGAATTTGATGTATTTCAGTGCAATAGGGAAAGAATCCTAAAGCAGTGTAGTCTTGGATGTAAAGAATACTCGACCCAAAAAGTTTGAATTTGATGTATTTCAGTGCAATAGGGAAAGAATCCTAAAGCGATGCGAGTCTTGGATGTAAAATCCTCGACCCAAAAGTTTGAATTTGATGTATTTCGAGTGCAATATGGAAAGAATCCTAAGCGATGCGGTCTTGGATGTAAAATCCTCGACCCAAAAGTTTGAATTTGATGTATTTCAGTGCAATAGGGAAAGAATCCTAAAGCGAGTGCGAGTCTTGCATGTAAAATCCTCAACCCAAAAGTTTGAATTTGATGTATTTCGGTGCGATAGGGAAAGAATCCTAAAGCGGTGCGAGTCTTGGATGTAAAATCCTCGACCCAAAAGTTTGAATTTGATGTATTTTAGTGCGATAGGGAAAGAATCCTAAAGCGAGTGCGGTCTTGGATGTAAAATCCTCGACCCAAAAGTTTGAATTTGATGTATTTCGAAGTGCGATAGGGAAAGAATCCTAAAGCGAGTGCGGTCTTGGATGTAAAATCCTCAACCCAAAAGTTTGAATTTGATGTATTTTAGTGCGATAGGGAAAGAATCCTAAAGCGGTGCGGTCTTGGATGTAAAATCCTCGACCCAAAAGTTTTGAATTTGATGTATTTCGGTGCGATAGGGAAAGAATCCTAAAGCGAGTGCGGTCTTGGATGTAAAGAATCCTCGACCCAAAAGTTTGAATTTGATGTATTTCGAGTGCGATAGGGAAAGAATCCTAAAGCGGTGCGGTCTTGGATGTAAAATCCTCGACCCAAAAGTTTGAATTTGATGTATTTCGAGTGCGATAGGGAAAGAATCCTAAAGCGATGCGGTCTTGGATGTAAAGAATCCTCGACCCAAAAGTTTGAATTTGATGTATTTCGAGTGCAATAGGGAAAGAATCCTAAAGCAATGCAGTCTTGGATGTAAAATCCTCGACCTAAAAGTTTGAATTTGATGTATTTCAGTGCAATAGGGAAAGAATCCTAAAGCAGTGCAGTCTTGGATGTAAAATCCTCGACCCAAAAGTTTGAATTTGATGTATTTGATCTTGTAAAGATCCGTAGTGTTGATTTGAAAAGTGTGGAATTTTGGTGTTTCGAGAATTCCATGAAAGTTGTAAAAGGTTTTCATAGAAGGAAATATGTTAGGAGGGAGTATGTAGATGTTACATATCCCATCCAAAAGAGTTGATCGAAAGTTGATGGTTTAGATTGGATACAATTCTTCGCCATCAGATTCGATCCGTGTCAATGGAATCAACCGCTTTTATCCCAGACAAAGGGGAGGAGTAGAACGGATTGGATTTCAGATTCGGGAGATTGAATTTGAATTTTCGATCGAGATTTGATTTGAGATCTGGAAGATTGAATTTGAGATTTGATAGAGATTTGAAATCTGGAAAGATTGAATTTGAAATTTGATTGAGAATTTGATTTGAAATTTGGAAGGTTGAATTTGAAATTTGATTGAAAATTTGATTTGAAATTTGGAAGGTTGAATTTGAAATTTGATTAAAAATTTTGATTTAAGATTTAATTTGAAATTTATGTTGATTTTGTTTATCTTTTAATGATTCAAATTTTATTTTATCGTTTATTTAATGTTCATGTGAATTTGGTGTTCGTCATTTTAGATTTTTTTTTTAGGAAAGTTTTCTTTTATTCTTCTTTTTATTTCTTTTCTGTTCTTTGTTCGAAGTTCATTTAACTTTAATGGCGTTTCCCAATCAATTTGCACAAAAGAGGTGAAGGCCAAAAACGTGACATGGTCACTTTCATTCCAATCATGTAGAAGATACATCATACATTTTGATCCGGAATATATTTCATACAATCCATGTAAACTCAAAACGGATCGTGTATGATCTTTGTCGATCCATCAAAAGAAGCATCTGTCAAAAATCCATGTCTGAATAGTGGGGTACATGGTTAATAACATCACCTTCCAAGCCATCCTTGGCAAGGATGCCGGTTGCATGTACGTTGGAGGTGTGATATTTCCCATGTAACTCACAGCTCGTAAGGCCGGAGGCTTTCCAGCTCTAGGTCTGGCTGGAAATGGTAAGGTCTCTTCCTGTCGTCCATTCTCCCGAAAGTAACCGAGATCCGCTTCACCGGTACTCCCGGTATGCAATGCTTAGCGATATCCGCTCCGTTGCCCTTCGGTATCATGACGGAACCTACCGGTAAAGGTATCTTCACCGGCCCTCGGAACTCACCGGGCCTCGCTATCCGGAGGTCGGATCCGAACATGATGTTACACTCGTTCGGGAAAGAGGCCGTGCGAAGGGCCCGACAAAGTCCCGGTGATCTATGTGTGGGGGTATGCGGTCACCTCGTTTGTAGATGTTGATAATGCAACTATTGGGTATGCAATCTGCTGGCGGTACCCTCCATGTTATCAATCTCTTTACCATTCTCTTGATGACTAGTGGCATCGGATCCACTTGGCCATGACGGAGTATTCCGTGAGGGTTTCCTTCCTGTCTTCGACGAAGTTGTAGCAAGCATCCGCATTGTATTGTGATTCTTCGCTTCCCTGGCATCCATCTCCGGGGTTCTAAGTAGGTATTTTCCTCTAGGCGGCCTGCTCAGCCCATTCTCTTCAAATCCCGGATGCAATCCACGATTTGCTGTTGTTCATACTCTGAGAATACGTCTGTATGTAGCTCGAGGCCCTCTAGTATGTTGATCCTTCTGCCTCTAATTCTCTTGAAGTATTCAAAGGTTTTCTTTTCAACATTCTGCATTCTCTTTAGCTCGTATTCCGGAATGATCTGCAGATGGCGAGGCCTGGTGACATATTGTGGGATATACGGTTCAATTCCTTCACGTTCTCCTGCATACTTCGACTCCTCGGGGATGATGCCCGTCGGGACATCCCCGGGGTTGCTCCGCAACAAGGTCATGCATCACCTGGTGGTTCCGTCCGGTGGCGTGGTAGCCTTCTTTCTTCCGATCTTCCGGAGATTTCCCCGGTCCTTTCCGTTATCCTAGGAGTCGGCCTCCTTTCTTCGAGTTCTCGGTGAACCGGTGTCCTCGAAGTGTACGTACGCGTGCGCAGAATCTGTCTCGTCGCGCCGGTCCGCTGGCTAGTTTTGTTAACATCTTACGGATACGGCGATTCTTATTTCTTCGTTGCGTTGCTCGTGAGAGTAGCTCTTCGAACTTCTTGAATCTCCGTGGGCGCGGCGGCGACAAGCTCGCCCTCTGCTCGTAGCGACTACGATTTCATTTTCTTGTCTTCTTCGGTATTTGCCTTTCTTTTCTTCGTCGTTGGATTGGTGGCTTGGGCCACCCACTTTCATCCGTTGCTTGCCGGGCATTTCTTCTCGGTCAGCCGGGACCCGATCACTTTCCTCGTCATCGTAGGCTCGTCGGTGCGAAATCCGAGTCAATCTCGATTATCGTTCCATCTTTCACCCTCTTTTCATCAAGTGCAAGGCTTACGCCATTCTTAAAGTTCAGGACCAACCACCCGTTCGACATTTCTCTGCGAAAAGACAAGGAAAAGGATCAGGGGCTGTACTAAGAACAAGAACATTAAGAAAATGTTTATTAAAGACATATATTTTTATATTTTTTTTTTATATTTTCGAATTTAACAGGAATGAAGTAGGATAAGATCAGGGAAGAGATTTTGATCTGGAAAAGGAAACAAGGAAAACTTAATTATCATGACTTTATTTATTTTAGCACATTTTATTATTTTTGGGTTCGGACCCAATCATAAGTAATTACTTCGCCCGTGTTTCTTAGGGATGAAGAATTCACTCCTTCGAAACATCAGGTGGCGTAATACTTTTTCAAGTATCGTCCATTGATCGGAAGCATATGTCATTCTCCCTGGCAATTCACTAGCTGGTAGGAACCTCCCGAGTATCTGCTTCGACCACAAACGGCCCTTCCCAAGTGGGTTCAAATTTCCCCCTATCTTGCGGTGTGCAAGGATAGGTCTCTTGAGAACAAGAACTAAGTCACCAACTTTGAAGGTTCTTGGGCGGACCAGTTTGTCATGGGCTTGGACCATCTTAGCTTGGTATAGTTCTAAATTCTGTTGCGCTGCAAGTCTTTTCCCTTCCAGACTTTCTAATTCTTCGAGTCATAATTTGGTGTTCTCTTCTATCGTGATCTTATTTGCAACTGCAATTCTGAGTGAAGGAAGCTGCACCTCTAAAGGTAACACTGCCTCGGACCCATACACCAGAGCGTAAGGTGTAGCTTGAGTAGGAGTTCTGAAGGTTGTCCGGTAGGCCCATAAGGCTTCTAACAACTTCTCGTGCCAATTCCTCTTATTATCGTCCAAAGTTTTCTTTAAGATTTGAACGAGAGTTTTATTAAAAGCCTCAGCGAGGCCGTTTGCTCTTGGGTAGTAAATTGTTGAGTATCGCCAGTCGATTCCGTGTCTCCTGACAAAATTATTGATTTGTGTGCTTCTGAATGCTGACCCATTATCCGAGATAATTCCGCTCGGCACTCCGAAACGGTAGACAACTTGGTTCTTGAAAACCGTAGCACGTGGTGTGCTTTCACTTCTCTGAGTGGAACTGCCTCTGCCCACTTGGAAAAGTAATTTGTAGCCGCAAGAATGAAGCGATGTCCTTTTGAAGATGGTGGTTCTATCGGACCCACTATATCCGTGCCCCAACATTCAAATGGCCACGACGCAATTGTCGGGTGCAGCACATTTGGAGGTTGGTGTAGAACCACTCCGTGCACTTGGCATTGGTGACGCGCTCTTGGCGATTTTCATGCGGTCGGTCATCATCGAGGGCCAGTAGTACCCTAGTCTTTTAATTTTCATTTTCATCTTTGGACCCGATCGGTGAGCGCCACGGAGTCCCGAATGCACCTCTTTAACAATTTCATGGGCCTCGGACCCGCTTAGGCACCTTAGCCACATTTGATCAAAAGACCTCTGTACAATGTGTTGTTTATTAATGCGTAGGACAGAGTTCTTTTCTTGATCTGATGGGCTAACGACCTATCGTCTGGTAGCTTTCCTGTTTGTAGGTAGTCTATTAATGGCTGTCGCCAATCTTCTGTGTTTTCTGTCACCGCTGCGACTGATCCTTTTTCTTTTTCTGATTTGTGTATTGTGTCTATGTTGAGCTGTGATAGGACCTGACGTCCGTGAACCGACACTTCCACTGATTCATCTTGCAAACAGGCAAATTCTTTTGCGAGACGGGCTAAAGCATCTGCTAAAGCATTTTCTTTTACGGGAATTTTGTAGATTGTCATATTTGGAATCTGTTCCAACAATCGTATGGCATACCTGGAAGTAGTGTTCGAGTCTTGGCTTTAAAATTCGTATTGTCCGGCGATCTGTTGAATGATTAACCGTGAATCCCCATAGATGTTGATGTCTGTTATCCCCATTTGAATAGTTAATTCCAGTCCCGTTATGAGGGCTTCGTATTCTGCTTCGTTGTTTGTACATGGTTCTGTTAAGTGGTAGGAGTATCTTAACATCCCCCGCTCCGGCGTTATAAAGATTAGCCCGATTCCTGCCTTACCGGGCACTATCACTTGCGATTCTTCGTCTTTGTGTGCTGAAGATGCTCCGTCGAAATATAATTCCCAACGTCGATCATCGGGGTCTTCTAGATTCATTATTTGTTCATCCAGCGGATCGTCATTGAGAGGAGATTCGGCCGGCAAAGGGTGTGCTTGCGAGGAAGTCCGGTAAGACTTGTCCCTTTAAGGCATGAAGAGGCACGAAAGTTATATCGAATTGCAATAATATCATCGACCATCTGGCAAGTCTGCCGGAAAGTGTTGGACGAGTCATCAAGTATTGCAATGGATTAAACTTCGAGATTAGGTTGACCTTATGAGAAAGCATGTAGTGCCTGAGCTTTTGAGCGGCGAAGATCTGGGCCAAACAATGCTTTTCAATTGCGGGATACCTTACTTCCGTCGGAAGTAAACGACGGCTTAAGTAGTAAAGAGCATTTTCTTTACCCTCATCATCGACTCAGGCTAACAGGGCTCCGAGAGAGTCGTCTAAAGCCGCGGTGTAAAGTATCGGCGGTCTACCCGAGACCGGGGCTCGCTAAGACAGGAGGTGTCATTAAATATTGTTTAATGTCCTCGAAGGCCTTCCGGCATTTCTCTTCCCAAATAAATTTAGCGTCCTTTTAACTAGTGCCGAGAAAGGTCGACACCTACTCGACGGGTTCTGAGATAAAGCGTCGAAGATATGCCGACTTCCCTTGAAAAGATCGTAGTTGTTTTAAGGTTTTGGGAGGCGGCATTTCTAAGATAGCTTTAATCTTCTCCGGGTCGATTTCAATTCCACGATGTCGGACAACGAATCCTAAGAATTTCCCGGAGGTGACGCCGAAGGCGCATTTTAAGGGATTCATCTTAAGGTTAAATTGTCTTAACCGTTCGAAAACAATTCTCAAATCATACAGGTGGTTTTCCTTTACTTTGCTTTTGATGACCACATCGTCCACGTAGCATTCGACTTGATTGTGGATGATATCATCAAAAATTCTTGTCATTGCTCTTTGGTAGGTTGTTCCTGCGTTCTTCAATCCGAATGGCATCACTGTGTAGCAAAATACTCCGATCGGCGTTCGAATGCTGTAAGCTTTTCATCTTCTCGGAGCCATTTTTATCCGGTTGTATCCCGAAGATCCATCCATAAATGAGAATATTTCATGCGTTGAAGCAATGTCGATCATTAATTCGGGATCGGTAGAGGGAATTCATCTTTTGGACATGCCTTGTTTAAATCTCTCGAAGTCCACACAAATTCCGATCCGACCATTCTTCTTTCGATCGGCACTACATTGGCTAGCCAAGTCGGGTATTGTTCTTCACGGACAAATCTGGCGTATATTAGCTTTTTAACTTCGGCTATGACTTGTTGTTCGATTTCTAGACGCATTCTTCTGGGACCTTGTCTGACTGCGACCTTTGGAGCTAATCCTGGCATTTCATCGTAGTTCCAAGCAAAACAGTCTTTAAATTCCATTAATAACTTGATTATTTCTTCGGAGTCTTCTTTATTGAGTAAGGAGCTGACAAAGGTAGGTCTAGGTTCTTCGCTAGTACCTAAGTTAACTTCCGTTAACTCATCTATTGTAGATTTAATCTCTTCTTCGAATTCTGGTGGAGCGTCTCCAATTTGTACATCTTCGAATTCTTCTGTAGTTTCCATGCAGTTTTCATTGGGCTCGCAAGTGACAACCAAGCAAAATTCAGTATCGTCAACTGAATCCGAGACCATGCTTTGAATTGGGAGGACGACTGGAGTTATTCCATAATTTTTCAAAATGTTGTGATTGGCCTTTTGTCCATTGTCGAGGTAAGAAACCACGTTGAATTAAATTTTTAACACAGGGAGAGTACCACTCAAAAGGTAATTCCATTAATTCTGATGAAGTGACATCTTCGAATTGTACATTATTTTCAGTTTTGGAGGAAGAAGCACCACGGTAGAATTTAATTGGCTTTGCACCGTCGCTACGTACCTCTTTGACCACCATGCCCTCGAATTTGTTAGAATGGATCGGGGTTAGGGTCATAGTATGTACGTAGTGGTTAATCTTCTCGTACATTTATTTGTATTCTTCATTCTTTTCATCTTCGAGGGAGATCTTGAATTGCGGCTTCTTCCGACTTATTGCCGCTGCTTCTTGTTTGATTTCTTTTTCTTCTTCGTAACTATCATCCCAATCAACGTTGATGGTCGGTTTCCTCTCGTCCAACTCGTCCTAGTGTCTCTACCACGACCTCGTCCCCGGCCTCGACCTCGGATGCGAGTTGTGGAGAAACCTTCACCATCTCGCCGGAAGGGAGTGGTGAGTGATCGTTGGACTAAAACTTCGGGTTCTTCGTTGTCCCGAACTTTCTTTGCTTCATTTGTTACGGTATCTCCGGAGAAGATTGTTTTCTTTGGCGGTGCATAATAAGCTGCATCTTCATGGATTCCAATTTCATGTACGGAGAATGGTTGCAAGTCACCTTTGATGCACTCGTTCCCCTCCATCGTAGTATTTGATGCACCGATGCGGAGATGATGGTACCATCCTGTTTTCATGTTTCCACGGTCGGCCCGATAGAGCGTTGAACGACGTTTCGAATCAATTTTGTGAAATTTTGCGGTTGTCTTTGCTAAGTCACCGGTCTTCATCGATAGCGTTATCGACCCGAGGGCTCTTTCTCCTTTCTGGTTGAATCCTCTTAATAACATCTTGTCGGCCTCGAGCTCACGAGCATCAATTTCCAAGTATGCTAGCGTTCGAAGACTCATTATATTGATTGATGCTCCTGGATCCACCAATACTCTGGAGAGCGTAAACTTCCCAATTGTAACCGAAATGTACAACGGTCGGTTGTGATCTGCTGTCCCAAGTAGTAGGTCATTGTCCGTGAAGGTAACACGTTGCTGTTCCTTTAACGAGCAAACCTCACCTAAGGAATCTCCGACCATTTGAGCTAAGCAAATTTCTGGATCAAGTAAGGCCTTGATCAGAGCTTCTCATCTCTTTTGATAAGATGAGAGCGTTGTAGATGCTCAGTTTGGCTGGTAGTTTCCTAAGATGGGCTAGCACGTTGTAGTCCACTTTATTTCCATGTGTCTCGGCTTCTTCTCGAATGGGTATTTCTTCTCGCCGGGTTGGTTCTTCTCGAACAACCACCTGCTTTCCTTTGTTCTTTGGACCCATTCTCGGAGGTAGAACTCTTCCACTTCTTAAGTTGACTTTTGTAATTTCTTCTGAATCTAGTGTTGAGTTCGTCGGTGTCTCCTCCTGAATCGGAATGACAGGCTCTTCCGGATTATCTTCAGAATCTGAAGGTTCTAACTCTATTGTGACTGGAGCTCCTCGAAACTCGCAGATAGATTCGTTGCTTGTTGAACTCTCGTAGCCTCCTTGATGAATGTCTTCGTTGTTATTTTGATCATCGAGATCGTGTATGATTTGAGAATTGTCGTTGGTATCGAAATCGATATCCGGATTGTCGCTAGTTACGTAATCATTAGAAACAGTCAAAACGTAGCCAACGCCATCACCCTTATCATTATATGATCCCACCGAAGTGAGCAGATAATCATACAAGATCAGAGGTTCGAGGGATTTCTCCCCCGAATCGGAAACAACTATCCTAGGATAAGCAGCCCCTAGTCTAGCCTTAGGAATCTCAGTCCTCTCTTCGTCGTCGATTTTCTTCTTCTCTTCAATCGTCTCCTCGTCGAGGTGGTTCTTCTATCGCAAGTGATAAGTACCGGCTTAATAGGTCTCGAACTCTGAATTGAAGTTCGCACCGAGGCGGTTCGGATGTTGTCTAAAATCTTTTTCGAAGACCTCGTCCGAGCGGTAGTCCATCCATCATTAGTCGCATAGGGATCTATTGGAATGACGGGATCAGTTGAGATAACATTGACGGAACCTCCTTTCTGGGGTTCCTTCATGTACTCCTTCGGGATTGTTATATTTCCTTTCCGAAGGTTGTCGTTGAGCCAACTTTTAAAGGTAATGCAATCTTCTATCTTGTGCCCAAGCATCCGGTGGTAGGGGCAAAAGTTGGGATCACCTTTCTTGTTGACTTCCTCTCGGTCTTTTAGGCTCGGCAGCTGGAAATCTGGAGTCTTCATCAGACTACGGAACATTTTCGGTACTGCTTCATTCTTGAACGGATATTCTCTGCTCAGAAGCTCCCTCAATGTACGTTGCGGACGAGGCGGTTGTTCATACTGCGGAGATGACTGATAGCTGGACCGGGTTGCTGGTAATTCCGTTGTGGTTGCTCGCGGCCGTTCGGTGGTATTTGCATCGGCTGCTTGCCTTTGTCAACTGCCGCAACGATCCCGGATTTCTTTT
Source organism: Papilionanthe hookeriana x Papilionanthe teres (assembly GCA_022702705.1). Classification (NCBI taxonomy): domain Eukaryota; kingdom Viridiplantae; phylum Streptophyta; class Magnoliopsida; order Asparagales; family Orchidaceae; genus Papilionanthe; species Papilionanthe hookeriana x Papilionanthe teres. The sequence goes on from CM040430.1 coordinate 27,367,138, forward strand.
CGAAGGTCTTCACCGTCTCGCTTGTCCGTCTTGTCGGCGAAACTTAATTGCTTCGCCTCTTCTTTCAAGCTTCCGGCCTTGCTTAACAACTTCTCAAAAGTCTTAATAGTGAATCCCTTGAGAAGAAGTGCTATCGGGCCGTGAATGCTTTTAAGTAAAATGCCGACTGCGTGTTGTTCTTGCAGTTGTGGTTCACACTTCATGCTTAAGTTCCTCCATCGAAGTATGTAATCCACCAAAGTTTCATTCGGCTTTTGTTTCTCTACCACTAAATCACCTATAGTGATGTGGTGCCGAGCTCCGCGAATCGCTTGATGAAGAGGTTCTCTAGCTTTGAGAACGTCTTCACCGAACCATTTGCAATTCCGCATACCGGTCGAAGGCGATTCCCGACGAGCCGCCGACGAACCGTCGGAAGAGTAATGCATCGCTCCCGCCGCATTGCAACAACTGGCACGAAAGTGTGCAACATGCCTGTCGGGGGTTCCCGGTTCCGTCGAAGGTCTTGAACAGAGGTGGTACGAAGCCTTTCGGGTATTGGACAGCGTCGAATTCTTCCGGGTAAGGTCTACCCGTCCGAATGGATGCCCCGCTCTTCGATTGTGCTAAGGCTTCTCGCACCTGCTGTTCCACCAAGTTCTTGATATCCTTTTCAGGGATCATACTTTATGTTGTATCCTTTTTCACCCGATCATCCCCATTGACGGATGTAATCTCCTTTCCTCCGTCTACAATGTGAATGACCTCCGGGGGTGTCTCTCCATGTGGTTGTACTTGACTCGGAGAGTGGCCGCAGCTACGGCCATCTCTTCCATCCTTTTCGCCATTTGAGCAATCGTGTCGTCTTTTTCCCGAAGCCGCCTTCTCATCGCTCCGGCTCCTCTCTTCGCGGCCGCGGGAGCACCTTGCGAAGCTGATGAAGCTCGTGTCTCAACCATGTTGATTTCGACATATTCGTCGTCCATGAATTCCGATGAATCAATTTCGCCTCCGAACTTTTCTTCTCTTTCTTTTGCCAACCGTCAGATATCGGTTCTCAACTTTTCCATGGCATCTTCTAGCGGGGCTTTCTGTGTGTCTTTGCGGTTGTCGTGCGATAGCTGCCGGGTCCCCTTTTCACGAGTCCCCTTTATCGCAGTAGCACTTTCTTCATACTCCAGCCTTCCCGGCGAGACTTTCTTTCTCGGCCGTCGTTTCGGTCTTAATCGCCCAGTAGTGGGACGCCATACCATCCTTCTAGCGGCAGAATGTCTAGGACCGGATGGTCCGTCGACCCAAATGCCGGAAGGTGGTATCCTCCCTAATCCGTAATCCCGAGACGACAACGGGCGGACTAGCCTTCATTCTTTTACTTGGCTTTTCCGTCATGATGACGGGTTCTACTCGGGGCCCAAGACGGGATTTGGATCGGCACCCGCCCTATCCTTCGTAGAATCTCCGATACGGGCGCTTTTCCTTCTTTGCTAACTTTTCTACCAAAGTTTGCAGTCGAGCAAACGGCGTAGTTCTAGTCCTTTTCTTGCGACTATCGTTGTAATATGCGGGCTGAGGTAATGTGGCAGCAATATTGCGAACATTCTCCTCGTCCTCTGCGGCGGAGAGGGGATGTAACCTGCTTCCTCCCAAAAGTGGTATGTAGTCAGGCAGCGGTGTATATTCTGGTAGCGGTGTATATTCTGGCAGTGGTGTATATTCAGGCAGTTCTGGAATTTCCTCCAGGAAAGCAACCTCAGCAGCTCTGGCTTCTCTAGCGATCCTTCTACTTCTGTTTCTTCTTTGGGTCCTTGTCAGTGACGCGAATCTTCGAACCGGACCCGATTTCAAAAATAGAAGGTCTTACGAGAAGATCCGTACCATCCACGGTGACAGGTTTACCATAATTCCGGATTTCTTTCCCTTTGATTTGGCGAAGTCGGGGTAGGTGCGAAACAACTAGACCAAGTGCGGGTAGTAAGAACAGGTCCTCCCGCGGACAGCAGATCTCTCCTAGTCGGGATCCTTTGCAGAGGAGGGAACTCTCGGGTCGACCTAAGGTTGAACTCAAGCAGCGGCTCCTCAGCTTCAGATACCTTGTTTGTCAGTGCAAAGAGGGAGACATCGGTGACCTTGACGTTCGTATTTTCAAATCCTTGTCCAAATCGGATGATCCCATTGTCGGGCAGCTCATCCTTATAGACAGCGAAGTCCAGTCCGTTGGTGAAGGAGAAAATCAGTTTCGGGGCTTCCATTTCGCGAGGTAGATTCCGGTTGTCGGCCTCAAGTTATGCTTCTTTTCTTTAGGACGAAAAGAAAGGAATTGAAAAGAGTCCGAACACATTCTTGTTCATGTATTTATAAGAAGGAATCATTTGTTAAAAGAGTCATTTATTAGAGGGTTCGTTTATTTAGAATGGAGTGTTCAAAGGTGTAGAGAAGGTAAGGAATCAGATAAGAGAGTCTTAAGCAAGACTTCTCGACTCGAAGGATCATTCCTAAACTAACACCTATTGGGGGTCCACCCCACCTCAAAAATGAGGTAAAAGGATCTCGGAACCTCTCTGTTTATGGGTGTCTAAACAGTGGCTCCTAAATCCGAGAGAATGTTGGTCATACTTGTTCAAGGTAGAAATGAACATAGTATCCCAACGGAAAGAAGGGTAGTTTGATCCATTAGGGACATGGATACACTACCGATTTTTGAAAGCAGAATTATTTGATTAAAATGGAGAGAGGAATTTTCCCCAGCGGAGTCGCCAGAAGTAGTCGGCACATTTTTAGGTTGTGTGTTTTATCTTGAAAAGGGGTCGCCTAACAGAAGTTGTCGGCGAATTTTTAATTTAATTTAAATAAATAATTTTAAAAAGTAGTATTTTATTTTGAAAATAATTTTAAATTTGAAGGTTTCAAGATATGAGATTAAACCGATCTCACATCCCAAATAGTTTATATAAACGAGCACCGCACCACAAACCGTGTATCTATCCCTAAGGATAGACACACTGCTTGACGGTGGGGCTCGATTTAATAAACTAGAAGATTTGTGACATCCGTTTGGTCTGCGAACCAATTTTATAAGCCGACAAATTCCCCGCTTAATATGAAAGCATTAAACAGGGTTTATATTACTCGGGTTCTTTAAAATTCCCTATAAGGGCAAGCCCCTATAGTTAATTACATCTTAAGTGACGGGAATCACCTAAGAAAACTCTCGATAATAATCAATAATTCTGCTCTCAAGAATTTCAAAGTTTAAGTTTTCAAAGGATTGAATTCTGGAATTTCAATAGGGAATGGATCAAGTTTGGAACATTTTATTTTGAGAAATCAAAGGAAGAAAGGTAGGAGAAATCACAGATTCGAAGCGAACTTCGGTAATCTCCCGACTATCCTATTGTTTCGGCTTGGATTTAGGAAAGTCCTAATATTTATTTAATGTTTTGATCTTGTCAATTTTAATTAATTAGGGCTTATATTTGTATGATAAAATCACACAAATAGCCTCGAAGATGTGAGGGTTTATGTCGTATCCGACGACTACCTCGGAATCCTAAGTCCGGTTAGGGCTTAATTTGCTATGCAAGTGCCTAACGAAGAGTCGAGGATTTATGTCGCACTAGGCAAACTACCTCGAAGTCCTATGGCTTTCGTTGTTTAATCCCGGGAAAGTTTTGCTGAAGTAGACTCGAGTTTTGTCGATGACGATGGCCGTGCTCGCCCACCATGCCCCGAGCTCCTTGTTGTTGCGAGAGGTTTAGTTTTAGAAGTCATAAATCGGGGGATGAGAAAAGTGTTTTAGTTCAGTAGAAGTCTTAATTTCCAAGTATTTTGTATTTTAATTAAAACAAATCTTAAAGTTGATTATAACGACACCGGTTAAGATCCCACTGCTCCATCCTTCCGCATCATTATTTTTATCGGATTCACTTAGTCCAGATGAATTTGCTAAACTCAACTAAATGAGTTCCACACTTTCATTTAGCACCGTGGAAATCCCGTTAGCAACACGTAGGTTACATCATCCGAGGTATTCCCGATCATCCAACGAGGACGTTTTGATTTAATTGTAATCGTAGTTTTGTGTTCTCGTTTGTGATTAAATTTTGAGTTGTTTTATATTTTGAAATGTTGTGGCGGTGAATTTTATCTTGCAATGACTTTTAACTTAGTTTTGATTTCAGTTTTAGGGACTATCCTAAAGGTGTGGGTTTTCATGCAACAGCTGTTTTATCATGCAAGAAAAGTAAAGTGCATTTGCAATAAAGTAAATTGCAAGAAAGTAAATTGCAGGAAAGTAAATTGCAATAAAATAAAAGCGTACCTGGAGGGTCTTCCCGTCATCCCAAGCTGCACTTAAAACACAATTAGAATACTTAAACAAGTTCCTAGGTAAGGCTAAGGGAAGGGTTATGGTTTTCTACCAAATTCCTAATCCTATAGCTAGTCATTTCCTATGACGTCTAGGTCTTTGTATTTTGGTTTGAGGACGATTTTCTTCATCAAAGAACAATTAAGTCCAATTGTTCTTATGAACATCCTATCATATCGAGGAAGTGCTTAAGACAAATCTTAAACATCTTTTCAATATTTCTGAGATTGTTCTAAGTCCAAATGGGTTTAATTATATAAATGAATTAATCGTCCAGGGGTTCAAGTTTTGTTAACTTGCTCAGTGAACTAGGACATTTGAATATCCTATGAGTGAAGTAACATTTCATTTAATATTCTGTTTAGGAGTTATGATAACTAAAGTTTTTGAGAGTAAATTGGTGTTCAAATGATTTAATTTAAGTTAATGGGTTTAAATTTGGAATAGTGTTCAAGTTATTTTTAGATTTATTTCAAATTCTTTATGTCTTTGGTGATGTTATATTTAATTCAACTTAATTTAATTTGATTTAATTTAATTGAGTTTTAATTTAATTTAATTCAATTTAATTCAATTTAGTTTGATTTGATGTCACATTAAATTAATTTGATTTGATTTAATTTTAATTTAACTTGATTTAATTTAATTTCATTTAATTTTAATTTAATTTAATTTAATTTAATTTGTTTTAATTTAATTTCATTTAATTTTAATTTAATTTAATTTAATTTAATTTGTTTTAATTTAATTTCATTTTTAATTTTAATTGAAATTTTTAAAAGAGTTTAATAATTTGATTTTAGTTTAATGATTAAGTCTTTTAATGTTTTGAATTTGAGTTATAATTTTAATTAAGAATTGAATATTAATGAGATGATTAATTTAGGGATTTTTAAATTAAAGAATAAATCTCTTCCTAATAATATCCCTATTTTAATAATTCCAATTTTATTATTCTTCCAAATTTAATCAATTATTTAATTAAGGTTTAATCATTTTAAATTGCTTAATGGGTTTCTACCCTTTAATTATTTAAGTTTCAATCATCCAAATCAGATTAGGATCAAATATTTTACTTGTTAATTTTTTTTAATAAACCTAAAGTTTTAATTAAGGATTAAAATTTTAATTACCACTTTACCCTTTAAGCTTAATAATTTCATAACTCACTAAATTGAGCTCAAATGAACTTGAAATTTTTATGTGACTTCACTCATGTGTCAATAAAGACATGAGAGGAGAAAATGTTATTTTTCTGTATTTAATTTATTTATATAATTATTTTTGGTGGAAAATAGAGATTTCCAAGGAAAATTTAATAACATGACCAAGGGAAAGTTTCTGTCCTTAAGAAAATTTGGGGACATTCCTAATGACCAGAGGACCACTTGGACTAATTTTGGTGATTTTTTGAATTATATTATTTTTATTATAATTATTTTAAGTTTTGGAGTGTTAATTAATTTAAAAATAAAATAAATGCTGAAAAATGAATTTTATATTTTTCAAAAAACTCTCTGATATCAAGGAAATCAGAGAATCAAATTTTACAATTTTTTGATTTTTCTATGATTTATTATAATTATTTTAGTGAAAATGCTAGAAAATACATTTTTTTAATTTTAAAATTACCCTAGAGCTTTAAAATTTAATATCTCACTAAATAGACCAAAGAAAAATGTGGGGTTTGTTCCTAAGTGATTAAAATTCAAAATATGACATTTTGGTGAATTTTATTATTTTTGTGATTTTTATTATTTTTAATTATTAAAATATTAAAATAATATTAAAAATCAACTTTTTTAGAAAATTGAAATTTTAATTTTCTTAAATTCCCCGATATCAGAGAGGCTCCAAAACCAATTTGGTGAATTTTTGAAAGATATTTTGAAAGTTATGAATTTTTAAAGTTTAAAATGACTAAGTGGCTTAATCAACCCAATTAATAGGGCTAACCAAGTCTAATTGAACTCAAAGTTTTATGGTGGGTTCCTCTGATCCTAAAGGTCAGTGGAGAGTTGATTTCAAGTCAATTTGATGTATGGTTAGCTCTAATTAATTATAGATCCATTTTGGGTGTTTAAGCCAATTAGGGTTGTTTTAAATGAACTAACTCAAAACATATTTTTCGTAGGGTCTTCTGGTCATAAGGAACATCACCAAATTTTCTTAGAATTTATTTCACAACATGCTATTTATTGGAATTAAAATACTCAAAACAGTAACATGAATTTGAAAAATCAATAACTTTTCATAGGGATGGCCTCTGACTTTGGAAAATTCAGGGAATGTTTCCAAATTCGGAGGCTTCAAAAGCCCTATGGTCTCATGCCATAGTGAATTGTATAAATGCATGGAGAATTAAAAATATGCAGAGAGTAAATAAATTATTAAAAATAAAATACTTGATGAAATTAAATGATTTCTTTTCCACATTATTCTCCTCCGTTCACCGAGCAAGAGGGTATTTTTATTTTATTTTTCTAATTTTTCTACACAAAGTTATGAATTTTTGAAGTTTAGGGAATTAAATAAATAGAAAATACCCCTAATTTTCTATTTATCCACGCGGCGCCGCGTCAACCTCGGCAGCTACGAAACGCCGCGTGGCGCACTCCCATTCGACGCCGCCATCTGACTCAGCGCTCCGAGCCCCGCGGTTCTTGTACCGTCTCCTGGTCCGACGCCATCTGAGCCGTCCGTCCGCGCGTGTATTGAATGGACGGCATCCGTTCATCGTCCCCGAGCGTCCTCACCCGAGAGCCGTCCACACTAAATCCCTAAGATCTCACTCGATACTCAATGGATTTTCATGTTCTTATGCTCTATGGATTCGTCTCGAGCGGACGAACACATCTATACTGATTATCATGCATTGAAATTAAAGCATTTGAAATGGAGAATCTCCAGAAGCTCGGGATGAAGAATTAGCTCATACCTTTGCTCAGAGAAGTGTGGCTTCGATCTGAGGTTTGTTGCACCTTAGATTGGATCCCAGCAAGCTCCAGATGAAGTCTCCTGGTCTGGTGAATCGTCTAGATGTGATTTCGACCAAGCCCGATCACAAAGCTTGGAGGCTGGAGGGACTGGGTGGCCTGGAGATGGGGCTTTTGCTGGTGGACACCTTCCCTTGGTCCGGTGAAGGTGTAGGACCAATCAATTTGAGGATTGGTCCACCGTGGAGAAGTGTCATGGTTTTGGGTGGAATTTCAACTCCGAAATCGAGCTCGCAGAGAAGAAATGGCAGGGGGATCTCACTTGGGGATCAAGTGCTCGTGTATGGGGAGGAGTCCGGAACAATTTTGGCAGCAGTTTCCTTAAGGTTTGTTTCAGCACCTCTCATGGCCGAGAGGGGTGGTGTTTAAATAGGAGAGGGTGGAGGGCCTCCCGTGGAGAGTTAGGGCTTGGGATCGAGCTGCTCTCGGCAAGAGAAGAACAGCTCCAATGGCCACCGGGGATGGGGCGACTCAGCAGGTGAGAATTCCAAGTTAGGCTCACATGCGAGCTCTCGGCCATGGTGTTTTCCGGCGGCTCCGTGGTCGGCCGACCGAGCATGGGTCACCCTCAAGGTCAGGTGGGTCGTGGCTGGGACTTGGTGCAAGCAATCGGCAAATGCCATGTGTAAAGAGCTTGGATTGAAATGGAATGGGGGAAGACCATTTTGGGTTCAAATGAGTCAACCCATGGTTTTGGGCTAGGTTCACCACCCAAGGCCTTGTCTTGGGCTGAATAGGATCACTTGGGTCGCCCAAGAGAGAATGGTGTGGTCTCCATCCATGATGAGGTGGCTAAGCATGGTTTAGTGTGCGACATGCTTAAGGTAAAAAAGGGTTTAAGGAGGATTAGGAAAGGGGCCCCTCCTTTTGCCATTAATGGCTTGATCACATGTCAAGCCTTCCATGGCTTCATGTGGCTTGTCCATGGCTTGCATGGCTCATCTTTGGCTTCGGGAAAAGTGAAGTCAATTTCATGGAAATGGATTTAAGGAAAATTTTGGTATTTAGGGGTGATTTGGCATGAGGCTTGATTTGGAATTATTTGATGATGAATTTAGGACTTAGGTATTGAGTTTTATTGAAAGTATGATGAGGAGAAATGTCATATGGGCCTTGGGACCAATTTTGGGCCTTTGGATGTGGTGAAGGATCGGCTTTTAAAATGGTTTAGGAAAGTGGGATTTTGAATTTTAAAAGGGATTTTGGGATGAAATTTTGTAAAGAGGTTGGTCCAAATAATTGTTGGGTTTAGCTCATGGATGTATCATGAGTGACTTGAAGCAAATTGAGAGTGATTTGGGTTTGAATCGGGTTGAATTTGGCTCTTTTGGTGAATGGGCCAATATAGGTCCAAATGGGCCAAGTTGGGCCAATGTTGGGCTAGGGTTGAAATTGATGTAAAATTAATGTTGAGAAATGTTTATGGGAGTGTTTCAAAGAGGTTTTGACTTTGGTTGGGCTTTGATTTTGGGGTTTGGGCTCATTTGGGTTAGGTTTGGGTTTAGGTCAAAAATGGGCCTTTTAGCTTTAGGTTGAATTTGAGTGGGGTTTGGGTCTAAATTTTGGGCAAATCATGTTAGTATTTTGTTTGTGGGAATGTTAAGGAAGATTTAGAAAAGATTTGGGGTTAATTGGAGTTGAATTGGGTGAGTTTGGGTTAAGTTTGGGTCATGGGTCCAAATTGGGCTTTAAGGCCAAAAGTGAAATTGGATCCAAATGTCAATCAAATTGGACTTGTATTTGGTCTAGATTGGTATTGGGGATGTTGAGTTGAAGTTTAGAATTGAATTGGACCAAAATTGGGATCAATTGGGTAGGTTTGGTTTAACATTGGGTTCACTTTGGGTTAAAATGGGCCAAATTGGGGGTTTTGACAAAAGTAGGGTAAATTGACAAAATTGGCCCATGGTGTAGTTGGACAAAATGAAATTGGGAATATTTGGGATTTTCTGGAATTTTCTGGGAATTTTCTGAATTTTTGGATTTTTGGGTCAAGAGGGGTATTTTGGGTATTTGGAGGGTATTGGGAGGTTTTCTTGGAATTTTTGGTATTTTTGGGTATGGATGATCAATTTAAGTGATGTGGAAATGTTTGGGATTGATTTTGAGGAATTTTGGGTAATTTGGAAATTTTTGAGAAATTTGGGTAATTTCGAGGGTTTTGGGTAGGCTAAGCGGGTGTAGGGTCCCGCGAGTCAGAAATTGAAAATTTGGAAAATTGAAGATTGGGTGGATGTAAGTGGAAAGAAATCATTTTGGTTGAGCCATGAAGTCATATCAAGCCCACATGAGCCATGAAGGGACTCATTTGAGGCATTCACTATGTTGTTCCTAACCCTCTTAGCTGAGGGCTTAGGGGTTAAGGACCATCCATGCGAATCAACTACATGAGTCGGAGGTCAAGTTAGGTATGGGTGTAGTTTTAGGAAGTGTGTGAAAGTGTAGTGTATAAGTGTAGTGTGTGTGTAAGTCAGCCCCTCACTGCACTGTGCCACCTGCAGGCGGTCCTAAGGCCAAAGAGTCCTATAGGAACTTATCCTTTAAACTTCCACATTTGATTTCAATCCTCTAGGTGATTAGGGGTCTACAGTCAAGTTTGTGGAGTTTGCAGGGAGTTAAGAAGTGGTTTGAATTTCTACAAGGTGGGTCCCAATTTTAGTCCTCTAAGATAGTCAAAGGAAAAGCCTAAGGCTAGATCCTAAGCACTAAAAGAAGAAGAGAAGACCTCATCAAAAAATGAGGTCAACAGAATCTGGAAAGATTGAATTTGAAGTTTGATTTGAAATTTGATTTAAAATATGGAAAAAAATTGAATTTGAAATTTGATTGGGATTTGATTTGAAATTTGGAAGGATTGAATCTGAAATTTGATTGAGATTTGATTTGAAATTTTGAAGATCAAATTTGAATTTGATTTAAAACTTGTGCTCATTTTGTTTGTCCTTTAACGATTCAAATTTATTTTATCGTTTATTTAATGTTCATGTGAGTTTGGTGTTCATCATTTTTAGATTTTTAAGGAAAGTTTTCTTTTATTCTTTTTTTTATTTCTTTCTCGTTCTTTGTTCGAAGTTCATTTAACTTTAATGGCGTTTCCCAGTCAATTTGCACAAAAGAGGTGAAGGCCAAAAATGTGACATGATCATTTTCATTCCAATCATGTCGAAGATACATCATACAACTCGATCTGGAATACATCTCATACAATCCATGTAGACTCAAAACAGACTATGTATGATCTTTGTCGATCCATCCAAAAAAAGGTATCTGTTAGAAATCCATGTCTGAATAGTGAGGTACATGGTTAATAACATCACCTTCCAAGCCATCCTTGGCAAGGATGCCGTATGGATGTACGTTGGAGGTGTGATATTTTCCATGTAACTCACAGCTCGTAAGGCCACAGGCTCTCTAGCTCCGGTATTGCTCGGAAGTGGTAAGGTGTCTTCCGTCGTCCATCCTTCGAAAGTAATCGAGATCCGCTTCATCGGTACTCCCGGTATGCAATGTTTAGCGACATCCGCTCCATCGCCCTTCAGTATCATGACGGAACCTACCGGTAATGGTATCTTTTCCGGCCCTCGGAACTCACCTCGGCTCGCTATCCGGAGGTCGATCCGAACATGATATTACGCTCGTTCGGAAAAGAACCGTGCAAAAAGGTCCGACAAAGTCGTGGTGATCTATGTGCGGGGTATGCGATCACCCCGCTTGTAAATATTAATGATGCAAGCTGTTGGGTATGCAATCCGCCGGCAATACCCTCCATGTTATCAATCTTTTTACCATTCTTTTCGATGACCAATGGCATTGGATCCACCCGGCCATGACGGAGTATTCCCGGTGGGTTTCCCTTCCTGTCTTCTCGCGAAGTTAGTAGCAAGCATCCACATTGTATTGTAATTATTCCTTTCCCTGGCATCCATCTCCGGGGTTCCGAGTTAGTGTTTTCTCTTAGGCGGCCCGCTCGGCCCATTCTTTTCAAATCCCGGATGCAGTCCAAGATTTGTTGTTGTTCGTATTCTAAGAACACGTCCGTATGCAGCTCGAGGCCTTCTAAGTATATCGATCCTCCGCGCTCGATTCTCTCGAAGTATTCAAAAGTTTTCTTCTCGACATTCTCGCATTCTTTCCAGCTCGTATTCCGGAATAATCCGCAAATGGCGAGGCCTCGGTGACGTATTGTGGGATATACGGCTCAATCCCTTCACGTTCTCCCGCATACCTCGGCTCCTCGGGGATGATGTCCGTCGGGACATCCTCCGGGGTTGCTTCTGCAACAAGGTTATGCATTACTGGTGGTTCTATCTGGTGGCGTGGTAGCTTTCTTTCTTCTAATCTTCTTGAGATTTCCCTGGTTTCTTCTGTTATCCTAGGAGCTGGCCTCCTTCCTTCAGGTACTTGGTGAACTGGCATCCTTGAAGTATATGTATTGGCAGTAGCAACTGCCTCGTCGCGCTGGTCCGCGGTTAATTTAGTTAACATCTTGCGGATACGGCGATTTTTATTTCTTCGTTGAGTTGCTGTGAAAGTAGCTCTTCGTACTTCCTGAATCTCTGTGGGCGCGGCGCTGACAAGCTCGCCCTCCGCCGTAGCGACTACGTACTTGATTTTCTTATCTTCTTCGGTGTTTGTTTTCCTTTTCTTGCTGCCGGATTGGTGGCTTGGGCCACCCACTTTCATCACCGTCCGACCGGGCGGTTCCTCTCGGTCACCCGGGATCCGGTCACTTTCCTCGTATCGTAGGCTCCGCCGGAGCGAAGTCCGAGTCAATCTCGATTATCGCTCCATCTTTCACCCTTTTTTCGTCGAGTGCAAGGCTTACGCCATTTCTAAAGTTCAGGACCAACCGCCCGTTCGACATTTCCCTGCGAAAAGACAAGGAAAAGGATCAGGGGCTGTATTAAGAACAAGAACATTAAGAAAATGTTTATTAAAGACAGTTTTTTTATTACTCTTATATTTTTAAATTTAACAGGAATGAAGTGGGATAAGATCAGGAAAGAGATTGTGATTTGGAAAAGAAAACAAGGAAAACTTTATTATCATGATTTTATTTATTTTAGCACATTTTTTATTATTTTTGGGTTCGGACCCAGTCATAAGTAACTACTTCACCCGTGCTTCTAGGGATGAAGAATTCATTCCTTCGAAACATCAGGTAGCGTAATACTTTTTTAAGTATCGTCCATTGATCGGAAGCATATGTCGTTCTCCCTGGCAATTCACTAGCTGGTAGGAGCCTCCTGAGTATACTGCTTCAACCACAAATGGCCCTTTCCAAGTGGGTTCAAATTTTCCTCCTATCTTGCAGTGTGCAAGGATAGGTCTTTTGAGAATGAGAACTAAGTCACCAACTTTGAAGGTTCTTGGGCGGACCAATTTGTCATGGGCTTGAACCATCTTAGCTTGGTATAGTTCTAAATTTTGCTGCGCTGCAAGTCTTTTCCCTTCCAGGCTTTCTAATTCTTCTAGTTGTAATTTGGCATTCTCTTCTGTCGTGATCTTGTTTGCAACTGCAATTCGAGTGAAGGAAGCCTGGACCTCTAAGGGTAACACTCGCCTCGGACCCATACACCGGAGCGTAAGGTGTAGCTTCGAGTAGGAGTTCGAAGGTTGTCCGGTAGGCCCATAAGGCTTCTAATAACTTCTCGTGCCAATTTCTCTTATTATCGTCCAAAATTATCTTTAAGATTTGAACGAGAGTTTTATTAAAAGCCTCAGCCAGGCCGTTTGCTCTTAGGTAGTAAATTGTTGAATATCACCAGTCGATTCCGTGTCTCTTGACAAAATTGTTGATTTGTGTGCTTCGAATGCCGACCCATTATCCGAGATGATCTCGCGCGGCACTCCGAAATGGTAGACAACTTGGTTTTGAAAAATCGTAGCACGTGGTGTGCTTTCACTTCTCTGAGTGGAACTGCCTCTGCCCACTTGGAAAAGTAATATGTAGCCACAAGAATGAAGCGATGTCCTTTTGAAGATGGTGGTTCTATTGGACCCACTATATCTATGCCCCAACATTCAAATGGCCACGACGCAATTGTCGGATGTAGCACATTTGGAGGTTGGTGTAGAACCACTCCGTGCACTTGGCATTGGTGACAGCTCTTGGCGATTTTCATGCAGTCGGTCATCATCGAGGGCCAGTAGTACCGTAGTCTTTTAATTTTCATTTTCATCTTCGGACCCGACTAGTAAGCGCCACAGAGTCCTGAATGCACCTCTTTAACAATTTCACGGGCCTCGGACCCGCTTAGGCATCTTAGCCACATTTGATCGAAAGACCTTCTGTATAACATGTTGTTTATTAATGCGTAGGACAGAGTTCTTTTCTTGATCCGATGGGCTAACGACCTATCGTCCGGTAGTTTTCCTATTTGAAGGTAGTCTGTTAATGGTTGTCGCCAATCTTCTGTGTTTTCTGTCACTGTTGCAACTGATTCTTCTTCTTTTTCTGATTTGTGTATTGTGTCTATGTCAAGCTGTGATAGGACTTGATGTCCGTGAATTGACACTTCCACTGACTCATCTTGCAAACAGGCAAATTCTTTTGCGAGGCGAGCTAACGCATCTGCTAAAGCATTTTCTTTCCTAGGAATTTTGTAGATTGTCACATTCGGAATCTGTTCCAACAACTGTATGTCATATTGGAAGTATTGCTCGAGTCTTGGCTTTAAAATTCTATATTGTCCGGCGATCTGTTGAATGATTAACTGTGAATCCCCGTAGATGTTGATGTCTGTTATCCCCATTTGAATAGTTAATTCCAGTCCTATTATGAGGGCTTCATATTCTGCTTTGTTGTTTGTACACAGTTCTGTTAAGTGGTAGGAGTATCTTAACATCCCCCGCTCCGGTGTTATAAAGATTAGTCCGATTCCTGCCTTACCGGGCACTATCACTTGCGATTCTTCGTCTTTGTGTGCTGAAGATGCTCCGTCAAAATATAATTCCCAACGTCGATCATCAGGGTCTTCTAGGCTCATTATTTGTTCATCCGCCGTATCGTCATCGAGAGGAGATTCCGCCGCAAAGGGTGTGTTGCGAGGAAGTCCGCTAAGACTTGTCCCTTTACGGCACGAAGAGGCACGAAAGTTATATCGAATTGCAATAATATCATCGACCATCCGGCAAGTCCGCCGGAAAGCGTTGGACGGGTCATCAAGTATTGCAATGGATTAAAATTCGAGATCAGGTTGACCTTATGAGAAAGCATGTAGTGCCCGAGCTTTTGAGCGGCGATGATCGTGGCCAAACAATGCTTTTAAATTGCGGGATACCTTATTTCCGTCGGAAGTAAACGACGGCTTAAGTAGTAAAGAGCATTTTCTTTACCCTCATCATCGACTCGGGCTAACGTGGCTCCGAGAGAGTCGTCTAAAGCCGCGGTATAAAGTATCGCCGGTCTACCCGAGACCTGGGCCGCTAAGACAGGAGGTGTCATTAAATATTGTTTAATGTCCTCAAAGGCCTTCTCGGCATTTTTCTTCCCAAATAAATTTGGCGTCCTTTTTAACTAGTGCCGAGAAAGGCCGACACCTACCCGACAAGTTCGAGATAAAGCGTCGAAGATATGCCAGCTTCCCTCGAAAAGATCGTAGTTGTTTTAAGGTTTTGGGAGGCGGCATTTTTAAGATAAGCTTTAATCTTTTCCGGTCGATTTCAATTCCACGATGTCGGACAACGAATCCTAAGAATTTCCGGAGGTGACGCCGAAGGCGCATTTTAAGGGATTCATCTTAAGGTTAAATTGTCTTAATCGTTCGAAAATAATTCTCAAATCATACAATGTGGTTTTCCTTTACTTTGCTTTTGATGAGCACATCGTCCACGTAGCATTCGACTTGATTGTGGATGAGATCATAAAAATTCTTGTCATCGCTCTCGGTATGTTGCTCCTGCGTTCTTCAGCCCGAATGGCATCACCGTGTAGCGAATATACTCCGATCGGTGTTCGAATGCTCGTAAGCTTTTCATCTTCTCGGAGCCATTTTTATCCGGTTGTATCCCGAAGATCCATCCATAAATGAGAATATTTCTTGTGTCGAAGCAATGTCGATCATTAATTCCGGGATCGGTAGAGGGAATTCATCCTTTGGACATGCCTTGTTTAAATCTCTCGAAGTCCACACAAATTCCGATCCGTCCATTCTTCTTTCGATCGGCACTACATTGGCTAGCCAAGTTGGGTATTGTTCTTCACGTGACAAATTTAGCGTCTATTAGCTTTTTAACTTCAACTATGACTTGTTGTTCGATTTCTAGACGCATTCTTCCGGGACCTCGTCCGACCGGGATGTAGTAGGATCCACTCCTAGCTTATGGATCGCGACCTCCGGAGCTAATCCCGGCATCTCAACGTAGCTCCAAGCAAAACAGTCTTTAAATTCCATTAATAACTCGATTATTTCTTAGAGTCTTCCTTATTGAGTAAGGAGCTAACAAAGGTAGGTCTAGGCTCTTCGCTAGTACCTAAGTTAACTTCCGTTAACTCATCTATTGTAGATTTGATCTCTTCTTCGAATTCGGTGGAGCGTCTCCACTTAGTAAATCTTCAAATTCTTCCGTAGTTTCCATGCAGCTTTCATTAGACTCGCAAGTGACAACCAAGCAAAATTCAGCATCGTCAATCGATCCTACCGTGCCGAATCCGAGACCATGTTTTGAATCGGGTGGACGACCGGAGTTATTCCAAAATTTTTCAAAATGTTGTGATCGACCTTTTGTCCATTGTCGAGGTAAGAAACCACGTTGAATTAAATTTTGAACACAGGGAGAGTACCACTCAAAAGGTAATTCCATTAATTCTGATGAAGTGACATCTTAAAATTGTACATTATTTTTCAGTTTTGGAGGAAGGAGCACCACGGTATAATTTGATGGGCTTTGCACCGCCGCTATGTACCTCTTTGACCACCATACCCTCGATCTTATTAGAATGGATCGGGGTTAGGGTCATAGTATGTCCATAGTGGTTAATCTTCTTGTACATCGATTTATATTCTTCATTCTTCTCATCTTCGAGAGAGATCTTGAATAGCGGCTTTTTCCGACTTATTATCGCTGCTTCTTGTTCGATTTCTTTTTCTTCTTCAGAACTGTCTTCCCAATCAACATTGATGGTCGGTTTCCTCTCGTCCAACCGTCCTAACGTCTCTACCACGACCTCATCCCCGCCTCGACCTCGGATGCGAGTTGTGGAGAAACCTTCACCATCTCGCCGTAAGGGAGTGGTGAGTGATCTGTTGGACTAGAACTTCAGTGTTCTTCATTGTCCCGAACTTTCGTTGCTTCATTCGTTATGGTATCTCCGGAGAAGATTGTTTTCTTCGGAGGTGCATAATAAGCCGCATCTTCATGAATTCCAATTTCATGTACGGAGAATGGTTGTAAGTCACCTTTGATGCACCGTTCCCCTCCATCGTAGTATTCGATGCACCGATGTAGAGATGATGGTACCATCCCGTTTTCATGTATCCATGGTCGGCCCAGCAGAGCGTTGAATGACGTTTCGAATCGATTATGTGAAATTTTGCGGTTGTCTTTGCTAAGTCACCGGTCTTCATTAGTAGTGTTATTGATCCGAGGGCTCTTTCTCCTTTCCGGTCGAATCCTCTTAATAACATTTTGTCGGCTTCGAGCTCGCGAGCATCAATTTCTAAATATGCTAGTGTTCGAAGACTCATTATATTAATTGATGCTCCCGGATCCACCAATACTCCGGAGAGTGTAAACTTCCCAATTGTAATCGAAATGTACAACGGTCGGTTGTGGTCTCGTCGTCCCAAGTAGTAGGTCATTATCCGCGAAGGTGACACCTCGTCGTTCCTTTAACGAACAAACCTCATCTAAGGAATCTCCGGCCATTCGAGCTAAGCAAATTTCCGGATCAAGTAAGGCCTCGATCAGAGCTTCTCTCATCTCCTTCGATAAGATGAGAGTGTCGTAGATGCTCGGCTTGGCCGGTAGTTTCCTAAGATGGGCTAGCACGTTGTAGTCCACTTTATTTTCATGTGTCTCGGCTTTTCCCGAATGGGTATTTCTTCCGCCGGGTTGGTTCTTCCCGAACAACCACCGCTTTCCTTTGTCCTTTGGACCCATTCTCGGAGGTAGAACTCTTCCACTTCTTAAGTTGACTTCTGTAATTTCTCCTGAATCTAGTAGTGAGTTTGCTGGTGTCTCCTCCTGAATCGGAATGACAGGTTCTTCAAGAAAAATTTAATAACATGACCAAGGGAAAGTTTTTGTCCTTAAGAAAATTAGGGGACATTCCGAATGACCAGAGGATCACTTGGACCAATTTTGGTGATTTTTTGAATTATATTATTTTTATTATAATTATTTTAAGTTTTGGAGTGTTAATTAATTTAAAAATAAACTAAATGTTGAAAAATGAATTTTATATTTGTCAAAAATCTCTCTGATATCAAGGAAACCAGAGAAGCAAATTTTGCAATTTTCTGATTTATCTATGATTTATTATAATTATTTTAGTGAAAATGCTAGAAAATACATTTTTTTAATTTTAAAATTACCTTAAAGCTTTAAAATTTAATATCTCACTAAATAGACCTAAGAGAAATGTGGGATTTGTTCCTATGTGATTAAAATTCAAAATTTGACATTTTGGTGAATTTTATTATTTTTGTGATTTTTATTATTTTTTAATTATTAAAAATATTAAAATATTATTAAAAATCAACTTTTTTTGGAAAATTGAAATTTTAATTTTCTTAGGTTCCCCGATATCGAGAGGCTCCAAAACCAATTTGGTGAATTTTTGAAAGGTATTTTAAAAGTTATGAATTTTTAAAGTTTAAAATGGCTAAGTGGCCTAATCAACCCAATTAGTGGGGCTAACCAAGTCCAATCGACCTCAAACTTTTATGGTGGATTCCTCTGATCCTAAAGGTCAGTGGAGAATTGATTTCAAGTCAATTTGATGCATGGTTAACTCTAATTAATTAGAGACCTATTTTGGGTGTTTAAGCCAATTAGGGTTGTTTTAAATGAACTAAGTCAAAACCTATTTTTCCTAGGGTTCTCTGGTTATAAGAAACATCACCAAATTTTCCTAGAATTTATTTCACAACATGCTATTTGTTGGAATTAAAATGCTCAAAACAGCAACATGAATTTGAAAAATCAGTAACTTTTTATAGGATGGCTCTGACTTTGGAAAATTCAGGGAATGTTCCCAAATTCAGAGGCTTCAAAAGCCCTATGGTCTCATGCCATGGTGAATTGTATACATGCATGGAGAATTAAAAGTATGCAGAGAATAAATAAATTATAAAAAATAAAATACTTGATGAAATTAAATGATTTCTTTTCCACATTATTCTCCTCTCGTTCACCGAGCAAGAGGGTATTTTTATTTTATTTTTCCGATTTTTCTACACAGAGTTATGAATTTTTGAAGTTTAGGGAATTAAATAAATCAAAAAATACCCTAATTTTCTATTTATCCACGCGGCGCCAACTCATCCTCGGCATCTCCGAAACGCCGCGTGTCGCGCTCCCATTCGACGCCGCCACCCGAGTCGAGAGCCCGGGCCCCGCGGTTCTCGTACCGTCTCCTCGGTCCGACGCCATCCGAGCCGTTCGTCCGCGCGTGTATCGAATGGACGCGCATCCGTTCATCGTCCCCGAGCGTCCTCACCCGAGAGCCGTCCACACTAAATCCCTAAGATCTCACTCGATACTCAATGGATTTTCATGTTCTTATGCTCTATGGATTCGTGTTGAAGAGACGAACACATCTATACGGCTATCATGCATTGAAACTAAGGCATTTGAAATGGAAAATCTCCAGAAGCTCGGGATGAAGAATTAGCTCATACCTTTGCTCGCAGAAGTGTGGCTTCTATCCGAGAGTTGTTGCACCTTCGATTGGATCCCGACAAGCTCCGCATGAAGTCTCCCGGTCTCGGTGAATTGTCTAGATGTGATTTCGACCAAGCCCGATCACAAAGCTTCGGAGGCCGGAGCAACCGGGTGGCTCGGAGATGGGGCTTTGTCGTGGACACCTTCCCTCGGTCCGGTGAAGGTGTAGACCCAATCAATTTGGGAATTGGCTCACTCGTGGAGAAGTGTCCTCGGTTTTGGGTGGAATTTCGCTGGGAAATCGGATTTTATCAGTGGGGATTAGGGGCAAATCGACACCTGGGATCAACTCGCTCTAAGGGTGGAGAAGGGTTTGGAACAATTTTGCGCAGTTTCGGCAAGGTTTGTGCAACTCTCCTCCATGGCCGCGAGGGTGAGGGGTTTAAATAGGAGAGGCCGGAGAGCCTTCCGGGGGAGCCGAGGCATGGGATCACCGCTCGCGGTGAGGAGAAGAACGACACATAGTGACCATTCGGCATGGGGCGGCTCGACAAGTGGGAATTCCAAACTTCGGCTCCTCCCAAGGTCTCGGCCATGGTGTTTTCCGGCGATCCGAGCGGTCGGCCGGCGGACATGGGTCACTCTCGTGTCCAGTGGGTCGTGGTCGGAGGTTTGTGCAATCAATCGGCAATTGCCATGTGTAAAGGCTTTGAATTAAAATGGAATGGGGATGGGGTCATTTTGGCCTTAATTTGGTCAACCCATTGGTTTGGGTTGGGTGCACCTCCCCATGGCCTCGATTTTGGGCCGAGAGGATCGGTTGGGTCGCCCAAGGAGAGTGGTGTGGTCTCTATCCATGATGAGGTGGCTAAACATGGTTTAGTGTGCGACATGCTTAACGTAAAAAAGGGGTTAAGGAGGATTAGGAAAGGGGCTCCTCCTTTTGCCATTAATGGCTTGATCACATGTCAAGCCTTCCATGGCTTCATGTGGCTTGCCCATGGCTTGCATGGCTCACCTTTGGCTTGGGAAAAGTTGAGTCAATTTCATGGAAATGGGTTTTAAGAATTTTGGATATTTTGGTGAAAATTTGCATGAAGCTTGATTTGGAATGGTTTAATTGATGATTTTGAAACTTAGGGGTGATTTTGATTAAATGGATGATGAGGGGAAATGCCAAGTGGGCTTTGGATGGATTTGGGCTTTTGAATGTGGTGAAGTGGGCTTTTAGGAAAGTTTAAGGGGAATGAGCTTTTTTGATTTTAGGATGGGCATTTGGGTAAAGATTTTGTGAAGAACTTTGTCAAATAAATGTCATAATTGGTTTAGGGATGTTCTATGAAGGGCTTGGAATCAATTTGGTGTGATTTGGAGTTGAATTGGTTTGAATTTGGATTTATTTGGTAAGTGGGCCTATGTAGGTCAAATTGGGCTAACTTGGGCTAATGTTGGGCTAGGGTTGAAATTGATATAAAATCAATGTTTAGAAATGTTTATTGGAGTGTTTCAAAGAGGTTTTGACTTTGGTTGGGCTTTGATTTTGGGGTTTGGGCTCATTTGGGTTAGGTTTGGGTTTAGGTCAAAATAGGGCCTTTTAACTTTGGGTTGAGTTTGAGTGGGGTTTGGGTCTAAATTTTGGGCAAATCATGTTAATATTTTGTTTGTGGGAATGTTAAGGAAGATTTAGAAAAGATTTGGGGTTAATTGGAATTGAATTGGGTGAGTTTGGGTTAGGTTTGGTCATGGGTCCAAATTGGGCTTTAAGGCCAAAAGTGAGATTGGATCCAAATATCAATCAAATTGGGCTTATATTTGGTCTAGATTGGTATTTGGGATATTCAATTGAAGTTTAGAATTGAATTGGACCAAAATTGGGGTCAATTGGGTAGGTTTGGTTTGACATTGGGTTCACTTAGGGTTAAAATGGGTCAAATTGGGGGTTTTGACAAAAATAGGGTAAATTGACAAAATTGGCCCATGGTGTAGTTGGACAAAATGAAATTGGGAATATTTGGGATTTTCTGGAATTTTCTGGGAATTTTCTGAATTTTTGGATTTTTAGGTCAAGAGGGGTATTTTGGGTATTCTGGAGGGTATTGGGAGGTTTTCTTGGAATTTTTGGTATTTTTGGGTATGGATGATCAATTTAAGTGATATGGAAATGTTTGGGAATGATTTTGGAGAATTTTGGATAATTTGGAAATTTTGAGAAATTTGGGTAATTTCGATGGTTTTGGGTAAGCTAAGCGAGTGTAGGGTCCCGGGGTCAAAAATCGAAAATTTGGAAAATTGAAGATTGGGTGGATGTAAGTGGAAAGAAGTCATTTTGGTTGAGCCATGAAGCCATGTCAAGCCCATGTGAGCCATGAAGGGACCCATTCGAGGCATTCACTATGTTGTTCCTAACCCTCTTAGCCAAGGGCTTAGGGTTAAGGACCATCCATGTGAATCACCTACATGAGTCGAGAGGTTAAGTTGGGTATGGGTGTGGTTTTAGGAGGTATGTGGAAGTGTAGTGTGTAGGTGTAGTGTATAAATGTAGTGTGTGTGTAAGCCAGCCCCTTCACTGCACCGGGCCACCTGTGAGGCGATCCTAAGGCCAAAGAGTCCAATAGGAACTCATCCTTTAAACTTCCACATTTGATTTCAACCCTCTAGGTGATTAGGGGTCTACAGTCAAGTTTGTAGAGTTTGCAGGGAATTAAGAAGTGGTTTGCATTTCTAAAAGGTGGGTCCCAATTCTAGTCCTCTAAGACAGTCAAAGGAAAAGCCTAAGGCTAGATCCTAAGTACTAAAGAGAAGAAGAGAAGACCTCATCAAAAATGAGGTCAACAAATGGACCCCCAATAGGTGTGGTGAGCTGACGGAGCACACCGCGCGTATTGGCGTTGACCGAAGCGATCAACAAAACCAACACAAACATCCATGTGACAAACTTAGGATGAAATAGAGGAGTTTTCGCTGGGGAGTAGCAAGTATATCTCTGAAACCGGAGATTCCTGAACTCTCGCTGGGGAAAGGAAAAGGAGGTGAATCCCAAATCACATGACCTGGGGGAATTTCGATTTAGATTTTATTTTGTTTCAATTTAAGTTTTGATGTGTGAGTTTAGATTTCAATTTGGAGTTTCAATTTAGATTGAAGTTTGTCAAGATTAATTCGAAGGATTTGATTTGAAATGAAAATTGGAATTCGAGGTTTTAGATGTAACATCTTCAACCTCGAAAGAAAATTGAATTGATCGGATTGAATCACTGCAATGAGAAGAGATCTCAGAGCAATGCGGTATTGGATGTAAAATCCTTAACCTCAAGAGTTTGATTTTGATGTATTTCAGTGCAATAGGAAAAGAATCCTAAAGCAGTGCAGTCTTGGATGTAAAATCCTCGACCCAAAAGTTTGAATTTTGATGTTTTTCAGTGCAATAGGGAAGAATCCTAAAGCAGTGCAGTCTTGGATATAAAATCCTCGACCCAAAAGTTTGAATTTGATGTACTTCAGTGCAATAGGAAAGAATCCTAAAGCAAGTGCAGTCTTGGATGTAAAATCCTCGACCCAAAAGTTCGAATTTGATGTACTTCAGTGCAATAGGAAAGAATCCTAAAGCAAGGCAAGTCTTGGATGTAAAATCCTCGACCCAAAAGTTCGAATTTGATGTACTTAAGTGCAATAGGAAAGAATCCTAAAGCAAGTGTACTTGGATGTAAAATCCTCGACCCAAAAGTTTGAATTTGATGTATTTCGAAGTGCAATAGGGAAGAATCCTAGCAGTGCAGTACTTGGATGTAAAATCCTCGACCCAAAAGTTCGAATTTGATGTATTTCAAAGTGCAATAGGGAAGAATCCTAAAGCAAGTGCAGTCTTGGATGTAAAATCCTCGACCCAAAAGTTTGAATTTGATGTATTTCAGAGTGCAATAGAGAAGAATCCTAAAGAAGTGCAGCTTGGATGTAAAATCCTCGACCCAAAAGTTCGAATTTGATGTATTTCGGTGCAACAGAAAAGAATCCTAAAGCAAGTGCAATCTTGGATGTAAAATCCTCGACCCAAAAGTTTGAATTTGATGTATTTCAGGTGCAATAGGAAAAGAATCCTAAGCAAGGCGGTCTTGGATGTAAAATCCTCGACCCAAAAGTTTGAATTTGATGTATTTCAAATGCAATAGGAAAAGAATCCTAAAGCAGCAGATCTTGGATGTAAAATCCTCGACCCAAAAGTTCGAATTTGATGTATTTCAAGTGCAATAGAAAAGAATCCTAAAGCAAGTGCAGTCTTGGATATAAAATCCTCGACCCAAAAGGTTGAATTTGATGTACTTCAGTGAAATAGGAAAGAATTCTAAAGCAGTGCAGTCTTGGATATAAAATCCTCGACCCAAAAGGTTAAATTTGATGTGATTGATATTTGATTCGAGATCTGGAAGAAATTGAATTTGAATTTGATTGAGACTTGAAATCTGGAAAGATTGAATTTAAGATTTGGAAGGATGAGTTTGAACTCGATCGAAATTTGATTTAAGATTTGATTTGAAATTTGGAAGATCAAATTTGAAACTTGATCGGGAGTGGATTTGGAATTTGATCGAGAATTTGATTTGTGATTTGAAAAGATTGAAATTTGATTTGGAATTTGGAAAGATTGAATTTGAAATTTGATCGAGAATTTGCTTTGTGATTCGATTTATCATTCATGTTGATTTCGTTTATCTTTTAATGATTCAAATTTTATTTTATCGTTTATTTAATGTTCATGTGAATTTGGTGTTCGTCATTTTTAGATTTTTAAAGAAAGTTTTCTTTTATTCCTTTTTTTATTTCTTTTCGTTCTTTGTTCGAAGTTCATTTAACTTTAATGGCGTTTCCCAATCAATTTGCACAAAAGAGGTGAAGGCCAAAAATGTGACATGGTCACTTTCATTCCAATCATATCGAAGATACATCATACAACTCGATCCGGAATACATTTCATACAATCCATGTAGACTCAAAACAGACTATGTATGATCTTTGTTGGTCCATCCAAAGAAGCATCTGTCAAAAATCCATGTCTGAATAGTGGGGTATATGGTTAATAACATCACCTTCCGAGCCATCCTTGGCAAGGATGTCGTATGGATGTACATTGGAGGTATGATATCTCCCATGTAACTCACAGATCGTAAGGACGTAGGTTCTCTAGCTCTGGGTCTGGTTGGAAATGGTAAGGTGTCTTCCTGTCATCCATTCTCCTGAACGTAACTGAGATCCGCTTCACTGGCACTCCTGGTATGCAATGCTTAGCGATATCCGCTCCGTTGCCCTTCGGCATCATGACGGAACCTACCGGTAAAGGTATCTTCACCGGCCCTCGGAACTCACCCGGCCTCGCTATCCGGAGGTCGGATCCGAACATGATGTCACACTCGTTCGAGAAAGAGATCGTGCGAAAGGTCCGACGAAGTCGTGGTGATCTATATGTGGGGGTATGCAATCACCCCGTTTGTAGATGTTGATAATGCAGCTATTGGGTATGCAATCTGCCGGCAAGTACCCTCCATGTTATCAATCTCTTTACCATTCTCTCGATGACTAATGGCATCGGATCTACTCGCCCATGACGGAGTATTCCCGTGGGTTTCCCTTCCGTCTTCAGAGAAAGTCAGTAGCGAAGATCCGCATTGTATCGTGATTCTTCCCTTCCCCGGCATCCATCTCCGGGGTTCGAGTAGGTATTTTCCTCAGCGGCCTCGCTCGGCCCATTCTTTTCAAATCCCGGATGCAATCCACGATTTGCTCGTTGTTCATACTTCGGAGAATACGTCGGTATGTAGCTCGAGGCCCTCTAGTATATTGATTCTTCTACCTTTAATTCTCTCGAAGTATTCAAAGGTTTTCTTTTCAACATTTTCGCATTCTCTCCAAGCTCGTATTCCGGAATGATCCGCGATGGCGAGGCCTTGTGACATATTGTGGGATATACTGGTTCAATCCCTTCACGTTCTCCCCGCATACCTCGGCTCCTCGTGGATGATGCCCGTCGGGACATCCCCCGGGTTGCTTCGCAACAAGGTCATGCATCACTCGGTGGTTCTATCCGGTGGCGTGGTAGCCTTCTTTCTTCCGATCTTCCGGAGATTTCCCCGATTCTTTACGTTATCCTAGAGCCGGCCTCCTTTCTTCGGGTTCCCGGTGAACCGGTGTCCTCGAAGTGTATGTACCGGCATTAGCAATCGTCTCGTCGCGCCGGTCCGCAGCTAGTTTTGTTAACATCTTACGGATACGGCGATTCTTATTTCTTCGTTGCGTGGCCGCGAGAGTAGCCCTTCGAACTTCATGAATCTCCGCGGGCGCGGCGCCGACAAGCCTCGCCCTCCGCCGTAGCGACTACGGACTTCATTTTCTTATCTTCTTCGGTGTTTACTTTTCTTTTCTTGTTGTTGGATTGGTGGCTTGGGCCACCAACTTTCATCACTCGTCCGCCCGGTAGTTCTTCTCGGTTAACCGGGACCCGCTCACTTTCCTCGTATCGTAGGCTCCGCCGGTGCGAAATCCGAGTCAATCTCGATTATCGCTCCATCTTTCACCCTCTTTTCATCGAGTGCAAGGCTTACGCCATTCTTAAAGTTCAGGACCAACCGCCCGTTCGACATTTCCCTGCGAAAAGACAAGGAAAAGGATCAGGGGCTGTACTAAGAACAAGAACATTAAGAAAATGTTTATTAAAGATACATTTTTTATATATATATATATTTTCTTTTTTTTTTATTTTCAAATTTAACATGAATGAAGTAGGATAAGATCAGGGAAGAGATTTTGATTTGGAAAAGAAAACAAGGAAAACATATTATCATGACTTTATTTATTTTAACACATTTTATTATTTTTTGGGTTCGGACTCAATCATAAGTAATTACTTCGCCCGTGTTTCTTAGGGATGAAGAATTCATTCCTTCGAAACATCAGGTAGCGTAATACTTTTTCAAGTATCGTCCGTTGATCGGAAGCATATGTCGTTCTCCCTGGCAATTCACTAGCTGGTAGGAACCTCCCGAGTATACTCGTTTCAACCACAAACGGTCCTTCCCAAGTGGGTTCAAATTTTCCTCCTATCTCGCGGTGTGCAAGAATAGGTCTCTCGAGAACGAGAACTAAGTCACCAACTTTCAAGGTTCTTGGGCGGACCGGCTTGTCATGGGCTCGAACCATCTTAGCTTGGTATAGTTCTAAATTCCGTTGCGCCGCAAGTCTTTTCCCTTCCAAGCCTTCTAATTCTTCGAGTCGTAATTTGGCGTTCTCTTCCGTCGTGATCTTGTTTGCAACCGCACTCCGAGTGAAGGAAGCCGAACCTCTAAAGGTAACACCGCCTCGGACCCATACACCGGAGCGTAAGGTGTAGCTTCGAGTAGGAGTTCCGAAGGTTGTCCGGTAGGCCCATAAGGCTTCTAACAATTTCTCGTGCCAACTTCTCTTATTATCGTCCAAGGTTTTCTTTAAGATTTGAACGAGAGTTTTATTAAAAGCCTCGCCGAGACCGTTTGCTCTCGGGTAGTAAATTGTTGAGTATCGCCGGCCGATTCCGTGTCTCCCCGACAAAATTGTTGATTTGCGTGCTTCGAATGCCGACCCATTATCCGAGATAATCCCGCACGGCACTCCGAAACGGTAGACAACTCGGTTCTCGAAAACCAGTAGCACGTGGTGTGCTTTCACTTCTCTAAGTGGAACTCGCTCTCTGCCCACTTG
Source organism: Papilionanthe hookeriana x Papilionanthe teres (assembly GCA_022702705.1). Classification (NCBI taxonomy): domain Eukaryota; kingdom Viridiplantae; phylum Streptophyta; class Magnoliopsida; order Asparagales; family Orchidaceae; genus Papilionanthe; species Papilionanthe hookeriana x Papilionanthe teres. The sequence goes on from CM040430.1 coordinate 27,394,030, forward strand.
GAAAAGTAATCCGTAGCCGCAAGAATGAAGCGATGTCCTTTTGAAGATGGTGGTTCTATCGGACCCACTATATCCGTGCCCCAACATTCAAATGGCCACGACGCAATTTTCGGATGGAGCACATTTGGAGGTTGGTGTAGAACCACTCGTGCACTCGGCATCGATGACGCTCTTGGCGATTTTCATGCGATCGGTCATCATCGAGGGCCGTAGTATCCTAATCTTTTAATTTTCATTTTCATCTTCGGACCCGATCGGTGAGCGCCACGCAGTCTCGAATGCACCTCTTTAACAATTTCACGGGCCTCGGACCCGCTTAGTACCTTAGCCACATTTGATCAAAAGACCTTCCGTACGATGTGTTGTTTATTAATGCGTAAGACGCAGTTCTTTTCTTGATCCGATGGCTAGCGACCTATCGTCCGGTAGCTTTCCTGTTTGCAGGTAGTTCATCAATGGCCGTCGCCAATCTTCCGTGTTTTCCATCACCGCTGCAATCGATTCTTTTTCTTTTCTCGATTTGTGTATTGTGTCCATGTCAAGCCGTGATAGGACCCGACGTCCGTGAACCGACACTTCCACCGATTCATCTTGCAAACAGCAAATTCTTTTGCGAGACGGGCTAAAGCATCTGCTAAAGCATTTTCTTTTCTGGGAATTTTGTAGATCGTTACATTTGGAATCTATTCCAACAACTGTATGGCGTACTGGAAGTATTGCTCGAGTCTTGGCTTTAAAATTCTGTATTGTCCGACGATCCGTTGAATGATTAACTCGTGAATCCCCGTAGATGTTGATGTCTCGTTATCCCCATTCGAATAGCTAATTCCGAGTCCTGTTATGAGGGCTTCGTATTCGCTTCATTGTTTGTACACGGTTCCGTCAAGTGGTAGGAGTATCTTAACATCCCCGCTCCGGTGTTATAAAGATTAACCCGATTCCTGCCTTACCGGCACTATCACTTGCGATTCTTCGTCTTTGTGTGCCGAAGATGCTCCGTCGAAATACAATTCCCAACGTCGATCATCAAGGTCTTCTAGGTTCATTATTTGTTCATCCGGCAAATCGTCATCGAGAGGAGATTCTCGCCGCAAAGGGTGTGCTCGCGAGGAAGTCCGCTAAGACTTGTCCCTTTACGGCACGCGGAGGCACGAAAGTTATATCGAATTGCAATAATATCATCGACCATCCGGCAAGTCCGCCGGAAAGTGTTGGACGAGTCATCAAGTATCGCAATGGATTAAACTTCGAGATCGAGTCGACCTTATGAGAAAGCATGTAGTGCCCGAGCTTTTGAGCGGCGAAGATCGGGGCCAAAAGATGCTTTTCAATTGCGGGATACCTTACTTCCGTCGGAAGTAAACGATGGCTTAAGTAGTAAAGAGCATTTTCTTTACCCTCATCATCGACCCAGGCTAACGAGGCTCCGAGAGAGTCGTCTAGAGCCGCGGTGTAAAGTATCGCCGGTCTACCTAAGATCGGGGCCGCTAAGACAGGAGGTGTCATTAAATATTGTTTAATGTCCTCGATGGCCTTCTCGGCATTTCTCTTCCCAAATAAATTTGGCGTCCTTTTTAACTAGTGCCGAGAAAGGTCGACACCTACTCGACGTGTTCGAGATAAAGCGTCGAAGATATGCCAACTTCCCTTGAAAAGATCGTAATTATTTTAAGGTTTTGGGAGGCGGCATTTCTAAGATAACTTTAATCTTTTCCTGATCGATTTCAATTCCACGATGTCGGACAACGAATCCTAAGAATTTCCCGGAGGTGACGCCGAAGGCGCATTTTAAGGGATTCATCTTAAGGTTAAATTGTCTTAATCGTTCGAAAACAATTCTCAAATCATACAGGTGGTTTTCCTTTACTTTGCTTTTGATGACCACATCGTCCATGTAGCATTCGACTCGATTATGGATGAGATCATCAAAAATTCTTGTCATTGCTCTTTGGTAGGTTGCTCCTACGTTCTTCGATCCGAATGGCATCATCGTGTAGCAAAATACTCCGATCGGCGTTCCGAATGTCGTAAGCTTTTCATCTTCTCGGAGCCATTTTTATCCGGTTGTATCCCGAAGATCCATCCATGAACGAGAATATTTCATGTGTTGAAGCAATGTCGATCATTAATTCCGGGATCGGTAGAGGGAATTCATCTTTCGGACATGCCTTGTTTAAATCTCTCGAAATCCACACAAATTCCGATTCGACCATTCTTCTTTCGATCGGCACCACATTGGCTTACCAAGTCGGGTATTGTTCTTCACGGACAAATTTAGCGTCTATTAGCTTTTTAACTTCGGCTATGACTTGTTGTTCGATTTCTAGACGCATTCTTCCGGGACCTTATCCGACCGGGACGAGAGCAGGATCCACTCCTAGCTTATGAACCGCAACCTCCGGAGCCAATCCCGGCATTTCATCGTAGTTCCAAGCAAAACAGTCCTTAAATTCCATTAATAATTTGATTATTTCTTCGGAGTCTTCTTTGTCGAGTAAGGAGCTAACAAAGGTAGGTCTAGTGCTCTTCGCTAGTACCTAAGTTAACTTCCGTTAACTCATCTATCATGGATTTAATTTCTTCTTCGAATTCGGTGGAGCGTCTCCAATTTGTAAATCTTCGAGTTCATCTCGTAGTTTCCATGCGGCTTTCATTGGACTCGCAAGTGACAACCAAGCAAAATCCGCATCGTCAATCGACCCTACCGTGCCGAATCCGAGACCATACTTCGAATCGGGAGGATGACCGGAGTTATTCCATAATTTTTCAAAATTTTGTGATCGGCCTTTCGTCCATTGTCGAGGTAATAAACCACGTTGAATTAAATTTCGAACACAGGGAGAGTACCACTCAAAAGGTAATTCCATTAATTCCGATGAAGTGACATCTTCGAATTGTACATTATTTTCGGCTTTGGAGGTAGAAGCACCACGGTAGAATTTGATTGGCCTCGCACCATCGTTACGTACCTCTTTGACCACCATACCCTCGATCTTGTTAGAATGGATCGGGGTTAGGGTCATAGTATGTACGTAGTGGTTAATCTTCTCGTACATCGATTTATATTCTTCATTCTTTTCATCTTCGAGGGAGATCTTGAATTGCGGCTTCTTCCGACTTATTGCCGCTGCTTCTTGTTTGATTTCTTTTTCTTCTTCGTAACTATCTTCCCAATCAACATTGATGGCTGGTTTCCTCCGTCCAACCTGTCCTAACGTCTCTACCACGGCCTCGTCCCCGGCCTCGACCTCGGATGCGAGTTGTGGAGAAACCTTCACCATCTCGCCGGAAGGGAGTGGTGAGTGACTCGTTGGACTAGAACTTCAAGTTCTTCGTTGTCCCGAACTTTCTTTGCTTCATTTGTTACGGTATCTCCGGAGAAGATCGTTTTCTTTGGCGGTGCATAATAAGCCGCATCTTCATGGATTCCAATCTCATGTACGGAGAATGGTTGCAAGTCACCTTTGATGCACTCGTTCCCCTCCATCGTAGTATTCGATGCACCGATGCAGCAGATGATGGTACCATCCTCGTTTTCATGTATCCATGGTCGGCCCAAGAGAGCGTTGAACGACGTTTCGAATCGATTATGTGAAATTTTGCGGTTGTCTTTGCTAAGTCACCGGTCTTCATCGATAGCGTTATTGACCCGAGGGCTCTTTCTCCTTTTGGTTGAATCCTCTTAATAACATTTTGTTCGCTTCGAGCTCGCGAGCATCAATTTCCAAGTATGCTAGTGTTCGGAGACTCATTATATCGATCGATGCTCCCGGATCCACCAATACTCGCGAGAGCGTAAACTTCCCAATCGTAATCGAAATGTACAACTGGTCGGTTGTGATCCGTCGTCCTAAGTAAGTAGGTCATTGTCCGTGAAGGTAACACTTCATTGTTCCTTTAACGAGCAAACCTCATCTAAGGAATCTCCGGCCATTCGAGCTAAGCAAATTTCTCGGATCAAGTAAGGCCTTGATCGAGCTTCTCTCATCTCCTTCGATAAGATGAGAGCGTCGTAAATGCTCGGCTTGGCCGGTAGTTTCCTAAGATGGGCTAGCACGTTGTAGTCCACTTTATTTCCATGCGTCTCGGCTTCTTCTCGAATGGGTATTTCTTCCGCCGGGGTTGGTTCTTCTTGAACAACCACCGCTTTCCTTTGTCTTTCGGACCCATTCTCGGAGGTAGAACTTTTCCACTTCTCAAGTCGACTTCCGTAATTTCTTCCGAATCTAGTGTTGAACTTATCGGTGTCTCCTCCCGAATCGGAATGACAGTGCTCTTCCGGATTATCTTCAAAATCCGAAGGCTCTAACTCTATTTTAACCGGAGCTCCTCGAAACTCACGTGATAGATCCGTTGCTCGTTGAACTCTCGTAGCCTCCTTGATGGATGTCTTCTTCGTTATTTTGCTCGTCGAGATCGTGTATGATTTGAGAATTCGTCGTTGGTATCGAAGTCGATGTCCGGATTGTCGCTAGTTACGTAATCGTTAAAAACTAGTCAAAACGTAGCCAACGCCATCACCCTTATCATTATATGATCCCACCGAAGTGAGCAGATAATCATACAAAATCAGAGGTTCGAGGGATTTCTCCCCCGAATCGGAAACAACTATCCTAGGATAAGCAGCCCCTAGCCTAGCCTTAGGAGTCTCGGTCCCCTCTTCTTCGTCAATTTTCTTCTTTTCTTCGATCGTCTCCTGTCGAGGTGGTTCCTCCATCGCAAGTGATAGTACCGGTTTAACAGGTCTCGAACTCGAATCGAGGCTCGCACCGAAGCGGTTCGGATGTCGTCTAAAATCTTCTTCGAAGACCTCATCCGAGCGGTAGTCCATCCATCGTCGGCTGCATAGGGATCTATCGGAATGACGGGATCGGCTGAGATAACATCGACGCGAACCTCCTTTCCGGGGTTCCTTCATGTACTCCTTCGGGATTGTTATATTTCCTTTCCGAAGGTTGTCGTTGAGCCAACTTTTAAAGGTAATGCAATCTTCTATCTTGTGCCCAAGCATCCGATGGTAGGGGCAAAAGTTGGGATCACCGTTCTTGTTGACTTCCTCCGGTCTTTTAGGTTCGGCAATCGGAAATCTGGAGTCTTCATTAGGCTACGGAACATTTTCTGCATCGCTTCATTTTTGAACGGATATTCTCTCGCTCGAAGCTCCCTTAATGTACGTTGCGGACGAGGCGGTTGTTCATACCGCGGAGACGACCGATAGCTGGACCGGGGTTGCTTGGTAATTCCGTTGTGGTTGCTCGCGGCCTTTCCGGTGGTATTTCGCATCGGTTGCTTGCCTTTATCAACCGCCGCAATGATCCCGGATTTCTTTTCGAAGGTCTTCACCGGCTTCTGCTTGTCCGTCTTGTCGGCAAAACTTAATTGCTTCGCCTCTTCTTGCAAGCTTCCGGCCTTGCTTAACAACTTCTCGAAAGTCTTAATAGTGAATCCTTTGAGGAGAAGTGCTATCGGGCCGTGAATGCTTTTAAGCAAGATGCCGACCGCATGTTGTTCTCGCGATTGTGGTTCACACTTCATGCTCAAGTTTCTCCATCGAAGTATGTAATCCACCAAAGTTTCATTCGGCCTTTGTTTCTCTACCACTAAATCACCTATAGTGATGAGGTGCCGAGCTCCGCAAATCGCTCGACGAATGAGGCTCTCTAGCTTCGAGAATGTCTTCACCGAGCCATCGGGTAACTCCGCATACCGGCCGAAGGCGATTCCCGATAGACCGTCGACGAACCGTCGGAAGAGTAACGCATCGCTCCCGCCGCATTGCAACAACCGGCACGAAAGTGTGCAACATGCCGTTGGGGGTTCCCGGTTCCGTCGAAGGTCTTGAACGCAGGTGGTACGAAGCCTTTCGGGTATCGGACAGCGTCGAATTCTTCCGGGTAAGGTCTACCCGTCCGAATGGATGTCCCGTTCTTCGATTGTGCTAAGGCTTCTCGCACTTCGCCGTTCTACCAAGTTCTTGATATCCTTTTCGGTGGATCATACTTTGTGTTGTATCCTTTTAGCCGGTCATCCCCATCGACGGATGTAATCTCCTTTCCTCCGTCTACAATGTGAATGACCTCCAGGGGTGTCTCTCATGTGGTTGTACTTCGACTCCGGAGAGTGGCCGCAGCTACGGCCATCTCTTCCATCCTTTTCGCCATTCGAGCGATCGTGTCGTCCTTTTCCCGAAGCCGTCTTCTCATCGGTCCGGCTCCTCTCTTTCGCGGCCGCAGGAGCACCTTGCGAAGCCGATGAAGCTCGTGTCTCAACCATATTGATTTCTCGCATATTCGTCGTCCATGAACTCCGATGAATCGATCTCATCTCCGAACTTTTCTTCTCTTTCTTTTGCCAACCGTCGGATATCGGTTCTCAACTTTTCCATGGCATCTTCTAGCGGGGCTTTTCGTGTGTGTTTGCGGTTTTCATGCGATACTGCCGGGTCCCTTTTTCACGAGTCCCCTTTATCGCAGAGAGCACTTTCTTCGATTCCAGCCTCCCGGCGAGACTTTCTTTCTCGGCCGCTCGTTTCAATCTCAATCGCCCGAGTAGTGGGACGCCATACCATCCTTCTAGCAGCAGAAGGTCTAGGACCGGATGGTTCTGTCGGCCAAATGCTCGGAAGGTGGTATCCTCCCTAATCTGCAATCCTGAGACTACGACAGGCGGACTAGCCTTCATTCTCTTGCTTGGCTTTTCTGTCATGACGGCGGGCTCTATTCGGGGCCCAAGACGGGATTTGACTGGCACCCGCCCTATCCTTCACAAAATCTCCGATACGGGGCAGTTTTCCTTCCTTGCTAACTTTTCTACCAAAGTTTGCAGTCGAGCAAACGGCGTAGTTCTAGTTCTTTTCTTGCGGCTATCGTTGTAGTATGCGGGCCGAGGTAATGTGGCAGCAATCTTGCGAACATTCTCCTCATCCTCTGCGGCGGAGAGGGGATGGAACCCGCTTCCTCCCAAAAGTGGTATGTAGTCGGCAACGGTGTATATTCCGGTAGCGGTGTATATTCCGAGCGACTCCGGAATTTCCTCCAGAAAGCAATCTCGGCAGCTCGGCTTCTCCGGCGATCCTTCTACTTCGTTTCTTCTTGGGTCCTTGTCGATGACGGAATCTTCGAACTGGACCCGATTTCGAAAACGAAGGTCTTACAGAAGATCCGTACCCTCCACGGTAACGAGTTTACCATAGTTCTAGATTTCTTTCCGCTTCGATTTGCGAAGAAGTCGGGGTAGGTGCGAAACAACTAGACCGAGTGGGGGTAGTAAGAATGGTCCTCCCGCGGACGACAGATTCTCCTCAGTCGGGACCCTTTGCAGGGAGGAAACTCTTGGGTCGACCTAAGGTTAAACTCGAGCGGCGGTTCTTCGACCTGGATACCTTGTTCGTCGATGCAAAGAGGGAGACGTCGGTGACCTCGACATTCGTGTTTTCAAATCCTTGTCTAAACCGGATGATCCCATTGTCTGGGCAGCTCATCCTTATAGCATGCCGAAGTCCAGATCCATTGGTGAAGGAGAAAATCAGCTTCGGGGCTTCCATTTCGCGAGGTAGATTCGGTTATCAGTCCCAAGTTATGCTTCTTTTCTTTAGGACGAAAAGAAAGGAATTGAAAAGAGTCCGAACTCATTCTTATTCTTGTATTTATAAGAAGGAATCATTTGTTAAAAGAGTCATTTATTAGAGGGTTTGTTTATTTAGAACGGAATGTTCAAAGGTGTAGAGAAGGTAAGGAATCCGATTCAGAGTTGGAAAGGAAAAGAAAGTCTTAAGCAAGACTTCTCGACTCGAAGGATCATTCCTAAACTAACACCTATCGGGGTCCACCCCACCTCAAAAATGAGGTAAAGGATCTCGAACCTCTCCGTTTAGGGGTGTCTAAACAAAGTGGCTCCTAAATCCGAGAGAATGTTGGCTATACTCGTCCAAGGTAGAAATGAACATAGTATTCCAACGGAAAGAAGGGTAGTTTGATCCACTAAGGGACATGGATACACTACCGATTTTTGAAAGCAGAATTATCTGATTATAATGGAGAGAGGAATTTTCCCCAGCGGAGTCGCCAGAAATCTTGTCGGCATATTTTTAGGTTGTGTTTTATTTAAAAAAAGAGGGGGTCGCCTAACAGAAATTGTGCGGCGAATTTTTAATTTAATTTAAATAAATAATTTGAAAAGTAGTATTTGATTTTGAAAATAATTTTAAATTTGAAGATTTTTAAGATATGAGATTAAACCGATCTCACATCCCAAATAGTTTATATAAACGAGCACCGCACCACAAACCGTGTATCTATCCCTAAGGATAGACACACCGCTCGACGGTGGGGCTCGATTAAATAAACTAGAAGATTTATGACATCCGTTTGGTCCGCGAACCAATTTTATAAGCCGACAAAATTCCCCGCTTAATATGAAAACATTAAACAGTGGTTTATATTACTCAGGTTCTTTAAAATTCCCTATAAGGGCAAGCCCCTATAGTTAATTACATCTTAAGTGATGGGAATCACCTAAGAAAACTCTCGATAATAATCAATAATTCTGCTCTCAAGGATTTCAAAGTTTAAGATTTTCAAGGAATTGAATTTTGGAATTTCAATAGGGAATGGATCAAGTTTGGAACATTTTGTTTTGGGAATCCAAAGGAAGAAAGGTAGGAGAAATCACAGATTCGAAGTGAACTTCGGTAATTTCCCGACTATCCTATTGTTTGGCTTGGATTTAAGAAAGTCCTACTATTTATTTAAATGTTTTGATTTTGCCAATTTTAATTAATTAGGACTTATATTCATATGATAGAATCATACAAATAAACTTTCGAAGATGTGAGGGTTTATGTCGTACCCAAACGACTACCTCAGAATCCTAAGTCCGGTTAGGGCTTAATTTGCAATGCAAATGCCTAACGAAGAGGTTGAGGATTTATGTTGCACTAGGCGAACTACCTCGAAATCCTATGGCTTTGTTATTTAATTCTAAAACAGTTTTGCTGAAGTAGATCCGAGTTTTGCTGATGACGATGGCCGTGCTGCCCACCATGCTCCGAGCTCCTTGTTGTTGCAGAGGTTTAGTTTTAGAAATTATAAATCAGGGGATGAGAAAAGTGTTTTGGTTTAGAGAAAATCTTAATTTCCAAGTGTTTTTTATGTTTTATTTAAAACAAATCTTAAAGTTGATTATAACGACACCGGTTAAGATCCCACGGTTCCATCCTTCCGCATCATTATTTTTATCGGATTCACTTAGTCCGGATGAATTTGCTAAACTCAACTGAATGAGTTCCACACTTTCATTTAGACCGTGGAAATCCCGTTAGCAACATGTAGGTTACATCATCCGAGGTATTCCCGATCATCCAATAGGACGTTTTAATTTAGTTGTAATTGTAGTTTTGTGTTCGTTTGTGATTAAATTTTGAGTTGTTTTATATTTTGAAATGTTGTGGCGGTGAATTTTATCTTGCAATGACTTTTAACTTAGTTTTGGTTTCAGTTTTAGGGACTATCCTAAAGGTGTGAGTTTTGATGCAACGAGTTGTTTATCATGCAAGAAGAGTAAGTGCAATGCGATTAAATAAATTGCAATAATGTAAATTGCAAGAAAGTAAATTGCAATAAAATAAAAGCGTACCTGGAGGTTCTTCCCGTCATCCCAAGCTACACTTAAAACACAATTAGAATATTTAAGCAAGTTCCTAGGTAAAGCTAAGAGAAAGGTAATGATTTTCTACCAAATTCCTAATCCTATAGCTAGTCATTTCCTATGACGTCTAGGTTCTTTGTGTTTTTGTTTGAAGACGATTTTCTTCATCAAAGAACAATTAAGTCCAATTGTTCTTATAAATGTCCTATCATATTGAGGAAGTGCTTAAGAATAATCTTAAACATCTTTTCAATATTTTCTAGGATTGTTTTAAGTCCAAATGGGTTTAATTATACAAATGAATTAATCGTCCGAGAATTCAAGTTTTGTTGTTATCTTACTCAGCTGAACTAGGACATTTGAATATCCTATAAGTGAAGTAACATTTCATTTAATGTTCGTTTAGGAGTTATAATAACCAAAGCTTTCGAGGGTAAATTGGTATTCAAATGATTTGATTTAAGTTAAAGGGTTTAAATTTGGAATAGTGTTCAAGTTGCTTTATATTTAATTTCTTTCTGTTTTAGGTGATGTTATATTTAATTCAATTTAATTTAATTTAATTTAATTTAATTGAGTTTTAATTTTAATTTAATTTAATTCAATACAGTTCAATTTAATTTGATTTGATGTTTAATTAACTTGATTTGATTTAATTTTAATTTAACTTGATTTAATTTAATTTAATTTAATTTAATTTAATTTGATTTAATTTGATTTAATTTAATTTAATTTAATTTAATTTAATTTAATTTAATTTAATTTAATTTGTTTAATTTAATTTAATTTGATTTAATTTAATTTAATTTGTTTAATTTAATTTAATTTGATTTAATTTAATTTAATTTAATTTTTAATTTAATTTAATTTTTTAATCTTAATTTAATTTAATTTAATTTAATTTAATTAATTTAATTTAATTTAATTTTAATTTAATTTTATTTTTAATTTTAATTGAATTTTTTTTTAAAAGAGTTTAATAATTTAATTTTAGTTTAATGATTAAGTCTTTTAATATTTTAAATTTGAGTTATCATTTTAATTAAGAATTGAATATTAATGAGATAATTAATTTAGAGATTTTTAAATTAAAGAATAAATTTCTTCCTAATAATATCCCTATTTTAATAATTCCAATTTTATTATTCTTCCAAATTTAATCCATCATTTAATTAAAGTTTAATCATTTTAAATTTGCTTAATGGGTTTCTACCCTTTAATCATTTAAATTTCAATCATCCAAGTCAAAAGAGGATCAAATATTTTACTTGTTGATTTTTTATTAAACCTAAAAGTTTTAATTAAGGATTAAAGATTTTAATTACCATTTTACCCTTTAAGCTTAATAATTTCATAACTCACTAAATTGAACTCAAATGAACTTGAAATTTTTATGTGACTTCACTCATATGTCAATAAAGACATGAGAGGAGAAAATGTGATTTTTCTGTATTTAATTTATTTATATAATTATTTTTGGTAGAAAATAGAGATTTTCAAGGAAAATTTAATAACATGACCAAGGGAAAGTTTTTGTCCTTAAGAAAATTAGGAGACATTCCTAATAACCAGAGGATCACTTGGACCAATTTTGGTGATTTTTTAAATTATATTATTTTTATTATAATTATTTTAAGTTTTGGAGTGTTAATTAATTTAAAAATAAAATAAATGCTGAAAAATGAATTTTATATTTTTCAAAAATCTCTTTGATATCAAGGAAACCAGAGAAGCAAATTTTGCAATTTTCTGATTTTTCTATGATTTATTATAATTATTTTAGTGAAAATGCTAGAAAATACATTTTTTTTAATTTTAAAATTACCTTAAAGCTTTAAAATTTAATATCTCACTAAATAGACCTAAGAGAAATGTGGGATTTGTTCCTATGTGATTAAAATTCAAAATGTGACATTTTGGTGAATTTTATTATTTTTGTGATTTTTATTATTTTTTAATTATTAAAAATATTAAAATATTATTAAAAATCAACTTTTTTGGAAAATTGAAATTTTAATTTTCTTAGGTTCCCCTGATATCAGAGAGGCTCCAAAACCAATTTGGTGAATTTTTGAAAGGTATTTTAAAAGTTATGAATTTTTAAAGTTTAAAATGGCTAAGTGGCCTAATCAACCCAATTAGTGGGGCTAACCAAGTCCAATTGACCTCAAACTTTTATGGTGGATTCCTCTGATCCTAAAGGTCAGTGGAGAATTGATTTCAAGTCAATTTGATTCATGGTTAACTCTAATTAATTAGAGACCTATTTTGGGTGTTTAAGCCAATTAGGGTTGTTTTAAATGAACTAAGTCAAAACCTATTTTTCCTAGGGTTCTCTCGGTCATAAGAAACATCACCAAATTTTCCTAGAATTTATTTCACAACATGCTATTTGTTGGAATTAAAATGCTCAAAACAACAACATGAATTTGAAAAATCAATAACTTTTTATAGGGATGGCCTCGACTTTGGAAAATTCGGGGAATGTTCCCAAATTCGGAGGCTTCAAAAGCCCTATGGTCTCATGCCATGGTGAATTGTATACATGCATGGAGAATTAAAAGTATGCAAGAGAATAAATAAATTATAAAAAATAAAATACTTGATGAAATTAAATGATTTCTTTTCCACATTATTCTCCTCTGTTCACTGAGCAAGAGGGTATTTTTATTTTATTTTTCTGATTTTTCTACACAGAGTTATGAATTTTGAAGTTTAGGGAATTAAATAAATCAAAAAATACCCTAATTTTCTATTTATCCACGCGGCGCCAACTCATCCTCGGCATCTCCGAAACGCCGCGTGTCGCGCTCCCATTCGACGCCGCCACCCGAGTCGGCAGCCGGGCCCCGCGGTTCTCGTACCGTCTCCTGGTCCGACGCCATCTGAGCCGTTCGTCCGCGCGTGTATTGAATGGATGACATCCGTTCATCGTCCCCGAGCGTCCTCACCCGAGAGCCGTCCACACTAAATCCCTAAGACCTCACTCGATACTCAATGGATTTTCATGTTCTTATGCTCTATGGATTCGTCTTGAAGAGACGAACACATCTATACTGCTATCATGCATTGAAACTAAGGCATTTGAAATGGAGAATCTCCAGAAGCTCGGGATGAAGAATTAGCTCATACCTTTGCTCAGAGAAGTGTGGCTTCTATCTGAGAGTTGTTGCACCTTCGATTGGATCCCAGCAAGCTCCAGATGAAGTCTTCTGATCTGGTGAATTGTCTAGATGTGATTTCGACCAAGCCCGATCACAAAGCTTGGAGGGTGGAGCAACTGGGTGGCCTGGAGATGGGGCTTTTGCTGGTGGACACCTTCCCTCGGTCCAGTGAAGGTGTAGACCCAATCAATTTGGGAATTGGCTCACCGTGGAGAAGTGTCCTGGTTTTGGGTGGAATTTCGACTGGGAAATCGGATTTTATCAGATGGGGATTAGGGCAAATCGACACCTGGGGATCAACCGCTCTAAGGGTGGAGAAGGGTTTGGAACAGTTTTGCGCGAGTTTCGGCAAGGTTTGTGCAACTCTCCTCCATGGCCGCGAGGGTGAGGGGTTTAAACAGGAGAGGCCGGAGAGCCTTCCGGGGGAGTCGAGGCATGGGATCAGCCTGCTCGGGTGAGGAGAAGAACAGCCATAGTGACCATTTGGCATGGGGCAGCTCAGCAAGTGGGAATTCCAAACTTTGGCTCCTCCCAAGGTCTCGGCCATTGTGTTTTCCGGCGATCCAGGCGGCTGGCTGGCAGGCATGGGTCACCCTCAGGTCCAGGTGGGTCAGGGTTGGAGGTTTGTGCAATCAATTGGCAATTGCCATGTGTAAAGGCTTTAAATTAAAATGGAATGGTGATGGGGTCATTTTGGCCTTAATTTGGTCAACCCATTGGTTTGGGTTGGGTGCACCTCCCCATGGCCTCGATTTTGGGCCGAGAGGATCATTGGGTCGGCCAAGGGAGAGTGGTGTGGTCTCTATCCATGATGAGGTGGCTAAACATGGTTTAGTGTGTGACATGCTTAAGGTAAAAAAGGGGTTAAGGAGGATTAGGAAAGGGGCTCCTCCTTTTGCCATTAATGGCTTGATCACATGTCAAGCCTTCCATGGCTTCATGTGGCTTGCCCATGGCTTGCATGGCTCACCTTTGACTTGGGAAAAGTTGAGTCAATTTCATGGAAATGGGTTTTAAGAATTTTGGATATTTTGGTGAAAATTTGCATGAAGCTTGATTTGGAATGGTTTAATTGATGATTTTGAAACTTAGGGGTGATTTTGATTAAATGGATGATGAGGGGAAATGCCATGTGGGCTTTGGATGGATTTGGGCTTTTGAATGTGGTGAAGTGGGCTTTTAGGAAAGTTTAAGGGGAATGGGCTTTTTTGATTTTAGGATGGGCATTTGGGTAAAGATTTTTTGAAGAACTTTGTCAAATAAATGTCATAATTGGTTTAGGGATGTTCTATGAAGTGCTTGGAATCAATTTGGTGTGATTTGGAGTCGAATTGGTTCGAATTTGGATTTATTTGGTAAGTGGGCCTATGTAGGTCAAATTGGGCTAACTTGGGCTAATGTTGGGCTAGGGTTGAAATTGATATAAAATTAATGTTGAGAAATGTTTATGGGAGTGTTTCAAAGAGGTTTTGACTTTGGTTGGGCTTTGATTTTGGGGTTCGGGCTCATTTGGGTTAGGTTTGGGTTTAGGTCAAAATAGGGCCTTTTAACTTTGGGTTGAGTTTGAGTGGGGTTTGGGTCTAAATTTTGGGCAAATCATGTTAATATTTTGTTTGTGGGAATGTTAAGGAATATTTAGAGAAGATTTGGGGTTAATTGGAATTGAATCGGGTGAGTTTGGGTTAGGTTTGGGTCATGGGTCCAAATCGGGCTTTAAGGCCAAAAGTGAGATCGGATCCAAATATCAATCAAATTGGGCTTGGATTTGGTCTAGATTGGTATTTGGGATATTGAATTGAAGTTTAGAATTGAATTGGACCAAAATTGGGGTCAATCGGGTAGGTTTGGTTCGACATCGGGTTCACTTAGGGTTAAAATGGGTCAAATTGGGGTTTTGACAAAAGTAGGGTAAATTGACAAAATTGGCCCATGGTGTAGTTGGAAAAAATTAAATTGGGAATATTTGAGATTTTCTGGAATTTTCTGGGAATTTTCTCGAATTTTTGGATTTTTAGGTCAAGAGGGGTATTTTGGGTATTCTGGAGGGTATTGGGAGGTTTTCTTGGAATTTTTGGTATTTTTGGGTATGGATGATCAATTTAAGTGATGTGGAAATGTTTGGTAATGATTTTGGAGAATTTTGGATAATTTGGAAATTTTGAGAAATTTGGGTAATTTCGGGGTTTTGCGTAGGCTAAGCGGGTGTAGGGTCCGGGGTCAAAAATCGAAAATTTGGAAAATTGAAGATCGGGTGGATGTAAGTGGAAAGAAGTCATTTTGGTTGAGCCATGAAGCCATGTCAAGCCCATGTGAGCCATGAAGGGACCCATTTGAGGCATTCACTATGTTGTTCCTAACCCTCTTAGCCAAGGGCTTAGGGGTTAAGGACCATCCATGTGAATCACCTACATGAGTCAGGAGGTTAAGTTGGGTATGGGTGTGGTTTTAGGAGGTATGTGGAAGTGTAGTGTGTAGGTGTAGTGTATAAATGTAGTGTGTGTGTAAGCCAGCCCCTTCACCAGACCAGGCCACCCAGGGCAGTCCTAAGGCCAAAGAGTCCCATAGGAACTCATCCTTTAAACTTCCACATTCGATTTCAACCCTCTAGGTGATTAGGGGTCTACAATCAAGTTTGTAGAGCTTGCAGGGAGTTAAGAAGTGGTTTGAATTTCTAAAAGGTGGGTCCCAATTCTAGTCCTCTAAGAAAGTCAAAGGAAAAGCCTAAGGCTAGATCCTAAGTACTAAAGAGAAGAAGAGAAGACCTCATCAAAAATGAGGTCAACAATCCCCAGTGTCAATTTGCCCTAATCCCCACCAACAAAATCCAATTTATCAACTGAAATTTCACCCAAAACCAGGACACTTTGTCACAGTGAGCCAATCCTCAAATTGACTGGTCCTACACCTTCACTAGACCAAGAGGAGAAGTTTCCCACTGAAAGCCCCATCTCCAGAGCCACCCGGCTTGCTCCGACCTCCAAGCTTTGTGATCGGCTGTGGTCACTTTCAAAGCTAGGCAATTCACCAGACCAGGAGACTTCATCTGGAGCTTGCTGGGATCCAATCGAAGGTGACACAACCCTCAGATCGAAGCCACACTTCTCTGAGCAAAGGTATGGCCTCACTCTCCTTCCCAAGCTTTTGAACTTTCTCCATTTTTATTGAGTCAATTTCATGCCACATAAACCGTATAGATTTGTTCGTCTTCTCAAGACGAATCCATAGAGTATAAGAACGTTAAATTTGATCAAGTATTGAGTGAGATCTTAGGCCTAGAAGACGGACGACTCTCGGGTAAGGACGCCTGGGGACGATAAACGGATGCCGTTCATTTAATACACGCGCGGATGGACGGCCAGGATCGCGCCGGATCAGGAGATGGAACGACACAGCGGGGCCCCGGAGCTCCGAGTCGGATGGCGGCGTCGAATCGGAGAGCGCCACGCGGCGTTTTGGAGCTGCCGAGGTCGACGCGGCGCCGCGTGGATAAATAGAAAATTAGGGTATTTTTCTATTTATTTAATTCCCTAAACTTCAAAAATCCATAACTTTGTGTAGGAAAATCAGAAAAATAAAATAAAAATACCCTCTTGCTCAGTGAACAGAGGAGAATAATGTGGAAAAGAAATCATTTAATTTCATTAAGTATTTTATTTTTAATGATTTATTTACCCTCTGCATTCTTTTAATTCTCCACGCATATAGGGAATTTACCATGGCATGAGACCATAGGGCTTTTGAAGCCTCTAAATTTGGGAACATTCCCTGAATTTTCCAAAGTCAGAGGCCATCCCTATGAGAAGTTATTGATTTTTCAAATTCATGTTACTGTTTTGAGTATTTTAAATCCAATAATTAGCATGTTGTGAAATAAATTCTAGGAAAATTTGTTGATGTCTCTTATGACCAGAGGACCCTAGGAAAAATAGGTTTTGAATCAGTTCATTTAAAATAACCCTAATTGGCTTAAACACCCAAAATAGCTCATTAATTAATTAGAGCTAACCATATATCAAATTGACTTGAAATCAATTCTCCACTGACCTATAGGATCAGAGGAACCCACCATAAAAATTTGAAGTCAATTGGACTTGGTTAGCCCTACTAAATGGGTTGATTGAGCCACTTAGCCATTTTAAACTTTAAAAATTCATAACTTTCAAAATACCTTTCAAAAATTCACCAAATTAGTTTTGGAGCCTCTCTGATATCAGGGGAATTTAAGAAAATTAAAATTTCAATTTTCTAAAAAATTAAATTTTTTGCGTTATTTTAATATTTTAATAATTAAAAAATAATAAAAATCATAAAAATAATAAAATTCACCAAAATGTCACATTTTGAATTTTAATCACTTAGGAACAAATTCCATATTTTTCTTAGGTCTATTTAATGAGATATTAAATTTTAAAGCCCTAGGGTAATTTTAAAATTAAAAAAAAAGTATTTTCTAGCATTTTCACTAAAATAATTATAATAAATCAAAGAAAAATCCGAAAATTGTAAAAATTGATTCTCTGATTTCCTTGATATCAGAGAGATTTTTGAAAAATATAAATTTTATTTTCCAACTTTTATTTTATTTTTAAATTAATTAATACTCCAAAATTTAAAATAATTATAATAAAAATAATGTAATTCAAAAAATCACCAAAATTGGTCCAAGTGGTTCTCTGGTCATTAGGAATGTCCCATAATTTTCTTAAAGACAGAAACTTTTTCTTGATCATGTTATTAAATTTTCCTTGGAAATCCCTATTTTCTACCAAAAATAATTATATAAATAAATTAAATACAGAAAAATCACATTTTCTCATCTCATGTCTTTATTGACATATGAGTGAAGTCACATAAAAATTTCAAGTTCATTTAAGCTTAATTTAGTGAGTTATGAAATTATTAAGCTTGAAGGGCAAAGTGGTAATTAGAATTTTAACCCTTAATTAAAACTTTAGGATTAATAAAATTAACAAGTAAATTATTTGATCTTAATCTGATTTGGATGATTGAAATTTAAATATTTAAAGGGTAGAAACCTACTAAACAATTTAAAATAATTGAAATAAACCTTAATTAAATAATCGATTAAATTTGGAAGAATAATAAAATTGGAATAATTAAAATAGTGGATATTATTAGGAAGAGATTTATTCTTTAATTTAAAAATCCCTAAATTAATCATCTCAATAATATTTAATTCCTAATTAAAAATGATAATTCAAATTTAAGTTTTAAAATGTTAAAGGACTTAATCATTAAATTAAATTAAAGATAACTTATTAAACTATTTTAAATTTTCAATTAAATTAAAATTAAAAAATAAAATTAAATTAAAGATTAAATTAGATTATATCAAATAAATTAAATTAAAATAAATTAAACAAATTAAATTAAATCAAATAAATTAAATTAAATTAAATTAAATTAAATTAAATTAAAACATATTAAATTAAATTAAATTAAATTAAATTAAATTAAATTAAATTATATTAAAATAAAATAAAATCAAATAAAACTAAAATTAAAATTAAAATTAAAATTAAAATAAAAAAAAATCAAAATTAAATTAAAATTAAAACTAAACCAAATTAAACCAAATTAAAATTAAATTAAATTAAATTAAATAACATCACCTAAGATATAAAGAAATTTAAAATAAAGCAACTTGAACACTATTCCAAATTTAAACCCATTAACTTAAATTAAATCATTTGAACACCAATTTGCCTTTGAAAGCTTGGGTTGTCATAACTCTTAAGTAGAACGCTAAATGAAATGTTACTTCACTTATAGGATATTCAAATGTCCTAATCCACCGAGCAAGATAACAAAACTTGGATTCTCGGACGATTAATTCATTTGTATAATTAAATTCATTTGGACTTAAAACAATTCTAGCAATATTGAGAAGATGTTTAAGATTCTTCTTAAGCATTTCCTCAATATGATATGATACTTATAAGAACAATTTAACTTAATTATTCTTTGATGAAGCAAAATCGTCCTCAAACAAAAACACAAAAACCTAGACGTCATAGGAAATGACTAGCTATAGGATTAGGAATTTGGTAGAAAACCATAACCCTTCCCTTAGCTTTACCTAGGAACTTGCTTAAGTATTCTAATTGTGTTTTAAGTGCAGCTTGGAATGACGGGAAGACCCTCCAGGTACGCTTTTATTTTATTGCAATTTACCTTATTGCAATTTATTTAATCGCATTGCACTTACTTTTATTGCATGATAAACAACTGTTGCATGAAAACCCACACCTTTAGGATAGTCCCTAAAAATGAAACCAAAACTAAGTTAAAAGTCATTACAAGATAAAATTCACCGCCACAACATTTCAAAATATAAAACAACTCAAAATTTATTCACAAACAGAACACAAAACTACAATTACAACTAAATTAAAACGTCTTGTTGGATGATCGGGAATACCTCGGATGATGTAACCTACGTGTTGCTAATGGGATTTCCCACGGTCTAAATGAAAGTGTGGAACTCATTTAGTTGAGTTTAGCAAATTCATCTGGACTAAGTGAATCCGATTAAAATAACGATGCCGAAGGATGGAACCGTGGGATCTTAGCCGGTGTTGTTATAATCAACTTTAAGATTGGTTTAATTAAAACATAAAAAACACTTGGAAATTAAGATTTTCTCTAAACCGAACCCTTCTCTCATCTCCCGATTTATGACTTCTAAAACTAAACCTCTCGCAACAACAAGGAGCTCGTAGCATGGTGGGCAAGCACGGCCATCGTCATCAAGAAAACTCGAGTCTATTTCAGCAAAACTTTCCTAGAATTAAATAACCAATCCATAGGATTTCGAGGTAGTTTGCCTAGTGCAACATAAATCCTCAACTCTTCGTTAGGCATTTGCATGATCATGTCATGTAAATTAAGCCCTAACCGGTCTTAGGACTCCGAGGTAGTCGTTTGATACGACATAAACCCTCATATCTTCGAGGCTATTTGTATGATTTTATCATACAAATATAAGTCCAAATTAATTAAAATTGACAAGATTAAAATACTAAATAATTATTAGGACTTTCCTAAATCCAAGCCAAACGATAGGATAGTTGGGAAATTACCGAAGTTCGCTTCGAATCTGTAATTTTTCCTACCTTTTCTTCCTTTGAAATCCCAAAATAAAATCTTCCAAATTTGATCCATTCCCTATTGAAATTCCAAAATTCAATCCCTTGAAAGCTTAAACTTTGAAATTCTTGAGAGCAGAATTACTGATTATTATCAAGAGTTTTCTTAGGTGATTCCCGTCACTTAAGATGTAATTAACTATAGGGGCTTGCCCTTATAGGGAATTTTAAGAACCTGAGTAATATAAGCCCTGTTTAATGTTTTCATATTAAGCAGGGGAATTTGTCGGCTTATAAAATTGGTTCGCAGACCAAACGGATGTCACAAACCTTCTAGTTTATTTAATCGAGCCCCATCACCAAGCAGTGTGTCTATTCTTCGGGGTAGATACACGGTCTGTGATGCGGTGCTCATTTATATAAACTATTCGGGATGTGAGATCAGTTTGATTTCATATCTTAAAATTTTCAAATTTAAAATTATTTTCAAAATCAAATACTACTTTCCAAAATTATATATATATTTAAATTAAATTTAAAAAATCTAAAATTCGCCGACAATTTCTGTTAGGCGACCCCCTTTTCAAAATAAAATACACAACCTAAAAATAATGCCGACATATTTCTGGCGACTCCGCTGGGGAAAATTCCTCTCTCCATTTTAGTCAGACAATTCTGCTTTCAAAAATCAGTAGTGTATCCATGTCCCTTGTGGATCAAGCTACCCTTCTTTCCGTTGGAATACTATATTCATTTCTACCTTGAACGAGTATAGCCAACATTGTCTTGGATTTAGGAGCCACTGTTTAGACACCCCTAAACAGAGAGGTTCCGAGATCCTTCTACCTCATTTCTAAGGTGGGGTGGACCCCCGATAGGTGTTAGTTTAGGAGTGATCCTCCGGGTCGAGAAGTCTTGCATAAGACTTTCTTTTCCTTTCCAACTCTGAATCGGATTCATTACCTTCTCTACACCTTTGAACATTCCGTTCTAAATAAACAAACCCTCTAATGAATGACTCTTTTAACAAATAACTCCTTTTTATAAATACATGAACAAGAATGTGTTCGGACTCTTTTCGATTCCTTTCTTTTCATCCCGATGAGAAGAAGCATAACTTGGGATCGACAACCGTAATCTACCCCGTAGAAATGGAAGTCCCAAAGCCGATTTTCTCCTTCACCAATGGATCGGACTTCATTATTTACAAGGATGAGCCGCCCGACAATGGGATCATCCGGTTTGGACAAGGATTCGAGAACACAAATGTCAAGATCACCGACGTTTCCCTTTTCGCATCGACAAACAAAGTATCCGAAGCCGAGAAGCCGTTGATCGAGTCCAACCTCAGTCAACCCAAGAGTTTCCTCCCCGTAAAAGATTCCGACCGAGAGGAGTACCGCCGTCCGCAGGAGGACCGTTGTTGCTACCCCGCCGGTCCGGTTATCTCTGCACCTACCCCGGCTTCGCCAAATTAAAGGGGAAGGAAATCCGGAACTATGGTGAACCCGTTACCGTGGAGGGTACGGACTTTCTCGTGAGACCTTCGTTTTTGAAATCGGGTCCGACTCAAGAATTCAATCACTAACACGGACCCAAAGAAGGAACGAAGTAGGAAGATTGCCGGGAAGGCCGTAGTTGTCGAAGTTGCTTTCCGGAGGAAATCCCGAAATCCCCGAGTACACACCACTACCTGAATACATACCATTGCCTGAAGATACACCCTTTTTGGATGGAAGTAGATTCCACCCCATTTCCGCCGCAGCTGACGAGGAAAATGTCAGCAGGATTGTTTCTACATTACCTCGACCCGCATACTATAACGACAGCAGAAAGAAAAGGGCTAGGATCACACCATTTGCCGGACTACAGACTGTGATCGAGAAGCTAGCAAAGAAAGAGAAATGCCCCGTATCGGAGATTCTAAAAAGGATAGGGCGGGTGCCAGTCAAATCCCATCTTGGGCCACGAGTAGAACCTGCCATCGTTACAGAAAAGCCAAATAAAAGGATGAAGGCTAGTCCGCCTATCATTGTTTCAGGGTTACAGATTAGGGAGGATACCACCTTCCAGAGCATTTGGGTCGACATGCACCATCCGGTCCTGGACCTTCCGCCGCTAGAAGGATGGTATGGCGTCCCACTACCTGGACAACTAAGATCGAAACAATCGCCCGAGAAGGAAAGTCTCGTCGGAGACTCGAATCGAAGAAAACGCCACTGCAGTAAAGGGGACTCGTGAGAAGGGAACCCGGCAGCTATCACACGACAACTGTGAGGATGCACAGCAAAAGACCGCTAGAGGACGCTATGGAAAAGTTGAGGACTGATATTCGACGACTTGCAAAAGAAAGAGAAGAGAAATTCGGAGACGAGATCGATTCATCGGAATTCATGGACGATTTGTATGCAGAAATCAACATGGTCGAAACGCGAGCTTCGTCAGCTTCGCAAGGTGCTCCTGCAGCCGCAGAAAGAGAGGAACCGGAAGTAATGAGAAGGCAGCTTCAAGAGAGAGACGATACGATCGCCCAAATGGCGAAGAGGATGGAAGAGATGGCTGTAGCCCTAGCCACTCTCCAGAGTCAAGTGCAACCCCAAAGAGAAACACCCCCGCAGGTCATTCACATTGTAGACGGAGGAAAGGAGATTACGTCCGTCAACGGGGATGATCGGCTAAAGAAAGATACAACATAAAGTATGATTCCGGAAAAAGATATCAAGAGCTTGGTGGAACGACGAAGTGCGAGAAGCCTTAGCACAATCAAAGAGCGGGACATCCATTCGGACGGGTAGACCTTACCCGGAAGAATTCGACGCCGTCCAATACCCAAAAGGCTTCTTACCACCTCTCGTTCAAGGCCTTTGATGGAACCGGGAACCCCCGACGACATGTTGCACACTTTCGTGCCGCGTTGTTGCAATGCCGGCGGGAGCGATGCATTACTCTTCCGACGAGTTCGTCGGCAGCTCGTCGTGGATCGCCTTTGATTGGTATGCGGAATTATCGAATGGTTCGGTGAAGACGTTCTCGAACCGGAAAACCTCTTCATCAAGCGATTCACCGGAGCTCAACACCACATCACTATAGGTGATTTAGTGGTAGAGAAGCATAAGCCGAACGAAACTTTGGTGGATTACATACTTCGATGGAGAAATCTAAGTATGAAGTGTGAACCACAATTACAAGAACAACATGCAGTCGACATCTTACTTAAAAGCATTCATGGCCCGATAGCACTTCTCCTCAAGGGATTTACTATTAAGACTTTCGAGAATTTGTTAAGCAAGGCCAGAAGCTTGCAAGAGGAGGCGAAGCAATTAAGTTTTGCCGACAAGATAGACAAGCAAAAGCCTGTGAAGACTTTTGAAAAGAAATCCTGGATCGTTGCAGCGATCGATAAAGGCAAGCAACCGATACAAATATCGTCGAACGGCCACGACAATCTCAACGGAATTACCAACGAACCCCGACCCAGCCTATTAGTCATCTCAACAGTATGAACAACCGCCTCGTCCGCAACGTACATTAAGGGAGCTTCTGAGCAGGGAATATCCATTCAAAAATGAGGCAGTGCCAAAAATGTTTCGTAGTCTAATGAAGACTCCAGATTTCCAGCTGCCAGAGCCTAAGAGACCAGAAGAAGTTAACAAGAAAGGTGATCCCAACTTTTGCCCTTACCACCGGATGCTTGGGCACAAGATAGAAGATTGCATTACCTTCAAAAGTTGGCTCAATGACAACCTTCGGAAAGGGAATATAACAATCCCGAAGGAGTACATGAAAGAACCCCAGAAAGGAGGTTCCATCAATGTTGTCTCGACTGATCTCATTATTCCGATAGTTCCCTATGCAACTGACGATGGATGGACTACCGATTGGACAAGGTCTTCAAAAAAGATTTTAGACAGCATCCAAACCGCTTCGGTGCGAGCTTCAATTCAGAGTTCGAAACCTGCCAAGTCAGCACTATCACTTGTGATAGAAGAACCACCTCAACAGGAGACGATTGAAGAGAAGAAGAAAATCGATGAAGAAGAGAAGATCGAGGCTCCTAAGGCTAGACTAGGGGCTGCTTATCCTAGGATAGTTGTTTCGGATTCAGGGGAGAAATCCCTCGAACCTCTGACTCTGTATGATTATCTGCTCACTTCGGTGGGATCTTATAATGATAAGGTTGATGGCGTTGGCTACGTTTTGACTGTTTCTAATGATTACGTAACTAGAGACAATTCAGACATCGAATTCGATACCAATGACAATTCTCAAATCATACACAATCTCGACGATCACAATGACGAAGAAGACATCCATCAAGGAGGCTACGAGAGTTCAACAAGCAACGAATCTATCTGCGAGTTTCGAGGAGCTCCAGTCACAATAGAGTTAGAGCCTTCAGACTCTGAAGCTAATTCGGAAGAACCTGTCATCCCGATTCAAGAGGAAACACTAGCAAACTCAACACTAGATTTAGAAGAAATTACAGAAGTTAACTTAAGAAGTGGAAGAGTTCTACCTCTGAGAATGGGTCCAAAGTACAAAGGAAAGCAGGTGGTTGTTCAAAAAGAACCAACCTCGGCAGAAGAAATACCCATTCGAGAAGAAGCCTAGACACATGGAAATAAAGTGGACTACAACGTGCTAGCCCATCTTAGGAAACTACCGGCCAAACTGTGCATCTACAACGCTCTCATCTTATCAAAGGAGATGAGAGAAGCTATGATCAAGGCCCTACTTGATCCGAAAATTTGCTTAGCTCAAATGGCCGGAGATTCCTTAGATGAGGTTTGTTCGTTAAAGGAACAACGAGGTGTTACCTTCACGGACAATGACCTATTACTTGGGACTGCAGACCACAACCGACCGTTGTACATTTCAGTTACAATTGGGAAGTTTACGCTCTCCAGAGTATTGGTGGATCCAGGAGCATCAATCAATATAATGAGTCTCCGAACACTAGCATACTTGGAAATTGATGCTCGCGAGCTCGAAGCCGACAAAATGTTATTAAGAGGATTCAACCAGAAAGGAGAAAGAGCCCTCGGATCAATAACACTACTAATGAAGACCGGTGACTTAGCAAAGACAACCGCAAAATTTCACATAATCGATTCAGAAACGTCGTTCAACGCTCTACTGGGCCGACCATGGATACATGAAAACCGGATGGTACCATCATCTCTACATCAGTGCATCAAATACGACGATGGAGGGGAAAGTGCATCAAAGGTGACTTACAACCATTCTCCGTACATGAGATTGGAATCCATGAAGACGCAGCTTATTATGCACCACCGAAGAAAACAATCTTCTCCAGAGATACCATAATAAATGAAGAAAAGAAAGTTCGGGACAACGAAGAACCTGAAGTTCTAGTCCAACAGTCACTCACCACTCCGTTACGGCGAGATGGTGAAGGTTTCTCCACAACTCGCATCCGAGGTCGAGGCCGGGACGAGGTCGTGGTAGAGACGTTAGGACGATTGGACGAGAGGAAACCGGCCATCAATGTTGATTGGGAAGATAGTTACGAAGAAGATAAAGAGATCAAGCAAGAAGCAACGACAATAAGTCGGAAGAAGCCGCAATTCAAGATCTCTCTCGAAGATGAGAAGAACGAAGAATATAAATCTATGTACGAGAAGATTAACCACTATGTACATACTATGACCCTGACCCCGATCCATTCTAATAAGATCGAGGGTATGGTGGTCAAAGAGGTACGTAGCACCGGTGCAAAGCCAATCAAATTCTACCGTGGTGCTACTTCCTCCAAAACCGAGAATAATGTACAATTTGAAGATGTCACTTCATCGAATTAATGGAATTACCTTTTGAGTGGTACTCTCCTCGTGTTCAAAATTTAATTCGGCGTGGTTTCTTACCTCGACAATGGACAAAAGGCCAATCACAACATTTTGAAAAGTTAAGGAATAACTCCGGTCGTCCACCCAATTCAAAGCATGTACTCGGATTCAGCACAGTAGGATCAGTTGACGATGCTGAATTTTGCCTTGTTGTCACTTGCGAGTCTAATGAAAACTGTATGGAAACTACAGAAGAACTTGAAGATTTACAAATTGGAAACGCTCCACCAGAATTCGAAGAAGAGATTAAATCTACAATAGATGAGTTAACGAAAGTTAACTTAGGTACTAGCGAAGAACCTAGACCTACCTTTGTTAGCTCCTTACTTAGTAAAGAAGACTCCGAAGAAATAATCAAGTTATTAATGGAATTTAAAGACTGTTTTGCTTGGAACTACGATGAGATGCCAGGATTAGCTTCGGAGGTCGCGATCCATAAGCTAGGAGTGGATCCTACTTCGTCCCGGCCGACAAGGTCCCGGAAGAATGCGTCTAGAAATTGAACAACAAGTTATAGCCGAAGTTAAAAAGCTAATAGACGCTAAATTTGTCCGTAAAGAACAATACCCGACTTGGTTAGCCAATGTGGTGGCGATCGAAAGAAGAATGGTCGGATCGAATTTGTGTGGACTTCGGAGATTTAAACAAGGCATGTCCAAAAGATGAATTCCCTCTACCGATCCCGCAATTAATGATCGACATTGCTTCGACACATGAAATATTCTCATTCATGGATGGATCTTCGGGATACAACCGGATAAAAATGGCTCCGGAAGATGAAAAGCTTACGACATTCGAACGCCGATCGGAGTATATTGCTACACGTTGATGCCATTCGGACCGAAGAACGCAGGAGCAACATACCGGAGAGCAATGACAAGAATTTTTGATGATCTCATCCACAATCAAGTCGAATGCTACGTGGACGATGTGGTCATCAAAAGCAAAGTAAAGGACAACCACTCGTATGATTTGAGAATTGTTTTCGAACGATTAAGACAATTTAACCTTAAGATGAATCCCTTAAAATGCGCCTTCGGCGTCTCCTCCGGGAAATTCTTAGGATTCGTTGTCCGACATCGTGGAATTGAAATCGACCCGGAAAAGATTAAAGCTATCTTAGAAATGCCGCCTCCCAAAACCTTAAAACAACTACGATCCTTTCAAGGGAAGCTAGAATATCTTCGACGCTTTATCTCAAACTTGTCGTGTAGGTGTCGACCTTTCTCGGCACTAGTTAAAAAGGACGCCAAATTTATTTGGGAAGAGAAATGCCGGAGGGCCTTCGAGGACATTAAACAATATTTAATGACACCTCCTCGTCTTAGCAGCCCCAGGTCTCGTGGTAGACCGCGATACTTTATACCGCGGCTTTAGACGACTCTCTCGGAGCCCCGCTAGCCTGTGTCAATGATGAGGGTAAAGAAAATGCTCTTTACTACTTAAGCCGTCGTTTACTTCCGACGGAAATAAGGTATCCCGCAATTGAAAAGCATTGCTCGGCCCCGATCTTCGCCGCTCAAAAGCTCGGGCACCACATGCTTTCTCATAAGGTCAACCTCGATCTCGAAGTTTAATCCATTGCAATACTTGATGACTCGTCCAACGCTTTCCGGCGGACTTGCCGGATGGTCAATGATATTATTGCAATTCGATATAACTTTCGTGCCTCTTCGTGCCGTAAAGGGACAAGTCCTAGCAGACTTCCTCGCAGCACACCCTTTGCCGGCAGAATCTCCTCTCAATGACAATCTGCCAGATGAACAAATAATGAGCCTAGAAGACCCTGATGATCAACGTTGGGAATTATATTTCGACGGAGCATCTTCAGCACACAAAGATGAAGAATCGTAAGTGATAGTGCCCGGTAAGGCAGGAATCGGATTAATATTTATAACACCGGAGCGGGGGATGTTAAGAGACTCCTACCACTTGACAGAACCGTGTACAAACAACAAAGCAGAATATGAAGCCCTCATAACAGGACTGAAATTAACTATTCAAATGGGGATAACAGACATCAACATCTACGGGGATTCACAGTTAATCATTCAACAGATCGCCGGACAGTAAAGAATTTTAAAACCAAGACTCGAGCAATACTTCCAATATGCCATACAAATCGTTGGAACAAATTCGAATGTGACAATCTACAAAATTCTCGTAAAAGAAAATGCCTTAAGCAGATGCGTTAGCTTGCCTCGCAAAAGAATTTGCTCGTTTGCAAGATGAATCGATGGAAGTGTCGGTTCACGGACGTCGAGTCCTATCACGACTCGACACGGACACAATACACAAATCGAAAAAAGAAAAAGAATCAGTTGCAACAAGAATGAAAAACACGAGAAGATTGGTGACAACCATTAATAGACTATCCGCAAACGAGAAAACTACCGGACGATAGGTCGTCGGCCCATCGGATCAAGAAAAGAACTCGTCCTACGCATTAATAAACAACACGTTATACGGAAGGTCTTTCGATCAAATGTGGCTAAGATGCCTAAGCGGATCCGAGGCCCGTGAAATCGTTAAAGAGGTGCATTCAGGACTCTGTGGCGCTCACCAGTCGGGTACGAAGATGAAAATGAAAATTAAAAGACTAGGGTACTACTGGCCCTCGATGATGACCGACTGCATGAAAATCGCCAAGAGTTGTCACCAATGCCAAGTGCACGGAGTGGTTCTACACCAACCTCCAAATGTGCTACATCCGACAATTGCGTCGTGGCCATTTGAATGTTGGGCCACAGATATAGTGGGTCCTATAGAACCACCATCTTCAAAAGGACATCGCTTCATTCTTGCGGCTACAGATTACTTTTCCAAGTGGGCAGGCAGGTCCACTTAGAGAAGTGAAAGCACACCACGTGCTACGGCTTTTCAAGAACCAAGTCGTCTACCGTTTCGGAGTGCCGCGCGTAATCATCTCGTATAATGGATCGACATTCGAAGCACACAAATCAATAATTTTGTCAGAGACACGGAATCGACCGGCGATATTCAACAATTTACTATCCAAGAGCAAACGGCTTGGTCGATGCTTTTAATAAAACTCTTGTTCAAATCTTAAAGAAAACTTTGGACGATAATTAGAGAAATTGGCACGAGAAGTTATTAGAAGCCTTATGGGCTCTACCGGACAACCTTCGTAACTCCTACTCAAGCTACACCTTACACTCTGGTGTATGGGTCCGAGGCAGTGTTACCCTTAGAGGTCCAGCTTCCTTCACTCAGAATTGAAGTTGCAAATAAGATCACGATAGAAGAGAATGCCAAATTACGACTAGAAGAATTAGAAAGCCTGGAAGGGAAAAGACTTGCAGCGCAGCAGAATTTAGAACTATACCAAGCTAAGATGGTTCAAGCCCATGACAAATTGGTCCGCCCGAGAACCTTCAAAGTTGGTGACTTAGTTCTCATTCTCAAAAGACCTATTCTTGCACACCGCAAGATAGGAGGAAAATTTGAACCCACTTGGGAAGGGCCGTTTGTGGTTGAAGCAAGTATACTCGGGAGGTTCCTACCAGCACGGTGAATTGCCAGGGAGAACGACATATGCTTCCGATCAATGGACGATACTTGAAAAAGTATTACGCTACCTGATGTTTCGAAGGAATGAATTCTTCATCCCTAAGAAACACGGGTGAAGTAGTTACTTATGACTGGGTCCGAACCCAAAAATAATAAAAAATGTGCTAAAATAATGAAATCATGATAATAAAATTTTCCTTGTTCTCTCTTCCAAATCAAAATCTTTTTCCCGATCTTTTCTCATTTCATTCCTGTTAAATTTAAAAAAATATAAAAGTAATAAAAAAAAATAATAATAAAAAAACTGTCTTTAATAAACATTTTCTTAATGTCCTTGTTCTTAGTACAGCCCCTGATCCTTTTCCTTGTCTTTTCGCAGGGAAATGTCGAACGGGCGGTCGGTCCCGAACTTTAGAAATGGCGTAAGCCTCGCACTCGATGAAAAGAGGGTGAAAGATGGAGCGATAATCGAGATTGACTCGGACTTCGCACCAGCAGCCTACAAGACGAGGAAAGTGACCGGATCCCGCCTGACCGAGAGGAACTGCCCGGCAGTACAAGGATGAAAGTGGGTGGCCCAAGCCACCAATCTAGCAACAAGAAAAGAAAAACAAACACCGAAGAAGACAAGAAAATCAAGTCCGTAGTCGCTACAGCAGAGGGCGAGCTTGTCACGCCGCGCCCACGGAGATTCGGGAAGTTCGAAGAGCTACTCTCACAAGCAACTCAACGAAGAAATAAGAATCGCCGTATCCGTAAGATGTTAACCAAACTAGCAACGGACCAACGACGACGAGGCGATCGCTACTACCGAGTGCATACACTTCAAGGACACCGGTTCACTGTGTGCACGGAAGAAAGGAGGCCAGCTCCTAGGATAACGTAAGGGACCGGGGAAATCTCATGAAGATCGAAGAAAGAAGGCTACCACGCCACCGGATAGAACCACCCGCAATGCATAACCTTGTTGCGAAGCAACCCCGGAGGATGTCCCGACGGACATCATCCCCGAGGAGCCGAGGTATGCGGGAGAACGTGAAGGGATTGAGCCGTATATCCCACAATATGTCACTGTGCCCCGCCATTTGCAAATTATTCCGCAGTACGAGCCGGAAAGAATGCGGAATGTCGAAAAGAAAACTTTTGAATACTTCTAGAGAATCGTAGGCGGAAGGATCAATATACTAGAAGGCCTCGAGCTACATACGTACGTATTCTCGAATATGAACAACAACAAATCGTGGATTGCATCCGGGATTTGAAAAGAATGGGCCGAGCAGGCCGCCTAAGAGAAAACACCTACTCAGAACCCCGGAGAAGGATGCCAGGGAAAGGTAGAATTACAATACAATGTGGATGCTGCTACAATTTCGCAGAAGACAGGAAAGGAAACCCACCAGGGATACTCCGTCATGGCCAAGTGGATCCAATGCCATTAGTCATCAAGAGAATGGTAAAGAGGTTGATAACATGGAGGGTACTGCCAGCAGATTGCGTACCCAATAGCTGCATTATTAACATTTACAAGCGAGGTGACCGCATACCCCCACACATAGATCACCACGACTTTGTCGACCTTTCGCACAGCCTCTTTCCCGAACGAGTGTAACATCATGTTCGGATCCGACCTCCGGATAGCAGGCCCGTGTGAGTTCCGAGGGCCGGTGAAGATACCATTACCGGTAGGTTCCGTCATGATACTGAAGGGCAACGGAGCAGATGTCGCTAAACATTGCATAACAGGAGTACCAGTGAAGCGGATCTCAGTTACTTTCACAAGGATGGACGACAGGAAGACACCTTACCACTTCCAGCCAGACCCGGTGCTAGAGAATCTCTGGCCTTACGAGCTGTGAGTTACATGGACAATATCACACCTCCAACGTACATCCATACGACACCCTTGCCAAGGATGTCTTGGAAGGTGATGTTATTGACCATGTACTTCACTATTCAGACATGGATTTCTGACAGGTACCTTTTTTGGATGGATCGACAAAGATCATACATAGTCCGTTTTGAGTCTACATGGATTGTATGAGATGTATTCCAGACCGAGTTGTATGATGTATCTTCAACATGATTGGAATGAAAGTGACCATGTCACATTTTTGGCCTTCACCTCTTTTGTGCAAGTTGACTGAGAAACGCCATTAAAGTTAAATGAACTTCCAACAAAGAACAGAAAAGAAACAAAAAAAAATGAATGAAAGAAAACTTTCCTTAAAAATCTAAATAAAAAATGATGAACCCCAAATTCACGATAAAATAAAATTTGAATCGTTAAAGGACAAACAAAATGAACACAAATTTTAATTCAAATTTCAAATTCAATCTTCCAGATCTCAAATCAAATCTCAACCAAAATTCAAATTCAATCTTTCCAAATTTCAAATCAAATCTCAATCGAGTTCAAACTCAACCTTCCAAATCTAAAATCCAATCCGTTCTACTCTCTCCCTTGTCTGGGATGGAAGCGGTTGATTCCATCGACACGGATCCAATTCGATGGCGAGGAATTGTATCCAATCCAAACCAAGTAACTTCCGATCAACTCTTTTGAATGGGATATGTAGCATCTACATATTCCCTCCCCGATCTATTTCCTTCCATGAAAGTCTTTTACAACTTTCATGAAATTCTCGAAACACCAAAATTCCACACTTTTCAAATCAACACTACAAATCTTTGCAAAGTCAATGACTATTCAAATTCAAACTTTTTTTGAAGTTGAAGATTTTACATATGATACTGCATTGCTTTAGGATCCTTTCCCTATCGCAATGAAATACATCAAATTCAAACTTTTGGAGTTGAGGATTTTACATCCGATACTGCATTGCTTTAGGATCCTTTCCCTATCGCAATGAAATACATCAAATTCAAACTTTTGGAGTTGAGGATTTTACATTCGATACCGCATTGCTTTAGGATTCTTTCCCTATCGCAATGAAATACATCAAATTCAAACTTTTGGAGTTGAAGATTTTATATCCGAGACCGCATCGCTTTAGGATTCTTTCCCTATCGCAATGAAATACATCAAATTCAAACTTTTGGAGTCGAGGATTTTACATCCGAGACTGCATTGCTTTAGGATTCTTTCCCTATCGCAATGAAATACATCAAATTAAAACTTTTGGAGTTGAGGATTTTACATCCGATACTGCATTGCTTTAGGATTCTTTCCCTATCGCAATGAAATACATCAAATTCAAACTTTTGAGTCGAGGATTTTACATCCGAGACCGCATCGCTTTAGGATCCTTTCCCTATCGCAATGAAATACATCAAAAT
The DNA here is from genome assembly GCA_022702705.1 of Papilionanthe hookeriana x Papilionanthe teres. Lineage (NCBI taxonomy): Eukaryota > Viridiplantae > Streptophyta > Magnoliopsida > Asparagales > Orchidaceae > Papilionanthe > Papilionanthe hookeriana x Papilionanthe teres. The sequence goes on from CM040430.1 coordinate 27,426,643, forward strand.
TCAAACTTTTTGAAGTCGAGGATTTTACATCCGAGATCGCATCGCTTTAGGATCCTTTCCCTATCGCAATGAAATACATCAAAATTCAAACTTTTTGAAGTTGAGGATTTTACATCCGATACTGCATTGCTTTAGGATTCTTTCCCTATCGCAATGAAATACATCAAAGTCAAATTCGTGGAGTTGAGGATTTTACATCCGATACTGCATTGCTGTAGGATTCTTTCCCTATCGCAATGAAATACATCAAAATTCAAACTTTTTGAAGTTGAGGATTTTACATCCGATGCTGAATTGCTTTAGGATTCTTTCCCTATCGCAATGAAATACATCAAAATCAAATTCTTGAAGTTGAGGATTTTACATCCGAGGCTGCATTGCTTTAGGATTCTTTCCCTATCGCAATGAAATACATCAAAATCAAACTCTTGAGGTTAAGGATTTTACATCCAATACCGCATTGCTCCGAGGTCTCTCCTCATTGTGATGATTCAATCCAATCAATTCAATTTTCTTTTGAGTTTGAAGATGTTACATCTAAAACCACAAAATTCCAATTTTCATTTCAAGTCTAAATCCTAACGAAACATCAATCTAAATTGAAACTCAAACTAAAATCTAAGCTCACACATGAAAACTTAAATTCAAACAAAATAAAATCTAAATTGAAATTCTCCCAGATCATGTGATTTGGGATTCACCTCCTTTTCCTTTCCCAGCGAGAGTTCATGAATCTCCAGTCTTAGAGATATACCTGACACTCCCCAGAGGAAACTCTTCTACTCCGTCCTAAGTTTGTCACTTGGACTTTTGGTTGGTTTTGTTGATCGCTTCGGTCAACACCAATACGCGCGGTGTGCTCCGTCAGCTCACCACACCTATTGGGGGTCCATTTGTTGACCTCATTTTTTGATGAGGTCTTCTCTTCTTCTTTTTAGTACTTAGGATCTAGCCTTAGGCTTTTCCTTTGACTATCTTAGAGGACTAGAATTGGGACCCACCACTTAGAAACTCAAACCACTTCTTAACTCCCTACAAACTCCACAAACTTGATTGTAGACCCCTAATCACCTGAGGGTCGAAATCAAATGTGGAAGTTTAAAGGATGAGTTCCTATAGGACTCTTTGGCCTTAGGACTACCCTGGGTGGCCTGGTCTGGTGAGGGCTGACTTACACATACACTACATTTATACACTACACTTTCACACACCCCCTAAAACACACCCATACCTAACTGGACCTCCTGACTCATGTAGATGATTCACATGGATGTTCCTTAACCCCTAAGCCCTTGGCTAAGAGGGTTAGGAACAACATAGTGGATGCCTCAAATGAGTCCCTTCATGGCTCATGTGGGCTTGATATGGCTTCAAGGCTCAACCAAAATGATTTTATTCCACTTACATTTACCCAATCTTCAATTTTCCAAATTTTCAATTTTTGACCCCCGGGACCCTACACCCGCTTAGCCTGCCCAAAATTTGCAAAATTTCCAAATCACCCAAAATTCCTCAAAACCAATCCCAAAAATTTCCACATTACTCAAATTAATCATCCATACCCAAAAATACCTCCCAATACCCTCCAAATACCCAAAATACCCCTCTTGACCCAAAAATCCAAAAATTCAGAAAATTCCCAGAAAATTCCAGAAAATCCCAAATATTCCCAATTTAATTTTGTTCAACTACACTATGGGCCAATTTTATCAATTTACCCTACTTTTGTCAAAACCCCCAATTTGACCCATTTTAACCCTAAGTGAACCCAATGTCAAACCAAATCTACCCAATTTACCCAAATTTTGGTCCAATTCAATTCTAAACTTCAATTCAACATTCCCAACACCAATTTAGACCAAATCTAAGTCCAATTCGATTGACATTTGGATCCAATTTCACTTTTGGCCTTAAAGCCCAATTTGGACCCATGACCCAAACCTAACCCAAACTCACCCAATTCAACTCCAATTAACCCCAAATCTTTTCTAAATCTTCCTTAACATCCCTATAAACAAAACAATAACATAATTTGCCCAAAATTTAGACCCAAACCCCACTCAAATTCAACCCAAAGCTAAAAGGCCCAATTTTGACCTAAACCCAAACTTAACCCAATTAAGCCCAAACCTCAAAATCAAAACCCAACCAAGGCCAAAACCTCTTTGAAACACTCCCATAAACATTTCCCAACACTTATTTTACATCAATCTCAACCCTAGCCCAACATTTGCCCAAGTTAGCCCAATTTGACCTACATTGGCCCATTCACCAAAGAGGTCCAAATCTAACCCAAACCTAGCCCAAACACTTCAAGTTTATTCCAAATCATTCATGAAACATTCTTAAACTAAATTCAACACTCATGGGATCCAATCCTTTGCAAAATTTACATCCACAAATTTATTTTCAAACCTAAAGGCCCACTTTCCTAAACCATTCTAAAAGCCCATTTCCACCAAATACAAAAGCCCAAAATTGGCCCTAAAGCCCACATGGCAATTTCTTTTCATCATACCTTTAATTGATATCATCCCTAAGTTTCAAAATCAACATTAAACCATTCCAAATCAAGCTTCATACAAATTCCAATCAAATTACCAAAATTTCTAAAATCCATTTTCATGAAATTGACCAAGCTTTTCCCCAAGCCAAAGACAAGCCATGAAGCCATGCATGAGCCCCATAGGAGCCATGAGAGCCATGGAATCCACTTTCCACCTCACCAAACCATTAATGGTAAGAGAGGGGATCTCTTTCTTAAACCCTTTTTAAGCCCTTTTACCTTAAACACGATACACTCTAAACCATACTTTGCCACCTAATCCTCGATGTGGACTTCACTACCTTTGGTAGGTTGACTCACATGAGCCTCCCACCCAAAACCGGAGCTTGGAAGGGTGCACCAAACCCGAAATGGTGGGTTGACCCATTTGGACCCAAAATGAGCCTCTCCCCATACCCTTTTGATTCAAACCCTTTACACATGTCCATGGCCAATTGATCGCACAAACCTCCGACCACGACCCACTCGGACTCGAGGGTGACCCATGCCTGCCGGCCACCGCCCGGGTCACCGGAAAACACCATGGCCGAGACCTTGGGAGGAGCCAAACTTTGGAATTCCTCCTTCGTCGAGCCGCCCCATGCCCAATGGCCACCATGGCTCGTTCTTCCCATGCCTGGAGCAGCTGATCCCAACCCTCGGCCATCCCCGCGAGGCCCTCCAGCCACCTCTATTTAAACCCGACCCCTCACGGCCATGAGAGGAGAGTTGCACAAACCTTGCCGAAACTCGTCAAAATTGTTCCCAACCCTACTCCATACTTAGAGCGAGTTGATCCCCAGGTGTCAATTTACCCTAATCCCCACCGACGGAATCCAATTTCTCAACCGAAATTACACCCAAAACCAGGACACTTTGCCATAGTGAGCCAATCCTCAAATCGACTGGTCCTACACCTTCACTGGACCAAGAGGAGAAGTTTCCCATCGAAAGCCCCATCTCCAGGCCATCCAGTTGCTCCAGCCTCCAAGCTTTGTGATCGGTCGTGGTCACTTTCATAGCTAGGAAATTCACCGGACCGGGAGACTTCATCCGGAGCTTGTCGGGATCCAATTGAAGGTGACACAACCCTCAGATCGAAGCCACACTTCTCTGAGCAAAGGTATGGCCTCACTCTTCTTCCCGAGCTTCTGAACATTCTCCATTTTTATTAAGTCAATTTCATGCCACATAAACCATATGGATGTGTTTGTCTTCTCGAGACGAATCCTTAGAGCATAAGAACGTTCAATTTGGTCAAGTATCGAGTGAGATCTTAGGCCTAGAGGACGGACGGCTCTCGGGTAAGGACGCCTGGGGACGATGAACGGATGCCGTTCATTTAATACACGCGCGGACGGACGGCCAGGAACGCGCCGGATCAGGAGATGGAACGACACAGCGGGCCCCAGGAGCGCTGAGTCAGATGGCGGCGTCGAATCGGAGAGAGCCATGCGGCGTTTCGGAGCTGCTGAGGTTGACGCGGTGCCGCGTGGATAAATAGAAAATTAGGGTATTTTCTGATTTATTTAATTCCCTAAACTTCAAAAATCCATAACTTTGTGTAGGAAAATCAGAAAAATAAAATAAAAATACCCTCTTACTCAGTGAACAGAGGAGAATAATGTGGAAAAGAAATCATTTAATTTCATCAAGTATTTTATTTTTAATGATTTATTTACCTTCTGTATTCTTTTAATTCTCCATGCATATAGGAAATTCACCATGGCATGAGACCATAGGGCTTTTGAAGCCTCTGAATTTGGGAACATTCCCTGAATTTTCCAAAGTCAGAGGCCATCTCTATGAGAAGTTATTGATTTTTCAAATTCATGTTGCTGTTTTGAGTATTTTAAAACTAATAATTAGCATGTTGTGAAATACATTCTAGGAAAATTTGGTGATGTCTCTTATTACCAGAGGACCCTAGGAAAAATTGGTTTTGGATTAGTTTATTTAAAATAACCCTAATTGGCTTAAATACCCAAAATATCTCCTTAATTAATTAGAGCTAACCATACATCAAATTCACTTGAAATCAATTCTCCACTGACCTTTAGGATCAAAGGAAACCACCATAAAAATTTGAAGTCAATTGGACTTGGTTAGCCCTACTAAATGGGTTGATTAAGCCATTTAGTCAATTTGAACTTTAAAAATTCATAACTTTCAAAATACTTTTCAAAAATTCACCAAATTGGTTTTGGAGCCTCTCGATATCGGGGAATTTAAGAAAATTAAAATTTTAATTTTCTAAAAAATTTAATTTTTTGCATTATTTTAATATTTTAATAATTAAAAAATAATAAAAATCATAAAAATAATAAAATTCACCAAAATGTCACATTTTGAATTTTAATCACTTAGGAACAAATACCATATTTTTATTAGGTCTATTTAATGAGATATAAAATTTTAAAGCCCTAGGGTAATTTTAAAATTAAAAAAAAATGCATTTTCTAGCATTTTCACTAAAATAATTATAATAAATCAAAGAAAAATCAGAAAATTATAAAAATTAATTCTCTGATTTCCTTAATATTAGAGAGATTTTTGAAAAATATAAATTTCATTTTCCAACTTTTATTTTATTTTTAAATTAATTAATACTCCAAAACTTAAAATAATTATAATAAAAATAATATATTTCAAAAAATCACCACCAAGTGGTTCTCTCGGTCATTAGGAATGTCCCATAATTTTCTTAAGGATAGAAACTTTCCCTTGATCATGTTATTAAATTTTCCTTGGAAATATTTATTTTCTACCAAAAATAATTATATAAATAAATTAAATAGAGAAAAATCACATTTTCTCCTCTCATGTCTTTATTGACATATGAGTGAAGTCACATAAAAATTTCAAGTTCATTTAAGCTCAATTTAGTGAGTTATGAAATTATTAAGCTTGAAGGGCAAAGTGATAATTAAAATTTTAACCCTTAATTAAAGCTTTAGGTTTAATAAAATTAACAAGTAAAATATTTGATCTTAATCTGATTTGGATGATTGAAATTTAAATATTTAAAGGTTAGAAACCTACTAAACAATTTAAAATAATTGAAATAAACCTTAATTAAATAATTTATTAAATTTGGAAGAATAATAAAATTGGAATTATTAAAATAGGGATATTATTAGGAAGAGATTTATTCTTTAATTTAAAAATCCCTAAATTAATCATCTCAATAATATTTAATTCCTAATTAAAAATGATAATTCAAATTTAAGTTTTAAAATGTTAAAGGACTTAATCATTAAATTAAATTAAAGTTAAATTATTAAACTATTTTAAATTTTCAATTAAATTAAAATTAAAAAATAAAATTAAATTAAAGATTAAATTAGATTAAATCAAACAAATTAAATTAAAATAAATTAAACAAAATAAATTAAATCAAATAAATTAAAATAAATTAAATTAAATTAAATTAAATTAAAACATATTAAATTAAATTAAATTAAATTAAATTAAATTAAATTAAATTAAATTAAATTAAAATAAAATCAAATAAAACTAAAATTAAAATTAAAATTAAAATTAAAATTAAAATTAAAAAAATCAAAATTAAATTAAAATTAAAACTAAACCAAATTAAACCAAATTAAAGTTAAATTAAATTAAATTAAATAACATCACCTAAGATATAAAGAAATTAAAAATAAAGCAACTTGAACACTATTCCAAATTTAAACCCATTAACTTAAATTAAATCATTTGAACACCAATTTGCCTTTGAAAGCTTGGGTTGTCATAACTCTTAAGTAGAACGCTAAATGAAATGTTACTTCACTTATAGGATATTCAAATGTCCTAGTCCACTGAGCAAGATAACAAAACTTGGATTCTCGGACGATTAATTCATTTGTATAATTAAATTCATTTGGACTTAAAATAATTCTAGCAATATTGAGAAGATGTTTAAGATTCTTCTTAAGCACTTCCTCAATATGATAGGATACTTATAAGAACAATTGAACTTAATTATTCTTTGATGAAGCAAAATCGTCCTCAAACCAAAACACAAGAACCTAGACGTCATAGGAAATGACTAGCTATAGGATTAGGAATTTGGTAGAAAACCATAACCCTTCCCTTAGCTTTACCTGAGAACTTGCTTAAGTATTCTAATTGTGTTTTAAGTGCGGCTTGGGATGACGGGAAGACCCTCCAGTGTACGCTTTTATTTTATTATAATTTACCTTATTGCAATTTATTTAATCGCATCGCACTTACTTTTATTGCATGATAAACAATCGTTGCATGAAAACCCACACCTTTAGGATAGTCCCTAAACTGAAACCAAAACTAAGTTAAAATTCATTACAAGATAAAATTCACCGCCACAACATTTCAAAATATAAAACAACTCAAAATTTAATCACAAACAGAACACAAAACTACAATTACAACTAAATTAAAACGTCTTGTTGGATGATCGGGAATACCCCGGATGATGTAACCTACGTGTTGCTAACGGGATTTCCACGGTCTAAATGAAAGTGTGGAACTCATTTAGTTGAGTTTAGCAAATTCATCTGGACTAAGTGAATCCGATTAAAATAACGATGCCGGAAGGATGGAACCGTGGGATCTTAACCGGTGTTGTTATAATCAACTTTAAGATTGGTTTAATTAAAACATAAAAAACACTTGGAAATTAAGATTTTCTCTAAACCAGAACCCTTCTCTCATCTCCTGATTTATGACTTCTAAAACTAAACCTATGCAACAACAAGGAGCTCAGAGCATGGTGGGCAGCACGGCCATCGTCATCAGCAAAACCTGAGTCTATTTCAGCAAAACTTTCCTAGAATTAAATAACCAATCCATAGGATTTTGAGGTAGTTTGCCTAGTGCAACATAAATCCTCAACTCTTCGTTAGGCATTTGCATGATCATGTCATGTAAATTAAGCCCTAACCGGTCTTAGGACTCCGAGGTAGTCGTTTGATACGACATAAACCCTCATATCTTCGAGGCTATTTGTATGATTTTATCATACAAATATAAGTCCAAATTAATTAAAATTGACAAGATTGAAATACTAAATAAATATTAGGACTTTCCTAAATCCAAGCCAAACGATAGGATAGTTGGGAAATTACCAAAGTTCGCTTCGAATCTGTAATTTTTCCTACCTTTTCTTCCTTTGAAATCCCAAAATAAAATCTTCCAAATTTGATCCATTCCCTATTGAAATTCCAAAATTCAATCCCTTGAAAGCTTAAACTTTGAAATTCTTGAGAGCGAGTTACCGATTATTATCAAGAGTTTTCTTAGGTGATTCCCGTCACTTAAGATGTAATTAACTATAGGGGCTTGCCCTTATAGGGAATTTTAAGAACCCAGGTAATATAAGCTCTGTTTAATGTTTTCATATTAAGCAGGGGAATTTGTCGGCTTATAAAATTGGTTCGCAGACCAAACGGATGTCACAAACCTTCTAGTTTATTTAATCGAGCCCCATCACCAAGCAGTGTGTATATTCTTCGGGGTAGATACACGGTCTGTGATGCGGTGCTCATTTATATAAACTATTCGGGATGTGAGATCGGTTTGATTTCATATCTTAAAATTTTCAAATTTAAAATTATTTTCAAAATCAAATACTACTTTCCAAAATTATATATATTTAAATTAAATTTAAAAAATCTAAAATTCGCCGACAATTTCTGTTAGGCGACCCCCTTTCAAAATAAAACACACAACCTAAAAATAATGCCGACAACTTTGTTTGTCAGCGTGAAAAGGAAAACATCGGTGATCTTGACATTCGTGTTCTCGAATCCTTGTCCAAACCGGATGATCCCATTGTCGGGCAGCTCATTCTTGTAAACAGCGAAGTCCAATCCATTAGTGAAGGAGAAAATCAGCTTTGGGGCTTCCATTTCTGCAGGGCAGATTCTTATTGTCAGTCTCAAGTTATGCTTCTTCTCATCAGGACGAAAAGAAAGGAATCGAAAAGAGTCCGAACACATTCTTGTTCATGTATTTATAAGAAGGAGTTATTTGTTAAAAGAGTCATTCATTAGAGGGTTTGTTTATTTAGGACGGAATGTTCAAAGGTGTAGAGAAGGTAATGAATCCGATTCAGAGTTGGAAAGGAAAAGAAAGTCTTATGCAAGACCTCTCGACTCGAAGGATCACTCCTAAACTAACACCTATCGGGGGTCCACCCCACCTCAGAAATGAGGTAAAAGGATCTCGGAACCTCTCTGTTTAGGGGTGTCTAAACAGTGGCTCCTAAATTCGAGAGAATGTTGGCTATACTTGTTCAAGGTAGAAATGAACATAGTATTCCAACAGAAAGAAGGGTAGTTTTATCCACTAGGAATATGGATACACTACCGATTTTTGAAAGCAGAATTATCTGATTAAAATGGAGAGAGGAATTTTGCCCAGCGGAGTCGCCAGAAGTTGTCGGCATATTTTTTAGGTTATGTTGTATTTTTGAAAAGGGGTCGCCTACAGAAATTGTCGGCGAATTTTATATTTTAAATTTAATTTAAATATATATATATATAATTTAGAAAGTAGCATTTGATTTTGAAAATAATTTTAAGTTTGAAAATCTTAAGATATGAAATCAAACTGATCTCACATCCCGAATAGTTTACATAAACGAGCACCACACCACAAACCATGTATCTACCCCGAAGAATAGACACACTTCTTGGTAATGGAGCTCGATTAAATAAACTAGAAAGGTTTGTGACATCCGTTTGGTCTGCGAACCAATTTTATAAGCCGACAAATTCCCCTGCTTAATATGAAGGCATTAAACAGGGTTTATATTACCTGGGTTCTTTAAAATTCCTATAAGGGTAAGCCCCTATAGTTAATTACATCTTAAGTGACGGGAATCACCTAAGAAAACTCTCGATGATAATCGATAATTTCGCTCTCAAGAATTTCAAAGTTTAAGTTTTCAAGGGATTGAATTTTGGAATTTCAACAGGGAATGGATCGAGTTTGGAACATTTTGTTTTAGGAATTCAAAGGAAGAAAGGTAGGAGAAATTACAGATTTGAAGCGAACTTCGGTAATTTCTCGACTATCCTATTGTTTGGCTTGGATTTAGGAAAGTCCTAATGTTTATTTAATATTTTGATCTTGCCAATTTTAATTAATTAGGACTTATATTCGTATGACATGATCATACAAATAGCCTTGAAGATGAGAGGGTTTATGTCGTATCGAATGACTACCTCGGAGTCCTAAGACCGGTTAGGGCTTAATTTGCTATGCAAATGCCTAACGAAGAGTTGAGGATTTATGTTGCACTAAGCAAACTACCTCAAAATCCTATGGCTTGGTTATTTAATTCTAGGAAAGTTTTGCTGAAGTAGACTCAGGTTTTGCTGATGACGATGGCCGTGCTGCCCACTGCGCTCCAAGCTCCTTGTTGTTGCAGAGGTTTAGTTATAGAAGTCATAAATCAGGAGATGAGAAAACTGTTTTGGTTTAGAGAAAATCTTAATTTCCAAGTATTTTTATGTTTTATTTAAAACAAATCTTAAAGTTGATTATAACAACACCGGTTAAGATCCCACGGTTCCATCCTTCCGCATCGTTATTTTTATCGGATTCACTTAGTCCAGATGAATTTGCTAGACTCAACTAAATGAGTTCCACACTTTCATTTAGACCGTGGGAAATCCCGTTAGCAACACGTAGATTACATCATCCGAGGTATTCCCGATCATCCAACGAGACGTTTTAATTTAGTTGTAATTGTAGTTTTGTGTTTCGTTTGTGATTAAATTTTGAGTTGTTTTATATTTTGAAATGTTGTGGCGGTGAATTTTATCTTGCAATGACTTTTAATTTAGTTTTGGTTTCAGTTTTAGGGACTATCCTAAAGGTGTGGGTTTTCATGCAACAGTTGTTTATCATGCAAGAAAAGTAAGTGCGATGCGATCAAAGAAATTGCAATAATGTAAATTGCAATAAAATAAAAAGCGTACCTGGAGGGTCTTCCCGTCATCCCAAGCTGCACTTAAAACACAATTAGAATATTTAAGCAAGTTCCTAGGTAAAGCTAAGGGAAGGGTTATGGTTTTCTACCAAATTTCTAATCCTATAGCTAGTCATTTCCTATGACGTCTAGGTTCTTGTGTTTTGGTTTGAGGACGATTTTATTCATCAAAGAATAATTAAGTTCAATTGTTCTTGTAAGTATCCTATCATATTGAGGAAGTGCTTAAGAAGAATCTTAAACATCTTTTCAATATTACTAGAATTGTTTTAAGTCCAGATGAATTTAATTATACAAATGAATTAATCGTCCGAGAATTCAAGTTTTGTTATCTTGCTCAGTGAACTAGGACATTTGAATATCCTATAAGTGAAGTAACACTTCATTTAATGTTCTATTTATGAGTCATGATAACCAAAGTTTTCGAGGGCAAATTGGTGTTCAAATGGTTTGTGATTTAGTTTAATTTCAGTTATCGGATTTAAATTTGGAATAGTGTTCAAGTTGCTTTATATTTAATTTCTTTATGTCTTAGGTGATGTTATTTAATTCAATTTAATTTAATTTTAATTTAATTTAATTTGGTTTAGTTTTAATTTTAATTTAATTTTGATTTTTAATTTTAATTTTAATTTTAATTTTAATTTTAATTTAATTTTAATTTTATTTGATTTTATTTGATTTTTAATTTAATTTAATTTAATTTAATTTAATATGTTTTAATTTAATTTAATTTAATTTAATTTAATTTATTTGATTTAATTTAATTTAATTTATTTAATTTGTTTGATTTAATTTAATTTAACCTTTAATTTAATTTAATTTTTAATTTTAATTTAATTTTAATGATTAAGTCCTTTAACATTTTAAAACTTAAATTTGAATTATCATTTTAATTAGGAATTAAATATTATTGAGGTGATTAATTTAGGGATTTTTTTAAATTAAAGAATAAATCTCTTCCTAATAATATCCCTATTTAATAATTCCAATTTTATTATTCTTCCAAATTTAATCAATTATTTAATTAAGGTTTATTTTAATTATCTTCAAATTGTTTAGTAGGTTTCTACCCTTTAAATATTTAAATTTCAATCATCCAAATCAGATTAAGATCAAATATTTTACTCTTTAATTTTATTAAACCTAAAGTTTTAATTAAGGGTTAAAATTTTTAATTACCATTTTGCCCTTCAAGCTTAATAATTTCATAACTCACTAAATTGAGCTTAAATGAACTTGAAATTTTTATGTGACTTCACTCATATGTCAATAAAGACATGAGAGGAGAAAATGTGATTTTTCTGTATTTAATTTATTTATGTAATTATTTTTGGTGGAAAATAAGGATTTCCAATGAAAATTTAATAATATGACCAAGGGAAAGTTTCTGTCCTTAAGAAAATTATGGGACATTCCTAATAATCAGAGGACCACTTGGACCAATTTTAGTGATTTTTTGAATTATATTATTTTTATTATAATTATTTTAAATTTTGGAGTATTAATTAATTTAAAAATAAAATAAAGGTTGAAAAATGAAATTTATATTTTTCAAAAATCTCTCTGATATCAAGGAAATCAGAGAATCAATTTTTACAATTTTCTGATTTTTCTTTGATTTATTATAATTATTTTAGTGAAAATGCTAGAAAATACATTTTTTTTTAATTTTAAAATTACCCTAGGGCTTTAAAATTTAATATCTCATTAAATAGACCTAAGAAAAATATGGGATTTGTTCCTAAGTGATTAAAATTCAAAATGTGACATTTTGGTGAATTTTATTATTTTTATGATTTTTATTATTTTTTAAATATTAAAATATTAAAATAATGCAAAAATTAAATTTTTTTTAGAAAATTGAAATTTTAATTTTCTTAAATTCCTCTGATATCAGAGAGGCTCTAAAACCAATTTGGTGAATTTTTGAAAAGTATTTTGAAAGTTATGAATTTTTAAAGTTCAAATTGACTAAATGCGCTTAATCAACCCATTTAGTAGAGGCTAACCAAGTCCAATCGACTTCAAATTTTTATGGTGGGTTCCTTTGATCCTAAAGGTCAGTGGAGAATTGATTTCAAGTGAATTTGATGTATGGTTAGCTCTAATTAATTAAGGAGCTATTTTGGGTGTTTAAGCCAATTAGGGTTATTTTAAATAAACTAATCCAAAACCTATTTTTCCTAGGGTCCACTGGTCATAAGAGACATCACCAAATTTTCCTAGAATTTATTTCACAACATGCTAATTATTAGTTTTAAAATACTCAAAACAGCAACATGAATTTGAAAAATCAATAACTTCTCATAGAGATGGCCTCTGACTTTGGAAAATTCAGGGAATGTTCCTAAATTCAGGGGCTTCAAAAGCCCTATGGTCTCATGCCATGGTGAATTTCCTATATGCATGGAAAATTAAAAGAATGCAGAAGGTAAATAAATCATTAAAAATAAAATACTTGATGAAATTAAATGATTTCTTTTCCACATTATTCTCCTCTGTTCACTGAGCAAGAGGGTATTTTTATTTTATTTTTCTGATTTTCCTACACAAAGTTATGGATTTTTGAAGTTTAGGGAATTAAATAAATCGTAAAATACCCTAATTTTCTATTTATCCACGCGGCGCCGCATCAACCTCGACAGCCTCGAAACGCCGCATGGCGCTCTCCGATTCGACGCCGCCATCCGACTCGCCGCTCCTGGGCCCGCCGTGTCGTTCCATCTCCCGATCCGCGCAATCTCGGCCGTCCGTCCGCGCGTGTATTAAATGAACCGCATCCGTTCATCATCCCCAAGCGTCCTCACCCGAGAGCCGTCCGTCCTCTGTGCCTAAGATCTCACTCGATACTCGACCAAATTGAACGTTCTTATGCTCTACGGATTCGTCTCGAGAAGACAAACACATCCATATGGTTTATGTGGCATGAAATCGACTTAATAAAAATGGAGAATGTTCGAAGCTCGGGAAGAAGAGTGAGGCCATACCTTTACTCGCGAGAAGTGTGGCTTCGATCCGAGGGTTGTGTCACCTTCGATCGGATCCCGCAAGCTCCGGATGAAGTCTCCCGGTCCGGTGAATTGCCTAGCTATGAAAGTGACCACGGCCTATCACAAAGCTTGGAGGCCGGAGCAACCTGGATGGCTCGGAGATGGGGCTTTCAGCGGAAACTTCTCACTCGTGGCAAAGTGTCCTCGGTTTTGGGTGCAATTTCAGCTGAGAAATTGGATTACGTCGGCGGGGATTAGGGTAAATTGACACTCTGGGATCAACTGCTCTAAGTATGGAGTAGGGTTTGGAACAATTTTGGCGAGTTTCGGTAAGGTTTGTGCAACTCTCCTCATGGCCGTGAAGGGGGTCGGGTTTAAATAGAGGTGGTCGGAGAGCCTCATGGGGATGGCCGAGGGTTGGGATCAGCCGCTCCGGGCATGGGAAGAATAGCCATGGTGGCCATCGGGCATGGGGCGGCTCAAGCAAGGTGGAATTCCAAAGTCGGCTCACATGTGAGCTCTCGAGTGTGGTGTTTTCCGCGACCCGAGCGGGCCGGCCGGCGAGGCATGGGTCACCCTCGGGGTCGGTGAGGTCGAGCTTGATTCTCGCGAGTTCAATTGATGGTTTCCATGTGTAAAGTTGTGAATTGAAATGGAATGGGAAAGGGGTGATTTTGGCTTGGTTTAGGTCAACCCAAGTATTTGTGCTTGGTTCACCATCCAAGGCTTGACCTTAGGCTGAGGGGAAATCATTTGGGTCAGCTGAATTGTGGTAGTGAAGTCCCCATCCATGGTGAGGTGGCTAAACATGGTTTAGAGTGTATCATGTTTAAGGTAAAAAGGGCTTAAAAGGGTTTAAGAAAGAGACCTCTCTCTTACCATTAATGGTTTGGTGAGGTGGAAAGTGGATTCCATGGCTCTCATGAGCTCTATGGGGCTCATGCATGGCTTCATGGCTTGTCTTTGGCTTGGGGAAAAGCTTGGTCAATTTCATGAAAATGGATCTTAGAAATTTTGGTAATTTGATGGGAATTTGTATGGGGCTTAATTTGGAATCATTTGATGATTGATTTGAACTTAGGGATGATTTTAATTAAGGGTATGATGAGAAGAATTTGTCATATGGGCTTTAGCATGAAATTTGGGCTTTTAGGATGGTTTAAGAAGGTGGGCCTTTGGTTTGAAAATAAATTTATGGATGGGAATTTTGTAAAGGATTGGGCCAAACAAATGTTGGGTTTAGCTCATGGATGTGTCATGAGTGACTTGAAGCAAATTGGGGGTGATTTGGGTTTGAATTGGGTTGAATTTGGGCTTCTTTGGTGAATGGGCCAATATAGGTCAAATTGGGCTAACTTGGGACAATGTTGGGCTAAGGTTGAAATTGATGTAAAATAAATGTTGGGAAATGTTTATGGGAGTGTTTCAAAGAGGTTTTGGCTTTGGTTGGGTTTTGATTTTGGGGTTTGGGCTTATTTGGGTTAGGTTTGGGTTTAGGTCAAAATTGGGCTTTTTAGCTTTGGGTTGGATTTGAGTGGGGTTTGGGTCTAAATTTTGGACAAATCATGTTAATTTTTTGCTTGTGGGAATGTTAAGGAAGATTTAGAAAAGATTTGGGGTTAACTAGAGTTGAATTGGGTGAGTTTGGGTTAGGTTCTGGGTCATGGGTCCAAATCGGGCTTTAAGGCCAAAAGTGAAATCGGATCCAAATGTCAATCAAATTGGACTTGGATTTGGTCTAGATTGGTGTTGGGAATGTTGAATTGAAGTTTAGAATTGAATTGGACCAGGATTTGGGTCCATTGGGTAGGTTTGGTTTGACATCGGGTTCACTTAGTGGTTAAAATGGGTCAAATCGGGGTTTTGACAAAAGTAGGGTAAATTGACAAAATTGGCCCATGGTGTAGTTGAACAAAATGAAATTGGGAATATTTGGGATTTTCTGGAACTTTCTGGGAATTTTCTGAATTTTTGGATTTTTGGGTCAAGAGGGGTATTTTGGGTATTTGGATGGTATTGGGAGGTATTTTTGGAATTTTTGGTATTTTTGGCTTTGGATGATCAATTTGAGTAATTTGGAAATGTTTGGGATTGGTTTTGAGAAATTTTGGGTGATTTGGAAATTTTGGGGGATTTCAAGGGTTTTGGTGTAGAGTGGTGTGTGTAGGGTCTCGGGGTCAAAATCGAAAATTTAGAAAATTGAAGATTGGGTAAATGTAAGTGGAATGAAATCATTTTGGTTGAGCCATGAAGCCATATCAAGCCCACATGAGCCATGAAGGGACTCATTTGAGGCATTCACTATGTTGTTCCTAACCCTTCTTGCCAAGGGCTTAGGGGTTAAGCGACCATCCATGTGAATCACCTACATGAGCTCGGGAGGTCAAGTTGGGTATGGGTGTGTTTTTAGGATGTGTGTGAAAGTGTAGTGTATAGGTGTAGTGTGTGTGTAAGTCAGCCCTCACTGCGACCGGACCATCCGGGGTACTCCTAAGGCCAAAGAGTCCTATAGAAACTCATCCTTTAAACCTTCACATTTGATTTCAACCCTCTAGGTGATTAGGGGTCTACAATCAAGCTTGTGGGGTTTGCAGGGAGTCAAGAGGTGTTTGAACTTCTAAAGGGTTCGTTCCACTTCTAGTCCTCTAAGATAGTCAAAGGAAAAGCCTAAGACTAGATCCTAAGTACTAAAGAGAGAAGAGAAGACCTCATAAAAAATGAGGTCAACAACTATGATAATTTGAAAGTATGAGAGAAATAAAATCATAAGTATTTTTAGTATGTAAAAAACAATCTTAAAAAGAAAAATTAACTTCTAAACATGCTTTTATGAATAATTAGGATAAAATTGAAGCATGTATATAGAAAGGTAAGCAGTCTAATTTTATGATGATATTAAATTTGAGACAGAATTAAAAAAAATTAAAATAATTAAGTACTAAACATTAAACTAAAACAACATATAAACTAATTCTAAATTCAGTCTCAACACAACAGAATCCTAATACTAAACAGTCAACATACATCAAATACAAAACTAACAAACAATCCAAATAAAACAAACTAACAGAGTTACACATCAAAGAAATCGATAACAACTAATCACTAGCTGTAGCCTCATCATCATCTTCATCACCAAAGGAAAATTCTACGTTCTTAGGATCAACAAATGGTGTGAATCTCGGAAAAGTAAGAAAACTAACATCATGTGCACCCTTCAGAAGTCTAACTAGGGCTTCATCATACTCAGCATCATAATTACTCTTCCTCTGGGTATAATCAGATAAATGATCTAGTTTTCTATCAATAGTATCAATCCTGCAGTGAGTTTGAAATAACTCCTACTCGTCGTTCTAAAACCGATCATGCATTGATTCCCGTAAATCCGATGGTGGCTCGAAGAAGTAGAGGGTCTAGAAGTACAAGGTCTACCTGAAGTATGTGTAGAAGTAGAAGGAGCGTTCGATCTCTTCCTCGAAGACGATCATGATACTAACACTCTCCCCGCCCAATCGGCTTAGTAGACTTCGACTTCTCCTCAGAAATATCAATAGTGACTCCATTACTAACACATAGTGAATAGATCAAAGATGGAAATCCCAATCCAACAAAAGTGTTGGATCTCGCAGTAGACTCCACAGAATCATAAATAATGCTTCCGACATCAATAGGCTTCCTATCCTGAATGCAGTAATTTAAGATCGCTCGATCTCTAGTCACTTCACTCAGGTGGTTGGAAGGTAACAATCTTACAGAAATAAAGTAGTGCCATGCTTTAGATACACCATTTAATTCAGAGGATTTGATGTTTACCCTCTTTCCGTTCCTGATCTTCCAAGATCCTGTACCGTTAGTCAGATAAGTAATAATCATGTCCAAATCTCCCTCGGATGGTGATAATCCGAATAATAAGCACTCAATAAGTCGGTGGAAGGCCATAGAATATGTTGATTCTTTCTGGAGTAAATCCTACTCCGATTCCTCTAACAAAGACTTCAGAATCTTCAGCATCCAGAAAATTTGCATAAAATTCTCGTACAATCAGAATAACAACAATAGCAGTAAAGTAACAAAATCGTTGCCAGTTGTGTGCAATGATAGTGTTTTCGATCATCTCCCCGAGATGATAAAAACTTCGTTCCGAGATGAACTTTCTCGACGACTCAAGTTCGTGGAAGCGAAAATGTGCAGCCGCAGTTGGAAATTTGCTGCTATCAAAATTTTCTCGTCCTTTCCCACGCTTAGATTTTGGAGCCATCTAAACGTGAAAGAAAACAAGAACTAATTTAGGAATTAAAGATTTAAACTCTTTTTTAAGTTTATAAAACTTAAAATAAGTTTAAAAATCCAAAGAAATAACTAAAAATCGAATATTTTTTCAAATTTTCGGTTCTTAGCAAAACATAGGGAAATATATGGTGAAAATCGAAAATAAATGGTTTAAAGTGTAGATCTGACCTTGAGACGAAGAAATTGAGTGGTTTCACGCTCAAATCCTTAATGTTTTGACCTCAAAATGGATCTAGAGGATGTATTTTCACAAAATTGGGGAAGAAGATGAAGCTTAGGCTTCAAAAATGGCTTTCGGGGGTTTAAATGGTAATTTTCGGGTAGCAGAGTCGAACCGGCGCTTAGCGCCGAATTCGGCGCCTAGCGCCGTACTCGCCTTTCACAAAATTTTTTTTAAAATTTATTTTTCCACCAAAATTCATAAATTCAACTTCCAATTACTCATATCGAGTAGAGCTTCGCTTCTAACTTCCACAACATTTTTCAAAAATTTATAAAAATTAAATATTGAATCCACCAATCAAACATAAGGTTTTCAATCAAACTCACTAATTTCCATTTAAAATCTTCAATTTTGACTCAATACATTCCAGATAGGTATTACATTTGATTCAAGTTCCTAATACACACTCAATCATAACAAGTTCAAAGCAAATATAACACACATTGAACATGAACGCAAATATACTAACAAACACAATCGATTCTCTAAATCGATACAATGACTCAACAAACCATAATAACTATCTCTTTACCAGAATATTCTAATCTTTACAAGGGAAATTGTGTATTCCATTTGGAAAGAAGACTAACGCTCTCGGGAAATCCGTAGTCGTTTTTTCATCAATCCACTTGTTCTTCGCATACATTTCAACTTGAGCATCTTGATAAGCCGCAATATGATCAAATTAAAGTTTCATTTGCCATTCTAGATGTTCAACTTGATGAAACATCTCATGAAGGCGATCTCCAGTCCTTTTAAAATCTTCTTCAAACTTATCTAAACGACTAAAAATTTTCTCTAAACTTACAGTGATGAAACCATTGAAGTAGGGTCGAGGATTCCTCGAGACCTTGTCCCTAGCCTCTTCTCCATGATTTCTCCTTTCCATTTCTTCAAAAATTTCTCAAATCTCTCAAGAATGAAATGTAAGGGACGTAATTTTGATTATTTGATGGTTAGGGAAGAAGATGGGTAGATTTAAAGGGGAAAATCGTGTGAAAAACTGAAAATTTTTTGTTTTTGCATGACCTAGTAACCGTGGCGCTTAGGCGCTGAATCTGGAGCCTAGGCGCCGGACCTATTGATACATAGTTGATTCTGGCGCTTAGGCACCGAATTCTAGCGCCTAGGCGCCGGAACTATGTTCAACTCCGTTTCGCCTAATCGTCAAATTTTTAAAATTTCGTTCTCCAAGATAGGTAAATTATACTGGTAAGAGTAATTTAGACTCGATAACTCACATTGTAAACTATCATAATGAAGGTTAACTTGATCTCCTTTTTACTCATATTTAAAATAGAGTGATCCTATTTTTAAATCTTACATACCTCAAAATAATTTTCAGCCTAAGTCAACCAAGACTTATGAGCATCAAATTTTTCTAAAGTAATATAAAATTAATCAAGATCGAGGCATAACCTTACATTAAAACAAAAAACACAGGATAATTATGAGTTGCCTCCCACAAAAAGCTTGGTTTAACGTCGTCAGCCCGACTTAAGTAAATCTTTAATTAGGTGGACTTAATTCATAAGCCTCTTTATAAATCTTCTTAATATTTCCCAAATAAGGCTTCAATCTTAATTCATTTACTTTAAAATTTTTTCCAGTTTTGGGATCTTTAATATCCACAGCTCCATAATGGTATACTTTCTCAACAAAATAAGGTCCAATCCATTTAGATCTTAATTTTCCAGGAAAAGGTCTTAAACGAGAATTAAACAGTAAAACTTTTTGTTCAGGCAAAAAAAAATTTCCTGAAATTTTCTTATCATGCAACATCTTCATTTTCTCTTTATAAATCCTCGCATTTTCATATGATTTGTTTCTAATTTCTTCCATCTCATTTAATTGCAATAATCATTTTTCTCCTACTTTATTCAAATTAAAATTAAACTCCTTTATCGCCCAATAAGCTTTATGTTCAAGTTCTACGTGTAAGTGACAATGTTTACCATAAATTAACTCGTAAGGTGACATTCCGATTGGTGTCTTATAAGCCGTTCTATAAGCCCATAGTGCGAATCAAGTCTATCAACCCAATAAGTTCTTTTAGGATTAACAATCTTTTCTAAAATTCTTTTAATTTCTCTCGTTTGATACTTCGACCATTCCACTAGTTTCGAGGGTGATAAGCAGTTGCAATTCTATGTTTGATTCCAAATTTTTGAAGTAATGATTGAATTCTTATATTCCTGAAATGACTTCCACCATCAGTGATAATTACCTTAGGCATTCCAAATCTTGAAAATAGCATTTTCTTTAAGAATTTTGAAACACTTTTGGAATCACAGTTTGGTAAAGCAACAGCTTCAATCCATTTTGAAACATAATTAACTGCTAATAAAATATAAATTTTTTTAGATGATGGATCAAATGGTCCCATAAAGTCTAATCCCCATATATCAAAAATTTCAACTTCCAATATATAGTTTAACGGCATTTCATCTTTCCTAGATATATTTTCCATCCTTTGACATCGATCACATGTTTTCACATATTATCTCACATCATTAAATAAGGTAGGCCAATAAAATCCAGAATTTAAAATTTTAAATGCAGTTTTATCTATGCCAAAGTGTCCTCCAAAATCAGAATCATGACATTTTTGAATAATAGCAAAAGTTTCCTCATAAGGTACACATCTTCGAATCATAGAATCTTTACCAATTTTAAATAAATGAGGTTCTTCCCAAATATAAGATTTAGCATCATATTTAAATTTCTTAATAAATTTGTTATCCAAGTCATAAGGTAAAATATTGCTAACTAAATAATTAACAATATCAGCATACCACGATGTTTTGTATCTTTGAATAACATATAAAGATTCATCAGGAAATTTCTCATTTATATTTTCTTACGAAATAATATCATTTTTAATTCTAGACAAATGATCAACAATTTGCTTTTCAGTTCCTTTTCTATCTACTATTTGAAAATCAAATTCTTGTAGAAGTAAAACCCATCTTATAAGTCTAGGTTTAGAATCCTTCTTAGATATTAGATATTTAATAGCAGAGTGATCAGTATGAACTATGCATTTAGTACCAAGAAGATAAGGTCTAAATTTATCAAAGGCATATACTATAGCTAGAAGCTCTTTCTCAGTGGTAGTCTAATTTCTTTGTGTTTCAATGAGCGTTTTACTAGCATAATATACAACTTTGAAAACTTTCTCATATTTTTGTCCTAATACAGCTCCAATTGCAAAATCACTTGTATCACACATTAATTCAAAAGATTTATTCCAGTCAGGTGCAACAATGATAGGTGCAGTTATTAGTTTTTCTTTTAGAATATTAAAAGCATTAATACATTCTTAATTAAATTCAAATTGCGCATATTTTTCTAATAAATGACAAAGAGGTATAGCAATTTTAGAAAAATCCTTTATATATCTTCTATAAAATCCAGCATGACCTAGAAAACTTCTCACATCAGTAACAGTAGTAGGTGCTTTCAATTCAGCAATAATTTTCACTTTTGCTTGATTTACTTCCATCCCTTTTCGTGATACTTTGTGTCCAAGTATAATGCCTTCTGTGACCATGAAGACATTTTCCCAGTTAAGAACTAAATTTGTTTCTTCGTATCTTTTCAGAACTTTGGCTATGTTTTCCAAACAAGACTCAAAAGAAGTTCCAAAGACTGAAAAATCGTCCATGAATATTTCAATTCCTTTGTCAATCAAATCACAAAATATTGACATCATACATTTTTGAAAAGTTGCAGGTGCATTACATAAGCCAAAAGGAATTCTTCTAGAAGCAAATGTTCCATAAGGACTTGTAAATGTTGTCTTTTCTTGGTCCTCAGGAGCAATAAGTAATTGATGATAACCAGAATATCCATCCAGAAAACAGAAATATGAGTGTCCAGAAATAACTTTACATTTTTCTAAAATTAAAAATGATATCGTTTTGAGTTATGTCTAAAGTTTCCCAATTATCTTTAATAAAATTCTCTTCTTCTTCTACTATTTCATCTTCATCAGTTAAAAATTCAAAATTTTCTTCAGAAATAACTTTACATTTTTCTTAATAATGTTTTTCAATTAAATAATCAATTATATCCATTCGATAACAGTTCTCTTTATCAGGGCACTTCATTGATTTAAGAACATTGAATTTAATTTCTTGATCATTGACTCTCATGGTTAATTCTCCTTTTTGCACATCAATCATAGCTCGTCCGGTAGCTAGAAAAGGTCTTCCTATAATAATAGGTATCTCTTTATCTTCTTCCATATCAAGAACTATGAAATCTACAAGGAAGTTAAATTTATCCACTTTAACAAGGACATCCTCTATAACTCCTAAAGGATAAGTGATAGATCTATCGCCTAACTGAAGAGTTACAGTGGTGGGAGTAATATCTCCTAAATCCAATCTTCGATAGATAGAAAATGGCATGAGATTAATACTTGCTCCTAAATCACATAAAGCTTTTCCGCAAAATTTTTCTCCAATAACACAGGGTATAGTGAAACTTCCAGGATCCTTAAGCTTTTAAGGTAATTTCTTTTGAATTATTGCACTGCATTTTTCACTTAATGCAACAGTTTCAAAAGCTTCAAATTTTCATTTTTTGCTTAAAATATCCTTCATAAATTTTGTGTAAGTTGGCATTTGTTCCAAAACTTCAAGCAAAAGGTATGTTAATAAGTAAGTTTCTTAAAAATTTCAAAGAACTTAGAAAATTGATGATCAAGTTTTTACTCGTTTAGGTCTTTGAGGAAAAGGTGGTGGTGGTTTTTCAACTTCCACATTAACGTGTATAACGATCGATCTCGACTAGAGAGAGAGTTTCCTTCGGTTTTTCAATCTCTTCAACCTCAATCTCTTTTTCAATTTCATTCTGCAATCTTTCTTTTAATTCCTTTCCACTTCTAAGTTGTACAGCTTTAACTTGTTCATGTTCTTTTCCAGCTTCCCTTGGATTGATTTCAACATTAATAGGAAGTGTTCCTTCAAGTCTGTTATTAATTAAAGTAGCAATTTGCCCCATTTGATTATCAATATTACGAATAGCAGTATTTTGATTTTGTAATTGATTATTCATTTGCATAATTAATTCTTCTATTGATAACTTTTTCTGTTGATTATTAAATCCAGGAGGTTTATAATTTGAATTAACTTGGTTATTCCAATTTTCAGTGGGATGAGATTAATTTTTACCCCATTGTTGTTGTGAATTGTTCCAGTTAAAATTAGGATGATTTTTCCACCCAGGATTATAATAATTTGAATAAGGATTATTTTTGCTTGCAATAGCTTGTAAAGTTTCAATAGTTTGAGGATCTTCAATATTAGCAGAGTTATTATGCGAAATATTAATTACAAAATTATCTAATTTCTTAGATATTGCTGCAACTTGTGAAGCTAAGATAGAAAAGGCTTCATTATCTTGAATACTAGCCATCTTTTTAGGTTAATCCTTTCGGAAGGCCATTGAAAATTGTTATTAGCCATTTCTTCAATTAAAGTGTAAGTTTCTTCAAATGATTTAGACATTAAAGAACCTCCAAGTAGAAAGATCAATAATTGATTTTAAAGATTCAATTAATCCATTATAAAATGTTTGAATAATCAACCAATTAGGTAAATCATGATGAGGACATTTTCTTAATAGTTCTTTAAATCTTTCCCAAGTTTCATATATTGTCTCCCCGTCAAATTGACTAAATGAAGTAATATCATTTCTTAATTTAGCAGTTTTAGAAGAAGGAAAATATTTAGCAAAGAATTTTTGTGCCATTTCAGCCCATGTTTTAATAGAACCAGTCGCTAATGAGTTTAACCACATCTTTGATTTATCTCTTAAAGAAAAAGAAAAGAGTCTAAGTCTAATAGCATCATCAGAAACATTGCTATATTTAATGGTAGCACAAAGTTCTAAAAAACTAACAAGTTGTAAATTTGGATCCTCATTTGGTGATCCACCAAATTGATTGTTTTGCACCATTTGAATAATAGATGGTTTAAGTTCAAAAGAATTAGCATCTACAGTGGGTATTTGAATACTACTATGAAGTTCATCAACTGTAGGGTTAGCATAATCCCTTAATGGTTTATAAACATTTTAATCATTAAGTTTAATTGGATTTTGTAAAGTAGCCATTTCTCGAAATTTTTGAATTTGTTTTCCCTTTTAATTTTTCTAATTGTTCTTTCCAATTCGAATCTAAAGGTATTAATCCTTCAGAACCAAATCTTCGGATAAAACAAGCAATAAAATTTAACTATTTTATTTCTTTCTTCCTTTGATTTCATCCCCGGCAATGGCGCCAAAAACTTGACCCGACCGCTGCGCTTAACGCAGTAATGTTTGTTTTCAAAAGATAGCCAAAAAGCTTTGACTCGATTTATAAATAGCAGCTAGTGTATAAAATTAATATCATATAATTAATATTTTTACACACTAGGGGTACTACGCAAGTATACATATCGTTTCAAGTAATATAGGGTTTTAAACAAAGACCTCGATATCGATCCCACTGTGGAAGATTTATAGAAATAAATTTTCTATAAAGCGAAAGTGAAATATAATAGTAAAAATATTTTTATTTTAATTATAAATTACTATTAATTTACTAGATGTAATTTAAAGAAAATAATACTAAGAAAATGATTTTATAAACTCTATATAAAATAAACAACTTTCTTTCTTTCAATTAATCTAAGATTTTTAAGGTAATTTAATATTCATCGGAGAATTTAATTTATGGTATTGTGCCAAATAGAAGCATTCCTATTCTTTACCCTTTCGATCCAAGTGCAAAGAACATTGACTAATTTACGTAATAGGTTCGGATGTATTGTTAGTAGAATGGGTTAATCTAGGTTCACACTTCTAGCATGTCCAAGTGTGGCTATGGTCGGCCCTACTAGTGACCCTTTCCTAGTCTATAAATCAAATTATAAGAATTTAGTCTGTCACTCTAAAAACTTATCAATTCTATGCCCTTTAAATATTATATTCCTATTTATTTGCACTTCACCATGAATAGCCCGCACATAGCCTTTGACTACCCAAGGATTCATGTGACATTTACAAGTTAAGAGTTCTTCTCCTACAAGGTTTTTAAACTCTTCAATAGGTTTTAACAATTCAAATGACCAATTTAAAAAGTAAAGTAAGATCAGGTATTAACGTCATCACAATGTTTTAAAAATATTTTAAAATTTAATTCTCTATCGAATCTTTATATTATCTTATCTATCTCTTCATAATTGAAGTAAGAAAGTAACTAATTACTCAGAACACTTTGAAAATAAATAATAAAACATGATAATTAAATTTTGAATCAAATGTATAAATATACTTATCTCAAATGTTTCTTCTACAGATCTTCTGATTCCTACTGACTCCACAGTGTAATGAACTCCTGATGCAATAACTTGAAAATAAACTCACTAAACTAAACAAAAGTGGCCCTAAATTTCTCTCTAATTCTCTCTAAGGATGAGAGATCTTAAAGTAGATAAGAGAAAGGGGAACAATGGGAGGGGCACGTTTTCTGAAGAATTAGACCTCTATTTATAGGCTTCAAGAGTTGCCTTGAGGCACCTCCTCAAAACATGTCCACATTCAATGAATCTTCTAGAAGGTCGGTCTGGCGCCTAGGCGCCGGACACCGAGTCCAGTCTTTCACACCTCTTCACTTTGGCTCGCACCTCTTCGAGATTAAAACCGTTCTGGAGCGTCCAAATGCAATGTATCACATATCCTATTATCAAGGAACAACTGACAGCCTTCTAGAATGTCCAATAACCGCTCACTCCGTCAAAATAACTGATCAAACGTTGTCAAAAACTTGACAGTTTTCGTATCGAGTCTGGCGTTTCAGCGCTAGGCCATATTTTTTTATACTTTTGGTATTTTGGTCCACTTTTGCTCCTTTTTGCTCCTTTTTTCTTCTTAGACCTTTTTACATTACCTACATCCAAAAATACAAAAAATACCTTTCATTAAAGCATAATATCCTTAGAAATTAATAAGAATTAAGACATAAAGAAATATGTATTTTTTATAGATCAGTCACCTCTGGGAAATTCTTAGGATTTGTTGTTCGACATCGTGGAATTGAAATCGATCCAGAGAAGATTAAAGCTATCTTAGAAATGCTACCTCCTAAAACCTTGAAACAATTACGATCCTTTCAAGGAATATTAGCATATCTTCGACGCTTTATCTCGAATTTGTCAGGAAGGTGTCAGCCTTTTTCTGCTTTAGTTAAGAAGGATGCCAAGTTTACTTGGGACTCCAAATGTCAACATGCCTTCAATGACATCAAACAATATTTAATGACACCTCCTGTCTTAGCAGCCCCAGTCTCGGGTAGACCATTAATACTTTATACAGCAGCTCTAGACGACTCTCTCAGAGCCCTGCTAGCCCAGGTCAATGACGAGGGAAAAGAAAACGAGCTCTATTACCTAAGACGTCTTCTAATTCTGATGGAAGTAAAGTATCCTTCTAGTGAGAAGCACTGTTTGGCCCTGATCTTCACCGCACAAAAGCTAAGGCATTACATGCTTTCTCATAAGGTCAACTTTATTTTGATGTTTAATCCGTTGCAATATTTGATGACCCGTCCGATACTTTCCGGCAGACTCGCCAGGTGGTCAATGATACTATTGCAATTCGATATAACTTTCGTTCCTCTTCGTGCCGTAAAGGGACAAGTCCTAGCAGACTTTCTCGCAGCACACCCTTTACCAGTAGAATCTCCTCTCAACGACGACTTGCCAGACGAGCAGATAATGAGCCTAGAAGACCGCAATGATCAGCATTGGGAACTGTACTTCGAGGAAGCATCTTCAGCACAGAAAGATAAAGAATCGCAAACGATAGTGCCCGGTAAGGCAGGAATCAGACTAATCTTTATAACACCAGAGCGAGGAATGTTAAGATACTCCTACCACTTAACAGAACCGTGTACAAACAATGAGGCAGAATGCGAAGCCCTCATAACCGAACTAGAATTAACCATTCAGATGAGGATAGCAGACATCAACATCTACGGAGATTCTCAGTTGATCATTCAACAGGTCGCGAGACAATATAGAATTCTAAAGCCAAGACTCGAATAATACTTTCAGTATGCCATGAAATTGTTAGAGCAGATTCCGAATGTAACAATTTATAAAATTCCCAGAAGAGAAAATGCTCTCGCAGATGCGTTAGCCCGCCTTGCAAAAGAATTTTCCTGCTTACAGGATGAGTCAGTTAAAATGTCAGTTCAGGGACGTCAGGTTCTCTCACAGCTTGACATGGATACAATACACAAATCAGTAGAAAAGCGTAAGAAACAATTGCGGCAAGAATGAAAAATGCGAAGATCGGCGGTAGCCACCGATGTACTACTTACAAACAGGAAACTTACCAGACAATAAGTCATTAGCCCATCAAATCAGGAAAAGAACTCTGTCTTACGCATTAATAAAAAATACATTATACAGAAGGTGTTTCGATTAGATGTGACTAAGATGCCTGAGCGGGTCCGAGACTCGTGAAATTGTTAAAGAAGTGCACTCTAGACTTTGTGGCGCTCATCAGTCAGGTCCAAAAATGAAAATGAAGATTAGAAGACTAGGGTACTACTTGCCCTCGATGATGATCGATTGCATGAAGATTGTCAAAAGTTGTAACCAGTGTCAAGTGCATGGAGTGGTTCTACATCAACCTCCAAATGTGCTACATCCGATAATCGCATCGTGGCCGTTTGAGTGGTGGGGCGCAGATATCATGGGTCTGATCGAACCGTCTTCTTCAAGAGGACATCGCTTCATTCTTGCAGCTACAAATTACTTTTCTAAGTGGGCAGAAGCAGTACCGCTCAGAGAAGTGAATGCACATCATGTGCTACAGTTCTTCAAGAATCAAGTTGTCTACCGTTTTGGGGTACCGCGCAGAATCATTTCAGATAATGGGTCCACGTTCAAGAGTACGAAGATCAACAATTTTTTCTGAAGACACGAGATTGTTTGGCGCTATTCAACAATCTACTACCCAAGAGCGAACAGCTTGGCTGAGGCTTTTAATAAAACTCTCGTTCAAATCCTAAAGTAAACTTTGGACGACAACAAGAGAAATTGGCACGAGAAGTTGTTAGAAGCCTTATGGGCCTACAAGACGACTTTCATAACTCCTACCCAGTCTACGCCTTACGCCTTAGTGTATGAGTCTGAGGCCGTTTTACCCTTAGAGGTTCAGCTTCCATCACTCAGAATTGCAGTTGCAAACAAGATCACTACAGAAGAAAATGCCAGATTACAACTAGAAGAATTGGAAAGCATGGAAGGGAAAAGACTTTCAGCACAGTAGAATTTGGAACTGTATCAAGCTAAGATGATCTAGGCCCATGATAAATTAGTCCGTCCAAGGACATTCAAGGTCGGTGATTTGGTTCTAGTACTCAGAAGACCTATTCTTGCACACTGTAAGATAGGAGGTAAATTTGAACCGACTTGGGAAGGGCCATTCGTGATCGAGACAGTCTACTCAGGAGGTTCCTACCAGCTTGTAAAATGCCGTGGAGAGCGACCTATGCTTCCAATTAATGGACGATATCTAAAGAAGTATTACACAACCTGATGTTTCGAAGGATGAATTCTCATTCCTAGAAGCACGGGCACAGTAATTACTTATGACTGGGTCCGAACCCAAAAATATAAAAAAATGGATGATAAAGAAAATCGTTAAGAAAAATGTTAAAAGAAAACATGTGAAATCATGATAATAAAATCTTTATCCTTCTTTTTAAATCGAGTCTCACTCTTGATCTTTTCGTACTCCTATTAAAATTTAAAATATATGAATAAAAGCTCTTCATTAATAAACATATTATTTTTCTACTGTTCTTTTTCTTACTATAGCCCCTGATCCTTTCCTTATTTTTCGCAGGGAAAAGTCTAACGGGCGGTTGGTTCTAAACTTTAAGAATGGCGTGAGTCTAGCACTTGATGAAAAGAGGGTGAGGGATGGAGCCGTGATCGAGATTGACTCTGACTTCACACCGACCGGGCTACAATATGAAGAAACTGATTAGATCCCGATTGATCGGGAAGAACACCGCAGCCATACAGTGATGAAATTGGGTGGCTCAAATCAACCATCTACCAGCAAAAAGAGAAAAGCAAAAGCCGCTCATGCAACAGGAGAAGATAAGAAATTTAAGTCCGTTGTTGCTACAGCAGAGGGCAGGCTTGTCAGTGCCGTGCCCACAGAAATCCAAGGGCTAAGGAGAGCTACTCTCACAGCCACTCAGTGAAGGAACAAGAACCGTCGCATTCGCAAGATGCTAACTAAGCTGGCCGCAGATCAGCGTGAAGATACAGTCGATACCGTCAGTACAAATGCTTCGAAGAAATTGGTTTGTCAGGAACCATAAAGGAGGAAGTCAACTCCAAGGAAAGCAGAACAGATAAAGGAAATTCCAAGAAGAACAGAGATAGTACCACGACGCCAGGCAGAGCTACCAGTTTTGAAGAGTCTTATTGCGAAAGCAACCCCGGAGGATGTCCCG
Source organism: Papilionanthe hookeriana x Papilionanthe teres (assembly GCA_022702705.1). NCBI lineage: Eukaryota > Viridiplantae > Streptophyta > Magnoliopsida > Asparagales > Orchidaceae > Papilionanthe > Papilionanthe hookeriana x Papilionanthe teres. Next base: position 27,456,208 of record CM040430.1, read on the forward strand.
ACAGAGACTACCCCCGAGGAGCCAAGACATGCAGGAGAGCGTGCCAGGGTGGAACCATACATTCCCCAGTACGTTACTAGACCTCGTCGATTGCAAATAATTCCAGAGTATGAGTTGGAAAGAATGCAAAATGTTGAAAAGAAAACTTTTAAATACTTTGAGAGAATTTGAGGCAAGAGGGTAAATATCTTAGAAGGCCTCGAGCAGCATACAGATGTGTTCTTAGATTACGAACAACAACAATTTGTAGACTGCTTACTTGAACTCCAGAAAATGGGTCGAACTAGCCGCCTAAGGGAAAAGACTTATTCAGAACCCCGAAGGTGGATGCCAGGGAAAGGAAGAGTTACAATCTAGTGCGGATGTTGTTACAACTTCGCGGTAGACAGAAAGGGAAATCCACCAGGGATACTCCATCGCAGTGAGGTGGATCCGATGCCGAATGTTATTAAAAGAATTGTAAAGAGGATGATAACATGGAAGGTATTGCCCGAAGATTGCATACCCAATAGCTGCATCATTAACATCTACAAGGAGGGCGACTGCATACCTCCACATATTGACCATCAGGATTTCGTTAGACCTTTCTGCACAGTGTCTTTTGTCAACCAGTGCAATATCATGTTCGGATACGACCTCCGGATAGCAGGCCACTGTGAGTTCCGAGGGCCAGTGGAGATACCACTACCGGTAGGTTCCGTCATGGTGTTAAAAGGGAATGGAGTGGACATCGCAAAGCATTGCATTCCAGGAGTGCATGTTGAGCAGATCTCTGTTACTTTTAGGAGGATGGACGACAGAAAAATGCCTTTCCACTTTCAACCAGATCCAAAGTTAGAGAGTCTCCGACCCTACGAGCTGTGATTTACATGGGAGATAAGACACCTCCAATGCACATCCATACGACATTCCTGCCAAGGATGACTTGGAAGGTGATGTTATTGTCCATGTATCTCACTATTCATACATGGATTTTGACAACTGCTTTTAGAAGAAACTTGAAGAATCTTACGCAATCCGTTTTGGATTTATATGGATTGTATGAGATATTAAATTCTCAAAGAAAATATCATCATGTTTTGGATTAAGATGTATGATGTATTTTCAATAAGATTGGAATGAAAGTGACCATGTCATGTTTTGCCTTCACCTCTTTTTGTGCAAATTGACTGGGAAACACCATTAAATTGAAAGAACTTCGAGCAAAGAACAAAGGGAAAATGAAAATAAACGAAAACTCTTTAAAAAAATCTAAATGTCAACATGAATTCTAAACTGACACGAACTCCAAATATTTTTGAAATTGAATCACCAAAACGAACAAAATGAATTTAAATCATAATCTGAATCTTTCGATCTGAATCCTTCAATTATTCTTCAAAACGAAAGCTATTTGAAACTCTTCTTAAATTCAAATATTTTCCTCGACTTGTCACCAGGTCGAGTCTTGTCAACTTGGTACGCTTAACAGTTATTTTTAAATTTTTTCTCTGCGTGTTAGAGGATCGACTAGTTCTATTGACACGAAGCCACGAACTTTGTTCGATTTGGTTCTGATGGCATGGGATTGGGTCCCTCTTGATACAGATAAATCTTTGAGATTGGAACAAATTTCCATTTCTCATTAAATCTTCGAGATTGGAATCAGTTTTCATTTTTCATTAAATCTTCGAGATTGGAACCAGTTTCCATTTCTCATTAAATCTTCGAGATTGGAATTAGTTTCCATTTCTCATTAAATCTTCGAGATTGGAACCAGTTTTCATTTCTCATTAAATCTTCGAGATTGGAACCAGTTTCCATTTCTAATTAAACCTTCGAGATTGGTACCAAATTTCAGTTCTCTCCTTTTGAGGTAAGTACCAAATTCCAACTCTCTTTTCGAGATTGATACCAAATTTCAATTCTCTCTTTCGAGACTGGTACCAAATTCCAGTTCTCATTTCAAGATCAATACTTAAATTCTGATTCTCATCCTTTTCAATCGATAATTAAACTCTGATTCTCTCTTTCGAGGCTGGTACCTAAATTCCAGTTCTCTTCGCAGTCCCGAGGTTGGAACCTAAGTTCCAAATCTTATTTCAAATACAGATTTCCTTGAATTGATTTTAAATTAAACCTCAACCGAAATTGAAACTCAAAATAAATCAAAATCTAAACTCACACATTAAAACTTAAAATATAAAATGAAGTGAAATCTAAATCAAAGTTCCCCAGATCTTATGATCTAGAATTCATCTCCTTCTCTTTTCCCGCCGAGAGTTCAGGGATCTCCAGTCATGGGGATATACTCGATAGTCCCCAACGAAAATTTGTTTCTACTCTATTCTAAGTGTGTCACTTAGACGTCTGTGTTGGTTTTGTTGATCTCTTCGGTCAACACCAATACGCGCGGTGTGCTTGGTTAGCACACCACACCTATTGGGCATCCATTTGTTGACCTCATTTTTGATGAGGTCTCTTCTCTTCTCTCTCTTTAGTACTTAGGATTTAGCCTTAGGCTTTTCCTTTGACTAATCTTAGAGGACTAGAAATGGAACCCACCATTTTGAAGTTCAAACACCTCTTGACTACCTGCAAACCCCACAAGCTTGATTGTAGACCCCTAATCACCTAGAGGGTTGAAATCAAATGTGGAGGTTTAAAAGGATGATTTCCCTATAGGACTTTTTGGCCTTAGGAATACCCTGAGTGGCTTGGTCTGGTGATGGTTGACTTGCACATACACTACACTCTCACACACATTCCAAGTCCTAAAACCACAATCTCACCCAACATGACTTCCTGACTCATGTAGGTAATTCACATGGATGGTCCATAACCCCTAAGCCCCTGGCTAAGAGGGTTAGGAACAATATAGTGAATGCCTCAAATGAGTCCTCTCATGGCTCATATGGGCTTAATATGGATTCATGGCTCAACCAAAGTGATTCCATTTTACTCAAATTTGATCAATCTTCATTTTTCCAAAATTTCAATTTTTGACCCCCTAGGCCCTACACCTACTGAACCTAACAAAAGCCCATGAAACTACCCAAAATCTAAAAAATCACCTAAATTACAAAAAATTCCTCAAAATCAATCCTAAACATTCCCCCCCACTCAAATTGATCATCCATAGCCAAAAAATACCAAAAATTCCAAAAGTACCCCCCAATACCCTTCAAATACCCAAAATGCCCTTCTTAGCCTAAAAATCCAAAAATTCAGAAAATTCTCAAAAAATTCTAGAAAAACTCAAATTTTTCCCAATTTCATTTTGTTCAACTCCACCATGGGCCAATTTTTCCAATTTACCCCACTTTTACCAAAACCCCCAATTTGGCCCATTTTTAACCAAAGTAAGCCCAATGTCAAACCAAACCACTCCAGTTGATCTCAATGTTGATCCAATCCAATTCTAAAATTCAATTGAACATCCCCAATATCAATTTAGACCAAATATAATTCCAATTTGATTGACATTTGAGCCCAATTTCAATTTGAGGCCTAAGATCCAATTTTGGCCCATGACCTAAACCTAGCTCAAACCCACCCAATTCAACTCCAATTGGCCCCAAATATTTTTTAAAACCATCCTAACACCCCCATAAACAAAAAACTAACTTGATTTGGCCAAAATTTGAACCTAAACTCCACCCAAACCTAACCTAAAACCAAAATCCCTTAAATTGACCTAAGCCCAAACCTAACCCAAATGGGCCAAAATCCCAAAATTAGAGCCCAACAAAGTTGAAAACTCTTTGTGACACTCTCATGAACATTTCTCAACTTTAATTTTACATCAAATCCAACTTTAGCCCAACCTTAACCCAAGTTAGCCCAATTTGGCCCACTTTGGCCCCTTTAACTAAAAAACCCAAATTCAACCCAATTCTACTCCAAACCACACCAAATTGATTCCAAACCATTCATGAAACATCCCTAAACCAATTGCAACATTTATTTGACATTTTACTTCACAAAATTTTCACCCAAAAGCCCATCCTAAAATCCAAAAGCCCACTTCCCAAAATCACTTTAAAAGCCCATCTAAAACCATTTCAAAGAGCCCAAAATCTATCCTAAAGCCCATATGACATTTTCATTTGCCATCCATTTAATCAAAGTCATTCCCTAAGTTTCAATCCCATCATCAAATGATTCCAAATCAAGCCTCATGCCAAATCACCCCTAAATGCCAAAAATCTCAAAATCCCTTTCTCTTGCAAGTAAGCCAAGCCATTCCCAAGCCATGACCAAGCTTTGAAGCCATGCACAAGCCACATGAAGCCATGGGAATCACTTTACACATCATCATACCATTAATTGCAAAAGGAGGATCCTCTTTTAAACCCCCTTAAAAAGGTTTTAACCCTTTTAATGCTTCACCTTCATCCATGATTAATCCAAATATTCATGGATGGTGACTTCACTACCCTTTCCTAGCTGACTCATCTGACCTCCCTAAGCCCAAATCAGTCCCTTGGTGGGTGCACCAAACCCAAGTACATGAGTTGACAAAAATCAAGCCAAAATGACCCTTACCCCATGCCATTTTAATCAAACCTCCTTACACATGACAATAGCCAATTGCTTGCACCAAACCCCAGCCCTGACCTCACTAGTCAAGATGGTGACCAATGCTCGGCCGGCGACCACCACGAGCCGCCGGAAAATGCCATGGCCGAAAGCTCCATGTGAGCCAAAATTTCCAATTCTCCTTTCTGACTTGTCTCAACCCAAATGGACAGCATAGCTGTTCTTCTCCTCCCCTGAGCAGCTGATCTCAGCCTCCAATTGCCCCTGGGAAGCCCTCCAGCCATGCCTATTTAAACACCATCACCTCTCGACCAAATAAGGAGTTGTACCAGACCTTAAAGAAACTCTGCCAAAATTGCTCCAGGACCTTCTCCTAACCCAGAGCAGTTGATCCCCAGTGTTCCTTTGCCCTAATCCCCATTAACAGAGCTCAATTTCTGAGTTGAAAATCCACCCAAAAAATAGGACACTTCACCACAGTGAGCCAACCTCCAAATTGATTGGTCCTACACCTTCACCGCGACCAAGAAGAGAAGTTCCCAACAAAAGCCTACTCACTGAGCCGCCATTGCTTCCAACCTCCAAGCTTTGTGATTGACCTTGGTCACATTCATACCTAGACAATTCCCTGGGCCGAGGACTTCATCCGGAGCTTGCTCGACTAAATCGAAGGTGACACAACTCTCTGATCGAAGCTTCACTTCTCTGAGCAAAGGTATGAACTCGCTCTTCCTCCTGAGCTTCCAGCGATTCTCCATTTTGTTTAAGTTAATTTCATAGCCTATAAACTGTATGAATGTGTTCGTCTCTTCAAGACGAATCCATAGAGCATAAGAACACAAAAATCCATTGAGAATCGAGTGAGATCTTAGGGTTTTCGTGTGGACGGTCACGGGTGCACACTAATCGTAGACGATGACCGGGAGCCATTGGATCACGCGTGTATCGAGCGGACGGTTCAGATTGAGCCAGACCAGGGAATGTTACATGAACCGCGGGCCCCCGGAGCGCTGAGTCGGATGGCAGCGTCGAATGGGAATGCGCCGTGTGGGCTTTCGGAGCTGCCGATGTTGCGCTGGCGCCGCGTGGATAAGTAGATAAATAGGGTATTTTTGAATTATTTAAATGCCCAGAACTTCAAAAATCCATATCTTTTCATAGAAAAATCACAAAAATAAAATAAAAACACCCTCTTGCTCAGTGAACAGAGGAGAATAATATGGAAAAGAAAACAAATTAATTTGATGAGTATTTTATTTTTAATAATTTATTTACTGATTTCAATATTTTGATTCTCCATTTGCATAGACAATTCACCATGGCATGAGACCATAGGGCTTTTGAAGCCTCTGATCTTGGGAACATTCCTTGAATTTTTCAAGGTCAGAGGCTATCTCTGTAAAAAGTTATTGAATTTTCAATTTCATGTCACTGTTTTAGGTATTTTAATTTCAATAATTAGCATGTTGTGAAATAAATTCTAGAAAAATTTGTTGATGTTCCTTAGGACCAGAGGACCCTATGAAAAATATATTTTGAGTTAATTCATTCATAATAACCTTAATTGGCCTAAACTCCTAAAATTGAATTTGAATTAATTAAGGTTAACCACACATCAAATTGACTTCAAAACAATTCTCCACTGATCTTTAGGATCAGAGAGACCTCATATAAAAAATTGAAATCAATTAGACTTGATTAACCCTATTAAATGGATTAATTAAGCCTCATAAGCAAAATGAAACTTTAAAAATTCATAACTCTAAAAATACTTTTAAAAAATTCACAAAAAATGGTTTTGGGGCTTCTCTGATATCAGGGGAGTTTAGGAAAATTAAAATTGGAATTTTCTAAAAAAGTTGATTTTTCATAATATTTTAATATTTTAATAATTAAAAAATAATAAAAATCATAAAAATATTAAAAAATCATAAAAATGTCACATTTTAATGTCTTATCACTTAGAAACAAACTAAATATTTTTCCTAAGTCCCTAGGGTGAGATATTAAATTTTAAAGGCTTAATGTAAATTTTAATATTAAAAAATGAGTTTTTAACCTTTTTCACTAAAATAATTCCAATAAATTAAAGAAAAATCAGAAAATTATAAAATTTATTTCTCTCAACTCCTTGAGGTCAGAGAGATTTAAGAAAAATATAAAATCTATTTTTCAACTTTAAGTTTATTTTATAATTAATTAATACTCTAAAAATTAAAATAATTATAATAAATAAAATTTAATTCAAAAAATCACCAAAATTGGTCCAAGTGGTCCTCTGTTCATTAAGAACATCACATAATTTTCTTAAGGACAGAAACCTTTCCTTGGTCCTGTTGTTGAATTTTCTTTGAAAACCCTTATTTTCTACTAAAAATAATTATATAAATAAATTAAATTCAGAAAAATCACATTTTCTCCTCTAATGTCTTAATTGACATGTGAGTGAGGTGACATACAAATTTCAAATTCATTTGAGCTCAATTTAGTGAGTTATGAAATAAATAAGCTTAAAAGGGCATAAAGGTAATTAAAAACTTTAGCCCTTAATTAAAACTTTAGGTTCAATCAAAATGGGGGGGGTAAAATATTTGATTTTAACTTTCTCTTGGATGATTGAAACTTAGGAAAATAAAGGGCTAGAAACCCACTAAACATTATGAAAATATAAAAAATGAAACTTTAATTAATTAAATAATTTAAATTTTGGAAAGAATATATTTAAATTTGGATCATTAAAATAGGGATATTATTAAGAGGATATTTATTTTAATTTAAAAATCCCTAAATAAGTCACTTTAACAATACTTAATTCCTAATTTAAAATTAAAATAATAATTCAAATTGATAATTAAAATTAACAATTAAAACTAAAATTAAATTAAATTTAAACTAAAATTAAATTAAATTAAATTAAATTAAATTAAAATTAAATTAAATTGAAATTAAATTAAAATTAAATTAAATTAAAATAATTTAACAACAAACCAAAATGAAATCATTAAGAATTAAATCTAAACTAATTTGAACACTATTCCAAACTTAAAATTATTAATTAAAACCTCATAATCAAATTAAAACACTTTAAATCATTAACTCAAACTTTTAATTAAAATTATCGATAAACCAACTTCGCTTTAAAGGCTTTAATTATTATAACTCTTAAATAGAGTATTAAGTGAGATGTCACTTCATTCATCAGGTAATCAAATACCTAAGTTCACTGAGCAAGAAACAAAGTTTAACTAAACTCCTGGATGATTAATTCACTTGTACAACTAAATTTAGTTGGACTCAAAACAATCCCAAAAATATTGAAAAGATGTTTAGGACTTGTCCTAAGCACTTCCTCAATATGACGGGATGTTTTAGAAGAACAACTAAATTTAATTGTTCTTTGATGAAGAAATTCATCCTTAAACAAAACACAAGAACCTAGACATCATAGGAGATGACTAGTTATAGGATTAGGAATTTGGTAGACAACCAAAACCCTTCCCTTAGCTTTACCTAGGTACTTGTTAAAATATTTAAATGCCTTAACATGTGTTTTAAGTGCAGCTTGGGATGACGAAAAGACCCTCCAGGTACGCTTTTATTTTATTGCAATTTACTTTATTGCAATTTACTTACATGCATTGTACTTTACTTTTCTTGCATGTTAAACAAGATTGTTGCATGAAAACCAAAACCTTTAGGGTAGTCCCTGAACTGAAACCAAAACTAAATTAAAAGTCATTGCAAGATAAAATTCACCGCCACAACATTGCAAAATATAAAACAACTCAAAATTTATTCACAAACAGAACAACAAAACTACAATTACAACTAAATTAAAACGTTTCATTGAATGATCGGGAATACCTCGGATGATGTAACCCGCGTGTTGCTAACGGGATTTCCCACGGTCAAAATGAAAGTGTGGAACTCATTCTGTTGATTTTAGCAAATTCATCTTGACTAAGTGAATTCAATGAGAATAATGGTGCCGGGATGACGGAACCGTGGGATCTTAATCGGTTCTGTTTAAACAACTTTAAGATTTGTTTTAATTAAAATATTAAAAAATATTTGGACTCTAAGATTTTCTCTAAATCAAAACACTTCTCTCATCTCCCGATTTATGACTTCTAAAACTAAACCTCTGCAACAACAAGGAGCTTGGAGCACAGTGGGCAGCACGGCCATCATCATCAGCAAAATTCAGATCTACTTTAGCAAAACTTTCTTAGAATTAAATAACCGAGCCATAGGATTTCGAGGTAGTTTGCCTAGTGGAACGTAAATCCTCAACCCTTTTGTTAGGTATTTGCATAATTATGTTATGTAAATTAAGTCCTAAACCGGTCTTAGGATTCCGAGGTAGTCGTTCGGTACGACATAAACCCTCACATCTTCGAGACTATTTTTATGATCATGTCATACGAATATAAGTCCTAATCAATTAAAATTGGCAGGATTGCAACATTAAATAAATTCCTAAATTGAAGCCAAACAATAGTATAGTTTGGGAAGTTGCCAAGATTCTTCTTGGATCCTCAGCTTCTCCTACTTTTCTTCCTTTGAACTCCTGAAATGAACTGTTCCAAATTTGATCCATTCCCTTTTAAAATGTCCAAAAATCCAATCCTTTGAAAACCTTAAACTTTGAAATTCTTGAGAGCAAAACCACTGATCATTATCGAGAGTTTTCTTAAATGATTCCCGTCACTTAAGATGTAATTAACTATAGGGGCTTGCTCTTATAGGGAATTTTAAGAACCCGTGTAATATAAACCCCGCTTAATTTCTTTGTATGAAGCAGGGGAACTTGTCTAGCCTATAAAATTAGTTAGCAGACCAAACGGATGTCACAAATCTTCTAGTTTATTTAGCCGAGCCCCATCATCAAGCGAGTGTGTCTATTCTTCAGAATAGATATACGGTTTTTAATGCGGTGCTCGTTTATGTAAACTATTCGGGATGTGAGATCGGTTTGATTTCATATCTTAAAATTTTCAAATTTAAAGTTATTTTCAAAATCAAATGTTTCTTTCTAAAACTATATATATATATATATATATATTTAAATTAAATTTAAAATCTAAAATTCGCCGACAATTTCAGGCGACTCCTCTGGGTCTAGTTCCTCTCTCCATTTTTGATTAGACGGTTTTGCTTTCATAAATCGGTAGTGAGTCCACATCCCTAGTGGACCAAAACTACCATTCTTCCGTTGGAATACCTCGTTCATTTCTGTCTTGAACGAGTATAGCCAACTCCTCTCGGATTTAGGAGCCACTGTTTAGACACTCCTAAACAGAGAGGTTTCGAGATCCTTTTACCTCTTTTCTGAGGTGGGGTGGAACCCGAATAGGTGTTAGTTTAGGAGCGGTCCTTTGAGTCGAGAAGTCTTGCATAAGACTTTCTCTTCCTTTCCGATTCTGAATCGGATCCTTTACCTTTTCTATACCTTTATACATTCCGTTCCTAATAAACAAATCCTCTAATAAATGACTCTTTTAATAAATAAATCCTTTTAAAATCATAAATTCATAAATGAAAATGTGTTCGGACTCTTTCTTTTCCGTCCTAAACTTTACGACAAAAAGAAGCATAATTCGGGATCGACATTCGGAATCCGCCTCGCGAAAATGACTGCCCCAAAGCTAATCTTCTCCTTCACCAATGGAATGGACTTTGCCGTTTACAAGGATGAGCTGCCCGACAATGGGATCATCCGTTTCAGACAAGGGTTCGGCAACACAGATATCAAGTTCACTGATGTCACTCTCTTCACATTAATGGACAAAGTGTCAAAAACGGAAGAGCCCATGATTGAGTTCAATCTAAAATCGATTCAAGAATTCCCTCCCCTGCAAAGGATTCCAGCTGAGAAGAGTACTACTGTTCATAGGAGGACTGTTGTCTCTACCCCACCAGTCTAGTCATCTCTGCACCTACCCCGACTTCTGCCAAACTGAAGGGGAATGAAATCCAAGTTTGTGATGAGCCTGTCACCGTGGAGGGTACATATTTTACTAAAATACCATCTGTTTTTGAGATTGGGTCCAGTTCAAGAATTGCACACCTAACTCGGACTCAAAGGAGAAATAGAAGCAGAAAGATCGCCAAGAAAGCCAGAGCTGCTGAAGTTGCTTTTCTAGAAGAAATTCCCAAGGAAAGCGAAGAACTTCTTGAGTATATACCTCTGTTGGAAGGAGCGAGTTTCACCCTCTCTCGCCGCATTAGATGAAGAGAATGTCTGTAGGATCACCGCTGCATTACCCCGACCTGCGTACTACAAAAATTACAAAAGGAAAAGGGATGAGACTACGCCATTGACTCTGCTGCAAGCTGTGATAGAAAGATTGGCAAAGAAAGAAAGATGCCCTGTGTCAGAAATCTTAAGAAAGATAGGATGGGTGCCAGCTAAATCCTGCCTCGGACCACGAATAGAGCCTGTTGCGGCCACAGAGAAACCAAAGAAGAAGATAAAAGCCAGTCTGCCCGTTGTTGTATCGGGTCTACAAATTAGGGAGGATACCACCTTCCAGCATATAGCCGACAGACCATCCGGTCCTAGGCTTCCGGCTGCGAGAAGGATGGTATAGCGACCTACTACTGGCGAGTTAAGACCAAAATATTGCCCTGAGAAGAAAAGTCTCTTCAGAAGACTTGAATCAGAAGAAAGTGCTACAGCAATGAAGGGGAGTCCCGGGAAGGAAGTTCAACAACAGTCACGAGACAACTGCGAGACCTTGCGAAAAGGGCCACTAGAGGATGCCATGGACAAGTTAAGGACCAACATCCGATGGTTAGCAAAAGAAAGAGAAGAAGAATTAGGAGATGAAGTTGACTCATCAGAGTTCATAGATGAGGAGTATGCCGAGATCAACATGGTTGAGACACGAGCATCGTTAGCTTCACAAGGTGCTCCGACAACTATGGAAAGAGATGAACCAGAGGTGTTAAGAGCACAGATTCGGGAGAGAGATGACACAATTTCCCAAATGGCAAAGAGGATGGAAGAGATGTCTACTGCCTTAGCCACTCTCCAGAGTCAGGTACAACCTCAGCAAGAGACACCCCTAGAAATTATCCATATTGCAAATGGAGGAAAAGAGATCACATCCGTCAACGGAGATGAACCACCAAAGAAGGATTCTACACAAAGCATGATTCCAGAAAAGGACATTAAGAGCATGGTAGAACAGCAGGTGCGAGAGGCCCTAGCACAATCCAAGAGCGGAGCATCTATTCAGACGGGTAGACCTTACCCCGAAGAGTTCGATGCGGTCCAATACCTGAAAGGCTTCGTACCACCTCTGTTTAAGACTTTTGATGGAACAGGAAACCCCCGACAATGTATTGCACATTTTCGTGCTAGTTGCTGCAATGTCGGTGGGAGTGACGCTTTACTCTTCCGACAGTTAGTCAGCAGCTTATCAGGGATTGCCTTCGACTGGTACGCAGAATCGCTGAACGGTTCAGTAAAGACATTTTCAGAACTAGAAAATCATCGTGAAATGATTTGCCGGAGCTCAACACCACATCACTATCGACGATCTAGTGGTGGAGCAACAAAAGCCGAACGAGACTTTAGTGGATTACATACTTCGATGGAGAAACTTAAGCATGAAGTGTGAACCACAGCTTCAAGAACAACATGCAGTCGGCATCCTACTTAAAAGTATCCATGGCCCGATAGTACTTCTCCTTAAAGGGTTTACAATCAAGACTTTCGAGAAGTTTCTTAGCAAGGCAGGGAGCTTGCAAGAAGAGGCAAAGCAGTTAAGTTTCGTGGACAAGACTGATAAGCAGAAGCTTGTGAAAACATTTGAAAAGAAATCTGGAATCGTTGCGACAGTAGATAAGGGCAAGAAGCTGGTTCAAATACAGTTAGAGCGGCCACAGCCTAGTTATCAACCACCACAATGGATTTAACAGCAACCTCAGCAGGACTATCAGCAACCTCAGCAAGGCTATCAACAACCTCGTCCGAGCTACCAATCGCCTCAACATTACGAACAACCGCCTCGTTCATCGCGTACCTTAAGAGAACTCCTAAATAAAGAATATCCATTCAAAATTGAAGTAATAGTGAAGATGTTCCGTAGCTTAATGAAGACACCAGATTTTCAGCTGCCAGAGCCCAAGAAGCCGGAAGAAGTCAATAAGAAAGATCATCCGAACTATTGCCCTTACCACCAGATGCTCGGACATAAGATAGAGGATTGCATCACTTTCAAGAGTTGGTTTGATGACAATCTCCGAAAAGGGAACATAACGATCCCAAAGGAATACATGAAGGAACCCCGTAAAGGAGGTTCCGTCAATGTTATTTCAACGGATCCTATTGTTCTGATAGACCCTTACGCGACTGATGATGGATGGAGTACCGTCTGGACAAAGTCATCAAATAAAATTTTGGATCACATCCAAACCGCTTCGGTACGCGCTTCAACTTGAAGTTTGAAATGTGTCGAGCCGGTACTATCACTTGCGATTGAAGAACCGCCCTAGAAGGAGGAGAAGATCATGGAAGAAAAGAAGACCAAGGCTCCGAAGGGTAGACTAGGGGCTGCTTATCCTAGGATGGTTATTTTCGATTCGGGGGAGAAATCCCTCGAACTCCTGACTCTGTATGATTATCTGCTCGCCCCGTCGGGATCTTATAATGATAAGGGTTATGGCGTTGGCTACGTTTTGACTGTTTCTAACGATTACGTAACTAGCGATAACCGGCTTAATCCGGATCTCGATTCCAATACAAATAATGATTCTCAAAACATACACAACCTCGACGACCACGACAAAGAAGACATTCACCAAGGAGGCTACGAAATCTCGACAGCAACGAGTCCATTTGTGAATTCCGAGGGGCTCCGATCACGTTAGAATTAGAACCATCAGACACCAAAGCGACTTAAGAAGAGCCAGTTGTTCCGATTCAAGAGGAGACACCGGTAAATTTAGAAGAGATAACAAAGGTCAATCTTAGAAGCGGAAAAGTTCTACCCTCGAGAATGGGTCCAAAGGATAAAGGGAAGCAGGTGGTTGCTCAGGAAGAGCCAACCCCAGCAGAGGAACTGCCCATTCGGGAAGAAACCGAGGAACATGGTAATAAAGTAGACTACAACGTGCTAGCCCATCTTAGGAAGCTACCAGCCAAACTAAGCATATACGACGCTCTGATCCCGTCAAAGGAGATGAGAGAGGCTCTGATCGAGGCTTTACTTGATCTAGAGATTTTTTTAACCCAAATTGCCGGTAATTCCTCCGATGAGGTTTGCTCGTTAAGAGAACAGCTAGGTGTTACCTTCACGGACAATGATCTATTACTGGGAACAGCAGATCACAACCGACCGTTTTACATTTCAGTCACTATTAGAAAGTTTACGCTCTCCAGAGTGTTGGTTGATCCGGGAGCATCAATCAACATAATGAATCTTCGGACTCTAGCACATTTGGAAATTAATGCTCGCGAGCTTGAAGCAGACAAAATGCTATTAAGAGGTTTCAATCAAAAAGGAGAAAGAGCTCTTGGATCGATAACATTGTTAATGAAGACCGGTGATTTAGCAAAGACAACCGCAAAATTCCACATAATTGATTCTGAGACATCGTTCAACGCTCTACTGGGTCGACCGTGGATCCATGAAAACCGGATGGTACCATCGTCTCTCCACCAGAGCATAAAGTATTACGAAGGAGGGGAACAGTGTATCAAAGGTGACTTGCAACCATTCTCCATACACGAGATTGGAATTCATGAAGATGCGGCCTACTACGCGCCCTCGAAGAAAACAATCTTTTCTAGAAATACCATACCAAATGAAGCAAAAGAGATTCAAGATGATGAACAACCCGAAGTTCTAGTCCAACAGTTACTCACCACTCCCTTACGGCGAGATGGTGAAGATTTCTACAGAACTCACACCCGAGGTCGAGGCCGGGGACGAGGACGTGGAAGAAATGTTGGAACATTTGGACAGAAGAAACCGGTCATCGATGTTGATTGGGAGAACAGTTCCGAAGAAGAAAAAGAAATTAAGAAAGAAGCAGCAACAATAAATCAGAAGAAACCACAGTTCAAGATCTCTCTCGAAGATGAAAGGAATGAAGATTAACCATTATGTACATACTATGACCCTGACCCGGATCGATTCTAATAAGATCGAGGGTATGGTGGTCAAGGAAGTACATGGTGGTGGTACTAAACCAATCAAGTTTCACCGTGGTGCTTCTTCTTCCAATACTGAAAAAGATGTACAATATGAAGATGTTACTTCATCTGAATTAATGGAATTAGCTTTTGAGTGGTACTCTCCCTATGTTCAAATTTAATTCAACGTGGTGTCTTACCTTGACAATGGACAAAAGGCCGATCACAATACTTTGAAAAATTATGGAATAATGTCGGTCGGCCTCCCAATTCAAAACATAGTCTCGGATTCGGCACAGTAGGATCGGTTGACGATACTGGATTTTGCTTGGTTGTCACTTGCAAACTTAATAAAGACTGCTTGGAAGCCTCATAAGATCTTGAAGATCTACCAATCGGCAACGCTCCACCAGAATTCGAAGAAGAAATCAAATCTACAGTAGACGAGTTAACGGAAGTTAACTTAGGTAATAGCGAAGAGCCTAGGCCTACCTTTGTTAGCTCCGTACTCAATAAAGAAGACTCCGAAAACATAATCAAGCTATTAATGGAATTCAAGGATTGTTTTGCTTGGAGTTACGAAAAAATGCCAGGATTAGCTCCAGAGGTCGCAGTTCATAAGTTAGGAGTGGAACCTACTTCCGTTCCAGTCAGACAAGCCCCCAGAAGAATGTGTCTAGAAATTGAGCAACAAGTAATAGCCGAAGTTAAGAAGCTAATAGATGCTAAATTTGTCCTTGAAGAACAATATCCTACTTGGTTAGCCAACGTGGTACCAGTCAGAAAGAAGAATGGACAAATCAGAATCTGCGTAGATTTCAGAGATTTAAATAAAGCATGTCCAAAGGATGAATTTCCACTACCAATCCCGAAACTGATGATCGACATTGCTTCAACACATGAAATCTTCTTTTTCAAGGTTGGATCATCAGGATACAACCAGATAAAGATGGCACCAGAAGATGAAAAGCTCACGGCATTCAGGACTCCGATCGGAGTGTATTGCTACACAGTAATGCCATTCGGACTAAAGAACGCAGGAGCAACATACCAAAGAGCGATGACGAAGATTTTTGTTGATCTCATTCACAACCAAGTCGAGTGGTACGTGGATGAAGTGGTCATCAAAAGCAAACTGAAGGAAGATCACCTATATGATATGAGAATTGTTTTCGAGCGACTAAGACAGTACAACCTTAAGATGAATCCCTTAAAATGCGCCTTCAGCGTTACCTCCGGGAAATTCTTAGGATTTGTTGTCCGACATCGCGGGATTGAAATCGATCCGGAAAATATTAAAGCTATTTTAGAAATGCCTTCTTCCAAAACTTTGAAACAAATACGATCCTTTCAAGGGAAGTTGACATATCTTCGACGCTTTATCTCGAACTTGTCAGCCCTTCTCGGCATTAGTTAAAAAGGACGCCAAATTTGTTTGGGATGAGAAATGTCAGACGTTAAGCAATATTTAATGACACCTCCTGTCTTAGCAGCCCCAGTCTCAGGTAGACCGTTGATACTTTGTACTGCAGCTTTAGACGACTCCCTTGGAGCCCTGATAGCCCAGGTCAATGATGAGAGAAAAGAAAATGCTCTCTACTACTTATGCCATCGTCTAATTCCGACGGAAGTAAAGTATCCTCCGAATGAGAAACATTGTTTGGCCCTGATCTTCGCTGCTTAAAAGCTCAGGCATTACATGCTTTCTCATAAAGTCAACCTTATTTCGAGAGTTAATCCGTTGCAATACTTGATGACCCGACCGACGCTTTTTGGCAGACTTGCCGGGTGGTCAATGATACTATTGCAATTCGACATAACTTTCCTTCCTCTTCGCGCCGTAAAGGGGCAAGTCCTAGCTGACTTCCTCGTAGCACACCCTTTACCGGCAGATTCGCCTCTCGACGACGATTTGCCTGACGAGTAGATAATGAGCCTAGAAGACCCCGATGATCGACGTTTGGAACTGTATTTCGACAGTGTGTCCTCAGCACAGAAGAACAAAGAATTGCAAACGATAGAGCCCGGTAAGGCAGGAATCAGACTAATCTTTATAACACCGGAGCGGGGGTTGTTAAAATACTCCTACCACTTAACAGAGCCATGTACAAACAACGACGCAGAATACAAAGCCCTTGTAACCGGTTTGGAATTAACCATTCAGATGGGAATAACGAACATCAATATCTAGGGAGATTCTCAGTTGATCATTCAACAGGTCGCCGGACAGTACAAAATTTTAAAGCCAAGACTCGAGCAGTATTTTCAGTATGCCATGAAATTATTAGAGCAAATTCCAAACGTAACAATCTACAAGATTCCTAGAAAAGAAAATGCTCTTGTAGATGCGTTAGCCCGCCTTACAAAGGAATTTGCCTGCTTGCAGGATGAGTCAGTTGAAGTGTCAGTTCAAGGAAGACAGGTCCTATCACAGCTCGACATGGATACAATAGACAAATCAGCAGAAAAGGCAGCAGAAACAATTGCAGCAGTGACAAAAAATATAGAAGATTGGCGGCAACTATTAATAGACTACTTGCAGACAGGAAACTTACCAGACGATAAGTCATTAGCCCATCAAATCAAGAAAAGAACTCTGTCTTACGCATTAATAAATAATACATTATACAGAAGGTCTTTTGATCAGATGTGGCTAAGATACCTGAGCGGGTTCGAGGCTCGTGAAATCGTTAAAGAAGTACATTCAGGACTTTGTGGCACTCATCAGTCGGGTCCGAAAATGAAAATGAAGATTAAAACACTAGGGTACTATTGGCCCTCAATGATGATCGACTGTAAGAAAGCTGCCAAAAGTTGTCACCAGTGCCAAGTGCACGGAGTGGTTCTACACCAACCTCCAAATGTTCTACATCCGACAATCGCGTCGTGGCCATTTGAGTGTTGGGGCACGGATATAGTGGGTATGATAGAACCACCTTCTTTAAGAGGACATCACTTCATTCTTGCAACTACAGACTACTTTTCTAAATGAGCAGAAGCTATACCACTCAGAGAAGTGAAGGCACACCACGTGCTACGAGCTTTTCAAGAACCAAGTCATCTACCATTTTGGGGTACCGCGCGAATCATTTCGGATAATGGGTCCGCATTCAAAAGTATAAAGATCAACAATTTTGTCAGAAGACACGGGATCGATTGGCGATACTCAACGATCTACTACCCAAGAGGAAACGGCTTGGCCGAGGCTTTTAATAAAACTCTCGTTCAAATTTTAAAGAAAACTTTGGATGACAACAAGAGAAATTGGCACGAGAAGTTGTTAGAAGCCTTATGGGCCTACAGGACGACTTTTAGGACTCCTACTCAGTCTACTCCTTACGCTTTAGTGTTCGGGTCCGAGGCCGTCTTGTCCCTGGAAGTTCAACTTCCGTCACTCCGAATTGCAGTTGCAGAAAAGATCACTACAAAAGAAAATACCAGACTACGACTGTAAGAATTGGAAAGCTTGGAAGGAAAAAGAATTTCCGCACAACGGAAGTCTGGAACCGTATCAAGGCAAGATGATCCGAGCCCATGATAAACTCGGTCCGTCCCGGGACATTCAAAGTCGGTGACAAGGTTTTGGTTCTCGGAAGACCTATTCTTTCACATCGCAAGATAGGTGGTAAATTTGAACCAACATGGGAAGGGCCGTTCGTGGTCGAGACGAGTCTACTCGGGAGGTTCCTACCAGGCTTGTGAATTGCCATGGAGAACGATTCATGCTTCCAATCGATGGACGGTATTTAAAGAAGTATTACGCAACCTGATGTTTCGAAGGGTGGCCTCTAAAGCAGAATCTTATCCCTAGAAACACGGGCGAAGTAATCACTTTGTGACTGAGTCCGAACCCAAAAAAAAATTAAATGGATGATAAAAAAAATTAATCTCATTAACAAAAATGTTAAAAAAAAGGAAAACATGGGAAATCATAATAATAAAATGTCAATTTTTCCTCTTAAATCCATTCATTCCTGATATTTCCTCATCCCTTCCTACTTCCTTTAAATTTAAAAGAAGTGAATAAAAATTTTTAAGTGTTTTTCTTATTGTTCTTGTTCTTAGTACGACCCTCGATCCTTTCCTTGTCTTTTCGCAGGGAAATGTCGAACGAGCCGTTGGTTCTAAACTTTAGAAATGGCGTGAGTCTAAGCACTTGATGAAAAGAGGGTGAGGGATGGAGCAAGTGATAGAGATTGACTCAGACTTCACACCAGCCGACTTACAATATGAAGAAAATGATTGGATCCCAGTTGATCGAGAAGAACTTCACAGCCAGACATTGATGAAAATGGGTGGCCCGAGCCACCAATCCAGCAACAAGAAAAGAAAAACAAACGCCGCACATGCAACCGGAGAAGATAAGAAAATTAAGTCCACGGTTGCCACAACAGAGGGTAGGCTTGTCAGCGCCGCGCCCGCATAAATTCAAGGGGTAAGGAGAGCTACTCTCACTGCTACCCATCGAAGAAATAAGAATCGTCGCATTCGCAAAATGTTGACCAAGTTAGCAGAAGATCAACATGAACAGATAGTGGATATTGTTAATACAAATGCTCCAAGGAGACCGGTTCGTCAGGAACCAAAAAGAAGAAAGTCAATTCCAAGAAGGTCAGAACAGATAAAAGTGATACCAAGAAAAGCAGAAATAGAGTCGGTACCTCAACGCCGAGCATATGTACCGGATCCGAAGAGTCTTGTTGTGAAAGCAACCCCGGAGGATGTCCCTGCGGAGACTATCCCCGAGGAGCCAAGACATGTAGAAGAATGTTCTGGGGTTGAGCCATACATCCCGCAATATGTTACTAGACACCGAGGACTTCAGATAATCCCAGAATACGAGCTGGAGAAAATACAACTAGTTGAGAAGAAAACCTTTGAGTAATTTGAAAGAATTGGAAACAAGAGGGTCAACATCTTGGAAGGCCTCGAGCTACATACAGATGTTTTCTCAGATTATGAGCAACAACAAATTGTGGACTACATCCTAGAATTGCAGAAAATGGGTCGAGCTGGCCGCCTGAGAGAAAAGACATATTCAGAAAAGAAAATCCACCAGGGATATTCCGTCGCAGTGAGGTGGATCCAATGCCAAGAGTCATCAAGAGAATGGTGAAAAGGATGATAACATGGAGGGTACCGCTGCAGATTGCATACCCAACAGCTGCATTATCAACATCTACAAGGAAGGCGACTGCATACCTCTGCATATAGACCATCATGACTTTGTTAAACCCTTCCGCACGGTGTCATTCATCAGCCAGTGTAACATCATGTTCGGATCTGACCTCCGAATTGTAGGCCTTGGTGAGTTCCGAGGGCCGGTGGAGATACCACTACCGGTAGGTTCTGTCCTGGTGTTAAAAGGAAACAGAGCAGACGTTGCGAAGCATTGCATTCCAGGAGTGCCTGTGGAGCGGATCTCGCTTACTTTTAGAAGAATGGACGACAAAAAAATGCCTTACCACTTTCATCCGCATCCGAATCGGAGAGTCTCCGACCTACGAGTCGTGAGTTACACGGGAAATAACACACCTCCAATGCACATCCATGTGGCACTCCTGCCAAGGGTGGCTTGGAAGGTGATGTTATTACCCATGTTTCTTACTATTCAGACATGGATTTTTGACAGACGCTTTTGGTTGGATCAAGAAGAATTTTACACAATCCGTTTTGGATTTACATGGATTGTATGAGACATAAAATTTCTGAGCAAAATGTCATCATGACTAGATCAAGTTGTATGATGTACTTTCAACAAGTTGGAATGAAAACGACTACGTCATATTTTGCCTTCACCTCTTTTTGTGCAAATTGACTGGGAAACACCATTAGAGTTAAATGAACTTTGAACAAAGAACAGAAAAGAAAAAGAAAATAAATGAGAATTTTTCCTAAAAATCTGAATATTAAAATGAACTTCAAAATTCACATGAACATTAAATAAACAAAAAAAATAATAATAATTAAAAATGGGATCGTTAAAGGACAAACAAAACGAATCTAAATCTCAAATTGAATTCCGATCTGAATCATCTGATTTGAATCTTTCAGTTTTTCTCTCAATGGAAATCTGTTCCAAACTCCTTTGAAATTTGAATATTTTTCTCGACTTACTGCTAAGTCAAGTCTTTTCAGCTTGGTACACTTACTAGCTCCTTTTAATTCTCTTTTTTCTGTGTCTTAGAGGATCGACTAATTCTATTGACATGGAGCCACGAAATTTGTTCGATTTGGTTCTGATGGCATGGGATTGGGTCCCTCTTCATACAGATAAATCTTCGAGATTGGAACCAGTTTCCATTTCTCATTAAAATTTCCGAGACTGGTACCTAAATTCCAGTTCTCATTTCGAGGTCGGTACCTAAATTCCGACTCTCTTTTCGAGATCAATACTTAAATTTCTATTCTCATTCGAATTGATACCTAAATTTCAATTCTAAATTTCCGAGACTGGTTCCTAAATTCCAGTTCTCTTCCTTCGAGGTCGATACCTAAATTCTGACTCTCATTTTAGATCGATACCTAAATTTCGATTCTCTTTGGAATTGATACCTAAATTTTAATTCTAAATTCCGAGACTAGTACCTAAATTTCAGTTCTCTCCTTTCGAGGTCGGTACCTAAATCCCGACTCTCATTCGAGATCGATACCTAAATTTTGATTCTCTTTCGAATTGATACCTAAATTTCAACTCTAAATTCCGAGACTGGTACCTAAATTCCAGTTCTCTCCTTTAGAGGTCGGTACCTAAATTTCGACTCTCACTCGAGATCGATACCTAAATTTCGATTCTCTTTTGAATTCATACCTAAATTTCAATTCTAAATTCCGAGACTGGTACCTAAATTCCAGTTCTCTCCTTTCGAGGTTGGTACCTAAATTCTGACTCTCATTCGAAATCGATAGCTAAATTTCGATTCTCTTTCGAATTGATACCTAAATTTCAACTCTAAATTTCCGAGACTGGTACCTAAATTCCAGTTCTCTTCCTTCGAGGTTGATACTTAAATTCCGACTCTCATTCGAGATCGATACCTAAATTTCGATTCTCTTTCGAATTGATACCTAAATTTCAATTCTAAATTTCCAAGACTGGTACCTAAATTCCAGTTCTCTTCCTTCGAGGTCGGTACCTAAATTCCGACTCTCATTCGAGATCGATACCTAAATTTCGATTCTCTTTCGAATTGATACCTAAATTTCAATTTTAAATTCCGAGATTGGTACCTAAATTCCAGTTCTCTCCTTTCGAGGCCGGTACCTAAATTCCGACTCTCTTTCGAGATCGATACCTAAATTTTGATTCTCTTTCAAATTGATACCTAAATTTAAATTCTAAATTCCGAGAATGGTACCTAAATTTCAGTTCTCTCCTTTCGAGGTCGGTACCTAAATTTTGACTCTCATTTAAGATCGATACCTAAATTTCGATTCTCTGTCGAATTGATACAAAAATTTCAATTCTAAATTTTTGAGACTGGTACCTAAAATCCAGTTCTCTCCTTTTGAGGTCGGTACCTAAATTCCAACTCTCATTCAAGATCGATACCTGAATTTTGATTCTCTTTTGAATTGATTCCAAAATTTCAATTCTAAATTTCCTAGACTGGTACCTAAATTCCAGTTCTCTTCCTTCGAGGTCGGTACTTAAATTCCGACTCTCATTCGAGATCGATACCAAAATTTCGATTCTCTTTTGAATTGATACCTAAATTTCAATTCTAAATTTCTGAGACTGTTACCTAAATTCCAGTTCACTTCCTTCGAGGTCGGTACTTAAATTCCAACTCTCATTCGAGATCGATACCTAAATTTCGATTCTCTTTCGAATTGATACCTAAATTTCAATTATAAATTCCGAGACTGGTACCTAAATTCCAGTTCTCTCCTTTCAAGGTTGGTACCTAAATTCTGACTCTCATCCGAGATCGTTACTTAAATTTCAATTCTCTTTCATGTTTGATACTTAAATTTCAAATCTCACACTCTCGAGATCGCACTCTAAATTCTGATTCTCATCCTTTGTGAGGTCGGTACCTAAATTCCGACTCTCATTTCGAGATCAGTACCTAAATTCTGACTCTCATCCTTTTCAATTGATACTTAAACTCTAATTCTCACTTCGAGGCTGGTACCTAAATTCCAGTTCTCTTCACAAATCCCGAGATTGAAACCTAGGTTTCAATTCTCATTTTAAATCCAAATTTTAAATTCAAAATTTCCTTAAATCGATTTTAAATTAAACTTCAAATCAACATCCAAACTCACACATTAAAACTTGAAATTTGAAAGTAAACTGAAATCTAAATCGAATTCCCAAGATCTTGTGATTTGAAGTTCACCTCCTTTTCCATTCCCCAGCAAGAGTTCAGGAATCTCCAGTCTTGGAAATTTACCTGATACTCCCCGAACGAGAATTCTTCTACTTCGTCCTAAGTTTGTCACTTGGACATCTGTGTTAGCTTTGTTGATCTCTTCGGTCAACGCCAATACGCGCGGTGTGCTTGGTTAGCACTCCACACCTATTGGGGTCCATTTGTTGACCTCATTTTTGATGAGGTCTCTTCTCTTCTCTCTCTTTAGTACTTAGGATCTAGCCTTAGGCTTTTCCTTTGACTAATCTTAGAGGACTAGAAATGGAACCCACCATTTAGAAGTTCAAACACCTCTTGACTCCCTACAAACCCTACAAGCTTGATTGTGGACCCCTAATCACCTAGAGGGTTGAAATCAAATGTGGAGGTTTAAAAGGATGAGTTCCCTATAGGACTTTTTGGCCTTAGGAATACCCTGGGTGGCCTGGTCTGGTGAGGGTTGACTTGCACATACACTACACTCTCACACACATTCCAAGTCCTAAAACCACAATCTCACCCAAGTTGACTTCTTGACTCATGTAGGAAATTAACATGGATGGTCCTTAACCCCTAATCCCTAGCTAAGAGGGTTAGGAACAACATAGTGAATGCCTCAAATGAGTCCTCTCATGGCTCATATGGGCTTAATATGGCTTCATGGCTCAACCAAAGTGATTCCATTTTACTCAAATTTGATCAATCTTCATTTTTCCAAAATTATCTTTAATAAAATGAGTCTCTTCTTCTTCTACTATTTCATCTTCATCAGTTAAAAATTCAAATTTTTCTTCAGAATTAACTTTACATTTTTCTTGATAATTTTTTTCAATTAAATAATCAATTAGATCCATTCGATAACATTTCTCTTTATGAGGGCACTTCATTGATTTAAGAACATTAAATTTAATTTCTTGATCATTGACTCTCATGGTTAATTCTCCTTTTTGCACATTAATCATAGCTCGTCTGGTAGCTAGAAAAGGTCTTCCTAAAATAATAGGTATCTCTTTATCTTCTTCCATATCAAGTACTATGAAATCTACAGGGAAGATAAATTTATCCACTTTAACAAGGACATCCTCTATAACTCCTATAGGATAAGTGATAGATCTATCAGCTAACTGAAGAGTTACAGTGGTGGGAGTAATATCTCGTAAATCCAATCTTCTATAGATAGAAAATGGCATGAGATTAATACTTGCTCCTAAATCACATAAAGCTTTTCCGCAAAATTTTTCTCCAATAGCACAGGGTATAGTGAAACTTCCAGGATCCTTAAGCTTTTTAGGTAATTTCTTTTGAATATTCCACTGCATTTTTCATTAATGCAACTTTTTCAAAAGTTTCAAATTTTCGTTTTTGCTTAAAATTTCCTTCATAAATTTTGCGTAAGTTGGCATTTGTTCCAAAACTTCAGCAAAAGGTATGTTAATAGTAAGTTTCTTAAAAATTTCAAAGAACTTAGAAAATTGATGATCAAGATTTTCGTTGTTTAAGTCTTTGAGGAAAAGGTGGTGGTGGTTTTTCAACTTCCACATTAACAGGTATAACAGTCTGATCTTCACTAGGAGAAAGAGTTTCTTTAGGTTTTTCAATCTCTTCAACATCAATCTCTTTTTCAATTTCATTCTGCAATCTTTCTTTTAATTCCTTTCCACTTCTAAGTTGCACAGCTTTAACTTGTTCATTTTCTTTTCCAGTTTCCTTGGATTGATTTCAACATTACTAGGAAGTGTTCCTACGAGTCCGTTATTAATTAAAGTAGCGATTTGCCCCATTTGATTTTCAATATTACGAATAGCAGTATTTTGATTTTGTAATCGATTATTCATTTGCATAATTAATTCTTCTATTGATAACTTTTTCTCGTTGATTATTAAATCCAGGAGGTTTATAATTTGAATTAACTTGGTTATTCCAATTTCCAGTGGGATGAGATTGATTATTACCCCATTGTTGTTGTGAATTGTTCCAGTTAAAATTAGGATGATTTTTCCACCTAGGATTATAATAATTTGAATAAGGATTATTTTTGCTTGCAATAGCTTGTAAAGTTTCAATAGTTTGAGGATCTTCAATAATAGCAGAGTTATTATGCGAAATATTAATTGCAAAATTATCTAATTTCTTAGATATTGCTGCAACTTGTGAAGCTAAGATAGAAAAGGCTTCATTATCTTGAATACTAGCCATCTTTTAAGGGTTAACCCTTTCGGAAGGCCATTAAAAATTGTTATTAGCCATTTCTTCAATTAAAGTGTAAGCTTCTTCAAATGATTTAGACATTAAAGAACCTCCAGCAGCAGCATCAATAATTGATTTTAAAGATCCAATTAATCCATTATAAAATGTTTGAATAATCAATCAATCAGGTAAATCATGATGAGGACATTTTCTTAAAAGTTTTTTAAATCTTTCCCAAGTTTCATATATTGTCTCCCCGTCAAATTCTAAATGAAGTAATATCATTTCTTTATTTAGCAGTTTTAGAAGAAGGAAAATATTTAGCAAGGAATTTTTGTGCCATTTCAGCCCATGTTTTAATAGAACCAGTCACTAATGAGTTTAACCACATCTTTGCTTTATCTCTTAAAGAAAAAGGAAAGAGTCTAAGTCTAATAAGCATCATCAGAAACATTGTTATATTTAAAGGTAGCACAAAGTTCTAAAAAACTAACAAGATGTAAATTTGGATCCTCATTTGGTGATCCACCAAATTGATTGTTTTGCACCATGTGAATAATAGACGGTCTAAGTTCAAAAGACTTAGCATCTACAGTGGGTATTTGAATACTATTATGAAGTTCATCAACTGCAGGGTTAGCATAATCCCTTAATGGTTTATAAACATTTTGATCATTAAGTTCAATTGGATTTTGTAAAGTAGCCATTTCTTGAAATTTTTGAATTTGTTTTCCCTTTTAATTTTTCTAATTGTTCTTTCCAATTCAGAATCTAAAGGTATTAATCCTTCAGAACCAAATCTTCGCATAAAACAAGCAATAAAATTTAACTATTTTATTTCTTTCTTCCTTTGATTTCTTCCCCGGCAACGGCGCCAAAAACTTGACCCGACCGCCGCGCTTAACGCAGTAATGTTTGCTTTCAAAAGATAGCCAAAAAGCTTTGACTCGATTTATAAATAGCGGCTAGTGTATAAAATTAATATTATATAAGTAATATTTTTACACACTAGGGGTACTACGCAAGTATACGTATCGTTTCAAGTAATATATGGTTTTTAAACCAAGACCCCAGTATCGATCTCACAGGGAAGATTTATAGAAATAAATTTTCTATAAAGCGAAAGCAAAATATAATAGTAAAAATATTTTTATTTTGATTATAAATTACTATTAATTTACTAGATGTATTTTAAAGAAAACAATAATAAGAAAATGATTTTATAAACTCTATATAAAATAAATAACTTTCTTTCCTTCAATTAATCTAAGATTTTTAAGTTAATTTAATATTCATTGGAGAATTTAATTTATGGTATTGTGCCAAATAGAAGCATTCCTATTCTTTACCCTTTCGATCGAGGTGCAAAGAACATCGACTAATTTACGTAATAGGTCCGGATGCATTGTTAGTAAAATGGGTTAATCTAGGCTCACACTTCTAGATGTCCAAGGGTGGCTATGGTCGACCCTACTAGTGACCCTTTCCTAGTCTATAAATCAAATTATAAGAATTTAGTCTGTCACTCTAAAAACTTATCAATTCTATGCCCTTTAAATATTATCTTCCTTTTTATTTGCACTTCACCATGAGTAGCCCGCACATGGCCTTCGACTACCCAAGGATTCATGTGACATTTACAAGTTAAGAGTTCTTCTCCTACAAGGTTTTTAAACTCTTTAATAGGTTTTAACAATTCAAATGACCAATTTAAAAAGTAAAGTAAGATCAGGTATTAATATCATCACAATGTTTTGAAAATATTTTGAATTTTAATTCTCCATCGAATCTTTATATTATCTTATCTATCTCTTCATAATTGAAGTAAGAAAGTAACTAACTACTCAGAACACATTGAAAATAAATAACAAAACATGATAATTAAACTTTGAATCAAATGTATAAATATAGTTATCTCAAATATTTCTTCTACAGATCTTCTGATTCCTACTGACTCCACAGTATAATGAACTCCAGATGCAATAACTTGAAAATAAACTCACTAAAATAAATAAAAGTGGCCCTAAATTTCTCTCTCTAATTCTCTCTCTAAGGATGAGAGATCTTAAAGTAGATAAGAGAAATGGGTACAATGGGAGGGGCACATTTTCAAAAGAATTGGACCTCTATTTTTAGGCTTAAAGAGTTGCCTTGAGGCAGCTCTTGAAAACATGTCCACATTCAATGAATCTTCTAGAAGGTCGGTCTGGCGCCTAGGCGCTGGACACCGCTTCCAGTTCTTCGCACCTCTTCACTTTGGCTCGCACCTCTTCGCGATTAAAACCATTTTGGAGCGTCCAAACGCAATGTATCACATGTCCTATAATCAAGGAACAACTGCCAGCCTTCTAGAATGTCCAATAACCGCTCACTCCGTCAAAATAACTGATCAAACGTTGTCAAAAACTTGACAGTTTTCGTATCGAGCCTGGCGCTTAGGCGCCAGTCCATATTTTTTTATACTTTTGGTATTTTGCTCCATTTTTACTCCTTTTTGCTCCTTTATCCTTCTTAGACCTTTTTACATTACCTACATCCAAAAATACAAAAAATACCTTTCATTAAAGCATAATATCATTAGAAATTAATAAGAATTAAGACATAAAGAAATAGGTATTTTTTTAGATTAGTCACCTCTGGGAAATTCTTAGGATTTGTTGTTCGATATCTTGAAATTGAAATCGATCCGGAGAAGATTAAAGCTATCTTAGAAATGCCACCTCCTAAAACCTTGAAACAATTACGATCCTTTCAAGGAAAATTAGCATATCTTCGATGCTTTATCTCGAATTTGTCAGGAAGGTGTCAACCTTTTTCTGCTTTGGTTAAGAAGGATACCAAGTTTACTTGGGACTCCAAATGTCAACATGCCTTCAATGACATCAAACAATATTTAATGACACATCCTGTCTTAACAGCCCCAGTCTCGGGTAGACCATTAATACTTTATACCGCAACTCTATATGATGCTCTCGGAGCCCTGCTAGCCCAGGTCAATGACGAGGGAAAAGAAAACGTGCTCTATTACCTAAGCCGTCATTTAATTTCGACGGAAGTAAAGTATCCTTCTAGTGAGAAGCACTGTTTGGCCCTGATCTTCGCCGCACAAAAGCTCAGGCATTACATGCTTTCTCATAAGGTCAACCTTATTTCGATGTTTAATCT
This sequence comes from Papilionanthe hookeriana x Papilionanthe teres, assembly GCA_022702705.1. NCBI lineage: Eukaryota > Viridiplantae > Streptophyta > Magnoliopsida > Asparagales > Orchidaceae > Papilionanthe > Papilionanthe hookeriana x Papilionanthe teres. The sequence goes on from CM040430.1 coordinate 27,484,585, forward strand.
GTTGCAATATTTGATGAACCGTCCGACACTTTTTGGTAGACTCACCAGGTGGTCAATGATACTATTGCAATTCGATATAACTTTCGTTCCTCTTCGTGCCGTAAAGGGACAAGTCCTAGCAGACTTTCTCGCAGCACACCCTTTACCGGTAGAATCGCCTCTCAACGACGACTTGCCAGACAAGCAGATATTGAGCCTAAAAGACCCCGATGATCAGCATTGGGAACTGTACTTCGACGAAGCATCTTCAGCACAGAAAGATAAAGAATCGCAAATGATAGAGCCCGGTAAGGCAGGAATCGGACTAATCTTTATAACACCAGAGCGAGGAATGTTAAGATACTCCTACCACTTAACAAAACCATGTACAAACAATGAGGCAGAATACAAAGCCCTCATAAACAGACTAGAATTAACCATTCAAATGAGGATAACAGACATCAACATCTACGGAGATTCTCAGATGATCATTCAACAGGTCGCGAGACAATATAGAATTCTAAAGCCAAGACTCGAACAATACTTTCCGTATGCCATGAAATTGTTAGAGCAGATTCCGAATGTAACAATTTATAAAATTCCCAGAAGAGAAAATGCTCTCGCAGATGAGTTAGCCCGCCTTGCAAAAGCATTTGCCTGCTTACAGGATGAGTCAGTTAAAATGTTAGTTCAGGGACGTCAGGTTCTCTCACAGCTCGACATGGATACTATACACAAATCAGTAGAAAAAGCAGAAGAAACAATTGCGGCAGTAACAGAAAATGAAGAAGACTGGTGGTAGCCACTGATAGACTACTTGCAAACAAGAAACTTACCGGACGATAAGTCATTAGCCCATCAAATCAGGAAAAGAACTCTGTCTTACGCATTAATAAACAATAAATTATACAGAAGGTCTTTCGATCAGATGTGGCTAAGATGCCTGAGCGGGTCCGAGGCTCGTGAAATCGTTAAAGAAGTGCACTCTGGACTTTGTGGCGCTCATCAGTCAGGTCCGAAAATGAAAATGAAGATTAAAAGACTAGGGTACTACTGGCCCTCGATGATAACCGATTGCATGAAGATTGCCAAAAGTTGTCACCAGTGTCAAGTGCATGGAGTGGTTCTACATCAACCTCCAAATGTGCTACATCCGTCAATCGCATCGTGGCCGTTTGAGTGTTGGGGCACAGATTTCATGGGTCTGATAGAACCGCCTTCTTTAAGAGGGCATCGCTTCATTCTTGCAGCTACATATTACTTTTCTAAGTGGGCAGAAGCAGTACCGCTCAGAGAAGTGAATGCACATCATGTGCTACAGTTCTTCAAGAATAAAGTTGTCTACCATTTTGGGGTACCACGCAGAATCATTTCAGATAATGGGTCCGCGTTCAAGAGTACGATGATCAACAATTTTGTCAAAAGACATGGGATTAATTGGCGCTATTCAATAATCTACTACCCAAGAGCGAACGGCTTGGCTGAGGCTTTTAATAAAACTCTCGTTCAAATCCTAAAGAAAACTTTGGACGACAACAAGAGAACTTGGCACGAGAAGTTGTTAGAAGCCTTATGGGCCTACAAGACGACTTTCAGAACTCCTACCCAGTCTATGCCTTATGCCTTAGTGTACGGGTCTGAGGTCGTTTTACCCTTAGAGGTTCAGCTTCCATCTCTCAGAATTGCAGTTGCAAACAAGATCACTACAGGAGAAAATTCCAGATTACGACTAGAAGAATTGGAAAGCCTGGAAGGGAAAAGACTTTCAGCACAGTAGAATTTGGAACTGTATCAAGCTAAGATGATCCAGGCCCATGATAAATTAGTCCGTCCAAGGATATTCAAGGTCGGTGATTTGGTTCTAGTACTCAGAAGACCTATTCTTGCACACTATAAGATAGGAGGTAAATTTGAAACGATTGGGAAGGGCCATTTGTGGTCGAGACAGTCTACTCAGGAGGTTCCTACCAGCTTGTAAATTGCCGTGGAGAGCGACCTATGCTTCCAATTAATGGACGATATCTAAAGAAGTATTACACAACCTGATGTTTCGAAGGATGAATTCTCATTCCTAGAAGCACGGGCACAGTAATTACTTATGACTGGGTCCGAACCCAAAAACATAAAAAAAATGGATGATAAAGAATATCGTTAATAAAAATGTTAAAAGAAAACATGTGAAATCATGATAATAAAATCTTTATCCTTCCTTTTAAATCGAGTCTCACTCTTGATCTTTTCGTACTCCTATTAAAATTTAAAATATATGAATAAAAGCTCTTCATTAATAAACATATTATTTTTCTACTGTTCTTGTTCTTACTACAGCCCCTGATCCTTTCCTTATTTTTCGCAGGGAAATGTCGAACGGGCGGTTGGTTCTAAATTTTAAGAATGGCGTGAGTCTAACACTTGATGAAAAGAGGGTGAGGGATGGAGCCGTGATCGAGATTGACTCTGACTTCACACCGGCTGGGCTACAATATGAAGAAACTGATTGGATCCCGATTGATTGGGAAGAACTCCGCAGCCATACAGTGATGAAATTGGGTGTCTCAAATCAACCATCTACCAGCAAAAAGAGAAAAGCAAAAGCCGCTCATGCAACAGGAGAAGATAAGAAATTTAAGTCCGTTGTTGCTACAGCAGAGGGCAGGCTTATCAGTGCCGTGCCCACAGAAATCCAAGGGCTAAGGAGAGCTACTCTCACAGCCACTCAGTGAAGGAACAAGAACCGTCGCATTCGCAAGATGATGACTAAGCTGGCCGCAGATCAGCATGAAGATACAGTCGATACCGTCAGTACAAATGCTTCGAAGAGATTGGTTCGTCAGAAACCATAAAGGAGGAAGTCAACTCCAAGGAAAGCAGAACAGATAAAGAAATTCCAAGAAGAACAGAGATAGTACCACGACGCTAGACAGAGCTACCAGTTTTGAAGAGTCCTGTTGCGAAAGCAACCCCGGAGGATGTCCCGACAGAGACTACCCCCGAGGAGCCAAGACAAGCAGGAGAGCGTGCCGGGGTGGAACCATACATTCCCAGTACGTTACTAGACGTTGCCGATTGCAAATAATTCCAGAGTATGAGTTGGAAAGAATGCAAAATGTTGAAAAGAAAACTTTTAAATACTTTGAGAGAATTCGAGACAAGAGGGTAAATATCTTAGAAGGCCTCGAGCTGCATACAGATGTGTTCTCAGATTACGAACAACAACAAATTACGGACTGCATACTTGAACTCCAGAAAATGGGTCGAACCGGCCGCCTAAGGGAAAAGACTTATTCGGAACCCCGAAGGTGGATGCCGGGGAAAGGAAGAGTTACAATCCAGTGCGGATGTTGCTACAACTTCGCGGTAGACAGAAAAGGAAATCCACCAGGGATACTCCATCGCAGTGAGGTGGATCCGATGCCGAAAGTTATTAAAAGAATGGTAAAGAGGATGATAACATGGAAGGTATTGCCCGCAGATTGCATACCCAATAGCTGCATCATTAACATCTACAAGGAGGGAGACTGCATACCTCCACATATTGACCATCATGATTTCGTTAGACCTTTCTGCACAATATCATGTTCGGATCCGACCTCTGGATAGTAGGCCCCGGTGAGTTCCGAGGGCCAGTGGAGATACCACTACTGGTAGGTTCCGTCATGGTGTTAAAAGGGAATGGATCGGACATCGCAAAGCATTGCATTCCAGGAGTGCATGTTGAGCAGATCTCTGTTACTTTTAGGAGGATGGACGACAGAAAAATGCCTTTCCACTTTCAACCAGATCCAGAGTTAGAGAGTCTCCGACCCTACGAGCTGTGATTTACATGGGAGATAGCACACCTCCAATGCACATCCATACGACATTCCTGCCAAGGATGACTTGGAAGGTGATGTTATTGTCCATGTATCTCACTATCCAGACATGGATTTTGACAGCTGCTTTTAGAAGAAACTTGAAGAATCTTACGCAATCCGTTTTGGATTTATATGGATTGTATGAGATATTAAATTCTTAAAGAAAATATCATCATGTTTTGGATCAAGATGTATGATGTATTTTCAACAAGATTGGAATGAAAGTGACCATGTCATGTTTTGCCTTCACCTCTTTTTGTGCAAATTGACTGGGAAATGCCATTAAATTAAAAGAACTTCGAGCAAAGAACAAAGGGAAAATGAAAATAAACGAAAACTCTTTAAAAAAAATCTAAATGTCAAAATGAATTCTAAACTGACACGAACTCCAAATATTTTTGAAATTGAATCACCAAAACGAACAAAATGAATTTAAATCATAATCTGAATCCTTCGATCTGAACCCTTCGATCTGAATCCTTCAATTATTCTTCAAAACGAAAGCTGTTTGAAACTCTTCTAAAATTCAAATCTTTTCCTCTACTTGTCACCAGGTCGAGTCTTTTTAACTTGGTATGCTTACCAGTTCTTTTTAAATTTTTTCTCTGCGTGTTAGAAGATTGACTAGTTCTATTGACACGAAGCCACGAACTTTATTCGATTTAGTTCTGATGGCATGGGATTGGGTCCCTCTTGATACAGATAAATCTTCGAGATTGGAACTAATTTCCATTTCTCATTAAATCTTCGAGATTGGAATCAGTTTTCATTTTTCATTAAATCTTCGAGATTGGAACCAGTTTCCATTTCTCAGTAAATCTTTGAGATTGGAACCAGTTTCCATTTCTCATTAAATCTTCGAGATTGGAACTAATTTCCATTTCTCATTAAATCTTAGATATTGGAATCAGTTTTCATTTTTCATTAAATCTTCGAGATTGGAAACAGTTTCCATTTCTCATTAAATCTTTGAGATTGGAACCAATTTCCATTTCTCATTAAATCTTCGAGATTGGAACCAGTTTTCATTTCTCATTAAATCTTCGAGATTGGAACAAGTTTCCATCTTTGAGATTGGAACCAATTTCCATTTCTCATTAAATCTTTGAGATTGGAACAGGTTTCCATTTCTAATTAAACCTTCGAGATTGGTACCGAATTTCAGTTCTCTCCTTTCGAGGTCGGTACCAAATTCCGACTCTCTTTTCGAGATTGATACAAAATTTCAATTCTTTCTTTCGAGACTGGTACCAAATTTCAGTTCTCATTTCGAGATCAATATTTAAATTCTGATTCTCATCCTTTTCAATCGATAATTAAACTCTGATTCTCTCTTTCGAGGTTGGTACCTAAATTCCAGTTCTCTTCGCAGTCCCGAGGTTGGAACCTAGGTTCCAAATCTTATTTCAAATACATATTTCCTTGAATTGATTTTAAATTAAACCTCAACCGAAATTGAAACTCAAAATAAATAAAATCTAAACTCACACATTAAAACTTAAAATAGAAAATGAAGTGAAATCTAAATCAAAGTTCCCCAGATCTTATTATCTAGAATTCACCTCCTTCTCTTTTCCCTAGCGAGAGTTCAGGGATCTCCAGTCATGGGGATATACTCGATAGTCCCCAGTGGAAATTTGTTTCTACTCTGTTCTAAGTGTGTCACTTAGACGTCTGTGTTAGTTTTGTTGATCTCTTCGGTCAACACCAATACGCGCGGTGTGCTTGGTTAGCACACCACACCTATTGGGCATCCATTTGTTGACCTCATTTTTGATGAGGTCTCTTCTCTTCTCTCTCCTTAGTACTTAGGATCTAGCCTTAGGCTTTCCCTTTAACTATCTTAGAGGACTAGAAATGGGACCCACCACTTAGAAATTTAAACACCTCTAAACTCCCTGCAAACCTCATAAGTTTGATTGTAAACCCCTAAGTCACTTGGAGGGTTAAGATTAAGTGTGGAGGTTTAAAGGATGAGTTCCCTATAGGACTCTTTGGCCTTAGAACTACCCTGGGTGGTCTGGTCTGGTGAGGGTTGACCTGCACACATTACACTTTCACACACATTCCAAATCCTAAAAGCATTCATACCTAGCTTGACTTCCTGACTCATGTAGGTAATGCATATGGATGGTCCTCAACCCCTAAGTCCTTGGCTAAGAGGGTTAGGAACAACATAGTGAATGTCTCAAATGAGTCCTCTCATGGCTCTTATGGGCTTGATATGGCTTCATGGCTCAACCAAAGTGATTCTATTCTACTCAAACTTGATCAATCTTCTTTTTTCCAAAATTTCAATTTTTGACCCCCGGGGCCCTACACCCGCTAAACCTACCAAATGTCCTTGAAACTACCCAAAATTTGCAGAATTACCTAAATTACCCAGCATTCCTCAAAACCAATCCTAAACATTTTCCCTCATCCAAATTGATCATCCTTAGCCAAATACACGAAAATTTCCAAAAATACCCCCCAATACCCTCCAAATACCCAAAATGCCCTTCTTAACCAAAAATTCTATAAATTCCAAAAATTCCCAGAAAATTCCAAAAAATCCCAAATATTCCTAATTTCATTTTATTCAACTATATCATAGGTCAATTTTGTCAAGTTAACCCACTTTTACCAAAACCCCCAATTTGACCCATTCTTAACCCAAATGAACCCAATGTCAAACCAAATCAACCCAATTGACCTCAATTTTGATCCAATTCAATTCTAAACTTCAATTCAATATCCTCAGTATCAATCTAGACCAAAACCAAGCCCAATTTGATTGACATTTGGATCCAATTCTAACTTGAAGCCTAAGGCCCTATTTTGGCCCATGACCTAAACCTAGCCCAAACCAACCCAATTCAACTCTAATTAACCCCAAATCTTTTGATAAACCTTCATAATATCCCCACAAACAAAACACTAACAAGATTTGCCCCAAATCTGAACCTAAACTCCACCCAAACCTAACTCAAAGTCAAAATTCCCATTTTTGGCCTAAACCCAAACCTAACCCAAATGGGCCTAAACCCCAAAATCAAAGCCCAACAAAAGTTGAAAACTCTTTTTGACACCCCCATAAACATTTCTAAACATTAATTTTACATCAAATCCAACCTTAGCCCAACCTGAGTCCAAGTCAGCCCAATTTGACCCACTTTGGCCCCTTTATCAAAAAAGCCCAAATTAAATCCAATTCCACTCTAAATGACACCAAACCTTTTCTAAAATGTTCATGACACATCCCTAAACTAAATCCAGCATTTATTTGGCCCAATCCTTCACAAAATTTCCATCCACCAATTTTTTTTTCAAACCTAAAGGCCCACTTTCTTAAACCATCCTAAAAGCCCATCTTCACCAAATCTAAAAGCCCAAAATTAGCTTCAAGCCCACATGACAATTTCTTCTCATCATATCTTTAATTGATATCATCCCTAAGTTCTAAATCAACCATCAAATAAATCCAAATCAAGCCTCATGCCAATTTCCCTTAAACTCATAAAAAATCCCAAAACCCATTCCTATGAAAATAAGCCAACCTTTTCCCAAGCCATGAGCAAGCCAAATGAAGCCATTTACAAGCCATATGAAGCCATGAGAGCTTTGACACCTCACCAAGCCATTAATGACAATAAGAGGGGGCTCTTTCTTAAACCTTCATCAAGCATTTTTAACCTTATCCATGCTACACTCTAAACTAAAATTAGCCACATCACCTTGGATGGGGACTTCACCACCCCTTCCTAGCTGACCCAACTGATCCCCTTCAGCCAAAATCATATCATGGGGGGTGAACCTAGCCCAAATACACGAGTTGAACCAAATCAAGCCAAAATGAGCCTTCTCCCATTCCATTTAAATCAAACTCCTTTACACTTGTCCATGGCTAATTGATTGCATTAAACCCCAGCCAATGCACACCTCCAATGAACATCCTTGCGGCACTCCTGCCAAGGGTGGCTTGGAAGGTGATGTTATTACCCATGTTTCTTACTATTCAGACATGGATTTTTGACAGACGCTTTTGGATGGATCAACAAGAATCTTACACAATCCGTTTTGGATTTACATGGATTGTATGAGACATAAAATTTCTAAGGAAAATGTCATCATGACTAGATCAAGTTGTATGATGTACTTTCAGCAAGTTGGAATGAAAACGACTACGTCATATTTTGCCTTCACCTCTTTTTGTGCAAATTGGTCAGGAAACGCCATTAGAGTTAAAAGAACTTTGAACGAAGAACAGAAAAGAAAAAGAAAATAAATGAGAATTTTTCCTAAAAATCTGAATATTAAAATGAACTTCAAAATTCACATGAACATTAAATAAACAAAAAAAATAATAATAATAAAAAAATGGGATCGTTAAAGGACAAAAAAAATGAATCTAAATCTCAAATTGAATTCCGATCTGAATCCTCTGATTCGAATCTTTCAGTTCTTCTCTCAATCGAAATCTGTTCGAAACTCCTTTGAAATTTGAATATTTTCCTTGACTTATTGCTAAGTCAAGTCTTTTCAGCTTGGTACACTTACCAGCTCCTTTCAATTCTCTTTCTTCTGTGTCTTAGAGGATCGACTAATTCTATTGACACGGAGCCACGAACTTTGTTCGATTTGGTTATGATGGCATGGGATTGGGTCCCTCTTCATACAAACAAATCTTCGAGATTGGAACCAGTTTCCATTTCTCATTAAAATTTCCAAGACTGGTACCTAAATTCCAGTTCTCATTTCGAGGTCGGTACCTAAATTCCGACTTTCTTTTCGAGATCGGTACTTAAATTTTGATTCTCTTTTGAATTGATATGTAAATTTCAATTCTAAATTTTCGAGACTGGTACCTAAATTCCAGTTCTTTTCCTTCGAGGTCGGTACCTAAATTCTGACTCTCATTTGAGATCGAAACCTAAATTTTGATTCTCTTTGGAATTGACACCTAAATTTCAAATCTAAATTCCGAGACTGGTACCTAAATTCCAGTTCTCTCCTTTCGAGGTCGGTACCTAAATTCTGACTCTCATTCGAGATCGATACCTATATTTCGATTCTCTTTTGAATTGATACCTAAATTTCAATTCTAAATTCCGAGACTGGTACCTAAATTCCAGTTCTCTCCTTTCGAGGTCGGTACCTAAATTCCGACTCTCATTCGAGATCGATACCTAAATTTCGATTCTCTTTCAAATTGATACCTAAATTTCAATTCTAAATTCCGAGACTGGTACCTAAATTCCAGTTCTCTCCTTTCGAGGTCGGTACCTAAATTCCGACTATCATCGAGATAGATACCTAAATTTCGATTCTCTTTTGAATTGATACTTAAATTTAAATTCTAAATTTCCGAGACTGGTACCTAAATTCCAGTTCTCTTCCTTCGAGGTTGGTACTTAAATTCTGACTCTCATTCAAGATCGATACCTAAATTTCGATTCTCTTTCGAATTGATACCTAAATTTCAATTCTAAATTTCCGAGACTGATACCTAAATTCCAGTTCTCTTCCTTCGAGGTCGGTTCCTAAATTCCAACTCTCATTCGAGATCGATACCTAAATTTTGATTCTTTTTCGAATTGATACCTAAATTTCAATTCTAAATTCTGAGACTGGTTCCTAAATTCCAGTTCTCTCCTTTCCACGTCGGTACCTAAATTCTGACTCTCATTCGAGATCTATACCTAAATTTTGATTCTCTTTCGAATTGATACCTAAATTTCAATTCTAAATTTTGAGACTGGTACCTAAATTCCAGTTCTCTCCTTTCGGAGGTCGGTACCTAAATTCCAGCTCTCATTCGAGATCGATACCTAAATTTCGATTCTCTTCCGAATTGATACATAAATTTCAATTCTAAATTTCCGAGACTGGTACCTAAATTCCAGTTCTCTCCTTTCGAGGTCGGTACCTAAATTCTGACTCTCATTTGAGATCGATACCTAAATTTTGATTCTCTCTTGAATTGATACCTAAATTTCAATTCTAAATTTCCGAGACTGGTACCTAAATTCCAGTTCTCTTCCTTCGAGGTCGGTACTTAAATTCCGACTCTCATTCGAGATAGATACCTAAATTTCGATTCTCTTTCGAATTGATACAAAAATTTCAATTCTAAATTTCCGAGACTGTTACCTAAATTCCAGTTCTCTTCCTTCGAGGTCGGTACCTAAATTCCGACTCTCATTCGAGATCGATACCTAAATTTCGATTCTCTTTCGAATTGATACCTAAATTTCAATTCTAAATTCCGAGACTGGTACCTAAATTTCAGTTCTCTCCTTTCGTGGTCGGTACCTAAATTCCGACTCTCATCCGATATTGATACTTAAACTTCGATTCTCTTTCGGGTTTGATACTTAAATTTCAAATCTCACACTCTCGGGATCGTACTAAATTCCGATTCTCATCCTTCGCGAGGCTCGGTACCTAAATTCGACTCTCATTTCTAGATCGCACCTAAATTCCGACTCTCATCCTTCTCAATTGATACTTAAACTCTAATTCTCACACTGAGGCTGGTACCTAAATTCCAGTTCTCTTCGCAAATCCCGAGATTGAAACCTAGGTTTCAATTCTCATTTCAAATCCAATTTTCAAATTCAAAATTTCCTTAAATCAATTTTAAATTAAACTTCAAATCAACATTCAAACTCACACATTAAAACTTGAAATTTGAAAGTAAACTGAAATCTAAATCAAATTCACCAGATCTAGTGATTTGAAGTTCACCTCCTTTTCCATTCCTCAGCGAGAGTTCAGGAATCTCCGGTCTTGGAAATTTACCTGATACTCCCCAGCGGAACTTCTTCTACTTCGTCCTAAGTTTGTCACTTGGACATCTGTGTTGGCTTTGTTGATCTCTTCGGTCAACGCCAAAACACCTATTGGGGGTCCATTTGTTGACCTCTTTTTTGATGAGGTCTCTTCTCTTCTCTCTCTTTAGTACTTAGGATCTAGCCTTAGGCTTTTCCTTTGACTAATCTTAGAGGACTAGAAATGGAACCCACCATTTAGAAGTTCAAAAACCTCTTGACTTCCTGCAAACCCCACAAGCTTGATTGTAAACCCCTAATCACCTAGAGGGTTGAAATCAAATGTGGAGGTTTAAAAGGATGAGTTCCCTATAGGACATTTTGGCCTTAGGAATACCCCCGGTGGCCCGGTCCGGTGAGGGTCGACTTGCACATACACTACACTCTCACACACATTCCAAGTCCTAAAACCACAATCTCACCCAACTTGACTTCCCGACTCATGTAGGTAATTCACATGGATGGTCCTTAACCCCTAAGCCCCTGGCTAAGAGGGTTAGGAACAACATAGTAAATGCCTCAAATGAGTCCTCTCATGGCTCATATGGGCTTAATATGGCTTCATGGCTCAACCAAAGTGATTCCATTTTAATCAAATTTGATCAATCTTCATTTTTCCAAAATTTCAATTTTTGACCCCTGGGCCCTACACCTACTGAACCTACCAAAAGCCCTTGAAACTACCCAAAATCTACAAAATCACCTAAATTACCCAAAATTCCTCAAAATCAATCCTTAATATTTCCCGCCACTCAAATTGATCATCCATAGCCAAAAAATACCAAAAATTCCAAAAGTACCCCCAATACCCTCCAAATACCCAAAATGCCCTTTTTAGCCTAAAAATCCAAAAATTCAGAAAATTCCCAAAACATTCCAGAAAATCTCAAATATTCCCAATTTCATTTTGTTCAACTACACCATGGTCAATTTTTCCAATTTACCCCACTTTTACCAAAACCCCCAATTTGGCCCATTTTTAACCAAAGTAAGCCCAATGTGAAACCAAACCACTCCAATTGACCTCAATGTTGATCCAATACAATTCTAAACTTCAATTCAACATCCCCAATATCAATTTAGACCAAATCTAATTCCAATTTGATTGACATTTGAGCCCAATTTCAATTTGAGGCCTAAGGCCCAATTTTGGCCCACGACCTAAACCTAGCTCAAACCCACCCAATTCAACTCCAATTGGCCCCAAATCTTTTTTAAAACCTTACTAACACCCCCATAAACAAAACACTAACTTGATTTGCCCAAAATTTGAACCTAAACTCCACCCAAACCTAACCTAAAACTAAAATCCCTTAAATTGACCTAAGCCCAAACCTAACCCAAATGGGTCCAAATCCCAAAATTAGAGCCCAACCAAAGTTGAAAACTCTTTGTGACACTCCCATTAACATTTCTAAACATTAATTTTATATCAAATCCAACTTTAGCCCAACCTTAACCCAAGTTAGCCCAATTTGGCCCACTTTGGCCCCTTTAACTAAAAAGCCCAAATTCAACCCAATTCTACTCCAAATCACACCACATTGATTCCAAACCATTCATGAAACATCCCTAAACAAATTGGAACATTTATTTGACATGGTCCTTCACAAAATTTTCACCCAAAAGCCCATCCTAAAATCCAAAAGCCCACTTCCATAAATCACTTTAAAAGCCCATCTAAAACAATTTCAAAGAGCCCAAAATCTATCCTAAAGCCCATATGACATTTTCATTTGCCATCCATTTAATCAAATTCATTCCATAAGTTCCAATCACATCATCAAATGATTCCAACTCAAGCCTCATGCCAAATCACCCCTAAATGCCAAAAATCCCAAAATCCCTTTCTCATGCAAGTAAGCCAAGCCATTACCAAGCCATGAACAAGCTTTGAAGCCATGCACAAGCCACATGAAGCCATGGCAATCACTTTGCACATCATCATACCATTAAATGCAAAAGGAGGAGCCTCTTTTAAACCCCCTTAAAAAGGTTTTAACCCTTTTAATGCTTCACCTTAATCCATGATTAATCCAAATATTCTTGGATGGTGACTTCACTACCCTTTCCTAGCTGACTCATCTGACCTCCCTCAGCCCAAATCAATCCCTTTATGGGTGCACCAAACCCAAATAATGAGTTGACCAAAATCAAGCCAAAATGTCCCTTACCCCATGCCATTTTAATCAAACCTCCTTACACATGGCAATAGCCAATTGCTTGCACCAAACCCCAGCCCTGACCTCACTGGTCAATATGGTGACCAATGCCTGGTCGACCAGCCACCACAGTCGCCGGAAAACTCCATGGTCGAAGCTTCTTGTGAGCCAAACTTTCCAATTCTCCCTTGCTGACTTGTCTCAACCCAAATGGACAGCATAACTGTTCTTCTCCTCCCCTGAGCAGCTGATCCTAGCCTCCATCGCCTCGGGAAGCCCTCCAGCCATGCCTATTTAAACACCATCACCTCTCGGCCAAATAAAGAGTTGAACCAGACCTTAAGGAAACTCTGCCAAAATTGCTCCAAGACCTTCTCCTAACCCAGAGCAGTTAATCCCCAGTGTTCCTTTGCCCTAATCCCCATTAACAGAGCTTAATTTCTAAGTTGAAAATCTACCCAAAAAACAGGACGCTTCACCACAGTGAGCCAACCTCCAAATTGATTGGTCCTACACCTTCACCTGACCAACAGGAGAAGTTCCCCAGCAAAAGCCCCCTCACCAGGCCAGCCATTGCTTCCAGCCTCCATGCTTTGTGATCGATCTTGGTCACTTTTATACCTAAACAATTCCTCAGGGCCAGGGACTTCATCTGGATCTTGCCTGGACTCAATCAAAGGTGACACAACTCTCAGATCGAAGCTGCACTTCTCTGAGCATAGTTATGAACTCACTCTTCCTCCCGAGCTTCCAGCGATTCTCCATTTTGTTTAAGTTAATTTCATAGCCTATAAACCTTATGGATGTGTTTGTCTCTTCAAGACGAATCCATAGAGCATAAGAACACGAAAATCCATTAAGAATCCAGTGAGATCTTAGGGTTTTAGTGTGGACGGTCACGGGTGCACACCAGCCGTAGACGATGACCGGGAGCCGTTGGATCGCGCGTGTATTGAGCGGACGGTTTAGATTGCGCCGGACCAGGGAATGTTACATGAACCGCGGGCCCCCGGAGCGCTGAGTCGGATGGCAGCGTCGAATGGGAATAAGCCGCGTGGGCTTTCAGAGCTGTCGATGTTGCGCTAGCGCCGCGTGGATAAGTAGATAAATAGGGTATTTTTGAATTATTTAAATGCCCAGAACTTAAAAAATCCATATCTTTGCATAGAAGAATCACAAAAATAAAATAAAAATACCCTCTTGCTCAGTGAACAGAGGAGAATAATGTGGAAAAGAAATCAAATTAATTTGATGAGTATTTTATTTTTAATAATTTATTTACTGATTTCAATATTTTGATTCTCCATTTGCATAGACAATTCACCATGGCATGAGACCATAGGGCTTTTGAAGCCTCTGATCTTGGGAACATTCCCTGAATTTTTCAAGGTCAGAGGCCATCTCTGTAAAAAGTTATTGAGTTTTCAATTTCATGTCACTCTTTTAGGTATTTTAATTTCAATAATTAGCATGTTGTGAAATAAATTCTAGGAAAATTTGGTGATGTTCCTTAGGACCAGAGGACCCTATGAAAAATATATTTTGAGTTAATTCATTCATAATAACCTTAATTGGCCTAAACCCCTAAAATTGAATTTGAATTAATTAAGGTTAACCACACATCAAATTGACTTGAAAACAATTCTCCACTGATCTTTAGGATCAGAGAGACCTCATATAAAAATTTGAAATCAATTGGACTTGATTAACCCTACTAAATGGATTAATTAAGCCTCATAAGCAAAATGGAACTTTAAAAATTCATAACTCTAAAAATACTTTTAAAAAATTCACAAAAGGTTTTGGGGCTTCTCTGATATCAGTGGAGTTTAGGAAAATTAAAATTGGAATTTTCTAAAAAAGTTGATTTTTCATAATATTTTAATATTTTAATAATTAAAAAATAATAAAAATCATAAAAATATTAAAAATCATAAAAATGTTACATTTTGATGCCTAATCACTTAGGAACAAACTAAATATTTTTCCTAAGTCCCTAGGGTGAGATATTAAATTTTAAAGGCTTAATGTAATTTTTAATATTAAAAAATGAGTTTTTAACGTTTTCACTAAAATAATTCCAATAAATCAAAGACAAATCAGAAAATTATAAAATTTATTTCTTTGAACTCCATGAGGTCAGAGAGATTTAAGAAAAATATAAAATCTATTTTTCAATTTTAATTTTATTTTATAATTAATTAATACTCTAAAACTCAAAATAATTATAATAAATAAAATATAATTCAAAAAATCACCAAAATTGGTCCAAGTGGTCCTCTGGTCATTAGGAACATCCCATAATTTTCTTAAGGACAGAAATCTTTTCTTGGTCATGTTGTTGAATTTTCTTTGAAAACGCTTATTTTCTACTAAAAATAATTATATAAATAAATTAAATTCAGAAAAATCACATTTTCTCCTCTAATGTCTTAATTGACATGTGAGTGAGGTGACGTACAAATTTCAAATTTATTTGAGCTCAATTTAGTGAGTTATGAAAAAAAATATGCTTAAAAAGGCATAAAGGTAATTAAAAACTTTAGCCCTTAATTAAAACTTTAGGTTCAATCAAAATGGGGGGGGTAAAATATTTGATTTTAACTTTCTCTTGGATGATTGAAACTTAGGAAAATAAAGGGGTAGAAAACCACTAAACATTATGAAAATATCAAAAATGAAACTTTAATTAATTAAATAATTTAAATTTTGGAAAGAATATATTTAAATTTGGATCATTAAAATAGGGATATTATTAAGATGATATTTATTTTTTAATTTAAAAATCCCTAAATAAGTCACTTTAACAATACTTAATTCCTAATTTAAAATTAAAATAATAATTCAAATTGATAATTAAAATTAACAATTAAAACTAAAATTAAAACTAAAATCAAATTAAATTAAAACTAAAATTAAATTAAATTAAATTAAATTAAATTAAATTAAAATTAAATTAAATTAAAATTAAATTAAATTAAAATTAAATTAAAATTAAATTAAATTAAAATCATTTAACAACAAACCAAAATGAAATCATTAAGAATTAAATCTAAAATAATGTGAACACTATTCCAAACTTAAAATTATTAATTAAAACCTCATTATCAAATTAAAACACTTTAGACCATTAACTCAAACTTTTAATTAAAATTATCGATAAACCAACTTCCCTTTAAAGGCTTTAATTATTATAACTCTTAAATTGAGTATTAAGTGAGAGGTCACTTCATTCATCAGGTAATCAAATACCTAAGTTCATTGAGCAAGAAACAAAGTTTAACTAAACTCCTGGATAATTAATTCACTTGTACAACTAAATTTACTTGGACTCAAAACAATCCTAGAAATATTGAAAAGTTGTTTAGGACTTGTCCTAAGAACTTCCTCAATATGACGGGATGTTTTAGAAGAACAACTAAATTTAATTGTTCTTTGATGAAGAAATTCATCTTTAAACAAAACACAAGAACCTAGACATCATAGGAGATGACTAGTTATAGGATTAGGAATTTGGTAGACAACCAAAACCCTTCCCTTAGCTTTACCTAGGTACTTGTTAAAATATTTAAATGCCTTAACATGTGTTTTAAGTGCAGCTTGGGATGACGGGAAGACCCTCCAGGTACGCTTTTATTTTATTGCAATTTACTTTATTGCAATTTACTTTACTTTTCTTGCATGTTAAACAAGGCTGTTGCATGAAAACCAAAACCTTTAGGGTAGTCCCTGAACTGAAACCAAAACTAAATTAAAAGTCATTGCAAGATAAAATTCACCGCCACAACATTTCAAAATATGAAACAACTCAAAATTTAATCACAAACAGAACAACAAAACTACAATTACAACTAAATTAAAACGTCTCATTGAATGATCGAGAATACCTCGGATGATGCAACCTACGTGTTGATAACGGGATTTCCCACAGTCTAAATGAAAGTGTGGAACTCATTCAGTTGAGTTTAGCAAATTCATCTGGACTAAGTGAATTCAATAAAAATAACGGTGCCGGGATGACGGAACCGTGGGATCTTAATCGGGTCTATTTAAACAACTTTAAGATTTGTTTTAATTAAAATATTAAAAAATATTTGGTCTCTAAGATTTTCTCTAAACCAAAACACTTCTCTCATCTCCTGATTTATGACTTCTAAAACTAAACCTCTGCAACAACAAGGAGCTTGGAGCACAGTGGGCAGCACAGCCATCGTCATCAGCAAAACTTGGATCTACTTCAGCAAAACTTTCTTAGAATTAAATAACCGAGCCATAGGATTTTGAGGTAGTTTGCCTAGTGCAACGTAAATCCTCAACCCTTTTGTTAGGTATTTGCATAATCATGTTATGTAAATTAAGTCCTAAATCGGTCTTAGGATTCCGAGGTAGTCGTTTGGTACGACATAAACCCTCACATCTTCGAGGCTATTTGTATGATCATGTCATACGAATATAAGTCCTAATCAATTAAAATTGGCAGGATGGCAACATTAAATAAATTCCTAAATTGAAGCCAAACAATAGGATAGTTTGGGAAGTTGCTAAGATTCTTCTTGGATCCTCAGCTTCTCCTACTTTTCCTCCTTTGAACTCCTGAAATGAACTGTTCCAAATTTGATCCATTCCCTATTGAAATATCCAAAAATCCAATCCTTTGAAAACCTTAAACTTTGAAATTCTTGAGAGCAAAACCATTGATCATTATCGAGAGTTTTCTTAAATGATTCCCGTCATTTAAGATGTAATTAACTATAGTGGCTTGCCCTTATAGGGAACTTTAAGAACCCGAGTAATATAAACCCTGCTTAATTTCTTTGTATTAAGCAGGGGAACTTGTCGGCTTATAAAATTGGTTCGCAAACCAAACAGATGTCACAAATCTTCTAGTTTATTTAACCGAGCCCGATCATCAAGTAGTGTGTCTATTCTTCGGAATAGATATACGGTTTTTGATGTGGTGCTCGTTTATATAAACTATTCGGGATGTGAGATCGGCTTGATTTCATATCTTAAAATTTTCAAACTTAATGTTATTTTCAAAATCAAATGTTTCTTTCTAAAACTATATATATATATATATATTTCAATTAAATTTAAAATCTAAAATTCGCCGACAATTTCTGGTGACTCCGCTGGGGACTAGTTCCTCTGTCCATTTTTGATTAGATGGTTTTGCTTTCATAAATCTGTAGTTAGTCCACATCCCTAGTGGATCAAAACTACCATTCTTCCGTTGGAATACCCCGTTCATTTCTGTCTTGAACGAGTATAGCCAACTCCTCTCAGATTTAGGAGCCACTGTTTAGACACTCCTAAACAGAGAGGTTTCGAGATCCTTTTACCTCTTTTCTGAGGTGGGGTGGACCCCGAATAGGTGTTAGTTTAGGAGCGGTCCTTCGAGTCGAGAAGTCTTGCATAAGACTTTCTCTTCCTTTCCGATTCTGAATCGGATCCTTTACCTTTTCTATACCTTTAAACATTCCGTTCCTAATAAACAAATCCTCTAATAAATGACTCTTTTAATAAATAAATCCTTTTAAAATCATAAATACATAAACGAAAATGTGTTCGGACTCTTTCATTTTCGTCCTAAACCTTACGACCAAAAGAAGCATAATTCGGGACTGACATTCGGAATCTGCCCTGCAGAAAATGACTGCCCCAAAGCTAATCTTCTCCTTCACCAATGGAATGGACTTTGCCGTTTACAAGGATGAGTTGCCCGACAATAGGATCATCCGTTTCGGACAAGGGTTCGGCACTCTCTTCACATTAATGGACAAAGTGTCAAAAACGGAAGAGCCTGTGATTGAGTTCAATCTAAAATTGACTCAAGAATTCCCTCCCCTGCAAAGGATTCCAGCTGAGAAGAGTACTACTGTTCATAGGAGGACTGTTGTCTCTACCCCCACCGGTCTAGTCATCTCTGCACCTACCCCGACTTCTGCCAAACTGAAGGGGAAGGAAATCCAAGTTTGTGATGAGCCTGTCACCGTGGAGGGTACAGATTTTGCTACAATACCATCTGTTTTTGAGATTGGGTCCAGTTCAAGAATTGCACCCCTAACTCGGACTCAAAGGAGAAATAGAAGCAGAAAGATCGCCAAGAAAGCCAGAGCTGCTGAAGTTGCTTTTCTAGAAGAAATTCCTGAGGAAATGGAAGAACTGCCTGAGTATATACCTCTGTTGGAAGGGAGAAGGTTTCACCCTCTCTCTGCCGCATTAGATGAAGAGAATGTCCATAGGATCGCCGCTGCATTACCCCGACCTGCATACTACAACAATTACAAAAGGAAAAGGGATAAGACTACGCCATTGACTCGGCTGCAAGCTGTGACAGAAATATTGGCAAAGAAAGAAAGATGCCCTGTGTCAGAAATCTTAAGAAAGATAGGACGGGTGCCAGCTAAATCCCGCCTCGAACCGCGAATAGAGCCTGTTGCTGCCACAGAGAAACCAAAGAAGAAGACAAAAGCCAGTACGCCCGTTGTTGTATCAGGTCTACAAATTAGGGAGGATACCACCTTCCAGCTTCCAGCATATAGCTGACAGACCATCCAGTCCTAGGCTTCCGACTGCGAGAAGGATGGTATGGCGACCTACTATTGGCGAGTTAAGACCAAAACAATGCCCTGAGAAGAAAAGTCTCGTTAGGAGACTTGAATCAGAAGAAAGTGCTACTGCAATGAAGGGGACTCCCGGGAAGGAAGTTCAACAACCGTCACGAGACAACTTCGAGACAGTGCGAAAAGGGCCACTAGAGGATGCCATGGACAAGTTAAGGACCGACATCCGACGGTTAGCAAAATAAAGAGAAGAAGAATTAGGAGATGAAGTTGACTCATCAGAGTTCATGGATGAGGAGTATGGCGAGATCAACATGGTTGAGACACGAGCATCGTCAGCTTCACAAGGTGTTCAGGCAGCTGCGGAAAGAGATGAACTAGAGGTGTTAAGAGCACAGATTCGGGAGAGAGATGACACAATTTCCTAAATGTCAAAGAGGATGGAAGAGATGGCTACTGCCTTAGCCACTCTCTAGAGACAAGTACAACCTCAGAAAGAGACACCCCCAGAATTATCCATATTGCAAATGGAGGAAAAGAGATCACATTCGTCAACTGAGATGAACCACCAAAGAAGGATTCTACACAAAGCATGATTCCAGAAAAGGACATTAAGAGCATGGTAGAACAGCAGGTGCGAGAGGCCCTAGCACAATCCAAGAACGGAGCATCTATTCAGACGGGTAGACCTTATCCCGAAGAGTTCAATGCAGTCCAATACCCAAAAGGCTTCGTACCACCTCTGTTTAAGACTTTTTTATGGAACAGGAAACCTCCGGCAACATGTTGCACATTTTCATGTTAGTTGCTGCAATGCCGGTGGGAGTGACGCTTTACTCTTCCGACAATTCGTCAGTAGCTTATCAGGGATTGCCTTCGACTGGTACGCAGAAATGCCAAACGGTTCAGTAAAGACCTTTTCAGAACTAGAAAATCTCTTCGTGAAACAATTTGTCGGAGCTCAACACCACATCACTATCGGCGATCTAGTGTTGGAGCAACAAAAGCCGAACGAGACTTTAGTGGATTACATACTTCGATGGAGAAACTTAAGATGAAGTGTGAACCACAGCTTCAAGAACAACATGCAGTCGGAATCCTACTTAAAAGTATCCATGGCCCGATAGCATTTCTCCTTAAAGGGTTTACAATCAAGACTTTTGAGAAGTTGCTTAGCAAGGCCGGGAGCTTGCAAGAAGAGGCAAAGCAGTTAAGTTTCGTAGACAAGACTGATAAGCGAAGCACGTGAAAACATTTGAAAAGAAATCTGGAATCGTCACGGCAGTAGATAAGGGCAAGCAGCCGGTTCAGATACAGTCAGAGCGGCCACAGCCTAGTTATCAACCACCACAAAGGATTTATCAGCAACCTCAGCAGGGCTATCAGCAACCTCAGCAAGGCTATCAGCAACCTCGTCCGAGATACCAATCGCCTCAACATTACGAACAACCGCCTCATTCATCGTGTACCTTAAGAGAACTCCTAAATAAAGAATATCCATTCAAAACTGAAGCAATAGCGAAGATGTTCCGTAGCTTAATGAAGACACCGGATTTCCAGTACGCCAGAGCCCAAGAAGCCGGAAGAAGTCAATAAGAAAGATCATCCGAACTATTGCCCCTACCACCAGATGCTCAGACATAAGATAGAGGATTGCATCACTTTCAAGAGTTGGCTTGATGACAATCTCTAAAAATGGAACATAACGATCCCAAAGGAATACATGAAGGAACCCCAGAAAGGAGGTTCCGTCAATGTTATTTCAACGGATCCTATTGTTCCGATAGACCCTTACGCTACTGATGATGGATGGAGTACCGTCTGGACAAAGTCATCAAAGAAAATTTTGGATCACATCCAAACCGCTTCGGTACGGGCTTCAACTCAAAGTTTGAAACCTGTCGAGCCGGCACTATCACTTGCGATTGAAGAACCGCCCCAGAAGGAGGAGAAGATCGTGGAAGAAAAGATGACCGAGGCTCCGAAGGGTAGATTAGGGGCTGCTTATCCTAGGATGGTTATTTCCGATTCGGGGGAGAAATCCCTCAAACTCCTGACTCTGTATGATTATCTGCTCGCCCCGGCGGGATCTTATAATGATAAGGGTTATGGCGTTGGCTACGTTTTGACTGTTTCTAACGATTACATAACTAGCGACAATCGGCTTAATCCGGATCTCGATTCCAATACAAATAACGATTCTCAAATCATACACAACCTCGATGACCACGACGAAGAAGACATTCACCAAGGAGGCTACAAAAGCTTGACAAGCAACGAGTCCATTTGTGAATTCCGAGGTGCTTCGATCACGATAGAATTAGAACCATCAGACACCAAAGCGACTTCAGAGGAGCCAGTTGTTCCGATTCAAGAGGAGACACCAGTAAATTTAAAAGAGATAACAGAGGTCAATCTAAGAAGCGGAAAAGTTCTACCCCCGAGAATGGGTCCAAAGGATAAAGGGAAGTAGGTGGTTGCTCGGGAAGAGCCAACCCCAGCAGAGGAACTGCCCATTCGGGAAGAAACCGAGGAACACGGTAATAAAGTAGACTACAACGTGCTAGCCCATCTTAGGAAGCTACCAGCCAAACTAAGCACATACGACGCTCTGATCCTGTCAAAGGAGATGAGAGAGGCTCTGATCAAGGCTTTACTTGATCCAGAGATTTGTTTAGCCCAAATTGCCGGTAATTCCTTCGACCAGGTTTACTCGTTAAGATAACAGCTAGGTGTTACCTTCACGGACAATGATCTATTACTGGGAACAGCAGATCACAACCGACCGTTATACATTTCAGTCACTATTAGAAAGTTTATGCTCTGGAGTGTTGGTTAATCCGGGAGCATCAATCAACATAATGAATCTTCAGACGCTAGCATATTTGGAAATTGATGCTCGCGAGCTTGAAGCAGACAAAATGCTATTAAGAGATTTCAATCAAAAAGGAGAGAGAGCTCTTGGATCGATAACATTGTTAATGAAGACCGGTGATTTAGCAAAGACAACCGCAAAATTCCACATAATTGATTCTGAGACATCGTTCAACGCTCTACTGGGTCGACCGTGGATCCATGAAAACCGGATGGTACCGTCGTCTCTGCACCAGTGCATAAAGTATTACGAAGGAGGGGAACAGTGTATCAAAGGTGACTTGCAACCATTCTCCGTACACGAGATTGGAATTCATGAAGATGCGGCCTACTACGCGCCCCCGAAGAAAACAATCTTTTCCATAAATACCATACCAAATGAAGTAAAAGAGATTCAAGATGATGAAGATCCTGAAGTTCTAGTCCAACAGTTACTCACCACTCCCTTACGGCGAGATGGTGAAGATTTCTCCAGAACTCGCACCCGAGGTCGAGGCCGGGGATGAGGACGTGGAAGAAATGTTGGAACAGTTGGACAGAAGAAACCAGTCATCGATGTTGATTGGGACAACAGTTCGGAAGAAGAAGAAGAAATTAAGAAAGAAGCAGCAACAATAAATCAGAAGAAACCATCGTTCAAGATCTCTCTCGAAGATGAAAGGAATGAAGAATACAAATCAATGTACGAGAAGATTAACCATTATGTACATACTATGACCTTGACCCCAATCGATTCTAATAAGATCAAGGGTATGGTGGTCAAGGAAGTACATTGTGGTGGTACTAAACCAATCAAGTTTCACTGTGGTGCTTCTTCTTCCAATACTGAAAAAAATGTACAATTTGAAGATGTTACTTCATCTAAATTAATGGAATTACCTTTTCAATGGTACTCTCCCTGTGTTCAAAATTTAATTCAACGTGGTGTCTTACCTCGACAATGGACAAAAGGCCGATCACAACACTTTGAAAAATTATGGAATAATGCCGTTCGGCCTCCCAATTCAAAACATGGTCTCGGATTCGGCACAGTAGGTTCGGTTGACGATACGGGATTTTGCTTGGTTGTAACTTGCGAACTTATTAAATACTTCATGGAAGCCTCAGAAGATCTTGAAGATCTACCAATCGGCAACGCTCCACCAGAATTCGAAGAAGAAATCAAATCTACAGTAAACGAGTTAACAGAAGTTAACTTAGGTACTAGCGAAGAGCCTAGGCCTACCTTTGTTAGCTCCTTACTCAATAAAGAAGACTCCGAAAACATAATCAAGCTATTAATGGAATTCAAGGACTGTTTTTCTTGGAGTTACGATGAAATGCCAGGATTAGCTCCAGAGGTCACAGTTCATAAGTTAGGAGTGGATCCTACTTCCGTTCCAGTCAGACAAGCCCCTAGAAGAATGCGTCTAGAAATTGAGCAACAAGTAATAGCCGAAGTTAAGAAGCTAATGGACGCTAAATTTGTCCGTGAAGATCAATCCCTACTTTGTTAGCCAACGTGGTACCAGTCAGAAAGAAGAATGGACAAATCAGAATCTGCGTAGATTTCAGAGATTTAAAAAAAGCATGTCCAAATGATGAATTTCCACTACCAATCCTGAAACTGATGATCGACATTGCTTCAACATATGAAATCTTCTCTTTCAAGGATGGATCATCAGGATACAACCAAATAAAGATGGCACCAGAAGATGAAAAGCTCACGACATTCAGGACGCCGATCGGAGTGTATTGCTACACAGTAATGTCATTCGGACTAAAGAACGCGGAAGCAACATACCAAAGAGCGATGAAGAAGATTTTTGATGATCTCATTCACAACCAAGTCGAGTGCTACATGGATGATGTGGTCATCAAAAGCAAACTGAAGGAAGATCACCTGTATGATTTGAGAATTGTTTTCGAGCGACTAAGACAGTACAACCTTAAGATGAATCCCTTAAAATGCGCCTTCGGCGTTACCTCCGGGAAATTCTTAGGATTTGTTGTCCGACCTCGCGGGATTGAAATCGATCCAGAAAAGATTAAAGCTATTTTAGAAATGCCTCCTCCCAAAACTTTGAAACAACTACAATCATTTCAAGGGAAGTTGACATAACTTGGACGCTTTATCTCAAACTTGTCAGGTAGGTGTCAGCCCTTCTCGGCATTAGTTAAAAAGGACGCCAAATTCGTTTGGGATGAGAAATGCCAGCGGGCTTTCAAGGACGTTAAGCAATATTTAATGACACCTCCTGTCTTAGCAGCCCCAGTCTCAGGTAGACCGTTGATACTTTATACCACGGCTTTAGACGACTCCCTTGGAGCCCTGGTAGCCCAGGTCAATGATGAGGGAAAAGAAAATGCTCTCTACTACTTAAGCCATCGTCTAATTCTAACGGAAGTAAAGTATCCTTCGATTGAGAAATATTGTTTGGCCCTGATCTTCACTGCTCAAAAGCTCAGGCATTACATGCTTTCTCATAAAGTCAACCTTATTTCGAGAGTCAATCCGTTGCAATACTTGATGACCCGACCGACGCTTTCTGGCAGACTTGCCAGGTGGTCAATGATAATATTGCAATTTGACATAACTTTCGTTCCTCTTCGCGCCGTAAAGGGACAAGTCCTAGCTGACTTCCTTACAGCACACCCTTTACCGACAGATTTGCCTCTCGATGACGATTTGCCTGACGAGCAGATAATGAGCCTAGAAGACCCCTATGATCGACGTTGAGAATTGTATTTCGACGGTACATCCTCAGCACAGAAGAACAAAAAATTGCAAACGATAGTGCCCGGTAAGGCAGAAATCGGACTAATCTTTATAACACCGGAGCGGGGGATGTTAAAATACTCCTACCACTTAACAGAGCCGTGTACAAACAACAAGGCAGAATACGAAGCCCTTGTAACCGGATTGGAATTAACCATTCAGATGGGAATAACGAACATCAACATCTAGGGAGATTCTCAGTTGATCATTCAACAGGTCGCCGGACAGTGCAATATTTAAAGCCAAGACTCGAGCAGTATTTTCAGTATGCCATGAAATTGTTAGAGCAAATTCCAAACGTAACAATCTACAAGATTCCTAGAAAAGAAAATGCTCTTGCAGATGCGTTAGCCCGCCTTACAAAGGAATTTGCCTGCTTGCAGGATGAGTCAGTTGAAGTGTCAGTTCAAGGACGACAGGTCCTATCACAGCTCGACATGGATACAATACACAAATCAGCAGAAAAGGCAGAAGAAATAATTGCAGCAGTGATAGAAAATACAGAAGATTGGCGGCAGCCATTAATAGACTACTTGTAGACAAGGAACTTACCAGACGATAAGTCATTAGCCCATCAAATCAAGAAAAGAACTCTGTCTTACGCATTAATAAATAATACATTATACAGAAGGTCTTTTGATCAGATGTGGCTAAGATGCTCGAGCGGGTCCGAGGCTCGTGAAATCGTTAAAGAAGTACATTCAGGACTTTGTGGCGCTCATCAGTCGGGTCCGAAAATGAAAATGAAGATTAAAACACTAGGGTACTATTGGCCCTCAATGATGATCGACTGTAAGAAAGCTGCCAAAAGTTGTCACCAGTGCCAAGTGCACGGAGTGGTTCTACACCAACCTCCAAATGTGCTACATCTGACAATCGCGTCGTGGCCATTTGAGTGTTGGGGCACGAATATAGTGGGTATGATAGAACCACCTTCTTCGAGAGGACATCACTTCATTCTTGCAACTACAGACTACTTTTCTAAATGAGCAGAAGCTATACCACTCAGAGAAGTGAAGGCACACCACGTGCTACAGTTTTTCAAGAACCAAGTCATCTACCATTTTGGGGTACCGCGCAGAATCATTTCAGATAATGGGTCTGCATTCAAAAGTATAAAGATCAACAATTTTGTCAGAAGACACGGGATCGATTGGCGATACTCAACGATCTACTACCCAAGAGCAAACGGCTTGACCGAGGCTTTTAATAAAACTCTCGTTCAAATTTTAAAGAAAACTTTGGATGACAACAAGAGAAATTGGCACGAGAAGTTGTTAGAAGCCTTATGGGCCTACAGGACGACTTTTAGGACTCCTACTCAGTCTACTCCTTACGCTTTAGTGTTCGGGTCCAAGGCCGTCTTGTCCCTGGAAGTTCAACTTCCGTCACTCCGAATTGCAGTTGCAGAAAAGATCACTACAAAAGAAAATACCAGACTACGACTGTAAGAATTGGAAAGCTTGGAAGGAAAAAGAATTTCCGCACAACAGAATTCGGAACTGTATCAAGGCAAGATGATCCAGGCCCATGATAAACTGGTCCGTCCCAGGACATTCAAAGTCGGTGACAAGGTTTTGGTTCTCAGAAGACCTATTCTTTCACATCGCAAGATAGGTGGTAAATTTGAACCAACATGGGAAGGGCCGTTCGTGGTCAAGACAGTCTACTCAGGAGGTTCCTACCAGCTTGTGAATTGCCGTGGAGAACGATTCATGCTTCCAATCAATGGACGGTATTTAAAGAAGTATTACGCAACCTGATGTTTCGAAGGGTGGCCTCTAAAGCAGAATCTTATCCCTAGAAACACGGGCGAAGTAATCACTTTGTGACTGGGTCCGAACCCAAAAAAAAATTAAATGGATGATAAAAAAAATTAATCTCATTAACAAAAATGTTAAAAAAAAGAAATCATGGGAAATCATAAAAATAAAATGTCAATTTTTCCTCTTAAATCCATTCATTCCTGATTTTTCCTCATCCCTTCCTACTTCCTTTAAATTTAAAAGAAGTGAATAAAAATTTTTAAGTGTTTTTCTTATTGTTCTTGTTCTTAGTACAACCCCTGATCCTTTCCTTATTTTTTCGCAGGGAAATGTCGAACGGGCGGTTGGTTCTAAACTTTAGAAATGGCGTGAGTCTAGCACTTGATGAAAAGAGGGTGAGGGATGGAGCAGTGATAGAGATTGACTCAGACTTCACACCAGCGGGCTTACAAAACGAAGAAAATGATTGGATCCCAATTGATTGAGAAGAACTTCACAGCCACACAGTGATGAAAATGGGTGGCCCGAGCCACCAATCCAGCAACAAGAAAGAAAAATAAATGCCGCACATGCAACAGGAGAAGATAAGAAAATTAAGTCTATGGTTGCCACAACAGAGGGTAGGCTTGTTAGCGTCGCGCCCGCAGAAATTCAAGGGGTAAAGAGAGCTACTCTCACTGCTACCCAGTGAAGAAATAAGAATTGTCGCATTCGCAAAATGTTGACCAAGTTAGCAGAAGATCAACATGAACAGACAGTAGATATTATTAATACAAATGCTCCAAGGAGACCGGTTCGTCAGGAACCAGAAAGAAGAAAGTCAATTCCAAGAAGGTCGGAACATATAAAAGAGATACCAAGAAAAGCAGAAATAGAGTTGGTACCTCGACGCCAAGCATATGTACCGGATCCGAAGAGTCTTGTTGCGAAAGTAACCCCGGAGGATGTCCCTACGGAGACTATCCTCGAGGAGCCAAGACATGTAGAAGAACGTGCTGGGGTTGAGCCATACATCCCGCAATATGTTTCTAGACACCGAGGACTTCAGATAATCTTGGAATACGAGCTGGAGAAAATGCAACTAGTTGAGAAGAAAACCTTTGAGTACTTTGAAAGAATTGGAAACAAGAGGGTCAACATCTTGGAAGGCCTGGAGCTACATACAGATGTTTTCTCGGATTATGAGCAACAACAAATTATGGACTGCATCCTGGAATTGCAGAAAATGGGTCGATCTGGCCACCTGAGAGAAAACACATATTCAGAATCCCGAAGATGGATGCCATGGAAGGGAAGAGTTACAATCCAGTGCGGATGTTGCTACAATTTTGCTATAGATAGAAAAGGAAATCCACCTGGGATATTCCGTAGCTGTGAGGTGGATCCAATGCCAAGAGTCATCAAGAAAATTGTGAAAAGGATGATAACATGGAGGGTACTGCCTGCAGATTGCATACCCAACAACTGCATTATCAACATCTACAAGGAAGGCGACTGCATACCTCCGCATATAGACCATCATGACTTTGTTCGACCCTTCTGCACGGTGTCATTCCTCAGCCAGTGTAACATTATGTTCGGATCTGACCTCCGGATTGTAGGCCCCGGTGAGTTTCGAGGGCCAGTGGAGATACCACTAACGGTAGGTTCCGTTCTGGTGTTAAAAGGAAACAGAGCAGACGTTGCGAAGCATTGCATTCCAGGAGTGCCTGTGGAGCAGATCTCAGTTACTTTTAGAAGAATGGACGACAGAAAAATGTCTTACCACTTTCAGCCAGATCCAGAATTGGAGAGTTTCCGACCCTACGAGCTGTGAGTTACACGGGAAATAGCACACCTCCGATGCACATCCTTGCGGCACTCCTGCCAAGGGTGGCTTGGAAGGTGATGTTATTACCCATGTTTCTTACTATTCAGACATGGATTTTTGACAGACGCTTTTGGATGGATCAACAAGAATCTTACACGATCCGTTTTGGATTTACATGGATTGTATGAGACATAAAATTTCTGAGGAAAATGTCATCATGACTAGATCAAGTTGTATGATGTGCTTTCAGCAAGTTGGAATGAAAACGACTACGTCATATTTTTCCTTCACCTCTTTTTGTGCAAATTGACTGGGAAACGCCATTAGAGTTAAATGAACTTTGAACGAAGAATAGAAAAGAAAAAGAAAATAAATGAGAATTTTTCCTAAAATTTGAATATTAAAATGAACTTCAAAATTCACATGAACATTAACTAAACAAAAAAAAAATAATAATAAAAAATGGGATCGTTAATGGACAAACAAAATGAATCTAAATCTCAAATTGAATTCCGATCTGAATCCTCTGATTCGAAACTTTCAGTTCTTCTCTAAATCGAAATCTATTCGAAACTCCTTTGAAATTTGAATATTTTCCTCGACTTATTGCTAAGTCAAGTCATTTCAGCTTGGTACACTTACCAGCTCCTTTCAATTCTCTTTCTTCTGTGTCTTAGAGGATCGACTAATTCTATTGACACGGAGCCACGAACTTTGTTCGATTTGGTTCTGATGGCATGGGATTGGATCCCTCTTCATACAGATAAATCTTCGAGATTGAAAACAGTTTCCATTTCTCATTAAAATTTCCGAGACTGGTACCTAAATTTTAGTTCTCATTTCGAGGTCGGTACCTAAATTCCGACTCTCTTTTCGAGATCGATACTTAAATTTCGATTCTCATTCGAATTGATACCTAAATTTCAATTCTATATTTCCGACACTAGTACCTAAATTCCAGTTCTCTTCCTTCGAGGTCAGTACCTAAATTCCGACTCTCATTTGAGATCGATACGTAAATTTCAATTCTCTTTTGAATTGATACCTAAATTTCAATTCTAAATTCATAGACTGGTACCTAAATTTCAGTTCTCTCCTTTCGAGGTCGGTACCTAAATTCCGACTCTCATTCGAGATCGATACCTAAATTTCGATTCTCTTTCGAATTGATACCTAAATTTCAATTCTAAATTTTCTAGACTGGTACCTAAATTCCAGTTCTCTCCTTTGGATGTCGGTACCTATATTCCGAATCTCATTCGAGATCGATACATAAATTTCGATTCTCTTTTGAATTGATACCTAAATTTCAATTCTAAATTTTCGGGACTGGTACCTAAATTCCAGTTCTCTTCCTTCGAGGTCGGTACTTAAATTTTGACTCTCATTCGAGATTGATGCCTAAATTTCGATTCTCTTTCGAATTGATACCTGAATTTCAATTCGAAATTTCTGAGACTGGTACCTAAATTCCAGTTCTCTTCCTTCGAGGTCGATACTTAAATTTTGACTCTCATTCGAGATCGATACCTAAATTTCGATTCTCTTTCGAATTTATACCTAAATTTCAGTTCTAAATTTCCAAGATTGGTACCTAAATTCTAGTTCTTTTCCTTCGAGATCGGTACCTAAATTCTGACTCTCATTCAAGATCGATACCAAAATTTCGATTCTCTTTCGAATTGATACCTAAATTTCAATTCTAAATTCTAAGACTGGTACCTAAATTCCAGTTCTCTCCTTTCGAGGTCGGTACCTAAATTCCGACTCTCATTCTAGATCGATACCTAAATTTTGATTCTCTTTCGAATTGATACCTAAATTTCAATTCTAAATTCCGAGATTGGTACCTAAATTCCAGTTCTTTCCTTTCGAGGTCAGTACCTAAATTCTGACTCTCATTCGAGATCGATACCTAAATTTTGATTCTCTTTCGAATTGATACATAAATTTCAATTCTAAATTTTCTAGACTGGTACCTAAATTCCAGTTCTCTCCTTTGGATGTCGGTACCTATATTCCGAATCTCATTCGAGATCGATACATAAATTTCGATTCTCTTTTGAATTGATACCTAAATTTCAATTCTAAATTTCCGGATCGGTACCAAAATTCCAGTTCTCTTCCTTCGAGGTCGGTACTTAAATTTTGACTCTCATTCGAGATTGATGCCTAAATTTCGATTCTCTTTCGAATTGATACCTGAATTTCAATTCTAAATTTCTGAGACTGGTACCCAAATTCTAGTTCTCTTCCTTCGAGGTCGGTACCTAAATTCTGACACTCATTCGAGATCGATACCTAAATTTCGATTCTCTTTCGAATTGATACCTAAATTTCAATTCTAAATTCCGAGACTGGTACCTAAATTCCAGTTCTCTCCTTTCGAGGTCGGTACCTAAATTTTGACTTTCATCCGAGATCGATACTTAAATTTCGATTATCTTTCAGGTTTGATACTTAAATTTCAAATCTCACACTCTCGAGATCAGTACCTAAATTCTGATTCTCATCCTTTGTGAGGTCGGTACCTAAATTCCGACTCTCATTTCGAGATCAGTACCTAAATTCTGACTCTCATCCTTTTCAATTGATACTTAAACTCTAATTCTCACTCCGAGGTTGGTACCTGAATTCCAGTTCTCTTCGCAAATCCCGAGATTGAAACCTAGGTTTCAATTCTCATTTCAAATCCAAATTTCAAATTCAAAATTTCCTTAAATCGATTTTAAATTAAACTTCAAATCAACATCCAAACTCACACATTAAAACTTGAAATTTGAAAGTAAACTGAAATGTAAATAGAATTGCCCAGATCTTGTGATTTGTAGTTCACCTCCTTTTCCACTCCCCAGCGAGAGTTCAGGAATCTCCGGTCTTGGAAATTTACCTGATACTCCCCATCGGAAATTCTTCTACTGCGTCCTAAGTTTGTCACTTGAAAATCTGTGTTGGATTTGTTGATCTCTTCGGTCAACGCCAATATGCGCGGTGTGCTTGGTTAGCACACCACACCTATTAGGGGTCCATTTGTTAACCTCATTTTTGATGAGGTCTCTTCTCTTCTCTCTCTTTAGTTCTTAGGATCTAGCCTTAGGCTTTTCCTTTGACTAATCTTAGAGGACTAGAAATAGAACCCACCATTTAGAAGTTCAAACACCTCTTGACTCCCTACAAACCCCACAAGCTTGATTGTAGACCCCTAATAACCTAGAGGGTTGAAATCAAATGTGGAGGTTTAAAAGGATGAGTTCCCTATAGGACTTTTTGGCCTTAGGAATACCCTGGGTGGCCTGGTCTGGTGAGGGTTGACTTGCACATACACTACACTCTCACACACATTCCAAGTCCTAAAACCACAATCTCACCCAATTTGACTTGCTGACTCATGTAAGAAATTCACATGGATGGTCATTAACCCCTAAGCCCCTGGCTGAGAGGGTTAGGAACAACATAGTGAATGCCTCAAATGAGTCCTCTCATGGCTCATATAGGCTTAATATGGCTTCATGGCTCAACCAAAGTGATTCCATTTTACTCAAATTTGATCAATCTTCATTTTTCCAAAATTTCAAATTTTGACCCCCTGGGCCCTACACATACTGAACCTTCCAAAAGCCCTTGAAACTACCCAAAATCTACAAAATCACCTAAATTACCCAACATTCCTCAAAATCAATCCTAAACATTTCCCCCCACTCAAATTGATCATCCATAGCCAAAAAATACCAAAATTCCAAAAGTACCCCCGAATACCCTCCAAATACCCAAAATGCCCTTCTTAGCCTAAAAATCCAAAAATTCAGAAAATTCCCAAAAATTCCAAAAAATCCCAAATATTCCCAATTTCATTTTGTTCAACTACACTATGGGGCAATTTTGCCAATTTATCCCACTTTTACCAAAACCCCTAATTTGGCCCATTTTTAACCAAAGTAAGCCCAATGTGAAACCAAACCACTCCAATTGACATCAATGTTGATCCAATCCAATTCTAAACTTCAATTCAACATCCCAAATATCAATTTAGACCAAATTTAATTCTAATTTGATTAACATTTGAGCCCAATTTCAATTTGAGGCCTAAAGCCCAATTTTGGCCCATGACCTAAACCTAGCTCAAACCCACCCAATTCATCTCCAATTGGCCCCAAATCTTTTTTAAAACCTTCCTAAAACCCCCATAAACAAAACACTAACTTAATTTGCCCAAAATTTGAACCTAAAATCCACCCAAACCTAACCTAAAACCAAAATCCCTTAAATTGACTTAAGCCCAAACCTAACCCAAATGGGCCCAAATCCCAAAATTAGAGCCCAACCAAAGTTGAAAAATCTTTGTGACACTCCCATGAACATTCCTCAACATTAATTTTACATCAAATCCAACTTTAGCCCAACCTTAACCCAAGTTAGCCCAATTTGGCCCCCTTAACTAAAAAGCCCAAATTCAACCCAATTCTACTCCAAATCACACCAAATTGATTCCAAACCATTCATGAAACATCCCTAAACAAATTGCAACATTTATTTGACATGGTCCTTCACAAAATTTTCACCCAAAAGCCCATCCTAAAATCCAAAAGCCCACTTCCCTAAATCACTTTAAAAGCCCATCTAAAACCATTTCAAAGAGCCCAAAATCTATCCTAAAGCCCATATGACATTTTCATTTGCCATCCATTTAATCAAAGTCATTCCCTAAGTTCCAATCCCATCATCAAATGATTCCAAATCAAGCCTCATGCTAAATCACCCCTAAATGCAAAAAATCCCAAAATCCCTTTCTCATGCAAGTAAGCCAAGCCATTCCCAAGCCATGAAAAAGCTTTGAAGCCATGCACAAGCCACATGAAGCCATGGGAATCACTTTACACATCATCATACCATTAATTGCAAAAGGAGGAGCCTCTTTTAAACCCCTTTAAAAAGGTTTTAACCCTTTTAATGCTTCACCTTAATCCATGATTAATCCAAATATTCATGGATGGTGATTTTACTACCCTTTCCTAGCTGACTCATCTGACCTCCCTCAGCCCAAATCAGTCCCTTGGTGGGTGCACCAAACCCAAATACATGAGTTGACCACAATCAAGCCAAAATGACCCTTACCCATGCCATTTTAATCAACCTCCTTACATATGGCAATAGCCAATTGCTTGCACCAAACCCCATCCCTGACCTCACTGGTCAAGATGGTGACCAATGTCTGGCCGGCTAGCCACCACAGTCGCCGGAAAACGCCATGGTCGAAAGCTCCATGTGAGCCAAACTTTCCAATTCTCCCTTGCTGACTTGTCTCAACCCAAATGGACAACATAGCTATTCTTCTCCTCCCCTGAGTAGCTGATCCTAGCCTCCAATTGCCCCTCGAAAGCCCTCCAGCCATGCCTATTTAAATACCATCACCTCTCGGACAAATAAGGAGTTGAACCAAACCTTAAGGAAACTCTGCCAAAATTGCTCAAGGACCTTCTCCTAACCTAGAGCAGTTGATCCCCAGTGTTCTTTTGCCCTAATCCCCATTAACAGGGCTCAATTTCTGAGTTGAAAATCCACCAAAAAAATAGGACACTTCACCATAGTGAGCCAACCTCTAAATTGATTGGTCCTACACCTTCACCAGACCAAGAGGAGAAGTTCCTCAACAAAAGCCCCCTCACCAGGCTAGCCATTGCTTCCAGCCTCCAAGCTTTGTGATCGGCCTTGGTCATTTTCATACCTAGATAATTCCCTAGGGCCAGGGACTTCATCTGGAGCTTTCCTGGACTCAATCGAAGGTGACACAACTCTCAGATCGAAGCTTCACTTCTCTGAGCAAAGGTATGAACTCACTGTTCCTCCTGAGCTTCCAGCGATTCTCCATTTTGTTTAAGTTAATTTCATAGCCTATAAACCGTATGGATGTGCTCGTCTCTTCCAGACGAATCCATAGAGCATAAGAACACGAAAATCCATTGAGAATCGAGTGAGATCTTAGGGTTTTAGTGTGACGGTCACAGGTGCACACTAGTCGTAGACGATGACTAAGAGCTGTTGGATCGCGCGTGTATCGAGCGGACGGTTCAGATTGCGTTGGAATAGGGAATGTTACATGAACCGCGGGCCCTCGGAGCGCTGAGTAGAATGGCGGCGTCGAATGGGAATGCGCCGCGTGGGCTTTCGGAGCTGCCGATGTTGCGCTGGCGCCGCGTGGATAAGTAGATAAATAGGATATTTTTGAATTATTTAAATGCCCAGAACTTCAAAAATCCATATCTTTGCATAGAAAAATCACAAAAATAAAATAAAAATACCCACTTGCTCAGTGAACAGAGGAGAACAATGTGGAAAAGAAATCAAATTAATTTGATAAGTATTTTATTTTTAATAATTTATTTACTAATTTCAATATTTTGATTCTCCATTTGCATAGATAATTCACCATGACATGAGACCATAGGACTTTTGAAGCCTCTGATCTTGGGAACATTCCCTGAATTTTTCAAGGTCAGATGCCATCTTTGTAAAAAGTTATTGAATTTTCAATTTCATGTCACTCTTTCAGGTATTTTAATTTCAATAATTAGCATGTTCTGAAATAAATTCTAGGAAAATTTGGTGATGTTCCTTAGGACCAGAGGACCCTATGAAAAATATATTTTGAGTTAATTCATTCATAATAACCTTAATTGGCCTAAACCCCTAAAATTAAATTTGAATTAATTAAGGTTAACCACACATCAAATTGACTTGAAAATAATTCTCCACTGATCTTTAGGATCAGAGAGACCTCATATAAAAATTTGAAATCAATTGGACTTGATTAACCCTACTAAATGGATTAATTAAGCCTCATAAGCAAAATGGAACTTTAAAAATTCATAACTCTAAAAATACTTTTCAAAAATTCACAAAAATAGTTTTGGGGCTTCTCTGATATCAGGGGAGTTTAGGAAAATTAAAATTGGTATTTTCTAAAAAAGTTCATTTTTCATAATATTTTAATATTTTAATAATTAAAAAATAATAAAAATCATAAAAAAATTAAAAATCATAAAAATGTCACATTTTGATGCCTAATCACTTAGGAACAAACCAAATATTTTTCCTAAGTCCCTAGGGTGAGATATAAAATTTTAAAGGCTTAATGTAATTTTTAATATTAAAAAATGAGTTTTTAACCTTTTTCACTAAAATAATTCCAATAAATAAAATAAAATCAGAAAATTTATTTCTTTGAACTCCTTGGTGTCAGAGAGATTTAGGAAAAATATAGAATATATTTTTAAGCTTTAATTTTATTTTATAATTAATTAATACTCTAAAACTCAAAATAATTATAATAAATAAAATATAATTCCAAAAATCACCAAAATTAGTCCAAGTGGTCCTCTGGTCATTAGAAACATCCCATAATTTTCTTAAGGACAGAAACCTTTCCTTGGTAATGTTGTTGAATTCTCTTTGAAAACCCTTATTTTCTACTAAAAATAATTATATAAATAAATTAAATTCAGAAAAATCACATTTTCTCCTCAAATGTCTTAATTGACATGTGAGTGAGGTGACATACAAATTTCAAATTCATTTCAACTCAATTTAGTGAGTTATGAAATAAATAAGCTTAAAAGGGCATAAAGGTAATTAAAAATTTTAGCCCTTAATTAAAACTTTAGGTTCAATCAAAATAGGGGGGGGTAAAATATTTGATATTTACTTTCTCTTGGATGATTGAAACTTAGGAAAATAAAGGGGTAGAAACCCACTAAACATTATGAAAATATAAAAAATGAAACTTTAATTAATTAAATAATTTAAATTTTGGATAGAATATATTTAAATTTGGATCATTAAAATAGGGATATTATTAAGAGGATATTTATTTTTTAATTTAAAAATCCCTAAATAAGTCACTTTAACAATACTTAATTCCTAATTTAAAATTAAAATAATAATTCAAATTGATAATTAAAATTAACAATTAAAACTAAAATTAAAACTAAAATCAAATTAAATTAAAACTAAAATTAAATTAAATTAAATTAAAATTAAATTAAATTAAATTAAAATTAAATTAAATTAAAATCATTTAACAACAAACCAAAATGAAATCATTAAGAATTAAATCTAAAATAATTTGAACACTATTCCAAACTTAAAATTATTAATTAAAACCTCATAATCAAATTAAAACACTTTAAACCATTAACTCAAACTTTTAATTAAAATTATCGATAAACCAACTTCCCTTTAAAGGCTTTAATTATTATAACTCTTAAATAGAGTATTAAGTGAGATGTCACTTCATTCATCAGGTAATCAAATACCTAAGTTCACTGAGCAAGAAACAAAGTTTAAGTAAACTCCTGGATGATTAATTCACATGTATAACTAAATTTAGTTGGACTCAAAACAATCCCAGAAATATTGAAAAGATATTTAGGACTTGTCCTAAGCACTTCCTCAATATGACGGGATGTTTTAGAAGAACAACTAAATTTAATTGTTCTTTGATGAAGAAATTCATCCTTAAACAAAATACAAGAACCTAGACATCATAGGAGATGACTAGTTATACGATTAGGAATATGGTAGACAACCAAAACCCTTCCCTTAGCTTTACCTAGGTACTTGTTGAAATATTTAAATGCCTTATCATGTGTTTTAAGTGCAGCTTGGGATGACGGAA
Organism: Papilionanthe hookeriana x Papilionanthe teres; assembly: GCA_022702705.1. Classification (NCBI taxonomy): domain Eukaryota; kingdom Viridiplantae; phylum Streptophyta; class Magnoliopsida; order Asparagales; family Orchidaceae; genus Papilionanthe; species Papilionanthe hookeriana x Papilionanthe teres. The sequence goes on from CM040430.1 coordinate 27,521,837, forward strand.
AGACCCTCCAGGTACACTTTTATTTTATTGCAATTTACTTTATTGCAATTTACTTACATGCATCGTACTTTACTTTTCTTGTATGTTAAACAAGACTGTTGCATGAAAACCAAAACCTTTATGGTAGTCCCTGAACTGAAACCAAAACTAAATTAAAAGTCATTGCAAGATAAAATTCACCGCCACAACATTTCAAAATACAAAACAACTCAAAATTTAATCACAAACAGAACAACAAAACTACAATTACAACTAAATTAAAACGTCTCATTGAATGATCGGGAATACCTCGGATGATGTAACCCACGTGTTGCTAACGGGATTTCCCACGGTCTAAATGAAAGTGTGGAACTCATTCAGTTGAGCTTAGCAAATTCATTTGGACTAAGTGAATTCAATGAAAATAACGGTGCTGGGAAGACGGAACCGTGGGATTTTAATCTGTTCTGTTTAAACAACTTTAAGATTTGTTTTAATTAAAATATTAAAAAATATTTGGACTCTAAGATTTTCTCTAAACCAAAACACTTCTCTCATCTCGCGATTTATGACTTCTAAAACTAAACCTCTCCAACAACAAGGAGCTTGGAGCAGAGTGGGCAGCACGACCATCGTCATCAGCAAAACTCGGATCTACTTCAACAAAACTTTCTTAGAATTAAACAACCGAGCCATAGGATTTCGAAGTAGTTTGCCTAGTGCAACGTAAATCCTCAACCCTTTTGTTAGGGATTTGCATAATCATGTTATGTAAATTAAGTCCTAAACCGGTCTTAGGATTCCGAGCTAGTCGTTCGGTACGACATAAACCCTCACATCTTTGAGGCTATTTTTGTGATCATGTCATACGAATATAAGTCCTAATCAATTAAAATTGGCAGGATTGCAACATTAAATAAATTCCTAAATTGAAGCCAAACAATAGGATAGTTTGGGAAGTTGCCAAAATTCTTCTTGGATCCTCAGCTTCTCCTACTTTTCTTCCTTTGAACTCCTGAAATTAACTGTTCCAAAGTTGATCCATTCCCTATTGAAATCTCCAAAAATCCAATCCTTTGAAAACCTTAAACTTTGAAATTCTTGATAGCAAAATCACTGATCATTATCGAGAGTTTTCTTAAATGATTCTCGTCATTTAAGATGTAATTAACTATAGGGGCTTGCCCTTATAGGGAACTTTAAGAACCCATGTAATATAAACCCTGCTTAATTTCTTTGTATTAAGCAGGGGAACTTGTCGGCTTATAAAATTGGTTCGCAGACCAAACAGATGTCACAAATCTTCTAGTTTATTTAACCGAGCCCCATCATCAAGCAGTGTGTCTATTCTTCGGAATAGATATACGGTTTTGTGATGCGGTGCTCGTTTATATAAACTATTCGGGATGTGAGATCGGTTTGATTTCATATCTTAAAATTTTCAAACTTAAAGTTATTTTCAAAATCAAATGTTTCTTTCTAAAACTATATATATATTTAAATTAAATTTAAAATCTAAAATTCGCTGACAGCCCTCCAGCCATGTCTATTTAAACCCACCACCCTCTCGGCCAAAGAAGGAGATGAATCAGACCTAAACAAAACTTTGCCAAATTTGCTCTAAGACCTTCTCCTCGCCTAGAGCACTTAATCCCCATTAGATTCCAACCCCAATTTCCCCCACCTGAGCTCAATTTCTGAGTTCAAATTCAAGCCCAAAAACAGGACATCTCCCAAACCTCCACCAAATCCAAATTAAACTCACCCACACCTGCACAGGACCAGGAGAAGGAGTTCCCCAGTGAAAGCCCCCTCTCCAGGCCACCTAGTTGCTCTAGCCTCCAAGCTTTGAAATCGGTTGTGGACACTTTTATACCTAGACAATTCCCCATAGCCAAAGACTTCATCTGGAGCTTCCTTGGGTGCAATCGAAGGTGACACAACTCTCTGATTGAAGCTACACTTCTCAGAGCAAAGGTATGGATGATTCCTCCCTCCCGAGCTTCCAGTGATTCTCCATTTTGTTTTACTTTATTTCATATCATGTAAACCATATGGATGTGTTCGTCTCTTGAAGACGAATCCAAAGAGCATAAGAACACGAAAATCTATTGAGAAATGAGAGAGTTCTAAGGGTTTTAGTGTGGATGGTCACGGGTGTACACCAGTCATAAAAGATGACCAGGCGCCGTCCGATCAAGCGTGTATTGAGTGGATGGTCCAGATTACGCCAAACCAGAGAACGTTACATGAACCGCGGGCCCCTGGAGTGCTGAGTCAGATGGCAGCGTCAAATGGGAGCTCGACGCTTGGGCTTTCGGAGCTGCCGTGAATGAGTCGGCGCCGCGTGGATAAGTAGAAAAATATGGATTTTTTTGATTTATAAATACCCAGAACTTAGAAAATTCATATCTTTGTGTAGAAAAATCATAAAAAAAAACTAAAAATACACTCTTACTCAGTGAACAGAGGAGAATAATGTGGAAAAGAAATCAAGTTATTTTGATGAGTATTTTATTTTTAATTAATTATTTACTCATTTCAGTATTTTGATTCTCCATTTGCATAAACAATTCACCAAGGCATGAGACCAGAGGCCTTTTGAAGCCTCTGATCTTGGGAACATTCCCTGAATTTTTCAAGGTCAGAGGCCATCTCTATGGAAACTTATGTATTTTTTAAGTTTATGTCACTGTTTTTGGTATTTTAATTTCAATAATTAGCATATTGTTCAATAAATTCCAGGAAAATTTGGGGAAGTTTCTTAGAACTAGAGAACCCAAGGATAATTATGGTTAGGCTTAATTCATTAAGAATAACCCTAATTGGCCTAAATACTCAAAACTTAATTTTAATTAATTAGGGTTAACCACACATTAAAATAACTTGAAAATAATTCTCCACTGATTTTTAGGATCAGAGGGACCTCATATAAAAATTTGTAGTCAACTGGAAATGATTAGGCCCACTAAATGAATTAATTAAGCCACATTAAAATTAAACTTTAAAAATTCATAACCTCAAAAATACATTTCAATAATTCACCAAATTAGTTTTGTGGGTTCTCTGATATCAGAGAAGTTTATAAAAATTAAAATTGGAATTTTTTAAAATTTTCTTTTTTAATGATATTTTAATATTTAAATAATTAAAAAATAATAAAAATCATAAAAATATTAAAAATCATAAAATTGTTATATTTTGACTCCTAATCATTTAGGAACAAAACAAATATTTTTCCTAAGTCTCAAAGTAAAGATATTGAATTTTAAATGCTTAAAAAATAACTTTTAATATTAAAAAATGTATTTTCCAACCTTTTCACTAAATTAATTCCAATAAATCCAAGAAAAATGAGAAAATTGTAAAATTTATTTCTCTGAACTCCTTGGGGTCAAAGAGATTTACAAAAAATATAAAACCACTTTTCAACTTTAATTTTATTTCATAATTAATTAACACCCCAAAACTCAAAATAATTATAATAAATGAAATATAATTCATAAAATCACTAAAATTGGTCTAGGTGGTCCTCTGGTCATTAGGAATATCCTATAATTTTCTTAAGGACAGAAACCTTTCCTTGGTCATGTTGTTAAATTTGCATTGAAAATCCCTATTTTTCATTAAAAATAATTATATAAATAAATTAAATTCCGAAAAATCTCATTTTCTCCTCTAATGTCTTAATTGACACATGAGTGAAGTGAGATAAAAATTTTGAGTTCATTTGAACTCAATTTAGTGAGTTATGAAATAAATAAGCCTAAAAGGGCATAAAGGTAATTAAAGAATTTAAACCCCTTTATTAAAATTTTAGGTTTAATTAAAATGGAGGGTAAGATATTTGATTTTATCTTTCTTGGATGATTAAAACTTTGGGAAATTAAGAGGGTAGGAACCAATTAATCACTTTTAAAAAACCAAAATGAAACTTTAATTATTTAAGCAATTTAAAATTTTGGAAGATTAATGAAATTTTGAATTATTAAAAATAGGGATATAACTCCAGAGGATATTAATTCTTTAATAAAAAATCCCTAAACAAATCACTTCAATAATATTTAACTCTTAATTGAGATTAAAATGATAATCCAAACTAAGTAAATTAAAAATTAAAAATAAATAACCCTTAAATTAAAGAAAAGTTCAAAATATTAAATAATTTAATAATTAAATTAAATTAAATTAAATTAAATTAAATTAAATTAAGTAAAAATTAAATTAAAATTAAAATTAAATTAAATTAAATTTAGTCAAATTTAAATTAAGTTAAATTACCATCATTCAACAATAAAAGTAAAATGAATTTAAAATATTAAGATCACTTAAAGTACGAAGACTTAAACCAAGATAATTTGAACACTATTTCAAACTTAAAATTATTAATTAAAACCTTATAATTAAACTAAATCACTTTAAACCTTTAACTCAAACTTCAAATTAAGAACGATTAAAATTCTCAACAAACCAACTTGCCCCTAAAGGCTTTAATTATTATAACTCTTAAATGGAGTATTAAGTGAGATGTCACTTCATTCATCAAGTAATCGAATGCCCAAGTTCACTCAGCAAGAGACAAAGCTTAACTAAACTCTTGGATGATTAATTCACCTGTGCAACTAAATTTACTTGGACTCAAAATAATCTCAGAAATATTGAAAAGATGTTTAGGACTCGTCCTAAGAACTTTCTCAATATGACGGGATGTTTTAGAAGAAAAATTGAACTTAATTGTTCTTTGATGAAGAAAAGCATCCTTAAACAAAACACAAGAACCTAGATGTCATAGGAGATGACTAGTTATAGGACTAGGATCTTGGTAGACAACCAAAACCTTTCCCTTAGCTTTACCTAGGTACTTGTCATAAATATGTAAATGCCTTAACATGTGTGTAGCTTGGAATGACGAGAAGACCCTCCAGGTACGCTTTTATTTTATTGCAATTTACTTACATGCACTGCACCTTACTTTTTCTTACATGTTAAACAAGACTGTTGCATGAAAACTAAAACCTTTAGGATAGTCCCTGAGTTGAAACCAAAACTAAATTAAAAGTCATCACAAGATAAAATTCACCGCCACAACTTTCCAAAATATAAGACAACTCAAAATTTAATCACAAACAGAACAACAAAACTACAATTGCAACTAAATTAAAACGTCTCGTTGAATGATCGGGAATACCTCGGATGATGTAACCCACGTGTTGCTAACGGGATTTCCCACGGTCTAAATGAAAGTGTGGAACTCATTCAGTTGAGTTTAGCAAATTCATCTGAGCTAAGTAAATTCGATGAAAATAACGGTGCCGGGATGACGGAACCGTGGGATCTTAATCGGTTCTGTTTAAACAACTTTAAGATTTGTTTTAATTAAAATATTAAAAATATTTGAACTTTAAGATTTCTAAACCAAAACACTTCTCTCATCTCCTGATTTTCACCTTCTAAAACCAAACCTCTGCAACAACAAGGAGCTCGGAGCATAGTGGGCAGCATGACCATCTACTCAGCAAAACTCGGATCTACACCAGTTAAACCTTTCTTAGAATTAAATAACCAAGCCATATGACTTCGAGGTAGTTTGCCTAGTGCAACATAAATCCTCAACTCTTCGTTAGGCATTTGCATGATCATGTCATGTAAATTAAGCCCTAACCGGTCTTAGGACTCCGAGGTAGTCGTTCGGTACGACACAAACCCTCACATCTTCCAGGCTATTTGTATGATCATGTCATACAAATATAAGTCCTAATTAATTAAAATTGGCATGATTGAAACAATAAATAATTTTCCTAAATTGAAACCAAACAATAGGATAGTTTGGGAAGTTGCCAAGATTCTTCTTGGATCCCCAGCTTCTCCTACTTTTCTTCCTTTGGACTCTTAAAATTAACTGTTCCACATTTGATTTATTCCCAATTGAAATTTCCAAAATCCAATTGTTTGAAAACCTTAAACTTTGAAATTCTTGAGAGAAAAACCATTGATTATTATCGAGAGTTTTCCAAAATGATTCCTATCATTTAAGATGTAATTAACTTATGGGGCTTGCCCTTATAGGGAACTTTAAGAACCCAGGTAATATAAACCCTGCTTAATTTCTTTATATTAAGCAGGGGAACCTGTCAGCTTATAAAATTGGTTCGCAGACCAAACGGATGTCACAAATCTTCTAGTTTATTTAACCGAGCCTAATCATCAAGTAGTGTGTCTATTCTCTGGGATAGATATACAGTTTGTGGTGCGGTGCTTGTTTACATAAACTATTCGGGATGTGAGATCAGTTTGATTTCATATCTTAAAATTTTCAAACTCAAAATTATTTTCAAAATCAAATACTACTTTCCAAATTATATATATTTAAACTAAATCTAAATCTAAAAAAAAATTTGCCACCAACTTTTGTAGGCGACCCCTTTTTAAAACACATAACCTAAAAATATGTAGACAGTGCTTGGGTAAATAAGAACCCTCAAGAACTTGTCGTTGTTAACATTCACCGAAATGTATATGTTGACCTCCATTTTGTGAGGGTACATATAAATGACATTCATGATCTACCTTCAAAGGGAGTTTATCAAAATTGAGTTCCTGATCATATCAAAAACCCCATAAACACTAAAATTTAGGTTAAAACTAAATCACAACCCCTTGAGTCCAAATTCTAGAAACATCCCAGATAAACCAAACTAATGACAATAAACCCTAATTTGGCGACACATTGACCACCAGGTCAACCCTCGACCTAACTGGTCAAACTTTAGTCAAAATGGTCAATTTTGGACCCAATGACCACCCCATTGACCACCAGGTTAACCCTTGACCTAAGTGGTCAAACCTTGGTTAAAATGGTCAATTTTGAACCCAATGACCACCACATTAACTACTAGGTCAACCCTTGGCCCAATTGGTCAAACTTTGGTCAAAATTGTCAATTTTGGAGCTAATGACCACCCCATCAACCACCTAGTTAACCCTTGACCTAACTTGTCAAACTTGGTCAAAATGTTCAATTTTGGACCAAATGACCTCCACATTGACCACCAGATCAACCCTTGATTTTATTGGTCAAACTTTGGTCAAAATGGTTAATTTTGGACCCAATGAACACCACTTTGACCATCTGGTTAACCCTTGACCTAACTGGTTAAACTTTAGTCTAAATCATCAAATTTGGACCCAATAATCACCTCATGGACCATTAGGTCAACCTAACACCAAATTGGTTAAACTTGACCCCTTTGATCAACTTAAGACACTGAAATGACCAAACAAGACCATTTGGTTAGCCTAAATAGTAAAATGGGTCAAACCAATCCATTTAATCAAATCAACCTATCTAATACCTCCCCATGACTCACTTAACCATGACAAGGTCAAGCAAGTCATCTGGGTTAAACATGGACCTAAACTGGCCAACCATGGTCAAACTTGGTCAAATTGGTCAATTTCATCATTTTTATAAAAATTTGGTCTTTTCACTAAAATATTTTATTCTTTTAATTAATTAATCATTTAATTAATTAAATAGAATAAAATCCAAGTTCATTAGACATAGCATTTAAATAAAACTTTATGGGTTAAACCCATGGCAAGACAAATTCCATGGCTACATTAAAACCTATAATTCATATTTAAAACCCTAAAGATAATCCATGGCCTATTGATATTCGGTCATACACAACCCATTAAGCTTCATCATGACATAGTTAACTCCATGACAAACTAATGAGTGACCATGGTTAACCAATGCTAAAATCATCATGACACCATCATGAAGAGGAGGGATATGTGTCATTTCCCCTAAAATTGAAGTGTGACATGTATGCTTAGGTGGAGAGCACCTCAACCTTCATCCATTAGAAAGGAAACCTTGCTTAAGTCACTCTCCTCACCATGATTAAGCTCACATGGCTAGTCATGGAAATGGGGGAAGGATAAGCTTATGTGTCATTCCCTCTCAAGCGTCTTAAGTGAGCTTCTAAACTTAAGTGGGAGAGGTCAATCCAGAAAGTTCTAATAGCCCTATCCACCTCATAAGTTACCCAATAGAGGGGAGCCAATATGAAAAACTAAATTGAGCCTTAATGGAGGCACATCATGGAAAACTTGGGGAAGCCCTCCCATAGCTTTCTCTAGCCTAAAAGCTTATCTCCATGCCATCAAAAGGATGTTAGATTCATCCCCAAGCAATCCCAAGCTTATCTAAGCTCAGCCATGGCCTCTCCATTGCTATAAATAGTGCCTAACCTGAAAGCCCCCAAAGAGAAGAGATATCAACATACATTTCTTAAGCTCTGAAACACTCAATACAAAAAATGTTCTCTAGGTCATAGGCAATTGATCCCCCATAGCCCAGCCTCTGATATCCAGTGAGCTCTCTCAATTTTATGCCCTAAAAACAAGACATATTTTTGGTTTGACACAAAACCCATCATTACTCCAAATTGATCACTCCTACACCATCCATGAGGTGAACGAAGAAGTTTCCAATCAAAATTGGATCTTCTCGTGAGCTCTAACCTACTTCAAGCTCAAGTCACGAACCCATTTTTGTGAGTTCATACCAAGACCCCACCCAATTTCACATCAAATTGTCATCAGGGGAAGCTTTGAGAGGACCCAACGATCATGTCTATCAAGCTTGATTGAAGCTTCACTTCATCAAGACCAGGTATGACCATTTTAACAAAATTATAGCTTGAGTCTAAGACATTGTGAAGAGAATCACTTCAAAACATTGACATAACCGTATGGATGTGATCTCCTTGCTTCAACGAAGCTTTAGAAATAAATTTCATTTAAATCCATGAAGAATTGATAAATACCTTAGGGATTTAAAATGTGTGGTGCATGAGATATAAAAGGTTGAGAAAGACGACAAAATTCCATCCATTTTTATGTATTAAAAATGAATGGTCATGATCTCACCGGACCTCGGTTTCATCCATACAAAATAGATGAAACCGTGGGCCATGTATACATTTAATGCGTATAAATTCGACGCGTCTGAGGATTGCGTTGACCTTGAGTGGATAATCCTTTAAGTAGGATTTAAATTAAATACATAAAATGACAAAAATCTTCAAAAATGTATATATTAACAAAGAAAATTCATAAAAATATGGAAAAAATATCCCTGGATTCAGGAGAACAAGGAGAAAATTATAAAAACAAAATTTGGAATTAACGAGTTATATCTAATTTTTAACTAATTAATTACTCTCTGGAGTAATTTGATTATTAAAAATTATTTATAAACCCAAAAATTATGAAATTTTCATAGATTTAACCTCCATCGTTGGGGACATTCCTTGGTTTTTCCAAGTCTAGGGTAAGTCTCTAGCATGTGATATCGAATTTTCAACCATACTTTGTTGTTATTTTCAAAAATAATTAAAATAATTAGGAAATTGAAAATTAAAATTTTAAATTGGTTAGAAAACTTAGGATGATGAATTTGAATCCTAAAATTGATAATCTCTAACCTCTGGAAATTTTAAAATGAAAATTTGGACATTTAGGGTTAAAATAATAGAATATTATATTATAAACCCTAAAGAATTCTTATCTTAAATCTAAATTAGCACAATTAAATCTTAATAACATTAGGCTTAAGAAAAGATAAACCCTAATTAGGTCTAATCCCTCATTAGACCAAATTAGTCACCTTAAACCTTAATAACATTAGGCTTGAGACAAAATAAACACTAATTAGGTCTAACCCCTCATTAGACCTAATTAATCACCTTAAACCTTAATAACAGTATGTTTAAGACAAAATAAACCCTAGTTAGGTCGAACTCCTCATTAAACATTGAATCTAAAATCCTAAAATATAACTTATGTTATATTTTACTAAATGTAAAGTCTAATTTAAATTCGGTTTAACCCAATTAACTTTAGATTCAAAAGACATTGAATCTAAAATCCTAAAGTCTAACTTATGTTAGGTTTTACCCAACTTTAAGTCTAATTAGGCTTACCCCAATTATTTTAGATTCAAAATACATTAACTCTGAAATCCTAAAATCTAACTTATGTTAGGTTTTACTAAATCATAAGTCTAATTTTCATTAGGCTTAACCCAATTATTTTTAGATTCAAAAGACATTGAATCTAAAATTCTAAAGTCTTATGTTAGGTTTTACCTAACTCTAAGTCTAATTAAGCTTACCCTAACTATTTTAGATTCAAAAGACATTGAATCTAAAATCCTAAAATCTTACTTATCTTAGGTTTTACCAAATTTTAAGTCCAATTTATATTAGTCTCAACCAAAATATCTTTAGATTCAAAAGAGATTGAATCTAAAAACTCTAAAATTAACTTATGTTGGACCATAAACTTAATGATCCTAAATAGCAGAACTATAAATAAAAACAAATGACAAAAACCACAAAAAGTTAATCAGTTAATAAATTGTAAACAACCTAAAGTTTTTCAATCCTTTAAAATCTGAAAGACATTAAAACATAAACAAATCCTTAATGAACAAAGATGACCGAATGTAACTTGAACCTTAGCATTCTTGATCTACAAAGATTTCTTCGATGATGCAATTCTGGTTATTGACTGGAGTCTTCCGGTCCTAGTTTTAAAAAACCTTTCAGACTAAGTAGATTAAGGCATCTAACGACCCTAAGACGACGCAACCATGAACATCATGACCAGTTTGTCTAAAAATTAAAATTTAACCAACTAAATTAACAATTAAGAAATAAAGCCGACATTATTTCTTTTATAAATCTAACACTATTTTCCTTGCAGGTTGAAGGAAAGTTCTGTTTAGATTTACTTTGCATGTTATTAGGGTGTGTTAACTCAATCTTGGAGGGAGACACTCTGAAGACGGAAAAACAAACTTTAAAACAAAATCAAAACAATAAACAAAACTAAACCAAATTGACATTAAAATAACAACATTTAAAAAAAAAACCAAAATGACATCAAAAAAATAATATAAAAAACAAAGTAAAACAAAAAATACATTAAACAAAACAAAACCAATACAATTTAAAAATAACGACATTCAAAACATAATAAAACCAAAATGATATCAAAACAGTGACATAAAATAAAAATGACATAAACAAAACAAAATTAAAACCTATAGGTTTTTATGTGACACTTAGAAACATATTACCCATAGGATTGAACATTCACATTTCTTTCCTTGAGCTTGACACTTACAAATTTTCTTAGAGAGCGAGTGTCAACATTAAAAAAAAAATTTATTAGACAATCCTAATTGTCTAAGATGTAATTAACTATAGAAGCTTGCTTCTATAGGAGAATTAAAGAATTCAGAATGGGTATCACACCAAAAATCTCTGGTTATCAAATTTTCCTTATAGTTATCTTTATATATAAATGTTCAGAATAAAGCATTCTGGAATCTTTTCCGTAAGGACTACCACTGACATTTTCATTATTCTATTGTTTTCTATTTTATCAACCCTCATTTTTTCCTTCAAGTTTCTTAATATTTATGGATCTTTTACATGATCCAAAAGAATAAGATCACTTGGAGATTAGGGCAATATAATAGATAAATAGAGTGGCGACTCCTCAACTTAAACATCTACAATGACATACATTACGACATTCACAATAATACGAGAGAATCGATGACATCAGCGGCAGCGAGCCAGTCCCAGACGCCATCAATATAGTGGCAGTTATGTTCGGTTCTTCCCAACAATAGATCGTCATCAGAGAATGTGAGCTTGGCCTATCCTTCCAATGAATAAGCCTCATGTGAGGAAGTACTAGTAAGTTAAGCTAAGCAGATCTCGGGATCCAAGATATCTTATAATAACGACTCCCTCATTTCCTTGGAGTGGATAAGAGCATCATAAAAACTAAATTTTCTAGTAGTTCCTCAAATAGGCTAGAATATTGTAGTCCATTTCATCAGTGTTTTCTTGAATCGGTTTCTCTTGTACCGGCGGAGTTTCTTCTTCAAGCACAACCATTTTTTTTCCTTTTTATTTTGGAGCTGTTCTTGAAGGTAGACCTTTTCAGCTCTATAAATAAACTTTAGTTATCTATTCTTCTTTTTAAATCAAATTTAGAGTTTCTTTTAGGAGTGCCTCGACTAACTCTTGTAAGGCTATCTCATAGTCTGGTGTTTCTAGCTGTATAAAAATTTGCGCTCCTCCTAACTCAAGTGATGTGTTGATGTCTTCTATTTTACTATTTTGTAATATTTTTCATTTTTATTAATTTCATTATTTTTGTTATGTGGACCCATCAGGATTGTGTATGAATCAAGAATTGTCTATAGGATTGAAATCGAATTGGTTGTTTCTAGAGTCGTAGTCATTAGAAATAGAGAAAACGTAACTGAAATGAAAACCCTTAGAACTAAATAACCCTGGAGGGACAAAGAAAAAGTAATACAAAGTCAGTAGATTAAGCATTTTATTTCCCAAATCTGAGACTACTAATCTTGAAGGACAAACATGGATAAAATAAATAAAGGAAATAAAAGGAATAACAGCCCCTATGCAACGAGGGTCTTGAATCCTCTCGAGTGCGCTTTCTTCTATTGTTCTCTTTTATTTCTTTGAAAGTGAGTATTTTGTCTTTTGAGCTGAGACTGATGCTGAAGAAACTTGCATCTAATTGAGAATCTTTCTTGAGGATTTAACCCATGTCACATTCCACCAATCTTTGACTTTATAAGTAGCTATAAAGATAATATCATCTACTAGGACTACATTGATCAAATTCTTTTCATGCTCCTTCAATTATTTTATCGAGATGAATATTTTCCTTGTCTTAAAATTGTACTCTAACAAATCCTTGAAGACAAAAAATTTTTCAATTTTATGTTCAAGCATCCTATGGTAGGCTCATTAGTTAGGTTGACCTTTTATTCCATCTTCTTCTGGCCATTTGACATCAGATAGTTTAAACTCAAGAATCTTTAACATACAGTGGAACATCTTTGTCACCACCTTTATCTTGAATGGATAGTCTTTGTCCATTTGCTCAGCCATTATTTTATATTCTACCCGCTGTTGGGATGATTATTGAAACTGTAACTGTAAGGATTGCTGTAGCTGTGATGGGTTGGCCTTTTTTCGTTGTCTTTTTTTATCGAGATGTATCCACATCAGTTTCTTGCACTTCTCAACTATCAAGAAATTCCTTTCTTTCTTCAAGAAAAGATTTGTCAGCTTTGTCTTCTTTTTATTCTCTGTTAGACTTAGCTGTTTCACTTATTCTTGGAGACTTTCAGCCTTGTTGAGCAGTTTCACAAACATCTTTATCATGAATCCCTTAAGCATAAAACATAATGGTTCATGAACTCTTTTAAGAAAGATTTTAATGAAAAGTTTCCCCTGAAGTTGTGGTTCACATTTCATGTTTAGGTTTTCCCATCGAAGGATGTAATCCACGAGGGTTTCTCTTGGCATTTATTTTTCTACCATGGCGTCAGCAACGATGATGTGGTGTTGAGATCCAACAAAATGCATAATGAAAAGATTTTCCATCTTAGCTAAAGTTTTAACGGGCCCATTGGGAATTTTATCACACCAGTAAGAAGTGACACCGGTAAGGCTACTGACAAATTAGCATAATAGGAGAGCATCACTACCCCCGTGTTGCAACAACTTGCTCAAAAGTGTGCAACATGCTGACAAGGGTTTCCCATCCCATCCAAAACTTTGAAAAGAGGTGGTGCAAAGACTTTAGGGTATTGTACAAAGTACAATTTCTCTAGGAAGAGGTGGTATCCCTTAGAACAAGCGATCCATCCCTCACCTGGGCCATTTCTTCTTTGATCTTTTATACAACCATTTGAGTGGTAGTTTTCTCCGTAATCACACTATGAGCAGAGTCCTTTTGGTTTTTCTCATCAACTTTTATTGATTCTTTTCTCCACAACAATATGAATCACCTCTAGTTGGTTAATCTCAATGGGCGGTACCTGCGGCGCTAGTGGCAAACTATGTAGAATTGTTAAAGTAGCAAACATCTCTTCAACCTATTACTCATGAAAATTAATATAGTCATCTCTTTGTTGTATTACTCTCTGTAACTTTACTATAGGACCTTCATTGTTTGGTGGTGGTACTTCTCGTGAAGATGAAGAAGCTCGTGTTTTCACCATATTAAATTCAACAAAATTCTCATCTATTTTATTAAGGGAGTCTCTCTCTCTCTCTCTCTCTCTGTGTGTGTGTCTTTTAATAGCTACTTGACTTCGGATTTCAACTTCTCTAAGTTTTACTCAATCTTTAAGTCTCATCTTACAAACTAAACTAGGGAGTCACATGTTTTCGTTCAACATCACTGACTTCCTCTAATTGCATACACCTCCACACATTTTTCTTGATTATGGTGTGAGATGACTTCGGTGGCATGTCAATGCATTGTGAGTGGGTGTGATCCCTGGCTTATAAAAGTTTTACAAGTAATTTCATACTGGTAGGGGCCATCCTGACATTTAATAATAATTACTCATGTGTTAGTTGAATTGCTGAACGAGGTATTTTTCTTGTTAGCGAGCACCAACCTCTTTTTCACAAAAGAGGCAGGCTCAACGTGAGCCACTACAACAAAAACAACTTGATATGCATGACTCCATTTTCAGAGGGAGGGCATAGAGAAAAAGCCTCAAAGGGTATAGGATTACATAGGGTAATATCAAAGGGGTGTGATCCATGAAGAAAAATACATATTTTTATGCCTTGATTTTTATCAATTTCTAAGGATATTATGCTTTAATGAAAGGTATTTTTGTGTTTTTGGATGTAGGTGATGTAAAAGGGTCTAGAAAAGGAAAAGGAGCAAAAGGGAGAAAAAATGGAGCAAAATACAAAAAGAAGAAAAAAATATGGCATGGCGCCTAGGCTCCAGAAACTGCACCTAAGCGCCAGATTCGATACAGAAACTGTCAAGTTTTTGACGACTTTTGGACTGTTATTTTGACGGAATGAGCAGTTATTGGACATTGTAGAATACTGGCAATTGTTCCTTGATAATAGGACATGTGATGCATTGCATTTGGATGCTCCAAAATGGTTTTAAACGCGAAGAGGTGCGAAGAACTGGACGCAGTGTGCGGCGCCTAGGCGCCAGACCGACCTTCTAAAAGATTCATTGAATTTGGACATGTTTTGAAGAGGTGCCTCAAGGCAACCCTTGGAGCCTATAAATAGGAGTCCACTCCTTCAGAGAAAATCGCCCCCCATTCGCCCCACCCCTCTAGCCTCCTTAGAGAGAGAAATCTCATTAGAGAGAGAGAGAGTCTAGAGAATTAGAGAGAGAAATTTAGGGACACTTTTGTTTAGTTTAGTGAGTTTACTTTCAAGTTGTAGCATCTGGAGTTCATTACACTGTGGAGTCAGTAGGAATCAGAAGATATGTAGAAGGAATATTTGA
Source organism: Papilionanthe hookeriana x Papilionanthe teres (assembly GCA_022702705.1). Taxonomy (NCBI): domain Eukaryota; kingdom Viridiplantae; phylum Streptophyta; class Magnoliopsida; order Asparagales; family Orchidaceae; genus Papilionanthe; species Papilionanthe hookeriana x Papilionanthe teres. Next base: position 27,537,221 of record CM040430.1, read on the forward strand.
GATAAGTATTTTTATATTTGATTCAAAGTTTATTTATTATATTTTGCAGTTTATTTTCAATGTGTTCTGAGTAGTTAGTTTACTTTCTTCCTTCAATCATGAAGAGATAGATAAGATAATATAAAGATTCCATGGAGAATTAAAATTTAGAATTTTTTCAAAAACATTGTGAAGACATTAATACCTGATCTTACTTTACTTTTTAAAATGGTCATTTAAATTGTTAAAACCTGTTGAAGAGTTTTGAAACCTTGAAGGAGAAGAACTCTTAACTTGTAAATGTCACGTGAATCCTTGGGTAGTCGAAGGCCATGTGCGGGCTATTCAAGGTGAAGTGCAAAAAAATAGGAAGATAAGATTTAAAGGGCGTAGAATTGATATGTTTTTAGAGTGACAGGCTAAATTCTTATAATTTGATTTATAGATCAGGAATGAGTCACTAGTAGGGCCGATCATAGCCACCCTTGGACATCTAGTAGTGAGAGTCTAGATTAACCCATAACTACTAACAATACATCCGGACTTAATCTGTAAGTTAGCTAATGTTCTTTGCGCCTGGATCAAAGGGTAAAGAATAAGCATGCTTCTATTTGGCACAATACCATAAATCAAATTCTCCAACTAATATTAAATTATCTTAAAAATCTTAAATTAATTGAAGGAAAGAAAGTTGTTATTTTAGATAGTTTTCATAAATCATTCTCTTAGTATTGTTTTCTTTAATTGCATCTAGTAAATTAATAGTAATTTATAGTTAATTTAAAGGATAAAAAGATATTTTTAAAATATAATATTTAGAAAATTTATTTCTATAATTTTTCCCAGTGGGATCGATACTTGGGTTATAATAGAAAACCCTATATTACTTGAAACGATACGTATACTTGCGTAGTACCCCTAGTGTGTAAAGTAATTTCTAAAATTTAAAATATTTTGATTTATACACTAGCCGCTTATTATAAATTAGGTCAAGCTTTGACCATCTTTGGGAAGCATATAGTACTGTGTTACTTGCGGTCGGGTCGACTTTTTGGCGCCGTCGCCGGGGAAGAAAGAAATAAAATAGTTATAAATTTCTGTAAAAAAATATTATATTTTTAAAAATATAAAAATATAAAAATATAAAAACATAAAAATTAAAAAAATTAAAAATATAAAATATAAAAAAATTATATTTTATTCCTTGTTTTATGTGAAGATTTGGTTCTGAAGGATTAATACCTTTAGATTCTGAATTAGAAAGAACAATTAGAAAAATTAAAAAGTGAAAACAAATAAAAATATTTCAAGAAATGGCTACTTTACAAAATTCAATTGAACTTAATGATCAAAATGTTTATAAACCATTAAGGGATTATGCTAACCCTACAGTTCATGAACTTCATAGTAGTATTCAAATACCAACTGTAGATGCTAATTCTTTTGAACTTAAACCGTCTATTATTCAAATGGTGCAAAAAAAATCAATTTGGTGGAACACCAAATGAGGAACCAAATTTACATCTTGTTAGTTTTTTAGAACTTTGTGCTACCTTTAAATATAACAATGTTTCTGATGATGCTATTAGACTTAGACTCTTTCCTTTTTCTTTAAGAGATAAAGCAAAGATGTGGTTAAACTCATTAGCGACTGGTTCTATTAAAACATGGGCTGAAATGGCACAAAAATTTCTTGCTAAATATTTTCCTCCTTCTAAAACTGCTAAATTAAGAAACGATATTACTTCGTTTAGTCAATTTGATGAGGAGACAATATATGAAACTTGAGAAAGATTTAAAGAACTATTAAGAAAATGTCCTCATCATGCTTTACCTGATTGGTTAATTATTTAAACATTTTATAATGGATTAATTAGATCTTTAAAATCAATTATTGATGCTGCTACTGGAGGTTCTTTAATGTCTAAATCATTTGAAGAAGCTTACACTTTAATTGAAGAAATGGCTAATAACAATTTTCAATGGCCTTCCGAAAGGATTAATCCTAAAAAGATGGCAAGTATTCACGATAATGAAGCCTTTTCTATTTTTGCTTCACAAGTAGTAGCAATGTCTAAGAAATTAGATAGTTTTGCAAGTAATATTTCGCAAAATAACTCTGCTAATATTGAAGATTCTCAAACTATTGAAACTTTACAAGCTATTGAAAGTAAAAATAATCCTTATTCAAATTATTATAATCCTGGGTGGAAAAATTATCCTAATTTTAACTGGAATAATTCACAACAACAATGGGGTAATAATCAATCTCATCCCTTTGGAAATTGGAATAATCAAGTTAATCCAAATTTTAAATCTCCTGGATTTAATAATCAACCGAAAAAGTTATCAATAGAAGAATTAATATTACAAATGAATAATCAATTACAAAATCAAAATACTGCTATTCGTAATATTGAAAATCAAATGGGGCAAATTACTACTTTAATTAATAGCAGACATGTAGGAACACTTTCTAGTATTTTTGAAATTAATCCAAAGGAAACTGGAAAAGAACATGAACAAGCTAAAGCTGTGCAACTTAGAAGTCGAAAAGAATTAAAAGAAAGAATGCAGAATGAAATTGAAAAAGAGATTGAGGTTGAAGAGATTGAAAAACCTAAAGAAACTCTCTCTTCTAGTAAGATCATACTGTTATACCTGTTAATGTGAAAGTTGAAAAACCACCACCACCTTTTCCTCAAAGGCTTAAACAACAGAAACTTGATCATCAATTTTCTAAGTTCTTTGAAATTTTTAAGAAACTTACTATTAATATACCTTTTGCTGAAGCTTTGGAACAAATGCCAACTTATGAAAAATTTATGAAGGATATTTTAAGCAAAAAACGAAAATTTGAAGCTTTTGAAACTATTGCACTAAGTGAAGAATGCAGTGCAATAATTCAAAAGAAATTACGTGAAAAGCTTAAGGATCCTGGAAGTTTCACTATACCCTGTGCTATTGGAGAAAAATTTTGTGGAAAAGCTTTATGTGATTTAGGAGCAAGTATTAATCTCATGCCATTTTCTATCTTTCGAAGATTAGATTTAGGAGATATTACTCCCACCACTGTAACCCTTCAGTTAGCTGATAGATCTATCACTTATCCTAAAGGAGTTATAGAGGGTGTACTTGTTAAAGTGGATAAATTTATCTTCCGTGTAGATTTCATAGTACTTGATATGGAAGAAGATAAAGAGATACCTATTATTTTAGGGAGACCTTTTCTAGCTACCGGACGAGCTATGATTGATGTGCAAAAAGGAGAACTAACCATGAGAGTTAATGATCAAGAAATTAAATTCAATGTTCTTAAATCAATGAAGTACCTTGATAAAGAGAAATGTTATCGAATGGATATAATTGATTATTTAATTGAAAAACATTATCAAGAAAATGTAAAGTCATTTCTGAAGAAAAATTTGAATTTTTAACTGATTAAGATGATGTTGTGGAAGAAGAAGAAACTTATTTTATAAAAGATAATTGGGAAACTTTAGACATAACTCAAAATGATATACTTTTACCATCAAAAGAAAAAGCCCCTGAACTGGAATTAAAAATGTTACCTTCCCATTTAAAATATGCGTTTCTTGGAAATTCGTTAACTTTACCTGTTATTATTTCTTCTGAACTTAGTACAAATCAAGAAAAAAAACTAATAGGTGTGTTAAAGAATTATAAGAAAGCTTTTGGTTGGACTATTGCTGATATAAGAGGAATAAGCCCTTCCATTTGCATGCATAGAATCTTAATGGAAGAAAATTTTAAACCAACTATAGAATCGCAAAGACGATTAAATCCTATCATGAAAGAGGTTGTTAAAAAAGAAATTATTAAATGGTTAGATGTCGGTATTATTTATCCTATTTCGGATAGTCAATGGGTAAGTCCTATTCATTGTGTTCGAAGAAAGGAGGAGTAACTCGTCATTGTTAATGATAAAAATGAACTTATCCCTACAAGACAAGTCACTGGATGGCGAATCTGTATTGACTATTGGAAATTAAATAAAGCCACTAGAAAGGATCATTTTCCTTTACCTTTCTTGGATCAAATGCTTGATAAACTAGCTGGACACTCATATTTACGTTTCCTGGATGGATATTCGGTTATTATCAATTACTTATTGCTCCCGAGGACCAAGAAAAGACAACATTTACAAGTCCTTATGGAACATTTGCTTTTAGAAGAATGCCTTTTGGTTTATGTAATGCACCCGCAACTTTTCAAAGATGTATGATGTCAATATTTTGTGATTTGATTGACAAAGGAATTGAAATATTCATGGATTATTTTTCGGCTTTTGGAACTTCTTTTGAATCTTGTTTCGAAAACATTTCCAAAGTTACGAAAAGATGTGAAGCAGCAAATTTAGTTCTTAATTGGGAAAAATGTCAATTCATGGTCACAGAAGGCATTGTACTTGGTCACAAAGTATCACAAAAAGGGATGGAAGTTGATCAAGCAAAAGTAAAAATTATTGTTAAATTGCAACCACCTACTACTGTTACTGATGTGAGAAGTTTTCTAGTTCATGCTGGATTTTATAGAAGATACATAAAGGATTTTTCTAAAATTGCTAAACCTCTTTGTCATTTATTAGAAAAAGATGCAAAATTTGAATTTCATAAAGACTTTATTAATGCTTTTAATATTCTTAAAGAAAAATTAATAATTGCACCTATCATTGTTGCACCTAATTGGGAGAAATCTTTTGAATTAATGTGTGACGGAAGTGATTTTGCAATTGGAGCTGTATTAGGACAAAAATATGAGAAAATTTTCAAAGTTGTTTATTATGCTAGTAAAACTCTCACTGAAACACAAAGAAATTACACTACCACTAAGAAAGAGCTTCTAGCTATAGTAGATGCCTTTGATAAATTTAGACCTTATCTTCTTGGTACTAAATGCATAGTTCATACTGATCATTCTGCTATTAAATATCTATTATCAAAGAAGGATTCTAAACCTAGACTGATAAGATGGGTTTTACTTCTACAAGAATTTGATTTTCAAATAGTAGATAGAAAAGGAACCGAAAACCAAATTGCTGATCATTTGTCTAGAATTAAAAATGATATTATTTCGGAAGAAAATATAAATGAGAAATTTCCTGATGAATCTTTATATGCTATTCAAGAATATAAAACACCCTGGTATGCTGATATCATTAATAATTTAGTTAGCAATATTTTGCCTCATGACTTGGATAACAAATTTATTAAGAAATTTAATTATGATGCTAAATCTTATATCTGGGAAGAACCTCATTTATTTAAAATTGGAAAAGATTCTATGATTCGAAGATGTGTACCTTATGAAGAAACTTTTGCTATTATTCAAATATGTCATGATTCCGATTTTGGAGGACACTTTGGCATAGATTAAACTGCATTAAAAATTTTAAATTCAAGATTTTATTGGCCTACCTTATTTAATGATGTGAGACATTATGTGAAACCATGTGATCGATGTCAAAGGATGGGAAATATATCTAGGAAGAATGAAATGCCTTTAAACTATATATTGGAAGTTGAAATTTTTGATATATGGGGTTTAGACTTTATGGGACTATTTGTTCCATCATTTGGAAAAATTTATATTTTATTAGCAGTTGATTATGTTTCAAAGTGGATTGAAGTCGTTGCTTTACCAAGCCGTGATTCCAAAAGTGTTTCTAAATTTTTAAAGGAAATGATATTTTCAAGATTTGGAATGCCTAAGGTAATTATCACGGATGGTGGAAGTCATTTTAGGAATATAAGAATTCAATCATTACTACAAAAATTTGGAATCATGCATAGAATAGCAACTGCTTATCACCCACAAACAAGCGGAATGGCTGAAGTATCAAATGGAGAAATTAAAAGAATTCTAGAGAAGACTATTAATCCTAAAAGAACTGATTGGGTTGATAGACTTAATTCTGCATTATGGGCTTATAGAACAGCTTATAAGACACCTATCGGGATGTCACCTTACCGGTTAATTTATGGTAAACATTGTCACTTGCCTGTAGAAATTGAGCATAAAGCTTATTGGGCGATAAAGGAGTTTAATTTTAATTTGAATAAAGTAGGAGAAAAGCGATTGTTGCAATTAAATGAGATGGAAGAAATAAGAAATGAAGCATATGAAAATGTCAGGATTTATAAAGAGAAAATGAAGATGTTAAATGACAAGAAAATTTCAGGAAAAGTTTTTGAACTCTGAGAAGAAGTATTACTTGTTTAATTCTCGTTTAAAACTTTTTCCTGGAAAATTAAGATCTAAATGGATTGGACCCTATACAGTTGAGAAAGTATACCATTATGGAGCTGTGGATATTAAAGATCCCAAAATAGGAAAAAATTTTAAAATAAATGGATTAAGATTGATGCCTTATTTGGGAGGCATTAAAAAGATTTATAAAGATGCTTATAAATTGAGTCAACCTGATTAAAGATTTACTTAAGTCGGGCTGACGATGCTAAACCAAGCGCTTTGTGGGAGGCAACCCATATTTTTCTTTTGTTTTTAGTATTTTTGTGTTTTAATGTAAGGTTATGCCTCGATCTTGATTAATTTTATATTACTTTAGAAAAATTTGATGCTTATAAGTCTTTATTGACTTAGGCTGAAAATTATTTTAAAGTATGTAAATTTAAAAATTGGATCACTCTATTTTGAATATGAGTAAAAAGGAGATCAAGTTAACCTTCATTATGATTGCTTACGATGTGAGTTATTGAGTCTAAATTACTCTTACCAGTTTAGTAAACCTATCTTAGAGAACGAAATTTTGAAATTTGACGATTAGGCGAAACGGAGTTGAACATAGTTCTGGCGCATAGGCGCCAGAATTCGGCGCCTAAGCGCCATAATCAATTATGTATCAATAGGTCTGGTGCCTAGGAGCCAGATTCGGCGCCTAAGCGCCACAGTTACTAGGACGTGTAAAAACTGAAATTTTCAGTTTTTCACACGATTTTCCTTATAAATCAACCTATTCTCTTCCCTAACCATCAAGCAATCAGAATTATGTCCCTTGCACTTCATTCTTGAGAGATTTGAGAGAATTTTGAAGAAATGGAAGGAAGAAATCATGGAGAAGAAGTTAGAGGCAAGGTTACTAAGGATCCTCAACCCTACTTCAATGGTTTCATTGCTGTAAGTTTAGAAAAAATCTCTAGTCGTTTGGATAAGTTTGAAGTGGATTTTAAAAGAATTGGAGATCACCTTCATGAGATGTTTCATCAGATTGAACATCTAGAATGGCAGATGAAACTTCAATTTGATCTTTTTGCGGCTTATCAACATGCTCAAGTTGAAATGTTTGCGAAGAACAAGTGGATTGAAGAAAGGACAGCTACGGATTTCCCGAGAGCGTTAGTGTTCTTTCCAAGTAGAATTCACAATTTCCCTTGTGAAGATTGAATATTCTGGTAATGGGTTAGTTATTATATGGTTTGTTGAGTCGTTGTATCGATTTAGAGAATCGATTATGTTTGTTTGTGTATTTGCTTTCATGTTCAATGTGTGTTATTTTTGCTTAGAAATTGTTGTGTTTAAGTGTGTATTAGGAACTTGAATCAAGTATAATACTTATCTGGAATGTATTGAGTCAACATTGAAGATTATGAATGGAATTTAGTGAGTTTGATGTAAACTTAGTGTTTGATTGGTGGATTTAATATTTAATTTTTAAAATGTTTGAAAAATGTTTTGGAAGTTAGAAACTGAAGCCTTACTCTAATATGAGTTATTGGAAGTTGAATTTATGATATTTAGTGGAAAATTAAATTTAAAAATAATTTTTTGTGAAAGGCGAGTCTGGCGCCTAGGCGCCAGAATTCGGCGCCTAAACGCCTGTTCGGCCTGCAATCGAAAATTACCATTTAAACCCCCAAAAGCCATTTTTGACGCCTAAGCTTCATCTTCTTCCCCATTTTAGTGAAAATACACCCTTTGGATCCATTTTGAGGTCAATACATTAAGGATTTGAGAGCGAAACCACTCGATTTCATCGTCTCAAGGTCAGATCTACACTTTAAACCATTTATTTTCGATTTTCACCAGAGATTTTCTTAGTTTTTGCTAAGAACTAAAATTTTGAATAAAATTTTGATTTTTAGTGATTTCTTTGGATTTTTAAACTTATTTTAAGTTTAATAAACTTAAAAAGAGTTTAAATCTTTGATTCCTAAATTTGTTCTTATTTTCTTTCACGTTTAGATGGCACCAAAATCTAAACACGGGAAGGGACAAGAAAATTTTGATAGCAGCAAATTTCCAAATGCGGCTGCGCATTTTGTTTCCACGAACTTGCGTCCTCGAGAAAGTTCATCTCGGAAAGAAGTTTTTATCATCCTGGGGAGATGATCGAAAACACTATCATTGCGCACAACTGGCAACGATTTTGTTACTTCACTGCTATTGCTGTTATCCCGGTTGTTCGAGAATTTTATGCAAATTTTTTGGATGCTGAAGATTCTGAAGTCTTTGTTAGAGGAATCGGAGTAGGATTTACTCCAGAAAGAATCAACATATTTTATGGCCTACCACCGACTATTGAGTGCTATTATTATGGTTTATCACCATCTGAGGGTGATTTGGATATGATTATTGCCTATTTAACTGACGGTACTGGACCTTGGAAGATCAGGAACAGTAAAAGGTTAAATTTCAAATCTTACAAGCTAAATGGTATTTCAAAAGCATGACACTAATTCATTTCTGCGAGATTGTTACCTTGAAATCATCTGAGTGAAGTAACTAAAGATCGAGCGTTCTTGAATTACTGCATTCAGGAGAGGAAGCCTATAGACGTTGACAGTATTATTTATGAATCTGTGGATTCTATTGCGAGATCCAGCACTTCTATTGGATTGGGATTTCCTTCTTTGATTTATTCGTTATGTGTTAATGATGGAGTTAGTGCTGATATTTCTGAGGAGAAGTTAAAGACTACCAAGCCAATTGGGCAGTCGAGTGTTAGTATCTATGATCATCTTCGAGGGAAGAGATCGACCGTTCCTTCTACTTCTGCATATACTCCAGGTTGACCTTCTGCTTCTCGCCCCTCTACTTCGGTCGAGCCACCATCTAGTTTCTAGGAGTCCATGCATGATCGGTTTTAGAGCGAGCAACAAGAGTTGTTTCGGACTCACCTGCAGGATAGATACTATTGACAAGAAAGCTGGATCATCTTTCTGACTATACCCAGAGGAAGAGTAGTTACGATGCGAGTACGATGAAGCCCTAGTCAGATTTCTGAAGGGTGAACATGATGTGAGTTTCCCTACTTTTCCTAGCTTTACACCATTTATTGATCCTAAGGATGTAGAGTTTTCCTTTGGTGATGATGATAACGATGAGGCGACAACTAGTGATTAGTAGTAGAGAGATCTTTATGTAGTGCTACTCTGTTGTTAGTTTGTTTGTTTAGATTGTTTGTTAGTTTTATGCTTGATGTATTTGTTTAGTTTATGTACTTGTGTGGATGGATTCTGTGGTTAAAACATTTTTAGTATATTGTGTTGAGACTGATGTTAGAGTTAATTTATATGTTTGTTTTAGTCTACTGTTTAGAACTTAGTAATTTTGCTCTGCTTTAATTTTGTTTCAAATTTAGTATAATAAAAAATTAGACTTCTTACTTTTTTATACATGCTTCAATTTTATCTTAATTATTCATAAAAGCATGTTTAGAAAGTTAATTTTTCTTTTTAAGATTGTTTTTACATACTTATAAAAATTCTTATGAATTTCTTTCTCTCATTCTTTCAAAATTTTCATAGTGTACCAAAACTTAAGTTTGGGGGAAGGGAATTACATTCAAATTTAAATTTTATTTGTCCTTAAAGGGCTAATATTTTCTTAAAAATAAAAACTTTTTAACATAACTTAAGGAATAAATAATTTATTTAAGACCACTTTTATTTTTGAAATTATAAACAATTTAGTGAAATTAACTAAAGTTTTACTAACTTTGATTGCTTTTAAGAATAGAATTATATAACTTAAGGAAGAATAAGATTAAAGAATTTTTCTATTCATGATAGAAATGATAGAATTTAGAAATATTAAGTAATAAAAAATTATCACTTGAAAAAGAAAAGATTGGAAATCTTTTTGAATTCTTATTTATGTTATAATAATTAAGTAAAAATGTATAAGTTTTTAAAATATAAGTTAAGGATAGTGAAGTTCAAAACCATTAATAGGCTATCCAGATATAGTAATCCTCTCTATATATAAAAAAAAAGAAAAAAAAAGAGAAAATAAAAAAAGAAAGAAAAAGAAAGAGAGGAGAAGCTTAAGGAAATGCCTAATCAAAAATTGGCTTCACTTGAATTATCTTATAGGAAGAAAACTAGTTACATATCTTACTTAATTTTTTTACATGAATATTCATTTAAAAATGATTTTTCAAGAAAATCTTTTTCTTGTAAATAATCTATGAGATCTAAATATAATAAGCTTCTATTATTTTCAAAATGAATGAAAAGTTTGAAATCTTATGATTTAGTTGAATATTCTTTAAATTCTTAAAATTAAACCTAGTTAGTGAAATTAAGTTAATAATTTACTAAAGACTTTATAAAATTAAAAATTATAAGGAATCTTAAATATTTATCTTTTATTCCAAAGGTTATATTTTATATAGTAAAAAGAGTTACTTGAGGACAAGTAACATTTAAGTTTGGGGGATTTTGATCCATGAAGAAAAATACATATTTTTATGCCTTGGTTTTTATCAATTTCTAAGGATATTATGCTTTAATGAATGGTATTTTTGTATTTTTGGATGTAGGTGATGTAAAAAGGTCTAGAAAAGGAAAAGGAGAAAAAGGGAGCAAAAATGGAGCAAAATACAAAAAGAAGAAAAAAATATGGCCTGGCGCCTAAGCGCCAGACTCGATATAGAAACTGTCAAGTTTTTGACGTTGGACGGTTATTTTGATGGAGTGAGCAGTTATTGGACATTCTAGAAGACTGGCAGTTGTTCCTTGATAATAGGACATGTGATACATTGCATTTGGACGCTCCAAAACGGTTTTAAATGCCAAGAGGTGCGAGCTAAAGCGAAGAGGTACGAAGAACTGGACGCGGTGTCCGGCGCCTAGGCGCCAGATTCCGGCCCCTAGGCGCCAGACCGACCTTCTAGAGATTCATTGAATTTGGACATGTTTTGAAGAGGTGCCTCAAGGCAACCCTTGGAGCCTATAAATAGGAGTCCACTCCTTCAGAGAAAATCGCCCCCCATTAGAGAGAGAAATCTCATTAGAGAGAGAGAGTCTAGAGAATTAGAGAGAGAAATTTAGGGCCACTTTTGTTTAGTTTAGTGAGTTTACTTTCAAGTTGTAGTATCTGGAGTTCATTACACTGTGGAGTCAGTAGGAATCAGAAGATCTGTAGAAGGAATATTTGAGATAAGTATTTTTATATTTGATTCAAAGTTTATTTATTATGTTTTGCAGTTTATTTTCAATGTGTTCTGAGTAGTTAGTTTACTTTCTTCCTTCAATCATGAAGAGATAGATAAGATAATATAAAGATTCCATGGAGAATTAAAATTTAGAATTTTTTCAAAAACATTGTGATGACATTAATACCTGACCTTACTTTACTTTTTAAAATGGTCATTTAAATTGTTAAAACCTGTTGAAGAGTTTTGAAACCTTGAAGGAGAAGAACTCTTAACTTGTAAATGTCACGTGAATCCTTGGGTAGTCGAAGGCCATGTGCGGGCTATTCAAGGTGAAGTGCAAATAAATAGGAAGATAAGATTTAAAGGACATAGAATTGATAAGTTTTTATAGTGACAGGCTAAGTTCTTATAATTTGATTTATAGATCAGGAATGGGTCACTAGTAGGGCCAACCATAGCCACCCTTAGACATCTAGTAGTGAGAGTCTAAATTAACCCATTACTACTAACAATACATCCGAACCTAATTTGTAAGTTAGCCAATGTTCTTTGCTCCTGGATCAAAGGGTAAAGAATAGGAATGCTTCTATTTGACACAATACCATAAATCAAATTCTCCAACTAATATTAAATTATCTTAAAAATCTTGGATTAATTGAAGGAAAGAAAGTTGTTATTTTATATAGTTTTCATAAATCATTCTCTTAGTATTGTTTTATTTAATTGCATCTAGTAAATTAATAGTAATTTATAGTTAATTTAAAGGATAAAAATATATTTTTAAAATATAATGTTTAGATTTATTTCTATAATTTTTCCCCTTAGGATCGATACTTGGGTTATAATAGAAAACCCTATATTACTTGAAACGATACGTATACTTACGTAGTACCCCTAGTGTGTAAAGTAATTTCTAAAATTTACAATATTTTGATTTATACACTAGCCACTTATTATAAATTGGGTCAAGCTTTGGCCATCTTTTGGAAGCATATATTACTGCGTTACTTGCGGTTGGGTCAGGGTGCTCAAAGGAATTGAATGTTATAGTAACTTCAGGAGCAATGAAAACACTGGGTGAGAAGGAGACAAAAATAAGGAAATGTTAAGAAACCAATCACAAAGGTACAATGATATCAATGCACACAATAATGCAACAACTGAACTCTTGGGAGTGAGAGAGGGGACATAACACGTCGAGTTACTAACTTTAGCAACTGACGCATGGACTGAAAACCAAGTTCTCACAAAAAAGCTTAACAGTGACTCTAGGGAAAAAAACTAGGTGATGACAATATCAGTGAAACTTCAAATATGGAGAGAGGCTATAACCCTAGACCAGAAGTGCAACTTCTAGTATGAAGAGAGAAACTCATCCCCAATAAAGTTGCCAGATTATTTTTCTCGATTCTATTTAGCACTCAGAGTCGCCAACTTGTTTATTTGTCATCGTATGATTCTCTCATTTGAATCAGTCTCCGTCCTAAATCATAAAAATTATATGAAGAACAGAAAAATTAAATAGAAATGATATACGCCAACAAATAGACAAACAAATATAAAGAAAAGTAACAGAAAACTTATATAAATGACTTGGCAAAATTCTAGGAATTTTGGAGGTCATTTAGATTTATTATGGATTTTTGAAGAAAATTATCATTAAATGTAAAATAATTATGAAAAATTAAATAAAATATTAAATTCCGCAAGAATTTAACCTAAAGGCTCTTTGACTTAAAACACATCTACAAAGATTATTTCACACTATTTTTTAAGTTAAAATACTTAAAGCCCTAAAAGTCATCTATCTTCTCAATAAAGTAATTCAAAAAAATTTCTAAAATAATTAAGACTTCTATGAAATCTAATAATTGAGTCTGTAAGAACCATTTTCACATTCTTCAATGATTTGTTGAGTCTCATATGCTCTAGTAAATCAAAATCATGACATATGTTCTCCAAAGGGCATACAGATGGGTATATTTTAATACATATATATATATATATATATATATATAAGTAGTAATAATAATAATAATAATAATTCACCCTTTTAGATATACGAGAATTTTGTAGATGAAGTAACCCATGGTTGCTAATAGAATTCTTCTAGTTCAATGAAATTTAGCAGCTTTTTTAGACTAAGTAAATTCAAAACTAACAGCGGGTGCTGGGATGAAGAAACCCTAGGATCTTAACCAGCATCTTTAATAATAATTATTATCAATTCAAAAAATGCTTCACATGATAACAAGCAAACAGCAATAAGAACTTAGGTTAGGCCTCCTGAGGCACGTTTTTCTCTTTATTTTCATGGAATTAGGTAAGGATGCGATCGAGCAGCTGTCAAACTTTAAGGTGATCGAGACAAAAACATAAAGCAAAGGATGAACCTCAACTAAATTTTTCATAGTTATAACAACATAAACCCTTAGGAATTTGAGGTCATTATCTTGCACAACATAAATCCTTATAATATCATTTAGGATTTCACATGAATGTATAGCAAGAGATATAAGCCCTAACTCTATTTAGGATCTTGAGGTCGCTCGTTCGGTGCTGTGTAAATCATCTACTCTCCTAGGCTACCTATTTTGATTGTATGATGTGGAATGTAAATCCTTATTTTAAAATAAAATGAAAGGAGTAAACATCAATAACATCATTTCCAAAATATAAAAGCAAATATTAGAATAGTTTTGGAAGTTGTTGAGGTTCCCCTCAAGATCCATGACATCCTCTAGCTTTCGCTCCTTTGGTTTCCAAAAATAATTGTTCCACATTTAGTCCTTCCCACTTAATTTTCCTATGAACAATCATAAAAAACTAAAATTTGTATTTTTGAAGATGAAACCCCGATCATAATCTAGAGTTTCCATAAGTTATTTTTGCCGCTGAAGATATAATTAACTATAAATGCTGTTGCCTACAAAATAATTAGTAAACCAGATAATCAGAACCCTAACTAATCATTATATTAGGTAGAGGAATGATTGTTGCAAATTTTACAGACCAAGTAAATATCATGAACTTCTTGGTTTGAATAATTGAGACTATTATCAAGTAATACTCTCATCTTTTGAGATGAAGCATTACTTGTAATATCATGCTCGATTATTCAAACCATCAGATATATGAGATCTGTTCAGTTTCATTTTTCAAAATTAAAAAAATTCTCATTTTCAATATATATATATATATATATAGTAAGTTAAATCATTGTCATTTTCAAAAAATAAAAACAATGGATCACAAAGAAGAATTTTGTTACAAGTTAACACTAGATACCAAGGAGGAGCTCTAACACCTTTAATAATCTATGTCTGTACTATCGAGTCTATCTCTACATGTGTAGCATTCCACTTAAAGGTTACAACCAATTTAGCCACCAAACACAATGCCCACATCTCAGCCTCCAAAGCATAACTACCCACACAAGGAGAAAATAAATAACACAAGCAATTACCTATATGATCCCAAAATACTCCACCAGCACCACCACTCATAGAAGTCCAACTACCACCAGTATTAGCTATAATTCAAGGGGTGCACGATTTCCTCCATAAATCATGTTGAATACCTTATAAAATCCTCTTTTTATTGGGCCAACCGACTACTACATTAAAATACTCCACACCTTAAAAAAATTAGCATCTACTTTACCATAAACAACAATTCTATATATGTAGGCAATACTATTTTACACCACTTTATCCTTATTAAGCACTAAAATTTCAAGCTTAATTGTATTTTAAGCCATCAAAAGGAACCACATTAAAATGTAAGGGATCACCAAAGTAATGTGAGAAGCTCGATTAAAAGGATTCCAAGTGTCTATGCACTGTTCCGAGCACAAGCAGCCCTGAACAAGAATTTTAATGCCACAAAATAATCAAAGGTTTTCTAGATTTTTAATGAGTAGTTATAGCTAAAAAACAAATGTTAAAAATTTCCCCCTCTTTTTTACACAACAGGCATTGAGAGGGGACTCTTAATCATTTAATTTTAAGATGAGTAAGTTCTCCATAGAATAATGACATGGATTATGTACAATGTTTGTTCCAAACAAATTTTTCATACTTTATTTCCTCCCAAATATGTAACCTAAAATAAATATCTTTGGTGATAGAGATAGAATTAGACATGTTTGAAACCATTTTTTCACTGATACTTATCAATTGGAATCTCAGAGATAGAACATACCATGTACTGCCCCATCACTTTAGAAGCAACTCCCAGTTCCAAATTTCACCATGCCAGCAATCTGCCACTTTCATTTTATCTGTCTCAGCCTTATAACAACTTATAAGGTCCTCCATAGACCAGTAGTCTTTCTAAAAGGAAATATTTCCTTCGCAAATGTTCCAAAAGATAATTTTGTTAGCCAAATCTCTCACTTTCAACATCCCCTTCCATATTAAAGAATCTTCATTTAAAAAACAAATTTAGTATGGTGTTGTCCCTTACAATATTTATCATTCATATAGATAGCCCATATAGATCCTAAGGATCTAAGGTTCATCCAAATTTTATGCAATTTTATCAGCAATGTGATTCAATTCTCGAAAACCTAATCATCCAACACGCAGAGGTTTGCATAATTTTTTCCACACTACTCAGCTTCTCCTTTTCTTCTCCTCAACCCACAAAAATTTATTAAACATTATTTCAAGAGTAAGCTGAGTAATAGTTTTTTATCTAAGCACTTGTAATTCTTCCCAGAAATCAAAGCTAAGAATTTTCCACTCGCCCATTCCCTTCTAATATTCCCCACCACTTAATCAAATTAAATTTGTTTCTTCCTCCCTTTAAGAAAGTTAATCCTATGATATTTAAGAGGGAGATCAACCACAAAGAACATCGTGTAGCTAATAATCCAGCTAAAATTGACATTTATTTATGTTAAAGACCATACCCAAGGACTTCTAAAAACTTAAGAGTAGCTTGTATACTCTCTTAATATAATTATTGCTAGCATTTGTAAAAAGTATCACATTGTCAGCAAATGCTAGGTAACTAGCCAGCATCCTATTGAGTGTTGCAGTGTTGTATATGCAATGAGTTAACTAATCTTGAAAAATAATAGAAATCAAGAATGGAAATAGTGGGGGAAAGAGGATCTCCCTGTTTAATACCTCTACCATAGACAAAATAACCTTGTGATTGTCCATTTGTAAGTACATCATATGATTACGACCTAACCACCTTTAAATAATGTTGCAAAAATCAACCTTAAAGTCTTTTCCTTAGAGTGTAACTAATATGAAATCCCAACTGATAGATTTATATGACTTTCTTAAATCTAGCTTGAAAATTAGATTACCCCCCTGACTTTACGGTCGAGGTCGGTAACTATCTTCTAAGCTAATAGTATAGTATCTGTTATACATCAGATTAGGGAGATGTAGCTGCAATCTAGTGTTGACCTCATTTTTGATGAGGTCTTCTCTTCTTCTCTTTAGTACTTAGGATCTAGCCTTAGGCTTTTCCTTTGACTATCTTAGAGGACTAGAATTGGGACCCACCTTTTAGAAACTCAAACCACTTCTTAACTCCCTTCAAACTCCACAAACTTGACTATAGGCCCCTAATCACCTAGAGGGTTGAAATCAAATGTGGAAGTTTGAGGATGAGTTCCTATAGGACTCTTTGGCCTTAGGACTGCCCTGGGTGGCCTGGTCTGGTGAAGGGGCTGACTTACACATACACTACACCTATACACTACACTTTCACACACCCATACCTAACTTGACCTCCTGACTCATGTGGGTGATTCACATGGATGGTCCTTAACCCCTAAGCCCTCGGCAAGAGGGTTAGGAACAACATAGATGAATGCCTCAAATGAGTCCCTTCATGGCTCATGTGGGCTTGATATGGCTTCATGGCTCAACCAAAATGATTTCACTCCACTCAAATTCACCCAATCTTCAATTTCCCAAATTTTCAATTTTTGACCCCCGGGACCCTACACCCGCTTAGCCTACCCAAAACCCTTAAAATTACCCAAATTTCTCAAAAATTTCCAAATTACCCAAAATTCTCCAAAATCAATCCCAAACATTTCCACAT
The DNA here is from genome assembly GCA_022702705.1 of Papilionanthe hookeriana x Papilionanthe teres. Classification (NCBI taxonomy): domain Eukaryota; kingdom Viridiplantae; phylum Streptophyta; class Magnoliopsida; order Asparagales; family Orchidaceae; genus Papilionanthe; species Papilionanthe hookeriana x Papilionanthe teres. The sequence continues at coordinate 27,554,694 of CM040430.1, forward strand.
CACTTAAACTGATCATCCATACCCAAAAAATACCAAAAATTCCAAGAATACCTCCCAATACCCTCCAAATACCCAAAATACCCCTCTTGGCCTAAAAATCCAAAAATTCAGAAAATTCCCAGAAAATTCCAAAAAATTCCAAATATTCCCAATTTCATTTTGTCCAACTACACCATGGGCCAATTTTGTCAATTTACCCTACTTTTGTCAAAATCCCCAATTTGACCCATTTTAACCCAAACTCACCCAATTCAACTCCAATTAACCCCAAATCTTTTCTAAATCTTCCTTAACATTCCCACAAACAAAACACTAACATGATTTGCCCAAAATTTAGACCCAAACGCCACTCAAATTCAACCCAAGGTTAAAAGGCCCATTTTTGAGCTAAACCCAAACCTAACCCAAATGAGCCCAAACCCCAAAATCAAAGCCCAACCAAAGCCAAAACCTCTTTGAAACACCCCCATAAACATTTCTCAACATTGATTTTACATCAATTTCAACTCTAGCCCAACATTAGCCCAACTTGGCCCACTTGGACCTACATAAGCCCACTTACCAAATAAACCCAAATTCAAACCAATTCAACTCCAAATCACATCAAATTGATTCCAAGCCCTTCATAGAACATCCCTAAACCAATTATGACATTTATTTGACAAAGTTCTTCACAAAATTTTTATCCAAATGCCCATCCTAAAATCAAAAGCCCATTTCCCTTAAACTTTCCTAAAAGCCCACTTCACCACATCCAAAGGCCCAAAATCTACCCCAAAGCCCACATGACACTTCATTTCATCATCCATTTAATCAAAATTGTCCCTAAGTCCTAAATTCACCATCAAATTATTCCAAATCAAGTTTCATACAAATTTCCATCAAATTACCAAAAATTCTTAAAACCCATTTTCATGAAATTGACCCAAGCTTTTCCCAAGCCAAATGGAGCCAAGGATGAGCCATTCACAAGCCATATGAAGCCATGAAAGTTTGGCATGTGACCATGCCATTAATGGCAAAAGGAGGAGGTCCTTTAACCATCTCCTAAAAGTCATTAGCCTTAAGCATGTCTCCCCTTAACCAAGATTTAATCCAAATATTCTTGGATAAGGACATCACCACCTCTTGACCAGCTAGCCTAACCGATCTTCTCAGCCAAGACCAGCCATGGGGAGGTGAACCCAACCCAAACCAATTGGTTGACCAATTTCAAGCCAAAATGGCCTCTCCCCCATTCCATTTTAATCCAAACACTTTACACATGTCCAAGCCCAATCGACTTCACCATTGCCAAGCCCCGACCTCCCCGGTCAAGATGGTGACCCATGCCAGCCCGGCCGACCTCCTGGATCGCCGGAAAACACCACACCCGAGAGCATCATGTGAGCCCAAGCTTGGAATTCTCACCTGCCGAGTTGCCCCATGCCCAATGGCCACCATGGTTGTTCTTCTCCTCACCGCAGCAAGCTCGATCCCATGCCTCAACTCCCCGGGAGGCCCTCCACCCTCTCCTATTTAAACTCCACCCCTCTCGGCCATGAGAGGAGCTAAGCACAAACCTTGCCAAAACTCGCCAAAATTGTTCCGGACTCCTCCCCATACACGAGCACTTGATTCCCAGTGAGATCCCCCCGCCATTTCTCCTCTCGCGAGCTCAATTTCGCAGTTGAAATTCCACCCAAAACCAGGACACTTCTCCACAGTGAGCCAATTCCCAAATTGATTGGTTCTACACCTTCACCGGACCAAGGGAAGGTGTCCACCGATAAAAGCCCCATCTCCAGGCCACCCAGTTGCTCCAGCCTCCAAGCTTTATGATCGGGCTTGGTCGAAATCACATCCAGACAATTCACCAGACCAGGAGACTTCATCTGGAGCTTGCTGGGATCCAATCGAAGGTGCAACAACTCTCAGATTGAAGCCACACTTCTCTGAGCAAAGGTATGAGCTAATTCTTTATCCCGAGCTTCTGGAGATTCTCCATTTCAAATGCCTTAATTTCAATGCATGTTAACCATATAGATGTGTTCGTCTCTTCAAGACGAATCCATAGAGCATAAGAACATAAAAATCCATTGAGTATCGAGTGAGATCTTAGGGATTTAGTGTGGACGGCTCTCGGGTGAGGACGCTCGGGGACGATGAACGGATGCCGTGCATTCAATACACGCGCGGACGAACGGCTCAAATGGCGTCGGACCAGGAGACGGTACGAGAACCGCGGGGCCCGGGCTGCTGACTCAGGTGGCGGCGTCGAATGGGAGCGCGACGCGTGTGCTTTCGGAGCTGCCGAGGTTGACGCGGCGCCGCGTGGATAAATAGAAAATTAGGGTATTTTTCTATTTATTTAATTCCCTAAACTTCAAAAATTCATATCTGTGTGTAGAAAAATAAGAAAAATAAAATAAAAATACTCTCTTGCTCAGTGAACAGAGGAGAATAATGTGGAAAAGAAATCATTTAATTTCATCAAGTATTTTATTTTTTATAATTTATTTACTCTCTGCATTATTTTAATTCTCCATGCATGTATACAATTCACCATGGCATGAGACCATAGAGCTTTGAAGCCTCCGAATTTGGGAACATTCCCTGAATTTTCCAAAGTCGGAGGCCATCCTATGAAGAGTTATTGATTTTTCAAGTTCATGTTACTCGTTTTGAGTATTTTAATTCCAATAAATAGCATGTTGTGAAATAAATTCTAGGAAAATTTGGTGATGTTCCTTATGACCAGAGAACCCTAGGAAAAATAGGTTTTGACTTAGTTCATTTAAAACAACCCTAATTGGCTTAAAAACCCAAAATAGGTCTTTAATTAATTAAAGTTAACCATGCATCAAATTGAATTTAAATCATTTCTCCACTGACCTTTAGGATCAGAGGAACCCACCATAAAAATTTGAGGTCAATTGGACTTGGTTAGCCCCACTAATTGGGTTGATTAAGCCACTTAGTCATTTTAAACTCAAAAAATTCATAACTTTCAAAATACCTTTCAAAAATTCACCAAATTGGTTTTGGAGCCTCTCTGACATCAGGGGAACCTAAGAAAATTAAAATTTCAATTTTCTAAAAAAGTTGATTTTTAATATTATTTTAATATTTTAATAATTAAAAAATAATAAAAATCACAAAAATAATAAAATTCACCAAAATGTCACATTTTGAATTTTAATCACATAGGAACAAATCCCACATTTTTCTTAGGTCTATTTAGTGAGATATTAAATTTTAAAGCTTTAAGGTAATTTTAAAATAAAAAAAATATGTTTTCTAGCTTTTTCACTAAAATAATTATAATAAATCATAGAAAAATCAGAAAATTGCAAAATTTGCTTCTCTGGTTTCCTTGATATCAGAGAGATTTTTGAAAAATATAAAATCCATTTTTCAACATTTATTTTATTTTTAAATTAATTAACACTGCAAAACTTAAAATAATTATAATAAAAATAATATAATTCAAAAAATCACCAAAATTGGTTCAACTGGTCCTCTGGTCATTAGGAATGTCTCCTAATTTTCTTAAGGACATAAACTTTCCCTTAGTCATGTTATTAAATTTTCCTTGGAAATCTCTATTTTCTACCAAAAATAATTATATAAATAAATTAAATACAGAAAAATCACATTTTCTCCTCTCATGTCTTTATTGACATATGAGTGAAGTCACATAAAAATTTCAAGTTCATTTGAGTTCAATTTAGTGAGTTATGAAATTATTAAGCTTAAAGGGTAAAATGGTAATTAAAATTTTAACCCTTAATTAAAACTTTAGGTTTAATAAAAAATTAACAAGTAAAATATTTGATCCTAATCTGATTTGGATGATTGAAATTTAAATAATTAAAGGGTTGAAACCCATTAAACAATTTTAAAATAATTAAACCTTAATTAAATAATTGATTAAATTTGGAAGAATAATAAAATTGGAATTATTAAAATAGGGATATTATTATGAAGAGATTTATTCTTTAATTTAAAAATCCCTAAATTAATCATCTCATTAATATTCAATTCTTAATTAAAATGATAACTCAAAATTCAAAATATTAAAAGACTTAATCATTAAACTAAAATTAAATTATTAAGCTCTTTAAAAAAAAAATTAATTAATTAAATTAAATTAAAATTAGATTAAATTAAATAAATTAAATTAAATTAAATTAAATTAAATTAAATTAAAATTAAATTAAATTAAATTAAAATTAAATTAAATTAAATAATTAAATTAAATTAAATTAAATTAAATTAAACAATTAAATTAAACTAAATTAAATTAAATTAAATAAATTAAATAAATTAAACAATCAAATTAAATTAAATTAAATTAAATCAAATTAAATTAAATTAAATAATTAAATTAAATTAAATCAAATTAAATTAAAATTAAATCAAATCAAATTAAATTGATTTAACATCAAATCAAACTCAATTGAATTAAATTAAATTAAAACTCAATTAAATTAAATTAAATTAAATTAAATTAAATATAACATCACCTGAGACAAAGAATTCAAAATAAATCTAAAATAACTTGAATACTATTCCAAATTTAAACCCTTTAACTTAAATCAAATCATTTGGAATACCAATTCACCCTTGAAAGTTTTAGTTATCATAACTCCTAAACAGAACATTAAATGAAATGTTACTTCACTTATAGGATATTCAAATGTCCTAGTTCACTGAGCAAGTTAACAAAACTTGAATTCTCGGACGATTAATTCATTTATATAATTAATTTCATTTGGACTTAAAACAATCCTAGAAATATTGAAATGATGTTTAAGATTCTTATTAAGCACTTCCTCAATGTGATAGGACATTTATAAGAACAATTGAATTTAATTGTTCTTTGATGAAGAAAATCGTCCTTAAACCAAAACACAAAGACCTAGACGTCATAGGAAATGACTAGCTATAGGATTAGGAATTTGGTAGAAAACCATAACCCTTCCCTTAGCTTTACCTAGGAACTTGCTTAAATATTCTAATTGTGTTTTAAGTGTAGCTTGGGATGACGGGAAGACCCTCCAGGTACGTTTTTATTTTATTGCAATTTACTTTCTTGCAATTTACTTTCCTGCAATTTACTTTCTTGCAAATGCACTTTATTTTTCTTGCATGATAAAACAACTATTGCATGAAAACTCACACCTTTAGGATAGACCCTAAAACTGAAACCAAAACTAAATTAAAAGTCATTGCAAGATAAAATTCACCGCCACAACATTTCAAAATATAAAACAACTCAAAATTTAATCACAAACAGAACACAAAACTACAATTGCAACTAAATTAAAACGTCCTGTTGGATGATCGGGAATACCTCGGATGATGTAACCTACGTGTTGCTAACGGGATTTCCCACGGTCTAAATGAAAGTGTGGAACTCATTCAGTTGAGTTTAGCAAATTCATCTGGACTAAGTGAATCCGATAAAATAATGATGCCGGAAGGATGGAACCGTGGGATCTTAACCGGTGTCGTTATAATCAACTTTAAGATTTGTTTTAAATAAAACATAAAAAACACCTGGAAAATTAAGACTTCTCTAAACCAAAATACTTTTCTCATCCCCTGATTTATGACTTCTAAAACTAAACCTCTGCAACAAGAAGGAGCTTGGAGCATGGTGGGCAGCACGACCATCGTCGTCAGCAAAACTTGAATCCACATCAGCAAAACTTTCCTAGAATTAAACAACAAAGCCATAGGACTTCGAGGTAGTTTGCCTAGTGCAACATAAATCCTCAACCCTTCGTTAGGCATTTGCATAGCAAATTAAGCCCTAACCGGTTTTAGGATTCCGAGGTAGTCGTCCGATACGACATAAACCCTCACATCTTCAAGGCTATTTGTGTGATTTTATCATACAAATATAAGTCCTAATTAATTAAAATTGACAAGATCAAAACATTTAAATAAATATTAGGACTTTCCTAAACTCAAGCCAAATGATAGAATAGTCGGGAAATTACCGAAGTTCGCTTCGAATCTGTAATTTCTCCTACTTTTCTGCCTTTGGATTCCCAAAACAAAATGTTCCAAATTTGATCCATTCCTTATTGAAATTCCAAATTTCAATCCCTTGAAAATCTTAAACTTTGAAATTCTTGAGAGCAGAATTATTGATTATTATCGAGAGTTTTCTTAGGTGATTCCCGTCACTTAAGATGTAATTAACTATAGGGGTTTGCCCTTATAGGGAATTTTAAAAGAACCCGAGTAATATAAACCCCGTTTAATGTTTTCATATTAAGCGGGGAATTTTGTCGGCTTATAAAATTGGTTCGCGGACCAAACGGATGTCACAAATCTTCTAGTTTATTTAATCGAGCCCCACCGTCATAGCAGTGTGTCTATCCTTAGGGATAGATACACGGTTTGTGGTGCGGTGCTCGTTTATATAAACTATTTGGGACGTGAGATCGGTTTAATCTCATATCTTAAAACCTTCAAATTTAAAATTATTTTCAAAATCAAATACTACTTTTCAAATTATTTATTTTAATTAAATTAAAAATTCGCCGACAGATTTCTGTTAGGCGACCCCTCTTCAAAATAAAACACAACCTAAAAATATGCCGACGGATTTCTGGCGACTCCGCTGGGGAGAATTCCTCTCTCCATTATAATCGAATAATTCGCTTTCAAAAATCGGTAGTGCATCCATGTCCTTAGTGGATCAAACTACCCTTCTTTCCGTTGGAATACTATGTTCATTTCTATCTTGAATGAGTATAGCCAACATTCTCTCGGATTTAGGAGCCATCGTTCGGACACCTCTAAACAGAGAGGTTCCGAGATCCTTTTACCTCATTTTTGAGGTGGGGTGGACCCCGATAGGTGTTAGTTTAGGAATGATCCTTCGAGTCGAGAAGTCTTGCTTAAGACTTTCTTTTCCTTTCCAACTCTGAATCGGATTCCTTGCCTTCTCTACACCTTTGAACATTCCGTTCTAAATAAAAAAACCCTCTAATAAGTGATTCTTTTAAGAAATGATTCCTTCTTATAAATACATGAACAAGAATGAGTTCGGACCTTTTTTTTTTTCCTTTCTTTTCGTCCTAAAGAAAAGAAGCATAACTTGGGACTGACAACCAGAATCTACCCTGCAGAAATGGAAGCCCCGAAACTGATTTTCTCCTTCACCAATGGACTGGACTTCGCCGTCTATAAGGATGAGCTGCCCGACAATGGGATCATCCGATTTGGACAGGGATTTGAAAACACGAACGTCAAGGTCACCGACGTCTCCCTCTTTGCACTGACGAACAAGGTATCTGAAGCTGAGGAGCCACTGCTTGAGTTCAACCTTAGGTCGACCCAAGAGTTTCCTCCCTTGCAAAGGATCCCGACTAGGAGGAGTACTGCTGTCCGCAGGAGGACTGTTCTTACTAACCCCACTGGTCTAGTTATTTCTGCACCTACCCCGACTTCCGCCAAATCAAAGGGGAAAGAAATCCAGAACTATGGTAAACCCGTTACCGTGGAGGGTACGGATCTTCTCGTAAGACCTTCGTTTTCGAAATCGGGTCCGAGCTCAAAGATTCCGTCACCGACAAGGACCCAAAGAAGAAACGAAGTAGAAGGATCGCCGGAGAAGCCGGAGCCGCCGAGATTGCTTTCCGGAGGAATTTCCGGAGCCGCCGAATATACACCGCTACCGAATATACACCGCCGCTCGACTACATACCACTTTTGGGAGGAAGCGGGTTCCATCCCCTCTCCGCCGCGAGAGGATGAGGAGAATGTTCGCAAGATTGCCGCCACATTACCTCGGCCCGCATACTACAACAATAGCCGCAAGAAAAGAACTAGAACTACGCCGTTTGCTCGACCGCAAAATTTGGTAGAAAAGTTAGCAAGGAAGGAAAACCGCCCGTATCGAAATTCTACGAAGGATAGGGCGGGTGCCGGTCGAATCCCGTCTTGGGCCCCGAGTAGAGCCCGCCGTCATGACGAAAAGCCAAGCAAGAGAATGAAGGCTAGCCCGCCCGTCGTAGTCTCGGGATTACGGATTAGGGAGGATACCACCTTCCAGCATTTGGCCGACGGACCATCCGGTCCTAGACCTTCCGTCGCTAGAAGGATGGTGTGGCGTCCCACTACCGGGCGGCTGAGATTGAAACATCAGCCCGAAAAGAAAGTCTCGCCGAAGGCCGGAATCGAAGAAAGCGCCATCGCGATAAAGGGGACTCGTGAAAAAGGGACCCGTCAGCTATCGCATGACAACCGCAAAGACACACAGAAAGCTCCGCTAGAAGATGCCATGGAAAAGTTAAGAACCGACATCCGACGGTTGGCAAAAGAAAGAGAAGAAAAGTTCGGAAATGAGATCGATTCATCGGAGTTCATGGACGACGAATATGCAGAAATCAACATGGTTGAGACACGAGCTTCATCAGCTTCGCAAGGTGCTCCTGCAGCCGCAGAAGAGAGGAGCCGAACCGATGAGAAGACAGCCTTCGGAAAAAGACGACACGATCGCTCAAATGGCGAAAAGGATGGAAGAGATGACCGTAGCTCCGGCCACTCTCCCGCAGTCGAGTACAACCACATGAGAGACACCCCGGAGGTTATTCACATTGTAGACGGAGGAAAGGAGATTACATCCGTCAATGGGGATGACCAGTCGAAAAAGGATACGACACAAAGTATGATCCCCGAAAAGGATATCAAGAACTTGGTAGAACAGCGAGTGCGAGAAGCCTTAGCACAATCGAAGAACGGGACATCCATTCGGACAGTAGACCTTACCTGAAGAATTCGACGCCGTCCAATACCCGAAAGGCTTCGTACCACCTCTCGTTCAAGACATTCGACGGAACCGGAACCCCCGACAAAGCATGTTGCACACTTTCGTGCCAGTTGTTGCAATGCCGGCGGGAGCGATGCATTACTCTTCCGACAGTTCGTCAGCAGTCTGTCAGGAATCGCTTTCGACTGGTATGCAGAATTACCCAATGGCTCGGTGAAGACATTCTCAGAGCTAGAGAGCCTCTTCATCAAACGATTTGCCGGAGCTCAGCACCACATCACTATAGGTGATTTAGTGGTAGAGAAACAAAGGCCGAATGAAACTTTGGTGGATTACATACTTCGATGGAGAAACTTAAGCATGAAGTGTGAACCACAGCTGCAAGAACAACATGCAATCGGCATCTTGCTTAAAAGCATTCACGGCTCGATAAGCACTTCTCCTCAAAGGATTCACTATTAAGACTTTTGAGAAGTTGTTAAGCAAGGCCGGAAGATTGCAAGAAGAGGCGAAGCAATTAAGTTTTGCCGATAAGACGGACAAGCAGAAGCCGGTGAAGACATTCGAAAAGAAATTCGGGATCATTGCAGCAGTTGATAAAGGCAAGCAACCGATGCAAATACCACCGAACGGCCGCAAGCAACCACAACGAATTACCAGCAACCCCGACCCGACTATCGACCATCTCCGCAGTATGAACAACCGCCTCGTCCGCAACGTACATTAAGGGAGCTTCGAGCAGAGAATATCCGTTCAAAAATGAAGCAAGATCGAAGATGTTCCGTAGCCTAATGAAGACTCCGGATTTCCACTGTCGGAGCCTAAAAGACCGGAGGAAGTCAACAAGAAAGGTGATCCCAACTTTTGCCCCTACCACCGGATGCTTGGGCACAAGATAGAAGATTGCATTACCTTTAAAAGTTGGCTCAACGACAACCTTCGGAAAGGAAATATAACAATCCCGAAGGAGTACATGAAGGAACCCCGTAAAGGAGGTTCCGTCAATGTTATCTCAACCGATCCCGTCATTCCGATAGATCCCTATGCAACTGACGATGGATGGACTACCGCCTGGACGAGGTCTTCAAAGAAGATTTTAGACAACATCCGAACCGCCTCGGTGCGAGCCTCAATTCAGAGTTCGAGACCTGTTAAGCCGGTACTATCACTTGCGATAGAAGAACTACCTCAACAGGAGACGATCAAAGAAAAGAAGAAAATTGACGAAGAAGAGGGGACCGAGATTCCTAAGGCTAGACTAGGGGCTGCTTATCCTAGGATAGTTGTTTCCGATTCGGGGGAGAAATCCCTCGAACCTCTGATTTTGTATGATTATCTCGCTCACTTCGGTGGGATCAAATAATGATAAGGGTGATGGCGTTGGCTACGTTTTGACTGTTTCTAATGATTACGTAACTAGCGACAATCCGGACATCGACTTCGATGCCAACAACAATTCTCAAATCATACACGATCTCGACGATCATAATGACAAAGAAGACATCCATCAAGGAGGCTACGAGAGTTCAACAAGCAACGGATCTATCTGTGAGTTTTGAGGAGCTCCAGTTACGATAGAGTTAGAGCCTTCAGATTTTGAAGATAATCCGGAAGAGCCTGTCATTCCGATTCAGGAGGAGATACCGACAAGTTCAACACTAGATTCAGAAGAAATTACAGAAGTCAACTTGAGAAGTGGAAAAGTTCTACCTCCAAGAATGGGTCCAAAAGACAAAGGAAAGCAGGTGGTTCTTCAAGAAGAACCAACCCCAGCAGAAGAAATACCCATTCGAGAAGAAGCCGAGACGCATGAGAACAAAGTGGACTACAACGTGCTAGCCCATCTTAGGAAACTACCAGCCAAAATGAGCATTTATGATGCTCTCATCTTATCAAAGGAGATGAGAGAAGCTCTGATCAAGGCCTTACTTGATCCAGAAATTTGCTTAACTCAAATGGCCGGAGATTCCTTAGATGAGGTTTGCTCGTTAAAGGAACAGACGAGGCGTTACCTTCACGGACAATGACCTACTACTTGGGACAAGCAGATCACAACCGACCATTGTACATTTCAGCTTACAATCGGGAAGTTTACGCTCTCCGCAGTATTGGTGGATCCAGGAGCATCAATCAATATAATGAGTCTTCGAACACTAGCATACTTGGAAATTGATGCTCGCGAGCTCGAAGAAGACAAAATGTTATTAAGAGGATTCAACCAGAAAGGAGAAAGAGCCCTCGGGTCAATAACGCTATTGATGAAGACCGGTGACTTAGCAAAGACAACCGTAAAATTTCACATAATCGATTCGAAACATCGTTCAACGCTCTACCGGGCCGACCGTGGATACATGAAAACAGGATGGTACCATCATCTCTCGCATCGATGCATCAAATATTACGATGGAGGGGAACAGAGTGTATCAAAGGCGACTTACAACCATTCTCCGTACATGAGATTGGAATCCATGAAGATGCGACTTAATATGCACCGCCAAAGAAAACGATCTTCTCCGGAGATACCGTAACAAATAAAGCAAAGAAAGTTCGGGACAACGAAGAACTTGAAGTTCTAGTCCAACGAGTCACTCACCACTCCCTTCCGGCGAGATGGTGAAGGTTTCTCCACAACTCGCATCCGAGGTCGAGGCCGGGGACGAGGCCGTGGTAGAGACGTTAGGACAGTTGGACGAGGAAACCAGCCATCAATGTTGATTGGGAAGATAGTTCTGAAGAAGAAAAAGAAATCAAATAAGAAGCAGCGGCAATAAGTCAGAAGAAGCCGCAATTCGAGATCTCTCTCGAAGATGAGAAGAACGAAGAATACAAATCAATGTACGAGAAGATTAACCACTTCCATTCTAATAAGATCGAGGGTATGGTGGTCAAAGAGGTACGTAACGACGATGCAAGGCCAATCAAATTCTACCGTGGTGCTTCTTCCTCCAAAACTGAAAATAATGTACAATTCGAAGATGTCACTTCATCGAATTAATGGAATTACCTTTTGAGTGGTACTCTCCCCGTGTTCAAAATTTAATTCAACGTGGTTTCTTACCTCGACAATGGACAAAAGGCCAATCACAACATTTTGAAAAATTATGGAATAACTCCGGTCGTCCACCCTATTCAAAGCATGGACTCGGATTCGGCACGAGCAGGTCGGTTTACGATACCGAATTTTGCTTGGTTGTCACTTGCAAGTCCAATGAAAACTCGTATGGAAACTACGGATGAACTCGAAGATTTACAAATGGAGACGCTCCACCGAATTCGAAGAAGAAATCAAATCTACAATAGATGAGTTAACGAAAGTTAACTTAGGTACTAACGAAGAGCCTAGACCTACCTTTGTTAGCTCCTTACTCAACAAAGAAGACTCCGAAGAAATAATCAAATTATTAATGGAATTTAAAGACTGTTTTGCTTGGAACTACAATGAGATGCCGTGATTAGCTCCAGAGGATGCGATCCATAAGCTAGGAGTGGATCCTACTTCGTCCCGGCCGAGCAAGGTCCCGTAAGAATGCGTCTAGAAATCGAACAACAAGTCATAGCCGAAGTTAAAAAGCTAATAGACGCTAAATTTGTCCGTGAAGAACAATACCCGACTTGGTTAGCCAATGTGGTGCCGATCGAAAGAAGAATGGTCAAATCGGAATTTGTGTAGACTTCGGAGATTTAAATAAGGCATGTCCAAAAGATGAATTCCCTCTACCGATCCCGGAATTAATGATCGACATTGCTTCAACACATGAAATATTCTCGTTCATGGATGGATCTTCGAGATACAACCGGATAAAAATGGCTCCGTGAAGATGAAAAGCTTACGACATTCGTAACGCCGATCGGAGTATTTTGCTACTCAATAATGTCATTCGGACTGAAGAACGCAGGAGCAACTTACCAGAGAGCAATGGCAAGAATTTTTGATGATCTCATCCACAATCAAGTCGAATGCAACGTGGACGATGTGGTCATCAAAAGCAAAGTAAAGGAAAACCACCTGTATGATTTGAGAATTGTTTTCGAACGATTAAGACAATTTAACCTTAAGATGAATCCCTTAAAATGCGCCTTCGGCGCCACCTCCGGGAAATTCTTAGGGTTCGTTGTCCGACATCGTGGAATTGAAATCGACCCGGAAAAGATTAAAGCTATCTTAGAAATGCCGCCTCCCAAAACTTTAAAACAACTACGATCTTTTCAAGGGAAGCCGGCATATCTTCGACGCTTTATCTCAAACCCGTCGTGTAGGTGTCGACCTTTCTCGGCACTAGTTAAAAAGGACGCCAAATTTATTTGGGAAGGGAAATGCCGTAAGGCCTTCGAGGACATTAAACAATATTTAATGACGCCTCCCGTCTTAGCAGCCCCGGCCTCGGTGTGACCGCCGATACTTTACACCGCGGCTCTAGACGACTCTCTAGGAGCCCCGTTAGCCTGTGTCAATGATGAGGGTAAAGAAAACGCTCTTTACTACTTAAGCCGTTGTTTACTTCCGACGGAAGTAAGGTATCCCGCAATTGAAAAGCATTGTTTGGCCCCGATCTTCGCCGCTCAAAAGCTCGGGCATTACATGCTTTCTCATAAGGTCAACTCCGATCTCGAAGTTTAATCCATTGCAATACTTGATGACTCGTCCAACACTTTCCGGCGGACTTGCCGCGATGGTCAATGATATTATCGCAATTCGATATAACTTTCGTGCCTCCGCGTGCCGTAAAGGGACAAGTCTTAGCAGACTTCCTCGCAAGCGCACCCTTTGCGCGGCAGAATCTCCTCTCAATGACGATTTGCCAGATGAACAAATAATGAACCTAGAAGACCTTGATGATCGACGTTGGGAATTGTATTTCGACGGAGCATCTTAAGCACACAAAGACGAAGAATCGCAAGTGATAGTGCCCGGTAAGGCAGGAATCGGGCTAATCTTTATAACACCGGAGCGGGGGATGTTAAGATACTCCTACCACTTGACGTAACCGTGTACAAACAACGAAGCGGAATACGAAGCCCTCATAACGGGACCGGAATTAACTATTCAAATGGGGATAACGGACATCAACATCTACGGGATTCGCAGTTAATCATTCAACAGATCGCCGGACAATACGTAATTTTTAAACCAAGACTCGAACAATACTTCCAAGTATGCCATACAAATTGTTGGAACGATTCCAAATGTAACGATCTACAAAATTCCCGTAAAAGAAAATGCTTTAAGCAGATGCTTTAACCCATCTCGCAAAAGAATTCGCCCGTTTGCAAGATGAATCGGTGGAAGTGTCGGTTCAGTGGACGTCAGGTCCTATCACAGCTCGACATAGACACAATACACAAATCGAAAAAGAAAAAGAAGTAGTTGCAGCGATGATGTAAAAACACGAAGATTGGTGACGACCATTGATAGACTACTCGCAAACAGAAAGCTACCAGACGATAGGTCGCTAGCCCATCAAATCAAGAAAAGAACTCGTCCTACGCATTAATAAACAACACATTATACGAAGGTCTTTTGATCAAATGTGGCTAAGGTGCCTAAGCGGGTCCGAGGCCCGTGAAATTGTTAAAGAGGTGCATTCGGGACTCGTGGCGCTCACTCGACGGGTCCGAAGATGAAAATGAAAATTAAAAGACTAGGGTACTACCGGCCCTCGATGATGACCGACCGCATGAAAATCGCCAAGAGCCGTCACCAATGCCGAGTGCACGGAGTGGTTCTACACCAACCTCCAAATGTGCCGCACCCGACAATTGCGTCGTGGCCATTCGAATGTTGGGGCACGATATAGTGGGTCCAATAGAACCACCATCTTCAAAAGGACATCGTTTCATTCTTGCGGCTACGGATTACTTTTCCAAGTGGGCAGAGGCGGCTCCACTTAGAGAAGTGAAAGCACACCACGTGCTACGCTTTTCAAGAACCAAGTTGTCTACCATTTCGGAGTGCCGCGCAGATCATCTCGTATAACGGGTCGCATTCGAAGCACACAAATCAACAATTTTGTCGTGAGACACGGAATCGACTGGCGATACTCAACAATTTACTACCCAAGAGCAAACGGTCTCGCTGAGGCTTTTAATAAAACTCTCGTTCAAATCTTAAAGAAAACCTTGGACTATAATAAGAGAAATTGGCACGAGAAATTGTTAGAAGCCTTATGGGCCTACCGGACAACCTTCGTAACTCCTACTCAAGCTACACCTTACGCTCTAAGTGTATGGGTCCGAGGCGATGTTACCTTTAGAGGTTCGGCCTTCCTTCACTCGAATTGCAGTTGCAAACAAGATCACGACGAAGAAAACGCCGCATTACGACTCGAAGAATTAGAAAGCTTGGAAGGGAAAAGACTTACAGCAGCAACGAACTTAGAACTATACCAAGCTAAGATGGTTCAAGCCCATGACAAACCGGGTCCGCCCAAGAACCTTCAAAGTTGGTGACTTAGTTCTCGTTCTCAAGAGATCTATTCTTGCACACCGCAAGGTAGGAGGAAAATTTGAACCCACTGGGAAGGACCGTTTGTGGTTGAAGCAAGATACTCGTGGAGGTTCCTACCAACTAGTGAATTGCCAGGGAGAACAACATATGCTTCCGATCAACTGGACGATACTTGAAAAAGTATTACGCTACCCGATGTTTCGAAGGAATGAATTCTTCATCCCTAAGAAACACGGCGAAGTAATTACTTATGATCGGGTCCGAACCCAAAAATAATAAAATGTGCTAAGATAAATAAAATCATGATAATATGTTTTCCTTGTTTTCTTTTCCAAATCAAAATCTCTTCCCTGATCTTATCCTACTTCATTCCTGTTAAATTTGAAAATAAAAAAATATATAAAAAAAAATGTGTCTTTAATAAACATTTTCTTAATGTTCTTGTTCTTAGTACAGCCCCTGATCCTTTTCCTTGTCTTTTCGCAGGGAAATGTCGAACGGGCGGTTGGTCCTGAACTTTAAGAATGGCGTAAGCCTTGCACTCGATGAAAAGAGGGTGAAAGATGGAGCGATAATCGAGATTGACTTGGATTTCGCACCGACAGCCTACAAGACGAGGAAAGTGACCGGGTCCCGGCTAACCGAGAAGAACTACCCGGGCATACAGTGATGAAAGTGGGTGGCCCAAGCCACCAATCCAACAACAAGAAAAGAAAAGCAAACACCGAAGAAGATAAGAGAATGAAGTCCGTAGTTGCTACAGCAGAGGGCAGGCTTGTCAGCGCCGCGCCCACAAAGATTCAAGAAGTGCGGAGAGCTACTCTCACAGCCACGCAACGAAGAAATAAGAATCGCCGTATCCGTGAGATGTTAACAAAACTAGCTGCGGACCAGCGCGAAGAGACAATTGCTAATGCCAGCACACACATTTCAAGGACACCGGTTCACCAGAACTCGAAGAAAGGAGGCCAGCTCCTAGGATAACGTAAAGAACCGTGGAAATCTCCGAAGATCGAAGAAAGAAGGCTACCACGCCACCGGATAGAACCACCAATAATGCATGACCTTGTTGCAGAAGCAACCCCGGGGATGTCCCGACAGCATCATCCCCGAGGAGCCGAGGTATGCGGTGGGAACGTGAAGGGATTGAACCATATATCCCACAATATGTCACAAGGCCTCGCCATCCGCATCATTCCGGAATACGAGCCGGAGAGAATGCGTAATGTTGAAAAGAAAACTTTTGAATACTTCGAGAGAATTAAAGGAAGAAGGATTAACATACTAGAGGGCCTCGAGCTACATACCGACGTATTCTCGTAGTATGAACAACAAGAAATCGTGGATTGTATCCGGATTTAAGAGAATGGGCCGAGCAGCCGCCCGAGGGAAAACACATACTCGAACCCCGGAGATGGATGCCGTGGAAAGGAAGAATCACAATACAATGCGGATGCCGCTACAACTTTGCTCGAAGACAGAAGGGAAACCCATCGGGAATACTCCGTCATGGGCAAGTAGATCCGATGCCATTAGTCATCAAGAGAATGGTAAAGAGATTGATAACATGGAGGGTACCGCCGCAGATTGCATACCCAATAGCCGCATTATCAACATCTACAAACAGGGTGACTGCATACCCCCACATATAGATCACCACGACTTCGTCAGACCTTTCTGCACAGTCTCTTTCTTGAACGAGTGTGACATCATGTTCGGATCTGACCTCCGGATAGCAAGCCCGGGTGAGTTCCGAGGGCCAGTAAAGATACCTTTACCGGTGGGTTCCGTCATGATACTGAAGGGTAACAGAGCAGATATCGCTTAGCATTGCATACCAGGAGTGCCAGTGGAGCGGATCTCAGTTACTTTCAGGAGAATGGACGACAGCAAGATACCTTACCATTTCCAACCAGTACCCGTAGCTAGAGAACCTCCGGCCTTACGAGCCGTGAGTTACATGGGAAATATCACACCTCCAACGTACATCCAGCTCGGCATCCTTGCCGTGGATGGCTTGGAAGGTGATGTTATTAACCATGTACCCCACTATTCGTACATGGATTTTTTGACAAATGCTTCTTTTGATGGACCAACAAAGATCATGCATAGTCCGTTTTGAGTCTACATGGATTGTATGAGATATATTCCAGATCGAGTTGTATGATGTATTTTCAACATGATTGGAATGAAAGTGACCATGTCACATTTTTGGCCTTCACCTCTTTTGTGCAAATTGATTGGGAAACGCCATTAAAGTTAAATGAACTTCGAACAAAGAACAGAAAAGAAATAAAGAAAGAAGAATAAAAGAAAAACTTTCCAAAAAAAAAAATCTTAAAAAATGACGAACACCAAATTCACATGAACATTAAATAAACAATAAAATAAAATTTGAACCACTAAAAGATAAACGAAATCAACATAAATGTTAAATCAAATCAAAAATCAAATTCTCAATCAAATTCCAAATCCACTCTCGATCAAATTTCAAATTTGATCATTCCAAATTTCAAATCAAATTCTCAATCAAATTTCAAATCCAATCCCGATCAAATTTCAAATTTGATCTTCCAAATTTCAAATCAAATCTTAAATCAAATTTCAATCGACTTCAAACTCATCCTTCCAAATCTCAAATTCAATCTTTCCAGATTTCAAATCTCAATCAAATTTCGAATTCGATCTTCCAGATCTCAAATCAAATATCAATCAAATTCAACCTTTGGGTCGAGGATTTTACATCCAAGACTGCACTGCTTTAGGATTCTTTCCTATTGTACTGAAATACATCAAATTCAAACTTTTGGGTCGAGGATTTCACATCCAAGACTGCACTGCTTTAGGATTCTTTCCCTATTACACCGAAATACATCAAATTCAAACTTTTGGGTCGAGGATTTTACATCCAAGACCGCACTCGCTTTAGGATTCTTTCCTATCGCACCGAAATACATCAAATTCAACCTTTTGGGTCGAGGATTTTACATCCAAGATCGCACTCGCTTTAGGATTCTTTTCCTATTGCACCGAAATACATCAAATTCAAACCTTTTGGGTCGAGGATTTTACATCCAAGACCGCACCGCTTTAGGATTCTTTCCTATCGCACCGAAATACATCAAATTCAAACTTTTGGGTCGAGGATTTCACATCCAAGACCGCACCGCTTTAGGATTCTTTCCTATCGCACCGAAATACATCAAATTCAAAACTTTGGGCCGAGGATTTTACATCCAAGACCGCATCGCTTTAGGATTCTTTCATATCGCACCGAAATACATCAAATTCAAAACTTTTGGGTCGAGGATTTTACATCCAAGACCGCATCGCTTTAGGATTCTTTTCCTATCGCACCGAAATACATCAAATTCAAACCTTTGGGTCGAGGATTTTACATACAAGACCGCACCGCTTTAGGATTCTTTTCCTATCGCACCGAAATACATCAAATTCAAACTTTTGGGTCGAGGATTTCACATCCAAGACCGCACTCGCTTTAGGATTCTTTCCTATCGCACCGAAATACATCAAATTCAAAACTTTTGGGTCGAGGATTTTACATCCAAGACCGCATCGCTTTAGGATTCTTTCCTATTACACCGAAATACATCAAATTCAAAACTTTTGGGTCGAGGATTTTACATCCAAGACCGCACTCGCTTTAGGATTCTTTTCCTATCGCACCGAAATACATCAAATTCAAACTTTTGGGTCGAGGATTTTACATCCAAGACCGCACTCGCTTTAGGATTCTTTCCTATTGCACCGAAATACATCGCATTCAAACTTTTGGGTCGAGGATTTTACATCCAAGACCGCACCGCTTTAGGATTCTTTCCTATCGCACCGAAGTACATCAAATTCAAACCTTTTGGGTCGAGGATTTTACATCCAAGACCGCACCGCTTTAGGATTCTTCTCCTATCGCACCGAAATACATCAAATTTAAACTTTTGGGTCGAGGATTTTACATCCAAGACTCGCACTCGCTTTAGGATTCTTTCCTATTGCACCGAAATACATCGAATTCAAACTTTTGGGTCGAGGATTTTACATCCAAGATCGCATCGCTTTAGATTCTTCCCTATCGCACCGAAATACATCAAAATCAAACTCTCGAGGTTAAGGATTTTACATCCAACACCGCATTACTCCGAGATCTCTTCTCATTGCAACGATTCAATCTAATCAATTCAATTTTCTTTCGAGGTTGAAGATGTTACATCTAAAACCTCGAATTCCAATTTTCATTTCAAATCAAATCCTTCAAATTAATTTCGACAAACTCCAATCTAAATCGAAACTCCAAACTAAAATCTAAACTCACACATCAAAACTTAAATTGAAACAAAATAAAATCTAAATCGAAATTCCCCTGTGTCATGTGATTTGGGATTCACCTCCTTTTCCTTTCCCAGCCGAGAGTTCGAGAATCTCCGGTTTCGCAGATATACTTGCTACTCCCCACGGAAACTCTTCTACTTCGTCCTAAGTTCATCACTTGGACATCCGTGTTGGTTTTGTTGATCGCTTCGGTCAACACCAATACGCGCGGTGTGCTCCGTCACTCACCACACCTATCGGAGTCCATTTGTCGACCTCATTTTCGATGAGGTCTTCTCTTCTTCTCTTAAGATTTCAGGATCTAGCCTTAGGCTTTTCCTTCGACTATCTTAGAGGACTAGAATTGGGACCCACCTTTTAGAAACTCAAACCACTTCTTAACTCCCTTCAAACTCCACAAACTCGACTATAGGCCCCTAATCACCTGGAGGGTCGAAATCAAATGTGGAAGTTCGAGGATGAGTTCCTATAGGACTCTTTGGCCTTAGGACCGCCCCGGGTGGCCCTGGTCCAGTGAAGGGGCCGACTTACACACACACTACACCTATACACTACACTTTCACACACCCATACCTAACTTGACCTCCCGACTCATGTGGGTGATTCACATGGATGGTCCTTAACCCCTAAGCCCTCGCTAAGCAGGGTTAGGAACAACATAGTGAATGCCTCAAATGAGTCCCTTCATGGCTCATGTGGGCTTGATATGGCTTCATGGCTCAACCAAAATGATTTCACTCCACTCAAATTCACCCAATCTTCAATTTCCCAAATTTTCAATTTTTGACCCCCGGACCCTACACCCGGTTAACCTACCCAAAACCCTTAAAATTACCCAAATTTCTCAAAAATTTCCAAATTACCCAAAATTCTCCAAAATCAATCCCAAACATTTCCACATCACTTAAACTGATCATCCATACCCAAAAATACCAAAAATTCCAAGAATACCTCCCAATACCCTCCAAATACCCAAAATACCCCTCTTGGCCTAAAAATCCAAAAATTCAGAAAATTCCCAGAAAATTCCAGAAAATCCCAAATATTTCCAATTTCATTTTGTCCAACTACACCATGGGCCAATTTTGTCAATTTACCCTACTTTTGTCAAAACCCCCACTTGACCCATTTTAACCCAAACTCACCCAATTCAACTCCAATTAACCCCAAATCTTTTCTAAATCTTCCTTAACATTCCCACAAACAAAACACTAACATGATTTGCCCAAAATTTAGACCCAAACCCCACTCAAATTCAACCCAAGGTTAAAAGGCCCATTTTTTACCTAAACCCAAATCTAACCCAAATGAGCCCAAACCCCAAAATCAAAGCCCAACCAAAGCCAAAACCTCTTTGAAACACCCCCATAAACATTTATCAACATTGATTTTACATCAATTTCAACTCTAGCCCAACATTAGCCCAACTTGGCCCACTTGGACCTACATAAGCCCACTTACCAAATAAACCCAAATTCAAACCAATTCAACTCCAAATCACATCAAATTGATTCCAAGCCCTTCATAGAACATCCCTAAACCAATTATGACATTTATTTGACAAAGTTCTTCACAAAATTTTTATCCAAATGCCCATCCTAAAATTAAAAGCCCATTTCCCTTAAACTTTCCTAAAAGCCCACTTCACCACATCCAAAGGCCCAAAATCTACCCCAAAGCCCACATGACACTTCCTTTCATCATCCATTTAATCAAAATTGTCCCTAAGTCCTAAATTCACCATCAAATTATTCCAAATCAAGTTTCATACAAATTTCCATCAAATTACCAAAAATTCTTAAAACCCATTTTCATGAAATCGACCCAAGCTTTTCCCAAGCCAAATGGAGCCAAGGATGAGCCATTCACAAGCCATATGAAGCCATGAAAGTTTGGCATGTGACCATGCCATTAATGGCAAAAGGAGGAGGTCCTTTAACCATCTCCTAAAAGTCATTAGCCTTAAGCATGTCTCCCTTAACCAAGATTTAATCCAAATAATCTTGGATAAGGACATCACCACCTCTCGACTCAGCCTAGCCTAACTGATCTTCTCAGCCCAAGACCAGCCATGGGGAGGTGAACCCAACCCAAACTAATTGGTTGACCAATTTCAAGCCAAAATGGCCTCTCCCCCATTCCATTTTAATCCAAACACTTTACACATGTCCAAGCCCAATTGACTTCACCATTGCCAAGCCCCGACCTCCCCGGTCAAGATGGTGACCCATGCTCGCCGGCCAGCCGCCCGGATCGCCGGAAAACACCACACCCAAGAGCATCATGTGAGCCCAAGCTTGGAATTCTCACCCGCCGAGTTGCCCCATGCCCAATGGCCACCATGGTCGTTCTTCTCCTCACCGCAGCAACTCGATCCCATGCCTCAACTCCCCCGGGAGGCCCTCCACCCTCTCCTATTTAAACTCCACCCCTCTCGGCCATGAGAGGAGCTAAGCACAAACCTTGCCAAAACTCGCCAAAATTGTTCCGTACTCCTCCCCATACACAGAGCACTTGATTCCCAGTGAGATCCCCCCGCCATTTCTCCTCTCGCGAGCTCAATTTCGCAGTCGAAATTCCACCCAAAACCAGGACACTTCTCCACAGCTGAGCCAATTCCCAAATCGATTGGTTCTACACCTTCACCGTACCAAGGGAAGGTGTCCACCAGTAAAAGCCCCATCTCCAGGGCCACCCGGCTGCTCCAGCCTCCAAGCTTTGTGATCGGGCTTGGTCGAAATCACATCCGGACAATTCACCGTACCGAGAGACTTCATCCGGAGCTTGCGGGATCCAATCGAAGGTGCAACAACTCTCGATTGAAGCCACACTTCTCCGAGCAAAGGTATGAGCTAATTCTTTATCCCGAGCTTCCGGAGATTCTCCATTTCAAATGCCTTAATTTCAATGCATGTTAACCGTATAGATGTGTTCGTCTCTTCAAGACGAATCCATGGAGCATAAGAACATAAAAATCCATCGAGTATCGAGTGAGATCTTAGTGGATTTAGTGTGGACGGCTCTCGTGCGAGGACGCCGGGGACGATGAACGGATGCCGTCCATTCAATACACACGTGGACGAACGGCTCGGATGGCGTCGGACCAGGAGACGGTACGAGAACCGCGGGCTCCGGCCGCCGACTCGGTGTGGCGGCGTCGAAAAGGAGCGCGACGCGTGTGCGTTCGGAGCCGCCGAGGTCGACGCGGCGCCGCATGGATAAATAGAAAATTAGGGTATTTTTCTATTTATTTAATTCCCTAAACTTCAAAAATTCATATCTCCGTGTAGAAAAATCGGAAAAATAAAATAAAAATACTCTCTCGCTCGAGTGAACGGAGGAGAATAATGTGGAAAAGAAATCATTTAATTTCATCAAGTATTTTATTTTTTATAATTTATTTACTCTCTGCATTATTTTAATTCTCCATGCATGTATACAATTCACCATGGCATGAGACCATAGAGCTTTGAAGCCTCCGAATTTGGGAACATTCCCCGAATTTTCCAAAGTCAGAGGCCATCCCTATGAAGAGTTATTGATTTTTCAAGTTCATGTTACCGTTTTGAGTATTTTAATTCCAATAAATAGCATGTTGTGAAATAAATTCTAGGAAAATTTGGTGATGTTCCTTATGACCAGAGAACCCTAGGAAAAATAGGTTTTGACTTAGTTCATTTAAAACAACCCTAATTGGCTTAAAAACCCAAAATAGGTCTTTAATTATTTAAAGTTAACCATGCATCAAATTGACTTGAAATCAATTCTTCACTGACCTTTAGGATCAGAGGAACCCACCATAAAAATTTGAGGTCAATTGGACTTGGTTAGCCCCACTAATTGGGTTGATTAAGCCACTTAGTCATTTTAAACTCACAAAATTCATAACTTTCAAAATACCTTTTAAAAATTCACCAAATTGGTTTTGGAGCCTCTCTGACATCAGGGGAACCTAAGAAAATTAAAATTTCAATTTTCTAAAAAAGTTGATTTTTAATATTATTTTAATATTTTAATAATTAAAAAATAATAAAAATCACAAAAATAATAAAATTCACCAAAATGTCACATTTTGAATTTTAATCACATAGGAACAAATCCCACATTTTTCGTAGGTCTATTTAGTGAGATATTAAATTTTAAAGCTTTAAGGTAATTTTAAAATAAAAAAAATATGTTTTCTAGCTTTTTCACTAAAATAATTATAATAAATCATAGAAAAATCAGAAAATTGCAAAATTTACTTCTCTGGTTTCCTTGATATCAGAGAGATTTTTCAAAAATATAAAATCCATTTTTCAACATTTATTTTATTTTTAAATTAATTAACACTCCAAAACTTAAAATAATTATAATAAAAATAATATAATTCAAAAAATCACCGAAATTGGTCCAAGTGGTCCTCTGGTCATTAGGAATGTCCCCTAATTTTCTTAAGGATAGAAACTTTCCCTTGGTCATGTTATTAAATTTTCCTTGGAAATCTCTATTTTCTACCAAAAATAATTATATAAATAAATTAAATACAGAAAAATCACATTTTCTCCTCTCATGTCTTTATTGACATATGAGTGAAGTCACATAAAAATTTCAAGTTCATTTGAGTTCAATTTAGTGAGTTATGAAATTATTAAGCTTAAAGGGTAAAATGGTAATTAAAATTTTAACCCTTAATTAAAACTTTAGGTTTAATAAAAAATTAACAAGTAAAATATTTGATCCTAATCTGATTTGGATGATTGAAATTTAAATAATTAAAGGGTAGAAACCCATTAAACAATTTTAAAATAATTAAACCTTAATTAAATAATTGATTAAATTTGGAAGAATAATAAAATTGGAATTATTAAAATAGGGATATTATTAGGAAGAGATTTATTCTTTAATTTAAAAATCCCTAAATTAATCATCTCATTAATATTCAATTCTTAATTAAAATGATAACTCAAAATTCAAAATATTAAAAGACTTAATCATTAAACTAAAATTAAATTATTAAGCTCTTTTAAAAAAAATTAATTAAATTAAATTAAAATTAGATTAAATTAAATAAATTAAATTAAATTAAATTAAATTAAATTAAAATTAAATTAAATTAAATAATTAAATTAAATTAAATAATTACATTAAATTAAATTAAATTAAATTAAACAATTAAATTAAACTAAATTAAATTAAATTAAATAAATTAAATAAATTAAACAATCAAATTAAATTAAATTAAATTAAATCAAATTAAATTAAATTAAATAATTAAATTAAATCAAATTAAATTAAAATTAAATCAAATCAAATTAAATTGATTTAACATCAAATCAAACTCAATTGAATTAAATTAAATTAAAACTCAATTAAATTAAATTAAATTAAATTAAATTAAATATAACATCACCTAAGACATAAAGAATTCAAAATAAATCTAAAATAACTTGAATACTATTCCAAATTTAAACCCTTTAACTTAAATCAAATCATTTGGAATACCAATTCACCCTCGAAAGTTTTAGTTATCATAACTCCTAAACGTAACATTAAATGAAATGTTACTTCACTTATAGGATATTCAAATGTCCTAGTTCATCGAGCAAGTTAACAAAACTCGAATTCTCGGACGATTAATTCATTTATATAATTAAATCCATTTGGACTTAAAACAATCCTAGAAATATCGAAAAGATGTTTAAGATTCTTCTTAAGCACTTCCTCAATGTGATAGGACATTTATAAGAACAATCGAATTTAATTGTTCTTCGATGAAGAAAATCGTCCTTAAACCAAAACACAAAGACCTAGACGTCATAGGAAATGACTAGCTATAGGATTAGGAATTTGGTAGAAAACCATAACCCTTCCCTTAGCTTTACCTAGGAACTTGCTTAAATATTCTAATTGTGTTTTAAGTGTAGCTTGGGATGACGGGAAGACCCTCCAAGTACGCTTTTATTTTATTGCAATTTACTTTCTTGCAATTTACTTTCCTGCAATTTACTTTCTTGCAAATGCACTTTATTTTTCTTGCATGATAAAACAACTATTGCATGAAAACTCACACCTTTAGGATAGACCCTAAAACTGAAACCAAAACTAAATTAAAAGTCATTGCAAGATAAAATTCACCGCCACAACATTTCAAAATATAAAACAACTCAAAATTTAATCACAAACATAACACAAAACTACAATTGCAACTAAATTAAAACGTCCCGTTGGATGATCGGGAATACCTCGGATGATGTAACCTACGTGTTGCTAACGGGATTTCCCACGGTCTAAATGAAAGTGTGGAACTCATTCAACTGAGTTTAGCAAATTCATCCGGACTAAATGAATCCGATAAAATAATGATGCTCGAAGGATGGAACCGTGGGATCTTAACCGGTGTCGTTATAATCAACTTTAAGATTTGTTTTAAATAAAACATAAAAAACACCTGGAAAATTAAGACTTCTCTAAACCAAAACACTTTTCTCATCCCCTGATTTATGACTTCTAAAACTAAACCTCTGCAACAACAAGGAGCTTGGAGCATGGTGGGCAGCACGGCCATCGTCGTCAGCAAAACTTGAATCCACATCAAGCAAAACTTTCCTAGAATTAAACAACAAAGCCATAGGACTTCGAGGTAGTTTCGCCTAGTGCAACATAAATCCTCAACCCTTCGTTAGGCATTTGCATAGTAAATTAAGCCCTAACCGGTTTTAGGATTCCGAGGTAGTCGTCCGATACGACATAAACCCTCACATCTTCGAGGCTATTTCGTGTGATTTTATCATACAAATATAAGTCCTAATTAATTAAAATCGACAAGATCAAAACATTTAAATAAATATTAGGACTTTCCTAAACTCAAGCCAAATGATAGATAGTCGGGAAATTACCGAAGTTCGCTTCGAATCCGTAATTTCTCCTACTTTTCTCGCCTTTGGATTCCCAAAACAAAATGTTCCAAATTTGATTCATTCCTTATTGAAATTCCAAATTTCAATCCTCGAAAATCTTAAACTTTGAAATTCTCGAGAGCGAATTATCGATTATTATCGAGAGTTTTCTTAGGTGATTCCCGTCACTTAAGATGTAATTAACTATAGGGGTTTGCCCTTATAGGGAATTTTAAAAGAACCTGTGTAATATAAACCCCGTTTAATGTTTTCATATTAAGCGTGGGAATTTTGTCGGCTTATAAAATTGGTTCGCGCACCAAACGGATGTCATAAATCTTCTAGTTTATTTAATCGAGCCCTATCATTAAGCAGTGTGTCTATCCTTAGGGATAGATACACGGTTTGTGGTGCGGTGCTCGTTTATATAAACTATTTGGGACGCGAGATCGGTTTAATCTCATATCTTAAAACCTTCAAATTTAAAATTATTTTCAAAATCAAATACTACTTTTCAAATTATTTATTTTAATTAAATTAAAAATTCACCGACAGATTTCTGTTAGGCGACCCCTCTTCAAAATAAAACACAACCTAAAAATATGCCGACATCTAGCAACCAATATTTTGCAAATCAATTTAGAAATAACAATAGTTAGGCAAATTGGTCAAACATGATCCCAATAAGATTATTCTTTTTGTCTTAGACATTAGTACAATTGTTGAAATAGAAAAGTAGCTGCACATTTCCTCATCCACGAAGAAAGCATTAAATTGCATTAAAAACCTCCTTTTCACTAACCTCTTGATGCAGTACCAACGTGTTATATTTTTCTGCGTGTTTTTTATGTTTGTATATATGTGCACACACTGGAGGTTATACGCAAGTATACATATCATTCAAGTAATACAGAGCTCTAGTGGAGTCTCATTTATCGATCCCACAGGGAAGCGAGGTAAAAGGTTCTTAGCCAAATTCTAGTCTACTATGATCAGCCCTTAGTTTGGAAGGTCAATATAAGTGATTTTTTATCTAACAACTACTCCTAAATGCAGATGATTATATTTAAGGATACTAACTATTCCTAAATGCAAATATTACTTCTAAAGAAGACCCTTTCTTGATGAATTGGTTTGGAGAATTTTGAGATAATAAAATATATTATTCTTATGTAATGAATTGGATATTGTAAAGGAATGAGATGCATTAAATATTGTATGTGCCAAATAGGAGAAATCCTATTCTGTACCCTATTCTGAGTGCATAAAGAACATTGGCTAATTCTAGGTTTAGTCCTTAAATCTGTTGTTAGTCTAGGAGGATACTAGCTCTCACTCTAGAGCTCCCACTTCTCTTCACCTGAAGGCTAACTCTCGCTTTAGTTTCCAAACACTAGGACCGAATTGTGGATTTTAGTCTATCACCATAAAATCTCTAATTCTACGCCCATCAAAGTATATTTCCTTATTTATTTACACGCAACCCCCATGAACTTCACCATCCATGAAATTTGAATGTGGTTCCACTTTGTTGAGAACTACACCGCGCTCTTAGATCTTAATGCAATTACATTAAGTTTTAACACTATAATGAGCTCTTATTGTAATGTAAATGATGTGCAAGAAAAAACCATCACATTTATAATTAAAACTTCTTCTAGCATGCATCCCAATATCATAAACATGAATCCTACTCATTGCAAAAGAAAAGTAGAATGAAAATAATTGCATAATCTTCTCATGCCACTATTTCCAAATAAGAAAAAAGAGTAAGAGAAAGTCATCGCAAATGACAAAAAAAAAACACAATGAAAAACTTCATTTCTTCAAAGCAAATCCACAAAATAAGTGTTTAAAAAATCATAATATAATGAAAAACATAATACTTAGCTTTTTCATTTTGAAAGATAGATGAAAATCTCTCCCACAAAGTCTCCCGCTGATCCTTGCAATGCTAGTATAAACCCTTACAGATTCTCTCAAAATCCCCTCTCCAATCTCTCCAGAAAAGTAGAAATCTTCATGTCTACTCCTATTCTAATATCTCTAAGCATTCTCCACATTTTTCTTAACTTTCCTATCACTTTTTCTGACATAAAATCATTATAATATAATATAGAGAAGAATTTTCTAAGAGGTGCTTAAGAAACCTTCCAAAAAGCGTCTAGATTCAATGTATATGCCCAATAACCACTCAAAATAGAGTAAACTGTCTTGAGCACCGCCGACACTAGATAGGGCGCCGGTGGTGCCCTGTCCACATTTTTATCTAGATTCAGGTGCCAGTGGCGCTGGTTTGGGCATCCCAGCGCCGGTTCTGCACAGCTCCACCCTTTTGCTCTGTTTGGCTCCATTTTAGCTCTGTTTCACCCCATTTCAGTTGTGTTGCGTTCCTAACAGATAGCCCTACAAAATAAGAATAAAACAAAATTTATTAAAATGTAATATCATTTAATAACATGCAAGTAGTGTAAAAAAGATTAAGCATAGAAAAAAATTAACGAAATGTGCCAGGCCAGAATTTGGTTTCTTGCTCGTTTTTGCTCCAAATTGCACTATTTTTGTTTCTTTTTCTCCAAAATTCTATTTCTTGTAAGTAACACCAAAAACATGAAAAATACCTTCATTTAAAGTGCAATATCATTATAATTAATTATAAAATGTATATGTGAAATCAAACATTTGTTAGCTGTGTCAACTCCCCCAAACTTAACTGTTATTGGTATTCAAGTAACACTATAACTTTAAAAAGAAATATGTTGACGTGTGGTTGTGGGTTTCAATAGAGTTTCCTATAATTTCATCTCAAAAATATTATAGTATAACATAGGAGAAATTCTTGTAAATCAACCTAGGACTAGAGTATAAAAATATCTCATATTCAACTTAGTAATCCTGATTTTCTATTTACTTCAAAAGTTATTGTAAATTGTCAAACTAAAGATTCATAGAAAGTATAAAAATAGAATTTAAGCACCTTATTTATACCCATTTAACTAATAATTCTTGAAATAAAAATAAGCTTAGGATTGTTTTTAAGTCTTTTCATTTAAAAAGATTCAAGTGAAGCCAATTTTTTATTAGGCTTCTCCTCAAGGTTCTCCTCACATTTTTTTTCTTTTACTTTTATTTTTTTCTCTTTTTTTTTCATTTTCTTTTATTTCTTTTAGGATCATTTTCATTCCTTTTTTTTTCTTTTTTTATGTGAGGATTACTATATATGGATGGGTCTTTAATAATTTTGAGTTTCACTATCCCAATTCTAAAGTCCATAACTCAAAACTTTCCCTCACTTTTTAAAAGTGTAAGTATTAGTTTGAAAAGCTTTCAATAAAGGCTCAATTCTCAATAAGTATAAATCTAAGAATCTAAGCATTTCAAATATTCAACTACATTCTATCATAAATAGTAAAATCATTTACTTAATGTTTCCTACAAAATATCTTAACTCTAGAACAGTTTCATCAAATAGGATTTCAGCTAAGTTATTTTTCTAACATTCCTAAAATAAAAATTGTAGTAACCTAAAGATAACACCACACGCCACAAGTCATTTTAAAAGTGATATCAAACTAAATAGAAATGACTGAGGACAAATAAAGTTTAGTTTTAAAAATTCAACTTGCTCAAAACTTAAATTTTTAAATATTTGTCAATTAATTCCATAAATATAGCAGAAAGAAAAAGTAATTGAATTTACTAGTTACTACAACATCCTATCAAATTAATAAACATGCATAATTAGGATAGAATGACTGCAGGAGAAAGTAAATCTAGCCTAAAGCATGCTTGCAATAATACTAAACTAAAAGGAAGTGTACTAACTTTAAAATATAATTTTCTTCCTACCCCCAAACTTATTTTTTAGCATATATAACATTTAGTACAGAGAATATAAGGCGGAAGATAAGTAGTTCAGAAATTCTATCTACCAAAAATGTCTATCAAAAGCATCTACAAGTATTCATCTGGACAGAACAAGATGCAGTAGAAAGTAAATCTTTACTATGCATGCCATAATGAAATTGACTAAATAAAAGTCTAACTAGCATAATAGGTATCATCATAGGAATATAAAAATATTCTTCAAGTCTTATATAAAGTTGTAACACACAAACAAACACAAAAGATAAATGAGGTTATTTCTTTCATTAACTCATCACATCTCATTAACTTACCTCCAATTTCTAACAGAAACACTACACTAATAAATTAGGTAAATTTTAAATGATTTTATAGATTATAATACAAAAGATAAGATTATCCCTAATATATTGGCTCATGTGCACCAACCTCAGGTATCATCTAATCCTTTTAATTAAGCACCTCTAACAGTTATAAGCCATAGTGTAAGATCATCCACAAGTTACTCAAGAAATAGGTTCACGAATTCTTTCAAATGAAAACAAAGTCAGAGAAAGAAAGTAATAAAATTGAGATGGATCTATCACTGTTCAAATTCATGATATTTCTTGTAAAACTCAAGCCCGGGTGAGACCTGATTATTAGTGGACTCGTCAATCCAACTACTACAAGAGAACATACAAGTCTAAAAATAATAAGAAGTTAAGGAATCACCTCCCTCATGACAAATAAAGATCAAATCAAACCACTAACAATCCAAACATCTACCAATCAATAATCAAACTGATCAATCCACACTAAAGTAAACACAATACAACACTAACAATCATACTCCAAAGCATACTAAATCAAAGCACACTGATAACTATGGGTTGCCTCCCATAAAGCACTTGGTTTAACGTCACCAGCCCGACAAATGATTCCTCCTAAATCAAAATTTCATGTAAGTAATCCTCGATCAATTGCATAATCCTTTTCAGATCTAGGGATTCCTACAAAATCCTTAAATTTTCATTTTCCTTTCAGCTCTTCCTTTTCAGATTGATTCATATTATTGTTCGTTATATTTCTTTCTATATCCAATATTCTTCTATTGATTTTCTTAATTTACATATTATTATCATCCTTGAATTTTGTAAGAAATGGATCTTTATATGATAATTCATCATCTCCTAAAGTTTGGATCAAATTCTCTCTACATAATTTTTTATTTGGATCAATTTCTTCTATATTACTCTTATGTTTCAAGTTATCTTCCAATTCTTCCCCTTGGTATTGAGTAAAGGATGGAGGTGGTCTTTCTATAACTATCTTAGTTGAGGAAATATGCATTTCTAATTCCATAGGAACTTCTTCCAATGGTCTTTCAATATCCTTCAAGTCAATTCCAGCTAAATTAATATCAGTCTTTGCTACCTTCCATAAGCTTTCTAACTTCATTTCTTTCGGAGTTAGCACGATAACTTCCAACTATAGCCAGGTTTGATTCCATACCGATTCTCCCTATCTGAAGGCTTACTTCCCTCCTTTTGTGCAATTGCACTGTTACGAGCATTGACTTTATCTCCCTTATACATGTTTTGTGGAGCTTTTTAAATTTAGAGTGTAGAATGTAGTAGTTTTCTACAAGATGACTGAACATTCTGCAATTTCCATAGTAATGTGGATTTTGCTCTATAGTTACCTTCTACCAATAACCATTATGGGATGACCCAATCCAAATCTCAATTGTACCTGGTTAGGTGATATCCCTTTTAACTAGTAATCTAGCAATCGAGTGTCTAGCGAGATTAAAAGTAAGAACATCCATCTTCACTGGCCTTTAAAAAATAGCTCCCAACAAGAATAAAATCTCATGATCAAATAAATACAACTTTAATCTAGGAAATCTAAACCAAATTAGGATAATGTGGGGTTCCATTTGTCCATCAAAGTCTACAGACCATCTGACCAGCGTCACGCTTTTATTCTTAAATTTTAAATATTTTTTTGCAAAGATCCAGACATAGTCCTCCTCCGTGCTCAATTGAATTTTAATGTGCCTACTATCAAGCAATCCAACTTTCCATTCTCTGAACAATTTCAAGCTTTTCAAAGAATTGTCTGATGAGTTCAAGTATCCATAGAGACACTTACCCACCAGAAAAAATTTGCAAGAAAGAGTAATCATGGTGATGACATTCTCAGGAAGCAAAATTACAGACTTACTATATTTATTTTATGATTTCCTTATAAATAGCTGCCCACCGCTTCCGTCTAACGTGTCATGATAATCTTATAGAAATAAATAATTTTTGGAATCAACATTTATAACATTGAAGCCACACTTTACTACCTTAAAAAAAGAAGCCGCTACACTAAGGAACCCCATGTCGCCGCAATCCCCAAGCAGAGCATACCGAGAACCACATTATATATATATATATATATATATATATATATATATATATATATATATATATATATATATATATTAAAAAGGCAAATGCATTAATCAAAAGGAAGCATAACATCTAAGATGGGGTATGTCCAAACAATCCCCATTCAACAAAAAAAGACAAAAAGGAAGAAGGAATTTTGTTACAAGTAAGTAACTGTGAGGAAGAGGCCTCAAAGGCAAGATGGTGTGCTGGTTTGTTGCCTTCTCTAGGGATATGAGACCAAATGACATGAATAGATGAAGCATGATGAAGAATCTTCTTCAGCCAATGGATCAGGTACCATGGGGGGAGGTCTTTAAGAGAATTATCTGTAATAGTTGTAAGCAGTCCACTTCCACATATAGATTGTTTAGTTTTTTGTGCAAAGGCCAATTTCAGCCCCCCAGAAGACTGCAACAGTTTCAGATTCTAGAGCATTAAGAGCATCTATAGGAGCAACAAAATACCATAAGCAATGCCCTTTGAAGTTTCTGTAAATTCCTCCAATACCTGCCCTGCTAATTGAGTAACTCCCATCAGTATTTAATTTCACCCAAGGCTGAGAAGGGGCCCTCCATAGAACCAACTGGATAGCAGGTTGAGCCTCCCTCCTAGAAGAGTTACAAAAGATCTATTCAACTTTTTAATGAAGGACTGACAATCGATGATTATCTTGTTTAATTCAGCTACTGATATATATAAAAAAAAAAATGATGAGCCTGCTTACTTTTATATATGCTTCATTATTTCAGTAATATTCATAAAAAGCATGTGTAGAAGTAAATTTTTCTTTTTAGACTGTTTTTACATACTTATAAAAATTCCTTTTTAAATTATACCTTTCTTTCTCTCATACTTTAAATTTTTTTTCATGATATACCAAAACTTATGTTTAGGGGAAGGGAAATTACATGAAAATTTAATTTTTATTTATCCTTAATGAACTAATATTTTCTAAAACAAATATATTAACATAACATAGGGAATGAAGAATCTATTTAAGATCATTTAAAATTTTGAAATTATAAATAATTTAGTAGACTTAACCAAAATTTTAATAACTTTGATTGATTTTAAGTATAGAATTATTCAACTTAAAGAAGAGTAAGATTAAGAAATTTTTCTATTCATAGTAGAAATAATTGAATTTTAGAAGTATTAAGAAATAAAAATTTATAACTTAAAAAAGGAAAGATTGATATTCTTTTTGAAATCTATTCATGTTATAGTAATTAAGTGAAAATGTATAAGTTTAAAAATATACGTTATGGATAGCGAAGTTCAAAACCATTAACGGGCTATCCAGATATAGTAATCCTCTTTGTAAAAAAAAAGTGAGAGGAGAAGCTTGAGGAGATGTCTAATCAAAAATTGGCTTCACTTGAATTAGCTTATAAGAAAAAAACTGATTACATATTTTACTTAATTTTTATACATCTATCTTCATTAGAAACGATTTTCATGAAGATTTTTTTTCTTGTTAATAATTTATGTGATCTTAATATAATAAACTATAGTTATTTTCGAAGTGAATGAAATTTTTTTGAAATCATATGAATTGGTAGTTAAATATTCTTTAAAATCTTAAAATTAAACTTAGTTAGTTAAATTTGGTTAATGATTTACTAAAGCCTTTATAAAATAAAAAATTATAAGAAATCTTAAATATTTACCCTTTATTCCAATTGTTATACATTTTATATAGTAAAAAGGGTTACTTGAGGACAAGTAACATTTACTTTTGGGGGATTTTGATCCATGAAAAAAATACCTATTTTTATGCCTTGATTTTTATCAAATTTTTAAGGATATTATGCTTTAATGAAAGGTATTTTTGTGTTTTGGATGTAGGTGATGCAAAAATGTCCAAGAAGGAAAAAAGGATGAAAAAGGAGCAAAAATGGAGCCAAAATGCAAAATTGTCAAAATAATTGGTCTGGCGCCTAGGTGCCAGAATCTGACACCTAAGCACCAGTTCGATACAGAATTCTGTAAGATTTTTGATGACTTTTGGACGGTTATTTTAATGGTGTTAGTGGTTATTGGACCATCTAGAAGATTGGCTATTATTCCTAGATTATAATACATGTGATACATTGTATTTGGATGCTTGGAAATGGTTAGGATCGCGAAGAGGTGCGATCTAAAGTGAAGAGGTGTGAAGAACTGGACGCAGAGTCCGGTGCCTAGGCGCCAGATTCCGGCGCCTAGGTGTCGGCATTATTTTTTAGGTTGTGTTGTATTTTAAAAGGGGATAGCCTAACAGAAATTATCGGCGACTTTAAATTTTAAATTTGATTTAAATATATATATAATTTAGAAAGTAGTATTCGGCTTTGAAAATAATTTTTAAATTTGAAAGTTTTAAGATATGAGATTAAACCGATCTCACATCCCAAATAGTTTATATAAACGAGCACCGCACCACAAATCGTGTATCTATCCCTAAGGATAGACACACCGCTCGATGGTGGGGCTCGATCAAATAAACTAGAAGTTTTGTGACATCCGTTTGGTCCGCGAACCAATTTTATAAGCCGACAAATTCCCCGCTTAATATGAAAGTATTAAACGTGGTTTATATTACTCGGGTTCTTTAAAATTCCCTATAAGGGCAAGCCCCTATAGTTAATTACATCTTAAGTGACGGGAATCACCTAAGAAAACTCTCGATAATAACCAATAATTTTGCTCTCAAGAATTTCAAAGTTTAAGGTTTTCAAAGATCGAATTTTGGAATTTCAATAGGGAATGGATCAAATTTTGGAACATTTTGTTTTGTGAATCCAAAGGAAGAAAGGTAGGAGAAATCACCGATTCGAAGTGAACTTCGGTAATTTCCCGACTATCCTATTGTTCGGCTTGAATTTAGGAAAGTCCTAATGTTTATTTAGTATTTCAATCTTGCCAATTTTAATTAATTATGGCTTATATTTGTATGATAAAATCAAACAAATAACTCTAGAAAATGTGAGGGTTTATGTCGTATCGGACAACTACCTCGGAATCCTAAGACCGGTTAGGGCTTAATTTGCAATGCAAATGCCTAACGAAGAGTCGAGGATTTATGTTGCACTAGTGCAAGCTACCTCGAAGTCCTATGGCTTGGTTATTTAATTCTAGAAAAGTTTTGCTGAAGTAGGTTCAAGTTTTGTCGACGACGATGGCCGTGTCGCCCACCATGCCCCAAGTTCCTTGTTGTTGCAGAGGTTTAGTTTTAGAAATCATAAATCGAGAGATGAGAAAAATGTTTTGGTTTAGAGAAGTCTTAATTTCTAAGTGTTTTTTACGTTTTAATTAAAACAAATCTTAAAGTTGATTATAACGACACCGGTTAAGATCCCACGGTTCCATCCTTCCGGCATCATTATTTTATCGGATTCACTTAGTCCAGATGAATTTGCTAAACTCAACCGAATGAGTTCCACACTTTCATTTAGACCGTGGGAAATCCCGTTAAGCAACACGTAGGTTACATCATCCGAGGTATTCCCGATCATCCAACGTGGCGTTTTAATTTAGTTGCAATCGTAGTTTTGTGTTCGTTTGTGATTAAATTTTGAGTTGTTTTATATTTTGAAATGTTGTGGCGGTGAATTTTATCTCGCAATGACTTTTAACTTAGTTTTGGTTTCAGCTTTAGGGGCTATCCTAAAGGTGTGGGTTTTCATGCAACAGCTTGTTTTATCATGCAAGAAAAATAAACGCAACTAGTAATAAAGTAAATTGCAATAATGTAAATTGTTGGAAAATAAATCGCAGGAAAGTAAATCGCAATAATACAAATGCGTACCCGGAGGGTCTTCCCGTCATCCCAAGCTGCACTTAAAACACAATTAGCATACTTAAGCAAGTTCCTAGGTAAGGCTAAGGGAAAGGTTATGGTTTTCTACCAAATTCCTAATCCTTTAGCTAGTCATTTCCTATGACGTCTAGTGTTCTTTGTGTGTTAGTTTAAGGACGATTTTCTTCATCAAAGAATAATCAAATTCAATTGTTCTTATAAATGTCCTATCATATCGAGGAAGTGCTTAAGAAGGATCTTAAACATCTTTTCAATATTTCTAGGATTGTTTTAAGCCCAAATGAATTTAATTATATAAATGAATCGATCGTCCGAGGTTTTCAAGTTTTGTTAACTTGCTCAGTGAACTAGGACATTTGAATATCCTATGAGTGAAGTGACACTTCATTTAATGTTTTATTTAGGAGTTATAATAACTAAAGCTTTCAAGGGTAAATTAGTATTCAAATGATTTGGTTTAAATTAAAGAGTTTAAATTTGGAATAATGTTCAAGTTGCTTTACATTTATTTTGAATTCTTTATGTCTTAGGTGATGTTATATTTAATTCAACTTAATTTAATTGAGTTTTAATTTAGTTTAACATAGTTCAATTTAATTTGATTTGGTGTTTAATTAATTTGATTTGATTTAATTTAATTTAATTATTTAATTTAATTTAATTTAATTTAATTGTTTAATTTAATTTATTTAATTTAATTTAATTTGATTTAATTTAATTTAATTTAATTTAATTTAATTTAATTTAATTTAATTTAATTTTTAATTTAATTTAATTGTTAATTTAATTTAATTTAACTTAATTTAATTTTTAATTTTAATTGAAATTTTAAAAGAGTTTAATAATTCAATTAAGTCTTTTAATGTTTCAAATTTGAGTTATCATTTTAATTAAGAGTTGAATATTAATGAGATAATTAATTTAGGGACTTTTTAAATTAAAGAATAAATCTCTTCCTAATAAATATCCCTTATTTTAATAATTCCAATTTATTATTCCTCCAAATTTAATCTATTATTTAATTAAAGTTTAATCATTTTAAAATTATTTAATGGGTTTCTACCCTTTAATTATTTAAATTTCAATCATCCAAATCAGATTAAGATCAAATATTTTACTTGTTGATTTTTTATTAAACCTAAAGTTTTAATTAAGGGTTAAAAGTTTAATTACCATTTTACCCCTTTAGCTTAATAATTTCATAACTCACTAAATTGAACTCAAATGAACTTGAAATTTTTATGTGACTTCACTCATATGTCAATAAAGACATGAGAGGAGAAAATGTGATTTTTCTGTATTTAATTTATTTATATAATTATTTTTGGTGGAAAATAGAGATTTTCAAAGAAAATTTAATAACATGACCAAGGGAAAGTTTCTGTCCTTAAGAAAATTAGGGGACATTCCTAATGACCAGAGAAGCACTTGGACCAATTTTAGTGATTTTTTGAATTATATTATTTTTATTATAATTATTTTAAATTTTGGAGTGTTAATTAATTTAAAAATAAAATAAATGTTGAAAAATGGATTTTATATTTTTCAAAAATCTCTCTGATATCAAGGAAACCAGAGAAACAAATTTTGCAATTTTCTGATTTTTTTATGATTTATTGTAATTATTTTAGTGAAAATGCTAGAAAATACATTTTTTTAATTTTAAAATTACCCTAGGGCTTTAAAATTTAATATCTCACTAAATAGACTTAGGAAAAATATGGGGTTTGTTCCTAAGTGATTAAAATTTAAAATATGACATTTTGGTGAATTATATTATTTTTGTGATTTTTATTATTTTTTAATTATTAAAATATTAAAATATTATTAAAAATCAACTTTTTTAGAAAATTGAAATTTTAATTTTCCTAGGTTTCCCTAATATCAGAGAGGCTCCAAAACCAATTTGGTGAATTTTTGAAAAGTATTTTAAAAGTTATGAATTTTTAAAGTTTAAAATGGCTAAGTGGCTTAATCAACCCAATTAGTGGGGCTAACCAAGTCCAATTGACCTCAAATTTTTATGATGGATTCCTCTGATCCTAAAGGTCAGTGGAGAATTGATTTCAAGTCAATTTGATGCATGGTTAACTCTAATTAATTGAAGACCTATTTTGAGTGTTTAAGCCAATTAGAGTTGTTTTAAATGAACTAAGTCAAAACCTATTTTTCCTAGGGTTCTCTCGGTCATAAGCAACATCACCAAATTTTCCTAGAATTTATTTCACAACATGCTATTTACTGGAATTAAAATACTCAAAATAGTGACTCGAACTTGAAAAATCAAGAACTCTTCATAGGGATGGCCTCGACTTTGGAAAATTCGTGGAATGTTCCCAAATTCGGAGGCTTCAAAAGCCCTATGGTCTCATGCCATGGTGAATTGTATGCATGCATGGAGAATTAAAATAATGCAGAGAGTAAATAAATTATAAAAAATAAAATATTTGATGAAATTAAATGATTTCTTTTCCACATTATTCTCCTCTCGTTCACCGAGCAAGAGGGTATTTTTATTTTATTTTTATGATTTTCCTACACGGAGATATGAATTTTTGAAGTTTAGGGAATTAAATAAATAAGAAAATACCCTAATTTTCTATTTATCCACGCGGCGCCGCCGCATCCTCAGCCTCCGAAAGGCCACGCGGCGCGCTCCCATTCGACGCCGCCACTCGAGTCGCCAGCCCGGGCCCCGCGGTTCTCGCACCGTTTCCTCGGTCCGACGCCATCCGAGCCGTTCGTCCGCGCGTGTATCGAATGGACGACATCCGTTCATCGTCCCCAAGTGTCCTCACCCGATAGCCGTCCACACTAAATCCCTAATATCTCACTCGATACTCAATGGATTTTCATGTTCTTATGCTCTATGGATTCGTCTTGAAGAGACGAACACATCTATACGGCTAACATGCATCGAAACTAAGGCATTTGAAATGGAGAATCTCCGAAGCTCGGGATGGAGAGTTAGCTCATACCTTGGCTCGCAGAAGTGTGGCTTCAATCCGAGAGTTGTTGCACCTTCGATTGGGTCCCAGCAAGCTCCGCATGAAGTCTCCGTCCTGGGAATTGTCCGGATATGATTTCGACCAAGCCCGATCACAAAGCTTGGAGGCCGGAGCAACCGGGTGGCCCGGAGATGGGGCTTTTGTCTGGTGGACACCTTCCCTCGGTCCGGTGAAGGTGTAGAGCCAATCAATTTGAGAATTGGCTCACCGTGGAGAAGTGTCCCGGTTTTGGGTGGAATTTCAACTCGAAATTGAGCTTACGGAGGAGAAATGGCAGGGGGATTTCACTCTGGGATCAAGTGTTCTAAGAGTGGAGAAGGGTCTCGGAACAATTTTGGCGTAGTTTTGGCAAGGTTTGTGCTTAGCTCCCGTCATGGCCGAGAGGGGTGGAGTTTAAATAGGAGAGGGTGGAAGGCCTCTCGCAGGGAGTTAGGGCTTGGGATCAGCCGCTCCGGTGAGGAGAAGATCGGCCATGGTGACCACTAGGCATGGGGCAGCTCGGCAAGTGAGAATTTCAATGTTGGCTCACATGTGAGCTCTCGGCCATGGTGTTTTCCGGCGGCCTGGTGGCCGGCCGGCTGTGCAATGGTCACCATCTTGGTCGGGTGGGTCGGGGCTGGGGTTTAGTGTAGGCAATCGAGGTTTGACATGTGTAAAGGAGTTTGATTTAAATGGAATGGGAGAAGGCTCACTTTGGCTTGGTTTGGGTCAACCCACCATTTTGGGCTTGGTGCACCCTTCCAAGCTCTGATTTTGAGCCGAGGGAATCATTTAGGTCAGCTTAGAAGGAGTGGTGAAGTCTCCATCCATGATGAGGTGGCTAAACATGGTTTAGTGTGTGACATGATTAAGGTAAAAAAGGTTAAAGGAGGTTTAAGAAAGAACCCCCTCTTCTTGCCATAAATGGACTAATGACAAGTCAAAGCCCTCATGGCTTCATGTGGCTTCGAGAATGGCTTGTTCATGGCTTCATTTGGCTTGGGAAAAGGTTGATTTGTTTCATGAAAAGGGTTTTAGAAATTTTTGACATTTAGGGGTAATTTGACATGTGGCTTGATTTGGAATGGTTTAATTGTTGATTTTGAAACTTAGGGGTGATTTTGATCAAATGGATGATGAGGGGAAGTGTCATGTGGGCTTTAGGATGATTTGGGCTTTTAAAATTTAATGAAGATGGGTTTTTAAGAAGGTTTAAGGGAAGTGGGCTTTTAAGTTTAAGGATGTGTTCATGGATGGGAATTTTTGTAGAAGTTTGGGCCAAATAGTTGTTGGTTTTGGTTTAGGGATGTTTCATGAATAATTTGAAATAGATTTAAGGTGGTTTGGGTTTGAATTGGGTTGAATTTGGTAAATGGGCCAATGTAGGTCAAATTGGGCTAACTTGGGCCAATGTTGGGCTAGGGTTGAAATTGATGTAAAATAAATGTTGAGAAATGTTTATGGGAGTGTTTCAAAGAGGTTTTGGCTTTAGTTGGGTTTTGATTTTGAGGTTTGGGCCTATTTGGGTTAGGTTTGGGTTTAGGTCAAAATTGGGCTTTTTGATTTTGGGATGAATTTGAGTGGGGTTTGGGTCAAAATCTTGAGCAAATCATGTTAGTGTTTTGTTTATGGGGATGTTAAGGAAGGTTTAGAAAAGATTTGGGGTTAATTGGAGTTGAATTGGGTTAGTTTAGGCTAAGTTTGGGTCATGGGTCCAAATTTGGGTTTTAAGGCCCAAAGTGAAATTGGATCCAAATGTCAATAAAATTGGACTTGGATTTGGTCTAGATTGGTATTGGGGATGTTGAATTGAAGTTTAGAATTGAATTGGACCAGAATTTGGGTCAATTGGATAGGTTTGGTTTAACATTGGGTTCACTTTGGGTTAAAATGGGTCAATTTGGGGGTTTTGACAAAAGTAGGGTAAATTGACAAAATTGACCCATGGTGTAGTTGGACAAAATGAAATTGGGAATATTTAGGATTTTCTGGAATTTTCTGGGAATTTTTTGAATTTTTGGATTTTTAGGCCAAGAAGGGTATTTTGGGTATTTGGAGGGTATTGGGGGTATTTTTGGAATCTTTGGTATTTTTGGGTATGGATGATCAATTTGAGTGATGTGGAGATGTTTGGGATTGATTTTGGAAAATTTTAGGTAATTTGGAAATTTTGCAAAAATTTGGGTAATTTCGATGGTTTTTGGTAGGTTTAGTAGGTGTAGGGTCCCGGGGTCAAAAATTGAAATTTTGGGAAATTGAAGATTGGGTGAATTTAGGTGGAAAGAAATCATTTTGGTTGAGCCATGAAACCATTTCAAGCCCATATGAGCCATGAAAGGACTCATTTGAGGCATTCACTATGTTGTTCCTAACCCTCTTAGCCAAGGGCTTAGTGGGTTAAGGACCATCCATGTGAATCACCCACATGAGTCAGGAGGTTAAGTTGGGTATGGGTGTGGTTTTAGGAAGTGTGTGGAAATGTAGTGTGTAAGTGTAGTGTAAGTCAGCCCCTCACCAGACCAGGCCACCCAGGGTAGTCCTAAGGCCAAAGAGTCCTATAGGAACTCATCCTTTAAACTTCCACATTCGATTTCAACCCTCTAGGTGATTAGGGGTCTATAGTCAAGTTTGTGGAGTTTGCAGGGAGTTTAGAAGTGGTTTGAATTTCTAAAAGGCGGGTCCCAATTCTAGTCCTCTAAGATAGTCAAAGGAAAAGCCTAAGGCTAGATCCTAAGCACTAAAAAGAAGAAGGGAAGACCTCATCAAAAATGAGGTCAACACTAGGCGCCAGACACACCTTCTAGAAGATTTATTGAACATGGACACATTTTGAAGAGGTGCCTCAAGGCAACCCTTAAAGCCTATAAATAGGAGGCTACTCCTTTAGAGAAAGACACCCACAAACCGCCCAAATACCACCAATGCCCAACTTAGTCCCCTAGCACCATAGTTCCATTTAGAGAGAGAAATTAGATAAATATTTTAAGGGCCATATTTATAGTTTCTTTAATTAATTAGTGAGTTTATTTTAGAGTTTGTATTAAGAGTATTTGAAGAGTCGGTGATTTTGAAGTCTATTTACATTGGAGTCACAAGGATTCAAAGGTTCAATTGGAGAAACACTTGAGATAAGTATTTGTATTTTGATTCAGAGTTTTATTTATATATTTTGTTGTTTAAATTCAATGTGTTCTGAGTAGTTACTTTACTTTCTTCTTTCAATTGTGAAAAGATAAATAAGATAATATAAAATTCATTGGAGAATCAAAAACTATATATATATTTTAAATATTGTGATGATTTTAATACCAGATCTTAATTTACTATTTAAATTGGCCATTTAAATTGTTAAAATCTGTTGAAGAGTTTTGAGACCTAGAAGGAGATGAATTCTTAGCTAGTAAATATAACATGAATCCTTGGGTAGTCGAAGGCCTTGCGCAGGTTATTCAAGGTGAAGTGCAAATAAATACGAAGATATTATTTAATGGGCATAGAATTGATAAGTTTTTAGAGTGACAGGATAAATTCTTGTAATTTGGTTTATAGAGAAGGAAAGGGTCATTAGTAGGGCCGACCATAGCCACCCTTGGACATCTAGTAGTGTGAGCCTAAATTAACCTATTCTACTAACAATACATCCAGACCTGATCTATAGATTAGCCAATATTCTTTATACTATCGAGCGAAGGTAAAGAATAGGAATGTTCTATTTGGCACAATACCATAAATTTATATTCTCCACGAATATTACATTATCTAAAAAGTCTTGGATTAATTGAAAGGAAGAAAGTTGTTTGCTTATTTTTATTTAAATCAATAATCACTTTATTACTACTTTATTTCTGCATCTAGTAAATTAAATATTAAATTTTATAACTTTAAAAGAAATACATAAAAATAAAATCAAAATACTTAAAAAAAACTATAATCCTCCTCGTGGGATCGATACCGGAGTCTTTATTTAAAGCCTTATATTACTTGAAGCGATACATATACTTGCGTAGTACCCCTAGTGTGTAAAATATTTTTTATAAAATTATATTTATATACACTAGCCGCTATTATTATTTGAGTCAAAGTATTGGCTATAACATATTTTTGATAGCATAAATTACTGCATTGTTTGGCGATTGGAAACCAAGTTTTTGCTGCATTGCTGCAGATCGAGGGTCACCAGAAACTCCTGGATATCCCACATTACAGTAACAGATGGTTTAAACTTTCCTCAGCTGAATGGCAGAGCTGGCATCTGGATGGTCCTCTAATTGTTTTAAGTTTCAAAATATCATCAGTAGGATGAAATTTTCTGAATAACCTCCAGCAGAAGAAGGACATGGAAGGGGTAATATTAGCTTGTCAAACCCTATTACCCCAATTCTTAGTCTGCCATTGATAGCGTGATTGGTAAATAAAATTTCGCAGACTTTGATGGGCACCATTTTTAGTAATAAGGGTATCAGGAGTTGAAGGATTAATGGGAAGATCCATAATACTTTTGATAATTTGAGGTGAGTTAACTTCACTTAGTTTGGATAGATCCCACATACCATCTACCCAGCAGTCAGAAACAATATTAATATTAGAATTGGTGGGCTGGTAGTCTTTCAAGAAATGATTCCCCAACCAATTATCAATCCCGAAGTTGATTTGGCCTTCACCTACATCCCAGATGAATAAAGTTTTAGTAGCATCTTTAACTTGAAGAAGGGCTTTCCAATTTCTGGAATCTCCCAATTTTGGTGTCACAAGAGAAGGATGAGAATGGGGACAATATTTTCCTTTCATAAACCATGCCCATAAAGAGCTTTGTTGTTTGAATCTAACTCATTGTTTACAATAAAAGATATGGCTCATGTGTGATAATTTTTTTATTCCCAATCCACCACAAGCAGGAGGATGGCAGATCTTATTCCAAGAAGTCCAGTGATGTTGTTTTTGTTGACCATCCCATAAAAACTTGTTGAATGAGACCACCAACATTCTTTGGGTGCTCTTCTTTAACTTAATCATTTGTAGGATATACAGGGGTATCAGCATATTTTTTTAGGTTATGTGTGTTGTAATTTAAAAAAGGGGTCGTCTACAGAAGTGTCAGCGAATTTTAAATTTTAAATTTATTGTAAACATATATATAATTTGGAAAGTAGCATTTGGGTTTGAAAATAATTTTAAATTTGGAAATTTTAAGACATTAAATCAAACCGATCTCACATCCCAAATAGTTTATATAAACGAG
The DNA here is from genome assembly GCA_022702705.1 of Papilionanthe hookeriana x Papilionanthe teres. NCBI lineage: Eukaryota > Viridiplantae > Streptophyta > Magnoliopsida > Asparagales > Orchidaceae > Papilionanthe > Papilionanthe hookeriana x Papilionanthe teres. The sequence continues at coordinate 27,599,452 of CM040430.1, forward strand.
CACCGCATCACAAACCTTGTATCTACCTTGAAGAATAGACACACTACTTGATGATTGGGCTCGATGAAATAAACTAGAAGATTTGTGACATCTGTTTGGTCTGCGAACCAATTTTATAAGCCGAAAAGTTCCCCTGCTTAATATAAAGGAATTAAGCAGGGTTTATATTACCTGGTTTCTTAAAGTTCCCTATAAGGGCAAGCCCCTATAGTTAATTACATCTTAAGTGACAAGAATCATTTAAGAAAACTCTCGATAATGATCAGTGGTTTTGTTCTCAAGAATTTCAAAGTTTAAGGTTTTCAAAGGAATTAATTTTGTAATTTCAAGAGGGATTAGCTCAAATTTGGAACAATTAATTTTAGGAGTCCAAAGGAAGAGAAGTAGGAGAAGCTGAGGATCCAAGAAGAATCTTGGCAACTTCCCAAACTATCCTATTGTTTAGCTTCAATTTGGGAGTTTATTTAATGTTATAATCCTGCCAATTTTAATTAATTAGGACTTATATTCCTATGACATGATCATACAAATAGCCTGGAAGATGTGAGGGTTTGTGTCGTATCGAACGACTACCTCGGAGTCCTAAGACCAGTTAGGGCTTAATTTACATAGCATGATTATGCAAATGCCTAACAAAAAGTTGAGGATTTATGTTGCACTAGGCAAACTACCTCAAAATCCTATGGCTTGGTTATTTAATGCTAAGAAAAAGGGTTTTGCTGATGAGGATGGCCGTGCCGCCCACTGTGCTCCAAGCTCCTTGTCGTTGTCGCAGATGTTTAGTTTTAGAAAGTGATAATCAAGAGATGAGAGAAGTGTTTTAGTTTAGAGAAATCTTAAAGTTCAAATATGTTTAATGTTTTAATTAAAATAAATCTTAAAGATGATTAAACAGAACCAATTAAGATCCCACAGTTTTGTCATCCCGACACCGTTATTTTCATCGGATTCACTTAGACCAGATGAATTTGCTATACTCAACTGAATGAGTTCCACACTGTCATTTAGACCGTGGGAAATTCCATTAGCAACACGTGGGTTACATCCTCCGAGGTATTCCAGATCATCCAACGAGATGTTTTAATTTAGTTATAATTGTAGTTTTGTGTTCTGTTTGTGATTAAATTTTGAGTTGTTTTATATTTTGAAATGTTGTGGCGGTGGATTTTATCTTGTTGTGACTTTTAATTTAGTTTTGAGTTCAGTTTTGTGGCTATCCTAAAGGTTTCAGTTTTCATGCAGGGTGTCAATCTTGTTTAACATGCAAGAAAAGTAAAGTACAGTGCACGTAAGTAAATAAATTGCAATAAAATAAAAGCGTACCTGAGGGTCTTCCCGCCATTCCAAGCTACACTTAAAACACATGTTAAAGCATTTACATAATTTGCAAGAAAACACCTAAGTAAAGCTAAGGGAAGGTTTTGGTTGTCTACCAAATTCATAATGCTATAGCTAGTCAATTCCTATAACGTCTAGGCTCTTGCGTTTTGTTAAGGATGATTTTCTTCATCAAAGAACAATTAAGTTTAATTGTTCTTCTAAAACATCTCATCATATTGAGAAAGTGCTTAGGACGAATCTTAAACATCTTTTCAATATTTCTGAGATTATTTTGAGTCCAAATGAATTTTATTGTCCTGGTGAATTAATCATCCAAGAATTTAGTTAAATTTTGTTTCTTGCTCAGTGAATTAGGATGTTTGATTATTCTACGAGTGGAGTGACATTTCACTTAATGCTCCATTTAAGAGTTATGATAACGAAAGCCTTTAAGAGAAAATCAATTTATTAAAGATTTTAATGATTTAAAATTGGAATTGATGATTTAAAGTGATTTAATTTAGTTATGAAATTTTAATAATTTTAAGTTTGGAATAGTGTTCAAGTTGTTTTAATTTAATTAAATCTTTACATTTTAAATGATCTCAATGTATTTAGATTAATTTGGGTTGAAAGAGATGTTTATATTATTCAATTTAGATATTAATGATTTAATTTTAATTTAATTGAAATATTTTAGGTTATTTTTTAATTGGTTTGATTTTTAATTATGAATTATTTTTGAGGTTGATTTTGATGTTTCAAGTTTGTTTTAGATTCGCTTTAAAGTGATCTTTGAGATTAATTTTAATGTTTTAAATTTATTTCAATTTGATTATCAAGTTATTCAATGTTTTAAGTTTTAATTTAATAAGGGTTAATCTTTTTCTTTTAATTATTTAATTTATTAATTTCAATTATCATTTTAAATTTAATTAAAAAGCTAAATATTATTAAAGTGATTCATTTAGGGATTTTAACTTAAGTGATTATCGTCTCCCTAAATTATATCCCCATTTTAATAATTTAAATTTTAATTAATCTTCCAAAATTCAAATGTTTAAATTAATTAAGGTTTCATTTTTTTTTGGGTTATTAGAAATGATTAATGGGTTCCTACCCTTTTATTTTCCAAAGTTTCAATCATCTAAGTGACAATTAAGATCAAATATTTTACCCTCCATTTTGATTAAACCTAAAGTTTTAATTAGGGGTTAAAATTCTTAATTACTATTATGCCCTTTTAAGCCTAATTATTTCATAACTCATCAAATTGAGCTTAAATGAGCTTGAAATTTTTATTTCACTTCACTCACATGTCAATTAAGACACTAGAGGAGAAAATATGATTTTTCTAAATTTAATTTAATTTATATAATTATCTTAATGAAAAATAGGAATTTTCAATGGAAATTCAACAACATGACCAAGGCAAGGTTTCTATCCTTAAGAAAATTATGGGATGTTCCTATTGACCAGAGGACCACTTGGACCAATTTTGGTGATTTTTCAAATTATATTTTATTTATTATGATTATTTTAAGTTTTGGAGTGTTAATTAATTATAAAATAAAATTAAAGTTAAAAAATGAATTTTATATTTTTCATAAATCTCTCTATCCTCAAGGAGTTCAAAGAAATAATTTTTTTATTTTTTTGATTTTTATTTGATTTATTAGAATTAATTTAGTGAAAATGTAAGGAAATTAATTTTTTAATATTAAAATTGTTTTAAGCCTTTAAAATTCAATATTTTAACCTATAGACTTAGGAAAAATATTTAGTTTATTGCTAACTAATTAGAAAGTGAAATATGACATTTTTATGATTTTTAATATTTTTTTTATTATTTTTTAATTATTAAAATATTAAAATATGATTAAAAATGAAAATTTTTAGAAAATTTTAATTTTAATTTTTTTATACTCCCCTAACATCAGAGAAGCCCCAAAATCATTTTGGTGAATTTTTGAAATTTATTTTTGGAGTTATAAATTTTTTAAGTTTAATTTTGGTCAAGTAACTTAATTAGTCCATTTAGTTGGGCTAATCACCTTCAATTGGTTTCAAATTTTTATGTGGGACTTCTCTACCCTAAAGATCAGTAGAGAATTATTTTCAAGTGATTTTGATATATGGTTAACCCAAATTAATTAAAATTTAGTTTTTACTATTTAGGCCACTTAGAGTTATTCTTAATGAATTAACTCAAAATACATTTTTCATAGGGTCCTATGGTCATTAAATACCTCCCTAAATTTTCCTAGAATTTATTGAACAACATGCTAATTATGGGAATTAAAATTCCAAAATAGAGACATAAACTTAAAAAATACATAACTTGCCATAGAGATGGCCTCTGGCCTTGGAAAATTCAGGGAATGTTCCCAAGAACAGAGGCTACAAAAGTCCTATGGTCTCATGCCATGGTGAATTGCATGCATGTATGGAGAATTGAGATACTGAAAACAGTAAATAATCAATTAAAAATAAAATACTCATCAAATTAACTCAATTATTTTTACACATTGTTCTCCTTTATTCACTAAGCAAGAGGGTATTTTTATTTTATTTTTATGATTTTTTTATGCAAAGATATGAATTTTCATAGTTATGGGTATTTAAATAAATCAAAAATACGTTATTTATCTACTTATCCATGCAGCGCCGACTCATCCTCGGTAGCTCCGCAAGCCCACGCGGTGAGCTCCTATTCGACGCCGCCACCTGAGTCAGTAGCCACACATCCCGCGGTCCCGCTCCGTCTTCTGATCCGACGCGATCTACACCGTCCATTCGATACTCGCTCGATCCAATGGAGGCCGATCATCGTCTCCCACTGGTGTGTCTCGAGAGCCGTCCACACTCAAACCCTAAGATCTCTCTCATTTCTCAACGGATTTTTGTGTTATTATGCTCTATGGATTTGTCTTGAGGAGACAAACACATCCATACGGTTTACATGCTATGAAATTGATTCAAATGAAATGGAGAATTCACAGAAGCTCGGGAGGGATAAGTGATCCATACCTTGGCTCTGAGAAGTGAAGCTTCAATCAAAGAGTTGTGGCACCTTCAATTGCACCTAAGGAAGCTCCAGATGAAGTCTCTAGCTCTGGGGAATTGCTTAGGTACAAAAATGACTAAGGCCGATTTCAAACCTTGGACTCTGGAAGCAATGGATGGCCTGGTGAGTGGGCTTTTGCTGGGGAACTTCTTCTCTACCTCTGGTGAAGGTGTGGGAGAAGTTAATTTGGATTTGGTAGAGTTTCAAGGGATGTCCTGTTCTGGGCTGAGAATTGAGCTCCAAAATTGAGCTCAATCAGTGACGGGAATCACTTAAGAAAACTCTCGATAATGATCAGTAGTTTTGCTCTCAAGAATTTCAAAGTTTAAGGTTTTCAAAGGATTGAATTTTGATGATTTCAATAGGGATTATCTCAAATTTGGAACAGTTTATTTTAAAGAGTCCAAAGGAAGAGAAGTAGGAGAAGCTGAGGATCCAAGAAGAATGTTGGCCACTTCCCTGACTATCCTATTGTTTGGCTTCAATTTGGGAGTTTATTTAATGTTGAAATCTTGCCAATTTTAATTAATTAGGACTTATATTTATATGACATGATCATATAAATAGCCTCGAAGATGTGAGGGTTTATGTCGTACCAAAGAACTACCTCGGAGTCCTAAGACCGGTTAGGGCTTAATTTGCATAACATGATTATAAAAAATGCCTAACAAAAAGTTGAGGAATTATGTTGCACTAGGCAAACTACCTTGAAATCCTATGGCTTTGTTATTTATTTCTAAGAAAGGTTTCGCTGAAGTAGCCACATGTTTTGCTGATGACGATGGCCGTGTTGCCCACTATGCTCCAAGCTCCTTGTTGTCGCAGAGGTTTAGTTTTAGAAGTCATAAATCAAAGGAAGAGAGAAGTGTTTTGGTTTAGAGAAATCTTAAAATCCAAATTTCTTTAATGTTTTATTAGGAAAATCTTAAAGTTGATTATAACAACACCGGTTAAGATCTGACGGTTCCATCCTTCCGGCATCGTTATTTTTATCGGATTCACTTAGTCCAAATGAATTTGCTAAACTCAACTGAATGAGTTCCACACTTTCATTTAAACCGTGGGAAATCCCGTTAGCAACATGTAGGTTACATCATCCGAGGTATTCCCAATCATCCAACGAGACGTTTTTAATTTAGTTAAAGTTATAGTTTTGTTGTTCTATTTTTGATTAAATTTTGAGTTGTTTTATATTTTGAATATTGTGACGGTGGATTTTATCTTGTAGTGACTTTTAATTTAGTTATGGTTTCAGTTCAGGGACTATTCTAAAGGTTTTGGTTTTCATGCAACAGTCTTGTTTAACATGCGAGAAAAGTAAAGTGCGGTGTATGTAAAGAAAATACAATAGAGTAAGCTGTAATAACATAAAAGCGTACCTGGAGGGTCTTCCCGTCATTCAAAGCTACACTTTAAAGCACATATTAAAGCATTTAAATATTTCAACAAGTACCTAGGTAAAGACTAAAGGAAGGGTTTTTGTTGTCTACCAGAATCCTAATTCTATAGCTAGTCATTTCCTATGACGTCTAGGTTCTCGATTTTGGTTACGGATAATTTTCTTCACCAAAAAACAATTAAGTTCACTTGTTCTTTAAAACTACCCATCGTATTGAGGATGTGCTTAGAACAAATTCTAAACATCTTTTCAATACCTCTGTAACAGTTTTGAGTCCAAATGAATTTAATTACACAGGTGAATTAATCATCCAAGGGTTTAGTTAAGTTTTGTTCCCTTGCTTAGTAAACTAGGATATTTGATTATCCTATGAATGAAGTGACATTTCACTTAACGCTTCATTTAATAGTTATAATAATTTAAAGCTTTCAGGGGCAAGTTAATTTGTTAAAGATTTTAATGATTCAAAGTTAAAGTTGATGATTTACTTTAATGTGATTTAATTATGAAATTTTAATCAATGATTTTAAGTTTGGAATGATGTTTGATTCATTTAAGTTGAACTTTTTATAAATGATATCAACATTTCATGTTAATTGAAATTTTTAGATTAATTTAGGTCAAAAGAGGTGTTCAAATTATTTATTAAATTTTGATGATTTAATTTAGATTAATTATATTAATTGATTTAATTTTTACATTATGTTTTAAGGTAAGTTGTCTTAAAATTATTTAAAATTTTTAATTTTGATTTAAGTTTTTTTTGAAATGATTTTAGATTAGTTTCAAATATTTTAATTTACTTTTTAATTATTTAACATTTTAGGTTTTAATCAATTGTTAAATTATTTAATGATGTATGATTTAATTAAGAATTATTTTCTTTTAATCATTTAATTATTAGTTCCATTTATCCTCTTAAGTTTAAGAGTTAAGTATTATTAAGTGATTTATTTAAGGATTTTTAAATTAAGGAATTAATATCCTCTTAAGTTATATCCCCATTTCAATAATCCAATTTCAATTAATCTTCCAAAATTTAAATTATTTAATTAATTAAAGTTTCATTTTTGGTTTATTAAAGTGATTAATGGGTTCTTACCCTTTGATTTTCCAAAGTTTCAATCATCTGAGAGAAAATTTAAAATCAGATATTTTACCCCCATTTTGATTAAACCTAAAGTTATAGTTAGGGGTTAAAGTCTTTTAAATACCTTTATGCCCCTTTAAGCTTATTTATTTTATAACTTATTAAATTAAGCTTAAATGAACTTAAGATTTTTATGCCACTTCATTCACATGTCAATTAAGACATTAGAGGAGATAAAGTGATTTTTCTGAATTTAATTTATTTATGTAATTATTTTTAATGGAAAATATGGGTTTTCAAAGAAAATTCACCAGCATGACAAAGGTAAAGTTTCTGTCCTTAAGAAAATTATGGGATGTTCCTAATGACCAGAAGACCACTTGGATCAATTTTGGTGATTTTTTGCATTATATTTTATTTATTATAATTATTTTAAGTTTTGGAGTGTTAATTAATTATAAAATAAAATAAAACTTGAAAAATGAATTTTATATTTTAAAAAACCCCTCTGACCACAAGAAAGTCAGAGAAACAAATTTTACATTTTTATTTTTTTTTTATTTATTAGAATTAATTTAGTGGGGAGGGCTAGAAAATACATTTTTTAATTTAAAAATTGTTTTAAGGCTTTGAAATTCAATATCTTAACCTAGAGACTTAGGAAAAATATTTGATTGGTTCCTAAGTGATTAGGGGACCAAACATGACATTTTTATGATTTTTATTATTTTTGTGAGTTTTTTTATTTTTTAATTATTAAAAATATTAAAATATGCTTGAAAATGAAAATTTTTAGAAAATTCTAATTTTATTTTTCCTAGACTCCTCTGATATCAGAGAAGTCCCAAAATCAATTTGGTGAATTTTTGAAATGTATTTTTGAAGTTATGAATTTTTAAAGTTTAATTTTGATTATGTGGCTTAATTGATCCATTTAATAGGATTAAACATTTCCAATTGACTTTAAATTTTTATGTTAGATTCCCCTAATCCTAAAGATCAATGGATAATTATGTTCAAGTCATTTTAATGTGTGATTAACTCTAATTAATTATAGTTCAATTTAGAGTGGTTAGGCCAATTAGGATTATTTTTAAGGAATTAATTCAAACCATAATTTTCCTAGGATCCTCTGGTCCTAAGATACTTCACCAAATTTTCCTGGAATTTTCTAAGCAACATGCTAATTTTTGGAATTAAAATGTCAAAAACAGTGACATAAACTTGAAAAATACATAACTTATCATAGGGTTGGCCTGTGACCTTGAAAAATTCAGGGAATGTTCCCCAAGTCAGAGGCTTCAAAAGCCCTATGGTCTCATGCCATGGTGAAATGTCTATGCAAATGGAGAATTGAAATATCAAAATAAGTAAATAATTAATTAAAATTAAAATACTCATCAAATTATCTCAATTCCTTTTCCACATTATTCTCCTCTGTTCACTGAGCAAGAGGTATTTTTCTTTTATTTTTGTGATTTTTATATGCAAAGATGCACGTCGGCACCGCGTCAACCTACGGCAGATCGAACTCCACGCGTCGTCTTCTGGTTCGGCGCCGCCATCCGACTCAGCTGCCACGCGGTCCGCGGTTCACGTTCCATCTCCTCGTCCGACGCCATCTGAGCCGTTCGTTCGATACATGCGCAATCCGACGGCGGTCGATCATCGTCTCAGACTGGTGTGCACCCGTGACCGTCGACCTTCTAACCCTAATATCTCCCTCTGTTCTCAATGAATTCTCGAGTTCTTATGCTCTATGGATTCATCTTGAGAAGATAAACACATCCATACGGTAAACACGCCACGAAATTAAGCCAAACTAAATGGAGGATTCACAGAAGCTCAGGAGGAAGGTAGAGTTCATACCATGGTGTCGGCATATTTTTTAGGTTGTGTGATGTATTTTAAAAAGGGGGGTCGCCTAACAGAAGTTGTCGGCGAATTTATATTTTAAATTTGATTTAAATATATATATAATTTAGAAAGTAGTATTTGGCTTTGAAAATAATTTTTAAATTTGAAAGTTTTAAGATATGAGATTAAACCGATCTCACATCCCAAATAGTTTATATAAACGAGCACCGCACCACAAATCGTGTATCTATCCCTAAGGATAGACACACTGCTTGATGGTGGGGCTCGATCAAATAAACTAGAAGTTTTGTGACATCCGTTTGGTCTGCGAACCAATTTTATAAGCCGACAAATTCCCCTGCTTAATATGAGAGTATCAAACAGGGTTTATATTACCTGGGTTCTTTAAAATTCCCTATAAGGGCAAGCCCCTATAGTTAATTACATCTTAAGTGACGGGAATCACCTAAGAAAACTCTCGATAATAATCAATAACTCGCTTTCAAGAATTTCAAAGTTTAAGGTTTTCAAAGATTGAATTTTGGAATTTCAATAGGGAATGGATCAAATTTTGGAACATTTTGTTTTGTGAATCCAAAGGAAGAAAGGTAGGAGAAATCACCGATTCGAAGTGAACTTCGGTAATTTCCCGACTATCCTATCGTTTGGCTTGAGTTTAGGAAAGTCCTAATACTTATTTAAATGTTTTGATCTTGCCAATTTTAATTAATTAGGGCTTATATTTGTATGATAAAATCAAACAAATAGTCTAGAAGATGTGAGGGTTTATTGTCGTATCGGACGACTACCTCGGAACCCTAAGACCGGTTAGGGCTTAATTTGCAATGCAAATGCCTAACGAAGAGGTTGAGGATTTATGTTGCACTAGGCAAGCTACCTCGAAGTCCTATGGCTTGGTTATTTAATTCTAGGAAAGTTTTCGTCGAAGTAGGTTCAAGTTTCTGCGACGACGATGGCCGTGCTCGCCCACCATGCTCCAAGCTCCTTGTTGTTGCGAGGTTTAGTTTTAGAAATCATAAATCGAGAGATGAGAAAAATGTTTTGGTTTAGAGAAGTCTTAATTTCCAAGTGTTTTTTATGTTTTAATTAAAACAAATCTTAAAGTTGATTATAACGACACCTAGTTAAGATCCCACGGTTCCATCCTTCCGGCATCATTATTTTTATCGGATTCACTTAGTCCGGATGAATTTGCTAAACTCAACTCGAATGAGTTCCACACTTTCATTTAGACCGTGGGAAATCCCGTTAGCAACACGTAGGTTACATCATCCGAGGTATTCCCGATCATCCAACGTGACGTCTTAATTTAGTTGTAATTGTAGTTTTGTGTTCCGTTTGTGATTAAATTTTGAGTTGTTTTATATTTTGAAATGTTGTGGCGGTGAATTTTATCTTGCAATGACTTTTAACTTAATTTGGTTTCAGCTTTAGGGTCTATCCTAAAGGTGTGGGTTTTCATGCAACTCGTTGTTTTATCATGCAAGAAAAATAAAGTACATTTGCAAGAAAGTAAATCGCAGGAAAGTAAATTGCAAGAAAGTAAATTGCAATAAAAATAAAAGCGTACCCGGAGGGTCTTCCCGTCATCCCAAGCTGCACTTAAAACACAATTAGAATATTTAAGCAAGTTCCTAGTAAAGCTAAGGGAAGGGTTATGGTTTTCTACCAAATTCCTAATCCTATAGCTAGTCATTCCCTAGGACGTCTAGGTTCTCCGTGTTTTGGTTTGAGGACGATTTTCTTCATCAAAGAACGATTAAGCCCAATTGTTCTTATAAATGTCCTATCATATCGAGGAAGTGCTTAAGAGGAATCTTAAACATCTTTTCAATATTTCTAGGATTGTTTTAAGTCCAAATGAATTTAATTATACAAATGAATTAATCGTCCAAGAATTTCAAGTTTTATTGTTATCTTGCTTCGGTGAACTAGGACATTCGAATATCCTATAAGTGAAGTAACATTTCATTTAATGTTCGTTTAGGAGTTATGATAACTAAAACTTTCAAGGGTAAATTGGTATTCCAGTATGATTTGATTTAAGTTAAAGGGTTTAAATTTGGAATAGTGTTCAAGTTGTTTTATATTTAATTTAATTTAATTTAATTGAGTTTGATTTGATGTTGAATTAATTTAATTTGATTTGATTTAATTTTAATTCAATTTGATTTAATTAAATTTAATTTAATTTAATTTAATTTTAATTTAATTTAATTTAATTTAATTTAATTTAATTTAATTATTTAATTTAATTTAATTTATTTAATTTAATTTAATTTTAATTTAATTTAATTTAATTTAATTCATTTAATTTAATTTAATTAATTTAATTTAATTTAATTAATTTAATTTATTTAATTCAGATTTAATTTAATTCAATTATTTAATTTAATTTAATTTACTTAATTTAATTTAATTTTAATTTAATTTAATTTAATTTAATTTAATTGTTTAATTTAATTTAATTTAATTATTTAATTTAATCTAATTTAATTTAATTTATAATTTTAATTGAGATTTTAAAAGAGTTTAATGATTTAATTAAGTCTTTTAATATTTTAAATTTGAGTTATCATTTTAATTAAGAGTTAAATGTTAATGATATAATTAGTTTAGGGATTTTTTAAATTAAAGAATAAATCTCTTCCTAATAAATATCCCTTATTTTAATAATTCTAATTTTATTATTCTTCCAAATTTAATCTATTATTTAATTAAAGTTTAATTATTTTAAAATTTGTTTAATGAGTTTCTACCCTTTAATTATTTAAATTTCAATCATCCAAATCAGATTAAGATCAAATGTTTTACTTGTTGATTTTTTTATTAAACCTAAAGTTTTAATTAAGGGTTGAAAGTTTAATTACCATTTTACCCCTTAAGCTTAATAATTTCATAACTCACTAAATTGAACTTAAATGAACTTGAAATTTTTATGTGACTTCACTCATATATCAATAAAGACATGAGAGGAGAAAATGTGATTTTTCTGTATTTAATTTATTTATATAATTATTTTTGGTGGAAAATAGAGATTTTCAAGGAAAATTTGATAACATGACCAAAGGAAAGTTTCTGTCCTTAAGAAAATTAGGGGACATTTCTAATGACCAAAGAAGCACTTGGACCAATTTTGGTGATTTTTTGAATTATATTATTTTTATTATAATTATTTTGAGTTTTGGAGTGTTAATTAATTTAAAAAATAAAATAAATGTTGAAAAATGGATTTTATATTTTTCAAAAATCTCTCTAATATCAAGGAAACCAGAGAAACAAATTTTGCAATTTTCTGATTTTTCTATGATTTATTATAATTATTTTAGTGAAAATGCTAGAAAATACATTTTTTTTTTAATTTTAGAAATTACCCTAGGGCTTTAAAATTCAATATCTCACTAAATAGACCTAGGAAAAATGTGGGATTTGTTCCTAAGTGATTAAAATTCAAAATGTGACATTTTGGTGAATTTTATTATTTTTGTGATTTTTATTATTTTTTTTATTAAAAATATTAAAATATTATTAAAAATCAACTTTTTTAGAAAATTGAAATTTTGATTTTCTTAGGTTCCCCTGATATCGGAGAGGCTTCAAAACCAATTTGGTGAATTTTTGAAAGGTATTTTAAAAGTTATGAATTTTTAAAGTTTAAAATGGCTAAGTGGCTTAATCAACCCAATTAGTGGGGCTAACCAAGTCCAATTGACCTCAAATTTTTATGGTGGATTCCTCTGATCCTAAAGGTCAGTGGAGAATTGATTTCAAGTCAATTTGATGCCTGGTTAACTCTAATTAATTAAAGACCTATTTTGAGTGTTTAAGCCAATTAGGGTTGTTTTAAATGAACTAAGTCAAAACCTATTTTTCCTAGGGTTCTCTGGTCATAAGCAACATCACCAAATTTTCCTAGAATTTATTTCACAACATGCTATTTACTGGAATTAAAATACTCAAAACAAGTGACCCGAACTTGAAAAATCAAGAACTCTTCATAGGATGGCCTCCGACTTTGGAAAATTCAGGGAATGTTCCCAAATTCAGAGGCTTCAAAAGCCCTATGGTCTCATGCCATGGTGAATTGTATGCATGCATGGAGAATTAAAACAATGCAGAGAGTAAATAAATTATAAAAAATAAAATATTTGATGAAATTAAATGATTTCTTTTCCACATTATTCTCCTCTCGTTCACCGAGCAAGAGGGTATTTTTATTTTATTTTTCTGATTTTTCTACACAGTAGATATGAATTTTTGAAGTTTAGGGAATTAAATAAATTAAAAAATCCCTAATTTTCTACTTATCCACGCGGCGCCGCCGCATCCCCGAGCGCTCCGAAAGGCCACGCGGCGCGCTCCCATTCGACGCCGCCACTCGAGTCGGCAGCCCGGGCCCCGCGGTTCTCGCACCGTTTCCCGGTCCGACGCCATATGAGCCGTTCGTCCGTGCGTGTATCGAATGGACGGCATCCGTTCATCGTCCCCAAGTGTTCTCACCCGAGAGCCGTCCACACTAAATCCCTAAGATCTCGCTCGATTCTCAATGGATTTTTATGTTCTTATACTCTATGGATTCGTCTTGAAGAGACGAACACATCTATACGGTTAACATGCATTGAAACTAAGGCATTTGAAATAGAGATTCTCCAGAAGTTCGGGATGAAGAATTAGCTCATACCTTGGCTCGCAGAAGTGTGGCTTCAATCCGAGAGTTGTTGCACCTTCGATCGGATCCCGCGAAGCTCCGCATGAAGTCTCCCGGTCCGGTGAATTGTCCGGATATGATTTCGACCAAGCCCGATCACAAAGCTTGGAGGCCGGAGCAATCGGATGGCCTCGGAGATGGGGCTTTTGCCGTGGACACCTTCCCTTGGTCCGGTGAAGGTGTAGAGCCAATCAATTTGAAAATTGGCTCACTGTGGAGAAGTGTCCCAGTTTTGGGTGGAATTTCAACTCCGAAATCGAGCTTACGGAGGAGAAATGGCAGGGGATTTCACCTGGGATCAAGTGCTCTAAGAGTGGAGAAGGGTCCGGAACAATTTTGGCGAGTTTTGGCAAGGTTTGTGCTTAGCTCCTCTCATGGCCGAGAGGGGTGGAGTTTAAATCAGGAGAGGGTGGAAGGCCTCTCGGAGGAGTTAGGGCTTGGGATCGACCGCTCCGGTGAGGAGAAGATCGGCCATGGTGACCACTAGGCATGGGGCAGCTCAGCAAGTGAGAATTTCAATGTTCGCTCACATGCGAGCTCTCGGCCATGGTGTTTTCCGGCGGCCCGGTGGCCGGCCGGCTGTGCAATGGTCACCATCTTGGTCAGGTGGGTCGGGCTGGGGTTTAGTGTAGGCAATTGGCAAATGCCATGTGTAAAGGCTTTGATTCAAAGTGGAATGGGGGCATGGCTAAATTTGAACCTAAATGGGTCAACCCACCCATTTGGGCTAGGTGCACCACCCAAGGCCTCGGTTTTGGCTGAGGGAAAAGTGATTTGGCTCGAGCATAATCAGTAGGGTCAAGTCACCATCCAAGCACAATTAAGGCTTAAGCATGGTTTAGTGGAATCATGGAAGTGGTTAATCACCTTTAGGAATTAAGGAAAGAGCCTCCTCCTTTTGCCCAAAATGGCATGGTGACATGTAAAGAGGCTCTCATGGCTTGCATATGGCTTGTGCATGGCTCCATGGCTCCATTTGGCTTCGGGAAAAGGTTTGGTCAATTTCATAAAAAAGGATTTTAAGGATTTTGGATAATTTGGTGGAAATTTGGATGAAGCTTCATTTAGAATTATTTGATGATTGGTTTAGGACTTAGGGATGATTTTAATTGAAAATATGATGAGGGGAAATGTCATATGGGCTTTGGAAGAATTTTTGGGGTTTTGGATTTGGTGGAAGTGGGCTTTTAAAATGGTTTAAGGAATGGGCCTTTTAAGTTTTGAAAATGAATTTATGGATGGGAATTTTGTAAAGAGGTTGGGCCAAATAATTGTTGGGTTTAGCTCATGGATGTGTCATGAGTGATTTGAAACAAATTGGGGGTGATTTGGATTTGAATTGGGTTGAATTTGGGTTAGGTTTGGGTTTAGGTCAAAAATGGGCCTTTTGACCTTGGATTGAGTTTGAGTGGGACTTGGGTTCAAATTTTGGGCAAATCATGTTAGGGTTTTGTTTGTGGGAATGTTAAGGAAGATTTAGAAAAGATTTGAGGTTAATTGGAGTTGAATTGGGTGAGTTTGGGTTAAGTTTGGGTCATGGGTCCAAATCGGGCTTTAAGGCCAAAAGTGAGATTGATCCAAATGTCAATCAAATTGGACTTGGATTTGGTCTAAATTGGTATTGGGAATGTTGGATTGAAGTTTAGAATTGAATTGGACCAGAATTTGAGTCAATTGGATAGGTTTGGTTTAACATTGGGTCCACTTTGGGTTAAAATGGGTCAATTTGGGGGTTTTGACAAAAGTAGGGTAAATTGACAAAATTGGCCCATGGTGTAGTTGGACAAAATGAAATTGGGAATATTTAGGATTTTCTGGAATTTTCTTGGGAATTTTCTGAATTTTTGGATTTTTAGGCCAAGAAGGGTATTTTTGGTATTTGGAGGGTATTGGGGGTATTTTTGGAATCTTTGGTATTTTTGGGTATGGATGATCAATTTGAGTGATGTGGAGATGTTTGGGATTGATTTTGGAAAATTTTGGGTAATTTGGAAATTTTGCAAAATTTTGGGTAATTTCGAGGTTTTGGGTAGGTTTAGTAGGTGTAGGGTCTCGGGGTCAAAAATCGAAAATTTGGGAAATCGGAGATTGGGTGAATTTAGGTGGAAAGAAATCATTTTGGTTGAGCCATGAAACCATTTCAAGCCCATATGAGCCATGAAAGGACTCATTTGAGGCATTCACTATGTTGTTCCTAACCCTCTTACGCGAGGGCTTAGGGGTTAAGGACCATCCATGTGAATCACCTACATGAGTCGGGAGGTTAAGTTGGGTACGGGTGTGGTTTTAGGAAGTGTGTGGAAATGTAGTGTGTAAGTGTAGTGTGTATGTAAGTGTATGTGTAAGTCGGCCCCTTCACTGCGACTGTGCCACCTGAGGCGGTCCTAAGGCCAAAGAGTCCCATAGGAACTCATCCTTTAAACTTCCACATTCGATTTCAACCCTCTAGGTGATTAGGGGTCTATAGTCAAGTTTGTGGAGTTTGCAGGGAGTTTAGAAGTGGTTTGAATTTCTAAAAGGCGGGTCCCAATTCTAGTCCTCTAAGATAGTCAAAAGAAAAAGCCTAAGGCTAGATCCTAAGCACTAAAAAGAAGAAGGGAAGACCTCATCAAAAATGAGGTCAACAAATGGACTCCCAATAGGTGTGGTGAGCTGACGGAGCACACCGCGCGTATTGGTGTTGACCGAAGCGATCAACAAAACCAACACGATATGTCCAAGTGATGAACTTAGGACGAAGTAGAAGAGTTTCTACTTGGGAGTGTCAAGTATATCTCCGGAACCGGAGATTCTTGAACTCTCGCCTGGGAAAGGAAAAGGAGGTAAATCCCAAATCACATGACTCAGGGAATTTCGATTTAGATTTTATTTTGTTTTAGATTTTTATGTGTGAGTTTAGATTTCAACTTGGAGTTTTTTTTTTTAGATTGAAGTTTGTCAAAATTAATTTGAAGGATTTGATTTGAAATTAAAATTGGAGTTCTGAGGTTTTAGATGTAACATCTCCAACCTCGAAAGAAAATTGAATTGATTAGATTGAATCGTTGCAATGAGAAGAGATCTCGCAGCAAAGTGGTGTTGGATATAAAATCCTTAACCTTAAGAGTTTGATTTTGATGTATTTCATTGCGATAGGAAATGATCCTAAAGAAATGCGATCTCGGATGTAAAATCCTTAACCCCGGGAATTCGATTTGATGTATTTCAATGCAATAGGGAAAGAATCCTAAAGCAGTGCAGTCTTGGATGTAAAATCCTTGACCCAAAAGTTTGAATTTGATGTATTTCAGGTACATAGGAAAATAATCCTAAAGCAAGGCGATCTTGGATGTAAAATCCTCGACCCAAAAGGTTGAATTTGATGTATTTCAAAGGCAACAGAAAATAATCCTAAAGCAAATGGCGACTTGGATGTAAAATCCTCGACCCAAAAGGTTGAATTTGATGTATTTCGAAGGCAATAGGAGAAGAATCCTAAAGCAAGTGCAGTCTTGGATTATAAAATCCTCGACCCAAAAGTTTGAATTCGATGTATTTCAGTGCAATAGAAAAGTATCCTAAAGCAATGCAGTCTTGGATGTAAAATCCTCGACCCAAAAGAGTTTGATTTTGATGTATTTCAAAGGCAATAGGAAAGAATCCTAAAGCAAAGGTAGTCTTGGATGTAAAATCCTCGACCCAAAAGGTTCGAATTTGATGTATTTCAGGTGCAATAGAAAAGGATCCTAAAGCAATGCGATCTTGGATGTAAAATCCTCGACCCAAAAGGTTTGAATTTGATGTATTTCAAAGTGCAACAGAAAAGGATCCTAAAGCAAGTGCATCTTGGATGTAAAATCCTCGACCCAAAAGTTTGAATTTTGATGTACTTCAAAGGCAATAGGAAAAGGATCCTAAAGCAGGCAGGTACTTGGATGTAAAATCCTCGACCCAAAAGATTTGAATTTTGATGTACTTCAAAGGCAATAGGAAAAGAATCCTAAAGCAAGCAAGTCTTGGATGTAAAATCCTTGACCCAAAAAGTTTGAATTTTGATGTACTTCAAGGCAATAGAAAAGAATCCTAAAGTAGCATAGCTTGATGTAAAATCCTCGACCCAAAAGATTTGAATTTTGATGTACTTCAAAGGCAATAGGAAAAGAATCCTAAAGCAATACGGTCTTGGATGTAAAATCCTCGACCCAAAAAGTTTGAATTTTGATGTACTTCAAGGCAATAGGAAAAGAATCCTAAAGCAAGGCAATACTTGGATGTAAAATCCTCGACCCAAAAGATTTGAATTTTGATGTACTTCAAAGGCAATAGAAAAGAATCCTAAAGCAATGCGGTCTTGGATGTAAAATCCTCGACCCAAAAGGTTCGAATTGATATTCGATTCGAGATCCGGAAGAAATCGAATTTGAATTTGATTGAGACTTGAAGCCCGGAAAGATCGAATTCGGAATTTTGGAAATTTGGAAGGATGAGTTTGAACTCGATTGAAATTTGATTTAAGATTTGATTTGAAATTTGGAAGATCAAGTTTGAAACTTGATCGAGATTGGATTTGGAATTTGATTGAGGATTTGATTTGAAATTTGTAAAGATGAAATTTGATTTCGAAGTTTGGAAGGATGGAATTTGAGATTTGTGTTGATTTCGTTTATCTTTTAATGGTTCAAATTTTATTTTATTGTTTATTTAATGTTCATGTGAACTTGGTGTTTGTCATTTTTCGATATTTTTTTAGAAAGTTTTCTTTTGTTCTCTTTTTTTATTTCTTTTCTCGTTCTTTGTTCGAAGTTCATTTAACTTTAATGACGTTTCCCAATCAATTTGCACAAAAGAGGTGAAGGCCAAAAACGCGACATGGTCACTTTCATTCCAATCATGTTGAAAATACATCATACAACTCGATCTGGAATATATTTCATACAATCCATGTAGACTCAAAACGATCGTGTATGATCTTTGTTGATCCATCAAAAGAATCATCCGTCAAAAATCCATGTCCGAATAGTGAGGTACATGGTCAATAACATCACCTTCCAAGCCATCCTCGCAAGGATGCCGACTGGATGTACGTTGGAGGTGTGATATTTCCCATGTAACTCGCGACTCGTAAGGCCGGAGGTTCTCTAGCTCGGGTCCGGTTGGAAATGGTAAGGTATTTTGTCGTCATCCATCCTCCCGAAAGTAACCGAGATTCGCTCCACTCGGCACCCCCGGTATGCAATGCTTTGCGATATCTCGCTCCGTTACCTCGCAGCATCATGACGGAACCCACCGTAAAGGTATCTTTATCGGCCCTCGGAACTCACCCGGCCTCGCTATCCGGAGGTCGGATCCGAACATGATGTTACACTCATTCAAGAAAGAGACCGTGCGCAGAAGGTCCGACGAAGTCGTGGTGATCAATATGTGGGGGTATGCAGTCACCCCGTTTGTAGATGTTGATAATGCAACTATTGGGTATGCAATCCGTCGGCGATACTCTCCATGTTATCAATCTTTTTACCATTCTCTTGATAACCGATGGCATCGGATCTACTCGCCCATGACGGAGTATTCCCGTGGGTTTCCCTTCCCGTCTTCGAGAAAGTTGTTGCAAGCATCCGCATTGTATCGTGATTCTTCCTTTCCCCGGCATCCATCTCCGGGTTCCGAGTATGTGTTTTCCCTCGGCGGCCTCGCTCGGCCCATTCTTTTCGCATCCCGGATACAATCCACGATTTGTCGTTGTTCATACTCCGAGAATACGTCGGTGTGTAGCTCGAGGCCTTCTAGTATGTCGATTCTTCTTCCTTTAATTCTCTCGAAGTATTCGAAAGTTTTCTTTCAACATTTTGCATCCTCTCCAGCTCGTATTCCGGAATGATCCGCAGATGGCGAGGCCTTGTGACATATCGTGGGATATATGGTTCGATCCCTTCACGTTCCCCCGCATACCTCGCTCCTCGGGATGATGGCCCGTCGGGACATCCCCCGGGTTGCTTCGCAACAAGGTCATGCATTACCGGTGGTTCTATCCGGTGGCGTGGTAGCCTTCTTCCTTCTGATCTTCTCGGAGATTTCCCCGGTTCTTTCGTTATTCCTAGGAGCCGGCCTCCTTTCTTCAGTGTTCCCGGTGAACCGGTGTCCTCGAAGTGTATGTGCCGGCATTAGCAATTGTCTCGTCGCGCCGGTCCGCGGCTAGTTTTGTTAACATCTTACGGATACGGCGATTCTTATTCCTTCGTTGCGTGGCCGTGAGAGTAGCCCTCCGAACTTCTGAATCTCCGCGGCGCGGCGCCGACAAGCCCGCCCTCCGCCGTAGCGACTACGGACTTCATTTTCTTGTCTTCTTCGTGTTTGCTTTTCTTTTCTTGTTGTTGGATTGGTGGCTTGGGCCACCCACTTTCATCACCGTCTCGTCCGGCAGCTCTTCTCGCTAACTCGGGACCCGCTCACTTTCCTCGTATCGTAGGCCCGCCGGTGCGAAATCCGAGTCAATCTCGATTATCGCTCCATCTTTCACCCTCTTTTCATCGAGTGCAAGGCTTACGCCATTCTTAAAGTTCAAGACCAACCGCCCGTTCGACATTTCCCCGCGAAAAGACAAGGAAAAGGATCGTGGGCCGTACTAAGAACAAGAACATTAAGAAAATGTTTATTAAAGATACATTTTTTTTTTATTCTTATATTTTGAAATTTAACAGGAATGAAGTAGGATAAGATGAGGGAAGAGATTTTGATTTGAAAAAGAAAAAAAGGAAAACTTAATTATCATGATTTTATTTATCTTAGCACATTTTATTATATTTTTGGGTTCGGACCCAATCATAAGTAATTACTTCGCCCGTGTTTCTTAGGGATGAAGAATTCATTCCTTCGAAACATCGAGTAGCGTAATACTTTTTCAAGTATCGTCCGTTGATCGGAAGCATATGTCGTTCTCCCCGGCAATTCACTAGCTCGGTAGGAACCTCCCGAGTATACCGCTTCAACCACAAACGGTCCTTCCCAAGTGGGTTCAAATTTTCCTCCTATCTTGCGGTGTGCAAGAATAGGTCTCTCGAGAACGAGAACTAAATCACCAACTTTCAAGGTTCTCGGGCGGACCGGCTTGTCATGGGCTCGAACCATTTTAGCTTGGTATAGTTCTAAATTCCGTTGCGCCGCAAGTCTTTTCCTTCCAAGCTTTCTAATTCTTCGAGTCGTAGTCCGGCGTTTTCTTCTGTCGTGATCTTGTTTGCAACTCGCAATTCGAGTGAAGGAAGCCGAACCTCTAAAGGTAACATCGCCTCGGACCCATACACCGCAGCGTAAGGTGTAGCTTCGAGTAGGAGTTCGAAGGTTGTCCGGTAGAGCCCATAAGGCTTCTAACAATTTCTCGTGCCAATTTCTCTTATTATCGTCCAAGGTTTTCTTTAGGATTTGAACGAGAGTTTTATTAAAAGCCTCGCCGAGGCCGTTTGCTTCGGGTAGTAAATTGTCGAGTATCGCCGCCGATTCCGTGTCTCCCGACAAAATTGTTGATTTGTGTGCTTCGAATGCCGACCCATTATCCGAGATGATCTCGCGCGGCACTCCGAAACGGTAGACAACTTGGTTCTTGAAAACCGCAAGCACGTGGTGTGCTTTCACTTCTCTAAGTGGAACCGCTTCGCCCACTGGAAAAGTAATCCGTAGCCGCAAGAATGAAGCGATGTCCTTTTGAAGATGGTGGTTCTATCGGACCCACTATATCCGTGCCCCAACATTCAAATGGCCACGACGCAATTGTCGGGTGCAGCACATTCGGAGGTCGGTGTAGAACCACCCGTGCACTCGGCATCGGTGACAGCTCTCGGCGATTTTCATGCGCTCGGTCATCATCGAGGGCCGTAGTACCCTAGTCTTTTAATTTTCATCTTCATTTTTGGACCCGACCGGTGAGCGCCACGGAGTCCCGAATGTACCTCTTTAACAATTTCACGGGCCTCGGACCCGCTTAGGCATCTTAGCCACATTCGATCAAAAGACCTCCTCGTATAATGTGTTGTTTATTAATGCGTAAGACGCAGTTCTTTTCTGATCCGATGGGCCAGCGACCTATCGTCCGGTAGCTTTCCCGTTTGCGTGTAGTTCATCAATGGCCGTCGCCAATCTTCCGTGTTTTCCGTCACCGTCGCAACTCGATTCTTTTTCTTCGCCGATTTGTGTATTGTGTCTATGTCGAGCCGCGATAGGACTCCGACGTCCGTGAACCGACACTTCCATCGATTCATCTTGCAAACAGTGCAAATTCTTTGCGAGACGGGCTAAAGCATCTGCTAAAGCATTCTCTTTTCTAGGAATTTTGTAGATTGTCACATTTGGAATCTGTTCCAACAACTTGTATGGCATACCGGAAGTATTGTTCGAGTCTTCGGCTTTAGAATTCTGTATCGTCCGGCGATCCGTTGAATGATTAACCGTGAATCCCCGTAGATGTCGATGTCTCGTTATCCCCATTCGAATGGTTAATTCCAATCCCGTTATGAGGGCTTCGTATTCTCGCTTCGTTGTTCGTACACGGTTCGTCAAGTGGTAGGAGTATCTTAACATCCCCCGCTCCGTGTTATAAAGATTAGCCCGATTCCCGCCTTACCGGCACTATCACTTGCGATTCTTCGTCTTTGTGTGCCGAAGATGCTCCGTCAAAATATAATTCCCAACGTCGATCGTCAAGGTCTTCTAGGTTCATTATTTGTTCATCCGGCGCATCGTCATCGAGAGGAGATTCGGCCGCAAAGGGTGTGCCGCGAGGAAGTCCGCTAAGACTTGTCCCTTTACCGCACGCAGAGGCACGAAAGTTATATCGAATTGCAATAATATCATCGACCATCCGGCAAGTCTCGCCGAAAGTGTTGGACGAGTCATCAAGTATTGCAATGGATTAAACTTCGAAATCAAGTCGACCTTATGAGAAAGCATGTAGTGCCCGAGCTTTTGAGCGGCGAAGATCGTGGCCAAACAATGCTTTTCAATTGCGGGATACCTTACTTCCGTCGGAAGTAAACGACGGCTTAAGTAGTAAAGAGCATTTTCTTTACCCTCATCATCGACTCCGGCTAACAGGGCTCCGAGAGAGTCATCTAAAGCCGCGGTGTAAAGTATCGCCGGTCTACCCGAGATCGGGGTCGCTAAGACAGGAGGTGTCATTAAATATTGTTTAATGTCTTCGAAGGCCTTCTGGCATTTCTCTTCCCAAATAAATTTGGCGTCCTTTTTAACTAGTGCCGAGAAAGGCCGACACCTACTCGACAGTTCGAGATAAAGCGTCGAAGATATGCCAACTTCCCTCGAAAAGATCGTAGTTGTTTTAAGGTTTTGGGAGGCGGCATTTCTAAGATAGCTTTAATCTTCTCCGGTCGATTTCAATTCCACGATGTCGGACAACGAATCCCAAGAATTTCCGGAGGTGACGCCGAAGGCGCATTTTAAGGGATTCATCTTAAGGTTAAATTGTCTTAATCGTTCGAAAACAATTCTCAAATCATACAGGTGGTTTTCCTTTACTTTGCTTTCGATGACGACATCGTCCACGTAGCATTCGACTCGATTGTGGATGAGATCATCAAAAATTCTTGTCATTGCTCTTTGGTAGGTCGCTCCCGCGTTCTTCGATCCGAATGGCATCACTCGTGTAGCAAAATACTCCGATCGGCGTTCCGAATGTCGTAAGCTTTTCATCTTCCGGAGCCATTTTTATCCGGTTGTATCCTCGAAGATCCATCCATGAACGAGAATATTTCATGTGTCGAAGCAATATCGATCATCAGCTCTGGAATCGGTAGAGGGAATTCATCTTTTGGACATGCCTTCGTTTAAATCTCCGAAGTCCACACAAATTCCGATCCGACCATTCTTCTTTCCGACCGGCACCACATTGGCTAACTAGGTCGGGTATTGTTCTTCACGGACAAATTTAGCGTCTATTAGCTTTTTAACTTCTGCCATGACTTGTTGTTCGATTTCTAGACGCATTCTTCTCGGGGCCTTGTCCGATCGGAATGTAGTAGATCCACTCCTAGCTTATGGACCGCAACCTCGGGGCTAATCCCGGCATTTCATCGTAGCTCCAAGCAAAACAGTCTTTAAATTCCATTAATAACTCGATTATTTCTTCGGAGTCTTCTTTATCGAGTAAGGAGCTAATAAAGGTAGGTTTAGGCTCTTTGTTAGTACCTAAGTTAACTTCCGTTAACTCATCTATCATGGATTTAATTTCTTCTTCGAACTCGGTGGAGCGTCTCCAATTTGTAAATCTTCGAGTTCGTCCGTAGTTTCCATGCGGCTTTCATCGGACTTGCAAGTGACAACCAAGCAAAATTCGCATCGTCAACCGACCCTACCGTGCCGAATCCGAGTCCATACTTTGAATCGGTGGACGACCGGAGTTATTCCATAACTTTTCAAAATGTTGTGATCGGCCTTTGTCCATTGTATGAGGTAAGAAACCACGTTGAATTAAATTTTGAACACAGGGAGAGTACCACTCAAAAGGTAATTCCATTAATTCCGATGAAGTGACATCTTCGAATTGTACATTATTTTCGCTTTGGAGGAAGAAGCACCACGGTAGAATTTGATCGGCCTCGCACCGTCATTACGTACCTCTTCGACCACCATACCCTCGATCTTGCTAGGATCGGATCGGGGTTAGGGTCATAGTATGTACATAGTGGTTAATCTTCTCGTACATCGATTTGTATTCTTCGTTCTTTTCATCTTCGAGGGAGATCTTGTATTGCGGCTTCTTTCGACTTATTGTCGCCGCTTCTTGCTTCGATTTCTTTTTCTTCTTCGTAACTATCATCCCAATCAACATCGATGGTTGGTTTCCTCTCGTCCAATCGTCCTAGCGTCTCTACCACGACCTCGTCCCCGCCTCGACCTCGGATGCGAGTCGTGGAGAAACCTTCACCATCTCGCCGAAGGGAGTGGTGAGTGATCGTTGGACTAGAACTTCGTGTTCTTCGTTGTCTCGAACTTTCTTTGCTTCATTTGTTACGCGTATCTCCGGAGAAGATTGTTTTCTTCGGCGGTGCATAATAAGTCGCATCTTCATGGATTCCAATTTCATGTACGGAGAATGGTCGCAAGTCACCTTTGATGCACTCGTTCCCCTCCATCGTAATATTTCGATGCACCGGTGTAGAGATGATGGTACCATCCTCGTTTTCATGTATCCATGGTCGGCCCAAGACAAGCGTTGAACGACGTTTCGAATCGATTATGTGAAATTTTGCGGTTGTCTTCGTTAAGTCACCGGTCTTCATCGCAGCGTTATCGACCCGAGGGCTCTTTCTCCTTTCTCGGTCGAATCCTCTTAATAACATTTTGTCTCGCTTCGAGCTCGCGAGCATCAATTTCCAAGTATGCTAGCGTTCGAAGACTCATTATATCGATTGATGCTCCCGGATCCACCAATACTCCGGAGAGCGTAAACTTCCCAATTAGTAATCGAAATGTACAACGGTCGGTTGTGATCTCGCCGTCCCAAGTAGTAGGTCATTGTCCGTGAAGGTAACACCTCATCGTTCCTTTAACGAGCAAACCTCATCTAAGGAATCTCCGGCCATTCGAGCTAAGCAAATTTCCGGATCAAGTAAGGCCTCGATCGAGCTTCTCTCATCTCCTTTCGATAAGATGAGAGCATCGTAAATGCTCGCTTGGCTCGGTAGTTTCCTAAGATGGGCTAGCACGTTGTAGTCCACTTTGTTTCCATGCGTCTCGGCTTCTTCTCGAACGGGTATGTCTTCCGCCGGGTTGGTTCTTCTCGAACAACCACCGCTTTCCTTCGTCTTTCGGACCCATTCTCGGAGGTAGAACTTTTCCACTTCTTAGGTCGACTTCGTAATTTCTTCCGAATCTAGTGTCGAGTTTGTCGGTGTCTCCTCCTAAATCGGAATGATCGGCTCTTCCCGGATTATCTTCCAAATCAAGGCTCTAACTCTATCGTAATCGGAGCTCCTCGAAACTCACGCATAGATTCGTTGCTTCGTCGAACTCTCGTAGCCTCCTCGATGGATGCCTTCTTCGTCATTTTGATCGTCGAGATCTTGTATGATTCGAGAATTGTTGTTGGTATCGAAATCGACGCCCGGATTGTCGCTAGTTACGTAATCGTTAGAAACGAATCAAAACGTAGCCAACGCCATCACCCTTATCATTATATGATCCCACCGAAGTGAGCAGATAATCATACAAAATCAGAGGTTCGAGGGATTTCTTCCCCGAATCGGAAACAACTATCCTAGGATAAGCAGCCCCTAGTCTAGCCTTAGGAATCTCGGTCCCCTCTTCTTCGTCAATTTTCTTCTTCTCTTCGATTGTCTCCAGTCGAGGTGGTTCTTCTATCGCAAGTGATAAGACCGGCTTAACGGGTCTCGAACTCCGAATTGAAGCTCGCACCGAAGCGGTTCGGATGTTATCTAAAATCTTCTTCGAAGACCTTGTCCAGTGCGGTAGTCCATCCATCGTTGGTTGCATAGGGATCTATCGAATGACGGGATCGATTGAGATAACATCGACGGAACCTCCTTTCGGGGTTCCTTCATGTACTCCTTCGGGATTGTTATATTTCCTTTCCGAAGGTTGTCATTGAGCCAACTTTTCAAGGTAATGCGCTCTTCTATCTTGTGCCCAAGCATCCGATGGTAGGGGCAAAAGTCGGGATCACCTTTCTTGTCGACTTCCTCCGGTCTTTCGGGCTCGGCACTCGGAAATCTCGGAGTTTTCATTAAGCTACGGAACATCTTTGGTACCGCTTCATTCTTGAACGGATATTCTCTCGCTCGAAGCTCCCTCAATGTACGTTGCGGACGAGACGGTTGTTCATACCGCGGAGACGACCGATAGCCGGACCGGGGTTGCCGGTAATTTTGTCGTGGTTGCCTGCGCCGTTCGGTGGTATTTCGCATCGGTTGTTTGCCTTTGTCAACCGCTCGCAACGATCCCGGATTTCTTCTCGAAGGTCTTCACCGGCTTCGCTTGTCCGTCTTGTCGGCAGAAACTTAATTGCTTCGCCTCTTCTTGCAAGCTTCCGGCCTTGCTTAACAACTTCTCAAAAGTCTTAATAGTGAATCCCTTGAGGAGAAGTGCTATCGGGCCGTGAATGCTTTTAAGCAAGATGCCGACAGCATGTTGTTCTTGCAGTTGTGGTTCACACTTCATGCTTAAATTTCTCCATCGAAGTATGTAATCCACTAGAGTTTCATTCGGCCTTTGTTTCTCTACCACTAAATCACCTATAGTGATGTGGTGCCGAGCTCCGACAAATCGCTTAATGAAGAGGCTCTCTAGCTCCGAGAATGTCTTTACCGCATCCGTCGGGTAATTCCGCATACCGCCGAAGGCGATCCCCGACGATCGCTAACGAACCGTCGGAAGAGTAGCGCATCGCTCCCGCCGCATTGCAACAACCGGCACGAAAGTGTGCAACATGCCGTCGGGGTTCCCGGTTCCATCGAAGGTCTTAAACAGAGGTGGTACGAAGCCCTTCGGGTATTGGACAGCGTCGAACTCTTCCGGTAAGGTCTACCCGTCCGAATGGATGTCCCGTTCTTCGATTGTGCTAGGGCTTCTCGCACTCCGTCGCTCTACCAAGTTCTTGATATCCGTTTCGTGGATCATACTTCGTGTTGTGTCCTTTTTCACTCGGTCATCCCCATCGACGGATGTAATCTCCTTTCCTCCGTCTACGATGTGAATGACCTCCGGGGGTGTCTCTCTATGTGGTCGTACTTCGACTCCGGAGAGTGGCCGGAGCTATGGCCATCTCTTCCATCCTCTTCGCCATTCGAGCGATCGTGTCGTCTTTTTCTCGAAGTCGTCTCTTCATCGCCTCGGCTCCTCTCTTCGCAGCCGCAGGAGCACCTCGAGAAGCCGATGAAGCTCGTGTCTCAACCATGTTGATTTCCGCATATTCGTTGTCCATGAATTCCGATGAGTCGATCTCATCTCCGAACTTTTCTTCTCTTTCTTTTGCCAACCGTCGGATGCTCGGTTCTCAACTTTTCCATGGCATCTTCTAGCGGAGCTTCGTGTATCTTTGTGGTTGTCATGCGATGGTTGCCGGTCCTTTTTTCACGAGTCCCCTTCATCGCAAGAAGTGCTTTCTTCGCATTCCAGCCTCCCGGCGAGACTTTCTTTCTCGGCCGCTCGTTTCAATCTCAATCGCCCCGTAGTGGGACGCCACACCATCCTTCTAGCAGCAGAAGGTTTAGGACCGGATGGTCCGTCGCCAAATGCCGGAAGGTGGTATCCTCCCTAATCCGTAATCCCGATACTACGACGAGCGGGCTAGCCTTCATTCTCTTGCTCGGCTTTTCTATCATGACGGCGGGTTCTACTCGAGGCCCAAGACGGGATTTGACCGGCACCCGCCCTATCCTTCGTAGAATTTCCAACACGGCGCTTTTCCTTCCTTGCTAGCCTTTTCTACCAAAGTTCGCAGCCGAGCAAACGGCGTAGTTCTATTTCTTTTCTTGCGGCTATCGTCGTAGTATGCGGGTCGTGGTAATGTGGCGGCAATCTTGCGAACATTCTCCTCATCCTCTGCGGCGGAGAGGGATGGAACCCGCTTCCTCCCAAAAGTGGTATGTAGTCGAGCAAGTGGTGTATATTCCGGTAGCGGTGTATATTCCGGCAACTCCGGAATTTCCTCCAGAAGGCAATCTCGGCAGCTCGGCTTCCCCGGCGATCCTTCTATTTCTATTTCTTCTTCGGGTCTTCGTCGGCCGACGGAATCTTCGAACCGGACCCGATTTCGAAGACGAAGGTCTTACAGGAAGATCCGTACCCTCCACGCGTAACGAGTTTATCATAGTTCCGGATTTCTTTCCCCTTCGATTTGCGTAAGTCGGGGTAGGTGCGTAAACAACTAGCACCAGCTGGGGGTAGTAAGAACAGCTCCTCCCGCGGACGACAGTATTCTCCTAGTCGGGACCCTTCGCGAGGAGGAAACTCTTGGGTCGACCTAAGGTCGAACTCAGCGGTGGTTCCTCGCCTTCGGATACCTTGTTCGTCGCTGCAAAGAGGGAGACGTCGGTGACCTCGACGTTCGTGAGCTCGAATCCTCGTCCAAATCGGATGACCCCATCGTCGGGCAGACTCATCCTTATAGACAGCCGAAGTCCAATCCGTTGGTGAAGGAGAAAATCGCTTCGGGGCTTCCATTTCGCAAGGTAGACTCCGGTTGTCGATCCCAAGTTATGCTTCTTTTCTTCAGGACGAAAAGAAAGGAATTAAAAAGAGTCTGAACCTATTCTTTGTTCATGTATTTATAAAAAAGAATCATTTGTTAAAAGAATTACTTATTAGAGGGTTTGTTTATTTAGAACGGAATGTTCAAAGGTGTAGAGAAGGTAAGGAATCCGATTCAGAAAGGAAAAGAAAGTCTTAAGCCGTACTTCCCGACTCGAAGGATCACTCCTAAACTAACACCTATCGGGGGTCCACCCCACCTCGTAAATGAGGTAAAAGGATCTCGGAACCTCTCTCGTTTAGGGGTGTCTAAACAATGGCTCCTAAATCCGAGAGAATGTTGGCTATACTTGTTCAAGATAGAAATGAACATAGTATTCCAACGGAAAGAATGGTAGTTTGATCCATTAGGGACATGGATACACTACCGATTTTTGAAAGCGAATTATTTCGATTATAATGGAGAGAGGAATACTCTCACGGAGTCGCCGTAAGTCGTCTGCATATTTTTTAGGTTGTGTGATGTATTTTAAAAGGGGGTCGCCTAACGTAAGTTGTCGGCGAATTTAAATTTTAAATTTGATTTAAATATATATATAATTTAGAAAGTAGTATTTGGCTTCGAAAATAATTTTTAAATTTGAAAGTTTTAAGATATGAGATTAAACCGATCTCACATCCCAAATAGTTTATATAAACGAGCACCGCACCACAAATCGTGTATCTATCCCTAAGGATAGTACACACCGCTCGATGGTGGGGCTCGATCAAATAAACTAGAAGTTTTGTGACATCCGTTTGGTCTCGCGAACCAATTTTATAAGCCGACAAATTCCCCGCTTAATATGAGAGTATCAAACAGGGTTTATATTACCTCGGGTTCTTTAAAATTCCCTATAAGGGCAAGCCCCTATAGTTAATTACATCTTAAGTGACGGAATCACCTAAGAAAACTCTCGATAATAATCAATAACTTCGCTTTCAAGAATTTCAAAGTTTAAGGTTTTCAAAGATTGAATTTTGGAATTTCAATAGGAATGGATCAAATTTTGGAACATTTTGTTTTGTGAATCCAAAGGAAGAAAGGTAGGAGAAATCACCGATTCGAAGTGAACTTCGGTAATTTCCCGACTATCCTATCGTTTCGCTTGAGTTTAGGAAAGTCCTAATACTTATTTAAATGTTTCGATCTTGCCAATTTTAATTAATTAGGGCTTATATTTGTATGATAAAATCAAACAAATAAATTTAGAAGATGCGAGGGTTTATTGTCGTATCTGACGACTACCTCGGAATCCTAAGACCGGTTAGGGCTTAATTTGCAATGCAAATGCCTAACGAAGAGGTTGAGGATTTATGTTGCACTAGTGCAAGCTACCTCGAAGTCCTATGGCTTGGTTATTTAATTCTAGGAAAGTTTTGTCGAAGTAGGTTCAAGTTTTGCCGACGACGATGGCCGTGCTGCCCACCATGCTCCAAGCTCCTTGTTGTTGCAGAGGTTTAGTTTTAGAAATCATAAATCAGGAGATGAGAAAAATGTTTTGGTTTAGAGAAGTCTTAATTTCCAAGTGTTTTTTATGTTTTAATTAAAACAAATCTTAAAGTTGATTATAACGACACCGGTTAAGATCCCACGGTTCCATCCTTCCGGCATCATTATTTTTATCGGATTCACTTAGTCCAGATGAATTTGCTAAACTCAACCGAATGAGTTCCACACTTTCATTTAGACCGTGGGAAATCCCGTTAGCAACACGTAGGTTACATCATCCGAGGTATTCCCGATCATCCAACAGGACGTCTTAATTTAGTTGTAATCGTAGTTTTGTGTTCTGTTTCGTGATTAAATTTCGAGTTGTTTTATATTTTGAAATGTTGTGGCGGTGAATTTTATCTTGCAATGACTTTTAACTTAATTTGGTTTCAGCTTTAGGGTCTATCCTAAAGGTGTGGGTTTTCATGCAACTCGTTGTTTTATCATGCAAGAAAAATAAAGTACATTCGCAAGAAAGTAAATCGCAGGAAAGTAAATTGCAAGAAAGTAAATTGCAATAAAAATAAAAGCGTACCCTGAGGGTCTTCCCGTCATCCCAAGCCGCACTTAAAACACAATTAGAATATTTAAGCAAGTTCCTAGTAAAGCTAAGGGAAGGGTTATGGTTTTCTACCAAATTCCTAATCCTATAGCTAGTCATTCCCTAGGACGTCTAGGTTCTCTCGTGTTTTGTTTGAGGACGATTTTCTTCATCAAAGAACGATTAAGCCCAATTGTTCTTATAAATGTCCTATCATATCGAGGAAGTGCTTAAGAGGAATCTTAAACATCTTTTCAATATTTCTAGGATTGTTTTAAGTCCAAATGAATTTAATTATACAAATGAATTAATCGTCCAAGAATTTCAAGTTTTATCGTTATCTTGCTTCAGTGAACTAGGACATTCGAATATCCTATAAGTGAAGTAACATTTCATTTAATGTTCGTTTTAGGAGTTATGATAACTAAAACTTTCAAGGGTAAATTGGTATTCCAGATGATTTGATTTAAGTTAAAGGGTTTAAATTTGGAATAGTGTTCAAGTTGTTTTATATTTAATTTAATTTAATTTAATTGAGTTTGATTTGATGTTGAATTAATTTAATTTGATTTGATTTAATTTTAATTCAATTTGATTTAATTAAATTTAATTTAATTTAATTTAATTTAATTTAATTTAATTTAATTTAATTTAATTTAATTTAATTTAATTTAATTATTTAATTTAATTTAATTTATTTAATTTAATTTAATTTTAATTTAATTTAATTTAATTTAATTTAATTTATTTTATTTAATTTAATTAATTTAATTTAATTTAATTAATTTAATTTATTTAATTCAGATTTAATTTAATTCAATTATTTAATTTAATTTAATTTACTTAATTTAATTTAATTTTAATTTAATTTAATTTAATTTAATTTAATTGTTTAATTTAATTTAATTTAATTATTTAATTTAATCTAATTTAATTTAATTTATAATTTTAATTGAGATTTTAAAAGAGTTTAATGATTTAATTAAGTCTTTTAATATTTTAAATTTGAGTTATCATTTTAATTAAGAGTTAAATGTTAATGATATAATTAGTTTAGGGATTTTTTAAATTAAAGAATAAATCTCTTCCTAATAAATATCCCTTATTTTAATAATTCCAATTTTATTATTCTTCCAAATTTAATCTATTATTTAATTAAAGTTTAATTATTTTAAAATTTGTTTAATGAGTTTCTACCCTTTAATTATTTAAATTTCAATCATCCAAATCAGATTAAGATCAAATGTTTTACTTGTTGATTTTTTTATTAAACCTAAAGTTTTAATTAAGGGTTGAAAGTTTAATTACCATTTTACCCCTTAAGCTTAATAATTTCATAACTCACTAAATTGAACTTAAATGAACTTGAAATTTTTATGTGACTTCACTCATATATCAATAAAGACATGAGAGGAGAAAATGTGATTTTTCTCGTATTTAATTTATTTATATAATTATTTTTGGTGGAAAATAGAGATTTTCAAGGAAAATTTGATAACATGACCAAAGGAAAGTTTCTGTCCTTAAGAAAATTAGGGGACATTTCTAATGACCAGAGAAGCACTTGGACCAATTTTGGTGATTTTTTGAATTATATTATTTTTATTATAATTATTTTGAGTTTTGGAGTGTTAATTAATTTAAAAAATAAAATAAATGTTGAAAAATGGATTTTATATTTTTCAAAAATCTCTCTAATATCAAGGAAACCAGAGAAACAAATTTTGCAATTTTCTGATTTTTCTATGATTTATTATAATTATTTTAGTGAAAATGCTAGAAAATACATTTTTTTTTTAATTTTAGAAATTACCCTAGGGCTTTAAAATTCAATATCTCACTAAATAGACCTAGGAAAAATGTGGGATTTGTTCCTAAGTGATTAAAATTCAAAATGTGACATTTTGGTGAATTTTATTATTTTTGTGATTTTTATTATTTTTTTTATTAAAAATATTAAAATATTATTAAAAATCAACTTTTTTAGAAAATTGAAATTTTGATTTTCTTAGGTTCCCCTGATATCAGAGAGGCTTCAAAACCAATTTGGTGAATTTTTGAAAGGTATTTTAAAAGTTATGAATTTTTAAAGTTTAAAATGGCTAAGTGGCTTAATCAACCCAATTAGTGGGGCTAACCAAGTCCAATTGACCTCAAATTTTTATGGTGGATTCCTCTGATCCTAAAGGTCAGTGGAGAATTGATTTCAAGTCAATTTGATGCCTGGTTAACTCTAATTAATTAAAGACCTATTTTGAGTGTTTAAGCCAATTAGGGTTGTTTTAAATGAACTAAGTCAAAACCTATTTTTCCTAGGGTTCTCTCGGTCATAAGCAACATCACCAAATTTTCCTAGAATTTATTTCACAACATGCTATTTACTGGAATTAAAATACTCAAAACAATGACTCGAACTTGAAAAATCAAGAACTCTTCATAGGGATGGCCTCCGACTTTGGAAAATTCAGGGAATGTTCCCAAATTCGGAGGCTTCAAAAGCCCTATGGTCTCATGCCATGGTGAATTGTATGCATGCATGGAGAATTAAAACAATGCAGAGAGTAAATAAATTATAAAAAATAAAATATTTGATGAAATTAAATGATTTCTTTTCCACATTATTCTCCTCCGTTCACCGAGCAAGAGGGTATTTTTATTTTATTTTTCTCGATTTTTCTACACAGAGATATGAATTTTTGAAGTTTAGGGAATTAAATAAATTAAAAATCCCTAATTTTCTACTTATCCACGCGGCGCCGCCGCATCCCCGAGCGCTCCGAAAGGCCACGCGGCGCGCTCCCATTCGACGCCGCCACTCGAGTCGGCAACCCGGGCCCCGCGGTTCTCGCACCGTTTCCCGGTCCGACGCCATCCGAGCCGTTCGTCCGCGCGTGTATTGAATGGACGCGCATCCGTTCATCGTCCCCAAGTGTTCTCACCCGAGAGCCGTCCACACTAAATCCCTAAGATCTCACTCGATTCTCAATGGATTTTTATGTTCTTATACTTCTATGGATTCGTCTCGAAGAGACGAACACATCTATACGGTTAACATGCATCGAAACTAAGGCATTTGAAATAGTAGATTCTCCGTAAGTTCGGGATGAAGAATTAGCTCATACCTTGGCTCGCAGAAGTGTGGCTTCAATCCGAGAGTTGTTGCACCTTCGATCGGATCCCAGCAAGCTCCGCATGAAGTCTCCCGGTCTCGGTGAATTGTCCGGATATGATTTCGACCAAGCCCGATCACAAAGCTTGGAGGCTGGAGCAACTGGATGGCCTGGAGATGGGGCTTTTGCTGGTGGACACCTTCCCTTGTTCTGGTGAAGGTGTAGAGCCAATCAATTTGAAAATTGGCTCACTGTGGAGAAGTGTCCTGGTTTTGAGTGGAATTTCAACTCTGAAATCGAGCTTACGAGAGCGAAATGGCAGGGGATTTCACCTGGGATCAAGTGCTCTAAGAGTGGAGAAGGGTCTGGAACAATTTTGGCAGAGTTTTGGCAAGGTTTGTGCTTAGCTCCTCTCATGGCCGAGAGGGGTGGAGTTTAAATAGGAGAGGGTGGAAGGCCTCTCAGAGGGAGTTAGGGCTTGGGATCAACCTGCCTCGGTGAGGAGAAGATCAGCCATGGTGACCACTAGGCATGGGGCGGCTCAACAAGTGAGAATTTCAATGTCGGCTCACATGCGAGCTCTCGGCCATGGTGTTTTCCGGCGGCTCGGTGGCCGGCCGGCCGTGCAATGGTCACCATCTTGGTCGGTGGGTCGTAGTCGGGTTTAGTGTAGCAATCGGCAAATGCCATGTGTAAAGGCTTTGATTCAAAGTGGAATGGGGGCATGGCTAAATTTGAACCTAAATGGGTCAACCCACCCATTTGGGCTAGGTGCACCACCCAAGGCCTGGTTTTGGCCGAGGGAAAAGTGATTTGGCTCAAGCATAATCAGTAGGGTCAAGTCACCATCCAAGCACAATTAGAGCTTAAGCATGGTTTAGTGGAATCATGGAAGTGGTTAATCACCTTTAGGAATTAAGGAAAGAGCCTCCTCCTTTTGCCCAAAATGGCATGGTGACATGTAAAGAGGCTCTCATGGCTTGCATATGGCTTGTGCATGGCTCCATGGCTCCATTTGGCTTGGGAAAAGGTTTCGTCAATTTCATAAAAAAGGATTTTAAGGATTTTGGATAATTTGGTGGAAATTTGGATGAAGCTTCATTTAGAATTATTTGATGATTGTTTTAGGACTTAGGGATGATTTTAATTGAAAATATGATGAGGGGAAATGTCATATGGGCTTTGGAAGAATTTTTGGGGTTTTGGATTTGGTGGAAGTGGGCTTTTAAAATGGTTTAAGGAATGGGCCTTTTAAGTTTTGAAAATGAATTTATGGATGGGAATTTTGTAAAGAGGTTGGGCCAAATAATTGTTGGGTTTAGCTCATGGATGTGTCATGAGTGATTTGAAACAAATTGGGGGTGATTTGGATTTGAATTGGGTTGAATTTGGGTTAGGTTTGGGTTTAGGTCAAAAATGGGCCTTTTGACCTTGGATTGAGTTTCGAGTGGGACTTGGGTTCAAATTTTGGGCAAATCATGTTAGGGTTTTGTTTGTGGGAATGTTAAGGAAGATTTAGAAA
Source organism: Papilionanthe hookeriana x Papilionanthe teres (assembly GCA_022702705.1). Lineage (NCBI taxonomy): Eukaryota > Viridiplantae > Streptophyta > Magnoliopsida > Asparagales > Orchidaceae > Papilionanthe > Papilionanthe hookeriana x Papilionanthe teres. The sequence continues at coordinate 27,634,813 of CM040430.1, forward strand.
AGATTTGAGGTTAATTGGAGTTGAATTGGGTGAGTTTGGGTTAAGTTTGGGTCATGGGTCCAAATCGGGCTTTAAGGCCAAAAGTGAGATTGGATCCAAATGTCAATCAAATTGGACTTGGATTTGGTCTAAATTGGTATTGGGAATGTTGGATTGAAGTTTAGAATTGAATTGGACCAGAATTTGAGTCAATTGGATAGGTTTGGTTTAACATCGGGTCCACTTTGGGTTAAAATGGGTCAATTTGGGGGTTTTGACAAAAGTAGGGTAAATTGACAAAATTGGCCCATGGTGTAGTTGGACAAAATGAAATTGGGAATATTTAGGATTTTCTGGAATTTTCTTGGGAATTTTCTGAATTTTTGGATTTTTAGGCCAAGAAGGGTATTTTTGGTATTTGGAGGGTATTGGGGGGTATTTTTGGAATCTTTGGTATTTTTGGGTATGGATGATCAATTTGAGTGATGTGGAGATGTTTGGGATTGATTTTGGAAAATTTTGGGTAATTTGGAAATTTTGCAAAAATTTGGGTAATTTCGAGGGTTTTGGGTAGTTTAGTAGGTGTAGGGTCTCGTGGGTCAAAAATCGAAAATTTGGGAAATTGGAGATTGGGTGAATTTAGGTGGAAAGAAATCATTTTGGTTGAGCCATGAAACCATTTCAAGCCCATATGAGCCATGAAAGGACTCATTTGAGGCATTCACTATGTTGTTCCTAACCCTCTTGCTCAAGGGCTTAGGGGTTAAGGACCATCCATGTGAATCACCTACATGAGTCGGAGGTTAAGTTGGGTACGGGTGTGGTTTTAGGAAGTGTGTGGAAATGTAGTGTGTAAGTGTAGTGTGTATGTAAGTGTATGTGTAAGTCGGCCCTTCACTGGACTGTGCCACCCAAGGCGTCCTAAGGCCAAAGAGTCCTATAGGAACTCATCCTTTAAACTTCCACATTCGATTTCAACCCTCTAGGTGATTAGGGGTCTATAGTCAAGTTTGCAGGAGTTTGCAGGGAGTTTAGAAGTGGTTTGAATTTCTAAAAGGCGGGTCCCAATTCTAGTCCTCTAAGATAGTCAAAAGAAAAAGCCTAAGGCTAGATCCTAAGCACTAAAAAGAAGAAGGGAAGACCTCATCAAAAATGAGGTCAACACATGGTTCTGAGAGGTGAAGCCGCAATCAGAGGTACTCGGCACGTTCATTGGGGTCCAAGGAGGCTAGGAATGAAGCCTGGAGTTGTGAAATTCATAGACTTGACTTCCACCAGGCCCGATCACAAAGCTTGGAGGCTGGAACAACTGGGTGGCCTGGAGAGGGGGCTTTCACTGGGGAACTCCTTCTCTTCCTCTGGTGAAGGTGAGGGAAGAGTTAATTTGGATTTGGTGAAGTTTTAGAGAGTGTCCTGTTTTTCGGCCTGAGATTGAACTCAAAAATTGAATTCAACCAGTGGGGGAGGAGGCAGGAAAGCATTAGGGCTGAGCTTCTCTTGGCTAAGAGGAGCTCTGGGAACAATTTGGATTGCTTCTGTTGAGAAAAATTTTCAACACCTCTCTCATAACTGAGAGGTGGTGTTTAAATGGCTAGGGCCATTGGGCTAAGCTAGGGCTTAATTGAAGGGTGGATTCAGTTGCTTAGGTGGAGGGCAGAGAGGCTCCAATGTTTAATTTGGCTGAGGTGGTAATTTGGTGGGCTTTAGGTGTGTTTGGGTAGATGGTGGATCTCAGTTTTGACCCCCTCCAGCAGCTAGGCCGGCCGGCAAGGACAGGGGAGCTGGCCCCTGAGGTCAGGCAAGCCATGGAGAGGTTTAATGGTGATTAGCAGTTTTGGGGATGTTTTGGGGTAAGGTAAAAGAGGATTTATCCACTTAAGGGAAGAGATCCCTTAAAATGGGAAACCCTTGGTCCATGGCTCACTTAACTTGGGCTAGGTGGATCTAGGGTGGTTCCTAGGGTTCACTTGGTGGCTGTGGAAAAGTTGGTTTAGCCACACTTGGTTCAATTTGGTTTGATTAGGCCATAGGTTCAAATTGGCTCACTTGGGTTTGGGTTAGGCTAACTTGGGTTTGGGATTGATTTAGGTTCAAGTGTCTTGAGCAACATTATAGAAATGATTGCCATGAAAAACTTTCATGAAGATATGGAATGCTTTTGAGTTCAATTGGAAGGTCAATTTGGTGGATTTTGGTATTTTGGTTAATTTAGGGAAGGTTGAATCAACTTGGGTCCAAGTTGGGTTAAGGTGGGCTTTAGACCCAATTGAAAGTTTCAAATGGTCTAGGGGAATGTATTGAAGAGTTCCCAACATCAATTGGGAAGAAATTTTAGGGTTTGGCTAATCAATTTGGTAGGTTTAAGGCATGGATTCACTTTAGGCAAAAATGGGGGAATTTTAGTTTTCAAATAGATTTAGATTAAGCTTAGGCTCAAATTAGGAAAATTGAAGGTTGCATAGGTTTTATGGGCATGTTATGGAAAGTTTAGGATTGAAATTTGGGGGGTAAAAGTTGGTATTAGGTTAATTGGGGGTTTTGGATTAATTAGGCAAAATTGGGGATTTTGGATTTCAAATGGAATTGAACTCAAATATGAATCAAATTGGGCTTGGATTTTGTTTAGATTGATAGTAATGATGTTGATTTAAAGTTTAGAATTTAAATTAGGCAAAATCGAGGTCAAATGGGTTGGTTTGGTGTGACATTGGGTCCATTTAGGTTAAAAATGGATCAAGTTGGGGATTTTGATAAAAGTGGGTTATTTTGGCAAAATTGGGCTATGGTGCAGTTGCATAAAATGAAATTGGGAATATTTGGGCTTTTCTAGAATTTTCTAGGAATTTTTGGAATTTTTGGAAATTTGTGCCAAAAGGGTATTTTAGGGTATCAAGAGGTTATTTGGAGGGTATTGGGGTATTTTGGTGAATTTTAAAAGGTGGAGGTTGTTTCAAAATGATCTTTAGGATTTTTAGGAATTTTGGGTAATTTTTGGAAGTTTTGGAAAATTTTGGGCAAATAGGTAATTTTAGGTCGGTTTGAAGGACCCAATGTCAAAACTAAGCATTTTGGCAAAAGTTGAATTTTGATCATGATGAAGCCTAAAGTGAGCCATGAACCAAGAAATGTCCACCCTGAACATCTCATGGGTTGTTGCCAACCCTCTTTGCCAAAGAGCTAGGGGTTTGGACTTAGCCACATGAGTGCTCAAATGAACCTGGGGGAAGAATTGGGTAAGGATGGTGTGTGTGAGAGTGCAGTGTGTGTAAGCCAAACCTCACTAGGACCAGGCCACCCAGGGTAGTCCTAAGGCTTGAACAACCTTATAGGAGCTCACTATTGGTTCTCCATATGGTGATCTTAACCTTCTAAGGTGATTTAGAGGTTTGCAACCATCCAAGTGGGATCCCAAGAGGAGTCAAGAAGTAGCTGAATTGCTAAAGGGTGGTCCCAATTCTAGTCTTCTAGGATAGTTAAGGAGAAACCATATGGCTAGATCCTAAGAAGTAAGGAGAGAAGAAAAGACCTCACCAGAAATGAGGCCAATAGGATCGTAATTGTTTCAAGGTTTTAGGTGGTGGCATTTCTAAGATAGCTTTAATTTTCTCCGGATCGATTTCAATTCCACGATGTCAGACAACAAATCCTAAGAATTTCCCAGAGGTGACGCCGAAGGCACATTTCAAGGGATTCATCATAAGGTTATATTGTCTTAATTGCTCGAAAACAATTCTCAAATCATACAAATAATCTTCCTTCAGTTTGCTTTTGATGACTACATCATCCACGTAGCATTAAACTTAGTTGTGAATGAGATCATCAAAAATTCTCATCATAGCTCTTTGGTATGTTGCTCCTGCGTTTTTCAATCCGAAAGGCATCACTGTGTCGTAGTATATTCTGATTGGCGTCCTGAAGGCTGTGAGTTTCTCATCTTCCGGTGCCATCTTTATCTGGTTGTATCCTAAAGATCTATCCATGAAAGAGAAGACTTCGTGCGTTGAGGCGATGTTGATCATCAGTTCTGGAATTGGTAGAGAAAATTTATCCTTTGGACATGCCTTGTTCAAATCTCTGAAATCTACGTAGATTCTGATCTATCCATTCTTCTTTCTGACTGGTACCACGTTGGCTAACCAAGTTGGATATTGTTCTTCACGGAAAAATTTAGCGTCTATTAGCTTCTTAAATTCAGCTATTACCTATTGTTCGATTTCTAGACGCATTCTTCTCGGAGCTTGTTTGACTGGAACGACAGTGTGATCCACTCCTAGCTTGTGAACTGCAACCTCTGGAGCTAATCCTAGCATTTCATTATAACTCCAAACAAAGCAATTCTTGAATTCCATCAGTAGCTTGAGCATTTCTTCGGAGTCTTCTTTATTGATTAAGGAGCTAATAAAGGTCGGCCTAGGCTCTTCGCTAGTACCTAAGTTAACTTCCATTAACTCGTCTATTGTAGATTTAATTTCTTCTTCAAATTCTGGCGGAGCTTCTCCGACTAGTAAATCTTCGAGATCATCTGAAGCTTCCAAGCAATCTTCATTAGGCTTGCAAGTGACAACCAAGCAAAACTCTGAGTCGTCAACTGATTCTACTGTGCCGAATCCGAGACCATGTTTTGAATTTGGAGGCCGACAGGCATTATTCCATAATTTTTCAAAGTGTTGTGATCGACCTTTTGTCCATTGTTTAGGTAAGACACCACGTTGAATTAAATTATGAACACAGGGAGAATACCACTCAAAAGGCAGTTCCATTAATTCAGAAGAAGTAACATCTTCAAATTGTACATCATTTTCAGTTTTGGAAAAAGAAGCACCACGGTAGAATTTGATTGGCTTAGCACCACCGCCATGCACTTCCTTGGCCACCATACCCTCGATCTTATTAGAATGGATCGGGGTCAGGATCATAATATGCACATAGTGGTTAATCTTCTCGTACATTGATTTGTATTCTCCATTCTTTTCATCTTCGAGAGAGATCTTGAACTGGGGTTTCTTTTGATTTACTGTTGTTGCTTCTTTCTTGATTTCTTCTTCTTTGGAACTGTTCTCCCAATCAACATCGATACCAGTTTCTTCTTTCCAACTGTTCCAACGTCTCTTCCTCGACCTCGTCCCCGGCCTCAACCTCGGTGCGAGTATTGGAGAAACCTTCACCATCTCGTCGTAAGGGAGTTGTGAGTAAATGTTGGACTAGAATTTTAGGTTCTTCATCGTCCCGAACTTCTTTTGCTTCATTTGGTATGGTATTTCTGGAGAAGAGTGTTTTATTTAGAGGCGCGTCATAGGCTACATCTTCATGAATTCCAATCTCGTGTACGGAGAATGGTTACAATTCACCCTTAATACATTGTTCTCCTCCTTTGTAATACTTTATGCACTGGTGCAGAGACGACGGTACCATCCGGTTTTCATGGATCCATGGCCGACCCAGTAGAGCATTGAACGATGTCTCAGAATCAATTATGTGGAATTTTGCAGTTGTCTTTGCTAACTCACCGGTCTTCATTAATAGTGTTATCGATCCAAGAGTTCTCTCTCCCTTCTGATTGAACCCTCTTAATAACATCTTATCTGCTTCAAGCTCGTGAGCATCAATTTCCAAATATGCAAACGTCTGAAGATTCATTATGTTAATTGATGCTCCCGGGTCAACCAACAGTCTGGAGAGCATGAACTTTCCAATAGTGACTGAAATGTACAATGGTCGATTGTGATCAGTTGTTCTAAGTAGCAGATCATTGTCTGTGAAGGTAACACCTCGTTGTTCTTTCAACGAGCAAACCTCGTCTAAGGAATTACCGGCCATTTGAGCTAAGCAATTTTCTGGATCAAGTAAAGCCTTGATCAGAGTTTCCCTCATCTCCTTTGACAGGATCAGAGCGTCGTAGATGCTCGGTTTAGCTGGTAGCTTCCTAAGATGGGCTAGCACGTTATAATCAACTTTATTACCATGTTCCTCAATTTCTTCCTGAACGGGCAATTCTTCTGCTGGGGATGGTTCTTCCTGAGCAACCACCTACTTTCCTTTATCCTTTGTACCCATTCTCGGAGGTAGAACTTTTCTGCTTCTTAGGTTGACTTCAGTTACTTGTTCTGAATCTGGTGGTGACTCTACCGATGTTTACTCTTGAATCGGAACGACTGGCTTTTCTGGAATTGCTTCGGAATCTGATTACTCCAATTCTATAGTGATTGGAGTTCCTCGGAATTCACAAATAGAATCGTTGCTTGTTGAGCTTTCGTAGCCATCTTTGTGAGCGTCTTCTCCTTCACAGCGGTCATCGAGGTTTAGTATGATTTGAGAATCATTTATCGTATCGGAATTGAGATCCGGATTAGGTTGGTTGTCGTTAGTTACGTAATCATTAGAAACAGTCAAAACGTAGCCAACACCAAAACTCTTATCATTATAAGATCCCGCCGGGGCGAGCAAATAATCATACAGAGTCAGAGGTCCGAGGGATTTCTCCCCCGAATCGGAAACAACCATCCTAAGATAAGCAGCCCTTAGTCTACCCTTTGGAGCCTCGGTCTTCTCTTCTTCCACGATCTTCTTCTCCTTCTGGGGCGGATCTTCAATCGCAAGCGATAGCACCGGCTCGACAGGTTTCAAACTCTGAGTTGAAGTGCGCACTGAAGCGTACTAGATATGATCCAGGATTTTCTTTGAAGACTTTGTCCAGACGGTACTCCACCCATCATTGGTCGTGTATGGGTTTTTCAGAACAATAGGATCTGTTGAAATAACATTGATGGAACCTCCTTTTTGGGGTTCCTTCATGTATTCCTGCGAGATCATTATGTTCCCTCTTCGGAGATTACCTTCGAGCCAATTTTTAAAAGTGAAGCAGTCTTCAATCTTGTGTCTGATCATCCGGTGGTAAGGGCAGTAGTTTGGATGATCTTTCTTGTTGACTTCTTCTAGCTTTTTGGGCTCTGGTAATTGAAAATCTGGTGTCTTCATCAAACTGCGAAACATTTTAGCTACTACTTCCGTCTTGAATGGATATTCCTTATTTAGAAGTTCTTCCAGGGGACGTGACGAATGAGGTAGTGGTTGACTATGCTGCCATGGCTGGTGGCTCAATTGAGGTTGTTGATAGCCCTACTGAGGTTGCTGATAAATATGTTGTGGTTGTTGGTAAGTCCATTACGGTGGTTGATAATTGGGCTGTGGTTGCTCTGGTTGTATCTGCACTGGCTGCTTGCCTTTATTTACTACCGCGACGATTCCAGATTTCTTTTCAAATGCTTTTACAGGCTTATGCTTATCGGTCTTGTCTATGAAACTTAGCTGTTTTGCTTCCGCCTGCAAGCTCCCGGCCTTGCTAAGCAACTTCTCGAAAGTCTTGATTGTAAATCCTTTAAGGAGAAGTGCTATCGGTCCATGGATACTTTTCAGAAAAATACCTATCGCATGTTGTTCCTGAAGTTGTGGTTTACACTTCATGCTTAAGTTTCTCCATCGAAGTACGTAATCCACCAAAGTTCCGTTCGGTTTTTGTTGCTCAACCACTAAATCACCGATAGTGATGTGGTGCCGAGCTCCGGCAAACCGCTTAATGAAGAGGTTTTCTTACTCTGAAAAGGTCTCAACTGAGCCATTTGGCAATTCTGCATACCAATCGAAGGCAATTCCTGACAGGCTGCTGACAAACTATCGAAAGAGTAAAGCATCGCTCCCACTGACATTGCAGCTACTAACACGAAAGTGAGCGACATGCTGCCGGGGGTTTCCCGTTCCATCAAAGCCTTGAACAGAGGTGGTATGAAGCCTTTTGGGTATTGGACCGCATCAAATTCTTTAAGGTAAGGTCTACCCGTCTGAATAGAAGTTCCGCTCTTAGACTAGGCTAAGGCTTCTCGCACCTACTGTTCTACCATGTTTTTGATATCCTTTTCGAGAATCATGATTTGCACATAATCCTTCTTCGGTTGCTCATTTCCATTAATAGATTTGATCTCCTTTCCTCCATCCGCGATGTGAATAATCTCTGGGGGTGTTTCCTTTTGAGGTTGCAGCTGACCATGGAGAGTGGCTAAAGTGGCAGCCTTCTCTTCCATCCTTTTTTCCATTTGGGAAATTGTATCATCCTTTTCTTGAAGTTGTGCTCTCATCACTTCTGGTTCTTCCCTTTCCGAAGCTGACATAGCGCCTTGCGAAGTTGCCGATGCTTGGGTCTCGACCATATTAATCTCTGCGTACTCTTCATCCATAAATTCTGATGAATCTACTTCAGTTTCCAATTTTTCTCCTCTTTCCTTTGCCAACCGTCGGATGTCGGCTCTTAGTTTGCCTATGGCATCCTCTAGTGACCTCTTCCAAACGGTTTCACGGTTGTCATGTGATGACTATTGGACTTCTTTCTCAGGAATTTATTTTAATGCAGTAGCACTTTCTTCAGACTCTGGCTTTCTGACAAGACACTTCCTTCCAGAACATTATGCTTGTACCGGTTCAGCAATAATAGGTCGCCACGCTATCCTTCTCGCAGTTGGTCTGTCGGCCGTGCGTCGGTAGGTGGTGTCCTCCCTAATATGCTGTCCCAATACGACAACAGGCGAACTAGCTCGCACTTTCTTCCTTGGCCTCTCTAGAGCAGTGACGGGGTTCACTTACAGTCCGAGGCGGGATTTGACTAGCACTCACCCCATCCTTCTTAAGATTTCTGATACGGGGCATCTTTCTTTCTTAGCTAGCTTCTCTACTACGGCTCGCAGTCGGGCAAGCGGTGTAGTCTTGGCCCTCTTCCTCTTACAGTCACTATAATATACAGGTCAGGGTAATGCAGCGTCGATCCTCCAGAAATCTTCTTCATTCGATGCAGCAGAGAGAGGGTGGAACCTACTTCCTCCCAACAGCAGTGAAATTTCTGGTAGTTCTTCTTCCTCCTCATGAATCTCTTCCAGAAAAGCAACTTCAGCAACCTTGGCCTTCTCGATCTTGGTGATCTTTCTGCTCCTATTACGTCTCTGAGTCTGAGTTAGGGGTGTAAACTTTGAACTGGACCCAATTTCGAAATCTGCACCCTCCATGGTGGCAGGCTTATCTTAAACTTGTACTCCCTTCCCTTTCAGTTTGGCGGGATCAGAGGTAGGTGTAGAGCCTTCTACGAACAGTGGTGTCTCTTTCAGCTGGGACTTTTCGTAGGGGAGGGAATTCTTGAGTCGACTTCAGGTTAAACTCAATCACGGGTTCCTCAGTTTCTGACACTTTGTCCATTAGTGTGAAGAGGGTGACATCAGCGAACTTGATATATATATTATTGAATCCTTGTCCAAAACGGATGATTCCATTGTCAGGCAGTTCATCCTTATAGACGGTGAAGTTCATTCCATTGATGAAGGAGAAAATTAACTTTGGTGCAGTCATTTTTACGTAATGTAAATTTCGAATCCGTCCCGAATTATGCTTCCTTTTGTCGCAAAACATAAGACAGAAAAGAAAGAGTCCGAACACATTTTAGTTTATCTTAGTATATTTGCGATTTAAAAGAGTTCATTTATTAAAAGGTTGTTTATCAGACGATTTGTTTGTTAGGAACAAAATGATTAAAGGTAAAGAAAAGGTAAAGGACCCGATTCAGAATTGGAAAGGAAGAGAAAGTCTCATAAGACTTCTCAAGTCAAAAGACCGCTCCTAGGCTAACACCTATTGGGGCTCCACTCCACCTCAGAAAGAGGCAAAAAAGGATTTCAGAACCTCTCTGTTTAGGGGTGTCTAAACAGTGGCTACAAAATCCAAAAGGAATTGACTATACTCGTTCAAGACAGAAATGAACATGGTATGCCAACGGGAAGAATGGTAGTTTGGTCCATAAGGGGTATTGACTCATTACTGATTTATGAAAGCAAAACCATCTGATCAAAATGGAGAGAGGAACTGATCCCCAGCAGAGTCGCCAGAAATTGTCGGCATATTTTTTTAGGTTATGTGTGTTGTAATTTAAAAAAGGGGTCGCTTACAGAAGTGTCGGCGAATTTTAAATTTTAAATTTATTTTAAACATATATATAATTTGGAAAGTAGCATTTGAGTTTGAAAATAATTTTATGTTTGAAAATTTTAAGACATGAAATCAAACAGATCTCACATCCCAAATAATTTATATAAACGAGCACCGCATCACAAACCGTGTATCTACCTTGAAGAATAAACACACTGCTTGATGATGGGGCTCGACTAAATAAACTAGAAGATTTGTGACATCCGTTTGGTCTGCGAACCAATTTTATAAGCCGACAAGTTCCCCTGCTTAATATATAGGAATTAAGTGACCCGATTGTTTTATTTCCAAATACAAGAATTTGTTACCACTGCTAGAAAATTTAATTTCTGGCAAAGGTACGAAACACTTGACCCGGAATAACTTGCTATATAGATGTGTACCAAATTTTAATTTACGGCAATAACATTAAATAAAACTTGATTGCAACTGAATTCTAGGCCGTTAGTGATTAATACGTTTTAAATATATGTTTATATAGCAAAATATAATTTTAAAGGAAAATATTTTATATACTTTTTGTATACTACGCAAGTATACGTATCGTTTCAAGTAATAAAGGACTTTGAAAAAAAGACCCCAGTATCGATCTCACGGGGAAAAAGGGTAATAAATTTTTAAATATTGTATTTCAAAATCTTTTTGTATTTTAATCTAACTATAAATTACTTTTAATTTACTAGATGCAGATAAAGAAAACAATAATAAGAAAATGATTTTGTGAAAACAATATAAAACAAACAACTTTCTTCCTTTCAATTAATCCAGGATTTTTAAGATAATTTAATATTAGTTAGAGAATCTATTTTATGGTATTGTGCCAAATAGAAGCATTCCTATTTTTTACCCTTTGATCCAGGCGCAAAGAACATTGGCTAATCTACAGATCAGGTCTGGATGTATTGTTAGTAAAATGGGTTAATCTAGGCTCACACTACTAGATGTCAAAGGGTGGCTATGGTCGGCCCTACTAGTGACCATTTCCTTATATATAAACCAAATTATAAGAATTTAGTCTGTCACCCTAAAAACTTATCAATTCTATGCCCTTTAAAAATCTTATCTTCCTATTTATTTTCACTTCACCCTGAATAGCCCGCGCATGGCCTTCGACTACCCAAGGATTCATGTGACATCTACAAGTTAAGAGTTCTTCTCCTTCTATGTCTCAAAACTCTTCAACAGGTTTTAACAATTTAAATGACCAATTTAAAAAGTAAAGTATGATCAGGTATTAATATCATCACAATGTTTTGAAAATATTTTGATTTTCATTTCTCCATCGAATTTTATATTATCTTATTTATCTTTTCATAATTGAAGGAAGAAAGTAAACTAACTACTTAGAACACATTGAATATAAACAGCAAAACATAATAAATAAACTTTGAATAAAAAATAAAATACTTATCTCAAATATTCCTTCTACAAATCCTCTGATTCCTACTGACTCCACAGTGTAATGAACTCCAGATGCAATAATTTGAAAATAAACTCACTAAACCAAATAAAAGTGGCCCTAAATTTCTCTCTATTTCTCTCTCTAAGGATGAGAGATCCTAAAGTGGCTAAGAGATAGGGGATACAATGGGGGCACAATTTTTCAGAAGGAGTGGACTCCTATTTATAGGCTTCAAGGGTTGCCTTGAGGTACCTCTTCAAAACATGTCCAAATTCAATGAATCTTCTAGAAGGTCTGTCTGGCGCCTAGGTCCCGGAATCTGGCGCCTAGGCGCCGGACACCGCGTCTAGTTCTTCGTAACTCTTCACTTTGGCTCGCACCTCTTCGCAATTAAAACTATTTTGGAGCGTCCAAATGCAATGTATCACATGTCCTTTATTAAGGAACAACTGCCAGTTTTCTAGAATGTCCAATAACCATTCACTCCGTCAAAATAACCATCCAAAAGTCGTCAAAAACTTGACAATTTCAGTATCGAGTCTGGCGCTTAGGCGCCAGGCCATAATTTTTTATAATTCTTGTATTTTGCTCCATTTTTGCTCCATTTTACTCCTTTCTCACCCTTTTTCTTTTTTTGGACCTTTTTACATCACCTACATCCAAAAACACAAAAATACCTTTCATTAAAGCATAATATCCTTAGAAATTAATAAAAATCAAGGCATAAAAATAGGTATTTTTTATGGATCCAAATCCGCAAACTTAAATATTACTTGTCCTCATGTAACCCTTTTTTACTATATAAAATGTATAACCTTTGGAATAAAAGATAAATATTTAAGATTTCTTATAATTTTTTATTGTATAAAGTCTTTAATAAATTATTAACCCAATTTCACTAACTAGATTTAATTTTAAGAATTTAAAGAATATTCAACTACCAAATCATAAGATTTCAAAATTTTCATCCATTTTAAATATAATAGAAGTTTATTATATTAAGATCCCATAAATTATTTACAAGAAAAAGATCTTCTTGAAAAACCTTTCCTAAATAATGATTCATGCATAAAAATTAAGTAAAATATGTAACTAGTTTTCCTTCAATAAGATAATTCAAATGAAGCCAATTTTTGATTAGGCATTTCTTCAAGCTTCTCCTCTCTTCTCTTTTCTTTTTTTTTTCATATAGAGAGGATTACTATATCTGGATAGCCTGTTAATATTTTGAACTTCACTATCCTTAACTTATATTTTCAAAACTTATACATTTCCACTTAATTATTATAACATGAATAAGAATTCAAAAAGATTTTCAATCTTTTCTTTTTTTTAAGTGATAATTTTTTATTATTTAATAATTCTGAAATTCCATTATTTCTACCATGAATAGAAAAAATTCCTTAATCTTATTCTTCTTTAAGTTAAATAATTCTATTCTTAAAATCAAACAAAGTTATTAAAATTTTGGTTAAGTTCACTAAATTGTTTATAATTTCAAAAATAAAAGTGATCTTAAATAGATTCTTCATTCCTTAAGTTATGTTAAAAAGTTTTTATTTTAAGAAAATAGTAGCTCTTTAAGGACAAATAAAATTTAAATTTGAATGTATTTTTCCTTCCCCCAAACTTAAGTTTTGATATACTATGAAAATTTGAAAGTATGATAGAAAGAAAATAATAATTTTAAAAAGGAAATTTTTATAAGTATGTAAAAATGATCTTAAAAAGAAAAATTTACTTCTACTCATGCTTTTATGAATAATAATGATAAAATTGAAGCAGGTATAAAAAGTAAGCAGGATAATTTTTATGATTATACTAAATTTAAAACAAAATAAAAGCAGAGCAAAATTACTAATTACTAAACAGTAGACTGAAACAAACATATCATAAATTAACTCTAATCTCAGTCTCAAACACAATATACTAAGAATATTCTAACAACAGAATCTTAACATTAATCAATCCACACAGGTACATAAACAAATCAACATACATCAAACATCAAACTAAACAAACAAACCAAATAAAACAAACTAACAACAAAGTAGCACAACATAGAGATCTATCAATTTCTAGTTACTGCCTGTAGCCTCATCATCATCATCGTCACCAAAGGAAAACTCAACATCCTCAGGATCAACAAATGGTGTGAAACTAGGAAAAGTAGGGAAACTAACATCATGCTCACCCTTCAGAAATCTGACGAGGGCTTCATCATACTCAGCATCATAGCAACTCTTCCTCTGGGTATTGTCAGATAAATGATCAAGTTTCCTATCAATAGTATCAACCCTGCAGTGAGTTTGAAATAATTCCTGCTACTGCTCTATAAACTGATCATGTATTGACTCCCAGAAACTAGATGGTGGCTCAGTAGAAGTAGAAAGTCGGGAAGTAGAAGGTCTGCCTGGAGTGAGTACAGAAGAAGAAGGAGCACTCGATCTCTTCCCTCGAAGACGATCATATATGCTAATGCTCTCCTGACCAATCGGCTTAGTAGTCTTCAACCTTTGCTCTGAAATATCTGCAGTGACTCCATTGTTAATACATAATGAATAAATCATAGATGGGATTCCCAGTCCAACAGAAGTGCTGGATCTCGCAGTATAATCCACAGAATCATAAATAATTTTTCCGACATCAATAGGCTTCATTTCCTGAATGCAGTAGTTTAAGATCGCTCGATTTCTAGTCACTTCACTCAGGTGGTTGGAAGGTAACAATCTTGTAGAAATAAAATAGTGCCATGCTTTAAAAATACAATTCAACTTGGAGGATTTGAAGTTTACCCTTTTTTCGTTCTGGATCTTTTAAGATCCAGTACCGTCAGTCAAATAAGCAATCATCATAACCAAATCTCCCTCAGATGGAGATAATCCAGAATACTGGCACTCTATAGTCGGTGGCAGGCCATAAAATACATTGATTCTTTCAGGAGTAAATCCTACTCCGACACCTCTGACAAAAACTTCATAATCTTCGGCATCCAGAAAATTCGCATAAAACTCTTGAACTATAGGGATAACAGCAACAACAGTGAAATAACAGAATCGTTGTCAGTTGTGCGCAACGATAGTGTTTTCAATCATCTCCCCCCGGATGATAGAAACTTCATTCTGAAATGAACTTCCTCGATGTCGCAAATTCGTGGAATCGAAAAATGCTCAGCCACAGTAGAAAATTTACTGCTATCGAAGTTGTCTCGTGCCTTCCCACATTTAGATTTCGGAGCCATCTAAACGTGAAAGAAAACAAGAACAAATTTAGGAATAAAAAATTTAAAATCTTTTTAAGTTTAGAAAACTTACAATAAGTTTAAGAATCCAAAGAAATCACTAAAAATCAATTTTTTTTTTCAAAATTTTGGTTCTTAGCAAAACCTAGGGAAATCTATGGTGAAAATCGAAAATAAATGGTTTAAAGTGTAGATCTGACCTTGAGACGAAGAAAACAAGTGGTTTCGCGCCCAAACCCTTGATGTTTTGACCTCAAAATGGATTCTAAAAGCTGATTTTCGTGAAAAATGGAGGAAGAAGAAGGCTTAGGCGTCGATAATAGATTTTGGGGGTATTTAAGGAATTTTTTGGGTATAGGCCGAACAGGCGCTTAGGAGCCGAATTCTGGCGCCTAGGCGCCAGACTCGCCTTTCACAAAAAAAAAATTATTTTTAAATTTAATTTCCACCAAAATTCATAAATTCAACTTCCAATTACTCACATTAGAGTAGGGCTTCAGTTTCTAACTTCCAAAACATTTTCCAAAAAATTTTAAAAATTGAATATTAAATCCACCAATCAAACATAAAGTTTAAATCAAACTTCACTAAATTCCATTTATAATCTTCAATATTGGCTCAATATATTCCAGATAAGTATCATACTTGATTCAAGTTCCTAATACACAATCAAACACAACAATTTCTAAGCAAAAATAACACACATTGAACTTGAAAGAAAATACACAAATACAATCGATTCACTACATCGATACAACGACTAGAAATTTTCTCTAAACTTACCGTGATGAAACCATTGAAGTAGGGTTGAGGATCCTTTGATACCTTGTCCCTAGCCTCTTCTCCAAGATTTATTCCTGCCATTTCTTCAAAAAATTCTCAAATCTCTCAAGAATGAAGTGTAATAGACGTAACATTGATTACTTGATGGTTAGGGATGAAGATGGGTTGATTTAAAGGTGAAAATCGTGTGAATAATTGAAAATTTTTGGTTTTTGTACGACCCAGTAACCGTGGTGCTTAGGTGCCAAATCTAGCGCCTAGGCGCCGGACCTATTGATACATAGTTTAACTCGGGCGCTTAGGCGCCGAATCTTGGCGCCTAGGCGTCAGAACTATGTTCAACACCGTTTCGCCTAATCGTCAAATTTCAAAGTTTCGTTCTCCAAGATAGGTAAATTATACTGGTAAGAGTAATCTAGACTCAATAACACAAATTATAAGCAATCATAATGAAGGTTAACTTGATCTCCTTTTTACTCATATTTAGAATAGAGTGATCCAATTTCTAAATCTTACATACTTCAAAATAATCTTCAGCTTAAGTCAACAAAGATATAAGCATTAAATTTTTCTAAAGTAATATAAACTTTGTGAAGATCGAGGCATAACCTTACATTAAAAACATAAAAACACTCAAAACAAAAGATAATTATGGGTTGCCTCCCACAAAGCGCTTGGTTTAAAGTCGTCAGCCCAACCTAAGTAAATCTTTAATCAGGTTGACTCAATTCATGAGCCTCTTTATAAATCATTTTAATATCTCTCAAATAAGGCTTCTATCTTAATCATTTACTATAAAAATTTTTCCTATTTTGGGGTCTTTAATATCCACAACTCCATAATGGTATACTTTCCCAATTATATAGGGTCCAATCCATTTAGATCTTCATTTTCCAGGAAAAAGTTTTAAACGAGAATTAAACATTAATACTTCTTGTCCAGGCTCAAAAATTTTTCCTAAAATTTTCTTATCATGTAACATCTTCATTTTATCTATATAAATCCTTGCATTTTCATATGATTCATTTCTTATGTCTTCCATCTCATTCAATTGCAATAATCACTTTTCTCCTGCTTCATTCAAATTAAAATTAAACTCCTTTATCGCCCAATAAGCTTTATGTTTAAGTTCAACAGGTAAGTGACAATGTTTACCATAAATTAACTGGTAAGGTGACATTCTGATTGGTGTCTTATAAGCTGTTTTATAAGCCCATAATGCAGAATCAAGTCTATCAACCCAATCAGTTCTTTTAGGATTAACAGTCTTCTCTAAAATTCTTTTAAATCTCTATTTGATACTTCAGCCATTCCACTTGTTTGTGGATGATAAGAAGTTGCAATTCAATGTTTGATTCCAAATTTTTGTAGTAATGATTGAATTCTTACATTCCTAAAATGACTTCCACCATCAGTGATAATTACCTTAGGCATTCCAAATCTTGAAAATATCATTTTCTTTAAGAATTTAGAAACACTTTTGGAATCACAGTTTGGTAAAGCAACAGATTCAATCCACTTTGAAACATAATCAACTGCTAATTAAATATAAGTTTTTCTAGATGATGGAACAAATGGTCCCATAAAGTATAAACCCAATATATTAAAAATTTCAATTTCCAATATATAGTTTAAAGGCATTTCATCCTTCCTTGATATATTTCCCATCCTTTGACATCGATCACATGTTTTCACATAATGTCTCACATCTTTAAATAAGGTGGGCCAATAAAATCCAGAATTTAAAATTTTAAATGCAGTTTTATCTATGCCAAAGTGTCCTCCAAAATCGGAATCATGACATTTTTGAATAATAGCAAAAGTTTCTTCATAAGATACACATCTTCGAATTATAAAATCTCTTCCAATTTTAAATAAATGAGGATCTTCCCAAATATAAGATTTAGCATCATATTTAAATTTCTTAATAAATTTGTTATCCAATTCATAAGGTAAAATATTGCTAACTAAATAGTTAACAATATCAGCATACCAAGGTGTTTTGCATCCTTAAATAACATTTAAAGATCCATCAAGAAATTTCTCATTTATATTTTCTTTTGAAATAATATCTTTTTTAATTCTAGACAAATGATCAGCAATTTGGTTTTCAGTTCCTTTTCTATCTACTATTTGAAAATCAAATTCTTGTAGAAGTAAAACCCATCTTATCGACCTAGGTTTAGAATCCTTCTTAGATATTAGATATTTAATAGCAGAATGATCAGTATGAACTATGCATTTAGTACCAAGAAGATAAGGTCTAAATTTATCAAAGGCATATACCATATCTAGAAGCTCCTTCTCAGTGGTAGTGTAATTTCTTTGTGTTTCAGTGAGAGTTTTACTAGCATAATATACAACTTTGAAAACATTCTCATATTTCTGTCCTTATACATCTCCAATTGCAAAATCACATGCATCACACATTAATTCAAAAGATTTATTCTAATTAGGTGCAAAAATGATAGGTGCAGTTATTAGTTTTTCTTTTAGAATATTAAAAGCATTAATACATTCTTTGTTAAATTCAAATTTCGTATCTTTTTCCAATAAATGACGAAGAGGTTTAGCAATTTTAGAAAAATCCTTTATGTATCTTCTATAAAATCCAGCATGACCTAGAAAACTTCTCACATCAGTAACAGTAGTAGGTGGTTGCAATTCAGCAATAATTTTCACTTTCGCTTGATCTATTTCCATCTTTTTTTGTGAAACTTTGTGACCAAGTACAATGCCTTCTGTGACCATGAATTTACATTTTTTCCAGTTAAGAACTAAGTTTGTTTTTTCACATTTTTTCACAACTTTGGAAATGTTTTCCAAACAAGATTCAAAAGAAGTTCCAAAAACTGAAAAATCCTCCATGAATATTTCAATTCCTTTGTCAATCAAATCACAAAATATTGACATCATACATCTTTGAAAAGTTGCAGGTGCATTACATAAACCAAAAGACATTCTTTTAAAAGCAAAGGTTCCATAAGGACTTATAAATGTTGTTTTCTCTTGGTCCTCAGAAGCAATAAGTAATTGATGATAACCAAAATATCCATCCAGAAAACAAAAATATTGGTGTCCAGCTAGTTTATCGAGCATTTGATCCAAGAAAGGTAAAGGAAAATGATCCTTTCTAGTGGCGTCATTTAATTTCCTATAATCAATACAAATTTGCCATCCAGTAACTTGTCTTGTAGAAATTAGTTCATTTTTATCATTGACAATGATAGTTACACCTTTCTTCGGAACACAATGAATATGACTTACACATTGACTATCCGAAATAGGATAAATAATACCAGCATCTAACCACTTAACAATTTCTTTTTTAACAACCTCTTTCATGATAGGATTTAATCTTCTTTGCGGTTCAATAGAAGGTTTAAAATTTTCTTCCATTAAAATTCTATGCATACAAATGGAAGGGCTTATTCCTCTTATATCAGCAATAGTCCAACAAAAAGCTTTCTTATAATTATTTAACACACCTAGTAATTTTTCTTCTTGATCTTTACTCAGTTGAGAAGAAATAATAACAAGTAAAGTTAATGAATTTCTAAGAAACGCGTATTTTAAATGTGAAGGTAACATTTTTAATTCCAGTTCAGGGGCTTTTATAATTGATGGTAAAAGTATATCATTTTGATTTATGTCTAAAGTTTCCCAGTTATCTTAAATAAAATGAGTCTCTTCTTCTTTTACTTCTTCATTTTCATCAGTTAAAAATTCAAATTTTTCTTCAGAAATGACTTTACATTTTTCTTCATAATGTTTCTCAATTAAATAATCAATTATATCCACTCGATAACATTTCTCTTTATCAGGGTACTTCATTAATTTAAGAACATTGAATTTAATCTCTTGATCATTAACTCTCATGGTTAATTCTTCCTTTTGCACATCAATCATAGCTCGTCCGATAGCTAGAAAAGGTCTTCCTAAAATAATAGGTATCTCTTTATCTTCTTCCATATCAAGTACGATGAAATCTACATGGAAGATAAATTTATCCACTTTAACAAGGACATCCTCTATAACTCCTTTAAGATAAGTGATAGATCTATCAGCTAACTGAAGGGTTGGGAGTAATCTCTCCTAAATTTAATCTTCGAAAAATAGAAAATGGCATGAGATTAATACTTGCTCCTAAATCACATAAAGCTTTTCCACAAAATTTTTCTCCAATAAGCACGAGGTATAGTGAAACTTCCAAGATCCTTAAGCTTTTCAGGTAATTTCTTTTGAATTATTGCACTGCATTCTTCACTTAATGCAACAGTTTCAAAAGCTTCAAATTTTCATTTCTTTCTTAAAATATCCTTCATAAATTTTGCATAAGTTGGCATTTGTTCCAAAGCATCAGCAAAAGTTATGTTAATAGTAAGTTTCTTAAAAATTTCAAAGAACTTAGAAAATTGTTGATCAAGTTTCTACTGTTTAAGTCTTTGAGGAAAAGGTGGTGGTGGTTTTTCAACTTCCACATTAATAGGTATAACAGTCTGATCTTGACTAGGAGAGAGAGTTTCTTTAGATTTTTCGATCTCTTCAACCTCAATCTCTTTTTCAATTTCATTCTACATTCTTTCTTTTAATTTTTTTTCACTTCTAAGTTGCACAGCCTTAACATGTTCATGTTCTTTTCCAGTTTCCTTTGGATTAACTTCAACATTACTAGGAAGTGTTCCTACAGGTCTGTTATTAATTAAAGTAGCAATCTGCCCTATTTGATTTTTGATATTACGAATAGCAGTATTTTGATTTTATAATTGATTATTCATTTGTAAAATGAATTCCTCTATTGATAACTTTTTCTGTTGATTATTAAATTCAGGAGGTTTATAATTTGGATTAACTTGATTATTCCAATTTCAAGTGGGATGAGATTTATTATTACCCCATTGTTGTAGTGAATTATTCCAGTAAAAATTAGGATGATTTTTCCACCCAGGATTATAATAATTTGAATAAGGATTATTTTTACTTGCAATAGCTTGTAAAGTTTCAATAGTTTGAGAATCTTTAATATTAGCAGAGTTATTATGTGAAATATTAATTGCAAAATTATCTAATTTTTTAGACATTGCTGCTACTTGTGAAGCTAGGATAGAAAAGGCTTCATTATCGTGAATACTTGCCATCTTTTTAGGATTAATCCTTTCGGAAGGCCATTGAAAATTGTTATTAGCCATTTCTTCAAGTAAAGTGTAAGCTTCTTCAAATGATTTAGACATTAAAGAACCTCCAGTAGTAGCATCAATAATTGATTTTAAAGATCCAATTAATCCATTGTAAAATGTTTGAATAATTAACCAATCAGGTAAAGCATGATGAGAACATTTTCTTAATAGTTCTTTAAATCTTTCACAAGTTTCATGTATTGTCTCCCCGTTAAATTGACTAAACGAAGTAATATAATTTCTTAATTTAGCAGTTTTAGAAGGAGGAAAATATTTAGCAAGGGATTTTTGTGCCATTTCAGCCCATGTTTTAATAGAACCAGTTGCTAATGAGTTTAACCACATCTTTGCTTTATCTCTTAAGGAAAAAGGAAAGAGTCTAAGTCTAATAAGCATAATCAAAAACATTGTTATATTTAATGGTAGCACAAAGTTCTAAAAAACTAACAAGGTGTAAATTTGGATCCTCATTTGGTGTTCCACCAAATTAATTGTTTTGCACCATTTGAATAATAGATGGTTTCAGTTCAAAAGAATTAGCATCTACAGTGGGTATTTGAATACTACTATGAAGTTCATCAACTGTAGGGTTAGCATAATCCCTTAATGGTATATAAACATTTTGATCATTAAGTTCAATTGGATTTTGTAAAGTAGCCATTTCTTGAAATTTTTGAATTTGTCTTCCCTTTTTAATTTTTCTAATTATTCTTTCTAACTCAGAATCTAAAGGTATTAATCCTTCAGAACCAAAACTATGCATAAAAAAAATAAAGCAAGAAATAATTTTTTTTATTTTATTTTACTTTTATATTTTTATTTTTATATTATTATATTTTTTTATGTTTTTGGAAATATAATATTTAAAAATCTATAAATTGTACCTTCGATCCCCGGAAACGGCGCCAAAAACTTGACCCGATTTTTGTATTTCCAAATACAAGAATTTGTTACCATTGCTAGAAAATTTAATTTCTGGCAAAGGCGCGAAACACGTACCTGGAATAACTTGTTATGTAGATGTGTACAAAATTTTAATTTACGGCAATAGCGTTAAATAAAACTTGATTGCTACTGAATGCTAGGCCGTGAGTGATTAATACTTTTTAAATATATGTTTATATAGCAAAATATAATTTTAAAGGAAAATATTTTATATACTTTTTGGGTACTACGCAAGTATACGTATCATTTCAAGTAATAAAGGGTTTTGAAACAAAGACCTCAGTATCGATCCCACGGGGAAAAAGGGTAATAAATTTTTAAATATTGTATTTTAAAATCTTTTTGTATTTTAATCTAACTATAAATTACTTTTAATTTACTAGATGCAGATAAAGAAAACAATAATAAGAAAATGATTTTGTGAAAACAATATAAAACAAACAACTTTCTTCCTTTCAATTAATCCAAGATTTTTAAGATAATTTAATATTCGTTTCGAGAATCTATTTTATGGTATTGTGCCAAATAGAAGCATTCCTATTCTTTACCGTTTGATCCAGGCGCAAAGAATATCGAGCTAATCTACGAATGAGTCCGGATGTATTGTTAGTAGAATGGGTCAATCTAGGCTCACACTACTAGATGTCAAAGGGTGGCTATGGTCGGCCCTACTAGTGACCATTTCCTTATCTATAAATCAAATTATAAGAATTTAATCTGTCACTCTAAAAACTTATCAATTCTACACCCTTTAAAAATCTTATCTTCCTATTTATTTACACTTCACCTTGATTAGCCCGTGCATGGCCTTCGAATGCCTAAAGATTCATGTGACATCTACAAGTTAAGAGTTCTTCTCCTTCTAGTTCTCAAAACTCTTTAATGGGTTTTAACAATTTAAATGACCAATTTAAAAAGTAAAGTAAGATCAGGTATTAATATCATCACAATGTTTTGAAAATATTTTGATTTTCATTTCTCCATCAAATTTTATATTATCTTATTTATCTTTTCATAATTGAAGGAAGAAAATAAACTAACTACTTAGAACACATTGAATATAAACAGCAAAACATAATAAATAAACTTTGAATAAAAAATAAAATACTTATCTCAAATATTCCTTCTATAGATCTTCTGATTCCTACTGACTCCACAGTGTAATGAACTCCAGATGCAATAATTTGAAAATAAACTCACTAAACTAAATAAAAGTGGCCCTAAATTTCTCTCTCTAAGGAGGAGAGTTCCTAAAGTGGCTAAGAGATAGGGGATACAATGGGGGCACAAATTTTCTGAAGGAGTGGACTCCTATTTATAGGCTTCAAGGGTTGCCTTGAGGCAACTCTTCAAAACATGTCCAAATTCAATGAATCTTCTAGAAGGTCTGTCTGGCGCCTAGGTGCCGGAATCTGGCGCCTGACACCGCATCCAGTTCTTCGCACCTCTTCGCTTTGACTCTCACCACTTCACTATTAAAACCGTTTTAGAGCGTCTAAATGCAATGTATCACATGTCCTATTATCAAGGAACAACTGTCAGTCTTCTAGAATGTTCAATAACCGTTCACTCAGTCAAAATAACCGTCCAAAAGTCGTCAAAAACTTGACAGTTTCAGTATCGAGTCTGGCGCTTAGGCGCCAACTTCTGGTGCCTAGGTGCCAGGCCATAAATTTTTATAATTATTGTATTTTGCTCCATTTTTGCTCCTTTTTCACCCTTTTTCACCCTTTTTCCTTTTTTAGGCCTTTTTACATCACCTACATCCAAAAACACAAAAATACCTTTCCCTAAAGCATAATATCCTTAGAAATTGATAAAAATTAAGGTATAAAAATAGGCATTTTTTTACGGATCATGAAACAGGGTTTATATTACCTGGGTTCTTAAAGTTCCCTATAAGGGCAAGCCCCTATAGTAAATTACATCTTAAATGACGAGAATCATTTAAGAAAACTCTCGATAATGATCAGTGGTTTTGTTCTCAAGAATTTCAAAGTTTAAGGTTTTCAAAGGATTGAATTTTGGAATTTCAAGAGGGATTATCTCAAATTTGGAACAATTAAAATTTCAAGAGGGATTATCTCAAATTTGGAACAATTAATTTTAGGAGTCCAAAGAAAGAGAAGTAGGAGAAGCTGAGGATCCAAGAAGAATCTTGGCAACTTACCAAACTATCCTATTGTTTAGCTTCAATTTGGGAGTTTATTTAATGTTATAATCCTGCCAATTTTAATTAGTTGGACTTATATTCGTATGACATGATCATACAAATAGCCTGGAAGATGTGAGGGTTTGTGTCGTATCGAATGACTACCTCGGAGTCCTAAGACCGATTAGGGCTTAATTTGCATAACATGATTTTGCAAATGCCTAACAAAAAGTTGAGGATTTATGTTGTACTAGGCAAACTACCTCGAAATCCTATGGCTTGGTTATTTAATGCTAAAAAAAGGGTTTTGCTGATGACGATGGTCGTGCTACCCACTATGCTCCAAGCTCCTTGTCGTTGTCGCAGAGGTTTAGTTTTAGAAAGTGATAATCAAGAGATGAGAGAGAAGTGTTTTGGTTTAGATAAATCTTAAAGTACAAATGTCTTTAATGTTTTAATTAAAACAAATCTTAAAGTTGGTTAAATAGAACAGATTAAGATCCCACGGTTCCGTCATCCCGGCACTATTATTTTCATCGGATTCACTTAGTCCAGATGAAATTGCTAAACTCAACTGAATGAGTTCCAAACTTTCATTTAGATCATGGGAAATCCTGTTAGCAACACATGGGTTACATCGTCCAAGGTATTCCCGATTATCCAACGAGACGTTTTAATTTAGTTATGATTATAGTTTTGTGTTCTGTTTGTGATTAAATTTTAAGTTGTTTTAAATTTTGAAATGTTGTGGCGGTGGATTTTATCTTGTTGTGACTTTTAATTTAGTTTTGGGTATCCGTTTTATGGCTATCCTAAAGGTTTCAGTTTTCATGCAGGGTGTCAATCTTGTTTAACATGCAAGAAAAGTAAAGTACAGTGCAGGTAAGTAAATAAATTGCAATAAAATAAAAGCGTACCTGGAGGGTCTTCCCGCCATTCCAAGCTACACTTAAAACACATGTTAAAGCATTTACATAATTTGCAAGAAAACACCTAAGTAAAGCTAAGGGAAGGTTTTGGTTGTCTACCAAATTCATAATGCTATAGCTAGTCAATTCCTATAACGTCTAGGCTCTTGCGTTTTGTTAAGGATGATTTTCTTCATCAAAGAACAATTAAGTTTAATTGTTCTTCTAAAACATCTCATCATATTGAGAAAGTGCTTAGGACGAATCTTAAACATCTTTTCAATATTTCTGAGATTATTTTGAGTCCAAATGAATTTTATTGTATTGGTGAATTAATCATCCAAGAATTTAGTTAAATTTTGCTTCTTGCTCAATGAATTAGGATGTTTGATTATCCTACAAGTGGAGTGACATTTCACTTAATGCTCCATTTAAGAGTTATGATAACGAAAGCCTTTAAGAGCAAATCAATTTATTAAAGATTTAAATGATTTAAAATTGGAATTCATGATTTAAAGTGATTTAATTTAGTTATGAAATTTTAATAATTTTTAGTTTGGAATAGTGTTCAAGTTGTTTTAATTTAATTAAATCTTTACATTTTAAATGATCTCATTGTATTTAGATAAATTTGGGTTGAAAGAGAGTTTAGATTATTCAATTTAGATTTTAATGATTTAATTTTAATTTAATTAAAATATTTTAGGTTAATTTTTAATTGGTTTGATTTTTAATTATGAATTATTTTTTAGGTTGATTTTGATGTTTCAAGTTTGTTTTAGATTTGCTTTCAAGTGATCATTGAGATTAATTTTAATGTTTTAAATTTATTTCAATTTGATTATCAAGTTATTCAATGTTTTAAGTTTTAATTTAATAAGGGTTAATCTTTTTCTTTTAATTATTTAATTTATTAATTTCAATTATCATTTTAAATTTAATTAAAAAGCTAAATATTATTAAAGTGATTCATTTAAGGATTTTAACATAAGTGATTATAGTCTCCCTAAATTATATCCCCATTTTAATAATTTAAATTTCAATTAATCTTCCAAAATTCAAATTGTTAAATTAATTAAGGTTTCATTTTTTTTGGGTTATTAGAACCGATTAATGTGTTCCTACCCTTTTATTTCCTAAAGTTTCAATCACCTAACAGAAAATTAAGATCAAATATTTTACCCTCCATTTTGATTAAACCTAAAGTTATAATTAGGGGTTAAAATTCTTAATTACTATTATGCCCTCTTAAGCCTAATTATTTCATAACTCATCAAATTGAGCTCAAATAAGCTTGAAATTTTTATGTCACTTCACTCACATGTCAATTATGACACTAGAGGGGAAAATATGATTTTTCTAAATTTAATTTAATTTATATAATTATCTAAATGAAAAATAGGGATTTTCAATAGAAATTCAACAACATGACCAAGGCAAGGTTTCTGTCCTTAAAAAAATTGTGGGATGTTCCTATTGACTAGAGGACCACTTGGACCAGTTTTGCTGATTTTTCAAATTATATTTTATTTATTATGATTACGTTAAGTTTTGGAGTGTTAATTAATTATAAAATAAAATTAAAGTTAAAAAATGATTTTTATATTTTTCATAAATCTCTCTGACCTCAAGACGTTCAGAGAAACAAATTTTATATTTTTCTAATTTTTCTTTGATTTATTAGAATTAATTTAGTGAAAATGTAAGGAAATTCCTTTTTTAATATTAAAAATTGTTTTAAGCCTTTAAAATTCAATATTTTAACCTATAGACTTAGGAAAAATATTTGGTTTGTTGCTAAGTGATTAGGAAGTAAAATATGACATTTTTATGATTTTTAATATTTTTGTGATTTTTATTATTTTTTAATTATTAAAATATTAAAATATGATTAAAAATGAAAATTTTTAGAAAATTTTAATTTTAATTTTCTTAGACTCCCCTAACATCAGAGAAGCTCCAAAACTATTTTGGTGAATTTTTGAAATGTATTTTTGGAGTTATGAATTTTTAAAGTTTAATTTTTGTCACGTAACTTAATTAGTCAATTTAGTGGGGCTAATCACCTCAAATTGGTTTCAAATTTTTATGTGGGACTCCTCTGACCCTAAAGATCAGTGGAGAATTGTTTTCAAGTGATTTTGATGTATGGTTAACCCAAATTAATTAAAATTCAGTTTTGAGTATTTAGGCCAATTAGAGTTATTCTTAATGAATTAACTCAAAATACATTTTTCCTAGGTTCCTCTAGTCATAAAATACCTCCCTAAATTTTCATAGAATTTATTGAAAAACATGCTAATTATGGGAATTAAATTCCAAAATAGAGACATAAACTTGAAAAATACATAACTTGCCATAGAGATGGCCTCTAGCCCTGGAAAATTCAGGGAATGTTCCCAAGAACAGAGGCTACAAAAGCCCTATGGTCTCATGCCATTGTGAATTATATGCATGTATGGATAATTAAAATACTGAAAAAATTAAATAATTAATTAAAAATAAAATACTCATTAAATTAAAAATAAAATACTTTTTCCACATTGTTCTCCTCTATTCCTAAGCAAGAGGGTATTTTTATTTTATTTTTATGATTTTTCTATGCGAAGATATGAATTTTCAAAGTTCTGGGTATTTAAATAAATTAAAAATACCCTATTTATCTACTTATCCACGTGGTGCCGACTCATCCTCGGCAGCTCAGAAAGCCCACGCTGCGCGCTCCTATTCGACGCTGCCACCTGAGTCAGCAGCCATGTGTCCCGCGGTCCCGCTCTGTCTTCTAATCTGACGTGATCTACATCATCCATTCGATACACGCTCGATCCAACGGAGGCCGATCATTGTCTCCGACTGGTGTGTCCCGAGAGTCGTCCACACTCAAACCCTAAGATCTCTCTCATTTCTCAACAGATTTTTGTGTTCTTATGCTCTATGGATTCGTCTTGAGGAGACAAACACATCCATATGGTTTACATGCTATGAAATTGATTCAAATGAAATGGAGAATTCACAGAAGCTTGGTACCACCTCTGTTCAAGACCTTACCCGGAAGAATTCGACGCTGTACAATACCCAAAAGGCTTCGTACCACCTCTGTTCAAGACCTTTGATGGAACCGAGAACCCCCGACAGCATGTTGCACACTTTCGTGCCAGTTGTTGCAATGCCGGCTGAAGCGATGCATTACTCTTCTGACAATTCATCAGCAGCCTGTCAGGGATCGCCTTTGATTGGTATGTAGAATTACCAAATGGTTCAGTGAAGACATTCTCGGAACTAGAAAACCTCTTCATCAAGCGATTTGCCGGAGCTCAGCACCACATCACTATAGGTGATTTAGTGGTAGAGAAGCAGAGGGCTGAACGAAACTTTGGTGGATTACATACTTCGATGGAGGAATCTAAGTATGAAATGTGAACCACAACTACAAGAACAACATGCAATCGGCATCTTACTTAAAAGCATTCACGGCCCGATAGCACTCCTCCTCAAGGGATTCACTATTAAGACTTTTGAGAAGTTGTTAAGCAAGGCCGGAAGCTTACAAGAGGAGGCGAAGCAATTAAGTTTCGCCGACAAGACAGACAAGCAAAAGCCTGTGATGACTTTTGAAAAGAAATCCGGGATTGTTGCAGCAGTCGACAAAGGCAAGCAACCGATACAAATATCGTCGAACGGCCGCAGACAACCTCGACGGAATTACCGGCAACCTCGACCTAGCTATCGGTCATCTCCACGGTATGAACAACCGCCTCGTCCGCAACGTACATTAAGGGAGCTTCGAGCGGGGAATACCCATTCAAGAATGAGGCGATACCAAAAATGTTCCGTAGTCCGATGAAGACTCCGGATTTCCGACTGCCGAGCCTAAGAGACCGGAAGAAGTTAACAAGAAAGGTGATCCCGACTTTTGCCCTTACCACCGGATGCTTGGGCACAAGATGAAGGATTGCATTACCTTCAAAAATTGGCTCGATGACAACCTTCGGAAAGGGAATATAACAATCCCGAAGGAGTACATGAAGGAACCCCGAAAGGAGGTTCCGTCAATGTTGTCTCGACCGATCTCATTGTTCCGATAGATCCCTATGCGACTGACGATGGATGGACTACCGCTTGGACAAGGTCTTCAAAAAAGATTTTAGACATAATCCAAACCGCCTCGGTGCAAGCTTCAATTCAGAGTTCGAAACCTGTCAAGTCGGCACTATCACTTGCGATAGAAGAACCACCTCAACAGGAGACGATTGAAGAGAAGAAGAAAATCGATGAAGAAGAGAGGACCGAGGCTCCTAAGGCTAGACTAGGGGCTGCTTATCCTAGGATAGTTGTTTCGGATTCGAGGGAGAAATCCCTCGAACCTCTGACTCTGTATGATTATTTGCTCACTTCGGTGGGATCTTATAATGATAAGGGTTATGGCGTTGGCTACGTTTTGACTGTTTCTAACAATTACGTAACTAGCGACAATCCGGACATCGATTTCGATACTAACGACAATTCTCAAATCATACACAATCTCGACGATCGCAATGACGAAGAAGACATCCATCAAGGAGGTTACGAGAGTTCAACAAGCAACGAATCTATCTGCGAGTTTCGAGGAGCTCCAGTCACAATAGAATTAGAGCCTTCAGACTCTGAAGCTAATCCGGAAGAACCTGTCATTCCGATTCGAGAAGAAACACCGGCAAGCTCAACACTAGATTCGAAGAAATTACGAAGTTAACTTAAGAAGTGGAAGAGTTCTACCTCCGAGAATGGGTCCAAAGGACAAAGGAAAGCGGTGGTTGTTCAAGAGGAACCAACCCCGGCAGAAGAAATACCCATTCGGGAAGAAGCCGAAACACATGAAAATAAAGTGGACTACAACGTGCTAACCCATCTTAGGAAACTACCAGCCAAACTAAGCATCTATGACGATCTCATCTTATCAAAGGAGATGAGAGAAGCTTTGATCAAGGCCTTACTTGATCCAGAAATTTGCTTAGCTCAAATGGTCGGAGATTCCTTAGGTGAGGTTTGTTCGTTAAAGGAACGACGAGGTGTTACGTTCACGGACAATGACCTACTTACTTGGGACGGCGGACCACAACCAACCGTTGTACATTTCGATTACAATTGGGAAGTTTACACTCTCCGAGTATTGGTGGATCCGGGAGCATCAATCAATATAATGAGTCTTCGAACACTAGCATACTTGGAAATTGATGCTCGCGAGCTCGAAGCCGACAAAATGTTATTAAGAGGATTCAACCAGGAAAGGAGAAAGAGCCCTCGGATCAATAACACTACTAATGAAGACCGGTAACTTAGCAAAGACAACCGCAAAATTTCACATAATTGATTCAGAAACGTTATTCAACGCTCTATTGGGCCGACCATGGATACATGAAAACAGGATGGTACCATCATCTCTGCATCGGTGCATCAAATACTACGATGGAGGGGAACAGGTGCATCAAAGGTGACTTACAACCATTCTCCGTACATGAAATTGGAATTCATGAAGATGCAGCTTATTATGCACCTCCGAAGAAAACAATCTTCTCCAAAGATACAATAACGAATGAAGCAAAGAAAATTCGGGACAACGAAGAACCTGAAGTTCTAGTCCAACATTCACTCATCACTCCCTTACGGCGAGATGGTGAAGGTTTCTCCACAACTCGCATCCGAGGTCGAGGCCGGGGACGATGTCGTGGTAGAGACGTTAGGACAGTTGGACAGAGGAAGCCAGCCATCAATGTTGATTGGGAAGACAGTTCTGAAGAAGAAAAAGAGATCAAACAAGAAGCAGTGACAATAAGTCGGAAAAAGCCGCAATGCAAGATCTCTCTCCAAGATGAGAAGAATGAAGAATATAAATCGATGTACGAGAAGATTAACCACTATGTACATACTATGACCCTAACCCCGATCCATTCTAATAAGATCGAGGGTATGGTGGTCAAAGAGGTACGTAGCGGCGGTGCAAAGCCAATCAAATTCTACCGTGGTACTTCTTCCTCCAAAACTGAAAATAATGTACAATTTGAAGATGTCACTTCATCAGAATTAATGGAATTACCTCTTGAGTGGTACTCTCCCTGTGTTCAAAATTTAATTCAGCGTGGTTTCTTACCTCGACAATGGACAAAAGGCCAATCACAACATTTTGAAAAGTTATGGAATAACTCCGGTCCTCCACCCAATTTAAAGCATGGTCTCGGATTCGACACAGTAGGATCAGTTGACGATACTGAATTTTGCCTGGTTGTCACTTGCGAGTCTAATGAAAACTGCATGGAAACTACAGACGAACTCGAAGATTTACAAATTGGAGACGCTCCACCAGAATTCGAAGAAGAAATTAAATCTACAATATATGAGTTAACAGAAGTTAACTTAGGTACTAGAAAGGAGCCTAGACCTACCTTTGTTAGCTCCTTACTCAATAAAGAAGACTCCGAAGAAATAATCAAGTTATTAATGGAATTTAAAGACTGTTTTGCTTGGAGCTACGATGAGATGCCGAGATTAGCTCCGGAGGTCGCGAGTCCATAAGCTAGGAGTGGATCCTACTTCTATTCCAGGTCGGACAAGGTCCCGGAAGAATGCGTTACGAAATTGAACAACAAGTCATAGCTGAAGTTAAAAAGCTAATAGACGCTAAATTTGTCCGTGAAGAACAATACCCGACTTGGCTAGCCAATGTAGTGCCAGTCAGAAAGAAGAATGGTCAGATCAGAATTTGTGTGGATTTTAGAGACTTAAACAAGGCATGTCCAAAAGATGAATTCCCTATACCGATCCCAGAATTAATGATCGACATTGCTTCGACACATGAAATATTCTCATTCATGGATGGATCTTCAGGATACAACCGGATAAAAATGGCTCCATAAGATGAAAGGCTTACGACATTCGAACGCCGATCGGAGTATATTGCTACACGAGTGATGCCATTCGGATCGAAGAACGCAGGAGCAACCTACCAGAGAGCGATGACAAGAATTTTTGATGATCTCATCCACAATCAAGTTGAATGCTATGTGAACGATGTGGTCATCAAAAGCAAAGTAAAGGAAAACCACCGTATGATTTGAGAATTGTTTTCTAATGATTAAGACAATTTAACCTTAAGATGAATCCCTTAAAATGCGCCTTCGGCGTCACCTCCGGAAATTCTTAGGATTCGTTGTCCGACATCGTGGAATTGAAATCGACCGGAAAAGATTAAAGCTATCTTAGAAATGCCGCCTCCCAAAACCTTAAAACAACTACGATCTTTTCAAGGGAAGTTGGCATATCTTCGACACTTTATTTCAAACTTGTCAGGTAGGTGTCAGCCTTTCTTGGCACTAGTTAAAAAGGACGCCAAATTTATTTGGGAAGAGAAATGCCAGAAGGCCTTCGAGGACATTAAACAATATTTAATGACACCTCCTGTCTTAGCGACCCCGGTCTCGGGTAGACCGTGATACTTTATACTCGCGGCTTTAGACGACTCTCTCGGAGCCTCGTTAGCCTGGGTCGATGATGAGGGTAAAGAAAATGCTCTTTAATACTTAAGCCGTCGTTTACTTCGACTGAAATAAGGTATCCCGCAATTGAAAGGCATTGTTTGGCCACGATCTTCGCCGCTCGAAAGCTCGGGCACTACATGCTTTCTCATAAGGTCGACTTGATCTCGAAATTTAATCAATTGCAATACATGATGACCCGTCCAACGCTTTCGGCGGACTTGCCGGATGGTCGATGATATTATTGCAATTCGATATAACTTTCGTGCCTCTTCGTGCCGTAAAGGGACAAGTCTTAGCGGACTTCCTTGCGAACACCCTTTGCGGCAGAATCTCCTCTCAATGACGATTTGCCGGATGAACAAATAATGAGCCTAGAAGACCCCGATGATCGACATTGGGAATTATATTTCGACGAAGCATCTTCGAGCACACAAAGACGAAGAATCGCAAGTGATAGTGCCGTAAGGCGGGAATCGGACTAATCTTTATAACACCGGAGCGGGGGATGTTAAGATACTCCTACCACTTGACGGAACCGTGTACAAACAACGAGCGGAATACGAAGCCCTCATAACGGGACTGGAATTAACCATTCGAATAGGGATAACGAGATATCAACATCTACGGGGATTCGTAGTTAATCATTCAACGGATCACCGGACAGTATGGAATTTTAAAGCCGAGACTCGAGCAATACTTCCGGTATGCCATACGATTGTTGGAACAGATTCGAATGTGACAATCTACAAAATTCCCGGAAAAGAAAATGCCTCGACGGATGCGTTAGCTCGCCTCGCTAAAGAATTTTCTGTTTGCAAAATGAGTCGGTAGAAGTGTCGGTTCACGGACGTCGGGTCCTATCACGGCTCGACATAGACACAATACACAAATCAGAAAAAGAAAAAGAATCAGTTGCAACAGTGACAAAAAACACGGAAGATTGGAGACAACCATTAATAGACTACCTGCAAACAGGAAAACTACCAGACGATAGGTCACTAGCCCATCAGATCAAGAAAAGAACTCTATCCTACGCATTAATAAACAACACGTTATACAGAAGGTCTTTCGATCAAATGTGGCTAAGATGCCTAAGCGGGACCGAGGCCGTGAAATTGTTAAAGAGGTGCATTCGGGACTCCGTGGCGCTCACCGGTCGGGTCCGAAGATGAAAATGAAAATTAAAAGACTAAGGTACTATTGACCCTCGATGATGACCGACTGCATGAAAATCACCGAGAGGCGTCACCAATGCCAAGTGCACGGAGTGGTTCTACACCGACCTCCAAATGTGCTACATCCGACAATTGCGTCATGGCCATTTGAATGTTGGGGCACGGATATAGTGGGTCCGATAGAACCACCATCTTCGAAAGGACATCGCTTCATTCTTGCGGCTACGGATTACTTTTCCGAGTGGGCGAGAGGCGAGTTCCACTTAGGGAAGTGAAAGCACACCACGTCTTACGGTTTTCGAGAACCGAGTTGTCTACCGTTTCGGAGTGCCGCGCGAATCATCTCGGATAATGGATCGGCATTCGGAAGCACACAAATCAACAACTTTGTCGGGAGACACGGAATCGGCGGCGGTATTCAACAATTTACTACCCGAGAGCAAACGGCACAGTTGAGGCTTTTAATAAAACTCTCGTTCAAATCTTAAAGAAAATTTTGGACGATAATAAGAGAAATTGGCACGAGAAGTTGTTAGAAGCCTTATGGGCCTACCGGACAACCTTCAGAACTCCTACTCGAAGCTACACCTTACGCTGCGGTGTATGGGTCCGAGGCGAGTGTTACCTTTAGAGGTTCGGCTTCCTTCACTCGAATTGCGAGTTGCAAATAAGATCACGACGGAAGAGAATGCCAAATTACGACTAGAAGAATTAGAAAGCCTGGAAGGGAAAAGACTTGCAGCGCGAGCGAATTTAGAACTATACCAAGCTAAGATGATTCGAGCCGCATGACGAGCGCGGTCCGCCCAAGAACCTTCGAAGTTGGTGACTTAGTTCTCGTTCTCAGAGACCTATTCTTGCACACCGCAAGATGGGAGGAAAATTTGAACCCACTTGGGAAGGACCGTTCGTGGTTGAAGCAGTATATTCAGGAGGTTCCTACCAGCTAGTGAATTGCCAGGTAAAACGACATATGCTTCCGATCAACGGACGATACTTGAAGCACGGGCGAAGTAATTAATTATGACTGGGTCCGAACCCAAAAATAATAATAAAATGTGCTAAAACAAATAAAATCATGATAATAAAGTTTTCCTTGTTTTCTTTTCCAAATCAAGATCTCTTTCCTGATCTTATCCCATTTCATTCCTGTTAAATAAAAAAAATAAATAATAATATAATAATAAAAATGTGTCTTTAATAAACATTTTCTTAATGTTCTTGTTCTTAGTACAGCCCCTGATCCTTTTCCTTGTCTTTCGCAGGGAAATGTCGAACGGGCGGTTGGTCCTGAACTTTAGAAATGGCGTAAGCCTTGCACTCGATGAAAAGAGGGTGAAAGATGGAGCGATAATCGAGATTGACTCGGACTTCGCACCAGCAGGCCTACGGTACGAGGAAAGTGAGCGGATCCCAGTTGACCAAGAGGAGCTGCCGGGCGGACGGTGATGAAAGTGGGTGGCCCAAGCCACCAATCCAGAGCAAGAAAAGAAAAACAAACATCTGAAGAAGACAAGAAAATCAAGTACGTAGTTGCTACGGCGGAGGGCGAGCTTGTCGGCGCCGCGCCGACGAGAGATTCGGGAAGTTCGATGAGCTACTCTCACAGCAACGCAACGAAGAAAAATGAATCGCCGTATCCAGTAAGATCTTAACCAAACTAGCGGCGGACCGGCGCGACGAGGCGATTGCTTCTGCCGAACATACATTTCGAGGATGCCGGTTCACCGAGTGCGGAAGAAAGGAGGCCGGCTCCTAGGATAACGAAGGGACCGGGGAAATCTCACGAAGATTAGAAGAAAGAAGGCTACCACACCACCGGATAGAACCACCGGTAATGCATAACCTTGTTGCGGAATCAACCCGGAGGATGTCCGACGGACATCATCCCCGAGGAGCCGAGGTATGCGGGAGAACGTGAAGGGATTGAGCCGTATATCCCACAATATGTTACCGAGCCCCGCCGATTGCAAATTATTCCAGAATACGAGCTGGAAAGAATGCAGAATGTCGAAAAGAAAACTTTTGAATACTTCGAGAGAATCAGAGGCAGAAGGATCAATATACTAGAAGGCCTCGAGCTACATACAGACGTATTCTCAGAATATGAACAACAACAAATCGTGGATTGCATCCGGGATTTGAAAAGAATGGGCCGAGCGGGCCGCCTGAGAGAAAACACCTACTCAGAACCCCGGAGATGGATGCCAGGGAAAGGAAGAATTACAATACAATGTGGATCTTCGTTACAACTTCGCGGAAGATAGGAAGGGAAACCCACCGGGAATACTCCGTCATGGCCGAGTGGATCCAATGCCATTAGTCATCAAGAGAATGGTAAAAAGATTGATAACATGGAGGAGTGCTGCGGCGGATTGCATACCCAATAGTTGCATTATTAACATTTACAAGCAAGGTGATCGCATACCCCCGCACATAGATCACCACGACTTTGTCGGACCTTTCGCACGAGTCTCTTTCCTGAACGAGTGTAACATCATGTTCGGATCCGACCTCCGGATAGCGAGGCCCGGGTGAGTTCCGAGGGCTAGTGAAGATACCATTACCGGTAGGTTCCGTCATGATGCGAAGGGCAACGGAGCGGATGTCGCTAAACATTGCATACCGGGAGTACCGGTGAAGCGGATCTCGGTTACTTTCGGAAGGATGGACGATAGGAAGACACCTTACCATTTCCAGCCAGACCCGGAGCTAGAGAGCCTTCGGCCTTACGAGCTATGAGTTACATGGAAAATATCACACCTCCAACGTACATCCAGCCGGCATTCTTGCCAAGGATGGCTTGGAAGGTGATGTTATTGACCATGTAACTCACTATTCAGACATGAATTTTTGACAGATGTTTTTTTTGGATGGATCGACAAAGATCATACATAGTCCATTTTGAGTCTACATGGATTGTATGAGATGTATTCCAGATCGAGTTGTATGATGTATCTTCGACATGATTGGAATGAAAGTGACCATGTCACATTTTTGGCCTTCACCTCTTTTGTACAAATTGACTGGAAAACGCCATTAAAGTTAAATGAACTTCGAACAAAGAACAAAAAAGAAATAAAAAAAAGGGAATAAAAGAAAACTTTCCATAAAAATCTAAATAAAAAAATGATGAACTCCAAATTCAAGATAAAATAAAATTTGAATCGTTAAAGGACAAACAAAATGAACACAAATCTCAATCAAATTTCAAATTCAATCCTTCCAGATCTCAAATCAAATTTTAAATCAAATTTCAAATTCAATCCTTACAAATCTCAAATCAAATTTCAAATCAAATTTCAATCGAGTTCAAATTCAATCTTCCAAATCTGAAATCCAATCCGTTCTACCCTCTCCCTTGTCTGGGATGGAAGCGGTTCATTCCATTGACACGGATCGAATACGATGGCGAGGAATTGTATCCAATCCAAACCAGGTGACTTCGATCAACTCTTTTGAACGGGGTATGTAACATCTACATATTCCCTTCTAATCAATTTCCTTCCATGAAAGTCTTTTACAACTTTCATGAAATTCTCGAAACACCAAAATTTCACACTTTTCAAATCAACATTACAAATCTTTGCAAAGTCAATGACTACATAAATTCAAACTTTTGGAGTTGAGGATTTTACATCCGAAACTGCATTGCTTTAGGATTCTTTCCCTATTGCAATGAAATACATCAACATCAAAATCAAACTTTTGGGGTTGAGGATTTTACATCCGAGACTGCATTGCTTTAGGATCCTTTCCCTATCGCAATGAAATACATCAAATTCAAACTTTTGGAGTTGAGGATTTTACATCCAAAACTGCATTGCTTTAGGATTCTTTCCCTATCGCAATGAAATACATCAAATTCAAACTTTTGGTGTTGAGGATTTTACATCAGAGACACGTTGCTTTAGGATTCTTTCCCTATTGCGATGAAATACATCAAATTCAAACTCTTGGGGTTGAGGATTTTACATCCGAGACTGCATTGCTTTAAGATTCTTTCCCTATCGCAATGAAATACATCAAAATCAAACTTTTGGAGTTGAGGATTTTACATCGAGATTGCATTGCTTTAGGATTCTTTCCCTATCGCAATGAAATACATCAAAATTCAAATTCTTGGGGTCGAGGATTTTACATCCAAGATCGCATTGCTTTAGGATTCTTTCCCTATCGCAATGAAATACATCGAAGTCAAATTCTTGGGGTCGAGGATTTTACATCCAAGACTCGCATTGCTTTAGGATTCTTTCCCTATCGCAATGAAATACATCAAAGTCAAATTCTTGGGGTCGAGGATTTTACATCCAAGACTGCATTGCTTTAGGATTCTTTCTCTATCGCAATGAAATACATCAAAGTCAAATTCTTAGGGTTGAGGATTTTACATCCGAGACAGCATTGCTTTAGGATTCTTTCCCTATCGCAATGAAGTACATCAAAATCAAACTTTTGAAGTTGAGGATTTTACATCCGAGACTGCATTGCTTTAGGATTCTTTCCCTATTGCGATGAAATACATCAAAATTCAAACTCTTGGGGTTGAGGATTTTACATCCGAAACTGCATTGCTTTAGGATTCTTTACCTATCGCAATGAAATACATCAAAATCAAACTCTTGGGGTTGAGGATTTTACATCCGATACTGCATTGCTTTAGAATTCTTTCCCTATCACAATGAAATACATCAAAATCAAACTCTTGAGGTTAAGTATTTTACATCCAATGTCGTGTTGCTCTGAGATCTCTCCTCATTGTAATGATTCAATCCAATCAATTCAATTTTCTTTTGAGGTTGAAGATGTTACATCTAAAACCACAAAATTCCAATTTTCATTTCAAGTTCAAATCCCTTCAAATTAATTTTGACAAAACTTCAATCTTAATTGAAACTTCAAACTAAAATCTAAGCTCACACATCAAAACATAAATTGAAACAAAATGAAATCTAAATTGAATTTCCCCCAGGTCATGTGAGTTGGGATTCACCTCCTTTCCCTTTCCCCAGCGAGAGTTCAGGAATCTCCAGTCTCAGAGATGTACTTGACACTCCCCAGCGGAAACTCTTCTACTTCGTCCTAAGTTTGTCACTTGGACATCTGTGTTGGTTTTGTTGATCTTCTCGGTCAACGCCAATACGCGCGGTGTGCTTGGTTAGCACACCACACCTATTAGGGGTCCATTTGTTGACCTCATTTTTGATGAGGTCTTCTCTTCTTCCCTTTAGTACTTAGGATCTAGCCTTAGGCTTTTCCTTTGACTATCCTAGAGGATTAGAATTGGGACCCACCACTTAGAAATTCAAACCACTTCTTAACTCCCTGCAAACTCCACAAACTTGATTGTAGACCCCTAATCACCTAGAGGGTTGAAATCAAATGTGGAAGTTTAAAGGGTGAGTTCCTATAGGACTCTTTGGCCTTAGGACTGCCCTGGGTGGCCTGGTTTGGTGAAGAAGGCTGACTTAAACACACACTACACCTATACACTACACTTTCACACACCTATACCCAACTTGACCTCCTGACTCATGTAGGTGATTCACATGGATGGTCCTTAACCCTAAGCCCTTGGCTAAGAGGGTTAGGAACAACATAGTGGATGCCTCAAATGAGTCCCTTCATGGCTCATGTGGGCTTGATATGGCTTCATGGCTCAACCAAAATGATTTCATTCCACTTACATTCACCTAATCTTCAATTTTCCAAATTTTCAATTTTCCAAATTTTCAATTTTCCAAATTTTCAATTTTTGACCCCCGGGACCCTACACCCGCCTAACCTACCCAAAACCCTTGAAATCCTCCAAAATTCCCAAATCACCATAAATTCCTCAAAACCAATCCCAAACATTTCCACATTACTCAAATTGACCATCCATACCCAAAAATATCAAAAATTCCAAGAATACCTCCCAATACCCTCCAAATACCCAAAATACCCCTCTTGACCCAAAAATCCAAAAATTCAGAAAATTCCCAGAAAATTCAAAAAACTCCCAAATATTCCCAATTTCATTTTGTTCAACTACACCATGGGCCAATTTTGTCAATTTACCCTACTTTTGTCAAAACCCCCAATTTGACCCATTTTAAACCCAAAGTGAACCCAATGTCAAACCAAACCTACCCAATTGACCCAAATTCTGGTCCAATTCAATTCTAAACTTCAATTCAACATTCCCAACACCAATGTAGACCAAATCCAAGTCCAATTTGATTGACATTTGGATCCAATTCCACTTTTGGCCTTAAGACCCAATTTGGACCCATGACCCAAACCTAACCCAAACTCACCTAATTCAACTCCAATTGACCCCAAATCTTTTCTAAATCTTCCTTAACATTCCCACAAACAAAACACTAACATGATTTGCCCAACATTTAGACCCAAACCCCACTCAAATTCAACCCAAAGCTAAAAGGCCCAATTTTGACCTAAACCCAAACTTAAC
Organism: Papilionanthe hookeriana x Papilionanthe teres; assembly: GCA_022702705.1. Classification (NCBI taxonomy): domain Eukaryota; kingdom Viridiplantae; phylum Streptophyta; class Magnoliopsida; order Asparagales; family Orchidaceae; genus Papilionanthe; species Papilionanthe hookeriana x Papilionanthe teres. Next base: position 27,674,560 of record CM040430.1, read on the forward strand.
CCAAATAAGCCCAAACCCCAAAATCAAAACCCAACCAAGGCCAAAACCTCTTTGAAACACTCCCATAAACATTTCCCAACATTAATTTGACATCAATTTCAACCCTAGCCCAACATTGGCCCAAGTTAGCCCGATTTGACCTATATTGGCCCATTCACCGAAGGAGCCCGAATTCAACCCAATTCAAACCCAAATCATTCCCAATTTGCTCCAAGTCACTCATGACACATCTATGAGCTAAACCCAACAATTATTTGGCCCAAGCCTTTGCCAAAATTTCATCCTAAAATCCATTTTAAAATCCAAAAGCCCACTTCCACTAAACCATTTTAAAAGCCCATTTCCACGAAATACAAAAGCCCAAAATTGGCCCTAAAGCCCACATGGCAATTTCTTTTCATCATACCTTTAATTGATATCACCCCTAAGTTTCAAAATCATCATTAAACCATTCCAAATCATGCTTCATACAAATTCCCATCAAATTACCAAAAATTTCTAAAGTCCATTTTCATGAAATTGGCTAAGCTTTTCCCCGAGCGAAAGACAAGCCATGCGAAGCCATGGACAAGCCACATGAAGCCATGGAAGGTTTGACATGTGATCAAGCCATTAATGGCAAAAGGAGGAGCCTCTTTTAAGCCCCCTTAAAAAGGTTTTAACCCTTTTTATGCTTCACCTTAATCCATGATTAATCAAAATATTCATGGATGGTGACTTCTCTACCCTTTCCTAGTCGATTCATCGATCCTCCCTCGGCCAAATCGGCCATGGGGAGGTGAACCATGCCCAAAAGGTGGACTTGACCAAATCAAGCCAAAATTAGCTCCTCCCCCATTCCATTTCAATTCAACTACTTTACACATGTCCATGGCCGATTGACTGCACTAAGCCCGACCACGACCTCCACGACCTTGAGGGTGACCGACCACTGGCCGGCCGGCCACCACGGCCGCCGGAAACCACCGGGCCGAGAGCTCGCATGTGAGCCCGAACTTGGAATTCTCACCTGCTGAGCTGCCCCATCCCCAGTGGCCATTGTAGTTGTTCTTCTCTTGCCGAGAGCGGTTGATCCCGAGCCCCAACTCTCCTCGGGAGGCCCTCCGCCCTCTCTATTTAAACACCACCCCCTCTCGGCCATGAGAGGTGCTTGAACCGGATCTTGCTGAAACCACCGCCAAAATTGTTCCGGAACACTCTCCATACTTAGAGCGAGTTGATCCCAGGTGTCGATTTGCCCAATCTCCACCAACGGAACCCGATTTCTCGGCCGAAATTCCATCCAAAACCAGGACACTTCTCCACGTTGGATCAATCCTCGAATTGATTGGTCCTACACCTTCACCGGACCAAGGGAAGGAGTCCACCAGCAAAAGCCCCCTCTCCGAGGCCACCCATCAGTTCCAGACTCCAATCTTTGTGATCGGGCTTGGTCGAAATCATACCTAGGCGATTCACCAGACCAGGAGACTTCATCTGGAGCTTGCTGGGATCCGATCGAAGGTGACACAACCCTCAGATTGAAGCCACACTTCTCTGAGCAAAGGTATGAGCTAATTCTTCATCCTGAGCTTCTGTAGATTCTCCATTTCAAATGCTTTAATTTCAATGCATGATCACCGTATAGATGTATTTGTCTCTTCAAGATGAATCCATAGAGCATAAGAACACTAAAATCCATTGAGTATTGAGTGAGATATTAGGGATTTAGTGTGGACGGCTCTCGGGTGAGGATGCTTGAGGACAATGAAAGGATGTCGTTCATTTAAAACACGCGCGGACGGACGGCCAGGATCGCGCCGGATGAGGAAACGGAACGACACCGCGGGCCCCAGAGCGCTGAGTCAGATGGCGGCGTCGAATCAGAGAGCGTCGCGTGGCCGTTTCAGAGCTGCCGAGGTTGACGCGGCGCCGCGTGGATAAATAGAAAATTAGGGTATTTTCTGATTTATTTAATTCCCTAAACTTCAAAAATCCATAACTTTGTGTAGGAAAATCAAAAAAATAAAATAAAAATACCCTCTTGCTCAGTGAACAGAGTAGAATAATGTGGAAAAGAAATTATTTAATTTCATCAAGTATTTTATTTTTAATGATTTATTTCCCTTCTGCATTGTTTTAATTCTCCATGCTTATAGGAAATTCACCATGGCATGAGACCATAGGGCTTTTGAAGCCTACGAATTTGGGAACATTCCTGAATTTTCCAAAGTCAGAGGCCATCCCTATGAGAAGTTATTGATTTTTCAAATTCATGTTACTGTTTTGAGTATTTTAAATCCAATAATTAGCATGTTGTAAAATAAATTCTATGAAAATTTGGTGATGTCCCTTATGACTAGAAAACCCTAGGAAAAATAGGTTTTGAGTTAATTCATTTAAAATAGCCCTAATTGGCTTAAACACCCTAAATAGGTCCCTAATTAATTAGAGCTAGTCATACATCAAATTGACTTGAAATCAATTCTCCACTGACCTTTAGGATCAGAGGAACCCACCATAAAAATTTGAAGTCGATTGGACTTGGTTAGCCCTACTAAATGGGTTGATTAAGCAATTTAGCCAATTTAAACTTTAAAAATTCATAACTTTCAAAATACTTTTCAAAAATTCACCAAATTGGTTTTGGAGCCTCTCAGATATTAGGGGAATTTAAGAAAATTAAAATTACAATTTTCTAAAAAATTAATTTTTTACATTATTTTAATATTTTAATAAATAAAAAATAATAAAAATCACAAAAATAATAAAATTCACCAAAATGTCACATTTTGAATTCTAATCACTTAGGAACAAACTCCATATTTTTCTTAGGTCTATTTAATGAGATATTAAATTTTAAAGCCCTAAGGTAATTTTAAAATTAAAAAAAATGTATTTTCTAGCATTTTAACTAAAATAATTATGATAAATCAAAGAAAACTCAGAAAATTGCAAAAATTGATTCTCTGATTTCCTTGATATCAGAGAGATTTTTGAAAAATATAAATTCCATTTTTCAACCTTTATTTTATTTTTAAATTAATTAATACTCCAAAATTTAAAATAATTATAATAAAAATAATATAATTTAAAAAATCACCAAAATTAGTCCAAGTGGTCCTCTGGTCATTAGGAATTTTCCATAATTTTCTTAAGGATAGAAACTTTCCCTTGGTCATATTATTAAATTTTTCTTGGAAATTCCTATTTTCCACCAAAAATAATTACATAAATAAATTAAATACAAAAAAATCACATTTTCTCCTCTCATGTCTTTATTGGCATATGAGTGAAGTCACATAAAAATTTCAAGTTAATTTAAGCTCAATTTAGTGAGTTATGAAATTATTAAGCTTGAAGGGCAAAATGGTAATTAAAAAATTTCAACCCTTAATTAAAACTTTAGGTTTAATAAAATTAATAAATAAAATATTTGATCTTAATCTGATTCGGATGATTGATATTCAAATAATTAAAGGGTAGAAACCTACTAAACAATTTGAAGATAATTAAAATAAACCTTAATTAAATAATTGATTAAATTTGGAAGAATAATAAAGTTGGAATTATTAAATAGGGATATTATTAGGAAGAGATTTATTCTTTAATTTAAAAATCCCTAAATTAATCATCTCAATAATATTTAATTCTTAATTAAAATGATAATTCAAATTTAAGTTTTTAAAATGTTAAAGGACTTAATCATTAAATTAAATTAAAAAGTTAAATTATTAAACTCTTTTTAAATTTTCAATTAAATTAGAATTAAAAATAAAATTAAATTAAAGATTAAATTAAATTAAATCAAACAAAGTAAATAAATTAAATTAAATTAAATAAATTAATTAAATTAAATTAAATTAAATAAATAAATTAAATTAAGTTAAATTAAACTAAATTAAATTAAAAAATATTAAATTAAATTAAATTAAATTAAATTAAATTAAATTAAAATTAAATCAAATTAAATTAAATTAATGGAAATTAAATCAAATTAAACTAAATTAATTTAACATCAAATCAAACTAAATTGAATTAAATCAAAATTAAAATTAAAATTAAACCAAATTAAATTAAATTAAAGTTAAATTAAATTGAATTAAATAACATCACCTAAAACATAAAGAAATTAAATATAAAGCAACTTGAACACTATTCCAAATTTAAACCCGTTAACTGAAATTAAACTAAATCACAAACCATTTGAACACCAATTTGCCCTCGAAAACTTTGGTTATCATAACTCCTAAACAGAACATTAAATGAAATGTTACTTCACTTATAGGATATTCAAATGTCCTAGTTCACTGAGCAAGATAACCAAACTTTAATTCTCGGACGATTAATTCATTTGTATAATTAAATTCATTTAGACTTAAAACAATTCTAGCAATATTGAAAAGATGTTTAAGATTCTTCTTAAGCACTTCCTCGATATGATAGGATATTTATAAGAACAATTGAAATTAATTATTCTTTGATGAAGAAAATCGTCCTCAAACCAAAACACAAGGACCTAGACGTCATAGCAAAATGACTAGCTATAGGACTAGGAATTTGGTGGAAAACCATAACCCTTCCCTTAGCTTTACCTAGGAACTTGCTTAAATATTCTAATTGCGTTTTAAGTGCAGCTTGGGATGACGGGAAGACCCTCCAGGTACGCTTTTATTTTATTGCAATTTACCTTATTGCAATTTATTTAATCGCATCGCACTTACTTTTCTTGCATGATAAACAATTGTTGCATGAAAACCCACACCTTTAGGATAGTCCACGAGCGAAACCAAAACTAAGTTAAAAGTCATTGCAAGATAAAATTCACCACCACAACATCTCAAAATATAAAACAACTCAAAATTTAATCACAAACAGAATACAAAACTACAATTACAACTAAATTAAAACGTCCTGTTGGATGATCGGGAATACCTCGGATGATGTAACCTACGTGTTGCTAACGGGATTTCCCACGGTCTAAATGAAAGTGTGAAAATCATTCAGTTGGGTTTAGCAAATTCATCTGGACTAAGTGAATCCGATAAAAATAACGATGTTGGAAGGATGGAACCGTGGGATCTTAACCGGTGTCGTTATAACCAACTTTAAGATTTGTTTTAATTAAAACACAAAAACACTAGGAAATTAAGATTTTCTCTAAACCAAAACACTTTTCTCATCTCCTGATTTATGACTTCTATAACTAAACCTCTGCAACAACAAGGAGCTCGGAGCAGGTGGGCAGCATGGCTATCTTCGTCAGCAAAACAACTCTACATCAGCTAAACATTCCTAGAACTAAACAACAAAGCCATAGGACTTCGAGATAGTTTTCCTAGTGCAACATAAATCCTCAACCTTTTCTTAGGCATTTGCATTGCAAATTAAGCCCTAACCAGACTTAGGATTCCGAGGTAGTCATTCGGTACGACATAAACCCTCATAACTTCAAGGCTATTTGTGTGATTCTATCATATAAATGTAAGTCCTAATTAATTAAAATTGGCAAGATTAAAATACTAAATAAACATTAGGACTTTCCTAAATCTGAGCCAAACAATAGGATAGTTGGGAAATCACCGAAGTTCGCTTCGAATCTGTGATTTCTCTTACCTTTCTTCCTTTGAAATCCCAAAATAAAATCTTCCAAATTTGATCCATTCCCTGTTGAAATTCCAAAATTCAATCCTTTGAAAATTTAAACTTTGAAATTCTTAAGAGCAGAATTATTGATTATTATCGAGAGTTTTCTTAGGTGAATCCCGTCACTTAAGATGTAATTAACTATAGGGGCTTGCCCTTATAGGGAATTTTAAAGAACCCAGTTAATATAAACCCTATTTAATACTTTCATATTAAGCAGGGGAATTTGTCGGCTTATAAAATTGGTTCGCAGACCAAACGGATGTCACAAATCTTCTAGTTTATTTAATCGAGCCCCATCGTCAAGCAGTGTGTCTATTCTTCGGGATAGATACACGGTTTGTGATGTGGTGCTCATTTATATAAACTATTCGGGATGTGAGATCAGTTTGATTTCATATCTTAAAATTTTCAAATTTAAAATTATTTTCAAAAATCAAATACCACTTTTCAAATTATTTATTTAAATTAAATTAAAAATTCGCCGACAATTTCTGTTAGGCGACCCCTTTTCAAAATACAACACAACCTAAAAATATGCCGACAGACGCTATTTTGGTTTAATCAAAATGATGGGTTTTGGACTTAGGGGATGATTTTAATTAAGTGGGCATGATGAGACAATATCACATGGGCTTTGGAATAAGTCTTGGGCCTTTGAAATGGTTTTAGAATGGGCTTTTAAAATGGTTTAAGGAGATGGGCATTTAGGTTTTGAAATAAATTGATGGATGAAAATTGGTGAGAGGTTGTGTCAAATAAATGTTGGGATTGGTTTAGGAATGTGTCATGAGAATTTTAGAAGAGATTTGATGCCATTTGGAGTTGAAATGGGTTCAATTTGGGCTCGTTTGGGTTCATGATTGGTTTAGGCCCAAATTGGGGATTTTTGATTTGGGTTAAGTTTGGGTGCAGTTTGGTTTAAAATTTGGGGAAATCATGTTAGTTTTTTGTTTGTGGGGATGTTAGGAAGGCTTAGGAAAAGATTTGGGGTTAATTGGAGTTAAGTTGGGTTGGTTTGGGCTAAAGTTTAGGTCATGGGCCAAAATTGGGCTTTAAGCTTCAAATTGAAATTGGATCCACATGTTGATAAAATTGGGTTTGGATTTGGTCTGAATTGATATTGGTGATATTTAATTGAATTGGATCAAAATTGAGGTTAATTGGAGTGGTTGGTGGGACATTGGGTCCACTTAGGTTAAAGATAGAACAAATTGGGGGTTTTGGTAAAAGTGGCCTAAATTGACAAAATTGGCTTATAGTGTAGTTGAACAAAATAAAATTAGGAATATTTGGCATTTTTTGGAATTTTTTGGAAATTTTCTGAATTTTTTAGAATTTTTGGGTTAAAAGGGTATTTTGGGTATTTGGAGGGTATTGGGGGGTATTTTTGGAATTTTTAGTATATTTGGCCATGGATGATCAATTTGAGTGGGGGAAAATTTTTAGGATTGGTTTTGAGGAATTTTGGGTAATTTAGGAAATTTTGCAAATTTTGGGCAATTTCAATGGCATTTGGTAGGCTTGGTGGGTTTAGGGTCCTGGGGGTCAAAAATTGAAATTTTGAAAAAATGAAGATTTATCAAGTGCAAGTGAAATGAAATCATTTTGGTTGAGCCATGAAGCCATGTTAAGCTCACAAAAGCCATGAGAGGACTCATTTTAGGCACTCAATATGTTGTCCCTGACCCTCTTAGCCAGGGGCTTAGGGGTCAAAGTCCATCCATATGAGTTACCTACATGAGTCAGAGAGTCAAATTGGTTAAAGGTAGTTTTAGGGTTTGGAATGTGTGTGTGGGAGTGTGGTGTGTGCAAGCTTACCCTCACCAGACCAGGCCACCCAGAGTAATCCTAAGGCCAAAGAGTCCTATAGGAAACTCATCCTTTAAACCTCCACATTTGATTTTAACCCTCGAAGTGGCTTAGGGGTTTACAATCAAACTTGTGGGGTTTGAAGGGAGACAAGAAGTGTTTTGAATTTCTAAGTGATGGGTCCCATTTCTAGTCCTCTAGGATAGTCAAGGAGAAGCCCTATGGCTAGATCCTACGTACTAAGGAGAGAGAAGAGAAAAAACCTCATAAAAAATGAGGTCAACAAGGGGGTAAGTGGAGAGTACAGATTTGAGGAGGGTTAATCTACCTTCATTAGACAGAAAGGAAGTGGTCCAGCATTGGATCTTGGAAGTCACTTTCTTCACCACCTCATCATAGTGGGTTTGTTTTCTCCTGCCTTTGATCAATGGGAAGCCTAAATATTTGAGAGGGTAGGTTGAAGTGGAAAATCTAGTGAGATCTTTGATCCAATTAATTTGAGTAGTGGGTAGCTTGGTGCTAGGTAGGAATTGACTTTTAGATTTGTTGAAAGAAAGTCCTGAAGCATGTTGGAAGTAATCCAGAGTAGCCATGACCTTCCTAACAGCTGCTTTACTCCCATTAGTAAACAACATAACATCATCTGCATATGCAAGGTGAGAAACAATGCAGTTGGATCTGTGCAGGTATATCAGATATGGTAACAACTGCTGGGAATGGTTAATCAACCTTGACAAATAATCAATAGCTAGGATGAAAATGTAAGGGGAAAGGGGATCACCTTGCTTTATACCTCTGGATGCAGTAAATAAACCATGACATTCCCCATTTACTAGAATGCTATTGCGAGAATTGTGGAGCCATCTCCTAATTAAAGAGCAGAAATCATCAGGGAAATTCTTGGCTTTGAGGATCTGAAGAATAAAGTCCCAATTGATGGTATCATAGGCTTTAGCAATATCTAATTTAATGATGAGATTAGTCCCTCTACAAGGTCTGTCAATCTCCAACAATAATTCCTGTGCCAATAGAACATTATCTGTAATGCTTCTCCCTTGGACAAATGCTGATTGGTTAATTGAAATTAAGGCATCCAGCAATGGCTGCAATCTGGAAACAATAATTCTGCTGATGATCTTAGAGAAGACTGTAGTTAGACTAATTGGTCTGAAGTCCTTCCATGTAGATTTGGTATTCTCCTTTGGAATAACTATTACTGTAGTTGCAGTGAAGTATTTGGGTAATTCAATGCCAAGGAAGAAGCTTTGAATAGCCAAGGAGAGGTCTTGCTTGATAAACTCCCAAGAATTCTGATAGAAGCCAGCAGTGTAGCCATCTGGTCCAGCAGTTTTGGCTGGATCCAATGAGAAAACAACCTTTTTTGATTTCTTCTTCCTCAGGAGGAGCTGATAGACTAGAACTATCAAAGTTGGCATTCAACTTGGGTAGAATCTCAATTTGATTCAACTGACAGATTGGAGGGCCATGGTTAAACAGTTGATGGAAAAACTGAACAGCAAAGTTGGCAATGCCTGGGTTTCTGTCAACCAGTCTCCCCTATCTCCTTTAATTCTAGTAACTGCATTTAGCTTTCTCTTATAGTTGATGATTACATGATAATACTTAGACTTTCTGTCCCCCTGTGTAAACCATTGACAAGCAGCTTTTTGTTTCAGGAATTGTTCTTCTGTCTCAATTGCTGTCATGAGCTGTTGCTTTGCCTCCACTAACTCACTATCATTAATACTTCCATCAATATTAGCCTGCTCTAATGGATTCACTAGCTCCTCAACTGAAGTAACTTTAGAATGAAGGTTACTAAATATCTGCCAATTCTAGACCTGCAGCTTCTTAGCTAATCTCTTCTGTAACATTTTCAATTTAATTATAGGATTGTTTACTTGGTGGGGGAAAGGTTCCAGCTAAGAAGAGTGAGTAACTTGATAGAATGTAGAATGTGAAGCCCATACATTTAGATATCTGAATTTAGCTTTATTATGAATACCATGGAGTGTCAACTTGACCAGTATGGGGGAGTGATCTGATCCAGCCCTGGGATGGTGGGAAACAGTGGTGGAAGTAAAGAAATTAATCCATGCTTAATTAGCCAGAAACCTGTCTAGTCTTTCCCAAATCTTGCCTCTCTTTCATGTGTAGTCTGATCCTTCATAACCCAAATAAAAAAGGTTAGCATCAGATATATTATTGGAAAAAGCAATCATTTTTCTGATGTTAGGTTCCCTTCCTCCTTTCTTTTCATTAGGATTAGCTATACTATTGAAGTCCCCTCCTACAATCCACATATCAGACATGTTACTACTGATCTGATGTAAAGAGCTCCAGAGATCCTCTCTATCAGCTTGGTTGCACCCAGCATAAATAAAAGTGGCCATTCCAGCCACCTGATCAATGTGGAAGTGGATATGAAGAAACTGGGGGTGGTCCAATAAAACAGTAACTTTCATTTCTTTTATACTAAAGAACCAGATTTTTTTGGAGCAATTGGCTATAAAGTTAAACTGAGAAAACTTATTGGCGATTCTTTTGGTGTTATATTGAACCATGGGTTCAAGGAGAGCAAAAGCCCAAAATCTGTGAATCCTGTTAAGATTCACCAATCTATTATGGGAGCCAAGGGTAGCAGCCCCCCTAATATTCCAGCTCAACATTCTAATCATTGGGAGCATTTTTTCCACTCCGAGTCTAGGGATAGAAGAGACATGTTGATCCACAGAAACAGAAGGGGGTTGAATAATGTTCTCAGAAGACATATTTCTCAGCTCTAGAGGTTTCTTTTTCTTTTTGGAATGATGAACAGTCCAACCCTCAACAAAATCATTAGAAACATTTTCAAAACTAACTGAATCAGAAATAAGTGAGGATGGCAAAACTACGGGAGGAGGGTATGAAGTAATTGGTGGGAGAATTATTTGCGGTGGAGGTGATGAGGCTAACAAAGGAGGATGACTTGGGTCCAAATGTGGCAAAGGTAAATTTTCAATGGAAGGATCTACTGAAGGGTTTCCAGGAAGAGGCTCAATAGCAGAAGAGGAAGGATCAGAAGGAGGGAGAAAAGTGGGGGGGATCAGCCAAATTAATTACAGCATGATCTGTAACAGGAATATCAACATTTTCAGCATTCTTAGTAACAGTAATATCAAGATTTTCAGCAGGTGCTAAAGGTTGAGTCAATCTCAAAACCAGGAGCATTGGAGGTAGGAGAAATTACTGGCTCTGAAACAATAACTGGATCAGGAGGGGCCTCAGCAGCTGGAGGTTTTCTTCATAGCTCTAGCTTCAATCTATAGCATCTATCCAATGAATGACCAAACATTTTGCAGTGTACACAATAGTAAGGCCTTTTTTCCATAACAACTAGTTGCCAATATCCATTTTGAGCAGTCCCCAACGACATTTCTTTCACTTCTGGAAGAGTAACATCTCATTCAACTAAAATTCTAGCACGTGAATGCCTAGTAACCTTAGTGGTTGGATCATCAACTAGCAGGGGTTTGGCAATGCCAGACCAATATTGTAGAGTGTATGCTTCCCATAAAATTGTAGTTGGAGCTCAGGCAAATTAAACCAAATGAGGGCAATGGGTGGTTCAAGAGATGGGTCAAACTCAGGTGACCATTTAAGTAACTTCATAATTTTTCCATCAATTGTGATAGCTCTCATTGAGAAGACTCTAGCATAATCATCTTCCAAGCTTAACTGAATAATCACATGCCTTCCATAAAAAAGTCCTACTTTCCAAGAGCCAATAAGTTTCAGATTTTCAAAAACATTTCTGATGAGTTCCATTTAGGATGGCCAAACTAAAATTTTCCAACCAGGGTGAACTTAAACATGTCAGCCAATATGTTAATTCCCTCCTCTGTGAAGAAAATCGCTGGCTTTCCGTTTGTCTTACTAATAGGCTTAATAAACTGACTAGCCGAAGCATAATGCAAGCTCTGGGGAAATACTCTTTTGTCATAAGAATGGGAAGAAGCTGACCCAAGCTAAATATATGCGTACTAAAAATTTAATCCCCGACAATGGTGCCAAAAACTTGACCCGTAATCCGCTGCTGACAAATATTATAATTAATGCTTTCAAATATATGTAATAGATAATAATAGTGGCTAGTGTATATAAATATAATTTTATCGAAAATATTTTACACACTAGGGGTACTACACAAGTATACGTATCGTATCAAGTAATATAGGGCTTTGAAACAAAGACCCCAGTATCGATCCCACGAGGAGTGAGTTATGGATTTTTAAATATTTTAATTTTATTTTTAAGTATTTCTTTTATAGTTATAAATTTGATATTTTAATTTACTAGATGCAATAATAAAGCAGTAATGAAATGATTGATGTAAATAGCAATAAGAAAACAACTTTCTTCCTTTCAATTAATCCAATATTTTCTAAGATAATGATAATATTCGTGGAGAATATAAATTTATGGTATTGTGCCAAATAGAAGCATTCATATTCTTTACCCTTTGATCTAGGTGTAAAGAACATTGGCTAGCCTATAGATCAGGTTCGGATGTATTGTTAGTAGAATGGGTTAATCTAGGATCACATTACTAGATGTCCAAGGGTGGCTATGGTCGGCCTTACTAGTGATCCTTTCCTTCTCTATAAACTAAATCACAAGAATTTAGTCTGTCACTCTAAAAACTTATCAATTCTATGCCCATTATATAATATCTTCCTATTTATTTGCACTTCACCTTGAATAACCTGCATAAGGCCTTCGACTACCCAAGGATTCATGTGATATCTACTAGTTAAGAATTCATCTCCTTCTAGGTATCAAAACTCTTCAATAGATTTTAACAATTTAAATGGCCAATTTAAATAGTAAATTAAGATTCGGTATTAATATCATCACAATGTTTTAAATTATAAATAGTTTTTAATTCTCTAATGAATTTTATATTATCTTATTTATCTTTTCATAATTGAAATGAGAAACTAAACTAACTACTCAGAACACATTGAATTTAAACAACAAAACATGATAATAAAACTTTGAATAAAATTACAAATACTTATTTCAAGTGTTTCTCCTACTGAACCTCTGAATTCTTCTGACTCCAAAGCAAATAAACTTCAAAAGCTCCAACTCTTTAAACTCTCAATACAAACTCTAAATAAAATAACTAACTAATTTATGAAGGATAGTAAAATGTGGCCCTAAAGTATCTCTCTAGTACTCTCTCTCTAGATGGGGCTCTAGATAGAGGGGCTGATTTTTTTCTGACGGAGTACCCTCCTATTTATAGGCTTCAAAGGTTGCCTCAAGGCACCTCTTCAAAATGTGTCCACATTCAATGAATCTTCTAGAAGGTGTGTCTAGCACCTAGGCGCCGGAATCTGGCACCTAGGTGTCAGACTCTGCGTCCAGTTCTTCGCACCTCTTCATTTTGGATTGTACCTCTTCGCGATTAAAACCGTTTCCAAGCGTCCAAATACATTGTATCGCATGTCCTATAAACCAGGAACAACTGCCAGTCCTCTAGAAGGTCCAATAAATGCTAACACTGTCAAAATAATCGTCCAAAAGTCATAAAAAATCTTGACATATCCCGTATTGACCTAGCACTTAGGCGCCGGATTCTGGTGCCTAGGCGCCAGACCAATAATTTTGACAATTTTGCATTTTGGCTCCATTTTTGCTCCTTTTTGCTCCTTTTTGCTCCTTTTTCACTTTTTTTCCTTCTTGAACATTTTTCCATTACCTATATCTAAAAACACAAAAATACCTTTCATTAAAGCATAATATCCTTAAAAATTTGATAAAAATCAAGGCATAGAAATGGGTATTTTTTTCATGGATCAAAATCCCCCAAACTTAAACGTTACTTGTCCTCGAAGTAACCCTTTTTCTATATAAAATGTATAACATTTGGAATGAAAGATAAATATTTAAGACTCCTTGTAATTTTTGATCTTATAAAGGCTTTAATAAATCATTAACCAAATTTCACTAACTAAGTTTAATTTTAAGAATTTAAAGAATATTCAACTACCAAATCATAAGACTTCAAAAATTTTTCATTCATTTCGAAAATAATAGACGTTTATTATATTAAGATTGCATAGATTATTTACGAGATAAAAATTTTCATGAAAATTCTTTCGTAAATAAATATTCATGCATAAAAATTAAGTAAAGTATGTAACTAGTTTTCTTCATATAAGATAATTCAAGTGAAGCCAATTTTTTATTAGGCATATCCTCAAGCTTCTCCTCTTTTTTCTTTTCTTCTCCTTTTTTTTTCAGAGTGAGGATTACTGTATCTGGATAGCCTGTTAATAATTTTGAACATCACTATCCTTAACTTATATTTTCAAACTTTTACATTTTCACTTAATTATTATAACATAAATAGAATTTCAAAAAGACTTTCAATCTTTTCTTTTTCAAGTTATAATTTTTGATTTCTTAATACTTCTAAAATTCAATTATTTCTATTATGAATAGAAATATTTTTTAATCTTATTCTTCTTTAAGTTAAATAATTCTATTCTTAAAATCAATCAAAGTTATTAAAATTTTGGTTATTCATAATTTCAAAAATGTAAGTGATCTTAAATAGATTCTTCATTCCTTATGTTATGTTAAGATTTTTTTTTTAGAAAATATTAGTTTATTAAGGACAAATAAAATTTAAATTTGCATGTATTTTCCCTTCCCCCAAACTTAAGTTTTGGTATATCATAAAAAAAATAAAATATGAGAGAAAGAAAAGTATAATTTAAAAAGGAATTTTATAAGCATGTAAAAAAAATTTCTAGAAAGAAATATAATTTACTTCTACACATGCTTTTTATGAATATTACAGAAATAATGAAGCATATAAAAGTATGCAGACTCAAATTTTTTTAAAAAAAAAAAAATTTATATAGCAGTAGTTGAATTAAATAACTATATTACTGACAGAAATAAAATAACATTACTAACTATTCTAGAATACTAAGCAGTAGGCTAAAACAAAAATAAATACAAATTCATTCAAATTTCAGTTTGCAACTAAATATCTAAAACAGTCTCAACATTAAACAATTCATACAAAGTCTCATAAACAAATCTAAACTAGCAAACAACAAACAACAATCAGTACTAGCAAACAAAAACTAAACTAACAACAGACTCAGCACATCTCAGAGGTAAATCAGGCTACTAATCACTGTCTGTAGCCTCGGCATCTTCATCACCAAAAGAAAACACAACATCCTTAGGATCAACATACAGTGAAAATCTAGGACAGGTGGGAAACTGAATATCATGCTCACCCTTCAAGAATCTAACTAAAGACTCTGAATACTCAGCATCATACTTACTCTTCCTCCTGGTGTAATCAGATAGGTGATCAATTTTCTTATTCATAGTATCAACTCTGCAGTGAGTTAGAAATAACTCATTTGCTTTGCTCGAGAAATTGATCATGCATCGATTCCAAAAAACTAGACGGTGGCTCGACGGTAGAAGTAGAAGGTACGGAAGTGGAGCTCTACCGGAGTAGGTGCGAAGTAGAAAGGATTGTAGATCTCTTCCCACGAAGACGATCATAGATACTAACACTCTCCTGCCCAATTGGCTTGGTAGACTTCAACTTCTCCTCAGAAATATCAGCAGTGACTCGATTGTTCACACATAAAGTATAAATCTGAGATGGGAATCCTAGTCTTAAAGAAGTATTGGATCTAGCAGTAGACTTCACAGAATCATAAATAATACTGTCGATATCTATCGGCTTCCTCTCCTGAATGTAGAAGTTTAAGATAGCTCGATCTCTAGTCACTTCGCTCAGGTGGTTGGAAGGTATAAGTCTTGCAGAAATAAAGTAATGCCATGCTTTTGAAACACCATTTAACTTAGAGGATTTGAAATTTACCAGTTTATTGTTCCAGATCTTCCAAGCTCCAGTGCTGTCAGTCAAATAAGCAATAATCATCTCAAGATCTCCCTAAGATGGAGATAAAATAGAATAGTAGCACTCGATAGAAGGTGGCAGCCCATAAAAAACATTGATCCTTTCCGGAGTAAATCCTACTCCAACACCTCTGACGAAGACTTCATAGTCTTCCACATCCAAAAAGTTAGCATAAAATTCACGCACGATTGGAATAACAACAATAGCGGTGAAATAACAGAATCGTTGCCAGTTGTGCGCAACGATCGTGTTCTCGATCATTTCACCGGGATTGTAAAAGCTTCACTCTGAGATAAATTTTCTGGATGTCGAAAATTTGTGATATCGAAAATGCGCTGCCGCAGTCGCGAACTTGCTACTGTCAAAATTTTCTTGTGCCTTTCCTCTCTTAGATTTTGGTGCCATCTAAACGTGAAAGAAAACACAAATAAATTAAGGAATCTAAGATTTAAACTCTTTTTAAGCTTAAGAAATTTAAAATGAGTTTAAAAATTCATGGAGAAACATTAAAAATCAAAATTTTTCTCAAAATTTCGGTTTTTGCCAAAAATAGGAAAAACTATGGTGAAAATAAAAAATAAATGGATTAGAGTGTAGATCTGACCTTGAAATGAAGAAATCAAGTGATTTCAGGCTCAAAATCTTGATGTTTTAACCTTAAAATGGATTTAGAAGGTGGGTTTTTGCGAAAAAGAGGAAGGGGATGAAGCTTAGGCGTCAAAAATGGCTAATGGGGGTTTAAATGGTGATTTTCGGGTAAGCAGGTCGAACCGGCGCCTAGGCGCCAAATTCTGGCTCCTAGGAACCGGACTCGCCTTTCAAAAAAATCACTTTAAAAATTTTATTTTCCACCAAAATTCATAAATTGAACTTCTAATTACTCATATAAGAGTATTGCTTCAGTTTCCATCTTCCAAAATATTTTCCAAAAATTTTTAAAAATTAAAAATTAAATCCACCAATTAAACACAAGTTTAAATCAAACTCTTCTAATTTCATTCATGATTTTCAATTTCGGGCTCAATACAATTCAGATAAGTATCATAACATGATTCAAGTTCTAACAATGATCAAATAACACAAATTTGAAAGCAAATACAACACACATTGAACATGAAAGCAAACACACAAATAAACACAATTGATTCACTAAATCGATACAACGACACACTAGATAAATCACAATCTCACCACATCACTATCTAATTCCCATTATCTTGGTAAGGTAAACTATTCAACCCACTTGGAAAGAATGCTAACGCCCTCGGAAAATCCGTAGCCATTTTCTCGTCGATCCAATTGTTCTTCGCATACATCTCCACTTGAGCATCTTGATAAGCCGCTAGATGATCAAATTGAAGTTTCGCCTGCCATTCCAGATGTTCAATTTGATGAAACATCTCATGAAGGCGATCTCCAATGCTTTTAAATTCTACTTCAAACTTATCTAGACGACTAGAAATTTTCTCCAAACTTACAGCGATGAAACCATTGAAGTAGGGTTGAGGATCCTTTGAGACCTTGTCTCTAGCCTCTTCTCCAAGATTTTTCCTCTTCATTTCTTCAAAAATCCTCTTTAATCTCTCAAGAATTGAGTGTATGGGTCGAAATAATAATTGCATAGGGATTGGGGATGAAGATAGGGTAATTTATAAGAGAAAATCGTGTGAAAATCTGAAGATTTTTGATTTTGACACGATCCAGTAACTGTGGTTCTTAGGCGCCAAATCTGACGCCTAGGCACCGGACCCATCGATACATAGTTTACTCTGTCGCTTAGGCGCCAAATCTGGCGCCTATGCGCCGGAACCATGTTCGACTCCGTTTCGCCTAACGTCAAATTTTAAAGTTTCGTTCTCCAAAATAAGTAATTTAGAATGGTAAGATCAATATAGACTCAGTAACACAAATTATAAGCAATCATAATGAAGGTTAACTTGATCTCCTTTTTACTCATATATGAAATAGAGTGATCCAATGTCTAAGCTTTATATATTTCGAGATAATTTTCAACTTAAGTCAATAAAGACTTGTTAGCATTAAATATTCTAAAGTAATATAAAATTAAACAAGGCTGAGGCATAACCTTACATTAAAAATGTAAAAACACACAAAACAATGAATAACTATGGGTTGCCTCCCACAAAGCGCTTGGTTTAACGTCGTCAGCCCGACCTAATTAAGTTTTTAATCAGGTAGACTCAACTCATAAGCCTCTTTATAAATCTTTTTAATATCTCCCAAATAAGGCTTCAGTCTTAATCCATTAACTTTAAAAATTTTTCCCGTTTTGGGATCTTTAATATCCACGGCTCCATAATGGTATACTTTCTCAATTATATACGGTCCTATCCATTTTGATCTTAATTTTCCGGAAAAAGTCTTAAACTAGTATTAAATAATAATACTTCTTGTCCAGAGCTCAAATATTTTTCCCGAAATC
Organism: Papilionanthe hookeriana x Papilionanthe teres; assembly: GCA_022702705.1. Lineage (NCBI taxonomy): Eukaryota > Viridiplantae > Streptophyta > Magnoliopsida > Asparagales > Orchidaceae > Papilionanthe > Papilionanthe hookeriana x Papilionanthe teres. The sequence continues at coordinate 27,692,385 of CM040430.1, forward strand.
TTTTTATCATGTAATATTTTCATTTTCTCTTTATAAATCCTTGCATTTTCATATGATTCATTTTTTATTTCATCCATCTCATTTAATTGCAATAATCATTTTTCTCCTGCAGTATTCAAATCAAAATTAAACCCCTTTATCACTCAATAAGCTTTAAGTTCAAGTTCAACAGGTAAATGACAATGTTTACCATAAACTAACCGGTAAGGTGATATTCCGATTGGTGTCTTATAAGCTGTTCTAAAAGCCCATAATGCAGAAATAAGTCTATCAACCCAATCAGTTCTTTTAGGATTAACAGTCTTCTCTAAAATTCTTTTAATTTCTCTGTTTGATACTTCAGCCATTCCACTTGTTTGTGGGTGATATGCAATTGCAATTCTATGTTTGATTCTAAATTTTTCCAATAATGATTGAATTATTATATTTCTATAATGACTTCCACCATCTGTGATAATTACCTTAGGCATTCCAAATCTTGAAAAAATCATCTTCTTTAAAAATTTTGAAACACTTTTGGAATCACAACTAGGTAAAGCTACAGCTTCAATCCACTTTGAAACGTAATCAACCGCTAATAAAATATAAATCTTTCCAGATGATGGTACAAATGGTCCCATAAAGTCTAAACCCCATATATCGAAAATTTCAACTTCCAATATATAGTTTAAAGGCATTTCATCTTTCTTGGATATATTTCCCATCCTTTGACATCGATCACATGTTTTCACAATATGTCTCACATCTTTAAATAAGGTAGGCCAATAAAATCCTAAATTTAAAATTTGAAATGCAGTTTTATCTACTCCAAAGTGTCCTCCAAATTCAGAATCATGACATTTTTGAATAATAACATAAGTTTCTTCATAAGGTACGCCTCTACGAATTACAGAATCTCTTCCTAATTTAATTAAATGAGGATCTTCACAAATATAAGATTCAGCATCATTTTTAAATTTCTTAATAAATTTGTTATCCAATCCATAAGGTAAAATATTGCTAACTAAATAGTTAACTATATCTGCATACCAAGGTGTTTGGTATCTTTGAATAACATACAAATGTTCATCAGTAAATTTCTCATTTATATTTTCTTCCGTAATAACATCATTCTTAATTCTAGATAAATGATCAGCAATTTGGTTTCACGTTCCTTTTCTATCCACTATTTGAAAATCAAATTATTGTAGAAGTAAAACCCATCTTATCAGTCTAGGTTTAGCATCTTTTTTCAACGTTAAATATTTAATAGCGGAATGATCAGTATGAATTATGCATTTGGTACCAAGAAGATAAGGTCTAAATTTATGAAAGGCATATACTATAGATAAAAGCTCTTTCTCAGTAGTAGTGTAATTTCTTTGAGTTTCAGTAAGAGTTTTACTAACATAATATATAACTTTGAAAATTTTCTCATATTTTTATCCCAATACAGCTCCGATTGCAAAATCACTTCCATCACACATTAATTCAAACGGTTTATTCCAATTAGGTGCAATAATTATAGGTGCAGTTATTAATTTTTCTTTTAAAATATTGAAAGCATTAACACGGTCTTCGTTAAATTCAAATTTAGCTTCTTTTTCTAATAAATGACAAAGAGGTTTAGCAATTTTAGAAAAATCCTTTATATATCTTCTATAAAATCCAGCATGACCTAGAAAATGTCTCACATCAGTAACAGTAGTAGGGGGTTGCAGTTCAGCAATAATTTTCACTTTTGCTTGATCAACTTCCATCCCTTTTTGTGAAACTTTATGACCAAGTACAATGCCTTCTGTGACCATAAATTGACATTTTTCCCAGTTAAGAACTAAATTTGTTTCTTCACATCTTTTCAGAACATTAGAAATATTTTCCAAACAAGACTCAAAAGAAGTTCCAAAAACTGAAAAATTGTCCATGAATACTTCAATTCCTTTGTCAATCAAATCAAAAAAATAGACATCATACATCTTTGAAAAGTTGCAGGTGCATTACATAAACCAAAACGCATTCTTCTAAAGGCAAATGTTCCATAAGGACTTGTAAATGTTGTTTTCTCTTGGTCCTCAGGAGCGATAAGTAATTAATGATAACCAGAATATCCATTTAGAAAACAGAAATATGAGTGGCCAGCTAATTTGTCAAGCATTTAATCCAAGAAAGATAAAGGAAAATGATCCTTTCTAGTGGCGTCATTTAACTTCCGATAATCAATGCAAATTCGTCATCCAGTAACTTGTCTTGTAGGAATTAGTTCATTTTTATCAATGACAGTGACATTTACTCCTCCTTTGTTCGGAACACAATGAATAGGACTTACCCATTAGCTATCCGAAATAGGATAAATAATTCCAGCATCTAACCATTTTAAAATTTCTTTTTTAACAACCTCTTTCATGATAGAATTTAAACTTCTTTGCAGTTCAATAGTAGGTTTAAAATTTTCTTCCATTAAAATTCTATGCATACAAATGGAAGGGCTTATTCCTCTTATATCAGCAATAGTCCAACCAAATGCTTTCTTATAATTCTTTAACACTCCTATTAATTTTTCTTTTTTATCTAAACTTAGCTCAGAAGAAATAATAACAGGTAAAGTTAATGAATTTCCAAGAAATGCATACTTTAAATGTGAAGGTAACATTTTTAATTCCAATTCAGGGGCTTTTTTAATTGAGTGTAAAATTATATCATTTTGAGTTATGTCTAAAGTTTCCCAGTTATCTTTAATATAATGAGTTTCTTTACATAATTCTTCTTCTTTTAGTTCTTCATTTTCATCAGTTAAAAATTCAATTTCTTCTTCAGGAATGATTTTACATTTTTCTCGATAGTGTTTTTCAATTATAAAATCAAAAATATCCATTTGATAGCATTTTTCTTTGTCAGGGTACTTCATCGATTTAAGAATATTGAATTTAATATCTTGATCATTAACTCTCATAGTTAATTCTCCTTTTTGCACATCAATCATAGCTCGTCGGTAGCTAGAAAAGGCCTCCCTAAAATAATTGGTATTTCTTTATATTCTTCCATATCAAGTAGAATGAAATCCATATGGAAGATAAATTTATCTACTTTAACAAGTACATCCTCTATAACTCCTTTAGGGTAAGTGATAGATCTATCAGTTAACTGAAGGGTTACAGTGGTTGGAGTAATCTCTCCTAAATTCAACCTTCGATAAATAGAAAATGTCATGAGATTAATACTAGCTCCTAAATCACATAAAGCTTTTCCACAAAATTTTTCTCCAATAGCACAAGGTATAGTAAAACTTCCAGGATCTTTAAGTTTCTGAGGTAATTTCTTTTGAATTATTGCACTACATTATTCACTTAATGCAACAGTTTCAAAGGCTTCAAATTTTCGTTTCTTACTTAATATATCCTTCATAAATTTTGCATAAGTTGGCATCTGTTCCCAAGCTTCAGCAAAAGGTATGTTTATAATAAGTTTCTTAAAAATTTCAAAGAACTTAGAAAATTGATGATCAAGCTTCTGTTTTTTTAATCTTTGAGGAAAAGGTGGTGGTGGTTTTTCAACTTCCACATTAATAGAAATATTAATTTGATCTTAATTAGGAGAAGGAGTTTCTTTAGGTTTTTCAATCTCTTCAACCTCAATCTCTTTTTCAATTTCATTCTGCATTCATTCTTTTAATTCCTTTCCACATCTAAGTTGTACGTGACTTTAACATGTTCATGTTCTTTTCCAGCGTCTTTTGGATTAATTTCAACATTACTAGGAAGTGTTCCTGGAGGTCTGTAATTAATTAAATTAGCGATTTGTCCCATTTGATTCTCAATATTACGAATAGCAGAATTTTGATTTTGTAATTGATTACTCATTTGTAAAATTAATTCTTCTATTGATAACTTTTTCTGTTGATTATTAAATCAAGGTGGTTTATAATTTGAATTTACTTGATTATTCCAATTTCCAGTTGGATGGGATTGATTATTACCCCATTGTTGTTGTTGATTATTCCAGTTAAAATTAGGGTGATTTTTCCATCCGAGATTATAATAATTTGAATATCGCTTATTTTTACTAGCAATAGCTTGTAAAGTTTCAATAGTTTGAGAATCTTCGATATTAGATGAGTTGTTATGTGATATGTTGATGGCAAAATTATCTAATTTCCTAGATATTGCAGCTACTTGTGAAGCTAAGATAGAAAAGGCTTCGTTATCTTGAATACTTGACATTCTTTTAGGATCAATCCTTTCAGAAGGCCATTGAAAATTATTGTTAGCCATTTATTCAATTAAAGTATAAGCTTCTTTAAATGATTTAGACATTAAAGAACCTCCAGCAGCAGCATCAATAATTGATTTTAGTGATCCAATTAAACCATTATAAAATGTTTGAATAATTAACCAATCAGGTAAAGCATGATGAGAACATTTTCTTAATAGTTCTTTAAATCTTTTACAAGTTTCATAAATCCTCTCCCCGTCAAATTGACTAAATGAAGTAATATCATTTCTTAATTTAGCAGTTTTACAAGGAGGAAAATATTTAGCAAGGAATTTTTGTGCCATTTCAGCCCATGTTTTAATAGAACCTGTTGCTATTGAGTTCAACCACATCTTTGCTTTATCTCTTAAAGAAAAAGGAAAGAGTCTAAGTCTAATAGCATCATCAGAAACATTGTTATATTTAAAGGTAGCACAAAGTTCTAAAAAACTAGCAAGGTGTAAATTTGGATCCTCATTTGGTGTTCCTCCAAATTGATTATTTTAAACCAATTGAATGATAGAGGGTTTAAGCTCAAAAGAATTAGCATCTACAGTAGGTATTTAAATACTACTATGAAGTTCATCAACTGTAGGGTTAGCATAATCCCTTAATGGTTTGTAAACATTTTGTTCATTAATTTCAATTGGATTTTGTAAATTGTTATGTAAATTAGCCATCTCTTAGATATTTTGTGTTTGTTTTCCTTTTTTAATTCTTTTAACAGTTCTTTCTAATTCAGAATCTAAAGGTAATAATCCTTCAGATCCAACACTACGCATAAAAAGTAAATTAGCAAGAAATAAAATCTCTACTTATTAGTAAAAAAAAAAATTTAATATATTTTTTTATTATTTTTTTGGTATTTAATATTTTTGACAATAAAAGAAAATGAATAAAATAAAATAAAAATATTTAAAATCTAAAAATTTGCCTCCGCTTCTCCCCGGGAAACGACGCCAAAAACTTGACCCAAGCTAAATATATGCGTACTAAAAATTCAATCCCCGGCAATGGTGCCAAAAAATTGACCCGTAATCCGCTGATGACAAATATAATAATTAATGTTATCAAATATATGTAATAGATAATAATAGTGGCTAGTGTATATAAATATAATTTTATCGAAAATATTTTACACACTAGGGGTACTACACAAGTATACGTATCGTATCAAGTAATATTGGGCTTTGAAACAAAGTCCCCAGTATCGATCCCACGAGGAGTAAGTTATGGATTTTTAAATATTTTAATTTTATTTTTTAAGTATTTCTTTTATAGTTATAAATTTGATATTTTAATTTACTAGATGCAATAATAAAGCAGTAATGAAATGATTGATGTAAATAGAAATAAGAAAACAACTTTCTTCCTTTCAATTAATCCAATATTTTCTAAGATAATGATAATATTCGTGGAGAATATAAATTTATGGTATTGTGCCAAATAGAAGCATTCATATTCTTTACCCTTTGATCTATGTGTAAGGAACATTGGCTAGCCTATAGATCAGGTCCGGATGTATTGTTAGTAGAATGAGTTAATCTAGGCTCACACTACTAGATGTCCAAGGGTTGCTATGGTCGGCCCTACTTATGACCCTTTCCTTCTCTATAAACTAAATCACAAGAATTTAGTCTGTCACTCTAAAAACTTATCAATTCTACGCCCATTATATAATATCTTCCTATTTATTTGTACTTCACCTTGAATAACCCGCACAAGGCCTTCGACTACCCAAGGATTCATGTGATATCTACTAGTTAACAATTCATCTCCTTCTAGGTATCAAAACTCTTCTACATATTTTAACAATTTAAATGGCCAATTTTAAAAGTAAATTAAGATCCGGTATTAATATCATCACATTGTTTTAAAATATAAATAGTTTTTAATTCTCCAACGAATTTTATATTATTTTATTTATCTTTTCATAATTGAAAGGAGAAAGTAAACTAACTACTCAGAACACATTGAATTTAAACAATAAAATATGATAATAAAACTATGAATAAAATTACAAATACTTATCTCAAGTATTTCTCCTACTGATCCTCTGAATTCTTCTGACTTCAAAGCAAATAAACTTCAAAAGCACTAACTCTTTAAACTCTCAATACAAACTCTAAATAAAATAACTAACTAATTTATGACAGATAGTAAAATGTGGCCCTAAATTATCTCTCTAATTCTCTCTTTAGATGGGGCTCTAGATAGGGGGGCCGATTTTTTTCTGAAGGAGTACTCTCCTATTTATTGGCTTCAAGGGTTGCCTCAAGGCACCTTCTCAAAATGTGTCCACATTCAATGACTCTTATAGAAGGTGTGTCTGGCACCTAGGAGCCGGAATCTGGCGCCTAGGCGCCGGACTCTGTGTCCAGTTCTTCGCAGCTCTTCAGTTTGGATCGCACCTTTTCGCGATTAAAACCATTTTCAAGCGTCCAAATACATTGTGTCATATGTCCTATAAACCAGGAATAACTACCGTCTTCTATAAGGTCCAATAACCGCTAACACTGTCAAAATAACTGTCCAAAAGTCGTCAAAAATCTTGACAGATCCCGTATCGACCTGGCGCTTAGGCGTCATATTTTGGCGCCTAGGCGCTAGACCAATAATTTTGACAATTTTGCATTTTTGCTCCATTTTGGCTCCTTTTTGCTAGCTTTTGCTCCTTTTTCACTTTTTTCCTTCTTGAACATTTTTCCATCACCTATATCCAAAAACACAAAAATACCTTTCATTAAATCATAATATCCTTAAAAATTTGATAAAAATCAAGGCATAAAAATGGGTATTTTTTTCATGGATCAGAAGCCACTGCATAAGCATATGAAACTTTCCTCCCAAAGGGAGGGTTACTTTCCATTTAATCCCAATGGAACAGTAACCTGCCAAAAAACAAATTCAAAAAGAAGGAACCTGAGGAGCAACCAAACCAGAAGGCAAGCACCAGAGAGAGAAAAGAGACTGGAAGGCAGTAAGAACCCACTTAGCAAGGCTGAAAACCAACCAGACAGTCACCACCATGAAGAGGGAAACCATAGTCGGAACCACTAAAGCGAGACACCATAGCCGCCAACTTTTATATTATATATATATATATATATATATATATATATATATATATATTTGTGTGTGTGTGTGTGTGTGTGTGTGTGTGTGTGTGTGTGTTAAATTAAATCAATGCATGTGAACATGTTCTTTTCCAAGAAAAAAAAGAAAAAAAAAAGAACAAAAATATAACATTATTTTAAATATAAGAATAAAATTCTCAATAAATAACTAAAGAGACCTTGAAAATTTTAAATAAATCTTATTTTAAGAAAGACTTTTAAAAATCATACTTAAGGAAATCTTTTTAAATAGAACCTCTTTAAAACTTATATAAAACTTCCCAATAATAATTCTTAATAAATATATTTAATGGTTAAAACTTAAATATTTTAAAATTTTCTCTTAAATAAAATAAAACCAATCAAAACCGCTTTAAAATAAATCGGCCCTTTTCTTAAGAGAAAACTTATCAAGATCTTCTTTAAGTAAAAACTGTAACTTTTTCAAGCATAACCTTTCCAAAAACTTAAATAAAATGTTAACAAAACTTTTATTTTCTTACTTTAAATTTAAACAAAAGAAATATAAATAATACTCTTTTAAATTAAAAGTTAAAATAAACTTTCCAAAAAGAAACTTAACCCTTTCAAAATAAAACTTAAATATAGTACTCAAAACATAGCTAAATCATTTTCAATGCCTAAAATAAACTTTTAAGAAGTGAAACTGAAATTTAATTAACCTTAAGAAAATCTTTTGAAGTAAATTTGAAACCTTTGTCAAACATGAGTGAGCTCACCAATCATCACCAAAACTATATGACATTGTAAATCCTTCAAAATAAGTTGCCTTATGCAAGACCTATGAACTTGTTCTTTTCCAAGAACATGTGATTTAAAAGAATGAACTTAAAACATACAAATCCTGAGCAATTTCATGAATGCACGCTTCCCACATTAAGAGTTCATTCACATGCTAATAAAAATTTGCATGAAAAGAAGATTTTATAAAACTATTTTATTTCATATATGTGAAAATATAAAAAAGTAAGCATGTAAGTGGAACTGAGATAACAAGAGTGTAAATATGAAAGAATTGTATGAAAAATTTTCAAATGTATAAGTTTAACACAAAATAAGTAACCAAACACTTAAAGTCAAACCTAAGAAAGAGAATAAAAAGGGAGAATCAAAAATACTTTCCTTTAAAGTGAAACATCATCAAAAATAGGAATGAAATGAATAGTAAAAAAGCTATCAAATTTTCAGTGGATCAAGATCCCCCAAACTTAACTATTATTTGTCCTCAAGTAATTCCAGTTAATAAATTAAATTATGATCCACTGCAATGAACTTTCTTTCTAGAATACTGATCCATGAAAAAAGTACATATTTCTAGTGTTCATTTGATGCCCACTTTATGCATTTTTTTAATGATATTACACTATAAAGGAAGGTATTTTGCATAATTTTGCATATTTTTGTTTTCAAATATAAAAATATGATTTTAGAGAAAATGAAGCAAAAATTATGCAATTTTGAGCCAAAATGAGCAAGAAAAAAATTCCAACTTAGCACATATTGATATGTCTTTCTATGCTTAATACCTTTTATATTTCTCACATGTTTTTGAATGAAATTACACTTTTGATAAAGGTTATTTTTATGTCTATCTTGTAGGTGAAGATGTTAGGAAAGCAACGCAACTGAAATGGGATGAAACGGAGTTGAAACGGAGCCAAACAGAGCAAAACAGTGGAGCATACAATGTATCTGGACACTTTGGAACGGTTTTAATCGCGAAGAGGTGCGACTCAAAGTGAAGGAGTGCGAAGACTTGGTCACAGGAGTTTGGCGCCTAGATGCAAGAGTCAGTTTCTAGAAGATTCAATGAATGTGGACTACTTTTGAAGAGGTGCCTTAAGAAACCCTTTGCCATTTTCAAAACTCTATAAATAGGAGATATTTCTACAGGAAAGAGGGCCTCTCTTGCCTCTCTCTCTCTCGTGTCTCTCTCTCTCCCTCTCTCTCTCTCTCTCTCTCTCTCTTCCTGTTGAGTCATTTTAGAGTCATGAAGATGTAGATTTTTACATCTTATGGAGAGATTAGTGGGGGATTTTGAGATATTTATGTAAGGAATGTACGAGCGGCGCATGGATCGATGGGAGACTTTGGTGGAGAGATCTTCTTCTTTCCTTCAGAGGGAAAATGCTAAGTATTGTGTTCTTCATTTTCTTATAATTGTTGTAAACACTTTATAGTAGATTTTATTTATTTTAAACTGAGTTTTCTGTCGTAATTTATCCGTGCTTCGTAAGTGATTTTCTTTACTCTTTCTTTTAATATGAAGTAGTGGCATGTGTAGGAAAATCATTTTTATGATAGAATTATCTATTAAATGCTTCTAGGTGACAGATAGTTGCATAAATATAATAGAATAATAATTAAATAAGTTCCTTGTTGGCACTTAATTTATTACATAATTCTATTAATTTTTTTACTTCTTATGTCATTAATTTCATATACTTTTGTTTTGTGACGAAATAGATGCATGTTTAGGAATTAAGATTTTCTTAGATATTCTCTTATTAAATTATGGTGATGATATTCATACCAGATCTTCATTTACTTTACAAATTGATCACTTGTATTGTTAAAACCTGTTGAAAAATTCTGTGACCTGTCCGGAGATGAGTTCTTAACTAGTAAATATCACATGAATCCTTGGGTAACCGAAGGCTTTATGCGGGTTATTCAAGGTGAAGTGCAAATAAATAGGAAGATATTATTTATTGGTTGCAGAATTAATTAGTTTTTAGAGTGACAGACTAAATTCTAATAATTTGGTCTATAGAAAGGGAACGGGTCACTAGTAGGGCCGACCATAGCCACCCTTGGACATCTAGAAGTGTGAGCCTATGTTAACCCATTCTACTAATAAAACATCCTGAACAGATCTATAGATTAGCCAATGTTCTTTATGCCTGGACCAAAGGGTAAAGAATAGGATTGCTTCTATTTAGCACTACATTAAATTCTAAGCATTGCTTTCCTACACATTATCTATGTAATTGCAAGAGAAAGGTAGTTTTTTTAATATCTCAAAATTCTCCAAACCAATTTATCCATAAGTTATCTTTTTATTTAAGAACTTTATTTAGGATTAGTTATTAGAAAACCCATTTTAATCAACATTCCAAATTTAGGCCTTATAGAAATAGACTGGAATTAGCTTAAAGAATTTCTTACCTCACTTCTCTGTGGGATCGATACTGGGGTTATAAAAGAAAACCCTATATTACTTGAAACGATACGTATACTTGCGTAGTACCCTTAGTGTATAAAATATTTTCTAAAGTTTTACAACATTTTAATTTTATACACTAGCAGCTATTTATAAATTGGGTCAAGTTTTTGGCCATCTTTTGGATACAAAATTACTGTGTCATTGTGGGTTGGGTCAAGTTTTTGGCGCCATTGCCGGGGAAGCTTCGATAAGAGCTTTAGGAGAATTTTAGTTGAAGTAATTAGGCTTAGAATTGGAAAACTTAGTGTCGTAAAAAAAACTGTTTGTATGAAAAACATGGTGTTTGTGAAAATGTTTTGTTGTGTTGAATATATTTTTTTTATTTTATTTGGTTTATTGTTAATGTATTAGTTATTGTTTTACATATGCAAAACAAAGGATCTGTAGGACTTGTGCCTTATGATTCCGAGTTTGAAAAATGGAAAAAATTTAAAAAACAGAAAGGACTTGAAAAACTAGAAATGGAAATGGAAAACATTCAAGATAATAACTTGGAAAATCATCATACTTCATTGAGGGATTATGTAAATCCCACGACAGATAAAATTCACTCAAGTATACAAAACCCTCTCATAGAAGCTAACTTGTTTGAAATAAATCCTAAGATTATCCAACTGGTGCAGAACAATCAGTTTGGGGGAACTCCTTTGGAGGATCCCTATTTACACTTATCTAGTTTTTTAGAACTTTGTGCTACATTTCGTTATAACGGTATGTCAGACAATGCTGTTAGGCTAAGGCTTTTCTTTTCTCACTAAGGGATAAGGCTAAAATATGGTTATACTCATTAGCACCTAACTCTAATAAAAATTGGGAGGAGTTAACTCAGAAATTCCTAGCTAAGTATTTTCCACCTTCAAGGACTATTAAACTTAGAAACGATATTATCTCATTTTGTCAATATGAAGGAGAAACAATATACGAAGCCTGGGAAGATTTAAGGAACTCCTAAGAAAGTGTCCACATCATGCTCTGCCTGATTGATTAATCATTCAAACTTTTTATAATAGGTTAGTAGGATCCCTTAGGTCTATAATTGATGCTACTGCTGGTGGTTCATTAATGTCAAAATCATTTGATGAAGCGTATGCATTAATTGAAGAAATGACTACAAATGAATTTCAATGGACCTCTGCAAGGGTAAATCATAAAAATGTAGCCAGTGTTTATGATATAGAAGCGATTGCAATTCTTCCATCTCAGGTTGCTGAAATATCAATGAAGTTGGACCAATTTTGAATGAACCAGCCTCAATTTACTTCTGTAAGTGAGGAAAGTTTATCAGGGAATATGATTGATTCTAACTTATCATATGAGACTTTAAATACCACAAACAACCCATATTCTAACTTTTACAACCCATATTGGGAGAACCATCCTAAATTTAACTGTAATCATACTACTGATGGTGGAAACCAAAAATGGGAAAATAATCATGCAAATCCTAATGGAAGTTGGAATAATCAGGGGAACACAAACTATATACCTTCATATCCACCGGACTCTAATAATGATCAACAATTTGAGGATAAGAAGATGTCTATAGATGAAGTGGTATTGCAAATGGGAAACTAGTTGCAAAGTCAAGATGCTGCGATTAAAAATATAGAGTATGAATTGGGACAAATGGCTAATTCACTTAGCAATAGACCCCAAGGAACACTTCCTAGCAACATTGAGATCAACCCTAAAGAGAACAATAATGAACAAGTAGAAGTTGCCCAATTAAAATGTTGAAGAGATATAGAGAATGTGGTTAGAAAAGAGAAAGATGTTGTGAGAGAAACAAAGAAAACTACAAGACCTAAAAGACATGTTTCTAAGGATCTGGAAAAATTAATTTCTCCAACTAAAATCAGTTTGAAAAGACCACCACCTCCATTTCCTCAAAGACTTAGACATCATGAGTTGGATAAGAAATTTTCAAAGTTCATGAAAGTACTTAAGACATTAACGATAAATATTCCTTTCACTGAAGCTTTGGAACAGATGCCAAGTTATTCAAAGTTTATGAAGGAGATATTAAACAAGAAAAGGAAATTTAGGGATTACGAGACAGTTGCACTGAGTGAGGAGTGCAGCGCTATACTTCAGAAAAATTTTCCTCAAAAATTTAAAGATCCTTGTAGTTTTACAATTCCTTATGCAATTGTAAAAAGATTATGTGGAAAAGCTTTATGTGATTTAGGAGTAAGCATTAATGTGATGCCTCTATCTATATTTTGAAGGTTAGGTTCAGTCGATATTTCTCCCACTACTGTAACCCTTATGTTAGCTGATCGATCTATCATTTATCCAAAAGGAGTTATAGAAGATGTGCTTGTTAAAGTGGATAAGTTTATCTTTCCTGTGGACTTTATTGTATTAGATATGAAGGAATATAAAGATATTCCAATTATTTTAGGGAGACCTTTCCTTGTTACTGGACATGCTATGATAGATGTACAAAAAGGAGAGTTGATTATGAATATTAATAACCAGAAAGTCACTTTCGATGTATTAAAGACTACAAAATATCCAGTTGAGAGAAAAGATGATGATTGTTTTTTGATAGATGAAATTGATTATCTAGGTAAAGATCATTTCCAAGAAAGTTTTCAGAGTAAGTCAACAGATGAGATTGAAATAGATTTTCATGATGATTCAAAAACTTTATTTAAAGAAGACTATATGAATTTTCAGGAGAGGTGTGAAATGATGGACGCTACCAAATATTGTAAACTTTTAATTCCATTTGTTGAAAAATCTCATGAACATAAGATGGATGTACCCCGTACAATTTTAAAGCCTACCTATTTAGGGAATTCATCTACAGAACCAGTCTTTATATCTTCAGATGCAACTCAATCACAAGGAAAACCTGAATTGAATGATGAACATGATAAAATAATTGAACTAGGACTTGGAAGAGAATTTGAGGATATTTTTCAAAAGAACTTTGATTTGAGAAAAGAGGATAAGGATATTGAAAGACCATTGGAAGAAATTCCTAAGGAATTAGAAAAACCTATTTTCTCAACTAAGATAGATCCTCCATCATTTAATAATTATAAAGGGGAAGAATTGGAAGATAATTTGAAACAGAAGAGTAATATAAAAGATATTGATCCTGAATCTGAATTATCTAGAGAAAATCAGATCCAAAATTTGGGAAATATTAAAGTATCTTATAAAGATCCATTTATTATAAATTTCAAGGATGATATTAATATGCAAATTCAAAAAATCAATAGAAGAATATTGGATCTAGAAAGAAATATGAGGAACAATGATATAAATCAAACTAAAAATGAAGAGCTGAGTGAAAAATTAAAATTTGAGGATTTTATAGGAATCCCTGGATCTGGAAATGATTGGGCAATTGATCGAGGATTACTTAATTGGAGTTTTGATCCAGGAGGAATCATTTGTCGGGCCCGCGACGTTAAACCAAGCGCTTTATGGGAGGTAACCCATAATTATCAGTGTGCTTTGATTTAGTGTGCTTGAGAGTCATGATTGTTTATGTGTTGTTTTGTGTTTTCTTTAGTGCAGAATAGATTATTGTTGTGAGGTTATGCCTTGGTCTTGACTAAATTTGTATATGACTTCTGGTAGTAGCAGGCTGACGAGTCTGTTATGACTTAGTTCTCAACTGGAGCTGAGCATTACCTTGAAGCATGTAAAGTTTAGACTTGGACCACTCCATGTCAACTCTATTACTTCCTTTATCTGAATTTGTTTTCACTAACTAAGGTCATGAAATTTCTTAATGAACAACATATGAATGAATTGCATTATTTTTTATTTATCAAATTATCATTATTAGTGTAGTTTATTTTGTTAGAAATTGAAAGTAAGGAGGGAAAATGTGAGTAGAAAGGAGATCAAATTAACCTCAATTGATATTTCTTTATGAATTTGCGAGTCTAGGTATTTTATTTTGTGTGCTTGTGTTTGTGTTCGTGTTACAACAATTAAGAGATTTGAATAACACTTAAATATATATTCCTATGCCGATACATGTCCTGCTTATTTGACCTTTCTTTAGTTTAATTTTATTCTAGCATGTTTTAGTTTAGATTTACTTTCTATTGCAAATTTTTATGTCCTAATGAATATTTTTTGATATTATTGACAAACATTTGTTGTATATAGAATTTATGAACTATTTTTCTTCCTGCTTATATTTTTTGTACTGAATGTTATATATGTTCAAATTCAAGATTGGGGGTAGGAAGAAAAATATATTTTAAAGTTAATATACTTCCTTTAAATTTAATATTATAACAAGCATGTTTTAGGCTAGATTTACTTTCTTCTGCAATCATTCTATCCTGATTATGCATGTATATAAATTTGATAGGATGTTGTAGTAGTTAGTAGATTTATCTTGTATTTTTCTTCTGCCTACATTTTATGAATTAATTGCAAAATATTTTAAAATTTATGTTTGGGGGGGATGAAAAATGAATTTTGAAAAACTTAAATTTTGTTTGTCCTCAAAAATGCTATAAATAAGTTTGATTTTTTATTGAAAAATAATTATGTGCATGAAGTTATATTAGGGAAATAAAATTTTGAATATAGAAATGAGTAAGAGAATTTAGTTAAAATTTATAGTAGTGATGAAAATTTTATAGTTAAATTTTTTTAGTGAAGAAATGATAAGTATTGTGTAACCATCTTTAGTAAGAAATGTTGTATTTTTAGAAAAATAGAAGGATTACACTTTTGTTTTCAATATTTAAATTTCTATTATTGAAAAATAATTTTCAAAACTGTTATTATATTTCTAAGTAAAAGATATATATCTACCTTATGCTTTAGGAAAGGAAGGATGGAATTCAAAATTATTAAAGGCCTATCCAGATATAGTAATCATAGCCTTAAAAAAAAGAAGAAGAAGAAGAAGAAAGAAAAGAAAAAGAAAAATAAAAAGAAAAGAAAAGTATAGTATGTGAAAAAGGAAGGAGAAGCTTGAGGATTAGAGGCCTAATCAAAAATTGGTTCCACACCTAAGCTTTTTAAAGTATAAGATTTGAGAAAATCTTAAGCTTAAAAATATAATATAATTAGTATAATTAATTTTAATAAAGGTTTTTAAGTAAAGAAAATAAAATGCCTAACCCCTATATTTTAAAAATTTTACAAGCATTTCTGAATTAAATAGCAACACATATTTTCATATTGTTTCATCTAAGAGATTTCTAAACTTCAAATTGGTCTCATTTACTAAATTGTTTTTTCTAAATTGGACTACTACATTTCTAGAACAAAATTTTAGACACTCCTAAAGAAACTCATACACACGATTTGCTTATTTGGTTTTTAATGATTGTAGTGTTACTTGAGGACAAGTAACATTTAAGTTTGGGGGATTTTGATCCATGAAAAAAAGTACCTATTTTTAGTGTTCATTTCATGCCCACTTTATGCATATTTTTAATGATAATACACTATAAAGGAAATTATTTTGCATAATTTTACATATTTTTTTTTCAAATATAAAAATATGATTTTAGATAGAATGAAGCAAAAACTATGCAATTTTGAGCCAAAATGACCAATAAAAATAAATTCTAACTTAGCACATATTGATATGTCTTTCTAAGCTTAATATCTTTTATATTTCTCACATATTTTTGAATGAAATTATAATTTTTAGAAAGGTTGTTTTTATGTCTATCTTGCAGGTGAAGATGATAGGAATACAACGCAACTGAAATGGGGTGAAACAGAGTTGAAACAGAGCCAAACGGAGCAAAACAGTGGAGCTGCGCACAAGGTGGCGCCTAGGCACCAAAACCCGGCGCCTAGGCGCCAGAATCATCCAGAAACGGTTATTGGACAGATTTTTGACGACTTTGGGAGTTATTTTGACGGTGTTAAGTAGTTTCTAGACCTTCTAGAAGCCTGGAAGTTATTCCTAATATATAGGACATGTGATACAATGTATCTGGACACTTTGGAACAGTTTTAATCACGAAGAGGTGCGACCCAAAGTGAAGGGGTGCGAAGACTTGGTCACATGAGTCTGGCGCCTAGGCGCCAGAGTCGGTTTCTAGAAGATTCAATGAATGTGGACTACTTTTGAAGAGGTGTCTTAAGCAACCCTTGGTCATTTTCAGAACTAAAACCATAATTTTGATTTAGATAAGTACAATAGTAAAATTTTCAGAAAAATGTTTGAATAATTCAAGTAAGTTCTGCAGGTGTAAGAATATCTAGTAATCAAATCTAAGATTTCTAGGCTTCTATTCATTTCAAAAATAACTATAGATTGTTCTATTAAGGAACTTAAAAGGATTACATGAAAAGAAGTTTATGAGAACACTACTTGTAAAGATGTTAATCCATACATATAAGTTCAAGATAGTAATTAAGTTTTTCCCTTTAAGTAGGTCCAAGTAAAGCCAATTTTTTATTAGGCATCTCCTCAAGCTTCTTCTCACTTCTCTTTTCTTTTCTTTTTGTTTTGTTTTTGCTTTTTCTTTTCCTTTCTTTTTACTTTTTGATTTTCTTTTCTTTTTCTTTTACTGTATCTGGATAGCCTTTAATGATTTTGAATTTCACCCTTCTCACCCTAAATTTGAAACTTACCACATTCCTTACCTTATAAGCACTTCTTCAGCTTATTAATGATTCATCATAGAGTCTCAATCCTTTCCTATTACATAAAATTTTAAGATTCTTAATATTTCAAACATACAGTTTTTCTTACTTTGAATAGTTGACTATAGTCCTATACTTTTATACCAAATATCTTATATCACAAAATTATTTTTCATTACCCAACACTTTCATTCAATTTCACAAAATACTTAAATAAAATCAAAATATAGTTATCTGAAATTGAGCTCTACTACAAAAAATCATGTTACTAATTTTTGAAAATAATTTTAAATGAGAACAATTAACAGTTAATTCTTTCCCTTTCCACAAACTTAGATTTTGAATATAATTAACATGGAAGAAAGAAAAAATTAAAACATATAACTCATGCCTCAATATGCTGGCTTTTCATGCCTTTGAGTTTCAGTAGGTTTTTCTTCATAAAGTAGAACAGTAGACCTGAAATAATTAAGAAGCATTTCTATAAACAAATATGGGTTAGAAGTTTATAAAGAAAAAGTTTAAAACACATTAAACAGTACATATAACATTAACATCCAATTGTTACTGGTAAATTAAACTAACAATCTAAAACACATAAAAACTTCACTATCACATCACATACATAAATAGCAAAGTCTACTACAAGTACATCTAACACACATATAACATCTCAGATACAAATCATAAGGAGTCTCAAATAAATCACAAATACAAAATAAAGTACAATGAAAGATAAAAATTAAACAAATTACCAATCTTCATCTTCTGCAGGAGCTCCACCATCATCAGGTTCTTCAGGCTGGTATGGAGTATACTCTTGGTAAGTAGTAAATACAAAATCAGTGTCTCCCCTGAAAATTCTCATCTGTGCGTCATGATAAGCTATCTCATATTCTCTCCACCGCACTTGATATTCATCATTAATTTTTACCTCACTTCTAGTCCCTTTACTCTGGTGTTTAACCTTTCCAATTGATCCATAACCTCATGCAGAGTAGGCTCCCGAGATGTAGATGGTGTATCTAGACTAGAAGAAGGTTCATCAGCTCTCTTACTCCATTTCCATCCTACATGGGCTTCATAAATCTTCAGATTTAGTTTAGTAATAGGCTTCAGGGGGTGGAATACCTCATCATTATTTTCAACACTACACCTGCCTGAAAACATAAAGCATGAATCAGAATTTTCAACAACTGTATTCTTAGTCCTCCTGCAGTCTCTCCTTTTGAGCTTGTCAAAATACTTTTATGAATAATAGCCCCAATATTTATAATCTTCATGGTCTGAATACAGTAATTAAGAATAGCTCTATCAACAGTAACAACAATGTTATGGTTGGTAGGTAACAGTCTTGCTAAAATGAAATAATGCCAGGATTTGACACAGGATTCAAAGTGAAAGAGGGAAGTTAACTTATAGTCTATGCTTAATCTCCATTCCCCTTTTCCATCAGTTAAAAAGCTTACAATTATATCAAATGCTTCATTTGTTATAGAAAAATTTTCATAATCACAATGGTAGGGTGCTCTCAACTGATAAAATGCATTTATGTTGGCAAGGGTGAATTCAACCATTTAGCCTCTAACCAGAATAAATTCACTCTTAGAAGAGTACATATTAGCATAAAATTCTCGAACAATACCCAACATCGCATCAGCAGTGAAATAACAGAAAGTTTCCCATTGACGATTAGCAATCAATTCTTCAAGCATTCCTCCAACATTTTCAAATTCTCTTTCTTGAATACATTTCTTATTGCTAAGAAACGTACTAAAACGTGAATAAGCTTTGAAATTCACAAATTTACTTTTATCAAATTCAAATTTCTTCTTCCCCTTAGCCAATCTTGGAGCCATTTGTTAAAAATATCAATTTTTTCCAAATCAATTATCAAATTACAAAGCAATGGACTCCAATAGAAATTTAAATAGATAAGAGCTCAACATCCATGAAAAATCTCCAAAGTTTGTCCAAAAACTTCAAAATCGTAAATTTTCCTAATGTAGGAGATTTCCACGATCAAAATCGAAAATTTTTAGGTTAAAGTATAGCTCTTACCGAGAGAAGATGAAATCCGAACATTTCCGGCCGCAAAATAATTTTAAATCTAAATGCTAGTGAGCCCTAGGCGTGAAAATCATCCTTGGCTAGAGGTTGAAGACAATGGTTTAGGCAAAAATGGAGGGTCCTAGGGTTAAATAGCGAAAATTTGGAGTTTCGGGCAGTTTTGGCGTTAGAGTGCTGTCTGGCGTTGGTTCCAGCGCCGCTCGGTGCATTATTCTGTAAACACATCAAAACTCTCTAATTTTTGGCACTATCTGGTGCTGGTAGCAGCGTCGTTCGGCCCCAGTTCAAAAACTAGGATTCTGACTTTCTTTTGCAATTTCGATCCTTTTGAGCCCGCTCCGATGTCTAATCAGTCTAATTAAGCATTGAATGACATCCTAAAGCCTTGTTAAATGATATTTTCCTAACACAAACAACACATAACATTACTTTCATATATAAAATCCATGAGTCATACACATACACACAACACTAAACATTACACATTTTCAAGCCATATAATCTCTAAATTCAGCGTCCACACAACCACAACACAATAATGCTGAGAACTAAACAAACAAGCATGTCCAAATATAACATTCAAACCAAATAAATTAAAGCAAAGCAAAGTAAAGCAATCCGATACACAAATACAGAAATATAATAATCAAGTTCATTCTTCCTCTGAACTATCATCAATTCTAAAATCTTCCATCGATTGAGAATGAACAAATAATTTGTAGAATGGACGAAACAGAAATTCTTCAGTAGAATCCTCTTCAATCTAGCCTTTCCTTCTCATCAGTAGTGTCAAACTTCCTTTAAAATATCCAGAATGATTAAAGTACTCCATCATTCTCCAATCCAGATGATCAAAAAAATTAGAAAGATTTTCTTCACCGCACTCATCAAATGTTGTACTTCCTTCTCCAATTTCTTTATTTTCTTCAGGATAATCTGTGAACTTTTAGGAAAATAAGGAGGAATAGGTGCTGACCTTTGAGATGGTTGATCTTTAATAATGTTCATATCATTCATATCACCAATTACTTGGTTATTATATGCATCTGCTAGGTCTATAGGCTTCCAAGATAGAAGTACTCTTTCTCAGTTCTCATATGGCACTTTTGATTGACTGCAGAGGAGATATATGGTGGAAGGATTTACAAGCCCATACTTTAATCCATGAACGATCAATCCCAAAATAGACTTAACAATTATCGAACCAACATCGATAAGCATTCCCATTTGAATATAATAATTCAGAATAGCACACTCCTTAATTATCTTACTGATTTTCATTGTCGGGAGCAATTTTGCAAAAATAAAGTAATGTATGTGTTTCGACCTAGGATTTAACAATGTGGTCGAGAAACTTACATACCTGCTATCTCTTATCTCTCATTCATCACTTTCATCCATCAGATATTGGTATATGTCATTCATATTATCCTTCGTCAGGTCAAAATTTGAATAGTAGCAGATTGACACATTCTCTATCATGTATAAATCATTAATCTTTGCAGGAGTAAATGTGACAAACCTAACTTTTACGTAAACTGATCCTTGCTTGATTCCATGAAAATTTGCATAGAACTCCATTACAACCAGAACAACTACAGTGGTAGTAGTATAACACAAGTCTTCCCAATGTCTCTAAATAATAATTTCATTAATTCTATTTGTGGGAGAATTCGTACCTCGATTTACAAAGTCTCACTCTTTAATTAATCTCATTTTTTAGATATTTTTGTTGAAAATTCAATGCGCCTTAAAACTTACAAACTTTTTACTATTGAACACTTGAAATCTTTGAATTTCCATCAAGTCGGAATCCATTTGGATAAGAACTTCAGTCTTCCTCTTCATTCCTTTGGAATTTCCAGCATCTAGAGGTGGTTTTTGGAAGTTCACATGGAGGTTTACCGCCTAGAACTGCCTAAACTCGTATTTAAATACGAGAAATGATTTTTCTGAACAGCGGCGCTGTCCGGAGCTGATAGCAGTGTCGTTCGGAGCTAGTTCAACTTTCGTCAAACTTCACTTCGTTCAATTTTTTTTCCAAATTTCAATTCGATTCAATTCTTAAATATTATCAATGATAATTAAGAAAGAATAAGACTTAATTAAGCAACAAACAAACACAAATAACACATCAAACAAAGCAAGCACTCAATAACTGTGGGTTGTCTCCCACAAAGCGCTTGGTTTAACATCATCAGCCCGACATAACTTTCAGTTATTCAGGTTGATCGAACATTAAAACCTCTTTACAATTAGGTATATTGCCTTCAAAATATGGTTTTAATCATTAGCGATTAACTTTGAATACTCTTTCAAATTTAGGGTCTTTGATAATCACAGCTCCAAACTGATACACTTTTACGATAATGAAAGGTCCTGTCCATCTAGATTTCAGTTTCCCAGGAAATAATTTCAATCTTGTATTGTATAATAAAAATTTTTGTCCTTGTTTAAATTTCTTTTTGACAATCTACTGATCATACCATTTTTTTCCTCTTTCCTTATATATTCTATCATTGTCATATGATTCATTTTTTATTTCTTCCAATTCATTCAATTGCAACAGTCTCTTCTCACCAGCATCTTTCAAATTAAAATTTAATTTCTTTATCGCCCAATATGCTTTATATTCTAATTTAACTGGCAAGTGACAAATTTTTCCAAATATTAATTTGTAAGGGGACATTCCTATAGGAGTTTTATTAGCAGCTATGTATACTCATAAAGCAGTATCTAATCTAGCAGACTAATCCAATTTCTCGGGATTAATGACTTTGTCCAAAATTCATTTAATTTCATGATTAGATACCTCTGCTAAATCATTAGTTTGGGGATGATAATCTGTAGAGATTCTATGCACGATATTATATTTTTCCACCAATCTCTGAATCAGATTATTCATAAAATGGGATCATCTATCTGTGATGATTACTCTATGCATTCCATATATTGTGAAAATATTCTTCATTAAAAACTTTGAAACACTTTTAGCATCACACCTAAGTAAATTTATTGCCTCAATCCATTTTGATATATAATCAACAACAATCAGTATATATATATTTCCAAATGAAGGCATATATGGTCCTATAAAATCTAATCCCCATGCATAAAAAATTTCAACTTCTAGAGTAAAATTAAGAAGCATTTCATTTCTTCTAGATATATTGTGTATTCTCTGACATTGATCACAAGTTTTGATAAATTTATAAGCATCTCAAAAACGTGTAGGCCAATAAAATCTAGATTGCAGTATCTTATGTGCAGTTCTATCAATTCTGAAATGTCCTCCAAATTCAGAATCTAACATTCTCAAATAATTTTTTCAATTTATTCATAATAATAAGATCTTTACATTTCTTGTACAGATAAGGATCGTCCCAGAAATAAAATTTAGCATCATGCTTAAATTTTTTCTATTTTTGCATTGTTAAATCAGGTGGTAAAATATTACTAACGAAGTAGTTCACAATATTAGAATACCATGATAAATTTCCTTCAATAATATTATATAATTTTTCATTAGGAAAAGTTTTAGTAATTTCTTTCTCAAAATCATCCAAATTAGGTTGTTCAAGTCTAGATAAATGATCAGCTATTTGATTATCGACCCCTTTTCTATTAACAATCTCAAAATCAAATTCTTATTTTAAAAGTATCCATCGAATCAGTCGTAGTTTTGCATCCTTCTTTTGCATTAAGTATTTAATAGAAGAATGATCAGTATGCACTATACATTTAGCTCCAATTAAGTAAGATCTAAATTTTTCAAAAGCATATATGATTGCTAATAACTTTCTCTCAGTAGTAGTGTAATTAATTTAATTAGCAGTAAGAGTTTTACTAGCATAGTATATAACTTTAAACATTTTATCATGTCTTTGCCCTAAAACGACTCTAATAGCACAATCGCTAGCATCGCACATTAATTCAAATGATTTCTCCCAGTCAAGTGAAACTATTATAGGTGCAACAATAAATTTTTCCTTTAATAGATTGAAAGCTTTTAAACATTTTTCATTAAAATCAAACTTTCTATCTTTTTTCCAAAAGTTGGCATAGAGGCTTAGAAATTTTTGAAAAGTCTTTGATATATCGCTTGTAGAATCCTACATGTCACAAAAAGCTTCTTACCCCTCTCACGGTTATTGGAGGTAGTAATTTTTATATAACTTGAATTTTCGAAAGATCTACTTCCATACTATATTCAAATATATTATGCCAAAGCACAATTCCTCCTGCAACCATTAATTGACACTTCTCCCAGTTTAGGACTAAATTTGTTCTCTCGCATATCTCTAAATCTTTTTTAAGTTGCATAGACATGCATCAAATGAATCTCCAAATACTGAGATATCATCCATAAACACTTCTATTCCATCACCAATTATATTGTTAAATTTGCATAATCTAAAGGGCATTCTTCTAAAAGAAAAAGTTTCATAAGGGCAAGTAAATGTAGTCTTTTCTTGATCCTCGGGAGCAATAGGTATTTGGTGATAACCTGTATATCCTTCTAGAAAGCAATAGTACTTGTGTCCAGCAAGTCTGTCTAGCATTTGGTCTAAAAAGGATAAAGGAAAGTGATCTTTTCTGGTGGTGGCATTTAATTTTCTATAATCAATACATATTCGACAACCAATGACTTGTCTTGTTGGAATAATTTCATTTTGATCATTTACGTCAACAGTCACTCCTCCTTTATTAGGAACAAAATGAATTGGGCTCACTTCAAACTTCCATTTGATACTGTTAGAAGAAAATCTAGAAACGGTCTTCATTTGATAGTGATTATTTGAGAGAAGATCATTTCAAACTTCCATTTGATAGCACTCATCATCTTTTTCAGTTGAAGGGTACTTCATAGATTTCAGAATAATAAAAGTTACCTCTTGGTCATTGAATCACATAGTTAATTCTCCTTTTTGGACTTCAATCATAGCTCTCCCAGTATCAAGAAACGGTCTTCCCAAAATAATTGAAATTTCTTTATCTTCCTTCATATCTAATAAAATAAAGTCCACAGAAAAGATAAATTTATCCACTTTCACTAATTCATCTTCCACAACTCCCTTAGAATAAGTGATAGAATGATCAGCAAGTTGAAAAGTCACAGATGTAGGTGAAATTTATCCTATTCCCAATCTTTTGAATGTTGATAAAGGCATAAGATTAATACTAGCTCCAAGATCACATAAAGCTCTTCCGAAAAAATTTTCACCTGTAGCGCACGGGATAGTGAAACTACCTGGGTCTTTAAGTTTTTCAGGAAGCTTTTTCCAGATAATTGCACTACACTCACCGCTAAGTGCAACAGTCTCATATTCTTTAAACTTTCTCTTCCTTTTAAGAATAACATTCATAAGCTTTGCATAATCAGGCATCTGCTCTAATGCTTAAACAAAAGGAATATTAATCGTTAATTTCTTAAGAATTTCCAAAAATTTTGCTCTTCATTGGTTCTAATGGATATTCATCGGGATATATCTTATTAGAACCTTTCTCAATGTTCACTTCCTCTCTTTCAACTTCGACTTCTTTTTGAACTCTTGGTTCAACTTCTTTACCACTCCTTAATTAAATAGCCTTAATTTACTTTTTGTTTTGATCTTTCGGATTGATGTCAACATTGCTAAGAAGATTCACAAAAGTTCTATTATTAAACGTAGTAAAAATATGTCCCAATCGATTTCAATGTTCTTCATTGCAACGTTTTGAGCTTAAATTTGATTACCCATATTCAAATTCATTTCTTCACTAGACAACTTCTTTTCCTTAAATTGTTGACTACTATTAAAACCAGGAGGATAATAAGGTCTAAAATTGGTATTTCCTTGGTTGTTCGGATTTCCAACAGGATTTATAAGATTGTTTCCCCATTGCATGTAACGACAGCATTGGTATTATTCCAGTTAAAGTTCGGAATATTCCTCCAACTATGATTATAATAATTTGAATAAGGATTATTGACTTTATTATGTATAGTATTCAAGGTTTCATAAGAAATTTGAGAGTCCATCATCTGTCTCGATGAATTTTCTTCTAACACTGGAGGTGTTGGAGAATAATTCATTCCATATTGATCTATTTTCTTAGAAAGTGCAGCAATTTGAGAGACTATAATAGTTATCACATCATAATCATGAATACTGGCTACTCAATTAGGATTTACCTGCTTATAGGGTCATTAAAAATTATTAGTAGTCATCTCTTCAATTAACGAATATTCTTCATCAAAAGGTTTTGACATTAATGATCCACTAGCAGCAGCATCGATAATCGATCTTAATGATCCTACTAATCCATTATAGAAGGTTTGAATTATTAACCATTATGGTAAAGCATGGTGTGGACACTTCCTCAGAAGATCTTTAAATCTTTCTCAAGCTTCATATATCGATTATCCATCAAACTGACTAAAAAATGTGTTATCATTTCTCAACTTAGCAGTTTTGGAAGGAGAAAAATATTTCGACAGAAACTTTTGAGAAAGCTCTCCCCAAGTTCTAATAGATCCATGTGCTAACGAATTTAACCACGCCTTAGCCTTATCCCTAAGTGAAAAAAGAAAAATTATAAGTCTAACAGCATCGTTTGACACCCCATCGTATTTAAAAGTAGCACATAGTTCTAGAAAACTAGCGAGATGTAAATTAGGATCTTCATTAGGTGTTACTCTAAATTGATTATTCTGTACCATTTGGATAATAGCAGGTTTAAGCTCAAATGAAATAGCAGCAACATCAGAATTTTAAATAGTTAAGTGAATTTCATCTGTTGTTGGATTAGCATAATCTCTTAAAGGTCTTAGTATATTTTCGTTTTGATTGTTGAAATTATTCGCCATTTTATGAGGATTTGCATATTTTTTTTATTGTTTTCAAATTTTTCTAATAGTACGCTCTAATTCAGAATCGTAAGGCACTAAACCTACAAATCTGATACTACGCATACGAACAAAATAAACTAACACTAATAATAAACAGACACACACAACTTTGATTTACCATTCAAATATATGATTTCCAATACTACAAAATTAAATTTTAACAGTTATTTTTTTTAACTTGCCTCCTCGGCAACGGCGCCAAAAACTTGGTATGCCTTTTTTAATTTGCAAAAAAATTAATCAACTCATATTTATATTTATATATTGATTTAAATGATAATGAGTCACACAATGAACGCAAATATACATATCGCTCAAGTAACACAGGGCTCTAGTAGAGTCCTAGAATATCAATCTCACAGGGAGGCTTTACTTTTATAGCGTGGCACAGAAATCTATTATCGAATCACGGAACAATTTCAAGTGGTTTAATTTTAAAATTAAAGACAAACAGGTTCAGTTACTATATCTACCAAAGCACGTTCTAAACTCTAGCAAGTTAAACTAATGCAAGACTAAATTTATAACAAAGTTCAGTTGTAAGAAAGAGTCTTCCTCCTTTCCATTCATAATGTGATGATTATTGTGACACATATCAGTGATGCAAATGTATTGTGCCAAATAGGAGCATTCCTATTCTTTACCCATATTTCAGCATATAAAGAACATTGGCTAATCCTAAGTTTAGTCCTCAAATCTGTGGTTAAGCTGCGAGGATATTAGCTTTCACTCCAAAGCTCCCACTTCCCTTCACCTGAAGGCTAACTCTCGCTTCAGTTTTTAAACATTAGGACCAAATTGAGGATTTCAGCCTGTCACTCTGAAATCTCTAACTCTACGCCCATCAAAGTATATTTTCCTATTTATTTGTATTCAACTCCCACGAACTTCACCATTCATGGAATTTGAATGTGACCTTCACTTTTGTTGTGGAACTTATAATCCTTTCGGAATATATGTTTCCCAACAAGTTTTAACAATTCAATTGGCCAAATCAAAAATTAAATGAAGTTTTAAGTGAAAATTTCATCACAAATTCTTCATAATAAATCGGCACATCATTTCCATTTCACAATATCAACACATCACATGAAAAGGAGAAAGACAAAGAAATCTACTCAAGACTCATGAGGAAAAGATGACAAAACATGGATTTTATATATAAAAAACAACATCATACAAACAGAGTAAAGTAAAGACTACTTATCTCAAACTTTTCCCCAAGAGATTCTCAAGAAATTCCTTTTGACTCCTCTTCTTTCTTCACAACAACACACAATTCTCTCTTTAGAATAGTAGGGAAGAAGAAATCTCTCAATTTCCCTCTCCACTCATAGTCCTTAGAAGAAAAAAATAAAAACCTAACTTCCTACACAAAATGGAAAGAACTCACTCTCTAAACTCTAAAATCTTCTCTTCTTTTCTTCCCCCTTTTGAAATGTGGCTCCAAAAGTGTTTAAATTTTGCAAAAACTGAATTCCCAAGAGTTTCCTCAAGCAAACTTTCAAAATCCGGCTAAATACATTGAATCTAGTTCAAAATCAGGATAGGGCTCTGTCCGGCACTAGTAGGAGCGATGTTCGGCACATTTATCCACCAAAACATTGTAACTCTTTGGAAACTAGCACCGTCTGACATTGGTTACAGCGTCGTTCAGCGTTGGTTCAATAAAATACACTTTTGTCCTTTTTCGCTCCAAATTTGCTCATTTTCGCTTCCCTTTGCTCCAAAAGCCTAAAATCATTGTACTTGCATAAAATCATCAAAAATACATTCCTTTAAAGTGCAATATCATCAAAAATAGGTATGAAATGAATAGTAAAAAGATATCAAAATACCTTATCTGAAAATCCTCTCCACAAGACTCTTGAAGTTCCTTTAAAACTTTTCTTTCCACTAAATGACTCCTCAGAGTGGGTCGCCCAACTCTGTAGACACCAACTCTGACTTTAAACTCAAATACAAACTAGATAAATGGTTGAAAGAATATTGGTGAGAAGAAGGTTTCAACACCAACTCTTTCCCCTCGAAAACTCTCTTCAATACTTCAATGACTTCAAGGACTCTCTAAATACTCTCTAAAAACTCCCAAAAAACTCTCTTTCTGATTACAAGTCTTCATTTTAATAATTCTTCAAAATGTGCTTTGGTGTCTTTTCAAATCATGTCCAGATTCAATGTATCTATCAAATGATACATCTCTTCATTCAAAGGTGTCGCCTAAAAGACGTTAAGGAAGTTTAAACCAAAGGATTCTTCAAACACCCTTGGAAATGGCACCAAATTTGATTTATTCGTCACTTTTAACTATCGTGGCTATGCGTCAGCCCTTGGCGCTTAGCCACCGGAGGCTAATTTTGCACACTTTTCATTTTTACTCCAAATCTTATCCTTTTTTTCCTCCTTTCATCACAATCATTCATTTTAATCATACATGTAAGAAAAACATGAAAATATCTTCACTTAAAGTGCAATATCATCAAAATTATGTATAAAAATATGCATAAAAATATTATATATTTTAGGTGTATCAAAATCCCCAAACTTAAAATGTTGCTTATCCTCAAGTGACACTATAATCATATAAAAATTAAATATGAAAATTATTTAAGTGAGTTTCTTTAAGATGGTTTCAAAATTTTTTTCTTGAAATGAAATAATACAATTTAAAAAAAAATTTAGTAACTGACACCAACTTAAAGTTTAGAAAGTTCTTGAGTAAAGGTTCATGAGAAATGAGTTCCTATCTAATTTAGAAATACTTGTAGATTTTTTAAAATACAGGATTTAAACATTTTATTTTCCTCACTTAAAAATTTTTATTAGAAAATAATTTTACTAACTATATTTTATTCTTAAGATTTTGATTTTCTCAGAACTTGTATTTTAAAAAAAATAGGTGTGGAACCAATTTTTGATTAGGCCCTTAAATCCTCAAGCTTCTCCTTCTTTTTTTTTTCATATATTATACTTTTTATTTATTTTTATTTTTTTTTAAACAAAGATTCCTATATCTAGATAGGCCTTAAATGATTTTTAAATTCCATCCTTCTATTTAATCAAAGGTTTGATATATATCCTTCACTTAAAAATCATAATAATAGTGTTGAAAATTATTTTTCAATAAAAGAAATTTAAGTTTTGAAAAATAAAAGTCAAATCTTCTATTTTTCTAAAAATACAACATTTCCTACTAAAGATAGTTTCACTATATTTAACCTACTAAGAAAATTTTAACATTAAATTATTCATCATTACTATAGATTTTAACAAAATTTTCTTAGACATTTCAATATTCAAAATTTTGCTTCCCTAATATAACTTCATATACATAATTATTTTCAATAAAAAAGTAAAATTTATTTATAGTATTCTTAAGAACAAATAAAATTTTAGTTTTTGAAAATTGTTTTTAAATTTCCCCTAAACTTTAAAATTTTAATTAGGATAAAACATTTAAGCATAAGAAATGATACATAGGTAAGAATTAAAAACTAAAATAACATGCTTACAGGAATCTTCATAACCTAAATATGCAAGTATAACAGTTTAAAAACATAAGTAAATAGAAATCAAATTCAATTTTTCAGTCTTTCATAAAATAGAAATTTCAAAGAACTTATAAAGTAGTAGAGGTTTCAAAGCAAATACACACAAACTTAACATAACAAAAATCACAACAATACTAGAAAATATATGGTAGTAAAATTTGAAAAGTTTAAACATGCAATTTAAATAGTGATTTCTAATAGTGTTCTAAATTTTCCTAACGAGCTTTTTGAATTAAATTATACACTACTAAAAACACAATACACTATAACTAAATTAAAACATTTACAATCACAAACACATCACAACATTACATCACGAATATCATAACTATCACAAAACATAAATCCAACACAGATATATCTGAATGTGCACAGCAGAAATAGTCCAATTACAGCACACACATATCAGTGTTCACAACATGATATAACAAACAATAAAAGTCCAAATATCATAAAACACAAATACAAACGTCACAGACTCATAATATAAAAATCCTACTCATCATCTCCATCATCTTCATCTCCTCCGTTCCAATCTCTGGAAGGCACATATTGGATAAAATATGGATGGGTAGGCATCTCAGCACACTGATCTCCTCTAATCAGTCTGTTCATATATTGCTAATAAGTTTACTCAAACTCCTCATGTTTCTGAATATATCTCTCAATGTCTTCTACCTTCCCATCTATATCCTTAACTTGTTCTCTGGTTAGACTAACATTCTTTAAAATCCTCTATAACAATTCAATCTGTGAACCAAAAAACTGACTTCTAGATGATAATGCTTGCAAAGTACAAGTACGAGAAGTAGAAGCAGCAGTCACAGATGCACTGGGAGCACTAACAGATCCTCCTTTCCAGCTAAATTCTGAATATACAATGTAAGTGCTCACATTTACACTGGTAATAGGTCTAAGTGGCTGAAGAACCTCTTCCCAAGTTTCAAACTTTACATCAGACTGCTCATAAATTAAATGGATTAGGGAAGGAAATCTCATACCTACAGTAGTGACAGCTCTGGCACAATTGATAATATAATAAAAAATAATCACTCCAATATCTATTGGCTTTCCCTGTTGAATACAATAATTGAGAACAGTTCTCTCCCTCGTAACATCGCTAACATGACTCGAACATAATAACTTGGATGAGATAATATAAGGTCAAGCCTTGGAGGTGGCATTTAACTTTGAGGCTTGGAAATTTGCTCTTCTGCGGTTTGTGATTTTTCAGAGACCTCTTCCATCAGTAAGAAAAGACATAATCTCATCTAATTCTCCTTCCGTAGGATGATAATTTGCATAAAAACTTAATATTTCAGGAGGCAATAGGTAAAAGGTTTTGATTACCATAAGAGAAAAATTAACTTGTTGTCCTCGAACCATCACTAAATTTTTCTCTGTTTCTGGCAAGTTAGCATAAACTCTCTCACCACAGAAATGACAGCAACAGTGGAAAAGCAACAATAATTTCTACAATTCCTCCGAGCAATCATTTCATCAATATCTCCTCCCGGTCTACAAAAAACTTGATCAGGAATCAACTTACGTGATGAAAGAGCATCAACATAATGATCCTCAACTTTTGAACAGACAAACTTGTCTGAATTGAATCTAGCCTTCCCCTTCGAGTGCTTCAATTTTGGAGCCATTTCTAAAATTTGCCCAAATATTCACCATAAATTCCAAAATCAAAATAAACTTGCTAAACAATTCTAAAAGCAAAATCTACTAAATCCAAACAATTTCTCAAGCTTTTTCTCAAATTTTTACCATGAATAGTGATTTTCAAATTTCTCAAGAATGTACTCAAAATATATGGTGAAAATAAAAAAAAATTGCTTAGGAGAAGTTCTCATACCTTAAGGAGTTGACATCTAAAAAATTTCTTCAAAAATGGCTCTAAAATGATCAAAATAGGTGATGCCCTAAAATGCTTATTTGCGAATTTGGGAGGTTGAAGGTGACGGTGGGGAGAATAATGTCAATTTTTAGGTTTTTATTGCCTGTAAATAGGTTTTCACGAACTGGCACCTATGCATGACATGACAGCGCTTAGCCATGAGTTTTGGTGCTTAACCGCCAAGGGTTTGATGCTTAGCCGCAAGTGAGCATATTTTGACGATTATATTTAATCGCACTAATATGCCTAATTAATCACCCTTAAAAAATTTAAATAATTATTTCTACCCCATACACACTTTTAATACTCCAAAATCACACTTTAATATCAATCAATTCAAAACAAATTTCACACAAACATAAATTTCATTAAAAATAAAACACTTAATACAAACTAAAAATTTCAATCCAAAATCCTTGGATGAAATTTTATAAAACACAAGTTCATAAAACATATAACTAGACACAAATTCACATCATTAAGATGCAACAAACTTATGACACAAAGATTACAATAATCACAAGCACTAAACACGAAACATAGTTAACTAAATCAAAAGACCACAATTGAATTTAATTCCACTCTTCAGTGGGCGGAATAATCCTGAAGCATCATTAGTTCCATTTGAACCATTTGGAATGTAAATCTGATAAAACGGGCGATGGTTGAAAACTCTTACCGAATCTTCTTTTATCCATTTTTTCTTCAAAAACATTGTTTTATCCTCTTCTTCCACATTACTTGTATGACTGAATTGCATTTTCAATTGTCATCCAATGTGCGCTAAATGCACGTAAGTTTCATTTACATGTGCTTCAATTGAAGCCACTTCAGCCTCGATCTTTGAAATCTTCTCTGTGATTCCTTGGATACTAATGGCTAGAAACCTGTCCCGATTTTTGTATTTCCAAATACAAGAATTTGTTACCACTGCTATAAAATTTAATTTCTGGCAAAGGCGCGAAACACTTGACCCGGAATAACTTGCTATATAGATGTGTACCAAAATTAATCTAACGGAAATAGCATTAAATAAAACTCGATTGCTACTGAATGCTAAGCCGTTAGTGATTAATACTTTTTAAATATATATTTATATAGCAAAATATAATTTTAAAAATAAATATTTTATATACTTTTTGGGTACTACGCAAGTATACGTATTGTTTCAAGTAAAGGGCTTTGAAACAAGACCCCAGTATTGCTCCCACGGGAAAAAAATGGTAATAAATTTTTAAATATTGTATTTCAAGAACTTTTTGTATTTTAATCTAACTATAAATTACTTTTAATTTACTAGATGTAGGTAAAGAAAACAATAATAAGAAAATGATTTTGTGAAAACTATATAAAACAAACTACTTTCTTCCTTTCAATTAATCCAAGATTTTTAAGATAATTTAATATTCGTTGGAGAATCTATAATATGGTATTGTGTCAAATAGAAGCATTCTTATTCTTTACCCTTTGATCCAGGTGCAAAGAACATTTGCTAATCTACAAATCAGGTCCGGATGTATTGTTAGTAGAATGGGTTAATCTAGGCTCACACTACTAGATGTCCAAGGGTGGCTATGGTCGGCCCTACTAGTGACCCTTTCCTAATATATAAATCAAATTATAAGAACTTAGTCTGTCACTCTAAAAACTTATCAATTCTACGCCCTTTAAATCTTATCTTCCTATTTATTTGCACTTCACCTTGAATAGCCCGAACATGGTCTTCGACTACCCAAGGATTCATGTGATATCTACAAGTTAAGAGTTCTTCTCCTTCTAGGTCTCAAAACTCTTCAACAGGTTTTAACAATTTAAATGACCAATTTAAAAAGTAAAGTAAGATCAGGTATTAATATCATCACAATGTTTTGAAAATATTTTGATTTTCAATTCTCCATCGAATTTTATATTATCTTATTTATCTTTTAATAATTGAAGGAAGAAAGTAAACTAGCTACTCAGAATACATTGAATATAAACAGCAAAACATAATAAATAAACTTTGAATCAAAAATAAAATACTTATCTCAAATATTCCTGCTACAGATCTTCTGATTCTTACTGACTCCACAGTGTAATGAACTCCAGATGCAACAACTTGAAAATAAACTCACTAAACTAAATAAAAGTGGCCCTAAATTCCTCTCTCTATTTCTCTCTCTATGAATGAGAGATCCTAAAGTGGCTAAGAGATAGGGGTTACAATGGGGGGCATGTTTTTTTTCTGAAGGAGTGGACTCCTATTTATAGGCTTCAAGGGTTGCCTTGAGGCACCTCTTCAAAACATGTCCACATTCAATGAATCTTCTAGAAGGTATGTCTGGCGCCTAGGCACCGGACACCGCGTCCAGTTCTTCGTACCTCTTCGTTTTGGCTCACACATCTTCGCGATTAAAACCATTTTGGAGCGTCCAAATTTAATGTATCGCACATCCTATTATCAAGGAACAACTGCCAGTCTTCTAGAATGTCCAATAACCGCTTACTCTGTCAAAATAACCGTCCAAAAGTCGTCAAAAACTTGACAGTTTTTGTATCGAGTCTGGCGCTTAGGCTCCAACTTCTGGTGTCAGGCCATAATTTTTTATAATTCTTGTATTTTGCTCCATTTTTGCTCCTTTTTGCTCCTTTTCACCCTTTTTACTTTTTTGGACCTTTTTACATCACCTTCATCCAAAAACACAAAGATACCTTTCATTTAATCATAATATCCTTAGAAATTGATAAAAATCAAGGCATAAAAATAGGTTTTTTTTTTCATGGATCAAAATCCCTCAAACTTAAATGTTACTTGTCCTCAAGTAACCTCTTTTACTATATAAAATGTATAACCTTTGGAATGAAAGATAAATATTTAAGGTTCCTTATTATTTTTGATTTTATAAAGTCTTTAGTGAATTATTAACCCAATTTCACTAACTAGGTTTAATTTTAAGAATTTAAAGAATATTCAACTACCAAATCAAAAGATTTCAAATAATTCATCCATTTTGAAAATAATAAAAGTTTATTATATTAAGATCTCATAAATTATTTACAAGAAAAAGATCTTCTTGAAAAAACTTTCTTAAATAAAGATTCATGAATAAAGATTAAGTAAAATATGTAACTAGTTTTCTTTCTATAAGATAATTCAAGTGAAACCAATTTTTGATTAGGCATTTCCTCAAGCTTCTCCTCTCTTTTCTTTTCTTTTTTTTTATATATATAGAGAGGATTACTATATTTGGATAGCCTGTTAATGATTTTGAACTTCACTATCCTTAACTTATATTTTCAAAACTTATACATTTTCACTTAATTATTATAACATGAATAAAAATTCAAAAAGATTTTCAATCTTTTCTTTTTTCAAGTGATAATTTTTTATTACTTAATACTTCTAAAATTCCATTATTTCTACCATGAATAGAAAAATTCCTTAATCTTATTCTTCTTTAAGTTAAATAATTTTATT
The DNA here is from genome assembly GCA_022702705.1 of Papilionanthe hookeriana x Papilionanthe teres. NCBI lineage: Eukaryota > Viridiplantae > Streptophyta > Magnoliopsida > Asparagales > Orchidaceae > Papilionanthe > Papilionanthe hookeriana x Papilionanthe teres. The sequence continues at coordinate 27,727,442 of CM040430.1, forward strand.
CTTAAAATCAATCAAAGTTATTAAAATTTTGGTTAAGTTCACTAAATTGTTTATAATTTCAAAAATAAAAGTGATCTTAAATAGATTCTTCATTCCTTAAGTTATGTTAAAAAGTTTCTATTTTAAGAAAATATTAGCTCTTTAAGGACAAATAAAATTTAAATCTGAATGTATTTTCCCTTCCTCCAAACTTAAGTTTTGGTATACTATGAAAATTTGAAAGTATGAGAGAAAGAAAATCATAATTTTAAAAAGGAAATTTTTATAAGTATGTAAAAATGATCTTTAAAGAGAAAAATTTACTTCTTTTCATGCTTTTATGAATAATAAATAAAATTAAAGCAGGTATAAAAAGTAAGCAGGCTAATTTTTATTTAAAACAAAATAAAAGTAGAGCAAAATTACTAATTACTAAACAGTAGACTGAAACAAACATATTATAAATTAATTCTAATTTCAGTCTCAAACAAAATATACTAAGAATATTCTAATAACAGAATCTTAACACTAACACAGGTACATATCAAATCCACATACATCAATCATCAAACAAACCAACAAACCAAACAAAACAAATTAACAACAAAGTAGCACAACATAGAGATCTATCAACTACTAGTCACTGGCTGTAGCCTCATCATCATCATCGTCACCAAAGGAAAACTCAACATCCTTAGGATCAACAAATGGTGTGAAACTAGGAAAAGTAGGGAAACTAACATCATGCTCACCCTTCAGAAATCTGACGAGGGCTTCATCATACTCAACATCATAGCTACTCTTCCTCTGGGTATAGTCAGATAAATGATCAAGTTTCCTATCAATAGTATCAATTCTGCAGTGAGTTTGAAATAACTCCTGCTGCTGCTCTATAAACTGATCATGCATTGACTCCCCGAAACTCGATGGTGGCTCAGCATAAGTAGAAGGTCGGGAAGTAGAAGGTCTACCTGTAGTAGGTGCAGAAGAAGAAGGAGCAGTCGATCTCTTCCCTCGAAGACTATCATATATGCTAACACTCTCCTGACCAATCGGTTTAGTAGTCTTCAACCTTTCCTCTGAAATATCTGTAGTGACTCCATTGCTAATGCATAATGAATAAATCAGAGATGGGAATCCCAGTCCAACAGAAGTGCTGGATCTCGCAGTAGAATCCATAGAATCATAAATAATACTGCCGACATCAATAGGCTTCCTTTCTTGAATGCAGTAGTTTAAGATCGCTCGATCTCTAGTCACTTCACTCAGGTGGTTGGAAGGTAACAATCTTGCAAAAATAAAATAGTGCCATGCTTTAGAAATACCATTTAACTTGGAGGATTTGAAGTTTACCCTTTTTCCGTTCCTGATCTTCCAAGATTCAGTACCGTCAGTCAAATAAGCAATGATCATATCCAAATCTCCCTTAGATGGAGATAATCCAAAATAGTGGCACTCTATAGTCGGTGGCAGGCCATAAAATACATTGATTCTTTCAGGAGTAAATCCTACTCCGACACCTCTGACAAAAACTTCATAATCTTCAGTATCTAGAAAATTCACATAAAACTCTCGAACTATAGGGATAACAGCAACAGCAGTGAAATAACAGAATCGTTGTCAGTTGTGCGCAACGATAGTGTTTTCAATCATCTCCCCCGGATGATAGAAACTTCATTCTGAAATGAACTTCCTCGACGTCACAAATTCGTGGAATCGAAAATGCGCAGCCGTAGTAAAAAATTTGCTGCTATCGAAGTTATCTCATGCCTTCCTGCATTTAGATTTCGGAGCCATCTAAACGTGAAAGAAAACAAGAAAAAATTTAGGAATCAAAACTTCAAACTCTTTTTAAGTTTAGAAAACTTAAAATAAGTATCAAAAAAAAAATTTTCAAAATTTCCGTTCTTAGCAAAACCTAGGGAAATCTATGGTAAAAATCGAAAATAAATGGTTTAAAGTGTATATCTGACCTTGAGAAGAAGAAATCAAGTGGTTTCGCACTCAAATCCTTGATCTTTTGACCTCAAAATGGATTCTAAAGGCTGATTTTTGTGAAACTCGGAGGAAGAAGAAGGCTTAGGCGTCAATAATGGCTTTTGGGGGTATTTAATGAATTTTTCAGGTACAGGCCGAACCGGCACTAAGGAGCTGAATTCTGGAGCCTAGGCGCCAGACTCGCCTTTCACAAAAAATTATTTTTAAATTTAATTTTCTACCAAAATTCATAAATTTAATTTCCAAATACTCTCAATAGAGTAGGGCTTTAGTTTCTAACTTCCAAAACATTTTCCAAAAATTTTAAAAATTAAATATTAAATCCACCAATCAAACATAAAGTTTAAATCAAACTTCACTAAATTCCATTTATAATCTTCAATATTGGCTCAATATATTCCAGATAAGTATCTTACTTGATTCAAGTTCCTAATACACAATCAAACACAACAATTTCTAAGCAAAAACAACACACATTGAACATGAAAGCAAATACACAAACAAACACAATCGATTTACTAAATCGATACAACGACTCAACAAACCAGATAATAACGATCTCATTACCAGAATACTCTAATCTTCACAAGGGAAATTATGTATTCCACTTGGAAAGAACACTAACGCTCTCGGGAAATCAGTAGCCGTCTGTTCGTCAATCCACTTATTCTTTACATACATTTCAACTTGAGCATCTTGATAAGCCACAAAATGATCAAATTGAAGTTTCATCTGCCATTCTAGATGTTCAATCTGATGAAACATCTCATGAAGGCGTTCTCCAATGCTTTTAAACTCCACTTCAAACTTATCCAAGCGACTAGAAATTTTCTCTAAACTTACCACGATCAAACCATTGAAGTAGGGTTGAGGATCCTTTGAGACCTTGTCCCTAGCCTCTTCTCCATGATTTCTTCCTTCCATTTCTTCAAAAATTTCTCAAATCTCTCAAGAATGAAGTGTAATGGACGTAACTTTGATTGCTTGAAGGTTAGGTATGAATATGGGTTGATTTAAAGGTGAAAATCGTGTGAAAAACTGAAAATTTTTTGTTTTTGCATGACCCAGTAACTGTGGCGCTTAGGCGCCAAATCTGGCGCCTAGGCGCCGGACCTATTGATACATAGTTTAACTCGGGCGCTTAGGCGCCGAATCTTGGCGCCTAGGTGTCGGAACTATGTTCAACTCCGTTTCGTCTAATCGCCAAATTTCAAAGTTTCGTTCTCCAAGATAGGTAAATTATACTGGTAAGAGTAATCTAAACTCAATAACACAAATTGTAAGCAATCATAATGAAGGTTAACTTGATCTCCTTTTTACTCATATCTAGAATAGAGTGATCCAATTTCTAAATCTTACACACTTCAAAATAATCTTCAGCCAAAGTCAACAAAGACTTATAAGCATCAAATTTTTCTAAAGTAATATAAAATTAGTTAAGATCGAGGCAGAACCTTACATTAAAAAACATAAAAACACTCAAATCAAAAGATAATTATGGATTGCCTCCCACAAAGCGCTTAGTTTAATGTCGTCAGCCCGACTTAAGTAAATCTTTAATCAGGTTGACTCAATTCATAAGCCTCTTTATAAATCATTTTAATATCTCCCAAATAAGGCTTCAATCTTAATCCATTTACTTTAAAAAATTTTTCTGTTTTGGGGTCTTTAATATCCATAGCTCCATAATGGTATACTTTCTCAATTATATAGGGACCAATCCATTTAGATCTTAATTTTCCAGGAAAAAGTTTTAAATGAGAATTAAACAGTAATACTTCTTGTCCAGGCTCAAAAATTTTTCCTGAAATTTTCTTATCATGTAACATCTTCATTTTCTCTTTATAAATTCTTGCATTTTCATATGATTCATTTCTTATCCCTTCCATCTCATTCAATTGCAATAATCGCTTTTCTCCTGCTTCATTCAAATTAAAATTAAACTCCTTTATCACCCAATATGCTTTATGTTCAAGTTCAACAGGTAAGTGACAATGTTTACCATAAATTAACTGGTAAGGTGACATTCCGATTGGTGTCTTATAAGTTGTTCTATAAGCCCATAATGCAGAATCAAGTCTATCAACTCAATCAGTTCTTTTAAGATTAACAGTCTTCTCTAAAATTCTTTTAATTTCTCTTTTTGATACTTCAGCCATTCCACTTGTTTGTGGGTGATAAGTAGTTGAAATTCTATGTTTGATTCCAAATTTTTATAGTAATGATTGAATTCTTATATTCCTGAAATGACTTCCACCATCAGTGATAATTACCTTAAGCATTCCAAATCTTGAAAATATCATTTTCTTTAAGAATTTAGATACACTTTTGGAAACACGGTTTGGTAAAGCAACAGCTTCAATCCACTTTGAAACATAATCAACTGCTAATAAAATATAAGTTTTTCCAGATGATGGAACAAATGGTCTCATAAAGTCTAAACCCCATATATCAAAAATCTCAACTTCCAACCTTTGAATTATTTCCCAACCTTTGACATCGATCACATGTTTTCACATAATGTCTCACATCCTTAAATAAGGTCGGCCAATAAAATCCAAAATTTAAAATTTTAAATGCAGTTTTATCTATGTCAAAGTGTCCGCCAAAATCGGAATCATGACATTTTTGAATAATAGCAAAAGTTTCCTCATAAGGTACACATCTTCGAATTATAGAATCTCTTCCAATTTTAAATAAATGAGGATCTTCCCAAATATAAGATTTAGCGTCATATTTAAATTTCTTAATAAATTTGTTATACAATTCATAAGGTAAAATATTGCTAACTAAATAGTTAACAATATCAGCATACCAAGTTGTTTTGCATCCTTGAATAACATATAAAGATTCATCAGGAAATTTCTCATTGATTTTTTCTTCCGAAATAATATCATTTTTAATTCTAGACAAATGATCAGCAATTTGGTTTTCAGTTCCTCTTCTATTTACTATTTGAAAATCATATTCTTGTAGAAGTAAAACCCATCTTATCAGTCTAGGTTTAGAATCCTTCTTAGATATTAGATATTTAATAGCAGAATGATCAGTATGAACTATGCATTTAGTACCAAGAAGATAAGGTCTAAATTTATCAAAGGCATATACTATAGCTAGAAGCTCCTTCTCAGTGGTAGTGTAATTTCTTTGTGTTTCAGTGAGAGTTTTACTAGCATAATATACAACTTTGAAAACATTCTCATATTTTTGTCCTAATACAGCTCCAATTGCAAAATCACTTGCATCACATATTAATTCAAAAGATTTATTCCAATTAAGTGCAACAATGATAGCTGCAGTTTTTAGTTTTTCTCTTTAGAATATTAAAAGCATTAATACATTCTTTGTTAAATTCAAATTTCACATCTTTTTCCAATAAATGACAAAGAGGTTTAGCAATTTTAGAAAAATCCTTTATGTATCTTCTATAAAATCCAGCATGACCTAGAAAACTTCTCACATCGATATGAAGCGTGTGGTTGCAATTCAGCAATAATTTTCACTTTTGCTTGATCTACTTCCATCCCTTTTTGTGAAACTTTGTGACCAAGTGCAATGCCTTCTGTGACCATGAATTGGCATTTTTCCTAGTTAAGAACTAAGTTTGTTTCTTCACATCTTTTCAGAACTTTGGAAATGTTTTCCAAACAAGATTCAAAAGAAGTTCCAAAAACTAAAAAATCGTCCATGAATATTTCAATTCCTTTATCAATCAAATCACAAAATATTGACATCAGACATCTTTGAAAAGTTGCAGGTGCATTACATAAACCAAAAGGCATTCTTCTAAAAGCAAAGGTTCCATAAGGACTTGTAAATGTTGTTTTCTCTTGGTCCTCAGGAGCAATAAGTATTTGATGATAACTAGAATATCCATCCAGAAAACATAAATATGAGTGTCCAGCTAGTTTATCGAGCATTTGATCCAAGAAAGGTAAAGGAAAATGATCATTTCTAGTGGCGTTATTTAATTTCCTATAATCAATACAAATTCTTCATCCAGTAACTTGTCTTATAGGAATTAGTTCATTTTTATCATTGACCATGACAGTTACACATCCTTTCTTCGAAACACAATGAATAGGACTTACCCATTGACTATCTAAAATAGGATAAATAATACCAGCATCTAACCACTTAACAATTTCTTTTTTAACAACCTCTTTCATGATAGGATTTAATCTTCTTTACGGTTCAATAGTAGGTTTAAAATTTTCTTCCATTAAAATTCTATGCATACAAATGGAATGGCTTATTCCTCTTATATCAGAAATAGTCCAACAAAAAGCTTTCTTATAATTCTCTAACACACCTAGTAATTTTTCTTCTTGATCTTTACTCAGTTCAAAAGAAATAATAACAGGTAAAGTTAATGAATTCCAAAGAAACACATATTTTAAATGTGAAAGTAACATTTCTAATTCCAGTTCAGGGGCTTTTTTAATTGATGGTAAAAGTATATCATTTTGAGTTATGTCTAAAGTTTCCCAGTTATCTTTAATAAAATGAGTCTCTTTCTCTTCTACTTCTTCATTTTCATCAGTTAAAAATTCAATTTTTTCTTCAGAAATGACTTTACATTTTTCTTGATAATGTTTCTCAATTAAATAATCAATTATATCCATTCGATAGCATTTCTCTTTATCAGGGTACTTCATTGATTTAAGAACATTGAATTTAATTTCTTGATCATTAACTCTCATGGTTAATTCTCCTTTTTGCACATCAATCATAGCTCGTCCAGTAGCTAGAAAAGGTCTCCCTAAAATAATAGGTATCTCTTTATCTTCTTCCATATCAAGTACGATGAAATCTACAGGAAAGATAAATTTATCCACTTTAACAAGGACATCATCTATAACTCCTTTAGGATAAGTGATAAATCTATCAGCTAACTGAAGGGTTATAGAGGTGGGAGTAATCTCTCCTAAATTTATCTTCGAAAGATAGAAAATGGCATGAGATTAATACTTACTCCTAAATCACATAAAGCTTTTCCACAAAATTTTTCTCCAATAGCACAGGGTATAGTAAAACTTCCAGGATCCTTAAGCTTTTCAGGTAATTTCTTTTGAATTATTACACTGCATTCTTCACTTAATGCAACAGTTTCAAAAGCTTCAAATTTTTGTTTCTTGCTTAAAATATCCTTCATAAATTTTGCATAAGTTGGCATTTGTTCCAAAGCTTCAGCAAAAGGTATGTTAATAGTAAGTTTCTTAAAAATTTCAAAGAACTTAGAAAATTGATGATCAAGTTTCTGCTGTTTAAGTCTTTGAGGAAAAGGTGGTGGTGGTTTTTCAACTTCCACATTAATAGGTATAACAGTATGATCTTGACTAGCAGAGAGAGTTTCTTTAGGTTTTTCAATCTCTTCAACCTCAATCTCTTTTTCAATTTCATTCTGTATTCTTTCTTTTAATTCCTTTCCACTTCTAAGTCGCACAGCCTTAACATGTTCATGTTCTTTTCCAGTTTCCTTCGGATTAATTTCAACATTACTAGGAAGTGTTCCTACAGGTCTATTATTAATTAGAGTAGCAATTTGCCCTTATTGATTTTTGATATTACGAATAGCAGTATTTTGATATTGTAATTGATTATTCATTTGTGAAATTAATTCTTCTATTGATAACTTTTTCTGTTGATTATTAAATCTAAGAGGTTTATAATTTGGATTAACTTGATTATTCCAATTTCCAGTGGGATGAGATTGATTATTACCCCATTGTTGTTGTGAATTATTCCAGTTAAAATTAGGATGATTTTTCCACCCAGGATTATGATAATTTGAATAAGGATTATTTTTACTTGCAATAGCTTGTGAAGTTTCAATAGTTTGAGAATCTTCAATATTAGTAGAGTTATTATGTGAAATATTAACGGCAAAATTATCTAATTTTTTAGACATTGCCGCAACTTGTGAAGCTAGGATAGAAAGGCTTCATTATCATGAATACTTGCCATCTTTTTAGGATTAAGCCTTTCGGACGGCCATTGAAAATTGTTATTAGCCATTTCTTCAATTAAAGTGTAAGCTTCTTCAAATGATTTAGACATTAAAAACCTCCAAGAAGAAGATCAATAATTGATTTTAAAGATCCAATTAATCCATTGTAAAATGTTTGAATAATTAACCAATCAGGTAAAGCATGATGAGAACATTTTCTTAATAGTTCTTTAAATCTTTCCCAAGTTTCATATATTGTCTCCCCATCAAATTGACTAAACGAAGTAATATCATTTCTTAATTTAGCAGTTTTAGAAGGAGGAAAATACTTAGCAAGGCATTTTTGTGTTATTTCAGCCCACATTTTAATAGAACCAGTTGCTAATGAGTTTAACCACATCTTTGCTCTATCTCTTAAGGAAAAAAGGAAAGAGTATAAGTCTAATAGCATCATCAGAAACATTGTTATATTTAAAGGTAGCACAAAGTTCTAAAAAACTAACAAGGTGTAAATTTAGATCCTCATTTGGTGTTCCACCAAATTGATTGTTTTGCACCATTTTAATAATAGACGGTTTAAGTTCAAAAGAATTAGCATCTACAGTAGGTATTTTAATACTACTATGAAGTTCATCAACTATAGGGTTAGCATAATCCCTTAATGGTTTATAAATATTTTGATCATTAAGTTCAATTGGATTTTGTAAAGTAGTCATTTCTTGAAATTTTTGAATTTATTTTCCCTTTTTAATTTTTCTAATTGTTCTTTCTAGTTCAGAATCTAAAGGTATTAATCCTTCAGAACCAAAACTACGCATAAAAAAATAAAGCAAGGAAAGAAAAAAATTTTTAATTTTCTATTTTATTATTTTTATATATTTTTTTTTTATATATATATTTTTTTTTATGTTTTAGGAAATATAATATTTAAAAATCTATAAATTGTACCTCTTTTGTTTCCCCGGCAATGGCGCCAAAAACTTAACCCGATTCTTGTATTTCCAAATACAAGAATTTGTTACCACTACTAGAAAATTTAATTTCTGGCAAAGGCGCGAAACACTTGACCCGAAATAACTTGCTATATAGATGTGTACCGAAATTAATCTAACAGAAATAGCATTAAATTAAACTCGATTGCTATTGAATGCTAGGTCGTTAGTGATTAATATTTTTTAAATATATGTTTATATAGCAAAATATAATTTTAAAGATAAATATTTTATATACATTTTGGGTACTACGCAAGTATACGTATCGTTTCAAGTAATAAAGGGCTTTGAAACAAAGACCCCAGTATCGATCCCACTGGGAAAAAATGGTAATAAATTTTTAAATATTGTATTTCAAGAACCTTTTGTATTTTAATCTAACTATAAATTACTTTTAATTTACTAGATGCAGGTAAAGAAAATAATAATAAGAAATGATTTTGTGAAAACTATATAAAACAAACTACTTTCTTCCTTTCACTTAATCCAAGATTTTTAAGATAATTTAATATTCGTTGGAGAATCTATATTATGGTATTGTGTCAAATAGAAGCATTCCTATTATTTACCCTTTGATACAGGCCAAAGAACATTGGCTAATCTACAGATCAGGTCCGGATGTATTGTTAGTAGAATGGGTTAATCTAGGCTCACACTACTAGATGTCCAAGGGTGGCTATGGTCGGCCTACTAGTGACCCTTTCCTAATATATAAATCAAATTATAAAAATTTAGTCTGTCACTCTAAAAACTTATCAATTCTATGCCCTTTAAATCTTATCTTCCTATTTATTTGCACTTCACCTTGAATAGCCTGCACAAGGCCTTCGACTACCCAAGAATTCATGTGATATCTACAAGTTAAGAGTTCTTCTCCTTCTAGGTCTCAAAACTCTTCAACAGGTTCTAACAATTTAAATGGCCAATTTAAAAAGTAAAGTAAGATAAGGTATTAATATCATCACAATGTTTTGAAAATATTTTGATTTTCAATTCTCCATCGAATTTTATTTTATCTTATTTATCTTTTCATATTTGAAGGAATAAAGTAAACTAACTACTCAGAATACATTGAATATAAACAGCAAAATATAATAAATAAACTTTGAATCAAAAATAAAATACTTATCTCAAATATTCCTGCTACAGATCTTCTGATTCCTACTGACTCCATAATGTATCGAACTCCAGATGCAACAACTTGAAAATAAACTCACTAAACTAAATAAAAGTGGCCCTAAATTCCTCTCTCTATTTCTCTCTAAGGATGAGAGATCCTAAAGTGGCTAAGAGATAGGGGTTACAATGGGGGCACGTTTTTCTGAAGGAGTGGACTCCTATTTATAGGCTTCAAGGGTTGCCTTGAGGCACCTCTTCAAAACATATCCACATTCAATGAATCTTCTAAAAGGTCTGTCTGGCGCCTAGGCACCGGAATCTGGCGCCTAGGAGACGGACACCGCATCCAGTTCTTCGCACCTCTTCGCTTTGGCTCGCACCTCTTGGCGATTAAAACCGTTTTGGAGCGTCCAAATGCAGTGTATCATATGTCCTATTATCAAGGAACAACTGCTAGTCTTCTAGAATGTACAATAACCACTTACTTCGTCAAAATAACCGTCCGAAAGTCGTCAAAAACTTGACAGTTACTGTATCAAGTCTGGCGCTTAGGCACCAACTTCTGGCGCCTAGGCGCCAGGCCATAATTTTTTATAATTCTTGTATTTTGCTCCATTTTTGCTCCTTTTTCACGCTTTTTCCTTTTTTGGACCTTTTTACATCACCTACATCCAAAAACACAAAAATACCTTTCATTAAAGCATAATATCCTTCAAAATTGATAAAAATCAAGGCATAAAAATAGGTATTTTTTTCATGGATCAAAACCCGTTGTATAACCATTGCGCACTCTCACAAATGAACTTCTTCTTTTTGGCTTCCGCTTTCTTCTTAACAACGCTCTCCCAAGAAGACATTGTGGCTCTCAAAATACTCTTCCTTAAGACTCAAAAGTGAAAATGAGAACTGGGGCAAGTATCTCTTAATTTTGGGTCTATTTATAGACTTGGGAAGTCTCAAAAACTGACCCTATATGTGTTTAAACTCCTAAATAACTCCCAAAAAAATATACCCGCAATTTAGGCTTTTAGAATCACATTTTTCACGTTTTTTGTAACTCCGGCGCCTAAGCGCCAATTTCCTTTGCATAGCCACTAATGCTTATTTTAGCACAGGTCTACTAAACGTCAAAATCTTCATTCTGACTTCTCTAAGTCATCAAATGAGAACAAACAAACGCCACTATAACATTAAAACTTCAGAAGACTACCACATTTTCTCAAATCAAACCAAACAAAAGCACACAAAGTAAAGTAAAAGCAAAGCACACCGATAACTATGGGTTGCCTTCCACAAAGCGCTTGGTTTAACATCTTCAGCCTGATATACCCAGAGCTTATTCTGAGTGACCCAACATCAGATTATCATCGAGTTTAGATTGATCAATTCAAAAATAGGGTTTTAGTCTATGACCATTGACTTTAAATATTTTCCACTCTTAGGATCTTTAACATCCACAGCTCCATAGGGATAAAGTTTCATCACAATAAACGGGACCATCCACAAAGACTTGAGTTTTCCAGCAAATATTTTCAATCTAGCATTATATAACAAAACGTTTTGTCCTTACTCAAGATTTTTAGTAAGAATCTTATGATCATGCACAACTTCATCTTTCTTTATAAATCTTAGCATTTTCGTAAGATTCATTCCTTGATTCTTCAAGCTCACTTAATTACAACAATCTCTTTTCACGAGCATCTTTTAAATTATAATTAAACTCTTTAACAATCCAATATGCTTTATGCTTAAGTTCAACTGGTAAATGACAAGATTTCCCAAAAATTAGCCTATATGGGGACATTCCTATAGAAGTTCTATAAGCAGTCTTATAGGTTCATGATTCGCCTCCGACGTGTGCTATTTTTCTACGTGTTTTTATGTTTTTATGTATGTGCACATACTAGAGTTCTACACAAGTATACATATCGTTCAAGTAATACAAGGATCTAGTGGAGTCTCATTTATCGATCCCACATGGAAGTGAGGTAAGAGGTCCTTAGTCAAATTCTAGTCTACTACTATCAGACCTTAGTTTGGAAGGTTGATATAAGTGGTTTTTTTAACAAAAACTCCTAAAGGTAAGTCTTATGTTTAAAATAACTAATAACTACGCCTAAAGAAAAATATTAATTCTAAAGATAACCCTTTCTGGATGAATTAGTTTGGTGAGATTTGAGATAATAAAATATATTATTCTTATACAGTGAATTGGATAATGTAAAGGAATGAGATGCATTTAATATTGTATGTGCCAAATAGGAGCAATCCTATTCTTTACCCTTTTTCGAGTGCATAAAGAACATTGGCTAGTCCTAAGTTTAGTCCCTTAATCTGTGGTTAGGCTGGGAGAATATCGGCTCTCACTCCAGAGCTCCCACTTCCCTTCACCTGAAGGCCAACTCTCACATTAGTTTCCAAACACTATGACCGAATTGGGCATTTTAGTCTTTCACTCTAAAATCTCCAGTTCTACGCTCATCAAATTATATTTCCCTATTTATTTGCACTCAACCCCCATGAACTTCAACATCCATGAAATTTACATGTGGTTCACTTTGTTGAGAAATACACCACCCTCTTGGGTCATAATGCAATTATAACGAATTTTAACACTACAACGAGCTCTTTTTGTAATGTAAATGAAATACAAGTAAAAAACCATCACATTTATTAATAAAAATTCTTCTAGAATGCATCTCAATATCCTAAACATGAATCCTACTCATTGCAAAAGAAAAGTAAAAGGAAAATAATGACATAATCTTCTCATGCCACTATTTCCAAATAACAAGAAAGAGTAAGAGAAAGACATCGTAAATCACGAAGAAAACACAACAGAAAACTTCATTTCATCAAAGTAAATCCAATATATAAGTGTTTACAAAATCATAAGATAATGAAGAATACAATACTTAGTTTTTTTCCCTTGAAAGAAAGATGAAGATCTCTTCCACAAAGTCTCTCACTGATCCATGCAATGCGATTCTCTCAAAATCCCCTCTCTAATCTCTCTAGAAAAGTAGAAATCTATATTTCTACTCCTATACTAAGATCTCTAAACATTCTTCACTTTTTTCCACTCACACACGCCCTTTTTTTTCTTCAAATTCACTTTAAAATAGTGTAGAGATGAATTTCCCAAGAGGTGCTTCAAGTACCCTTCCAAAAAGCGTCTGATTCAATGTATATGGCCAATAATAGCTCAAAATCGCATCCAAACAGTCTTGGTCACAGCTGGTGCTGAATAAGGCATCGTTGACGCCATATTCGTCGCTCTCAAGTTTCTTCGCAACTCCAACACTTTGCTTAGGATTAACGTTGCGAGCCTCCCATAAAGCACTTGGTTTAACGTCGCGAGCCCGACAAATGATTCCTCCTGGAAAATTTCAATTAAGTAATCCTCAATCAATCACCTAATCTTTTTCAGATCCAAGGATTCGTACAAAATCCTCAAATTGTAATCTTTCATTCAACTTTTCCTTTTCAGATTAATTCATATCATTGTTCCTCATATTTCTTTCTAGTTCCAAAATTCTTCTATTGATTTTCTGAATTTGCATATTAATATCATCCTTGAAATTTATAAGAAATGAATCTCTATAAGATACTTCAAGATCTACCAAATTTTGAATTGGATTCTCTCTACATAATTCAGATTCTGGATCAAAATCTTCAATGTTACTCTTCTATTTCAAGTTATCTTCCAATTCTTCCCCTAGTACTAAGAAAATGATGGAGGTGGTCTTTCTATATTTATCTTAGTTGAGGAAATAGGTTTTTCTAATTCCTTATGAATTTGTTCTATTGATCTTTCAATATCCTTATCATCTTTTCTCAACTCAAAGTTCTTTTGAAATATATCCTCAAATTCTCTTCCAAGTCTTAGTTCAAAAACTTTATCTTGTTCATCATTCAATTTTGGTTTTTCTTGTGATTAAGTTGAATCTGAAGATATAAAGAATGGTGGTGTAGATGAATTCCCTAAATAAGTAGGCTTTAAAATTATATTGGTGTTGACCTCATTTTTATGAAAGGTCTCAACCAACCACAATAACCCAATAGGTCAACCCATGAGGTAAAAAGTCAACTTTGGCCAAAATGGTTAATCCTAACCCAATGACCAACCCTACTAACCTGACAGGTCAACCCTTGACCTAAAAAGTTAAATTTGGTCAAAATGGTCAATCCTGACCCAATGACCAACCCTACTGACCCAATAGGTCAACCCATGACCTAAAAAGTCAACTTTGGTTAAAATGGTCAATCCTGACCCAATGACCAACCCTACTGACCCAATAGATCAACCCTTTGACCCAAAAAGTCAACTTTAGACAACTTGGTCAATTTTTAATTAAATAACCAATTATTAACCCAATGACCTGTTTAAGACCCCAAAATAACAAAATTAATCAAATAATTAATTTCAAAATTATTTTGATTAATTAAATTGACTAATAAGTTAATTTTCAATATTTTAATTAATTAATGACATAATTAATTAAAATGAAAAATTAAATTAAAAGTCATAAAATGATAAAATGCACTAAAATGAAATAAAAATGACAAAATTAATCAAATAATTTATTTCAAAATTATTTTGATTAACTAATTGACTAATGATTTAATTTTAAAAATTTTAATTAATGACATAATTTATGAAAATGAAAAATAAAATTAAAAGACATAAAAATGATAAAATGCACAAATTAATTAAAAATAATGGAATTAATCAAATAATTAATTCCAAAATTATTTTTAATTAATTAATTGACGAATAATTTGATTTTTCATATTTTAATTAATGACATAATTAATTAAAATGAAAATTAAATTAAAAAGTCATGAAATGAGACAAAATCCAATTTTAAATAAAAAATGACATGAAAATTAATCAAATAATTGATTTGAAATTATTTCCAATTAATAATTGATTAATAAAATAATTTCCAACATTTTAATTAATGACATAATTAATTAAAATGGAAATTAAATTAAGAAGGGTATTAAATGGAATTTATAACCTATGACATTATGGTTTTCAAAAAATTCCAAATCTCATTTATGACATCACATATTACCTCATATGGGTTAGACACAACCCACATAACCCATTAAAAATGAAATAACCCATAGATGACCCATCATGTACAATGCTTAACCATGGTAAACACATGTGATGATGCCTTAATCATTATGAAAAAAATGATGTGTCACCTCGTCATGCAACCCTAAGAGAACCTTTGGTGACTCATCCAACACCTCACATCTTCACCAATAGGAGAGGGGAAGAGCTTAGATCATCATTTCTTCATATGGTGATCTCATAAATAAAAAATTGGAAAATTAAAGAAATTAAAGGGATCTGTGTCACCTCCCCATGAATCCTTAAATGAGGTGGTGGATGATGAAGATCTTATCCCTTTGAGTCACCATTAACCTCTCCCTTAGCCAATGGAATGGAAACAAAGAAATCAAAGGCTATCATGACAATTTGGAATCCATAATTTCCATGATACATGAACTTGCTTAAGTGGCATAATTCCCATGGAATATAGAGAGGTGATAGTTGGATTACATGGGGGAGGCTGTTACAAGACCCTAGTCCACAGTGCTAACCACTCCATGGTTAATCATCAGCCAACTAGGGTTCAATCATAGCCATCCATGGATATAAAAGAAGCTCTACCCGAAACCATAAGAAAAAAATTCATAGAAACCTATAGGCTGCCCAAATCCCTTAGCTCTCAACACAGAAAATCTTGCTAAGGATCTTAGCAACCTATTCTAGCAAAAATTAAGCCATAAGATTAGTCTGATCGAGCCAATTTGGCTAAACCTAAACAGAACCCAAATCAAGCCACTTTGCCAAAATTACTCACCAAGGCTAGCTGGAACTCAAAATTGAAGTGACAAAGAATTTCTTTGGGATCACTAGAGGCTGACCAACAAGTCTGATCAAGCTCAAGACTATTGTGGCCAAGGTATGGATTTTTTTAATCCAAAATAATTCATATAATTGGAAAATCATGGACTAAACTAGCCCATAAAATTATCATCACCGTATACATGTGATCTACATCTCCAGATGATTCCATAGGTTCAAAAATCATTCAATTTTATTGAGAAATGAGTGAGATATTGAGCTTAGAAGTTGGACGGTTCATGAATTTTCTGAATTATCAAGAATAATCCATGACCATCTGATCCCGTGTTTTGGAACGGACGGCCCAGATCAAACCACGCAGTGTTCAGTGTTCGGATCCGCACAGTGGATCATCCCGCTCCTTCGACCGTACGAGCACACGTGTCGGGCCGAGAAATTTTTGGACTAAGGTTAATTCATATTAACCTTAAAAACTTCAAAAAATCAAAAATTTTTGCACATACCTCTCAAAAATAAAAAAAAATACCTCTGGAAAGCTCTTGAAGAGAAGAAAATTATGAAATTAAAATCATAATTTTATTCTCTGTATTTAATTTTTAAATAATTAAATACTCTCTAGATTATTTTAATTATTAAAAATTATTTACAAATCACAAAAAATGTGAAAATTTTATGGAAGAACCTTTAAGTCCTTAGACACATCTTTTGATTTTTCTAAGGCTATGATAGCTCTTTAGGATATGACTTTCTAATTTTCATGACACTTTATAATTATTTTCAAAAATAATTATAAATTTTGAAAAAATGGAAAATTAAAATTCAAAAAATGGTTAAGAATTTTAGGGTGACAGATAATAATCCTAAAACAATAATTCTTAAGCCATTAAATCAATTTTAAAAGACATTTAAAATACGGTTAAGATTTATTAATTATAAATTAATATTTCAAAACCCTTTTCTTCATTTACTTAACCCATTTCATAATGGACAAAGCCAATGATGAGTCTAAAATCAAATGAATTCAAATCAAACATTAATTAGGTTTAAAGACAAGTTAAACCTAATTAATTCATTAAACATTAATCACATTAGGTTTAATACAAAAATTAAACTTTAATTAGGTTTAAAGACAAGTTAAACCTAATTAACTTATTAAGCCTAAATTACATTAGGTTTAATACAAAATTAAACTTTAATTAGGTTTAAAGACAACTTAAACCTAATTAACTCATTAAACCTTAATCACATTAGGTTTAATATAAAAATTAAACTTTATTTAGGTTTAAAGACCAGTTAAACCTTAATTACATTAGGTTTAATACAAAATTTAAACTTTAATTAGGTTTAAAGACAACTTAAACCGAATTAACTCATTAAACCTTAATCACATTAGGTTTAATATAAAAATTAAACTTTAATTAGTCTTAAAGACAAGTTAAACCTAATTAACTCATTAAACCTTAATTACATTAGGTTTAATACAAAATTTAAACTTTAATTAGGTTTAAAGACAAGTTAAACCTAATTAACTCATTAAACCTTAATCACATTAGGTTTAATACAAAAATTAAACTTTAATTAGGTTTAAAGACAAGTTAAACCTAATTAACTTATTAAACCTTAATTACATTAGGTTTAATACAAAATTAAAATTTAATTAGGTTTAAAGACAAATTAAACCTAATTAACTCATTAAACCTTAATCACATTAGGTTTAATACAAAATTTAAACTTTAATTAGGTTTAAAGGCAACTTAAACCTAATTAACTCATTAAACCTTAATCACATTAGGTTAAACTTTAATTAGGTTTAAAGACAAGTTAAACCTAATTAACTCATTAAACCCTAATTACATTAGGTTTATTACAAAATTAAACTTTAATTAAGTTTAAGGACATATTAAACTTAATTAATTCATTAAACCTTAACTAAATTAGGTTTAATACAAAATAAAACTTAAATTAAGTTTAAGGACATATTAAACTTAACTAAACTCGTTAAACTTTAATTATATTAGGTTTAATACAAAATTAAACTTTAATTAAGTTTGAGGACATATTAAACTTAATTAAACTCATTAAACCTTAACTAAATTAGGTTTAATACAAAACCAAACTTAAATTAAGTTTAAGACATATTAAACTTAATTAAACTTATTAAACCTTAATTACATTATGTTTAATACAAAATAAAACTTAAATTGAGTTTAAGGACATATTAAACTTAATTAAACACCTTCAACCTTAACTACATTAGGTTTAAGGCAAATTAAACCCTAACTAGGTCTAACCCATTAAACCTGATTAAACCATTAAGTCTTAACTAAATTAGACTTAATCAAACCTAAACCCTAATTAGGTCTAACCCATTAGACCTAATTAAACCATTAAGTCTTAACTAAATTAGACTTAATCAAACCTAATCCCTAATTAGGTCTAACTCATTAGACCTAATTAAACCATTAAGTCTTAACTATGTTAGACTTAATCAAATCTAAACCCTAATTAGGTCTAACCCATTATACCTAATTAAAACTATTAAGTCTTAACTAAATTAGACTTAATCAAACCTAAACTTTAATCAGTTCTAACCCATTAGACCTAATTAAACCATTAAGTCTTAACTAAATTAGACTTAATCAAACCTAAACCCTAATTAGGTCTAACACATTAGCCTAATTAAACCATTAAGTCTTAATTAAATAATACTTATTCTCTAATTAAATAATACTTAAACTCTAATTAAGCCTACTACATTAGACTTAATTAAACCATTAAACCTTAACCAACTAAGATTTAATCGAACTTAAACTCTAATTAAGTCTACAACATTAGACTTAATTAGTCTATTAAATGTTAATCAACTAAGGTTTAATCAAACTTAAACTCTAATAAAGTCTATCACATTATACTTAATAAAACTATTAAACCTTAACCAATTAAGGTTTAATCAAACTCAAACCTAAAATAAACCTAACTTCAGTTCAACCTTTAACTTAAGTTCAACCCTTAACATAGGTTCAACCAAACTTTGACCCAAGTTCAACATTTAACTTAGGTTCAACCCAACTTGAACCCAAGTTCAACTTTTAACTTAGATTCAACATAATGTGAACCAAAGTTTAAAACCTTAACTTAAGTTCAATTCATATTGCACTTAAGTCAACAAATCAAACTTAAACCTTAACTTGAGTTCAACCCACATTGAACTTAAGTCAACCTTAAGTCTAGGTTCAATCTAACTTGAACTTAACTTAATTCAAACTTAAATCTAACTTAAGTTTAATCCATATTGAACTTAAGTCAACCTTAAGTCTAGGTTCGGCCTAACTTGAACCTAACTTAACTCAAACACTAATCAAACTTGAGTTCAACCCACATTGAACTTAAGTTAACCTTAAGTATAGGTTCAATCTAACTTGAACCTAACTCAAACCTAAATCAATCTTGAGTTCAACCCACATTGAACTTAAGTTAACCTTAAGTCTAGGTTCAATCTAAATTGAACCTAACTCAAACCTCAAGTCAACCTTAAGTCTAGGTTCAACCTAACTTGAACCTAACTTAACTCAAACTTAAATCTAACTTGAGTTCAAACCATATTGAACTTAAGTCAGCCTTAAGTCTAGGTTCAACTTAACTTGAACCTAACTTAACTCAAACCTAAATCAAACTTGAGTTCAACCCATATTAAACTTAAGTCAACCTTAAGTCTAAGTTCAACCTATATTGAACCTAACTTAACTCAAACACAAATCAAACTTGAGTTCAACCCATATTGAACTTAAGTCAACCTTAAGTCTAGGTTCAACATGACATAAACCAACCTAACTTAAGTCTAACCCATATTAGACTTAAGTCAAACCATACTTAGGTTTAACCTGACATGAACCTAAGTCTAACTTAAACCTAAATTAAGTCTAACCCACATTAGACTTAAGTCAAACCATACTTAGGTTTAACCCGACATGAACCTATGTCTAACCTAAACCAAACTTAAGTCTAACCCACAATAGACTTAAGTCAAATCATACTTAGGTTCAACCTAACATGAACCTAAGTCTAACCTAAACCAAGACATAAACCTTAGGTTCAACCTAAATTGAACCTAAATCGACATAAATCTTAGGTTCAACCCAAATTGAACCTAAATCAACAAAATTGAACTCAAATCTTTATAATCATCATAAATTTGACATTTCAAACATAAATCGACATAATAGACATAAATTTTACATTTCAAACATAAATCACATAATCAACATAAATTTGATATTTCAACCATAAATTGACATAACTGACATAAATCTGACATTTCAAAAAAAATCAACATAAAATCCCATATTTCAAATAAAAATCGACATAACCGACATAAATTTGACATTTCAAACAAAAATCAACATAAATCTGACATTCCAAACGAAACCCAACAAATTTGACATTAATCGACATTTCAAACAAAACTCAACATAATTCGACATTAATCGACATTATGTTAATCTAGAATCCAACTTAAATCGACATTCAAGGCAAATCAAAAATTAAAAATTAACTTCTCAACCACATTTGGACATCCGACAACTCTGGATAAACAGATATTTTGACCAGGTAATCTAAATATTTTGATATGACACTGTTTCTAACTTTATTTTTCTTGCAGGATGAAGACACGAAGTTTCATTTAGATTTTCTTTGTATGTTATAGGGTTTGCTAACTCTGTTTTGCAGGACGATAAAGACTGAACGACAACATTCAAAACAAAACAAAACACAATGATAAAACAACATAACATGACTTGACATCAAACTAAAACACAATGACAAAATAATATGACATGACATGACAAATAACAAAATGACATCATGCATAAAATGACATGACATTACAACATCACGACATGACATAAAACAATATGATATACAACCTACGACATCCCAACATGACACATGACATGACACTAAAACAATAAAACAAAACACCACAAAGCAACGACATACACCCAATATAAATAAAACTTTCTGGTAGTATCGCTTCTTCAGAAACGCACTGCCACGACAACACTTACACTTTTTCGAGGATAAATGTTAACCTTAATTGGGAGTTTTCCTAGGCAATATTATTTTCTCATGATGTAATTAACTATAGGAGCTTGCTCCTATAGCAGATTAAAGAACTCAGGATAGGTATTTCACCTATAAGATCTCTCTGGTTACCCAAGATCTTCATGTGATTTTCTTATACAAAAAACTTCAGTAATTACAAAATCTGAAGATTTATTCTATGAGATTATCATTTGATCTCTTTTTATATCAATCTCTATCATGATTAATCCTTCTTCAATTTCTCCAAAGACTTTTGACAATAAGTCTAAGTAGAATAAGAATTAGGGCGATAGATAGAGAAAGAGAGTGGCGACTCCTTGACATTGATATGATACGAGAATTGATAGCAAAGCAAGTCAACCAAAAGGATTTTCATTACCATCAACGGGGTACATCCATCTTAAGTTCATGAGATTTTTCAACATATGGAAGTAAAATTCATTATTTTTGGCAACGTCCATCATTTCACACCTCTCCTGAACATATATAAAGTATTCTTTAGTCAACATTTTCAACTCATCATGAAAATCCATTTCGATCTTATCTATTAACTTACTTTCAAAACTTTTTTGGAAATCGTCTTTACTTAGATAATCAATTTCATCCATCCAAAAATAATCATCATCTTTTCTCTCAGCTAGATTTTTATATTATTTAACACATCAAAAGTGACATTCTGATCATTAATATTCATAATCAACTCTCCTTTTACACATCTATCATAGCTTATCCAGTAACAAGGAAAGGTCTCCCCAAAATAATTGGAATTTCTTTATCTTTCTCCATATCTAATACAATAAAGTCCATAGGAAAGTTAAATTTATCCAACTTAACAAGAACGTCTTCAATAACCCATTTTGAATAAATGATAGATCGATCAACTAACTGAAAGGTTATACTAGTGGAAGAAATATCGGCTAAATCTAACCTTCTAAATATAGATAGAGGCATCATGTTAATGCTCGCTTCTAAATCACATAAAGCTTTTCCATCTAATCTTTTTCCAATTTCATAAGGAATTGTAAAGCTACAAGGATCTTTTAAGTTTCTGAGGAAACTTTTTCTGAAGTATAGCACTGCACTCCTCACTTAGTGCAACTGTCTCGTAATCCCCAAATTTCCTTTTCTTGTTTAAAATTTCATTCATAAACTTTGCATAACTTGGCATTTGTTCACTGTGAAAGGAATATTTATTGTTAACTTCTTAAGTACTTTCATGAACTTTGAAAATTGTTTATCCAACTTATGATGTCTAAGTCTTGAGGAAATGGAGGTGGTGGTCTTTCCAAATTGATTTTAGTTGGAGATATTAATTTTTCTAGATCCTTAGAAACATGTTCTTTAGATCTTTTTGTTTTCTTTGTTTTTCTCACAACTTCTTTCTCTTTTCTAACAACATCCTATATCTCTCTTCCACTTCTTAATTGGACAGCTTCTTCTTGTTCATTATTTTTCTTTTTAAGCTCGATCTCAGTGTTTCTAGGAAGTGTTCCTTGGGGTCTATTGCTAAGTGAATAAGCAATTTGTCCCAGTTGATTCACTATGTTTCAATTCTAGGATTTTGAATTTTCAACTGGTTTCCCTTTTGCAATACAACTTCTTCTATAGACATATTCTTATCCTCAAATTCTTTATCATTATTAGAGTTTGCTAGATTTGAAGGTCTATATTTTGTGTTCCCCATGTTATTCCAACTTCCATTAGGATTTGCATGATTATTTTCCCATTGTTGGTTTCCACCCCCAGTACTATGATTCCAGTTAAAATTAGAATGGTTCTTCCAACCTAGTTGTAAAAGTTTGAATACGGGTTGTTTATGGTATTTAAAGTCTCATATAATAAGTTAGAAGCAATCATATGCCCTAATGAACTTTCCTTACTTACAGGAGTAAATTTAGGTTGGTTCTTTTCAAATTGGTCCAACTTCTTTGATATTGCAGCAACCTGAGATATGATCACAGAAAAATTCATTAAGAAATTCATATCTATTTTTGATGAAATTGCACTTTAAATAAAGGTATTTTCTTTATTTTATTGCACGAATGAAGATTTATAAGTAATGGAAGAAAAAAGCATGAAATGGAGCAAATTTGGATCAAAAAGGAAGAAATTCATGCAAATTAAACTAAGTCACCGATGGCAAGATCGAGGCCGCCGACGGTGAGATTACTAAGGAGAATTTCTGAAGGATTTATAACTCCCGCCGACAGCGAGCCTGAGCCCGCCGACAGCGAAATCGAGCGGTTTGAAGACCTTCTAGAAGCCCCCCCGACGGCGAGGTTGTTTCCCGCCGACGGCGAGCCAGTTCAAAATGCAAATACATTGAACCTGGACACTTTTCGAAGACGTGTTTAAGCACCCCTTGGACCTTTGCTTACCTCTATAAATAGAGGCCAAATTCTAGTGTCTTAGTGTGTCTCTAGAGTCTTTTATGTGTCTATTTAGTAAGTCTGAGTGTGTTTAGTGAGTTTCTTTAGTTTATTTGAGTGTTATTTAGAAGTTTGCTGTAGAGAAGGAAAAGTCAAAGGAACTTCAAGGAGTCTGCTTGGGGAGGAAATTAAGATAAGTATCTTTATTTATTGTTGTTAACTTTAAATGAAATCCATGCTTTGTTTTATTCCCATGCATTCTGAGTAGTTTTCTTAGTCTTTCTCCTTGTTTATGAAAATTTTGCGAATTGATGAAATTAAATAGAAGCACCTAATATATATTAAAATAAATTGTGATAATTTTTACTTAAAACTTAATTTACTTTCAATCTGGCCAATTGAGCTGTTAAAATATGTTGAATTATCAACTATAGTAAAAATTATATCCAATATTCAAGGAAGTCAAAAGCCTTGGAAGGCGGGTGCAAATAAATAGAGAAATATTAATTATCGGACGTAGAATTGGACATTTTAGTGTGACAGACTAAAATATTCAATTTGGTCCTATTGTTTGAGAGCTGAAGTGTAGATGTTAGCCCTCAGGTGAGGGCCAGTATCCTCCCAGCCTAGCCGCAGATTCAGTAATCAAACATAGGATTAGTCAATGTTCTTTGCACCTGGACCAAAGGGTAAAGAATATGAATGCTCCTATTTGTCACAATACAATTTAAGAATTCTATTTAAATTCATCATTCACTTAATTTTCTAAAAACAAGGAGAAGGATACTTTTTCTGAATTATTTAAATCAACTTATTTAAAGCATTAGTTTACTTTAGTTTGCGATAGTTACTTTTAATTTCCGTTTACTATATTAGTAAGTAATTCCTTTTAATTTAGCTGATAACAAATCGTTAAAAACTTCCCGTGGGATCGATAAACCGAGACTCCACTAGAGCCCCGTATTACTTGATACGATACGTATACTTGCGTAGAATCCACATTATACATTAAATCATATATCTATATTTAAAGCGGGATCAAGTTTTTGGTGCCGTTGCTATAAACATAAATTGCATACATATTAAAAGTGGGTCAAGTTTTTGGCGCCGTTGCCGGGGAAGTAAAGAAATTATTTACTAGAGTAACGGACTATTTTTTAAATTGTATGCGAATATTTGGAAACAAAAATTTAATACCTTACGATTTAGAATTAGAGCGTACAATTAAAAGAATTAGAAAACAAAAAAGAGAAATAATAAATTTAACAAAAATGGCAAATATTCCTGAAAATGAAAATATCAATCAACCAAGACCATTACGAGATTATGCCAACCCTACATTAGATGAAATTCATTTAACTATTCAAAACCCCGATGTAGTTGCTAATTCATTCGAACTTAAACCTGCAATTATCCAAATGGTACAAAATAATCAATTTTGTGGTTCACCTACTGAAGATCCTAATTTACATCTTGCAAGTTTTTTAGAACTATGTGTTACTTTTAAATATGAAGGAGTATCTAACAATGCTATTAGACTTAGACTTATTAGACTTAGACTTATTTGAGTTGGATTACATCAGGGATTGGCTTTAAGACCATATCTTTATGCTTTAGTTATAGATGCTCTTACCGAACATTTACATGAAGATGTACATTATTCTATACTTTTCGCTAATGATATCCTTCTTGTGGATAAGAATAGAGAAAAAGTTCAGGAAAAAATTGAATAATGGAGGTCAGCATTAGAGTCTAAAGGCCTTCGTTTGAATAGAGCTAAAACTGAATACATGGAATGTAATTTTAGTAGAAGTAGATCCAGTTGCAGAATTGTAATGATTGGTGATCAAATCATTAAAAGGTGTGAGCGTTTTAGATATATCGGGTCTACTTTTCGAAGTGATGGTAATATAGATGGGGATGTTAAATGATAGTTTAAGTGAATGAATGCATCGGGGCTATTATGTGATAGAAAATACCTCTTAAATAAAGAAAAAATTTATAAGATGGTGGTGAGACTTGTAGTGCTTTATGGCGCATAATATTAACCTTTAAAAGAGAAGTATAAAACTAAGTGAAGTGTTGCTAAGATGAGAAACTTAGATGGATGAGAGGCTTGAATCTTAGAGACAAAATGTGAAACAAAAGTATCCATAACAAGGTTGGTGTAGCTCTAGCGTGTCGTTCTTCGGAATCGGGATTAAAACTTTTGAAAAGTTTAATATGTAGTCTTATAAAATAGGATTTTGATTTAACTTAATATATATGGATTTTTTTAAAAAATATAAATTTAAATTTAAAAAGCGGGAATGAACGAATCTCATTCATTTAGTAGTTTGAATGAATGATCACAATATCGCAAGCGATGCATATATCCTGAGGAATAGATACACTGCTTGATAATATAACTCAATCAAATAAATTACAAAATTCATGACATATGTTTTGGTCTGCGAAACTTTTGTGTTGACCGACAAATTCCCCTATTTAATAAGAAAGAATTAAATAGGGTTTATATTGGATTCTTAAAACTCCCTATAGTCAATTACCCCTCAAATGACCGAAATCACCTAAAAGAACTCTCGATCTAGATCAGATGTATCTATCTTAATGAATTCAAAGGTTAAGTTTTCAAAGTAGTGTGGCAATAGGAAATCCAATAGGTGAGTGGCTCAAAATTGGAATAGTTTTTATAAGAATCCAATGAAAAGAAAGGTAGGGGATGTCACAGATCTTGAGGAGGATCTCGATGACTTCCCAGACTATCCTATTGTTGGGCTTTAAATTTTGGAAATGAATTTATTTAGATTTCAATCTTGCCAATTATTAATTATAGGGATTAAATTTGCATAATATTCGATTATAAAAATAACTTAGAAGATAAGAGGATTTACGTCGTATCGGACGACGACCTCGAAATCCTAAAGCGAGTTAGGGCTTATATTGCACAACATGGTTGTGCAAAGGCCTAAAAGAAAATGTGAGGACTTAGACTTAGACTTGTTCCTTTTTCTTAGTCTTTCTCCTTGTTTATGAAAATTATGCGAATTGATGAAATTTAATAGAAGTACCTAATATATTAAAATAAATTGTGATAATTTTTTACTTAAAACTTAATTTACTTTCAATCTGACCAATTGAGTTGTTAAAATATGTTGAATTATCAACTCTAGTAAAAATTACATCCAATATTCAGGGAAGTCAAAAGCCTTGGAAGGAGGGTGCAAATAAATAGGGAAATATTAATTATTGGACGTAGAATTGGACATTTTAGTGTGACGGACTAAAATATTCAATTTGGTCCTATTGTTTCGAGAGCTGAAGTGTAGATGTTAGCTCTCGAGTGAGGGGAACGTGGGAGCTCTAAAGTGGCAGCCAGTATCCTCCCGACTTAGCCGCAGAATAGTAATCAAACATAGGATTAGTCAATGTTCTTTGCACCTGGACCAAAGGGTAAAGAATAGGAATGCTCATATTTATCACAATACAATTTAAGAATTCTATTTAAAATCATCATTCACTTAATTTTTCGAAAAACAAGGTGAATGATACTTTTTCTGAATTAGTTAAATCAACTTTATTTCAAGCATTAGTTTACTTTAGTTTACTTAAGTTATTTTAAATTTCCGTTTACTATATTAGTAAGTAATTCCTTTAAATTTAGCTGATAACAATTCTGTTAAAAACTTCCCTATGGGATCGATAACCAGGACTCCACTAGAGCCCTGTTTTACTTGATACGATACGTATACTTGCGTAGAATCCACATTAAACATTCAATCATTAAATATATATATATTAAAGCGGAATAAAGTTTTTGGTGTCATTGCTATAACATAAATTACAAACATATTAAAAAGTGGGTCAGGTTTTTGGCGTCGTTGCCCGGGAAGTAAAGAAATTATTTACTAGAGTAACGGACTATTTTAAATTTATTTTATAAACTTGTATGCAAAAATTTGGAAACAAAAACTTAATACCTTACAATTCAGAATTAGAGCGTACAATTAAAAGAATTAAAAATCAAAAAAGAGAAATTATAAATTTAACACAAATGGCAAATATTTCTGAAAATGAAAATATCAATCAAACAAGACCATTACGAGATTATGCCAACCCTACATTAGATGAAATTCATTTAACTATTCAAAACACTGATGTAGCTGCTAATTCATTTGAACATAAACTTGCAATTATCCAAATGGTACAAAATAATCAATTTAGTGGTTCACCTACTGAAGATCCTAATTTACATCTTGCTAGTTTTTTAGAACTATGTGCTACTTTCAAATATGAAGGAGTATCTAACGATGCTATTAGACTTAGACTTTTTCCTTTTTCTTTAAGGGATAAGGCTAAAATGTGGTTAAATTCGTTAGCACCTGGATCTATTAAAACTTGGGGAGAATTATCACAAAAATTTCTATCCAAATATTTTCCACCATCTAAAACTGCTAAGCTAAGAAATGATATAACTTCTTTCAGTCAGTTTGATGGAGAGTCAATATATGAATCTTGGGAGAGATTTAAAGAACTTTTTAGGAAATGCACACATCATGTGTTACCAGATTGGTTAATTATCCAAACTTTCTATAATGGATTAGTAGGATCTTTAAGATCAATCATCAATGCTGCTGCTGGAGGATCATTAATGTTAAAACCATTTAATGAAGCATATGCACTAATCGAAGAAATGGAAACCAATAATTTTCAATGGCCTGCTGATAGAATGAATCCGAAAAAAATAGCTAGTATTCATGAAAATGATGCAATATCTATGTTAGCTTCACAAATTGTTGTTGTATCTAAAAAATTAGATCATTTTGGAATGAATTTCTCTCCAACTATATCAGAAGAAAATTCATCTGGACAACTTATAGAATCCCTATCTCAATATGAAACTATTAATGCAGTTAACAACAGACCCAATAATCCTTATGCAAATTATTATAATAATGGATGGAAAAATCATCATAATTTTAACTGGAATAATAACACAACTAATCAACCATGGATGAATAATATGACACAACCATTAGGAAATCCATTTAATCAAGGAAATACTAATTATAAATCTAATTATCCACCTGGATTTAATAATAATAACACACAATTTAAAGATAAGAAATTATCAATAGAAGAATTAAAATTAAATATGGGTCAACATTTACAAAATCAAGGAAATCAATTACAAATACAAGGAAACCAATTACAAAATCAAGGAACAGCTATCAAAAATATTGAAACTCAACTTGGACATATCGCTACTGCACTTAATAATAGAATACCTAGAACATTTCCTAGTAATGTGGAAATAAATCCCAAACACAAGGGAAATGAACAAATTAAAGCAATACAATTACGAACTGGAAAAGAATTAGAATCTCGAATTCAGAAGGAACTTGAAAGTCAAAAAGAGGAAATGGAACTTGAAAAGGAAAA
Source organism: Papilionanthe hookeriana x Papilionanthe teres (assembly GCA_022702705.1). Lineage (NCBI taxonomy): Eukaryota > Viridiplantae > Streptophyta > Magnoliopsida > Asparagales > Orchidaceae > Papilionanthe > Papilionanthe hookeriana x Papilionanthe teres. The sequence goes on from CM040430.1 coordinate 27,756,281, forward strand.
GAATCAACAAGATCCAAAATTAGAAAATCCTTCAATACCTATGAAAATTTCTGTTAAAAAACCTCCACCACCATTTCCTCAACGACTAATTCAACATAAAAAAGACAAAAAATTTGCTAAATTCCTCGAAATTTTAAAGAAATTAACAATAAATATTCCTTTCGTAGAAGCTTTAGAACAGATGTCAAACTATGTAAAATTCATGAAAGATATTCTAAATAAAAAAAAATTTATCGATAATGAAATGGCCGCACTTAGTGAAGAGTGTAGTGTTATTATTCAGAAAAACCTTCTTGAAAAATTAAAAGATCCTGGTAGTTTCACTATACCCTGCACTATTGGAGAAATATTTTATGGAAAAGCTTTGTGTGACTTAGGAGCAAGCATCAATCTAATGCCTCTATCAATTTTTAAGAGATTAGGACTGGGAGAAATTTCACCTACTTCGGTAACTCTTCGGTTAGTCGATCGTTCTATTACATATCCTAAGGGAGTTATTGAAGATGAATTAGAAAAAGTGGACAAATTTATCTTCCCTGTAGATTTTATTGTTCTAGATATGGAAGAAGATAAAGAAATTCCTATCATTTTAGGAAGACCATTTTTAGCCACTGGAAAAGCTATGATTGATGTTCGTAAAGGAGAATTAACTATGAGAGTAAATGACCAAAAAGTTACTTTTAATATTGCTAAATCAATGAAATATCCTGTGCTAGAAAAAGATGATGAGTGTTTTCGAATGGAAGTACTCGATCATTTACAAAAAGAACATTTTAAAGAATATTATGAAGAAAAATTAGAAAAAGAAAATATTGAATTAATTGAAAAATCTGAGATAAATGAAGAATTAGATTATATTCAAGAGAAATTTGAATTTTTGTATAACACGGAAAATAATGAAAAAAAAATATAGTTCCATCAATTATTAAACCTCCTGAACTTGAATTAAAAATGTTACCTAATCATTTAAAGTATGCTTACTTAAGTAATTCTTCAACTCTACCAGTTATTATTTCATCAGAATTAAATGAATCTCAAGAACAAAAACTTTTAGATACATTAAAAAAATATAAGAAAATTTTTTGTTTGACTTTAGCAGATATTAAAGGAATTAGTCCTTCAATTTGTATGCACAGAATTATTTTAGATAATGAACATAAACCTAAAGCAGATCCACAAAGGAGATTCAATCCAATAATGAAAGAAGTAGTCAAGAAAGAAATTTTAAAATGGTTAGATAATGATATTATATATCATATTTCTGACAGTGCTTGGGTAAGCCCAATTCACTGTGTACCTAAAAAAGGAGGGGTGACTGTCAAAGTTAATGAAAATAATGATCTTATTCCTATAAGACAAGTTACTGGATGGCGAATATGTATTGATTATAGAAAATTAAACACGACCACCGGAAAAGATCACTTCCCTTTACCCTTTCTAGACCAGATGTTAGATAGATTAGCCGGACATAAATATTTTTGTTTCTTAGATGGATATACCGGTTATCATCAAATACAAATTGCTCCCGAGGATCAAGATAAAACTACATTTACTAGTCCTTATGGAACTTTCTCTTTTCAAAGAATGCCTTTTGGATTATGTAATGCACCTGCAACATTCCAAAGATGTATGATGTATATATTTAGTACTAATTGATAATGGAATAGAAGTATTTATGGATGATTTCTCTGTATTTGGAACAACATTTGACACATGCTTAAATCATCTTGAAAAAGTATTTGAAGTATGTGAGAAAACTAATTTGGTTCTTAATTGGGAGAAATGTCAATATATGGTTACAGGCGGCATTGTATTAGGGCATAAAATTTCGGAAAAAAGCATGGAAGTAGACCCTGCAAAAATTCAAGTTATAGCTAAATTACCACCTCCAACTACAGTGAAAGGAGCAGTTCTTGGGCAAAGATATGATAAGATTTTCAAAGTTATATACTACGCTAGTAAAACTCTAAATGATGCTGAAATAAATTATACAGTTACTGAAAGAGAATTATTAGCGAGTTGTATATGCTTTTAATAAATTTCGGCATTATCTAATAGGAACTAAATGTATTGTACATACTGATCATTCTGTTATTAAGTATTTAATGCAAAAGAAAGATTCTAAACCAAGATTAATCAGATGGATATTATTAATGCAAGAATTTGATTTTGAGATCATTAACAAAAAGGGAACTGATAATCAAATTGCAGATCATTTTTCAAGATTATAAAATCATGAATTATCTAATACTGATAATGAAATTTTAGACAGTTTTCCTGATGAACAACTTTATAATATTAATGAGTTGAAAATACCTTGGTATGCTGATATAGTAAATTATATTGTAAGTGACATTTTACCACCTATGTTAACTTTGCAACAACGAGAAAAAATTCATTCACGATACTAAAACATACTTTTGGGATGAACCATACTTATATAAGCAATGTAAGGATCTAATCATTAGAAGATGTGTGCCTTATGAAGAAACAGAACCAATTATTCAAAAATGTCATGATTCTGATTTTGGAGGACATTTTGGGATAGATAAAACTGCATATAAAATTCTACAATCTAGATTCTACTGGCCTACTCTATTTAGAGATTTATATAGATATATAAAAACATGCGATAAATGCCAAAGAGTAGGAAACATATCAAGGAAAAATGAAATGCCTCTGAATTTTATATTAGAAGTTCAAATTTTTGATGTTTGGGGATTAGATTTGATGAGACATTTTATTCCTTCATTTGGAAACTCATATATATTAGTAGCTGTTGATTATGTTTCCAAATGGATTGAAGCACAAGCTTTACTTAGGTGTGATGCTAAAAGTGTTTCAAAATTTTTAATGAAAAATATTTTTACTAGATTTGGAATGCCGAGAGTGATTATCACTGATGGAGGAACTCATTTTAGAAACAAATATATTCACAAACTAGTAGAAAAATATAATATTATGCATAAGATATCAATCGCTTATCATCCACAAACTAGTGGATTAGCTGAAGTTTCTAATCGAGAGATTAAGCTTATATTAGAAAAATCTGTAAACCCTAATAGATTGGATTGGTCTATAAGACTAGATACTGCATTATGGGCATACAGGACTGCTTATAAAACTCCGATTGGAATGACTCCCTACAGGCTTATATATGGAAAAACTTGCCACTTACCAGTTCAATTAGAACATAAAGCATATTGGGCGATTAAAGAATTTAATTATAATATGAAAGAAGCTGGTGAGAAGAGATTGTTGCAATTAAATGAATTGGAAGAATTAAGAAACGAATCATATGATAATAATAGGATCTATAAAGAAAGGATGAAATTATGGCATGATCGGAAAATTAATCAGAGAAATTTTGAACCAGGACAAAAAGTTTTGCTTTATAATTCTAGATTGAAATTATTTCCTGGGAAATTGAAATCTCGATGGTTAGGACCTTTCACCATAACTCAAATTTTTTCATATGGAACTATAGAAATTGAAGATCCAAAAATAGGACATAGATTTAAAGTAAATGGACATAGATTAAAACCATATTTCGAAGATAGAAGACCAAATTTTAAAGAGGTTTTAATGCTTAGTCAACCTGAACACTAACTAAATTAGGTCGGGCTCACGACGTTAAACCAAGCGCTTTATGGGAGGCAACTCATAGTAGTCTTTTATTTTAAATATCTACAAATTAGTGAGTCTATATTATTAAAACAAATCTTACTACTCAAACTTTTTATTAGAATCATCACAAATTTGAACCTATATGATGAGATCAGAAAATATTCGGACCACAATGAAATTGGGCGATTTTCACGAATCTCGCCGATAGCGAGCCTGAGCCCGCTGACAGTGAGATTATGTGCCATGACTTGAGTCAGTTTTATAACTAAGTCGCCGACGGCGAGGAACTTTCCGCCGACGGCGAGGCAGTTAAAATTTTGGTTTCTTAAAGATTTTTCGTGCGGTTTTTGACGGATCTAAGCCATTCCTTCGTAAGAAATTATCCCAAATCCGATTTTTCACCATTTTCTTCCTTAGGAACGACTAGAGACCAATCCATTCCATTCAAAATGGATACCAAATTCTTAGAAACCACAAAAACTGAAGTTTTCAACCGAAGAAAATTCGTCAGTTCGGAGGCGCAGCGTATCTTCAACAAAGGCTTGATGAAGAAAAGACTTATTAAAGAAAGAGGATTTGTCAACAGAGGAGTCGAGAATTCTACTACAAAAATTGAAGAAATGATCGCACAGCGGCATTGGGAGGTATTTTGTTATACGACATCCACTGTAGTTATTCTAGTAGTTAAAGAGTTTTACTCTAATTTACATGCGATCAACAATGGAAATGTGTACGTCAGAGGAAGATGAGTAACATTTACTCCTTCAAGGGTAAATGATTTTTTTCTATAGAGAATACCTCTGTTTGTCATTATTCCAACTTTGTGCCTTCAAGATACAATATGAACGAGATCTATAGATACCTGACCGACGAACCAGATGACTGTGAGTTACGAGAAGACGGGTATGTCAGTTTTTCTGCATCACTTCTTAACCCTGTCTTGAAGCACTGCATTTCTTTATATCATCAAAATTATTACCTACCATGAGAGTAAATAAAGTTTCAAAGGAATGTGCTATTTTAAACTACTGTATTCAAATTGGATTACCTATCGATGTTGGATCAATAATAGTAAAGTCTGTGTTGGGATTAATTGTGCATGGGTCAGTGCATGGACTTGGACACCCATCTACTATATTTGCTTTATGCGATCGGTACCAAGTTTCTTATGAGGCTTGGGAAAAGTACTTTTACCATGGAACCACTCGGATCCTACCGATATGTTTCCCATTTTGGACAACAATGATAAGATTACCATTATTTCGACGAGCATCACGGAACAATCCTTTAGCAAGGCCCTTTATCGATAAGACTAATTTCATTCGAAGAAGATTAAAGGATTGGAGAAAGAATTGCAAAATGTGATGAATTCCATTGACAATATCTCCGATATGTTTGATCATATTGATTGGAGAATGAAGGAGCACTTTGATCATACTGGACATCTGGAGGCCAGTTTTATTCATCTACTAAGACAGAAAGGATGGATTAATGAAGAATCTACTGCAGAATTCCCTTTCAGGCCTTTCTACAATTTAATTGTGCACCTGCGTCGTATCGAAAATATCAGAGAAGATGTTAGTTCAGACACTGAAGAGTAAGAAAGATTTCAATGTTTATGTCATATATTTGTGTATATATGTGTTAATTCGGAGTTAGATTTTATTATGAGTCAAAATTTGATTTGATCATCTCAGATTTGATGAGATTTTATGTAAATTATTATGTCTCAGCATTTAGAGTGTTGTGGTGTGGATTGCGATGCTAAGTATTATGGATTTGAACATTTAAGTTAAGTATGTGTTAAAGTTGTTAGTATGGAGCTTGTAAGTCTCATGGATTTCATATATAAAGTTATATTGTTTGTGTTGTGTGACTTTTTGTGAGTATAAGTATCTAATCTTCGTATTATTATTAAATTAAGTGATCGGAAGATTGATTAAAGGCAATTCGAGGTTGAAAATGATTGACGAATTTCAAAAATTTAAAATTTTTTGGGATCTCGCCGACGGCGAGAAAACCCTCTGACAGCGAGATCTAGCTCGCCGACGGCGGATTTTTCTCCAAACTTTTGCCTTATGAAATTAATTAACTCGCCGACGGCGAGAAAAATCTCGCCGACAGCGAGATTGCGAAAAGACCTATATTTGACCTGTCAACCAACACTATTCATCATCCCTTTCCTCAAATTTTCGAAAAAACCGACCTAGGGCTTGAGAGATCTCGGATTTGAAGTGATTTCAAGACTTTTTGACAACGGATTTCATCTTCCCTTGGTAAGAGCTTCACTCCTATGCAAAAATTTTTGATTTTCACCATGGATTTTTTATACATTTGGAGAATTTTGAAAAATTTTGAAATATGGAAAAATACTTGGAAGAATTTCATAAAAATTGATTTAAATGGATTTTAGATGTTGTAGGAAGCCTTCTTAGTAATATTTTGGAGTTTAGTTAAAATTTTTTGCAAATTTCACAGATCAAGAAATGGCTCCACGACAAAAGCGACGAATAGAGCATGACGAAACCCGATTTATTAATGCAAGAGCACAAACTCAATATTTTCAAAACATACAAGCAAGAAAATGCATTCAAGATCGAGTTTTCAAGAATCCAGGAGGAGAAGTGGAACGAGTTATAAAGGAGCGAGGATGGAAAAACTTCTGTTACGTGACCAACAGAGCCACTGTGGAAGTGGTAAAAGAATTTTATATGAACTTAACACAGGCTGAAGATGCACCGGTTAAGGTTAGAGGATTTTTTTGTAGATTTCAACGCTGCTAGAATAAACGCTTATTATGAAGTACGAGACATCTACACCAGAGAGTATGAAACTTTTGGAACTATGGAAGGACCACTGGAAGAGGTGATCGACTTTCTCACTGATGGGAAAGGAGTCTGGAAGATAAAGCGGCGGGAACGGTAAACTTCCCTCTTTCTATGCTAAATGCAACATCTAAAGCCTCGACATTATTTTATTTGTTCTACTTTGTTACCTACCTACCACCATAGTGAGGTAACAAGAGATGTACCGGTTCCGAATTTACGTATTCGAACCGTAAGAGTATTAATGTGGGAAATGTTATTTATAAAAACATATTAGCCACTGCTAGAAATGAAAGTGGAGGAGGACTAGGACATCCTAGTCTTATTTATGCACTTTGCTAATTATCTGGGATAGAGGCAAGAGATGATGAGGAATGGATTGAACCTATGAAACCCCTTACTCAGGCTAATATAAAGAAATATGAATCCCACGAAGGATGGAGATCTGGAACAAGGGATTATGTACCTTCTTTAAGTAGAGATATACCCTCTACTAGTTATGATCCACCCCCTCAGTACACCACTCTTACCCTTCAAGATCTGATGAATGAATTAACCCTGAGTAGAAAGAGTTTTGAGTTATTTGGAGAAAATATGAAAAGAAGATTTGAGCATATAGACCAAAGAATCGGAGGCTTGGAAAGAAGACATGATTATGATAGCGAATATCTCCAGCGACATTCAAAGTACGAAATTGCATACTATGAAGCTGAACGTCGATATAGGAGTGGTGATTTAGATGTTGTCTTTCCTGAGTGCCCCCGATATTCACAGTGCCAGCCTGCTCAGCCTTCTCAGCCTGGAGATCAAGGAGATGACATAGCTTGAGATTTTGATGCAGAAGATTAGAATCTTTGTTTAGTTTATTTAGTTTGTTTAGATTTGTTGTTTTGCAAACTTTATTATGCTGTGTGTAATATTTTAGTACTTTCTGTAGACTTTGGACTTGGTATGTTTGTTTGTTTGCTTGAGCTGTGGTATTAGATTTCTTATATGTGTTAAATTAGTTTGCAATTTTTTTTTAGGATGTTAATTTAAAGTTTTTATAAGTTATGAATGCTATACATTGTTTAGGATGTTTTAATATGTTTTAAAGTAGATTAGTTGATTATATGTGTAGTAATAGATTAAGTTTTCAATTGTTATGTTTGAAACTTATTTTGAAATTTCCATTCCTGCACTTTCTTTTAAATATTATATATGTGGAAGAATACTAACAGTACAGGTTCTGTAAGTAATGAAAAAGCCTGCAAAAATTTCAAAGAAAAGAAATACCTAAAGCCCAAAGGTATGATGAATTTTATTATATACTTTCCCTTTTTCACTATTTAGTATAGATAGAAAAATTTAAGTTTGGGGGAAGGTAAAAATACAAATTTAATTATTAAAATTGTTCTCAATTATTATCAAATGATTTTCTATAGTAGTTTTTCAATTCAATAAACATGAATTACTTTATTTAATTATTATAGAAAGTTAAATAAATGTTTCTAGTAATTCAATTAATTAATGGAATAAGATATTTGGTTAAAAGGAATAAGAATATAGTAAACTATTTAAAGTAAGGGAAACTATATTTTAAAATTGAAATTCTTAAGTATTTAAAGGAAAAAGAAAGGATAGAAACTCAATGAAGTAAAGGCTATGAAATATATATAAGCAAGGACATATTTTAAGTTTCAAATTTAGGAAGAGAAATTGAAGTTCAAAATTATTAACAGGCTATCCAGATACAGTAATCCTCACTTGAAAAAGAAAAGAAAAGAAAATAAAATAAAATAAAAGAAAAAAAAGAAAAAAAAAGAAAAATATAAGTGAGGAGAAGCTTAAGGAGATGCCTTATCAAAAATTGGCTTCAATAGATTCAACCTAAAGGGTAAAACTTAATTATATTTCTAAACTTATATTTCTGGATTGGTACTTTACTAAATAGTATTTTATTGAACTTCCTATCATCTAAATATCTTAAGTAATTTACTCTTTTTAAATATAGTCATTCCTGAAATAAATAGAAAGCTAGAAATCTTAGACCTGATAACTTAATAATCTTATGTCTATAAAGTTAATTTAATTACTCAGAAATATTTATATTTAACTTTATTATAATGTTATTTAAATTTAATTCATAGTATCTGAATTGAAAAATTCTATTACATAAATCATTATTTTTATTTAGTATTAAAATTACTTGAGGACAGGTAATAATTAAGTTTGGGGGATTTTGATCACAGAAAAATTCATTAAGAAATTCATATCTATTTTTGATGAAATTGCACTTTAAAGAAAGGTATTTTCTTTATTTTACTGCAAGAATGAAGATTTATAAGTAATGGAAGCAAAAAGCATGAAATGGAGCAAATTTGGATCAAAAAGGAAGAAATTCATGCAAATTTAACTAAGTCGCCGACGGCGAGATCGAGGCCGCCGACGGCAAGATTACTAAGGAGAATTTCTAAAGGATTTATAACTACCCCCCCCCCCCCGACAGCGAGCCCGAGCCCGCCGACAGCGAGATCGCGCGGTTTGAAGACCTTCTAGAAGCCCGGCCAACGGCGAGGTCGTTTCCCGCCAACGGCGAGCCAGTTCAAAATGCAAATACATTGAACCTGGACACTTTTTGAAGAGGTGTTTAAGCACCCCTTGGACCTTTGCTTACCTCTATAAATAGAGGCCAAATTCTAGTGTCTTAGTGTGTCTCTAGAGTCTTTTATGTGTCTATTTTAGTAAGTCTGAGTGTGTAGTGTGTTTCTTTAGTTTAGTTGAGTGTTATTTAGAAGTTTGTTGTACTAGAAGGAAAAGTCAAAGGAACTTCAAGGAGTCTGCTTGGGGAGGAAATTAAGATAAGTATCTTTATTTGTTGTTGATCACAGAAAAATATGTTAAGAAATTCATACCTATTTTTGATGAAATTACACTTTAAAGAAAGGTATTTTCTTTATTTTATTGCAGGAATGAAGATTTATTGGTGATAGAAGCAAAATGCATGAAATGGAGCAAATTTAGATCAAAAAGGAAGAAATTCATGCAAATATAACTACTTCGCCGACGGTGAGATCGAGACCGCCGACGGCGAGATCGTGAGGAGAAATTTCTGAAGGAATTATAACTATCTCGCTGACAGCGAGCCCAAGCCCCCCGACAGCGAGATCGCGAGGTTTGAAGACCTTCTAGAAGCCCCGCTGACGGCGAGGTCGTTTCCCGCCGACGGCGAGCTAGTTCAGAATGCCTATACATTGAACCTGGACACTTTTTAAAGAGGTGTTTAAGCACCCCTTAGACCTTTGCTTACCTCTATAAATAGAGGCCGAATTCTAGAGTCTTGTGTGTGTCTTTTCGAGTCTTCCGTAGTCTATTTTTAGTGTCTTAAGTGTAGTTTGAGTGAGTTTAGTGAGTTTATTAGTTTAATTGAGTACTATTTAGTTGCTGTACTAGAAGGAAAAGTCAAAGGAACTTCAGGAGTACGCATTGGAAGGAAATTAAGATAATTATCTTTGTTTATTGTTTTTAACTTTAAATGAAATCCATGCTTTGTTTTATTCTCATGCATTCTGAGTAGTTTTCTTAGTCTTTCTCCTTGTTTATGAAAATTATGTGGTTTGATGAAATTAAATAAAGGCACTTAATATAATATAAATAAATTGTGATACTTTTTACGTAAAACTTAATTTACTTTCAATCTGGCCAATTGAGTAGTTAAAATATGTTGAATTATCAACTATAGTAAAAATTACATCCAATATTTAGGGAAATCAAAAGCCTTAGAAGGAGGGTGCAAATAAATAGGGAAATATTAATTATCGGGCGTAGAATTGGAAATTTTAGTGTGACAAACTAAAATACTCAATTTGATCCTACTGTTTGAGAGTCGAAGTGTAGATGTTAGCCCTCGAGTGAGGGGAACGTGGGAGCTACGAAGTGGCGGCAAGTATCCTCCCAGCCTAGCACGTGATTCGATAATCAAACATAGGATTAGTCAATGTTCTTTGCACCTGGACCAAAGGGTAAAGAATAGGAATGCTCCTATTTGTCACAATACAATTTAAAAAATTCTAATTAAATTCATCATTTCACTTAATTTTCTAAAAACAAGGAGAATGATACTTTTTCTGAATTAATTAAATCAACTTATTTCAAGCATTAGTTTAATTTAGTTTATTATAGTTACTTAGAATTTATGTTCACTTTATTAAGTAATTCCTTTAAATTTAGTCGATAACAATTACGTTAAAAACTTCCTCGTGGGATCGATAACTGAGGACTCCACTAGAGCCATGTATTACTTGATACGATACGTATACTTGCGTAGAATCCACATTAAACATTAAATCATATTCCTATATTTAAAGCGGGATCAAGTTTTTGGTTCCGTGGCTATAAACATAAATTACATACATACAAAAAGTGGGTCAAGTTTTTGGCGCCGTTGCCGGGGAAGTAAAGAAATTATTTACTAAAGTAACGGACTAAGCTAAAAATTTATTTTAAAAATTGTATGCGAAAATTTGGAAACGAAAATTTAATACCTTACGATTCAGAATTAGAGCGTACAATTAAAAGAATTAGAAAACAAAAAAGAGAAATTATAAATTTAACGCAAATGGTAAATATTCCTGAAAATCAAAATAACAATCAACCAAGACCATTACGAGATTATGCCAACCCTACATTAGATGAAATTCATTTAACTATTCAAAACCCCGATGTAGTCGCTAATTCATTCGAACTTAAACCTCGCAATTATCCAAATGGTACAAAACAATCAATTTAGTGGTTCACCTACTGAAGATCCTAACTTACATCTTGCTAGTTTTTTAGAACTATGTGCTACTTTTAAATATGAAGGAGTATCTAACGATGCTATTAGACTTAGACTTTTTCCTTTTTCTTTAAGGGATAAGGCTAAAATGTGGTTAAATTCGTTAGCACCTGGATCTATTAAAACTTGGGAAGAATTATCACAAAAATTTTTATCCAAATATTTTCCACCATCTAAAACTACTAAGCTTAGAAACGATATAACTTCTTTTAGCCAGTTTGATGGAGAGTCAATATATGAATCTTGGGAGAGATTTAAAGAACTTCTTAGGAAATGCCCACATCATGCTTTACCGTATTGAGTTAATTATTCAAACTTTCTATAATGGATTAGTAGGATCTTTAAGATCAATCATCGATGCTTCTGCTGGAGGATCATTAATGTCAAAACCATTTAATGAAGCCTATGCACTAATTGAAAAAATGGCAACTAATAATTTTCAATGGCCTACTAATAGATTAAATCCGAAAAAAATAGCTAGTATTCATGAAAATGATGCACTATCTATGTTAGCTTCACAAATTGCTGCTATATCTAAAAAATTAGATCAATTTTGAATGAATTACTCTCCAACTATATTAGAAGAAAATTCATCTGGACAACTTATAGAATCCCAATCTCAATATGAGACAATTAATGCAATTAACAACAGACCCAATAATCCTTATGCATATTATTATAATCCTGGATGGAAAAATCATCCTAATTTTAATTGGAATAATAATACAACTAATCAACCATGGATGAATAATATGACACAACAATCAGGAAATCCATCTAATCAAGGAAATCCTAATTATAAAACCAATTATCCACTGGATTTAATAATAATAACCCTCAATTTAAAGATAAGAAATTATCTATAGAAGAATTAATATTAAATATGGGTCAACATCTACAAAATTAAGGAAATCAATTACAAATACAAGGAAATCAATTACAAAATCAAGGAACAACTATCAAAAATATTGAAACTCAACTTGGACATATCGCTACTACACTTAATAATAGAATACCTGGAACAATTCCTAGTAATGTGGAAATAAATCCTAAAGACAAGGGAAATGAACAAATTAAAGCGATACAATTACGAAGTGGAAAAGAATTAGAACCTCAAATTCAGAAAGAACTTGAAAGTCAAAAAGAGGAAGTGGAAATTGAAAAGGAAAAGAATCAACGAGATCCAAATTTAGAAAATCCTTTAATACCTATGAAAATTTCTGTTGAAAAACCTCCACCACCATCTCCTCAACGACTAATTTAACATAAAAAAGACAAACAATTTGCTAAATTCCTTGAAATTCTAAAGAAATTAACGATAAATATTCCTTTCGTAGAAGCTTTAGAACAGATGCCAAACTATGTAAAATTCATGAAAGATATTTTAAATTAAAAAAGAAAATTTACTGATAATGAAATGGTTACACTTAGTGATGAGTGTAGTGCTATTATTCAGAAAAAACTTCCTAAAAAATTAAATGATCCTGGTAGTTTCACTATACCCTGCGCTATTGGAGAAAAATTTTATGGAAAAGCTTTGTGTGACTTAGGAGCAAGCATCAATCTAATGCCTCTATCAATTTTCAAGAGATTAGGATTGGGAGAAATTTCACCTACTTCAGTAACTCTTCAGTTAGTTGATCGTTCTGTTACATATCCTAAAGGAGTTATTGAAGATGTATTAGTAAAAGTGGATAAATTTTTCTTCCCTGTAGATTTTATTGTTCTAGATATGGAAGAAGATAATGAAATTCCTATCATTTTAGGAAGACCATTTTTAGCCACTCGAAAAAGCTATGATCGATGTTCAGAAAGGAGAATTAACTATGAGAGTAAATGATCAAAAAGTAACTTTTAATATTGCTAAATCAATGAAATATCCTGCGCTAGAAAAAGATGATGAGTGTTTTCGAATGGAAGTATTCGGTCAATTACAAAAAGAATATTTTAAGGAATATTATGAAGAAAAATTAGAAAAGGAAAATATTGAATTAATTGAAAATTCCGATATAAATGAAAAATTAGATTATATTCAAGAGAAATATGAATTATTGGATAACACGGAAAACACTGAAAAGAATATAGTTCCATCAATTATTAAACCTCCTGAACTTGAGTTAAAAATGTTACCTAATCATTTAAAATATGCTTACTTAGGAAATTCTTCAACTCTACCAGTTATTATTTCATCGAATTAAATGAATCTCAAGAACAAAAACTTTTAGATACATTAAAAAAATATAAGAAAATTTTTGGTTGGACCTTAGCAGATATCAAAGGAATTAGTCCTTCAATCCGTATGCACGAATTATTTTAGATAATGAACATAAACCTAAAGCGAGATCCACAAAGGAGATTAAATCGATAATGAAAGAAGTAGTCAAGAAAGAAATTTTTAAATGGTTAGATAATGGAATTATATATCCTATTTCGACGAGTGCTTGGGTAAGCCCAATTCACTGTGTACCTAAAAAAGGAGGAGTGACTGTCAAAGCTAATGAAAATAATGATCTTATCCATATAAGATAAGTTACTGGATGGCGAATATGTATTGATTATAAAAAATTAAACACAGCCACCAGAAAAGATCACTTCCCTTTACCATTTCTAGGCCAAATGTTAGATAGATTAGCCGGACACAAATATTTTTGTTTCTTAGATGGATATACCGGTTATCATCAAATACAAATTGCTCCCGAGGATCAAGATAAAACTACATTTACTAGTCCTTATGAAACTTTTGCTTTTCGAAGAATGTCTTTTGGATTATGTAATGCCCCTGCAACATTCCAAAGATGTATGATGTCTATATTTAGTAAATTAATTGATAATGGAATAGAAGTATTTATGGATGATTTCTCTGTATTCGGAACAATATTTGACACATGCTTAAATCATCTTGAAAAGGTATTTGAAGTATGTGAGAAAACTAATTTAGTTCTAAATTGGGAGAAATGTCAATTTATGGTTACAGGCGGCATTGTATTAGGGCATAAAATTTTAGGAAAAGGCATGGAAGTAGACCCTGCAAAAATTCAAGTAATAGCTAAATTACCACCTCCAACTACGGTAAAAGGGGTAAGAAGTTTTCTTGGACACGCTGGATTCTACAGGCGCTATATTAAAGATTTTTCAAAAATTACTAAACCTCTATGCCAACTTCTTGAAAAGGACAAGAAATTTGAATTTACAACTGAATGCCTGAATGCTTTTAAATTATTAAAAGATAAATTAATCACAGCACCTTTAATAGTTTCACCTAACTGGGAGAAACCATTTGAACTTATGTGTGATGCTAGTGATTATGCTATAGGAGCGATTCTTGGGCAAAGATATGATAAGATTTTCAAAGTTATATATTATGCTTAGTAAAACTCTAAATAATCGTTGAAATAAATTATACGATTCTTGAAAGAGAATTATTAGCATTTGTATATGCTTTTTATAAATTTAGGCATTATCTAATAGGAACTAAATGTATTGTACATATTGATCACTCTGCTATAAAATATTTAATATAAAAAAGAGACTAAACCAAGATTAATCAGATGGATATTATTAATGCAAGAATTTGATTTTGAGATCATTAACAAAAAGGGAACTGATAATCAAATTGCTGATCATTTATCAAGATTAGAAAATCCTGAATTATCTGATACTGATAATGAAATTTTAGACGGTTTTCTCGATGAACACTTTATAATATTAATGAGTTGAAAATACCTTGGTATGCTCGATATAGTAAATTATATTGTAAGTGACATTTTACCACCTATGTTAACTTTGCAACAACAGAAAAAATTCATTCACGATACTAAATCATACTTTTGGGATGAACCATACTTATATAAGCAATGTAAGGATCTAATTATTAGAAGATGTGTACCTTATGAAGAAACTGAACTAATTATTCAAAAAATTTCATAATTCTGATTTTGGAGGACATTTTGGGACAGATAAAACTGCATATATAATTCTACAATCTGGATTCTAATGGCCTACTCTATTTAGAGATGTATATAGATATATCAAAACTTGCGATAAATGCCAAAGAATAGGAAACATTTCAAGAAAAAATGAAATGCCTCTAAATTTTAAATTAGAAGTTGAAATTTTTGATGTTTGGGATTAGATTTTATGGGACCTTTTATTCCGTCATTTGGAAACTCATATATATTAGTAGCTGTTGATTATGTTTCCAAATGGATTGAAGCACAAGCTTTATCTAGGTGTGATGCTAAAAGTGTTTCAAAATTTTTAATGAAAAATATTTTTACTAGATTTGGAATGCCGAGAGTGATTATCACTGATGAAGGAACTCATTTTAGAAACAAATACATTCACAAACTAGTGGAAAAGTATAATATTATGCATAAGATATCGACTGCTTATCATCCACAAACTAGTGGATTAGCTGAAGTTTCTAATCAAGAGATTAAACGTATATTAGAAAAGTACGTAAACCCTAACGAGTCGAGTCGGTCTATAAGACTAGACACTCGCATTATGGGCATACGGGATCGCTTATAAAACTCCGATTGGAATGACTCCTTACGGGCTTATATATGGAAAAACTTGCCACTTACCAATCGAATTAGAATATAAAGCATATTATAATTTAAAAATTTAATTATAATATGAAAGAAGCTGGTGAGAAGAGATTGTTGCAATTAAATGAATTAGAAGAACTAAGAAATGAATCATATGATAATGATAGGATTTATAAAGAAAGAATGAAATTATGGCATGATTGGAAGATTAGTCAGAGAAATTTTGAACCAGGACAAGAAGTTTTGCTTTATAATACTAGATTGAAATTATTTCCTGGAAAATTGAGATCTCGATGGTTAGGACCTTTCACTGTAACACAAATATTTTCATATGGAACTATAGAAATTGAAGATCCAAAAATAGGACATAGATTTAAAGTAAATGAACATAGATTAAAACCATATTTCGAAAATAGACGACCAAATTTTAAAGAGGTTTTAATGCTTAGTCAACCTGAACACTAACTAAACTAGGTCGGGCTGACAACGTTAAACCAAGCGTTTTATGGGAGGCAACCCATAGTAGTCTTTTATTTTTTATATATCTACATATTAGTGAATCTATATTATTAAAATAAATGTTACTACTCAAATTCTTATTTAGAATCATCACAAAAATTAAACTTATTATATGAGATCAGAAAATATTCAGACCAGAGCGAAAACGGGCGATTTTTAAGAATCTCGCCGACAGCGAGCTCGAGCTCGCCGACGGCGAGATCGTGGACCATTACTCATTCAGTTTTATAACTAAGTCGCCGACGGAGCGGAACTTCCCGCCGACGGAGAGGAACTTCCCACCGACGGCGAGGTAGTTTAAAATTTGGTTTCTTAAAGATTTTTCGTGCGGTTTTGGACGAATCTAAGTCATTCCTTCGTAAGAAATTATTCCAAATCTGATATTACACCATTTTCTTCCTTAGGAATGACTAGAGACCAATCCTTTCCATCCAAAATGGCCTCAAAATTCCTAGAAACCACAAAAACTGAAGTTTTCAACCGGCGAAAATTTGTTAGTTCGGAGGCACAATGAATCTTCAACAAAGGCTTGATGAAGAAAAGACTTATCAAAGAAAGAGGATTCGTCAATAGAGGAGTAGAGAATGCTACTACAAAAATCGAAGAAATGATCGTACAGCGGCACTGGGAGGTATTTTGTTATACAAATTCCGCTGTAGTTATACCAGTAGTCAAAGAGTTTTACTCTAATTTACATGCGATCAACCATGGAAATGTGTACGTCAGAGGAAGATGGGTAACATTTACTCCTGCAAGGGTAAATGAATTGTTTTCATAGAAAATACCTGCGTTCGTCACTATTCCAACTTTGTGCCTTCAAGATATAATATGAATGAGATCTATAGATATCCGATCGATGAACCGGATGATTGGGAGTTACGAGAAGACGGGTATGTTAGTTTTTCCGCATCACTTCTAAACCCCGTCTCGAAGCATCGGCATTTCTTTATATCATCAAAATTATTACCTACCATGAGAGTAAATAAAGTTTCGAAAGGAATGCGTTATTTTAAACTATTGTATTCAAATTGGATTACCTATCGATGTTGGATCAATAATAGTAAAGTCTGCATTGGGATTAATCGTGCATGGGTCAGTGCATGGACTTGGACACCTATCTACTATATTTGCTTTATGCAGTCAGTACCAAGTTTCTTATGAGGCTTGGGAAAAAGTACTTTTACCATGGAAACCCCTGGATCCTACTAATATGTTTCCCACTTTGGATAACAATGATGAGATCACCGTTATTTACGACGAGCATCACGAGAACAATCCTTTAGCAAGACCTATTATCGATAAGACTAATTTTATTCGAAGAAGATTAAAGGATTGGAGAAAGAATTGCAAAATGTGATGAATTCCATTGACAATATCTCCGATATGTTTGATCATATTGATTGGAGAATGAAGGAGCACTTTGGTCATACTGGACATCTGGAGGCTAGTTTTATTCATCTACTAAGACATAATGGATGGATTAATGAAGAATCTACTGCAGAATTCCCTTTCAGGCCTTTCTACAATTTATTTGTGCACCTGCGTCGCATTGGGAATATCAGAGAAGATATTAGTTCAGACACGGAAGAATAGGAAGGATTTATATGTTTATGTTATATTTGTATGTGTGAGTGTTTGTTTTGGAGTTTAAGTTTTATTATGAGTCGAACATTAGATTTGATAAGATTTTATGTAAATTGTTATGTCTCAGCATTTAGAGTGTTGTGGTTTGGATTGCGATGCTGAGTGGTATGGATTTGAACAATTAATTTAAGTATGTGTGAAGTTGTCAGTGTGAAATTTGTAAGTTTGATGAATTTCATTTATAAAGATATTTTGTTTGTTTTGTGTGAATTTTTGTAACTATAGTACCTAATCTTCTTATTAATATTCAAATTAAGTGATCGGAAGATTGATTAATAGAAATTCGAGGTTGAAAATGATTGACGAAATTCAAAAACTGAAATTTTAGGACCTCGCCGACAGCGAGAAAACCCGCTGGCAGCGAGACCGAGCTCGCCGTCGGCGGATTTTTCCCGAAACTTTTGCCTTATGCAATTAATTAGCTCACCGACGGCGAGAAAAATCTCGCTGACAGCGAGAACGCGAAAAGACCTATATTTGACCGGTCAACCGACACTATTCATCATCCCCTTCCTAAAATTTTCGAAAATCCCGACCTAGGGCTTGAGAGATCTTGGATTTAAAGCGATTTCAACACTTTTTGACACCGAATTTCATCTTCCCTTGGTAAGAGCTTCACTCCTATGCAAAAATTTTTTATTTTCACCATTGATTTCTTCTACATTGGGATATTTTGAAAAATTTTGAAATGTAAAGAAAATACTTGGAAGAATTTCATAGAAATCGATTTAAATGGATTTTAGTTGTTGTGGAAAGCCTTTTTAGTAATATTTTGGAGTTTATTTAAAAATTTTGTAAATTTCACAAATCGAGAAATGGCTCCACGACAAAAGCGACGATTAGATTTTGACGAAACTCGATTCATTAATGCGAGAGCACAAACACGATATTTTCAAAATATTCAAGCAAGAAAGTGCATACAAGATCGAGTTTTCAAGAATCCAGGAGGAGAAGTAGAGCGAGTTATAAAGGAGCGAGGATGGGAAAACTTTTGTTTCGTTACCAACAGAGCAGCTGTAGAAGTTGTGAAGGAATTTTATACAAACTTAACACAGGCAGAAGATGCATCGGTTAGAGTTAGAGGATTTTTCGTAGATTTCAGCGCTGCTAGAATAAACGCATATTATGAAGTTCAAGAAACCTGGAGCGAATATGAAACTTTTGGAATTATGGAAGGACCATTAGAAGAGGTGATTGACTTTCTCACTGATGGGAAAGGAATCTGGAAGATGAAGTAGCGAGAACGGGTAAACTTCCCTCTTTCTATGCTAAATGCAACATCAAAAGCCTGGCATTATTTTATTTGCTCTACTTTGTTACCTACCTACCACCATAGTGAGGTAACAAGAGATGAAACGGTTCCGAATTTCGTATTCGGAACCGGAAGAGTATTAATGTGGAAAATGTTATATATAAAAACATATTAGCCATCGGTAGAAATGAAAGTGGAGGAGGACTAGGACATCCTGGTCTTATCTATGCACTTTGCCAATTATCTGGGGTAGAGGCAAGAGATGATGAGGAATGGATAGAGCCTATGAAACCCCTAACTCAGGTTGATATAAAGAAATATGAATCCCACAAAGGATGGAGATCTGGGACAAGGGATTATGTACCTTCTTCAAGTAGAGATATACCCTCAACTAGTTATGAACCACCCCCTCAGTACACTACTCCTACCCTTCAAGATCTGACGAATGAATTAACCCTGAGTAGAAAGAGTTTTGAGTTATTTGGAGAAAATATGGAAAGAAGATTTGAGCATATAGATCAAAGAATTGGAGGCTTGGAGAGAAGACACGATTATGATAGCGAATATCTCCAACGACATTCGGAATACGAGATTGCATACTATGAAGCAGAGCGTCGTTTTAGGAGTTGTGATTTAGATGTTGTCTTTCTTGAGTGCCCCCGATATTCACGAGTACCGACTCGCTCGGCCTTCTCGACCCGGAGATCGGGGTGATGATATAGCTTGGGATTTTGATGCAGAGGATTAGAGCTTTTGTTTAGTTTATTTGGTTTTTTTAGATTTGTTGTTATGTTGAGAAACTTTATTATTTTGGATGTGATTATTTCGTACTTTCTGTAGACTATGGACTTAGTATGTTTTGTTTGTTTGATTGAGCTATGATGTTATATTTCTTATGTGTGTTAAATTAGTTGCAAATTTTTATATATATAGGATGTTAGTTTTTCTTTAATGTATTATTGTAAATGTATGTGTAGTAACAAATTAAGTTTTCTATGTTATGTTTGATACTTATTTTAAAAATTTCCATCCTCGCACTTTCTTTTTAAATATTATATATGGAAGAATACTAATAGTACGAGTTACGTAAGTAATGAAAAAGCTCGCAAAAATTTCAAAGAAAAGAAATACCTAAAGCTCGAAAGGTATGATGAATTTTATTTATATACTTTCCCTTTTTCACTATATAGTATAGATAGAAAAATTTAAGTTTGGGGGAAGGTAAAAATACAAATTTAATTATTAAATTGTTCTCAAATTCTATTTTCAAAAATTATTAAATGATTTTCTATAGTAATTTTCAATTCAATAAATATGAGTTGCTTTATTTAATTATTATATAAAGTTAAAGAAAATACTTCTAGTAATTCAATTAAATTAATAGAAGAAGATATTTGCTTAAAAGGAATAAGAATATAGTAGACTATTTAAAGTAAGGGAAACTATATTCTAAAAATTGGAAATTCTTAAGTATATAGATGAAAAAGAAAGGATAGAAACTTAATGAAGTAAAAATTATGAAATATATATAAGCAAATAAGTATTTTAAGTTTCAAATTTAGGAAGAGAAATTGAAGTTCAAAATTATTAACAGGCTTTCCATATACAGTAATCCTCACTTGAAAAAGAAAAGAAAAGAAAAGAAAAAGAAAAGAAATAAAAAAGAAAAAGAAAAGAAAAGAAAAGAAAAGAAACATATAAGTGAGGAGAAGCTTGAGGAGATGCCTTATCAAAAATTGGCTTCAATGGATTCAACCTAAAGGGTAAAACTTAACTATATTTCTAAACTTATATTTATGGATTGGTACACAACATACAATACATTAACAATTAAGCAGAAAATATTTTCAACACAAGAAAACATTTTTCTGAAACACCTTAACTTTTCACACAAGCAGTTTTTACGACACTACAATTTTCAAGTCTAAGACTAAATATAGCAACTAAAATCCTCCTAAAAGTCAAGATCAACCGATGCGGTCCCCGGCAACGACGCCAAAAACTTTATCCTAAATATTTATGCTTACGTTTTATTTCCTTTTAAATATATCTCTTTCTTTACAACGACGCCAAAAATTTGATGCGATGCAAATGAGAGTTTAATTGATATTATTATAAAATGGGATTTTACGCATGTATACGTATCATTGTCAAGTAATATAGAGCTTTCGATTAATACGAATATCGATCGCACGGGAGATCATGGTTAATGTGTTGCTTTCGAAGTTCTGGTCACAATAACACGCCCTAGCTTGGAAAGTCGATAAAGGTTTGGTTTTAATAAAATCCTACAATTATCACTACTATGTGCTTCTACTCCTAAACTTCTAAAACACTTAGTAAAATCGAAAAAGTGGAGTTTAATATAATAAAAGTACTCTTCCTCATGCGATGAAATTAGTGACATGTGCAAAATTAAACAAATAGAGAGAGTGATTGTTACAAATAGGAAAAAATTATATTCTTTACCCTTGTAAAGAACATTGGTTAATTTAATGCTTTAAAATTATGAAGATGGGTTAGGCGGAGAAGATACTAGCTCTCGCTCTGAGTTCACGATTCCCTCCCACACAAGGGCTAACATCTCATATCAAAACATAAAACATCAAGCAGAATTAGAACTGGCAATATAAAGTCCTCTGATCTACCTTGATAATAGCATATCTCCTTATTTATACGCTCGATTATATGGACTACATTCTCGCCCATGTAATCTCGTAGTTCTTACTAATTGTTGATTGAGATAATTCCGCATTGGTTCTTACATGTTCTCTGCTTGATTTTAACATTCGAAGTTGATCAAGTTTACATGTAAATGAAGAACAAAAGTAAAATCGTCATAATTTCTTCTCCTCTACTCAATTCTAGATCCTACACATGCATGCCAATTCATTGTAAGTGGGAAGAGTAAAGAAAACTACTCATACACATGGAGAAACAGCAAAGAACTTTTCATTGCTTAGAAGTCAAACTACAAACAAACTACTAAATCAAAATAAAAATACAATGAAAATACTTATCTCGATGAAAATCAAGCCTCTTCTTGCACTTCTTAAGCAATCTCCTTCAATCTCTCCAAGAACAAAGTAAAATAAAGAAAGAAAAATCTCCTCTCTCTCCCCTTATTGCTTACTTGGGGCTCCACGCTGAGTTTTCTTCTTCTTAGCCTTCTTCTCTCTTCTAATAGTTCCTCTCCTTCTTGAAATGCTCTTCCTTCAAGAGTTTCCAAGCCTTAATTATAATTTCCCGAAGATGCTTAAGTGTCTCAAAAGGAATCACATTTAATGAATCTTCCAAAGGGATGCCTTAGTGCCTTTTCTCGAGAGACACATCTCTTCAATAATACCGCTCCTTATAACGCCCCAACTCTTCTATAAAGTCCATTTTATCTTTTCCAATGAATGCCCCTCAAAGCCGACGCAACGCATTGAAAATAGTCGAAATCCGAGTTATATTGAAGAAATTACGCCCAAAAACCGTCACCAGCGTGGTATTTAGGCTAGCGCCGACTTGGTGGCAGAAGACGACGCCAATGACTTAATTGTAGCGCCAATTTTGGTGTAAGGCGCGGAACACATGCAGATGTGTCGAGTTTGACTGTTTTGCTGCAGGTATGCTCCATTTGGTCCATTCTTGTTCCTTTTGCTTTCAATTACTCCAAATTCTTCAATTTTATGCACACAACGAGCAAAAACACAAAGCATGCCTTTAAAAGTGCAATATCATTAGAAATAGGTATAAAAATGTGCATAAAAATATTATATATTTTAGGTGTATCCAAGCATTAAGATGGAAAGCTTCTTGTCGTCTTTACTAAATACGGGAAATGAAAACCCTCCTTTGAAGCTGTAAAGTTCACCTTAGTTGTAAAGTTTTAGTTTAGACATCCCAAAAGAAATTTGTTAGAAAGTTCTTTAATAATTTCTGACTTTTGAGCTGCAAACCTTGGGCCCTTTAGATAATACATTTACTTATTACATTGGCTAATGAGGAAGACTATGCAAGGATATTTGCCAAAAATCCCTTGGTGCTAGAGCTTATGAAGATCATAAAATGGACTCAGTTTTGATCCATCTAAAGAACCCTAATTGTTCTTATGTGGTTTCAACTCTCTGGCCTCTCTCTATCCAGTTATATCACCTCGATGCTCTTTTTAACATCAGCCGAAGCACTTGGAACCCCTCTCGAAAGTTGACTCCCAACTTTTTATATGGCTCTTAACCGGCCAAATGTTGGAAGTCTTCCAGTGAAGAAGATATCACCTTACTAGGTAGGATTGTAAATCTGATGATGATGCAAGATTTTGGCGGGGGAGATTGTGGTGGAAAATAGGCCCCTCTTTTCTCAACAGCACCAAAATGTTTGTACAATTTGGATATAGGCTACATCCTTCGAGAAGGAGCCCAATGGGACACCTAAGAAGTTAATCTTTGAGATGGCATCACAGAGTGCTTGAAATTCCCCTAGCCATCCCTAGATAAGGGGACTACGACACGCGGGAAGTTGTAAGTTCTCCTTCACCGGGGAGATCAGGCCACATTAATATCCCCTTAGCATGATCCACCTATCCGGAGTTCGAGTTTGTGGGACTTCTCTGCGAACAAGTTACTTAGGTTAAAGGTCAGTAGCAATAGATTAATGGTGATTGACATGCGAAACAGGCGAGATCGGGCAGGGAGGCAGCAAAAGGCCTGGCTACGAGTCTTCTCCTTTAATTGCGAGATAAAACTATAAGTAATTTGCGGGAGGTGATCACTAATGATTGGATTGTACAAAAAAATAGTAAAAAGAAGGAGAAACAAATCGAGAACTTCAAACCAAATTGGGCACTCAAAATTCGAGAAAGCTCTAGCAATCCTTACCCTAGGACTAGGGGGAAGGAGAGAACCATTTCTCAATGATCAACTTTATGTGTTGGAATATTAGACAGTGGCAAATCTCTTACGGCAAGAAGACTCAAATATTTGGTTAAAAAATATAAATTGTGGTGTTTTATGCTTTTAGAGCCTATGATATCTAAGAACTCTCAAACTATCCTTAAGAAATTACCTTCTTTCTCTCATTATGCTAATGTTAACAATAAAATCTGGTTTTAGCCGATTTGAAATGCAATGGTCTGCTCTTCGGGGATCATCCTTAGTTTATTCACATTCAATTTCATATAGGTAGCCGGATGGGGTATGCAACTTTTATCTATGTCGAGTATATTTACTTTTACGCAATAGCTTGTTATGGCAGATTTATCAATGCTTACTGACTCCATTGACTCATTTTGGATATTGGGTGGTGATTTATTGCACGCATCTCTTCCGAAAAAGGGCAATCCTCCTTTGTCTACCTCTATAGACAATTTAACCGATTCATAAATACTACATAACTATTTGATTTGTTCAGACAATTTACTTGGAGGAGAAGGCACCTTGTGGGAGAGGTTTGGACGGAGTTTTAGGTAAGTACTTGTGGCTTCAAATCTTTCCATACACTTATCACTCACTTGAATGTGGCGATTCGATCCAAGGCCCTTCTTGTGCTCTATTAATAATTCTCCTACCAATGGTGGCGAGTTCATTCGGGTTTAGAATATGTGGACTCTACATCTGATTTTCTTTCGAGAGATTGGTAAAATCTGGATTTCGACCTAAGGCTTCACCTAGGTTAACCTCTAGCAAGTTCAAAGCAGTGCTAAACATCGAAAGACTGGAATTGGGCCAAGTTTGGTAATGTGCATGATTCATTAAAAGCAGTGAGGAAGTACACACAAGAGTAAAATTTGAATTTCAGTTAGGCACCAAATCTGAATATGATCTCCATTCGAACAAGAGAAGTTACATTCTCAAATTTAGTATTTTGAAAGTTTTCTCCAAAGCAAAGGATACCATATCTAAATTTGTGGATGGAGATAGAAACTCTAAATATTTTCATGCTTGCATAAAATACAAGAAAAAAATGCGATATGATATTATCATCACTAATATTTATTTGGACACAAATTTACCTCTTGCAAAGGACATTGTTGCTGATGCGTAGACTAATTTGACTCCTATTCACACGTGTGCGGCTCGCTAGAACCTATTCAAATTCCCTCTTCTTGATAGATTAGATTTTGTACAGTGCAGTGTTACACCGAGGTACACATTAGATGCGAAATTAAGGCACTTTAGACTGTATAGATGGCACTAAATATCTTGGGATGGATTTGCGCAATTTTACAAGAAGAGTTGGGCAAATATCAGTAATCATGTGGTCGAGTCATACATAGTTTCTTTTTATAGGTGTTGATCCCACAGTATTTCATTGCTTCCATTGTTTCTTGCCCAAGAATTGGATTAGGCCAGTCTTGGGAGATTTTAGATCTCATGACCTCACCAATGCCATCTCTAAATTGATTAGCAAAATCCTTGTACTCGGAAACTGACCACACTTGACACCTTATTGGTATCAGTTGCTTTTGTCGGGGGAGGAACATTTCGACAACATTTTGCTAACACAAGAGCTTTTGTTAGTCTGAATTTGGAAATGTAGGGGAGGACAACATTATTTTCAAATTGGACACAAAAAAGCCTATGATACAATGGGTAAGTTTTCATTTTAGATAATCTTCTTTACGTCGGGGTTTACGATAAGACATTCATTCAGTTGATTGAGATGGCTTAAATGCAATATGCTCATTCAGTTTTGGTCGATGGGGAGAGTTATGGTTTTTAGTGCCCATATGGGTATGTAATTGATCCATTATCTCCTACAATATTTATTTTGGCCTTTGATTACCTTTCAATTCTTGAATAACTTGATAGGCTGAATCCCCTCATATAACTACGGCTACTCAAGTCAACATAGGGGCAAGTCATTTATCTTATGTAGATGACATCATTATTTTCTTAATGCTGTAATCTGTTGTCAAACTGATTTTAAATGTCTACACCAATTTCAAATTACCTGCGACACGATTGTCAACTAAAAAATGTTATTACTATGTCGGTGACCATGTTCAACCTCGCAAACAACTTGGATTTACGAAATTTGGTTGGACTCTAGCTTCTCTCAATGCTTGGGGTGCACAGCGATTAAAGGCGTAAACAAACCCATTCAATGAGGTCATAGACAAGATCGAGAACCCCGACTCACTTGTTGGACTAATTCCTTCATGTCTGATAGGGGAAGAGTAACATTGTGAGAAGCATGTGCTTCCCTCCTCTTGTAACACCAGTGTTCAAAATGAAGAAGAGTGCTTAGGTCGCTCTTGGGAGGCTTTTTAACAATTTTTTATGGGTTGAGTAGCAGAAACAATATCATGGCTACCTTGGCACAAGGTTGTAAGCCATCTCTTTGGGGTTCGGAGTTTCATGTGTTTATCCTCGGTTTATCGGCGTTTACTGTATGGATGGGATTCGAGCTCAGGGGCGGTTATGGGTCTCTTTATGAAGGAGATATCTTGTAGAAACATACATCCATCCCTTGTCTCCTTCTAAGTTGGGTGATTAAAGTACATGTACCGGTTGTCATGAATCAATCAGGCGAGAATTACTCATTTGGGGTAGGGGTGTGCCCGATTTGGTTGGACTGGGTATGGGTGGGGAAAGCCCGGCCTCATAATCCTAATTATAACAACCTAGTCGAGGATATCGTGAATGTCAATTGGAGGCACAAATTACTTGATACCATTTTATCCGAGCGAGTCCAGTCATCCGGCCTAGCATTTTTCTCTTGACGGGGCTGAATTGGCATCTGCAAAACAGGTTCTTCTCTAACATTGTCCACTTTCATTTATACTAAATTTTTCCATTGGCGACGGGGTTAGTGGAATAATCTTGTTGGAGACATTGCTGACCCATCAATGTCATTTTTCTGTTGGAGACTGCGGCATAAGCTTCTCCCTGATGATATTTGAAATTAAAAGGCTTGAGAGGTCCTTCATCTTTGCCCTTTATGTCACAATGCGAAATCTTTGGAGCACACATTTTCCTCTCACTACTTCTCAAAAGTTTGGGTCATTATCTGGCCAAGTTGACCTTAGATACTATCACTTTGAGCTGGCACACTTTCTTTAATTGTTGGGAAAGATTGGCATGCAATGAAGCCCCTTATTTTTTGCCATGTCTTGTTGTATGGTTCATCTGGATGTGCGAATGTCAAGCAAAGTATGAGCTTTGGTACGGGAATGTGACCACCGATTGCATTTCATACTTCCATAAACATCCATCACCAAAGGTCACTAGTTTTTGCAAAGGTTGGAGGCAGTGTCGGACCCATACGCAGACGCCTTCATACTCATTTTGGTGGACACTTTCAGCTGCCATCTTGGGCGAAAGTAAATGCGATAGGCTTTGCGAGAGGGCTACTTGTTTTGGTGGCATTTTAGAGACCATCAGGGGAAAAGGAAAATTTGGTGATGTCCCTTATGACCAGAGGACCCTAAGAAAAATAGGTTTTGAGTTAGTTCATTTAAAATAACCCTAATTGGCTTAAACACCCAAAATAGATCCCTAATTAATTAGAGTTAACCATACATCAAATTGACTTGAAATTAATTCTCCACTGACCTTTAGGATTAGAGGAACCCACCATAAAAATTTGAAGTCAATTGGACTTGGTTAGCCCTACTAAATAGGTTGATTAAGCCATTTAGCTATTTTAAACTTTAAAAATTCATAACTTTCAAAATAACTTTCAAAAATTCACCAAAATTGTTTTGGAGCCTCTCTGATATTAGGGGAATTTAAGAAAATTAAAATTTTAATTTTCTAAAAAAGTTGATTTTTAATATTATTTTAATATTTTTAATAATTAAAAAATAATAAAAATCACAAAAATAATAAAATTCACCAAAATGTCACATTTTGAATTTTAATCACTTAGGAACAAACCCCATATTTTTCTTAGGTCTATTTAATGAGATATTAAATTTTAAAGCTCTAGGGTAATTTTAAAATTAAAAAAATGTATTTTCTAGCATTTTCACTAAAATAATTATAATAAATCATAGGAAAATCAGAAAATTACAAAAATTGATTCTCTGATTTCCTTGATATCAGAGAGATTTTTGAAAAATATAAAATTCATTTTTCAACCTTTATTTTATTTTTAAATTAATTAACACTCCAAAACTTAGAATAATTATAATAAAAATAATATAATTCAAAAAATCACCAAAATTGGTGCAAATGGTCCTCTGGTCATTAGGAATGTCCCCAAATTTTCTTAAGGATAGAAACTTTCCCTTGGTCATGTTATTAAATTTTCCTTGGAAATCTCTATTTTCTACCAAAAATAATTATATAAATAAATTAAATACAGAAAAATCACATTTTCTCCTCTCATGTCTTTATTGACATATGAGTGAAGTCACATAAAAATTTCAAGTTCATTTAAGCTCAATTTAGTGAGTTATGAAATTATTAAGCTTAAAGGGCAAAATTGTAATTAAAATTTTAACCCTTAATTAAAACTTTAGGTTTAATAAAATTAACAAGTAAAATATTTGATCTAAATCTGATTTGGATGATTGAAATTTAAATAATTAAAGGGTAGAAACCCATTAAACAATTTAAAATAATTAAACCTTAATTAAATAATTTATTAAAATTGGGAAGAATAATAAAATTGGAATTATTAAAATAAGGATATTGTTAGGAAGAGATTTATTCTTTAATTTAAAAATCCCTAAATTAATCATCTCATTAATATTTAATTCTTAATTAAAATGATAACTCAAATTTAAAATATTAAAAGACTTAATCATTAAACTAAAGTTAAATTATTAAACTCTTTTAAAAAAATTTCAATTAAAATTAAATAAATAAATTAAATTAAATTAAATTAGAAATTAAATTAAATAATTAAATTAAATTAAATTAAAATAAATTAAATTAAATAAACAAATTAAATTAAATTAAATGAATAAATTAAATTAAATTAAATTAAATGAATAAATTAAATTAAATTAAATTAAATTAAATGAATAAATTAAATTAAATTAAATTAGACTTAATTAAATTAAAACAAATTAAATTAAATTAAATTAAATTAAATCAAACATATTAAATTAAATTAAATTAAATTAAATTAAATAAATTAAATTAAAAAATTAAATCAAATTAAATTAAATTAAAGGAAATTAAGTCAAATTAAACTAAATTAAATTAACATTAAATCAAACTAAATTGAATTAAATTAAATTAAAATTAAAATTAAAATTAAATTAAATTAAAGTTAAAATTAAATTGAATTAAATAACATCACCTAAAACAGAAAGAAAATTAAATATAAAGCAACTTGAACACTATTCCAAATTTAAACCCATTAATTGAAGTTAAACTGAATCACAAATTATTGGAACACCAATTTGCCCTCGAAAACTTTAATTATCATAACTCCTAAACGGAACTTTAAATGAAATGTTACTTCACTTATAGGACATTCAAATATTCTAGTTCACTGAGTAAGATAATAACAAAACTTAACTAGACCTGGGACGATTAATTCATTTGTATAATTGAATTCATTTGGACTTAAAACAATCCTAGAAATATTGAAAAGATGTTTAAGATTTGCCTTAAGCACTTCCTCGATATGATAGGATATTCATGAGAACAATTGAACTTAATTGCTCTTTGATGAAGAAAATCGTCCTCAAACCAAAACACAAGGAACCTAGACGTCATAGGAAATGACTAGCTATAGGATTATGAATTTGGTAGAAAACCATAACCCTTCCCTTAGCTTTACCTAGGAACTTGCTTAAATATTCTAATTGTGTTTTAAGTGCAGCTTGGGATGACGGGAAGACCCTCCGAGTACGCTTTTATTTTATTGCGATTTACTTTCTTGCAATTTACATTATTGCAATTTATTTAAACCGCATTGCACTTACTTTTCTTGCATGATAAACAACTGTTGCATGAAAACCCACACCTTTAGGATAGTCCCTAAAACTGAAACCAAAACTAAATTAAAAGTCATTGCAAAATAAAATTCACCGCCACAACATTTCAAAATAAAAAACAACTCAAAATTTAATCACAAACAGAACACAAAACTACAATTACAACTAAATTAAAACGTCCTGTTGGATGATCGGGAATACCTCGGATGATGTAACCTACGTGTTGCTAACGGGATTTCCCACGGTCTAAATGAAAGTGTGGAACTCATTTAGTTGAGTTTAGCAAATTCATCCGGACTAAGTGAATCCGATAAAAATAATGATGCGGAAGGATGGAACCGTGGGATCTTAACCGGTGTCGTTATAATCAACTTTAAGATTTGTTTTAATTAAAACACGAAAAACACTTGGAAATTAAGATTTTCTCTAAACCAAAACACTTTTCTCATCCCTTGATTTATGACTTCTAAAACTAAACCCCTGCAACAACAAGGAGCTCGGAGCATGGCGGGCAGCACGGCCATCGTCGTCGACGAAAACCTGAATCTACATCAGCAAAACTGTCTTAGAATTAAACAACAAAGCCATAGGATTTCGAGGAAGTTTGTCTAGTGCAACATAAATCCTCAACTCTTCGTTAGGCATTTTCATCACAAATTAAGCCCTAACCGGTCTTAGGATTCCGAGGTAGTTGTCTGATACGACATAAACCCTCACATCTTCCAAGCTATTTGTATGATTCTATCATATAAATATAAGTCCTAATTAATTAAAATTGGCAAGATCAAAACATTAAATAGATATTAGGACTTTCCTAAATTCAAGCCAAACAATAGGATAGTCGGGAGATTACCGAAGTTCACTTCGAATCTGTAATTACTCCTACCTTTCTTCCTTTGAACTCTCAAAACAAAATGTTCCAAACTTGATCCATTCCGTACTGAAATTCCAAAATTCAATCCTTTGAAAACTTAAACTTTGAAATTCTTGAGAGCAGAATTATTGATTATTATCGAGAGTTTTCTTAGGTGACTCCCGTCACTTAAGATGTAATTAACTATAGGGGCTTGCCCTTATAGGGAATTTTAAAGAACCCGAGTAATATAAACCTCGTTTAATACTTTCATATTAAGCGGGGAATTTGTCGGCTTATAAAATTGGTTCGCAGACCAAACGGATGTCACAAATCTTCTAGTTTATTTAATCGAGCCCCACCATCAAGCGGTGTGTCTATCCTTAGGGATAGATACACGGTTTGCGTGCGGTGCTCGTTTATGTAAACTATTCGGGATGTGAGATCGGTTTGATTTCATATCTTAAAATTTTCAAATTTAAAATTATTTTCAAAATCAAATACTACTTTTCAAATTATTTATTTAAATTAAATTAAAAATTCGCCGACAACTTCTGTCAGGCGACCCCTTTTTCAAAATACCACACAACCTAAAAATAGTGCCAACAAACATTGACTAGTCCTATGTTTGATTACTGAATCTGCGGCTAGGCTGGGAGGATACTGGCTGCCACTTCAGAGCTCCCACGTTTCCCTCACCTGAGGGCTAACATCTACACTTCAGCTCTCAAACAATAGGACTAAATTGAATATTTTAGTCTGTCACACTAAAATGTCCAATTCTTCGTCCGATAAATAATATTTCCCTATTTTTTTGCACCTTCCTTCCAAGGCTTTTGAATTCCCTGAATATTGGATGTAATCTTTACTATAATTGATAATTCAACATATTTTAACAAATCAATGGGCCAGATTGAAAAGTAAATTAAGTTTTAAGTAAAAATTATCACAATTTATTTTAATATATTAGGCACTTCTATTTAATTTCATCAATTCACATAACTTCATAAACAAGGAGAAAGACTAAGAAAACTACTCAGAATGCATGGAAATTAAACAAAGCATGGATTTCATTTAAATTTAACAACAATAAACAAAGATACTTATCTCGATTTACTCCTGACAGACTCCTTAAAGTTCCTTTGACTTTTCCTTCTAGTACAACACACTTCTAAACTCACTAATTACACTCTTAAACTCTTAAAATAGACACTAAGACTCTCTAAAATAGACACAAATTGACACTCAGGAGACACTAAATGACACTCAGGAGACACTAAATGACACTCAGGAGACACTAAATGACACACCACATACTAAAATTCGTCCTCTATTTATAGAGGTAGGCAAAGGTCCAAGGGGTTCTTAAACACCTCTTCAAAAAGTGTCCAGATTCAACGTGTCCAGCATTTTGAACAGTCTCGCCGTCGGCGGGCTCGGGCTCGCTGTCGGCAAGGTAGTTGCAATTCCTTCAAAAATTCTCCTCATGATCTCGCCGTCGGCGGGCTCGATCTCGCCGTCAGCGACTTAGTTCATTTTGCATGAATTTCTTCCTTTTTTGATCCAAATTCGCTCCATTTCATGTTTTTTGCTTTCATCACTTATAAATCTTCATTCCTGCAATAAAATAAAGAAAATACCTTTCTTTAAAGTGCAATTTCATAAAAAATGGGTATGAATTTCTTAATATATTTTCCTGTGATCAAAATCCCCCAAACTTAATTATTCCTTGTCCTCAAGTAATTTTAGTACTAAATAAAAATAATGATTTCTGTAATAGAATTTTTCAATTCAGATATACTATGAATTAAATTTAAATAATACTATAGTAAAGTTAAATAGAAATATTTTTAAGTAATTAAATTAACTTTATAGATATAAGATTATTTAGTTATCAGATCTAAGATTTCTAGCTTGCTATTTATTTCAGGAAAGACTATATTAAAAAGAGTAATTTACTTAAGATATTTAGATGATAGGAAGTTCAAGAATCCATATATATAAGTTTAGAAATATATTGAGTTTTACCCTTTAGGTTGATTCCATTGAAGCCAATTTTTGATAAGGCATCTCCTCAAGCTTCTCCTCACTTATATTTTTTTCTTCTCTTTTTTTCTTTTTGGATTGATTTTCAATCCTTCTCTTTTTTCTTTTTCAAGTGAGGATTACTATAACTGGATAGCCTGTTAATAATTTTGAAGTTCAACTTTCTCTTCCTAAATTTGAAACTTAAAATATTCTGTGCTTATATTTATTTTATAGCCTTTACTTCATTGAGTTTCAATCTCTTCTCTTTCATCTAAATACTTAAGAATTTCAATTTTAGAATATAGTTTCCTTTATTTTAAATAGTTTACTATATTCTTATTCCTTTTAACCAAATATCTTATTCCATTAATTAATTGAATTACTAGAAACATCTTATTTAACTTTCTATAATAATTATATAAAGTAATTCATGTTTATTGAATTGAAAAATTACTATAGAAAAATCATTTGATAATAATTTTTGAAAATAGAAATTGAGAACAATTTAATAATTAAATATGTATTTTTCCTCCCCCAAACTTAAATTTTTCTATCTATTTCTAAATAGTGAAAAGGGAAAATATATAGTAAAGTACATCATACCTTTGAGCTTTAGGTATTTCTTTTTTTCTTGAAATTTTTGCAGGCTTTTTCATTATTTAAAGAACCTGTACTGTTAGTATTCTTCCATATATATAGTATTTAAAAGAAAGTGCTGGGATAAGAAATTTTAAATAAGTATAAAACACAACAAATGAAAACTAAATCTATTACTACACATACAATCAACTACCCTACTTTAAACATATTAAAACAATCTAAACATATTAAAAGTTCATAACTTATAAAAACTTAAACAACACATTAAAGAAAAACTAACATCCTATCTAAAAAAAATTGCAAACTAACTTAACACACATAAAAAGTCTAACGTTACATCATAAGCAAACAAACAAACAACCCAAATCTACAGTCCACAGAGAGTACAGAATAATTACACACAGAACAATAAAGTTTTCAAAAGAACAATTAATCTAAACAAACTAAACAAACTAAACAAAGTCTCTAATCTTACACATCAAAATCCCAGGCTATATCATCTCCCTGATCTCCAGGCTGAGAAGGCTGAGCAGGCTGGTACTGTGTGTAGCGGGG
The DNA here is from genome assembly GCA_022702705.1 of Papilionanthe hookeriana x Papilionanthe teres. NCBI lineage: Eukaryota > Viridiplantae > Streptophyta > Magnoliopsida > Asparagales > Orchidaceae > Papilionanthe > Papilionanthe hookeriana x Papilionanthe teres. The sequence goes on from CM040430.1 coordinate 27,790,432, forward strand.
GCACTCAGGAAAGACAACATCTAACTCACCACTCCTATATCGACGTTCAGCCTCATAATATGTAATTTCGTACTCTGAATGCCGCTGGAGATATTCACTATCATAATCATGTCTTCTTTCCAAGCCATCAATCCTGTGGTCCATATGCTCAAATTTTCTTTCCATATTCTCTCCAAATTGTTCAAAACTCTTTCTACTTAGGGTAATGTCATTCATCAGATCTTGAAGGGTAGGAGTGGTGTACTGAGGGGGTTCATAACTAGTAGAGGGTATATCTCTACTCGAAGAAGGTACATAGTCCTTGTCCCGAGATCTCCATCCTTCGTGGGATTCATATTTCTTAATATTAGCCGGAGTAATGGGTTTCATAGGCTCAAACCATTCCTCATCATCTCTTGCCTCTACCCCGGATAATTGGCGAGTGCATAGATAAGACCGGGATGTCCTAGTCCTCCTCCACTTTCACTTCTTGAGGTGGCTAATATATTCTTATAAATTATTCTTCCCACATTAATACTTTTTGGTTCCGAATACGAAATTTAGAATCGCTTCTATCTCTTGTTACCTCACTATGGTGGTAAGTAGGTAACAAAGTAGAACAAATAAAATAGTGTCAGGCTTTAGATGTTGCATTTAACATAGAAAGAGGGAAGTTTACCCTTTCTCGCTGCTTTATCTTCTAAACTCATTTCCCGTCAGTGAGAAAGTCGATCACCTCTTCCAGTGGTCCTTCCATAGTTCCAAATGTATCATACTCACTGGTGTAGGTGTCACGTACCTCGTAATAAGCATTTATTCTTGTAGCTGTTGACCTCATTTTTGATGAGGTCTTTTGCTTCTCTCTTTAGTACTTAGGATCTAGCCTTAGGCTTTTCCTTTGACTAATCTTAGAGGACTAGAAATGGAACCCACCACTTAGAAATTCAAACACCTCTTAACTCCCTGCAAACCCCACAAGCTTGATTGTAGACCCCTAATCACCTAGAGGGTTGAAATCAAATGGGAAGGTTTAAAGGATGAGTTCCCTGTAAGACTCTTTGGCCTTAAGACTACCCTAGGTGGCCTATTCCGGTGAGGGTTAACTTACACACTCACTACACTCTCACTCTACACTCTCACATACACAATCCAAATCCTAAAACCACACCTTACACCAACTTGACTCCCTGACTCATGTAGGTAATTCATATGGATGGACTTTAACCCCTAAGCCCCTGGTTAAGAGGGTTAGGAACAACATAGTGAATGCCTCCAATGAGTCCTATCATGGCTCACATAGGCTTAATACGACTTCATGGCTCAATTAAAGTGATTCCATTTCACTCATATTTGATCAATCTTCATTCTTCCAAAATTTCAATTTTTGACCCCGGGGACCCTACACCTATCAAACCTACCAAAAGCCCTTGGAATTGCCCAAATCCTCCAAAATCTCCAAATCACCCAAAAGTCCTCAGAATCAATCCTAAACATTTTTCCCCACTCAAATTGACTATCTCCAGCCAAAAATACCAAAATTTCTAAAAATACCCCCAATACCCTCCAAATTACCAAAATGCCTCTCTTGACCCAAAAATCCAAAAATTCAGAAAATTTCCAAAAAATTCTAGAAAATTCCAAATATTCTCAATTTCATTTTGTCTAACTACACCATGGGCCAATTTTGTCAATTTACCCCACTTTTACCAAAACCCCCAATTTAGCCCATTTTAAACCCAAATGAACCCAATGTCAAACCTAATCACCCAATTGTTGACCTCATTTTTGATGAGGTCTTCTCTTCTTCTTTTTAGTACTTAGGATCTAGCCTTAGGCTTTTCCTTTGACTATCCTAGAGGATTAGAAATGAGACCCACCACCTAGAATTTCAAACCACTTCTTAACTCCCTGCAAACTCTACAAACTTGACTGTAGACCCCTAATCACCTAGAGGGTTGAAATCAAATGTGGAAGTTTAAAGGATGGGTTCCTATAGGACTCTTTGGCCTTAGGACTACCCTAGGTGGCCTAGTCTGGTGAAGGGCTGACTTACACACACTACATTTATACACTACACTTTCACACACCTATACCCAATTTGACCTCCTGACTCATGTAAGTGATTCGCATGGATGGTCCTTAACCCTAAGCCCTTGGTAAGAGGGTTAGGAACAACATAGTGGATGCCTCAAATGAGTCCCTTCATGGCTCATGTGGGCTTGATATGGCTTCATGACTCAACCAAAATGATTTCATTCCACTTACATTCACCCAATCTTCAATTTCCCAAATTTTCGATTTTGACCCAGGGACCCTACACCCGCTAACTTTACCTAAAACCTTGAAATTACCCAAATTTTTGCAAAATATCCAAATCACCCAAAAATTCCTCAAAATCATTCCCAAACATTCCCACACCAATCAGGTTGATCATCCATAGCCAAAAATACCAAAAATTCCAAAAATACCTCCCAATACCCTCCAAATACCCAAAATACCCCTCTTGACCCAAAAATCCAAAAATTTAGAAAATTCCCAAAAAATTCTAGAAAATCCAAAATATTCCCAATTTCATTTTGTTCAACTACACCATGGGCCAATTCTGTCAATTTACCCCACTTTTGTCAAAACCCCCAATTTGACCCATTTTAAACCCAAAGTGAACCCAATGTTAAACGAAACCTACCCAATTGACCCAAATTCTGGTCCAATTCAATTCTAAACTTCAATTCAACAATCCCAACACCAATCTAGACCAAATCCAAGTCCAATTTGATTGACATTTGGATCCAATTTCACTTTTGGCCTTAAAGCCCAATTTGGACCCATGACCCAAACATAACCCAAACTCACCCAATTCAACTCCAATTAACCCCAAATCTTTTCCAAATATTCCTTAACATTCCCACAAACAAAACACTAACATGATTTGCCCAACATTTAGACCCAAACCCCACTCAACTTCAACCCAAAGCTAAAAGGCCCTATTTTGACCTAAACCCAAACCTAACCCAAATGAGCCCAAACCCCAAAATAATATCCCAACCAAAGTCAAAACCTCTTTGAAACACTCCCATAAACATTTCTCAACATTAATTTTACATCAATTTCAACCCTAGCCCAACATTGGCCCAAGTTAGCCCAATTTGACCTATATTGGCCCATTCACCAAAGGAGCCCAAATTCAACCCAATTCAAACCTAAATCACTCCCAATTTGCTCCAAGTCACTCATGACACATCTATGAGCTAAACCCAACAATTATTTGGCCCAAGCCTTTGCCAAAATTTCATCCTAAAATCAATTTTAAAATCCAAAAGCCCACTTCCCTAAACCATTTTAAAAGCCCATTTCCACCAAATACAAAAGCCCAAAATTGGCCCTAAAGCCCACATGGCAATTTCTTTTCATCATACCTTTAATTGATATCACCCCTAAGTTTTAAAATCATCATTAAACCATTCCAAATCAAGCTTCATACAAATTCCCATCAAATTACCAAAAATTTCTAAAATCCATTTTCATGAAATTGACCAAGCTTTTCCCCAAGCCAAAGACAAGCCATGCAAGCCATGGACAAGCCACATGAAGCCATGGAAGGTTTGACATGTGATCAAGCCATTAATGGCAAAAGGAGGAGCCTCTTTTAAGCCCCCTTAAAAAGGTTTTAACCCTTTTATGCTTCACCTTAATCCATGATTAATCAAAATATTCATGGATGGTGACTTCTCTACCCTTTCCTAGCTGATTCACCTGATCCTCCCTCGGCCCAAATCAGCCATGGGGAGGTGAACCAAGCCCAAAAGGTGGACTTGACCAAATCAAGCCAAAATTAGCTCCTCCCCATTCCATTTCAATTCAACTCCTTTACACATGTCCATGGCCGATTGATCGCACTAAGCCCCACCACGACCTCCACGACCTCGAGGGTGACTCGACCCGGCCGGCCAGCCACCACGGCCGCCGGAAACCACCGAGCCGAGAGCTCACATGTGAGCCCGAACTTGGAATTCTCACTGCTGAGTCGCCCCATCCCCAGGTGGCCATTGCGATTGTTCTTCTCTTGCCAAGAGCAGCTGATCCCAAGCCCTAACTCTCCACAGGAGGCCCTCCACCCTCTCCTATTTAAACACCACCCCCTCTCGGCCATGAGAGGTGCTGAACCGGATCTTACCGAAACCCCGCCAAAATTGTTCGAGAACACTCTCCATACTTAGAGCGAGTTGATCCCCAGGTGCCAATTTTCCACTAATCCCCACCAACGAACTCGATTTCTCGACCAAAATTCCACCCAAAACCGGGACACTTCTCCACGATGGATCAATCCTCAAATTGATTGGTCCTACACCTTCACCGGACCAAGGGAAGGAGTCCGCCAGCAAAGCCCCCTCTCCGAGCCACCCATCGTTCCGGACTCCAAGCTTTGTGATCGGGCTTGGTCGAAATCATACCTAGGCGATTCATCGGACCGGGAGACTTCATCCGGAGCTTGCTCGGGATCCAATCGAAGGTGACACAACCCTCAGATTGAAGCCACACTTCTCTGAGCAAAGGTATGAGCTAATTCTTCATCCCGAGCTTCTAGAGATTCTCCATTTCAAATGCTTTAATTTCAATGCATGATCACCGTATAGATGTATTCGTCTCTTCAAGACGAATCCATAGAGCATAAGAACACAAAAATCCATTTAGTATTGAGTGAGATATTAGGGATTTAGTGTGGACGGCTCTCAGGTGAGGACGCTTGGGGACGATGAACGGATGCCGTTCATTTAATACACGCGCGGACGGACGGCTAGGATTGCGTTGGATCGGGGAGATGGAACGATACGGCGGGGCCCGGAGCGCCGAGTCGGATGGCGGCGTCGAACCGCAACACGCCGCGTGGCCTTTCGGAGTCGTCGAGGTTGACTCGGCGCGCGTGGATAAATAGAAAATTAGGGTATTTTTGATTTATTTAATTCCCCTAAACTTCAAAAATCCATAACTTTGTGTAGGAAAATCAGAAAAATAAAATAAAAATACCCTCTTGCTCAGTGAACAGAGGAGAATAATGTGTTTCATCAAGTATTTTATTTTTAATGATTTATTTCCCTTCTGCATTGTTTTAATTCTCCATGCATATAGGAAATTCACCATGGCATGAGACCATAGGGCTTTTGAAGCCTCTGAATTTGGGAACATTCCCGAATTTTCCAAAGTTAGAGGCCATCCCTATGAGAAGTTATTGATTTTTCAAATTCATGTTGTTGTTTTAAGTATTTTAATTCCAATAATTAGCATGTTGTGAAATAAATTCTAGGAAAATTTGGTGATGTCTCTTATGACCAGAGGACCCTAGGAAAAATAGATTTTGGATTAATTCATTTAAAATAACCCTAATTGGCTTAAACACCCAAAATAGCTCCTTAATTAATTAGAGCTAACCATACATAAAATTGACCTAAAATTAATTCTCCATTGACCTCTAAGATCAGAGAAACCCACCATAAAAATTTAAAGTCAATTGGACTTGGTTAGCCTACTTAAATGGGTTGATTAAGCCATTTAGCCATTTTAAACTTTAAAAATTCATAACTTTCAAAATACTTTTTAAAAATTCACCAAATTGGTTTTGGAGCCTCTCTGATATCAGAGGAATTTAAGAAAATTAAAATTTCAATTTTTAAAAAATTTAATTCCTTGCATTATTTTAATATTTTAATAATTAAAAAATAATAAAAATCATAAAAATAATAAAATTCACCAAAATGTCACATTTTGAATTTTAATCACTTAGGAACAAATCCCATATTTTTCTTAGGTCTATTTAATGGGATATTAAATTTTAAAGCCCTAGGGTAATTTTAAAATTAAAAAAATGTATTTTCTAGCATTTTCACTAAAATAATTTTAATAAATCAAAGAAAAAATCAGAAAATTGAAAAAATTGATTCTTTGATTTCCTTGATATCAGAGAGATTTTTAAAAAATATAAATTTCATTTTCAACCTTTATTTTATTTTAAAATTAATTAATACTCCAAAAATTAAAATAATTATAATAAAAATAATATATTTTAAAAAATCACCAAAATTGGTCCAAGTGGTCCTCTGGTCATTAGGAATGTCCCATAATTTTCTTAAGGACAGAAACTTTCCCTTGGTCATATTATTAAATTTTCCTTGGAAATTCCTATTTTCCACCAAAAATAATTAAATAAATAAATTAAATACAGAAAAATCACATTTTCTCCTCTCATGTCTTTATTGGCATATGAGTGAAGTCACATAAAAATTTCAAGTTCATTTAAGCTCAATTTAGTGAGTTATGAAATTATTAAGCTTGAAGGGCAAAATGGTAATTAAAATTTTAACCCTTAATTAAAACTTTAGGTTTAATAAAATTAACAAATAAAATATTTGATCTTAATCTGATTTGGATGATTGAAATTTAAATAATTAAAGAGTAGAAACCTATTAAACAATTTGAAGATAATTAAAATAAACCTTAATTAAATAATTGATTAAATTTGGAAGAATAATAAAATTAGAATTATTAAGATAGGGATATTATTAGGAAGAGATTTATTCTTTAATTTAAAAAAATCCCTAAATTAATTATCTCAATAATATTTAATTCCTAATTAAAATGATAATTCAAATTTAAGTTTTAAAATGTTAAAGGACTTAATCATTAAAATTAAATTAAAAAGTTAAATTATTAAACTCTTTTTAAATTTTCAATTAAACTAAAATTAAAAGTAAAATTAAATTAAAGATTAAACTAAATTAAATCAAACAAATTAAATAAGTTAAATTAAATTAAATAAATAAATTAAATTAAATTAAATTAAACTAAATTAAATTAAAAAATATTAAATTAAATTAAATTAAATTAAATTAAAACATATTAAATTAAATTAAATTAAAACATATTAAATTAAATTAAATTAAATTAAATTAAATTAAAACATATTAAATTAAATTAAATTAAATTAAATTAAATTAAATTAAATTAAATTAAATTAAAAATAAATCAAATTAAATTAAATTAAAGGAAATTAATTCAAATTAAACTAAATTAATTTAACATCAAGTCAAACTAAATTGAATTAAATCAAAATTAAATTAAATTAAATTAAATTAAATTAAAGTTAAATTAGATTGAATTAAATAACATCACCTAAGACATAAAGAAATTAAATATAAAGCAACTTGAACACTATTCCAAATTTAAACCCTTTAACTGAAGTTAAACTAAATCACGAACCATTTGAACACCAATTTGCCCTCGAAAGCTTTGGTTACCATAACTCCTAAACAGAACATTAAATGAAATGTTACTTCACTTATAGGATATTCAAATGTCCTAGTTCACTGAGCAAGATAATAACAAAACTTGGATTCTCGGACGATTAATTCATTTGCATGATTAAATCCATTTGGACTTAAAACAATTCTAGTAATATTGAAAAGATGTTTAAGATTCTTCTTAAGCACTTCCTCAATATGATAGTATACTCATAAGAACAATTGAACTTAATTATTCTTTGATGAAGAAAATCGTCCTCAAACTAAAACACGAGGACCTAGACGTCATAGGAAATGACTAAGTATAGGATTAGGAATTTGGTAGAAAACCATAACCCTTCCCTTAGCTTTACCTAGGAACTTGCTTAAATATTCTAATTGTGTTTTAAGTGTAGCTTGGGATGACGGGAAGACCCTCCAGGTACGCTTTTATTTTATTGCAATTTACGTTATTGCAATTTCTTTAATTGCATCGCACTTACTTTTTCTTGCATGATAAACAACTGTTGTATGAAAACCCACACCTTTAGGATAGTCCCTAAAACTGAAACCAAAACTAAGTTAAAAGTCATTGCAAGATAAAATTCACCGCCACAACATTTCAAAATATAAAACAACTCAAAATTTAATCACAAACAGAACACAAAACTACAATTACAACTAAATTAAAACGTCCTGTTGGATGATCGGGAATACCTCGGATGATGTAACCTACGTGTTGCTAATGAGATTTCCCACGATCTAAATGAAAGTGTGGAACTCATTCGATTGAGTTTAACAAATTCATCTGGACTAAGTGAATCCGGTAAAAATAACGATGCCGGAAGGATGGAACCGTGGGATCTTAACCGGTGTCGTTATAATCAACTTTAAGATTTGTTTTAATTAAAACATAAAAAACTCTTGGAAATTAAGATTTTCTCTAAACCAAAACACTTTTCTCATCTCCTGATTTATGACTTCTAAAACTAAACCTCTGCAACAACAAGGAGCTTGGAGCATGGTGGGCAGCACGGCCATCGTCGTCAGCAAAACTTGAATCTACATCAGCTAAACCTTCTTATAATTAAATAACCAATCCATAGGACTCCGAGGTCGTTTGCCTAGTGTAACATAAATCCTCAACCTTTTGTTAGGCATTTGCATTGCAAATTAAGCCCTGACCGGACTTAGGATTCCGAGGTAGTCGTTCGGTACGCCATAAACCCTCATAACTTCAAGGCTATTTGTGTGATTCTATCATATGAATATAAGTCCAAGTTAACTAAAATTGGCAAGATGAAAACATTAAATAAACATTAGGACTTTCCTAAATTCAAGCCAAACAATAGAATAGTCGGGAGATTACTGAAGTTCGCTTCGAATCCGTAATTTCTCCTACCTTTCTTCCTTTGAAATCCCAAAATAAAATCTTCCAAATTTGATCCATTCCCTATCGAAATTCCAAAATTCAATCCCTTGAAAACTTACACTTTGAAATTCTTGAGAGCAGAACTACTGATTATTATCGAGAGTTTTCTTAGGTGATTCCCGTCACTTAAGATGTAATTAACTATAGGGGCTTGCCCTTATAGGGAATTTTAAAGAACCCAGGTAATATAAACCCTGTTTAATGCTTTCATATTAAGCAGGGGAATTTGTTGGCTTATAAAATTGGTTCACAGACCAAACGGATGACACAAATCTTCTAGTTTATTTAATCGAGCCCCACCATCAAGCGGTGTGTCTACCCTTAGGATAGATACACGGTTGTGGTGCGGTGTTCGTTTATATAAACTATTTGGGATGTGAGATCGGTTTGATTTCATATCTTAAAATCTTCAAATTTAAAATTATTTTCAAAAATCAAATACTACTTTTCAAATTATTTATTTAAATTAAATTAAAAATTCGTCGACAATTTCTGTTAGGCGACCCCTCTTTTAAAATACAACACACTTAACCTAAAATATGCCGACAATTTCTGGCGACTCCACTGGGGAAGATTCCTCTCTCCATTTTTAATCAGACAATTCTACTTTCAAAAATCGGTGGTGTATCCATGTCCCTAATGGATCAAAGTACCCTTCTTTCCCTTGGAATACTATGTTCATTTCTATCTTGAACAAGTATAGCCAACATTCTCTCGGATTTAGGAGCCACTGTTTAGACACCCCTAAACGGAGAGATTCTGAGATCCTTTTACCTCATTTACGAGGTGGGGTGGACCCCGATAGGTGTTAGTTTATGAGTGATCCTCCGAGTCGAGAAGTCTTGCATAAGACTTTCTCTTCCTTTCCAACTCTGAATCGGATTCCTTACCTTCTCTACACCTTTGAACATTTTGTTCTAAATAAACAAACCCTCTAATGAATGACTCTTTTAACAAATAACTCCTTCTCATAAATACATGAACAAGAATGTGTTCGGACTCTTTTCGATTCCTTTCTTTTCGTCCTAATGAGAAGAAGCATAACTTGGGATCGACAATCGGGATCTACCTCCGCAGAAATGGAAGCCCCAAAGCTGATTTTCTCCTTCACCAATGGACTCGACTTCGCTGTTTACAAGGATGAGCTGCCCGACAATGAGATCATCCGGTTTGGACAAGGATTCGAGAACACAAATGTCAAGATCACCGACGTTTCCCTTTTCGCGCTGACAAAGAAAGTATCTGAAGCTGAGAAGCCGTTGATCGAGTTCAACCTTAGGTTAACCCAAGAGTTTCCTCCCTGCAAAGATTCCAACTGAGAGGAGATCTGCTCGTCCGCAGAAGGATCGTTCTTGCTACCCCCACTCGATCTAGTTGTCTTTGCACCTACCCGGCTTCGCGCAGTTAAAGGGGAAGGAAATCCGAGCTATGGTGAACTCGTTACCGTGGAGGGTACGGACTTTCTGTGAGACCTTCGTTTTGAAATCGGGTCCAGCTCAAGAATTCCATCACTAACACGGACCCAAAGAAGGAACGAAGTAGGAAAATTGCCGGGAAGGCCGTAGCTGCCGAAGTTGCTTTCCTGGAGGAAATCCCGAAATCCCCGAGTACACACCACTACTCGAATACATACCATTGCCTAAAGATACACCTTTTGGAAGGAAGTAGATTCCACCCCCTTCCGCCGCGAGTCGACGAGGAAAATGTACGCAGGATTATTTCTACATTACCTCGACCGAGCATACTACAACGACAGCGAGAAGAAAAGGGCTAGGATCATGCCATTTGCCCGACTACAGACTGTGATCGAGAAACTAGCAAAGAAAGAGAAATGCCCTGTATCGGAGATTCTAAGAAGGATAGGGCGGGTGCCAGTCAAATCCCATCTTGGACCACGAGTAGAACCTACCATCATTACAGAAAAGTCAAATAAAAGGATGAAGGCTAGTCCGCCTATCGTTGTTTCAGGGTTACAGATTAGGGAGGATACCACCTTCCAGCATTTGGCTGACAGACCATCCGGTCCTAGACCTTCTGCTGCTAGAAGGATGGTATGGCGTCCCACTACTGGACAATTAAGATTGAAACAACAGCCTGAGAAAGAAAGTCTCGTCAGGAGACTTGAATCTGAAGAAAGCACCACTACAGTAAAGGGGACTCGTGAGAAGGGAACCCGGCAGCTATCACACGACAACAGCGAAGATGCACAAAAAAGACCGCTAGAGGATGCTATGGAAAAGTTGAGGACTGATATTCGACGACTAGCAAAAGAAAGAGAAGAGAAATTCGGAGACGAGATTGATTCATCGGAATTCATGGACGATGAGTATGCGAGAAATCAACATGGTCGAAACGCGAGCTTCGTCGGCTTCGCGAGGTGCTCCTGCGGCCCGCGAAGAGAGGAGCCGAAGTAATGAGGAGGCGGCTTCAAGAGAAAGACGATACGATCGCCCGAATGGCGAAGAGGATGGAAGAGATGGGCGTAGCCCTAGCCGCTCTCCAAAGTCAAGTGCAACCCCAAAGAGAAACACCCCCGAGAGGTCATTCACATTGTAGACGGAGGAAAGGAGATTACATCCGTCGACGGGGATGATCGGCTAAAGAAAGATACAACACGAAGCATGATTCCGGAAAAGATATCAAGAGCTTGGTGGAACGGCGGAGTGCGAGAAGCCTTAGCACAATCGAAGAGCGAGGACATCCATTCGGATGGGTAGACCTTACCCGGAAGAATTCGACGCCGTCCAATACCCAAAGGCTTCGTACCACCTCCGTTCAAGACCTTTGATGGAACCGGGAACCCTCGACAGCATGTTGCACACTTTCGTGCCAGTTGTTGCAATGCCGGCGGGAGTGATGCATTACTCTTCCGACAGTTCGTCAGCAGCCTGTCAGGGATCACCTTTGATTGGTATGCAGAATTATCAAATGGTTCAGTGAAGACGTTCTCAGAACTAGAAAACCTCTTCATCAAGCGATTCGCCGGAGCTCAGCACCACATCACTATAGGTGATTTAGTGGTAGCGAAGCAGAAGCCGAACGAAATTTTGGTGGATTACATACTTCGATGGAGAAATTTGAGTATGAAGTGTGAACCACAATTACAAGAACAACATGCAGTCGGCATCTTACTTAAAAGCATTCACGGCCCGATAGCACTTCTCCTCAAAGGATTCACTATTAAGACTTTCGAGAAGTTGTTAAGCAAGACCGGGAGCTTGCAAGAGGAGGCGAAGCAATTAAGTTTCGCCGACAAGACGGACAAGCAAAAGCTCGTGAAGACTTTTGAAAAGAAATCCGGGATCATTGCGAGCGGTCGACAAAGGCAAGCAACCGATACAAATATCATCCGAACGGCCGCGGCAACCTCGACCCAGCTATCGGTCATCTCGACGGTATGAACAACCTCCTCGTCCGCAACGTACATTAAGGGAGCTTCGAGCGGGGAATATCCATTCAAGAATGAAGCGAGTGCTGAAAATGTTTTTAGTCGATGAAGACTCCGGATTTCCGAGTGCCAGGAGCCTAAGAGACCAGAAGAAGTCAACAAGAAAGGTGATCCCAACTTTTGCCCTTACCACCGGATGCTTGGGCACAAGATAGAAGATTGCATTACCTTCAAAAGTTGGCTCAACGACAACCTTCGGAAAGGGAATATAACAATCCCAAAGGAGTACATAAAGGAACCCCAGAAAGGAGGTTCCGTGAATGTTGTCTCGGCCGATCTCATTGTTCCGATAGATCCACATACAGCCGACGATGGATGGACTACCGCTTGGACAAGGTCTTCGAAAAGATTTTAGACGGCATCCAAACCGCCTCGGTGCGAGCTTCAATTCGAGTTCGAAACCCTGTCAAGTCGGTACTTATCACTTGCGATAGAAGAACCACCTCAACAGGAGACGATTGAAGAGAAGAAGAAAATTGACGAAGAAGAGAAGACCGAGGCTCTTAAGGCTAGACTAGGGGCTGCTTATCCTAGGATAGTTGTTTCCGATTCGGGGGAGAAATCTCTCGAACCTCTGACTCTGTATGATTATCTGCTCACTCCTGTGGGATCTTATAATGATAAGGGTTATGGTGTTGGCTACGTTTTGACTGTTTCTAACGATTACGTAACTAGCAACAATCCGGACATCAATTCCGATACAAATGACAATTCTCAAATCATACACAATCTCGACGATTGTCGGCATATTTTCGGGTTGTGTGTTTTATTTTGAAAAGGGGTCGCCTACAAAAATTGTGCGGCGAATTTTTAATTTAATTTAAATAAATAATTTGAAAAGTAGTATTTGATTTTTGAAAATAATTTTAAATTTGAAGATTTTAAGATATGAAATCAAACCGATCTCACATCCCAAATAGTTTATATAAACGAACACCGCACCACAAGCCGTGTATCTATCCTAAGGGTAGACACACTTGCTTGATGGTGGGGCTCGATTAAATAAACTAGAAGATTTGTGACATCCGTTTGGTCCGCGAACCAATTTTATAAACCGACAAATTCCCTGCTTAATTTGAAAGCATTAAACGGGGTTTATATTACTCAGGTTCTTTAAAATTCCCTATAAGGGCAAGCCCCTATAGTTAATTTTATCTTAAGTGACGGGAATCACCTAAGAAAACTCTCGATAATAATCGGTAATTCGCTCTCAAGAATTTCAAAGTTTAAGGTTTTCGAGGATTGAATTTTGGAATTTCAATAGGGAATGAATCAAATTTGGAACATTTTGTTTTGGGAATTCAAAGGAAGAAAGGTAGGAGAAATCACAGATTCAAAGCGAACTTCGGTAATTCCCCGACTATCCTATTGTTTGGCTTGGATTTAGGAAAGTCCTAATATTTATTTAATGTTTTGATCTTGCCAAGTTTAATTAATTTGGACTTATATTTGTATGATAAAATCATACAAATAGCCTTGAAGTTATGAGGGTTTATGTTGTACCGAACGACTACCTCGGAATCCTAAGTCCGGTCAGGGCTTAATTTGCAATGAAAATGCCTAACAAAAGGTTGAGGATTTATGTTACACTAGGCAAACTACCTCGGAGTCCTATGGATTGGTCATTTAATTCTAAGAAGGTTTAGGCGATGTAGATTCGAAGTTTTGCTTGACGATGATGGTGTCATGCTTTACCATGCTCCGAAGCTCCTTGTTGTTGCGAGAGGTTTAGTTATAGAAGTCATAAATCGGGAGATGAGAGAAGTGTTTTGGTTTAGAGAAAATCTTAGTTTCCAAGTGTTTTTTGTGTTTTAATTAAAACAAATCTTAAAGTTGATTATAACGACACCTAGGTTAAGATCCCGCGGTTCCATCCTTCGGCATCGTTATTTTTATCGGATTCACTTAGTCCGGATGAATTTGCTAAACTCAGCTGAATGAGTTCCACACTTTCATTTAGACCATGGGAAATCCCGTTAGCAACACGTAGGTTACATCATCCGAGGTATTCCGATCATCCGACGGGACGTTTTAATTTAGTTGTAATTGTAGTTTTGTGTTCTGTTTGTGATTAAATTTTGAGTTGTTTTATATTTTGAAATGTTGTGGCGGTGAATTTTATCTTGCAATGACTTTTAATTTAGTTTTGGTTTCGGTTTTAGGGACTATCCTAAAGGTGTGGGTTTTCATGCAACGGTTGTTTATCATGCGATAAAAGTAAGTGCGATGCGATTAAATAAATTGCAATAGGGTAAATTGCAATAAAATAAAAGCGTACTCGGAGGGTCTTCCCGTCATCCCAAGCTGCACTTAAAACACAATTAGAATATTTAAGCAAGTTCCTAGGTAAAACTAAGGGAAGGGTTATGGTTTTCTACCAAATTCCTAATCCTATAGCTAGTCATTTCTACTGACGTCTAGGTCCTTGTGTTTTGGTTTGAGGACGATTTTCTTCATCAAAGAATAATTAAGTTCAATTGTTCTCATGAGTATACTATCATATTGAGGAAGTGCTTAAGAAGAATCTTAAACATCTTTTCAATATTGATAGTATTGTTTTAAGTCCAAATGAATTTAATCATACAAATGAATTAATCGTCCAGGAATTCGAAGTTTTGTTATCTTGCTCAGTGAACTAGGACATTTGAATATCCTATAAGTGAAGTAGCATTTCATTTAACGTTCTGTTTAGGAGTTATGATAACCAAAGCTCTCGAGGGCAAATTGGTGTTTATGATTTAGTTTAACTTCAATTAACGGGTTTAAATTTGGAATAGTGTTCAAGTTGCTTTATATTTAATTTCTCTATGTCTTAGGTGATGTTATTTAATTCAATTTAATTTAAATTTAATTTAATTTAATATGGTTTAGTTTTAATTTTAATTTAATTTTGATTTAATTCAATTTAGTTTGACTTGATGTTAAATTAATTTAGTTTAATTTGATTTAATTTCCTTTAATTTAATTTAATTTGATTTATTTTTAATTTAATTTAATTTATTTAACTTATTTAATTTATTCAATTTATTTAATTTATTTAATTTATTTAATTTATTTAATTTATTTAATTTGTTTGATTTAATTTAATTTAATCTTTAATTTAATTTTATTTTTAATTTTAATTTAATTGAAAATTTAAAAAGAGTTTAATAATTTAACTTTTTAATTTAATTTTAATGATTAAGTCCTTTAACATTTTAAAACTTAAATTTGAATTATCATTTTAATTAGGAATTAAATATTATTGAGATGATTAATTTAGGGATTTTTAAATTAAGGAATAAATCTCCTCCTAATAATATCCCTATTTTAATAATTCCAATTTTATTATTCTTCCAAATTTAATCAATTATTTAATTAAGGTTTATTTTAATTATCTTAAATTGTTTAGTAGGTTTCTACCCTTTAATTATTTAAATTTCAATCATCCAAATCAGATTAAGATCAAATATTTTACTTGTTAATTTTATTAAACCTAAAGTTTTAATTAAGGGTTAAAATTTTTAATTACCATTTTGCCCTTCAAGCTTAATAATTTCATAACTCACTAAATTGAGCTTAAATGAACTTGAAATTTTTATGTGACTTCACTCATATGTCAATAAAGACATGAGAGGAGAAAATGTGATTTTTCTGTATTTAATTTATTTATGTAATTATTTTTGGTGGAAAATAGGAATTTCCAAGAAAAATTTAATAATATGACCAAGGGAAAGTTTCTGTCCTTAAGAAAATTATGGAACATTCCTAATGACCAGAGGACCACTTGGACCAATTTTGATGATTTTTTGAATTATATTATTTTTATTATAATTATTTTAAGTTTTGGAGTATTAATTAATTTAAAAATAAAATAATGGTTGAAAATAAATTTTATATTTTTCAAAAATCTCTCAATATCAAGGAAATCAGAGAATCAATTTTTACAATTTTCTGATTTTTCTTTGATTTATTATAATTATTTTAGTGAAAATGCTAGAAAATACATTTTTTAATTTTAAAATTACCCTAGGGCTTTAAAATTTAATATCTCATTAAATAGACCTAAGAAAAATATGGAGTTTGTTCCTAAGTGATTAAAATCCAAAATGTGACATTTTGGTGAATTTTATTATTTTTATGATTTTTATTATTATTTTTAATTATTAAAATATTAAAATAATGCAAAAAATTAAATTTTTCAGAAAATTAAAATTTTAATTTCCTTTCCCCTGATATCAGAGAGGCTCCAAAACCAATTTGGTGAATTTTTGAAAGGTATTTTGAAAGTTATGAATTTTTAAAGTTTAAAATGGCTAAATGACTTAATCAACCCATTTAGTAGGGCTAACCAAGTCCAATTGACTTCAAATTTTTATGGTGGGTTCCTCTGATCCTAAAGGTTAGTGGAGAATTGATTTCAAGCCAATTTGATATATGGTTAGCTCTAATTAATTAAGGAGCTATTTTGGGTGTTTAAGCCGATTAGGGTTATTTTAAATAAACTAATCCAAAATCTATTTTTCCTAGGGTCCTACGAGTCATAAGAGACATCACCAAATTTTCCTAGAATTTATTTCACAACATGCTAATTATTGGAATTAAAATACTTAAAACGGCAACATGAATTTGAAAAATCAATAACTCCTCATAGGGATGGCCTCGACTTTGGAAAATTCGGGGAATGTTCCTAAATTCGGAGGCTTAAAAGCCCCATGGTCTCATGCCATGGTGAATTTCCTATATGCATGGAGAATTAAAACAATGCAGAAGGGAAATAAATCATTAAAAATAAAATACTTGATGAAATTAAATAATTTCTTTTCCACATTATTCTCCTCTCGTTCACTCGAGCAAAAGGGTATTTTTATTTTATTTTTCTGATTTTCCTACACAAAGTTATGAATTTTTGAAGTTTAGGGGAATTAAATAAATCAAAAATACCCTAATTTTCTATTTATCCACGCGGCGCTGCGTCAACCTCGGCAGCTCCGAAAGGCCACGCGGCGTGTTCTGGTTTGGCGCTGCCATCTGACTCAGCGCTCCGGGGCCCCGCTGTGTCGTTCCATCTGCTGATCCGACACAATCCTAGCCGTCCGTCCGCGCGTGTATTAAATGAACGGCATCCGTTCATCGTCCCCAAGCGTCCTCACCCGAGAGCCGTCCACACTAAATCCCTAATATCTCACTCGATACTCAATGGATTTTCGTGTTCTTATGCTCTATGGATTCATCTTGAAGAGACGAATACATCTATACGGTGATCATGCATTGAAATTAAAGCATTTGAAATGGAGAATCTCCAGAAGCTCGGGATGAAGAATTAGCTCATACCTTTGCTCAGAGAAGTGTGGCTTCAATCTGAGGGTTTTGTCACCTTCGATTGGATCCCAGCAAGCTCCGGATGAAGTCTTTTGGTCTGATGAATCGCCTAGGTATGATTTCGACCAAGCCCGATCACAAAGCTTGGAGTCTGGAATAGATGGGTGGCCTGGAGAGGGGCTTTCTTTGGTGGACTCCTTCCCTTGGTCCGAGTGAAGGTGTAGGACCAATCAATTTGAGGATTGATCCACTGTGGAGAAGTGTCCTGGTTTTGGGTGGAATTTTGGTGAGAAATTGAGTTACGTTGGTGGGGATTAGAGGCGAAGTGGCATTGGGGATCAACTGCTCTAAGTATGGAGAGTGTTCTGGAACAATTTTGGCAGGGTTTCAGTAAGATCTGGTTCAGCACCTCTCATGGCCGAGAGGGGGTGGTGTTTAAATAGGAGAGGGTGGAGGGCCTCCCAGGGAGAGTTAGGGCTTGGGATCAGCTACTCTTGCAAGAGAAGAACAGCTGCAATGGCCAGCTGGGGATGGGGCGGCTCGGCGAGTGAGAATTCCAAGTTTGGGCTCACATGTGACCTCTCGGCACGGTGGTTTCCGGCGGCTGTGGTGGCTGGCCGGCCAGGGTCAAGTCACCCTCAAGGTCAGGGAGGTCAGGGCTGGGGCTTAGTGCAGTCAATTGGCCATGGACATGTGTAAAGGAGTTGAATTGAAATGGAATGGGGGAGGAGCTAATTTTGGCTTGATTTGGTCAAGTCCACCATTTTGGGTTTGGTGCACCCTTCCATGGCTGATTTGGGCTGAGGGAGGATCAGGTGAATCAGCTTGAAAAGGGTAGAGAAGTCACCATCCATGAATATTTTGATTAATCATGGATTAGGGTGAAGCATTAAAAGGGTTAAAACCTTTTAAAGGGGGTTTAAAAGAGGCTCCTCCTTTTGCCATTAATGGCTTGATCACATGTCAAACCTTCCATGGCTTCATGTGGCTTGTCCATGGCTTGCATGACTTGTCTTTGGCTTGGGGAAAAGCTTGGTCAATTTCATGAAAATGGATTTTAGAAATTTTTGGTAATTTGATGGGAATTTGTATGAAGCTTGATTTGGAATGGTTTAATGATGATTTTGAAACTTAGGGGTGATATCAATTAAAGGTATGATGAAAAGAAATTGCCATGTGGGCTTTAGGGCCAATTTTGGGCTTTTGTATTTGGTGGAAATGGGCTTTTAGAATGGTTTAGGAAAGTTGGCCTTTAGGTTTGAAAATAAATTGGTGGATGTAAATTTTACAAAGGATTGGATCTCATGAGTGTTGAATTTAGTTTAAGAATGTTTCATGAATGATTTGGAATATACTTGAAGTGTTTGGGCTAGGTTTGGGTTGGATTTGGACCTCTTTGGTGAATGGGCCAATGTAGGTCAAATTGGGCTAACTTGGGCCAATGTTGGGCTAAGGTTGAAATTGATGTAAAATTAATGTTAGGAAATGTTTATGGGAGTGTTTCAAAGAGGTTTTGACTTTGGTTGGGCTTTGATTTTGGGGTTTGGGCTTATTTGGGTTATGTTTGGGTTTAGGTCAAAATTGGGCCTTTTAGCTTTAGGTTGAATTTGAGTGGGGTTTGGGTCTAAATGTTGGGAAAATCATGTTAGTGTTTTGTTTGTAGGGATGTTAAGGAAGATTTGGAAAAGATTTGGGGTTAATTGGAGTTGAATTGGGTGAGTTTGGGTCATGGGTCCAAATTGGGCTTTAAGGCCAAAAATGAAATTGGATCCAAATGTCAATCAAATTGGACTTGGATTTGGTCTAGATTGGTGTTAGGAATGTTGAATTGAAGTTTAGAATTGAATTGGACCAGAATTTGGGTCAATTGGGTAGGTTTGGTTTGACATTGGGTTCACTTTGGGTTAAAATGGGTCAAATTGGGGGTTTTGACAAAAGTGGGCTAAATTGACAAAATTGGACCATAGTGTAGTTGAACAAAATGAAATTGGGAATATTTGGGATTTTCTGGAAGTTTCTGGGAATTTTCTGAATTTTTAGATTTTTGGGTCAAGAGGGGTATTTTGGGTATTTGGAGGGTATTGGGAGGTATTTTTGGAATTTTTGGTATTTTTGGCTATGGATGATCAACTTGAGTGGAGAGAAATGTTTAGGAATGATTTTGGGGAATTTTGGGTGATTTGGAAATTTTTGAGAAATTTGGGTAGTTTCAAGGGTTTTGGGTAGGCTAAGCGGGTGTAGGGTCCCGGGGGTGAAAAATTGAAAATTTGGGAAATTGAAGATTAGGTGAATATAAGTGGAATGAAATCATTTTAGTTGAGCCATGAAGCCATATCAAGTCCAGATGATCCATGAAGGGACTCATTTGAGGCATCCACTATGTTGTTCCTAACCCTCTTAGCCAAGGGCTTAGGGGTTAAGGACCATCCATGTGAATCACCTTTATGAGTCAGGAGGTCAAGTTAGGTATGGGTGTGTTTTTTTGGAGGTGTGTGAAAGTGTAGTGTATAGGTGTAGTGTGTGTGTAAGTCGGCCCTCTTCACCGAACCGGGCCACCTGGGCGGATCCTAAGGCCGAAGAGTCTTATAGGAACTCATCCTTTAAACTTCCACATTTAATTTCAACCCTCTAGGTGATTAGGGGTCTATAGTCAAGTTTGTAGAGTTTGCGGGGAGTTAAGAAGTGGTTTGAATTTCTAAGTGGTGGGTCCCGATTCTAGTCCTCTAAGACGATCGAAGGAAAAGCTGAAGGCTAGATCCTAAGTACTAAAGGGAAGAAGAGAAGACCTCATCGAAAATGAGGTCGACAACGATCACGATGACGAAGAAGACATCCATCGAGGAGGTTACGAGAGTTCAACAAGCAACGAATCTATCTGCGAGTTTCGAGGAGCTCCGATCACAATAGAATTAGAGCCTTCGGACTGCGAAGCTAATCCGGAAGAACTCGTTATTCCGATTCGAGGAAGAAACACCAGCAAGCTCGACACTAGATTCGAAGAAATTACAGAAGTCAACTTAAGAAGTGGAAGAGTTCTACCTCCGAGAATGGGTCCAAAGGACAAAGGGAAGCGGGTGGTTGTTCGGGAAGAACCAACCCGGCAGAAGAAATGCCCATTCGAGAAGAAGCCGAGACACATGAAAACAAAGTAGACTACAACGTGCTAGCCCATCTTAGGAAACTACCGACCGAGCCGAGCATCTACGAAGCTCTCATCTTATCGAAGGAGATGAGAGAAGCTCGATCAAGGCCTTACTTGATCCGGAAATTTGCTTAGCTCAAATGGCCGGAGATTCCTTAGATGAGGTTTGTTCGTTAAAGGAACGAGCGAGGTGTTACCTTCACGGACAATGACTCATCGCTGGGACGACGAGACCACAACCGACCGATTGTACAT
This sequence comes from Papilionanthe hookeriana x Papilionanthe teres, assembly GCA_022702705.1. Lineage (NCBI taxonomy): Eukaryota > Viridiplantae > Streptophyta > Magnoliopsida > Asparagales > Orchidaceae > Papilionanthe > Papilionanthe hookeriana x Papilionanthe teres. Next base: position 27,811,260 of record CM040430.1, read on the forward strand.
TTCGGTTACAATTGGGAAGTTTACGCTCTCCAGAGTATTGGTGGATCCAGGAGCATCAATTAATATAATGAGTCTTCGAACACTAGCATACTTGGAAATTGATGCCAGCGAGCTTGAAGCCGACAAAATGTTATTAAGAGGATTCAACCAGAAAGGAGAAAGAGCCCTCGGATCAACAACAATACTAATGAAGACCGGTGACTTAGCAAAGACAACCGCAAAATTTCACATAATTGATTCAGAAACGTCGTTCAACGCTCTACTGGGCCGACCATGGTTACATGAAAACCGGATGGTACCATCATCTCTACACCAGTGTATCAAATACTACGATGGAGGGGAACAGTGCATCAAAGGTGACTTACAACCATTCTCCGTACATGAGATTGGAATCCATGAAGATGCGGCTTATTATGCACCACCGAAGAAAACAATCTTCTTCGGAGATACCATAACAAATGAAGCAAAGAAAGTTCGGGACAACGAAGAACCCGAAGTTCTAGTCCAACGATCACTCACCACTCCCTTACGGCGAGATGGTGAAGGTTTCTCCACAACTCGCATCCAAGGTCGAGGCCGGGGACGAGGTCGTGGCAGAGACGTTAGGACGATTGGACAAAGGAAACCAGCCATTAATGTTGATTGGGAAGACAGTTCTAAAGAAGAAAAAGAGATCAAACAAGAAGCAGCGACAATAAGTCGGAAGAAGCCGCAATTCAAGATCTCTCTCGAAGATGAGAATAACGAAGAATACAAATCGATGTACGAGAAGATTAACCACTATATACATACTATGACCCTGACCCCAATCCGTTCTAATAAGATCGAGGGTATGGTGGTCAAAGAGGTACGTAGCGGCGATGCAAAGCCAATCAAATTCTACCGTGGTGCTCCTTCCTCCAAAACTGAAAATAATGTACAATTTGAAGATGTCACTTCATCAGAATTAATGGAAATACCTTTTGAGTGGTACTCTCCTCGTGTTCAAAATTTAATTCAGCGTGGTTTCTTACCTCGACAATGGACAAAAGGCCAATCACAACATTTTGAAAAATTATGGAATAAATCCGGTCGTCCACCCAATTCAAAGCATGATCTCGGATTCGGTACAGTTGGATCAGTTGACAATACTGAATTTTGCTTGGTTGTCACTTGTGAGTCTAATGAAAAGCGCATGGAAACCACAGAAGAAATTGAAGATTTACAAATTGGAGACGCTCCACCAGAATTCGAAGAAGAAATTAAATCTACAATAGATGAGTTAATGGAAGTTAACTTAGGTACTAACAAAGAGCCTAGACCTACCTTTGTTAGCTCTTTACTCAATAAAGAAGACTCCGAAGAAATAATCGAGTTTTTAATGGAATTTAAAGACTGTTTTGCTTGGAGCTACGATGAGATGCCAGGATTAGCTCCAGAGGTCGCAGTCCATAAGCTAGGAGTGGATCCTACTTCTGTCCCGATCGGACAAGGTCCCGAGAAGAATGCGTCTAGAAATTGAACAACAAGTTATAGCTGAAGTTAAAAAGTTAATAGACGCCAAATTTGTCCGTGAAGAACAATACCCGACTTGGTTAGCCAATGTGGTGCCGGTCGAAAGAAGAATGGTCGGATCGAATTTGTGTGGACTTCGGAGATTTAAACGAGGCATGTCCAAAAGATGAATTCCCTCTACCGATCCCAGAATTAATGATCGACATTGCTTCGACACATGAAATATTCTCATTCATGGATGGATCTTCAGGATACAACCAGATAAAAATGGCTCCAGAAGATGAAAAGCTTACAGCATTCAGAACGCCGATCGGAGTATATTGTTACACAGTGATGCCATTCGGACTGAAGAACGCAGGAGCAACCTACCAGAGAGCGATGACAAGAATTTTTGATGATCTCATCCACAATCAAGTCGAATGTTACGTGGACGATGTGGTCATCAAAAGCAAAGTAAAGGAAAACCACCTGTATGATTTGAGAATTGTTTTCGAACGATTAAGACAATTTAACCTTAAGATGAATCCCTTAAAATGCGCTTTGGCGTCACCTCCGGGAAATTCTTAGGATTCGTTGTCCGACATCGTGGAATTGAAATCGACCGGAAAAGATTAAAGCTATCTTAGAAATGCCGCCTCCCAAAACCTTAAAACAACTACGATCTTTTCAAGGGAAGCTGGCATATCTTCGACGCTTTATCTCAAACTTGTCAGGTAGGTGTCAGCCTTTCTCGGCACTAGTTAAAAAGGACACCAAATTTATTTGGGAAGAGAAATGCCAGAGGGCCTTCGAGGACATTAAACAATATTTAATGACACCTCTCGTCTTAGAAGCCCCAGGTCTCGAGTAGACCAGCGATACTTTATACCGCGGCTCTAGACGACTCTCTCGGAGCCCTGTTAGCCCAGGTCAATGATGAGGGTAAGCCGTCGTTTACTTCCGACGGAAATAAGGTATCCCGCAATTGAAAAGCATTGTTTGGCCCTGATCTTCGCCGCTCAAAAGCTCAGGCACTACATGCTTTCTCATAAGCTCAACCTGATTTCGAAGTTTAATCCATTGCAATACTTGATGACTCGTCCAACGCTTTCCGGCAGACTTGCCAGATGGTCAATGATATTATTGCAATTCGATATAACTTTCGTGCCTCTTCGTGCCATAAAGGGACAAGTCTTAGCAGACTTCCTCGCAGCACACCCTTTGCCGGTAGAATCTCCTCTCAATGACGATCTGCCAGATGAACAAATAATGAGCCTAGAAGACCCTGATGATCGACGTTGGGAATTATATTTCGACGGAGCATCTTCAGCACACAAAGACGAAGAATCGCAAGTGATAGTGCCGTGAAGCGGGAATCGGACTAATCTTTATAACACCGGAGCGGGGGATGTTAAGATACTCCTACCACTTGACGAACCGTGTACAAACAACGAAGCGGAATACAAAGGCCTCATAGCAGGTCGGAATTAACTATTCAAATGGGAATAACAGACATCAACATCTACGGGGATTCGCAGTTAATCATTCAACGGATCGCCGGACGATACGAATTTTAAAGCCAAGACTCGAGCAATACTTCCGAGTATGCCATACAAATTGTTGGAACAAATTCCGAATGTGACAATCTACAAAATTCCCGAGAAAGAAAATGCTTTAGCGAGACGCGTTAGCTCGCCTCGCAAAAGAATTTGCTCGTTTGCAAGATGAATCGGTGGAAGTGTCGGTTCACGGACGTCGGGTCCTATCACGGCTCGACATAGACACAATACACAAATCAGGAAAAGAAGAAGAATCAGTTGCAATAGTGACAGAAAACACAGAAGATTGGCGACAGCCATTAATATACTGCCTGCAAACAGGAAAGCTATCAGACGATAGGTCGCTAGCCCATCAGATCAAGAAAAGAACTCTGTCTTACGCATTAATAAACAACACGTTATATAGAAGGTCTTTCGATCAAATGTGGCTAAGGTGCCTAAGCGGGTCCGAGGCCCGTGAAATTGTTAAAGAGGTGCATTCAGGACTCTGTGGCGCTCACCAGTCGGGTCCGAAGATGAAAATGAAGATTAAAAGACTAGGGTACTACTGGCCCTCGATGATGACCGACTCGCATGAAAATCGCCAAGAGCCGTCACCAATGCCAAGTGCACGGAGTGGTTCTACACCAACCTCCAAATGTGCTACATCCGACAATTGCATCGTGGCCATTTGAATGTTGGGGCACGGATATAGTGGGTCCAATAGAACCACCATCTTCAAAAGGACATCGCTTCATTCTTGCGGCTACAGATTACTTTTCCAAGTGGGCGAGGCGGTTCCACTTAGAGAAGTGAAAGCACACCACGTGCTACGGTTTTCGAGAACCGAGTTGTCTACCGTTTCGGAGTGCCGCGCGGGATCATCTCGGATAATGGGTCGGCATTCGGAAGCACGCAAATCAACAATTTTGTCGGGAGACACGGAATCGGCTGGCGATATTCAACAATTTACTACCCGAGAGCAAACGGCCCGGTCGAGGCTTTTAATAAAACTCTTGTTCAAATCTTAAAGAAAACTTTGGACGATAATAAGAGAAATTGGCACGAGAAGTTATTAGAAGCCTTATGGGCCTACCGGACAACCTTCGAACTCCTACTCGAAGCTACACCTCACGCTGCGGTGTATGGGTCCGAGGCGAGTGTTACCTTTAGAGGTTCAACTTCCTTCACTCAGAATTGCAGTTGCAAATAAGATCACGACAGAAGAGAATGCCAAATTACGACTAGAGGAATTAGAAAGCCTGGAAGGGAAAAGACTTGCAACGCAACAAAATTTAGAATTATACCAAGCTAAGATGGTTCAAGCCCATGACAAATTGGTCCGCCCGAGAACCTTCAAAGTTGGTGACTTAGTTCTCGTTCTCAAAAGACCTATCCTGGATTTGTTAATAGCGATATTTGTCTTAAGATTTTAAAACATGAATTTGGATATTTTTGTGAGAATTTTAAAATGGATGAAAGTTAGCTGAATTTGTTAATAGCAATATTTTGAGTGTTGTATATGTGTTGAATTTGAGTTGTGATTTTTGCTTCTAAAGTATAAAATATATTGGGGTGACAGTTTTGTTGCAAATATCATTATAACATAGGCGGTAGAATGATCATTTGTTCAGAAATAGTTCTGACAAAGTTATTTTCAAAATATGCAAAGCAATGACAATGAGTTAACACATAACTATTTATTATTAAGGCGCATGGTGCCACAAATGAACCCTAAATTTGTATAACTAACATCAAGTTCGAGCTAAAACTAATTTAATTAATCAAGTTAATGTTTCAAACAATATATAAATGGAGCTCGATTTTCTCTATCTCATTATTTGTCTACTTCTCTTCAAAGCTGCTCCTTAGAGTTCTATACTTCCATAGAATTCTTTTCCTGAAGATCTCCATTGGAATTCTTGAACACTGCTCTTTTCTAAACTTGGGTTAAGTGAGCTTCATCTTTCATAAAAGTCCTTTAAACTTAGCTTAAAGCCCAATGTTAACTTCCTGGTGATTAGGGTCAACAAGAGGAATGCGGAAGGAGGTAGAAGCAGTGGAAAGATGAACAATAATGCTATCATAGTTTGAGCTCCGACTGTAGATTGAGGATGCCAATGAGATTATTGCAAAGAATGGCAGGCAAAGTTGAGATGTTGTGATCTGAAATGGCAAGAAAATGACATTTCATTCAACGAACTTCCGACACTGTCATACAAAATGAAGACTATGCAATTTATCAACATTCTTTGGATCGAAATGGAGCTGTACCACGATGTCAAACAAGGCCTTAGTTGGTGGTGCTATGTAATCTTTGTGTTTATGGATATCATACTTTCTTTCAATAGTTAGCAATAATGCTATCAAAGTTTGATCTCTTACTGTAGACTAGCGGTGGCTATGAGATAACGACAGAGAATGAATGTCATTTTGGACAATTTCATTTTATTGAAACAGCGAAATAAAGCGATATAATGAAAGTGAATTTATAGAGATGTTCTAATATGACATGGCAATAAGATGACAATTAGATTCGATGAACTTACATCGATGCTACTATATAAAAGCGAAGACTATGTACTGTCGATACTCTCCTGGATCAAAATGGAGCTATGCCACGGCGTCAAACAATGCCTTAATTGGGAGCCATTATTCCATAGGGTGAGCATGCATCCTTGTAGCATCTCCTCAATACTCATCCAATACCCTCCTAATACCCATCCATTACCCTCCAATCGCCAAATGCTGCTATTAGCCAATACCCCAATATTCAATACACATTCAGTATAAATACGTAAGATGTAAAAAAATCTGCACCTTGTATTTTAGCGATGGAACAGGATGGAATAATTGTCCCCTTAATTGGAGGAAAGTTGGTAGTGGGGGTGGTGGCGGCAGACATATTTTTATTGATTAATAATATAAATTTTAAATTTGAAAAGATCGATCAAATTATAGATTCAATCAAATTAAATTACAGTATAAATTTTAAATTCCTTCAAATTTATAATTCTTCTAAAAAAAATACTCAAGACTTCGGCTCGACCGCCCATAACAATACGGTAATGTGATTTGCGGAACATCGGATCGTCAACGCCACACCTAAACGGGTAAATCCGTTATTATTCAGAAAGTGGAGGGGTTGGACGAAAAAACCAAAAACAGGCTTATCCATTCCAAACCCTGCACCCCTTCTCTATAAATCGCACTGGAGCCGGCCGGCTAATCCTCAACTCAAGGATGAAGAAAACCTACGGGCCTGCTGCGCGGAAACCACCCCCGCCGGCGATGACGACTTCGACGAATCCGACGTCTGGGGTTTCGGACCGGATTCACGGCCTGAAGATCGCCGAATGCCGATCCTCCGCCGATCGAGCAGAAAAGCGGAAAAGGGGATCGATCGCGTAGACGCGGCTGCTCCAGCTTCTCTGCCGATGAACATACCGGACTGGTCGAAGATCTTGAAGGAGGAGAGCCGCGCTGTTGTAAACCTGGGGAACGGGAAGGCAGCTGTTCGAAGATGGTGATGAGGAAGTGATGGCGAGTGGATCGGTGATTCCGCCGCACGAGCTGCTGTGGAGGAGACGCGAAGCGTCGTTCTCGGCTGAGAGGAATCAGGGAGGACATTGAAAAGGCCGCGATCTTAGCCGCGTGCGGGATGGAATTTGGCTAAAGACTGGATTTGAGGACTGATCTCGGCCGCCGCCGACGTCGGCAATCGGCCATCAGCGGTCCCCTCTTTTTTTTTTTTTTTTTTTTTTATAATTTGCTCGATTATGTTGGGGGTAATTTTGTAATATTATGGATTGGAGAAGAGATTGATTTTCTGGGTATCGACTCAATTAATTAATATGATTTATGAAATTACTGTTTATATTTTTAAATTAACACTAACTCTATATTTTTAATTATTAAAAAATTTTATAAAAGTTATTTATTTATTATAAATTTGTGATAGAATGATAAATAATTTATATATAATTAACAAAATAAATATCATAAATAATTTAATATATTAATTTTACAATTGATTTGGTAAAAATTAGTTCAGAGTATGATGACCCATATATATATATATATATATATATATATATATATATATATATATATATTTGTGGATATTTTTGCAATCGTTGTTAGGTCGCCGGTGAGGCGCCATCAGCCCGGATTTCCACGCAACTGATGCGTAAATTAGACAATTGTTAGTTTTATTTTTTTACAAGGTGCTGAATGTAATTATTGATTTAGATTGGACGGGAATGGAAAATTATATAGATATAATAATGGAGGGCGTAGACATTTTATGTACGGAAGCCGGGAACGCGCCAAGCCGCGAGATAGGGCCGAAAGGAAAAAGGTAACTCGGTTTTTTTTAATTTTATTTATGGAATTATTTATTTATTTATTTAGTTTTTGTTATATTATTTTTTTTATTTATTTTTAATTTTGAAGAAATAATTAATCATTTAATATTATTAATTTATTTTTAAGATAATAAAATTAGCTGTTGGAATTATAAAAGTATTAAAATTTGTTTGATCGATTCAAATCAATGGTTAGGATTATAGTTAATTTTACGGTGATGGTACATTTGAGTGTTGTAGGCTTTATTGAATAATCTGGCGACAAAGGCGGTCAAAATAATCCTGGCGATAATTTGGTGTGGTGTTGTCTCATCATGGCCTAGATAGGTTCGGTGTGCGCCTTTTACGCGTTTGAAAAGCCTTTGTAAAATTTATCAGCTCTGATTTGCAACAGTTGTGTTTTGGCAGCTACGCGCGAATAAGTTGCCCGAAAACGTTCGTAATATTATTTTATTTTATTTTCTTAAATAAATATTTTATAAAAGTTAAGTAATATTATTTGTATCAAGTTTAATTGTTTTTATTATTTTTAATTAATTATAAAAATAACCCATGCAATGCATTTATCTATCTAAACATTTAAATAATGTGTAACTCCTTACTTTCTTCTAACTTTTTATTTTATTTTATTTTCTTTGAAACTTATTCAACATCATGGGATTGTACTTTTATAAAGATATAAGGAAATTGTATTTATTTGGAGTACCAAACTATTTTTTTATTAATAAACTAAACCTTAGTGTATCAATTAATAATATTTTAATAATCTATAAATTTTTCTACAACTCATAAAAATATATTTAGAAAAAAAAAACTCAAAATCATGCTTGCATTAACATAAGGTAAATAAAAGCAAATATAATCACATTAAGTGTTTTGCTTACCAAGCTTTAAATCATTCTACTTTTATAAAATCTTTGAAAAAATTTTAGAATTTTTTCAACTCTCTCTCTCATTCATCTTTCTCAATTTAGCTACTTTTTTTCTCTTTCTCCCAATAACATTAACCTTAAATCTCTCCCCTCTTCTTCTCTTCATCAAGAAACTTCCACAAGCTTACTTGCATGAAAATAAGAGATCTTGAAATCTTCTCTTATTTATAGATAAATGTGAGCTTATGTATAAATACTTGGTTTGGATTATTGGTAAGTAGAAATGGAGGTAGACTTTGTATGAAAACTTATATGCATAGAAATTCATGCCTTGGAGAGGGCTTATAACCCAAATAAATATAATTTTCATGCATTTATATGTACAAATTTGAATTTTGTAGTAAAATTTTTATTTATTATAATATTGACCATTCCAATAATATTAAGTATTACATTTTAAAATTAAGCCAAAATTAAAAGAAAAATAATTATAATATGTTCAAAGAATTTTAAATTTAAAAATTGGTGCGACGTTGTGGCGTAGATGAAGTGGAAAGTGATATGTCGGCAAAAAAATCGGCGAGCAATTTAAATCTCAAAAAGTACATAAAGCTTTATCATTTTAGTGCATTTCCTAGGCGTTGGTTAATAATAGCTCTGAGTTATTGATGTGGCAAATGTTAGTGCATGGAGTCTCGGAGATGGTGATAATATACTAACACCTATCAGGCGAGGGTAGAGAGTGGTACCTAAGTTCCGGTGTGAGAATCACGGTGATGTGACGCGTCAATTTTATGTAACTTTGCTGTTATTTTTCCTGCATTTTACATATTATCCCTATGTATTTATCATAGATTTACACTTGAAAAAAAGGTACACTTGTTCATGTTCGCAGAATGTGGGGTAAATACACGTAGTGAAGTGAAAAGTCGAAATGGCATGACCACACCTAAAGGCGGTGTGACCCTCCCACCATCGAACACGGCCCGGCGTGAAGCCACACGAGAATTGAGCGTAACCATGCCATACGAAATAGTAAGGCGGCGTGACCATGCACAATCAGGCATGACCACATGAGCAAACCAACAATCATTTTAGGAAGGAAATTTGATGGCACGAGCCATGAATCTTACTATAAATCAATTCTTAGGGCTTCTAGGAGGGCGTTCTGCATGCGAATGCTTGGAGGTTGAAAGAAGAGTTTGGAGAGATTTTGAGTGGTCTCTTGAATGTTGTCTTCCTCTTTGAGTGGAAGCAGTAGAGGATTCTTTCTTTCACTTTGTAAGTTGTGAGAGTTTTTATGAAGGGGGAAAGGTGCTGACTTTTAGGGGAGAAAAATTTTTTGTATTTTTCCATATCATTGTTGCTGCAATGAATTCCTGTAAGGTGTTTTTGCCATGGTTTCTTTGACGTGAGCGACCAAACTTTTTTTAGCTATAGTCAGGAGTAATTGAATTTGTTGTGGTTTTTTATACTATTTTCTTTAAGCATTTCTTTGAGCATTTCTTTGAGCTTTTATCACTTTGTCGTTGGTTAACCTTCGATCTTAATGTACTCCTAGTTTGGCCAAATAAAATGTTAAAATGTTTCTGAAACAACGATCTGTAACCGTTGCATAGTGGAAATAAAGGTAACCATAAATTCCGAGATAGGCAGCCAGTGGAATTCTACAATCATCATAGGGATTGTAAAGTTATGCGAATGACAAGGAGATTGAGAAAGCCTCAACTTTGTGGATTCTAGTCTTATTTTGACCTTGGCATAGACATAAAAATTACCATGTCCCTAATTGACAACAATCACGCGGGGAGAAAATTTAAGAAAAGTCATAGTCTTTTATATCTCTGAATCACAATGTACCGAGTCATCTATCTTGAAGGAACTCATAAAATTTTCCCATTTTTTTTTTTTTTTTTTTGTTGCTAGACCTTATGATTTATAAACTTTTGTTTGAAAATCGCCAAGCTATGTAAATTAAATTAGTAAACTAAAGATACCATGAAAGATTATGCACTGCGTAAGGATCGTTACGGGGTTCTCTTGAACTACATTCTTGCCCAGCACTTACCTTTACGTCGTAATGGCTACTTATGTCTGGTAAGTTTTGAACGTCAAGTTCTTGGTGTAGTTGCCGGGAAAAAAAGATATTAATAATTATTTCTATTTATGGGAAAACTTTAATTAAATCTAAGTTTAATACTTTTACTTTCTTAATTTTAATTTTTAGTTTTTTACTTTTATTCTTGCATATGTTACTCTATATGTTTCATTACGGGTGTCAAAAAATTAAGAACAACAACAACAACAACAAACCCTTAATCTAAGTGGGAGTCGGCCACATGAATCCTTTTTCTCCATCGTGTCCTATTCTTGTCATGTATTTTCATTTAATTATAATAAATTAAGATCATTATTTACAATAAGCACAAGTCTTCCTAGGTCTACCTCTGTCATTATTAACATAAAGTCGAATCTAAAACATCTACACTATCAGATCATCAGATTGTCGCGTTTAATGTGATCAAACCATCTAGGCGACTCTCTCTAATTTTGTTCGGCACTAGAGCTACAACAACCCTATCTGAGATATATTCATTTTACATTTTGCTAAGTGTAAAACCAATCATCCACCTAATCATTTTCATCTCGGCAACACTTAACTTAGTATTTATGCTTCTCTTTTAAAAGTCCAACATTCAACACCATAGAGCATTACAAAGTCTCACTATCATCTTATAAAATTTCCTTTCAATCTAAGCGATACTTTTCTATCACATAATAGGCTATAAGCATTCCTCACTTCAACCAACCAACTTGAATTCTACTATTAACATCCCCATCTATATTTCCATCGCTTTGAACAATAAAACCGATATATCTAAATCATTCACACATTTTAATAAAATTTGTTCCTTTGAAAGTTACAACTTCTGTCACTAGAGCTACTATTACTAAAATTACATTCAATGTATTCAACTTTAGTTCTACTAAAGCAGGCCTTTAGACTCCAATGTAGACCTCATAATTCAAGTTTAGACAAAAAAAATTAAAAAGCTGAAAATAATTCAAAGTGCCAAAAAAGCCAAAAATAATTTTGTTGTTAAAAATTATTTTAGGTTTATTATTTTTTCTTTCGCATATTGTAAGTTGCATTTGCATGCTAGTGTGTTGACTGACTTAATCAAGTCAGCGTGATTGCTCACTACATAGTGAGGTGATGGCTGTCAAATGATAAAAAAAATCAGTTTAGTGATGATGATTGTGTGTAATCTGTCTATCTATACTATTTTAGATTATTATTTGAATAATTATAATCAAAATTTTAATACAATTCATTGGATGGCAAGTCTCGATTAACTTTGATTTTAGATTATTCTTAACATCTAGGTGTCTTGTTAATCTTAAAATTTATTATTCAACAGTTAGATTTTCTCAACTAGATGCTCATTTTAATTGTAATCACGTAATATTTAAAAAAATATTGGCCATTAAATTAAAGTATGAACTTTTCAATAAATAAAAAATCTCAATATATTAGGCTTCAGTGCACTTATTCTGTAAGCAAAAGTTATAAATTGAGTAAAAATAAAAATAAAATTATTTTAATTTAACTCAAATAAATTACTTAAGAATATTACATAAAATTTCTACTTCATCTAATATATATATAAATAAATAAATAAATAAATAAATAAATAAATAAATACATATATATATATATATATATATATATATATATATATATATATTCAATAAACTACGACCACATAAAACTCATTATTTCACTGGTATGGGTGTAAACGAGTCGAATTGAGTACAAGCCACCCCCACAATTTGAGCTCGAGCACGATTAATTTTATCGAGTTCAAGCTTTAGCTCGAGCTTAAGGTAGCGTTTGGGACGGCTTATTGAGGTGCCGGTGGCGGTATGATACGCCCACCGCCATGCAATATCACGTTTTGATTCTCGCTTAATAGAACCACCGAGCAGCGGCCCGGCTGCTTTGTTGTTTGTTTCGAGCGGGAAGCGGAGCGGGGGGCTTATAAGCGCGGTTTACAAAAATTTTCCCACGGGAGCCCTTTTCTCTGCGTCACCACCGCCTCGAACGACATCGGGAGATCGAGCAGCACCTCCGCGTCCGACGGCACCTCCCGTCGAGCACACCGATCTCCCCCTTCCTTTGGTAAGTCTCGCACAACTCGCGTGACCTAGCCCCACCTCTCCCCTCCCCGTCGACGACATCTCCGCGACTCATCCTTCGAGTTTGGATCGGCGAGATCGAGTAGATCGATCGATTTTCCCTCGATTTACGAGCTCTGTAGGCGCATTTTGAGAGTGAGTTATCGATATTTTGGTGTTCTACTCCATTTTCCGCTCGAACGGCATTTGGTGTTGTATTTTTCTTTAAAAAAAGAATGATTCATCTTCGACAAGTTACAAGCTCTTTCAGCCAATCCATCCTGAGATCTCGAATATTAATTCTCGTGTGCAGCGGCTTCTACCTATTCATTCAGCTTTTCTTACGTTATCGTTCTATGAGTTATAATATTTGTCCCCCAAATTTATTAATCGTTAAAGGTGACGTTCGAGCGGTCGAAGCGTTAAAGCGCTGGTTAATGCGTGAAAGAATCATTTTCTTCGACCATTCACCTGCGGAAGTACGCCAAGTTGTTGGAACCGCTGATTGACCCATAATCAGCTCATTAATACAACCTGAAAGTTAGAAAAACATTTAAGTTACATACCAGTTAACATTTCAATTTGTTAATCACCTCATGTACAATGCAGTGACCCATCTCAACCAACTCCAACTAGTCATAAATAAAAAAAAAACAGGCATTGAAGAACTCATTCAAATATAGAAAGCAAGAGACCAAAAAAGTTCAAGCTGCAAAAGTAAAATAAACTAATTGAAATTAGAGTATCAATTCTTGAAAGAAAGTATAAGCAAAAACTAGTCTACAAATCTTATCTAAAGGTCATTGATCAATATTGTCAAATGTTTAGTCGTAAGTCGATTTTTTTTTCTAAATTCTAATTAGTTCTAAATAACGATAAATTTATCTATCAAATTTTTATATGTTGTTACTACATGAGTGATAAAGAAACATTCTTCAAAAGACATTTGCAATAACTCAATCTTCGATCGATGAACTTTCCGAAAAACAATGCCTAGCCGATGAACATGTTCATGTGTTGCACTTTTGTTGGATGAGAAAATGAATAAAACCCATGAATTATACAAAGCATATATGTATATATCACCCATGTATTAGTAAGTATGCACCTTTTATAGTTTATATTTTCATAAAAAAAGTATACCTTAACTTGTATGTAAACAATTAAGGAGTTTGATTGATGTTTATTATTTATTTGTTTTTATATATAAAAGCTTCATTACGTCTCATTATACGTTTTTTGTAACAAATATCTTAGGTTATTAATACATAATAATTAAATGAGTATGAAAAAGATAGGTGCTAACCCTAAATTTTTTCATAGCGAACGCATTGATAACCATCACCTGTGGTCTCTTTGCTAATTTTGTCAATGTTTATTAATTACATTAACACTTCATTTGTTGGTCCTTCTTCTTACATTTATACTTGCCACTACGAAAAAGGACATTTGATCTTAATTTTGTTTTGTTTGATTTTGTTTAATATAGTGAAGAATAATTATTCTTTACGCAACTTTGTTTTATTGTTAACGGGGTCAAAATGATTTTTAGTATTTATGTTAGTATTGCAGTAGAATTCATTTTTTTATGTTGTCATTCTTGCATTGTTTTTTATGATGGTTAGGACAAATCAGAGCACATTACCTGCACGATATGGGATAAGGAGGGTACGATCATTTTACACAGCATGTTGCATCGGTGAGATTGATGCCGGTAATAGGCCATCCTACATTTTAGTAAGGAAGGTTGGTGAATATTGCTGGATTCAAAAGACCAAACGAGGAAGAGATTACGAAGAGTACGGTTCAAAAACAAATGGGATCGGTTGAAGAAAAGGCGGAAATTGTGGAAGGAAATTTGAAGCTTGGATATACGGGGCTTGGTGGGACCCCATTAAATGGACAATCAATGCTTGGATGCTTGGTGAAGATGCAGAAAGTTGAGGTAAGATTTTCTTCCATGTCTCATTTACTATAATTTTTTTATTCAAGCAATTATGTCCCTAAACCCCAATCTCGACGTTATGTTACGGGGAAAGCCGACATTGAAAAAATTCAAACGAGAAGCTGAGATTTTAAAATTATTTTCTTCGTTGCGAACACGGGAACATAATTGTGCCTTGTTCTCCATAGATTTATAGTAATTCGAGTTCTCTGTTGCTAAAAATTAATTACTTTGTTGCAACATTTGAATGCACGATTTGAACTATAATTTACTTGAGTTTGCAATATAATATACATTTATTTATGTCTTTGTTGTGTACAAATCTTAACAATTTTGATACACCTTCTCTCACATTATCCATGGTCTTTGCGAGGGATCTTTTCTTTTCTCTCTATCGGCTTAGGTACAGTTGTCTAAATGCATTTTGCATGATTTAAGTGTGCAAAACGAGTAGTTGTTTATATGGATGGTTTATATGCAACCTAAATTTGAACATGATGATCTTAAATCCATAAGAATTCCACCTAAATATTAAAGTTTAAAGTTGTGAGATATGCAAATACACATAATAATTATACCGATATAAATGTAAATTCTTTATTTAATTTTTTTACTACATCTTAAATATTTGCGGGAAGATGAGCTACGGAGTGCAGGTACAAGTCCGAGCGAGTACTGTCTCCTTGCGGCTTGCCGACCGCAGCCTCATGTCGAGTCGGGAACATAGCTACGGGCGACGATTCTACGGATGTCCTCGGTGGGGACGAGGATTAGAAGATTGCAAGTTCTTCGAGGTGGTTTTGATAATGCGTTTGTAACACCCATTCTCCAGCCCGGAGTCTTGTTGCTCGGGTCCATGGTATCACAAGTTCGAACCGGCTGCTTCTGGTTATTTGCTTCCACTGAGACAAGTTTGCTGCGTTCTTGTCAGTCATCGGGAGACAGTAATGTCGTGACATGCTCTTACATCATAAAATGAATCTTGTCATTTTCTCCTTGTAATTTTTAACCTGTTGCTTCTTCTTTTATTTAGGTTTCGTGAAACTCACTGTGGGTGTGGTCTCTGTTTGTATTTTAGGTTTTCGATTGTACTTATATTTTATTTGGATCTTGTTAGTTATGTAAATGTCTTTTGTATTTTGAAAACCTTTCATTCAATATGTTTGATACGGTTTTAAAATGAAAATGTTTGGATGGTGTATATGTGAATATTCAAGCAATACCAATGCTTGTCATTTTCGACTTGTTCGAATATTTATTAGTAAAAAAACGGCTCATAGTCGATGTGTCATGTGAATTAAAGCTTCATGTTTGGCGCAAATCAAATATTTGTATTCATTTTAAACTTGTTCCGACTTATATTTAACTTGAATGATTTATAAAATTATAAATTTGATTATTTTTTTGAATACGGTAAAAAAATTAATGATTGTGATCGAAATTTAAAAGCGAGCTTAAGAACTAATGGCATAGCGATAAATAATATTTGATGGTAGATTAGAAGCGTAATACATTTGAAAGGGATTGATTAGTGAGGTGAGGTACACAAGATTTATAAATTGTATTGTATATAAGTAAATATTTAAATGAAAAATTTTTTATTTAAAAATATTTGTCGTTAAATTTTAAATAAGATTTTATACTTAATAAAATTTTTTAGAAAAAAATAACATAAATTGTTGTTTTTAAACATTGCGTAAGCGGTTTTTGGGCAACGAAACCCGAGCAACTCAATGACTTATTCATTTTAGGGGGCATAAAGTCGTTTTATCATGCTTGTTCTTAATTATTTGTTTTGAAAACGCTCGAACGAACAAACGGACGAACATTTGAATCGAACAACATCAATGAGGCTGCTATGAATAAAAGCGAACATACGAATAATTGTTACCATTCGAGCTGCTGCAAAAACAGACACTTAAAAGTACGAGACTTGCGAACGGAATTGTTTATCATAAAAAGAAAAAATAATATTAATTTAAGCTAACTTTATAATAAGATGTCAAATAGAACAAATAATTAAGACATAAGTAAAAGGAAATCACATAATATACAACATAAATATTATTTTTTAAATATTTTTAATATATCATAAATATAAAGCCTTAGAAAGATTTAATATAATTTGATTATTTTTTATATTAGGATTTTTTTAAAACAAGTGCTAACGATTCAAAGTTAAAGCTAACTGAGCTTGACTTGCGATCCTCGAGCTTGGTCATGAGCCACTTATCAAGTCATGACCGATCCAACTCTCGAGCCATCTTGACTCGCGACTTTATCAACCCATAAACAATAAATAATCGACTATATTATCAATAGGGCTGTAAACGAGCCGAGCTTGAGCGGCCTCAGGCTTGGCTCGTGTTGGCTCGTTCGAAATTAAGCTCGGCTCGAAATCGGCTCGTGTTCGAAATGACTTGTGAAAGTGTGTTCGTGTTAAATGGTCAAAATATTCTTGTTAGTGTTCAGCTCGAAATTGGCTCGTTAAAAGTAATTGGAAAAATATATGTCTGGCAGTTCGAATGCGGAACAAATGAATGGAAAGCAAGAAGAATAGCCATGACTATACCTGACGATTTATGATTTAAACTTAAATATGAATATATAATATATTAATATATAATAATATATATAATAAATTATTATATAAATAATTATATAATTATTTTTTTATTTCGAGCGAGTCGAACGGCCTTGGCAATGACGGTTGTTAGTGTTCGGCTAAATTCTCTTCGAGCTTAAAAATTTATTTGTGTTTGGCTATTAGGCTGCTTTCAAATGGGCGAACCACAAGCTCTTCGAAAACGACAGGCAAATTTTGCCAGCTCTAATTATCAAAGAATGAAGCTCTCCTTCCTTCGTGTTGAAGCGTGTTGAAGCGGCATAGTAGATGACTTGGAGACCAAGCTACAGACGCAGTAGAAGAAGGGTTCTCGTTATGCCGGATCCGTGATTTACTCGATAAAGGACACAGTCTTCTGATTGAAGAGCCAAGAAAATGATCGAGGTGGTGTTGAACGATCAGCTGGGGAAGAAGGTGGTGGTAACGAGGATGACACCATCGGCGATCTCAAGAAGCTGGTGGCTGCTCAGACTGGAACTCGGGCGGACAGATCCACGATCAGAAATGGTACAACATATACAAAGGATCACATCACCCTGAAGGACTACGAGATCCACGACGGGATGGGCCTTGAGCTCTACTACAATTAGTTCCATGCACGCTTGGTATTGTTTCTGATGTTCGTGTCTCGTTCTTTCTGTATTCGAACTTAGGTTATTGTCGCAATCGTCTTGTTAGTGTTTGAAAAATATAATCCATGTCGGTCTTGGTATGATTGTAAGAGATTGTGTGTTTAAAGTATATGTGAGAGAAATATGCTATAATTTCATTTGTGTTAGTAGTTATGTGAAGAAGTTGGTTTGTTAATTTCTTTTCTTGTTGAATGACGGATTTATTGTGGGGTTTCCTTTCTTCACTGATAAGAACATTGAGATAATGACGATTCAGTTATATTGAGAACTCAGGGCATACATCAGCAAATTTCAAATTTTCAGCTGTTGTTTAAGGACATATGTAAACTCTGGAATGGACCTATTTCACCTTGTAATTTTAAAGTTCAACATAATTTTATAAGATATGCAACTTCAGATTTAGAAGGATCCAACTGTTAGGACATAGTGCAGATGACTCACGCTCACCACAGAGAGGTCTATTTCTGATGATTCATACATGTTTTTAGCATAGAGATACTTAGCAGTGAATCAAATAAGTATGCTTAATTTGCTTTGTAACTAATTAGGCAGACGGAGATTAGATAGCTCCTGCAATGGATTGGAAATCAACTAATCAAATTGTAGTACCTTTTTGCAAATTTTTAAGAAAAAAATATGTTTTACCCAGTTGGTTTCCACAATTTTTGGAACTTATAATCTATGTTCCTCACCAATGATCTTGTACCCAACTTAAAATTAGTTGTTTGGATTCTCAACATTGGGGCATATTTTCAAATGGATTCATGAACATGCAATATTTTAGACGTTTAGTGTTTGAATGAGTTTCACACATAATTGCGCATGTAATTGTGTAACTTGGAACATTCAAGTGACATGAGCTGTGAAAGGATTTTTTTCCCCGTGTAGAATTTTGGCGCGGTCTTCAACTTACCAAGTGTTCATACAAAATGTTTATAGTGGAGTATGTCATCAATTGTATGGTTCTTGTGTACGAGTGTCTACCCTAAGTTCTTCATTTCTTAATTGTTGAAGTAACTTCTGGAGTCTTTTAATGTCAAGGGAATTAATTTATTGTTATAACTGACGACTATCAACTAATCCTGCCTTTGTGATCTCAAAGTAGGTGTCATATACAAAGCAACAGACAACTAATATACAGGTCTTTTGAACAATATAAAAATAATGAGATATATTTCCTTCAAACACTTAAAACCTCCTTCATTAATTATTCATCTTTGGCTAAATTTGCAAGCATTCATGCCAAAATTCAATGAATATGAATAGACTAGTGGCTCATACTGACCATATAGCTCATTATCCTCCATTGCTTGAGAGCATCTACGTGTAGCGTTGATAGTGAGTCAAGTTCAAGTAAATTAGCCTCAAATCAAAATAATTTTTGTTTTTTTTTTACTTTGGGTCATGTTGGAACTACATAATTTAGATGTTATATTTTTAATTGATTAGTGACTTGTTATTTTCAATTTTAAATTGTTTTTCTAGATTCTAATATTGTGTGTGTGGCATCATTTGCACACTCACTTGTGCGTGTTATTATAATAGTAAATTTATACGTGCATATTTGTGTGAAGGCACACATATGCCTCATTTCTCAGTATAAAGTTAGATCAGAGTCATTCTATTGTCTCTTCCTTATTCTAAGAAAAATTTGATTTTGATTTCTAGTGGATTAATTAATTGATTATAATAGAGTTATGTTTTGGAGTAACCATGCATAGTACTCTCTGTATAATGACAAGTTTATGACACCAACTAAACATGTTTGAGGTTAGGTAGGTTATGGGGAGCTTGTGATGAGTTTGCTACGTGTTAAAATGATTGAAAATACAAAAAGTTACGGGTGTAATGAAAAACCAAATATTCTTTGTCCCATTTTGGATTGTTAGGCTGAGATGTCAGATTGTCAAATTTTAACTTATATTCACAAGGAGGGTATTACTTGTGTTTGGAAGGTTAGCTAAGTGCCTCTAATTGGACTGAATCTTATTGGTTTATGGAGAAAAGATGGATTCATGCTGGGTTTTTATGAAGCAAACTAGAGAAAGGGGCAACCAATAGGGTTGTTGGGGCTTGAAACCTTTGGTTAGGAAGAATAGAGTTAGTTTTTCTTGGGTGGGTGGATGGGGTCTTGGGTTAATTATGCTAATATTATTGCATCATTCTTTAGGAGCCCGATATATGAAATATCATTTTGAAAGATATTTTTTAAGTATTTAGATAATTTGTCAAATAATGTTTGGGTTATCTTAGGCTTAAGCATAGAAATATTTGAGTTAATTTGTCAATAACTCTACACAATATGCCCTTTATATGCCATTTATTTATATTGGATGTATGCATATTTGCAAGCGAGTTTTCTCATTATCATAAGCAAATCACATAATATGCATTCCTATTTCACTCTATCAATTGACCATGTTTATTTAGTGTACAAAATAAGAACTCGATTCAAATTGCTTGAATTTAGCTTTTGATTTTTTTTTAAATGAATTTTGAAAGTTTAAAAAGGGTTGCTAAGAAAAGAATCTCTAAATATGTTTATATGTACTCATGATATTGCTAATGGGGCTTGTCTGAGGACGTTATTGGCCATGCATTTTTGTAAAAATTGTTCATGTAGTTTCTTGAGTGGGGTAGTTTTCCATATTTATTCAAACGACTTTTAAAATTATGCATTTATGTTGTGTGAAGTTACATTTTTAAGGAGTTCAACAATAGAAAGACGTCTTTCTTATTCTTTTTATTAAGTTTATTTCTCATGTCATTGATGCATTATATTAGTTTATTTCTCATTAATGTTAAATGTTAATTCAAGTTTATTGTAACCTCTAAGTGGGACTGACTGAAATTTAGGGTTTAAAGATATATGGTGGACTGCACAGGTAATGAGAGATGTTCATGAACGGCTTGGTTTTGGGAGGGACTTACGAGATTGAGGTGATCGTAGTTGATGGAGGCCTAATTGTTCAATGGAGTAAAAATGTTACTCGTTGGTAGTCAAAATCACAAAGAGATGAGCTTTAAATAACTCGGTTTTCAATAAAAAAATTGAGCGAGTTTTTCGAAATACTAAAGTGTTATGTGAACCTTTGGTTGTGAAATTGAAAGAGAAATTATATGAGGGTTTTGATTTTCATTTCAAGCTTCACGGTTATCTCACAATGGAAGCTTATTCTTATCCTTATATCATAAATTCATTAGTAGCAATGATAAAACTTGATGATTCATAGAGGCTATTAATTGAGCTAATGAATTAGCTACCTTATCTCATAGCTTAAAACATAAAATGATAATAATCATCCCTTATAAATGGGAAAATTTCTTATTTTACTCCAGAAAGATGGTCAATTATTTAAAGGAGGATTTTGTGAATTTATTCTAGGATAATTTTTCAATTTTCTGCACAAAGTCCTTTCTTTTTTATTTCTTGATGTCTCCTTTAGGAATTATTCAAACGAATGTAATTTCACATTTGTTAACTCTACACAACATAATTTCACTTCTCCGCATTGAAAATTTTTATGCAAATTTCTTGAGAACTTTTTGGATCACTAGATAAAGGGTTCTTGTCTATTGTCTTGGACTCTTGCTAACATGATGTTATGCTTGTTGTTTGGTGGCAAAGTAGTTGCTAAGTTAGCGGGTGTGGGATTGGTCATCCTATGTTACAAATTATGGATGGAGAGCGAGAGACGAGAGGAAGATTTTAATAGTTTTTTATTTTTATTGTAAGATTCATTTTACTATTGGAAAACAATGTATTCCTTTTCAATATGAGTTTGAAGCTATTTTCCATAAATGAAGGTCGGTGATGCTCTATGCAAAATGGATCAATGTTTAATATTTTGAGATTTATTGAAGTCGTCGTTCTAGATTCTTTTTTCTTTTTGTTTTGATAGAGATGTGAAATTAAAGATAGCATTAAGGAGGATGGGATGAAGGTTGAACTTGGACCCAATTTGATTTAGGATCGGGAGGGGAAGGGTTTTAGTGATCATTGTCTCAATCCAAATTCTGTTGATCCAAGTTAAGGATAGGATTGGTAATTATTTAAGGAAACCTGGACCATGTGATTACACTTGCTTATTGTATAGTTTTCAATTGCAACTCAAATGAAATAAATCTATAAGAGGTTTGTCTAGGTTTTGGCTATAATGAGAGAATAGGATGTAGAGTTAGGGTTTTGTTTATTTTATGTTAAGATAAAAAAGTCAAAACATGTGATTGGATTGGATGTTTCTTATTTGAATTTTTTTTTGCTTAAAATAAATCTTGCCCTTGTATTGTTCCACGTAATTAAATTTGTAAAGTGAGGACATGAAGGAGTTGATACATCTAGAGTAGGAAGTGAATTAATTCTATTATTTATGTAATTCTATAGAATTGGAATTAGATTTGCATAGGGCTTATAAACTCTTATAATATTTGTGATAAGTTTTGCATTAATAAATTTGACTAAGCTCGCTCAATAGAATATTAATGATGTTTCACATTTATTTGAATGATTTGATCAATTAATCTTTTAGAATATAAGAAGATTCAGAGAGGAAGCCATGTTACCAAATCAATCTTTATATAAGTTGGTTAGCTAACAATATATTGTATCAACCACTTCTTCATGGCTATAAGAAGATACGAGAGGAAGCCATGTTGGCTAACCAATCTTTACATTTGGTGGTTAGCTAATAATATGGTATCCAACCACCTATTGTTAGCTAACCACCTCTTCATGGGTTGATTGGTCTTTTTTTTTTTTTAATGATGTGCGTCCGTTGGTGGTTGTCTCTTTCTTGCAATCTTTGAGTAGCTTTACATGTAGTTTCATAATCGTCGATGCTATTGAAATTACATGATTATAAATCTTGTTAGCTTATGGTAGCATGCATCTGTTGGTGCTGTCTCTTTCTTGCAATCTTTAAGTAGCTTTACATGTAGTTTCATAATCGTCAATGCTATTGAAATTACATGATTATAAATCTTGTTGTAACATGGTAGCATAAATTGAGTTGATTGACCTAATGCTTGAAGCGCTTTCTGGATCATGTGACTCTCCATGTTGTGGCATTTGCTATTTCAAATAAAGCATGAAGTATTTATAATCACAAGATATTGAAGTCAAACCTTAGATGGTTTTGATGAGATATACTTATGTGCTTCTATTGATGATTGAATCAAACTAGGATATGTAGTTAGTGTACAATGTGCTCAGCGGTTAACAATTGCTTTGTGGAGTTTGCTCAAAAGATGTTGCAACATTCATACCAAGGTTTAAAATTTGCACAATTAGGTAATGAGGCATTTCTCATTCACGTTTTAGGGATGCATTAAGGCATTTTGAGACATTAGCCTCAAATTTTAAAATTATGTAAATTAATAAATATTGTAGATACTATAACTTTTGAAAATATTTGGGTGATTTGGGGGTTTTCTTGACTTACTATACTCTTTAATATTATTTAGAAAAACTAAAACGATGCCCAAGGAGTGGAGGAGAGAGTATTTTAGTACCCATTTTTAAGAATGAAGGAGATGCATAATAAGGTGCAAATTATAGAGGAATTGCGTTAATGTGTCATTCTTTAAAATTATGGGAGAGAGACAATTGAACATATGTTAAGACATGATACAAAGATTTCTCATAATCAGTTTAGAGTTATTCTAGGAAAGTTTAGTATAGAAGTTATACATTTACTAAGACGTTTAATGGAGAAGTATAGAGAGATTAATGAGCATCTATATATGTTTTTATGATTTATAATAAGCTTACGATAAGGTTCTGAGAAGTTTTTTGGAGAGTTCTAGAAAAGAAATGTGTTGATATGACTTATATTTAAGTCATTAAAAAGATATTTTACTAGAGTTTTTCTTGTGTTCCAACGGAATGATGATTTGCCAAGTATTTTCCTATTGTAGCTGGATTACAGCAAGGATCCAGCTTTAAGCCCATATCTTTTAGCTTTAGTTATGAATGCTCTTATTTTACATATAGAGGAGATGTAACTTGGTGTATGCTTTAATTGATATACTTCTTGTGGATAAGGCTAGAGAAGGAGTTAAAGAAAAATTTGAATTATTGAGGTCTACATTGGAGTTTAAAGACCTTCATTTGAGTAGATTTAAAACTAAATACATAGAATGCAATTTGAATGGTAGTAGATCTAGTGGCAGAGCTGTAATAATGGGTGATCGGATCATTAAAAAGTGAATGTTTTTGATGTATCGAGTACATTTGTTCAAAGTTATGGTCATATAGTTGGGGATATTATTAGTAGAATTCAAATTAGATGGTTGAAGCGGAGGAATGCATTAGGAATATTGTTTGATTGGAAAGTACCGTTCGGACTAAAAGAAAACTTTTATAGATGGTGGGGAGATCTGCAATGCTTTATTGCGTAGATTGTTGGCCTTTAAAAGAAAGCATAAAACAAAGTTAAGTTTCAACGAGATGAGAATGCTTATGTGGATGAGTGGCTTGACACTTTCGGATAAAATGCGAAATGTATCTATCCATGAAAGGTTGGTGTACCTCCCGGTTGCGGACAAGATTAGGGAGAGATGTCTTGGATGGTTTGGTCACATTAAATGTTGACCATACGATGATACATTTAGGAGAGTAGATGTTTTTAGATTCAACTTTTGTTAAAAAAAGGTAGAGGTAGATATAAATATACTTGTGAATGTTGATTAAAAAATGATCTTAATCTATTAGAATTAAACGAAAATATAACACTCAATAGGGCACAATGGAGAGAAAGGATTATGTAGTAAACTATAACTTGTGAAGAAATAACATTTTAATAATATAACTTGATATACATTAAAAAGTGATATAACAACATTCTAACTATGCAAAAAATAAATAAATTGTGAAATTTTAAAAGTAGCACATTAAAATAATATCCTAACATCATATTATAAATTAAGATGAGTTATCCAAATATTAAACTATCAAAATAAGTTAAGATATCAAACTAAAACAACAAAACATCAAAACATAGCAATCGAATAAGTTCAACAAAAGTTTTCTCTTCCACTCATATTACCCTCATAAATAAAAACATAATAAGTCTTCCTCACCGTGGAGAAGTGTCCCGATTTTGGGCTTGGATTTCAACTCCGAAATTGAGCTCGCGGAGAGGAAATGGCGGGGGGATTTCGGTGGGGATCAAGTGCTCTATGTATGGGGAGTAGTCTGGAACAATTTTGGCAGAGTTTCCTTAAGGTTTGTTTCAGCACCTCTCATGGCCGAGAAGGGGTGGTGTTTAAATAGGAGAGGGTGGAGGGCCTCCTAGGGAGAGTTAGGGCTTGGGATCAGCTGCTTAGGTCAAGGGCGGAACAGCCATGGTGGCCATTGGGCATGGGGCGGCTCGACGAAGGTAGAATCCCAAAGTTGGCTCACATGTGAGCTCTCGGCCATGGTGTTTTCCGGCGACCGGTGGTCGGCCGGCCGGGCATTGGTCACCATCTTGTTCGGGTGGGTCGGGCTGGGGTTTGGTGCATTCAATTGAGGTTTGACATGTGTAAAGTGGTTGAATAAAAGTAGAAAGGGGAAGGGGCCATTTTAGCTTATTTTGGTCAACCCATGCAAATGGGTTGGGTGCACCTCCCCAAGACCTGGTTTTGGGCTGAGGAGGTCAGGTGGGTCAATCTCCCATGTGTGGTGGAGTCTCCATCAAGGATTAGGTGGAAAAGCATGGTTTAGAGTGTGACATGAATATGGTTAAAAGGGCTTAATGAAGGATTAGGAAAGAATCCCCTCTTCTTGCCATTAATGGCTTGGTGAGGTGGAAAGTGGTCTCCATGGCTGCCATGTGGTTTGTACATGGCTCAATGGCTCACATTTGGCTTGGAAAAAGTTTGGTCAATTTCATAAAAATGGGTTTTAAGAATTTTTGGTAATTTGATGGAAATTTGTATGAAACTTGATTTGGAATGATTTGATGATGAATTTAGGACTTAGGTATTGAGTTTAATTGAAAGTATGTTGAGGGGAAATGTCATATGGGCTTTGAGACCAATCTTGGGCCTTTGGATGTGGTAAAAGATGGGCTTTTAAAATGGTTTAAGGAATGGGCCTTTAAGTTTGAAAATGAATTTATGGATGGAAATTTTGTAAAGAGGTTGGGCCAAATAACTGTTGGGTTTAGCTCATGGATGTGTCATGAGTGACTTGAAGCAAATTGGGGGTGATTTGGGTTTGAATTGGGTTGAATTTGGGCTCTTTTGGTGAATGGGCCAATATAGGTCAAAGTGGGCCAAGTTGGGCCAATGTTGGACTAGGGTTGAAATTGATGTAAAATTAATGTTGAAAAATGTTTATGGGAGTGTTTCAAAGAGGTTTTGACTTTGGTTGGGCTTTGATTTTGGGGTTTGGGCTCATTTGGGTTAAGTTTGGGTTTAGGTCAAAATTGGGCTTTTTAGCTTTGGGTTGAATTTGAGTGGGGTTTGGGTCTAGATTTTGGGAAAATCATGTTAGTGTTATGCTTCTGGGGATGCTAAGGAAGATTTAGAAAAGATTTGGGGTTAATTGGAGTTGAATTGCGTGAGTTTGGGTTAGGTTTGGGTTATGGGTCCAAATTGGGCTTTAAGGCCAAAAGTGAAATTGGATCCAAATGTCACTCAAATTGGACTTGGATTTGGTCTAGATTGGTGTTGGGAATGTTGAATTGAAGTTTAGAATTGAATTGGACCAGAATTTGGGTCAATTGGGTAGGCTTGGTTTGACATTGGGTTCACTTAGGGTTAAAATGGGTCAAATTGGGGGTTTTGACAAAAGTAGGGTAAATTGGAGAAAGTGGCCCATGATGTAGTTGAACAAAATGAAATTGAGAATATTTGGGATTTTCTGGAATTTTTTGGGAATTTTCTGAATTTTTGGATTTTTGGGTCAAGAGGGGTATTTTGGGTATTTGGAGGGTATTGGGAGGTATTCTTGGAATTTTTGGTATTTTTGGGTATGGATGATCAATTTGAGTGATGTGGAAATGTTTGGGATTGATTTTGGGGAATTTTGGGTGATTTGAAAATTTTGAAAAATTTGGGTAATTTCAAGGGCTTTGGGTAGGTTAGGCGGGTGTAGGGTCCCGGGGGTCAAAAATTGAAAATTTGGAAAATTGAAAATTTGGAAAATTGAAAATTTGGAAAATTGAAAATTTGGAAAATTGAAAATTGGGTAAATGTAAGTGGAATGAAATCATTTTGGTTGAGCCATGAAGCCATACCAAGCCCACATGAGCCTTGAAGGGACTCATTTGAGGCATTCACTATGTTGTTCCTAACCCTCTTAGCCAAGGGCTTAGGGGTTAAGGACCATCCATGTGAATCACCTACATGAGTCAGGAGGTCAAGTTAGGTATGGGTGTGGTTTTAGGAGGAGTGTGAAAGTGTAGTGTATGAGTGTAGTGTGTGTGTAAGTCGGCCCTTCACTGGACCAGGACACCCGTAGGCGGTCCTAAGGCCAAAGAGTCCTATGGGAACTCATCCTTTAAACTTCCACATTTGATTTCAACCCTCTAGGTGATTAGGGGTCTACGATCGAGTTTGTGGAGTTTGCAGGGAGTTAAGAAGTGGTTTGAAATTCTAGATGGTGGATCCCAATTCTAGTCCTCTAAGATAGTCAAAGGAAAAGCCTAAGGCTAGATCCTAAGTACTAAAAGAAGAAGAGAAGACCTCATCAAAAATGAGGTCAACAAATGGACCCCCAATAGGTGTGGTGAGTGACGGAGCACACCGAGCGTATTGGTGTTGACCGAAGCGATCAGCAAAACCAACACAGATGTCCAAGTGACAAACTTAGGACGAAGTAGAAGAGTTTCCGCTGGGGAGTGTCAAGTATATCTCTGAAACTAGAGATTCCTGAACTCTCGCTGGGGAAATGAAAAGGAGGTGAATTCCAAATCACATGATCTGGGGGAATTTCGATTTAGATTTCATTTTGTTTCAGTGTAATTTTAGATTTTGATTTTTTATTTTAGATTGAAGTTTGATTTAAAATTAATTTGAGAAAATTTGGATTTGAAACGAGAATTGAAACCTAGGTTCTAATCTCGGGATTGCAAAGAAAACTGGAATCTGAGCACCAGTCTCGGAGTGAGAATCAGAGTTTAAGTGTCGATTGAAAAAGATGAGAATCAGAATTTAGGTACTGATCTCGAAAGGGATGAGAATTGAAATTTAAGTATCAATCTCGAAAGAGAGTCAAAATTTAGGTATCGACCTCGAAAAGGATGAGAATCAGAACTTAGGTATCGATCTCGGAATGAGAACCGGAATTTAGGTACCAGTCTCGAAAATGAGAGTTGAAATTTAGGTATCAATCTCGGAAGAGAGTCAAAATTTAGCTATCGACCTCGAAAATGATGAGAATCGAATTTAGGTGCTGATCTCAGAATGAGAACTATAATTTAGGTACTAGTCTCGAAATGAAAGCTGGAATTTAGGTACCAGTCTCGAAAGTTTAGAATTAAAATTTAGGTATCAATTCGAAAGAGAATAGAAAGTTAGGTATCGATCTCGAATGAGAGTCGGAATTTAGGTACCGACCTCGAAGGAAGAGGACTGGAATTTAGGTACCAGCCTCGGAAGTTTTGAATTGAAATTTAGGTATCAATTCAGATGAGAATCGAAATTTAGGTACCGATCTCGGAGTGAGAACTGGAATTTAGGTACCAGTCTCGGAAATTTTGAATTGAAATTTAGGTATCAATTCGGATGAGAATTGAAATTTAGGTATCGATCTTGGAGTGAGAACTGGAATTTAGGTACCAGTCTCGGAAATTTTGAATTGAAATTTAGGTATCAATTCGGATGAGAATCGAAATTTAGGTATCGATCTCGGAGTGAGAACTGGAATTTAGGTACCGATCTCGGAAATTTTGAATTGAAATTTAGGTATCAATTCGGATGAGAATCGAAATTTAGGTATCGATCTCGGAATGAGAACCGGAATTTAGGTACCAGATCTCGGAAATTTTGAATGGAAATTTAGGTATCAATTCGGATGAGAATCGAAATTTAGGTATCGATCTCGGAATGAGAACTGGAATTTAGGTACCAGTCTCGGAAATTTTGAATTAAAATTTAGGTATCAATTCGGATGAGAATCTAAATTTAGGTATCGATCTCGAAATGAGAACTGGAATTTAGGTACCAGTCTCGAAAATTTTGAATTGAAATTTAGGTATCAATCCGGATGAGAATCGAAATTTAGGTATCGATCTCGAAATGAGAACTGGAATTTAGGTACCAGTCTCGTAAATTTTGAATTGAAATTTAGGTATCAATTCGGATGAGAATCGAAATTTAGGTATCGATCTCGAAATGAGAACTGGAATTTAGGTACCGATCTCGGCAATTTTGAATTGAAATTTAGGTATCAATTCGGATGAGAATCGAAATTTAGGTATCGATCTCGGAGTGAGAACTGGAATTTAGGTACCGATCTCGGAAATTTTGAATTGAAATTTAGGTATCAATTCGGATGAGAATCGAAACTTAGGTATCGATCTCGGAGTGAGAACTGGAATTTAGGTACCGATCTCGGAAATTTTGAATTGAAATTTACTGTGGAGATTTGGATTTAGCGGGAGATCAAAATGAGATATGAAAGTGTTTCATATCCCATGGGAATCGATCAAAGTCTGATTACTTGGCGAAGGGTACAAACCCATGCCATCCGGATAAAATTGAAAATTCTTCGTGATTACGAAATCATCCCGAGAGAGGGTTTCAAGGGAGGTCTAGAATAGATCTTGATTTGAAGAAGGATTGGAGGATTTGAGAAGATGGGTTGAAACTGGAATTCAATTTGAGCTTTAAATTTGTTTCGTTTGTCCTTTAACTATCCCGTTTCTATTGTTGTTTGTTTGGTGTTCATGTGGGTTTGGTATTTGACATTTTTAGATTTTTTTTTTTTAGGAAAGTTTTCTTTTATTCTCTCTTTTATTTCTTCTCTGTTCTTTGTTCGAAGTTCATTTAACTTTAATGGTGTTTCCCAGTCAATTTGCACAAAAGAGGTGAAGGCCAAAAAAAATGTGACATGGTCACTTTCATTCCAATCATGTCGAAGATACATCATACAACTCGATCTGGAATATATCTCGTACAATCCATGTAGACTCAAAACGGACTATGTATGATCTTCGTCGATCCATCCGAAGAAGCATCTTTCAAAGATCCATGTCTGAATAGTGGGGTACATGGTCAATAACATCACCTTCCAAGCCATCCTTGGCAAGGATGCCGTATGGATGTACATTGGAGGTGTGATATTTTCCATGTAACTCATAGCTCGTAAGGCCGGAGGCTCTCTAGCTCCGGTCCGGCCGGAAATGGTAAGGTTTCTTCCTATCGTCCATCCTTCCGAAAGTGACCGAGATCCGCTTCACCGGTACTCCCGGTATGCAATGCTTAGCGATATCTCGCTCCGTTGCCCTTCGCGTATCATGACGGAACCTACAGGTAATGGTATCTTCACCGGCCCTCGGAACTCACCCGGGCTCGCTATCCGAAGGTCGGATCCGAACATGATGTTACACTCGTTCGGGAAAGAGAGCCGTGCGAAAGGTCCGACAAAGTCGTGGTGATCTATGTGTGGGGGTATGCAGTCACCCCGCTTGTAGATGTTAATAATGTAGCTATTGGGTATGCAATCTGCCGCGATACCCTCCATGTTATCAATCTCTTTACCATTCTTTTGATGACTAGTGGCATCGGATCCACTTGCCCATGACGAGTATTCCCGGAGGGTTTCCTTCCTGTCTTCCGCAAAGTTGTAACGACGATCCACATTGTATTGTGATTCTTCCTTTCCCCGACATCCATCTCCGGGTTCCGAGTATTTGTTTTCCCTTAGGCGGCCTGCTCGGCCCATTCTTTTCAAATCTCGGATACAATCCACGATTTGCTGTTGTTCATATTCGGAGAATACGTCTGTATGTAGCTCGAGGCCCTCTAGTATATTGATCCTTCTGCCTTTAATTCTCTCGAAGTATTCAAAGGTTTTCTTTTCGACATTCCGTATTCTCTCCAGCTCGTATTCCGGAATAATCTACGGATGGCGAGGCTCGGTGACATATTGTGGGATATACGGTTCAATCCCTTCACGCTCTCCTGCATACCTCGGCTCCTCGGGGATGATGTTCGTCGGGACATCCCCCGGGGTTGCTTCTGCAACAAGGTCATGCATTACTGGTGGTTCTATCTGATGGCGTGGTAGCCTTCTTTCTTCTGATCTTTGTGAGGTTTCTCTGGTCCTTTCTGTTATCCTAGGAGCTGGCCTCCTTTCTTCAGGTTCCTGGTGAACCGGTGTCATTGAAGTGTACGTACTGGCAGTAGCAACTGTCTCGTCGCGCTGGTCCGCAGGTAGTTTTGTAAACATCTTACGGATACGGCGATTCTTATTTCTTCGTTGTGTTGCTGTGAGAGTAGCTCTTCGAACTTCTTGAATCTCTGTGGGCGCGGCGCCGACAAGCTCGCCCTCTGCTCGTAGCGACTACGTACTTCATTTTCTTATCTTCTTCGGTGTTTGTTTTTCTTTTCTTCGTCGCTGGATTGGTGGCTTGGGCCACCCACTTTCATCACCTGTCTGCCCGGCGGTTCTTCTCGATCAATCGGGACCCGCTCACTTTCCTCGTATTGTAGGCCCGCCGGTGCGAAATCCGAGTCAATCTCGATTATCGCTCCATCTTTCACCCTCTTTTCATCGAGTGCAAGGCTTGCGCCATTTCTAAAGTTCAGGACCAACCGCCCGTTCGACATTTCCCTGTAAAAAGACAAGGAAAAGGATCAGGGGCTGTACTAAGAACAAGAACATTAAGAAAATTTTTATTAAAGACTTTTTTTTTACTCTTATATTTTTAAATTTAACAGGAATGAAGTGGGGTAAGATCAGGAAAGAGATCTTGATTTGGAAAAGAGAACAAGGAAAGCTTTATTATCATGATTTTATTTATCTTAGCACGTTTTATTATTTTTGGGTTCGGACCCAATCATAAGTAATTACTTCGCCCGTGTTTCTTAGGGATGAAGAATTCGTTCCTTCGAAACATCAGGTAGCGTAATACTTTTTCAAGTATCGTCCGTTGATCGGAAGCATATGTCGTTCTCCCTGACAATTCACTAGCTGGTAGGAGCCTCCTGAGTAGACTGCCTCGACCACAAACGGTCCTTCCCAAGTGGGTTCAAATTTTCCTCCTATCTTGTGGTGTGCAAGAATAGGTCTTTTGAGAACGAGAACTAAATCACCAACTTTAAAGGTTCTTGGGCGGACCAGTTTGTCATGGGCTTGAACCATCTTAGCTTGGTATAGTTCTAAATTCTGTTGCGCTGCAAGTCTTTTCCCTTCCAGGCTTTCTAATTCTTCTAACTGTAATTTGACATTCTCTTCTATCGTGATCTTATTTGCAACTGCAATTCTGAGTGAAGGAAGCTGAACCTCTAAAGGTAACACTGCCTCGGACCCATACACCAGAGCGTAAGGTGTAGCTTGAGTAGGAGTTACGAAGGTTGTCCGTAGAGCCCATAAGGCTTCTAATAATTTCTCGTGCCAATTTCTCTTATTATCGTCCAAGGTTTTCTTTAAGATTTGAACGAGAGTTTTATTAAAAGCCTCGACGGTGCCGTTTGCTCTTGGGTAGTAAATTGTTGAATATCGCCGATCGATTCCGTGTCTCCCGACAAAATTGTTGATTTGCGTGCTTCGAATGCCGACCCATTATCCGAGATGATCCTACGCGGCACTCCGAAACGGTAGACAACTCGGTTCTCGAAAACCGTAGCACGTGGTGTGCTTTCACTTCTCAAAGTGGAACTGCCTCCGCCCACTTGGAAAAGTAATCTGTAGCCGCAAGAATGAAGCGATGTCCTTTTGAAGATGGCGGTTCTATTGGACCCGCTATATCTATGCCCCAACATTCAAATGGCCACGACGCAATTGTCGGATGTAGCACATTTGGAGGTTGGTGTAGAACCACTCCGTGCACTTGGTATTGGTGACAGCTCTTGGCGATTTTCATGCAGTCGGTCATCATCGAGGGCCAGTAGTACCCTAGTCTTTTAATTTTCATTTTCATCTTCGGACCCGACTGGTGAGCGCCACAGAGTCCTGAATGCACCTCTTTAACGATTTCACGGGCCTCGGACCCGCTTAGGCACCTTAGCCACATTTGATCAAAAGACCTTCTATACAATGTGTTGTTTATTAATGCGTAGGACAGAGTTCTTTTCTTGATCTGATGGGCCAACGACCTATCATCTGGTAGTTTTCCTGTTTGCAGGTAGTCTACTAATGGCTGTCGCCAATCTTCTGTGTTTTCTGTCACTGTTGTAACTGATTCTTCTTCTTTTCCTGATTTGTGTATTGTGTCTATGTTGAGTCGTGATAGGACCCGACGTCCGTGAACCGACACTTCTATCGATTCATCTTGCAAACAGGCAAATTCTTTTGCGAGACGGGCTAAAGCATCTGCTAAAGTATTTTCTTTTCTGGGAATTTTGTAGATTGTCACATTCGAAATTTGTTCCAACAACTGTATGGCATACTGGAAATATTGCTCAAGTCTTGGTTTTAAAATTCTGTACTGTCCGGCGATCTGTTGAATGATCAACTGCGAATCCCCGTAGATGTTGATGTCCGTTATCCCCATTCTGAATAGTTAATTCCGGTCCCATTATGAGGGCTTCGTATTCGCTTCATTGTTTGTACACGGTTCGTCAAGTGGTAGGAGTATCTTAACATCCCCCGCTCCGGTGTTATAAAGATTAGCCCGATTCCTGCCTTACCGGGCACTATCATTTGCGATTCTTCGTCTTTGTGTGCTGAAGATGCTCCGTCGAAATATAATTCCCAACGTCGATCATCAGGGTCTTCTAGGCTCATTATTTGTTCATCTGGCAAATCGTCATTGAGAGGAGATTCTGCCGGCAAAGGGTGTGTTGCGAGAAAGTCTGCTAAGACTTGTCCCTTTACGGCACGAAGAGGCACGAAAGTTATATCGAATTGCAATAATATCATCGACCATCTGGCAAGTCTACCGGAAAGTGTTGGACGAGTCATCAAGTATTGCAATGGATTAAATTTCGAGATCGAGTTGACTTTATGAGAAAGCATGTAGTGCCCGAGCTTTTGAGCGGCGAAGATCGGGGCCAAACAATGCTTTTCAATTGCGGGATACCTTATTTCCGTCGGAAGTAAACGACGGCTTAGATAAGTAAAGAGCATTTTCTTTACCCTCATCATCGACCCTGCGCAACTGGGCTCCGAGAGAGTCGTCTAAAGCCGCGGTGTAAAGTATCGACGGTCTACTCGAGACCGGGGCTCGCTAAGACAGGAGGTGTCATTAAATATTGTTTAATGTCTTCGAAGGCCTTCGGCATTTCTCTTTCCAAATAAATTTGGCGTCCTTTTTAACTAGTGCCGAGAAAGGCCGACACCTACCTGACAAGTTTAAGATAAAGCGTCGAAGATATGCCAACTTCCCCGAAAAGATCGTAGTTGTTTTAAGGTTTTGGGAGGCGACATTTCTAAGATAGCTTTAATCTTTTCCGGTCGATTTCAATTCCATGATGTCCGACAACGAATCCTAAGAATTTCCGGAGGTGACGCCGAAGGCGCATTTTAAGGGATTCATCTTAAGGTTAAATTGCCTTAATCGTTCGAAAACAATTCTCAAATCATACAGGTGGTTTTCCTTTACTTTGCTTTTGATGACCACATCGTCCACGTAGCATTCGACTTGATTGTGGATGAGATCATCAAAAATTCTTGTCATCGCTCTCTGGTATGTTGCTCTTGCGTTCTTCAGTCCAAATGGAATCACTGTGTAGCAATATACTCCGATCGGCGTTCTGAATGTTGTAAGCTTTTCATCTTCTGGAGCCATTTTTATCTGGTTGTATCCTGAAGATCCATCCATGAATGAGAATATCTCATGTGTCGAAGCAATGTCGATCATTAGTTCTGGATCGGTAGAGGGAATTCATCCTTCGGACATGCCTTGTTTAAATCTCTCGAAGTCCACACAAATTCCGATCCGACCATTCTTCTTCTCGACCGGCACCACATCGGCTAACCAAGTCGGGTATTGTTCTTCACGGACAAATTTAGCGTCTATTAGTTTTTTAACTTCGGCTATGACTTGTTGTTCGATTTCTAGACGCATTCTTCTGGGACCTCGTCCGACCGGGACGAAGTAGGATCCACTCCTAGCTTATGGATCGCGACCTCCGGAGCTAATCCCGGCATCTCATCGTAGCTCCAAGCAAAACAGTCTTTAAATTCCATTAATAACTTGATTATTTCTTTGGAGTCTTGTTTATTGAGTAAGGAGCTAACAAAGGTAGGTTTAGGCTCTTCGCTAGTTCCTAAGTTAACTTTCGTTAACTCATCTATTGTAGATTTAATCTCTTCTTCGAATTCTGGTGGAGCGTCTCCAATTTGTAAATCTTCGAGTTCGTCTGTAGTTTCCATGCAGTTTTCATTAGGTTCGCAAGTGACAACTAAGCAAAATTCAGTATCGTCAACTGATCCTACTGTGCCAAATCCGAGTCCATGCTTTGAATTGAGTGGACGACCGGAGTTACTCCATAATTTTTCAAAATGTTGTGATCGACCTTTTGTCCATTGTCGAGGTAAGAAACCACGTTGAATTAAACTTTGAACACAGGAGAGTATCACTCAAAAGGTAATTCCATTAATTCCGATGAAGTGACATCTTCAAATTGTACATTATTTTCGGCTTTGGAGGAAGAAGCACCACGGTAGAATTTGATTGGCTTCAGCACCGCCGCTACGTACCTCTTTGACCACCATACCCTCGATCTTATTAGAATGGATCGGGGTTAGGGTCATAGTATGTACGTAGTGGTTAATCTTCTCGTACATCGATTTGTATTCTTCATTCTTTTCATCTTCGAGGAGATCTTGAATTGCGGCTTCTTCCGACTTATTGTTGTCGCTTCTTGCTCGATTTCTTTTCCTTCTTCGAACTATCTTCCCAATCAACATTGATGGCCGGTTTCCTCCGTCCAACTGTCCTAACGTCTCTACCACGGCCTCGTCCCCGGCCTCGACCTCGGATGCGAGTTGTGGAGAAACCTTCACCATCTCGCCGTAAGGGAGTGGTGAGTGACTGTTGGACTAGAACTTCAGGTTCTTCGTTGTCCCAAACTTTCTTTGCTTCATTGGTCATGGTATCTTTGGAGAAGATTATTTTCTTCGGTGGTGCATAATAAGCTGCGTCTTCGTGAATTCCAATTTCGTGTACGGAGAATGGTTGTAAGTCACCTTTGATGCACTGTTCTCCTCCATCGTAGTATTTGATGCACTGATGTAGAGATGATGGTACCATCCTGTTTTCATGTATCCATGGTCGGCCCGAAGAGAGCGTTGAACGACGTTTCGAATCAATTATGTGAAACTTTGCGGTTGTCTTTGCTAAGTCACCGGTCTTCATTAGTAGCGTTATTGACCCGAGAGCTCTTTCTCCTTTCTGGTTGAATCCTCTTAACAACATTTTGTCGGCCTCAAGCTCACGAGCATCAATTTCTAAATATGCTAGTGTTCGAAGACTCATTATATTGATTGATGCTCCTGGATCCACCAATACTCTGGAGAGTGTAAACTTCCCAACCAGTAATCGAAATGTACAACCGGTCGGCTGTGGTCTCATCGTCCCAAGTAGTAGGTCATTGTCCGTGAAGGTAACACCTCGTTGTTCCTTTAACGAGCAAACCTCATCTAAGGAATCCCGGCCATTTGAGCTAAGCAAATTTCCGGATCAAGTAAGGCCTTGATCAGAGCTTCTCTCATCTCCTTTGATAAGATGAGAGCGTCGTAAATGCTTAGTTTGGCTGGTAGTTTCCTAAGATGGGCTAGCACATTGTAGTCCACTTTATTTCCATGTGTCTCGGCTTCTTCTCGTATGGGTATTTCTTCTGCCGGGGTTGATTCTTCCTGAACAACCACCGGCTTTCCTTTGTCCTTTGGATCCATTCTCGGAGGTAGAACTCTTCCACTTCTTAAGTTGACTTCGTAATTTCTTCGAATCTAGTGTCGAGCTTGCCGGTGTTTCTTCCGAATCGGAATGACAAGCTCTCCCGGTTAGCTTCGCAGTCCGAAGGCTCTAACTCTATTGCGATCGGAGCTCCTCGAAACTCGCGAGATAGATTCGTTGCTTCGTTGAACTCTCGTAGCCTCCTCGATGGATGTCTTCTTCGTCATTTTGATCGTCGAGATCGTGTATGATTCGAGAATTGTCGTTGGTATCGAAATCGATGTCCGGATTGTCGCTAGTTGCGTAATTGTTAGAAACAGTCAAAACGTAGCCAACGCCATCACCCTTATCATTATATGATCCCACCGAAGTGAGCAAATAATCATACAGAGTCAGAGGTTCGAGGGATTTCTCCCCCGAATCGAAAATAACTATCCTAGGATAAGCAGCCCCTAGTCTAGCCTTAGGAGCCTCGGTCCTCTCTTCTTCGTCGATTTAATTCTTTTCTTCAATCTTCTCCCGTTAAGGTGGTTCTTCTATCGCAAGTGATAGTGCCGACTTGACAGGTTTCAAACTTTGAATTGAAGCTCGCACCGAAGCGGTTTGGATGCTGTCTAAAATCTTTTTCGAAGACCTTGTCCAAGCGGTAGTCCATCCATCGTCAGTCGTATAGGGATCTATCGGAATGATGGGATCAGTTGAGACAACATTGACGGAACCTCCTTTCTGGGGTTCCTTTATGTACTCCTTTGGGATTGTAATATTTCCTTTCCGAAGGTTGTCATTGAGCCAACTTTTGAAAGTAATGCAATCTTCTATCTTGTGTCCAAGCATCTGGTGATAAGGGCAAAAGTTGGGATCATTTTTCTTGTTGACTTCCTCTGGTCTCTTAGGCTCCGGCACTGGAAGTCCGGAGTTTTCATCGGACTACGGAACATTTTCGGCATTGCTTCATTCTTGAATGGATATTCCCCGCTCGAAGCTCCCTTAATGTATGTTGCGGACGAGGCGGTTGTTCATACTCGTGGAGATGACCGATAGCTGGGTCGGGGTTGTTGATAATTCGTTGAGATTGTCGTGGCCGTTCGTACGATATTTGTATCGGTTGCTCGCCTTTGTCGATCGCTGCAACGATCCCGGATTTCTTTTCAAAAGTCTTCACGAGCTTTTGCTTGTCCGTCTTATCGGCGAAACTTAATTGCTTTGCCTCCTCTTGCAAGCTTCCGCCTTGCTTAACAACTTCTCGAAAGTCTTAATAGTGAATCCTTCGAGGAGAAGTGCTATCGGGCCGTGAATGCTTTTAAGTAAGATCCCGACCGCATGTTGTTCTTGTAATTGTGGTTCACACTTCATGCTTAAGTTCCTCCATCGAAGTATGTAATCCACCAAAGTTTCGTTCGGCTCTCGCTTCTCTACCACTAAATCACCTATAGTGATGTGGTGCCGAGCTCCGGCGAATCGCTCGATGAAAAGGTTTTCTAGTTCCGAGAATGTCTTCACCGAACCATTTGGTAATTCCGCATACCAATCAAAGGCGATCCCCGACGAGCCGCCGACGAACCGTCGGAAGAGTAATGCAGCGCTCCCGCCGCATTGCAACAACCGGCACGAAAGTGTGCAACATGCCGTCTGGGGTTCTCGGCTCCATCAAAGGTCTCGAACAGAGGTGGTACGAAGCCTTTGGGTATCGGACAGCGTCGAATTCTTCCGGTAAGGTCTACCCGTCCGAATGGATGTCCCGCTCTTTGATTGTGCTAAGGCTTCTCGCACTCCGCCGTTCCACCAAGCTCTTGATATCTTTTTCCGGAATCATACTTTGTGTTGTATCTTTCTTTAGCCGATCATCCCCGTTGACGGATGTAATCTCCTTTCCTCCGTTTACAATGTGAATGACCTCTCGGGGTGTTTCTCTTCGGGGTCGCACTTGACTCGGAGAGTGGCTGAGGCTATAGCCATCTCTTCCATCCTCTTCGCCATTCGGGCGATCGTATCGTCTTTCTCTTGAAGCCGTCTTCTCATCACTTCGGCTCCTCTCTTTCGCGGCCGCAGGAGCACCTCGTGAAGTCGACGAAGCACGTGTTTCGACCATGTTGATTTCTGCATACTCATCGTCCATGAATTCCGTTGAATCAATCTCGTCTCCGAATTTCTCTTCTCTTTCTTTTGCTAGTCGTCGAATATCAGTCCTCAATTTTTCCATAACGTCTTCTAGCGGTCTTTTCCGTGCATCCTCGCGCTTGTCGTGTGATAGCCGCCGGTTCCCTTCTCACGAGTCCCCTTTATCGCAAGAAGCACTTTCTTCGCATTCAAGTCTCCCGACGAGACTTTCCTTCTCAGCCGTTGTTTCAATCTCGCTTGTCCAGAAGTGGGACGCCATACCATTCTTCTAGCAGCGAGGGTCTAGGACCGCATGGTCCGTCAGCCGGATGTCGGAAGGTGGTATCCTCCCTAATCCGTAATCCCGAAACGACGACGAGCGGACTAGCCTTCATCCTTTTATTTGGCTTTTCCGTAACGATGTCGTGTTCTACTCGTGGCCCAAGACGGGACTCGACCGGCACCCGCCCTATCCTTCGTAGAATTTCCGATACGGGCCTTTCTCTTTCTTTGCTAGCTTCTCGATCACGCTAGTAGCCGGGCAAATGGCGTGATCCTAGCCCTTTCTTTTTGTCGTCATCGTAGTATGTTGGTCGAGGTAATGTAGAAACAATCCTCGCGGACATTTTCCTCGTCACTCGCGGCGGAAAGGGATGGAATCTACTTCCTTCCAAAAGGGGTGTATCTTCGTGCAATGGTATGTATTCAGTAGTGGTGTGTACTCGTGGATTTCGGGATTTCCTCCAGAAAGCAACTTCGGCAGCTTCGGCCTTCCCGGCAATCTTCCTACTTCGTTCCTTCTTTGGGTCCGTGTTAGCTGATGGAATTCTTGAGCCGGACCCGATTTCAAAAACGAAGGTCTCACAGAAAGTCCGTACCCTTCACGGTAACGGTTCACCATAGTTCCGGATTTCCTTCCCTTTAATTTGCGTAAGCCGGGTAGGTGCAGAAACAACTAGACCAGATGGGGGTAGCAAGGACAGCTCCTCTTGCGGACAACGAGACTCCTCTCACGGATCTTTTGCAGGGGAGGAAACTCTTGGGTCGACCTAAGGTTGAACTCGATCGGCGGCTTCTTAGCTTCGTATACTTTGTTTGTCGCCGCGAAAAGGGAAACGTCGGTGATCTCGACATTTGTGTTCTCGAATCCTTGTCCAAACCGAATGATGCCATTGTCGGGTAGCTCATCCTTATAAACAATGAAGTCCAGATCCATTGGTGAAGGAGAAAATCAGCTTTGGGGCTTCCATTTCCGCAGGTAGATTCTGGTTGTCAGTCTCAAGTTATGCTTCTTCTCATTAGGATGAAAAGAAAGGAATCAAAAGAGTGCGAACACATTCTTGTTCATGTATTTATAAGAAGGAATCGTTTGTTAAAAGAGTCATTCATTAGGGGGTTTGTTTATTTAGAACGGAATGTTCAAATGTGTAGAGAAGGTAAGGAATCCGATTCAGAGTTGGAAAGGAAAAGAAAGTCTTATGCAAGACTTCTCGACTCGAAGGATCACTCCTAAACTAACACCTATTGGGGTCCACCCCACCTCGTAAATGAGGTAAAAGGATCTCGGAACCTCTCTCGTTTAGGGGTGTCTAAACAAAGGGCTCCTAAATCCGAGAGAATGTTGGTTATACTTGTTCAAGGTAAAAATGAACATAGTATTCCAACGGAAAGAAGGGTAGTTTGATCCACAAGGGACATGGATACACTACCAATTTTTGAAAGCAGAATTGTCTGATTAAAAATGGAGAGAGGAATCATCCCCAGCGGAGTCGCCAGAAGTTGTCGGCACTATTTTTAGGTTGTGTGGTATTTTGAAAAAGGGGTCGCCTGACAGAAGTTGTCGGCGAATTTTTAATTTAATTTAAATAAATAATTTGAAAAGTAGTATTTGATTTTGAAAATAATTTTAAATTTGAAAATTTTAAGATATGAAATCAAACTGATCTCACATCCCGAATAGTTTACATAAACGAGCACCGCACCACAAACCGTGTATCTATCCCTAAGGATAGACACACTCGCTTGATGGTGGGGCTCGATTAAATAAACTAGAAGATTTGTGACATCCGTTTGGTCCGCGAACCAATTTTATAAGCCGACAAATTCCCTCGCTTAATATGAAAGTATTAAACAGGGTTTATATTACTCGGGTTCTTTAAAATTCCCTATAAGGGCAAGCCCCTATAGTTAATTACATCTTAAGTGACGGGAGTCACCTAAGAAAACTCTCGATAATAATCAATAATCTCGCTCTCAAGAATTTCAAAGTTTAAGTTTTCAAAGGATTGAATTTTGGAATTTCAGTAGGGAATGGATCAAGTTTGGAACATTTTGTTTTGAGAGTTCAAAGGAAGAAAGGTAGGAGTAATTACAGATTCGAAGTGAACTTCGGTAATCTCCCGACTATCCTATTGTTTCGCTTCGAATTTAGGAAAGTCCTAATATCTATTTAATGTTTTGATCTTGCCAATTTTAATTAATTAGGACTTATATTTATATGATAGAATCATACAAATAGCTTGGAAGATGTGAGGGTTTATGTCGTATCGTACAACTACCTCGGAATCCTAAGACCTAGCTAGGGCTTAATTTGTGATGAAAATGCCTAACGAAGAGTTGAGGATTTATGTTGCACTAGACAAACTTCCTCGAAATCCTATGGCTTTGTTGTTTAATTCTAAGACAGTTTTGCTGATGTAGATTCAGGTTTTGCTGACGACGATGGCCGTGCTGCCCGCCATGCTCCGAGCTCCTTGTTGTTGCAGGGGTTTAGTTTTAGAAGTCATAAATCAAGGGATGAGAAAAGTGTTTTGGTTTAGAGAAAATCTTAATTTCCAAGTGTTTTTCGTGTTTTAATTAAAACAAATCTTAAAGTCGATTATAACGACACCGGTTAAGATCCCACGGTTCCATCCTT
Organism: Papilionanthe hookeriana x Papilionanthe teres; assembly: GCA_022702705.1. Lineage (NCBI taxonomy): Eukaryota > Viridiplantae > Streptophyta > Magnoliopsida > Asparagales > Orchidaceae > Papilionanthe > Papilionanthe hookeriana x Papilionanthe teres. The sequence goes on from CM040430.1 coordinate 27,852,901, forward strand.
CCGCATCATTATTTTTATCGGATTTACTTAGTCCGTATGAATTTGCTAAACTCAACTAAATGAGTTCCACACTTTCATTTAGACCGTGGAAATCCCGTTAGCAACACGTAGGTTACATCATCCGAGGTATTCCCGATCATCCAACAGTGACGTTTTAATTTAGTTGTAATTGTAGTTTTGTGTTCCGTTTGTGATTAAATTTCGAGTTGTTTTTTATTTTGAAATGTTGTGGTGGTGAATTTTATTTTGCAATGACTTTTAATTTAGTTTTGGTTTCAGCTTTAGGGACTATCCTAAAGGTGTGGGTTTTCATGCAACAGCTTGTTTATCATGCAAGAAAAGTAAGTGCAATGCGGTTTAAATAAATCGCAATAATGTAAATTGCAAGAAAGTAAATTGCAATAAAATAAAAGCGTACCCGGAGGGTCTTCCCGTCATCCCAAGCCGCACTTAAAACACAATTAGAATATTTAAGCAAGTTCCTAGGTAAAGCTAAGGGAAGGGTTATGGTTTTCTACCAAATTCATAATCCTATACCTAGTCATTTCCTACGACGTCTAGTGTTCCTCGTGTTTTGGTTCGAGGACGATTTTCTTCATCAAAGAGCAATTAAGTTCAATTGTTCTCATGAATATCCTATCATATCGAGGAAGTGCTTAAGGCAAATCTTAAACATCTTTTCAATATTTCTAGATTGTTTTAAGTCCAAATGAATTCAATTATACAAATGAATTAATCGTCCGAGGTCTAGTTAAGTTTTGTTATTATCTTACTCAGTGAACTAGAATATTTGAATGTCCTATAAGTGAAGTAACATTTCATTTAAAGTTCCATTTAGGAGTTATGATAATTAAAGTTTTCGAGGGCAAATCGGTGTTCCAATAATTTGTGATTCGCTTTAACTTCAATTAATGGGTTTAAATTTGGAATAGTTGTTCAAGTCGCTTTATATTTAATTTTCTTTCTGTTTTAGGTGATGTTATTTAATTCAATTTAATTTTAACTTTAATTTAATTTAATTTTAATTTTAATTTTAATTTAATTTAATTCAATTTAGTTTGATTTAATGTTAATTTAATTTAGTTTAATTTGATTTAATTTCCTTTAATTTAATTTAATTTGATTTAATTTTTTAATTTAATTTATTTAATTTAATTTAATTTAATTTAATTTAATATGTTTGATTTAATTTAATTTAATTTAATTTAATTTGTTTTAATTTAATTAAGTCTAATTTAATTTAATTTAATTTATTCATTTAATTTAATTTAATTTAATTTATTCATTTAATTTAATTTAATTTAATTTATTCATTTAATTTAATTTAATTTGTTTATTTAATTTAATTTATTTTAATTTAATTTAATTTAATTATTTAATTTAATTTCTAATTTAATTTAATTTAATTTATTTATTTAATTTTAATTGAAATTTTTTTAAAAGAGTTTAATAATTTAACTTTAGTTTAATGATTAAGTCTTTTAATATTTTAAATTTGAGTTATCATTTTAATTAAGAATTAAATATTAATGAGATGATTAATTTAGGGATTTTTAAATTAAAGAATAAATCTCTTCCTAACAATATCCCTATTTTAATAATTCCAATTTTATTATTCTTCCCAATTTTAATAAATTATTTAATTAAGGTTTAATTATTTTAAATTGTTTAATGGGTTTCTACCCTTTAATTATTTAAATTTCAATCATCCAAATCAGATTTAGATCAAATATTTTACTTGTTAATTTTATTAAACCTAAAGTTTTAATTAAGGGTTAAAATTTTAATTACAATTTTGCCCTTTAAGCTTAATAATTTCATAACTCACTAAATTGAGCTTAAATGAACTTGAAATTTTTATGTGACTTCACTCATATGTCAATAAAGACATGAGAGGAGAAAATGTGATTTTTCTGTATTTAATTTATTTATATAATTATTTTTGGTAGAAAATAGAGATTTCCAAGGAAAATTTAATAACATGACCAAGGGAAAGTTTATACCCTTGAGAAAATTAGGGGATATTTCTAATGACCAGAGGACCATTTGGTCCAATTTTGGTGATTTTTTGAATTATATTATTTTTATTATAATTATTCTAAGTTTTGGAGTGTTAATTAATTTAAAAATAAAATAAAGGTTGAAAAATGAATTTTATATTTTTCAAAAATCTCTCTAATATCAAGGAAACCAGAGAATCAATTTTTACAATTTTCTGATTTTCCTATGATTTATTATAATTATTTTAGTGAAAATGCTAGAAAATACATTTTTTTAATTTTAAAATTACCCTAGAGCTTTAAAATTTAATATCTCATTAAATAGACCTAAGAAAAATATGGGGTTTGTTCCTAAGTGATTAAAATTCAAAATGTGACATTTTGGTGAATTTTATTATTTTTGTGATTTTTATTATTTTTTAATTATTAAAAATATTAAAATAATATTAAAAATCAACTTTTTTAGAAAATTGAAATTTTAATTTTCTTAAATTCCCCTAATATCAAAGAGGCTCCAAAACCAATTTGGTGAATTTTTGAAAGGTATTTTGAAAGTTATGAATTTTTAAAGTTTAAAATGGCTAAATTGGCTTAATCAACCCATTTAATAAGGCTAACCAAGTCCAATCGACTTCAAATTTTTATGGTGGGTTCCTCTGATCCTAAAGGTCAGTGGAGAAGTGATTTCAAGTTAATTTGATGTATGGTTAACTCTAATTAATTAGGGATCTATTTTGGGTGTTTAAGCCAATTAGGGTTATTTTAATTGAACTAACTCAAAATCTATTTTTCCTAGGGTCCTCTGGTCATAAGGGACATCACCAAATTTTCCTAGAATTTATTTCACAACATGCTAATTATTAGAATTAAAATACTCAAAATAGTAACATGAGTTTGAAAAATCAATAACTTCTCATAGGGATGGCCTCTGACTTTGAAAAATTAAGTGAATGTTCCCAAATTCAGAGACTTCAAAAGTTCTATGGTCTCATGCCATGGTGAATTTCCTACATGCATGGAAAATTAAAATAGTGCAGACAGTAAATAAATTATTAAAAATAAAATACTTGATGAAATTAAATGATTTCTTTTCCACATTATTCTCCTCTGTTCACTGAGCAAGAGGGTATTTTTTTTTTATTTTTATGATTTCCCTACACACAGTTATGAATTTTTGAAGTTTAGGGAATTAAATAAATAGAAAAATACCCTAATTTTCTATTTATCCATGCGGCGCCGCGTCAACCTCGGCAGCTCCGAAACGCCGAGTGTCGCGCTCTCATTCGACGCCGCTGTTTGAGTCAGCAGCCCGGGCCCCGCGGTTCACGTACCATCTCCTGGTCCGACGCCATCTGAGCCGTCCGTCCGCGCGTGTATTGGATGAACGGCATCCGTTCATCGTCCCCGAGCGTCCTCACCCGAGAGCCGTCCACACTAAATCCCTAATATCTCACTCGATACTCGATGGATTTTCGTGTTCTTATGCTTTATGGATTCGTCTTGAGAAGACGAACACATCCATACGGTTTATGTGGGATGAAATTTACTCAATAAAAATGGAGAATTTTCAGAAGCTCGGGAAGAAGAATGAGGCCATACCTTTGCTCGCAGAAGTGTGGCTTCGATCCGAGGGTTGTTTCACCTTCGATCGGATCCCGCAAGCTCCGCGATGAAGTCTCCTAGTCCGGTGAATTGCCTAGTAGGATTTCGACCACGCGCGATCACAAAGCCTCGGAGGCCGGAGCAACTCGGGTGGCTCCGGAGATGGGGCTTTAGCTGGTGGACACCTTCTCTTGGTCCGGTGAAGGTGTAGGACCAATCAATTCGGGGATCGGCTCACCGCGGAGAAGTGTCCCGGTTTTGGGCTTGGATTTCAACTCGAAATCGAGCTCACGAGAGGAAATGGCAGGGGGATTTCAGCTGGGGATCAAGTGCTCTATGTATGGGGAGTAGTCCGGAACAATTTTGGCGTAGTTTCCTTAAGGTTTGTTTCAGCACCTCTCATGGCCGAGAAGGGGTGGTGTTTAAATAGGAGAGGGCGGAGGGCCTCCTGTGGAGAGTTAGGGCTCGGGATCGACTGCTAGGTCAAGGGCGTAATAGCCATGGTGGCCATCGGGGCATGGGGCAGCTCAAGCAAGGTAGAATCCCAAAGTCGGCTCACATGTGAGCTCTCGGCCATGGTGTTTTCCGGTGACCCGGTGGCCGGCCGGCCGTGCATTGGTCACCATCTTGTTCAGGTGGGTCGTGACTGGGGTTTGGTGCATTCAATCGAGGTTCGACATGTGTAAAGTGGTTGAATCAAAGTAGAAAGGGGAAGGGGCCATTTTAGCTTATTTTGGTCAACCCATGCAAATGGGTTGGGTGCACCTCCCCAAGACCCGGTTTTGGGCCGAGGAGGTCGGTGGGTCAATCTCCCATGCGTGGTGGAGTCTCCATCAAGGATTAGGTGGAAAAGCATGGTTTAGAGTGTGACATGAATATGGTTAAAAGGGCTTAATGAAGGATTAGGAAAGAATCCCCTCTTCTTGCCATTAATGGCTCGGTGAGGTGGAAAGTGGTCTCCATGGCTTCCATGTGGTTTGTACATGGCTCAATGGCTCACATTTGGCTTCGGAAAAAGTTTGGTCAATTTCATAAAAATGGTTTTAAGAATTTTTGGTAATTTGATGAAAATTTGTATGAAACTTGATTTGGAATGATTTGATGATGAATTTAGGACTTAGGTATCGAGTTTAATTGAAAGTATGATGAGGGGAAATGTCATATGGGCTTTGAGACCAATTTTGGGCCTTTGGATGCGGTAAAAGATCGGCTTTTAAAATGGTTTAAGGAATGGGCCTTTAAGTTTGAAAATGAATTTATGGATGGGAATTTTGTAAAGAGTTTGGGCCAAATAACTATCGGGTTTAGCTCATGGATGTGTCATGAGTGACTTAAGCAAATCGGGGTGATTTGGGTTCGAATCGGGTCGAATTTGGGCTCTTTTGGTGAATGGGCCAATATAGGTCAAAGTGGGCCAAGTTGGGCCAATGTTGGGCTAGGGTTGAAATTGATGTAAAATTAATGTTGAAAAATGTTTATGGGAGTGTTTCAAAGAGGTTTTGACTTTGGTCGGGCTTTGATTTCGGGGTTCTGGGCTCATTTGGGTTAGGTTTCGGTTTAGGTCAAAATTGGGCTTTTTAGCTTTGGGTCGAATTTGAGTGGGGTTTGGGTCTAGATTTTGGGAAAATCATGTTAGTGTTATGCTTGTGGGGATGCTAAGGAAGATTTAGAAAAGATTTGGGGTTAATTGGAGTCGAATCGAGTGAGCTCGGGTTAGGTTCGGGTTATGGGTCCAAATCGGGCTTTAAGGCCAAAAGTGAAATCGATCCAAATGTCACTCAAATTGACTTGGATTTGGTCTAGATTGGTGTCGAGAATGTCGAATCGAAGTTTAGAATTGAATCGACCAGAATTTGGGTCAATCGAGTAGGCTCGGTTCGACATCGGGTTCACTTAGTGGTTAAAACGGGTCAAATTGGGGTTTTGACAAAAGTAGAGTAAATCGGCAAAATTGGCCCATGGTGTAGTTGAACAAAATGAAATTGGGAATATTTGGGATTTTCTGGAATTTCTGGGAATTTTCTAAATTTTTGGATTTTTGGATCAAGAGGGGTATTTTGGGTATTTGGAGGGTATTGGGAGGTATTCTTGGAATTTTTGGTATTTTTGGGTATGGATGATCAATTTGAGTGATGTGGAAATGTTTGGGATTGATTTTGGGGAATTTTGGGTGATTTGGAAATTTTGAAAAAAATTGGGCAATTTCACTGGCTAGAGTTAGAAGTGTGTAGGGTCCCGGGGTCAAAAATTGAAAATTTGAAAATCGAAAATTTGGAAAATTGAAAATTTGGAAAATTGAAGATTGGGTAAATGTAAGTGGAATGAGATCATTTTGGTTGAGCCATGAAGCCATACCAAGCCCACATGAGCCTTGAAGGGACTCATTTGAGGCATTCACTATGTTGCTCCTAACCCTCTTAGCCAAGGGCTTAGGGGTTAAGGACCATCCATGTGAATCACCTACATGAGTCAGGAGGTCAAGTTAGGTATGGGTGTGGTTTTAGGAGGAGTGTGAAAGTGTAGTGTATGAGTGTAGTGTGTGTGTAAGTCAGCCCCTTCACTGCACTGTGACACCTGTAGGCGATCCTAAGGCCAAAGAGTCCTATTGGAACTCATCCTTTAAACTTCTACATTTCGATTTCAACCCTCTAGGTGATTAGGGGTCTACAGTCAAGTTTGTGGAGTTTGCAGGGAGTTAAGAAATGGTTTGAAATTCTAGATGGTGGATCCCAATTCTAGTCCTCTAAGATAGTCAAAGGAAAAGCCTAAGGCTAGATCCTAAGTACTAAAAAGAAGAAGAGAAGACCTCATCAAAAATGAGGTCAACAATGTTCTTTGCACCTGGACCAAAAGGTAAAGAATAGGAATGCTCCTATTTGTCAAAATACAAAAATCTATTTAAATTCATCATTCACTTAATTTTCTAAAAACAAGGAGAATGATACTTTTTCTGAAATCTTTAATTCAACTTTATTTAGAGCATTAGTTTACTTTAGTTCGCTTTAGTTACATATTCTAAATTTCCGTATACTATATTAGTAAGTAAATACTTTTTAAATTTAGCTGTTACAAATCTTTTAAAAACTTCCCTGTGGGATCGATAATCGGGACTCCACTAGAGCCCTGTATTACTTGATACGATATGTATACTTACATAGAATCCACATTATACATTCCATCATAAAATTAAATATATATTAAGCGGGATCAAGTTTTTGGTGTCGTTGCTATTTTTTTAAACATTAAAAAGTGGGTCAGAAAACCGATGGCTAGATCCTAAGTACTAAGGAGAGAAGAGAAGACCTCATAAAAAATGAGGTCAACAAATTGTTCATGGAGTTGTAAGCTGAGGATAACATATTTGTCTGAGATTTCCAAACTGATGAGTATGGTAGATTAACAAGTTTTTCGTTTGGAGTGATGGGTTATCCAGGCTTGTCTATGATTATGATTGTTTTGGGGACGTAATAATTTTTTATACAAGATATAGATTAAATAAATATAATTTATCTTGCGCTCCTTTTGTGGAGTTTAACCACCACTGGCAAAACGTCTTTTTTGGAGTTGGATTTTAGTCCGATGAGATTATTGAGTCTTTCATTTGGTTATTCAAATCATTTATTCGAATAATGGGTGACAAGCATCCAATAACAATTTTCACCGATCACGATCAAACGATGAGAAGAGCCAATGAATAATGCCCCCCCCAAGACATGACACAGATTATGTCAATAACATATATATAAGAAATTGTTTTCAAAAATTCTTTATGGAGTTTGTAACAAGAGCGTCAGCGGTATTTTTTACAAATACATGAGTAAGTGTGATTTTGAGGAGAATTTTGAAGAAACTTGGTCCTTAATGATTGAGAATGGAGACCTACACAACAATATCTGGTTAGATGAAATGTACAATATTAGGCGCAAAAGGTCAACAACCTTTAATAAGATATATTTGGAATGAGAATCTTATCAACATAAAGAAGTGAGTCAACAAATAATATCTATCACGGTGCTTCAAAGCCCACAAGCTCTCTCAGGGATTTTTTTGTGGGTCTTCAAAATAAAATGAAATCGTGGCGTCGGAATGAGAATGACAAAGATTTCAAATGTGAACAATTTGTCACAGCGCCCATGGTTAAAGTCAACCCAATGTTGAGGCAAACCACCTCATTTTTATACAAGAAAGCTTTACTCAATGTTTGAGTTAGTGATATTGCATGGGTTATGTGGTATTAACGTTGAATTATTCTTAGAGAGTGGCTCTGAATATCATGTAATGAGCTTGGATGATGAGGGGATAACCAAGCCCTGGACTGTGATAGTTGACAAAGTTAATTCTGAGGTTACTTGCAATTGCAAAAAATTTGAAATGATGGGTCTGTCGTGTTCTCATGCACTATTTATTCTTAATGTGGCTAAAATAAAGCTGATTCATGACAAGTATTTCTTATTACGGTGGTCTATGCATGCTAAAAGGGATATCTATAATAAGTTTAGATACAGAGATCTAAAGGATTCCCAAATGATTAGTGCTTTTTCCAGTGGCCTTCTATTTTGCTCACAGTCTCACAAATTTACATACAAACTCATTAACAAAACACAAGGAAATGATATAGTCGAGCAGTGTTTGTGGAAAACATTTAAAAAATTATCTATAGATCTTGATAACCAGGAGAACACAACAAGTAAATAAAAAAAACAAACAAGAAAAAAGGGCCAAAAGTTGAATGTAATGTGAACGACCTAGCAAAGATGAGGCTGAAAGAAATATTCACATCTAGGTTGAAAGGGTATTATGAGAAAAATAAGAGAGAAAAAAGTAAATATTTCTTCATTGAAAAATTGCTTCAACCTATATATTATTCCCTATCACTAACCTTAAGCATCGCATACAGAAAATGGACAATAAGCATCAACAAGCTGTGAAGCTAGTATATCATGTGAGGTGAATTTGACTGATTGTCTAACCCAGGTATGTTGTTGAGCATTAGACTATCTTTTATTTAAAATATTTCCCTAAACTTTCACTTATTTTTACTCCACAATGACAGGAATACTATGCATCGCAACTAACATAATCATATACGGGACTGTTGATGGATTCAATAAGTGAGTGATAAATTGATTATGATTCATTTAAGGTGTCAATTTGGTTTGCTGAAAGTTGTAACATTCCTACTTGTCTTTAATATGTCAAAAGGTTAATTAATCTTTTCCTTTGATTCACTAACTGGATGATTCAAATGTTGATGCATTCAATAAGCGACATTTAAATGTATTATGAATAAGAATTTTAATATATTCATTCAAATGTAATATTTTTGTGATTCATTCAAAGTGTTACCATGTTCATATGATTCATTAATGTGTATATATGGTTTGATTAATATATTCATTTGATTCAATCATTGAATGATTCTTTTAAAGTAACAATTTGATTCAATAATTGGATGGTCCATTTGATTTAGTACTTTGTTACTTAATATTATGAAAATTCACAGAAAAATTAACAAAATAAAAAAATTATAACACAATAACATAGCAAAAACAACTCAATACCACTTTGGTAACACCTGAATAACACCATTATAACGTTTCAATAACACCTGAATATCATCCCTAAAACAATAACACCTTGAACAACACTTGAATAACACCATTAACACCTCTATACATAATTACATTAAAAAATAACACCAATGGGCCAAATATAGAATGCAATATTAACACCTCAAACATTTCAGTCACTATTGAAAAGTTTACGCTCTCCAGAGTGTTGGTTGACCCAGAAGCATCAATCAACATAATGAGCCTTCGAACGTTAGCATATTTGGAAATTGATGCTCACGACCTCAAAGCAGACAAGATGTTATTAAGAGGGTTCAATCAGAAAGGAGAAAGAGCTCTTGGATCGATAACACTACTAATGAAGACCAGTGACTTAGCAAAGACAACCACAAAATTCCACATAATTGATTCTGAGACATCATTCAACGCTCTACTGGGTCGGTCATGGATCCATGAAAACTGGATGGTACCGTCATCTCTGCAACAGTGCATAAAGTATTACGAAGGAGGAGAACAATGTATCAAAGGTGATTTGCAACCATTCTCCGTGCATGAAATCGGAATTCACGAAGATGCAGCCTATTACGCGCCTCCGAAGAAAACAATATTCTCCAGAAATGTCATACCAAATGAAGCAAAAGAAGTGAAAGATGATAAAGAGCCTAAAATTCTAGTCCAACAGTTACTCACCACTCCCTTACGGCGAAATGGTGAAGGTTTCTCCAGAACTCGCACCCGAGGTTAAGGCCAGGGACAAGGTCGTGGAAGAGACGTTAGAACAGTTGGACAGAAGAAACCAGTCATCGACGTTGATTGGGAGACCAGTTCCGAAGAAGAAGAAATCAAGAAAGAAGCAACAACAGTAAATCAAAAGAAACCCCAGTTTAAGATCTCTCTCGAAGATGAAAAGAATGAAGAATATAAATCAATGTACGAGAAGATTTACCATTATGTACATACTATGACCCTGACCCCGATCCATTCTAATAAGATCGAGGGTATGGTGGTCAAGGAAGTGCATGGTGGTGGTACTAAACCGATCAAATTCTATCGTGGTGCTTCTTCTTCCAATAATGAAAAAGATGTACAATTCGAAGACGTTACTTCATCTGAATTAATGGAACTGCCTTTTGAGTGGTACTCTCCCTGTGTTCAAAATTTAATTTAACGTGGTGTCTTACCTCGACAATGGACAAAAGGTCAATCACAACACTTTGAAAAATTATGGAATAATGTCAGTCAGCCTCCCAATTCAAAACATGTTCTCGGATTCGGCACGGAAGGATCAGTTGACGATACGGGATTTTGCTTGGTTGTCACTTGCGAGCCTAATGAAGACTGCTTGGAAGCTTCAGGAGATCTCAAAGATCTACCAATCGGAGATGCTCCGCCAGAATTTAAAGAAGAAATTAAATCTACAATAGACGAGTTAATGGAAGTTAACTTAGGTACTAGCAAAGAGCCTATGCCGACCTTTGTTAGCTCCTTAGTCAATAAAGAAGACTTCGAAAACATAATCAAGCTATTAATGGAGTTCAAGGACTATTTTGCTTGGAGTTACGATGAAATGCCAGAATTAGCTCCAGAAGTCGCAGTTCACAAGTTAGGAGTAGATCCCACTGCCGTTCCAGTCAGACAAGCTCCGAGAAGAATGCGTCTAGAGATTGAACAAGTAATAACTGAAGTTAAGAAGCTAATAGACACTAAATTTTTCCGTGAAGAGCAATACCCAACTTGGTTAGCCAATGTGGTACCAGTCAGAAAGAAGAATGGTCAAATCAGAATCTGCATGGACTTTAGAGATTTGAACAAAGCATGTCCAAATGACGAATTCCCGCTATCCATTCCAGAATTGATGATCGACATTGCTTCAACACATGAAGTCTTCTCATTCATGGATGAATCATCAGGATACAACCAGATAAAGATGGCACCAGAAGATGAAAAGCTCACAGCCTTCAGAACGCCGATCGGGGTATACTGCTACATAATGATGTTGTTTGGATTAAAGAACGCAGGAGCAACTTACCAAAGAGCAATGACAAGGATTTTTTATGATCTCATTCACAACCAAGTCGAGTGTTACGTGGATGATGTGGTCATCAAGAGCAAGCTAAAGGAAGATCACCTGTATGATTTGAGAATTGTTTTCGAGCGATTAAGACAATTTAACCTTAAGATGAATCCCTTGAAATGCGCCTTCGGTGTCACCTCTGGGAAATTCTTAGGATTTGTTGTTGGACATCGTGGAATTGAAATCGATCCAGAGAAGATTAAAGCTATCTTAGAAATGCCACCTCATAAAACTTTGAAACAACTACGGTCCTTTCAAGGGAAATTGGCATATCTTCGACGCTTTATCTCGAATTTGTTAAGAAGGTGTCAGCCTTTTTCTGCTTTGGTCAAGAAGGATGCCAAGTTTACTTGGGACTCCAAATGTTAACATGCCTTCGACGACATCAAACAATACCTAATGACACCTACTGTCTAAGCAGCCCCAGTCTCGGGTAGACCGTTGATACTTTATAATACAGCTCTTGACGACTCTCTTGGAGCTCTGCTAGCCCAGGTCAATGACGAGGGAAAAGAAAATGCTCTCTACTACTTAAGTCGTCATCTAATTCCGACGGAAGTAAAGTATCCTCCAATTGAGAAGCATTGTTTGGCCCTGATCTTCGCTGCACAGAAGCTCAGGCACTACATGCTTTCTCATAAAGTCAACCTTATTTCAAGGTTTAATCCGTTGCAATATTTGATGACCCGTCCTACACTTTCCAGCAGACTTACCAGGTGGTCAATGATACTATTGCAATTCGATATAACTTTCGTTCATCTTCGTGTCGTAAAGGGACAAGTCCTAGCAGACTTCCTTGCAGCACACCCTTTACCAGCAGAATCGCCTCTCATCGATGACTTGCCAGACGAGCAGATAATGAGCCTAGAAGACCCCGATGATCAGCGTTAGGAACTGTACTTCGATGGAGCATCTCTAGCACAGAAAGATAAAGAATCGCAAACGATCGTGCCCTGTAGGGCAGGAATTAGACTAATCTTTATAACACCGAAGAAGGGGATGTTAAGGTATTCCTACCATCTAATAGAACCGTGCACAAACAACGAGGCAGAATACGAGGCCCTTATAACAGGACTGGAATTAACTATTCAGATGGGGATAACAGATATCAACATCTATGGAGATTCTCAGTTGATAATTCAACAGGTAGTCGGACAATACAGAATTCTAAAGCCAAGACTTGAGCAGTACTTCCAGTACGCAATGAAATTGTTAGAGCAAATTCCGAGTGTAACAATCTACAAGATTCCCAGAAGAGAAAATGCTCTCGCAAATGCGTTAACCTGCCTTGCAAAGGAATTTGCCTGCTTGCAGGATGAGTCAGTTGAAGTGTCAGTTCAATGACGATAGGTCCTATCACAGCTTGACATGGATACAATACACAAATCAGAAGGAAAAGCAGAAGAGACAATTGCAGCAGTGACAGAAAATATAGAAGATTGGTGGCAGCCACTAATAAACTACTAGCAAACAGGAAACCTACCAAACGATAAGTCGATAGCCCATCAAATCAAGAAAAGAACTCTGTCTTACGCATTAATAAACAACACGTTATACAGAAGGTCTTTTGATCAGATGTGGCTACGATGCTTGAGTGGGTCCGAGGCTCGTGAAATCGTTAAAGAAGTACACTCATGATTTTGTGGCGCTCATCAATCAGGTCCGAAGATGAAAATGAAGATTAAAAGACTAGGGTATTACTGGCCCTCAATGATGACCGATTGCATGAAGATTACCAAAAGTTGTCACCAGTGCCAAGTGCATGGAGTGGTTCTACATCAACCTCCAAATGTGCTACATCCGACAATCGCATCGTGGTCGTTTGAGTGTTGGGGCACAGATATAGTGGGTCTGATAGCACCGCCTTCTTCAAGAGGACATCACTTCATTCTTGCAGCTACAGATTACTTTTCTAAGTGGGCAGAAGCAATACCGCTCAGAGAAGTGAAAGCACATCACGTGCTACAGTTCTTCAAGAATCAAGTTGTCTACCGTTTTGGGGTACCGCACAGAATTATCTCAGATAATGGGTCCTTGTTCAAGAGTACGAAAATCAATAATTTTGTCAGAAGACACGGGATCGACTGGCGCTATTCAACAATCTATTACCCAAGAGCGAATGGCTTGACCGAGGCTTTTAATAAAACTCTTGTTCAAATCCTAAAGAAAACTTTGGACAACAACAAGAGAAATTGGCACGAGAAGTTGTTAGAAGCCTTATGGGCCTACAGGACGACTTTTAGAACTCCCACCCAGTCTACGCCTTACGCCTTAGTGTACGGGTCCGAGGTAGTTCTACCCTTAGAGGTTCAGCTTCCATCTCTCAGAATTGCAGTTGCAAACAAGATCACTACAGAAGAAAATGTCAGATTACGACTAGAAGAATTGGAAAGCTTGGAAGGGAAAAGACTTTCAGCACAGCAGAATTTGGAACTGTATCAAGCCAAGATGATCCAGGCCCATGATAAATTGGTCCGTCCAAGGACATTCAAAGTCGGTGACTTGGTTTTGGTTCTCAGAAGACCTATTCTTTCACATCGCAAGATAGGTGGTAAATTTGAACCAACTTGGGAAGGGCCATTCGTGGTCGAGACAGTTTACTCAGGAGGTTCCTACCAGCTTGTAAATTGCCGTGGAGAACGACCTATGCTTCCAATTAATGGACGATATCTAAAGAAGTATTACGCAACCTGATGTTTCGAAGGATAAATCCTCATTCCTAGAAGCACGGGCACAGTAATTACTTATCACTGGGTCTGAACCCAAAAATATAAATAAAAAAAAGTGGATGATAAATAAAAATCATTAAAAAAAGAATGTTAAAAGAAAACATGTGAAATCATGATAATAAAGTCTTAATCCTTCCTTTCAAATCGAGTCTCACTCTTGATCTTTCTTCATCTTTTCCTACTCCTATTTAAATTTAAAATAAATGAACAAAAGCTCTTCATTAATAAACATATTTTTCTACTGTTCTTGTTCTTAGTACAGCCTCTGATCCTTTCCTTATTTTTCGCAAGTAAATGTCGAACGGGCGGTTGGTTCTGAACTTTAAGAATGGCGTGAGTCTAGCACTTGATGAAAAGAGGGTGAGGGATGGAGCCGTGATCGAGATCGACTCTGACTTCACACCAGCCGGGCTACAGTACGAAGAAAATGATTAGACCCCGATTGATCGGGAAGAGTTCCCCAGTCAGACAGTGATGAAATTGGGTGGCTCAAGTCAACCATCCGCCAGCAAGAAGAGAAAAGTAAACACCGCTCATGCAACGGGAAAAGACAAAAAAGTTAAGTCTGTGATTGCTACAGCAGAGGGCAGGCTCGTCAGCGCCATGCCCACAGAAATCCAATGGGTAAGGAAAGCTACTCTCACTGCCACCCAGCGGAGGAACAAGAATCGCCGCAGTCGCAAGATGTTAACCAAGTTAGCAGCAGATCAACATGAAGAGACAGTTGCTACCGGCAATACAAATACTCCGAAGAAATTGGTTTGTCAGGAACCGGAAAGGAGGAGATCAACTCAAGGAAAGCAGAATAGATAAAGGAAATTCCAAGAAGGGCAAAAATAGAACCAGCACCTCGACGCCAGATAAATGCACCAGTTTTGAAGAGTCTTGTTGCGAAAGCAGCCCCAGAGGATGTCCCGACAGAGACTACCCCCGATGAGCCAAGACATGTAGGAGAGCATGCCGGGGTTGAACCATACATTCCCCATTACGTTACTAGACCTCGCTAGTTGCAGATAATTCCAGAATATGAGTTGGAAAGGATGCAGAATGTTGAAAAGAAAACTTTTGAATACTTTGAAAG
Source organism: Papilionanthe hookeriana x Papilionanthe teres (assembly GCA_022702705.1). Taxonomy (NCBI): domain Eukaryota; kingdom Viridiplantae; phylum Streptophyta; class Magnoliopsida; order Asparagales; family Orchidaceae; genus Papilionanthe; species Papilionanthe hookeriana x Papilionanthe teres. The sequence goes on from CM040430.1 coordinate 27,867,957, forward strand.
AATCCGTGGCAAGAGGATTAACATCTTAGAAGGCCTCGAGCTGCATACAGATGTGTTCTCAGATTACGAACAACAGCAAATTGTAGACTGCATCATTGAACTTCAGAAAATGGGCCGAGCTGGTCATCTGAGGGAGAAAACTTATTCAGAACCCCGAAGGTGGATGCCAAGGAAAGGAAGAGTTACTATCCAGTGCGGATGTTGCTACAACTTCGTGGTAGACAGAAAAGGAATCCACCAGGGATACTCCATCGCAGTGAGGTGGATCTGATGCCGAATATTATTAAAAGAATGGTAAAGAGGATGATAACATGGAGGGTATTGCCTGCAGATTGCATACCCAATAACTCGCATCATTAACATCTACAAGGAGGGCGACCGCATACCTCCACACATAGACCATCATGATTTCGTTAGACCTTCTCGCACGTTGTCTTTTGTCAACCAAAGTGCAATATCATGTTCGGATCCGACCTCCGGATAGCAGGCCCCGTGAGTTCCGAGGGCCGATGGAGATACCACTACCGTAGGTTCCGTCATGGTGTTAAAAGGGAATGGAGCTGACATCGCAAAGCATTGCATTCCGGGAGTGCCTCGTCGAGCGGATCTCTGTTACTTTCGTGAGGATGGACGACAGAAAAATGCATTTCCACTTCTAGCCAGATCCAGAGTTAAAGAGTCTCCGGCCTTACGAGCTGTGAGTTACATGGGAGATAGCACACCTCCAATGCACATCCATACGGCATTCCTGCCAAGGATGACTTGGAAGGTGATGTTATTGTCCATGTATCTCACTATTCAGACATGGATTTTGACAGCTGCTTTTTAAAAAAAAAAAAAGAAACTTGAAGAATCTTACACAATCCGTTTTGGATTTATATGGATTGTATGAGATATTAAATTCTCAAAGAAAATATCATCATGTTTTGGATCAAGTTGTATGATGTATTTTCGACGAGATTGGAATGAAAGTGACCATGTCATGTTTTGCCTTCACCTCTTTTTGTGCAAATTAACTGGGAAATGCCATTAAATTAAAAAGAATTTCGAGCAAAGAACAAAGAAAAAATAAAAATAAATGAAAAATCTCTTTTTTTAAAGAAAAATCTATTTTTTAAAAAAAAAATCTGAATGTCAAAACAAACTACAAATAAACACGAACTCTAAATAAATGTGAACCCTAAATTGAAAATCAAGCTAAAATCAAATCACAACAAACAACGAAGACAAATTCCTGAATCTGAAATCCCCAGCCTTCGGCTATTCTCAAATCTCTTTTTGACCCTCCATATTTCCTTCTCTCTTTTGAGAAGGTCAACTGAGTCTACTAACACAGAACCACGAAAATTTTCGATTTGGTCCTGATGGCATGGATTCATATCCTTCTCCAAATAATCAGACTTTGATCAATCCTCGTGGGACGTGAAACACTCACATCTCATTCCAAATCTTCCGCTAAACTCAAGTCTCCACAAAGAAATTTCAACCCTTTAAACCTTCGAGATCGGAACCAGCTTCCAATTCTCTTTAAACCTTCGAGATTGGAACCAGTTTCCATTTCTCTTTAGACCTTCGAGATTGGAACCAGTTTCCATTTCTCTTTAGACCTTCGAGATTTGAACCAGTTTCCAATTCTCTTTAGACCTTCGAGATTGGAATCAGTTTTCATTTCTCTTTAGACCTTCGTGATTGGAACCAGTTTTCATTTCTCTTTAGACCTTCGAGATTGGAACCAGTTTCTAATTCTCTTTAGACCTTCGAGATTGGAACCAGATTCCAATTCTCTTTAAACTTTCGAGATTGGAACCAATTTCCATTTCTCTTTAAACCTTCGAGATTGGAACCAGCTTCCATTTCTCTTTAGACCTTCGAGTTTGCAACCAGTTTCCATTTCTCTTTAGACCTTCGAGATTGGAACCAGTTTTCATTTCTCTTTAAACCTTCGATATTGGAACCAGTTTCCAATTCTCTTTAAACCTTCGAGATTGGAACCAGATTCCAGTTCTCTTTAAACCTTTGAGACTAGAACCAGATTCCAGTTATCTTTAAACCTTCGAGACTGGAACCAGATTACATTTCTCTTTAGACCTTCGAGATTGGAACCAGTTTCCATTTCTCTTTAAACCTTCGAGATTGGAACCAGTTTCTATTTCTCTTTAAACCTTCGAGACTGGAACCAGATTCTAATTCTCTTTAAACCTTCGAGATCGGAACCGGACTCCATTTCTCTTTAAACCTTCGAGACCGGAACCGCATTCCGTCTCTTTAAACCTTCGAGATCGGAACCGCATTCCGTCTCTTTAAACCTCCGAGACTGGAACCCGATTCCAGTTCTCTTTAAACTTTCAAGATCAATACCTAGATTCTGATTCTCATCCTTTTCAATCGATACATAAACTTCGATTCTCACTCCTAGGCTGGTACCTAAATTCCAGTTCTCTTCACAGTCCCGAGGCTGGAACCTAGGTTTCAATTCTCCTTTCAAATCCAGATTCCCTTGAATTGATTTTAAACTAAACCTCAATCGAAATTGAAACTCAGAACAAATCAAAATCTAAGCTCACACATTAAAAAAAACTAGGGACAGAAAATGAAATGAAATCTAAAATCGAATTTCCCTAGATCTTATGATCTGCAATTCAAGTCCTTTTCTTTTCCCCAGCGAGAGTTCACGGATCTCCAGTCTTGGAGATATACTCGATACTCCCCAGCGGAAATTTGTTTCTACTCTGTTCTAAGTGTGTCACTTAGACGTCTGTGTTGGTTTTGTTGATCTCTTCGGTCAACGCCAATACGCGCGGTGTGCTTGGTTAGTACACCACACCTATCGGGTCCATTTGTCGACCTCATTTTTAATGAGGTCTTTTCTCTTCTCTCTCCTTAGTACTTAGGATCTAGCCTTAGGCTTTCCCTTCGACTATCTTAGAGGACTAGAAATGGAACCCACCACTTAGAAATTTAAACACCTCTTAACTCCCCGCAAACCCCATAAGTTTGATTATAAACCCCCAAGTCACTGGAGGGTTAAGATCAAATGCGGAGGTTTAAAGGATGAGTTCCCTATAGGACTCTTTGGCCTTAGGACTATCCTGGGTGGCCTGGTCTGGTGAGGGTTGACCTGCACACATTACACTTTCACACACATTCCAAATCCTAAAACCATTCATACCTAGCTTGACTTCTTGACTCGTGTAGGTAATTCATATGGATGGACCTTAACCCCTAGGCCCTTGGCTAAGACGATTAGGAACAACATAGTGAATGCCTCAAATGAGTCCTCTCATGGCTCTTATGGGCTTGATATGGCTTCATGGCTCAACCAAAGTGATTCCATTCTACTCAAACTTGATCAATCTTTATTTTTCCAAAATTTTAATTTTTGACCCTCGGGGACCCTACACCCACTAAACCTACCAAGTGTCCTTGAAGCTACCCAAAATTTACAAAAATTGCCTAAATTACCCAAAATTCATCAAAACCAATCCTAAATATTTTCCACCATTCAAATTGATCATCCATAGTCAAATATACCAAAAATTCCAAAAATACCCCCTAATACCCTCCAAATACCCAAAATGCCCTTATTAACCAAAAATTCCATAAATTCCAAAAATTCCCAGAAAATTCCAAAAAATCCCAAATATACCTAATTTCATTTTGTTCAACTACACTATATGCCAATTTTGTCAATTTAACCCACTTTTACCAAAACCCCCAATTTGACTCATTTTTAACCCAAGTGGACTCAATGTCAAACAAAAATCAACCCAATTGACCTCAATTTTGAACCAATTCAATTCTAAACTTCAACTCAACATCCCTAATATCAATTTAGACCAAATCCAAGCTCAATTTGATTAACATTTGGATCCAATTTCAATTTGAAGCCTAAAGCCCAATTTTGGCCCATGACCTAAACCTAGCCCAAACCAACCCAATTCAACTCCAATTAACCCCAAATCTTTTCCTAAACCTTCCTAATATCCACACAAACAAAACACTAACAATATTTTCCCCAAATTTGAACCTAAACTCCACCCAAACCTAACCCAAAACCAAAGTCCCCATTTTTGGCCTAAATCCACCATAAACCCAAATGGGCCCAAATCTCAAAATCAAAGCCCAACTAAAGTTGAAAACTCTTTGTGACACTCCCATAAACATTTCTCAACATTAATTTTACATCAAATCTAACCTTAGCCCAACCTTAGCCCAAGTTAGCCCAATTTGACCCACTTTGGCCCCTTTACCAAAAAAGCCCAAATTAAATCCAATTCCACCCTAAATGATATCAAATCTTTTCTAAAATGTTCATGACACATCCCTAAACTAAACCCAACATTTGTTTGGCCCAATCCTTCACAAAATTTCCATCCACCAATTTGTTTTTAAACCTAAAGGCCCACTTTCTTAAACCATTCTAAAAGCCCATTTTCACCAAATCCAAAAGCCCAAAATTGGCTCTAAAGCCCACATGGCAATTTCTTTTCATCATACCTTTAATTGATATCACCCCTAAGTTTCAAAATCATCATTAAACCATTCCAAATCAAGCTTCATCCAAATTTCCACCAAAATGCCAAAATTCCTAAAATCTACTTCCATGAAATTGACTAAGCTTGGCCCCAAGCCAAATGGAGCCATGAAGCCATGCATAAGCCATATGCAAGCCATGGAAGCCACTTTACACATCACCATGTCATTTATGGCAATAGGAGGATTCCTTTAATGATTCCCTTAAGGGTGATTAAGCCTTTTCATGACTCTTTTAAACCTTGATTAAACCTAAATGTACTTAGATGGTGACTTCTACCTACTAAGATAGTTGACTTACTTGATTCCCTCAGCCCAAAAATCAGGCCTTGGAGGGTGAACCAAACCTAAATCCATGACTTGGACCCATTTTGACCCAAAACTAGCTCCTCCCCCATTCCATTTAAATAAAACCCTTTACACATGGCTAATGCCAATTGAACTCACCAAACCCCAGCCTTGATCTCCCTGACCCTGAGGGTGACCCATGCCTGGTCGGCCAGCCACCACAGTCGCCAGAAAAAACCACACCTGAGAGCACCCATTTGATTCAAAAAATTCAAACTCACTAGCTGAGCTATCCCAACTCAATTGGACTCCATGGTTGTTCTTCCCTTGACCAAGGCAGCTGATCCCAAGCCCTAACTCCCCCTGGGAGGCCCTCCAGCCATGTCTATTTAAACCCACCACCCTCTCGGCCAAACAAGGTGATGAACCAAACCTAAACAAAACTCTGCCAAAATTGCTCCAGGACCTTCTCCTAGCCTAGAGCAATTGATCCCCACTATTCTCCTGCCCTAAACCCCATTGATTGAGCTCAATTTTGGAGCTCAATTCTCAGCCCAGAACCAAGACATCTTTGAAACCTCCACCAAAGTCAAATTAAACTCACCCACACCTGCACGAGGAATAAGAGAAGGAGTTCCCTAGTGGAAGCCCCCTCACCAGGCCAGCCATTCTCTCTATCGGCCAAGCTTTAAAATTGGGCTTGGTGGAAGTTGTACCTAGGCAATTCCCCAGAGCCAGAGACTTCATCTGGAGCTTCCTTAGGTGCAATCGAAGGTGCCACAACTCTCTGATTGAAGCTTCACTTCTCATAGCCAAGGTATAGACCTCTCCTTCCTCCCGAGCTTCCAAAGATTCTCTATTTTGATTTACTTAATTTCATAGCATGTAAACCGTATGGATGTGTTCGTCTCCTCAAGACGAATCCATAAAGCATAAGAACACGAAAATCCATTGAGAAATGAGAGAGTTATTAGGGTTTTAGTGTGGACGGTCACGGGTGCACACCAGTCGTAGACGATGACCAGGCGCCATCCAATCGAGCGTGTATCGGTTGAACAGCTCAGATTGCGTCGGATCAGAGGAAGGAGCGGAACAGTGGGACCCGTGGCGGCTGACTCAGATGGTGGCGTCAAATAGGAGCGCGCCGCATGGTCTTTCGATCAGCCGTAAGTTGACGAGGCGCTGAGTCGGATAAGTAGATAAATAGGATTTTTTCCATTTATTTAAATACCCTTAGAAAATCCATATCTTTGTGTAGAAAAATCACAAAAATAAACTAAAAATACCCTCTTGCTCAGTGAACATATGAGAATAATGTGGAAAAGAAATCAAGTTATTTTGATGAGTATTTTATTTTTAATTAATTATTTACTCATTTCAGTATTTTGATTCTCCATTTGCATAGACAATTCACCATGGCATGAGACCATAGGGCTTTTGAAGCCTCTAATCTTGGGAACATTCTCTGAATTTTTCAAGGTCAGAGGCCATCTCTATGGAAAGTTATGTATTTTTCAAGTTTATGTCACTGTTTTTTGTATTTTAATTCCATTAATTAGCATATTGTTTAGAAAATTCTAGGAAAATTTGGGGAAGTTTCTTAGAACCAGAGGACCCTAGGATAATTATATTTTGAGTTAATTCATTAAGAATAACCCTAATTGGCCTAATTACTCAAATCTAAACTTTAATTAATTAGGCTTAACCACACATCAAAAGAGCTTGAAAATAATTCTCCACTGATATTTAGAATCAGCGGGACCTCCCATAAAAATTTGGAATCAATTGAAAATGTTTAACCCCACTAAATGGATTAATTAAGTCACATAACTAAAATTAAACTTTAAAAATTCATAACTTCAAAAATACACTTTAAAAATTCACCTAATTAGTTTTGGGGCCTCTCTGATATCAGAGGAGTATTAGAAAATTAAAACTAAAATTTTCTAAAAATCTTCATTTTCTATCATATTTTAATATTTTAAATAATTAAAAAATAATAAAAATATTAAAAATCATAAAAATGTCATATTTCACCTCTTAATCACTTAGGAACAAATCAAATATTTTTCCCAAGTCTCAAAGTAAAGATATTGAATTTTAAATGCTTAAAACAATTTTTGAATTAAAAAAATGAATTTTCCAACATTTTCACTAAATTAATTCTAATAAATCAAAGAAAAATCAGAAAATTATAAAATTTATTTCTCTGAACTCCTTAAGGTCAGAAAGATTTAAGAAAAATATAAAACTTAATTTTCAACCTTTATTTTATTTTATAATTAATTAACACTCTAAAACTCAAAATAATTATAATAAATAAAATATAATTCAAAAAATCACCAAAATTGGTTCAAGTGGTTCTCTAGTCAGTAGGAACATCTTCTATTTTTCTTAAGGACAGAAACCGTTCCTTGGTCATGTTGTTGAATTTTCATTGAAAATCCTATTTTTTTATTAAAATAATTATATAAATTAAATTAAATTCAGAAAAATTATATTTTCTCCTCTAATGTCTTAATTGAAATATGAGTGAAGTGACATAAAAATTTCAAATTCATTTAAGCTTAATTTGATGAGTTATGAAATAAATAAGCCTTAAGGGGCATAAAGGTAATTAAAGGATTTTAACCCTAATTAATATTTAGGTTTAATCAAGGGGAGGGTAAAATATCCGATTTTAAATTTTCATTAGAAGATTGAAACTTAGAGAATTAAAGGGTAGAAACCCATTAATCATCTTGAAAATATTTAAAGTAAATCTTAATTAATTAAATGATTTGAATTTTGGAAGAATAAGTTAAAATTTGGATTATTTAAATGGGGATATAATTTAGAGAGACTATAATGACTTAAACTAAAATCCCTAAATGAATCACTCTAATAATATTTAACTTTTTAATTAAAATTAAAGTGATAATTGAAATTAATAATTAAATAATTAAAAGGAAAGTGAACTTTAATTAAATTAAAACTTAAAACATTAAATAATTTGATAATTAAATTGAAATAAATTTAAAACATTAAAAAAAATTATTAATTTCAAAAATCACTTGAAAGCAAATTTAAAGAAAATTTGAAGCATTAAAAAAAATTAATTTCATAAAATTAAATACTTGATTAAAAAAATAATATAATAATCAAACCAATTAAAAGTTAATCCAGACTATTGCAATTAAATTAAAGTTAAGTCATTAAATTAAAATTAAATCATTAAAGTCTAAATTAAATAATTTAAACTCCTATTTCAATTCAAATGGTTTAAAACACTTAAGAATAAAACAACTTGAACACTATTCCAAACTTAAATTTATTAAAATTTTATAACTAAATTAAATCACCTTAAAACATTAATTCTAATTTTAAATCATTAAATTCTTTAATAAATTAATTTGCCCTTAAAGGCTTTCATTATTATAACTCTTAAATAAAACATTAAGTGAAATGTCATTTTACTTATAGGATAATCAAACATCCTAATTCACTGAGCAAGAAGGAAAATCTAAACTAAATTCTTGGATGATCAATTCACCAGTGCAATTAAATTCACTTGGACTCAAAATAATCTCAAAAGTATTGAAAAGATGTTTAGGACTCGTCCTAAACACTTCCTCAATATGATGGGATGTTTTAGAAGAACAATTGAATTTAATTGTTCTTTGATAAGAAAATCATCCTTAAACAAAATACGAGAACCTAGACATCATAGGAGATGACTAGCAATAGGATTAGGACTTTGGTAGACAACCAAAACCTTTCCCTTAGTTTTACCTAGGTACTTGTTATAAATATTTAAATGCCTTAACATGTGTTTTAAGTGCAGCTTGGAATGACGAGAAGACTCTCCAGGTACGCTTTTATTTCATTGCAATTTACTTTATTGCAATTTATTTATATAAGCTGCACTTTACTCTTCTTGCATGTTAAACAAGATTGTTGCATGAAAATTAAAGCCTTTAGGATAGACACAAAACTGAAACCCAAAACTAAATTAAAAGTCACAACAAGATAAAAATCCACCGCCACAACATTTCAAAAGATAAAATAACTCAAAATTTAATCACAAACAGAACACAAAACTATAATTGCAATTACATTAAAATATCTCGTTGGATGATCGGGAATACCTCGGATGATGTAACCTACATGTTGCTAACGGGATTTCCCACGGTCTAAATGAAAGTGCGGAACTCATTCAGTTGAGTTTAGCAAATTCATCTGGACTAAGTGAATCGGATAAAAATAATGGTGCCGGAATGATGGAACCATGAGATCTTACCCGGTGTTGTAATAATCAACTTTAATATTCCCCTAACAAAATATTAAAACACCTGAACTTTAAGACTTCTAAACCAAAACATTTCTCTCATCTCTTGATTATCATTTTCTAAAACTAAACCTCTGCAACAACAAGGAGCTTGGAGCATGGTGGGAAGCACGACCATCGTCATCAGCAAAACCTGTGTCTTCTTCAGCTAAACTTTCCTTAGAATTAAATAACAAGCCATAGGACTTCGAGGTAGTCTGCCTAGTGCGACATAAATCCTCACCTGTTCTTTTAGGCCTTTGCACGGCCTTGTTGTGCAATATAAGCCCTAACTCGCTTAGGATTTCGAGGTCGTCGTCCGATACGACGTAAATCCTCCTATCTTCCAGGTTATTTGCATAACCAGGTGATTATGTAAATGTAATTCCTATAATTAATTGGCAGGATTGAAACTTAAATAAATTCATTTTCAAAATTCAAAGCCAAACAATAGGATAGTTTAGGAAGTTGTCAAGATTCTTCTTGGATCTTCAGCTTCTCCTACTTCTCTTCCTTTGGACTCTGAAAATAAATTGTTCCAAATTTGATCCATTCCCTTTTGAAATTCCAAAATCCAATTGTTTGAAAATCTTAAACTTAGAAATTCTTGAGAGCAAAACCACTAATCATTATCGAGAGTTTTCTTAAATGATTCCTGTCATTTAAGATGTAATTAACTATAGGGGCTTGCCCTTATAAGGAACTTTAAGAACCCGTGTAATATAAACCCCGCTTAATTCATTTATATTAAGCAGTGGAACTTGTCGGCTTATAAAATTGGTTCGCGTACCAAACGGACGTCACAAATCTTCTAGTTTATTTAATCGAGCCCCATCATCAAGCAGTGTGTCTATTCTTCGGGATAGATACACGGTTTGTGATGTGGTGCTCGTTTATATAAACTATTTGGGATGTGAGATCGGTTTGATTTCATATCTTAAAATTTTCAAACTTAAAATTATTTTTAAACTCAAATGCTACTTTCCAAATTATATATATTTAAATTAAATTTAAAATTCACTGACAATTTCTGCAGGTGACCCCTTTTTCTAAAATACAACACAACCTAAAAATATGCCGACACCTGTTGAATATCCAGAGGACTAGTGACGGAACCTTACCCAGTTAGAAATTCTAAACACTCTTTTACTCTTCTTGGAGTTCCACATGTTGGTATCGTCTTGACGACCCGATGCTGATGAGCTACGCGCGTTTGGGATATGATAATTTGCCCTTTTTCCTTATTGCCCGGATGTGCTTTGGCGTAGTGGGATTTCCCTATCAAGATGACTATGGTTATTCAGTAAGCCTTGTATGCTGATGAGTCTCTTCCATTTGGGATGTGAGAGACTAACTCTCTACATGATTGCTTAGCGTGAGCTTTGAAGTATCATGACTTTCCCATACAGAATAATCATTCTTTTGATGACATATTTCTCCAAGTTCACGATAATACAAGTGAAACTCCTTTTATCGAGAGTTGTCTTAGACATCTCTTAAGATGTAATTAACTAAGTGGGACATGTTCCCTTGGGAGTGCTCTTGACTCCATAACAGGAACATATATCTGACTCATTGGTATGGATAGTCTACTTAGGTGTTCTTTCGCAGATATTGGTCTAAGGTATCTCTTCTTGGTCTTGTTTAGGTGGTCATACATGACATATCCTTGTGAGCTTTATCGCATGTTTTCTCTTCACGTTTTGTTTTTTTCTCTTGTATATCTTCTTTATCGTATGTTTGTCTTTTTCCGTTCCTCTCTTCTCTGGATTATCCATATAACCCAGAAGAGAGATTTATTCGGACTAGAGAAGTATAATGATCGACAGGCTGGTGACTCTTTCAAAAAAAAGAGAAAAAAAATGGAACTAAAACATGCTCCTAATTAATTTGTGTTGACTAACCTAACATATATGCAAATGCAACACTATGGGTAGATAATTAAAACTATCAATTATCAAGCTCAGAAGAATTTTAAATATGTCAAGTGTATGATGAGTTTACAACAACAACAAAGCCTTAATCCCACTAAGTGGGGTCGGCTACATGAATCATTTTTCTCCATTGTGTCCTATTTAGTGTCAAATTTTTGTTTAATTCTAATAAATTAAGATCATTTTTTATGCATTAAGCCCAAGTTTTCCTAGGTCTGCCTCTGCCTTTCTTAACATAAGTTGTATTTAAAACATCTACTCTCCTAATCGGATCATCGAGTGGTCGACGTTTAATGTGACCAAACCATCTAAGGCGACTCTCTCTAATTTTATCCGTCACTGGTGTAACTCCAACCCTATTACGGATATATTCATTTCACATTTTGTCTCTAAGTGTAAAGCCACTCATCCACCTAATCATTCTCATCTCGGCAACACTTAACTTAACATTATGCTTCTCTTTTAAAGGCCAACATTCCGCACCATAGTAGCATCGAAGGTTTACCACCATCTTATAAAATTTTCCTTTCGCCTAAGCGGTACTTTTCTATCACACAATAGGCCGGACGCATTCCTCCACTTCAACCAACCAACCTGAATTCTACTATTAACATCCCCATCTATATCACAATCGCTTTGAACAATGGACCCGAGATATCTAAATCGTTCACACCTTTTAATAATTTGATCACCCAAAGTTACACTTCGTCACTAGACCTACTATTACTAAAATTACATTCCATGTATTCAGCTTTAGTTCTACTCAAACGAAGACCTTTAGACTCCAATGTACACCTCCATAATTCAAGCTTTTCCCTGGACTTTTCTCTTGTCTTATCCACAATGAGGATATCATCAGCAAAAAGCATACACCAAGGTACATCCTCTTGTAAATGCCCAAGTAAGACCATCCATAAATAAAGCAAAAAGATATGGGCTTAAAGCCGATCCTTGATGTAAACCAACAGAGATAGTAAAATACTTGGTCAATCCTCCTTCGCTCGAACACATGTAACAACTCTAGCATACATATCTTTAATGACTTGAATATAAGTCATATCAACACCTTTCTTCTCAAGGACTCTCCAAAGAACATCTCTAGGAACCTTATCGTAAGATTTTTCTAAATCAATAAAAATCAAATGTAGATCCTCCTTATTATCTCTGTACTTCTCCATCAAACCTCTCAATAAATGAATAACTTCCATGGTAGACTCGCCCGGCATAAATCCAAATTGATTATGAGAAATCTTCGTAATACGTCTTAACCTATGTTCAATTACCCTCTCCCATAATTTTAAAGTATGACACATCAATTTAATTCCTCTATAATTTGCACACTCTTGTGCATCTCCTTGATTCTTAAAAATGGGGACCAAAATGCTCTTCCTCCACTCCTCAGGCATCCTTTTAGTTTTTAAAATAATATTAAAAAGTTTAGTAAGCCAGGAAACCCCCCAAATCACCTAAACATTTCCACACTTCAATTGGGATATCATCGAGTCCTACGTACTTTCCCCCTGGTTTTCTTTAAAGCCTCATCAACTTCTTTTTTATTAATGCGACGGCAAAAATGAAAAGTTTTATTATTATTAACGATATTAAGATCACTAAGGTCGATTGTACTTTCAGCATCATCATTAAAAAGTTTATCAAAATAACTCACCCACCTATGTTGAATATATTTTTCTAAGAAAAGCACTTTTTGATTTTCATCTTTAATACACTTTACTTGAGTTAAATCTTTACTTTTCTTTTCTCTTTGTTCGGCTAGTTTATACATATATTTTTCACCTTCCTTAGTATCTAACATGTTATAAAGATCACTAAAAGCGACATTTTTAGCGTCACAGATTATTCTTTTACACTCCCCGCGGCCGTTTTATATTTTTCCCGCTCTCTACGCTTTTAAATTTAAACCAATTCTTATAACATAACTTCTTATATTTTATCTTTTCTTGCACATTATTATTCCACCACCAACTATTTTTATTTATAGAAACTTTTTCTTTTGATTCTCCAAGTACATCTTTAGCTACTTGTTTAATAAGTATTAGTTAATTTTTCCCACATAACATTCGCGTCTTCATGAACATCCCAAATATTTAAATCTTGAATTTTACTCATAAAAATAATTTTATTTGTGACTTTTAGGTGCCCCCATCTTATTCTACGATGTTGAATCCTAGTATTCTTTATTTTACTACTCTTCATCTTAAAATCTAGAACTAATAATCGATGTTGGGTACTTAATTGCTCACTTGGAATGACCTTACAATCCTTACAATCTCGACGATCTCTTCTTCTCATAAGAAAATAATCAATTTGTGCTTTATTAGATCCATTCTTATAAGTAATAAGATGCTCATCTCTTTTCTTGAATAAAGTATTAGTAATAATCATATCATACGCTAAAGCAAAATCTAAAATGGCTCTACCTTCTTCATTAATCGCTCCATAACCGTAGCCACCATGAATATTTCTGAAATCTTCTACCACTCTACCGACATGTCCATTTAAATCTCCTCCAATAAAATTTTTTTCTTCAAGGGGTATCAAGTGTATTAAGTCTTCTAAATCATTCCATAATTTATCTTTAGAGCCTATATCTAAACCAACTTGAGGAGCATAAGCATTATAATATTAAAAATCTTAGTATGAATAATAATCTTAAGTGCTATAATTCTATCTCCAACTCTATTAATTTCAACAACATTATCTTTCAAACTCTTATCTATAATTATACCTACACCATTTCTAGTACGACTCTTACCAGAATACCATAGTTTAAAACCTAAGTTATCAATCTCCTTAGTTTTTTCTCCAACCCATTTAGTTTCTTGAATACATAGGATATTTATCTTTCTATGGATCATAATATAAACCAATTCCATTAGTTTACCATTGAGAGAACCTATATTCCAAGATCCTATCCTAATACTAGTATCGTGGGCTAACTTCTTTACCCGCATCCGTCCGTAATGTGGGAACCCTTGCTTACTTGACACTACACCCGGCGCCGTGTAGCGGCCCTTGCATACTTTCCACTCGTATCCAGGCCATACAGCGCGTCGCTTCCGTGGGACGCCCTAGCACTTACACAATGATCAAAAGGATTCATGTCATGATTTTTTTTTTCGACAAGTTTTACGCTGGCTGTCGACTACCTAACGCAACCCTCCACTTTTCACATCCGGGCTTGGGACCGGCAACGGCAGTGTTCAAGTGTATGATGAGTTTGAGAAGATAAAATCTACTCTGAAAAAGGAATGGTTTTTTTGTATGGGTGTTTACCAAAATTTGTTTAATAATAGGGTATAGCTGAAATAAGTGAATAACTCGATCAATAGTTTATGACAAAATTTTAAGGTTTTCTAAGATAAGTCACTCTAAGTAAGGTGAAAAGAGCATGAATTTATTAAGAAATGACTTAACCAAAAGAACATGTATATATTAAGGGTATGATTTTTCTTAATCTTTTTTAATTAATTTTATTTTTTTATTATTATTATTTTAGCTAAAAGTGATTAATTATATTAAGGATCAATTTTCTAGAAGAGCGTAATCAATCCAAGGAAATATATAGCCAAAAGATAATGATTGGGAATGTTGTCAGTATTGTAAAACAAACATGATTATATTAAGAGTATTCTAAGTTAAATGTACATTAGTTCTCTTAAAAGATTCTCATTAAAAAGTGCATGATTGAAGGGAGAGAAAATATGATTAAAAAAGTATAACTAATTGAGGACTTGTCTAATTAAAATGGTATGAGTAAGTGATGTGTGATTTTCGTGTGTTGTCGAATGTTTTACAACACCACAGCACACGGGGCAGCTAAACTAGTGAATATGCAGAACAATCACAACAAATATTAATTTGTATAACCAAATTTATCTTTATAAAATCTTTAAAGCTGTCACTCCTAGTGAGTTAAGGTATAATTTCAATTGTAAATAGCCACTAGGATGCAAACGTAAGTATATGTATCGCACAAGTAATATAGGGCTTTAATGGAGTCCTAAGTATCGATCCCACAGGGAGGTGAAAATACGTATGATACTAACTCAAAGACACAATATTCAAATTATAGAAAACTTAATTAAGCAGGTCGAAATTTATATTTTACAGCTAATTGAACTATGTTTCTACACTAATCTCATAATCTTTAAAGTTAAATTTACTATGACTAAACTAAGTTTTATGATAAAGAGTTCAAATTTAAAAAAGTATCATCCCCCTTTACAATGAGATTATAGTTAGTGAATGATTTAAATTAAATTGTATTGTATTGTGTCAAATATGAGCATTCCTAGTTTTTATCCTCTTCATGAGCAAAAAGAACATTGACTAATCCAAAGTTTGGTCCCTAAATCCATGGTTAAGCTGGGAAGATACTTGCTCTCACTCCAGTGTTACTATGTTCCCCTCATCAGAGGGCTAAATTCTCGCTTTAGTTTTTGAATACCTAGGCCAAATTGGGGATTTTAGTCTATCACCCTAAAATCTCTAATTCTACGTCCAACAAAGTATATTTCCCTATTTATTTGTACTCAACCCCCTGGACTACATTCTCATCTGTGAAATCAAATATGATTCTTACTTAGTTGTAGAAAGCATAACCCTCTCAAGTCGTATGTTTCACAACAAATTTTAACAAATCAATTGGTAAGATTGAGAAGTAAATGAAGTTTAAAGTTTGAATCATCACAATTATAAAATTTAAAACATTGCAAAATAATTTTGATTTTTCACATGACTATATCTCATTGTGGGGAGAAGGACAAAGTAAACCACTCAAAATTCATTGGGAAGATACAACAAAATATGAATTTTATATATAAAAACAAGTTTATAAAACAACAAAAAGTAAAGAAAACACAACTTATCTCAATATTCACTCCAAGCAAATCCCTTGAAGTTCCTTTAAACCACTTTTTTTCTTTACAATAACACTTAATTCTCTCTTAGAAAGGTAATGAAGAAGAAATCTCTCACATTCCTTCACCTCTTAAAACTCTTAGAGAAAATCACTCTCCAAACTCTCTCACACACTAAAACTCTAAAGACCCACACACACTAACACTCCAACACACCAACACACCAACAACACAACTCTCAACCACTCTAGCTACTTCCCACACTTTCTTTTTTTTGACATAAAATCCCTATTTATAATGTAAGAACGAATTTCCAAGAGTTCCCATAGGCACACCTTTAAAATTCGTCCAAATTCAATGCATATGGAGGGATAACCGTTTCTGGCGTCATTGACGTCTGTTCTCTGCATTCTGGCGCCAGTGCAATTTCAAAAATGTCACTTTTTGACTCCAATTTTCTCATTTTGTTTTCTTTTAGCTGCAAATGCCTAGACTTAGTATACCTGCAACAAAACATAAAAATACATTTCTTTAAAGTGCAATATCACTATATATGAGCATTAAATGTATATATAAAATTGAACATTTTTTAGGTGTATTAGTAAGTTAGAAAATATTTAGCTAAAAATTTATAGCAAAGTTAGAGGTTAAGTCAAGATAACAATCAATGTATTCTATGCATGCAAGTGTTGCAAAAAAGGTAGATTATATTGATTTCTAGAAATGTGTTCAAGAGGATGCTTGAACTTAAAAAAAAATCTAGGGAGATTTATCCTATAATGTTGTGAAGGTTTCCAAGAATGTAGCCCAAAACTAGTCAATCCGTCAGGTGTATTTATATGGTGACCTATGCTTACATATAAATTATTGAGTTAAAATTAAATTATTTAAGTAAACATTGAATATAAGAAGCAAAATGCTAATGCTAATTATAAAATGAATATGATGAAAAAGCAATATATGCTTAAAAATTAATTAAAATTGGTTAATCAAAATTATATGGTTGCATGTGCATAATATTTTAAAGAGATTTTATTATGAGAAACAAGGATTAAAGCAAACAAAATTTTGTGTTGATTAATTTAAAATGTTCAAAATAATTGAATTTTATAATAAATGCTCAAAGTTATCAAAACATTGAGATTAAAAATAGTTAAATACAATAAAGATGTTAAAAGGTTAATTTTATATTTAAGTTTTTGAAAGGTTAAGTTTTGAAATTTATATTTTAAATGTTAAATTTAAGTGGATAGGCAAAGTCAAAGTTAAACTCAAAATAACATAAAATAAATAAATAAAATAATTAATAAAATACTAAATTATCTCTCAACTATGTCAAATTAAGTTAACGTGCATTGTATTTTATTTTTATATAAAATACAAAAATAAAATTATTATTTTTGTAAAAGTAATTTATGTTTATTATAATTATTGCCTAAGTGTTAAAAATATTAAAAATAAAACTAAATTAGGGGATATTAATAGTTTGGCCTAAAACTTTGGGAAAGTTGAAATAAATTTTGATTAATTAAACTAACTCTAATTTTTTATCTTCAATATAAAAATGAAGAAGTTTTTAACATAGAAAAAAATATCATCAAATTCACTCGCATTCAATTCACATGAAATTTAAATCATGTCACATAATTTTTTTGTGAACTTATTTGATATTTTTTATGATTAATTAAAAAATTATAATAATAGGAAAAATACCAAATAAATTTTTAAAAATTCATATAGTTATAAATGTGTTAAAACATTCAAATTGATATATAAAGTTAAAACTTTACGTACATAATACCATTAATGTTTAGCTTTTAATTTTTTTATTGTTATAAGTTTTAGAAATTAGAAAATATATATTTTTTTTAAATTAAAAAACTATAAAATGAGATTAATAATATTTTTTAGAAATTTAAAAATATAATTTTTTTTAAATTAAACAACTAGAAAATAAGATTAATAATTTAGAAAAAATTTTAAATGTGCATATTGTCTTAAAACATAATGCTTAAGCAATCCCAAATTTCATAAAGGTATTTAGAATATTTTTATATTAAATATTTGAAATAAAATATATTTTAAAAAATAAAAATTAGATACTTTTCTCAAAGGAATTTAATAAATTTGAGTCCATCCATCAACTTAAAGGAATTCTTGTAATTTGCTAAATAAAATTTTCATTATAAAAAAAATATGAAATGCATGAAAAAAAACTAGAAAATTAGGAAGGTTTCTATTAACATAATAAAAATCATCAAAGTTTATTAGAAAATTTAAATTATTTAAATATGTTAATGAGTAGAAAATTATATGAAATTAGATTTTTAACATTTAAACATACCAATAAAATTTTTAAATTTTTGACATTGTTTGGAAACATCTGAATGTATGTTTAGAGGCCACCAAAATGTTTCTAAAATTTTAAATATTTAACACAATCCATGTAAGCATAAGATTTTTTATTAGTGAAAAAAGGTTAGCTTATAATTTCATGGTATGATTTTAAAAAAATCAAAAAGTACACATATGATGCGTACCAAGTAATAAAATTTTTATTTAAGGCTTATTATGAGGCATTTAAATTATTCCAAGTGCTCAAAAATTTTGTTAAACATCTCGTCATGAGTTGGTTTAAAATAGACTTTGCTTAAATTTAACATTAGAAATTAAATATATATATATATTCCAAAGTATTTTTTTATTATTATATCCTCCATCTCAAGAGTTAGCTTTAGTAAGTGTTTGATCAAATATAATGCCCAAAAGTGATCACAAGAAAATCCAAAATATTTTTTTTGTGAAATTACAAAAGATTAATGCTTTTTTGTTTTACCTTATTTTGATAAGATCCAATGCTTTATCGATAATCATCCTCCCCAACTCTATGCTTTTGATCATAGATACATTCAATTTAAAGTTAGTTACCCTAATGTTTACTCGATAAAAAAGAATTCCTCACAAAAATAGTATTAGCTGGAATCTTTCAATAAGAAACCAGAGGGGACTAAGGACTACATATAGATGGGTTAGGTTTCTCTTGCCATGATTTGAACTCACCCAAAGACAAAACACACTTATGACTAGCATGGATTTTGGTTTCTTACAAGCATCGCTATTTTTTTCCACAAAGAATGATCCCTCAGCTTGAGAGAGGCTTAAGCAAATAACTCTTTTTCAAATTACGTTGATATGGTCAAGATCATTATGCTAACGAACATCCAAACTCAAATAAGGCATAAAAGATGGATTTAAGTTGTTGAGGCTATTATAGAGCTAGTCGATACTACATAAATCTTACTAGAAGTCAATGGAATGGAATTGGACAACTTAGGTAAATTGCTTTCCTTAATGGCTATACAAATAAATAATCTTGAACTAACTCTCCCTTCACAAGTGCATGGATGGCTTCTTGAAGTGGTACTAGTAGAGAAACTCTTTGTTATTTTTCTATGAATTTGGCATTTTGGAAAGAAAAGAAGGATGAGTACAAAGTAGTGAATAAAAAGAAAGCCAAAGATATGAGCTCTATGATTTATAAAGATATAGTAACATAAATAGTGACCATCATCATCATAATAATGAAGGTAAGCTATTTATAGTAAGGGATTCTTACCATCACCAAACCGTCTAATTGAAAGGTATATTTTAGTTTTAACTTAAATAAATGGTATTAACTATCAATGGGGTGTTATCATCATAGCTCACTATTTAGGCAACTTTAACAACTTGACATTTTAGGTCAAGTACGATTTATGGTGTCCCTAATAGCCTCAATGATTTCATATTCCTTTCAAGACTACTTATCCAATTAAGATCTCCCTTTTAACCAACCACCGATAAGAATCCTATAATAAGTGTCAGGTATAAAACTTAGAAGTATTCTCACAAAGAAAAGATAAGAGCAAGTACACTTCAAATACAGAAATCAATTAAATCATAATAAAAAAAATTTGCGTAAACATAATGACCTAAGAATCATATTACATAATTAAATCAAAAAAATATACTATAATATAAAATTTTCACATCTTAAGGGTAACTCGATCATTTACAGGAGCCACAACTATAAATTACATTTAAGGAATAAATAATTGGTTTGGTCAAACACAACACAAACTTGACCCAAGTTAGGAAATGTTTTGATTGCAAAGAATCAATGTACTGTAGATGAGGCATAATTCTACCTTCAAATTTTGTGCTTATCACCAAAGTTACAATTGGTGATGCTCATCGCTTCACGATGGCCTTCCAAGTCTTTATTAACTCATTATGATTGGAAAAAAATATCATCAATAGCTATGTTTATGGACTAATATCTCTCAAAAGTTTCTTAGTAAATCAATAATCTTGGTTGACTTATAAATCTCTACCCCACAATAGTTGGTGAAGGTATTCTAGCATTAAGCCTAAGATCACATGTGTTAAATAAAAGAATTACATGGTCATCAACTGCTCCACTTAACCCAACAACCTTAGTTAATTAAGTCCTCACTTTTCTTAGTAGTGAGTTCTTGACATTATATAATGCAACATCAAGATGACAAGTCAGCTTGCATCACCATAAACCCAATAAGGTACTTGTTGAAGTAACAAAAGATATAATCTTGACCTTGGCTTGTTCTGGTCATCATCTAGACATCCACTTATAGAAACACATTCTACTAGCTACTTAAGAAAATGGAATTTGAATAAGAAGCAAAATAACTCTCAAATTTAAGTCCAATTTATTTTCAAACATGGCACTTTCAATAGTTTGCTTTTTAACTTCTGGGATGAATCTAATCTAGGGGATAAGCAATATCACTAGAGGCATCATGAAATAAGAATCATATAATCTTAATATAATGTCCGAGAAAAATATAAATTAAAATTTTCACACACCATTTTGATTTATACCTTAGCCTATTGCTTGGGGATGGTAGATTTCTACAAAGACTCATCCATTATTGCAACCATAGTGGTTACATCCTCAAATAGAGCAAGTATCTCCACCTTTTTGCTTGTCGAGTCGATTTCAAACTTCAATATATTTTTATAATTCTACCATTACAACTTTATTAAAAACATTGAACATTTTAAATTTATTTTCTTATGCATATAGAGCTCAAATAGTGAAGGAATGAGGGAAAACAAAAGAACACTAATGGCTATGAAAATACTCTTTTGTGGGAGTGAATAGATAACTTATAAGAGTTTGGCCACAATGATGAGGAAATAATGGTAGAAAGACAAAAAATCTAAGAATAAATTATTCATGTTTTTTCTTAAATTTTGTTACCTAGTTTTAGTGAGCATTAAATGCCCATTATTGCACTAATAAGCATTTCATAGTGAAAATAATACAAAAGGTTGTCATAAAGAAAAAAAAAAACAAAATTCATGTAGAGATATGATTTATAAGCTTTATTTAGAGGAAAAACTTATTATCATTCTTTTTCTCTTTTCCCAATCACCTACAAATATACAAAATAAGGAACTAAAAATATACTTGTAAGGTAGACTTACACATCAATTAGAGAAGAAATATACATATGAGATTTGCTTAAGATCTATACTCACTAGATCTATCCAACTTAAGGCAATTATTTATGGCTAAAGAAACTACCCAATTTGTACTTTTAGGAAACCTAAAGAGTCCTAACAACTAAATATTTGTTCTAGTCTATATCCGTATACATGTTACATGCTTCTTGTAACTATTTTATATTTAAATATGTATAGTGCATTATGTAGCTTTATTGCAATGCTCGAGACTCTAGATTTCAATCAATTAAAAGGAAATCTCTGAGAGAGCCAAGGATTTTAGCTCTAAAATTTGAGACTAGTTATTATATTAGTTAAGTACTGATAGTGAATGTTTCTCTTTTCTCTACCTCTTTTTCTTCTTCTCCTTCTCATTTCCTTTGGGTTATTAAGATGTTGGTGTAACCCATGAAAAAAATATGGTCTCAACCATGCTCCTCAATCTCTCTCACTTAAAATTGTGAAGAAGGCGATCACAACATCTTTTGTAGGTATGCTTGGGGATCATATTGAGAAAAAATGCAAAAGGGAAAGTTAAGGCATAACTAATAGCTAAGTTCATACCCCCAAAATACACATTAAAGTGCCCTTATATAGCTATGAGAGAGCTTAAGAACAATATAAGTCAAATTTAACAATAATCAATTATAGAGAAATTTGTTGCTCTAACCAGTTTTGTCCAAAGTTTTATATAAATAGAAATGAAGTAAAATAAAGGTGAGGAGGTTCTTACTATTTACTCATCCATTCAAGCTTCAGTTCAAGAATATTTAGAGAATGAAAATGAGGATAATATAGATGGAGATCCTTATCATTAATTCTACATTCATCAAAAGATAAAACAAATTAACTCATATTTTAAAATTATATGTATAGTTGACATGGAAGAAGAGGCATAAGAATATCTCTAACTATTATTTCTAGGTATGAAGTAGAGGTAAAATATAATAAAGAAAAAAGGAAAAAAATAATAGGTTAGAGTTAATGGATGCATCAAAAAATGATAATGAATCCATATAATATTGACCTCTTTTGTCTAATTGATAAGAGCAATTTCATTTCTTTAATGCATAATTGGTAGGATTGAAATATGTCTCCAAAGAAAAGAAGAAAAGAGTGAGTAGCAAGTGAACAATATGATTTATATAGTTAAATACACCGTTAAAGTTACATTGTAAGTTAAACATTCATTAGTCTGTTAATTCAATAAGTTTTGATAATAAAAGTGTTGACCTTCTAAGCTTTCTTTAGGAACCTAGGATCTAGAAATAGAATTTCCAGTTCATTATCTTGAAAGACTAGCAATTGAACCCTCCCCACTAGAAATTCAAAAGGCTTCTTTGCTTCACTTGGAGTTTCATATGCTTACTACCAACCTCTAGCACTTAGTAGGATGGAGCCAAGCAAAAGGAAACTCAAGAGGAGTTCCTTATAAGATGGCCTTAGGACTAACCCTGGATGGCCTGGACTGGGTCAGGCCTGCACACACACATACAATTGACCTTACACTTTCACTTCTAATCCAAAACTTAAACCAAACATGCTCAACATTGGTTCCCTACTCTTTTTAAAACTCATCTGGGTGGTGCCCCAAGTTCTTAGCCCTAGGCTAGGGTTGGCAAGAACCAACACATGGAGGATCAAAAATGGGACTTTTCTTTGGTCCATGGCTCAAATAGACCGACCTCATGAGTGACATGCTCAATTAATCCCAATTTCATCAAACTCTCAATTTTAACCCTTTTAGCCTAAACTTCACTAAAATTACCACATTGCCCCTACAACCCTTTTTTCCCAAAATGTCCCAATTTCTCAAATTTCCTCTAAATATTATTTCAAAACATTTCTAAACATTTAAATTGCCCAAAATATCCTAAAATACCTAAAATCCCCAAAATACCCCTAAAACCCCCAAAACTACCAAAATGACCTTCATGCTCCAAAAATTTCCAAAATTTTTCCAAATGTCCCCAAAACCAATTTGAGCCACTCCATTGAGCCCAATTTGACCAAATTGACCCATTTTTGACAAAAATACCCAAATTACCCTTAAAGGCCCAAAATGCCCAAATCATCTCCAATTTCCCCAAAATTCATCATATCCAATCCCAACATGAGTCAAATTCAAGCCCAATTGAGCCAATTTCATAGCCAAATTTCAAACTCAATCTAAAAACCCTAAATTTACCTTAAATCCCAAATCTCACCAAACTGAATCCCATAACCTCAAAATTTCCACCCAATTCCTTTTCAAAACTCTTCATGACAAGCACCCACATCAAACTGAACCATGAATTGAACCATATCTAAGCCCTAACCCAATCCAACCCCAAGTCTAGCCTAAATGCCCCAAAATTAACCATGAGCCAAATTCCCCCAAACTGACCCTCCAAATCATATCAAAATTACCTAATTCCTTTCCAAAATCTTCATCTTGACCACATTAATCAATCACTTGACTCAATTCCTAGCCCACACCCAATCTAGACCCAAGTTTGACCCAAAGCCCCAATTTTGAACCTAAGCCATAAAATTGACCAAACCAGCTCAAATTGACCAAACCAAGTCAACCACACCCAAGGTTTGAACCTTAGGAACCAACCTAGATCCACCTAGCCTGACCTAGTTGAGCCATGGAATAAGGCTCCCATGATTTAGGGGATTTCATCTCGTTTTGGGCTAAACCAAAGATATATATGCCACCAGCCATCCCCAAGCCATCTTGTTCACCATTAATCTTCATCTGGCTCACTTGATCACCCTAGCCAATAGTTCAGGCCTAGCCAGCAGGCCTAGACACCTGAGAACCCCAAAGCCGAGAGCCACTTCATCATAAACCAAACCCATTACACCCATCCAATGTGCCCAATCCCAATTGGTCATTGGCGTGACTTAGCCCTCCACCTAAGTAGTTGATTGCACCCACCAACCAGCCCTGGTGGCCGCCCTAAGCCCCTCTATTTAAACACCGCCCCTTCACGGCCAACTAAGGATAGTGCACTGAACCTTGGAAAAACTCTGCTAAATGCTCTCAAGGATTCTCCCAGCCTTCCTAAGCTCAACCCAACCATTTTCTAGTCATCTCCACCACTGTCTGAGCTCAATTTCAGAGCTCAACATCTAGCAAGAAACAGAAAACCTCACAAACTCTACTAAACCTCAAATTGACCATTCCCCGAGCTTCCCCCGAGCTAAAGAGGAAGCTTTCCACTGAAAGCCCCATCTCCTTGCACCTCCACACCAGACTTCCTCCTCAGCCTTCCGACCTGTAGGAAGTGGTCTTAAACAGACAATTCACCAGATCCAGGACATAATTTTCAGGAGGTTCGCTAGGTCCCAACAAAGCTTCTACAAGAACCTGATTGAGGCCATAACTCTCAGGCAAAGGTATGCACCATTTTCCCCTATTTTGAGCTTGGTTTGAGACATTGTAAAGAGAATTTTAATTTTATAATTGATAAACCATATGAATGTGTTCGTCTAGACTAGTTGAAGGTGTTGGAACAAACCCGAGGTAATTTAGTTCAGTCTAGGTAGAGATATTAGGGTTTGAATGTGTATGGTTAAGAGTTCACACTAATTGGGGATGAAGACACTCAGCCATCGGATTGCGCGTGTAACAGATGGAGGGTCAGGATCGTGTTGAATGAGCAGATGATACATAAATCACGAAATGTGTGGCCGCTGAGTTAGATGGCATCTTCGAATAGAGGAATGTTACGTAGAGCTTCGAAGCTACCAAGGTTGAGGTCAGTGCTGCCTAAATATTTAACTTATATTTATTTTTAAATTAATTAAATACCCTGAAACTTCATTAAATCATAACCTATTATATAATTCACCATGGCATGGGATTTGGAGGGTTTTTCTCTCTGTGGTTAATGGTCTTCTCTGATTTTTCCAAGGTCAGAGGATATCTCTAGCCAGAGATCCCTAATTTTCAAGATAAACCCCTATAATTTAGTTTAAAAATTATAATAATTAAAACATAAATCAGTAAAATACAAAAATTATTTTTTTGTTCACTGTGATCAAAGGACACTAGGAAAAATATAAAATGGATTTAAGTAATTAAAAATGACATTTTAAGTAATTAACTCATTAAAATCCTTAAAAAATTAAATAATTAAAGTATAAATAGAAAAATTACAAAAATCATTCCACACAATAAATAATCATCATTTTAACTCCCCATAAAAAATTGAAGTCAATTGAAACTAATTTAATCATTAAAATGGATTTTCTAAGTAAAATAACATTTTTGGTATTAAAATAATTATAATAAATAAAAGATAATTATGAACATTATAAAAAATAGTTTTGGGAGTCCTTTGTGAATAGGGGAATATAAGAAAAATAAAATTGAAAATGACATAAATATTTGATTTTTAAAGTATATTTTAAATATTAAAAAACATTAAATAATTCAAAATGATTAAAAATAATGAAAATCACAAAAAAAGAAAAAATACGCTGAAATGTTCTAAATTTTTTTCCTGAGCACCTGGAAACATTTGGAATATTTTTTCAAAATTTCTAAAAACAATTATTGAATTTTTAAAGGCTAAAAATGAATTTTCTCTAATTTTGCACTAAAATAATTATAAAAAATAAAATAAAATTCATTAAAATATGAAATTTGCTTCACTGGGTTCTCTGAACTCAGAGAGATTTATAAAAATTATAAATCCTAATTTTACAATTTAAATAATGTTTTATATTCAATTAATACTAAAACAAACAAATAATTATAATAATTAAAGTAAAATTTTAAAAATTCATGAAAATTGGACTAGATGGTCTCTGACCAAGTGAAACCTCCATTAATTTTTCTAAGGACAGATAATTTGTTTGGCTAAGTTAAAGAATTAATACTAAAAACACCTATTTTTGCATTAAAATAATTATAAAAATAAAATAAAAATTATAATAATCACATTTTCTTCTAAGATGTTTTAATTGACCCATGAGTGGGGTAATATAAAAATTTCAAAGTCTTATGAGTTGAATTTAATGAATTATGAAGCGATAGGACGTAAAGGGCAAAATGGTAATTATGTAATTTAAGCTTTAATTAATATATAGGCTAAACCAAAGGATAAATTGGGTAATGTATGATCTTAATTATTGATCTAGAAGATTTAAACACAAGGAATTAGAAGGTAGAAACCAATCTCACATTTTTCCACAACAATGGCACAATTATAATTACAAATTCACCCATGAAACATTAAGGGCTTAGTAGTGACTAGGCTTAATCTAAATTTTGATTAATGAGGTTTAGAAAAGAAAACATAAATAAGAATATGTCGGCATATTTTTAGGTCGTGTTTTATTTTGAAGAGGGGTCGCCTAACAGAAATCTGTTGGCTAATTTTTAATTTAATTAAAATAAATAATTTGAAAAGTAGTATTTGATATTGAAAATAATTTTAAATTTGAAGGTTTTAAGATATGAGATTAAACCGATCTCACGTCCCAAATAGTT
Organism: Papilionanthe hookeriana x Papilionanthe teres; assembly: GCA_022702705.1. Taxonomy (NCBI): domain Eukaryota; kingdom Viridiplantae; phylum Streptophyta; class Magnoliopsida; order Asparagales; family Orchidaceae; genus Papilionanthe; species Papilionanthe hookeriana x Papilionanthe teres. The sequence continues at coordinate 27,894,912 of CM040430.1, forward strand.
TATATAAACGAGCACCGAACCACAAACCTTGTATCTATCCCTAAGGATAGACACACTGCTTGACGGTGGGGCTCGATTAAATAAACTAGAAGATTTCGTGACATCCGTTTGGTCCGCGAACCAATTTTATAAGCCGATAAAATTCCCCGCTTAATATGAAAACATTAAACAGTGGTTTATATTACCCGGGTTCTTTAAAATTCCCTATAAGGGCAAGCCCCTATAGTTAATTACATCTTAAGTGATGGGAATCACCTAAGAAAACTCTCGATGATAATCAATAATTCTCGCTCTCAAGGATTTCAAAGTTTAAGTCTTCAAGGGATCGAATTTTGGAATTTCAATAGGAATGGATCAAGTTTGGAACATTTTGTTTTGTGAATCCAAAGGAAGAAAAGTAGGAGAAATCACATATTCGAAGTGAACTTCGGTAATTTCCCGACTATCCTATTGTTTGGCTTAGATTTAAGAAAGTCCTAATATTTTTAAATGTTTTGATCTTGTCAATTTTAATTAATTAGGACTTTTACTTATATGATAGAATCATACAAATAGCCTTGAAGATGTGAGGGTTTATGTCGTATCAGACGACTACCTCGGAATCCTAAATCCGGTTAGGGCTTAATTTGCTATGCAAGTGCCTAACGAAGAGCTGGAGGATTTATGTCGCACTAGTGCAAACTACCTCGAAGTCCTATGGCTTTGTTGTTTAATCCTGGGAAAGTTTCTATGAAGTAGACTCGAGTTTTGCCGACGACGATGGCCGTGCTGCCCACCATGCTCCGAGCTCCTTATCGTTGCAGAGGTTTAGTTTTAGAAATCATAAATCGAGAGATGAGAAAAGTGTTTTGGTTTAGAGAAAATCTTAATTTCCAAGTGTTTTTTACGTTTTAATTAAAACAAATCTTAAAGTTGATTATAACGACACCGGTTAAGATCCCACGGTTCCATCCTTCCGCATCATTATTTTTATCGGATTCACTTAGTCCGGATGAATTTGCTAAACTCAACCGAATGAGTTCCACACTTTCATTTAGACCGTGGGAAATCCCGTTAGCAACACGTAGGTTACATCATCCGAGGTATTCCCGATCATCCAACAGGACGTTTTAATTTAGTTGCAATTGTAGTTTTGTGTTTTGTTTGTGATTAAATTTTGAGTTGTTTTATATTTTGAAATGTTGTGGCGGTGAATTTTATCTTGCAATGACTTTTAATTTAGTTTTGGTTTCAGTTTTAGCGGCTATCCTAAAGGTGTGGGTTTTCATGCAAGAAAAGTAAAGTGCATTTGCAATAAAGTGAATTGCAATAATGTAAATTGCAAGAAAGTAAATTGCAATAAAATAAAAGCGTACCTGGAGGGTCTTCCCGTCATCCCAAGCTACACTTAAAACACAATTAGAATATTTAAGCAAGTTCCTAGTAAAGCTAAGGGAAAGGTTATGGTTTTCTACCAAATTCCTAATCCTATAGCTAGTCATCTCCTATGACGTCTAGGTTCTTTGTGTTTTTTGTTTAAGGACGATTTTTCTTCATCAAAGAATAATTAAATTCAATTGTTCTTATAAACATCCTATCGTATCGAGGAAGTGCTTAAGACAAATCTTAAACATCTTTTCAATATTGCTAGAATTGTTTTAAGTCCAAATAAATTCGATTATATAAATGAATTAATCGTCCGGGATTCAAGTTTTGTTAACTTACTCAGTGAACTAGGACATTTGAATATCCTATAAGTGAAGTAACATTTCATTTAATGTCCTATTTAGGAGTTATGATAACTAAAGCTTTTGAGGGTAAATTGGTATTCAAATGATTTGATTTAAGTTAAAGGGTTTAAATTTGAAATAGTGTTCAAGTTGCTTTATATTTAATTTCTTTCTATTTTAGTGTGATGTTATATTTAATTCAATTTAATTTAATTTAATTGAGTTTTAATTTAATTTAATTCAATATAGTTCAATTTAATTTGATTTGATGTTTAATTAATTTGATTTGATTTAATTTTAATTTAATTTGATTTAATTTAATCTAATTTAATTTAATTTAATTATTCAATTTAATTTAATTTATTTATTTTAATTTAGTTTAATTTGATTTAATTTACTTAATTTAATTTAATTTAATTATTCAATTTAATTTAATTTATTTAATTTAATTTAATTTAATTTGATTGTTTAATTTAATTTAATTTGATTTAGTTTAATTCAATTATTTAATTTAATTTAATTTATTTAATTTAATTTTATTTTTTAATTTTAATTGAATTTTTTTTTAAAAGAGTTTAATAATTTAATTTTAGTTTAATGATTAAGTCTTTTAATGTTTTGAATTTGAGTTATCATTTTAATTAAGAATTGAATATTAATGAGATAATTAATTTAGGGATTTTTAAATTAAAAAATAAATCTCTTCCTAATAATATCCCTATTTTAATAATTCCAATTTTATTATTCTTCCAAATTTAATCAATTATTTAATTAAAGTTTAATCATTTTAAAATTGTTTAATGGGTTTCTACCCTTTAATTATTTGAATTTCAATCATCCAAATCAGATTAGGATCAAATATTTTACTTGTTAATTAATTTTTTATTAAACCTAAAGTTTTAATTAAGGGTTAAAAATTTAATTACCACTTTACCCTTTAAGCTTAATGATTTCATAACTCACTAAATTGAACTCAAATGAACTTGAAATTTTTATGTGACTTCACTCATATGCCAATAAAGACATGAGAGGAGAAAATGTGATTTTTCTGTATTTAATTTATTTATATAATTATTTTTTGGTAGAAAATAGAGATTTTCAAGGAAAATTTAATAACATGACCAAGGGAAAGTTTCTGTCCTTAAGAAAATTAGGGGACATTCCTAATGACTAGCAGAACCACTTGGACCAATTTTCGTGATTTTTTGAATTATATTATTTTTATTATAATTTTTTTAAGTTTTGGAGTGTTAATTAATTTAAAAATAAAATAAATGTTGAAAAATGGATTTTATAATTTTCAAAAATCTCTCTGATATCAAGGAAATCAGAGAAGCAAATTTTACAATTTTCTGATTTTTATATGATTTATTATAATTATTTTAGTGAAAATGCTAGAAAATACATTTTTTTTAATTTTTAAAATTACCCTAGGGCTTTAAAATTTAATATCTCATAAAATAGACCTAAGAAAAATATGGGGTTTGTTCCTATGTGATTAAAATTAAAAATGTGACATTTTGGTGAATTTTATTATTTTTGTGATATTTATTATTTTTTAATTATTAAAAATATTAAAATATTATTAAAAATCAACTTTTTTAGAAAATTGAAATTTTAATTTTCTTAGGTTCCCCTGATATCAGAGAGGCCCCAAAACCAATTTAGTGAATTTTTGAAAGGTATTTTAAAAGTTATGAATTTTTAAAGTTTAAAATGGCTAAGCGGCTTAATCAACCCAATTAGTGGGGCTAACCAAGTCCAATCGACCTCAAACTTTTATGGTGGATTCCTCTGATCCTAAAGGTCAGTGGAGAATTGATTTCAAGTCAATTTGATGCCTGGTTAACTCTAGTTAAATAAAGACCTATTTTGGGTGTTTAAGCCAATTAGGGTTGTTTTAAATGAACTAAGTCAAAACCTATTTTTCCTAGTGGTTCTCCGGTCATAAGGAACATCACCAAATTTTCCTAGAATTTATTTCACAACATGCTATTTATTGGAATTAAAATATTCAAAACGAGTAACATGAACTTGAAAAATCAATAACTCTTCATAGGATGGCCTCGACTTTGGAAAATTCGAGGAATGTTCCCAAATTCAGAGGCTTCAAAAGCCCTATGGTCTCATGCCATGGTGAATTGTATACATGCATGGAGAATTAAAATAATGCAGAGAGTAAATAAATTATAAAAAATAAAATACTTGATGAAATTAAATGATTTCTTTTCCACATTATTCTCCTCTATTCACCGAGCAAGAGGGTATTTTTATTTTATTTTTCCGATTTTTCTACACGTAGATATGAATTTTCGAAGTTTAGGGAATTAAATAAATAGAAAAATACCCTAATTTTCTATTTATCCACGCGGCGCCGCGTCAACCTCGGCAGCCTCCGAACGCACACGCGTCGCGCTCCCATTCGACGCCGCCACCTCGAGTCGGCAGCCCGGCCCCGCGGTTCTCGTACCGTCTCCCGGTCCGACGCCATCTGAGCCGTTCGTCCGCGCGTGTATTGAATGGACGGCATCCGTTCATCGTCCCCGAGCGTCCTCACCCGAGAGCCGTCCACACTAAATCCCTAAGATCTCACTCGATACTCAATGGATTTTCATGTTCTTATGCTCTATGGATTCGTCTCAAGAGACGAACACATCTATACGGTTAACATGAATTGAAATTAAGGCATTTGAAATGGAGAATCTCCGTAAGCTCGGGATAAAGAATTAGCTCATACCTTTGCTCGTAGAAGTGTGGCTTCAATCCGAGAGTTGTTGCACCTTCGATTGGATCCCAGCAAGCTCCGCATGAAGTCTCCCGGTCTCGTGAATTGTCCGGATGTGATTTCGACCAAGCCCGATCACAAAGCTTGGAGGCCGGAGCAACCGGGTGGCCTCGGAGATGGGGCTTTTGTCGGTGGACACCTTCCCTCGGTCCGGTGAAGGTGTAGAACCAATCAATTTGGGAATTGGCTCACCGTGGAGAAGTGTCCCGGTTTTGGGTGGAATTTCGACTGGGAAATCGGATTTTATCAGTGGGGATTAGTGGCAAATCGACACCTGGGATCAACCGCTCTAAGGGTGGAGAAGGGTCCGGAACAATTTTGGCGCAGTTTAGGCAAGGTTTGTGCTCAGCTCTTCTCATGGCCGAGAGGGGTGGAGTTTAAATAGAGAGGGTGGAGGAGCCTCCCGGGGGAGTCGAGGCATGGGATCAGCCGCTCCGGTGAGGAGAAGAACAACCATGGTGGCCATCGGGCATGGGGCAACTCAGCAGTGAGAATTCCAAGCTTGGTCTCACATGATGCTCTCGGGTGTGGTGTTTTCCGGCGATCCAAGCGACTGGCCGGCAGCATGGGTCACCATCTCGACCGTGGAGGTCGTGGCTTGGCAATGGTGAAGTCAATCGGGCTTTGACATGTGTAAAGTGTTTGAATTAAAATGGAATGGGGAGGGGGTCATTTTGGCCTTAATTTGGTCAACCCATTGGTTTGGGTTGGGTGCACCTCCCCATGGCCTCGATTTCTGGGCCGAGAGGATCAGCTTGGGTCGCCCAAGGGAGAGTGGTGTGGTCTCCATCCATGATGAGGCGGCTAAGCATGGTTTAGTGTGTGACATGCTTAAGGTAAAAAGGGGTTAAGGAGGATTAGGAAAGGGGCCCCTCCTTTTGCCATTAATGGCTTGATCACATGTCAAGCCTTCCATGGCTTCATGTGGCTCGTCCATGGCTTCGCATGGCTCACCTTGGCTTCGGGAAAAGGTTTCGTCAATTTCATGAAAATGGGTTTTAAGAATTTTTGGTAATTTGATGGAAATTTGTATGAAACTTGATTTGGAATAATTTGATGGTGAATTTAGGACTTAGGTAATGGATTTAATTAAGTGGATGACAAATGGAGATGTCATGTGGGCTTTAGGGTAGATTTTGGGCCTTTGGATGCGGTGAAGTGGCTTTTAGGAAAGTTTAAGGGAAATGGGCCTTTGATTTTAGGATGGGCATTTGGATAAAAAATTTGTGAAGAACTTTGTCAAATAAATGTCATAATTGGTTTAGGGATGTTCTATGAAGGGCTTGTAATTAATTTGATGTGATTTGGAGTCGAATTGGTTCGACTTCGGGTTTATTTGGTAAGTGGGCCTATGTAGGTCCAAGTGGGCCAAGTTGGGCTAATGTTGGGCTAGAGTTGAAATTGATGTAAAATCAATGTTGAGAAATGTTTATGGGGGTGTTTCAAAGAGGTTTTGGCTTTGGTTGGGCTTTGATTTTGGGGTTCGGGCTCATTTGGGTTAGGTTTGGGTTTAGGTCAAAAATGGGCCTTTTAGCCTCGGGTTGAATTTGAGTGGGGTTTGGGTCTAAATTTTGGGCAAATCATGTTAGTATTTTGTTTGTGGTAATGTTAAGGAAGATTTAGAAAAGATTTGGGGTTAATTGGAATTGAGTTGGGTGAGTTTGGGTTAGGTTTGGGTCATGGGTCCAAATTGGGCTTTAAGGCCAAAAGTGATATTGGATCCAAATGTCAATCAAATTGGACTTGGATTTGGTCTAGATTGGTATTGGGGATATTGAATTGAAGTTTAGAATTGAATTGGACCAAAATCGGGGTCAATTGGGTAGGTTTGGTTTGACATCGGGTTCACTTAGGGTTAAAATGGGTCAAATTGGGGGTTTTGACAAACGTAGGGTAAATTGACAAAATTGGCCCATGGTGTAGTTGGACAAAATGAAATTGGGAATATTTTGGATTTTTTGGAATTTTCTGGGAATTTTCTGAATTTTTGGATTTTTTTGGTCAAGAGGGGTATTTTGGGTATTTGGAGGGTATTGGGAGGTTTTCTTGGAATTTTTGGTATTTTTGGGTATGGATGATCAGTTTAAGTGATGTGGAAATGTTTGGGATTGATTTTGGAGAATTTTAGGTAATTTGAAAATTTTTGAGAAATTTGGGTAATTTCATGGTTTTGCGGTAGTTAGCGGGTGTGGTCCCGGGGTCAAAAATCGAAAATTTGGGAAATTGAAGATCGGGTGAATTTAAGTGGAAAGAAATCATTTTGGTTGAGCCATGAAGCCATATCAAGCCCACATGAGCCATGAAGGGACTCATTCGAGGCATTCACTATGTTGTTCCTAACCCTCTTGCCCAAGGGCTTGGGGTTAAGGACCATCCATGTGAGTCACCCACATGAGTCGGAGGTCAAGTTAGGTATGGGTGTGTGAAATTGTAGTGTATGTAGGTGTAGTGTGTGAGTGTAGTGTAGTGTGTGTAAGCCAGCCCCTCCACTCGACCAGTGCCACCTGTGAGGGCCCTAAGGCCAAAGAGTCCTATGAGTACTCATCCTTTAAACTTCCACATCCGATTTCAACCCTCTAGGTGATTAGGGGTCTACGATCAAGTTTGTGGAGTTTGCAGGGAGTTAAGAAGTGGTTCGAATTTCTAAAAGGTGGGTCCCAATTCTAGTCCACTAAGACAGTCAAAGGAAAAGCCTAAGGCTAGATCCTAAGTACTAAAGAGAAGAAGAGAAGACCTCATCAAAAATGAGGTCAACAAATGGACCCCCAATAGGTGTGGTGAGCTGACGGAGCACACCACGCGTATTGGTGTTGACCGAAGCGATCAACAAAACCAACACAAACATCCAAGTGACAAACCCAGGATGAAATAGAGGAGTTTTAGCTGGGGGGGAGCAAGTATATCTCTGAAACCGGAGATTCCTAAACTCTCGCTGGGGAAAGGAAAAGGAGGTGAACTCCAAATCACATGACCTGGGGAATTTCGATTTAGATTTTATTTTGTTTCAATTTAAGTTTTGATGTGTGAGTTTAGATTTCAATTGGAGTTTCAATTTAGATTGAGTTTGTCAAAATTAATTTGAGGGATTCGATTTGAAATGAAAATTGGAATTCCGAGGTTGTAGATGTAACATCTTCAACCTCGAAAGAAAATTGAATTGATCAGATTGAATCATTGCAATGAGGAGAGATCTCAGAGTAATGCGGTATTGGATATAAAATCCTTAACCTCAAAAGTTTAATTTTGATGTATTTCATCGCAATAGGGAAAGAATCCTAAAGCAATGCAGTCTCGGATGTGATCCTCAACCCAAAAGTTTGAATTTGATGTATTTCAGTGCGATAGGGAAGAATCCTAGCAAAGGTACGTCTTGGATGTAAAATCCTCGACCCAAAAGTTCGAATTTGATGTATTTCAAAGGCAATAGAAAAGAATCCTAAAGCAAGTGCGGTCTTGGATATAAAATCCTCGACCCAAAAGGTCGAATTTGATGTATTTCAAAGTGCAATAGGAAAAGAATCCTAAAGCAAGGCAGTCTTGGATTTAAAATCCTCGACCCAAAAGGTCGAATTTGATGTATTTCAGTGCAATAGGAAAGAATCCTAAAGCAATGTAGTCTCGGATGTAAAATCCTCGACCCAAAAGTTTGAATTTGATGTATTTCAGAGGTAACAGAAAGAATCCTAAAGCAAAGGCACTTGGATGTAAAATCCTCGACCCAAAAGTATGAATTTGATGTACTTCAAGTGCAACAGGAAAGAATCCTAAAGCAAGGCAGTCTTGGATATAAAATCCTCGACCCAAAAGGTTGAATTTGATGTACTTCAAAGGCAATAGGAAAAGAATCCTAAAGCAAGTGCAGTCTTGGATATAAAATCCTCGACCCAAAAGGTTGAATTTGATGTATTTCAAAGGCAATAGGAAAGAATCCTAAAGCGATAGGTACTTGGATGTAAAATCCTCGACCCAAAAGTTTGAATTTGATGTATTTCAAAGGCAATAGAAAAGAATCCTAAAGCAAGGTACGTCTTGGATGTAAAATCCTCGACCCAAAAGTTCGAATTTGATGTATTTCAAAGGCAATAGAAAAGAATCCTAAAGCAATGCAAGCCTTGGATGTAAAATCCTCGACCCAAAAGTATGAATTCGATGTACTTCGATGCAATAGGAAAGAATCCTAAAACAGAGGCAGCTTGGATGTAAAATCCTCGACCCAAAAGTTCGAATTTTATGTATTTCAAGGCAATAGGAAAGAATCCTAAGCAAAGTGCAGTCTTGGATGTAAAATCCTCGACCCAAAAGGTTGAATTTGATGTACTTCAATGCAATAGGAAAGAATCCTAAAGCAAGTGCAGCTTGGATGTAAAATCCTCGACCCAAAAGTTTGATTTTGATCGAGATTCGAAATCTGGAAAGATTGAATTCGAGATTTGGAAGGATGAGTTTCAACTCGATCGAAATTTGATTTAAGATTTGATTTGAAATTTGGAAGATCAAATTTGAAATTTGATCGAGATTGGATTAGAAATTTGATTGAGAATTTGATTTGAGATTTGAAAAGATCAAATTTGAAATTTGATCGATAAGTGGATTTGGAATTTAATCGAGAATTTGATTTGTGATTCGAAAAGATTGAAATTTGATTCGGAATTTGGAAAGATTGAATTTGAAATTTGATTTGAAATTTGGAAGGATGGAATTTGAGATTTGTGTTGATTTCGTTTATCTTTTAATGATTCAAATTTTATTTTATCGTTTATTTAATGTTCACGTGAATTTGGTGTTCGTCATTTTAGATTTTTAAAGAAAGTTTTCTTTTATCCTCTTTTTTTATTTATTTCTTTTCTGTTCTTTGTTCGAAGTTCATTTAACTTTAATGGCGTTTCCCAATCAATTTGCACAAAAGAGGTGAAGGCCAAAAATGTGACATGGTCACTTTCATTCCAATCATGTTGAAAATACATCATACAACTCGATCTGGAATATATCTCATACAATCCATGTAGACTCAAAACGGACTATGTATGATCTTTGTCGATCCATCAAAAGAAGCATCTATCAAAAATCCATGTCTGAATAGTGGGGTACATGGTTAATAACATCACCTTCCAAGCCATCCTTGGCAAGGATGCCGACCGGATGTACGTTGGAGGTGTGATATCTCCCATGTAACTCACGCTTCGTAAGGCCGGAGGTTCTCTAGCTCGGGTCCGGTTGGAAATGGTAAGGTGTCTTGCTCGTCGTCCATTCTCCCGAAAGTAACCGAGATCCGCTCCACCGGCACTCCCGGTATGCAATGCTTAGCGATATCCGCTCCGTTGCCCTTCGCATCATGACGGAACCCACCGGTAAAGGTATCTTTACCGGCCCTCGGAACTCACCCGGCCTCGCTATCCGGAGGCCGCATCCGAACATGATGTCACACTCGTTCAAGAAAGAGACCGTGCGAAAGGTCCGACGAAGTCGTGGTGATCTATATGTGGGGGTATGCGATCACCCCGTTTGTAGATGTTGATAATGCAGCTATTGGGTATGCAACTGCCGGCAGCACTCTCCATGTTATCAATCTTTTTACCATTCTCCCGATGACTAATGGCATCGGATCTACTCGCCCATGACGGAGTATCCCCGTGGGTTTCCCTTCGTCTTCAACGAAAGTTGTAGCAAGCATCCGCATTGTATCGTGATTCTTCCTTTCCCCGGCATCCATCTCCGGGGTTCCGAGTATGTGTTTTCCTCGGCGGCTCGCTCGGCCCATTCTTTTCGGATCCCGGATACAATCCACGATTTGCCGTTGTTCATACTCCGAGAATACGTCGGTATGTAGCTCGAGGCCCTCTAAGATGTCGATCCTTCTTCCTTTAATTCTCTCGAAGTATTCAAAAGTTTTCTTTTCAACATTCCGCATTCTCTCCAGCTCGTATTCCGGAATGATCCGCGGATGGCGAGGCCTCGTGACATATCGTGGGATATATGGTTCAATCCCTTCACGTTCCCCCGCATACCTCGGCTCCTCGTGGATGATACTCGTCGGGACATCCCCCGGGTTGCTTCGCAACAAGGTCATGCATTATTGGTGGTTCTATCCGGTGGCGTGGTAGCCTTCTTTCTTCCGATCTTCCGGGGATTTCCCCGATTCTTTTCGTTATCCTAGGAGCCGGCCTCCTTTCTTCGTGTTCCCGGTGAACCGGTGTCCTCGAAATGTGTGTGCCGGCATTAGCAATTGTCTCGTCGCGCCGGTCCGCAGCTAGTTTTGTTAACATCTTACTGGATACGGCGATTCTTATTTCTTCGTTGCGTGGCCGTGAGAGTAGCCTCTCCGCACTTCGAATCTCTCGGGCGCGGCGCCGACAAGCTCCGCCCTCCGCCGTAGCGACTACGGACTTCATTTTCTTATCTTCTTCGGTGTTTGCTTTTCTTTCTTGTTGTTGGATTGGTGGCTTGGGCCACCCACTTTCATCACTCGTCCGCCCGGTAGTCCTTCTCGGCTAACCGGGACCCGACTCACTTTCCTCGTATCGTAGGCCCGCCGGTGCGAAATCCGAGTCAATCTCGATTATCGCTCCATCTTTCACCCTCTTTTCATCGAGTGCAAGGCTTACGCCATTCTTAAAGTTCAGGACCAACCGCCCGTTCGACATTTCCCTGCGAAAAGACAAGGAAAAGGATCAGGGGCTGTACTAAGAACAAGAACATTAAGAAAATGTTTATTAAAGACATTTTTTTTTATTTTTCCTATATTTTAAAATTTAACAGGAATGAAGTAGGATAAGATCAGGGAAGAGATTTTGATTTGGAAAGGAAAACAAGGAAAACTTTATTATCATGATTTTATTTATTTTAACACATTTTTTTTTTTTTGGGTTCGGCCCCAATCATAAGTAATTACTTCGCCCGTGTTTCTTAGGGATGAAGAATTCATTCCTTCGAAACATCGTGAGCGTAATACTTTTCAAGTATCGTCCGTTGATCGGAAGCATATGTCGTTCTCCCCGACAATTCACTAGCCGGTAGGAACCTCCCGAGTATACCGCTTCAATCACAAACGGTCCTTCCCAAGTGGGTTTAAATTTTCCTCCTATCTTGCGGTGTGCAAGAATAGGTCTCTCGAGAACGAGAACTAAGTCACCAACTTTCAAGGTTCTCGGGCGGACCGGCTTGTCATGGGCTCGAACCATCTTAGCTTGGTATAATTCTAAATTTCGTTGCGCCGCAAGTCTTTTCCCTTCCAAGCTTTCTAATTCTTCGAGTCGTAATCTGGCGTTTTCTTCGTCGTGATCTTGTTTGCAACCGCAATTCGAGCGAAGAAAGCCGAACCTCTAAAGGTAACACTCGCCTCGGACCCATACACTGTGAGCGTAAGGTGTAGCTTCGAGTAGGAGTTCGAAGGTTGTCCGGTAGAGCCCATAAGGCTTCTAACAATTTCTCGTGCCAATTTCCTTATTATCGTCCAAAGTTTTCTTTAAGATTTGAACGAGAGTTTTATTAAAAGCCTCGCCGAGACCGTTTGCTCTCGGGTAGTAAATTGTCGAGTATCGCCGACCGATTCCGTGTCTCCCGACAAAATTGTTGATTTGTGTGCTTCGAATGCCGACCCATTATCCGAGATGATCTCGCGCGCGCACTCCGAAACGGTAGACAACTTGGTTCTCGAAAACCGTAGCACGTGGTGTGCTTTCACTTCTCTAAGTGGAACCGTCCGCCCACTCGGAAAAGTAATCTGTAGCCGCAAGAATGAAGCGATGTCCTTTTGAAGATGGTGGTTCTATTGGACCCACTATATTTGTGCCCCAACATTCAAATGGTCACGACGCAATTGTCGGGTGCAGCACATTTGGAGGTTGGTGTAGAACCACTCCGTACACTTGGCATTGGTGACAGCTCTTGGCGATTTTCATGCGCTCGGTCATCATCGAGGGCCGTAGTACCCTAGTCTTTTAATTTTTATTTTCATCTTTAGATCCGATCGGTGAGCACCACGCAGTCCCGAATGTACCTCTTTAACAATTTCACGGGCCTCGGACCCGCTTAGGCACCTTAGCCACATTCGATCAAAAGACCTTCCGTATAATGTGTTGTTTATTAATGCGTAAGACGCAGTTCTTTTCTTGATCCGATGGGCTAGCGACCTATCGTCCGGTAGCTTTCCCGTTTGCGTGTAGTCTCATCAATGGCTGTCGCCAATCTTCTCGTGTTTTCTGTCACCGCCGCAATCGCTTCTTTTTCTTTTTCTCGGTTTGTGTATTGTGTCTATGTCGAGCCGCGATAGGACCCGACGTCCGTGAACCGACACTTCCACCGATTCATCTTGCAAACAGAGCGAATTCTTTTGCGAGACGGGCTAAAGCATCTCGCTAAAGCATTTTCTTTTTCGGGAATTTTGTTGATCGTTACATTTGGAATCTGTTCCAATAACCGTATGGCGTACCGGAAGTATTGTTCGAGTCTTCGCTTTAAAATTCGTATTGTCCGACGATTTGTCGAATGATTAACCGTGAATCCCCGTAGATGTTGATGTCCGTTATCCCCATTCGAATAGCTAATTCCGAGTCCCGTTATGAGGGCTTCGTATTCTCGCTTCATTGTTTGTACACGGTTCCGTCAAGTGGTAGGAGTATCTTAACATCCCCCACTCCGGCGTTATAAAGATTAGCCCGATTCCCGCCTTACCGGCACTATCACTTGCGATTCTTCGTCTTTGTGTGTCGAAGATGCTCCGTCGAAATATAATTCCCAACGTCGATCATCAAGGTCTTCTAGGTTCATTATTTGTTCATCCGGCAGATCGTCATCGAGAGGAGATTCGGCCGGCAAAGGGTGTGCCGCGAGGAAGTCCGCTAAGACTTGTCCCTTTACGGCACGCAGAGGCACGAAAGTTATATCGAATTGCAATAATATCATCGATCATCCGGCAAGTCCGTCGGAAAGTGTTGGACGAGTCATCAAGTATTGCAATGGATTAAAATTTCGAGATCAGGTTGACCTTATGAGAAAGCATGTAGTGCCTGAGCTTTTGAGCGGCGAAGATCAAGGCCAAACAATGCTTTTCAATTGCGGGATACCTTACTTCCGTCGGAAGTAAACGACGACTTAAGTAGTAAAGAGCATTTTCTTCACCCTCATCATCGACCCGGCTAACAGTGCTCCGAGAGAGTCGTCTAAAGCCGCGGTGTAAAGTATCGCGGTCTACCCGAGACTCGGGGTCGCTAAGACAGGAGGTGTCATTAAATATCGTTTAATGTCCTCGAAGGCCTTCTCGGCATTTCCCTTCCCAAATAAATTTGGCGTCATTTTTAACTAGTGCCGAGAAAGGCCGACACCTACTCGACGAGCTCGAGATAAAGCTTCGAAGATATGCCAGCTTCCTCGAAAAGATCGTAGTTGTTTTAAGGTTTTGGGAGGCGGCATTTCTAAGATAGCTTTTAATCTTTTCCGGATCGATTTCAATTCCACGATGTCGGACAACGAATCCTAAGAATTTCCCGAGATGACGCCGAAGGCACATTTTAAGGGATTCATCTTAAGGTTAAATTGTCTTAATCGTTCGAAAACAATTCTCAAATCATACAGTGGTTGTCCTTTACTTTGCTTTCGATGACCACATCGTCCACGTAGCATTCGACTTGATTGTGGATGAGATCATCAAAAATTCTTGTCATTGCTCTTCGGTAAGTTGCTCCCGCGTTCTTCGATCCGAATGGCATCACCGTGTAAGCAAAATACTCCGATCGGCGTTCGAATGCCGTAAGCTTTTCATCTTCTCGGAGCCATTTTTATCCGGTTGTATCCCGAAGATCCATCCATGAACGAGAATATTTCATGTGTCGAAGCAATGTCGATCATTAATTCCGGGATCGGTAGAGGGAATTCATCCTTTCGGACATGCCTTGTTTAAATCTCTCGAAGTCCACACGCATTCCGATCCGACCATTCTTCTTTCGATCGGCACCACATTGGCTAACCAAGTCGGGTATTGTTCTTCACGGACAAATTTAGCGTCTATTAGCTTTTTAACTTTGGCTATGACTTGTTGTTCGATTTCTAGACGCATTCTTCCGGGACCTCGTCCGACCGGACGATAGTAGGATCCACTCCTAGCTTATGGACTCGCGACCTCCGGATCTAATCTCGGCATTTCATCGTAGCTCCAAGCAAAACAATCTTTAAATTCCATTAATAACTCGATTATTTCTTCTGAGTCTTCTTTATCGAGTAAGGAGCTAACAAAGGTAGGCCTAGGCTCTTCGCTAGTACCTAAGTTAACTTCCGTTAACTCATCTATCGTAGATTCGATTTCTTCTTCGAATTCCGTGGAGCGTCTCCAATTTGTAAATCTTCGAGTTCGTCCGTAGTTTCCATGCAGCTTTCATCGGACTTGCAAGTGACAACCAAGCAAAATTCGCATCGTCAACCGACCCTACCGTGCCGAATCCGAGTCCATGCTTTGAATCGGGTGGACGACCGGAGTTATTCCATAATTTTTCAAAATGTTGTGATCGGTCTTTTGTCCATTGTCGAGGTAAGAAACCACGTTGAATTAAATTTTGAACACAGGAGAGTACCACTCAAAAGGTAATTCCATTAATTCCGATGAAGTGACATCTTCAAATTGTACATTATTTTCGGCTTTGGAGGAAGAAGCACCACGGTAGAATTTGATCGGCCTCGCACCGTCGTTACGTACCTCTTCGACCACCATACCCTCGATCTTATTAGAATGGATCGGGGTTAGGGTCATAGTATGTACGTAGTGGTTAATCTTCTCGTACATCGATTTATATTCTTCGTTCTTTTCATCTTCGAGGGAGATCTTGAATTGCGGCTTATTTCGACTTATTGTTGCTCGCTTCTTGCTTGATTTCCTTTTCTTCTTCGTAACTATCATTCCAATCAACATTGATGGCCGGTTTCCTCCGTCCAACTCGTCCTAACGTCTCTACCACGACCTCGTCCCCGCCTCGACCTCGGATGCGAGTTGTGGAGAAACATTCACCATCTCGCCGTAAGGGAGTGGTGAGTGATCGTTGGACTAGAACCTCGTGTTCTTCGTTGTCCCGAACTTTCTTTGCTTCATTTGTTACGGTATCTCCGGAGAAGATCGTTTTCTTGGCGGTGCATAATAAGCCGCATCTTCATGGATTCCAATCTCATGTACGGAGAATGGTTGCAAGTCGCCTTTGATGCACTCGTTCCCCTCCATCGTAGTATTTGATGCACCTGCGTGCAGATGATGGTACCATCCCGTTTTCATGTATCCATGGTCGGCCCAAGAGAGCATCGAACGACGTTTCGAATCAATTATGTGAAATTTTGCGGTTGTCTTTGCTAAGTCACCGGTCTTCATCGCTAGCGTTATTGACCCGAGGGCTCTTTCTCCTTTCTCGGTCGAATCCTCTTAATAACATTTTGTCGGCCTCGAGCTCACGAGCATCAATTTCCAAGTATGCTAGTGTTCGAAGACTCATTATGTTGATTGATGCTCCCGGATCCACCAATACTCCGAGAGCGTAAACTTCCCAATTGTAACCGAAATGTACAACGGTCGGTCGTGATCTCGTTGTCCCAAGTAGTAAGTCATTGTCCGTGAAGGTAACGTCTCGTCGTTCCTTTAACGAGCAAACCTCATCTAAGGAATCTCCCGCCATTCGAGCTAAGCAAATTCTCGGATCAAGTAAGGCATTGATCAGAGCTTCTCTCATCTCCTTTGATAAGATGAGAGCATCGTAAATGCTCAGTTTGGCCGGTAGTTTCCTAAGATGGGCTAGCACGTTGTACTCCACTTTGTTTCCATGTGTCTCGACTTCTTCTCGAATGGGTATTTCTTCCGCCGGGTTGGTTCTTCTTGAACAACTACTCGCTTTCCTTCGTCCTTCGGACCCATTCTCGGAGGTAGAACTCTTCCACTTCTTAAGCTGACTTCCGTAATTTCTTCGAATCTAGTGTCGAACTTGTCGGTGTCTCCTCCCGAATCGGAATGACGGGCTCTTCCGCATTATCTTCAAAATCCGAAGGCTCTAACTCTATCGTAACCGGAGCTCCTCGAAACTCACGCATAGATCCGTTGCTTGTTGAACTCTCGTAGCCTCCTCGATGGATGTCTTCTTCGTTATTTTGCTCGTCGAGATCGTGTATGATTCGAGAATTATCGTTGGCATCGAAGTCGATGTCCGGATTGTCGCTAGTTACGTAATCGTTAGAAACAGGCCAAAACGTAGCCAACGCCATCACCCTTATCATTATATGATCCCACCGAAGTGAGCAGATAATCATACAAAATCGAGGTTCGAGGGATTTCTCCCCCGAATCGGAAACAACTATCCTAGATAAGCAGCCCCTAGTCTAGCCTTAGGAGTCTCGGTCCCCTCTTCTTCGTCAATTTTCTTCTTTTCTTCGATCATCTCCCGTCGAGGTGGTTCTTCTATCGCAAGTGATAAGTATCGGCTTAACAGGTCTCGAACTCCGAATCGAAGCCCGCACCGAAGCGGTTCGGACGTCGTCTAAAATCTTCTTCGAAGACCTCGTCCAGGCGGTAGTCCATCCATCGTCGCCTGCATAGGATCTATCTGAATGACGGGATCGGCTGAGATAACATCGACGGAACCTCCTTTCGGGGTTCCTTCATGTACTCCTTCGGGATCGTTATATTTCCTTTCCGAAGGTTGTCGTTGAGCCAACTTTTAAAGGTAATGCAATCTTCTATCTTGTGCCCAAGCATCCGGTGGTAGGGGCAAAAGTTGGGATCACCGTTCTTGTTGACTTCCTCTCGGTCTTTTAGGTTCCGGCACTGGAAATCCGGAGTCTTCATTAGAGCTACGGAACATTTTCGGTATCGCTTCATTTTTGAACGGATATTCTCTCGCTCGAAGCTCCCTTAATGTACGTTGCGGACGAGGCGGTCGTTCATACCGTGGAGACGACCGATAGCCGGACCGGGTTGCCGGTAATTCCGTTGTGGTTCGTCGCGCCGTTCTCGGTGGTATTTGCAGACGGCTGCTTGCCTTTATCAACCGCCGCAATGATCCCGGATTTCTTTTCGAAGGTCTTCACCGGCTTCTCGCTTGTCCGTCTTATCGGCAAAACTTAATTGCTTCGCCTCTTCTTGCAAGCTTCCGCCTTGCTTAACAACTTCTCAAAAGTCTTAATAATGAATCCTTCGAGGAGAAGTGCTATCGGGCCGTGAATGCTTTTAAGCAAGATGCCGATCGCATGTTGTTCTTGCAGTTGTGATTCACACTTCATACTTAAATTTCTCCATCGAAGTATGTAATCCACCAAAGTTTCATTCGGCCTTTGTTTCTCTACCACTAAATCACCTATAGTGATGTGGTGCTGAGCTCCGGCAAATCGCTTGATGAAGATGCTCTCTAGCTCGAGAATGTCTTCACCGAACCATCGGGTACTCCCGCATACCGGCCGAAGGCGATTCCCGAAAGACTACCGACGAACTCGTCGGAAGAGTAACGCATCGCTCCCGCCGCATTGCAACAACCGGCACGAAAGTGTGCAACATGCCGTCTGGGGTTCCTGCTCCATCGAATGTCTTGAACGCAGGTGGTACGAAGCCTTTCGGTATTGGATGCCGTCGAATTCTTCCGGGTAAGGTCTACCCGTCCGAATGGATGTCCCGTTCTTCGATTGTGCTAAGGCTTCTCGCACCTCGCCGTTCTACCAAGTTCTTGATATCCTTTTCGTGGATCATACTTTGTGTCGTATCCTTTTTAGTCGGTCATCCCCATCGACGGATGTAATCTCCTTTCCTCCGTCTACAATGTGAATGACCTCTCGGGGTGTTTCTCTATGTGGTTGTACTCGACTCCGGAGAGTGGCCGAAGCTACGGCCATCTCTTCCATCCTTTTCGCCATTCGAGCGATCGTGTCGTCCTTTTCCCGAAGCCGTCTTCTCATCGCTCCGGCTCCTCTCTTCTGCAGCCTGCAGGAGCACCTCGCGAAGCCGATGAAGCTCGTGTCTCAACCATATTGATTTCTCGCGTATTCGTCGTCCATGAACTCCGATGAATCGATCTCATCTCCGAACTTTTCTTCTCTTTCTTTTGCCAACCATCGGATATCGGTTCTCAACTTTTCCATGGCGTCTTCTAGCGGAGCTTTCTGTGTGTCTTTACGGTTGTCATGCGATAGCTGCCGGTCCCTTTTTCACGAGTCCCCTTTATCGCAAGAGCACTTTCTTCGCATTCCAGCTCTCCCGGCGAGACTTTCTTTTCGGGCCGTTGTTTCAATCTCAACCGCCCAGTAGTGGGACGCCATACCATCCTTCTAGCAGACAGAAGGTCTAGGACCGGATGGTCCGTCGGCCAAATGCCGGAAGGTGGTATCCTCCCTAATCTATAATCCCGAGACTACGACGAGCGGGCTAGCCTTCATTCTCTTGCTTAGCTTTTCCGTCATGACGGCGGGCTCTACTCGGGGCCCAAGACGGGATTTGACCGGCACCCGCCCTATCCTTCGTAGAATTTCCGATGCGGGCGCTTTTCCTTCCTTGCTAACTTTTCTACCAAAGTTTGCAGTCGAGCAAACGGCGTAGTTCTAGTTCTTTTCTTGCGGCTATCGTTGTAGTACGCGGGCCGAGGTAATGTGGCGACAATCTTGCGAACATTCTCCTCATCCTCTCGCGGCGGAGAGGGGATGGAACCCGCTTCCTCCCAAAAGTGGTATGTAGTCGGGCAATCGGTGTATATTCCGGTAGAGGTGTATATCTCGGGCGACTGCCGGAATTTCCTCCAGCAAAAGCAATTTCAGCAACTCTGGGTTCTCCGGCGATCCTTCTACTTCTGTTTCTTCTTGGGTCTTCGTCGCTGACTCGAATCTTCGAACCGGACCCGATTTCGAAAACGAAGGTCTTACAGAAGATATGTACCCTCCACGGTGACGAGTTTACCATAATTCCGGATTTCTTTCCCCTTCGATTTGCGTAAGTCGGGGTAGGTGCGTAAACAACTAGACCAGTGGGGGTAGTAAGAACAGGTCCTCCCGCGGACGGCAAGATTCTCCTAGTCGGGATCCTTCTGCGGGAGGAAACTCTGGGTCGACCTAAGGTCGAACTCGAGCAGTGGCTCCTCGCCTTCGGATACCTTGTTTGTCGGTGCAAAGAGGGAGACGTCGGTGACCTCGACGTTCGTGTTTTCAAATCCTCGTCCAAATCGGATGACCCCATTGTCGGGCAGCTCATCCTTATAGACATGCCGAAGTCCAAGTCCGTTGGTGAAGGAGAAAATCGGCCTCGGGGCTTCCATTTCTGCAAGGTTGATTCTGGTTGTCAGTCCCAAGTTATGCTTCTTTTCTTTAGGACGAAAAGAAAGGAATTGAAAAGAGTCCGAACTCATTCTTATTCATGTATTTATAAGAGGGAATCATTTGTTAAAAGAGTCACTTATTAGAGGGTTTGTTTATTTAGAACGGAATGTTCAAAGGTGTAGAGAAGGTAAGGAATCCGATTCAGAGTTGGAAAGGAAAAGAAAGTCTTAAGCAAGACTTTTCGACTCGAAGGCTCATTCCTAAACTAACACCTATCGGGGTCCACCCCACCTCAAAAATGAGGTAAAAGGATCTCGGAACCTCTCTGCTTAGGGGTGTCTAAACAAATGGCTCCTAAATCCGAGAGAATGTTGGCTATACTTGTCCAAGGTAGAAATGAACATAGTATTCCAACGGAAAGAAGGGTAGTTTGATCCACAAGGGACATGGATACACTTCTGATTTTTGAAAGCAGAATTATCTGATTAAAATGGAGAGAGGAATTTTCCCCAGCGGAGTCGCCAGAAATCTATCGGCATATATTTTAGGTCGTGTTTTATTTTGAAGAGGGGTCGCCTAACAGAAATCTGTCGGCGAATTTTTAATTTAATTAAAATAAATAATTTGAAAAGTAGTATTTGATTTTGAAAATAATTTTAAATTTAAAGGTTTTAAGATATGAGATTAAACCGATCTCACGTCCCAAATAGTTTATATAAACGAGCATCTCACCACAAACCGTGTATCTATCCCTAAGGATAGACACACCGCTTCGACTAGTGGGGCTCGATTAAATAAACTAGAAGATTTGTGACATCCGTTTGGTCCGCGAACCAATTTTATAAGCCGACAAAATTCCCCCGCTTAATATGAAAACATTAAACGAGGTTTATATTACTCGGGTTCTTTAAAATTCCCTATAAGGGCAAGCCCCTATAGTTAATTACATCTTAAGTGATGGGAATCACCTAAGAAAACTCTCGATGATAATCAATAATTCTCGCTCTCAAGGATTTCAAAGTTTAAGTCTTCAAGGGATCGAATTTTGGAATTTCAATAGGGAATGGATCAAGTTTGGAACATTTTGTTTTGTGAATCCAAAGGAAGAAAAGTAGGAGAAATCACATATTCGAAGTGAACTTCGGTAATTTCCCGACTATCCTATTGTTTGGCTTAGATTTAAGAAAGTCCTAATATTTTTAAATATTTTGATCTTGTCAATTTTAATTAATTAGGACTTATACTTATATGATAGAATCATACAAATAGCCTTGAAGATGTGAGGGTTTATGTCGTATCAGACGACTACCTCGGAATCCTAAATCCGGTTAGGGCTTAATTTGTTATGCAAGTGCCTAACGAAGAGCTGAGGATTTATGTTGCACTAGGCAAACTACCTCGAAGTCCTATGGCTTTGTTGTTTAATCCCAGGAAAGTTTTGCTGAAGTAGACTCAGGTTTTGCTGACGACGATGGCCGTGCTGCCCACCATGCTCCGAGCTCCTTATTGTTGCAGAGGTTTAGTTTTAGAAATCATAAATCAGGAGATGAGAAAAGTGTTTTGGATTAGAGAAAATCTTAATTTCCAAGTGTTTTTTACGTTTTAATTAAAACAAATCTTAAAGTTGATTATAACGACACCGGTTAAGATCCCACGGTTCCATCCTTCCGCATCATTATTTTTATCGGATTCACTTAGTCCGTATGAATTTGCTAAACTCAACCGAATGAGTTCCACACTTTCATTTAGACCGTGGGAAATCCCGTTAGCAACACGTAGGTTACATCATCCGAGGTATTCCCGATCATCCAACGAGACGTTTTAATTTAGTTGCAATTGTAGTTTTGTGTTCGTTTGTGATTAAATTTTGAGTTGTTTTATATTTTGAAATGTTGTGGCGGTGAATTTTATCTTGTAATGACTTTTAATTTAGTTTTGGTTTCAGTTTTAGGGGCTATCCTAAAGGTGTGGGTTTTCATGCAACAGTTGTCTTATCATGCAAGAAAAGTAAAGTACATTTGCAATAAAGTAAATTGCAATAATATAAATTGCAAGAAAGTAAATTGCAATAAAATAAAAGCGTACCCTGGAGGGTCTTCCCGTCATCCCAAGCTACACTTAAAACACAATTAGAATATTTAAGCAAGTTCCTAGGTAAAGCTAAGGGAAAGGTTATGGTTTTCTACCAAATTCCTAATCCTATAGCTAGTCATCTCCTATGACGTCTAGGTTCTTTGTGTTTTTGTTTAAGGACGATTTTTCTTCATCAAAGAATAATTAAATTCAATTGTTCTTATAAACATCCTATCGTATCGAGGAAGTGCTTAAGACAAATCTTAAACATCTTTTCAATATTGCTAGAATTGTTTTAAGTCCAAATGAATTCGATTATATAAATGAATTAATCGTCCGAGATTCAAGTTTTGTTAACTTACTCAGATGAACTAGTGACATTCGAATATCCTATAAGTGAAGTAACATTTCATTTAATGTCCTATTTAGGAGTTATGATAACTAAAGCTTTTGAGGGTAAATTGGTATTCAAATGATTTGATTTAAGTTAAAGGGTTTAAATTTGAAATAGTGTTCAAGTTGCTTTATATTTAATTTCTTTCTATTTTAGGTGATGTTATATTTAATTCAATTTAATTTAATTTAATTGAGTTTTAATTTAATTTAATTAATATAGTTTAATTTAATTTGATTTGATGTTTAATTAATTTGATTTGATTTAATTTTAATTTAATTTGATTTAATTTAATCTAATTTAATTTAATTTAATTATTCAATTTAATTTAATTTATTTATTTTAATTTAGTTTAATTTGATTTAATTTACTTAATTTAATTTAATTATTCAATTTAATTTAATTTATTTAATTTAATTTAATTTAATTTGATTGTTTAATTTAATTTAATTTGATTTAGTTTAATTCAATTATTTAATTTAATTTAATTTAATTTAATTTATTTTAATTTTATTTTATTTTTTAATTTTAATTGAATTTTTTTTAAAAGAGTTTAATAATTTAATTTTAGTTTAATGATTAAGTCTTTTAATGTTTTGAATTTGAGTTATCATTTTAATTAAAAATTGAATATTAATGAGATAATTAATTTAGGGATTTTTAAATTAAAGAATAAATCTCTTCCTAATAATATCCCTATTTTAATAATTCCAATTTTATTATTCTTCCAAATTTAATCAATTATTTAATTAAAGTTTAATCATTTTAAAATTGTTTAATGGGTTTCTACCCTTTAATTATTTGAATTTCAATCATCCAAATCAGATTAGGATCAAATATTTTACTTGTTAATTAATTTTTTATTAAACCTAAAGTTTTAATTAAGGGTTAAAAATTTAATTACCACTTTACCCTTTAAGCTTAATGATTTCATAACTCACTAAATTGAACTCAAATGAACTTGAAATTTTTATGTGACTTCACTCATATGCCAATAAAGACATGAGAGGAGAAAATGTGAATTTTCTGTATTTAATTTATTTATATAATTATTTTTTGGTAGAAAATGGAGATTTTCAAGGAAAATTTAATAACATGACCAAGGGAAAGTTTCTGTCCTTAAGAAAATTAGGGGACATTCCTAATGACCAGAGAACCACTTGGACCAATTTTCGTGATTTTTTGAATTATATTATTTTTATTATAATTATTTTAAGTTTTGGAGTGTTAATTAATTTAAAAATAAAATAAATGTTGAAAAATGGATTTTATAATTTTCAAAAATCTCTCTGATATCAAGGAAATCAGAGAAGCAAATTTTACAATTTTCTGATTTTTATATGATTTATTATAATTATTTTAGTGAAAATGCTAGAAAATACATTTTTTTAATTTTTAAAATTACCCTAGAGCTTTAAAATTTAATATCTCATAAAATAGACCTAAGAAAAATATGGGGTTTGTTCCTATGTGATTAAAATTCAAAATGTGACATTTTGGTGAATTTTATTATTTTTGTGATTTTTATTATTTTTTAATTATTAAAAATATTAAAATATTATTAAAAATCAACTTTTTTAGAAAATTGAAATTTTAATTTTCTTAGGTTCCCCTGATATCAGAGAGGCCCCAAAACCAATTTAGTGAATTTTTGAAAGGTATTTTAAAAGTTATGAATTTTTAAAGTTTAAAATGGCTAAGTGGCTTAATCAACCCAATTAGTGGGGCTAACCAAGTCCAATTGACCTCAAACTTTTATGGTGGATTCCTCTGATCCTAAAGGTCAGTGGAGAATTGATTTCAAGTCAATTTGATGCCTGGTTAACTCTAGTTAAATAAAGACCTATTTTGGGTGTTTAAGCCAATTAGTGGTTGTTTTAAATGAACTAAGTCAAAACCTATTTTTCCTAGTGGTTCTCCGGTCATAAGGAACATCACCAAATTTTTCTAGAATTTATTTCACAACATGCTATTTATTGGAATTAAAATATTCAAAACAGTAACATGAACTTGAAAAATCAATAACTCTTCATAGGGATGGCCTCTCGACTTTGGAAAATTCGTGGAATGTTCCCAAATTCGGAGGCTTCAAAAGCCCTATGGTCTCATGCCATGGTGAATTGTATACATGCATGGAGAATTAAAATAATGCAGAGAGTAAATAAATTATAAAAAATAAAATACTTGATGAAATTAAATGATTTCTTTTCCACATTATTCTCCTCTCGTTCACCGAGCAAGAGGGTATTTTTATTTTATTTTTCCGATTTTTCTACACGTAGATATGAATTTTTGAAGTTTAGGGAATTAAATAAATGAAAAATACCCTAATTTTCTATTTATCCACGCGGCGCCGCGTCAACCTCGGCAGCTCCGAACGCACACGCGTCGCGCTCCCATTCGACGCCGCCACCCGAGTCGCCAGCCCGGGCCCCGCGGTTCTCGTACCGGTCTCCCGGTCCGACGCCATCTGAGCCGTTCGTCCGCGCGTGTATTGAATGGACGGCATCCGTTCATCGTCCCCGAGCGTCCTCACCCGAGAGCCGTCCACACTAAATCCCTAAGATCTCACTCGATACTCAATGGATTTTCATGTTCTTATGCTCTATGGATTCGTCTCGAAGAGACGAACACATCTATACGGTTAACATGCATTGAAATTAAGGCATTTAAAATGGAGAATCTCCGTAAGCTCGGGATAAAGAATTAGCTCATACCTTTGCTCGCAGAAGTGTGGCTTCAATCCGAGAGTTGTTGCACCTTCGATTGGATCCCGCAAGCTCCAGCATGAAGTCTCCCGGTCCAGTGAATTGTCCGGATGTGATTTCGACCAAGCCCGATCACAAAGCTTGGAGGCTGGAGCAACCGGGTGGCCCTGGAGATGGGGCTTTCTGTCGTGGACACCTTCCCTCGGTCCAGTGAAGGTGTAGAACCAATCAATTTGGGAATTGGCTCACTGTGGAGAAGTGTCCCGGTTTTGGGTGGAATTTCAGTTGGGAAATTGGATTTTATCGATGGGGATTAGGCAAATCGACACCTGGGATCAACTGCTCTAAGGGTGGAGAAGGGTCCGGAACAATTTTGCGCAGTTTCGGCAAGGTTTGTGCTCGGCTCTTCTCATGGCCGAGAGGGGTGGAGTTTAAATAGGAGAGGGTGGAGGGCCTCCTGGGGGAGTTGAGGCATGGGATCAGCTTGCTCGGTGAGGAGAAGAACGAGCCATGGTGGCCATTGGGCATGGGGCAACTCGGCAGGTGAGAATTCCAAGCTCGGGCTCACATGATGCTCTCGGTGTGGTGTTTTCCGGCGATCCAGCGGCCGGCCGCGCGAGCATGGGTCACCATCTTGACCGGGGAGGTCGGGGCTTGGCAATGGTGAAGTCAATTGTGCTTTGACATGTGTAAAGTGTTTGAATTAAAATGGAATGGGGAGGGGTCATTTTGGCCTTAATTTGGTCAACCCATTGGTTTGGGTTGGGTGCACCTCCCCATGGCCTGATTTTGGGCTGAGAGGATCGGTTGGGTCGCCCAAGGGAGAGTGGTGTGGTCTCCATCCATGATGAGGTGGCTAAGCATGGTTTAGTGTGTGACATGCTTAAGGTAAAAAAGGGGTTAAGGAGGATTAGGAAAGGGGCCCCTCCTTTTGCCATTAATGGCTTGATCACATGTCAAGCCTTCCATGGCTTCATGTGGCTTGTCCATGGCTTGCATGGCTCACCTTTGGCTTGGGAAAAGGTTTGGTCAATTTCATGAAAATGGGTTTTAAGAATTTTTGGTAATTTGATGGAAATTTGTATGAAACTTGATTTGGAATAATTTGATGGTGAATTTAGGACTTAGGTAATGGATTTAATTAAGTGGATGACAAATGGAGATGTCATGTGGGCTTTAGGGTAGATTTTGGGCCTTTGGATGTGGTGAAGTGGGCTTTTAGGAAAGTTTAAGGGAAATGGGCCTTTGATTTTAGGATGGGCATTTGGATAAAAAATTTGTGAAGAACTTTGTCAAATAAATGTCATAATTGGTTTAGGGATGTTCTATGAAGGGCTTGTAATTAATTTGATGTGATTTGGAGTTGAATTGGTTTGAATTTGGGTTTATTTGGTAAGTGGGCCTATGTAGGTCCAAGTGGGCCAAGTTGGGCTAATGTTGGGCTAGAGTTGAAATTGATGTAAAATCAATGTTGAGAAATGTTTATGGGGGTGTTTCAAAGAGGTTTTGGCTTTGGTTGGGTTTGATTTTGGGGTTTGGGCTCATTTGGGTTAGGTTTGGGTTTAGGTCAAAAATGGGCCTTTTAGCCTTGGGTTGAATTTGAGTGGGGTTTGGGTCTAAATTTTGGGCAAATCATGTTATTATTTTGTTTGTGGGAATGTTAAGGAAGATTTAGAAAAGATTTGGGGTTAATTGGAATTGAGTTGGGTGAGTTTGGGTTAGGTTTGGGTCATGGGTCCAAATCGGGCTTTAAGGCCAAAAGTGAGATTGGATCCAAATGTCAATCAAATTGGACTTTGATTTGGTCTAGATTGGTATTGGGGATATTGAATTGAAGTTTAGAATTGAATTGGACCAAAATTGGGGTCAATTGGGTAGGTTTGGTTTGACATTGGGTTCACTTAGGGTTAAAATGGGTCAAATTGGGGGTTTTGACAAAAGTAGGGTAAATTGACAAAATTGGCCCATGGTGTAGTTGGACAAAATGAAATTGGGAATATTTTGAATTTTCTGGAATTTTCTGGGAATTTTCTGAATTTTTGGATTTTTTTGGTCAAGAGGGGTATTTTGGGTATTTGGAGGGTATTGGGAGGTTTTCTTGGAATTTTTGGTATTTTTGGGTATGGATGATCAGTTTAAGTGATGTGGAAATGTTTGGGATTGATTTTGGAGAATTTTAGGTAATTTGGAAATTTTTGAGAAATTTGGGTAATTTCGAGGGTTTTGGGTAAGCTAAGCGGATGTAGGGTCCCGGGGGTCAAAAATTGAAAATTTGGGAAATTGAAGATTGGGTGAATTTAAGTGGAAAGAAATCATTTTGGTTGAGCCATGAAGCCATGAAGCCATGAAGCCATATCAAGCCCACATGAGCCATGAAGGGACTCATTTGAGGCATTCACTATGTTGTTCCTAACCCTCTTAGCCAAGGGCTTAGGGGTTAAGGACCATCCATGTGAGTCACCCACATGAGTCAGGAGGTCAAGTTAGGTATGGGTGTGTGAAATTGTAGTGTATAGGTGTAGTGTGTGAGTTTAGTGTGTGTGTAAGCCAGCCCCTCCACTAGACCAGGCCACCCAGGGCAGTCCTAAGGCCAAAGAGTCCTATAGGAACTCATCCTTTAAACTTCCACATCTGATTTCAACCCTCTAGGTGATTAGGGGTCTACGATCAAGTTTGTGGAGTTTGCAGGGAGTTAAGAAGTGGTTCGAATTTCTAAAAGGTGGGTCCCAATTCTAGTCCTCTAAGACAGTCAAAGGAAAAGCCTAAGGCTAGATCCTAAGTACTAAAGAGAAGAAGAGAAGACCTCATCAAAAATGAGGTCAACAGAATATTTTGAAAATACTACTAGCTCAACTTTATATTAATTAGTTAAATTCCTTAACAAATCAATTTACCCTTAAAGGGTCTTCACTCACATAATTTATAAATGAAATGTCAAGTGATGGTTACCCACTCATAAGATAATTAAAACATTAATGTTCATTGAGTACAGAGTTAAGACATCAATTTACCCTTAAAGGGTCATACCCCGAACACTTTTATGATTTTTTGGATATCTTGGAGGACAAGAAGCTCATCCTATGAATAGGAACCCACCAAGTTATGTCCTAGGGTTTGGTAGGCACACCTTAAACAAGTTTTTTCTGTTTCCTTCCATGCAACATATTTTAATTCCCTGTAATATTACATATACACTACAAATATTGACATTTCTGTTAGAGTGCGAGAAGAGGACTGACATGCTTTTATAGTTTATTTACAGTACATTTCTGTACTATACTTTACTTTTTAGTACTTTCATTTTCTGTAAATTATACCACCTTACATGTTAAAGCAAAACAAAATCAAACAACAAAATTCACAACAACAATAACAAAATAGGACAACTCTAAAAATAAATCACAAACAAAATAAAACAAAGACTATTGCAACTAAATTAATACATTTCTTTGAATAATCAGGAATCCATCGGACGAGGCAAACTACAGCTACTAACAAAATTTTCCTGGTTTGGATGAACTTATTGAATTATTTTATTTGAATTTGGTAAATTCATATATACTAAGTGAATCAGAAGAAAATAGTGGTGTCGGAATGAAGGAATAATAGGATCCTAACCAGTGTCACTTTAATCAACTTAAACTCCCCTCTAATAAGACATTTAAATAATTATGACTACAACATAAAACTTGACAACTGGATTGAAACATGAACTCTAAACTAGATAATTCTCTCAACCTCCTCAATTTGACACATCTAAACTTAAATCTGCTACAACAAGAAGCTTGGAGCAAACACCGTAGGCAGTATGATGAGGCATGTAGAGGAACATCTTCGAGAGAGCTAATAGGTCAACATCAGCAAACCTTCTAAGAAATAAATAATAAGTCATAAGACTTCGAGGTAGTTTATTTAATACGATGTAAACCCTCACCTTATATTTTAGGCTTTTGTACACCGTGCAATATAAGCTCTAACTCGTCTTAAGACTCAGAGATTGTCGTTCGATATAACATAAATTCTCCTATCTTCCAAGATATCTGCATGATCACTATCATGCAGATATAAGCCCTAAATAATAAAATTGGTAGGATGACACATTAAATAATACCCCTTCTAATTTGAAACCAAACCATAGGATAATTTAGGAAGCCACTGAGCTTCTTCTAGGGATCCGTGTAGCTTTCTTCTTTTGGGTTCCAACAATAACTGTTCCAAATTTGCACCTTTCCCATTTGAATTTCCTATTTTCCGACCTTGGAAAATCCTTAACCTTTTGAATTTATGAGGGAAAATTTTCCTGATCTAAATCAAGAGTCTTCTTAGATGACTTTGGTCATTTAAGATGTAATTAACTATAAAGACTTGTCCTTATAGAAAACTTTAATATTGGACTTAAATTTGAGAGTTATTTTGCTAAATTGACATATCTCATATCACTTAAAGTATGTCTAGTTACTTTAGCTAACATCTGACCCGACCCGCAATTACGCAATAAATTAACTTCCAAAAGATGGCAAAAAACTTGACCCGATTTATAAATAGAGGATAGTGTACAAAATCTTAAATGATATAAAAATTAGAAAATATTTTACACACTTGGGATACTACGCAAGTATACGTATCGTTTCAAGTAATATAGAGTTTTCTTTAAAAACCCCAGTATCGATCCCACGAGGAAGTGAAGTAAGAGGTCTTTAATCAAATTCTAGTCTACTACTAATAGTCCTTAGTTTGGAATGTCGATTGAAATTGTGTTTTATCTAGAAACTGCTCCTAAATACAAGAGTTAAATGTAATAGTAACTATAACTAAATGCAAATAATAATTCTAAAGATAACCCTTTTTGGATGAGTTGGTTTGGAGAATTTTGAGATATTAAAAACTACTATTCTTATGTAATGAAATAGATAATGTATAGGAATGAGATGCATTAAATATTATATGTGCCAAATAGGAACAATCATATTCTTTACCCTTTGGTCCAAGCATAAAGAACATTGACTAATCCTATGTTTAGTTACTGAATTTGTGGCTAGGCTGGAAGGATACCGACTCTAATTTAGGAGCTCCCACGTTCCCCTCGCCTGAGGGCTAATATCTCTGCTTCAGCACCCAAACGATAGGACCGAATTGAGGATTTTAGCCTGTCACTCTAAAATCTTCAATTCTACGCCCGATTAATATTATTTCCCTATTTATTTGCATTCAATTCCTATGAACTTCGCCATCCATGGAATTTGAATGTGGTTCGTACTTAGTTGTAGAAAGCATAACCCTCTCGGATCGTATGTTTTCACAACAAATTTTAACATTATAACAGGCTTTAATTGCAATAAAAATTAAGTGCAAGTAAAAACCATCACATTTATAATTAAATTTACTTCTATCATGCATCACAAAATCCTAAACATGATTTATACTCATTACAAAAGAAAAGTAAAAGGAAAATAATGGCATAATCTTCTCATGTCGTTATTTCCAAAGAAGAAGAAAAAGTAAGAGAGATACGTCACAAAGCGCGAAGAAAACACAACGGAAACTTCATGTAACTAAAGTAAATCCACTAGGTAAGTGTTTACAAAATCATAAGATAATGAAGAACAATACTTAGCTTTTTCTCTATGAAAGAAAGACGAAGATCTCTCCCATAAAGTCTCCCGGCGTTCTGATCACTAGAAAATATATTAAGAATTTCATAACAATTTTATATAAAATTGCACTTTAAAGAAATGTATTTTCTTTGTTTTATTGCAGGAATGAAGATTTATAAGTACTGAAAGCAAAAAGCACAAAAGAAGCGGATTTGGAGCAAAAAGGACTCAATTTGATGAAAATTGAACTGTCTCGCCGACGGCGAGATTTAGGCCGCCGACGGCGAGTTTTTCCCGAAAGATTTTAATATATTATAAGGAGCCCGCTGACGGCGAGATTGAGCCCACCGACAGCGAGATCGGTGCGGTTAGCCCATCTTCTAGAAGCCCACCGACGGCGAGACAGTTGAAAAGAGCCAAAATACATTGAACCTAAACACTTTTTGAAGAGGTGCTTAAGCAACCTTTGGAGATTTGACCCCTTCTATAAATAGAGAAGAATTCTAGTCAGTAGGGTGTCAGTTTTTGTCATTTGTGTGAAAGTTAAGTGTAATTTAAGAGTCTATAAGTGAGTGTTTAGCGTTTTGGTGTGCTGTACTGGAAGGAAGAGTCAAAGGAACTTCAAGAATCTGCCAGGGAGAAGAATTGAGATAAGTATATTTGTTATTTATTTGTTAACTTTAATGAAATCCATGTTTTGTGTTATTTTTCCCATGCATTCTGAGTAGTTTCCTTAGTCTTTCTCCTTGTTATCGAGATTACGTGAAATGACAAATTAAAGTAATTGTGCCTAAAATATGAAAATAGAAATTATGCCAATCTTTAACTTAAAATCTTAATTTACTTTTAATCTGGTCAATTAATTTGTTAACATATGTTGAAATATCAACTATAGTTGAGATTACATCCAAGATTCAGGGAAGTCAAAAGCCTTGGAAGGAGAGTGCAAATAAATAGGGAAATATTAACCATTGGGTGTAGAATTGGACATTTTAGTGTGACAGACTAAAATATTCAATTCAGTCTTATTATTTGAGAGCTGAAGTGTAGATGGTAGCCCTCAGGCGAGGGGAACGTGGGAGCTGAAGTGGCAATCGGTATCCTCCCAGCCTAGCCGCAGATTCAGTAATCAAACATAAGACTAGTCAATGTTCTTTTCACCTGGACCAAAGGGTAAAGAATAGGAATGCTCCTATTTGGCACAATACAATTAAAAAATTATTTAATTCTTCATTCACTTAATTCTCTAAAACAAGGAGAAAGATACTTTTCTGAAATCTTATATTCAACTTTTAAGCATTAGTTTATTTTAAGTGTTCCTAATTTTCGTATACTAGATTAGTAAGTAAGATTACTTTAATTTGTCTTTGAAATTTTCTAACTTCCCTGTGGGATCGATATCTAGGACTCTATTAGAGCCCTATATTACTTGATAATGATACGTATACTTGCGTAGTATCCACAATATAAATCATAAAATCCATAATAGAATCATCAATATATATTCAGTGTGGATCAAGTTTTTAGTGTCGTTGCTAACTTTTTATATCACAAATTGTAAGTATAAATATCGAAAAGTGGATCAAGTTTTTGGCGCCGTTGCCGGGGAAGTGAAGTAAAGTAATTATTAAGGTAATTAATAGAATTTTTAAAATAATTACTAGAGTAACAGACTATTTTAAATATTAGTTAAAAATTGTATGCGTAAATTTGGAAACGAAAATTTAATACCTTACTATTCAGAATTAGAGCGTACAATTAAAAGAATTAGAAAAAAAAGAGAGAAATTATAAATTTAACACAAATGGCAAATAATCCAGAAATTGAAAATATAAACCAACAAAGACCATTAAGAGACTATGCCAACCCTACATTAGATGAAATTCACCTAACTATTCAAAACCCTGATGTAGCTGCTAATTCATTTGAACTTAAACCTGCAATTATCCAAATGGTACGGAATAATCAATTTAGTGGTTCACCTCATGAAGATCCTAATTTACATCTTGCTAGTTTTTTGGAACTATGTGCTACTTTTAAATATGAAGGAGTATCTAATGATGCTATTAGACTTAGACTTTTTCCTTTTTCTTTAAGGGATAAGGCTAAGATGTGGTTAAATTCATTAGCACCTGAATCTATTAAAACTTGGGGAGAATTATCACAAAATTTCTATCCAAATATTTTCCTTCTTCGAAAACTGTAAAAATTAGAAATGATATAACATCTTTTAGTCAGTTTGATGGAGAATCCATATATGAAGCTTGGGAGAGATTTAAAGAACTTCTTAGGAAATGCCCACAACATGCGTTACCAGATTGGTTAATTATACAAACTTTTTACAGTGGATTAGTAGGATCTCTTAGATCAATCATTGATGCTGCTGTTGGAGGTTCATTAATGTCAAAACCATTTGATGAAGCTTATGCATAAAAAATAAGAAATGGCTAATTTTCAATGGCCTGCTGAAAGAATAAATCCTAAAAAGATAACTAGTGTTCATGAAAATGATGCAATATCTATGTTAGCTTCTCAAATTGCTGCTATATCAAAGAAATTATATCATTTTGGAATAAATTACTCTCCTACTATATTAGAAGAAAACTCATCTGGACAATTTATAGATTCTCAATCTCCTTATGAAAATATAAATGCTATTAATAACAGACCCAATAATCCTTATGTGAATTATTAAAATCCTGGTTGGAAGAATCATCCAAATTTTAATTGGAATAACAGTACAACTAATCAACAATGGATGAACAACTCTATAGGAAATCCACCTAATCAAGGAAATACAAATTATAAATCATCTTATCCACCTGGATTTAATAACACTCAATTTAAAGATAAGAAGTTATCTATAGAAGAATTAATATTAAGTATGGGTCAGCACTTGCAAAATTAAGGAAATCAATTACAAATTCAAGAAAATCAATTACAAAATCAAGGAACAGCAATTAAAAATATTGAAACTCAACTCGGACATATTGCTACTGCGCTTAAGAATAAAATTTCTGGAACTTTTCCTAGTAATGTGGAAATAAATCCTAAAGACCAAGGAAAAGAACAAATTAAAGCGATACAACTAAGAAGTGGAAAAGAGTTAGAAACTAAAATTTAGAAAGAAACAGAAAGTAAAAATGTGGAAGTAGAAATTGAGAAAGAAAAGGATCAACAAGATCAAAACTTAGAATATCTATTGATCCCTATGAAAATATCTATAGAAAAACCACCACCACCATTTCCTCAACGACTTAAACAACATAAAAAAGATAAACAATTTGCTAAATTCCTTGAAATTTTAAAAAAATTAACAGTAAATATTTCTTTTGTAGAAGCATTAGAACAAATGCCTAATTATGTAAAATTTATGAAAGATATTTTAAATAAAAAAAAATTTCCAGATAATAAAATTGTTGCACTTAGCGAAGAGTGTAGTGCAATTATTCAGAAAAAGCTTCCTGAAAAATTAAAAGATCCTGATAGTTTCACTATACCTTGCGCTATTGGAGAAACATTTTATGGAAAAGCTTTGTGTGACTTAGGAGCAAGCATAAATCTAATGCCTCTATCAATTTTTAAAATATTAGAATTAGAAGAAATTTTACCTACTTCAGTAACTCTTCAATTAGATGATCGTTCTGTGACTTATCCTAAGGGAGTTATTGAAGATGTGTTAGTAAAAGTGGATAAATTTATCTTCCCGGTCAATTTTATTATTCTAGATATGGAAGAAGATAAAGAAATTTCAATAATATTAGGAAGACCCTTTTTAGCCACTGGAAAAGCTATGATTGATGTTTAGAAAGGAGAATTGACTATGAGAGTAAACGATCAAAAAGTAACTTTTAGCATAGCAAAATCAATGAAATATCCTGCTTTAGAAAAAGATGATGAATGTTTTCGAATGGAAATACTTGAACATTTGTAAAATGAACATTTTAAAGAATATTATGAAGAAAAGTTAGAAAAAGAAAATACTGAATTAATTGAAGAAGTAGATAATGAAAAACTGGATTATATACAGAAAAAATTTGAAATGTTGGATAATACTGAAAACATTGAAAAGAATACAGTTCTGTCAATTATTAGACCTCCTGAACTCGAATTAAAAATTCTACATAATCATTTAAAATATGCTTACTTAGGTAACCATTCAACCCTACCAGTTATTATATCAGCTGAATTAAATGAATCACAAGAACAAAAACTGTTAACCATATTAAAAAAATATAAGAAAACTTTTAGTTGGACTTTAGCAGATATTAAAGAAATTAGTCCTTCAATCTGTATGGACAGAATTATTTTAGATAATGAACATAAGCCAAGAGTAGATCCTCAAAGGAGATTAAACCCACTAATGAAAGAAGTAGTCAAGAAAGAAATATTAAAATGGTTAAATAATGGTATTATATATCCTATTTCGGACAGTGCTTGGGTAAGCCCAATTCACTGTGTTCCTAAGAAAGGAGGAGTGACCGTTAAAGCTAATGAAAATAATGATTTAATACCTAGAAGACAAGTGACTGGATGGCGTATATGTATTGACTATAGAAAACTAAATGCAACCACCAGGAAAGATCACTTCCCATTATCATTTCTAGAACAAATGTTGGATAGATTAGCCGGACATAAATATATTTTTTTAGATGGATATACCTGTTATCATCAGATACATATTGCTCTTGAGGATCAAGAGAAAACTACATTTACTAGTCCTTATGGAACATTTGCTTTTCAAAAAATGCCTTTTGGATTATGTAATGCACCTGGAACATTCCAGAGATGTATGATGTCTATATTTAGTAAATTAATTGATGATGGAATAGAAGTATTTATGGATGATTTCTCTATATTTGGAACGTCATTTGACGCATGCTTGAATCATCTTGAAAAAGTATTAGAAGTATGCGAGAAAACTAACTTAGTTCTAAATTGGGAGAAATGTCAATTTATGGTTGCAGGAGGAATTGTATTAGGGCATAAAATTTCAGAAAATGGCATGGAAGTAGACCCTGCAAAAATTCAAGTTATAGCTAAATTACCACCTCCAACTACAGTGAGAGGGGTAAGAATTTTTCTTGGATATGCTGGATTCTACAGACGCTACATAAAAGATTTTTCAAAAATTACTAAATCTCTATGCAAACTTTTAGAAAAGGACAAGAAATTTGAATTCACAATCGAATGCTTAAATGCTTTTGAATTATTAAAAGATAAATTAATCACAAGACTCTATAATAGTTTCACCTGATTGGGATAACCATTTGAACTTATGTGTGATGCTAGTGATTATGTTATAGGAGCAGTACTTGGGCAAAGATGTGATAAATTTCTTAAAGACATATACTATGCTAGTAAAACTCTTAATAATGTTGAATTGAATTATACAGTTACTGAAAAAGAGTTATTAGCAATTGTTTATGCTTTTGATAAATTTAGGCCTTATCTAATTGGAAATAAATGTATTGTGCATACTGATCACTCTGCTATTAAATATTTAATGCAAAAGAAAGATATCAAACCAAGATTAATTAGATGGATATTACTAATGCAAGAATTTAATTTTGAAATCATTAACAAAAAGGGAACTGATAATCAAATTGCAGATCATTTATCAAGACTAGAATATATGAATTATCTGATACTGATAATGAAATTACTGACAGTTTTTCTGACGAACAATTATATAATATTAATGAGTGGAAAATACCATGGTATGCTGACATAGTAAATTATATTGTAAGTGATATTTTACCACCTATGTTAACTTTGCAACAACAGAAAAAATTCATTCATGATGCTAAAACATATTTTGGGATGAACCATATTTATATAAGCAATGTAAGGATATTATAATTAGAAGATGTGTGCCTTATGAAGAAACGAACAAATCATTCGTAAATGTCATGATTCTGATTTTGGAGGACATTTTGGAACAGATAAAACTGCTTATAAAATTTTACAATCTGGATTTTATTGGCTTACTCTTTTTAGAGATGTTTATAGATACATAAAAACTTACGATAGATGCCAACGAGTAGGAAATATATCTAGAAGAAATGAAATGCCTCTAAATTTTATGTTTGGGGATTAGATTTTATGGGACCATTTGTTCCTTCATTTGGAAACTCATATATATTAGTTACTGTTGATTATGTTTCTAAATGGATTGAAGCACAAGCTTTACCTCGATGTGATGCTAAGAGTGTTTCAAAGTTTCTAATGAAAAATATTTTTACTAGATTTGGAATGCCAAGAGTGATTATCACTGATGGAAGTTCTCATTTTAGAAATAAATATATTCACAAACTAGTAGAAAAATTTAACATTATTCATAAGATATCAACTGCTTATCATCCACAAACCAGTGGATTAGCTGAAGTTTCTAATCGAGAAATTAAATGTATTTTAGAAAAGACTGTAAAACCCTAATAGATTAGATTGGTATATAAGACTAGACACTGCATTATAGACATACAGGACTACTTATAAAACTCCGATTGGAATGACTCCTTACAGGCTTATTTATGGAAAGACTTGCCACTTACCAGTTGAATTAAAACATAAAGCTTATTGGGCAATTAAAGAATTTAATTACAATCTGAAAGAAGCTGGTGAGAAAAGATTATTGCAATTGAATGAATTAGATGAATTAAGAAATGAATATTATCATAATAATAGAATTTATAAAGAAGAAATGAAATTATGGCATGATCGGAAGAATAACCTGAAGAATTTTGAGCCAGGACAAGAAGTTTTGTTTTATAATACAAGATTAAAATTATTTCCTGGGAAATTGAAATCTCGATGGTTAGGGCCTTTCACAATAACTCAAATATTTTCCTATGGAACTATAGAAATAGAAGATCCAAAAATTAGGCATAGATTTAAAGTAAACGGACACAGATTAAAACCTTATTTTGAAGGAATAAGACCAAATTTTAAAGAAGTTTTAATGCTCAGTCAACCTGATTACTAATTAAATTAGGTCGGGCTGACGACGTTAAACCAAGCGCTTTATGGGAGGCAACCCATAGTAGTATTAATTATGATCTATTTATTATAGTTATTAAAAAATTAAAATATAGAATGAAATCTACTCATTTTACTTTTTAGAATCATCACAAATTTGAATCTATACAAAGAAATCAGAAAATATTCGGACCGGAGCGAAAAATTGGGCAATTTACCTAATCTCGCCGACGGCGAGATCGGCGCGCCCAATTTCAGTTTAAATTAATTAACTATCCCGCCGACGGTGAGATCGTTACCGCCGACGGAGAGATAGTTCAAAAGTGGTTTTTGTGAGTTATTTTGTGGTTTTGAACGGTTCTAAGGGCATTTATCTATATAAAACATTTAAAACTTCATTTTTTATACTATCTTCTTCCTTAGAAACGACTAGAGTCCCTCCAAAACAATTTATTATGGCATCTAAACTACTTGAAACCACGAAATCCAGAGTTTTTAACCGACGAAAGTTCGTCAGTTCTGAGGCTCAGCGACTATTCAACAAGGTTTTGATGAAGAAATGTCTGATTAAAGAAAGAGGATTCGTAAACAGAGGAGCGGAGAATTCAACAACAACAATAGAAGAAATGATTGTTCAGCAATGTTGGGAGGTATTCCGCTATACCACATCTCGTCGTAGTCATTCCAAAGTAGTCAAAGAATTCTACTCTAATCTGCACTCAATCCATAATGGAAGTGTCTACGTAAGAGGCAGATGGGTAACTTTCACTCCTTCTCGAATAAATGAATTATACTCGATTGAGAATACCCCTGTTTGCCACTATTTAAATTTTGTTCCTACAAGATACAACATGAATGAGATCTACAGATATCTGACCGACGAACCTGATGATTGGGAATTACAAGAAGACGGGTACGTTAGTTTTTCTGCATCACTTCTTAACCACGTTTCAAAGCATTGGCATTTTTTTATTTCATCAAAGTTACTACCCACTATGAGGGTAAACAAAGTTTCGAAGGAATGTGCAATCTTAAATTATTGTATTCAATCTGGATTGCCTATTGATGTTGGATCTATTATTGTGAAGTCTGCATTAGGATTAATTGTGCATGGGTCAATTCATGGACTTGGACACCCATCAACTATATTTGCTTTATTTAGTCAGTACCAAGTTTCCTACGAAGCTTAGGAAAAAGTGTTATTGCCTTAGAAATCACTAGATCCGACAGATATGTTTCCTACATTGGATAACAATGATGAAACAGTAGTTATTTCTGATCAAGCCTCACAAAACGATCCTTTAGTTAAGCCCCTGACTAATAGAACAACCTTATTTTATGGAAACTTAAAGGATTGGAGAAGGAACTACAGAATGTGATGAATTCTATTGATAATATCTCTGATTTATTCGATCACATCGATTGGAGAATGAAGGAGCACTTTGACCAACAGACACCCGGAGGCAAGTTTTATACGATTATCGAGACGAAAGGGTGGATCGAAGAAGACTCTACCGCGAATTCCCTTTCGTACCTTTCTATAATTTATTTGTGCACTCGTGTTCTATCGGAAACATCGAGAAGAGAACGGTTCGTATTCCGATGAGTAGCAGAGACTTCTATTCATATTATATGTATGTGTGTTGATGTGAATTTAGTTTTTGATTTAGTTTGAACTTTACGTAGATAATCTCAGTTTAGATGAGATTGTATGTTGTTTGTTTAGTGTCAGTATTTAGAGTATCGTGGTGTGGATTGCAATGCTGAGTTAGATGTGTTTGGGTTAATTCACTTAGTCAATTGTTAGTTATGTAGTGTTTGAAGTTTGTAAGTTCATGGATTTCATTTATAAAGTTATAATGTTTGTATTCTGTGAATTTATGTGTTAGTATCTAATCTTAATAAAAAAATAATAAATATATCAAAATTAGTGACCGGAACAATGAACAAGGCTTAATCTAAGTAGAATATAATTGAAAAATTAAAAAATATTAAATTTTCGAAAACCTCGCCAACAGCGAGAGAAGTCCCACCGACAGCGAGATTTTCTCGAAACTTTGGCCTTGGTGAATTAATTAGCTCGCCGACAGCGAGATCGCGAAATATTCTTTATTTGACCGGTCAACCGACACTATTCATCGTCTCCCTCCTCAAAAACTTAAAAAAATCGACCTAGGGCTTGTGGAATCTTGGATTCGAAGCGATTTCAACACATTTTGATGTCGATTTTATCTTCCTTGGTAAGAGCTTCACTCATATGTAAAAATTTTTTATTTTCACCATGAATTTCTTCTACATCGAGAAATTTTGGAAAATTTTGAAATGAGAAGAAAAGAATTAGAAGAAATTCATGAAACTTGATTTAGATTGATTTTAGTAACTATTGGAAGCCATCTTAGTAATATTTAGAAGTTTAGTTAAGATTTTTTGTAAATTTCACAGATCGAAAACCATCCATGGAAAATTGATTTGTTAACATATGTTGAAATATCAACTATAGTTGAGATTACATCTAAGATCTCGCTGTTAACATAAGTTAGCTTTTTCAGGGAAGTCAAAATGGAATCTCAATAAGTTAGCAATTTCATGGAATCTCAATAAGTTAGCTTATGTTAACCACATTCACATATGAAAATTGATTTGTTAACATATGTTGAAATATCAACTATAGTTGAGATTACATCTAAGATTCAGGGAAGTCAAAAGCCTTGGAAGGATGGTGCAAATAAATAGGAAAATATTAACCATTGGGCGTAGAATTGGACATTTTAGTGTGACAGACTAAAATATTCAATTCGGTCTTATTGTTTGAGAGTTGAAGTGTAGATGTTAGCCCTCGGGCGAGGGGAACGTGGGAGCTCTGAAGTGGCCGTCGGTATCCTCCCGCCTAGCCGCAGATTCAGTAATCAAACATAAGACTAGTCAATGTTCTTTTCACCTGGACCAAATGGTAAAAAATAGGAATACTCCTATTTAGCACAATACAATTCAAAACTCATTTAATTCTTCATTTACTTAATTCTCTAAAATAAGGAGAAAGATACTTTTCTTAAATCTTATATTCAACTTTTAATCATTAGTTTATTTTAAGTGTTCTTAATTTACGTATACTAGATTGGTAAGTAAGTTTACTTTAATTAATCTTTAAAATTTTCTAACTTCCTTGTGGGATCGATATCTAGGACTCCATTAGAGCCCTATATTACTTGATAACGATACGTATACTTGCGTAGTATCCACAATATAAATCATAAAATCCATAACAGAATCATCAGTATATATTCAGTGCGGATCAAGTTTTTGGTGCCGTTGCTAACTTTTTATATCACAAATTGTAAGTATAAATATCGAAAAGTGGATGACGTTCCATGCAATGCTAGTGAAATCTCTTACAAATTCTCTCAAAATCTCCTCTCCAATCTCTCCAAAAGGGTAGAAATCTACATTTCTACTCCTATTCTAAAATCCCTAAACATTCTCCAAGTTTTTCTCCACTTTTCTCCTCTATTTCTCTACTCATTTCTAACATAAATTCGTCATTTTAAAGAGTATGGACGAATTTCTAAGAGTTCCCTCAAGCACCCATTCGAAAAAGCATCCAAATACGTCGAATTTAGGCCCAAAACTGCCAAAAGTCGGTCAAGAACCTTCCGGGCGCCGTCGGCAGGTTCGAGCTCGCTGTCGGCGAGCTTTTCATGCACTTTCAATGTTTACTGGAAAATCTCGCCGTCGGCGAGATCGTGGCCGCCGTCGATGAGCATGCTCTGCGCAGCTCCACCGTTTTGCTCTGTTTGGCTCTGTTTTAGCTCCGATTTGCCCTGTTTCAGTTGCGTTGCGTTCGTAACAGATAGCCCTACAAAATAAGTATAAAAACAACCTTTCTTTAAAGTGTAATCTCATTCAAAAATATGCAAGAATTATAAAATAGATTAAGCATCAAAAGACTTATCGAAAGGTGTCAGGACAGAATTTCATTTCTTACTCGTTTTTGCTCCAAATTGCACCGTTTTTATTTCCTTTTGCTCCAATCACCATTTCTTGTACCTAAAACCAAAAAACATACAAAATACCTTCCTTTAAAGTGTAATATCATAAAAAAATGAGTAAAATGATATAACAAAAAGCATATATATTCTAGGCGTGTCAGTGGCCCTGTAATAACTCACCTACCCATTTATCTCCAATCTGGTTGGACGTCATACAAGGGGTTCGGGGAACGTACGTGAGATAGTAACAGTACAACAATTTCATGATTAGTGTGACATTGACGTTATGGTGAAGTTCTTCTTTGTCATGGTTAGCTTGTTCGTCATCCATTCTACAAAAAAATTTAGGTACTACTTTGTAGAATTTATCAAGAAGAACTAAGGATATTTGAGACAATATGTAGTTGGTTGACTATTAGAGAAGTAATGGAAAAATTAGCACTAAACAGAATACAATGCATTGAATATAACAGTTATGGAAAACATAAAAATGTCCATTACATATATATTAGAAATAAACCGAAGGAAGTACACTACATAATAACAAAACATTCAATCATCCAGGAAAGTCCGTAAGTATTCAAGTCGGTGTTTCTGATCCAACTTTATGAAAAAATGTCTTATGGTTGGATCCCGTAGCAACTTCACGTACTTTACATAGATCTTTGTTTCTGTCATAACCTCAGGGTATGTAGATAAGAGCTGGAGACATTCATCAATTGATGTGTCAATAGAGGAAACAGATCTAGCTTTGCAGGTTTCAAGAAGTGTCTCAATACTGCCTTTGATGAATGACATCCCTTTTTTCTTTTTGTCAACCCTAGGGCGCTTGGATGCGCTTGTGGATTGAACATCAGTGTTGACTTGGCTGGGACCTTCCCCTGAGTCACCCAACTGAACGGTTGGCATTTTCTGCGGGAAGTTGGTGAAGCCCTGCTCATTAGGGGTGAAAGCATGAGTTCCAGTTACGACAACCCCAGAAAACATGTCGTCTAGCTTCTCCTCCAACTCCGGATCTATACCGCAAGTCTTAAATTTTTTTGCACCCGAAACTTCCTGTAATGTATTAAATATTTCAATAGTGACATCATTTAAATGCGAAAAAATAATGCAGAATGAAGTGATCTTACATATTTAATTACCTCAAGTTTTTCAACCTACCATTTCTCTGGTGCATCAATTGTCAGCTTAATTGGATCCCAACGCAAACCAGTTGAACCCATTTTGAGCTCCTTCCATATTTTTCAATCATTTTTAAATTGATCACATTTATTTTTTAGTTTCATCCGGTCATATTCTCTTCCAGTAAGTTCATTGAATTTAACCATCACGTTTTGCAACCTTCATTTCTAAAATGTGTTGCAGGACTATTTCCAAGTTGTACCTCCATAACACAGACATCGCAAAATGTAATGGTAACCTTTCTATCCCACATGACCGATGATCCGACCTCTTTACCTTTACTCATTGCGTACTGTCAGGTAAATGGATTAGCACAAAATAAATGGTTGATAACACATAATATTTCCAAAGTAAATATAAGCATCGTAAGACATGTCAATGCAAAATCCTTTTAATAAAATTAATTCAATAAATTTTGGAGCTATTATATTGCTTCCATTGAGACACGGTTTGACATTGGGTAAAATTTACATAAATATTTGCTCAATGTCCCCTCTCTATTCTCTTAAAGACAATATTAAAACCATATAATTGTTGTGAAAATGAATGAAACATAAAGTATAACATAAAATATAAATAAGGAAATTACATAGCTCATAAGTAAAAAAAACACGCCATATTAAAGTCTGCAATATAAGCTATTTAAGAAGGTTGGTATCAACCAAGATTCACATCGTGGTTCCATATAAGCCAAAACAATCTTACAGAGAATTTTTAAATCATATGTGTTTGGAAATATGAATGTAAAAGAACCATATCATAGCTGTTAAGCAGAGTTGAGAGTTGATAACAGTCAAAAGTTTAAATAAAAGTTTTATTTTGAAAGAGTTCAGTACCATGGTGGCACACATACTCAAAGGAAATAAACAATTTAGAATATAATATAAGAATCAATCTCTGGAAATTTTCCTGTATCATTTACTCAATGAATGTAGATAAAAGAAAATAAACTAGAATATTTTTGTAACACATTCATTAATAAATAACTTAATTCTGCTACTGAATTTGAAACTTAACCATGTTAGACACTTGCAATAAAATGTTTAAAGTTACTGACAATAGAAAATAAAATGAGATAGAAGGGTTGGGAAACAAGTTTCTTCTAAATTTTCAGTTGGGGGAGAGGTTGGGTAATGCTAGTAAGCTAACCAAATACCCATAATCAACTCATAAAATTAGTCGATCATAATCCCAATAAGAGTATAGATAATTCAATACAACTTCAGTTGCAGCAACAGTTTACCAGAGCACTATTCCCTTGGAGGTGGAAGGGCTACTTTACAACCATGTGATCCTTGTAAATGCACATTTTACATTTATCGAGCAACAAGGTTACAAAAGAATGCATCAAAGCATATGCAGTGTGGTCGAAGTCATCCCTAAGCCAACTTAAAAAGGGAGGATCACAATCTATACGTTTTCAAACAAAAGACTTTTAGATTCAAACTTTTGGAACTAACCAAGCAAAAATTTCATATTTCTCAAATGAAGCCACATGGTTCTTTCAGATTTTTTCAAAAAGAAGACAACCCTAAACCATTCATCTTTTCACAATTTAGCCGCATAAACCCATCATAAGGATCAATAACAAGCATCAAGAATCCCATTATTGGAGAAGTTTATCAGTCATATGTACAAATTCATAGAATTTG
Source organism: Papilionanthe hookeriana x Papilionanthe teres (assembly GCA_022702705.1). NCBI lineage: Eukaryota > Viridiplantae > Streptophyta > Magnoliopsida > Asparagales > Orchidaceae > Papilionanthe > Papilionanthe hookeriana x Papilionanthe teres. Next base: position 27,939,225 of record CM040430.1, read on the forward strand.
CATGGATTAGTAAATTTGTCATCGATTAGTGCTATAAAATAATTCAATTTGAGGCACATAGTCTCAATTTTGAGCCGGATCGAGTCGGGTTTGACCTGAAATGTATCCAAAAAAATCAATTTCATTTCAAGCCGTATTGAACTAATTCAATTTTAAGCAGAAATAATTCATATGTTGCAGTCGAAATATGAGAGAATCCATAAAACAAAAGTAGGGATCATTGCAAATTATAAGTGTAGAATATTTGCCATGAGAAGCTGCCACGTGAGAATAAAAGTATAAGTGCAGAATCTTTGCATATTCTATGAAGAATAACACTTTTTGTTCTAACTTCAAACAAGCTAATAAAAATATAAAGCCTTCAGTTTGAAATCAAGAGAGAGAAAAATAGATCCAAGTAAGCCATGGGAAGCTGCCATGTCTCACACAAAGCCTTCAGTTTGAAATCAAGAGAATGAAAATAAATAGAACTCCTCATTGTACCCCAACAAAAATCAATAACTAGAACTGCCGAAGTAACCAGAACCAATTACAGGCAAAGCAACCGAAAAAATAGTGCCAGAGAAAATAGAAAAGTGTCCGAGAAACGAGAACGGTCCCGGCGAACCCCCAATGTAAGGTGAAGAAGATGAGGAATGAAGAAGACGAGATACCTCTTCAGCGTCGAAGTTTAAAGTTGGGGATAATATGGTCGGAGATACTCGTGTATGGCTCCAGAATCGGGGGGATCGGAGAGGATGAGAGCTTAGGGTTAGCGAACGAGATGCGCAGGTGTGAGGAGCTTCCCGGGGTCATCGGATGCACGGGGTCACGGGCGTAATTCCTATCCCTAAACGCGATCGAATAAGCGGACCGCGGGACCTTCGACACGTTCTCGCGTGTAATATAAAAAATGAAACAGAGTTTTTTGATAAGTGCTGAGAAGTCCTAACCAAATAGTGCGGCGGCGTTTTTTTCAAAACGCCGCCACACTTATAAGCTCTCCCAAGCGGAGCCTTACTCCCACTGTCCTAGATAGGTTTTTGTCAGAAAAGAAATTTGTTTTTGAACAATTCATGTTAGGCTCGTTAGATAGTTCTTGTTCGATTCATTCCTTAAGCAAATGAGCTAAACACAAACAAATCTTTTTAGCTTGATTGATAAATAAGTCGAACACGAATAAATATTTGTTTGTTCGTATTCGGTTAGATTTTGCTCGTATAATTAAATAATAATAGATAATATTAGCATAATATTTATTAAGTGTTTTTAGTCGCTTAAGATGTATTTAACTATAGTGCTTATAGGAGAATTACTTTAAGTTTAATCAATTGTAATTTTTGATGACTCGATTGATACTTTCCAGTAGGTTAGCAAGGTCTTCGATGATATTATTACAATTTGATATAACTTTCATACCTTTTTGAGTCATGAAAAGATGAATTCTAGATTTCCTCGCTGCACACTAATTGCGATTCCAATTCGAAGAAGAAGCCGCAGCCACTCCTTCCTCCGCTCACTCAAAGCAACCGCCAGCGATTTCGGGGCTCTATGGCTGGGAAAAACAATTGAGTACGCTTTAAAGGGCCTCCCCTCATTTACCACCCCGAAATTATAACCCCTGAGGTACCTCTGCGATACCCTACGCGGTCCACGCCAAGGATTTGTAATATGTTCCTAACCTCTCTATAGCCGACATCATTTCAAGAATAGGTATCATGGATATAACCAATATGTAACTCACCTATAAACTTCTCTATGCGGTACCACAGATATAACTTAGGTGTAATGCACTCGTAACCGAGCCCCCGCGGTACCGTGGAAATAACTTGGAAGTAATGCGCCTGCAACCTATTTCTGCGGTACCGCGGAAATAACCCATATGTAACTGAAATGTACTCCTCTAATAGCCTCCGTGTTCAGGACAGTAACACGATTATAATCCATTAGTCAGTTAGTTGTAGCCTCCCAGACTTAAACACCTGAGCGCGCAAATGTAGGTATTTAAGCAGCTAGGGTTTACTATTTTATTGACTATATTTTTCGACGTGATTGTATCGAGCTACAGAGAAAGTTGAAGATGGACTACAGAGATAGAAACTCTCATTTTATGTATGAAGGGGAGGTAGAAGAAGATGGTTTTTGACATCGACTTTATATATTCTTAAAAATGCAAGAATTTATGAATTCAGATTTATATATTTATAATGATTTAGTAAAGTCACAAATTCAGCGCAAGTATAAGTATCGTATCAAGTAATACAGGGCTCTAATGGAGCCATGGTTATCGATCCCACAGGGAAGGCAACGTTCTTTAAATCAGATAATATAACACTAAAATCCATTACCAACTGTAACAATTGCTCAAGTGTACTACAATTAGTGAATGCAAAGTATGGTAATAATAAAGCTACTACAATTACTTCTACTTACTAAACTAATTTAACTAACACACACTAACTTATGTGATTTATAAGATACTTCTATGTGAAAGGTGTTTTCTTTTCTGCATAAAGATTATGATGTGTGAATGATGAAGAATGATAATTTTCTGTATTGTGCCAAATAGGAGCATATTTGCTTCTTTACCCTTAAAAGAGTACCTCCTCTTCCAAGCATGTAAAGAACATTGACATATCTTAAGTTTAGTCACTAAATCTAAGGCTAGACTCGGGAGGATACCGACTCACCTACGGAAGCTCCCACTCACCCTTCACCCGAAGGCTAACCATAGGTTTTAGTTACCAATCATAGGACCAAATTGGGGATCCCATTCTGTCACCATAAAACCTCCAATTTGAAGTCCATCCAAACTCATTTCCCTATTTATTTGCACTCAATCCCCATGAACTACGCAATTCATTAACGGACATTGAATGGGTTCTTCATTCTTGTTGTAGAACATTCAATTCTTTTGGAATTAATGTTCCTCAACATATTTTAACAAATCAATTGGTCGGATTGAAAAGTAAATTAAGTTCCAAATGAAAGGACCATCACAACTTTTATAACACTTTAAGGGCACATCAATTCCACATCACCACATCATCACTATTTTATGCAAGAAGAAAGACAAAGGAAACTACTCACAAATCATGGAGAATATACAATAAAACATGGATTTTATATATAAAAGAAGAGTCATACAAACCACAATAGCAAATACAACTTTTCTACTTCTCTTACCCAAGCAAATTCCTTCAAAGTTCCCTTGATTCCTTTTCTATTCCTTGCAACACTTGATTCCCTCCTTGGAACAAAGATGAAGAAGCAATCTCTCACTTTACTCCCTCTTCTCCCCTCCTTAGAGAAAAATCTCTCTTCAAATCACACAGCCTAACTCTCACTCACACTTTCCTTACACTCTTTACAGTAATCCTCTTCTCCTTTTTCATTTTGAACACTTAATTTATGTTAGGAATGAATTCTCCAAGAGTTTCTTCAAGCACCCCTTCAAAAATCCGTCAAAACTCTTCAATTTGAAATGAACCGACATAGGGCGTCGGCGGCGCCCTATCCTACTAATAATTACTGAAGTTTTTGGAAGAGGGCGCCAGAAGCTGTTTTCCTCCAAATTGATCCGTTTTGCTCCAAATTCATTCATTTTTGCATCTTTTCACTCCAATCACCTATAATCATCATACCTGCAACAAATTATGAAAAGTACCTTCCTTTAAAGTGCAATATCACAAAAATAGGTAAAAACATATAGCTGAAAGAGTATATATTTTTGGTGCATCAGTTTTCCTGCCAACAGTGAAGAAGATGATATTAGGGTTGAGTGTGTTTTGAAAACATTTTTTAAATTTATTTTGAGAGACATTGCATCAGTTATTATAAGAATCTTCTTATTTATAGGATATAGCCATATTTTTAGAGGTTATAGTTTTAGAGGTATTTTTTTAGAGGTGCATGGTTTAAGGGTTCTATAAAAACAATCAGGTTAAATATCTTACATTAGTTAGTTTATAGAGGTCTTTTTAGGATATAACCATGTTTTATGGTTCAAGAGTTTTATAAAAACAATCAAGTTAGTTTGTAGAGGTGTTTTTAGGATCTAGCCATGTTTTAGGGTTCTAGGGTTTTTGTTTGTTCAGTTATGTTTGTAGAGGTATGTCTTTAGAGTTGCATGTTCATAGAGGGGTTTGGTTTTTTCGTACTATGTTTTTGGGTTTGACCGTTTTATTACAACTAAAGAATCCCTATAATGTAAAGAATATCCGAGGCTTTAGGATTGTTTCTTGAGTTGTTCATGAAGGTAAACATTTTATTCTCTTGTGTGCAGTTTGATGAGAGTGGAGCTACATGTACCGATCAAACTGTGAATATAATTCTTTAAACAATTGTCCATAATGAGAAAGAAGCTTACGAACTATATTGTGTTTATGCTCATCAGATTAGATTCAACGTTCGTAAGGAACACGCTACATACTGGCCTAACTCCAGGAATATTAAAACGAAGGACTTCATACGTGTAAAAGCAGATTTCAAGAAAGAGTTGAAGATCACAGATATTGTTAAATACAAAAGATCAGACACAATAACTAGTTGTCCTGCAATGATTCGATACACAGCTGATGATGAAGGCAATTAAACAGTAAAAAAATTCGTTGTATCTCATAACCACTCATTAGCAAATTCTGGTGATAAACACCTTTTGCGTTCCAATAGAAAGATAAGTGAAGTCAATACAGATGTGCTTAGATCGATGACACATTCAGGGATACGACCTGAAGACGTGTTTAACTTTCTTGCCAAAGACGTGTAGGTGTAGAGAACCTGGAATGTACGAAGTTAGATGCATTCAATTTCATTCAAAGAGAGAGGAGATGTAGAATTAAAAATGGTGATGCAAATATTTTATTGCAGTTGTTTACAGAGAGACGTTTTGATGATATAATGTTTGAGTGGGATTTTGAAGTGATGAGAGTGGTAGGTTGATGAGTTTTTTTTTAATGACGGGACATCCAGACTCGATTTTGATTGCTATGGAGATGTTATTATTTTTGATAATAGCTATAGATTAAATAAATATAACTTATGTTGCGCTCCTATTGTTGGTGTTAACCATAATTGGCAGAAATGTTCTCTTTGGAGTGGGATTCTTGTCACATGAGACGGTTAAATCGTTTAAATGGCTTTTCAAAACTTTTCTCTGTATCATGGGTGACAAATATCCAATAACAGTCTACACTGATTAGGATCGGAAAATGGATAGAGCCATATCATAGCTTTTGTCAAATACACGATATAGATTATGTCAGTGGCACATATACAAGAAATTGCCTACAAAGGTTCATTATGTGGTGGTGAATAGGATAGTCAGAGATATTTTTTATAAATGTATGAGGAAATGCAAGTCTGAAGAGGAGTTTGATGATACATGGGGGTCCATGATTGAGGCAGGTAATCTACAGGAGAATGTGTGGCTAGTTGACATGTACAGGATTAGACATAATTGGTCTACAACTTTTAATATGGATGTATTCGAAATAAGAATTGTATCGACCCAGAGAAGTGAGTCAACCAATAACATTTGTCATGGTGTCTCAAAGCTCACAAGTTCTATTACAGATTGTTATTTGGGAATTGAGAATGTCATGAGAACATGTAGGTGTAATGAGAAGGATGAGAACTTTAGATGTGACCAATCGTGATTACTCCTGTTGTGAGAAGCAGCCCAATACTGAGGCAGACAACTACATTTTATTCAAGGAAGCTGTATGTAGTGTTTAAAAAAGAGTTTATACACGGATCATGTGGTCTTCAATTACATCCCTCCCTTAATAATGAAACGAAATTTTTCTTTAGCAATTTGGACAATCAGAGGTCAAACAGAGTTTGGGTTGTAAATTTCGACAATATGAGTTTGGACATTCAGTGCAGTTGCAAAAAGTTCAAAATGATGGGGATACTATGTGCACACTCATTGCGAGTCATTAACTTTCTTCTTATTAAGAAGATGCCCGAAAAATATATGTTATTCAGATGGTATGCAAATGCAAAAAAAAATGTGTATAACAGTTACAGATCCAACCATCTGCAACAGTCACAAGAGTGCAATGCTAATAAAAATGACCTAATATTTCAAACATATATGCACAAATTTTCATATCAAATTACCAATAAAGCAAAGGTAAATGCATAAGTTGAACAACACACGATGGACTCCATGAAGAAATTATCATTGGATGTTGATGACATATTGCTTGGTAGAGGTTGTAGGACAAGGAAACAGTCTCAAAATAAAAAAAAACATGTGGATAATGAATCGAACCTGAAGGATCCTGCTAAAATGTGGCCTGAAGGAATCTTCACTGTCAGACTAAAAGGCTACTGGGAGAAGAGTAAAAGAGCAAAAGGTTTATTTCATAAACTCCATTCCGTTTTCATATGTTTAATGAAAGGATAATTTATTTAGCCTATAAACACTTTTTACACAGGAATGCAAAAAGATGTTAACAACACCAAAGAACCATAAACATTTCCGAGTGACGATACACCCATATGCTCACTGCCTGAATTTGTAACACAGGTTGAAATATATTCTCTCAATAACTCAAATGAAATTATGATGCATACATATATACATACATACATACATATATATATATATATATATATATATATATATATATATATGTATGTATGTATGTATATATGTATGCATCATAATTTCATTTCAGTAGTATATATATATATATATATACTACTGATACATGGATATACACTGCATAATTTATTTGCTCCACAGAACAGGGAATCGTACACCGCCATGATGACGGATTCAATTCATGAGACAATAATGCCTCAACGGTCTTCCTTTGAAGATTTTGACCAATGAATGCTTCAATTTAAGCTTTGATAAGATTTGATAGAAAATCTTATGTTTTAAGATAGTGGCTAGTAATTGTGTTGTTTTTTGGTTTTATTGTTGTCTACTACTTTGTTCCACTAAAAATCTATTTATGTTACAGGTAGTTTGAATGGTTCAATCAACATTCAATCAACTCAACAAAGATTTCCTTGAATATCATAGAAGTCACTTGTAATGTGTTATTGGGCTGAGTTATGGGTTTTTCTGTAATCTTTAATTCATTATGGGTTTTTCTGTAATCTGTAATTCATTATGGGTTTTTCTGTAATCTGTAATTCATTATAGGTATTTTGGTAATCTACAAATAGTTTAATGTTTATGGGTGGTTCTATGTTTAAGGTTTATTGACTAGTTGTTTAATTAGACGTTTTTAAAAATAGATGCTGCCACTTTCTTTTTGAATGAATGTTGTTGGATGGTAGGAATCATAATTACTTTATAAACTAGTTTATACTTTAACGATGCTGATATGATTTAAAGTATTTTTGTAATGATTTAAACTTAATGTATAATTGTTTGCTAACAATATAATTTTATCACTACTCAATTATTAAGCATTATGATTAATTCAAAGCTTGTTTTGCCATTAATAAACTTTTTGATATAAGCAATCCTCTGAAATTGGAGTGGAGAAGGTGACTAGAATGATTTCTATAATGTTAAATTTTATGTAGGGATAGCTAGGAGGGATTCCTCAGAAGATTAGATAGATAAAAATCATAACAAAAGAAGGTACCGAACAAATGATGTGTTTTCAGTGGTTTCTTTGAGCATCTCTATGGAAAGACTGAACGAATGTCTCTCTCCTTAATAATTGCTTCAATCAATTTCTAATTTGATAATGAAATTTAATTTTGATTTCCAATTAGTTGTTTTATGGAAGAATGAACTGTGGTAGTCCCCCTCAAGCTATCAGTTAATGTTATAGCTTTCTTACCAATAAGTCTTCTTCACTATAAGCTTTTCTTATAGTCAAAGCTTTCCTTACTCATAATTATTAAGATCTTATATTAATCACTTAACGGATCCGACTCATAATCTTTAAGATTTTGAATCGAGCAATAACCAAATTTGGCTTTTATTTCAATTTTTTAATTTTAACAAACTGACTTCTCTACTTTAGATATAATGTTGTTGTTCTTTTTTTTTTCCTCTATATCTTAACCTTCTTATAATGGGCCTTAACTTCAAACTAAGTTTGTTACTATTATTTTGAATAATAAAGCCTTTACAAATTCATGTACCATAATTACCTTGATTAATAAGAGGAATAAGGTCAGCTTATAAAATGATTGATCATCGATCAGAAAAAAAAGGTCTAGTTAAAGCACATGGCTACCATTAGGATCCAAACTTCACATTGGGTAGAGAAAATTATAGAACTTAGTAAAAGTTTTAGACTTTGCTGTTGAGACATGGTTAATCTGGAGTCTAATATAGAAAATTTCAGTGAAGTAAAGGAATCTGATGAATTCGAAGAAAAAAAAATTAAGGTAATCTACAGTTTTTTGGAAGATATTTCAAAGCAATGTTATCATTAAAATCTCGTAGAGTATTCATTTTGAGGACTATTTAAAATCAATACCTTGTAATCCATCATAATTGCATCTTTGTCATCCTTATTAGAAAGGGCATAAAAAGAGGTAAAATCAATGTCCTGGTTCGTATATTTTAATGACTGATGGAATAAGACAATACAATTGTTTTATAGTTACAAACATGCCTTCTTCATTACAAACATATACACTGCATTGCAAATCACAAGAAGGGGGAAGCTTACAATTCTTAGGAAAGGGAGATCTAACATATGTCCATGCAATAGAAGAGAGAAGGAGAATGAAGGAACAGTCCCAGGAGAAACACTCAGATACTCCAGCAGTCCTGACTGCCCAAAGATGTAAGAGCCAATTTCAACATGCAGGTGTGACAAATGTTTAGTTACAACAAACCTTACTGCTTAAAAGACAACAACAATTGCTGCTTCTAATGCATCCTGCCTCTAATGCATCCTGCATCAGTCTTCACTTTAATTTGCGAAAGGCTAATTACCTAAAATAGGTTTAAAAGACTCCTCTCCCTTAACTAGAAAATCAACCAACACATTTATCAAAACTCTACCATCCTTATGATAGAATAAGATATTAAATTAAACATTTTTCAAAACTCTACCAGCACAACAACCAGCACATTCAGAGAGACATAAAAGCATGAACATAAGTAATATGAGAGAAATAATGCAAATCTGAAAAGTAATGAATCATACAAAACATTCAAGTAATGAAAAAATAATTATTTACAACTGTTAAGTAAAATTAATAAACAATAAATGAAAAACTAATTATTTGTACAAATCCGAGCATTATGTACAAAACATACAAATTATGTACTACTGTTATGTACAAGTAATTTATTGTTTGTTTACAACATGTAATCACAACATATAAATTATGTTCGCAACAATGCGATTTTACAAAGCTCATATCCTATTTCTGCTCTGAATGAAGACATAGATTTTTGCCATCCCATATTTTCTTTCCAATTGATTTTTTTTCTTTTGTACAACTATTTCCATGTATTTACAAACAAATACACCATAGTCAAAACTATTGCTCTGAGTTAGAATGTTTCTGGGCATTACAACTGGCCATGTACTCAGATCAGTCGTGAACAATTCTCCGACATCCCTTAGAAAATGTTCAATCTACACATTTAAATTAATAAATGAATCAACAATTGAATAAGATAATGAATAAAAAATTAATTTGCCCACGTACTTACAATGTCGTGTGTGATCCCCAAATGTATTTTTTTGGGCAAGGAGTAAAGTAATCTCCACTTCTCTTCCTTTAAAATCCCAAATAACAATGTATAGTGCTGATTATTGATTATCGGCAGAAGAAGTAACTCCACATTCTCAACAGCTTCCTTTGTAATGTGTTGAACATACCCTTTAACGTCACCAATTCTGAACAACTACATAAGGAGAAATTGTCAAATAAAAAGTGGTAATGCTGGATGTATTTAGATAAATTGTAAAACAAAAGAATTTAATATTTTACCCAATGATGATTTATACAGCTCGGGAGAGTTGTTTCTCTTATTTTCTAGGACCACAGCGAAGCAGTAGACTTGTTCATTTCCTAACCAACCATCCGTGAGTAGGTCATCGAGATAACCTCGAGTACAAGACAACGATTATGTACTAATAATTAAGTCACCCTTACATTTCAAATATATAATCATTGCAGCAGATGAATACAAATGGAATATATATAATAAACATAAAATCATGTATGGTAAAAATTACATGCCTTGGAATTTGCTACAACAAAGATCAATTGTTTCCTAAATATAATCCGGAATATGTTGTCTAGCGGGAAAATCAAACACCAGTGCTGCTGGACAAACCAATCATATAAGCAACTAACAATATCAAATAGGAATATTAAAATTTAGAATTTGAGGACTTGAACAAAAAAATCTTAACCCTATCAGGGTAGTGCTCATCAACGTATATCCTGACAACTTGCTCCTCATTTGATTCAGCCGCTTTTGTGAGATGTTGTGCTTTTTCAACATGTTTTGCTTCTTCAGTAGGTACAGTAGGTGGAACACATAATGTTGTCACCTGATATCACCTTATTTCAACTTCAACCTGTCCTTGAGTGTATGTTATTACTTATTTTTTCCTCTGATTATTAAAAATGATAATTGGTAGTTAGCAAAACAAAATGGTACTTTATTTTTTACCTTGGTCGCTTCCTGTGTTATTTTTATCTTCTTCTTTCACTCGAATACCATAAATGGGGATATGGGATGCTTTTTTCTTCTGTCTAATCTAGCCTTAATCCTCTGGATTAGGTTTCCTTGTGGGGACTCTTTGACCCATCTCCGTGAATAATCGCCAACTTGTTCTTTTAGTCCGCTCTTTAAACCAGTTACTTCACTTTTTAACTCTTTCATTGTGTTTTCCAAACTTGACAGACGAGTGTAAACTGATTCTTGAAAGTCCAAAAATAATTTATGATGATCTTGGAGTAATGCATGTATTGCTTCGAAACCGATATGTGGACTACTTCCCAGAAATGTATCAGCATGTGTTGGTTGAGGAGCAATATGGTAAGGAACTATAGCAGCAGCCTCAATCATCATTAGTGAATGTATTTTGGATTGAGCATCCCGTTCTGGGAGAGGCTTCATAGGACTAGAGGGTTCTTCAAATGAATGGTCAAGTAAACAACTTTCTGTGTCTTTTAATTGAAGGAAAAAGTTATAAACCTATAAAATGTTACATACAATTAAAGTACTGCGTGAAAAAAAAATAAAACTTTATGAGGAACAAGTAAAAACATAACTCACATCAATAGGTTTGAGTCTCTCAAAGGATAATTGAATCTTCGTAGTATTCCACCTCACTTTTGTAGGCCACCGTAGCATTCGTGGTCTAGCCTCAGACACCACTGGGAGGACCAACAACGTGTGCTCTTAAAACTAGATGTGGCCACAACAAGTAACCAAGTTCATATGTAAAAATCACAACTATTGAATGTCAATTTTTCAATAATATGCGGGAAACAAACCATTAGAAGGAAAATAATTCCAGATAAGTATCCCAGTTGCTCATATATTCTTATTTTCGATGCTGAGACATTAAGTTGCTCTGTTAGAGATCGACAAATTGTATCAGACCAATTATACGAGGAAAAACCTTCTACTTCCTCACAAATGGAAGTCATCTGTTTTGTCACTCTAAAGTTGTTCGAGGAAAAAAGTAAATTGGACATTGAAAACTTAATTATTAATTGTAATAAATCATGTGAGGACTTCTTTGGTGAAAAGTTCATTAGTTTTCCTATCAAGAGTGCAACTTGGTTTGAATCAAACTTTAGCACTTTCCCTCCCAAGTTAAACACCCTTCGATCAATGTCCCAACAATTTATTATGTTCATTGTCATTATATGATCCTGAGGGTACGGGGGAAGGTCAAAAAATTGAACCAAACTCAAAACTTCTAATTCATTCCATGTGACATCATCAATTGAAGGTCAGATCTTATCAAGTACTGCTCTTAGAATAGATGAACGACATCTGCAATTCATTGAATTTGCCCTAAAAAACCTACAAGAAAAGAAAATAATAGGTTACTTTAATGTCAAATAAAAATCCAAATGATGACCAAAACCCTAAACCCTATCAAACACATAATACATTTTGATATACAAAACATGCAAAAAACACCATAATAGTGGATACTATGTGGTTCAATCTTTCATAAGAGACTAAACCCTAAAGAATTATGAATCTAGCCAATAAAGCAGTAAACCCTAGCTGCTTGATAGGTTTTACTGTTTCCTTCACTTGGTCTTATTCAATTTATGAATCTAGCCATAATCTTTCCTTCACTTGGATGTTTTTTATAAGATGCTAAAACAATGGTCTAATTCAATGATTATGTAACAACATCTACAACATTGGAAAAAAAATGCAAAAATGACATAAAAAGTAAACCCTAGCCTAAATCAACATAACCAAGAGAAGTACATTGAAGCCAACCTTCATTACGTAAAAAAAAATTTAAAAACAACCTAGATAAGCTTCCGGACTTCTTACGACCGCCCCTCACCTTTTTCTTGATGTCCACGAATTCTGACTTATCGTTGATACACCTAAAATATATAGTATTTTTATGCACATTTATACCTATTTTTAATGATATTGCACTTGAATGGAAGGTATTTTGTGTTTTTCTTCCAGGTATGATGAAAATGGATGGTCATGATGAAAGAAGCAAAATTGGATCAAATTTGGAGAAAACAAATGAAAAATAAAAATTTGGGCACTAGCGGCTAAGCGCCGCTGGGTCGACGCTTAGCCGCCACAGTTAAAAATTGAAATCTAAAGGAATTTGGCGCCAATTTCAAAGGGGATGGGATGCAACTCTTGGTGGTAACTTCCATAACTTTCTTTGGGCGGCAAGTTTGAATGAAGGGGTGCATTCTTTGGTGGATACATTGAATCTGGACACATTTGAAGAGACACCAAGGCACCTTTTGGTTTAATTTTTAAAGAGAGTCTTAGGAATGACTAAGTGCTCTTCCACTTTCATTTTGAAGAGAGTTTTTACAGTATTTTACTTTTATTTTGTGAGAGTTTTTATTAAGAGTAGGAGTAGAGAGTAGAAAGGAGAAAGGGTCGGAGTGAAGTCTTCTTCTTCCCACTTCTTTTCTTTCGTTTAGTTTAGTTTCTATTGAAGTCTGAAGTTTATTCTGAGTCACCGGAGTTGGGAGATCCACTCTGAGGAGTAGTTTAGTGAAGAGTTAAAGTTTCAGAGGAACTTCCTGAGTCTTGCAGAGAGAATTTTCAGATAAGTGTTTACTTTTGTTCTTACATTTAGTTTTTTAATTAATACTTATTTTTGTTTGTTGCTTTTCTTATGGTTTTTAATTTCAAATCAATTTGTTTTTGTATTTTCTCAAAGCATTCTGAGTAGTTTAATTTATCTTTTTCTTTCTTAAATGGAGAAGTAATTAGTTTATGGAGAATTGTTGTGGAAAGTATAAGTGTTTAAAGTTGGAAGAAGTTGTGAAGATTGATTCTGAAAACTTTATTTACTTCTTAATTTGGCCTATTAAGTTGTAGAATTTCTTGAGATTATGTAAGATCCAATGCGATATAGTCTCATAAAATTTAATAAGAATCACATGCAATTATTTGAGTCGGAATTGTAGTCCATATAATTGAATGTAATATTAGAAGATATTTTTATGGAAGGGAGTAAAATTAGAGGATTTTAGAATGACAGACTAAAACCCCCTAATTTGGTTTGAAGTTTTGAGTTTTGTTATGAGAAGTTAGCCCCCAGTTGGTGGGAATCAAGGGAACTCTACAGTGAGAGACTGATATCTTCCCTGCCTAACCATGTTCAAAATGATAAAAATTTCAAATTAACCTATGTTCTTTATAGAATCAAGTAAGGGTAAAGAACACATTTGCTTCTATCTGTCACAACAAATTTAAATACTTCCACAACAATACTTTAATAATTATTACTACTTCATAAAAGGAAAGAAAAAGATATTCTAGTTAATAGTGTTTTACATACAATATTATTAGTTATTATAATTTTAATTTCTTGCTTGATATTTTATTAAGGAAATTTCAAAAGACAAATCAACTTTCAAAACTTTTCAAAATCAAGACATACTTTCAAAAGCCATTAAAAAAAAGTAAAAAGATAATTTTTTGATTCCTTTAAAGATTTTCATATTTTCCCTGTGGGTTCGATATCTTGGGGCTTAATCAGAAAGTCCTATATTACTTGATAAAAGATACGTATACTTGCATAGTATCCCATATTATAAAATTATAATTTTCATATCTAAATCATCAACACATATAAATATCGGTGCAGGAACAAATTTTTTGGCGCACATACATTGATCAGGAATCAAGTTTTGGGTGCCGTTGCCGGGGAAAATAATTAAATTGCATTTTAAAGAGAATTAAGAAATTTTAAATTTTTACTTTTCTTTGTTTTTGTTAGTGTGTTGTGTTTTGTTTTGTTTTATTGTTGTATGCGTAGTTCAGGTTCTGAGGGACTTATGCCTTACGATTCTGAATTAGAAAGAACGATCAGAAACATAAAAAAATAAATAAAAATACAAAAAAAGATAAAAATATTCAAGAAATGACAAATCATCAAAATTAAAATGTAGGCATCCATCAAGAATTAAGACCTTTAAGAGATTCTTTTAACCCTACAGTAGATGAACTTCGTGGTAGTATTCAAAACCCTGCTGTAGCTGTTAATACTTTTGAGTTTAAACCTGCTATTATCCAAATGGTGTCTAATAATCGATTTGGGGGAGCAACAACTGAAGATCCTAATTCGCATCTTGCTAATTTTCTAGAGTTATGTGCTACTTTTAAATATGATGGTGTTTCGGATGATGCTATTATACTTAGACTTTTTCTTTTCTCACTAAGGGATAAAGCTAAAATATGGATACATTTATTACCACCTGGATCAATAAGAAGTTGGGGTGAACTGTCACAAAAATTCATTGCTAAATATTTTCCACCATCTAAGACTGCTAAGTTGAGAAATGATATAACATCTTTTTGTCAGTTTGAAGGGGAATCAATATATGAAGCATGGAAAAGATTTAAAGATCTCCTCAGGAAATGTCCACATCATGCGATACCAGATTAGTTAATAATTCAAACTTTTTATAATGGATTAGTTGGATCTCTTAGATCAATCATCGATGCTCCTGCTGGTGGATCATTAATGTCTAAACCATTTTCTGATGCTTATGCTTTAATTGAAGAAATGACTACTAATAATTTCCAATGGTCTTCTTAAATGTTAAATCCTAAAAAGTTAGTCAGTGTTTATGAAAATAATGCTTTTACAATGTTAGCAAATCAAGTTGCTGTTGTATCAAGGAAGATAGACCAATTTGGAAAGAATTTTTCTCAACCAAATCTCATGATTGAAGAACATTCATTAGGCAAAATGGTTGATTCTTATTCTTCACCAGAAATTGTGAATGTTATAATCAAACCTAACAACCCATATTCCAATTATTATAACCCAGGTTGGAAGAATCATCCAAATTTTAACTGGAATAACAATAATCAGGGTGGTGTTAATCAACAATGGGGGAACCACCAAGCAAACCCATTGGGGAAATGGAAAAACTAAGGTAATAATAATAGATTAACTTATCCTTCTAATTATAACAATACTTTACAATATAAAGATAAAAAGTTGTCCATGGAAAAAGTAGTATCACATATAGGAAATCAATTACAAATTCAAGGAGCAATCATCATAAATATAGAAAATCAATTGGGAAAAATTGCAAATGCCTTAAGTAATAGATCCCAAGGAATGCTTCCAAGTGATACTGAAGTGAATCCAAGAGAAAAGAATAAAGAACAAGTAAAAGCAATTCAACTGAGAAGTGGAAAAGAATTGGAAGGTAGAGTTCAAAAAGAAACTGAAGTAGAGAAAGAAGAGAGTGAAAGACCTAAAGATGACGCTCCAAAAGGTTTTGAAAGACATATTTCTCCACCTAAGGTTGATTTAGAAAAACCACCACCTTCATTTCCTCAAAGACTTCGTCAATAAAAGTTGGATAAGCAATTTTCAAAATTCTTGAAGATTTTGAAGAAGCTTACCATTAATATTCCATTTGCTGAAGCCCTAGAACAAATGCCAAGATATGCTAAATTTATGAAGGATATTCTTAATAAAAAGAGGAAGTTTGAAGAAAATGAGACTGTTGCACTTAGTGAGGAGTGCAGTGCGATTATTTAGAAAAAACTTCCTAAAAAACTTAAAGATCCTGGTAGTTTCACAATTCCATGTGCAATCTGAGAAAGATTTTGTAGAAAAGCTTTATGTGATTTGGGTGCAAGCATTAACCTTATGCCTCTATCAATATTCAAAAGACTGGGACTAGGAGAAATAACCACAACTACTGTAACTCTGCAATTAACAGATCGTTCGATCACATATCCTAAAGGAGTTATAGAAGATGTTTTTGGTAAAAGTGGATCAATTTATTTTTCCTGTGGATTTCATTGTGTTAGATATGAAGGAAGATAAAGTGATACCCATAATTTTGGGGAGACCTTTTCTAGCTACAGGTAGAGCCATGATAGATGTGCAAAAAGGGGAATTAACGATGAGGGTTAATGATCAGACTGTTACATTTAATATTTGAAAATCGTTGAAATATCCTGCTAGAGGTAAAGAAGATGAGTGTTATAGGATGAATGTTATTGAATATTTAAGTGAATATCATTTCAAATCAAATTATGAAGAGAAAGCTGAAAGAGAAGAATGAGAATATAAGCAAGAAGAGGAGTTATTTGATTCTGAAGATTTTGAAAGGAAGATTTGAAGTTTGTTCATGAAAGTTTTGAATTGTTGGATATAACTGAAAAAGATGAATCTTATGGTCCATCAATTGAAAAACTTCCTAAACTTGAGCTAAAAATGTTTCCTGATCATTTGAAGTATGTTTTTCTAGGTGAATCCTCAACCTTGCCTGTTATAATTTCCTCTCAATTAACTGAAAAGAAGAAGAGAGTTTGCTTGAAATTTTGAAGAAGCACAAGAAAGCCTTTGGATGGACAATTGTTGATATTAAAGAAACCAGTCATTCAATTTGTATGCACAGAATTCTTGTGAAAGATAATTGCAAACCGCGGGTTGATCCCTGACATGCCTAAAATATATACGTATTTTGCTATATCATTTTACTCATTTTTTATGATATTAAACTTTAAAGGAATTTATTTTGTATGTTTTTTGGTTTTAGGTGCAAGAAATGGTGATTGGAGCAAAAGGAAACAAAAACGGTGCAATTTGGAGCAAAAACGAGCACGAAATGAAATTCTGCCCTGACACAATTCGATAAGTCTTTTGATGCTTAATCTCTTTTACACTTCTTGCATATTTTTAAATGAGATTACACTTTAAATAAAGATTGTTTTTATGCTTATTTTGTAGGGCTATCTATTACGAACGCAACACAACTGAAACAGGGCGAATCTGAGCTAAAATGGAGCCAAACGGAGCAAAACGGTGGAGTTACGTAGAGGCTGCTCGCCGACGGCGGCCACGATCTCGCCGACGGCGCCCACGATCTCGCCGACGGCGAGATTTTCCAGAAAACACCGAAAAGTGCCCGAAAAGGCCACCGAGAGCGACCTCGAACCCGCCGACGGCACCTAGAAGGTTTTGAACCGACTTTTGGCGATTTTTTGCCTAAATTAGACGTATTTGGACGCTTTTTCGAAGGGGTGCTTGAGGGAACTCTTAGAATTCATCCATACTCTTTAAAATGACTAATATAGGTTAGAAAAAAGAGGAGAAAAATGCGGAGAAAAACTTTAAGGAATGTTTAGGATTCTTATATTAAGAGTAGAAATGTAGATTTCTACCATTTTGGAGAGATTGGAGATGAGATTTTGAGAGAATTTGTAAGGAGATGTTCTAGCATTGCATGGATCGACGGGAGACTTTGTGGGAGAGATCTTCGTCTTTCCCTCAAGGGAAAAAAACTAAGTATTGTTCTTCATTATCTTATAATTTTGTAAACAATTACTTAGTAGATTTGCTTTGGTTTAATGAAGTTTCCGTTGTGTTTTCTTCGTACTTTGTGACGCATCTCTCTTACTCTTTCTTCTTCTTTGCAAAATAGTGGCATGAGAAGATTATGCCAATCTTTTCATTTTACTTTTCTTTTGCAATGAGTAGGATTCATGATTAGGATATTGGGATGCTTGCTAAAAGATGTTTTAATTATAAATGTGATGGTTTTTACTTGCACTTCATTTACATTGCAATAAGGGCCCATTGTAGTGTTAAAATTCGTTGTAATTGTGTTAAGTCCCGAAGGGGCATATGTAATTCTCAACAAAGTGGAACCACATTCAAATTCCATGGATAGTGAAGTTCATGGGAATTGAATGCAAATAAATAAGGAAATAATATTAATCGGGCGTAGAATTTGAGATTTTAGAGTGACAGGCTAAAATCCTCAATTCAGTCTTATCGTTTGGGTGCTGAAGCGGAGATGTTAGCCCTCAGACGAGGGGAATGTGGGAGCTCCAAAGTGAGAGCCGGTATCCTCCCAGCCTGGCCACGGATTCAGTGACCAAGCATAGAATGAGTCAATGTTCTTTATGCCTGGACCAAAGAGTAAAGAATAAGATTGCTCCTATTTGACACATACAATATTTAATGCGTCTCAATCCTATAAATTATCTATTTCATTACATAAAGAATAGTAGTTTTTAATATTTCATAATTCTCCAAACCAAT
This sequence comes from Papilionanthe hookeriana x Papilionanthe teres, assembly GCA_022702705.1. Lineage (NCBI taxonomy): Eukaryota > Viridiplantae > Streptophyta > Magnoliopsida > Asparagales > Orchidaceae > Papilionanthe > Papilionanthe hookeriana x Papilionanthe teres. The sequence goes on from CM040430.1 coordinate 27,957,923, forward strand.
TCATCCAAAAAAGGTTATATTTAGAATTATTATTTGCATTTAGATATAGTTACTATCTTTACATTTAACACCTGCATGTAGGAATAGTTGCTAGATAAAACACAATTTTAATCGACATTCCAAACTAAGGACTATTAGTAGTAGACTAGAATTTGATTAAAGACTTCTTACTTTACTTCCTCGTGGGATCAATACTGGGGTTTTTAAAGAAAACTCTATATTACTTGAAGTGATACGTATACTTGCGTAGTACCCCTAGTGTGTAAAATATTTTCCAATTTTCATATCATTTAAGATTTTGCACACTAGCCGCTATTTATAAATCGGGTTAAGTTTTTGACAATTTTTTGGAAGTTAATTTACTGCGTAATTGCGGGTCGGGTCAAGTTTTTGGCGCCTTTGCCGGGGATGCTTCGGTAAGAACTTTAGGAGAATTTTAGTTGAAGTAATTAAGCTTAGACTTGGAAAACTGTAGTGTAGTAAAAACTATTTTGTGTGAAAAGTGTTTTTATATGAAAAAGTGTTTAAAATAAAAATTATTTTTATATGAAAAATAAGGTGTTTGTGAAAATGTTTTGTTGTGTTGAATATATTTTTGGTTTTATTTGTTTTATTGTTAATATATTGTTTGTTATGTTGCGTATGCGAAACAATGGATCTGCAGGACTTGTACCTTATGATCCCGAGTTTGAAAAAAATAAAAAAATAATAAAAATGCAGAAAGGACTCGAAAAATTAGAAATGGAAATGAAAAACTTTCAAGATAATAACTTGGAAAATTATTATAAATCATTGAGTGATTACATAAATCCTACGACATATGAAATTCACTCTAGTATATAAAACCCTATCTAGAAGCTGACTCGTTTGAAATAAATCCTGAGATTATCCAACTGGTGCAGAACAATCAGTTTGGGGGAACTCCTTCGGAGGATCCCTATTTACACTGATCAAATTTTCTAGAATTTTGTGCTACATTTGTTTATAATGGCATGTCAGACGATGCTATTAGACTAAGGCTTTTTCATTTCTCACTAAGGGATAAGGCTAAAATGTGGTTATACTCAGTAGCACCTGGTTCTATTAAAAATTGGAAGGAGTTAACTAAAAAATTCTTAGCTAAGTATTTTCCACCTTCAAGGACTATTAAACTTAGAAACGATATTATCTCATTTTGTCAGTATGAAGGAGAATCAATATACGAAGCGTGGGAAAGATTTAAGGAACTCCTAAGAAAGTGTCCACACTATGCTCTGCCCGATTGGTTAATCATTCAAACTTTTTATAATGGGTTAGTAGGATCCCTTAGGTCTATAATTGATGTTGTCACTGGTGGATCATTAATGTCAAAATCATTTGATGAAGCGTACGCATTAATTGAAGAAATGACTAAAAATGAATTTCAATGGCCCTCTGCAAGGGTAAATCATAAAAATGTAGCTAGTATTCATGATACAGATACGATTTCAATTCTTGCATCTCAGATTGCTGCAATATCATGGAAGTTGGACCAATTTAGAATGAACTAACCTCAATTTACTCCTGTAAGTGAGGAAAGTTCATTAGGGCCTTTAATTGATTCTAAATTATCATATGAGACTTTAAATACCATAAACAACCCGTACTCTAACTTTTACAACCTAGATTGGGAGAACCATCCTAAATTTAACTAAAATCATACTACTAATGGTGGAAACCTAAAATGGGAAAATAATCATGCAAATCATAATGAAAGTTGGAATAATCAGGGGAACACAAACTATAGACCTTCATATCTACCGGACTCTAACAATGATCAACAATTTGAGGATAAGAAAATGTCTATGGAAGAAATGATATTGCAAATGGGAAACCAGTTGCAAAGTCAAAATGATGCAATTAGAAACATAGAGAATCATCTGGGACAAATTTCTAATTTACTTAGCAATAGACACCAAGGAACAATTCCTAGCAACAATGAGATCAACCCTAAAGAGAACACTAATGAACAAATAGAAGCTGTCCAATTAAAAATTGGAAGAGTATAGAGGATGTGGATAGAAAAGAGAAAGATATTGTGAGAGAAACAAAGGAAACAAAAAGACCTGAAGATCATGTTTCTAAGGATCTGGAAAAATTAATATCTCCAACTAAAATTAGTTTGGAAAAACCACCACCTCCATTTCCTCGAAGACTTAGACAACATGAGTTGGATAAAAAATTTTCAAAGTTCATGAAAGTATTTAAGAAGTTAACAATAAATATTCCTTTCACTAAAGCTTTGGAACATATGCCAAGTTATGCAAAGTTTATTATGGAGATACTTAACAAGAAAAGGAAATTTGAGGATTACAAGACAATTGCACTAGGTGAGGAGTGCAGCGCTATACTTCAGAAAAATTTTCCTCGGAAATTTAAAGATCCTTGTTGCTTTACAATTCCTTGTGAAATTGGAAAAAGATTATATGGAAAAGCTTTATGTGATTTAGGAGTGAGCATTAATGTGATGCCTCTATATATATTTAGAAGGTTAGGTTTAGTTGATATTTCTCCCGCTACTGTAACCCTTCTGTTAGCTGATCGATCTATCATTTATCCAAAAGGAGTTATAGAAGACGTGCTTGTTAAAGTGGACAAATTTATCTTTCCTTTTGACTTTATTGTATTAGATATGGAGGAAGATAAAGAAATTTCAATTATTTTAGGGAGACCTTTTCTTGTTACTAGACAAGCTATGATAGATGTACAAAAAGGAGAGTTGGCTATAAATATTAATGACCATGAAGTCACTTTTGATGTATTAAAGACTATGAAATATCCAACTGAGAGAAAAGATGATGATTGTTTTTGGATGAATGAGATTGATTATCTAAGTAAAGACCATTTCCAAGAAATTTTTGAGAGTAAGTTAAAAGATGAGATTGAAATAGATTTTCATGATGATTCGAAAACATCACTTAAAGAAGACTGTATATATGTTCAGGAGAGGTGTGAAATGATGGACGCTACCAAAAATAGTAGACTTTTAATTCCATTTGTTGAAAAATCTCATGAACTTAGGATGGATGTACCCCATATAATTTTAAAGCCTATCTATTTAGAGAATTCATCTACACAACCAGTCTTTATATCTTTAGATACGACTCAATCACAAGAAAAAACCTAAATTGAATGATGAACATGATAAATTTATTGAACTAAGACTTCGAAGAGAATTTAAGGATAAATTTCAAAAGAACTTTGAGTTGAGAAAAGAGGATAAGGATATTGGAAGACCATTGGAAGAAATTCCTAGGGAATTAGAAAAACCTATTTCCTCAACTAAGATAGATCCCAATCATTTAATAATTATAAAGGGGAAGAATTGGAAGATAACTTGAATCATAAGAGTGACATAGAAGAATTTGATACTGAATTTGAATTATCTAGAGAGAATTTGATCCAAATTTAGAAGATATTGAAGTATCTTATAAAGATCCATTTCTTATAAATTTTAAGGATGATATTAATATGCAAATTCAGAAAATCAATAGAAGAATATTGGATCTAGAAAGAAATATGAGGAATTATGATATAAATCTAACTGAAAATGAAGAGCTAAATGAAAAATTAAAATTTGAGGATTTTATAGGAATCACTGGATTTGGAAATGATTGGGTAATTGATCGAGGATTACTTAAATGAAATTTTGATCCACGTGGAATCATTTGTCGGGCTAACGATGTTAAACCAAGCGCTTTATGGGAGGCAACCTATAGTTATCAGTGTGCTTTGATTTAGTGTGCTTGAGAGTCATGATTATTAGTGATATATTGTATTTGCTTTATATTGGATTGATTAGTTTGATTGATGAATGGTAGATGTTTGGATTATTAGTATTTGATTTGATCTTTATGTGTCATGAGTGAGGTGATTCCTAAACTTCTTATTATGGCTAAACTTGATCTCTTGTAGTAGCTGGATTAATGAGTCCACTGTGACTTGGGTCTCACCCAGACTTGAGTTTTACAAGAGAAATCATGAATTTTGAACATTGATAATTCCATCTTAATTTGTTACTTCCTTTCTGCAACTTTATTTTCATTAGGTAGGAGTTTTGATGAATACCATTAGGATGATCTTACACTATCTTTATAACTGTTAGAGGTGCTTAATTATAAGGATTAGATGATGCCTGAGATTGGTGTCCGGAAATCAATTTATTAGGGATAATCTTATCTTTGGGATTATAATCTATAAAACCATTTTAAAGTACCTAATTTACTAGTGTAGTGATTCCGTTAGAAATTAGAAGTAAATCAATGTGATGTGATGAGTTAATGAAAGAATTGACATCATTTATCATATGTGTGTTTATGTTTGTGTTACAACTTTATTTAGGTCTTGAAGAACATTTGTATATTCCCATGCTGATACGTGCTACGCTAGTTAGACTTTGGTTTAGTTAATTTCATTCTGGCATGATTAGTTTAGATTTAGTTTTTCCTGCATATTGTTCTATCCTAATGAATAGTTGTAAATGGTTTTGATAGACATTTGTGGTAGATAGAATTTCTAAATTGTTTTCTTCCTGCTTATATTTTCTGTACTGAATGTTATATATGTTAAAAATTAAGTTCAGGGGTAGGAAAAAAAGTAAAATTTTAAAGTGAAAATGCTTCCTTTTAGTGTAATTTTATTGTAAGCATGTTTTAGGCTAGATTTAGTTTTTCCTACAGTCATTATATCCTGATTATGCATGATATGAATTTGATAGGATGTTGTAGTAGTAAGTATATTCAACCTTTACTTTTTCTTCTTGCTACATTTTATGGAATTAATTGCAAAATATTTTAAAATTTAAGTTTGGGGGGAAGAAAAATATTAACTCTTTTTTGTTCTCAATTATTATATTTTCAAAAATTATTAGCATAACTTCTGGCAATTGAACCTCGCCTGAGATAACTAAAACCTTTTATTTCAGTTGAATATTATGGAAGGATTGGATGAAAGTTTTTAGTAATAAAGGTTGATTTTATAAGGGTAAAATATTTGGTATGAAAAAATTTGATTATAGTTAACTATTTAAAGTAAAGAAAACTGTATTTTTGAAATGTTAAGAGACTTAAAGTATTGTGTGTTAAGAAGAGATTGTGACTGATGAAATAATAAAGCTCATACCTAATTATAAAGTAAGGATGTGTTTCAAGTTTGAACTTTAGAAAGAGGAGAGTGAAGTTCAAAATCATTATAGGATCTCCAGATATAGTAATCCTCATTTAAAAAAAAAGAGAGAAAAAGAAAAGAGAGTGAGAAAAAGGGGATTGAAAATGATCCCGAAAGAAAAGAAAAAAAAAAGAAAGAACGAAAAATATTTATGAGGAGAAGCTTAAGGAGATGCCTAATCAAAAATTTGCTTCACTTGAGTCACTCTAAAGGGAAAACTTGATTTCATTTCTGAATTTATATTTAAAGTATTGGCCTACATTCTGATGAAGTTTACATGAACTCATTTTTCACATAATCTTTCAAGGCACTCTTAATGTGACAAATTATGATTTATCTTGAAATAAATAGAAGACTATAACCCTTTGACTTGATTGCTGAATATTCTTATACCAGTAGCGTTAACCTGAGTTACTGAATTTTTTTCTAAAAATCTAACCAATATATTCTTTTGAATGAAAAATTTTAGTGTATTACAGGTGAAAAGTACATTGCCCCGAGTTATATTTTTATGTAGTAAAAGTGTTACTTGAGGACAAGTAACAGTTAAGTTTGGGGGATTTTGACACGCCTAAAATATATACGCTTTTTGCTATATCATTTTACTCATTTTTTATGATATTACACTTTAAAGGAAGGTATTTTGTATGTTTTTTGATTTTAGGTACAAGAAATGGTGATTGGAGCAAAAGGAAACAAAAACAGTGCAATTTGGAGCAAAAACGAGCAAGAAATGAAATTCTGCCCTGACACCTTTCATTAAGTCTTTTGATACTTAATCTCTTTTACACTTCTTACATATTTTTGAGTGAGATTACACTTTAAATAAATGTTGTTTTATGCTTATTTTGTAGGACTATCTGTTACGAACGCAAAGCAATTGAAACCGGGCGAATAAGAGCTAAAACGAAGTCAAACGGAGCAAAACGGTGGAGTTGCGCAGAGCCTGCTCGCCGATGGCCGCCATGATCTTGCCGAAGGTGAGATTTTCTAGAAAACACCAAAAAGTGCCCAAAAAGGCCACCGAGAGCAGCCTCGAACCCATCCCAAAAGGTTCTGGACCGACTTTTGGCGGTTTTTGGCCTAAATTCGACGTATTTGGACGCTTTTTCGAAGGGGTGCTTGAGGGAACTCTTAGAAATACATTCATACTCTTTAAAATGGCGAATATAGGTTAGAAAAAAGTGGATAAAAACTTTGAGGAGTGTTTATGATTCTTAGATTAAGAGTAGAAATGTAGATTTCTACCATTTTGGAGAGATTGGAGATGAGATTTTGAGAGAATTTGTAAGGAGATATTCTAGCATTGCATGGATCGATAGGAGACTTTGTGGGAGAGATCTTCATCTTTCTTTCAAGGGGAAAAAACTAAGTATTGTTCTTCATTATCTTATAATTTTGTAAACAATTACCTAGTGGATTTGCTTTGGTTTAATGAAGTTTCCGTTGTGTTTTTCTTCGTGCTTTGTGACACATCTCTCTTACTCTTTCTTCTTCTTTGGAAATAGTGACATGAGAAGATTATGTCTTTCTTTTTATTTTACTTTTCTTTTCCAATGAGTAGGATTCATGATTAGCATATTGGGATGCTTGCTAAAAGATGTTTTAATTATAAATGTGATGGTTTTTACTTGCACTTCATTTACATTGCAATAAGTGTTAAAATTCGTTGTAATTGCGTTAAGTCCCGAAGGGGCATATGTAATTCTTAACAAAGTGGAACCACGTTCAAATTCCATGGATGGTAAAGTTCATGGGAATTGAATGCAAATAAATAAGGAAATAATATTAATCGGGCGTAGAATTGGAGATTTTAGAGTGACAAGCTAAAATCCTCAATTCAGTCCTATCGTTTGGGTGCTGAAGTAGAGATGTTAGCCCTCAGGCGAGGGGAACATAGGAGCTCCAAAGTGAGAGCTGGTATCCTCCCAGCCTAGCCACGGATTCAGTAACCAAGCATAGGATGAGTCAATGTTCTTTATGCCTGGACCAAAGGGTAAAGAATAGAATTGCTCCTATTTGGCACATACAATATTTAATGCATCTTAATCCTATAAATTATCTATTTCATTACATAAAGAATAGTAGTTTTTAATATTTCAAAATTCTCCAAACCAATTCATCCGAAAAGGGTTATATTTAGAATTGTTATTTGCGATTAGATATAGTTACTATCTTTACATTTAACACTTGCATTTAGGAATATTTGCTAGATAAAACACAATTTTAATCGACATTCCAAACTAAGGACTATTAGTAGTAGACTAGTTTGATTAAAGACTTCTTACTTCACTTCCTCATGGGATCGATACTGGGGTTTTTAAAGAAAACTCTATATTACTTGAAGTGATACGTATACTTCTGTAGTACCACTAGTGTGTAAAATATTTTCCAATTTTTAAATCATTTAAGATTTTGCACACTAGCCACTATTTATAAATCAGGTCAAGTTTTTGACCATCTTTTAAAAGTTAATTTACTGCGTAATTGTGGGTCGGGTCAGTCCCCACAGAAGATTAAATCCTATCATGAAAGACGTTGTTAAGAAAGAAATTTTAAAATGGTTGGATGCTGAAATTATCAACTATATTTCAGATTGTGCATGAGTTAGTCCTATTCACTGTGTTCTTAAGAAAGAAGGAGTAACTGCGACTGTTAATGAAAATAATTAAATGAAACCAACAAAACAAGTTACAGGGTGGCGAATATGCATTGATTATAGAAAATTAAACCTTGCCACAAGGAAAGATCATTTTCCACTCCCTTTTCGATCAAATGTTGGATAGACTAGCTGGGCATAAATACTTTTGTTTTCTGGATGGATATACTGGTTACCACCAAATTCAAATTGCTCCTGAGGATCAAGAGAAAACTATGTTTACCAGTCCTTATGGTATGTTTGTATTTAGAAGAATGCCCTTTGGTTTATGTAACGCCCCTGCTACATTTCAGAGATGTATGATGGCTATTTTTTGTGATTTGATTGAAAAAGGGATTGAAGTTTTTATGGATGACTTTTCAGTGTTTGGAATTTCGTTTGAATCATGTTTAGAACATCTATCTATAGTTCTAAAACGCTGTTTGGTCCTTAATTGGAAAAAATGCCAATTTATGGTAGCAGGAGGAATTGTTTTGGGACATCGGATTTCAGAAAAAGGTTTGGAGGTTGATCCTGAAAAAATTCAAGTTATATCTAATTTACCTTGCCCAACCAATGTAAGGGGAATTAGAAGTTTTTTAGGACATGCTGGATTCTACAAGCGTTACATCAAAGACTTTTCAAAGATTACAAAACTTTAATGTCGTTTAGTAGAAAAGGATGCAATTTTTATTTTTGATGATGACTGCAGTAAAGCCTTTGAAACATTAAAAGAAAAATTAATCGCTGCACCTGTAATAATTTCACCAAGTTGGGAAAAACCTTTTGAATTAATGTGTGTTGCTAGTGATTATGCTATTGGTGTTGTTTTAGGTCAAAAATATGATAAAATTTTCAAAGTAATTTATTTTGCCAGTAAAACTCTTAATGAAGCTCAAATTGATTATACCACTACTGAGAAAAAGTTATTAGCTATAGTATTTGCCTTTGATAAATTTCGATCATATTTAATTGGAACTAAACGTGTGACACATACTGATCATTTTATTATTAAATTCTTAATGAAGAAAAATGATACACAAATGAGACTGATAAGATGGATTCTTCTTTTGCAAGAATTTGATTTTGAGATAGTAGATAGGAAGGGTTCTGATAATCAAATTGCTGATCATTTGTCCAGGCTTGAAATTAAAAAATCTGTCTGTGATATTTAAGAAATTAATGAACATTTTCCTAATGAAAAACTGTTCACTGTTAAAGAATGGCGTGTTCCGTGGTATGCAGACATAGTAAACTTTATTGTTAGTAATATTATACCCTGTGGATGGAAATTCTAGAATTGTATTAAGTGTTATGTTTGTTTTAATATAAGTTTGTGTTTTTGTGAAATTTGTGTGGAAGCAATGGATATTAAATTTTTATTTAGAGTATTAGAAGATTTATGTGGGGAGAAATAATTATTCTGGAGTAATTAAGGGTGATTAACAATGTGATTTAGTGCATATACCTTAATTGTGAAAATTTGGGTATTGGCGGCTAAGCGCCATATTTCACGGCTAAGAGCCGAGAGTTCGCACTTAGGCACCAGTTCGCAAAAATTGGTTCCCAACAGTTAAAACCTCGAAAAATTGCCATTTTTAAAACACCCCATCGTCTTCAACCTTCGGTTTAACCCGAGAGAGGAGCTTAGGGCATCATATTGTGGATCATTTAAGAGCCGATCTCAATAAAAATTGTTAGATTTGGATTCCTTGAGGTAAGAGTACTACTTCTAAGTAAAAATTTTTTATTTTCACCATGTATTTTGAGTAAGTTTTAGAAAATCTTAAAATCACTATTCATGGTGAAAATTTGAGGAAAAACTTGAGAAATTGCTTGGATTTAGTGAAAAAATCTTTTGGAAGATATTTTAGCAAATTTAGTTTGATTTTGGAATTTATGGTAAATTTTTCGTGAAAATTTAGAGATGGCTCCAAAGTCAAAGCGTGCACAAGAAAAAACAAGATTTGATTCTGACCAATTTGTTAGTGTGAGGGCTGAGGAACGATACGTTGATGCATTACAGTCACTTAAGTTGATTCCTGAGCGAGTATTTAGTAAGACAAGAGAGGTGATTGAAGATATGATTGCTAGAAGAAACTGGGAGAATTACTGTTGCTTCTCTGCTGTTGCTGTTGTTTCTGTGGTTAGAGAATTTTATGCAAATTTGCTTACTGCAGAAGAGCATCAAGTGATGGTTAAAAGGCATGAGGTCAACTTTTCTTCTGGGGCAATCAATACATTTTATGGACTACCTCCTGACATGTTATGTTTTTATTCTAACTATCATCCTACGGAAGGAGAATTAGATGAGATCATGGAATTTCTGACTGATGGAAGAGGATTATGGAAAATAACAAATGATAGAAGAGTGAAATTTCCTGCTTCCAAATTGAATGCCACTTCTAAGGCATAGCATTATTTTATCTCATCTAAGTTGTTACGTTCGAGCCATACTAGTGATGTAACAAGAGAAAGAGCTGTGTCGAACCATTGTATTCAGCAAGGGAAGCCTATTGGCATTGGAAGTATAATTTATGATTATGTTTTGAACTGTGCTAGAGCAACCACTACTGCAGGTATGGGATTTCCTTCCTTGATTCATTCATTATGTAAACGATCTGGAGTGAAGTTTGAAACCTTGGAAGAGGTACTTCAGCCACTGAGACCAATTACCAGTGTAAACGTTGGTGCTTACACTGTACATTCAGAGTTTGGTTGGAGAGGAGGATTTGGTAGGGCTTCTTCTTCTTCTGCTTCTGCTACATCTACTTCTTGTGCTTCTACTTCACGTGCTTCATCATCTACTGATTCACAGACTGGTTTATTAAGAAAAATTTTGAAAAAAGTGAGTCTTACTCGAGAGCATCTGAAAGATATGGATGGTAAGATGGATAATGTGGATAGATATATTGTAAAACATGATGAGTATGAGGAGAATTATCAGCATTATTTGGATAGACTGATTAGAAGTGATCAGAGTGCTGAGATGGCCCCTTATCCATTCTACATACCTATGTGCCATCCAGGGATTGGAACGAGCAGGATGATGATGATGATGAGGATGATGACTAGATTTTTGTTATTTGTTTTCGTTGTGGTGTTGTATTGATGTATGTGTGTTTTGTTTAGTATTTAGTTTGATCATTGTGTTGTGATATAAATCTTGATAGTATGCAGACTGTAGTTTGTATTATTTTTCTGTTATGCATATTCAGATGTATTGTTGTTGTTTATATTGATGTTTTATATGTTGCTTTGTGGCAGTGATGTGTAATAGTAAATGTTTTTATGTGTATGTTATGTCAGAGTTTTTAGTAGTGTGTACTTTAATTCAAAAACTGTTAGGAGATTATAAACCACTATTAGGAACTTTTACTTAGGAAACTACATGTTTAAAATTTTTCAAATTCCACTATCATCTGTTATCTGTATTAATGTGTTATTTTAGTTGGTGTGTATTTGCTTTGAAAACCTCCACTACTGTAGAAGTCTTTTTGAAATTTTTACTTTTCTATGCGTAAAAAAATTGTTTTGAAAAATTAAATTTGATTTCATTTTACTCCTGTTATTTAAATTATTATACTTGCATATTAGGATATTTAAAATTCCTGCAAGCATGTTATGTTAGTTTTTTATTTCTCACCCAAGTATCATTTCTTATGCTTAAATGTTTTATCTTAATTAAAGATTAAAGTTTTGGGGGGGAATTTAAAAAAAAAGATTTTCAAAAACCTATAATTTTATTTGATTCTCAAGAATACTTAAAATAAATCTTATTTTTGATTGAGAACAATTATGTATATGAAGTCATATTAGGGGAACAAAAATTTTGAATATATAAATGAATAAAAAAATTTAGTTAAAATTTATAGTAATCATGAAAAACTTAAAGTTAAAATTTTCTTAATGAAGAGGTGTTAAATAAAGTTAAACTATCTTTAGTAAGAAGTTTTGTATTTTTATATAAGTAGAAGATTTGACTTTTATTCTTCAAAGCTTAAATTTCTTTTATTAAAGAGTGATTTTTAAATACTATTATTATGATTTTTAAGTGAAAGTTATAAATCTGATCTTTATTTTAAATGGAAAGATGAAATTCAAATTCATTAACGGGCTATCCAGATATAGTAATCCTTACCTTGTAAAAAAAAAAGAAAAAAAAAGTGAAGTGAAAAATAGTATATGAAAAGGGAGGAGAAGCTTGAGGATTTATGGGCCTAATCAAAAATTGGTTTCATACCTAAAGTTTAAAATATAAGGTTAGAGAAAATCTAAAGCTTAAGGTTATAATAAAGTAAGTAAAATTATTTTGAAATAAAGATTTTTAAGTGAGAAAAATAAGTGTTTGAGTCCTATATTTTGAAGAATCTACAAATATTTTTGAATTACATAGAAACTTATATTATTTATTTCCTTTACTTAAGAACTTTCTAAACTTTAAGTTGGTTTTGATTACTGAAATGTTTTCTAAATTGGACTATTCCATTTCTAGAACAAAATTTTGTTATCTTCCTAAGAAACTCATTACATAATTTGCATGCTAAAATGTTCTATGAGATTAACTGTCACTTGAGAACAAGTAACATTTTAAGTTTGGGGGATTTTGATACACCTAAAATATATTGTACTTTTATGCACATTTTTATACCTATTTGTAATGATATTGCACTTTAATGGAAGATATTTTGTGTTTTTTCTTGCAGATATGATGAAAATGGATGGTCATGATAAAAGGAGCAAAATTGGATGAAATTTGGAGCAAAAAAATGAAAAAAATTAAAATTTTGGCACTAGTGGAACTCGATTTTGGTGTATTTTTATGATTTATATGATTTTTTAATATTTAGGAAAAATATTTTAATTATTTTAATTATTCTCAAGTGACCAGGGAACAAAATGTGACATTTTGGTGTATTTTTATGATTTATGTGATTTTTTAATTATTTTTAAATATTTAAAATTCAAAAAATAGCTTAAAATAACATATATATTTTAACTCCAATTTTATTTTTCCTAAGTCCATCTAGTCACTAGAAAGTCCCAAAAGCATTTTTATAATTTTAATAATTATATTTTATTTATGATAATTATTTTACTACCAAAAGTGCTATTTTACTTAGAAATTCTTGAAATCAATTCCAATTGACTTCAATTTTTTATGGGGGACCTAAAATGACCATTATTTACAGTGTGGAATGATTTTTGTGATTTTTTTCATTTATATTTTAATTAATTAATTTTTTTAAGTTTAAATGAGTTATTTACTTAAACTGCCATTTTCAATTACTTAAATCTAATTAACATTTTTCCTAGGGTCCTCTGACTGCAGTGAACCTACCAAACCTATTTCTATATTTTTTTATTTATATTTTAATTATTATAAATTTTAAACTAAAATAGACTCATTTAACTTAAAAATTAGGGATCTCTGGTTAGAGATGTCCTCCGACCTTCGAAAAATCAAAGAAGACCCCTAACCACGGAGGGAACAGACCCTTCAAATCCCATACCATGGTGAATTATATATAACAAGTTATGATTTAATTGAGTTTCAGATCATTTAATTAATTTTAAAAAATAAATATATGTTAATTTTTTTAATTTTATTTCCATATTGTTCTCCTCTATTCACTGAGTAACAAGATATTTTTTCTTCTATTTTATAAATTTTCCACACCAAGTTATGTATTTTTGAATTTTATGGAATTAAATAAATAATTTAAATCCTTAAATTCCTACTTATCTGACTCGGCGTCGCGTCAACCTACAACATCTTTGAATGCCGGGCACTGCTTTGCCATTTGATGCTGACATCTAAGTTAGCTGCCACATAGCTATGCTTTATCGTCCTGATCTCCTGTCCAACGTGATCCTGACCCTCCATCCGTTACACGCGTGATCCTATGGCTGAGAGTCATTGTCCCTAACTAATGTAAACTCTGGACTGCACGCATTCAAACCCTAAGATCTCTGCCTAGAATAAACCAAATCACTTTGGGTTTGTTCCTACACCTTCATATATACGAGACAAACACATCCATATAGTTTATCAATTATGAAATTAAACTCCTCTTCGGAATGTGTCAACTCAAGCTCAAAATGGGGGAAAATGGTATATACCTTTGTCTGAGAGGTGTGGCCTCAATCAGATGCTTACAGAAGCTTCGTTGAGAGTTTGCAAACTTTCTGGAAGTGTCTCCTGGATTTGGTGAATTTTTTGTGTAAGAACTCTTCCTACAAGAGCGAAGGCTGGGGAAAAATTCTACTGTAGAGGGCTCTGGAAATGGGGCTTTCAGTGGGGAACTTCTTCTCTAGCTCTGAGGAAGCTCAGGGAATGATCAATTTGAGGTTTGATGGAGTTTGGTAAGGTGTTCTATTCCTGGCATGATTTTAAGCTTTGAAATGAGCTCAGCCAGTGGGAAATTGGGCTGGAAAATGGCTGGGTTGAGCTTAGGAAAGCTGGGAGATTTTTTGTGAGCAATTTGACAGAGTTTCCCTAAGGTTTTGTGTATTATCCGTACTTGGCAGTTGATGCGGCTTTGGCGTGTGCTATTTTTCTGCGTGTTTTATGATTGTATGTATGTGCACACACTAGAGCTTCTACACAAGTATATGTATCATATCAAGTAATACGGTGCTCTAACGGAGTCCCGTTTATCAATCCTACAGGGAAGTGAGGTAAGAGGTCCTTAGTCAAATTCTAGTTTACTATTATCAGACTTTATTTTGGAAGGACGATATAAGTGGATTTTTGAACAAATAGTCCTAAAAGTAAGTCTTATGTTTAAAATAACTAATAACTACACCTAAAGGAAAATATTAATTCCAAAGATAACCCTTTCTGGATGGACTGGTTTGGTGAATTTTTAGATAATAAAATCTACTATTCTTATGTAGTGAATTGGATAATGTAAATGAATGAGATGTATTAAATATTGTATGCACCAAAGAAGAGCAATCATATTCTTTACCCTCTTCCTAGTGCATAAAGAACATTGGTTAATTCTAAGTTTAGTCCCTAAATCCGTGGTTAGGCTGGGACGATACTGACTCTCACTCCAGAGCTCCCACTTCCCTTCGTCTGAATGCTAACTCTCGCCTTTGTTTCCAAACACTAGGACCAAATTGGGGATTTTAGTCCGTCATCCTCAAATCTATAATTTTACGCCCATCAAAATATATTTCCTTATTTATTTGCACTCAACCCCCACGAACTTCACCATCCATAGAATTTGAATGTGGTTCCACTTTGTTGAGAATTACACCACCCTCTCAGATCATAGTGCAATTACAACAAATTTCAACACTACAACGAGCTCTTTTTGTAATGTAAATGAAGTGCAAGTAAAAACCATCACATTTATAATTAAAAATCCTTCTAGCATACATCCCAATATCCTAAACAAGAATCCTACTCATTACAAAAGAAAAGTAAAAGGAAAATAATGACATAATCTTCTCATGCCACTATTTCCAAATAAGAAGAAAGAGTAAGAGAAAAACATCACAAAGCATGAAGAAAACACAACAAAAAACTTCATTTAATCAAAGAAAATCTACTGTAAAAGCGTTTAAAAAATCATAAGATAATGAAGAATACAAAACTTAGCTTTTTCCTTTTGAAAGACAGATGAAAGTCTCTCCCAGAAAGTCTCCCGCTGATCCATGCAATGCTAGTACAAACCCTTACAGATTCTATTAAAATCCCCTCTCTAATCTCTCCAGAAAGGTAAAAATCTACATATCTACTCCTATTCTAAGATCTCTAAACATTCTTCATGTTTTTCCTAACTTCTACCCCTTTTTTAGCTTGAAATTCACTTTAAAATAGTGTAGGGATGAATTTCCCAAGAGATACTTCAAAAAACCTTCCAAAAAGCGTTCAGATTCAATATATATGGCAAATAACTGCTCCTGGCGCCATCAACACCATTTTTGGGCACTGTTGGTGCCCAAAATCTGTGCTTTCGGGTTTCTGAAGCTGTCAGATAACATTCTGCATAGCTCCACCATTTCACTCCGTTTTAGCTCCAGTTCACCCTATTTCAGTTGTGTTGCATTCCTAATAGATAGACCTAGAAAATAAGCATGAAAACAACATTTCTTTAAAGTGTATTCTCATTCAAAAATATGCAAGAAGTGTAAAAGAGATTAATCATAGAAAGACTTATTGAAATGTGTCAGGCCAGAATTTGCTTTCTTGCTCGTTTTTTCTCCAAATTGCACCATTCTTGCTTTTTTTCTCCAATAGTCCATTTCTTGTTCCTAACATTAAAGATTCAAAGGCAGTATGAAAATGCAAAATGTCTTCTTTTTCTCCAATAGTCCATTTCTTGTTCCTAACATGTAAAATACCTTCCTTTAAAGGGCAATATCATTAAAATTAAGCATAAAATGTTTATGTAAAAACAAGAATTTTTAAGCTTTTCAACTACCCTAACTTAACTGTTACTTGTTCTCAAGTAATAGTATAACTTTAAAAACCAAATATGTTGACTTGTGGTTGTGGTTTTCAATAGAGTTTCCTATAATTTCATCTCAAAAATATTATAGTGTAACATAGGAGAAATTCTAGCAAATCAACCTAGGACTAGAGTGTAAGAGTATCTCATATTCAACTTAGGAATCCTGACTTTCTATTTACTTCAAAAGCTATTGAAACTTGTCAAACTAAAGATTCAAAGTCAGTATGAAAATAAAATTTCGACACCTTATCTATACTAATTTAACTAATACCTTTTGAAATAAGAATAAGCTTAACATTATTTTTAAGACTTTTCATTTAAAAAGATTCAAGTGAAACCAATTTTTGATTATGCTTCTCCTCACATATTTTCTTTTCACTTTTCTTTTTCCTTTTTTTTCTTTCCTTTCTTTCGGGATCATTTCCAATCCCTTCTTTTTTTTTTCTCTTTTTTATGTGAGGATTACTATATCTAGATAGACCTTTAATAACTTTGAATTTCAATATCTCCTTTATAAATTTTAAAACTCAAAACTTTCTCTAACTTTTTAAGAGAGTAAGTATTAATTTAAAATTTTTTAAATAATGGCTTAATTCTCATTAAGTATAAATCTAAGAATCTTAGCTTTTCAAATATTCAACTCCTTTCTACTATAAATAGCAAAATTATTTTCCCAAATTTTCTTATAAAATATCTTAAATCTACAACAATTTTTTCACATAGGATTTCAACTAAGTTATTTTTCTAACCTTTCTAAAATCAAAATTATAGTAACCTAAAGATAACACCACATACTACAAGTCATTTTGAAAAGTGATATTAAATTAAATATGGGCTACTGAGGACAAATAAAGTTTAATTTTGAATGTTATTTTTCTTTTTCCCCCAAACTTTAATTTCAAAATAATTTTCAAGTAATTCCATAAAATATAACAGGAAGAAAAAATAAAAGTTGAATCTACTTACTACTACAACATTCTATCAAATTTATATACATGCATAATCAAGATAGAATGACTGCAGTAAAACATGCTTGCAATAATATTACACTAAAAGGTATTATATTCACTTTAAAATTTTATTTTTCTTCTTATCCCCAAATTGATTTTTAACATATATAACATTTAGTTCAGATAATATAAGTAGGAAGAAAAACAATTTAGAAATTCTATCAGCCACACATGTCTATCAGGAACATCTGCAATTATTAATAAGGATAGTAATCATGTAGCAGAAAGTAAATCTAAACTAATCATGCCAGAATAAAATTCACTAAATAAAAGTTTAACTAGCATAGCAGATGTTAACATTGGAATATGAAAATGTTCTTCCAGTCTTATATAAAATTGTAACACAAAAACAAACACTTATGATAAATGAGGTTAATTCTTCCATTAACTTATCCAATCTCACTAGCTTGCTTCCAATTTATAACGGAATTATCACACTAATAAATTAGGTACATTTTAAATGATTTTATAGATTATAATCCCATTGAAAAGATTACCCTGATAAGTTGGGTCGCGACACCAACCTCATACATCACCTTATCCTACTAAGTATGCACCTCTGACAGTTATAAATCGTAGTGTAAGATCATCCATGTGTTATTCATCAAATAGGTTGACTCCTATCAAATGAAAATAAAGGAAGAGAATGGAAGTAACAAAATTGAGATGGATCTGTAACTGTTCAAACTCATGATATCTCTTGTAAAACTCAAATCCGGGTAAGACCCGAGTCATAGTGGACTTGTCAATCCAACTACTACAAGAGAACATATAAGTCTAGCCATAATAAGAAGTTAAGGAATCACCTCCCTCATGAAAATAAAGATCAAATCAAATCACTAACCATCCAAACATCTACCAATCAACAATCAAACTGATCAATCCATAATGACACATAAATATCAAGTAAATCCACTTTAAAGCAAACACAATACAATACTAACAATCACGACTTTCAAGCATAATAAATCAAACCACACTAATAACTATAGGTTACCTCCCATAAAGCGCTTGGTTTAACATCGCCAGCCCGACAAATGATTCCTTTAGAATCAAAATTTCAATTAAGTAATCCTCAATCAATCACTCAATCCTTTTCAGATCTAGGGATTCCTACAAAATCCTCAAATTTTAATTTTTCATTCATCTCTTCTTTTTTAGATTAATTAATATCATTGTTCCTCATATTTCTTTCTAGATCCAATATTTTTCTATTAATTTTTTGAATTTGCATATTAATATCATCCTTGCAACTTATAAGAAATGGATCTCTATAAGATACTTCAAGATCTCCCAAATTTTGGATCAGATTCTCTCTACATAATTCAAATTTTGGATCAAAATCTTCTATGTTACTCTTCTGTTTCAAGTTATCTTCCAATTATTTCCCTTGGTACTGAGTAAATGATGGAAGTGGTCTTTCTATATCTATTTTAGTTGAGGAAATAAGTTTCTCTAATTCCATAGGAATTTCTTCTATTGGTCTTTCAATATCCTTATCCTCTTTTCTCAACTCAAAATTCTTCTGAAATATATCCTTAAATTCTCTTTCAAGTCTCAGTTTAATAACTTTATCTTGTTCATCATTCAATTTAGGTTCTTCTTGTGATTGAGTCCAATATGAAGATATAAAAACTAGTGGTGTAGATGAATTCCCTAAATAGGTAGGCTTTAAAATTATATGGCGTAGATCGATCTTAAGTTCATCAGATTTTTCAATAGATGGAATTAAAAGTTCACTATTTTTGGTAGCGTCTATCATTTCACACCTCTCCTGAACATACATACAGTGTTCCATAGACAACATTTTAAACTCATCATGAAATTCCATTTCAATCTCATCTGTTTACTAACTTTCAAAACTTAGATAATCAATTTCATCCATCCAAAAACAATCATCATATTTTTTCTCAGCTGGATATTTCATAGTCTTTAACACATCAAAGTGACTTCCTGGTAATTAATATTCTCTCATAGCTTGTCCAGTAACAAGGAAAGGACTCCGCAAAATAATTGGAATTGATTTATCTTTCTTCATATTTAATACAATAAAGTCCATATGAAAGATAAATTTATCAACTTCAACAAGCAAGTCTTCTATAACCCCTTTTGGATAAATAATAGATCAATCAACTAACTGAAGGATTAGAGTAGTGGGAGAAATATAGGATAAACCTAACCTTCTAAATT
This sequence comes from Papilionanthe hookeriana x Papilionanthe teres, assembly GCA_022702705.1. NCBI lineage: Eukaryota > Viridiplantae > Streptophyta > Magnoliopsida > Asparagales > Orchidaceae > Papilionanthe > Papilionanthe hookeriana x Papilionanthe teres. The sequence goes on from CM040430.1 coordinate 27,977,413, forward strand.
TAGATAGAGACGTCACATTAATGCTCGCTCCTAAATCACATAAAGCTTTTCCACATAATCTTTCTCCAATTGCACAAGGAATTGTAAAGCTACAAGGATCTTCAAGTTTCTGAGAAAACTTTTTGTGAAGTATAGCGCTGCACTCCTCACTTAGTGTAACTGTCTCGTAATCCCCAAATTTCCTTTTCTTCTTTAATGTCTCTATCATAAACTTTGCATAACTTGACATATGTTCTAAAGCTTCTGTGAAAGGAATATTTATCGTTAACATCTTAAGCACTTTCATGAACTTTGAAAATTATTTATCCAATTATGATGTCTAACTCTATGAGAAAATAGAGGTGGTGGTCTTTTCAAATTGATTTTAGTTGGAGATATTATTTTTTCTAGATCCTTAAAAACATGTTCTTTAGGTCTTTTTATCTCCTTTGTTTCTCTCACAACTTCTTTCTCTTTTCTAACCACATCCTCTATCTCTCTTCCACTTCTTAATTGATCAACTTATACTTTTCATTATTGTTCTCTTTAGTTTTGATCTCATTGTTGCTAGGAAGTATTCCATGGGTTCTATTGCTAAGTGAATTAGTAATTTCTCCAAATTGATTCTCTATGTTTCTAATCGCAGCATTTTGACTTTGCCAATAATTTCCCATTTGCAACACCGCTTCTTCTATAGACATGTTCATATCCTCAAATTGTTGATCATTGTTAGAGTCCAGTGGATACGAAGGGCAATAGCTTGTGTTCCCCTCATTATTCCATCTTCCATTAAGATTTGCATGACTATTTTTCCATTGTTGGTTTCCACCCCCAGTAATATGATTTTAGTTAAAATTAGGATGGTTCTTCCAATCTTGGTTATAAAAGTTAGAATATGGGTTTTTTATGGTATTTAAAGTCTCATATGATAAGTTGGAATCAATCATATGACCTAATGAACTTTCCTCACTTACAAAAGTAAATTGAGGCTGGTTAATCCAAAATTGGTCCAACTTCCTTAATATTGCAGCAACCTGAGATGCAAGAATTGCAATCACAACTGTATCATGAACACTGGCTGCCTTTTTAGGATGTACCCTTGCAGAGAGCCATTGAAATTCATTTGTAGCCATTTCTTCAATTAATGCATATGCTTCATCACATGATTTTGACATTAATGAACCACCAAGAAGAACATCAATAATGGACCTAAGAGATCCTACTAACCTATTATAAAAACTTTAAATGATTAACCAATCTTGCAGAGCATGATGTGGACACTTTTTTAGGAGTTCCTGAAATCGTTCTCAGGATTCGTATATTGATTCCCCCTCGTACTGACAAAATGAGATAATATCGTTGTCGGCCGTTAAAATTTTAATTTAAGTATATATAAAGTTTTTAATAGTTTTAAAAGAATAATATTTTGATTTTTGAAAATATGAGACCAAACAGATACCATATCTTTAACAGTTTAAATAATTGAACGTCGCACCATAAGCTATGAATTTATCTGAGGAATAGAAGCATCGCTTAATAATGGGGCTTGATTAAATAAACTAATAAATTTATGACATTTGTTTGGTCTGCGAACCATTTTTTTATATTAACCAACAAATTTCCCTATTTAATACAAAAAGGATTTAAATAAGGTTTATATTAAGCTGGGTTCTGAAGTTCCCTATAAGGGCAAGCCCCTATAGTTAATTACATCCTAAGTGACGTGAATCACTTGAGAAAACTCTTGATAAAGATTAGTAGTTCTGCTTTCTAGAATTTTAAAGTTTAAGCAGTCAAAGGATTCAATTTTGGAATTTCAAATGGGATTGGATCAAATTTGGAACATTTTTTTTGGGAATTCAATGGAAAAAAGGTAGGGGATGTCACGAATTTGAAGCGAACTTTGATGAATTCCCAACTATCCTATTTATTGGCTTCGATTTAGAGAGATATTATTTGATGTTGCAATCCTACCAATTTTAATTGATTAGGACTTATACTTGTATGATATAATCATACAAATTGCCTTGAAGATTATGAGGGTTTATGTCATACCAAACGACTACCTCAGAGTCCTAAAATGAGTTTAGGGCTTAAATTGCATAGTATGATTATGCAATTTAGGGGGTTGTAGCATGTCACTCTAAAATCTTCTAATTTTACTCCCTTTCATAAAAATATCTTCTAATATTACATTCAATTATATGGACTATAATTCTCACCCATATAATTGCGTGTGATTCTTACTAACTTTTATGAGACAATACCGCATTGGATCTTATATAATCTCAAGAAATTCTATAACTTAATAGGCCAAATTAAGAAGTAAACAAAGTTTTTAGAATCAATCTTCACAACTTCTTGCAACTTTTAAACACTTATACCTTCCACAACAATTCTTTGTAAATTAATTACTTGTCCATTTTAGAAAGAAAAAGATAAAGTAAACTACTCAGAATGCATTGAGAAAATACAAAAACATATTGATTTGAAATTAAAAACAATAAGAAAAAATAATAAATGAAAGCAAGTATTAATATAAAGATTAAAAGTAAACACTTATCTGAAAATCCTCTCCACAAGACTAAGGAAGTTCCTCTGAAACTTTGACTCTTCGCTAAACTACTCCTCAGAGAAAGTCTCTCAACTCCGATGACTCAGAATACAGACTTCAGATTTCAATATAAACTAAACTAAAAGAAAGAAAAGAAGTGGGAAGAAGAAGAATTTACTCCGACCCTTTTCTCCTTTCTACTCTCTACTCCTACTCTAAAAATAAAAAATCTTAAAATGCAGTGAAAGAACAAAAGAAAGAAAGAAAGAACCCTTCAAAATGCAGAGGAAGAGTCTCCTAATCTTTCCTATGACTCTCTTTAAATAGTAAACCAAAAGGTGCCTTGGTGTCTCTTCAAACTGTGTCCAGACTCAATGTATCTACCAAGGAACGCACCCCTTCATTCAAACTTGCCTCCCAATGGAAGTTATGGTAGTTACCACTAAGAGTTGCATCCCATCCCTTTTGAAATTTGTGCCAAATTCATTTGAATTTCAATTTTTAACTGTGGCGGCTAAGCGGCGGCCCAGCGGCGCTTAGTCGCCAGTGCCAAATTTTTGATTTTTCATTTTTTTTGCTCCGAATTTGATCCAATTTTGCTCCTTTCATCATGACCATCCATTTTCATCATACCTGCATGAAAAACATAAAATACCTTCCATTAAAGTGCAATATCATTAAAAATAGGTATAAAAATGTGCATAAAAAATACTAAATATTTTAGGTGTATAAAAATCCCCAAACTTACAATGTTACTTGTCCTCAAGTGACAATTAATCTCATAAAACATTTTAGCATGCAAATTATGTAATGAGTTTCTTAGGAAGATAACAAAATTTTTTTCTAGAAATGGAATGGTCCAATTTAGAGAAAATTTCAGTAATTAAAACTAACTTAAAGTTTATAGTTCTTAAGTAAAGGAAAATGACAAATATAAGTTTCTATCTATTTCAGAAATATTTGTGGATTCTTCAAAATATAGGATACAAACACTTATTTTTCTCACTTAAAAATCTTTATTTGAAAATAATTTTTACTTACTATATTATAACCTTAAGCTTTAGATTTTCTCTAAACTTAAATCTTAAACTTTAGGTATGAAACCAATTTTTGATTAGGCCCTTAAATCTTCAAGCTTCTCCTCTCTTTTCATATACTATTTTTCACTTCTTCTCTTTTTTTTTTATTTTTATTTTTTTTTATAAGGCAAGGATTACTATATCTGGATAGGCCTTTAATGATTTTGAATTCCACCCTTTCATTTAAAATAAAGGTCAGATATACATCTTTTACTTAAAAATCATAATAATAAGTATTTGAAAATTATTCTTCAATAAAAGAAATTTAAGCTTTGAAGAATAAAAGTCAAATCTTCTATTTATCCAAAAATACAAAACTTCTTACTAGAGATAGTTTAACTTTATTTAACACCTCTTCATTAAGAAAATTTTAACTATAAGTTTTTCATGATTACTACAAATTTTAACTAAATTCTTTTATTCATTTCTATATTCAAAATTTTGTTCCCTTAATAAAACTTCATGTACATGATTGTTCTTAATCAAAAATATGATTTATTTTTAAGTATCCTTGAGAATCAAATAAAATTTTAGGTTTTTGAAAATCTTTATTTTTTTAAAAAAAATAAATCCCCCCAAACTTTAATTTTTTTAATTAAGATAAAACATTTAAGCATAAAAAATGATATATGAGTGATAAATAAAAACTGACATATCATGCTTGCAGGAATTTTTAATATCCTAATATGCAAGTATAACAATTTAAATAACAGGGGTAAAATGAAATCAAATTTAGTTTTCCAAAACATATTTATTTTTTTTATACATAGAAAAGTAAAAATTTCAAAAAGACTTCTACAGTAGTGGAGTTTTCAAAGCAAATACACACCAACTAAAATAACACATTGATACAGATAACATATAGTAGTGGAATTTAAAAAATTTTAAACATGTAGTTTCCTAAGTAGAAGTTCCTTATAGTGGTTTATAATCTCCTAACAGTTCTTGAATTAAAGTACACACTACTAAAAACTCTGACATAACATACACATAAAAAAATTACTATTTCACACACTACCACAAAATAACATATAAAACAACAACACAACAACATCAATACATCAAAGTATGCATAACAGAAAAATAGTACAACTACAATCTGCATACTATCAAGGTTCACATCACACATAATGAAATTAAATACTAACAAAACAAACTTACATCAACAACAACACCACAACAAAAACAAATTACACAAATCTACTCATCATCATCATCATCATCATCATCATGCTCGTTCCAATCCCTGGATGGCACATAAGGTATGTAGAATGGATGAGGGGGCATCTCAGCACTCTGATCACCTCTAATCAGTCTATCCATATATTGCTGATAATTCTCCTCATATTCATCATGTTTTACAATATATATTTTCACATTATCTAGCTTACCATCCATATCTCTCATATTCTCTCGAGTAAGACTCACTTTTTTCAAAATCTTTCTTAATAAACCAGTCTGCGAATCAATAGATGATAAAGCACGTGAAGTAGTAGCACGAGAAGTAGATGCAACGAAGGCGTAGCGTAGAAGCCCTACCAAATCCTCCTCTCCAACCAAACTCTGAATGTACAGTGTAAGCACCAACGTTTACACTAGTAATTGGTCTCAATGGCTAAAGTACCTCTTCCTAGGTTTCAAACTTCACTCCAGATCATTCACATAGTGAATGAATCAAGGAAGGAAATCCCATACTTGCAGTAGTGGTGGATCTAGCACAATTCAAAACATAATCATAAATTATACTTCCAATGTCAATAAGCTTCCCTTGCTGAATACAATGGTTCAACACAACTCTTTCTCTCGTTAGTTCACTGGTGTGACTCGAAGGTAACAACTTAGATGAGATAAAATAATTTCATGCCTTAGAAATGGCATTCAGTTTGGAAGCAGGAAAGTTCACTCTTCTATCATTTATTATTTTCCATAATCCTTTTCCATCAGTCAGAAATTCCATGATCAAATCTAATTCTCCTTTCGAATGATGATAGTTAGAATAAAAACAGAACATGTTAGGGGGTAGTCCATAAAAAGTATTGATTGCACTAGAAGAAAAGTTGACCTCTTTCCTTCTAACCATCACTTGATTCTCTTCTGCAGCAGGTAAATTTGCATAAAATTCTTCGACTACGTAAACAACAAAGAATAATGGAGAAGCAACAATAATACTCCCAATTTCTTCTAGCAATCATATCTTCAATCACCTCTCCTGGCTTACTAAACACACGCTCAGGAATCAACTTACCTGACTGCAATGCATCGATGTATCGTTCCTCAGCCCTCATACTAGCAACTTTGTCAGAATCAAACTTCATCTTTTCTCGTGCACGCTTTGAATTTGGAGCCATCTCTAAAAATTCACGAAAAATTCACCATAAATTCCAAAATCAAACTAAACTTGCTAAAATATCTTCCAAAAGATATTTTTACTAAATCCAAGCAATTTCTCAAGTTTTTCCTCAAATTTTCACCATGAATAATGATTTTAAGATTTCCATAATGTACTCAAAATACATGGTGAAAATCAAAAAAATTTTACTTAGGAGTAGTGCTCTTACCTCAAGGAATCCAAATCTAACAATTTTTGTTGAGATCGGCTCTTAAATGATCCACAATACGATGCCCTAGGCTCCTCTTTTGCGGTAAACGAAGGTTGAAGACGATGGGGCTGTTGAAAATGGCAATTTTTGGGTTTTTAACTTTCGGGAACCAATTTTCGTGAACTGGCGCCTAAGCGCGAACTTTCGGCGCTTAACTGTGAAATCTAGCTCGTAAGCGCCGGCACTCTGGCGCTTAGCCGCCAGTACCCAAATTTTCATAATTAAGGTATATGGACTAAATCACTTTGTTAATTACCCTTAATTACTCCAGAATAATTATTTCTCCCCACAAATCCTCCAATACTCCATATCAAAGTTAAATAACCATTGATTCCACACAAATTTCACAAAAACACAAACTTATATTAAAACAAACATAACATTTAATACAATACTAGAATTTCCATCCACACATAGAGGATGAAATTCTCAAAATACAAGAGACTTTAATCTCAGACTGCTTAGTATACATCTCTAAGATGTAACTATCACATCATCAGGCTCATTTAATATTTAAATAAAAAACACTAAACATAACAAACATAACACACAAGAACACTAAACATAACACATAGAACACTAACAAAACAAAACAAAGCACTCTTAATTCCATTCTCCATTAGGCGAAATATATCCAGGACCACTATTATTCTCATTTGACCCTTCTGGAATATAAATTTGATAGAACCGGCGATCATTGTTCATTCTTATATCATTTTCTTCAATCCATTTGTTCTTTACAAACATCACCTTATCTATTTCTTCCACATACCTTGAATGATTGAATTGCATCTTGAGTTTCCATCCTATGTGATCCAAAAGCAGGTTAGTTTCATTGATCTTTGCTTCCATCGAAGTCACTTGGGATTTAATTTTTGCAATCATTTCTACAATACCTTGAATACTAACAACGAGATATCCATTAAATAAATCCTTAGCACTATCACTAATGAACTTACTTTTGTCAGAATCTTGCTTCTTCTTCATCTCATTCTCCTAGAAGACGTGATGCACTCAAAATTCTCTTCTTAGATCTTCAGAAATGAAAATAGGACTTGGGGCAAGTGTTTTTCTTAAGTTAGATCCATTTTATAGACTTGGAAAATGCTAGAATATTCCCCAAGAGATTTAGAAACTCCTAAATAACTCCCAAAACTTCTCCCCCACGATCTAGGCTTCTAGATCCACATTTTTCACATTTTTTATAAATGTGGCGCCTAAGTGCCAACTAGTCGGCGCTTAGCCGCCAGTACACAATTTAGTACAGGTCCGCTAAGTGTCTAAATTTTCATTCTGATTTCTCTTAATCATCAATTAAGGTCAAATAAACTCTACTTAAGTTTAAAAACTCCAAATGACTACCACTAAAAAACATAAAAACAAACCAAATAAAGCAAACAAAACACAAAACAAACATAAAGCAAACCACTCCAATAAATATGGGTTGCCTCTCACAAAGCGTTTGTTTTCAGTCTGACATACTTAGAACTCATTCTGAGTGACCCAACATCAAATTCACATTAGATTTAGATTTTTTGACTGAAAAATATGGTTTAAGTTTTTGTTCGTTAACTTAAATATTTTTCCAATCTTAGGATCTTGAATATCTACAGCTCCATAAGAATAAACTTTTATCACAATAAATGGACCCATCCACCTGGACTTAAGTTTTCTAGAAAATATTCTCAATCTAGCATTATACAGGAAAACTTTTTGTCCTGGTACAAGATTTTTAGTAAGAATCTTCCGATCATGCCATAACTTCATCTTTTCCTTATAAATCTTAGCATTTTCATACCATTCATTCCTTATTTTTTCAAGCTCATTCAATTGCAATAATCTCATTTCAATAGCATCTTTCAAATTATAGTTGAACTCTTTAATAGACCAATATGCTTTATGATCAAGTTCAAAAGGTAAATGACAAGCTTTTCCAAAAATCAGCTTATATGGGGACATTCCTATAGGTGTTCTGTAAGCAGTCCCATAGGCCCACAAAGCATAATCCATTTTAATTGACCAATCCTTTCTATTTGGATTAACAGTTTTTTCCAATATTCTTTTAATTTCACGATTGGATAATTCAACCAAACCACTTGTCTGCGGATGATAAACAGTAGCAATGTGATGATTAATATGATATTTCTTTGCTAACTTCCCAATAATCACATTTCTAAAATGACTTCCCCATCGCTTATGATTACTCTTGGTATTCCAAATCTGCAAAATATATTCTTTTCTAAAAACTTTACAACACTTTGAGCATCACATCGAGGTAAAGCAATAGCTTCAATCCATTTGGAAACATAGTTTACTGCTATCAAAATATAAACATTTCCGAAAGATGGTGTAAATGGTCCCATAAAATCTAGTCCCCAAACATCAAATATTTCAACTTCCAACATATAATTGAGGGGCATCTCATTTCTTCTAGAAATATTGCCTACACGCTGACATCTATCACAATTTTTAATATAAACATTTACATCCTTAAAAATTGTAGGCCAATAAAATTCTGATTGTAATATTTTATATGCAGTTTTATCACTTCCAAAATTTCCCCCATAATCAGAATCATGACATTTTTGAATAATTTCATAAGTTTCTTTAAAAGGTACACATCTTCGAATTATAAGATCCTTTCCTTGTTTATATAAAAATGGGTCATCCCAAAAATAAGTCTTACCATCAGACAGAAATTTCTTCTTTTCGTGATATTTCAAACCATAGGGTATAATATTACTAATAATAAAGTTTATTATGTCTGCATACCACGGAACATGCCATTCTTTAACAGTGAACATATTTTCATCAGAAAAATGTTCATTAATTTCTTAAATATCACAGAGAGATTTTTCAATTTTAAGCCTAGACAAATGATCAGCAATTTGATTATCAGAACCCTTCCTATCTACTATCTCAAAATCAAATTCTTGCAAAAGAAGAATCCATCTTATCAGTCTTGGTTTAGCATCATTTTTCTTCATTAAGTATTTAATATCAGAATGATCAGTATGCACAACACATTTAGTTCCAATTAAATATGATCGAAATTTATCAAAGGCAAATACTATAGCTAATAACTCTTTCTCAGTAGTGATATAATTAATTTGAGCTTCATTAAGAGTTTTACTAGCATAATAAATTACTTTAAAAATTTTATCATATTTCTGACCTAAAACAGCACTAATAGCATAATCACTAGCATTACACATTAATTCAAAAGGTTTTTTCCAATTTGGTGAAATTATTACAGGTGCAGTGATTAATTTTTCTTTTAATGTTTTAAAGGCTTTATGGCAGTCATCATCAAAATTAAAAATTACATCTTTTTCTAGTAAACGACATAAAGGTTTTGTAATCTTTGAAAAGTCTTTAATGTAACGCTTGTAGAATCCAGCATGTCCTAAAAAACTTCTAATTCCCCTTACATTGGTTGGGCAACGTAAATTAGATATAACTTGAATTTTTGCAGGATCTACCTCCAAACCTTTTTATGAAATCCGATGTCTTAAAACAATTCCTCCTGCTACCATAAATTGGCATTTTTCCCAATTAAGGACCAAATTAGTTTCTTCACAGCGTTTTAGAACTTTATATAGATATTCTAAACATGATTCAAATGAAATTCCAAACACTGAAAAGTCATCCATAAAAACTTCAATCCCTTTTTCAATTAAATCACAAAAAATAGCCATCATACATCTCTGAAATGTAGCAGGGGCATTACATAAACCAAAGGGCATTCTTCTAAAAGAAAACATACCATAAGGACTGGTAAACGTAGTTTTCTCTTGATCCTCAGGAGCAATTTGAATTTGGTGGTAACCATTATATCCATCCAGAAAATAAAAATATTTATGACTAGCCAGTCTATCCAACATTTGATCTAGAAAAGGGAGTGGAAAATGATCTTTCCTTGTGGCAAGGTTTAACTTTCTATAATCAATGCATATTCGCCACCCTGTAACTCGTCTTGTTGGTATCATTTCATTCTTTTCATAACAGTTACAGTTACTCCTCCTCTCTTAGGAACACAGAGAATAGGACTAACCCATGCACTATCTGAAATAGGGTAGATAATTCCAGCATCCAACCACTTTAAAATTTTTTTCTTAACAATGTCTTTCATGATAGGATTTAATCTCCTTTTGTGATCAGCCCACAGTTTGCAATTATCTTCCATAATAATTCTGTGCATACAAATTGAAGGACTGATTTCTTTAATATCAGCAATTGTCCACCCAAAGGCTTTCTTGTGCTTCTTCAAAATTTCAAGCAAACTCTCTTTTTCTTTTTCAGTTAATTGAGAGGAAATTATAATAGGCAATGTTGAGGATTCTCCTAGAAAAACATACTTCAAATGATCAGGAAGCATTTTTAACTCTAGTTCAGGAGGTTTTTCAATTGATGGACCATAAGATTCATCTTTCCCAGTCATATCCAACAATTTAAAACTTTCACGAACAAACTTTAAATCTTCCTCTTGAAAATCTTCAAAATCAAATAACTCCTCTTCTTGCTTATATTCAAATTCTTCTCTTTCAACTTTCTCTTCATAAGTTGATTTGAAATGACATTCACTTAAATATTCAATAACATCCATCCTATAACACTCATCTTCTTTACCTCTAGCAGGATATTTTATCGATTTTGAAATATTAAATGTAACAGTCTGATCATTAACTCTCATCGTTAATTCCCCTTTTTGCACATCTATCATGGCTCTGCCTGTAGCTAGAAAAGGTCTCCCAAAATTTATGGGTATCTCTTTATCTTCCTCCATATCTAACACAATGAAATCCACAGGAAAAATAAATTGATCCACTTTTACCAAAATATCTTCTATAACTCCTTTAGGATATGTGATCGAATGATCTGCTAATTGCAGAGTTATAGTAGTTGGGGTTATTTCTCCTAGTCCTAGTCTTTTGAATATTGATAGAGGCAAAAGGTTAATGCTTGCACCCAAATCAAATAAAGCTTTTCCACAGAATCTTTCTCCGATTGCCCATGGAATTGTGAAATTACCAGGATCTTTAAGTTTTTCAGAAGCTTTTTCTGAATTATCGCACTGCACTCCTCACTAAGTGCAACAGTCTCATTTTCTTCAAACTTCCTCTTTTTATTAAGAATCTCCTTTATAAATTTCGCATAGCTTGGCATTTATTCTAGGGCTTGAGCAAATGGAATATTAATGGTAAGCTTCTTTAATATCTCCAAGAATTTTAAAAATTTCTTATCCAACTTTTTTTGATGAAGTCTCTGAGGAAATGGAGGTGGTGGTTTTTCTAAATCAACCTTAGGTGGAGAAATAGGTTTTTCCAAACCTTGTGGAGCGTCCTCTTTAGGTCTTTCAATCTCTTCTTTCTCTACTTCAGTTTCTTTTTGAACTCTACCTTGCAATTCTTTTCCACTTCTCAGCTGAATTACTTTTACTTGTTCTTTATTCGTTTCACTTGGATTCACTTCAGTATTACTTAGAAGCATTCCTTGGGATCTATTACTAAGGCATTTGCAATTTGTCCCAACTGATTTTCATTATTTCTGATGGTTGCTCCTTGAATTTGTAATTGATTTCCCTTATGTGATACTACTTCTTCCATAGACAACTTCTTCTCCTTATTTTGTAAAGCATTGTTATAACCTGAAGGATAAGTTAATCTATAATTATTATTACCTTGGTTGTTCCAATTCCCCAATGGGTTTACTTGGGTGTTCCCCTGTTTTTGATTAACACCACCCTATTTATTGTTATTTCAGTTAAAATTTGGATGATTCTTCCAACCTGGGTTATAATAATTGGAATATGGGTTGTTAGGTTTGACTATAGCATTCACAGTTTCTGGTGAAGAATAAGAATCAACCATTTGGCCTAATGAATTTTCTTCAATCATGAGATTTGGCTGGGAAAAATTCATCCCAAATTGATCCATCTTCCTTAACAAATCAAAGGTGACATCTTGATCATTATATCTCAGAATTACATTTCCCTCCTCAACATAAATAATAGCCTTGCTACTGGCTAAGAAGGGTCTCAAAAAAGTTACATGCTTTTCTTTATCAACATTTAGATCCAAAATCACAAAATCAACTATAAAGGTGAATCTATCCATTATGACAGGTAGACTTTCAATTATTTCTATAGGATGGCCAAATAATGATCTATTAGTTAAAACATCAAATTGATAAGCTTAATTTCTCTTCTTCCCAGATGTTTAAAAATAATCAAAGTCATGAGATTGACACTAACGCCTTGGTCACAAAGAGCTTTTCCTTAAAACTTGATTTGCTAACATTGTAAAAGCATCATTTTCATAAACACTGGCTACCTTTCTAGGATTTAACCTTTCAGAAGGCCATTAAGAATTATTAGTAGCCATTTCTTAAACTAAAGCATAAGCATCAGAAAATGGTTTAGACATTAATGAACCACCAGCAGCAGCATCGATTCTTGATCTAAGAGATCCAACTAATCCATTATAAAAAGTTTGAATTATTAACCAATCTGGTATCACATGATGTGGACATTTCCTGAGGAGATCTTTAAATCTTTCCCATGCTTCATATATTGATTCCCCTTCAAACTGACAAAAAGATGTTATATCATTTCTCAACATAGCAGTCTTAGATGGTGGAAAATATTTAGCAAGGAATTTTGTGACGATTCACCCCAAGTTCTAACTCGATCCAGGTGCTAACGAATGTAACCACATTTTAGCTTTATCCCTTAGTGAGAAAGAAAAAAGTCTAAGTCTAATAACATCATCCGAAACACCATCATATTTAAAAGTAGCACAGAACTCTAGAAAATTAGCAAGATGCAAATTAGGATCTTCAATTGTTGCTCCCCCAAACTGATTATTAGACACCATTTGGATAATAGTAGGTTTAAACTCAAAAGAATTAGCAGCTACAACAGAGTTTTGAATACTGGCACGAAGTTCATCTACTGTAGGGTTAACATAATCTCTTAAAGGTCTAATTCTTGATGGATGCCAATATTTTGATTTTGATGATTTGCCATTTCTTGAATATTTTTATCTTTTTCTGTATTTTTAATTTTTTTGATTTTTTTGATAGTTCTTTCTAATTCAGAATCGTAAGGCGCAAGTCCTTCAAAACTTGAACTACGCATACAACAATAAAACAAAACAGAACACAACACACTAACAAAAACAGAGAAAAGTAAAAATTTAAAATTTCTTAATTCTCTTTAAAATGCAATTTAATTAATTGTCCCAAAAACTTGATCCTCGATAAATGTAACTGTGCCAAAAACTTGATGCTGTCCTGTAAATTTAACGACGCTAAAAACTTGATCCCCGGCAACAGTGCCAAAAACTTGGGCCGCTAGGAATATATGTGTTGATCATTTAGATATAAAAATTAGGATTTTATAATATGGGATACTACACAAGTATACGTATCGTTTATCAAGTAATATAGGAAAAAGCCTTAGCCTAACAGCATCATCTGACATGCTGTTATAATGAAAATCTTTCCAGTATCAGGATCCTCAATATCAACAGCTCCAAAAGAATGAACTTTTACAACTGTAAAAGGTCCTAACCATCTAGACTTGAGCTTTCCAGGAAATAATTTCAGCCTTGTGTTGTATAATAAAACTTTTTGTCCATGTTCAAATTCCTTTTTTAATATCTTCCGATCATGCCATATTTTTATTCTCTCATTATAGATCCTCTCATTGTGATAAGATGCATTTCTAATTTCTTCCAATTCATTCAATTGCATAAATCTCTTCTCTCTAGCATTTTTCAAATTAAAATTCAACTCTTTTATCGCCCAATATGCTTTATGCTCCAATTCAACCGATAAATGACAAGTCTTACCAAACACTAGTCTATAAGGAGACATTCCAATAGGGGTCTTAAAAGCAGTCCTATAAGCCCATAATTCAGTATTTAATCGAGCAGACCAATCTAATTCATTATTATCCATAGTTTTCTCAAAAATTCTTTTAATTTCATGATTAGACACTTCTGTTAAACCACTAGTCTAGGGATGATAAGCAGTAGAGATTCTATGAATAATATTATATTTCTCAATCAATCTCTTAATTTGATTATTCCTGAAATTGGATCCATCGTCAGTTATAATCACTCTCGGCATTCCATATCTCGCAAATATATTTTCTTTAAAAATTTTGAAACACTTTGAGCATCACATTTTGATAAAGCAATAGCTTCAATCCATTTCGAGATATTATCAACTGTAAGTAGTATATATAAATTCCCAAATGAAGGAGTAAATTGTCCCATAAAATCTAATCCCCAAACATTAAAAATTTCAACTTCCAAAATATAGTTTAGAGGCATTTCATTTCTTCTAAAGATATTACCTACTCTCTGACATTGATCACATGATTTAATATATTTGTATACATCCTTAAAAAGAGTAGGCCAATAAAATCCAGATTTTACGCAGTTTAATTAACACTAAAATGACCTCCAAATTCAGAATCATGACATCGTTGAATAATTAAATTAGTTTCTTCATGTGGCACACATCTCCTCATAATCAGATCCTTACACTGTTTATATAGATATGGCTCATCCCAAAAATAAAATCTTGCATTATATTTAAACTTCTTTTATTGTTGCCTTGTTAAATCAGGTGATACAATATCACTCACAATATAATTCACAATATCAACATACCAAGGCAAATTTCTTCCCATAATAGTATAAAGTTGTTCATCAGGAAAAGTTTCTGTAACTTCGTTTTAAAATTTAGATAATTTATCATACTCTAATCTCGACAAATGATCAGCTATTTGGTTATCAGATCCCTTTTGATCAACTATCATAAAATCATATTCTTGCAGGCGAAGTATCCATCTAATCAATCTAGGTTTGGCATCCTTCTTTTGCATTAAATATTTGATAGTTGAATGGTCTGTATGCACAATACTTTTAGCTCCAATTAAATAAGGTCTAAACTTTTCAAAAGCAAATACTATAGCTAATAACTCTCTTTCAGTAGTGGTATAATTAATCTGAGCTTCATTAAGAGTTTTACTAGCATAGTAAATGACTTTGAAAACTTTATCATGTCTCTGCCCCAATGCTACTCCGATCACATAATCACTAGTATCACACATAAGTTCAAATGGTTTCTCCCAATCAGGTGAAACAATTATAGGTTCAGTGATTAATTTCTCTATCAATAATTCAAAAGCACATAAACATACATCAATAAAATCAAATTTTCTATCATTTTCTAGAAGTCGGTACAAAGGTTTGGTAAGTTTAGAAAAATCTTTAATATATCGTCTGTAAAATTCAGCGTGTCCTAAGAAACTCCTCACCTCCCTAACGGTAGTGGGTGGTGGCAATCACTCGGATTTTAGTTGGGTCTACCTCCATACCAAATTCAGAAATTTTATGCCCAAGCACATGTTGACCTCATTTTTGATGAGGTCTTCTCTTCCCTCTTTAGTGCTTAGGATCTAGCCTTAGGCTTTTCCTTTGACTATCTTAGAGGACTAGAATTGGGACCCATCCTTTAGAAATTTAAACCACTTCTTGTCTCCCTGCAAACCCCACAAGCTTGATTGTAGACCCCTAATCACCTAGAGGGTTGAAATCAAAAGTGAAGGTTTAAAGGATGAGTTCCCCATAGGACTCTTTGGCCTTAGGACCACCCTGGGTAGCCTGGTCTGGTGAGGGTTGACTTACACACTCACTACACTCATACTCTACACTCTCACACACACAATCCAAATCCTAAAATCACAAGCATACCAAACTTGACTCCTTGACTCATTTAGGTGATTCATATGGATGGACCTTAACCCCTAAGTCCCTGGCTAAGAGGGTTAGGAACAACATAGTGAATGCCTCAAATGAGTCATCTCATGGCTAATATAGGCTTAATATGGCTTCATGGCTCAATCAAAGTGATTCCATTTCACTCATATTTGATCAACCTTCTCTTTTCCAAAATTTCAATTTTTAACCCCGGAGATCCTATACCTATCAAACCTACCAAAAGTCCTTAAAATTGCCCAAATCCTCCAAAATTTCCAAATCACCCAAAATTCCCCAAAATTAGCCCTAAAAATTTCCTCACCAATCAAATTGATCATCCATAGCCAAAAATACCAAAGATTCCAAAAATACCCCCCAATACCCTTCAAATACCCATCTTAGCCAAAAAATCCGAAAATTCAGAAAATTCCCAGAAAATTCCAGAAAATCCCAAATATTCCCAATTTTATTTTGTGCAACTACACCATTGGCTGATTTTGTCAATTTACCCCACTTTTGCCAAAACCCCAATTTGAGCCATTCTTAACCCAAATGAACCCAATGTCAAACCAAACCTCCCCAATTGACCCCAATTTTGGTCGAATTCAATTCTAAACTTCAATTTAATATCCCCAATATCAATTTAGACCAAATACAAGTCCAATTTGATTGACATTTCGATTCAATTCCAATTTGGAGCCTAAAGCCCAATTTTGACCCATGGCCTAAACTCGACACAATTTGACCCAATTCAACTCAATTGATCCCAAATCTTTCCCAAAACTTCATAACATCCCCATAAACAAAAAAATAACATGATTTGCCCAAAATCTGGACCCAAACCCCACTCAAATTCAACCCAAAACCAAAAAGCCCACTTTTGACCTAAACGCAAACCTAACCCAAATAAGCACAAGTCCCAAAACCAAAGCCCAACCAAAGTTGAAACTTCTTTGAAACACTCCCATAAACATTTCCCAACATTAACTTTACATCAATTTCAACCCTAGCCCAACATTGGCCCAAGTTAGCCCAATTTGACCAACATTTGCCCATTTACCAAATGAACCCAAATTCCACCCAATTCAATTCTAAACTACCCCAAATTTGCTTCAAATCATTCAAGACACATCCTTAAACAAAACTCAACATTTTATTTGGCATGGTCCTTTGCAATTTTTTCCATTCAAAAGCCCATTTTCAAACCTAAAGGCTCATCCCCTTTAGCCTTCCTGAAAGCCCATCAAAAATGATTTCAAAAGGCCCAAAGCCCACATGACAATCCTCTATCATCATTCATTTGATTTAAAACACTTCCTAAGCTCTAAAATCTATCACCAAATAAATCCAAATCAAGCCTTATGACAATTCTCCTTAAATCCATAAAAAATTCCAATACCCTTTCTCATGCAAGTGAGACAACTTTTCCCAAGCCATATATGAGCCATGAAGCCATGCATGAGCCCCATGGGAGCCATGAGAGCCATGGAATCTACTTTCCACCTCACCAAACCATTAATGGCAAGAGAGGGGATCTCTTTCTTAAACCCTTTTAATCCCTTTTTTACCTTAAGCATGTCACACGCTAAACCATGCTTAGCCACCTCACCATGGATGAAGACTTCACCACCCCTTCTAAGCTGACCTAAATGATTTCCTCAACTCAAAATCAGGTCTTGGGGAGGTGCACCAAGCCTATTTCCATGGGTTGACCCAAACCAAGCCAAAATGGCCTCTTCCCCATTCCACTCCAAGCCATCCCCTTTACACATGGCAAAGCCCAATTGACTGCACAAACCTCCAACCCTGACCCACCTGGACCTGAGGGTGACCCATGCCTGCCGGCCAGCTGCCTGGATCACCGAAAAACACCATGGCCGAGTCCTTGGGAGGAGCCAAATTTTGGAATTCCACCTTGCTGACTTGTCTCAACCCAAATGGACAGCATAACTCTTCTTCTCCTCACCAGAGCAGCTGATCCCAGCCTTCAAACCCCCCTGGGAGGCCCTCCACCCTCTCCTATTTAAACACCACCACCTCTCGGCCAAAGGAGGTGCTGAACCAAAACTTACTGAAACCTTGCCAAAATCATCCCAGACCACTCTCTACACATAGAGAACTTGATCCCCACTGAAATCCCCCTGCCATTTCCTCTCTGTGAGCTCAATTTCAGAGTCAAAATCCAAGCCCAAAACTAGGACACTTCAGCACAGTGAGCCAATCCCCAAATTGAATAGTCCTACACCTTCACCAGACCAAGAGAAGAAGTTTACCAGCAAAAGCCCCCTCTCCAGGCCAGCCATTGCTTCTAGCCTCCAAGCTTTGTGATCGACGTGGGCACTTTCATACCTAGACAATTCACCGAGCCAAGGGACTTCATCTAGAGCTTGCTTGGACCCAATCGAACGTGACACAACTCTCGGATCGAAGCTTTACTTCTCCGAGCAAAGGTATGGACTCACTCTTCTTCCCGAGCTTCCGGAGATTCTCCATTTAGCTTTGAATCAATTTCAATGCATGTTTACCGTATGGATGTGTTCGTCTCTTCAAGACAAATCCATAGAGCATAAGAACACAAAAATCCGTTGAGAATCGAGTGAGAAATTAGGGTTAGAAGGTTGACGGTCACGGGTTCACACCAGTCGTAGACGATGACCAGGAGCCGTCGGATCTCGTGTGTATCGAGCGGACGGTCAGGATTGCGCCAGATGGAGCAAAGGGACATGAACCGTGGGCTGCGTGGCATCCCAGTCAGATGGCGGCGCCGAATCAAAAGACGATGCGTGGAGCTTCGAAGATGCCGAGTTTGACGCGGCGCCGCTTGGATAAGTAGGAAATTAGGACTTTTCTTATTTATTTAATTACCAGAACTTTGAAAATTCATAACTTTGTGTAGAAAAATCCTAAAAATAAAATAAAAATACCCTCTTGCTCAGTGAACAGAGGAGAATAATGTGGAAAATAAATCATGTAATTTCATTAAGTATTTATTTTTAATGATTTATTTACTCTCTACATTGTTTTAATTCTCCATGCATATAGGAAATTCACCATGGCATGAGACCATAGGGCTTTTAAGCCTCGAACTCGGGAACATTCCCCGAATTTTCCAAGGTCGAGGCCATCCCTATGAGAAGTTATTATTTTTTCAAATTCATGTTGCTGTTTTGAGTATTTTAATTCCAATAATTAGCATGTTGAGAAATAAATTATAGGAAAATTTGGTGATATTTCTTGTGACCAGAGAGGCCTAGGAAAAATAATTTTTGAGTTAATTCACTTTGAGCAACCCTAATTGGCCTAAATACCCAAAAGTGAACTTTAGTTAATTAGGGTTAACCATTCATCAAATTAACTTAAAAACAATTCTCCACTGTCCTTTAGGGATAAGAGAACACCACATAAAAATTTGAAAACAATTGGACTTGATTAACCCCACCAAATGGGTTGATTAAGCCTTTTAAGTAATAATGAATAAAATTAAACTTTAATAAATTCATAACTCACAAAATACTTTTAAAAAATTCACAAAAATGGTTTTAGAGCTTCTCTGATATCAGAGGAATTTAAAAAAATTAAAATTGTAATTTTCTAAAAAGTTTGATTTTTAAGCTTATTTTAATATTTTTAATAATTAAAAAATAATAAAATCACAAAAATATTAAAAATCACCAAAAATGTCACATTTTGAATTCTAATCACTTAGGAACAAACCAAATATTTTCTTAAGTCCTTAGGATAAGATATTGAATTTTAAAGGCTTAATGTAATTTTTAATATTAAAAAATGTATTTTCCAGCTTTTTCACTAAAATAACTCTAATAAATCAAAGAAAAATCAGAAAAATATAAAATTTGTTTCTTTGGACTCCTTGAGGTCAGAGAGATTTAAGGAAAATATAAAATCCATTTCTCAAATTTAATTTTATTATAAAATTAATTAATGCTTCAAAACTCAAAATAATTCTAATAAATAAAATTTTAGGATTAATCAAAAGGGAAGGGTAAAATATTTGATTTTAAACTGATTTTGGATGATTGAAACCTAAATGGTTAAGGGTAGGAACCCACCAATCATTTTAAGAATAATTAAAGTAAACCTTAATTAATTAATTAATTAAATTTGGAAGATTAATAAAAAAATTGAAATTATAAAGTAGGGATATTATTTAAGAAGATGTTTATTCTTTAATTTAAAAATCTCTAAATAAATCACTTCAATAATACTTAATTCTTAATTAAAAGATTAAAATAATAATCCAAATTAAAATTAAATTAAAATTAAATTAAATTAATGTAAATTAAATTAAATTAAATTAAAATCAAATCAAATTAAATTAAATTAAACTAAATTAAAAAATTAAATTAAATTAAAACTAAATTAAATTAAATTAAACTAAATTAAAATTAAAATTAAAATTAAATTAAATTAAATTAAATTAAATTAAACTAAGTTAAAAAAATAATAATAAATTAAATTGAAATTAAATTTAAATAAAAGTAAATTAAATTAAATTAAATTGAATTAAATTAAATTAAAATCATTTAATAACAAACCTAAATGAAATTATTAAGAATTAAACCTAAAATAACTTGAACACTATTCCAAACTTAAACTATTTTTCTATAATTAAATCAAAAAAAAAATGAATCATTAAGTTTAAATCATCAAAATACTTAATAACTTGATTTGCCCTTTTAAAGCTCTTATTATTATAACTCTTAAATGAAACATCAAGTGAAGTGTTACCTCACTTGTAGGATATTCAAATGTCTTAAGTTCACTGAGCAAAAGAATAACACTTAAATTCCCGGATGATTAATTCTCTTGTATAATTAAATTCTCTTGGACTTAAAATGATCCTAGAAATATTGAAAAGATGTTCAAGATTTGTCTTAAGCACTTCCTCAATATGATAGGGTGTTTATAAGAACAATTGAACTTAATTATTCTTTGATGAAGAAAATCGTCCTTAAACCAAAATACAAGAACCTAGACGTCATAGGAGGTGACTAAGCTATAGGATTAGGACTTTGATAGATAACCTAAACCTTCCCCTTAGCTTTACCTAGGTACTTGTTGAAATATTTAAATGCCTTAACATGTGTTTTAAGTACAGCATTGGGATGACGGGAAGACCCTCCAGTACGCTTTTGTTTTATTGCAATTTACTTTATTGCAAATGCACTTTACCTTTCTTGCATGATAAACATCTGTTGCATGAAAACCAAAACCTTTAGGGTAGTCCCTGAATTGAAACCAAAACTAAATTAAAAGTCACTGCAAGATAAAAATCACCGCTACAATATTTCAAAATATAAAAACAACTCAAAATTTAATCACAAACAGAACACAAAACTACAATTGCAACTAAATTAAAACGTCTCGTTGAATGATCGGGAATACCTCGGATGATGTAACCCACGTGTTGCTAACGGGATTTCCCACAGTCTAAATAAAAGTGTGGAACTCATTCAGTTGAGTTTAGCAAAATCATTTGGACTAAGTGAATTCAATGAAAATAACGGTGTCGGGATGACGGAACCGTGGGATCTTAATCGGTTCTGTTCTAATAACTTTAAGATTTGTTTTAACTAAAACACTAAAAACACTTGGACTTTAAGATTCCTAAAACCAAACTCTTCTCTTCTCTTTTGATTACAATCTTCTAAAACTAAACCTCAAGCAACAACAAGGAGCTTGGAGCATGGTGGGCAAGACGACCATCTTCGTCGACAGAAACAACTCTACATCAGTTAAACGTTCCAAGAATTAAATAACCAATCCATATGATTTCGAGGTAGTTTGCTTAGTGCAACATAAATCCTCAACCTTTTTGTTAGGCTTTTTCATGATCATATCATGTAAATTAAGCCCTAACCAGTCTTAGGATTCCGAGGTAGTCGTTTGGTACGACATAAACCCTCACATCTTCAAGGCTATTCGTATGATTTTATCATGCAAATATAAGTCCAAATTAATTAAAACTGACAAGATTGAAATCTCAGATAATATTAGGATTTTCTTAAACTCGAAGCCAAACAATAGGATAGTTTGGGAAGTTGCCAAGATTCTTCTTGGATTCTCAGCTTCTCCTACTCCTCTTCCTTTGGACTCCTAAAATAAACTGTTCTAAATTTGATCCATTCCCAATTGAAATTTCCAAAATTCAATTGTTTGAAAACCTTAAACTTTGAAATTTTTGAGAGTAAAATCACTGATCATTATCGAGAGTTTTCTTAAGTGATTCCTGTCCCTTAAGATGTAATTAACTATAGGGGCTTGCCCTTATACGGAACTTTAAGAACCCAGGTAATATAAACCCTGCTTAATTCCTTTATATTAAGCGGGGGAATTTGTCGGCTTATAAAATTGGTTCGCAGACCAAACGGATGTCACAAATCTTCTAGTTTATTTAATCAAGCCCCATCGTCAAGCAGTGTGCCTATTCTTCGGGATAGATACAGGGTTTATGGTGTGGTGCTCGTTTATATAAACTATATGGGATGTGAGATCGGTTTGATTTCATAGCTTAAAATTTTTCAAATTTAAAATTATTTTCAAAATTAAATACTAATTTTGAAATTATATAATTAAATTAAACTAAAAATTCGCCGGCAATTTCTGTAGGCGACCTTCTTTTCAAAAATAAAACACATAACTTAAAAATATGCTGACAACTTCTGGCGACTCCGCTGGGGAGTAGTTCCTCTCTCCATTTTGATCAGATGGCTTTGCTTTCATAAATCGGTAGTGAGCCCATGCCCCTAGTGGACCAAAACTACCATTCTTCCATTGGAATACCCTGTTCATTTCTGTCTTGAACGAGTATAGCCAACTCCTCTCGGATTTAGAAGCCACTGTTTAGACACCCCTAAACGGAGAGGTTCCGAGATCCTTTTACCTCTTTTCTGAGGTGGGGTGGACCCCCAATAGGTGTTAGTTTA
The DNA here is from genome assembly GCA_022702705.1 of Papilionanthe hookeriana x Papilionanthe teres. Classification (NCBI taxonomy): domain Eukaryota; kingdom Viridiplantae; phylum Streptophyta; class Magnoliopsida; order Asparagales; family Orchidaceae; genus Papilionanthe; species Papilionanthe hookeriana x Papilionanthe teres. Next base: position 28,000,345 of record CM040430.1, read on the forward strand.
GGAGCAGTCCTTCGAGTCGAGAAGTCTTGCATAAGACTTTCTCTTCCTTTCCAATTCTGAATCGGATTCCTTACCTTCTCTACACCTTTGAATATTTCGTTCCTAATAAACAAACCCTCTAATGAATAATTCTTTTAACAGATAACTCCTCTTTTTTATAAATACATGAACAAACATGTGTTCGGACTCTTTTCGATTCCTTTCTTTTCGTCCCGATGAGAAGAAGCATAACTTGGGACTGACAATCAGAATCTACCTTGCGTAAAAATGTCTGCCCCAAAGATGATTTTCTCCTTCACCAATGGACTAGACTTCGCTGTTTACAAGGATGAGCTGCCCAATAATGGGATCATCTGTTTCGGACAAGGATTCGAGAACACAAATTTCAATCACTGACGTTACCCTTTTCACACTTACAGACAAAGTATCTGAAACTGAAAGACCTTTGATTGAATTCAACCTGAAGTCAGCCCAAGAGTACCCTCCCCTGCTAAGGGTTCTAGCTGAGAGAAATACTACTGTTCGTAGAAGGACTGTTGTCTCTACCCCCACCGGTCTAGTCGTCTCTGCACCTACCTCGGCTTCCGCCAAACTAAAGGGGAAGGAAGTTCAAATTTGTAACGAACATGTTACCGTGGAGGGTACAGACTTCCGTGCAAGACCTTCTGTTTTCGAAATTGGGTCCAGCTCAAGGGTTCCACACCTAACACGGACTCAGAGAAGAAACAGAGGCAGAAAGATTACCAGAAAGGCAAGAGTTGCCGAAGTTGCTTTCTTGGAAGAAATCCCTGAATATACACCACTACCTGAGTATATACCATTGCTTGAATACACACCTCTTTTGGAAGGAAGTAGATTCCATCCCCTCTCCACCGCAGCTGACGAGAAAAATGTCCGCAAGATTGCTTCTACATTACCTCGACCCACATACCATAGCGACAGCCGAAAGAAAAGGGCTAGGATTACACTATTTGCCCGACTGCAGACTGTGATAGAAAAATTAGCAAAGAAAGAGAGATGTCCTGTATTAGAAATTTTAAGAAGAATAGGGCGGGTACCGGCCTAAGTCCCGTCTTGGGCCGCGAGTAGAACCCGTTAGCGCCGTAGAGAAACCAAATAAAAAGATGAAGGCCGGCTCCACCCGTTATTGTTTCAGGATTACATATCAGGGAGGATACCACCTTCCAAGCATTCGGCTCGACGGACCATCCGGTCCTAGGCCTTCTACTGCTAGAAGGATGGTATGGCATCCTACTACCGATCAATTAAGACCAAAACAATAACCAGAAAAGGAAAGTCTCATCAGAAGACTCGAGTCCGAAGAAAGTGCCACTGCAATGAAGGAGACTTCCAAAAAGGAAACCCAACGGTCATCGCGTGATAACTGCGAAACTGCACGAAAAAGACCATTGGAGGACGCTATGGAAAAGCTGAGAACTGACATTCAACGGTTAGCAAGAGAAAGGGAAGAAAAGTTTGGAGATGAAGTTGACTCGTCAGAGTTCATGGATGACAAATATGTGGAGATCAACATGGTTGAGACACGAGCATCGTCAGCTTCGCAAGGTGCTCCAGCAGCTGCAGAGAGGGATGAACCGGAAGAATTAAGAGCACAAATTCGAGAAAAGGATGATACAATCTCTCAAATGGCAAAAAAGATGGAAGAGATGGCTGCAGCCTCTAGCCACTCTTCGCATTCGGAGTTCAACCCCAAAGAGAAACACCTCCGAAGTTATTCATATTACGGACGGAGGAAAAGAGATTACATCCGTTAACGGAGATGATCGACCAAAGAAGGATTCTACTCGTAACATGATTCCGGAGAAGGACATCAAGAACATGGTGGAACAACGAGTGCGAGAAGCCTTAGCACACTCTAAGAGCGGAGCATCTATTCAGACGGGTAGACCTTACCCCGAAGAATTCGATGCAGTACAATACCCAAAAGGTTTCGTACCCCTCTGTTCAAGACATTTGATGCTACCGGAAATCCTCGACAGCATGTTGCACATTTTCGTGCTAGTTGTTGTAACGCCGGTGGAAGTGATGCTTTACTCTTCCGACAATTCGTCAGCAGCCTGTCAAGGATCGCCTTCGATTGGTATGCAGAGTTACCAAATGGTTCGGTAAAGACATTTATAGAATTGGAAAATCTCTTCATGAAACGGTTTGCCAGAGCTCAACACCATATCACCATCGGTGACTTAGTGGTGGAGAAACAGAAACCAAATGAAACTTTAGTGGGTTACATACTTCGATGGAGAAATCTAAGCATGAAGTGTGAGCCACAGCTACAAGAACAACAAGCAGTCGGTATCCTGCTTAAAAGCATTCACGGCTCGATAGCACTTCTCCTTAAGGGATTCAAAATTAAGACTTTCGAGAAGTTGTTAAGCAAGGCCGGGAGCTTGCAAGAGAAAGCAAAACAACTAAGTTTCATCGATAAAACAGACAAGCAGAAGCCTACGAAGACATTCAAAAAGAAATCCGGGATCGTCACGGCAGTCAACAAAGGCAAACAGCCAATACAAATACAGCCGGAGCAACAGCAGCCCAGCTATCAACAACCTCAGCAGAACTACCAATAACCTCAACCCGGTTATCAACCAACTCAACAATATGAGCAACCACCTCGCCCACAGCGCACGTTAAAGGAGCTTATAAATAGAGAATATCCATTCAGGAATGAGGCAGTGCCAAAGATGTTTCGCAGTTTGATGAAGACTTCAGATTTTCGACTGCCAAAACCCAAGAAGCCGGAGGAAGTTAATAAGAAAGACCATCCCAACTACTGCCCTTACCACCAGATGCTTGGACATAAGATAGAGGATTGCATCACCTTTAAAAGTTGGCTTGACAACAATCTCCGAAAAGGGAACATAACGATCCCAAAGGAATACATGAAAGAACCCCAGAAAGGAGGTTCTGTCAATGTTATTTCGACGGATTCCATTGTTCCGATAGACCCTTACACGACCGATGATGGATGGAGTACCGCTTGGACGAAGTCATCGAAGAAAATTTTGGATCGCATCCAAACCGCTTCGGCACATGCTTCAACTCAGAGTTTGAAACCTGTTAAGCAGGCGCTATCGCTTGCAATTGAAGAACCGCCCCAGGAAGAAAAGATCATAGAAAAGAAGGAGATCATAGAAGAAGAGAAGACCGAGGCTCCTAAGGCTGGACTAGGGGCTGCTTATCCTAGGACGCTTATTTCCGATTCGGGGGAAAAATTCCTTGAACCTCTGACTCTGTATGATTATTTGCTCGCTCCGGCGGGACCTTATAATGATAAGAGTTATGGCGTTGGCTACGTTTTGACTGTTTCTAACGATTACGTAACTAACGAAAACCAATCTAATCCGGATCCCGATTCCGATACCAATAACGATTCTCAAATCATACACAACCTCAAAAATCACGATGACAAAGAAGACATTCATCAAGAAGGCTACGAAAGTTCAACAAGAAATGAATCTATTTGTGAATTCCAAGGAACTCCAATCACAATAGAGTTAGAGCCTTCAGATTCCGAAGCAACCCCATAAGAACCTGTCATGCCAATTCAAAAGGAGACACCTATAAATTTAGTACCAGACTCAGAAGAAATCACAGAAGTCAATTTAAGGAGCGGAGGGGTTCTACCTCCAAGAATGGGTCCAAAAGACAAAGGAAAGCAGGTGATTGTTCATGAAGAATCAGCCCCAGCAGAAGAATTGCCCATTCGGGAAGAAACTGAAACGCATGATAACAAAGTGGACTATAACGTGCTAGCCCATCTTAGGAAACTGCCAGCCAAACTGAGCATCTACGACGCTCTCATCTTATCAAAAGAGATGAGGGAAGCTCGATCGAAGGCCTTACTTGATCCAGAGATTTGTTTAGCTCAAATGGCCGGAGATTCCTTAGACGAGGTTTGCTCGTTAAAGGAACAGCGAGGTGTTACCTTCATGGACAGTGATCTACTGCTTGGGACGGCCGATCACAACCGACCATTGTACATTTCAGTTACAATCGGAAAATTTACGCTCTCCAGAGTATTGGTGGATCCAGGAGCATCAATCAACATAATGAATCTCCGGATGCTAGCATACTTGAAAATTGATGCTCGCGAGCTTGAAGCGAACAAGATGTTACTAAGAGGATTCAACCAGAAAGGTGAAAGAGCACTTGGATCAATAACACTGTTAATGAAAACCGGTGACTTAGCAAAGACAACCGCAAAATTCCATATAATTGATTCTGAAACATCGTTCAACGTGTTACTGGGCCGACCATGGATACATGAGAATCGGATGATACCGTCGTCTCTGCATCAGTACATAAAATACTATGAAGGAGGAGAACAGTGCATTAAAGGTGATTTGCAACCTTTCTCCATACATGAGATTGGAGTCCATGAAGATGCAGCTTATTACACACCTCTGAAGAAAACAATCTTCTCCAGAAACACCGTGCCAAATGAAGAAAAAGAAATTCGAGGCAATAAAGAACCTGAAGTTCTAGCCCAACAGTCACTCACCACTCCCTTACGGCGAGATGGTGAAGGTTTCTCCAGAACTCACATCCGAGGTCGAGGCTGGGGACGAGGTGTGGAAGAGACACTGGGACAGTTGGACAGAAAAAGCTGATGATCAACGTTGATTGGGAAAACAGCTCTGAGGAAGAAGAGGAAGTCAAGAAAGGAGCAGCTACAATAAACCGGAAGAAACCACAATTCAAGATTTCTCTCGAAGATAAGAAGAACGAAGAATACAAATCGATGTACGAGAAGATTAACCACTATGTACACACTATGACCCTGACCCCGATCCAGTTTAATAAGATCGAGGGTATGGTGGTCAAAGAAGTACGTGGCAGCGGTGCAAAGCCAATCAAATTTTACCATGGCACTTCTTCTTCCAATACTGAAAACAATGTACAATTTGAAGATGTCGCTTCTTTCGAATTAATGGAATTACCTTTTGAGTGGTACTCTCCCTGTGTTCAAAATTTAATTCAACGTGGTGTCTTACCTCGACAATGGACAAAAGGCCGAGCACAACACTTCGAAAAATTATGGAATAATGTCGGTCGGCCTCCCAATTCAAAACATGGTCTCGGATTTGGCACGTAGGTTCAGATTGACGATACGTAATTTTGTTTGGTTGTCACTTGCGAACCTAATAAAGACTCGTTTAGAAACTACATATGAGCTCGAAGATCCGCAAATTGGAGATGCTCCACCGAATTTGAAGAAGAAATCAAATCCACAATAGATGAGTTAATGGAAGTTAACTTAGGTACTAGCGAAAAGCCTAGACCAACCTTTGTTAGCTCCTTACTCAATAAAGAAGATTCCGAGGAAATGATCAAGCTATTAATGGAATTCAAAGATCGTTTTGCTTGGAGTTACGACAAAATGCCGAGATTAGCTCCGAAGTCGCAGTTCACGGTGCTAGGAGTGGATCCTACTTCCGTTCCAATCAGACAAGCTTCCAGAAGAATGCGTCTAGAAATTGAACAACAAGTAATAACTGAAGTTAAGAAGCTAATAGAAGCTAAATTTGTCCGTGAAGAACAATACCCTACTTGGCTAGCCAACGTGGTACCAGTCAGAAAGAAGAATGGTCGGATCAGAATCTGCGTAGATTTCAGAGACTTGAACAAAGCATGTCCGAAGGATGAATTTCCACTACCGATTTCAGAATTGATGATTGACATTGCTTCGACACATGAAATATTCTCTTTCATGGATGGATCTTCAGGATACAACCAGATAAAGATGGCACCAGAAGACGAAAAGCTCACAGCTTTCAGAACACTGATCGGAGTATATTGCTACACAGTAATGCCATTCGGACTAAAGAACGCATGATCAACATACCAAAGAGCAATGACAAAGATTTTTGATGAGCTCATTCACAACCAAGTTGAGTGCTACGTGGATGATGTGGTCATCAAAAGCAAATTGAAGGAAGATCACCTGTATGATTTGAGAATTGTTTTCGAGCGGCTAAGGCGATACAACCTTAAGATGAATCCCTTAAAATGCGCCTTCGACGTCACCTCCGGGAAATTCTTAGGATTTGTTGTCCGACATCGCGGGATCGAAATTGATCCTGAAAAGATTAAAGCTATCTTAGAAATGCCGCCTCCCAAAACCTTAAAACAACTACGATCCTTTCAAGGGAAGCTGGCATATCTTCGACGCTTTATCTCGAACTTATCGGTAGGTGTCGACCCTTCTCGGCATTAGTTAAAAAGGACGCCAAATTCGTTTGGGAAGAGAAATGCCAACGGGTCTTCGAGGACATCAAGCAATACTTAATGACACCTGTCTTAGCAGCCCTGAGTCTCAGGTAGACCGTTGATACTTTATACCGCGGCTCTAGACGACTCCCTTGGAGCCCTGCTAGCCCAAGTCAATGATGAGGGAAAAGAAAATACTCTCTACTACTTAAGTCGTCGTCTGATTCCGACGGAAGTAAAATATCCTCCAATTGAGAAGCATTGTTTGGCCCTAATCTTTGCCGCACAAAAACTCAGGCATTACATGCTCTCTCACAAGGTCAACCTTATTTCGAAAGTTAATCCATTGCAATATTTGATGACCCGTCCAACACTTTCTGGCAGGCTTGCTAGGTGGTCAATGATACTATTGCAATTCGATATAACTTTCGTGCATCTTCGTTCCGTAAAGGGACAAATCCTAGCAGATTTCCTTGCAGCACACCCTTTGCCGGCAGAATCGCCTCTCAATGACGACTTGCCAGATGAGCAGATAATGAACCTAGAAGACACTAATGATCGACGTTGGGAACTATACTTCGACGGAGCATCCTCAGCACAGAAAGACAAAGAATTGCAAACAATAGTGCCCGGTAAGGCAGGAATCGGACTAATCTTTATAACACCGGAGCGGGGGATGTTAAGATACTCCTACCATTTAACAGAGCCATGCACAAACAACGAGGCAGAATACGAGGCCCTCATAACAGGACTAGAACTGACCATTCAGATGGGAATAACAGACATCAACATCTATGGAGATTCTCAGTTGATCATTCAACAGGTCGCAGGACAATACATAATCTTAAAGCCAAGACTCGAGCAATACTTTCAGTATGCCATGAAACTGTTGGAACAAATTCTGAATGTAACAATCTACAAGATCCCCAGAAGAGAAAATGCTCTCGCGGATGCGCTAGCCCTCCTTGCAAAAGAATTTGCTTGCTTACAAGATGAGTCAGTTGAAGTGTCAGTTCAAGGACGACGAGTCCTGTCACAGCCCGACAAGGATATGATACAAAAATCAGAAAAAGCAGAGGAATCAGTTACAGCAGTGACGGAAAACACAGAAGATTGGCATCAGCCGCTAATAGAATACCTGCAAACAGGAAAATTACCATACGATAAGTCCTTAGCACATCAAATCAAGAAAAGAACTCTGTCTTACGCATTAATCAACAATACATTATACAGAAGGTCTTTTGATCAGATGTGGTTAAGATGCCTGAGCGGGTCCGAGGCTCGTGAAATTGTCAAAGAAGTGCATTCGGGACTTTGTGGCGCTCATCGATCGGGCCCGAAAATGAAAATGAAAATTAAAAGACTAGGGTATTACTGGCCCTCGATGATGACCTACTGCATGAAGATTGCCAAAAGTTGTCACCAGTGTCAGGTACACGGAGTGGTTCTACACCAACCTCCAAATGTGCTACATCCGATAATTGCATCGTGGCCATTTGAGTGTTGGGGCACGGATATAGTGGGTCCGATAGAACCGCCTTCTTTAAGTGGACATCGTTTCATCCTTGCAGCTACATACTACTTTTCTAAATGGGCAGAAGCAGTTCCACTCAGAGAAATAAAGGCACAACATGTGCTACAGTTTTTGAAGAACCAAGTCATCTACCATTTTGGGGTACCGCGCAGAATCATTTCAGATAATGGGTCTGCATTCAGAAGTACAAAAATCAACAATTTTGTCAGGAGACATGGAATTGACTGGCAATACTCAACAATCTACTACCCAAAAGCAAATGGCTTGGTCGAGGCTTTTAATAAAACTCTCGTTCAAATCTTAAAGAAAACTTTGGATGACAACAAGAGAAATTGGCACGAGAAGTTGTTAGAAGCCTTATGGGCCTACAGGACAACCTTCAGGACTCCTACTCGACCTACACCTTACACTTTAGTGTACGGGTCCGAGGCGATGTTACCATTGGAAGTCCAACTTCCATCACTCGAGATCGCAGCTTGCAAATAAAATTACCATAGAAGAAAATGCCGGATTACGACCGGAAGAACTGGAAAACTTGGAAGGAAAAAGACTTGCAGCGCAACAAAATTTGGAACTGTACCAAGCTAAGATGATCCAGGCTCATGATAAACTGGTCCGCCCAAGAACTTTCAAAGTTGGTGACTTAGTTCTTGTTCTCAGAAGACCTATTCTTGCACATCGCAAGATAGGGGGCAAATTTGAACCAACTTGGGAAGGGTCGTTTATAGTTGAGGCAGTCTACTCAGGAGGCTCCTACCAACTTGTGAATTGCCAAGGAGAACGACAAATGCTTCCAATCAATGGACGATATTTAAAAAAGTATTACGGAACCTGATGTTTCAAAGGGTGGCCTCTAAAATAGAGTCCTATCCCTAGAAACACGGTTGAGACAATCACTTTGTGACTGAGTCCGAACCCAAAAACACAAAAAATAAATAAAAAAATGTACTAAAAAAATAAAATACGTGAAATCATAATAATAAAGTTTTACCCTTTCGTTCAAATCAAATCTTGTTCCTGATCTTTCTTCATCTTTTCCTACTTTCCTTAAAAATTAAAATAAGTGAATAAAAATCTTCGGTGATAAATATTTTATTAATGTTCTTGTTCTTAGTACGTACCTCGATGCTTTCCTTGTCTTCGTGCGGGGAAATGTCGAACGGGCGGTTGGTCCTAAACTTTAGAAATGGCGTGAGTCTCGCACTCGATGAAAAGAGGGTGAAGGATGGAGCAGTGATAGAGATTGACTCGGACTTCACACCAGTTGGCCTACAATACGAAGAAAATGATTGGATCCCGCTTGATCGAGAAGAACTTCACGACAAACAAGTGATGAAAGTGGGTGGCCCGAGCCACCAATCCAACAACAAGAAAAGAAAAACAAACGCCGCAGAAGATAAGAAAATTATGTATGTGGTTGCTACAGCAGAAGGTGGGCTTGTCAGTGCCGCACCCACAGAAATTCAAGGAGTGAGAAGAGCTACTCTCACTGCTACCCAGCGATGAAATAAGAATCGTCGTATTTGCAAGATGTTGACCAAGTTAGCAGAAGATCAACATGGACAGACAGTGGGTACTGTTAGTGCAAATGCTCCAAGGAGACCGGTTCGACAAGAACCAGAAAGAAGAAAGCCAACTCCAAAAAGGTTGGAACAGATTAAAGAAATACCAGGAATAACAGAAATGGAGTCGGTGCCTCAACGCCTAGCAGATGTACCAGACCCGGAGAGTCTTGTTGCGAAAGCAACCCCGGAGGATGTCCCTACAGAGACTATCCCCGTGGAGCCGAGACATGCAGGAGAGCGTGCTTGGGTTGAGCCATACATCCCACAACACGTTACCAGACACCGAGGACTTCAGATAATTCCAGAATACAAGCTGGAGAAAATGCAGCTAGTTGAAAAGAAGACCTTTGAATACTTTGAAAGGATTGGAGGCAGAAGGATCAACATCCTGGAAGGCCTCAAGCTACATAAAGGTGTATTCTCAGAATACGAGCAATAGCAGATTATGGATTGCATTCTAGAACTTCAGAAGATGGGTCGAGCAGGCCGTCTACGAGAAAAGACTTATTCAGAACCCAGGAAGTGGATGTCAGGGAAAGGAAGAGTCACAATACAATGCGGATGTTGCTATAACTTCGCAGAAGATAGAAAAGGGAATCCACCAGGGATACTCCGTCACGGTGAGGTGGATCCCATGCCAAGAATAATTAAAAGAATGGTGAAACGAATGATAACGTGGAGGGTACTGCCACCAGACTGTATACCCAACAGTTGCATCATCAACATCTATCAGAAGGGCGATTGCATACCTCCACACATAGACCACCACGACTTTGTCAGACCTTTCTGCACAGTTTCGTTCTTCAACCAGTGCAATATCATGTTCGGATCTGACCTCCGGATAGCAGGCCCGGGCAAGTTCCGAGGGCCAGTGGAGATACCACTTCCGGTAGGTTCCGTCATGATACTACAAGGAAATGGAGCGGATATCGCAAAACCTTGCATACCAGGAGTACCAGTGGAGCGGATCTCTGTCACCTTTAGAAGAATGGACGCTAGAAAGGCACCGTATCATTTCCAACCAGATCCAGAATTGGAGAGTCTCCGGCCATACGAGCTGTGAGTTACATGGGAGATATCACACCTCCAAAGCACATCCATGCGGCATTCCTGCCAAGGGTGGCTTGGAAGGTGATGTTATTGACCATGTACCTTACTATTCAGACATGGATTTAGCAGATACTTTTGGATGGATCAACGAGAATCATACATAGTCCATTTTGAGTCATGGATTGTATGAAGAATATTTCAGATCAAGTTGTATGATGTATCTTCAACAAGATTGGAATGAAAGTGACCATGTCACATTTTGCTTTCACCTCTTTTGTGCAAATTGACTGGGAAACGCCATTAAAGTTAAATGAACTTCGAACAAAGAACGTAAAAGAAAAGGAAAATAAATAAGAACTCTCTTTCATAAAAATCCAAACATTAAAAAGAATTTCAAATCCACATGAACTTCTACAATCATTCTCTGCACTTTGCAATATGTTCAATCTCTGCATTCATAAATCTCAGCATTCGGGATAGGCTTCCGCCCTACTCCCATCTCAGCAAATCTCAGCATTCGGGATAGGGTTCCGCCCTACTCCCATCTCAACAATCTCAGCATTCGGGATAGGGTTCCGCCCTACTCCCATCTCGACGAATCTCAGCATTCGGGATAGTGGTTCCGCCCTACTCCCATCTCAGCGAATCTCAGCATTCGGGATAGGCTTCCGCCCTACTCCCATCTCAGCAAATCTCGGGATAGGGTTCCGCCCTACTCCCATCTCAGCAATCTCAGCATTCGGGATAGGCTTCCGCCCTACTCCCATCTCAGCAATCGGGATAGGCTTCCGCCCTACTCCCATCTCAGGAATCGGGATAGGCTTCCGCCATACTCCCATCTCAGCATTCGGAATAGGCTTCTACCCTACTCCCTTCTCGACGAATTCTCAGCACTCGGGATAGGCACAGTCCTACTCCTTTCTCAGCAATCTCAAAATTTGATCCTCTCAGCAAGAAATTGAAATCAAAGCACTCTGCATTCCGGATAGGCTTTATCCTATTCTTCCTCAGCATTTGGAATAGGTTCAGTCCTACTTTCTTCTCAGCATACAAATGCATTCAGGTGGGCTTTAGCCTTACTCTTTTCTCTGCATAAAATCAAAATTGAAACTCAAATCGAAATTCAAACTCAAAATTGAAAACTTGAAACAGAAAATGAAACGAATCTAAGATCCAATCTTTTGAAATCTTGTGATCAGAAATTCACCTCCTTCTTCCCCAGCGAGAGTTCTGGAATCTTCAGTCTTAGAGATTTACCTGATATACCCAGTGGAAATTTCTTATACTTCGTCCTAAGTCTGTTACTTGGACATCTATTTTGGTTTTGTTGATCTCTTTGGTCAACGCCAATATGCGTGGTATGCTTGGTTAGCACACCACACCTATTGGGGGTCCATTTGTTGACCTCATTTTTGATGAGGTCTTCTCTTCCCTCTTTAGTGCTTAGGATCTAGCCTTAGGCTTGATTATCTTAGAGGACTAGAATTAGGACCCATCCTTTAGAAATTTATACCACTTCTTATCTCCCTGCAAACCCCACAAGCTTGATTGTAGACCCCTAATCACCTGGGGGGTTGAAATCAAAAGTGAAGGTTTAAAGGATGAGTTCCCCATAGGACTCTTTGGCCTTAGGACTACCCTGGGTAGCTTTTTCTGGTGAGGGTTGACTTACACACTCACTACACTCATACTCTACACTCTCACACACACAATCCAAATCCTAAAACCACACCCATACCCAACTTGACTCCTTGACTCATTTAGGTGATTCATATGGATGGACCTTAACCCCTAAGCCCCTAGCTAAGAGGGTTAGGAACAACATAGTGAATGCCTCAAATGAGTCATCTCATGGCTAATATAGGCTTAATATGGCTTCATGGCTCAATCAAATTGATTCCATTTCACTCATATTTGATCAATATTTTATTTTCCAAAATTTCAATTTTTGACCCCGGAGACCCTATACCTATCAAACCTACAAAAAACCCTTAAAATTGCCCAAATCCTCCAAAATTTCCAAATCACCCAAAATTGCCCAAAATTAGCCCTAAACATTTCCTCACCAATAAAATTGATCATCCATAGCCAAAAATACCAAAGATTCCAAAAATACCCCCCAATACCCTTCAAATACCCAAAATACCCCTCTTAGCCAAAAAATCCAAAAATTCTGAAAATTCCCAGAAAATTCCAAAAAATCTCAAATATTCCCAATTTCAGTTTGTTTAACTACACCATGGGCTGATTTTGTCAATTTACCCCACTTTTGCCAAAACCCCTAATTTGACCCTTTCTTAACCCAAATGAACCCAATGTCAAACCAAACCTCCCCAATTGACCCCAATTTGGTCCAATTCAATTCTAAACTTCAATTCAATATCCCCAATATCAATTTAGACCAAATACAAGTCCAATTATTTGGATTCAATTCCAATTTGGAGCCTAAAGCCCAATTTTGACCCATGGCCTAAACTCGACACAATTTGACCCAATTCAACTCAATTGATCCCAAATCTTTCCCAAAACTTCATAACATCCCCATAAACAAAAAAATAACATGATTTGCCCAAAATCTGGACCCAAACCCCACTCAAATTCAACCCAAAACCAAAAAGCCCACTTTTGACCTAAACGCAAACCTAACCCAAATAAGCACAAGTCCCAAAACCAAAGCCCAACCAAAGTTGAAACTTCTTTGAAACACTCCCATAAATATTTCCCAACATTAACTATACATCAATTTCAACCCTAGCCCAACATTGGCCCAAGTTAGCCCAATTTGACCTACATTGGGCCATTTACCAAATGAACCCAAATTCCACCCAATTCAATTCTAAACTACCCCAAATTTGCTTCAAATCATTCAAGACACATCCTTAAACAAAACTCCACATTTTATTTGGCATGGCCCTTTACAATTTTTTCCATTCAAAAGCCCATTTTCAAACCTAAAGGCTCATCCCCTTTAGCCTTCCTAAAAGCCCATCACAAATGATTTTGGAATTCCACCTTGCTGACTTGTCTCATCCCAAATGGACAGCATAGCTCTTCTTCTCCTCTCCAGAGCAGCTGATCCCAGCCTTCAAACCCCCCTGGGAGGCCCTCCACCCTCTCCTATTTAAACACCACCACCTCTCGGCCAAAGGAGGTGCTGAACCAAAACTTACTGAAACCCTGCCAAAATCATCCCAGACCACTCTCTACACATAGAGAACTTGATCCCCACTGAAATCCCCCTGCTATTTCCTCTCTGTGAGCTCAATTTCAGAGTTGAAATCCAAGCCCAAAACCAGGACACTTCACCACAGTGAGCCAATCCCCAAATTGATTGGTCCTACACCTTCACTAGACCAAGAGAAGAAGTTTACCAGCAAAAGCCCCTCTCCAGGCCAGCCATTGCTTCTAGTCTCCAAGCTTTGTGATCGGCTGTGGGCACTTTCATACCTAGACAATTCACCAGGCCAAGGGACTTCATCTGGAGCTTTCTTGGACCCAATGAAACGTGACACAACTCTCAGATCGAAGCTTCACTTCTCTGAGCAAAGGTATGGACTCACTCTTCTTCCCGAGCTTCCAGAGATTCTCCATTTAGCTTGAATCAATTTCAATGCATGTTTATCGTATGGATGTGTTCGTCTCTTCAAGACAAATCCATAGAGCATAAGAACACAAAAATTCGTTGAGAATCGAGTGAGAAATTAGGGTTAGAAGGTTGACGGTCACGGGTTCACACCAGTCGTAGACGATGACCAGGAGCCGTCGGATCGCGTGTGTATCGAGCGGACGGTCAGGATCGCGCCGGATGGAGCAACAGGACATGAACCACGGGCCACGTGGCATCCCAGTCAGATGGCGGCACCGAATTAAAAGACGACGCGTGGAGCTTGGGAGATGCCGAGGTTGATGCGGCGCCGCGTGGATAAGTAGGAAATTAGGATTTTTCTTATTTATTTAATTACCAGAACTTTGAAAATTCATAGCTTTGTGTAGAAAAATCCTAAAAATAAAATAAAAATACCCTCTTGCTCAGTGAACAGAGGAGAATAATGTGGAAAAGAAATCATGTAATTTCATTAAGTATTTTATTTTTAATAATTTATTTACTCTCTGCATTTTTTTAATTCTCCATGCATATAGGAAATTCACAATGGCATGAGACCATAGGGCTTTTGAAGCCTCTGAACATGGGAACATTTCCTGAATTTTCCAAGGTCAGAGGCCATCCCTATGAGAAGTTATTGATTTTTCAAATTCATGTTGCTGTTTTGAGTATTTTAATTCCAATAATTAGCATGTTGAGAAATAAATTCTAGGAAAATTTGGTGATGTTTCTTGTGACCAGAGAGGCCTAGGAAAAATAATTTTTGAGTTAATTCACTTTGAGCAACCCTAATTGGCCTAAATACCCAAAAGTGAACTTTAATTAATTAGGGTTAACCATTCATCAAATTAACTTAAAAACAATTCTCTACTGTCCTTTAGGGATAAGAGAATACCACATAAAAATTTGAAAATAATTGGACTTGATTAACCCCACCAAATGAGTTGATTAAGCCTCTTAAGTAATAATGAATAAAATTAAACTTTAAATAATTCATAACTCACAAAATACTTTTCAAAAATTCACAAAAATGGTTTTGGAGCTTCTCTGATATCAGAGAAATTTATAAAAATTAAAATAGCAATTTTCTAAAAAGGTTGATTTTTAAGCTTATTTTAATATTTTTAATAATTAAAAAATAATAAAATCACAAAAATATTAAAAATCATAAAAAATGTCACATTTTGAATTCTAATCACTTAGGAACAAACCAAACATTTTTCTTAAGTCCTTAGGATAAGATATTGAATTTTAAAGGCTTAATGTAATTTTTAATATTAAAAAATGTATTTTCCACCTTTTTCACTAAAATAATTCTAATAAATCAAAGAAAAATCAGAAAAATATAAAATTTGTTTCTCTGGACTCCTTGAGGTCAGAGAGATTTAAGGAAAATATAAAATCCATTTTTCAACTTTAATTTTATTTTAAAATTAATTAATGCTTCAAAACTCAAAATAATTCTAATAAATAAAATATAATTCAAAAAATCACCAAAATTGGTCCAAGTGGTCCTCTGGTCATTAGGAACATCCCATAATTTTATTAAGGACAGAAACATTTCCTTGGTCATGTTATTGAATTCTCCTTGAAAACCCCTATTTTTCATTAAAAATAATTACATAAATAAATTAAATACAGAAAAATCACATTTTCTCCTCTAATATCTTAATTGACATGTAAGTGAGGTCACATAATAATTTCAAGTTCATTTGAGCTTAATTTAGTGAGTTATAGAATTATTAAGCTTGAAGTGCAAAATGGAAATTAAATTTTTCAACCCTTAAGTAAAATTTTAGGATTAATCAAAAGGGAAGGGTAAAATATTTGATTTTAAACTGATTTTGGATGATTGAAACCTAAATGGTTAAGGGTAGGAACCCACCAATCATTTTAAGAATAATTAAAGTAAACCTTAATTAATTAATTAATTAAATTTGGAAGATTAATAAAAAAAATTGAAATTATAAAGTAGGGATATTATTTAAGAAGATGTTTATTCTTTAATTTAAAAATCCCTAAATAAATCACTTCAATAATACTTAATTCTTAATTAAAAGATTAAAATAATAATCCAAATTAAAATTAAATTAAATTAAAGTAAATTAAATTAAATTAAATTAAAATCAAATCAAATTAAATTAAATTAAACTAAATTAAAAAATTAAATTAAATTAAAACTAAATTAAATTAAATTAGATTAAATTAAATTAAAATTAAAATAAAAATTAAATTAAATTAAATTAAATTAAATTAAACTAAGTAAAAAAATAAATAAATTAAATTGAAATTAAATTAAATTGAAATTAAATTTAAATTAAAGTAAATTAAATTAAATTAAATTAAATTAAATTAAATTAAAATCATTTTATAACAAACCTAATGAAATTATTAAGAATTAAACCTAAAATAACTTGAATACTATTCCAAACATAAACTAATTTTATATAATTAAATAAAAAAAAAATTAAATTGAATCATTAAGTTTAAATCATCAAAATACTTAATAACTTGATTTGCCCTTTTAAAGCTCTTATTATTATAACTCTTAAATGAAACATCAAGTGAAGTGTTACCTCACTTATAGGATGCTCAAATGTCCTAAGTTCACTGAGCAAAAGAATAACACTTAAATTCCCGGATGATTAATTCACTTGTATAATTAAATTCTCTTCGACTTAAAACGATCCTAGAAATATTGAAAAGATGTTTTAAGATTTGTCTTAAGCACTTCCTCAATATGATAGGGTGTTTATAAGAAAAATTGAACTTAATTATTCTTTGATGAAGAAAATCATCCTTAAACCAAAATACAAGAACCTAGACGTCATAGGAGGTGACTAGCTATAGGATTAGGACTTTGATAAATAACCTAAACCTTCCCCTTAGCTTTACTTAGGTACTTGTTGAAATATTTAAATGCCTTAACATGTGTTTTAAGTGCAGCTTGGGATGATGGGAAGACCCTCCAGGTACGCTTTTGTTTTATTGCAATTTACTTTATTGCAAATGCACTTTACCTTTCTTACATGATAAACAACTGTTGCATGAAAACCAAAACTTTTAGGGTAGTCCCTGAATTGAAACCAAAACTAAATTAAAAGTCACTGCAAGATAAAAATCACTTCTACAACATTTCAAAATATAAAAACAACTCAAAATTTAATCACAAACAGAACACAAAACTACAATTGCAACTAAATTAAAACGTCTCGTTGAATGATCGGGAATACCTCGGATGATGTAACCCACGTGTTGCTAACGGGATTTCCCACGGTCTAAATGAAAGTGTGGAACTCATTCAATTGAGTTTAGCAAATTCATCCGACTAAGTGAATTCAATGAAAATAACTGGTGTCTGGATGACTGAAACGTGGGATCTTAATCGGTCTGCGTTCTAATAACTTTAAGATTTGTTTTAACTAAAACACTAAAAACACTTGGACTTTAAGATTCCTAAAACCAAACTCTTCTCTTCTCTTTTGATTACAATCTTCTAAAACTAAACCTCTCGCAACAACAAGGAGCTTGGAGCATGGTGGGCAAAGACGGCCATCTTCGTCAAGCAAAACAACTCTACATCGCTTAAACGTTCCTAGAATTAAATAACCAAGCCATAGGATTTCGAGGTAGTTTGCTTAGTGCAACATAAATCCTCAACCTTTTTTTAGGCTTTTGCATGATCATATCATGTAAATTAAGCCCTAACCAGTCTTAGGATTCTGAGGTATTCGTTTGGTACGACATAAACCCTCACATCTTCAAGGCTATTCGTATGATTTTATCATACAAATATAAGTCCAAATTAATTAAAACTGACAAGATTGAAATCTCAGATAATATTAGGATTTTCTTAAACTCGAAGCCAAACAATAGGATAGTTCGGGAAGTTGCCAAGATTCTTCTTGGATTCTCAGCTTCTCCTACTCCTCTTCCTTTGGACTCCTAAAATAAACTGTTCTAAATTTGATCCATTCCCAATTGAAATTTCCAAAATCCAATTGTTTGAAAACCTTAAACATTGAAATTCTTGAGAGCAAAACCACTGATCATTATCGAGAGTTTTCTTAAGTGATTCCCGTCACTTAAGATGTAATTAACTATAGGGGCTTGCCCGTATAGGGAACTTTAAGAACCAGGTAATATAAACCCTGCTTAATTCCTTTATATTAAGCGTGGGAATTTGTCGGCTTATAAAATTGGTTCGCAGACCAAACGGATGTCACAAATCTTCTAGTTTATTTAATCAAGCCCCATCGTCAAGCAGTGTGCCTATTCTTCGGGATAGATACACGGTTTGTGGTGCGGTGCTCGTTTATATAAACTATTCGGGATGTGAGATCGGTTTAATTTCATATCTTAAAATTTTTCAAATTTAAAATTATTTTCAAAATCAAATACTATTTTTCAAATTATATAATTAAATTAAACTAAAAATTCGCCGGCAATTTCTGTAGGCGACCTTCTTTTCAAAAATAAAACACATAACCTAAAAATATGCCGACAGCACAATTCCTCCTGCAACCATAAATTGACATTTCTCCCAATTCAGAACTAAATTTGTTTTCTCGCATAGCTCCAAAACTTTTGTTAAGTTTTTCAAACAGATTTCAAAGGAAGTCTAGAATACAGGGAAATCATCCATGAAAACTTCTTTTCCATTATCTATCATACTGCTGAAGATAGACATCATACATCTCCGAAACATTGCGAGTGCATTACACAGTCCAAAAGGCATTCTTCGAAAAGCAAAGTTTCCGTAAGGGCTAGTAAATGTTGTTTTTTCTTGATCCTCAGGAGCGAAAGGTATTTGATTATAACCAGTATATCCATCCAGAAAGCAGTATTACTTGTGTCCAGAAAGTCTATCCAGCATTTAATCGAGAAAAGGAAGAGGAAAGTGATCTTTTCGGGTGGCGGCATTTAATTTCCTATAGTCAATACAAATTCACCATCCATTAATTTGCCTTGTGGGTATAATTTTGTTCCATTCATTCACTTCAACAGTCACTCCTCCCTTTTTTGGTACACAATGTATTGGACTCACCCAAGCACTCTCCGAAGTAGGATAAATAATTCCAGCATCCAGCCATTTTAAATCCTCCTTCTTAACTACTTCTTTCATTATTGGATTCAATCTCCTCTACGGATCAACTCTCGGTTTACGTTCTTCATCTAATAAAATCATGTGCATACAAATTGAAGGAGTAATTCCTTTAATATATGCTAAAGTCCATCTAAAAGCCTTTTTATATATATTTAAAATTTCCAACAATTTCTGTTCTTGATATTTGTTTAACTCCGAAGATACAATAACTGGTAGGGTATGTGATTCTCCTAAAAATATATACTTCAAATGATTAGGGAGAATTTTCATCTCAAGTTCAGGAGGTTTTATTATAGATGGAATTAAGCTTTTATCTCCACCTTCCATAGTGTCTAATATTTCAAATCTCTCCTGAACATACTCCAAATCTTCATTCTTCTTACTATCTGAATTTTCTTCATTTTCAATTCCTTCTTCAAACATATTTTTATACTCCACTTTTTTTCAAATATATTTTCAAAATGATCCTTTCTCAAATATTCACATACCCCCATCCTAAAACATTCATCATCTTTTGTCATTGAGGGATAATTCATAGATTTCAAAATATTAAAGGTCACCTCTTGATCATTAACTCTCATAGTTAATTCTACTTTTTGAACATCAATCAATGCTCTCTCAGTATCAAGGAATGGTCTTCCCAAAATGACTGGAATTTCTTTATCTTCCTTCATACCAAGTACAATAAAATCCACAGGAAAGATAAATTTATCCACTTTCACTAACACATCTTCCACCACTCCTATAAGGTAAATAATGGAACGATCAGCCAACTGAAGAGTCACAGATGTAGGAGAAATTTCTTTTATTCCCAACATTTTGAAAGTTGATAAAGGCATAAGATTAATACTAGCTCTCATATCACATAAGGCTCTTCTGAAAAAATTTTCACCTATAGCACACTGGATAGTGAAACTACCAGAATCTTTTAGTTTTTCCGGAAGCTTCTTCTGAATAATTTCACTACACTCTCTGCTAAGTGCAACATTTTCATGATCTGTAAACTTTTTTTTCTTTCTGAGAATATCCTTCATAAACTTGGCATTGTCAGGCATCTGTTCTAATGCTTCAACAAAAGGAATATTTATCGATAATTTCTTAAGGATCTCCAAAAATTTTCCAAATTTGTTATCCCTGTTTTGTTGCTTCAATCTTTGAGGAAATGGAGATGGTGGTTTTTCAACAGTAATCTTCATTGGTTCAAGAGGATATTCCATGTCTGGATAATCTTGTTTGAACCTTTTTCAATATCAATCTTCTCTTTCTCTATTTCAACTTCTTTTCATACTCTTATCTTCAATTACTTTCCACTCCTTAATTTAATAACCTTAAGTTGTTCCTTATTTTGATCTTTTGGATTGATCTCAACATTACTTAGAAGCATTCCAGAAGGTCTATTATTAAGTGCAGTGAAAATATGCCCCAATTAATTTTTAATATTTTTCATCGCTACACCTTGAGCTTGTAGTTGAATTCCCATATTCAGAATCATTTCTTCAATAGAGAACTTCTTATCCATAAATTGCGAGTTACTATTGAATCCAGGAGGATAAGAAGGTCTAAAGTTGGTATTTCCTTGATTGTTCAAATTTCCAACTGGATTTACAGAATTGTTCCCCCATTGAGGGTTAACATTGGCATTGCTTTTATTCCAGTTGAAATTTGGGTGATTCTTCCAACTAGGATTATAATAATTCAAATAAGGATTATTAGGTCTATTAATAGCATTCAAAGTCTCATAAGGTGTTTGAGATTTTGTTATCTGTCCAAATGAATTTTCCTCTAACACTTGGGGTGGTTGAGAATAATTCATTCCATACTAATCTATTTTCTTAGAAAGGGTTGCAATTTGAGAAACTATCATAGTCATTATATCTGAATCATGAAAACTTGCTAGTCTCTTAGGATTTACCCGTTCAAAGGGCCATTGAAAATTATTAGTAGTCATTTCTTCTATTAATGAGTATGCTTCATCAAAAGGTTTTGACATTAAAGATCTACCAGCAGCAGCATCTATAATCGATCTCAATGATCCCACTAATCCATTGTAAAATGTTTAAATTATTAACCAGTCTGTAAAAGCATGATGTGGGCACTTCCTAAGAAGATCTTTAAATCTTTCCCAAGCTTCATATATTAATTCCCCTCCAAACTGACCAAAAGATGTGATATCATTTCTTAGCTTAGCAGTCTTTGATGGAGGGAAATATTTTGATAGAAACTTTTGAGAAAGTTCTCCCCAAGTTCTAATAGATCTAGGTGCTAACGAATTTAACCACGCCTTAGCTTTATCCCTTAACAAAAATGGAAAAAAGTCTAATTCTGACAGCATCACTTGACACTCTGTCATATTTAAAAGTAGCACACAATTCTAGAAAACTAGTGAGATGTAAATTTGGATCCTCATTAGGTGTTCCTTCAAATTGATTATTTTGTATCATTTAGATAATAGCAAGTTTAAGCTCAAATGAATTAGCAGCAACATCAGGACTTTGAATAGTCACATGAATTTCATCTGTTGTTGGGTTAGTATAATCTCTTAAAGGTCTTGACAAATTTCTAATATCATTTCTCTGATTATCATGGTTATTCACCATTTCACAAGGATTCTCAGTTTGTTTTTGTTATTTTCTAACTTTTCTAACAATACACTCTAACTCTGAATCTTAAGGTACTAAACCTATAGATCGACTACTACACATATAAAATCACACAAAAACTCTAACAAGTAAACAAACACACAATTACACACTACAAAGTAAAGGTTTTCGTTACTATATTATCAATAGATACCGTTTATACCCTCCTCAGCAACAACGCAAAAAACTTGATGTGGACTTTTTACATGCAAGAACTTATGAACCCAAATTTATATATTTATAATGATTTTGTAAAGTCCAAATTTCAACACAAGTATACGTATCGTATCAAGTAATACAGGGCTCTAATGGAGTCCTGGTTATCGATCCCACAGGGAAGGCACGTTTCTTAAAATAGATAGCGGAATACTGAAATCCAATACTCAAATCGCAATTAAAGTTTAAGTTTACTTCTACTAACAAGATGCAGAAAACAGTAACAGTTAAGCAAACCACAATTACTTCTAATATCTTTATACATAATTAACTAACAAACACACTGAGCTTTGTATTTGGAAGGTTTTAATATATATGAAAAGTGTATTTCCTCTTGCAATGAGTATATGATATGTGAATGATATAAAATGATTATTTATTGTATTGTGCCAAATAGGAGCATAAATGTTTCTTTACCCTCAAAAGAGTACCCCCTCTTCCAAGCATGTAAAGAACATTGACATATCCTAAGTTCAGTCACTAAATCTAAGGCTAGGCTGGAAGGATATCGACTGTCACTACGGAGCTTCCACTCACCCTTCACCTGAAGGCTAACCTTCGACTTTAGTTACCAATCTTAGGCCTGTCACCCTGAAACCTCTAATTTGAAGCCCATCAAAACACATTTCCCTATTTATTTTCACTCAATTCCCATGAACTATACAATTCATTCATGGACATTGAATGGATTCTTCATTATTGCTATAGGACACTCAATCCTTCAAGAGTTAATGTACAACAACAGATTTTAACAATTCAATATGCCAGATCAAAAAGTAAATTAAGTTTGAAATGAAAAACCATCACAATTTCTTTAATACTTTAAAAGCACTTCAAATTCACATCATCACATCATCACATCTCTATGCAAGAATAAAGACAAATGAGACTACTTAGAAATCATAGAGAAAACACAATAAAACATGGATTTTATATATAAAAGAAAAGTCATACAAATCACAATAGCAAATACAACTTATCACTTTCTCTTCCCCAAGAAAATCCCTTGAAGTTCCTTTGAATCATTTTCTCTCTTCTTTGCAACACCCAATTCCCTCTTTAGAATGAAAAGGAAGAAGCAATCTC